>OY787675.1:9004589-11581578 GCA_963678985.1 Spisula subtruncata | reverse complement strand
GGCAATGTTTGCGGCAAATTTGCCGCAAAGTTCGCCGGAGCCCTTATTTTTCGCTAAGGGTAGTATTTTTTGTGATATATTGGTGAATAAAGCATACGTTATCCCTCAAGGGCACTTGACTTACGATGTCGTGCTTTATAATATTATATAGGGCCTACTAGCAATCTAGTCATTCTTTTATTTTTATTTTGACTCCATGCTTCAAATTGTTTTGAAATAGGGGTAATTAAAATGAAATAGTGCCCTCGGGCACATACATTGCAGATACATGTAGATGCCTATCATCGAAAATGTAACTATATTTGTTTATTATCATGATTGTTTAAAAATAAATGTAATGCATTAAATTTTAAAGGAATCACCTTTTTATATACACACGGCCTATGCCGAGTAAATTTCAAAGTCCGGGCCAATTTGCTCTATATTGTATATATTATATAAAAGGGACGTAACTATAAGGTCTCCTCGCTTATAAACCAACTCACACAATCAGTTAATGTACATTTGTTACCATGATATTAAGATTTACTACAACATAAACACAGTCTTCACTTAACATGGACAAAAACCACTTACCTCACCAAAAATCACCATGTGGGCAATTAATAATCCCATTAACATATTTAGCACAGAATACAAACATCTAGCACATTTAAATCCCCTGAATATTATCGTTATGTTTCGGTCACGTGATTTATTTACATTAGCTCGAGGGATCATATGTATAATAATGTATATGTAACGTTATATATGATTGCAGCACTATTTCTGTTTTCATACAATAAAAAATTGATATTTCACTGATATTTCCAGGTTATAATGGAGATTGTATTTACCAGCCAGTCGGAACTCCTCGGCGTTTATCAGTTGCGGAAATATTCGAGTAGTTACGATTGCTAACCCGCGTCAAATTTCAGTTACACTATACCATATTATGGGTATAAATTTCAAAGTATCAAAGTGATGCTCGCCTTTGCTTGTTCTACAAGATCTTCCACGGGCTTGTGGCCATACATATGCCACCATACAGCACACAGCCTGCCAGAACACCAAGGATCAATCATCCCTTCGCATTCAGACAAATACACTGCCGAGTAGATTATTACAAATATTCCTTATTCCCGTTTGCAGTCGTACAATGGAACTGGTTACCATCCAACATAGCCATGCTGCCTACCTTAGAAAACTTCAAGGAGGCCGTGTGTACTATCCCTCACACTATGCCATAATTAACAGTACTTGTATTTTAAAAACCATACTTTTACATTTACCTTTTATTAAGCTATCATTGTTCCTTCGAACTTTTAACTTTGTTTTCACTCTTATTCTCTTTTACTTTTAACTTTTTTACTTTACTCTCACAACTCAATATTGACTATGATTGGAGTCATGTCCCTTTTTGAACTGGTGCTTTTTGTTTAATGTGTTGGTACAGGCTAATATATTAGGTTATATCAAAGACCTAAATTACAATTAAAAGACTTAAATGTAATTTAGGTCTTTGGTTATATCTTTATATGGAGGATTCATTTAAAAGCATTGAAACAACTTACAATTAACATAATTAGCCTGCTTTCCTGTGGTTTCGTGAACATAATACTTGTTTTTGGAGTATGATCAATTATTTGCTGATTTACACATATTTTTATGATGAAACTAATACCTGAACTCCTCCTACATGTTAAATACAAAATATGATGAGAAATGATCGTATTTTCCAAGTAGCAGCCATCTTACATGTGTACTGTGGCCTTCAACTCTTCAATCAGATACACAGTACTACTAGTCAAGTGCAATAACTCTTGTTTGTTTTATTTTAATTTGAGTTATGTCCCTTTCTTTCCATAAACAAGTACTATCAATAATATTGCAGTCAAACTATAAGTTATATAAATAAAAGCCTTGAACTAGAATAATATGACTAGACTAGAAGTGGATGAAGAGAACTAGGGGAAGCAACTGCTGTCGTGAGTACCATCCTACAACGCTATTTCTTGCATAGTCGTTCGCGTTTTATTATTTCGTGTCCTTTCTGTTTAGAAATTACTCATTTTGTAAATTGTATTAAAACAAATATTTCTGTGACAAATAAGTACAATAATTGCGGAACGTGTTACTATAATCAAGGTTTTATTCATACAGTTGTTGGTTTAAGCCGAAAATTCGCTTTTAAGAGATTGTTCGTGTATGTTTATGTACTAGTGTAGTATAATTCGGATAGTATCGGTATTTTGTCTGTTTATGATGAAACTAGATATTTTAATTATCAGTGATTATCATTAACAATATAGACATGTTCAATAACATCATTCAAAACATATCAAGACCATTTGGTCGAGGAAATTCAAATTCTAGCGGATCAAATTCAGGTAAATAGAAAGTTTTACTGTTTCAGTTTTTGTCAATATTTTCTTATAACCAGATAACGTTCGATGTATGTGTTTGACATAACGTGGCCCAGTGTCGAATTCGGCCTAGATTTAATTGAGAACAACATTTTGACGAAGTTTCATGAAGATTGGATCAAAACTGTTGCCTCTTGAGTGTACACAAACAAATTGAAATTGTTGACAGACGGACAGACGAAGAATGATCACAAAAGCTCACCGCAACCTGCTAGGAGATTTTTTAATTTCTGACTTTTATCTCCACAAGAGACGAGTAGGCTCAAAGTCAAGATTGTTCGACCACTTGTCTCTATGTGACAGGTGACCTAAAAATAAAATTAAAAAATATTAAAAATGGTAATGCAAGGTGATAAAGCGCGAAGTCATCACAGCAAATGACCGCTCAAATCTATTTTTAGCATCACAGTCTTCGACTCTTGATAAATTTTGTACGCTTGCTCTGAACATATAAACCCTGTTCAAAAATGGTAAAGGTCACAGTGACCTTTGACCTACTAACCTCAAAATCGATAAGGGTCATCTACTGTTGCTGACTAAGCTCCATGCCAAGTTTAATGATCCTAGGGCAGGGCGTTCTTGAGTTATTGAGCGGAAACCATACATAGTTAACTTAATTTATATAAAAATTTAATAAGTTAATTTAGTAAAAACAATAAAATGGCAGTTACAAAGTCGGTTACAAATCGGCTGATAATATTGTTACGAAACAGCAGATATTGAATAAGTACCGATTTCCTACGTACTTGAGTTGATAGTAGTATTGTTTACTAAAATGAATAATAAAATTTGCTTATTCAGGGCAACCTCGGGATAGAAATGATCATGAAGAAGATGGCTTCCTGCTTGTGGGGAATACAGCAAGTGAAAGAACAATAATAGAAGCAAGAAACTTTAGAGCAGATACTATTGATGCACCACCTAATTATAATCAGGTACATCCAGGGATTTCCCTGATGCAGGTTTTCTGCGTCCCTGATGCAACTTTGTGGCTTCAGACCCTCATTTCTGCATTACTGTGCATCCTTGGGACCCCCAATAGGATCCCTCGAATAGACATTTTTATTTCAGCTAGAACATTTTTCTTTCTGCTATTTATTGCACCAACTTGACCAAGTCTTGTGGTGCATTGAGCAATCTGCATTTGCTGTTTTATTCATTTATAAATTTGATACTCACTAATGATGAGTTTGAAATGCATTACTGTATAGTGAAGGGACCCAAAATATTTCTCAGGGACTCCCTAAATATAAATTTTAAGGGTCCTGCCACCCTCGTATGAAAAATCCTAGGGAAAACCATGTACATTTGTAAATTCAGCCTTTGACCTTTTGATTTCCCCTGTTCATTGGGCTTCGTAAGGTAACCTGCATTCCAGCATGTATATTCTCCCTGGGGGATTTACATCTACGGGGCCCAGGAATATCAAACATTAACAGAGTTACTGACACCACATTAACAGACACACATTCACGTCTTGGTCAGGTGTAGCATTGTGGGTTATTCTTGCTCAGAGAAAGCAGTTGTGCAGACAGGGATAGAACCTTAACCACTCGATCATGAAGTGTGCACCCTTCCTAGTAAGCAACCACTTCTAACATTCCCCAGATCAAGTCTTGTATTTACATCTGTGGGCTTTCCTAGGTGAAGAATCGTATGTTTCATTTAAAACTATTTTGCTGGTTTGTACTATTTTATAGCCAGCATCTACTGATTGTAAACGTAAATTTTTCCTTTTTCAGGCAAAACAGAATTGTCTTCCCACTTACCAGGATTGTTTCACGATGGGTTACGGATCATCACCATCCCTCGACACGTCACAATTCCCTGCAATACAACATGGAAACCCCTTGGATAAAAATTCACCATCTGTAAGCTCTGCATTTCAACAACATTCAGGTGCTGCTACTGGGGAGAACCCCATGGGGGTCACAGATGCAAAATCAAGGACTGCTCTATCAGGAATCCCATTTGAATTGTGTGGTGGTCTTCAAAATGGCAATTGTTTGAATGAATTTGGAAGTAGTGTTTACCAACAGAAGCAATTTGATTATTCTTTATATGACTATGACTTCAGCCTTGAACGATCCTTCTTACAGGAACATGAATGTGATTTTAGAGAAAACGAAGGAATGGATGTTGCATATGTGGAATAATAAAAATTATTAATAATGTGACATACTATAAAATCATTGATTTTCGTGGGGGAATAAATTTCGTGGATTTTGTGGCTCACCTTCAACCACGAAATAAAATCCCACTGAACAATGATTTTTATTCTTGTATTTTATTCTTGAAATGCAAAACCCACAAACTAACGTCTCATCGAAATGGTATTTTCTACCAAAACCCCTTAATTTTGACCCATCAAAATTAAATGATTTTACAGTATAACATGTAATACTCACCTCTCTTTATTGGTCCCCAATCTATGAACATGCAGTTTTATTATAAGAAACTAGATGTTTGTAATTCACCGTGAACATGACATAATCATTGACTCCATGCAGGTCGTATAAAGATATAGTTTGTGGAATCAATAAATGGAAATACTAACGGAAGTACAAACTCCATGCCATGGAGCATGCACCTTATTAAATTCAGATTTATAATAAGTTTTCTACTTCATACTTTGAGTTAGATGATATATAGATGTAAGGGTTGTGTCTCTACTGTGGTGGATCTGTTGCTATGGTGATAGTATAGAAGTGTTGCTATGGAGTAATGTGTCTTTGGTTACTTTGTGAACACTTGTTTGTTAATGCATGCTTGTAAACAAGATTAATTATTGATAATTCATAATACAATGTATTGATCAGCAAAATACTTTTTTGCGAGGGTTCCTTTTGACTTAGGGAGAGTTGACCCTTAAACCCCCATAAAAGATTCCGTCAACATTAATTATCTGTGAAGTAGATTGTACCAATCACCAATCATTGTATCAATCATATTTTCATACATTCCATAGACATAAGAAAATTCTTTTAAAACATAGCGTCTTAATAATTCTCTTGCAATATTCATACATTTTTAGCTCGACTATTCGAAGAATATGAGAGCTATTACAGTCACTTGTTCGTCGGCGTCGGCGTCGGCGTCGGCGTTGCATATGGTTAGAGTTTTGCATGCAAAACTTTAACCTTGGTTATATTTCAATAACCAGTGCATATATTGGATTGAAACTTTGCACTGGCTTTCCCTGTCATGTAATCAACCATGTTAGATAACTCTTGCATGAATTTAATGCAAATTATGGCCCTTTTTTACTTAGAAAATTTGGTTAAAGTTTTGCATGCAAGTTACTAATAAGGCCATATCTCAAATAGTATCTGTGCTACGGCATTGAAACTAACAACACTTACTTACCATCATAAGGCAATGGTACCGGTCATGGGTAATAGCTCTATTATGATTATTATTTGAGTTATGCCCCTTTTTAACATAGAATTTTCTTGGTTAAAGTTTTGCATGCAAGTTTCATTCAGACCATATCTCAGCTACTATCCATGATACTGCATTGAAACTTACAACACTTGTTTACCATCATCAGTCAATGGTATCAGTCAAGGGCAATAACTCTATTATTTTTTTATTTCAGTTATGCCCCTTTTTAACATAGGAGTTTATTGGTTCAAGTTTTACATGCAAGTTCTATTCACGCCATATCTTAGTTACTATTTATGATATTGCATTGAAACTTATAACACTTGTTTATCATCATTAGTCAATGGTACTGGTCAATTGTAATAACTCCATTTTTAGTTTAATTCAAGTTATGCCCCTTTTAACTTAGACTTTCCTTGGTTAAAGTTTTGCATGCAAGTTACATTCAAACCATATCTCACCTACTATCAATGATATTGCATTGAAAAGTTTAACTTCCCCTTTAAACAAGTACAAAGTAACAAATTCTCACATATAAATGATTGCCAGTTTAATAATGTCGTATAATACACACATTATTTGTCTAATATGGTAAACTGAAAATATCACATTGTTTTGTTGAGGCTTGAATTCTTAAGATAGATATTTAGGTTAACCACTAGAATATTGTATTACATACATGTATTGCTCACTATTGCTAACTTGTATTGTATTTATCCTCCCAGTTTAGTTCTCTGGCTGAATCTAAAGCTTGTTAATACCTACATTTATCACAAATCTGTACACTTTCCTACTATGCAATAAAAAAATCATATTGCACAGTGTGCTTACATACTTTGCAAATGACATGTGATGTTCTTTGTTTATATGATGTTTATGTGATAAGTAGAATATTGTTGCTAGGTAGTAAAAATTTTAGACAGTGATAGGTGTTTGCCTTTTTTCTGTGTCTAAAGGTTGTATTTATGTGTCAAAAGGTTGTATCTCACCCGAAACTGTAGATGAATTTGACAAATTAATGCCAAATAGTCTTATCTGGCCGAGATCTCACATTTTGTTACCAAAAATAAATGGGTGCGAGGTTTTGAATGTGTCATATGACGTATATCTAAGAAAATGATTGGTGCAGAGCTACGATGTGTTGTTTGGCATGGTATTGTATTCAATACTAAAAATAATTACTAAACTACTTTAAACTCATCACTGATTTATTACATGACTGTATCCTCTACATTATTATTTTAATTTGTCACCTTTGTTTTAAAATTGACTCCTTTAACAAATCATATCTTACTCATATGATTATTTTGTAGAAACTTTGTTATGTCAGTGGATGTATACAATTCCCTTTAAACATACACATTTCTTGAATAGAGTACAGTGCCGCTTGAAGTCTTAAAATCATTTTCACTGACAAATATTTGTTAATAGTCCAGTGTTGAGATAATTGCCATGCCTCAACAACCATTGTACATTAGCTTTCATTGCCATGTTGTCAACTAAGTAGCGTAACTCACGTTTCAATATAATACAAATTTTAAATGGCCTGTTTTGAACTTATATTTTTTCTGACAAATGGCTGCGAATAGTCGAGCGCGCTGTCTAGTGACAGCTCTTGTTATATATATACAGTAATATCCTCATTGACTCATTTTAAATTTAATGCATAGACTTCAAAATTTATTGCAATAATGCCATTGTTCATATGTATCATATATTAGATGTAACTTGGGCAGTCTTTCTCTTTCCCATTATATATTGATGGCTTAGAACCAGAAGGTCGTAACTACTACTTACGACCTTATGAGACTCATACATATTTGAAATCTGCTTCACAAGGCGCTTCTTATGAAAATTGATATGTTGACCAAAATGAAATTTTAAAAACGTGTTTTCCCATAGGTAAAGAGTAAATTACAGACAGTTTTCTCTTGTTTTCTCAAAATATTGATTTGGTAGTTACGACCTTCTGGTTCTAAGCCATCGATATAGTGAAACATATAGTTGTACCTGTTCCAATCACAGTGGCCAGTACATGATTATATTGATTGACATAGTACCATAGTAATTAGTCATCTTGTTGATTGTCATCCAGTCCATGTTACATTACCAGGGGTTACCTAGGCATACAATGTAATGCACAATCCGGAAAATAACAGAGGTGTCAATCTTCCTGATTAATCTGGAATTCCGGATTTACACTTCCAGAAAGAGCCATGGTTTCTGACCAAAATGAAAGTTAATATATCTGAAGAAAATATCTTAAGAAATGGCTAATTTAGTTATGGTCAATTTAGTATTTTTTGAAGGAATTTCTTAATAAAAACTGAGTTCAATAGGGAAACGAAGCGGTTGAAGTCCTTTTATTTGGTAAAGTTTTTGACCGCATATGATTTTCCTGATTTAAAATTTGGTTCTGTTGACACCCCTGAAATTAATAAGATCCCAATTCCTATACTGTTTTGGGTGCCAGTATCATGCATCCCTATACTAAATCTCTGTTTCAAGATTGTTCTTGGGTTAAATCTGGCGAATAAAGTTTTAGATGACTCATAACTTGATCAATTATATGAATTTTGTCATGAAATTTCTTTTATTTATCTGCAGAATATTCTTCCCAGTTCAGCAAATATGAATGTATGGAATTGTGAGACCTCTGCAAATAGGCTACAATATTCCATATTTTTAATTACTTGTAAAATACACATTAAGTCAAGAGTATGTCTTCTGAGTATGTTTGTGACAGTGATATTATTCCTCAAAGAAATCTGAATGTTGATAAAATCTCAACATGTTATTGTACTTCATTTGTTATTGAAATTCAGAATGTTTGCTTCAGAGTCTGTCAGAAATATGTACCAGATATATTTGTAAGGCTTTCATTTGACTCTTGAACATGCATTTTGACTCTTGAATTTGACAAAAATGTATATTTTGATGACTCTTGAAAATTGAAAGCCAGGAGTCAATTTGACTCTTCACTTCTGGAGCCTAGTGAACGCCCTGGATATAGTCAATGAATACTTTGTATTCATATAATCAGATTTATAGAATATTCTACCAAATTATCATTTTATTTTTCATGCATATCAAATTTATTGTTGTTAAGTTTATGTACTAATAAATAAAAGTTATTTATTTCTTTGGTTTATTGATTGTTCCTTCCTTACTTGTTAAACTTTCTATGTCCTAACATCTCCTGAAGTGGGAGGCATGTTGTGATTGTCCTGTACATTTGTTTGTACTGTTACTCCCCAACATCTCCTGGTGTAGGAGGCATGTTACCATTTTTATTTCGTCTTTGGTATGACACGGCCTGTGATCGAACCTGGGACCTCCCGCAAGTGAAGCGAACGCTCAACCACTTGTGACTTAGGCTATCGAAGATGCATGTGTAAATGCCAAGATCAGAGTAACATTTTCAGACAATACTATAATAATATTTAGATACATTGTCTACTAGACATTTCATATTGCTCAGAGTATATCGCTGGCATAGAATGAGAAGGTTGTAACTCCAAAATCAATATATTGAGAAAACGAGAGAAAACTAATTTACTCTTTACCTATGGAAAAACAAGCTTTTAAAACTTCATTTTGGTCAACATGACAATTTCTGTTTTTCATTAAAATAGGTTCATAAGAAGCACATTGTGAAGCAGATTTTAAATATGTATGAGTCTTATAAGGTCGTTAGTAGTAGTTACGACCTTCTCATTCTAAGCCAGCGATATGGGGAAATAAAGATACACTGGATAAGTTCATACAATTTAATGGCAAAGTGAACAAATAGTTTAACAATAGCATAACAACAATAGTTACAATGTTTAAAAATGCCCAAGATGAGTGGGTAACAAGTAGACAAGCCTTTTAAAATGTATAGAGCTATATCTAGCGATATTTTTTAAAAACAATTAAAAAACTGATAAAACAATTATGCTTTCATACCCATTAGATCATTTTTTGCTTCAGCTTTAACAGAAAGTCTCTCTATGATTTACTGGACATGCAAATTTTCCGTTTTCATAAGAAAGTGTTCTAGAACATCCTAAATCAACGGTTGAAATTGTTAGAATCGTCTTATTTTTCAACAATTGAATCAAAGTCCAAAGTTTTAATTTGCAATTAAGGTAGTCTAATATCATACTAAAAACGATGCAAGTAATTATTTTGACATTACATGACCGTTAGATATAGCTCTATACACTTTAAGGCATAGAATTGAAACAATAATAGGTCAACCAAAACACAAGGGGAACAGCTCACAGTGTTACCTACTCTTTTTAAAAGTAGATGATTTTTCTCGGATTATAAATTCATGGGTGAAAGTTAGAAATTTTGAAAAACCTAAAATTCTCAAAAATTGACAATCTATAAAGGGAAAATAAATAAAAACAGACATCTCGATTCACTCAAAAACCTGAAGTTCAGGCATTTGCCTGAAAACTTTCACCCATGTAAATTTTGGGATATTTTATAAGCAGACCGAGTGCTAATTTAGTTATTTTCAAATACAATCACTTAAGGAATCATCAATAACAATAATATCACAAACAATACAGGGAGGGTCATGAAGGTATGCTCATTAAGTGCCATGGTATAAGTATCAGCATGCTCAACATGCAACTTCAAGCAAGCAATCAAGGACAATTAAATTGATAGTGCTTTGTACATTAAAGTGTATAGAGCTATATCGGACGATATTTCTTTAAAAAGTTTCAAAAACTGAAAAACAATTATGCTTTCATATCCATTAGATCATTTTTCGCTTCAGTTTTAACAGAAGCTCTCTCTCATTGATTTATTGGACATGCGAACTGTCCATTTTCTTACGAAAGTGTTCTAGAAAGCCCTGTGAAATTATAAGAATCGTCTATTTTTCGACGATTGAATCTAAGTACACAGAACCCATCCAACGTTTTAATTTGCAATTTAGGTAGTCTAGTATCATACTTAAATCGATGCAAGTAATTATTTTGACATTAATGAATGTTAGAATATAGCCATATACACTTTAAGCTCATTTAATGTTCCATGCCCACCGTCCTGCTGTCTATATCAACCATGCCCACCGTCCTGCTGTCTATATCAACCAACACCTTTTATGGTATCTGATGAGGTCAATAAGGCCCCAGACCAACTTAGGTTCAGGACATTCTCTATCAATAATGAAGAGCTCCTGGTAGGTTTTAACAAACTAACTGAACAAAACAAGACACTGTTGCATACCCCAGGCGCTATATAGCACTTTTTGGTAGCGATTTACCAGCGCTTTGTCCGTTATGTAGCGTTTTTAAGTAAGTCGTTTCCTAGCATAACACAACCAAGAACTCAATAGTGCCTCACTTGGGCAAAGGGCTCTAAATCCAACAGCCTTTTGAATCATGTCACATGTACTAAAATGTGACCCAGGATGTGGGCCAGTTGTAATACACGGGACTTAACTCTGAATAATTTCAGTATTAAATAGCAGAAATACACACTTGTAAGTAAATTTCCTGTCAAAGCTCCATGCAGTTTAGGTGGGAAATATAATTAAAAATAAAAGTTAACAATAAATATTTGTAAGACATGAACCTTGTACACCCCAATGGCAGTCAAACAGTCATATATGTTTTAGAGTCACAGTTGGACCTACCTACCTCAAAATGTGTCATTGGGCCAAACTTTCTAGAGTAATTGAACAGTCATTTAATTTACCAATCAAAAGATACAGATGAAACATACGTCTGCGAAGCAATTTATCCGTTCATCAAACATGGGGGATAATAAAAGATATAGGGTGATAACAAAATGTTGAGGTATTCAAGCCAAGCGCTGAAAACATCTCAAATAAAATTCAGCCTGGTAAAAAATAATGAACAAAAGGAATAAGAAACAAGAATGTGTTCAGTAAACACTTATGCCCCGGTGGAAGCCTTGTCCATAATCAGGCCCTTCCCCAGGGCCAGAAGGCGCTGTGGTACGCCTTAATTTCAGAATTGGCTTTCCCCCAGCCCCTTAAATCTCAGAATGGTGTCTTTAAATCACTATATTTTGTCAGTATTGTGTTATTTGAGAGAAAAAGGCTTGCATTGTGTAAAAAGTACTTAAATCAGCATCTTTATCATGCATATTAATGCAGTTATATGTTCTAAAACATTCTACCTATTCTTGGCGATGTCCTCTAGTATGTATTCTAGAAATACCCCAGCGCCTTAAAAATATTCTGGGGAATGGCCTGATAATAATTAGCTAAGTCATTCAGAGGCCATTATTCTGTTGAAATATTTGATAGCGTTACATGGCTTTGATGATGTAATGTCTTTATGATGGTAAACAAGTACGCCAAGTTTGAAAGCAATGCATTGATTGGCTTCAAAAATATTTGAGTTTCAACATTTTGTAACGGACGGACAGGACAATCACTACATGCCTCAGCATCAGTAGATGCCAGGGCGTAAAAAGATAAAATGATAAATACATGTACATATATAAATAAATAAATAGCAATAAATCTCAGTGTTGTGAATTATACGAGTAAATGGGTATTGCAAAACAATATTGACATATTTCACACAGGTTTGAGATATGTAATCTTATGTATTGAGTGAAAAAGAATGTTTTGACTTGTTAAAAAACAAATCTGGGGTAGTATTCAATTTTGATTTTTAAAAAATTTAATATAAGGATAGCCAATCATATTGCCTGTTACTGACTAAGATTTTAATATGGTATGATATGATTGGTTGTCATTATCATTAAGTCAAGTAAGATCAATATTGAATATCACCCCTGATAGCTCGGGTGACAAGAGCAGGGAATGTTCATGAGTTCTAAGAAAATATATTCTAACAATATTAAAACATCTTTTGTGAGTGAAATAAACTTAAACATTTTAAAAGTATATTCACTTACATATGACAATTTTTAAAGCACTTTTATTTCAGTACACTTCTGATAACCACTTACTATTCAATGTTACTTGTACTTTACTTAAGCCTGGGTCCCACTGGACATATTTTTGCCTCGGTGATGTACTCCCGATTGAAATAAGTGCACTTCGGGAGGCATTGGAACAGGGATTTCACACATTTTCTAATGGCTTCCCCTCAGCTCCCCCTAGATCGTGTTGACTCTTTTCCCAATGCCTTGCGATGCTCGGTTATTAAATTTGGAGTACATCGCTGAGGCGAATGTGCTCCCATGGGAACTAGGCTTTGCAGTAAAGTGTATAGATGTGCATCCGTACATATACATTTTATTACAATACTCATACAATACACGTGCAATCTTCATGGTCAAATTCCAATACAGTCAAACCTGTGATAGAGATCACCAGAATTAACCAACTATCTCAATATCGTTCAATCACAATAGACAGTAGACAATTTTTACAATACAAATATACAGTTTGTATTAAACATACGTCTACTGCATGTGGCCAACTTGTTCCATGTTGTAAAATCATTGTGGATGATTAAATTTTGTGGTTTACCTCACCCACCCAATTTAATCCTATTGAACAAGAATTTTTTATTATCTGAAATCAACACCAACAAATTAGCGTCCCATTGATATGGTCTTTTTTGCCAAAACCACAAAATTTAGTCCCGTCGAAATTAAAAGATTTTACAGTATTACAGTTTACAACAAGAGCACTGCCTACGAGTATAAATACTGTAGAAGAGACAAAATAAAAAATAACACACTGTGCAAGCAGATATTTCTGCGGGTCAAAAATAGAGCATATTGATTCTGAATAGTTCTGAATATAATTATTTAAAAATTTCTTATTAGAATTGAAACAAGTATCAACTCGATCAAATATCAGCAAATTAGATAAATTTTGCGAAATACTCAATTATTTACGGGTCAAGGAAAAATGTAGGTATAAATACTGATACTGTAAAATCATTTAATTTCGATGGGACAAAATTTCGTTGTTTTGGTAGAAAAGACAATTTCAATGAGACCTTAATTAGGTGATTTAGCATTTAAGGTAATAAATACAAGGGTCAAAATTAAAGTTTGACGGGATTTGATTTCGTGATAAATGGTGAACCGCGAAATCCACGAAATTTAATCGTCCATGAAAATTAATGATTTTACAGTATTTGCTTTGACGTAAGTAAAATCTTTCTTCATTTGTGTTCCATCAATTGATACATTCTTCAGTAAAATAGTCAAACGATGAAGTTTTCATCGACAGGAAGTTAATCATCTCCACACAGAGAACTGAGGATTCTGTGGGCCAGTATTGGTAGGTCCATCATTTTGGTCCGCTAAAACATCTCCTGTTACTGCTGCTTGAATAAACGGGTCACTATTATACTCATACTTGGGTTCTTCTCTGTCAAACGATGCCTGTAAGTAGAATATCACCTAATTAGTTCAGTTTTTTTCATTTGAGGCCATTTTGGGTGACCCCGTTTATTTTCATTTATGGTACATTTATCTGTGTCACATGGTTATGGACCAAACATATTTATTCAATTAGCTATAGTACTTTGTCAAAGGTGGTGTAAAACTGAAGTACCCTGCATGGTGTATAACCCCCCCCCCCAAATATAAACAAAGTAACTTACCATAGGCATGCCTTGTCCCGGTGCTCGCATCCTCCTGCCTGCTGAATGACTAGATTGCTGCAATAAATATCAAATAAGTTCTATCATATCATCAGATTTGTGTCTTAGAAAGTCTTTGAATTCATAAGAAGCAATACAACAAGAGATGTTTGTAACGCACATATCACAGAAAGTCAGAAATGGTGATGGTCAGGGTGACCTTGGCCAACTGACCTCAAATCAATAGAGGTCATCTACTGTTACTGGCCAACATCCATATAAAGTTTGAAGATTTTAGGGCAAAGCATTCTTGAGTAATTGAACATGAACCATTTTGGTCTACCAACAGACAAACCTACCAACAAAGCATTATACCATGTCATCAAAGATGGGGTAGGGGGAGGGGGGCATAAAAACATCATTGAAATATTAGTATTCGGAACAATGATAACTTACAGGTCTAAGGACTTGTTTTTCTACTAATTCACTTCGTGGAATCCGTCGACATCCAAGGGCTGCAAAATGTGGCCAGATTTTATCTGATGCTGAAGCAAAATCTATTGGTGTTCTGAAAATAAATACAGATATTGCAAACCATAACATACTGAAAGCAAACTTGAAGTGGGACATTCTACTACAAGTAGTACAGTCAGCAGACATTTTTCATAAGGTAGCCAGGCACAGCCATGATCCAGTGTTCAGTGTGCTAGAAGTGTAACAAGACAATTCATGTTCAATATCCTGTTGCAAAGGTCATACTTTTCCATGACAATTATACAGCAATGTTAATTTTCCTCCAAAAGTGGAGAATTTCCTGTTAGAAGACATAGTTATAACTAGTTATAATTGTTGAGATCAACAATAAACCTGAATAAACAAACAAAGATCAAAACCAGGATTAAGTCTCATTAAACCACATACTCCCAGAATTATTTCTGAATACTGATTAAGTAATTCTGCAAGCAGATACTACCTGTGATTTAATCAATTCCTTAATTGTATAACTTTTTAAAAGGATGACAAATAAAAATGGTATCATTAATAATTGAATATTGGACTGTTGGCGACTGACCTTCCCTGGAAGTCTGCACTATCTGGTTTAGCACCATACTCTAGCAACATCATAACAATCTGCAATATAAAACAACATAATCATAATGATCATGCAACAAAGTATGTCAGTGTGTTTCAACCAAAAACAGTACCAGTATATACATCCAAATATGAACAAATTCATACAAACGCCAAGACTTAGAGACGATTGTAAAACAAATATGCTCACACAGCTGCCAAATACTTAGTCAGTTATGTAAAAGGTCTTGACCTCTATAGAGGATCGATACGGATCGGTAATGGCCAATTTTCCTATAAAGTTTAAAGATCCTGACCCAACATGTTTGAGTCATTGATCTGAAACCATTTGGATTATTCATTCATAGTGACTTTGACCTAAAGTCTACTGACCCTAAACTCCATAGGGACCATCAACTGTTGCTGACCAACATCTATGTGAAGTTTGAGTTTCCTAGATCAAGCATTCTTGAGTTATTGAACAGAAATCTACTGACAAATCATTGGACTGATCACTGGGGTAACAAAATACTAAATAGTAGGCACAAACCAAAGCCAAACAGCTAAGGCGACAGCGCCTAGCCACACACGCAAGAGTCAGACATAGTACAAGCCATCCACATCCCCAAAAATGGATGCTTCAAGTGAGCCTTATATGCTCACTCCGCAATGAATGACACACTGTGGACTTTGAATTTTGTGCATTATTAGCCATAAAGGGAGGTAATTATAAGTGATAACTACACTGAAGTGAAGTAAACAATGATTATGGCAATAATTTATGTTATGTAATAAGAAAACATATCTTACTGGCCCATATTCTTGAAATGTTGCAGCATGTAGAGGTGTCCATAATGTTACATTATTTTTCCTATTTACATCTGGAATATAATAATAAGGTGATGCAGCAAATGACAACTTTATAGTTGACCAAAATTTATACCACAATCAGTCATGTGCATCAAACCTATTCGGTGCTGCCTTTATATATGGCAGGATACTGCAGCCCTCTCCAAGACACTGACAATTTGAAAGTTAAATTTTTATAATAATTATGTACTTGGATGTGACAAGGTGACATATGTCTCACATTCAATGTGATACATACGTGGGTACATCCAAAAGTAATGTCACCGATGCTATAAAATCATGCATAATGTCAGTAAAACAATGAAATTTTTCACACAGTCACTTCAGTCTCATTTGAATATAATAACCATATATAAATGAACATCAGTAAAAGGTCCTTGTAATCTAGGGGAAGCTACGAGGAGGTCATCAGAAATTTTTTGAAATCCCTGTTCCCGATGCCTCCCGGAGCTCATTTATTTCCATTGGGAGTGCATTGCTGAGGCAATTGAAAAATTGTCAGTGGGACCTAGGCTTAATGAACAGACTAGAGGTTGTTGGTAACCTTAAAACACAGGATAGGTCAACACTGTTTCATTAAAAGGGATATGACTTCAAGGCTTTACCAAATAGAATAATCAAAAGTCAGGTGTCCATAACTAAATGGATATTCTAGGAGATAAATAATTTAAAGACTAAATCAAATAGAATACTCAAAAGTCATGAAGGTAAACTCACCTATTCCACTTCGTAACAAATGGTCCACAATATCCTTTATACCCCAAAAACAAGCTGAAAATGTAAAAAAAAAAAAATAATATACGTAAAAGACAGAATAACAATCATATTAAGAATCTTTACACTGTTTTTATATATCAGTGACGCTGAATCAGCATAAGGTAGTGAATTGCAATAAGGGTCTGATTTTAATGTGCATAAGCAAACTAAAGAAACTAAAATTTGTTCACTGGAAATTCTGGAAATATCCAGGTTACTTTCATCCATACAAACAGTGTATGTATGTTACAAAACAACATGCGGAAGGCCACAGGTTTGATCCCAGGCCTCATTATATCAAACACAACACAAAAATGGTACCAGAAATTCCCTTCTCTTCTCTCATACCCCTCGGCTACGGATAACATCAGAAATGAGGTGTGGAGAGGGATCAGTATAAGTACGAAAAACTGGTTTCACAATTGACTTTAAATAAATTAGCATAAACAAACATGTACCTATATAAAGTTGACTCTGTGTCACATTGGGTCCTTGACCTTCAAGTCGTATATTCTCTGTCAGGAATTTCTCAACAAGCTATGAAAAATAAAAAAGAACATAATACAGTAAAACAATACATGAACATGTATGCAGCATATATAGAATCTATAGTGAAGTAAGACATCAAATTATATACTCTTTAAGAAAAAAACGAATTAATGCATAGATTAATGCTTAATTATGACATCTAAAACACTGTCAGTATAATTTGCAGCTCCCAAGGGGTTGTGCTCTACAAACTGAATTGTTATTTAAATTGAATTGTTTGTTAAACATGTATGCCCCTACAGCAACCCAAAAGTCACAATAATTCTAATGGCGACCTTGATCTTTGACCTACTGAATGATGTCCTTGAATGGTCTTATGGTGGTAATCAAACCGCCTATAATGTTTGAAATTCCTGGTTCCAACAGTTCTTTAGTTATTGATCTGAAACCATTTGGTCTATTTATTCAAAAGGTAAAGATCACTTCAACCTTGACCTTTGACCTACTTACATGTGCAAAGAAAAATTATACCCTTAGCAGGCCCGTAGCCATGCAGAGGCACCCCAAAGCACTTGTCTAAGAAAATTTTGAGAAATTCTTGAAAAAAGCAAGGTTTTTGACGAAAAACGGCCTAAAATGTCCTCCAGAAAGGTTTCGCCTCAGTGTGTTTTTTTTCTCTTACCAGGATACAGCACTGCTCAGTTTGATGAAGCTCGGGTTTGAACAGTTTAAATATAAATATTAATCAAATGGATATACATAATCATATATACTATTGTACAATGATGTTATTACATAGCGTTGATATGAATGATACAGGTAACATGCATGCATGCAATGAGCTGTGAGTACACTATGAACACACTTAATCAAATCATACACATTGATAAATGTAGAAGAAAGTCTTCGCGAAAAATTGGCCAAAAACCGCCGGTCCACGGACCGACAGACTTTATAAATCTGTTGGTCCCGAAAAAAATCTGCCGGTCCGCGGGCCCCTCCCAATAAGTTTAACCAATGCACATACAGACAATTCTGTCATGACAATAGCTAAAGTTGAGCTTAAAATGATTGGCTGTGCTCTATCTTATAATGGTAATAATTGGGCTGCGTCTTTCTTAGATTTCATTCTGCACAGGTGCATGCACAATCAATGGTGAATATAATATAATAGAACAATTTGGGAAGTTGTATATAGCTTGGCTATTTTGACTTGACCCTGACCTTTATGCAAGAATATAGTACAAGGTTCTTGCATTGAATATATCAATTTCCGCAAGCAAATCGTGCAATATCGGTATTTCAGATTTGTGTTTGTATTACGTACATCTTGAGCTTCTTCATGATACTCCCCGATTATGAAAACATACAATCGGCGTTGTATATGTAGACAATATATTGACTGTTAAATTATGCTAATCAATAGGTCAGGCTCGTGTCAATGTGGCCAAGCTATACCAAATGAGAATGTCAGGAGGCCTTACTGTTCATTTATCAATTGAAACCCTGGATCCCAGATTTTTACCTTTCTGATGTCCCAACACTGAGTGTGGGAATTTTGTTCCACACCAAAATATAGCCATGACTATACTTCAATGATTTTGGGTAGGTCAATGGGTGCTGAGTTTCATCTTCTGAATGGTCCTGGGGAGCAGGGATGTTACCCTGGGTTTGAAAAAGCAAAAAATCAAAATCCCCACACTTCCTACGGATGGGGCAGGCGGGGTTTTAATTGACTGGTCCAAAATTCTTGACAATCTAACATGGTATACACATTATATAGCGCGAACAAAACAACCTGATTCTCAATCCTTCTATTTGCATATCAAATGATATCTTGTCTATAATCCTTTCACTTCTTAATCAATACATTCCCTGCAAGAACCTTGTAACATATTCATGCATAAAGGTCAGGATCAGGTCAAGTTGTTTGAGCTTCACATATAGATATATAGGTAATATGTCCAAACACCCAGGCTGATAAACATCAAACTTACAGGATACAGGGTAAGAATACAGGCCGGGTTCCTAAAGACAGGTATCGAAAATATATATTACAAAACGTATACAGGGATGTAATTAAATAGGTACATGTAAACTAAAGCTGTTACAATGAGAGAGATGTGCAATGTGCAAACCAAGAAATACAATTGACATTACGCCAGAGCAGAGATTGCTCCTCCTGGTTGTTTGTCGAAGGCTGCTTAGAGAAGGTTTTCAAGTTAATCCATTGGACCATGTGATTATAATGTACCATTAAAATATGTTTAGAGAGTATAGATTGACAACTGGTGTAATGTCAATTGTAGCAGCCTTTAAATTGAAGACATACGCATCTACCCCGAGTTGTAACACTCTCATTTAATCAGCCAAATTAGACTATAGTGTCAGAAGTTGCAGACAAAAACCCCCATTAATATCTTTGCCATCAAAGTAACACATATTTAAATGTAAAAATGATTAATCTATTAGGTTCAATTATGAAAAAAACACACAGAAATATGCACATGTGTTCGATCAATTCAAAGGCTATCAAGTAAAGGTACCACTCAACATCAATTATTGAATACAGACACAGGATAAATCATTAAAATCAAACATACTATATAAAAATGCTTACAACAGCAAAACGAAAAAAATGTAATTTAAGTCTGAACCTCAATCAAACCCATTAGTGCAAAAATCATTCAAAATATAATCCAACGTTAACTGATACACAAAAACTGGTACAATATACATGCATAGTATACAATAAATGCTGACAAAAGATTCAAACCAAACAGTGGCAACTGATTTACCTCTCTCTCTGACTAAAATATAAAAAGGAATTAAAATTATATATTTATCAAGTCAATGTGAAGATTATTTCATTTAAGATTCAGTTAAAAAACATGCTCATGATTTTACAATTGCCTTCTGAGTGAATCAACATTTTATTTATTTTTAGTAACCATGTTTTTTGTAAAACCTTTTTTTTATAAATTGACAATTTAATTTCAAGCTTATAATTTAATACAGTATACATATATAACTCAAGTATCATCAACACAGTAGAAAACTGAATACTTAGAAAAATATCTATAATTCTTGACTCTAAGTCTAATACAATTGTACAGGGTATAAACAAAGTAAAGGGGTCTACGAAAAATGATAGATACAGACACTAAAATAAGTCTATCTACTTGTCCTTATCCCATGCAAGTGATCGTAAGACACTTAAAGTAAAGTATTTCTAAGAAATAAATCCCTCTAACTTGTCTACAATTAAGTAAAAATGTCATAATTAAATATTTTAACAATCTTTAATAATTAACCTTATAATATCATTTCAATTTTGGAAATAGATAATCAATTATACTTGTAGAAACTGTATTATTAATATAGTATTATATTTTTGATATCATGATTTTATTCAGCTAACAAGATGTAAGGAATAACTTCTGCTTATCGAAGTATAACCATTAATGACTTTAATGTGAATATTAATTTTATGGTAGCAAATTATTAGCAGATAAACACAGTGATCAATTATTTAATCAGAATGATATACATAATCCCAGGCATACAGTTAGATGAATAATGCAAATATAATTAATTCAAACTATAACTTCAACGCTACTGAATTTAACAATTCACACCATCTACATAATTATGATGTCAACAGAATAATTATGCAGTGAGTGTTTACAAAAAATAAGAAATGTTCTGTGTAAACAGCTTATAAAATAATTGGAAGTTGTAAATTGATAGACATGTTTTAAAGGGTAAGCTAATAACACAATGTCTCTATTAAACTTCTACACTACATGAAAATTCATTTTTTCCAATTGTAATATTTAAATAATATAAACTATTACCACATGCAAGAAAGCTAGTTTAAGAAAATAAACAGCCAAACAAAGTGATAGCACCACACAGAATTCTACAAGTTCTGTGTATCTAAAAAGTTCTTTACTATTCAAACTCAAGAGTAAAATAAATATATAGCTTGAGATTATGACTATTATAAAAGGTATGAAACCAAGGTATGTTGATTATATACCGGTGGGATTTAGACACCAAGGATGTGTGCAGAAGTGAAGAATGTTCTAAGTTATTTATACCTGCATACTGGCAGAGTCCAGAGCATATTTTTCTGACTTCTGACAAAAGTAAAAGTTACATATGCATATGCCAGCAAATTCACAATATTTTTGTTAAAAAATAAAAATAGTAAGTTAGAAGCATTGCTATTGAATAAATTTAAGACTTGATTAAAACTAAATTTAACCAAAATTTCTCATTAAGATAGAGCCAAATATCATAACCCTTTATAAAATTACACCTAAATATGCCAATTTCTAGTATATTTTAGTACTGATGACTTTAAAAGGAAAATTCATAAGCGTCATATTTATTTTTGGTAGCAAACTTAACCCCTGGATTAAAAATTTAAGGGGTAAAACCTATTGCTGGTGGGTACAAAATTACTATAAAGCTAGAACCAATCCAAGGCTCTCAGATATGGAATACCACAACAAGGGCATCCTGAGCCCATTGCATAAGCAAGGCAGCAAAGGCTTTATCGAGCGATCAGTAGTGCTATGCTAAAAAAGCTTGTTTAGAAAAAAAGAGACCATTGTGCAGCAAAGCATGCATGGTCTGTTACTTTATAAAAAAGTGTGCACTTAGCAAAGCTCCGAGAAATGTTACATTGGCAAGCACTGCTCGTTTGCAGCGTGCCATTGCATATATGTAGCGACTTAGTTAGGCAATGGGCTCCATCGAGGTATCATTTATGCACCAGTTAGTTGCATCCATTACCCCCACCACTCGGGGGACAGCTGATGATAAAATCTCACATATTTCCCCGGCCCCTGACAACTACATATTATGTCCCCAGGGGATTGGTTCAGAAAATTCTTTGCAATACTTCTCCGGCAGTGCGGGAAGCTGAAAGGTAAAAAAAAACGACCGTTTCCCCGGCTATCCACCACCCATCGCTGCAGGGGGGCATTGATGCAACTGACAGGTGCATTAATTGGCCAATCAATTCAAGTTTAACTTTATGAAACATATAATTCATGCTTTATTTCAATCATATAACTATACAGCTCAACATACAGTTAAAATGTAGACTATGTGATATAATAAATGAATTATGTTGAACAATAACTCGGCTTAATTAAAACACCTGCATCAAAAGTAAAATATTTTGTAACCAAGGACGCCATTGGAATTTATGCTCGTATGCTTAAACCATGGGTGATTGGACACAATTGATACAAATAATATTGACCTGTTCATCTCCCTCTTGTGCTAGTGTTGACAAATTGTCCAGGGGTATCCTAGCTGTACGAAGATGGACTTGTAAATCTTGCAGAATTCCGAAATTCTGACCATCGTCGGCCATTGCGAAGCATTCGGAACGCCTCGGCTCGAATCAACCGGTGCGCAGGTAAATTTTATATCTGTAAAAACGTCCATTAACAACTTTTATAAATAAAATTAGGTTGCAGAGACAGGGACAGAGACTGAAGTAGGTAAGAATGCCATTAATTCAAAATTTAACTAAATTAAGGTTAACAAACTAAGAGAAGGAGTTCAGAATATGTTGTCATCATGATCTTGGTTTAAAACTTTTGATTGTCAGATTGTGCAAAGATGATGTGGCCAGTGGCGTGTTCAACTAGCCTAGCTCTTGGCTAGATCTAGCAGATCTCGCTCCTGAACGACAAGATAAATCGAGATCTCGGCGAGGGCTAGCCTAGTCTAGCGAGCTAGCAATGTGGGCGGGATTTGACGAAAATACGAAAGGAGAATTTTTGGCGCAACGAGGCGAAACGAGGATTAATAAATTGTGTATTTGGATTGCATTAGATTGTTCCTCTCAATAAACAATGACAATATTTTAAAATAAGCTAATTTGAAGCCTCCTTTCGCCGACCACACTGTCTGACACCTGTTGAATAAACTAATTATCGAGATGTTATTGACGAAGGATCACACCTTTGTTGATTGAGTAGGAAGTGTCAAGGCGCTGCTTATTGCTCGTAAAACTAGTTTCACTGTTATATCATAGTCAACAGTGGCAGAAGGAGGCTAGCATATTATTAAGTTGGTATGATAAAGCTCCTTTCGCTGACTGGGGGTCATAATATAAGTTATTTGATAGATTAATTAAGCTCCCTTCGCTGAAAATTTTAAAAATTTAAAGTCGGCTAGAATATAACTAAGTTAATATGGTAAAACTCGTTTCGCTGTTATATCATGGTCAATGGTGGCGAAAAGCTAGAATTTTTATTATACATGTATATATTCAATTTTGTGCATACACACATTCAGCATAGAAAAAAATCACAACCAACGATCTAGCAAATATACCACTATGATATAACTTAGTTGAAATATAAATGATAACGCTCATTGCAGTGGAATTTTACATTCTAACATTCTTTTGCCGATATTTCATGGTTTACGGTCGTATATGACTATGATGAATTTTACCGTCGGCAAAAAGCAGCTATTATAGAATAGGTTGGTACATGTAAATGAAGCTCCTTTCCCCAATATTTTAATCAACATTCTGCCAACGTTTACAAGTTGACTGTCGGGCACCCGTCGGCGAAATGAGGCTATAGTATAACTAAGTTAGTTGATATGCTAAAGCTCATTTCGCGGATATTTCATGGTTTACGGTCTGCGAAAGGAGTCTGTAAAATAACTAAGTATTTATGATAAAGCTCCTGCCGTCGATATTTTACATGCTGCCGTCGGCGAAAGGAGGCTGTAGTGTAACTACCAAGCATGCAATCGATATGGGTCCCACGTGGACACCTATATGGGACCCATGTGGGCTGCCTATATGGGACCAACATAGAAAGTGCAACAGGGGCCTTTGTGATCTGGGCTGCCCATATGCATTCAATATGGGACCCATATGGGTCCCATCTGGGCTACCACATGTACATTCGCCTGGGCTGCCTATATGGGTCCCATCTGGGCTGCCAATATTCATTCAGAAATGGGATAATAATAATAATAATAATAATGACTTTATTTTACGAGGTTAACACATTTGCATAAAAACACAATCTTCCATGCGGACCTCAACATAAATATAAAACAAACATACACAGTTAACTTAACAAATGAAATGCAGTAAATAAAACATAATTATTAGACATGAGAGATGAGAAAAGATAATGTTGTATAAATCCAAAGCTTAATTATTAAAATAAACGCTATGGTAACAAGACAAAATACATGATTTATATATATACAGTGTAAAGGTAACTTGATATTAAGTATAATATTTACAATGATTCTAAAAGATTCTATTGGTAGTTCCAATCTGGAAACTTCCATCTTATGTACATTCTTTTGAATTGCTCTAGAGTGTTTGCAGTTCTTATATTGAAAGGTATATTTTCCCAGAGTCTTGGTCCAGAATAATTTAATGACTTTCGAAAGAATTCCTACCCATATGGGCAGCCTATATTCGTATGAGCACTTCAGATACATTGTAAATCAGAAATTGTATTTTTCAGCAAACACCACTCTATCCTCTGGTTTGCTACTACTATGCGTACATAGTGTCCTTGCAGGAAGGAGCAGTTGAACAGCTTCTTGTTTATACAAGGTGTTCTATATTATATACTTACAAGTTCGATATTTACAAGCTATATATTACATTAACATTTAAAGTTTCCAGACAACCATGTGGTAGAATTTAGAAAAAAATGTACATATATCAATTTACTTTGAACTTATAAAACACTATTATTTGTACTGAAAGTAAATATAATAGTAAGAAGAAGATTTATATTAAATTTACTTATATTTCAATTCAAGGGAAGTAATACTTTTTTGTTCTATATGAGCTTGCTCAGGAATAGCCCATATGGGACCCGTATAGGTACCCCTTATGGGTACTAGATGGGAAAGCCCATATGTGCTTGCCAAGGAATAGCGCATATGTGACCCGTATGTGTACCAGATGGGAGAGCCCATATGGGAATGTCCAGGAATAGCCCTTATGAGACCCGTATGGGTACCCCAGATGGGTACCAGATGGGAAAGCCCATATGGGCTTGCCCAGGAATAGCCCATATGGGACCCATATGTGTACGAGATGGTAAAGCCCATATGAGCTTGCCCAGGAATAGCCCATATGGGACCCGTATTTGTACCAGATCGGAAAGCCCATATGGGTAGCCCAGGAATATAGGTCCCATATGCGTCCAATATGGGCATACCCACATGGGCTTGCCCAGAAACATCCCATATGGGACATGGTCATGTTCACATAGGTCCCATATGGGTCCAATATGGGCATAACCCATATAGGCTTGTCCACATAGGTCCCATATGGGTCCAATATGGGCATACCCATAACGGCCCATATGGGATATGGGCCCATAACGGCCCATATGGGATATGGGCTTGTCCATAATGGTCCCATATTGGTCCAACATGGGCACTTCCCATATGGACATGTCCACATAGGTCCCATATAGGTCCAATATGGGCATAACCCATATGGGCTTGTCCACATAGGTCCAATAAGGACCCAATATGGGCATACCCACATGGGCTTGCCCAGAAACAGCCCATACGGGACATGGTTATGTCCACAAAGTTCCAATATGGGTCCAATATGGGCATAACCCATATGGGCTTGTCCACATAGGTCCCATATGGGTCCAATATGGGCATACACACATGGGCTTGCCCATAAACGGCCAATATGGGATCTGGGCTTGTCCATAATGGTCCCATATTTGTCCAATATGGGCACTACCCATATGGACATGTCCTCATAGGTCCCATATAGGTCCAATATTTGCATAACATATATTGGCTTGTCCACATAGGTCCCTTAAGGGTCCAATATGGGCATACCCACATGGGCTTGCCTAGAAACAACCCAAATCGGATATAAGCATGTCCATATAGGTCCCATATTGGTCCAATATGGGCATAACACATATGTGCTTGTCCACATAGGTCCCTTATGGGCTTGTCCACATAGGTCCCATATGGGTCCAATATGGGCATACACACATGGGCTTGTCCAGAAACAGCCCATATGGGATATAAGCATGTCCATATAGGTCCCATATGGGTCCAATATGGGCATACACACATGGGCTTGCCCAGAAACAGCCCATATAGGATATAAGCATGTCCATATAGGTCCCATATTGGTCCAATATGGGCATAACTCATATGGGCTTGTCCACATAGGTCCCTTAAGGGTCCAATATGGGCATACCCACATGGGCTTGCCCAGAAACAGCCCATATGGGATATGGGCTTGTCCATAATGGTCCCATATGGGTCAAATTTGGGCACTACCCATATCGACATGTCCACATAGGTCCCATATAGGTCCCAATATGGGCATTACCCATATGGGCTTGTCCACATACGTCCCATAAGGGTCCCATATGGGCATACCCACATGGGCTTGCCCAGAAACAGCCCATATGGGACATGGTCAAGTCCACATAGGTCCGCTTGCCCAGAAACAGCCCATATGGGACATGGTCATGTCCACATAGGTCCCATATGGGTCAAATATGGGCATAACCCTAATAGGCTTGTCCACATAGGTCCTATATGGGTCCAATATGGGCATACACACATGGGCTTGTCCAGAAACAGCCCGTTTGGGATATAAGCATGTCCATATAGGTCCCATATGGGTCCAATATGGGCATTACCCATATGGGCTTGTCCACATAGGTCTCTTAAGGGTCCAATATGGGCATACCCACATGGGCTTGCCCAGAAACAGCCCATATCGGACATGGTTATGTCCACATAGGTCCAATATGGGCATAACCCATATGGGCATGTCCACATAGGTCCCATATGGGCATACACACATGGGCTTGCCCAGAAACAGCCCATATGGGATATAAGCATGTCCATATAGGTCCCATATTGGTCCAATATGGGCATAACTCATATGGGCTTGTCCACATAGGTCCCTTAAGGATCCAATATGGACATACCCACATGGGCTTGTCCAGAAACAGCCCATATTGGATATGGGCTTGTCCATAATGGTCCCATATGGGTCAAATATGGGCACTACCCATATCGACATGTCCACATTGGTCCCATATAGGTCCCAATATGGGCATTACCCATATGGGCTTGTCCACATACGTCACATAAGGGTCCCATATGGGCATACCCACATGGGCTTGCCCAGAAACAGCCAATATGAGACATGGTCATGTCCACATAGGTCCCATATGGGTCAAATATGGGCATAACCCTTATGGGCTTGTCCACATAGGTCCTATATGTGTCCAATATGGGCATACACACATGGGCTTGTCCAGAAACAGCCCATATGGGATATAAGCATGTCCATATAGGTCCCATATGGGTACAATATGGGCATGACCCATATGGGCTTGTCCACATAGGTCCCTTTAGGGACAATATGGGCATACCCACATGGGCTTGCTCCGAAACAGCCCATATGGGACATGGTCATGTCCACATAGGTCCCATATGGGGCCAATATGGGCATAACCCGTATGGGCTTGTCCACATAGGTCCCATATAGGTCCAATATAGGCATATCCACATTGGCATGCCCAGAAACAGCCCATATCGGATATGGGCTGGTCCATAATGGTCCGATATGGGTCCAATATGGGCACAATCCATATGGACTTGTCCACATAGGTCCCATAAGGGTCCAATATGGGCGTACCCACATGGGCTTGCCCAGCCACAGCCCATATGGGACATGATCATGTCCACATAGGCCCCACATGGGTCCAATATGGGCATACACACGTGGGCTTGCCCAGAAACAGCCCATATGGGATATAAGCATGTCCATATAGGTCCCATATGGGTCCAATATGGGCATCACCCATATGGGATTGTCCACATAGGTCCGTTAAGGGTCCAATATGGACATAACCCATATGGGCTTGCCCACATAGGTCCCATATGGGTCAAATATGGGCATACCCACATGGGCTCGCCCAGAAACAGCCCATATGGGATTTGGGCTTGTCCAAAATGGTCCCATATGGGTCCAATATGGGCATTACCCATAATAGCATGTCCACATAGGTCCCATATGGGTCCAATATGGGCATACCCACATGGGCTTGCCCAGAAACAGCTCATATGGGACCCATATAAGCATGTTTGCTGGGTATATATAAGTTGGTATGCTTAAGCTCCTTTCGTCGATATTTTATGGTTTACGGTCGGCGAAAGGAGACTATAAAATAACTGAGTATGTATGATAAAGCTCCTTTAAGGCTCATATAAGGACCATCATATAATTAAGCAGGTATTAGATCTATAAAGCTCCTTTCGCCGATAGTTCGTGGTTTACGGTTGGCAATACGAGCATTGAGTATAACTAAGTTGGTACGCCAATTATGAATGCTCCTTTCGCCGATATTTTACATTTTACCGACGGCGAAAAGAGGCCAGTAGATATATATGAGCCGTTTTCCAGGAAAACCGGGCTTATTGACAAGAATACGAAAATCATGATAATATATCGTTAGAAGGACGAGACTCTTATGAACACTCTCTGAAAATTTGAACGAATTATTGCATAAATTAACGGAATTATTTACTTTTGAAACTAACCAGTTTTTGAGTGACGTCGCAAACGTCATTCGAACGTTATTTGACGTAACGTTAATAATCATTTCATAAACCCAGTATCTGGTGAATTATTGACGTAAACTTTTCAAATTTTTGTCACATTTTAGAATAATATTCTGATTTTAATAAAACACGTAAAAATTGTTAGTGTCTGCTTCAAGGGAAAAGTAGCCGCTATTTTTAACCACTAACCCCTTGTTTTTCTCAATTCGGGTAGTTTTCGGAAATTGGTCACCACAGCAACGACGGAAGTAATTTTATCATAATTTATCAGAACATTTAACTTGTTTGGATAGTACTAGGGTATCCAACTACTTACGATTTACTCGGTGAACATGATTTTTTTCTCATTTTAGACCTATTTCTAAATATCGTGACATAACTACTATTGTTATGTCAATAAGCCCAGTTTTCCCGGAGAACGGCTCATGTATATAATTAAATTAGTATCATAAAGCTCTTTTCGCCGATATTGTATAGTCAACAGTTGGCGAAAGGAGGTTATATGCCATAACTGAGTGGATAGGTAAAGTTCCTTTCGATCGCTGATATTTCAATGTCTACGGTCGACGAAAGGAGGCTTCAAATTAGCATATTTTAAAACAGTGTCATTATTTATTGATAGGAACAAGTTAATTACATCCAAATACGCAATTCATTTATTTGGAATTGATATTTGTAAAAATAATAACTGTAATTCCTACAATATCAAATTTTAATCCCCGTTTCGCCTCGTTGCGCCAAAAATCCTCTTTTCGTATTTTAGTCATACCGCTATGTAGTCAAATGATAAATATCGTTCAGGATGTACATTTAGCACTAGGATAGCGCTACATCGAGATCTAGGCGAGTGCTATCCAGTTGAACACGCCACTGTAGACTGTAGTACTGTTCTACGGATTCCTGTTAGTGCCATGTGAAATATCACCCTCCACATCCACCGCGACAATTCATTACAAAATTGTGATTATGCGATACATTGATTGAGAATGCAATTTGACACTTGTAAAAATGTCATGCATTAATTATAGTCCATGTGACAGACCGAAATCCATTACCAAATTGGTGAACAGATCCAACAATGATTTTCGGTTAGCTTGATATCTAAGCTGTCGGAAATCAGTTGATGGACTTGCGGGACATTTTGCCAAATGACCTTTTGGCGGCCATCTTTAAAGATGGCCGTCGTTATTTTAAGCAATCAGAGGGTTTAGGAAAACTTCGATTATTCCTCACTCACAAGGGCTATCGTCTTGTGATTTGTCTTAAAATGTTCGCAATTGAAATGTGCATATAGCAATATATTAATATAAATAATATAATGTGGTTATTAATTAATAATTATTGATTTTTTAAGAAAATTATGATATTTTTCGATTTTTGTCGTTAATTTTTCTCTTTCAAATCGGATCTGAGTGTTTATTTGACCATTTGTTGATTGTTATATGCAGAGGAGGGTTCTAGGCGTTCATTATAAACATTACATTGACAGATTTTTGTTTAAAAATCCTTCATGAGCCCGGAATATTGGAAACCTTAAAGTTTGATAATAGTCCTGTCTATAAATGGGATATTTAGGTTAGACCCAACATTGGATTGTACAGTGAATATTTTTTGGTTTTCTGTTAGAGAATATGTTGCTATTGAAGAATCTGAATGATGACCAGCTGTCATCATTGAGCATTTTGTAAAAATCAAAATGGCGTCCAAAATGGCCGCCAAAATCAGAAAAACAATCAGTGATGCCAGAAATTAGTTACAAATTTCTTTTTTGCCGATTGGTTGTAGTTAAAATGTTTTTAACACATGTATTTATATTATATCTATTGTTATTCGTCGATTAAAATATTGTGGGATGGCATCCATGTCGGCTGAAATCAAAATGGCGGTTACAACGGCCGCAATAATTGACATATTGATATATTCTATTAAAACATTTATTGAAATGATTTTTGTTGATATCGGAATTAAAGTAGTAACATGTAACTAACATTCAAATAAAAGTTCGATTCGATTCAATTTACCCGTTGCCTTATTCAAAATGGCGTCCAAGATGGCCGCCAAAATCAGGAAATATGTCGGTGGTGCAAGCGATTAGTTACATAAATTACTATTGTTGCTAATTGGCAGTTGTGTAGATGTTAAACATAGTATCTATTCAAGCATAGCATTATTTATTGTTTGAAATTATTTAAGATAGCATACTAAGAAATCAACTACCGGCTGTAATGGCCATAATAATTGCTGAATAAGCATATTTTATTAAAATCGTATAGTATGTTCAAATAATTTTTATTTGTATTAAACATTATATTTATCAGACATGCATTATGGTTGAACTTCAAAACGGCAGCAAAGATGGCCACTTAACATTACATAAGTGGTGAATAAATTGCAGATTATTCTTCTTTCTGTATAGTATATATGGTCGTCCTCTTGGGCATTATCGTGCCATTGATATTCAATTACAAGATCGTGTGAGCGGCGAGTTTTTTTTGTTAAAAACAAATAATCATGATTATCCACTATAAATAAGACCCCTCGCGAAGGCATAATAGCTGTCGACAATGCTCATGAATCTGGTTCTACAGTTTCCAACCAAAATCACAAATGATCTGCCTGATGTTGCTTGTTGTGCTAAAGTACCGTTTGATGAATTGCGTCCAATATGCTGAACTGCCTCCAGCTAACAAATATTTGCCCTGGTTGACCCTTTGTCGAATTTGCGTATTCAAGGATTGATTTGACAGGTGTCTGGTAACATTGTACCCTAATCTGTTTCGATAGTGGGTCAAGTTTGGCCAGAAGAAGGCGATGCTGTTGTTAGCTTTCCTATCAATGGTAGCAACATTGTTACTCAAGGAGACCTCATCTATGTATACCCCGATGTACTTATCTCTGCCACAACTTGTAACGTGTCATGCTGTTGTGGATGAAAAACGGAGTCTCTACACGAGTGCTCTTCCTAGTGATGCGGGTGACCATATACTTGTAAAAAAGGATTAAATGACATGAACCATGGACCCTCCCATTCATTGTTGTAGTCTGTCAATGTCATCTTGTTAGCCTTAAGCATTTTCTTTAGTAATTACCATGTTCAAGAGGTTGTTGTCAGCAAGCAGATGGTGAGTAGATGTTGCATGAATTAGAAGGTGGTAGATATACAACAGAAAAAGTTGTCCAATGGCTGATGACTGGTGCTGTGTTGGTGGACTGTTCTCCGACCAGTACATGTTGGGTTCTGATTGCAAGAATTATGCTAGTACTAATCCTGCCCAGCAGGTTCCACTGATATTGTAATAATTCAGTTTGCTGGCTTGCCTCTCCTCTCCTTAGACAGAAGGCTTTGTTGAAGTCCCGAATCACGGGCTACTCTGATCTCAACCATCTAGGTAACAGTTGTAGTTGGTTATGGAATGCAGCTGACTCTCAGTGGATATCTTTCTGAACCTTGTTGTTAGTCAGCTAGTATCTAAAACGTGTCAAGAAGGGCCATGATCTGGCTTTGAAGTAACGGTGTGAGCTCGACCAGTTCACTTCACGCAGACTTGATTGAGATGGACCAGTAGTTGCTAGGTCGCTATGAATTGGTCTCTAGTTTTGATGATGGGTGTGACGCTCTAGTCTGAAGGGAATATAGTATTCCAAAAATTTGTGTGGATGTTGTTTGGAATCTTTGCTTCATGCGAACCGTGACCAGTTATATTCTTTCTCACATCCAGTTTGTCCTCACCTCACCTCAGTCGTTCGTCTTACACTATCATCCCAGTGTCTGCGATGAACTTTCTGGTCTTCCGCAGATCATCAGCGTCTCCATAGAGCTTCTCTTGGAGAGTTGTGTCTGTGGGCCACGTTGCAGTTCGATCCTGGTTGTGTCCTCTGCATCTTTGGAGGACATGATCGACAGTTTGTTCTTCTTCCCCGCATGGACAGATCGGAGACGGCACCAATTTGTACTTCCGGTACATGTGATGGTTCAGCCTGTTGTGTCCTGAGCCTATTCGTATCATAATCGCTTGTTCTGACCTGTTAAGACCAGCATCTTTATATCTCTTTATCTCTTTATATCTCACATGTACTGGCGGTTGTGCTGACTGTGCTCCCAGTTTTGCCAATTTATCTGCTGTTTCATTTCCAGGCATTCCACAGTGGGCAGGAATCCACTGTAGGGCTAGTTTGCAGTGAGTACTAAGGTTATGTAGTATTTTGGCTAGTTCTGGTGTTTTGTTGTCATCAGTATAGACATGGGTCCATATCTCAGGAGGGTATTCTTGGCGTATCAAGTTTTCATGGCTAGTGTCAGGCTCCTTCGAACATATTCATCATCTTGCTTGCCTGGCTCGAGTTGAGGCACTTGAAGTCTCACAGTTACTGCAGACAGATCATTTGCTAATGGGTTGACTATATGATCCCTGACAAGAGGTGTACTTGCTATGGTCAAATAAGGTGCAAATTCTTTGTCTAACTTCTTGGTTTCATGTACAAAGCTGCTTCGCTTGATCCGATTTTTTGGTAAACCCAGTCAATCTTGTTGCCATTTGGTGGTTCGGTATTGATCTGAACTTCTCCGCTTGAAGCATGACTTTGGCTTGCCTTCGTTTGTATAATGGCTGGATACCAGTGAATTTTTCCATGAATTCAATCGGTGTAGACTTCGAAGCACCAGTCATTATGCGCAACGCTTAGTTCAGGACCTTGTCGAGTGCTTGGCTGTTGGTGTCCAGTTTGTCTATACTGAAGTTGTGCGGAATGACCACTTCTTCATCATAGACGTTTGACTTTTCTGATTACTACTAACAATGGTTGGAATACCTGGGATCGTTTATGGGTTTGTAATTTTATATGGTACGTTGGCATAGTCTCTGAAATAACATTCATAATGTGTCAATATCAGTGGTATGAGAAAAGTGCTAGGCAAGGTCAATGCTGACGCCCTGGACCATGCTTATGATGTTAATATCAGCCTTCTTCCACAAAAGTGTCGTTCTTGCCGGGATATTCCATCTTGCCGCTGTGGTCCTCGCCACTATGAATTCAGTGCTATGGTCGCTAACCCAAGATAGTGCTGTACTGGTTATACAGAGGATACGTTTGTTGTTTACCCCTATCGTGAAGATGAAAAATTGTTCTGAGCTTGTTTCTGTGACCGTGTCTATAAATATTAAGCAAGTATGGCGACGGTAGGTGTTGTCTGTAATCATGCCAGTTTCCAAGTCGATATCTAGTAAGTTGATGCAGCCTGTAAGCCATTTTGTCGATGTTGTGTAGGCAGGGTGGAGGTGGTTGTCTTCATAAAAAGCTTGGTTGCCGCTGGGTGATCTGTAGATTAGTGTAATGGCGAGCGGATCGCTTCCGTGGCATATGAATGGTGCTACTGTGAACTCGGTGTATGCGTCGAGTTTGATGTATGTGCAGATGATCCATTCTTTGACGGCAATGTGTAAATAAAACCTGTATAACTATGTATGAAAAATATTTTATGCATATACCGTACCACGTTACCAACCGAACACAAATTAGACAATCATTACCGGTGGTTCACAATATTGATGGTACTTGACTTAAGGATAAGGACAGCCAACCAGATAACACCATAGTCAACACTTGGTCAGTTACAAGCGATGTGACTATGTGGCTATCCGTATTCTCCAAAACTATTAGATAAGATCAGTATTGAATACCACTCCTTTTTGAACATACAAGGTTGGCAACCATCTTAGAAGTCATATCAAATATACTGCACATAAAGTGTTCTAATGGTACAGTAGATCTATATTTTTAACCTATAGCAGTATTCACATCAACACATTCCATTACGATACATGTTTTAATGCACTTTTTTAGTTTGACATACCTGTATGCGGTGGCCATTTTGTCACAATTATGATTTCAGCCATCATTGATACCATTTTGAACGGGGTAGGTCGATCACCAAATAGATATAATGTTATATTTTATAAAGGGTATTTAAGTTGTAATTATGTTTGCAAAACTTACACTGCTATCGATCACAAAAGTATCAATTTGTAACTTCTTTGGACCACTAACACAATATGTAATTGATTTTGGAAGCCATTTTGGAAGCCATTTTGAATCAGCTAATGGTTCAATGCTTAAAACTCAAAGATTTCTTGGAGCATTTATTACATATTACAGTTCAATCATGTATTATACACCACTTCAACTTAAATTGTGATAAAAACAAATTATTTTCCTAACAGCTTGTCATTTTAGCCACCATGTTGATTCCAGCCATCACGGATGCCTTTTTACATTCACTAACTCAATCAATAATATTGAATATAAATAAATAAGTATGTTTAAAACATTTAAACTACAACCAATCTGCAAAAAGGCGATTTGATCCTAATTTCTGGCACCTCTGATTGTTTTTCTGAATTTTGGCGGCCATCTTGGAAGCCATCTTGATTTTCACAAAATGCTCAATGATGCCAGCTGGGCATTATTCATATTGTTCAATTGCAATAAATTCCCTTACAGAAAACCAAAACATATTTACTATTCAATCCAATGTTGTGTCTAACCTAAATATCCCATTTATAGACAGGACTATTATTAAACTTTAAGGTATCAAATATTTCGGGCTCATGAAGGATTTTTAAATGAAGATCTGTCAATGTTATGCTTATTATGGACGCCTAGAACCCTCCTCTGCATATAACAATCAACAAATGGTCAAACACACACTCATATCCGATTTGAAAGAGAAAAATTAACAACAAAAATCGAAAAATATCATAATTTCCTTAAAAAATCAATAATTATTAAATAATAACCCCATTATATTATTTATATTAATATATTGCTATATGCACATTTCAATTGCAAACATTTTAAGACAAATCACAAGACGATAGCCCTTGTGAGTGAGGAATAATCGAAGTTTTCCTAAACCCTATGATTGCTTAAAATAACGACGGCCATCTTTAAAGATGGCCGCCAAAAGGTCATTTGGCAAAATGTCCCACAAGTCCATCAACTGATTTCGGACAGCTTAGATATCAAGCTAACCGAAAATCATTGTTGGATCTGTTCACCTCTTTGGTAATGGATCTTCAATTTTCAAGACCTGGGACATGGACTATTAGTCCTGGAAGCTCTTTCACCATTTTATTTAAGATCAACGTCTGAATCAACAGAAGTCCAAGAACCTTAATAAATGATCATTAAGTTATGGTATCCAGAACTCATTAAGCATGGAATGAATCAAAGAGCTTGGAGTAGTTTAGTCCTACATATTTTAGTACTTTTGGTGTGGTATTTTAACATTTTGACATTCATTTTCATACCGATACTGCCATTCCCAAAAGTAACTCAGTATACATTATGTCTTGATTCTGGACTAGGACTATAGTTGTGTGTGTATACACTCGATGGGGACATTGCAATGCAATGCAACAATTAATATATATGACACATACAGAAATAATGTGAATTACAACACTTAAAGAGGCGTTCCCTATAACTTTGATCATTTAAATCGATTCAGTAATATTATACATTTATTGAGAATCATTTTTGCTTAAACTCCTCAAATTTTCAACAAAAAGCTCCCACTTATTACCGAGAATAAAATGAAAATATATTTCCGTAACGAGCCAAAATAGTCACAAGTTGTTTCCCATTGACCACATAATAATAAATCGGCGATAAATTATTATAATATTGGTGATTTGAATATATTTTTGACATTATAGAGACACATTTGCGCACACTTTCTTCTGACAAATTATGATAATTGATAGTGATTTATACATTTAGCTCATTTAATGTGATAGTAGAGAAAAATATGCTAATAATAGGGAATGCCTCTTTAAGGCCATGTGATAAGGCACAATGATAATGCAGGATTTAAGTGGAATACAATACTTGATCATGATCAATACAACAATGCTCTACTATGGTGTAATTCATTATTACTTCATATTGTATTGTAGATTGGCAGTAATGGAGACTAGATCTAGAAAAGCACACAATGAATCTGAAGATACCCGTAAGAAAGTGTTTGTTACAGTGGGCACCACAAAGTTTGATAAACTCATAAAAACAGTGTGTCAAAAAATCACATTGAAGGTACATATATTATATACATTACTTTATTGGTAACATGTAAAGCTTATAATGATCCTGAGATTCAAGTTGCACTGAAAGCCAAAATGGATGAAAGTTTGAAAAATTATCAGAGGTTCTGTCTGTTAGTCTGTATTTGGAACTTGATTACATGCATAGTTGACAATACCCTCTCTCCACTATTTGGCTACAACCTCTCTTCAACAACAGTTTTTCTATTGTAATTACAGTAATAGCTTTTCTTTTGAGTCAGGGATTTCCAAAAAATGAATGAATCCCTTTGTAATCAGTCACTCATGTTACCAAACTCTTTCTTCATTTATTTAAGTAAGAAAACCATTGTAAACAAATAAATGTACTTATCAGAGTCAGGTGCTTGTTTATAAGTAACTTATGTTTGCCCGGTATTGTAACACAGCAACACTCTAAATACATGTACATTTATAATTTGTTTAGAACTAAGTTAGTTGCGCTACCAGTAGAAATACGAAATACCGCAGACTTCAGTCCAACACAGTTCATGATACGATACAAGACTTCTCGATACGGTTCGGTATAAGTTTTTTTATAAGCAAAATAATATGCAGACAACGAAAACACTTGACAGCCTTCTGATTATGCCTCATTCCATGTATCACTCGTTTTAATTGTCTTGAGATATGCTTCATATTGTCTAAATTCACTTAAAATAGTTGATAGGCACATAATAATTGCTGTTATAGAAGCAACAAATTCATTATTACTTAAAAATTGAAGTATTTAAGCAGCTGTTAGAGAATATTGTATTATACCGAAATATACCAAACCGTTAGAAAAATTGACGGTACATATCATATCATGAGGTGAGTGTACCGTTACACCCCTAGCTACCAGTATACAATTATTTCATGTATTTCAAATTTCAGTGTCTACAGCTGTTAGGTTATAGTGAGGTTTTGTTACAGATAGGATCCGGAGATGAGCCGCCCACAACACCGAGTGTACCCGGTATCCAGGTCAACCATTATAGATACAAGTCTTCAATAAAACAAGATATACAGTCAGCTGATCTAGTCATCAGTCATGCAGGTTGGTCTTTATAATCTTAGTGTGTTTTATTGAATATTTCATTTGGTAGATGAAGCAAAAGGGAAAGCCATCAATGTGACAATGAAGATTTGAGCTCTGCTGTGCGATTTCCAACCTCTTTCAAAAATTTTTTTTTTGAGAAAACCATTTTTTAAAAGGGACTTAACAACCAGATCTAAGAATTAGGTTGGGTTGTCACAGGACCTTCTATTAATATGTAATTTGTTTTGTAACAGTTAGTACATGTAAAGAAACTTTTTAATCATTAAAAATGGCAAGGCTAGCAAAGCTACGTCCTTTCTAGTTTTCAAAATTTGTGATAAAATATGGCATCTTCATTGGTTCATAATATAGGTTCTGTTATAATATTATTATATATGCCTAATAAAGATTAATGTTATACTGTAGGTGCTGGGAGTTGTTTGGAAACTCTTGGTGCAGAGAAGAATCTACTTGTGGTAATCAATGATGATTTAATGGACAACCATCAACTAGAGTTAGCTTATCAGTTATATAAAGATAAACATCTATTCTACTGTACATGTCAGTAAGTAATCATTTTGTTATTGTGCCCACCTCACTTATTTATATACACCAGGGGAGGGGGGGAGGGGGGCGTATAGTATTGGTGCTGTCAGCAGGCCCGGATCCAGGATTTTCTGGCTGGGGGGTATGAGGCATGTACGGGAGTCTGACCCCATACTCATGCATTTCTTCTAGTCGTGAGATCCATAAACTTATTTAGTGTACTCATACATTTTTTGTAATAATCATGACACGCTTTCTTACATAAACAAACCCATTCAAGTCTTTTTTTGTAAACTTAAGTGCTTCCCAAAGTGAGCGAATTCGTAGAGTTAACCTTGTGCCCAGTGCCTGGATCCATGCCTGATGTCTTTTCAAAGATGTTTGTTACATTCTCGGATATGTCTTTTCAAAGATGTTCGTACGACTGTGTGGTTACATCTTCGGATATGTCTTTTCAAAGATGTTCGTACGACTGTGTGGTTACATCCTCGGATATGTCTTTTCAAAGATGTTCGTACGACTGTGTGGTTACATCTTCGGATATGTCTTTTCAAAGATGTTCGTACGACTGTGTGGTTACATTCTAGGATATGTCTTTTCAAAGATGTTCGTACGACTGTGTGGTTACATCCTCGGATATGTCTTTTCAAAGATGTTCGTACGACTGTGTGGTTACATCCTAGGATATGTCTTTTCAAAGATGTTCGTACGACTGTGCGGTTACATCCTAGGATATGTCTTTTCAAAGATGTTCGTACGACTGTGCGGTTACATCCTAGGATATGTCTTTTCAAAGATGTTCGTACGACTGTGTGGTTACATCCTAGGATATGTCTTTTCAAAGATGTTCGTATGACTGTGGTTACATTCTCGGATATGTCTTTTCAAAGATGTTCGTATGACTGTGGTTACATTCTCGGATATGTCTTTTCAAAGATGTTCGTAGGACTGTGTGGTTACATCCTAGGATATGTCTTTTCAAAGATGTTCGTACGACTGTGTGGTTACATCCTCGGATATGTCTTTTCAAAGATGTTCGTACGACTGTGCGGTTACATCCTAGGATATGTCTTTTCAAAGATGTTCGTACGACTGTGCGGTTACATCCGAGGATATGTCTTTTCAAAGATGTTCGTACGACTGTGTGGTTACATCCTAGGATATGTCTTTTCAAAGATGTTCGTATGACTGTGGTTACATTCTCGGATATGTCTTTTCAAAGATGTTCGTATGACTGTGGTTACATTCTCGGATATGTCTTTTCAAAGATGTTCGTACGACTGTGTGGTTACATCCTAGGATATGTCTTTTCAAAGATGTTCGTACGACTGTGTGGTCACATGAACGTACAAAACTGTGCCTTAGCAAAAATGACACCAAATAAGAAAATTATTAGCAAATTACACGATTTACTGGGACAACCCTTGTATATACAGTTGACACCCTTTGTGTCAACATCGCTTGTATCGACACTCCGGTTTAGTCAACATACTTTAAAATCCCCGATTTTGGTCATTCTATGTTCTATATAAAAACTGATGTTTGACTCGACATGCCTATGTCGACACTCCGGTTATATCGACACGACTTTTCTGACCGAAATGATATTTTCGCACCTTATTGTCATTGTTTGTGTCGACATCAAGTCAAAGTGATTGAAATAGAAAAGTTGTTAATTGACCGTGAAAATATTTCTGTCTCGACCCATTGTTTGTTCACACTGAAATTGAATGGTGTTAAATCGAAGTTTGAAAACAACTTGATACCTGTCTCAGCGCATAAATTAAATAATTATTTAAGAAGAACAATTAACAACACACGATTTACACAATACCTAAATACCGAGTTAATTTAGCGTAATACGTTTTCATACTTTAAATACTGAAATGTATTTAAACTATCAAAAAATGCTTAAATAGCTTGCTACTCTCGTATATCTAGATTACGTCAACACTATAAATCAGGTAGTACCCAGGAAAACTTATTTCAGCATATAATACGCATAATTATGTTTACATGTGTTAGTAAAATCAGAGGAAAAGAAACAAACACAAATACACCACAAGACCAAGAATTTAAATCACTTATACATATAAAATATCACGAATGAATAAGGTGTACAATAAAGTTTAATGTCGAATCATAATACACGTACATACAATGCTTATACACTTGCATATAAGGTAGGAAAACTTGTCAGTATTGTTGGATCTGGATGTGTCGACCTCCGGATATGTCGACACAACTTTGACGGTCCCAAAAATGTCGACATAACGAGTGTCGACTGTATCACAGTTAAGTGTAGAAAGATTTTTAACAACTCATATGCACAGCGTTTATAAATCAAATCACTGTATGACTTATCAAATTACTATAAGTTTTGATCTTGTATCATTAATTATTATTGAAAGCCCATGCAAACTCTGATCACTGTATGACTTATTGCCATACTATGTAATTCAATGTGTATTCCTTATTGCAATTGCCAGAAATTGACTATACACAGTGACATGTATACTAAACAAAATATAAATCTTGCAAGGTTAATAAATATTAAACTGTGTCAAAATCATGAATGAGACAGGTATTGTTATTTTACTTTTGTATGTGTTATTAAGTATTTTGTATAGCTTTGTGTAGTTGTTTTGCCCTTGGGCACATGTTTTGAAACATGGGGGGGGGGCTACACAATTTTGACAACAGATAAAATGTTTTACTATTGTCTCTTTCAATGTATGATTATTCTACACAAATCATCAAAATCATCATCTGCAATAATTCATGATTCAGTGTTCAATGAAATCGGGTAGCTTTTAATTCTTGGTCAGATTTATTGCACATGAAAATAATCTACTAGCAGAGATATGCACATGATTAGAAAGCCCTTTCTAGTTATTTAGCCCTATCATATATTATCACTTACTCAATGTAGATTTTCAAAAGGGGAAGAAACTCTTCCACTTGGGGTGAATAACCCCACTTTTTACTTCCCTGATTCTCAGGAGAAGAGACTCTTGCTGACAAAAAATTGTCAAATAGAGTCATTCCCCCCCCCCCCCCCCCCCCCACATTCCCTGGCTTTTGCATTAAACAGGGTCGCCTCTTGAGCGAACTCTTGCCGACTTAAATTAAGTCGATACAGAGTTGCCTCCCTTGTATTTTCAAAGGGAGTGAACTTTTGCCGACTTAAATTAAGTCGGTACAGAGTTGCCTCCCTTTGTGAATCCAGGGGAGCGAACTCTTGCTGACTTAAGTTTAGTGTGTACAGAGTTGCCTCCCTTTGTAAATCAAGGGGAGTGAACTTTTGCCGACTTAAATTAAGTCGGAACAGAGTTGTCTCCCTTTGTGAATCAAGGGGAGCGAACTCTTGCCGACTTCAATTTAGTCGGAACATAGTTACCTCCCTTTGTGAATCAAGGGGAACAAACTCTTGCCGACATAAATTTAGTCAGTACAGAGTTGCCTCCCTTTGTGAATCAAGGGGAGCGAACTCTTGCCGACTTAAATTAAGTCGTTACAGAGTTGCCTCCCTTTGTAAATCAAGGGGGGCGAACTCTTGCCGACATAAATTCAGTCGGAACAGAGTTGCCTCCCTTTGTTAATCAAGGGGAGGGAACTCTTGTCGACTTAAGTTAAGTCGGTACAGAGTTGCCTCCCTTTGTAAATCAAGGGGAGCGAACTCTTGTCGACTTAAATTAAGTCGGAACATAGTTGCCTCCCTTTGTTGATCAAGGGGAGGGAACTCTTGTCGACTTAAGTTAAGTTGGTACAGAGTTGCCTCCCTTTGTGAATCAAGGGGAGCGAACTCTTGCCGACTTCAATTTAGTCGGAACATAGTTACCTCCCTTTGTGAATCAAGGGGAACAAACTCTTGCCGACATAAATTTAGTCAGTACAGAGTTGCCTCCCTTTGTGAATCAAGGGGAGCGAACTCTTGCCGACTTAAATTAAGTCGTTACAGAGTTGCCTCCCTTTGTAAATCAAGGGGGGCGAACTCTTGCCGACATAAATTCAGTCGGAACAGAGTTGCCTCCCTTTGTTAATCAAGGGGAGGGAACTCTTGTCGACTTAAGTTAAGTCGGTACAGAGTTGCCTCCCTTTGTAAATCAAGGGGAGCGAACTCTTGTCGACTTAAATTAAGTCGGAACATAGTTGCCTCCCTTTGTTGATCAAGGGGAGGGAACTCTTGTCGACTTAAGTTAAGTTGGTACAGAGTTGCCTCCCTTTGTGAATCAAGGGGAGCGAACTTTTGCCGACTTAAATTAAGTCGTAACAGAGTTGCCTCCCTTTGTAGATCAAGGGGAGAGAACTCTTGCCGACTTAAATTAAGTCGGAACAGAGTTGCCTCCCTTTGTAAATCAAGGGGAGCAAACTCTTGCCGACTTAAATTAAGTCGGAACAGAGTTGCCTCCCTTTGTTAATCAAGGGGAGAACTCTTGTCGACTTAAGTTTAGTCGGTACAGATTTGCCTCCCTTTGTGAATCAAGGGGAGGGAACTCTTGTCGACTTAAGTTTAGTCGGTACAGAGTTGCCTCCCTTTGTGAATCAAGGAAAGCGAACTCTTGCCGACTTAAATTAAGTCGGTACAGAGTTGCCTCCCTTTGTAAATCAAGGGGACCGAACTCTAGCCTTCTTAAATTTAGTCGGTACAGAGTTGCCTCCCTTTGTAAATCAAGGGGAGGGAACTCTTGCCGACTTAAATTAATTCGTAACAGAGTTGCCTCCCTTTGTAAATCAAGGGGTGCGAACTCTTGCCGACTTAAATTAAGTCGGAACAGAGTTGCCTCCCTTTGTTAATCAAGGGGAGGAAACTCTTGTCGACTTAAGTTGAGTCGGTACAGAGTAGCCTACCTTTGTGAATCAAGGGGAGGGAACTCTTGTCGACTTAAGTTTAGTCGGTACAGAGTTGCCTCCCTTTGTGAATCAAGGGGAGCGAACTCTTGCCAACTTAAATTAAGTCGGTACAGAGTTGCCTCCCTTTGTGTATCAAGGGGAGCGAACTCTTGCTGACTTAAGTTTAGTCGGTACAGAGTTGCCTCCCTTTGTGAATCAAGGGGAGCGAACTCTTGCCAACTTAAATTAAGTCGGTTCAGAGTTGCCTCCCTTTGTGAATCAAGGGGAGCGAACTCTTACCGACTTAAATTAAGTCGGTACAGAGTTGCCTCCCTTTGTAAATCAAGTGGAGCGAACTTTTGCCGACTTAAATTTAGTCAGTACAGAGTTGCCTCCCTTTGTAAATCAAGTGGAGCGAACTCTTGCCGACTTAAATTAAGTCGGTACAGAGTTGCCTCCCTTTGTGAATCAAGGGGAGGGAACTCTTGTCGACTTAAGTTTAGTCCAAACAGAGCTGCCTCCCTTCATAAATCAAGGGGAGCGAACTCTTGCCAACTTAAATTTAGTCGGTACAGAGTTGTCTCCCTTTGTGAATCAACGGGAGTGAACTCTTACTGACTTTAAATTTAGTTGGTACAGAATTGCCTCCCTTTGTGAATCAAGGGGAGTGAACTCTTGCCGACTTAAATTTAGTGTGTACAGTGTTGCCTCCCTTTGTAAATCTAGGGGAGCAAACTTTTGCCAACTTTAATTTAGTCGGTACAGAGTTGCCTCCCTTTGTAAATCAAAGGGGAGCGAACTCTTGCCGACTTAAGTTTAGTGTGTACAGATTAATGTAAGACAGTACATAGTTGTATCCCTTTTTAAAATCAAAGGGAGTGAACTCTTACCGACTTTAGTTGGTACAGAATTACCTCCCTTTGTAAAGAAAGAGTTACAGCCCTTTGTTACTTTTACTTGATATATACCCCAATCGGGGAACACTGTAATCTTGTACTGGCCGATGAGATGTTAACCCTAACCCTACAGGTCACATTTTAGAACCAATTAGAACCTAACCCTAACCCCAATTAGTCTTTAGGAGAGAGCTAGGTCTTCGCATTATGGATTCCTTGTTTTACACAACAATTTTGTATGTTCAACAGGAGGTCATTGGCACATCTGGCAGGAAATTTGTCTTCATAATAACTAGCTAAGCCAATCAACTTGTTAAACATTTTGTAACAATAGCAGATAGGACAATCACTATATGCGTCGGCATCGGTAGATGCTGGCACATAAAAACTTGATAACCATGACGGTCTCAGTCGAAAGCAATCAAACAAACAGCGCATAATACTGGATAACCATGCACGGAAGACTGTCTCAGTTGCAAGCAATCAAACAAACGGCGCATAAACACTGGATGACCATGCACTGAAGACTGTCTCAGTCGCAAGCAATCAAACAAACGGCGCATAAAAACTGGATAACCATGCACAGAAGACTGTCTCAGATGCAAGCAATCAAACAAACGGCGCATAAAAACTGGATGACCATGCACTGAAGACTGTCTCAGTCGCAAGCAATCAAACAAACGGCGCATAAAAACTGGATAACCATGCACAGAAGACTGTCTCAGTTGCAAGCAATCAAACAAACGGCGCATAAAAACTGGATGACCATGCACAGAAGACTGTCTCAGTTGCAAGCAATCAAACAAACGGCGCATAAAAACTGGATAACCATGCACAGAAGACTGTCTCAGTTGCAAGCAATCAAACAAACGGCGCATAAAAACTGGATGACCATGCACTGAAGACTGTCTCAGTCGCAAGCAATCAAACAAACCGCGCATAAAAACTGGATGACCATGCACTGAAGACTGTCTCAGATGCAAGCAATCAAACAAACAGCGCATAAAAACAAGATAACCATGCACTGAAGACTGTCTCAGATGCAAGCAATCAAACAAACAGCGCATAAAAACAAGATAACCATGCACTGAAGACTGTCTCAGTCGAAAGCAATCAAACAAACAGCGCATAAAAACTGGATGACTATGTACTGAAGACTGTCTCAGATGCAAGCAATCAAACAAACAGCGCATAAAAACAAGATAACCATGCACTGAAGACTGTCTCAGATGCAAGCAATCAAACAAACAGCGCATAAAAACAAGATAACCATGCACTGAAGACTGTCTCAGTCGAAAGCAATCAAACAAACAGCGCATAATAACTAGATAACCATGCGCTGAAGACTGTCTCAGACAAATGCAATCAAACAAACATAATGCTGGTCTGAAAATTATTAAATGATGTAATAAGACTGAACATCACACGAGTTTGAACATTAAACACTGCAGTATTGCCGGTTCATGGTGTTTGAAGATGAATCTGGCATCGGTTAAAAGAATAATGTATTTTTCTATGTTATATTTCAGAGACCTTGCGGAGACTTTGGAAGATGTTGATTTTACTGAGCTGCAACCATTCGAACCAGGAAAACCTGAACTGTTTGCTGAATATTTAGATAAAATGATGGGTTTTACTTGACACATCAGTACTAGTATAAGTGCAATATTGATGGAACATCCTCTGCTTAACAACACAGAGTGTGACTGTTGTTGAGAGGTTATTGCTCTACAGAGGTTGTGGTGATAGAAAGTTCAGAAAATATAGAATTTGCATTCCATAGACATTTTTTTACAAATTGAATGGTTACTTTGGTATAGATTAATTTACTTATTTCTTCAGTTTGTCTCAGGCCTGTATCTTACACATTTTCTATACTGCCTAATACTGAGGTATAACTGGTTTGAAGAATAGGGGATTTTGAAATTTGAAGCAATTCACATAGGATCTTCCTTTTTCTGGCATGAATTGGTTGAAGGCCATCATGATAAATCAATGACCATTTGAGCAGATTACAGGGATATGATCATTCCTCCTTCCGCAGATTTTCTCCTTTTTGTCTTAACATCTTTGAAACAAAGAGATTTTGATTTTAAAAAAAATGATGCTTTGCAAGAATGAAGGTTATTGCAGCCTGTTTGCTCTTGGAGCAATCACATGCCTGAGAAAGCCATTTTGTGTCTCTTTAATTACCAGATACCAGGTGTTAGTTTCAGCGGCGGCAGTGGTGGCGTCCCACTTTGTTTGTTCGGAGCTTAACTATGTCATTTTAAGTTGAATTGACTTCAAATTTGGTATGCAGGTTTCATGCAGACACTTGATGTGCAATATCTTCCTTTGATTGATTTTATTATAGCATTTCTTGTCCACAGCATTCATTTGTCATTGTAAGTTCTAATGACTTCAAATTTTGTATGCATATGATATTTCGTGTAAGGACTTGAAGTGCAGTGTGCAAGAAACATAACTTTATCTGAAGCAATATTTGAATTACTTTCCTTCAATTGATTTAATTGGATCATTTCTTGTCCCAAATATAACCTTGTCATTTTGAGTTCAAATGACTTTAAATTTTGTGTGCATGTTTTTTGCAAAGACTTGAAGTGAAGTGCACAAGAACTGTAACTCTACCTTATGCGACAGGCGACACACCCGACTCACAGAGCTTTTATTACTTACTGTTTTGCTCAAAACAGGGAGTAAGTAGAGGGTGTACTTATACCAGTATGTGTTTGCTGTATTGAAATTTATCTAGTGCATGTGTTCATATGGGCTGACAAGACTTAATGAACTATACATGGATGTGTGTAGTCTTGTTACTGTATAGTGGTATATTTCGCGGCAGTTTAATTTTCGCTATATTCGCGGTCAACATCGAATGCGCGAAATCTAAACCCCGCGAAATTATCACAAACAAGAGGGCCATTGGCCCTTAAGCGCTCACCTGAGTTTGTTGCAATGTTGGCTTTGTTAGCAAGATTGTTGTAGTATGAACTCAAAATACTTATGTGGCCTAGATTTGAATTTTGTACTAAAATGTTTGTGAGTAGTAGGTAAAGTAGAGTTCCTGAAATACATACTTTGGTTTGACTGCTGATGGGTTTAGTACCGACTAGTTGTACTTGTGTAGAATCAAGCATTATTGAATTTGGTACTTTTTCAACGATTTTGATGGCCATATTGAGTGAGCCAGACAGTACTCATGATTACTTTTGAGTACAGCTTTGTAAGTGTATGCATAATGTTTAAATTTGAAGTTTTTTCTAGTGGGGATATATTAACCTGATCCTCTTACCTTCTATTAGGCCAAAACAAAATATTGCGGTTCTGGTAATTATCCCGTCTCTAGATTTTACGCGGAATTCCACGGAATTTACGCGGATTTCCGTGTAAAAATCTGCCGCGGAGTATTGAGACTTTTTTCCATCAACTTTTCGAAGTGATGGAAAAAAGAAAGAAAAAAAGGATTCCATGGCAGTATGTGTATTTCCGCAGAATTCCGTGGCATTCCGTGTTTTTCCGCGGCATTCCGTGTTTTCCGCGGCGTTCCACGTGTTTCCGCGGCATTCCATGTTTTTCCACGGCTTGCCGTGGAATTACGCGGAACGCCGTGGAGTATTGGGACGGCATTCCATGAAAAATTACACGGAATTCCACGGCTTTTCCATCAATTCCAGGTTCCCTCAATGCCTGGGATTGCTTAGCTAAATAAAAAAACAAAATGTAATTATCATTAATACAGGGTTTAATTAAGAGTAAAAAATACATTGATTCATGTATAAAACATAAATGCACACATTCAACTTAATATAATATAAAAGTGATAACAACTGCCTGTCATTTTGATACATATTAATTAAGAAATAAAAATCTGTTCGCGTGTATTGTCGGTGAATAAAACACGGGCAGGAGTTCGGTTGCGGAAAAATTAAATCACGAGTGCGTAGCACGAGTGATTTAATTTTCCGCATCCGAACGAGTGCCCGTGTTTTATTCACCGACAATATACAAGAACAGAGTTTTTATTTCGATTCTAAATACGATAATATCCCGCACTATTTAACTGCGCGCATTCCATTTTCACCCATTTGACATTGAACATAATTCCACGCTGAAATTGATTGGCCTATTAGCTGGTACAATTACCTCCCTCGTTAATGAAAACGACCTTCGTAATTTTCTGAAGGAAATACCACAATTTAAACATTGAAACAAGTTTAATAACACGAGTATATGGTATCTATTTCATAAAATGAAAAATATAAATGGATTGATTATCAGAAGCTTTAATAAAACTTGGTTTCTAGAGTATATTGGAGTTTCTAAAAATAGATGCGTCATAGATGTAACACTGGATTCTCGTGCAACTCGCCTTGTCATCGTGACTCGTAGTAAATTTTACTATAAAGTTTACGTTCATTCATTCATAAATATGTCACGTGATACTGGGCGTAAATAGAAACAGCCAATTTGATAGGTATGTTTTATGGGGGTAATAAAACATGGTTCGGATCGTTCTTTGTGTATTGGATTAATCCGCGAATCGTGTTAGAATTATTAATATACGATAACCTTATATATCATTATGGCAACACTAGTCGAAAATATTTGTTCCTTAGGTATACAAATTCTAGCTGTTTTCATCTAAATAAATAATGTCAATTCAGTTTGTTAATATCTATTATAATGGTAAGCACTTAAAGATGAGGAAATATAATCATCTAAAAACTCCATTGTTTTTATTGAACTTCTTGATAGCTCCAGTAGATCTCCAATGATCATCTGTATGTAACATTTTGGTGTAGAAGGCTGCTTCTTTAGCAAGCACTCACAGAGATCTGTAAAAAGAAAATAGTTTCATTTATATGATAATTTCAAACAAAACCAATTTACTGATAAATAGCTGAAGTTTGACTTATTTTGTCAATATTAAAACTTATTGTATACTGTCAACATCCACTCCCTTCAATGTAGGGGTAACTCAGATTCCCGGAATCCTAACCAGTGGAGGTAAATGCTGGTTCATAATATTGCCCACTTTTGTGACATCTCGGTCTGAGCTGCTACAGTAATCAAGACTTCATGAAGTAAATAAATAAATCACCAAAATAAGTTTGTATAACTAAACTTGATCTGCAATCAATGTTTAAATTTAAAAGTAATTAACTATAAGTTGTGTAATAGCAGCATCACACAGCTTAAATATATGCAGTCTAGAAGTCACCATTATTTAAAATTCTGTAAATAGTAATGATACAGTTGTATTCCTTATCATTATAATTAGCAATATATTCATTCAGCTCTTACCCTCAAAAAGTCTCAAGTCATTAACTTCCATTCCTGGCCAGAATCAGACTCTTTTCTAGAACACAAACATTGAGTGGTTGTTGGTCAGTATCATCAGCTGAGAGATGAAGATGAAACAGGCCACTAAGATGCTCCATTCTGAGGTGTGAAATAAACTGCAGATGGCCATGATTTGGACCTAGAAAGATAAAATTACAGATAAAAAAAAATCACAAAGTAACAACAATCAGTTTAAGTCAGTGATATTTTTTCTATGTTTAAGAGTTTATTATCTCATTTTTTTTTAAACTATCAGAGTGCCACAAGTTGGCTTATTATTGAATCTTAACATAATTATTGTATTATTTTGTTTGGCAAAAGGAAAGTCTTTAGCATACTTTAAATAATGAATAATAAATCTTTATTTGTATTTAAGTTTACATGAGAATCTTAAGATTAATTCTTGAAATTGAGGGAAAAGCATACTTACCAAACATTGTTGTTCCACAGCATTGTTTACTGAATTAAAACTTTCTTCTCTTGTTTAAAATCCTCCCAAGTTTCTCAAGTTAGTTCATTTTTATTCACAATTATAACACTAACAACTCCTGCCATCAGTAAAAAAGTGCAGTCATTTGTACACATGCAAATCTATAATCAAACACTACAAAACCCTCAATGTTAAACCACATTTAGCACTGACCTCCAAAATATTTGAATATGTAGGTCAGACAATGACTGTAACATTTGCTCTGGGTGAGCCCATTTGAAAATGTGGATTGTTTTCAAAAGATGCATGATAAATTGAATTCTCTGGTAGTATTATCAAACATTGATTTAGAAAGTGGACTTTCTCAATATAATTCTGTATTTCTCATTTTCAAAAATATTGCTTAATTCATAATAATGGTCATTTTTACAAAGCTAGTGTCTTAAACTCCCCCACATATCTGTATCAATGGAACCTTCCAATGTGTATGTGCGATGGCTTATCAGATTTCCAGTGGTGAGTTCATTAAGACCAGATGTATGGTTTCAGTTTACCTCAGGTGCTCTGTCTGATAAATACTCCCCAGGGTTTTATTTATGTATGAGTGTTCACAAGTATATATCTACTACTTAGGTCAGTCAATTAATAATCACTGTACTAAATGAGGTGAATTATTATAAGGCGACCCCAAATGCATTGCTTTAATCACAAACTATTATATCACCAGTAGAGCGAGGATTTCAAGTATTTGAGTCTGATCATAGACTGGTGCAACATGGTATTTCTGTCATTAGCTTACACATACATGTACAAAATATTAATGCATCAAATTATCAATAATTAATATTTTTGTTAAATATTTAATGTGTTGATGAAATTAAATTAGCATTAATAAAATCATTGACTTTTTTCAGTAAAAGAAATATCATTTTGAGACAATTTTTCCACAAATTTTTCTAAGTGTCAGCTTCCATCATTTTCCATCCTCCGAAAAGTTAGAGTTCTTTTTCCATGTTATTTTCAGATTTTGACTATGTCCAACTTTACGCGGCAGTTTTTGTATTTTCCGTGGAATTCCATGGCAATTTTAAGGGAGTTGATGGAAATCCGCGGCAAATTTTGATGGAAAATATATGTTCTTTAGGAATTCCATGGATTTCCGTGGAATTCTATCAATTGCCATGTTAATTTACGCGTATTTCCGTGGAAATCCATGGATTTCCACGGCATTCGTCTAATAAGGATGGCATATCTAGAGACGGGATACCTACCCTATTATTTTGCCCCTACCCTAAACATTTTATGGCATTTTTGCTGGAAGTCATCGCTGATCGTTGATTTTCCAGTACATAAAATCAATGAAATAATTTCAAAAAATGACATGTTTTTCCTACCTACCTACCCTATTTTTTTTTCAATATGTTATCAGAATTTCAATATTAATTTGTTTTGGCCTTAGCTAGATTTAAGAACCAACTTCTTGTATATATTTAAATCCTGTTGCTCGACCGTAACCCGATCGTCCACTGTTCATAACATATATTTTAAACATTCCAATAATCTCTTATAACCGTTAAAATTAAGAACTAGATTTTGGCCCAAATGACAAAGTATCTAACTTGACCTAGATTTTATAGAGATAAACATTGTGACCAAGTTACATAAAGATAGAGTCAAAATTGTGACCTCTAGTGTGTTCACAAGATTTTTCAATGATTTGACCTCGTGACCTAGTTTTTGACCCCAGATGACCCAATATCGAACTTGACCTAAATTTTATAATGATGATCATTGTGATCATGTTTCATAAAGATAAGGTCAAAATTGTGACCTCTAGTGTGTTCACAAGCTTTTTCAATGATTTGGCCTCGTGACCTAGTTTTTGACTCCGGATGACCCAATATCGAACTTGACCAAAATTTTATAGTGATGATCAGTGTGATCAAGTTTCATAAAGATTAGGCTCAAATTGTGACCTCTAGTGTGTTCACAAGCTTTTTCAATGATTTGGCCTTCAAAGGCTTGTGACCTAGTTTTTGACCCCGGATGACCCAATATCGAACTTGACGTAGATTTTATAGAGATGACAATTGCGATCAATTTTCATAAAAATTAGGCTCAAATTGTGACCTCTAGTGTGTTCACAAGCTTTTTCAATGATTTGGCCTTGTGACCTAGTTTTTGACCCCAGATGACCCAATATCGAACTTGACCTAGATTTTATAGAGATGGTCATTGTGATCAATTTTCATAAAGATTAGTCACAAATTGTGACCTCTAATGTGTTCACAAGGTTTTTCAATGATTTGGCCTAGTGACCTAGTTTTTGACCCCAGATGACCCAATATCGAACTTGACCTAGATTTTACAGAGATGATCATTGTGATCAAGTTTCATAAAGATTAGGCTCAAATTGTGACCTCTAATGTGTTCACAAGGTTTTCCTTTGATTTGACCTAGTGACCTAGTTTTTGACCCCAGATGACCCAATATCGAACTTGACCTAGATTTTATGGAGATGATCATTGTGATCAAGTTTCATAAAGATTAGTCACAAATTGTGACCTCTAATGTGTTCACAAGGTTTTTCAATGATTTGGCCTAGTGACCTAGTTTTTGACCCCAGATGACCCAATATCGAACTTGACCTAGATTTTATGGAGATGATCATTGTGATCAAGTTTCATAAAGATTAGGCTCAAATTGTGACCTCTAATGTGTTCAAAAGGTTTTCCTTTGATTTGACCTAGTGACCTAGTTTATGACCCCAGATGACCCAATATCGAACTTGACCTAGATTTTACAGAGATGATCATTGTGATCAAGTTTCATAAAGATTAGGCTCAAATTGTGACCTCTAATGTGTTCAAAAGGTTTTCCTTTGATTTGACCTAGTGACCTAGTCTATGACCCCAGATGACCCAATATCGAACTTGACCTAGATTTTACAGAGATGATCATTGTGATCAAGTTTCATAAAGATTAGGCTCAAATTGTGACCTCTAATGTGTTCACAAGGTTTTCCTTTGATTTGACCTAGTGACCTAGTTTTTGACCCCAGATGACCCAATATCGAACTTGACCTAGATTTTATGGAGATGATCATTGTGATCAAGTTTCATAAAGATTAGTCACAAATTGTGACCTCTAATGTGTTCACAAGGTTTTTCAATGATTTGGCCTAGTGACCTAGTTTTTGACCCCAGATGACCCAATATCGAACTTGACCTAGATTTTACAGAGATGATCATTGTGATTAAGTTTCATAAAGATTAGGCTCAAATTGTGACCTCTAATGTGTTCAAAAGGTTTTCCTTTGATTTGACCTAGTGACCTAGTTTATGACCCCAGATGACCCAATATCGAACTTGACCTAGATTTTACAGAGATGATCATTGTGATCAAGTTTCATAAAGATTAGGCTCAAATTGTGACCTCTAATGTGTTCACAAGGTTTTCCTTTGATTTGACTTAGTGACCTAGTTTTTGACCCCAGATGACCTAATATCGAACTTGACCTAGATTTTATGGAGATGATCATTGTGATCAAGTTTCATAAAGATTAGGCTCAAATTGTGACCTCTAATGTGTTCACAAGGTTTTCCTTTGATTTGACCTAGTGACCTAGTTTTTGACCCCAGATGACCCAATATCGAACTTGACCTAGATTTTACTGAGATGATCATTGTGATCAAGTTTCATAAAGATTAGGCTCAAATTGTGACCTCTAATGTGTTCACAAGGTTTTCCTTTGATTTGACCTAGTGACCTAGTTTTTGACCCCAGATGACCCAATATCGAACTTGACCTAGATTTTATGGAGATGATCATTGTGATCAAGTTTCATAAAGATTAGGCTCAAATTGTGACCTCTAATGTGTTCACAAGGTTTTCCTTTGATTTGACCTAGTGACCTAGTTTTTTACCCCAGATGACCCAATATCGAACTTGACCTAGATTTTACAGAGATGATCATTGTGATTAAGTTTCATAAAGATTAGGCTCAAATTGTGACCTCTAATGTGTTCACAAGGTTTTCCTTTGATTTGACCTAGTGACCTAGTTTTTGACCCCAGATGACCCAATATCGAACTTGACCTAGATTTTATAGAGACAAACACTGTGATCAAGTTTCATTAAGATTTAATGAAAACTGTGAACTCTACAGTGCTTACAAGTCAAAATGTTGACGACGTACGACGGACGACGGACATTGGGCGATCACAATAGCTCACCTTGAGCACTTTGTGCTCAGGTGAGCTAAAAATATACCTATTTTACAAAGGGAGTCAATACATCAAGGAGCTTTAAGAAATAATCCAACATTACATTGCAAGACGTACAAAATGACACATTGTGTCGCTCCAGTAAAATACGGTAATAATAAATAGACTACGACATGTAATAAAATATGATAGAAATTGGATATTTGTAAAGAACGTGTTAAAATCTCTATGCATGCATATCAATATTGTTTGAAGGTTTGAATTGTAAACTGTTTCATCACGTTTGTACAATTTTAATAATTTTAATTCAAAAGGATCCAATTAACGTGAAAATTGGACCCATGAAATATACCCGCTATACAGTATATTGTATACTTATACACAGGGGTTGTATCACACTCTTCTAACTTAATGTAATTGTTAATTAAACCATGTTGATCTTGTATTAATAAACTAAATGCTCTTAATGTTTTTTTTTCTTGTTTTTATCCTGTACAGCTCTAAACATTTAATGTCAAGTACATTATTTCATATCATTTATTGGCATTGCTAGAAGTTGCACTACCAGTATTCTGATTATGGCTACTATTACCAGGAGATGTATAGCTTGGTTATTTTGACATGACCCTGACCTTTATGCAAGAATATATTACAAGGTTCTTGTATCAATTTCCGCAGGCAAATCGTGCAATATAGGTATTTTAGATTTGTGTTTGTATTACATCTCGGGCGTCTTCGTGATACTCCCCGATTATGAAAACATACAGTCAGTACTGTAAACGTAGACAATATATATCGACTGTTTTAAATTATAATAATCAATAGGTCAGGCTCATGTCAATGTGGACAAGCTATACATTGTGCACCACTGTTGCTAGAAGATATTAGTACAACATTGGCGTATCTGTTGCTAGAAGATGCTGCATTGATGTTATGTTGCTAGGGGATGTATCATTCATTCTGCTGTTGCTAGAAGATGCTGCATTGATGTTTGTTGCTAGGAGATGTACCATTCATTCTGCTGTTGCTAGAAGATGCTGCATTGATGTTATGTTGCTAGGAGATGTACCATTCATTCTGCTGTTGCTAGAAGATGCTGCATTGATGTTTGTTGCTAGGAGATGTACCATTCATTCTGCTGTTGCTAGAAGATGCTGCATTGATGTTTGTTGCTAGGAGATGTACCATTCATTCTGCTGTTGCTAGAAGATGCTGCATTGATGTTAGTTGCTAGATGTACCATTCATTCTGCTGTTGCTAGAAGATGCTGCATTGATGTTATGTTGCTAGATGTACCATTCATTCTGCTGTTGCTAGAAGATGCTGCATTGATGTTATGTTGCTAGATGTACCATTCATTCTGCTGTTGCTAGAAGATGCTGCATTGATGTTAGTTGCTAGATGTACCATTCATTCTGCTGTTGCTAGAAGATGCTGCATTGATGTTTGTTGCTAGATGTACCATTCATTCTGCTGTTGCTAGAAGATGCTGCATTGATGTTTGTTGCTAGATGTACCATTCATTCTGCTGTTGCTAGAAGATGCTGCATTGATGTTAGTTGCTAGATGTACCATTCATTCTGCTGTTGCTAGAAGATGCTGCATTGATGTTATGTTGCTAGATGTACCATTCATTCTGCTGTTGCTAGAAGATGCTGCATTGATGTTTGTTGCTAGATGTACCATTCATTCTGCTGTTGCTAGAAGATGCTGCATTGATGTTATGTTGCTAGGGGATGTATCATTCATTCTGCTGTTGCTAGAAGATGCTGCATTGATGTTAGTTGCTAGATGTACCATTCATTCTGCTGTTGCTTGAAGATGCTGCATTGATGTTATGTTGCTAGGGGATGTATCATTCATTCTGCTGTTGCTAGAAGATGCTGCATTGATGTTAGTTGCTAGATGTACCATTCATTCTGCTGTTGCTTGAAGATGCTGCATTGATGTTATGTTGCTAGGGGATGTATCATTCATTCTGCTGTTGCTAGAAGATGCTACATTGATGTTTGTTGCTAGGAGATGTACCATTCATTCTGCTGTTGCTAGAAGATGCTGCATTGATGTTTGTTGCTAGGAGATGTACCATTCATTCTGCTGTTGCTAGAAGATGCTGCATTGATGTTTGTTGCTAGGTGATGTACCATTCATTCTGCTGTTGCTAGAAGATGCTGCATTGATGTTTGTTGCTAGGTGATGTACCATTCATTCTGCTGTTGCTAGAAGATGCTGCATTGATGTTTCATGCTAGGAGATGTATCATTCATTCTGCTGTTGCTAGAAGATGCTGCATTGATGTTTGTTGCTAGGAGATTTACCATTCATGCTGTTATTGTCAGCAGATGCACAAATCAGGGTAATGTTACTTGAAGATGGAACTATTCATGCAACTGTGTCATTACCAGAAATTAACCTGCAGTTCAACAGTGCTGTAAAGTAATGCCGGAAATATCATGTAGTCCAAGATATATCTCTGGCTTCGAATAAGAATGTAGGAAGTACAAAATCGATATTTTGAGAAAACAAGAAATAATATAGTGTTCAAAACAAATTTCAACGAGCGGGCAATGACATTAACTATTCCAAGCCTTGGATCAGCCTGTGACATCTGTATAATACCAACGTCGTCAACAAGTCTCCCTTATTGTCACTCTAAATCTTGTATAAACTGGTACTGTAAAATTATTTAATATCGCTGGGATGAAATTTAGTGGTTTGGGTAAAAAAACTTATTTCGATGGGACGTTAATTTGAGGATTTTGCATTTCAGTTGATAAATACAATGGTCAAAATTTTATGTTTGATGGGATTTGATTCATGAAATTTAATCCCCCATGAAATTTAATGATTTTACAGTATGTAATGAGCTCTCATGCAAGATAATCTGTATGATATATTTGATGTTCAATATTGCCAAAAAGTCGTCATAATTTTGGCAATTTTAAGCACACTCACAAACCATTGATAATTGATAAATACACAACAAACATAAGTTTTCATTCAAAAATTCATTATTTAATTTCATCTGCTTATAGACATATAATGTAAATTTAAGCTTAATCCACTTAAAAGATAGTTCCAATAATAATGTTTTTCGTCACAAATTTCGTCCTTTAGCTTGAAATTTTCTGTATAAATCACATCAACATTACAGCACATCGAGCACAAGTTTAAACAAAATCAAATTGCCAGCTTTTATTGTGTAGATTTATGAATGAATAAGAAAACAACATTACATTCTGCTTATTTTTCCTTTTTGGCACACTCTAACCACAGGTAACAGTATCATTGAAAAAGAAAGAAATTGAATAAATTAAAATTTGGGAATTTTTTTTCTTTGAAATTTAGGGTCAACTTAGGTTCCAATTTTTTCTTAGGTTCTAATGAGAACCTAACCCCATTTTTTTCAATTTCATTTTTTCATTTTCAATGATACTGTCTGTGACTCAAACCACCTAAAATGTAGAGGGGAAAGCTCTCACCAAGAACACCATTACATTACCAGAAAGACATTCAAATTAATACTAAACATAATATTCTTACACTCATTGATTGTCTTGTATAAATTTATAAAATGCCAATATTTTATCTAAAAATGTTTCATCAATGTTGGTCATGTATAGCCAAGTCCCACTGGACATTTTTTTGCCTCGGCCATGTTATCCTGATTAAAACAACTGAGATTTGGGAACTGTGATTTCAGGTATTTTCTAATGACTTCCCTTAGACCACGAGGACCCTTTTCCCAAAGCCTTTCTATCCTCATTCATTAAATTGTAAGTACATTGCTGAGGCAAAAATACACAGTGGTACCTATGCTTAAGAAAGACTTCAGAGCATTTTTTGCCTATTTGTTGATCTGCTCTCATATAACACATTGTGCAAATACAGGGTGATTCATTATAATATGATACACTTTCAACAAAATGCTTAAAGAAAACACTTGATACCATCTGATAGCTTTATTTATTACTGGAAAGCCAACATTTTAAAGTTTTATTCAGTATATAACATGACTAGATTACAATCAAGGCAACTCAGGAAATAAGGAAGCATAGTGTCTGAGTAAAAAGCCATCAGTGGATGTCGCATGTTGACTGGACGACTGCTTTGTGGCAAGTATGTAGGCTGATGTAGACAACGAAACTCATGAAATAAGATTCTAGGCAAAAGTCATTTTTTTCGATAAATATCGAAATGAAGTTTATCAGATATTATGAATCACCCTGTATCAAAGTAAACACAAACCATTCAATGCTATCACCACATAAAACATTAACACTAGATGGACCAGATCGTAAATACAGTCCACTCTGATAACATACAATGGAACAAATATGGCTGATAAATATGAGACACAATTTTTTTTTACCACAAAAATGCAGTAAAAGCATGAAATACTCGTATCAATACAATGTAAATCTAAGTAAAATGTACAAAGCTAACATGGTTGTAATAATACGTTTGATGCATTTAATCCATTTTTAACACAACATAATACAAAATGGTAATACTGACAGCATTTAATACTGAAAATTTATTAACTGAGAGAATTAAAGTATACACAAGCACAAGCAGTCCATAAGACCGACTATTTGACAAACGGTTGATACTATTGGTAAGCACTGTGCAGATGTAACAAAATAAATAGTAGCACTTAAATATCACTTTCCACTTCAAAATGCCCTCATAATACGGTTATAGTATGGTAATTAATATGATTTATTCAGTGAATAACTGAAAATTTAAAATAATGTTAAAGCGATTAAACTCAATTTCGATGATAAAAATACATTTTGTAGACGTTTTAATTACAAAACTACATATTTAAAGTATTCTTACCACTTACATTACCATCACAGGCACTATTGATAAAAACTCCCAAATAAGTTTTACCATCCATTTATTAGGTCACATCTTTTTTTCGGTATTTATACACTACTATACGCTGTAACTATGTCAAATGTATATTTTACCGCATTAGTCACGCAATAGATTTTAGGGATTTAAAAGGTTATAAACCAACATTATGTGATTCTTTTTCTGCTAGATAAATAGGTCCAGATTCGTATATAAATGTATTAGGTTGGTCAAGCGTAAAAAATGCGATTTTAAGAGAGCTTTTTGATAAATTTTGCAATTTACCAACTGGAGTTTATTCCCTTTTATGCTATCCAACACAGTAATACTGGAGGTAATTGATTGAGACAAATTCATCACTTTTGTCTGACTATACAAATAACTTTCTTCGATGCAGATATCAAAATGAGCCCTGGCATAGGTCGCTCGCCTGAGATATCTTCACAAGTTTGGACCACTCGTTCTAGCTCAACGGCGTATTCTCCAAATGAAATATAGTCTGGAGACTTGACTAACCACTGATTCATTAGCCCAAGGATGGGATCACTCAATAGTGGAAACATTTCTTACTATACTGTAGAATGACTCAATTTTCTTGATCATTTAATTTCGTGGATTTTGGTAAAATGCAATTTCATGAAATACCAGACATATAACAGTCCTAGAAGCTCACAAGTTGGTTTACATATCTAGCAAATAGTCCATCTGGCAGTCCATACAGACATCCAATATTCTAAAATGGCAGACAGGATATCCAACGGACAATAATAGGAAGACATGGCACTGTTTCATACATCAGAACATAAAACAACACAATATTATTATATCACAGTAAAAATGAACCAAAAATGCAAAAATAGTTTTTCGTGTCCTAGGATTTTACTGATCTTAAATACAATAACATACCCTTTTAATAATCATATCACAGTGCAGAGATATTAACCTGAGCCTCTTGACTTTTTGTCAATAGTTTAACCATAGGAGATGCACTACAAACCATACATGCCAGATCTCCTGCATTTGAGACTCTACTCATGCATGATTTTCGACAAAGTGATCATATCTCTTGCATTTCTTGGAATACTGGAACCTTGGCATTTTTGGTTTGCATGATGAAAATGATAACAAATATTAATTTAAATAGCTTTATGAAGCATGCATGGTAATGTCCTACAAGTAAAAAAAGTGAAAACTGCAAACTTAAACTATTAAAGTTTAAAATTTGAGCAAGAAAAATTTGGTTGAAATCTCCTGCATTTCCATCACCAATCTCCTGCACAGGCTTCAGCAAAATATGGCATGTATGTACAAACCCAAATCAAAATGAGCAATATTGCACAATTTGCATGCAGACAGGGACATATTTAACGATTTAAAGTACCTTGTAATATATTTGAACAGGTCCGATTCACATTAATATCAGGGATTTTACTAGGCTCCAAAAATGAAGAGTCAAAATGAGCCCTGACACTCAATTTTCAATTCATCAAAATTTTTCAAGAGTCAAAATAGACATTTATGTCAAATTCAAGAGCCAAAATGCAGTTTCAAAAGTGAAATGAAAGCCCTGAATATCTGAGCACTATAAACACAAAAATGTATAATTTATATTAACATAAATATATAGACAGGTTTATGACACAAAAACACAATATCTCTCATAAAGGACTGTAATTCAGGCAAAAATCATTCAACCTAAAATTACTGATAACAAGGCTTAGTACCAAGTAATCATAATCAGTTTTAGCAAAATCTGTCTAACGGTAATGGTAAAGTAAGGACAAACTTAAAAGTCTTTGTGACATCCATTTCATCCAGACGGATGGACAGACGTCCAGCACAAAATCAATATATCTCCCCCTAATGTATGACTATGAATATCTCATTAGTATGATAATTTATCTAATTAGGATGATAATTTATCTTATTAGAATGATAATTTCTCTAATTAGTATGATAATTTCTCTAATAAGGATGATAATTTATCAAATAAGAATGATAATTCCTCTAATTAGAATGAAAATTTATCCAATAAGGATGATAATTTATCTAATTAGGATGATAATTTATCTAATTAGGATAATAATTTATCTAATTAGGATGACAATTTATCTAATGAGGATGATAATTTATCTAATTAGGATGATAATTTCTCTAATTAGGACGATAATTGTCCAAATAGTGTGATAATTTCTCTAAATAGGATGATAATTTCTCTAATTAGGACGATCATTTCTCTAATTAGGATGATAATTGATCTAATTAGGACGATCATTTCCCTAATTAGGATGATGATTTCTCTAATTAGGATGATAATTTATCAAATTATAATGATAATTTATCGAATTAGAATGATAGTTTATCAAACAAGAATGATAATTTGTCTATTTAGGTAGATGCTCTACCTAATAAGGATAATAAATGTCAAATAAGTACCATAATCCATCTAACTAGGATGATAATCTGTTCAATTACGATGACAAAGATAATCTAGTACCTAATTAGTATGATAATTATCAAATTAGGACGAAAACTATCTAATAAGTATGATAATTAATCTAATTAGGATGATAATCTTTCAATAATCCAGCCTCCCTCTCCTTCTGTCATCAGACTTGAGTTAAATGTTTCACCATCTGTTAACTTTCGGAATCGGAGCCGATCATGAAGTCTGTTTGACTGCCCTTGCCAAAACTCATACTCATAAGGACGAACAAGGTAACCTCCCCTGAATATGGAAATAAACTGCATGAGTATGATAAATATACTGTAAAATAAAGTGTCTCACACACTAACAAAACACAAAACACACAAAACATGTTTTATATTTATAAAATAAGAAATTTAGCTTTGAGTACTCATGAGTATACTGCCTGGAGTACTCAAGTTGCACTCAACAATGGCATTAATATCAATACTCATTCAGTAAGCACCACATTCCAAAATACTTGAGTATCACTCAAGTACTGGTGCTTAGTACTTGACCCATCCCTGATCTGCTATAACTGGTAAGAGCGATTCTTTTTACTGGTCCTGTCAGAGGATTATCACTGTATTTAGGAAACAGTGCTGCTATTTCACTTTTAAGACCAACTAAACAGTCAAATTTTTAGAAGAATCACGATTAATTCAATATTATACTTTTCATGAGAAAATTAAATCTTATACTCTAAAAGCATTTCATTTTGATGGGATGAAATTTTATAGTTTTCGTAAAAAATAATATTGACGGGGCTTTAATTCATGGATAACTAGAACCATCACTGTCGTGATCAGGGCCCTGTTGTTATCATTGTCAATAAGTATTGCAAGTTTCATTTGAATATCTTGAAAAGTTTTTGAACTATGGCCAATGTAAAAGTTTTGAAGTCGAAAAAGGGGCACAAGCCAAAATTTATTAAAGCTAGAGTTGTTGCCCTTTGCTACACATGTGCGTATTGTCACTGTCAATATGTATAGCAAGTTTCATTTGAATATCTCTAACCTTTTTTGAAGTAATGTAGAAAAAAAGATGAAAAATGAGGAAAATTGTAATTTTACAAAGGGCCATAATTCTTACAATATTGTAGCTGGAGTAACATAACTTGGCATACAATAGTGTATTATTGCTGTGACCTTATGTTTAAAGTTTGAAGTCGATACCTTTAACGGTTTGCAAGTTATTAAGAAAAAACATGAAAAATGTGGACGGACAGACGGACAGACGGACAGACAGACGGACAGACGGACAGGGTGATTACTATAGGGCACCTGCAAAAATTTTTGCAGGGCCCTAATAAATACAAGGGTCAAAATTAGGTGAACCACAAAATCCATTACCCCATGAAAATAAATGATTTACAGCATATACAATAACTCACCAGTTGTCGGGTTTCTTGATACTATCATCATCCCTATATTGTTCCTCAAGTTTCTTCAATCTATCATCCAGGCTCTGAAACAGTCTGCCAAACGTGAGCATAATGTACTCTACTTAAACTTAGGAAAAGTGATGCATAATTACTGGTAAATAATAGACCCAGACATGTACAATGGTGCAGTCAGGTGGTTACCAGTATTCAAATTTGTGTTCATGTCTGGCATGATAAACCTTGTTGAAATGTGAAATTTAGAATTATAGAAATAGTATTTCCATAGTAACACCATGTCCTGCTTCACATCAACTTACAGACCTGTACAATGGGGAAGCATTAAACATTAACAAGAGCTGTCAAAAGGAAAGTGCGCTAGACTATCCAGTGCTTGATAGTGAAACAAGAAATCAGAACAGAAAGGGGCATAATTTGGTCAAAATTTAAGTTTTGTTCAGTGACCTAAGATAATGACCCTGAATACATGTGTGAAGTTTCAAACAAATCGCTTTAGTACTTTCAGAGATATGAGCTTGCATGCAAAACTTTAACCTTTACCCTAACGCCTGGCCGCGAACGCCAGGCTAACTTGAATGGCTCTCCATATACAAAAAAATGTACTTTGTATACTCGAAAAAAATTGTATAGTAAAGTAAAAACAAGACATGTTACCTGTCTATCAGGAACAACCTTACTCTGGTCACTGGCTAGAGCACCAAGTCTACTTGCATGTGGTCGTGAGTTGAAATATTCCACAGATGCATCCTCTGACAGCTTCTCCACTTTCCCCATGATACGTACCTGCAGGGTAAAACATCTGGTGTTAGACTAATATTTAAAAGACTGTCCAATACTAATACATGTACATGTCTCTAAAAAAACTGTTCTTTAATTCTATTTTCTTACAACTAAATGTAACAACATACTGTAAAATCATTGATATTTGTGGGGGATTTAATTATCTGAACCACGAAATTAAATTCCCAATGAATAATTATACAAATAGATATGTCAAGTTTACAGTATCAGCCATACTTGCCTTCAAGTAAAGTCATGTAAATTAAAGAGCATGTTTTGGGATGTGCACTTGCATATATGAACATGTAATAAAGTAATTATTATACATGTTTAATGTTTCAGTTTGAGCGGTTACTGATAGCTTGTGTGAATTTTGACTTTGCCATTTTTCACAAAGTCCAAAATAATTGAAATTACATTCCCAAGAAATGGTATTTTACACCAAAACAACGAAATTTCGTCCCATTGAAGTTAAATGATTAAACAATAGATTGTTTAGTCCAGTAGTACACTTATCACATAATCAAAAGAAAATCATCGACATGTCAAGATCAAGTTGTCTTTCAAAAAGAAAGATGTCAGTAAATTGAGGGTTGTTCCCATGGCAACCAAGTAAACACAAGTATCGCATAATTATAGTTTATACAGTGGCCAATCAAAATTAATTGAAAGTGTTTGTTTTCTTCACATATTTGCTTAAAGTTTTGTTGATTGACACACAGAGAAATTTCCCAGGAAACGTTCCCTTATTGGAACCAATTTTCTCCAACAAAAGCAATTAATGTCAATCGTTCTAGACAGAAAGTTTGCAATAACTTTTGTTTTCCTCTGGTTATTTAAATCTGCAGACAGTGGGAAGTAACAGATTGAATAGTAGCGTATATGTGAATATTTTAACTAGCGAGTTTGTGAAACAGAAAGTTACACAGCCATAGAAAAAAATAAGAATTTACAGTCATCCCTCGATATCACTCGGCCACTGGACTAGACTAAGACTAGAGCACATTACTGGTGTGGTGTGATGTATAGTTACATTGAAATTGGTTATTAACTTTTATTAGGGGTTGTTGCAAGTATCTGCCTTGCTGAACGATGGTGGTATACACTGTACAGTATGGGTTCAAATCCCACCAGTTATAAATAGTGTACCTGACTAGTATAATATAACATGACCAATAAGGTTGGTACGTAAGAGCATAAACACAGGTTCAATTGTTCACAAAGAAACAATACTTACAGAGCTTGGTCACAAACCAAATGGCTATACAATAAATGTTATTTGGTATGATTTAGGGGCATGTTGCCCTTACAAATGGCCACAAAGTAGCACTTTCAAGAGCATTACTATGTCTATGAAACGACACACTAGCATGGAGCAGTACATGTCGATAGCATATCATTTCTCAGCATTTTGCAAGGCGAGCCTAACAGAGCGCTTTCTTTTGAAAAGTAGCGCATCGCTGAGCAAATATCTGCGTACACAGGACTGTAGCATATAAATATTTTGTAGTCTTCTTTGAAGCAAGCTGTTTTCTAGCATAGTCCTATCAAGCACTCGGTAACACTTTAGGCGGGCAATGGGCTCCATGTGTTTTTGAAATTGAAAGAAGCTATATACTTACCGATCTTTTCACTGGTTCCCAATAAAACATGATGGAACACATAGGATTTTCTGCCTATAAAATAAAACATGCATGTAAATATTTAGAAAAATCAACAATATTATGTTACTTAAAAGTTTCTGGTAGTAAATGAAGCCATTGTTATGTTCAACAAGTAAGTTATATGTGTGCCTTGCTTAGATAACGTTTCATATTAACATTAATCATACCTAATGGTATAGTGCCCCCTTTGAGTGTTGGAGATCCAAGGTTCGATCCCAAGCTGCGTCTTACCAAGGACGAAATAAAAATGGAACCAGAAATTTTCTTGCTAGATGCTCAGCTTCTATTCTCCAGTAGATGGATAACATCAAAAATGAGGTGTTGAGAACGATTAATATAAGTTAGACAACATTTAAAAAAAATAGTATAAACTAAAGCAGTTGCCATTTGGCACAATAATATACCCCTGCCCGCAAAGGGCCGTAATTCTGGCAAAAGTCATCAAAGCGCAAATTATTTCCTTCATGCAATTCTACATGTTGAGGTTATTGATGTGTAAAAGTTGGAAGGAAATACTGCAAAAACTGTATGAGGAGTTGCGTCCACAAGAATCTGTATACGGACAGACAAACAAGCTGAAAACAGTATACCCTCTTACAGCATACATTGTGCAGGGGGTATAATTAAATTATGTAAACAAACATTTTGAACACGTGGTATACTGTAAAATCATTAATTTTTGTGGGGGATTAAATTTGTGGATTTCGTGGTTCACCTCAAACACGAACTTTTATCTCAACGAACATTGATTTTGACCCTTGTTTTATTACCTGAAAAGCAAAATCCACGAATGCAAGACCCAACGAAATTGTCATTTTTACCAAAACCACCAAATTTTGTGCCAACGAAATTAAATGATTTTACAGTATACAGTACATGGGATATAGGTTAAAGAACAAAGTTTACCAGTTCTTTTCCCTTTCTACTGTCATAGTTAGTGAAAAATGTAAATCCTTGCTCTGAGAAACCTTTACATAATACCATCCTCACAGACGCTACTCCATTCCTAAAACATACAATATTTTTAACGACTTTGGGTATTTATTCACATATATACGTATGGTGGAAGTTGCCAGAACTTTTATGGGGTATTTTGTCATATTTATATGGTGGCCAGTTGCCTTAACCAGTTTTCCAGGAATATTCATTCATGATGACGTCTCTTTCTGGATACTTATTTTGGACAGAGTTGTAATACATACATAAAATAGAACTAATCAGGTTGCTATGAATAGTAATTTACTATTCAGATCACCTGTTTGACTGCAATCATTGTCTTTTTTGCGTAACTTTAACATGTCATGGAACTTACTTGGTTGCCGTAGCCAAAGCCATTGCATTTGGTTCTTGTACTATTTCCTGGTCACATGTTTCTTGAAACCAGGATTTAAACTGCTCAAGTGGATCTCTGCTTGCTAGATGTTTGACATCAAATATAGAATCTATCCCGTGATAGGGGTGTCTCATCCCTGAAATAAAGAATGTTTGGTAAATGCATCAATTAATGTGAATACAGTACAACCTCTGTAGAGCAATGCCCTTTGGAAATACCCTCATGAAATATGAAATGTTTGGTAAATATATCATTTATTACAAATACTAGTACAGTACAACCTCTGAAGAGCAATACCCTTTCGAAGTTTCAAATATGGCCATTGTACAGAGGTTGTTGCTCTTAAGGAATTAAATTTATGGTAAATATAACTTTAGGGAAATTTTTTCGAAGGTGCTGTTATAAAGAGGTTGATACTTTAGCAGGGTCAGCCCTGAAGATGGTGTACGGTATAGCATTCAATATCAGACAAAAAATCTTGTTGTTACTGTAGAATATCTGAATAAAATACAATGCAATAAGACAAAAGAAGCAAATACTCAATACCCTTTCCGAACATCAGCCTTCAACAATTAAGCATTATAAATAATCCTGCAAAAGATGAGAGGCTTAATAAATATTTCCGAATAATTTTCATCTCATCAATCAAGAACCTCTGTACAACATCAAACTGTGTATACCACAGCGAAGAGGGTGGCACGGTGGTCTAGTGGTAAGGCACCTGACTCCTGATCGAGGTTCCAGGTTCGATTCTCAGCTGTGACACGTGGTCATTTCAGAAACGCTATTTAGTGTTTCCCAACCAACTAGAGAATATCCTGGTTGGAAACCCAGAGGTAGTGTCAAGTGTATTGGTTCTTTACACCGGGCATGTTAAAGAACCAAGGAATCTATTCGAAACAAGCTAGGGTATCGCATCCGGATTCCTTGTATCTCACCTCTGTCTCTAATATTTGCGATAATGCCCCAGAGTGGGCCCTGCAAATTAAATGGAAGAAAGAAAGAAAGAAATGCTTCAGAGAGTGTCAATATGATTTAGACCGAAAATAAAGATTGTATTTGGCTGTACATGTATTATTATTGTATCAATCACCTACCTTGTATAGAACTCATGTTTTTCTAACTACTAGATTCCGATAGCAAACAAGAATATAAGAACAGAGCCCAGTACGACCAGACATTATATATACATACATCAGCACACTCAATTTTCATTTTCCAATAACTCAACAGGGAAGATTACTTGACAGAGTTCTCTATAATACCAACTATAGCTTTGCTGCCCAGAGAGTAGAATTGATCCAAATGAAAAACAAGTACATGTACCTTACTGGTAGATGAACATTTGATTCATTTGCTTCCCATGCAAATTTGTAGATTACAAATTGATATATGAAATTGATGCTGTCTTGCATCCATCACTGAATACCAGTATTTTTTAACATATTTTTTAAAAAATGCTAGCTTTGAGATGACAGTTAGTTTATTTAGCATACATTACAACATTGCATAATGGCAATTAGCACCCATGACTAGACAAATAACACACAAGATCACCACAAGTAAAAATACATTACTTCTAGAGGTTGTCAGTGACTGTAGTCATGTCTCCCTAGCATAGTCATGTCTCCCTAGTGTAGGTCAGTGACTGTAGTCATGTCTCACTAGTGTAGTCATGTCTCCATAGTGATGGTAGTCAGGTCTCCCTAGTATCGAGGTTGCCAATGACGGTAGTCATGGCTCCTTAGTATCGAGGTTGTCAATGACGGTAGTCAGGTCTCCCTAGTATCAAGGTTGTCGATGATGGTAGTCAGGTCTCCCTAGCATCGAGGTTGCCGATGATGGTAGTCAGGTCTCCCTAGTATCGAGGTTGTCGATGATGGTAGTCAGGTCTCCCTAGTATCGAGGTTGTCGATGACGGTAGTCAGGTCTCCCTAGTATCGAGGTTGCCGATGATGGTAGTCAGGTCTCCCTAGAATTGAGGTTGTCGATGATGGTAGTCAGGTCTCCCTAGTATCAAGGTTGTCGATGATGGTAGTCAGGTCTCCCTACTATCAAGGTTGTCGATGATGGTAGTCAGGTCTCCCTAGTATCAAGGTTGCGGATGATGGTAGTCAGGTCTCCCTAGAATGGAGGTTGCGGATGATTCCCTAGTATGGAGGTTGCGGATGATGGTAGTCAGGTCTCCCTAGTATCAAGGTTGCCAATGACAGTAGTCATGTCTCCCTAGAATCAAGGTTGCCGATGATGGTAGTCAGGTCTCCCTAGTATCGAGGTTGCGGATGATGGTAGTCAGGTCTCCCTAGTATCAAGGTTGCCAATGACAGTAGTCATGTCTCCCTAGAATCAAGGTTGCCAATGGCGGCAGTCATGTCTCCGTAGTATCGAGGTTGCCGGTGATGGTAGTCAGGTCTCCCAAGTATCAAGGTTGCCGTCCCTAGTATCGAGGTTGCCGATGATGGTAGTCATGTCTCCCTAGTATGGAGGTTGTCGATGATAGTAGTCAGGTCTCCCTAGTATCAAGGTTGCCAATGACGGTAGTCATGTCTCCCTAGTATCGAGGTTGCTGATGATGGTAGTCAGGTCTCCCTAGTATCAAGGTTGCCAATGATGGTAGTCATATCTCCCTAGTATCAAGGTTGTCGATGATGGTAGTCAGGTCTCCCTAGTATGGAGGTTGCCAATGACGGTAGTCAGGTCTCCCTAGTATCAAGGTTGGCAATGACCGTAGTCATGTCTCCCTAGTATGGAGGTTGTCGATGATGGAAGTCAGGTCCTCTAGTATGGAGGTTGCCAATGACGGTAGTCATGTCTCCCTAGTATCGAGGTTGCTGATGATATCGATGGTAGTCAGGTCTCCCTAGTATGGAGGTTGTCAGTGATGGTAGTCAGGTCCTCTAGTATGGAGGTTGCCAATGACGGTAGTCATGTCTCCCTAGTATCGAGGTTGCTGATGATGGTAGTCAGGTCTCCCTAGTATGGAGGTTGTCAGTGATGGTAGTCATGTCTCCCTAGTATCGAGGTTGCCAATGACGGTAGTCATGTCTCCCTAGTATCGAGGTTGCTGATGACAGCAGTCAGGTCTCCCTAGTACCGAGGTTGCCGATGACGGTAGTCATGTCTTCCTAGTATCGAGGTTGCCAATGACGGTAGTCATGTCTCCCTAATATCGAGGTAGCTGATGATGGTAGTCAGGTCTCCCTAGTATGGAAGTTGTCACTGACTGTATTCATGTGTCCCTAGTGTAGAGGTTGTCAGAGGCTATAGTTATCTGTTTCACATGGATAGATGTCAATATCGAAATTTAATCGATCATAAAAAGACGTTTTGTACTATTTAACCCCAGGAACACCACATAATACGCCGAAAAAATAAGTAATTACGTAATGAAAAAAGCGTTCAAAATAAGCGTGTTACACAGCTAAATTAAGAGAGAATCAGAATATTCAATACAATCATTCAATAAACGAGTACGATGTCACAGTATAAAACATGTTATATTTACCTGACACATTCATATTTAATACAAAAAGTGTTTATTTTTGGTGTTAGTGAACCGGCTTCAGGGTTAAACAAATGGCGTAAGTGGACATAGGGGAGGTAACTCATTGGAACGAACAAAACTTGGAGAGTGTGTATTTCCCGGCCCATTCACACATGAAGAGAGAATTCGGGAGTGATGTGACGGCCCCTAGGGTTTAAATTTTTATTTATGGACGGATTTTTAATATTTTAGTATCAAATGAAAGATGAAACTCTTTAGTTTCTAAATATATAAAATAATAGAAATTATCTACATGCAAACATTATTTATTTTAGTTTAAAATCGGAGTAATTTTCAGAAAAAAACTCTACATAATTTTATGTTCGAATTCCACGGCCCCCTACTTTTATTTTTTTATTTATTAACACATTTTTATAAAATCGGTAGCATTATAAAGTTAAAGCTATCTAGTTTTAGAATATGTAAACATATTGAAAATCTGTTCATTAATAATGTAATTATTACTAATTGAATATTGCACAATATTTCAGCCGTGATTTTCTATTTTCGATGTGTTCGAATTTGTTCGAATTCCACGGCCCCCCACTTTTATTTTTTTATTTTCCATTAAATTCTAGATTTCTTTACATCATTATTAAGATGAAGCTCTCTAGTTTTTGGATATGTAAATATATTTAAAATGACACCAATATTGATGAAATGACAATGATTAGAAAAATGTGATATTTCACGGCCGTGATTTTTTTTGTCACACAATTGGTGATAGTTTCCCACATACGGCATACATGTATTTATGTATTATGCACTTGCGTTAAACTATGTTTAAAATGTTAATTTTGTGTTTCAGTCATACGTAGAATTGCAAACATTAATCATTTCGTCGTTGATATAAGTTATATAAACGAAGCATTGATTATATTAATGATATAAAGGCAGAAACGAACTGATAAAGGATAGACAAAACGCAGTCCTGAACGTTTGATATCTTTTATTTACACCAATTAACTTAACATTAGAAAACAACAATAAATATATAAATAACAATGATAATAGTAATTCATGGCGATGTTCATCATAAAATATCAAATAAAAAAAATCAGTCCAAAGCATATAAACAGTAAATTCGTCAGCAAAAAAATGTATGGGAAAATCCGACAGTGAAGGTAGCACTCAACCCAACCAGCCGAGCACAGAAATCAGAAACACAACTACCCTGAGCAGTGCCTACAGAAACTCCCTGGGGAGACTATTTCTATCGTGTGGTGTGGCAGCCAACATCGATCTGCGGCGCCCAGGAATAGACACTGCCCTCACAGGTATCAAACAGGTACCATTTTGCACCATGGTAGAGTGGAGCATGTGGGTCTTGTTCAGAGAAATTAACCAGTGGTCCTACCTCTAAGCCACCGCTCCCCACATGTACATAAGAATCGAAATGTTATAATTTCCTAATACATTACATGTATAGTAATTTTAAGTGATACCAATTTCTATCAAATCACGTAAGAATCGAAAGGTTATAATTTCCTAATACATTACATGTATAGTAATTTTAAGTGATACCAATTTCTATCAAACCACGTAAGTGGAAATTTTATTATTTCCTAATACATAATAGCCATCTCATTTCAAGTGTATGTTGACTAATGCAATATAATTCATGAGATATATATATTCTTTATTATCTGAGATGTGTTACCAAAGCATATACGTGTATTTACTCCATGAGTATATAGATATTTTAACAAGTTCACACAATGTTTATAATGGTATGAGAAATTATTATTTAAATATGAATATAATAAAATAAGAATGATTGTCTACGAATATATTGAATGACCCTCGTACTTACATTATTTTAGTGACTTATTTGTTGATAGGTATAATAGCAGCAGATTAATATCTGACGTATTAAAATATCAGGTTCATGTGATAAGTCCAGCAAATGGAATGATAAATACCCGAGTATCCTTGTTACGCAATAAATACGTAAAAACGTAATCATATTGAATATTATTACTTAATCATACATTAAACGGTAGGCCTAGTCATACAACACGTGCTATTTAGTGTTTTCCCCTTCTAACCAGAGATTGTGACAACCATACTTAATTATACCGGTACTTACACCTTAATTGGATTACCGATGACATTTAACGACCCAATATACAACCTGAGTGGATTGTCGATAACACTTATCAATTATATGGACTAATGGGTTTATCGCTTTTCCAGTTGGTGATTGATGAATGTCCAAACAATATACATTGTTTGTTAATCAGCAACAACAACCTTTTATTCGCTCACTTCATGCACAACATGAAAATAAGAGGACTAAATGGTCAAAAGTTATAAGAACGAAGAACGAGGCTATAACTACATTATAGTACCTATTTCATGATGTATTGCATAAGTATGTACATTAATTAGACGGAAATAAAAATAAATATATAGAGGATCTATCACGAGTTGTCAATTGATATAAATTTATATTAAACGAGTTTTGGAAATTTTATCAAGCGAGCCCTTGGCGAGCTTAATAATATTTCCTGAAATAGTTTAATATAAATTGGCAACGAGCGATAGATTCTTTATATCATATGACACTAAAAACGCATTGATTTATTGGAAAAACCCAATACCTTATTCTACACGTCGTACTTATTACTTTGTATATATAGTTCATAGTATACAATCTTATTTAATCAGCAATTAATTTGAACATAACATGCTTAAATTATTGCTCTGCCAAAACTGCTATATTACTCTTTTTTTTTCAAAATAATATCAAATTATACTAGAATATATTAGTACATATCATTTAGAAGAAAAATGCGCGATTGATATGTTTTTTTATTTCTTTGATATTTGCACTTATTATTTTACAGTTTTAAAAAGATAGACGCAGTCTTTTAAAACAAGCAGATTGCACATAATTAACGCCACATCTCGATATATGATTATATATTCGTTAATTACCAGGATAAACGAAATGCCGACGCCAAACTGTAATAACGAGTGCTTCTTGTCAAACATGTTTCTTTGAATTAATTTGACAAATTGGTAATTGATATCATAATAAGGCGTTAATGTAATTATGATTGTATCCTAAAAAGATTTGACATACCGTCTGTTTTTACTTTCATGTTTTGTATTGAAGAAACCTTTGAACATTTTGAACACCAACAACAAGATTAGTCAATTGCAATTAATATGAACAAATGAATAGCAATCATAAGATCTACAACTCTTTTCAATATAACGTTTTCATATCACTGTACTAATGTTGTATTATCTACTTGTATGTAATTGTTCCTTCTCAGCTCATTATTTGATGACTGGTGATTACTGTCGTTTATAGTTATTTTTTTAAAGGTTCTTACTTCACTGTACATAGTCTCATAATTTCCATATTTCTATATATTAATAGAACAGATCATAATAAAATACCAAGCTTTCCTATACAAACCTACACCAATTGCCTATAAGAGCATATGTAACAATACGTGTACATAGCTTTGGTGTTATCTAATCTCCGCCTCATATATTGACAAAAAAACCACGGCCGTGAAATATCGCATTTTTTCTAATCACTGTCATTTCATTAATATTGGTGTCATTTTAAATATATTTACATATTCAAAAACTAGAGAGCTTCATCTTTATAATGATGTAAAGAAATTTAGAATTTAATGGAAAATAAAAAAATAAAAGTGGGGGGCCGTGGAATTCGAACATATTGAAAATAGAAATTCACGGCCGAAAAAGTGTGCAATATTCAATTAGTAATAATTACATTATTAATGAACGGATTTTCACTCTGTTTACATATTCTAAAACTAGAGAGTGTCACCTTAATTATGTGACCAATTTTATAAAAATGTGTTAATAAATAAAAAAATAAAAGTAGGGGGCCGTGGAATTCGAACATAAAAATATGTAGATTTTTTTTCTAAACATTAGTCTGACTTTGAACTGATATAATATATGTTTGCATATAGATAATTTCAATTATTGTATATATTTAGAAACAAAAGAGCTTTATCTTTACTTTGATACTAAAATTTCAAAAATCTGTCCATAAATAAAAAAATAAACCATAGGGGCCGTCAACTCACTTCGTTTTTCTTACTCAGAATAGCAAAGGGCCGGGGAATACACACTGTCCAAAACTTGCAATGAGCCATTCCTATGATCAGATCATGTCAGACGCTTGGTGACGTGTGCTGCCCTGTTGCAGTTTTTGGCTAAATTTAATTGATTTTGTCTCTAACAACATTTTATTTTGCGTCGATACAAGGTAAGAAGTTGTTTTATTTGTATAAGTTTTAATCTAAAGGAGTTTCTTGTCTTCGTATTAACTTATATCAACAATAAACTGGTTAATTTTGATCGGGATCAGTAGACGCTCATTAACTTACTGCTATTATTGTTTACACAGCTCAGTCGATCCAAGGTCTACTTTTGATTGAGGTTAGGTCTTATGTTTCATGATATTTATAGGCTTATACCATGCTTTGTTTGGTTGGTACATACTATATTCGAACCAATGAAATGCCACTGCTATATTTTGCCGCTATTTATGTGGGAAACAAAATCTCTGCACTCACAAGACAATGCGGAGACACAGAAAGATACAAACATTAGACTATTCCCCTGCTATCCGCAGATAGCACAGTGATTACGAGGGAATTAAAATAAGATCTTACACCAGAAATCAACAAAATTGGAAAAGTTGAAGCGAGAACATCACAACATGACAATTATGACGTCATTATCTGATAATGACATAACGCAGGATTTACCAGTTTACCCTAGGATTTCATGTAGGAGGCTTTTTTTACATTTGAGGAGGCCAAGCACTGTAGATGTGAGGCAGCTGGGGGGAAAATTTGTGGCAACCAAAATATCATTTGAGGCAGTCAAATGGCATCCTGATGACAACCCTAATGACGCATATTTTAAAGCTCGGCACTGTTGATGTTACGTTTCTTTTTTCGACACGATACTGGAACCAACTCACTGAAAATCATTGTAATCCATTGAAAGCAAATAATTAATTAATTTTATTTCTTTTTTCTTTACAGACATTGTGTACAAGTGTTCGTACAAGTTCATATTACATAAACAACTATTTTGGACATTTCTTAAACAGATAAGACAACTTCAGACATGGAGCTTGTCTTTATGTTTGGCAGTCTTTGTACTGCATCATCTTTGTGTTTCCAGCTTGTTGGAATGTAAGTGAAATGTTAATGAGATATTGTAAAGTCATTTAATTTCGATGGGACGAAATTTTGGGGTTTTGGTAAATAATACCATTTCGATGGGACATAAATATATATGTTGATTTTGCATTTCAAACTCACAAGGGTCAAAATTAAAGTTTGCTGGTATTTGAATTTGTGGTTGAGGTGGATTTTATGGTTGAGGTGAAACACAAAATTCACAACAAAAATTTAATCCCCCACAAAAATTTATGATTTTACAGCATCTATTAAAAATTAAACTGGATATTATTCATGATTCAAACAAATATGATTATTGTTTTATTCTATTGAATTATATACATTTTATATGCTCTGCCTGTCTACATGTAGGTACTAAGCTAATTTTACTGGTTGCCGACAGAAACATATTATCTGCATTATTCCAATATAATACTGGAAGTTTGCATTGCTACGGCTTACTTCAAAATTTTCAGTTCAAAGAATCGTGATATGTGATAATTGATATGAAGTGGCATTTAATTGTCTTTTAATAATAGCATGCAAGTTTTAAGTTATCCCAAATGGTCTAGATCATTTAATGACTTTTCCAGCCGTTGAAATGGATTTTCATAAATGGGTAAGGTAATTCCAAACAAATAATAAATTTGATAGTAAGTAAGTAAAGACTTCATTTAATGGGGCTACACATTTGGTTCCCCAATCTTCTATGTGGGCCTCAATTGATGATTTATATAACAATGTTGCTTTAAACATTTCAGGCAAATCTGTTATGGGATTGCGAAGAAAGGAAGTACGGGTGATATGTCTCCATTTACCTTCATCTCATACTTTGTAGCGTATGTCATTTATTTTCCTTCTTGTGTACAGTGTCAGATACTAACTTGTTCTGTGGTAGCTTCTTTTGTTAATGCATGTGTTTGGGCAATGATATCAATTGTAATACTACATGTACCCAAAGATTTTCAGTAAGAGGTATAAATATTAATTTACTCAATACAGGTTGCCAATAATAACCTCAACTATTTCATCAAAATACAGAATGAACTTATTATATATAATAATGAGAAACGGCGATAAACCCGCATATACAAACCTTACGTCTGTCTGTATCAAACAAAAGAGTCATTCAACTTTACTTTCATATAAATGCATATTATTTTAGATGTGACTATCTTTAGTAAATGCATGACTCTTTTTTCTGTCAGGAAGCTAGTTGTACCGCTCACTTATTTATAAGTAGGGGCATATAGCATTGGTACTGTCCGTCTGAATGTACATTTGTATGTAACTCAAATCTTGTGTGTTGAACTCCTCAAAAACCGTTGGACGAAAATTGTTTTCAAACTTTCACAGATTAATAACCTTAATGTGTAGTTGATGGTATAGGATGAAATTTCTGATGGATCAATTTTACAGAGTTACAGCCCTTTTCTACTTTTACTATATATTTCAATGGGGGCACCTGTATCCCATGGACAGTGGACACATTCTCTAGTTTTATTATCTGTTCCTTATATTATATTTACAGATGTGCTGTGTGGCTGAAGTATGGACTGTTACAGAACTTACCTGTGGTAATAGCTGTCAACGCAAATGGTTCCGTCTTAAACTTCATTTATACCATCGTGTTTTACAGATATAGTACAAAAAAAGTAAGTAACATTTTGGGGTGGTATGCAGTATTGATCTCATTTAATTTGAGAATAAGGATAGCCAATCATAGCGCCTGTTACTAACCAAGAGTTTGATATGGTGTAATCTGATTGGTTGTCCTTATCTTTCAGTCAAGGAAGGTCAATATTGAATATCTTCCCTGATGTAAGATCAGAGCAGAGATCGCTCCACCTGATTGTTTATCGGAGGTTGCTTGGTGATCGTTTTTAAGTTAATCCATTGGGCCATATGATTTAATTTACAGTTAAAATTGATTCAAAGGGTATAAATTGACAACTGGCATAATGTCAATTACATCAATGTATATGGAGGCATATTAAAGTTGCTCATTTGGGGAATCCCTCATTTGGCCGGTCTGTCTGTAGGCAAACTTGGTGCTGGTTATTTGAAACTAGTCAATCATTGATTAAATATGAATTCCCAGTTACAGCAGTTTATACCTTTCCATGTAAGTTAAACATTAAATTAATAATGTTGATTTTCTTTCACATATATGAAGTTGTTGCTGGTTCCTTGTGGAAGGATAAATTAGTACTGATAATAGGCTGCCATAAATAACTAAAAAAATGTTGAGCAACATCATTTAACATGAATAAACGAATAATTCAAAACATATTAAATACTGTCAATTCAATAAGTAATACTAATGAGGGAACTATCCCATTCAAAGAATAGTGAGGAAAACCATTAACTCAGGTATACCAAGCTAAACCTAGATGAAAAAAGTTTACCTGAAGAAAAACTTGATGTTTACAACCGTTATTATTTAACTTTGAACAGACTGTATGTAATAATTGATTATAATACATTCATAGTTTACCTGATCGACAAGCTGATGTTTACAACTTTGAACAAACTTATGTAATAATTGATTAATCAAGTGGATATTTTGTTTTTCAGTCACTGTTTCATCGGTTCTTATTTATTGGTGCTATGATGTTAGTTAGTCCATTATTGTATAAAATAGCTTCAAAATCAATTGCTAATAGAATGAAAAAAGTACTTGATGATATAATTAATAAGGACCAAACTGGATTCATTAAAGGAAGATACATTGGTGAAAATGTAAGAATACTTTATGATGTAATCGAACAAATAAACAAAGATAATGAAGAAGGGTTAATATTTTTCTCGGATTTTCATAAAGCTTTCGATAGTGTAGATCACGATTATATATTCAAATGTTTAGAATACTTTAACTTCGGTAACACATTAATTAATTGGATTAAACTTTTCTATAGAGACGCCAAAAGTTGTATTACAGTAAATGGCAACTTGTCAAACTTTTTTAAGATAGACAAGGGTGTGAGGCAAGGCTGTCCTTTATCCCCATATCTTTTCATTATAGGCATTGAAATATTATCACAATCTATTGACAAAAACGACAATATAAAAGGTCTCTCGATAAAAAATATCGAGATTAAACAAACGTTGTTTGCTGATGACGCAAGCTTCTTTTTAGATGGAACAGAAAAATCTTTCAAAAATCTTATTAGAACGTTTGAAAATTTCAATCTGGTGTCTGGCCTATCATTGAATGTGTCTAAATGTACTGTACTTAGATTAGGATCACTACGAAATACAAATATAATATACTGCAAATCAAAACAATTCACATGGACATCGGATGAAGCTTCAACGCTAGGAATCGTTTTTACAAATAATCCCAATACAATATCACAATTGAACTTAGACCCAAAAATAGATGCATTTCAACATACTCTATATAAATGGAGGAGATGGAAATTGTCCCTAGTAGGTAAAATCACCGTCCTTAAATCTTTTGCATTCCCAAAACTAGTATATCCATTAACTGTTTTAAATAGCCCAGATGAAGAAAGAATTAAAAAAATTAAAAATATCATGTTTGACTTCTTGTGGGATTCTAAACCAGACAAAATATCTCGAAATACTATTATTCAGGGATACGAAAATGGGGGGCTAAAAATGATAGATATTGATGCATTTTTAAATTCAGTGAAGGCAAGCTGGGTTAAAAGAATCGGCACAAAAACTGAAGCTAAATGGAATGTACTTTATAATAAGGAACTCTCAAAACATGGATACGATATATTTAAATGTAACATTAGTAAAACAGATGCAAATAAACTTAACTTTAACCATACATTTCTGAAAAACATTATCTCATCATGGTGTTCAATTAACTATACTACAGAGTCTATGAATAACCTCCCAAAAGAAATTATATGGAATAACTCGAATATTAAACATACAAATGGTAATATGTTTTTATATAAAAAATGGTTGGAGAAGGACATCATATTCATAGATCAAATTTATGACTTCCAAGTAAAAGACTTTCTTACCTTCGAACAAATGCAAAATGAATATGGTATCGAAAATGGAGAATTTCTCAACTACTTATCACTAATAAAGTCTATAAATAAAACACTGGGAAAACAATTAATGGACGACGACAATCTACCATCATTAGAACCTGAATACCTGTTTGACAAGCTCAAATCTAGTAATATTGGAAATAAAATGTTGTATGAAACACAAATCAAAACAAAAAAGGTTAATGCAAAAGCAATCATTAAATGGGAAAATGAATTTCAAGAAAGAACAATCACATGGAAAAATATATTTACTATACCATTACATTGCACCATAGACACAAAATTAAGAGAGTATCAATATAAATTCTTAATGAAAGTAACACCTAATAATGACTATCTTTATAAATGCAAATTAACAACTTCTAGATTGTGTGACTTCTGTTTAATGAACACGGAAACACAAAAACACCTCTTTTGGGAATGTCAAACAATCCAACATTTTTGGCTTAACATACAAGAATACTTGAACAGTAACAACATCTTTGTAAATATACTTAACTATAGAACCATAACACTAGGGCTGGAAAACGAAAAAGATAGCAGGACCGAAAACATAACCAATTTTATATTAATATTGGCAAAATACTTCATAAGCTATTGCAAATACGACAAATCAACTCCTTCAATAGAACATTTCAAACATTATCTTACACGACGCATATACATCGAAAGAATCATTGCAACGAAAAAAGACAAACTAGAATTGTTTGAAACAAAATGGAATGGATTTAATATCTAATAACATATCACTAGCACATCACTATAGAAAAATATATTGAAAGGCTCACACCCTTCTTACACCCTCTTTCCTTCTCACCTCTTTTCGCCTTTTTCTCTTCACTTTTTTTTAAAAGCAAGTCAATACACAAACTAATAACCACAAGCATAGAATTTGAAGTTTACATTATATTATGTTAATAATTATGTATTGCTGTTGTTTCTGTGTGTATTGCACTGGTTTTTATTTTTGAAGTGTATGTATATATCTGAAAAAATGAATAAAATATATATATATGTAATAATTGATTAATCAAGTGGATATTTTGTTTTTCAGTCACTGTTTCATCGGTTCTTATTTATTGGTGCTATGATGTTAGTTAGTCCATTATTGTATATCAAATATTACCAAGACAGTCATCAAGTAGCATTGGAACATCTTGGTTCATATGGTGTCTTCTTAACAGTGATCAGTTACGGTGCTCCGTTAGTTTCCCTGGTAAGTTCAACCTCTAGTGTCAGGGCTTTCATTTGAGTCTTGAAACTGCATTTTGACTCTTGAATTTGACAAAAGTGCCTATTTTGACTCGCGAAAATTTAAGCCTAAGAGTCAAATTTACTATACTTATAATACAAATTGTCTTGCAATATTTTTAAGACTCTTGACATTGAGAGTCAGGAGCTTTTTGACTCTTCATTTTTGGAGCCTAGTGAAAGCCCTGAGTGTAAATAGAGGATTTATCGTTAAAATACTAATAACGCGAAATATGCATCTTTCAGAAATAATTTCTGACCACCAGGCATTCCAGAAGTCCTGGGGAGAACCCTGGTTTAAACTTAAGTTGTATTGGTGTTATAAACTCTTATATTGTACTGCAGTTAAGAATTTTCAAATAATGCATAGCACATATTCATATAAATAAGAAATTGAAAATAAGTGAAATGTTCATGGACTTTCTTATAAGAAAATCACAAATAAAGAATCTATCATGAGTTGATTAATTATATACTAGCATTATTAAACTTTAATAATATTATGCAAGTTACATAAAGTTTATTATTTTTAAAGCAAGCCTTAGGCAGTCATGTGACGAATACATTTAATGTTAATTAATTGCAGAATTATGGATCTTAGATAAATAGGGCAAGCAGCGTTTATTGAACGGTGTTTGAACTTTTACAGGTTGATGTTATTCGATCAAGAAGTACGGAAAGTTTATCATTTACTCTCATCGTTGCCAATTTTCTGGTGGCTATATTGTGGGCAATATATGGAGGTTTAATCAATGATAAATATGTTCAGGTATGTATGCCGCTCATTGGTATATAATATTGACTTTTCACTATCTTACTTTCACTGTTTTGTGTTTTTTATCCTACTATTGACTTTTCACTATTGTTCTATCGAGTTTCATGTTTCGACTACCTTATATGCAGTGATGACCCTAACGGGACACCGTAATTTTCACCAGGTAATGAGATGCTCATGGTGTGTTATATTGTGGTCATTGTATGCAACTACAAATTCTTATCATTATATCCCACTACATGTGGAAAAGTTGCTGGTTCTTTGAAGGAGGGACTGTTGGGGCATACATGTTTTACAAACATCTCTTGTAATTAATGACTCCGTTTTATATTTCAGGCGCCCAATATTCTTGGAGCAATATTAGCCTTACTTCAGCTGTTGTTATTTGTAATCTACCCATCGTCAGCACAGCCAAAAAGTAAGGTGATACACAGCTAGTTACACAACGCAATGTACAGTTCTAATACATAATGATAATTAAAGTTTTATTATATTATTTATCTCACAAAATTTGTCTATTTTTGTATTTGTGATACACAAGTCATATATTGTGCAATTGGGGCGATTATATATTGGTTGGGTTCATACATGTCTCATTACAGGAGTGAAAATATTCATTTAATTCAATCATACCGGTAATTAAAAAAATATTTGTTTGCATAATCCTACCTACCGATACCTACCTAATGTAATGGCCCATTCTGAAAAAGCATTTTAGGGGTTTAGAAGTTTTGTTTAAAGTATCATTAAGAATTAGGTGTAAATTAGCTACTGTCTACATGTATTTTGTTTACCATATCTCTGCATGGTGTCCTAAATGATATTTTTTGTAAAACATGCCTCAGTTGTCATTGGCAACCAGATATTTGAACTTCTCAGATATTTCAAGATAAATATACTCTGTTATATTATTATCATTGTTTACTGTTTGAATATATCGATGGCTTAGAACGAGAAGGTCGTAACTACTACTTACGACCTTTTAAGATTCATACATATTTAAAATAAGCATCACTAGGCGCTTCTTATGAGCCCAATTTCATAAACATTGGAACTTGTCATGTTGACCAAAACGAAGCTTAAACCGCATGTTTTACTATGTGTAAAGAGTAAGTATCGTACAGTATTTTCTCGTTTTCTCAAAATATCGAGTTTGTAGTTACGACCTTCTCATTCTAAGCCATTGATATGTATATATGATTGCCGTAATGCTATGTCTGGTGCTGCTTTTGTTATCTATATGCTTTAACCATATAAATCCATGTAAAGCCTCAAGTGGGGGTATCGCTCACAAGTTGGGGCAGCTAGTGATGAGCGTATAAATTATTATTTTGTAATTGTTTTAATAGACCTACACCGGTTCTCCACTAATCTATAGGTACAAATAGATTTTTACCATTATAATCCTTGTGACACATGAATATTCATATCTGGACAATAGAGTTGGGGTCAGTTGTGTTTGCATATGAATACAAAACCAATCTAACAAGGCCAGATTTGTTTGTACCTACATGAAAATTAAGGGGAAACCACCTTGCACAGATCCGGATATCAACTATTGAAATGATATGCTATAATTAAAAATCAAGGTATGGATGGTTAGATATTTTTACTATAAACTATACTTAGTCAAGCTCAGTTTCGGTCAATACTTACTTATACTTATAATAGATATTTATTCCCCCCATCTTTGATGAGGGGGCATATTGCTTTGCTCATGTCTGTCGGTCTGTTGTTATACCAGAGTGGTTGGCATTCAATAATTGATGAAAGCTTTGCCCTAGGATCTTCAAACTTGACATGGAGGTTTGCCAGCAACAGTAGATGACACCTGTTGATTTTGAGGTCAGTAGGTCAATGTCACTTTGACCTTTACCATTTTTGACAATTAGGCTGCCAAGGAACATACATGTTTTACAAACATCTCTTGTAACTTTCGAAAGGTAAACCAACTGTCTCAGCTTTGTGTAATTTATAGTTGAAATATAAACATACCTGACCTTGATGTTTAGTTATACATGTAGTTATGTTTCTGATATATAAATGACGATATGTTATTTATATTTGTATACATGCCAGCCTGCACATTTGTTGTAAGTAAAAATACATGAAGTATAGTCATTTTGTAGTTTCATTACCTTGTTATAGGAAACTTGAGACAAGATGCATGCATATATTGTATCATATATTTTCATTGTTCACTCAACAATTTTAACTTATTAAGCCTGGTGTGTTCATAGTGATGAATTATATAATTAGCTTTTCTTATAAGCCAGTTAGGTTCTATGTAGTCATGGTGATATCCATGTGCTATCATGGACATAGTTCCATATTGCCATGGCGATAGAGAACTATTTGGTGCTAGACATGGTCCAAAAAGTTTCATACAGCCGTGCTTATTAAATATGATTGTAGGAAAAGTCATTGTTCTTGTATTGGTACATATATCGTTAACTTTCTTACGGGATAATATTAGTCATCTTGGAAATCAAATCATTTTTACTTTCAAAAGTTTAATCAAACTTATGTCTTTATTATTTTGTTTGTACTGTTACTAGTATGCATATTTTATGATTCTTTATTTGGGTCTATCTCTATGACAGGCGGGTTGTTCTTTTCTTTGATTTTTAGGGGGATTATTTGTTAAATTGTATGATTATCAATGCTTACATATTACACACTTCGACTTCAACTGTGAAACTTGCGTGGTTGATTCACACATGCATTTTCAAGTCTATAATCTTCAAATATTTATTGTCAACTAGTGGAAAGGCACAGCAGTGACATTGAAAGTTCAAAGTTTTAGAAGTTGCTCTCTTTTTTATGTTCATATTACCTAGATACTGTTGCCATGGTGCTGTTTAAATGTTAATGCAGTTAGTTGTTATCTGTTGACCAAGGATGTTATGTTGTTATATTGTTACATTGTTATTTTATTGTTTTATGTTCATTGAAATGCCTGGTGCATGTACATTATGAACTGCTATAAGTCAAAGAGTTTGTAACAAAGTGGTTTGAATGAAGTTTGGGTTAATTTTGTTTATATGATAATTACATGTATATGTAGACCCCTATATTGTTAGAAAAAAACCTTAGTATTTTCCAATCTGAGACTAACATAGATTTAACTTTAGTGATGTCTCGGCATTTTCAATGTACTGTAAAATCATTTGATTTCACTAGGACGAAATTTTGTGGTTTTGGTAAAAAATACCATTTTGATGGGACGTTATTTCATGGATTTTGCATTTCAGGTAATAAATACAATGGTCAAAATTATTGTTCGATGAGATTTAATTTCGTGGTTGAAGATGTACCACAAAATCCTAAATTTAATCCCCCACAAAAATTAATGATTTTACAGTTATGCCTGTACCGGGTATTCATGTATAGTAGTCATGACTCTTATGACTTAGACTTTATCTGATTGTTTTCCCCAACGACAGATAACAAGCACAATCTTCTGTAGTCTTTTACTTATGTTTGTTTTAGTATAATTAAAATTAAATCACTTAGAAAGAAGTTTTTGGAAGTGTTTAATAGTTAGAAAGTGCCAGTATATGATTGTTGTATAACAGTTCTAGTCTGCTGTTTAATATATCCATTTAACATAAAGTTTAACATGGATTATGATTTTTTCTCTTGACATTTATCAAATTAATAATACACATTATGCCCAAAACTAGTTGTTATTTAATGTAATGAATTAAATCGACAGATATATGTAAGAATATGGAACTGTGATTCAAAATTGCTGAAAAACTTTTCCTGTTTTCCAGGCATTGGTATTAAGACTGACTAGACAAACAACACCAGTGTCTTCCAATTTCATCTTTTTGGTAAAATTATTTCTTTCTTCAATTAATTTGGTATCCGGTATCTGTTATCTTGTACTCAAGAATTTTATTACATAAGTTACTTACATTGGGAATGGGTGCTTACTTACTGTTGGTCCAGCTAAACTAAGATCTGGTCCAGCTAAACTAAGATCTGGTCCAGCTTAACTAAGATTTGGTCCAGCTTAACTGAGATTTGGTCCAGCTTAACTAAGATCTTGTCCTACTAGACTAAGATCTGGTCCTGCTAAACTTAGGAGTGGTCAATCTAAACTTAGGACTTCTCTAACTTAAGGTAGGACTGGCTCAGGCTATATTTCCTGGACCAGTCTTTAGTATAAACATTGCATGTCTCAAGTTGGTCATTAAACATAATATAAGTGGGCAAAATGTTTCTATCTCTCAGTGCTACACCAAACTACATTATATGGCAGGATCATCAAATGTTGTAATATCAATGTTCATGTATTGTCATTAAAGTTTCATTCACTTTTGTTTTGTGAAACTGTAGTGTATGTCTGGCTATGTGTTCTGCAGATTGTACCTAAATCAGGGTCCTCAATAAGATTTAACCTAGCAGCCCAAAATGTTTAATCAACAGGACTGAAAAGGACCTGAGTGCAACTATTTTCTTACAACTATTTTCTTAAAGCCACAATAAGGTTCCGGAACGACGTATTTTCTATAGATAGAATACACAAATATTTGTAACTGATTTGAAGACTAATACATAATTAACAGATCAAGCTATTAGAACACGTGCTTACTGTCACATATGTGAAATAATCTTTCCTTGAAGATTGGCATAACGAGCCCAGTTTGTTTACAAATACGGCGTTTAACAGCATCTCCGTCGCTATCCGGAGACTACCGAGAATCTTTCGCCAGTTTCTGATAACCAATGGATGGATATCACACCTGTTGATGAACAGGCGCGTACTAAAACCCGGTATATACCAGTACCTTCCGGTATCGTATCTAGTAGCCCTGTTGCTGAATTTTGGGGATTTTTATTTGAAGTTTTTTGCATTTTTGCTGGTTTAAATTTGAGATAATTGAATTTATAATTTTTGGATTTAGTACCTAATGAATTTAAATAAAATACGGAGTCGTCTTTTTCCGAGTTGATACTTGTAGTCAAATGCGCGTTGCCATCAAAATGAATTTGTGCACAAGGCAAAGCTTGACGTCTGAATTTAGTAGATGTGTTCCATGTTTTAGTTTTGTCATCGAAAAAATGTATTAAAATAGTGTCTTGCAGCCCGTTTATATTTTTGAATTGTTTTGATAACATTTTGTTGACGGCATACATATGTTTATCAGTTAACCATTTATCTGATTCTATTCTTTCCTGATCATTAAAATTTAATTCTGAAAGCGACGGAACTGGATTTTGTGACATGTCACTTCTTTCTGTATTGCAGTCAATATATATTGGTGATTTTATTGGTGACGTTAAATGTGGAATTTCAATATTTAATGTTTCTGGAGAAAAGTTATAATCAGGTTCATGTTCAATCTTAATTCTCTTATTTAATTGGGTTCGGTAGTCGTTGATTGTCTCTTGATTTGTCTCATTGTCTAATTTTTCAGGCGATTTTGGGGTTGGTACAGTTGGCTAGTATTTCGCTAGTCGGTGATACATCATTTGATTCAGAGTTTGGTTTCAATTGTTCGTTAATAGCTATTCGTGAATCTGGTGCAGGGAGGACGTTTTCATAGTCGGATGGCTTTGGTTTCTTCTGGCCAATTTTTATATTTTAAGTACACATTCAAATGAAGAAATTTGGACGATTTGTTTTTAACAGAAACGATGGCAGTTATTGAAACATTCAATGTATAATAATTAGCGGTTTCAAATAATTAGAGCAAATTAAATATAGTACAATAAATCCATTGTATCTATTACTGAGGTCAACGTAGCAATTAAAAAAATGATAACAAGATCAAAAGAATAACTTTATTTTGTTTTTACATACTTTAGAGTAGTTTTTTGCACATGGAGAACATATATATATACGAGGGTTGTCCCAGAATAGCGTGTATTGTTTTTATTTATTTACTCCACCATAACGATACAGTTAGGAAATTTTGTATGGCATTTCTACAACAATACCACGTTTATTTGACGAATTTATTTTACATTAGCATACGTCGTATTCGATAATTGGATGCTTTTATGACCCATGGTAACGGTATACGGTCCAGCACGAAAAAAGTATGCATCACAAAATTGAGTTTAAATATTTAATGGCAATAATACTTAAGTAGTTATAGCAACAACACCCCAAAATATATACAAGAATCAGTGGCATGTTTTGGTGAATTTGTATACAATGATTCACAGTGAAGATTTAATAATTTCTTTAAAAGTTAATTATAATTTGGGCATACAGTACTTGATAATTTTCAAGATATAACAGGATTCTGAGACAACCCACGTAAATAGGTAGAGGTTTTTTTGGTATTGAACTGTTAGTATACTCCTTTATACTTGTTTTTACACCGTACTAGTGGATTGTTCCACTGCGTTACTGGATTTTTATCCTAACTGGACTGTACTTTAATTTTCCATTCATATGATCATGTTTGTACGTTTTATATTGCTATTAAAAGAAAAGGCCACCTCTTTGATCTTCATATAATTGACACGTGTTTATGAAAATTAAATAACTCACAGCATTCGTGTATATTGAACATGCAGATTTATATACTTACAAGTAAACAATTATTATTTTATTGTAGATTCTACTTTACATGAAAATATAAAACTAATAATTATCGGAGAAATTAAAACATCTGCACACAGCCATGGATTCTATATATAAACAATATATATATAATATATACAAGATCCTGACACACACCCATTCGCACTATCTATATTACACACGCATAGTAAATCCGCCGCCTCTGGCATGTCAATATACAACGTGATTAGGTGTTAATACCTGGCTACTATGTACGATACCGGAAGGTACTGGTATATACCGGGTTAAAGTGTGCGTCCGTCATACGTTATGCGTACTTCCGATCATTGACGAAATATTCGGAATTGTTCGGAAAATTTAAACGTAAACACTATTGAGTATTTTGTACGGAGGACAAAATACTAAATAGCGTTTTCAGTTGATTATTTCTCAAAGAAGGAACAGCGACCTGAGGTCAGATATGGGTCCCTTCTGCATCATTTTTAGTATAATTTGATATCTCAATATTTCGATATTCTTTGTAGATAGAAAATATTACCATTTTAAACCTTATTGGGACTTTAAAATTGTATATAAATTTGACATTTTCACCCAGACTAAAATTATTTTTAAGCTGTCAATTTGGTCAGAGGCCTGCTGTTATTGAGAACCCTGATAGATATTTGAAATTTAGAACTGATACAGTGAGGTCTCGCTACATCAACGCTGTTAGTTTCCAAGAAAAATATTGTTGCAATAAATATGTCAGTATACTCAATTTGATACGAAGATCGTTTCAACACTTTTGTCTGCTAAACACGATGTCGTATAATGAATTTGTCTGAATACCGGGCCCCGATCTCCCGAAGCATCTCAAGTAGAAATCTCAACTAAAATTGCTAAAATCAGAGTCTGAATTATAGATAAATCTGAAAAAATTTCTGCTTAGTGGTGCCAATTTCCAGTCAAGCATTGCATTGAAGACACATGCCAATATTTGAGATGAGATCTTGCTCAGATTGAGTTGCTTCGGGATCTGGAGGTCAGGTGTTGTTATATCGAGACCTGCCTGTATTCCTTTATATATATACATTAGGAGATGTGATTGTTCTATTGAAGGAATGCCTTAGATAGGTTACTATGGTAACCGTATATTGATGTCGGATCTCTAGGATACCGGTTTGTGATTGTATAGAAATCCATGTTATAAATTGTTGATATTGTTTTGGAATATTAAAATAAATGTATATCTGGTAATTATATGTATGTAAATTTTTATGCCCCCGTATCGATAGATCGGGAGGCATATAGTAATTCACCTGTCCGTCCGTCCGTCCGTTCGTCCGTCCGGCCAGGTTTACCCAAATTGACCGTTTCGTCTAGCATTAAAATGGCTTGCTACAAAGTTTTCAAACTTGCATGGATGTTGTATATGACCACTCTCCACGCGCCTGTATCACCTGACTCCATTTTGACCTTCACCTTGACCTAATTTTGGACTTAGACTTATTGAAAGGTAAAATTCTTGGTTAACCCAAATTGACCGTTTCGTCTAGCATTAAAATGGCTTGCTACAAAGTTTTCAAACTTGCATGGATGTTGTATATGACCACTCTCCACGCGCCTGTATCACCTGACTCCATTTTGACCTTCACCTTGACCTAATTTTGGACTTAGACTTATTGAAAGGTAAAATTCTTGGTTAACCCAAATTGACCGTTTCTTTTAGCATTAAAATGGCTTGTTACAAAGCTTTCATACTTGCATGGATGTTGTATATGACCACTCTCCACACGCCTGTATCACCCGACTCCATTTTGACCTTCACCTTGACCTAATTTTGGACTTAGACTTATCTCCCCTTTAGTATTTTTACAATAAAATTTTGTCTGGAGCGTATCTTCAAAACTATTTAACGTATTGACTTGAAACTTGAAATATAAATAGATGGCAACTTGGAGAAGTGCATTGACAAAGAACCATAACTCTGTCTGTCTTAAATTTTGAATTATCTCCCCTTTAGTGTTTTTTTATAGTCAAATTTTGCTCTGAGTATATCTTCAAAACTATTAAACATATTGACTTGAAACTTGGAATATAAATAGATGGCAACTTGGAGAAGTGCAATGACCAAAAACCATAACTCTGTCTGTCTTAAATTTTGAATTATCTCCCCTTAAGTATTTTCAGAATCAAATTTTGACAGGAGCGTATCTTCAAAACTATTTGACGTATTGACTTGAAACTTGAAATATAAATAGATGGCAACTTGGAAAAGTGCATTGACAAAGAACCATAACTCTGTCTGTCTTAAATTTTGAATTATCTCCCCTTTAGTGTTTTTTTATAGTCAAATTTTGCTCTGAGTATATCTTCAAAACTATTAAACATATTGACTTGAAACTTGGAATATAAATAGATGGCAACTTGGAGAAGTGCAATGACCAAGAACCATAACTCTGTCTGTCTTAAATTTTGAATTATCTCCCCTTAAGTATTTTCAGAATCAAATTTTGACAGGAGCGTATCTTCAAAACTATTTAACGTATTGACTTTAAACTTGAAATATAAATAGATGGCAACTTGGAGAAGTGCATTGACAAAGAACCATAACTCTGTCTGTCTTAAATTTTGAATTATCTCCCCTTTAGTGTTTTTTTATAGTCAAATTTTGCTCTGAGTATATCTTCAAAACTATTAAACATATTGACTTGAAACTTGGAATATAAATAGATGGCAACTTGGAGAAGTGCAATGACCAAGAACCATAACTCTGTCTGACTTAAATTTTGAAATATCTCCCCTTTAGTATTTTCAGAATCAAATTTTGACAGGAGTGTATCTTCAAAAGTGTTTAAGATATTGACTTGAAACTTGGTATATGAATAGATGGCAACTTGGAGAAGTGCAGTGACAAAGAACCATAACATCTGTATCACCAGATCACACATAAAGTCGATCAAGGCACTGCTTTCAAATGTGGCATTATTCGTTTACCATCATAAGCCCCTTATAGTTCAAAGTCATGTAACACTATCAAACATTTTAACTGAATAATGGCCCCTGATTGACTTAGCTTTTTACGGACATGGCTTCCACGGGGGCATAAGCGTTTATTGAACGCAGTCTTGTTTCAGTACTGTTATATTATTGATGTATATACTTGCACAAATGTACCAAGTCAGCGTGACTCAATCGTTAATTTAAAAAATTGTATCTCTAATTATATTGCAATTGTTATATGTTATTTTATATTAATACTTGTACACTAAGGGTTACTACAAGCCTGGGTGTGAGGTCAGTGAAATTGAGTTTTTCTCAATGTTTGTAATTTATAAATTCACATCAGTGAATTACCACCAAAGAAGCCAAAATGTTGTCAAATAAAATTTGAGAACAATTCACCAGTTTCTCTAATTTTGTCTTGTTTTTCTCACGGGATCAAAAATATGTAGAATTTCTGTTGGTTTAGTAGGGACTTCCTATATCAAGTCAGAATGGATTACTTTGAAATGTCCCTACATTAGGTGTCAGTCTGTGGGAACCCTGATAGACAATTGCTCAGTATGTAACTATGTCAGTATAAATGTGTTAGTCTGTGCCATAATATACAATATATGATGTATAAAGGGGATATTTTTTATGGTTAATATTATGAATTGTAATGTATTTTTCAGGGTTCAGTTGTTAATGTCTTTTATTGCAAAAATATGTCCTGCATCAAAATATAATGAACATGTTTTTGCATTTGTTATTATGCCTAGTAAATTCCAAAACATTGTTCTTGATTTATTTATATTTATTACCAAAGTGCCTTTACTCATATATGTATTGATGGCACTAATTTAAATTCCGAAGCTGGGATTTTAACATCATTATTATTACAATCGTAAGACAAGGCACATCTTGTTGTAAAATGCCAAAGCAATCCTCCAGTTAGGAAATCCTACAAGAACTTTATACACATAGCTCTTTCGGGATAGGTAAATCAGGAATTCTGAATAAATCAGAAATATTGACACCCCTGTGATCTACACATTATCTAGGTATTTAAAAAGCATAATGCAAGACACATGTATAAACTTTGAATTAAATTTGTACTTTAATTCAGTCTCTTAATTATTGTTGGTGCTTTCTTGTTATTTTTGCCTTGTGTTTAAAATTCATTAGAAATTATGTTCTCGACTAAATGTATTATTGTACCTGAATAATCAACGGGGGAAAATCTAGTTTGTACACCATAAGTGGTTCACCATATATTTGTACTCATAACACAAACTTATCAATGCAAGGGAAATATTATTACACACACATGTAAAAGTTCTTGTTCACCTTTATTACAGATTATACATTGTTCATATTAAAAGCTATATAGTTACTGTGAATATGTTTCTTTTTTGTTGACTGACTGTCCATTGGACGATTTCATGAATTCCAAAAACTGACCAATTTATTCTCTTCTTGGACATTGTTCATTTTGGTCCAAAATTTCCAAGATTACCATAAAGCATTTTTGCATTTCAAAATTGAGTGATACTGGTACATAAATCAAGTCTTAGTTTGTCTGTACTGAATTGTATGTACAAATTCATGCTGCCTTATTTTTGTAGATTTTATATTTAAAGCCTAGGTCCCACTGAGCAATTTTTTGCTTCGGCATTGTACTCCCGATATAAATAAATGAACGTCGGGAGGCAACGGGAATAGATATTTCACAGATTTTTTAATGGCTTTCCCGAAGTTTCTCATAGACCATAATGACCCTTTACCTGATGTCTCACAATACTTATTTATAAACACGGGAGTACGTCCATTAATAATTATGTACCAGTATTGTTAATATTACACTTAATGTTAACGTCAATGCTTAATATAATTTATTAAAGATAGTGACTGGTGTGCCTTGATGTTTGGCATGGAACTATGTGGAGCCCTGGAAACCTGTGTGGCTAGTTTATTATTACTGTAGTTTATTTGGTACTTTCATTTTAAGGATAACTTATCATTAGATGGGTGATTTCCACTTATAATAGATTCATCCACGATAGTGACTCTTACAGGGGTGTGCACGGTCTTGCATGGAACTATTGGGTGTGAGGTCCTCAAAGTATAGCTTAGTATTTGAGGTGCACAGGTAAGACTGGCTTTGCCAACTGTGTTGCCTCATTAAATAAAGTCTATATTATTATTATCGCCAAGGAAAAAATGCTTATTGTGACCAAGGCTTTACCTACAGTAGTACTTTTAAAAAATGCTTCAAACTTCTAGAAACCTCAAACATGTTTTTTGGTCTTGGCAAAATGATGATTTAATAGTACTAGAATGTCATGGCCCTGATATCCCGAAAAATCTCAAGTAGAAATCTCATCTCAAATTGAGATTTTGCGAAAATCAAAGTCTACATTTGAGATTAATCTTAAGTTCAAACTCTTTATATTTTGCTGTAATAAATTCATAATAATGTTTTCTGTTGTGTGGTGCCAATGTTTAATCCAGCCTCCAATGGAAATAACGAAAAGACACTAGCTGATATTTGAGATGAGATTTAACTCAGATTGAGATTTTTCGGAAGATCGGGGCAAGTGTTATTATTATTGACTCATGACAATTGTTTTATAATACATGTACATGCATCTGTCCTACTTGTGGTTACTATGGTAACAGAAAATTCTGAATGTTATTGATTTTGTTATTGTAAATGAAGATGCTATCCACCAAGTAAAAACTTTTGAATATTTGAAAAGCTTTCTTAAGAAGATACAACTATTTGTTAAATTGTGACATGATATATTTTATTGAAATAAATGTTATTTTGTAATATGGCAGTTTTATTGCGGGTTTTTTTCTGAAAATTTGAGGGGTTTCTCAGTTCAGTATGTTAATTTCTATTTTACTGAACAGATTTATAAATAAAAAAAATTTCAGAGTTAAAGCTATGTCTACAGGAAATCACAGAACACACTTCGTTTTGCCTGGGTGTACAGTTGACAATCGATATTCTTACACAACTTTTCAGGAGCTTTAAAAGCTCAAAATCAGAACTAATTTTTGAACCAATTCAAACCCAGAGGGGAAAGAAATGGTTCATAATTCAACTAAACAAGAGATGTTTATAAGACATGTGCATTTTGTACCAATGGCAGCTTAAATGGTAAATGTCACAGTGACCTTTGATCTACTGATCAAAATCAATAGAGGTCATTTACTTGGTTGCTGACCAACCTGCAAGTAAAGTTTGGAGATCCTAGGGCAAAGTGTTCTTGGGTTATCGAACAGAAGCCATTTGGTCTACCAACTGACATGTGCCAAGTCAATCGTAACTAATCAGGCATTTCCGTAACTGAAAAAAAATACGCCTCTTACATAAGTGTAGGGTTACAAAGTTTGGTTATGCTGTAAGGGCCAATCACCTGTTTTTCAATGCTATCAAGAAACCCTCCTTTTAGGTGTTGATACCTTCCCGGGAGTAAGTAACCTTTTAGTTCTTTTCAATTCCATCGTTTGATTCTCATGAGCAATGTTGTTATGTAGTCTGTTATAATGGTGGCTTCCCTATTATGTCTGAGGCACTTTCGTTAGATGAACGCCGAGGAGTTCCGATTGGTACAAAGTAATATACCCCCTTATCAAGAAAGGAGAAATAAATATTTCAGGGGCAGAAAATTGAAACCTTCCGAAAGAACATTCTGGTTTTGTTTGAATTAAAAATTTCTGTATTACTTATACCATTTACCTTTGTGCAAGATCAGTAAATTGCTTGGAGAATTTGACACAATCCTGACCTTTATGCATAAATATATTACAAGTCTCTTGCGACGAAAATATAACTTTCAGCAAGCGAATCCTGCAGTATTCTTGGTCTTTTAAACTTGTGTTGGTATTATACCTCTTGATATTCTTGATATGTCCCATTTAAAAAACATACAACTGGGATTATAAATATATGAAATATATCGGCTGTTAAATTATGTTAATAGACGATCGAGAGTCGTGTTAAATGCTCCAAGTGATAACACTTATTCATTTTTTCCCAGAGCACCATGCTCCAGTAATAAACATGATACACATGGTGATTGCATTCACGCAGGTCGCAGAAATAGCATTGTAGGCTCATGTATACATGCCAGATCTCCTGCATCATGTGCAAGTCTCCTGCATATGAGACTCTTCTCCTGCATGATCTGGGCAGAATTCGATGGCTTAGAACCAGAAGGTCGTAACTCCTACTTACGACCTTATAAGACTCATACGTATTTGAAATCTTCTTCACAAGGCGCTTCTTATGAGCATATTTTCATGAAAATCTGAAATTGTCATGTTGACCAAAATGAAGTTTTAACAAGAGGGTCCAAAGGGCCCTGGGTCGCTCACCTGTTTGGCCTAGTGACCTAGATTTTGGCCCAAATGACACAGTATCTAACTTGGCCTAGATTTTATAGAGATAAACATTGTGACCAAGTTTCATAAAGATAGAGTCAAAATTGTGACCTCTAGTGTGTTCACAAGATTTTTCAATGATTTGGCCTCGTGACCTAGTTTTTGACCCCAGATGACCCAGTATCGAACTTGACCTAAATTTTATAATGATGATCATTGTGATCAAGCTTCATAAAGATAAGGTCAAAATTGTGACCTCTAGTGTGTTCACAAGCTTTTTCAATGATTTGGCCTTCAAAGGCTTGTGACCTAGTTTTTGACCCCGGATGACCCAATATCGAACTTGACCAAAATTTTATGGTGATGATCAGTGTGATCAAGTTTCATAAAGATTAGGCTCAAATTGTGACCTCTAGTGTGTTCACAAGCTTTTTCAATGATTTGGCCTTCAAAGGCTTGTGACCTAGTTTTTGACCCTGGATGACCCAATATCGAACTTGACGTAGATTTTATAGAGATGATCATTGTGATCAATTTTCATAAAGATTAGTCTCAAATTGTGACCTCTAGTGTGTTCACAAGCTTTTTCAATGATTTGGCCTTGTGACCTAGTTTTTGACCCCAGATGACCCAATATCGAACTTGACCTAGATTTTATAGAGATGATCATTGTGATCAATTTTCGTAAAGATAAGTCACAAATTGTGACCTCTAATGTGTTCACAAGGTTTTTCAATGATTTGGCCTAGTGACCTAGTTTTTGACCCCAGATGACCCAATATCGAACTTGACCTAGATTTTACAGAGATGATCATTGTGATCAAGTTTCATAAAGATTAGGCTCAAATTGTGACCTCTAATGTGTTCACAAGGTTTTCCTTTGATTTGACCTAGTGACCTAGTTTTTGACCCCAGGTGACCCAATATCGAACTTGACCTAGATTTTATAGAGATGATCATTGTGATCAATTTTCATAAAGATAAGTCACAAATTGTGACCTCTAATGTGTTCACAAGGTTTTTCAATGATTTGGCCTAGTGACCTAGTTTTTGACCCCAGATGACCCAATATCGAACTTGACCTAGATTTTACAGAGATGATCATTGTGATCAAGTTTCATAAAGATTAGGCTCAAATTGTGACCTCTAATGTGTTCACAAGGTTTTCCTTTGAACTTGACCTAGGTTTTATGGAGATGATCATTGTGATCAAGTTTCATAATGATCAGGCTAAATTTGTGACCTCTAGTGTGTTCACAAGCAATTGTGAATGGACGACGGACGGACGACGGACGAAGAGCGATCACAAAAGCTCACCTTGTCGCAAAACCTTGTCACTTTGTGACAGGTGAGCTAAAAACGTGTTTTCCCATAAGTAAAGAGTAAATTATAGACAGTTTTCTCTTGTTTTCTCAATATATCAATTTGGTAGTCACGACCTTCTGGTTCTAAGCCATCGAATTGGTAAAATCTCATGCATTTCTTGGAAGACTGGAACTTGACCTTTTTGGTTTACATGATGAAAATGATGAAAACTATTGGTAAGAATTGCTCCATGGAGCTTGCATGGTATTGCCTTACAAATTAAATCAGTGAAAATCTCCTGCATTTTAATGAAATCTCCTGCATTTCCAACACTAATCTCATGCAAAGGGGTCTGCAAAACTTGTCATGAACGCTCATGTGAGCGAAAAGATTCCCAACACGATTCATGTATAACAGTATTTATTCAAAACAAAAATTATCACTATTTATAATCAATAACAATCACTATGCACATGATCCATTCATAAAACTTACTTTGTACAGTTTTCACACTTTCACTTCATATTTCTGCTCCTAATTTCACAGAATACCTCAAGCCACAGTTTTTTTTAAGTTTACTTGAAATTTTTGTAAAGACTTATAGGGCTTTTCTGCCATGGTCAGAATGACCTAGTGACCATATTAAGGGCCCCTATCAACAGATAGTGAAATTTTCAAAAACTTCCAGTAAACCGAAAAAATAATACACCTGTGGCTTTAGTCTAAACTGATAGCATGCTTAAGAGTGCTTAGCAGAGAGTTGGTGCACAATGAATGCACTTCACAAACGTACTGGCAAATTGTAGCATAATCATAATTATGTCATGTTAACAGCAAAATTAGAGCTTGGCCTGAGTCTGATCTTTATGCAAGAATATATTACAAGGTTCTTGCTCAGAATATATCAATTTCAGCAGACAAGTTGTGCAATATCCGTATTTCAGATTTGTGTTTGTATTATATCTCAAGTGTCGTAATACTCCTCAATTATGAAAACATACAATCGGCGTTGTATACATACTAGGCAATATATCGACTGTTAAATTATGCTAATCAAATAGTCAGATACAGACTCGTGTCAAATTGGTCAAGCTATACATACTTATTACTACACAATCTACCAGCTCCTTAAAGCAAACTAATAAGTATACGTGTGAAATTGGGGACCAGATAGAGAAACCTAACTAAAATCTCCAGGGGTCCGTTGCCTAAGCAAAGCGCTACCAAGCAGCTTCAATCAGTTACGTTCAATTAAAGAAGGCATGGATAACTTCCTTTGAAAGAGCTATGTAGCACCTTGCTTATGAAACGGACACCAACTACAATCTACAGACTGGAGTAAACTTGTAACACTATTTGAGCTATAGATAGGTTTTCACTATATGAATACACAACCTGATCCTTATATAGGCAACAACAATCAAAACTAACAAATACCAGTACATATAGTTGACTTAGAATGAGAATGTCGTAACAACTGTATGTACATACAACCTTATAAAATTCATGGATATTTGTAATCTGCACCATAAGGCACTTCTAATGAGCCTATTTTCATGAAATTCAGATCCTGTCATGTTGACCGAAATGAAGTTGTAAAAGCTAGTTTCCAATAAGTAAAGAGTAATTTTAGGATACTTTTTTCTTGTTTTGTCAAAATATTGATTTTGCACTTACGACCATCTCATTCTAAGCCAGCGATATACCCAAACAGCTGGTGATGCTAAAGCAACTAGACAACTCGGTGCCAATGTAAAGCATTAAACTAGTAGTTTTTATCTATAGGTGACAGAAATGTTGGTACATACAGCAGCTGTTGATTCTTTAGTAAATGCTTTTTTACAACCAGATAATTTGAGGGGCCTAAAATAGGGTACTGAACACAGTAACTGATGCTGAATCCAGTGTTGGCCATAACCAGACACCTTAAAACTGCTTACTTTAGAGTCGCTAATTAGGAAACCAAACAGCTAGCCATGGCACAGGTGACCACATCACGAAATTGGTCTGTTTGGTATGTATCAAATTTAGCCTTACATATTATCAGTCTACTGAACTGGCATATCTCACGATACAGCCATACGGTATGTATTGTGATACACTGCTTCTCAGTTCCATCAGAGAATTGTTCTGTTTTCAATATGGCTCTGACTGAACTGAAAACTGATGTTATGCTCAAATGGAACTCAAATGTCACATATCCTGAGTTCCGTCAGAGCGTTACATCAGCTTTCAGTTCTGTCAGAGCCATATGAAAACAGAACAATTCTCTGAAGGAACTGAGAAGCACTGTATCACAATACATACCGTGGGCCATCTTAAGAGTCAAGATTGAAGTTGAAACATTTCTCAACAGCTTTTATAATCCATGCTATAAGTAAATATTACTTAGTGTGCACTTTTTAACTCACATAATTTAATTTCTCTTCATTACTCTGTCACATTATTCAAGCAAACTTGATCAATACAAATATTCAGCACAAATTATCTCCCCTTGTACAGTTCTAGAAAATGTGAACTTAAATTAAGAATTTTTTTGGCAATAATCCTCTCATTTCTGATCAACAATTAGTACTAATAACAATCCTGACTTTATTCAAAAGGTGACACAGTCTTCATAACCCTGACCCTGATCTCCTGAATCATCTCAATCTGAGATAAATCTCATCTCAAATATTGTCATGTGTCGTTTGGAAAATTTCCATGAATGGATAGACTCGAAAATGTCATCAAAAACAGCAATCACTATTCCTAGATAATTTCCATACTACAGTTTTACATCATATTCAGGCACTGATTTGGAAAAAAATCTCAATTCGAGATGAGATTTCTACTTTAGATGCTTCGAAAGATCGGTGCCAGTAATCTCACAATTAATTATTTCATCACTAGACTTATATTTTCTTCAAGTTATAAGTTATATACATGGCACCACGGTACTGTAAAATCATCCAATTTCAATGGGACAAAATTTCGCGGTTTTGGTAAAAAATACCATTTCGATGGGACGTTAATTTGTCGATTTTGCATTTCAGGAAATGAATACAAGAATCATAATCATTGTTCGGTGGGATTTGATTTGTGGTTGAAGGTGGACCATGAAATCCACGAAATTTAATCCCCCACGAATATTAATGATTTTGCAGTATACAGTCAAATGGAGAGATCAAAATCAGTATCATAACCAACATAAACATTCAAAGACCCAAGCGAAAGTGAATAAATAAACCAACTGAAGTAGGAAAGTTCAAACCAAAGCTATAACTTAATGGTTACTACACCTGCAATATGATTTCGTCACATTGACACACAACTAATACCTGGGTCACATATCCAACCTGTTCGCCATCCGCTTAAAAGCTATTGATTTCTCTAAATTAGACCAATTGAGCTAGGTGGTCATCAGACATTGATCAGGCTGGAGTTATTTCCAGTGTGTTGTTTGTCTGTAGACTTCTGCACACTGCATAAATATCAGATTTTAAAAGGACATGATCCATTATACAGGTAAATTGTGACTCAGGTATATAACAAGTGCAGGGGCAATAACTATGCAATGCAAATGAAAATTGTTGCTTGATATTGATTGCAGTAAAGTTCCGCTAATTAGACCACTTTGATTATTTTGAAATCATGCAGATTTTTGCCAGTTTAAGGTCCCAAAGTATTAAATTTAGAACAAAAAAGGTCTGCTAATAATACCGATTCCCTATTAATACCACCTTTTTGACTGGTCTTATTAGCGGAACTTCACTGTATTTTCAAAGAATTTTAGAATCTGTATGATAGTTCTAAGACGTTCACTTCGCAAGTATTCACATTTAAAAGATAACTTCCATATCAACCCTTCAACCTTCAGGATCATAATAACATGCCAATTATCAGTAATTAAGTGTGCAATTAATATGAGTATTAACAAGATTATGAGTATACTGTGGTGAACACAGATGAATTAGTCAAAGCAAATCTGGTCAATATTAACATCAAGTTATTTATATACATCGTATAGTCAAATCATTTAACTGTATTACTCAATATATATTACTATATACACGAATCAAGAAAATATTATTGAAAGCTTAGTAACTTTAAGAAATCAAAGATCAAAAAGGAAATAAGTTTCTGAAGTGATAATGCGAGAAAAAAATTGTGGAAAAATAAACATAACACAGAATTTTATCATGCACCCAGAATAATGTGAAAGACGGTAACATTTGGTACAGACCACAGAGGTGGATTACTCAAATGTGCACGATTTATCAGTGATTTAAGTACACAATTTACCGATTTTATATCAGTAGGCTAAACCGGTCAATGTTTAATAATTTATAAACATCACATTATCCTGGGCGCACTATAGTAGTAATAGTATTAGCACTTATTTTCCTATTCCTTGATTTAACACCAATATTAAATGAATTGAGCAAAACAGAACAATTAAGAAACCAAGTAAAACCAACATGATAATGTTGTTATGTTGACATATAATGGCAGATCAATGTTCTTATTGAAAATTAATTTATTCGAGTCATCACAGAAATCAGCAACACAAAAAACACTATGTCATTGAAGCTGATGTTTTGAAAGAGCATGATAAATGATTGATAAATGGTATCCATTTCAGCTTAGTATGTAAAGCTGTATCTGTCGTTGAGTTTAAACATCAGCGCCCAGACCAGGAACCAGTTAGTGTCACTGAAATACTTCAGAATTTTGCAAATTTACAAACTTTGCTTACAATACCTCTGGCGTACATTTTGGCTTAGTAACAATACTGTGACGAAATACCAAAAATTGCTCATACTTTTAAACTTGTGATTTTCATAAAGTTGAACTCCTGGAGCCATGTAGTTAAAACAAAGTTAGTGAGTCCTTTAAGCTACTTAATCAAATATTACTGTACAAAAGACTGAGAAATGGAGTAATGAGAATGTGTTCGGACTCTGCAAAAAAACGGAAAAAATGAAGAAGAAAAAATTATGGTAAAGTGGCCTTCAAAAGCAGCAACAGAACTTTCACATAAAACAATCAAGGGTTAGCAGTGATAGGATGCTTTGCAAAAATCAAAACAAAAATAAAACAACTTAAATATTTAACTTAATATTAAAGTACCCTGAATATCAGGTTACCGCGGCAACTGGTAGTAAAAAACAATCTATGATAACTTATTAATCAGTCACTATGGGCATTCAGAATCCACATAATTCAGCCAAGTTAACATACATCGTAACTTTCGCTTGACACATGTACAGTAATCACATAAGTAAAGTCATGGCTGTGTAACCATTACATTATCAGATAGTGTGTTAAAACAAGTGAATGCATCACTCTCTTCATTTTAACACATGGAGCACACAGTCTGTGTACACAGTTTCCGTTCACAGTCGCAACTCACAGTCAGTGTTCATAAATTCTCCATTAATCTGTGTTCACAAATTCTCCCATCTGTCTGTTTTCACAGCATAAAGTTAACGAATTTGCCATTAGTATCTGTTCACAGTCCAGAGTTCACAAATTCGCCATTTAGCTGTGTTCTCAGCCTTGTGCTCACAAATTCGCTGTTAGTCTCTGTTCACAGTCAAGTATTCACAGTAGTCTTGTATTCAGAGTGTAGTATTCACAGTCTAGTATGCACAGTGTAGTATTTACAGTCTAGTATTCACAATCTATCTTGATGTGATATCCAGCGTTTACAAGCATGATCGAAACTGTGAGAGATCCATTGAGATTCCAGTAACGAGTATCTATCATTACTCAGATATAGTGGCTTGCCTCTCCTGCAAAAAAAGTTGAATAAACCTTTTATCAAATGTCATGAATACACTCCTCAACATTCATAATGCCATTAATGGGTCAGTTTATATTGCATTTATACTGTTAATAGCGCATGTAATCACAAACAAGAGCACCGATATCTGTCACTGTCAAAAGGCAGACAACCTCAGCATAAAGTAGGACAGAGGCATTTTCTCTAAATCCAAAAGGGGCCATTACTCTTGCAAAATGCAGACCAGAGTTATGGTTTTTGCTTGACATGGTCAGGTATTGATGGTGAACAAGTGTTGTAAGTTTCATAGCGATATCCCACATATTGTGGACCTAAACACAAAATTGAACCAAGGAATTTACTCAGTCCAAAAAGGGGCAATAACTCACATAAAATGCAGATCAGAGTTATGGGTCTTGCTTTACATGGTCAGGTATTGATGGTGAACAAGTGTTGAAAGTTTCAAAGCAATAACTCCGATAGTTTAGGAGAAAATTGGACCTAAACATAAAACTTAACCAAAGCATCTTATTTTCTAAGCGCAGATCTGAGTGATAGTCTTGCTTTACATGCTCAGGTGTTGATGGTGGACAAGTGTTGCAAGTTTCAAAGCAACAGCTTGGATAGTTTATGAAAAAGGTTTACCTAAATACAAAACTTAACCATGCAACGCCAACACCGACGCCGATCAAGTGATAATAATAACTCATCTTTTTTCAAAAATCAGATGAGCTAAAAGTGTTGCATACTAATATGTGAATAGGGGATGCCACTAATTAATATTTGTGGACTTTATATGGCCAAACAAACTAATTTTATGACCATAGGATGACTTTTGACGATGCTTGTTACACAAAGTGTGTTGACACCTTTTTCATAGGAAAATCTGGTTAAATTCTGCTAGTTTTGAAAAATCAACTACTTATGAGTGATCAAGAAGATTTTATTTCCTCTCAAAAACGCAGGGTTGCAAAACAAGAGGCCTTCAATCACATTGTTTCAATATTCAACTCTTCGGGGCAGATTTTGTTGACAATAACTTAAGATATTTTCATCAAATAACTTTTGTCTAGAAATCATAGCTCTTCATGACAGATTTATCAGGCATATTGTCAGTCACTTATAATGTATAACTTACTTGAGATCTCTGTCCTCCTCCCCATGTTCGTCCAGATACACGGAGCCCCAGATAGCAGCTCTAGGACCCCTTATCACTACAATAATGCTGGAGTTAACCAATAGGAAGATCCCTGTACCAGCTCCACACTCTATTGAATGCTGTAAATCAAACATATATACATACATGTCCATTATACAGGTCTAAAACATACTCACAGTTTTAGTAAGTAACCAAAATTTAATTTAAGAACATTTTATACAGAATAATAACAAGAAGTTAGGAAATGTAAGCAATACAGAAGGCTCCTACCTGGTTTTTCAATATTTCTGTTGCCATGTCAACTACAATTTTTGTCTGAATCATATAAAAATCTCCTTATTGGTCCGTATCCACATACTGAGTTTCATAAACCCAGCTAAACAAATGTTTGAGTAATGGCAGGGTCCAGATTTCTCGTTGAAAACTGGCAGGGGACTTAACATTGTTAAAATGAGTGTCAGAAAACTTTTGGTGAGAATGATATTCGACGAAATTTGCTAATCTAACTAATATTAGAGATAAGTATTCCATCTTACCTGAACACATTCAAACAGATGTTGCTGTCTACAACATGATTCCCGGAAACACAGGAATACTCCACACACTAGACATACACACGGATCCTTGGGTATATTACTACACACGGGACATGTCTTCTTACGGTAAGCCTGGAAGATCTTGTAATACTGATCTGGTAGCTGTATCAGTCTAGATGTAAACCACTGTGTGTTCACTGTTAGTAAAGACTGAAAATAACAAAGTATACAAGCAATATTTAATAAATTAGCTAGAAAATTATTTAAGGTATGGCAGGATCCAGATTTTATAAACAGACAGACTGACTGACGAATTTAGGGCAAACCTATAGTCTCTCCGGTTGAAAACTGGTAAGGGACTAACTACAGTCGGCACTCGTTATGTCGACATTTTTGGGACCGTCAAAGTTGTGTCGACATATCCGGAGGTCGACACATCCGGATCCAACAATACTGACAAGTTTTCCTACCTTGTATACAAGTGTATAAGCATTGTATGTACGTGTATTATGATTCGATATTAAACTTTCGTTTCGCTGTTATAGCGGCGTTGTAATATAAACTAGTCTTTTTTTTTACTTTGTGTTTATTGTATACCTTATTCATTCGTGATATTTTATATGTATAATTGATTTAAATTCTTGGACTTGTTGTGTATTTGTGTTTGTTTCTTTTCCCCTGATTTTACTGACATATGTAAACATAATTATGCGTATTATATGCTGAAATCAGTTTTCCTGGGTACTAGCTGATTTATAGTGTTGATATAATCTAGATATACGAGAGTAGCAAGCTATTTTATCATTTTTTGATAGTTTAAATACATTTCAGTATTTAAAGTATGAAAACGTATTACGCTAAATTAACTCGGTATTCAGGTATTGTGTAAATCGTTTGTTGTTGTTCTTCTAATTAGATTATTATTTAATTTATGCGCTGAGACAGGTATCAAGTTGTTTTCAAACTTCGATTTAACACCATTCAATTTCAGTGTGAGAAATTTAATTGTTTAACAAACAATGGGTCGAGACAGAAATATTTTCACGGTCAATTAACAACTTTTCTATTTCAATCACTTTGACTTGATGTCGACACAAACAATGACAATAAGGTGCGAAAATATCATTTCGGCCAGAAAAGTCGTGTCGATATAACCGGAGTGTTGACATAGGCATGTCGAGTCAAACATCAGTTTTTATATAGAACATAGAGTGACCAAAATCGGGGATATTAAAGGATGTCGACTAAACCGGAGTGTCGATACAAGCGATGTCGACACAACGGGTGTCAACTGTAGTAGGATTCAACATTTGTCTCCCACAAAAGACATGCAGCAAAACATTTCAAAATGACTCCCCAACTGTATCGGAGAGATACAGAAATTCATTTCATAAGGAATTAATCCAAATTACTCCAAAAACATTAAATTGTCTGCCTACTTACTTTTCCATCGGACGAGTGGTCGTCATTGATAAACTTGATCAGATCTGTACACCACGCCCTGGTTAGCGTGTGAGGTTCATCGATTATCCATCGTACACACTGAGCGGCAGACGTCAGCTTCTTAGGCTCTATCACAGTCGTATCTATCACGTTAAGCTTGAGGTAGGAACACAAATACTGAAACTCTGTCAAATCCTGTAAGAAAATTTGTTTACTCACATCAATAGAATACTGTAAAATCATTAATTTTCATGGGGGATTAAATTTCGTGGATTTCGTGGTTCACCTCAACTACAAACTTTTATCCCAACGAGCATTAATTTTGACCCTCGTTTTAGTACCTGAAATGCAAAATCCACGAATTCAAGCCCCAACGAAATTGTCTCTTACCAAAACCACAAAATTTTTGTCCCAACGAAATTAAATTATTTTACAGCAAGAAGCACTTGGATATCATATAGTCACAATACATTGACACTATGCCGACCAGCAGTCTAGGATTAACATCAATATGTCACAGCCTAGGATTAGACATACCTCCAAAGTTCCAAAGTTAAAACAGCCAAAGTTCCGAGATAATGTTCATAACTTATGAACAAAATTATAGCAACATTTTTACTAAAACAGAGCTTGGACCTCAAGCATACATGGGTTTCAAAACGCAGTAGCACCTGTCAAGACCCATCTTTATATCTAATACAGTAAAACTTTGTTAGCTCGAGGACTAATCGGGACAAGCCAAATGATTGAAATAAACTGGGAGTTCGACATTGTGGTGTGGTATAAGGTTACAACATATATTTAGCTAATTCGCCAGAAATTTTAAATTTGCTTGAAATAAGCCGGATGCTCGTAATATCGATGCTCGAAGTTTTACTGTATATCATAAGTCAAACTTTGTTCAACATACCTTTCGTACAGGGAACTCTTCACCAAAGAAATGGAACCTAATAAGGGAGGCAATCTTCAAGAAGGGTTCACATAGTTCCTGTATTGTTGACTCCACACTCTGAGGTGACCATACACTCTGACAGATCTAAAATATACAACATGGCATACATTAAAGTGTATAGAGCTATATCGGAAGATACTTTTTTTTAAAGTTTCAAAAACTGAAAAACAATTATGCTTTCATATCCATTAGATCATTTTTCGCAAGTGTATAAGCATTGTATGTACGTGTATTATGATTCGACATTAAACTTTCGTTTCGCTGTTATAGCGGTGTTGTAATATTAACTAGTCGTATTTTTTACTTTTGTCAAATTTGCGCTGTGACAGATATCATTTAAAACACAAAACTGTTGATTAAATAATTATTTAATTTATGCGCTGAGACAGGTATCAAGTTGTTTTCAAACTTCGATTTAATACCATTCAATTTCAGTGTGAACAATTTAATTGTTTAACAAACAATGGGTCGAGACAGAAATATTTTCACGGTCAATTAACAACTTTTCTATTTCAATCACTTTGACTTGATGTCGACACAAACAATGACAATAAGGTGGGAAAATATCATTTAGGCCAGAAAAGTCATGTCGATATAACCAGAGTGTCGACATAGGTATGTCGAGTCAAACATCAGTTTTTATATAGAACATATACTCACTGTAAGAATGGACTTGAAATGCATTACCATATAGGGAAGGGACCCCCAAAAAATCTCAGGGACTCCCTAAATATAAACTTTGAGGGTCCTGGAACCCTCGTATGAAAATTTCTAGGGAAAACCCTGTGTGCTATTCAGTATAAAAATCACTAAGTTATGAGCTTGTGTTGGTGTCAGTTATTATGATAAATACAGGAACTTAATGAATTTATAAAGAAACAAAGATCATAAACAAGAAAGAGACACAACTGTAGCCTTGAATTTATTTTGCAACCAGTTTTCTGTCATGGATTTCTATATACTGTAAAATCATTTAATTTCGTTGGGATGAAATTTCGTGGTTTTGGTGAAAAAGACAATTTCGTTGGCACTTGAATTCGTGGATTTTGCATTTCAGGTAACAAAACAAGGCTCAAAATCAATGTTCGTTGGGATTAAAGTTTGTGGTTGAAGTGAACCACGAAATCCACGAAATTTAATCCCACACGAATATTAATAATTTTACAGTAGAAGGTAAGAATGAGAGTTAAATCTTACAGCAGGTAAGTCTATTTCATCTCGTTCATACAGCAGTGATGTTGATAATCTTGTGATCACATGACTCAACATACCCTCCATTGTAGCAAACTGTACCTACAAATATACACATATACATTCAATCAATAGTACAGTTTGAGCAAATAAACCTGGTTCTTGCGTTGAATATATAAACTTCCACAGGCAAAGCATTCAGTATCAATCCTTGTTAGATTGTATTTGTATTACACCTTGAGTGTTCTTGTGATACTTCATACTTATGAAAACATACAACCAGGGTTATAAATATAGATAATATATCAGCTGTTCAATTATGCTGATAGATGATTGAGGATCATGTTAAATTCTCCGTACTACAAACAGCCGCTAATACTTACATGTCTTCCCCTCTTCCATGCTTCTCTTTCATCCTCTGTGAATTTACACGTCATCACACACAGTGACTGTATGAATACAACACCATATATCACCTGCACCAGAAACTCAAAATGCTCTGTAAATAAACAACAATATTTACTGATATTTGATGGTATGATTTCTATTTTTCACTGTACAATGTCAAGAATTCCCTGAAAATTCACTGACCCTGAAAAGACCCTGACTTTTTCAGGTCGCTGGCAACCCTGTTTATCCTCGCCACCAGATATTTCTTATGGGTGAGGTCCCCAGAGGAGTTAAGTCATTTTAGGTTTCGGGGGGATAGTGCAGATACAGGAGGTGCACTCGTTCCATGACACCACTGGTTCTTTTACATGCCAGGTGTATAGTACCCATACATGGTACCTAGGTTTAAAGTCTCATCCAAATTTAGTTGGTCAGCCAAGGATTTGAACCCACAACCCCATGATCAGAAGTCTCAATCTCTACCAACCAAGCTAAGCAGGTTGACTCACTTATATTTTACACTCACAAAGGCAATTTTGCATAGTTATTTTTAATGAAATTTATATGCCGAGCACAGCCTTTATTTACTTTATTTCTACTGAAATATGGCAGGCAAATATATGTGCTGCCACCCACATTTGAACCCAGGTCCCCAGATTAGACGGCTAGTGCACAACCACTGAGCTACAGAGGCACAAGGCCAACATATAGCATAAATGTTGGTTAATAAAGAGGATCCACTAATCTGTGTTTATATGCATTTAGAACACTTTTGTAATGAAAAGTATATTTATGTTGATTTACACAAGGAAAACTTTTTTTCAAATCTTTGCAAAAAGAAACACATGACAATAGTACCAGCCATACAGTACATGGTATAATATGCACCTACCTTTTTCTATAGTGGCTGGAAGTGTTAGAATCAGCTGTATAAGTAAAGCTACAGGATCCTTCAGCAGTAAGGGTACATCTTTCTGGTACAACTGTACACTGTAAACAATAATAATCAGCTGTTTATTACATAACCTGCGTGTGGGAGTGCATTCAACCCTGGCGTGCACTCCCAGACCGTTACATAAATATTTAAATTAGCTTGACATTGGATGATTGTTGCTTCAGGCTGTAGTGATGTAACGTAAGCCAATCCGTGCCTTGAATCAACATGTGACATCAGTATAATTCAAACGTGGTCATGACGTCGTGCATTGTAACGCTAAAATTTTAATTAAACGTAAGTAGCATGCATCAGCGTTTCACACGTTACTGAGCGTTCTCTAAATCAAATCTCGACAATGAGTTTGACTCTTGTATTTATTACCTGAATTGCAAATTACATGTACTAATGTCCCATCAAAATTGCCTTTTTTACCATAACCTCGAAATTTTATTCCATCAAAATTAAATGATTTTACAGTATTAGAAGAACCATATCTAGAAACAAGTTTTTAAAAAATTTACCTGCTAGTATCTTCACCAGAGCAGGATACACCAGTTATATGTGACCAGAGATCTGTATAAGGTTTGGTTGTCAGTATCTTACTGTGCATGCTGAGTACATGTAACAATGGTACTGAAAATATTCGCATATTCCAATATAAGATTATACCATAGTAATAAATAGAGCAGGGCTTTCACTAGCCTTCACAAATGAAGAGTCAAAATGACTCCTGATCCTCATTTTTCGAGAGTCATAAGATTATTGCAAGAAGATCTGTACTGTTTAGTAAAGTAATTTTGACTCTTGGCCTTAAATTTCAAGAGTCAAAATTGGCACTTTTGTCAATTTCAAGAGTCAAAATGCAGTTTCAAGAGTCAAATGAAAGCCCTGAAGGACTTATTATCTGATTATTAATAACAAGACTAGGTACTAATCATTCATACCAAGTTTCATTGAAATCCTACCGAAGGTTACTGAGAAAAAGCGCAGACAAAATTTATACGGACCAACCTATCGATCAACCTCAAGCATGACTCCAATACAGCCCCCATATAGTTTGTATCTGGTGGTATAATAATACACTGCTATAACAAGAGCACCACCTACAAGAACTGGATGCTCAACTTTCTCATTTTTGATAGCAACTAGAACCATCACTGTCGTGATCAGGGCCCTGTTGTTATCATTGTCAATAAGTATTGCAAGTTTCATTTGAATATCTTGAAAAGTTTTTGAACTATGGCCAATGTTAAAGTTTTGAAGTCGAAAAAGGGGCACAAGCCAAAATTTATGAAAGCTAGAGTTGTTGCACTTTGCTACACATGTGCGTATTGTCACTGTCAATATGTATAGCAAGTTTCTTTTGAATATCTGTAACGGTTTTGAAGTAATGTAGAAAAAAAGATGAAAAATGAGGAAAATTGTAATTTTACAAAGGGCCATAATTCTTACAATATTGTAGCTGGAGTAACATTACTTGGCATACAATAGTGTATTGTTGCTGTGACCACATGTTTAAAGTTTGAAGTCGATACCTTTAACGGTTGTTTGCAAGTTATTAAGAAAAAACATGAAAAATGTGGACGGACAGACAAACGGACAGGGTGATTACTATAGGGCATCTGCAAAATATTTGCAGGGCCCTAACAAGGGTAGAAAACTCAATAAAGATAACTCAATAAATATAGGTCACATAGTTATCAGCCTTGTCAGTATGGACTCCTCTTGTGCTATTGAATAACTATGCTAAGTTTCAAGTGGATATCTTCGATAGTCTTAAACTCTTTGAGAAAATGACACTGACAATAAACTAAACCAAAGCACACGATCCCGTTACAAAAATAGCTAAACTTTTTTCCTTTGAAAAGTTGAGCTTAAAATGGATTGGCATATGATATTGTCTGTAAAATGTAAGAGACCCAGATATTGTGAACAGTAATTAAAGGTGACATCACAGAAAAATGTGGGTCAAAACACGACATGGTTTTAAGCTTAATTTCATGTAATTTCAATATGCAATTTTATCAACAGTTTAAAGCTTAGGGTTCAATAAAACAAACATAAATAGACTATAGTTCTTACAGAAACAATGCTTTCTTGATGTAGACAATGGCAAACTTAAATCTCCTTTTCTCTGCAATAGCTCCACTTCTAAATTTGTTCTGAAAATGAAAATAATAAACATAAACTTTAAATTGTATTATTATAATAAATGCTACAAAGCAGCAAATTTTATTTTGCACATTTAAGAACTTAACTAAGACAAATAACTAAATATTACAATAATGCTGCAGTTAACCTATTGTGTGGCTGCAGGTTTGTCCACACAATCAAGCTCACGTTTAAACATGTCCAGATGACATACTCATTGTAGTGGTAACACAAATTTAAGTTGGATTGTGAATTAAATTCTAAGGCCAATTTTCTCGCGTATGATCCCTCAAACAAATTTTTCGGCAATTAAGAATCATACCAGGGGCCTTATTCACCAACATTATAAGTCTAAAACTTAAGACTAAAAATTGTCATTATTCATAATCACTGCCATTTCTTTAAATTAGATTTAAAAAGCGAAATTTTATCTATTTGTTGTTATCCACTGAACATAAAACTGAATTTATAACAAAATTGGTACATTTATAACAGCATGAGAGCAAATAGAACATTTGACACTATAAAGTCTAAGTCTGTGTTTTAGACTTACAACGTTGGTGAATAACGCCCCTGATTTCTCTTACCTTGCAACTGAACAAACAAAGAGTAGAACACTCTCGGAGGTTTGTGAATTGGTATAGGTTTTAAAAGCACTGTATGTAGCATTGGTTAGATCTTCCATCATACTCCCCATTGCCTTGGTTACCGATGTAGCTCTCTACAATAAATCATTTATCATTAATTTTGCTATCAATGCATTATCAAGATTTTTCAGTGAAAATTACAGTGAAAATTACAATGAAAATATCATTGCCACCACTTTAAGCGCAAACTCTAATCTTAGAAAACTATGACATAGATAAGCATAATTCATATAAATAGAGACTTAAACCCAGGAAAGATTTTGAGAACTTTCGATAGAAAAAATAAATAAAGTAGAAATTTTATAAAACATAATTCTTAACGTTCAAGAAACCACTTACTGGAGTTATCGGTCTTTTCACCATCATATCTGCCAAGTCTCGCACCATTTGTCTGGGGTCACGTGACACAGGTTTTGTAAGTGTATACTTATTTTCCTCAGGTAATATTGGTATCACAGAATTTGACATTTGTAAGCAGAGAGGACATAGGTATTCACCTTTGTTGACAAACAACAAATTATTCTGGACGCTCTGACCCTGAAATAAAATTCATTAAAATTATATTGAAACTATGTAAATAAGTTGCTAGGCAACAAAATATGGTGAAACTTTCTCAGAACAACAATGATTTTACCTCATTATTATTCATGAGCAATCTAGATAATTTGATTGGCTTTGCCTCAAGTGATTAACAATATTCATGCCAGCCCTATCATGGCCATGTGATAATACATATATTAAACATATACTAAAGCACAGAGAACTTGGCTTGATCCTGACCTTGCAGTTCTGTTCTTGCCTTTAATACAAAAAGTTCAATATTGGTCCCTTATATTTGTCCTGGTATTTCACATTGAGCTTGAGCATCTTAGTGATACTACACAGTTATGAAAACATACCACCAGGGAAAAAATACAGACAAGATATCAGCTGTTAAATTATGCTAATTAAAGGTAAAGGATCGTGTCAACTTCTCAGGACTATGACAGAATAGAAAAAGTATTTTACCAGCAGAGATGCTACGTAGGAAGTATGGCAATCTAAATGCAAATAATGTCCACAGGTCTGTACCAATACTCCACCATCCCAACCAATGTTCACGGACGTCTGACATGAACTCTGTCAATATAGTTACAATGTATACAGCTAGCTGTGAATTTTTAAATTATATTAATCATTTTTAATCCTCTAACTTAAAGATTACAGTTTACTTTATATCATTACAATTCAGAAACTGGTGCAATTCATCAACATATCCAAACTGAACGTATAAACAGCCTGAGAAAATGGAATGCAAAAGACAAATAACCACATATATTTTGTTACATGTTTGTGGGTAACATTTTGATGGAAAGGTATAGATATACAGTCTATTCTGAAAGAACTAGGGTTATAAAACTAGTATTCGTTAAAACATTGATCATACCTCTTCAAAATGTCTGAACAGAGTTTCCAGTCTCTTGGTTTGTATTCTTGAGCAAGTTGTTATACGTTGTCGAGTCTTGTCACCCAATGTGAGCATTCGACGAGTCTCTATCATTGGTCTGTGACCTAGCACTGAAATAATCCAAATATCAGAAAACTATCAAACAAACTTCAACAAAATCAGTTTCAAACATTTTGTTAAAATAAACTTCGGAAATTCATATTCACAGGTATAAATTTAAACACATCTTCTTCTCTACAGAAAAAGTTAATTGTACAGAAACGTCACATTTCCAGATTATTCAGGGTGTTAACAAGACATGGGAATTCCACGAAAACCAGATTTTCAACAGCCAAACATAATTTGGCAGATGTTTTTTTAAGTTTTTTTGTAACAGTAACCTTGACCCCACTGGCCCTACTTTCAATCCAAAGCAAGGTTTTGATATAAGCTACCAACACAGTAGGTTTCATCAAGATATCTTATTCCAAACTTAAGTTATCAATTGGGAACCAAATTGTCGACATTGGGCAGCCCGCCCAGCCAACGAATTTGCCAAACTAATAACCAAAAATTTTCAAAGATAAACAGCAATAGACAGGCTGTCTTAGACAGATATTTGTAAGCTGTAAGATTGAAGGTATAAGTATGTACCACTAGAAGCTTGTAAGAAGACTACCAGTCCGATAGTTCTATCTGATGTAGACGGTGTACTCTGGTTACATATAACACAATCATACACTAGTATATAGTATACTCACCACTAGAAGCCTGTAAGAAGACTACCAGACCGATAGTTCTATCTGATGTAGATGGTGTACTCTGGTTACATATCACACAATCATACACTAGTATATAGTATACTCACCACTAGAGGCCTGTAAGAAGACTACCAGACCGATAGTTCTATCTGATGTAGACGGTGTACTCTGGTTACATATCACACAATCATACACTAGTATATAGTATACTCACCACTAGAAGCCTGTAAGAAGACTACCAGACCGATAGTTCTATCTGATGTAGATGGTGTACTCTGGTTACATATCACACAATCATACACTAGTATATAGTATACTCACCACTAGAAGCCTGTAAGAAGACTACCAGTCCGATAGTTCTATCTGATGTAGATGGTGTACTCTGGTTACATATCACACAATCATACACTAGCATATAGTATACTCACCACTAGAAGCCTGTAAGAAGACTACCAGTCCGATAGTTCTATCTGATGTAGATGGTGTACTCTGGTTACATATCACACAATCATACACTAGAATATAGTATACTCACCACTGGAAGCCTGTAAGAAGACTACCAGACCGATAGTTCTATCTGATGTAGACGGTGTACTCTGGTTACATATCACACAATCATACACTAGTATATAGTATACTCACCACTAGAAGCTTGTAAGAAGACTACCAGTCCGATAGCTCTATCTGATGTAGACGGTGTACTCTGGTTACATATCACACAATCCTACACTAGTATATAGTATACTCACCACTAGAAGCCTGTAAGAAGACTACCAGTCCGATAGTTCTATCTGATGTAGACGGTGTACTCTGGTTACATATCACACAATCATACACTAGTATATAGTATACTCACCACTAGATGCCTGCAAGAAGACTACTAAACCGATAGTTCTATCTGATGTAGACGGTGTACCCTGGTTACATATCACAACATCATACACTAGTATATAGTATACTCACCACTAGAGGCCTGTAGGAAGACTACCAGACCGATAGTTCTATCTGATGTAGACGGTGTACTCTGGTTACATATCACACAATCATACACTAGTATATAGTATACTCACCACTAGAGGCCTGTAAGAAGACTACCAGTCCGATAGTTCTATCTGATGTAGACGGTGTACTCTGGTTACATATAACACAATCATACACTAGTATATAGTATACTCACCACTAGAGGCCTGTAAGAAGACTACCAGTCCGATAGTTCTATCTGATGTAGATGGTGTACTCTGGTTAAATATCACACAATCATACACTAGTATACTCACCACAAGAGGCCTGTAAGAAGACTACCAGTCCGATAGTTCTATCTGATGTAGATGGTGTACTCTGGTTACATATCACACAATCCTACACTAGTATATAGTATACTCACCACTAGAAGCCTGTAAGAAGACTACCAGACCGATAGTTCTATCTGATGTAGACGGTGTACTCTGGTTACATATCACACAATCATACACTAGAATATAGTATACTCACCACTAGAAGCCTGTAAGAAGACTACCAGACCGATAGTTCTATCTGATGTAGACGGTATACTCTGGTTACATATCACACAATCATACACTAGTATATAGTATACTCACCACTAGAGGCTTGTAAGAAGACTACCAGTCCGATAGTTCTATCTGATGTAGATGGTGTACTCTGGTTACATATCACACAATCATACACTAGTATATAGTATACTCACCACTAGAGGCTTGTAAGAAGACTACCAGTCCGATAGTTCTATCTGATGTAGACGGTGTACTCTGGTTACATATCACACAATCATACACTAGAATATAGTATACTCACCACTAGAAGCCTGTAAGAAGACTATCAGTCCGATAGTTCTATCTGATGTAGATGGTGTACTCTGGTTACATATAACACAATCATACACTAGTATATAGTATACTCACCACTAGAAGCCTGTAAGAAGACTACCAGACCGATAGTTCTATCTGATGTAGACGGTGTACTCTGGTTACATATAACACAATCATACACTAGTATATAGTATACTCACCACTAGAGGCCTGTAAGAAGACTACCAGACCGATAGTTCTATCTGATGTAGACGGTGTACTCTGGTTACATATCACACAATCATACACTAGTATATAGTATACTCACCACTGGAAGCTTGTAAGAAGACTACCAGACCGATAGTTCTATCTGATGTAGACGGTGTACTCTGATTACATATAACACAATCATACACTTCCTCTTCTTCTTCCATGTCTTCAGGTAGATCATCATACGATTCTGAACTTCTAGACGGACCCGGCGTAGCACCATCTTAAATGTCAAAATTCATATAATTTTCAATATCTTGAATAGTTTTGCCTCAAACACCCTAGATACCTCAAACAGGTATTTCAATAAAAGCAAAATGACACATTAGTGTAAGGTAGATGCATATTTAAAGTTTCAAGTCAATATCTTAAATAGTTTTCAAAATATTCTCTGGACAAAATTTAATTCTGAAAATAGTTAAGGGTAGATAATTCAAAATGTACGACAGTCAGAGTTATGGTTCTTGGTCACTGCACTTCTCCACGTTGCCATCAATTTATATTTCAAGTTTTAAATCAATATCTTAAATAATATTGAAGATATATTCCAGACAAAATTGATTATAAAAATACTAAAGGGGAGATCATTAAAAATGTCAGACAGACAGAGTTATGGTTCTGGGTCACTGCACTTCTCCAAGTTGCCATCTATTTATATTTCAAGTTTCAAGTCAATATCTTAAATAGTTTTCAAGATATGCTCCAGACAAAATTTTATTAGTTCTATATATTAGGGATGGCAACGAGTACCCAAATACTCGAGTACTTGTCAAAAGTCTGATTATCGAATAGTAAAATCAGTATTCGAGTACTCGAAAAAAACAATCCTGCATGCGTAATACAGAAGGTGTCCAAGTGTTATCTGGTCAACTAAAATTACAATTTACAACGTGTCATCAATCCTTAATCGCCGTCGCGAGGTCGCTAATTGCAAGCGTTATCACAACAAAGACCAGTAAATCATCGTCTGTTAGTTAGTTTATGACACGTAGCTTGGGGTTCGTTCTTTGACATCAACCCGAGTAATTGTGATCAATTTTTAATTGGCAGTTATTGTTTTTGGGGGTGACAATCCATTAAGAAATAAAACAATATTACTTTAAATTTAACTCGTTCTCGCGCGTTAATGAACGGACGATTACTCTGTGAATGGGTCACGCTATGTAAATATTATGTCACCGGTTGATAAGAGTAGTTCCCCTTACTTATTTATTTGTTTTTATTTCATTCTGTAGCGTTATTGATTAAAAGTTATATTGAGTTTACACTGTATTGGTTTTTTTGTCATACGTTTTTATTATTGCTATTGTTTCATAGATCTTCTGCCGATCTAGGTTTGATCAACAAATGAACAGAACGGACAGGCAAACACGCTGTTTTATTTGAAGTTGAACACGCACGTTTACAGTAGGCTACAACATTTTTATTTCCCAAATATCGTTGACATTTATTTTTTCCGAGTACCCGAGTGCTCGATCGGAAGAATGACCGAGTACTCGAGTACCGATTTTAGTACTCGTTGCCATCCCTACTATACATACCTTCAGTGTCCATTGCTTGTTCCATAAATGCTTTCTGTTTAGATGCAAACTCCTCCATCAATTTCTGCTGACGTTCTCTTGCTTTTCTTCTCCTACAAAATACAGAAGTTGACATAAGAAATACTAACAGGCCCATCAACCAATTGTTTTACACACATGAAATCGTATTGTAAAATGTTTGACACAGGAGTAACAAAATTATACATAGAATCTAAGTAAATTTTTTTATTTACTCACTAATGATGAAATAGTATTCTAAAAACATTCAACATGGTTTACAAATCTACTTGTTCCTAAGCGAAAATCAGTAAAACCATAGCAACCACAGAATTTCATACCTAGTGTCAGGATCCATTGATTTTCCCTTTTTAGGTGAAGCCCCTTCTTTTGGTTTTTGACCCTTGTATAAATCCTCTATAGCCCTAGAACAGTCTCTGTTCCTACACAGTTTATCTAACACTCTTTCAACTATACTAGCTCCGTCACCTGCTGTGGCACTGGGAACGTTTCTTGCCGTAACAGACGTCGGCACATACGGATTAGTTTTTCCCGCCATTTTTGCATGAAGTTTAAACAGAATGGTTAACAGGCTATCATTGATAGGAACTTGTTGTGTTCTCATTGATTCAGTGCTGACACCACGAGAATCAAACTTTGGTAGCGCCTGGCTTGTTGAAGGTCGTACAGTTAGGAGACTGGATTGGGTAACAGATGAACCTGAAGGCATGGACAATAAGGAAGGTATCTGACCAGCATGAGCTGCTGTAATCGGTCCACTAGTTCCTGAAAGTATAAATACACATCTATATATAATAGCCAATAGTTACTAACTACCACAGAATCTTAAGCTCCAATAATAAAGAGTAACTGACAGATAGGTACTTAAATCTTTTAAAATGTTTTCCATGGTAAAAATCAGTCATAAAAACAAGCACCCTTTCACAGCGTAACTTCTGGTTACAAAGCAGTTTCACTGTTTTTCATGTCAGTCTGTTTATAGTACAACTGCCAATCATAAGTGTTTTTTCCAACCTAATTAGCTAATACTCTCGGGCTTCATTAGAAGCTGATTTTTATGGAAACCTTTAAGCATTTAAACAACCAGCAATAAAACTAGGTCAAGTCTATTCAGTACGTAAATGCAAGATTTTAAAATGATAACAATATTCGTTATGATGCATAATCATAACGACACTTATTTTTAGCGAATTTAATTGGTGTTTTTGTTTTACCATGATACGGATACACAGCCGGGTTTTTAGCTTGATCCACGATAAAGCCCGAGGGTATGGGAAGGTGGCTGGTTCTCCAGTAATCAGCGTTTAACGGTCAGAAAGAAGTGTTAATTCAAGCAAACGAAACCCAGTCTAAGCGAGTAACTTCCTCTTCCTTCTAGCAGTCATTGCTGTCGGCATGTAAAATTTGTTGTGTGTCTTGGTGTGCCGGTGTCAGAGTTATCTGTGAGTGAGGAAGCTGCATGTCACCTCATGTTGCGTTTTATTGCCATCAAACTTAAATCCTGGTTAGAATAACTGTGGAATACGCAAAAAGCAAAAGTAGATAACGCTAGGTTGTTGTGACGGAGCGAGAGACTCCACAATCAGGTATTTCCATAGATTTTGCGGAAATGATCATACTCTATAATCAGGCGTTCTTCCTCAGCTCAGGCCGTATTGTGTGGCGGGGGCTAGGTAAAAAATGCAAACAGTAAATTGGTAAACAACCCCGTTCATATTTTCATCGTTGAATATCGGTCGTTGAACAAAATCGCCCCAAATAAAATGTCAAACGCCGTGATAAAAGCATTGTCCCTAAGTGCACATAAATTGATGACATCATCAAGAGACTGCTCACAATACGAAGTCGCATAAACGAAGATTGTTGATGCTTATCTAAAACAAGTCCGTGATAAAATGATTCTTGACCAGTTGTCAGTTGGTTATATCAACTTTTCCGATCGTAGGCGCATCACAGCTAAATAAATAATGGAATAAATAAAAATTATAAATAGCCAAAAGTCTTCAGTTTCCGCGACCGTAAGCGGTGAATATGTAACTTTGTTAACTGTACTGGTACTGTAAAGATGTGTAGACAACATCTCGCATCAAACGTACAAACCTTGTTTGTTATAATAGGTGCTGCATTATTTAACTGGATGGCTGTGTTTCTCTATGTTTGCCCCGCCAATGGGAACAGTTGTTCAAAACGTGACGAGCTACTAATCAAAGTACTGAAACCAGTGACATGCTGTTAGCATAAAATTAATAAAAAATGGAATGGGAGATGTATGATGCACAATTTTTATGAAAACCATGTGCTGTGACTGTATAAGATAACATATGTGTATAATTAATAAGTTGATGCATATACGTAATATACAAAAATTAGTGTCAATTGACCTCTTGACAAGTGCAACCAAAGGCTGTCTGCAGAGGGTATGACAATCAGTTTCCTCTAAGCCAATGCTCCTGCATCATGGCCCCACATTGACCAGGACTTGTGGCACAGCGCCTAGGTCATAGCCTGTAAAATTTATCTGACTAATTCCTGTTATCGGTTCCAACAGATATTCAAATTGCAATGAAGCAGATTATCATTTTACCCGTACATGCACTATGTGTGTTGGAGGACTCGCACTAGCTCCACCCATGCTCCGTTAATACAGGCCCACCACATATACCTGTAAAGGTATGGTGCCGTCAACCTAATTCATTTTCATGCCCGAGAAAACGGGCGATAACATGTCCGATGTCAAATTTCCAAAAACATGTGATCTCAAACATTAGTACTGTCTCAAATAAATATGAACTATTTGCTAATTTCATCACAGGGCTACGTTGTCAATGAATCAGTTTGAAATTGCCTCCAATTTTCTGCCCCACGCAGTTTTTTAAGGAGGCTCGGAGCAACTTTAAAAGTTTTGTTAAAAGTTTTGTTTTACTACCGCTGGCATATTGCAGTCTGTTAAACGTTAGTAAGTTATTGCCTGACACTGGCCTAAACAAGGTTCTACTCAGTCCATGAGGTCAAGAAAAGTCGTGATAATATCTGTATTACAATAGGAAGCGGCATCAAAAGTTGTTAACTATTAATTAAACTGTCAATAGTACAAAATGTGTTGAATTACCCTGCCAGAGCAGTTCGAATTAGGAGAGTGACAGACTTCACATCTCAAGGCGTATCAAATGAACAACTCATGACCCCAAGAGGATGTAATCTAATTGCTATAAAACATATCAAAGACAATTCAATGTTTTACTCTTCAATGAAGAAAAGTAATCATCTATGTTAGTATGCCTCTAATTCTGACATTGTCGTCACAATGTTTTATACTCTGTAGGGGGTCCATCTAAACACTCCACTTCCAAGTTTTAAGAGATGCAATCAAATATAGTAAGGGATGCGATACAAATCATTTATAATAATAAGTGTATATCTACTGCCCATGGACATGCCCTTTCCCTTAAACACATGTGTCAGTTGGCCATCTCGGTGTAGGTAAAGATAATATATCGTTCATAAAGGTCATAAACAGCTAAAATAGGTACATAATAAATAATAATAATTATATATAAAGGTAAGAATATAATAATAATAATAAATTAAACGTAAGTGACGTTATATCGAGACAAAAGCAGTAAATTTAAGGATGTCAGATTTCTAATTTTAGTTGAATTTTTGGGGGAAACTAAAGTTTCTGTGGCGGAAAAATTCAACCAGCTGAGAGAAGGCAAATATTTCCTTCATATTCTGAGCTATTAGAGCCTTTGTGCTGACTTCAACGATATTTCACAGTATTTTACTTCTTTGTGATCAACTTCCAGCTGTTGGTGGGGCTATTTTTTAGCTTCATTCACGGCAGTGAATTGGTGGTTACAGACAAGTTTGCTAAATTTTAATATGCTAACTAAAAGCAAGTCCGATAGTGTCACATTTTATACAATTCGAGGTTATTGCCCTTGGTGCTTTGGTTGCACCTCATGTTGCGTGTATAAGTAGAGTTATCTGTGAGTGATACAGATAGAGGTTGTCGCCCCTTGTGTATTGGTAACACCTCATGTTGCGTTTGCGTGTACCTGCAAGTGTCTTGTGTGTTGCGTCCAGTAACATTGCGTCTCAGGTCCGGTATATGGATAGACATGTAACTTGTACAGGTAGAGGTGTTCGCCCTTTGTGTGCCGGTGTCACCTCATGTTGCGTTTTGCGTGTACCTGCAAGTGTGTTGTGTGTTGCATCCAGTAATATTGCGTCTCTGGTCCGATATATGCATATATATGTAATTTGTAGTTAGAGGTTGTCGCCCTTGGTGTGCCGGTGTCACCTCATGTTGCGTCCAGTCTATTGCGTCTCTGGTCCGATATATGCATATACATGTAACTTGTACAGGTAGAGGTGTTCGCCCTTTGTGTGCTGGTGTCACCTCATGTTGCGTATTGCGTTAAAAGTTTGCATGCTGCAAACGTTCAGGTAGAGGTGTTCGCCCTTTGTGTGCTGGTGTCACCTCATGTTGCGTTTGCGTTACAGTTTGCGTGTTGCAAACCAGTGCAGTGTGTTGCGTGGAATATTGCATTTGGGCACCTCGACCTAGTTTGAGTACCTCAAAAAATTAACAACAGTTAATCACACCTGTCTCTCAGCTGGTTGGATTTAACAGTTACGACAGGGTTGCCTTAAGCAAATCCCGTCTTTCTGTTTCTGCGGCCACATATTTTCCACTCCAATATTTGTCCTAAATTATATCTTTATGCTTATATGTTGGTATTTCAAGCCTGTTAAAAGGCAAACCTGGAACTTATTAAAGCAAACCTTAGTATAGCCAGTTGTTGTGCTTTATTCATTCTCTTATAAAATAATATTCGTTATGATGCATAATCATAACGACACTTATTTTTAGCGAATTTAATTGGTGTTTTTGTTTTACCATGATACGGATACACAGCCGGGTTTTTAGCTTGATCCACGATAAAGCCCGAGGGTATGGGAAGGTGGCTGGTTCTCCAGTAATCAGCGTTTAACGGTCAGAAAGAAGTGTTAATTCAAGCAAACGAAACCCAGTCTAAGCGAGTAACTTCCTCTTCCTTCTAGCAGTCATTGCTGTCGGCATGTAAAATTTGTAAAAGAAAATCACCCGCCCTCCCATTCCCCTCGTTCACTTTCTGCAAGTTATTACATAGTTGTTTGGTACTGTGAATATTCTTTTGCGTTCTTATCATAGTAAGGTTGGCGATACATTACTATATGATTATTTCAATCTGGAAAACTAATTTAAGATCACATTATTGGTACTTTGATTGTTCTATTCTATATACACGTGTCAGTGATTTTTCTTGGGCAATAAAAAAAAAAAAATAATAATAATAAAACAATAATAATAATAAATGAATAATTGAACTGCCTGCTAAAATTGGCAAAATTGGGAATTATGAAAAATACTGTTTTGGGTATTAATTTGTTTATATTTAACTTTTTCTTCTGATTATACCCAACTACTGTCGAAAAGACCTTGGCCAGTTTTATCTACTGTTTTGACTTAAAAACAGTCATACCTAAATGGCTTTTATAAATACGGGATCCACAGAGGAATGTATGCCTTCGTTTTTTGGGGAAAATCATGACTTTTTGGAAAAAAAAAAAAAAAAAAAAAAAAAAAAAAGGTTATTTTGCAAGGGGAAAGTTCCTTTCTACGGCTGCAAAACTAGCCAAGAAACATCACTGCACATATAAATTGTATGCCTATTTAAGCCATGTTTTGGTATTTTGCTGCGGTCTCCTTTATTTTATGTTTCAGAACCAGCGATCATTAGTCCGGTACCAGTCCATTCCAAGTTCAAACTCAATAACCTAGACGTTAAAGACACCATGGCCTAGGTGTAACGGGTGCAGGCTACCAGTTATCTACCCATCAAGAAAAACATCTTTGACAATGACTCAACACTCCTCGAAGAACCTAGAATTCTTCTGAAAGGCGGTTCGTCAAATGTGCTGCCACCTTACCGTTAGTTTGCCCATTGATATGAGGCAAATTGACTATTAATTACCTGTGATCCTCAAAGTGAAGTTATAGACTTTTACGGAACTAAGTAGCCTACTGTCACTTGTACACTCGAGCTGAATCACCATTCATCGAAGAACATAGAATTTTTTTAAAAAAAGGTAGACCGACAAATGTGCTGCCACCTTATCGAATATTTTGCCCATGGATATGAGGCAAATTGACTATTAATTACCCGTGATCCTTGAAGTGAATTTATAGAATAAAAGGGAACTTGGTGCCTAAGGATACCGTCGCTTGTAAACTTTAACTGAATCAACATTCCTCGAAGAACCTAGAATTATTCTACAAGGCAGTTCGCCAATTGTGCTGCCCCATTATGGAATAGTTTGCCCATGATTATGAAGCAAATTGACTATTAAATACCCGTGATCCTCAAAGTGAATATTTAGACTTTTAGTGAAGTTGGTAGCCTACTGTCGCTTGTAAACTTTAACTGAATCAACATTCCTCGAGGAATCGATAATTCGTCTGCACGGCGGTGCGAAAAATGTGCTGTCACCTTATGGCATAGCTTGCTCATGCATATTAGACAAATTGACTTTTAAATACCGGTGATGTTCAAAGTGAATTTTTAAACTTTTACAGAACTTAGTAGCCTACTGTCGTTTGTTAAACGCTTCAAAAGACTTCATTTTCCAAAATGATATTGATGCAGCTATGATACTAAACTTTTAAGTCGCGGAAAAATTCAACCAGCTGAGAGAAGGCAAATATTTCCTTCATATTCTGAGCTATTAGAGCCTTTGTGCTGACTTCAACGATATTTCACAGTATTTTACTTCTTTGTGATCAACTTCCAGCTGTTGGTGGGGCTATTTTTTAGCTTCATTCACGGCAGTGAATTGGTGGTTACAGACAAGTTTGCTAGATTTTAATATGCTAACTAAAAGCAAGTCCGATAGTGTCACATTTTATACAATTCGAGGTTATTGCCCTTGGTGCTTTGGTTGCACCTCATGTTGCGTGTATAAGTAGAGTTATCTGTGAGTGATACAGATAGAGGTTGTCGCCCCTTGTGTATTGGTAACACCTCATGTTGCGTTTGCGTGTACCTGCAAGTGTCTTGTGTGTTGCGTCCAGTAACATTGCGTCTCAGGTCCGGTATATGGATAGACATGTAACTTGTACAGGTAGAGGTGTTCGCCCTTTGTGTGCCGGTGTCACCTCATGTTGCGTTTTGCGTGTACCTGCAAGTGTGTTGTGTGTTGCATCCAGTAATATTGCGTCTCTGGTCCGATATATGCATATATATGTAATTTTTAGTTAGAGGTTGTCGCCCTTGGTGTGCCGGTGTCACCTCATGTTGCGTCCAGTCTATTGCGTCTCTGGTCCGATATATGCATATATATGTAACTTGTACAGGTAGAGGTGTTCGCCCTTTGTGTGCTGGTGTCACCTCATGTTGCGTATTGCGTTAAAAGTTTGCATGCTGCAAACGTTCAGGTAGAGGTGTTCGCCCTTTGTGTGCTGGTGTCACCTCATGTTGCGTTTGCGTTACAGTTTGCGTGTTGCAAACCAGTGCAGTGTGTTGCGTGGAATATTGCATTTGGGCACCTCGACCTAGTTTGAGTACCTCAAAAAATTAACTACAGTTAATCACACCTGTCTCTCAGCTGGTTGGATTTAACAGTTACGACAGGGTTGCCTTAAGCAAATCCCGTCTTTCTGTTTCTGCGGCCACATATTTTCCACTCCAATATTTGTCCTAAATTATATCTTTATGCTTATATGTTGGTATTTCAAGCCTGTTAAAAGGCAAACCTGGAACTTATTAAAGCAAACCTTAGTATAGCCAGTTGTTGTGCTTTATTCATTCTCTTATAAAATAACTGCTAACTATCATGAAGCCATTTGTGTGTTATTTAGTAAAGGCTGTAATGCCTAAACTTAAAATAAAGAGTAAAAATTTTAAAAGTTCTCTTTAAACGTGTTGAACATGAAGATGGAACCAGAGAATATACCTACCTGCAAGTGCACTGGGAGCCAGTTGAAACATCTCCTCGAAGGAGGTATCCATGGTCATAGATAACGTTCCCTCCTGGTTCAGATTAGGATGTACAAGCGGTATCTCCACATCTCGTATCGTCTCACGTATATTCTGGAAGATATCACTTCCTGAGAACCATTCCTTGTAATTCCTGTCTGGCACTATGGCTGGTGATGGCTTCATCTACAAACCAAAAACATTGTTCAGTTTAACCCAGAAACAAATATTTTCCACATGAATATCCCAGATAAAAATTTAAAACGGAGAACAAAATTTATTTTATATATGATCGGGAATTAGCCAGTGTAATATCTGGACAAATAAATCTTATTTTTTAAATCCAGTAAAAATACAACTAAACAGACCATTGAAATGTAAGTCCTACTTTTCGTAACTATGTGACAAGAACACAATAACCGACGGAAATCAATTACGTTCACAGTTCTCAACTGTCGCTTGCTAGCTTTGGGGTAACAAGGGTTCAAGCATCTGTCTTGGAAGTGTTAGTTCAACATTTCGTATATTTGGTTAACCCAAACATTTGTGAAAAAGATTAAAATAATTTAAAACAAGAAGCACTCATAGACAGCCATATCCCCTGCTGAAGAGAAGGTAATCAACAATGGGCCCTAGCTCAGACAAAAATCGAATCACAAAATCCTCACAATATGCGCTGTAGGTCCTCACAGTTGTTTGTCTATGAAAGTTTCATCAAAATCCCTTAAGAAATGTGGGAGTTGCACACAGAAGCAGGGACAAATAGACGGACGGACACTGACTGACTGACTGACTGACTGACTGACTGACTGACTGACTGACTGACTGACTGACTGACTGACTGACTGACTGACTGACTGACTGACTGACTGACTGACTGACTGACGCAATGACGCCTACCATTACCTCAGTGGCAGATAACAAGAAAAGCTCATAACTTACCCGTCTGCTAGTGTCTGGGTTGGGTACAGTGATGGCAAGTTCTAGAAGATGCATAGCATAGAATGTTACACTCTCTGGTATAGAGGCATCCTTCAATGCCTGAAATATGTCAAATTTCTCTACTGAATGGTGCAACAAGTAATTACCTACCTAGCAGTAAATTTTGATAGGAGGGAAATGTCAAATTCTTGATAACATGACCATACCCTTTGTTAGACCAAGACCTGCCTTACTAAAGAACTGAACTGAGAGCATTAAGGTAAACATTTGGTGCTTTACTAACATTTGAGTAAATTTAAATTAGTTTTTTATTAGTTTTTATTCATGATTTTCCCTATGAATTATTTAACATTTGTGCAATTTGGATGATTAAATATGCATACGTTACAGCAAGTAATGATTTTGAATATAATTGTCAACTCGAAAACATGTTGAGGGCTCTGTGCAAAACTATGATAAGTGCCGCTATAAATTGATCTAGTTACCCATAGTTTTGCACTGAGCCCTCAAAATTTATTATTGCATAATTTACATGAAAATTGAAAACAAACCTTTTGTAAGACAGTAAACAACACAGAATGCATTGTCAGTGCAAAACTATGATAAGTGCCTCTATAAATTGATGTAGTTACCATAATTTTGCACTGAGCCCTCGAAATTTATTATTGCATAATTTACATGAAAATTGAAAACAAACCTTTTGTAAGACAGTAAACAACACAGAATGCATTGTCAGTGCAAAACTATGATAAGTGCCTCTATAAATTGATGTAGTTACCATAGTTTTGCACTGAGCCATCGAAATTTTATTATTGTTTAATTATATGAGAACTGCTGACTAACCTTTTGCAAGACAGTAAACAAAACCGAATGCATTGTTTTACAATGTAGTATCCTGTACATAGCTTTGTAACACTCCAGAATATTACCCGGCGGCTTGAATGGTGGCCATGGTTGACCTTTACCTTTAAAACCATGCTTCTTTCGTAAACTACAACATTAAACATATGTTGCTTTCATTAGCAGCAAAATCATAATGACAAAAGTTATCTATAATGCATACATATATCTGTAACAAATATCAACTTGAGAAAAATTAAAACCAGAAAACTTTACGTAGGAGTAAAAAAACATATTTTCAAACGATGCCACATGTCCAGGTTTAACAAAACAGAATCATTTTCAACAATTTTGCACACAAAAAAACTCAGACCCTGATCTAAATATCATCAAGTATAAAATATACCTCATAAAAACTGAGTCAGAAAAACAAGAATCTCAATGAATGATAGACAGAAGAAGAAGAAGATGTTTAGAAGAAGTACCGCATACTTCAGAATAAGGAACATTGTGGATTTTCTGGATCTTTGTGGAAGGGCAAGTTAGTAATGGCAAGAATACAGTCCAGAAAAAAACTTGTTAGGTGAATCAGCTGCCATATATAAATTGTTCAATGACAAATGGCGTTAAACCAAAATAAACATGTCAGATGAGAAACATACAAAAAAGAAACTACTTACAATTCTGTGTATCGATCCATTGCAGACTGGAAGTCATTCTTGTAAACAGCTCTCAACAATACATGTACTGGATCAAATTCTTCCTCCCATAATTTATCTATAACACAAAGTAAAATTAAGTTTATAATTCTAGCATTCCTGATAATAATAACTTTATTTATAGTGGATGACATATTTGGTTCAAGACCAATTTTCAATATGGTCCAGAAATAATAATTCCTGATACATACTGCAAAATATACTGCAAAATCTTTAAGATCTGTGTATAATAAACTTTGTATTTGTGATCAATCAATTTGTCGATTTAAAACATTGGAACAAAACACCATTATCACATATTTCAGGGTTTGATTATTCTAAGGATTTATTATCGAGGTTGAATTAATCCATGTCATGCCCCGGTGGTAGCCTTGTCCATAATGACTAGCAAAGTTAATCAACCTGAAAATTTTGTAATGGACAGACAGACAACTATCAAACGAACAGACAGGTGCATCACTATATGCCTCTGTATCAATAGATGCCAGGGCATAAAAACACCCCATTGATATACTTAACAACTTTTCTAAGTCCTCATTTTCATTTATCCATAACTTTTTTATTATATACAGTGAAGTAATAAACTTTCTCATGTGACGTTTGTACAACAAAGAATTTATAATCCGCGTCTCGAAATGTCAGAATCTCTCCTGGTTTGTTCGTCACGAGATTGACGTCCGTTTCATGCTTTTTTGACGCCATGTGTTTACACATTCCCCCGGTATGTTCAAAATGCCTTCAAATTATGTCCAATGACTAACCACGTATGTAAAAAAACAATTTAGAAAAAATATTTAGATATCACAGTTGTTCACGGAATGATGTCAGAAAAAATATTAAATGACGTCAGTACAATACAGAGTAGTATTTTGTGTCGACAATGAAGAATAATTACCTGAACATCCATGTTTGATTGATATTTAATGTATAAACGTCTATGAGTGTTTAATTCAAGATAAACGTATCGTTTGCTTGTCGTATAATAATGAATGCGAGAACGTTTAGCATTTATTTTGACGTTATGACGAAAAACGCTCTACGCCGACGTCGCATGACAACTTTGCTTCCAGACGGTAAAATTGAATTAGTCTCTTTGTTCAGCAATGCTTCCCACTGACGTCCTTGACTGTCAATAGAAACATCATACTACATGGTGGTCATCCAATATATCAAAATCTATCTTTGCGACTTTTACTTTCTTTCGTTCCTATTGTTTTGAGTGTGTTCATTCAATAAATTTAAATCCAATACGACTTTTTTGTACATTTCTGCACACCTTTAACACACGCACATCATAGCAAAATTTCAATAGGCTACTTGTACGGTTGACAAAATTATCTTCAAAAATATAAGTGTGGACTTAGAAAAGTTGCTAAGTATATTATTATCATTGGTATGTTACAACAGGCAGATTGGTTAATTACAATATGCACCTACCTTTAGGTACATAAGTTCCCTGCTGTAAACCTCCGCCTGGCTCGAAATTAGGTGCCTTATAATCAGCTACATCTTTCAATGTGGGCTCGAACAGATCTTTACCATGCCCGGTCATACCAGACTTCTCTGGCATCAGATCCATTAACTGACTATGTTGACGATCATTCACAAACAACAGTGTCGCCATCTCTAGACGTGTCAATTCCTGGTCCTGCATTCCTGTAATATATAGTCAAAATACTGTAAAAACATTTAATTTCAATGGGAGAAAATTTTGTGGTTTTGGTAAAAAAAATATTTTGATGGGACTTTAATTCTAGATGTTGCATTTCAGGTTATACATGCAAGGGTAAAAATAATTGTTTGATGGGATTTGATTTCGTGGTTGAAATTGAACCACATATTCCACAAAATTTAATTCCCCTAGAAAATTGATGATTTTACAGTACATGAAATTATTGTATGATTACCAGGATTATAGAGATTTATCAGTGAAAAATAAAACAGTTTCAAAACTGATTTCAGTGATCACTCGGTGAATAAAATTCAACAGATAACAGATAATGCAGGATTTAGCATAATAGACATTTTATGAATTTGCAGTGTAAGATTCCTTGAGGATTTATGACTTTGCAAGCAGAGCTCATGAATATTAGAGAAAACTCATTATCAACAATTCCTAACACTGTCCACTAAACGACAAACGAAATTACACTTTATTCTTGAATTCAAATTTGATATAATTTAGATACCTAAGTAAGTTCGAACATGCAGCAGCATTGTGAAGAATTGTAGCGCTCCTTCAACCATTGATAATTCTTGTTCTTTCTCCATTTTGTAACTTCTTGGTCCAGGATTTGGGTTGAACGACATCCAGTCACTAATGTGATACCTGTAAAAAATTGTGAATAATTTTGTGAAACATTTTGAAACCAAATTAAAATTTGATCAGTATTAATATTCAAGATTATTTGTTTCTTTTGGATATGAAGGCTCATTGACAGTATGTTAGTCATGTAAAACAAGTGTAACTAGAGCTATAGAGAAATATACCCCCTGCCTGCAAAGGGCCATAACTCTGTCTAAAATCATTGCAGCGCAAATTCTTTCCGTCACACACATCTATATGTTAAGGTAGTTTGTGTGTGAAAGTTTGATAAATAACCTGCAAAAACTGTAGGAGGAGTTGTGTCCACAAAAATCTATCTACAGACAGACAAGCTGAAAACAGTATAACCCTGCAGCCAATTAAAAATTTTGTGTTTTCCACCTCAAAAGCAACAGGGTTCATCAGCAGGGCATGATAAACCCTATCAGTTCTATCAAGTTATGAAGACTGTGGGATCTAGCATATCATACCTGTATATAAGATGGACATGGTATGCTCTACCAACGGTCCACTTAGTCAACATGTTCAAAGAAATAGACTCTCATTTCTTTAAAATATTCAAACTTGAAAATATTCCACATCAGATTATGAGCAAAGTATTTCTGTCAGAAACTTACCTGTCTAGGACGGTTTGAACAAAATAATCAGGATCCAGTCTGCATGCACACACCTGTAATGAAAGAATGTAGTTTAAAAACCTCTCATTATCTCCACAGCTAACATAAGGTAATAAAATAGTGTATCATGAAAACTCTATATCCAAAACAGGAAAACTGCTTTTATCTCCGCAAAATTTAAACTAAGGTCTACAGATATCAAAATTTACTACAACACTGCAACATTCCGTACTTCAAACTTCTTTGAAATTTCTACAACTTGGAGGCAATTACCGGTAGTTATTTATGAGAGAAATATGTTGTGGTATTTTAGAGGAAACTCACAAAGAAAAAGAGACTGGAAAGCTAACAAGAGAAACCTACCTGCATTAGGTAAATATCAGCATCCACCATAGAGTAACAGAAGTGACATTGGACGTATGTCATGGCTTGACCTTTGATCTGTAGACCATTCCTTACCCACATGTTACTGTATATCTCTGTTGTAGCCACCTATTGATACACAGGCAAAATGTTATAATAGGAAATATTCAGCCACAATGTTTTTTGAAAAACCACATTTTATAGGAAAAACAGCTAAAAATTAAGTAAGTCAAGTTACCAATTTTCTAGGGCTCTTTTCAGCTGTTAGGCCGCTCGAGCACCCTTTGACATTGTAGCCAACATCGATCTCAGTGCTCAGGAAAAGACACAGCTCACACAGGTGCAATTTTACACCATGGTGGAGTGGAGAATGTGGGTCTTGCTCAGAGAAATTTACCAGTGGTCCAGAGGGGGATCGAACCCGGGACCTCTCGATCCCGAAGTGTGCGCCCTACCTCTAGGCCACCGCTCCCCGCTAAATGTATTACTATTAAGTATTCACTGTTATAAAACAAGTACAGGGCGAGTTATAATATCTGTTACACTTTCAACAAAATGCTACAAGAAAACACTTGAAACAGACAACAAATATAGATTAGAAATATAGACAATATATAAGCTAATTTATTAGGCTAATAGGAGTTTGAGGAATGCTCAAAACTCTCCGTACTATATCCCATTCAGTAGACAATGTTACAAATCAGATACATCTGCCCATTCTGACTGACTAAGTTATAATGCAACAGCCGGGCTCAGGGCCGTATTGTATACCTGTATCTGAAGTAGATGTGTCAGCAAACTTTTGAGCATACGTTCTGGTGGTACGACACTGGTTAGTTCTAGGTTCTGATGTTGTACTGCTTGTACCATAAATGTGGCCAGATATCTATGTAACGGTAAGTGGAACGTCAACTGTAGGGGGTTAGGCTGTAAAATACAATAAAACATGCTCACAATCTCTGTCATTTTTTAATGTTATATCTTTTTAAATGCTGAGCATAGCCTTTAATTGCCAGTCAGCTTTCTGCTGAAATATGGCAGACATATATGAGTGTCTCCACCCGGATTCAAACCAAGGTCGCCGGATAAGCCGGCAAGTGCACTAACTACTGAGTTACGGAGGCACATATAATCAGAATTTAAATTTCCTGTTATCAAAAACAGGATCAGATGGTCTATTATTTAAATATCATTAACAATCCACCTGATTATGTAATCCAGTCAGAGTTGTTTCCCTTCATTTCATGTTTTCATACAAGTTAAATAAAATATCAATAACATACATGTACAGTACAACCTCTCTCGAGCAACACCAAAGGAGAAACACAAAGTTTGATTGTTGTAGAGAGGTTGCTGCTGACAAGAAATAAAATAATATCAGATGATTACATCTGGAACAAAATGAGTGTTGCTTATGACAGGTTGCTTCTCTATGGAGGGCTTCTCTGGAGAGGTCGCACTGTACTTGTTTTGTTTATTAATTTTTTGGCTATATCATGTACTTGTATTTAAACTCCACTGAATACAGCAGACTAATATCTATTTGTCACTCTGGGTGGTATTCACAAAACATCTTATAATAAGTGAAAACTTAAATACTGTAAAATCATTTAATCTTGTTGGACGAAATTTCGTGGTTTTGGTAAAAAAGACAATTTCGTTGGGACTTGAATTCATGGATTTTGCATTTCAGGTAATAAAACAAGGGTCAAAATTAGTGTTTGTTGGGATTAAAGTTTGTGGTTTAGGTGAACCACGAAATCCACGTAATTTAATCCCCATGAAAATTAATGATTTTACAGTATCCAATTTTCCTTAAGTGTATCAACTTATCAGAAAAATCAAGCTTACCAATAGTTTACATTGTTTAGAAGCATTATGTAAGAGCTACATAATCACATAGAAAATATGGGTTATTCTTTGATTCTTGGGAAATATGTGCAGCTCAATATGTCAACTTAAGTCAATTTTTTTAAGTTTTCCCTTTAAAAGATGCATTGAGAATACCAGCCCTAGATGTTTTGCTAATTCTTAAAACATTTTAGTTCAAATATAACAGAAATCATCCTACAACGTTCAATGTATAACAAATTGGCTTAATTGCACATTCTGTTGGTAGCCATTCCATAACAACCTAGTACAATGTACTTCATTTTATGGACAATTGCATCACAGTGTATTAATACATCACTTGAACATTTCTTGCAATGTTGTTTGACTTATTGCAAGCATACAGTCACTGAATCACTTATTGGGAGACTATACAATTCAATAAGTATGACTTCTTGCAATAATCGAGGTTGACTCATTTAAACAGTGTGTATGAAAACAAACACTGTGTGTATGAAAACAGACTATACACAGAAAACGCAAGCAATTACACCTATAAAGAATTAATAATATTTATTATGATGTTATTAGTACCGACAAATTAACTAGTATGCAATGTCGATGAACAAGTTACTGTGTGCATAATATTGAGCAACAACAGATATTATAGATATATGTAGCAAGCAAACACTTTCATTATCTTATAAATGTTGTGCAACATGAACCTTGGGGTTTAGGGGAGCAGAGCAGACTTTATACTGGTACAAGTCTTTTTTTTTTCCACTGGGGAAAAAGGAGACGGGGAAGAAAACTGACTTATGCAGGTATCAGATTTGGGGGGTTTTGTTTATTCAGGTTTAGAGGCAGTTCTCATCAATTTTTCGGTCACATCCAAAGGCCTTTTTTCCTAACAAGTTATGTTTGGACTGATTTGGAACAATAAGACTGTATCCTAACCAGTCTTTAACATACCTTAAAGCGACTAAACTCCAGTTCGATGAAAGAACACATTTTGTAGATGTTTTAATCACAAAACTATGTTTTCCAAATACATAAACTATTCTTATAACTTACATTACAATCAAAGGCGATATTAATGAAAACTCCCGAACATGTTTTACTGTCCATTACGGCTTTTCTCGGAATTAAGACACTACTAAATTTTAGGGGTTTAAAAGGTAATAAACCGACGCTATACAATTATTTTTCCTCTACATGTAGATGAATAAGTCCAGATTCGTATATAAATGTATTAGGTCGGTCAAGCAAACAAAATGTGATTTTAAGAGTGCTTTTTGATAAATTTTGCAATTTATCAACTGAAGTTGAGTCCCTTTAATAATGTACCAGCAACTTTTCTCAACATGTCCTTCTAATACACCCTGGGTATGCTTCCAGTCAAAGGCAACACTCTACCAATGACTTATTTCTTTAAACAGGGACAGGTATGGATCATAAATCAGGAAAAACAATTAATTAGGAGTATGAATAAAGGTTTTGGTCAAATTTTAGCATTGGATGGATAATAACTAACGTTTAAAACTAAACATGGTCAATATCAAGCATGTAATGAGATATATAATGATGTATGAGGGTTTTCATTAGGAGGCTTCAGGAGGCCAATTTGACTGCCTCAAATTATATTTTGGCCGCCTCAAATTTACCCCAGCTGCCTTCCATATTCAATGCGCAAGCACCTTGGCCTCCTCAAATGCAAAAAAGCCTCCTACATGAAATCCTAGTGAAAACCCTGATATGGAAGAGACAGACTGGTTCAGGTCATGCTTTTATAGGTAGATTATTATACAGTAAACACTTCTAACAAAAAGACTGACCGTTTCAACCTGAAACACAAATACAGTCTATGAATTTCAAACCGTTTGCCAGAATCAACAAAAGTGACCAGTTTTCCTTTATACTTTACATATTTATACACAACCCTTAATATTGTAATTGAAATTCAATATAACTGACCCATATGTACGCTATTAACTGATCTAAACAGTATTAAGTAAAACCATTCAAACAATAGTATGGCCATTGTCTATCAAATTAAAGCCACTAATTCACCAATCAAGTATGTGAATTCACAAAACATAGAAAATGCTAATAGAGACCGTGCTCTGAAAGAAATGATGCTATTGGTCAACTTTAAGACATAACACTTGAAACAACCAATGAGAATTTGTGTTTTATAACTGGTTGCCAAACGTCCCACAGCTAATACCGTAAATCATAATTTTCCTGTGGGATTTAATTTCGTGGATTTCGTGGTTTACCTTTAGGCTTCAAAAACGAAATCAAATCCCATCCAACAATAATTTCGATCCTTGTACTTATAACCTGAAATGCAAAATCCACGAATAAACGCCCCATTGAAATGGTCTTTTTTACCAAAACCACAAAATTTTGTCACAACGAAATTTACTGATTGTACAGTAGATTTAGCCTTTCTCCACCATTGTGGCAGATTTATAATCAACACGGATGAACAAGGATATAATATTACTGACACTAAAGTAAGATAAAATGTTTGGAGAGACTTACATTTGTAGATTCCTTGCAACATATAGCATCTAACCAGTCCTGTAGCGCATCCTGACATGCCTGAATCATCGTCTTTGTATGCGTGTAAGTCTCCTGTAATATATCACAAACCAAAGTCAATCTACTTGAAAGTTTCGTAACGAATGAGCAGACAAATTGTACAGGCAAGTGAATCACTATATGCCCACCCCATGTGTCCGTTGCTTAAGCAAAGCACTATATAGCACTTTCCACAGGAGGTAATCCATGCCTTCATTATTTAATAGACACTGCCCTCACAGGTACCATTTTACACCATGTGGGTCTTGCTCAGAGAAATTAACCAGTGGTCCAGAGGGGGATCAAACCCGGGACCTCTTGATACCGATGCGCCCACCCTAGCTCTAGGCCACCGCTCCTATCCTGGATAAGATAAGCTATTATCTGATCATCTACTAAAGGCCTTGATTACCTTTTCACGTAAATGAGAGATCAGACTCCACATTGGTGAGGCTGCTATCTCAAGTTCCGCCGAGAACGCAGCATAGTAAGTATCTGGTTCAAACTCCACATGCTGGTGTAATTCTCTCTGATTTAAATTCATACCTGAAAATATTCAACAATACTTTTATCAATGCTTTATCATAAATCTTTAGCTTATAAAATAGCATCAAATGTTATTATTTGCTATAATCACTCTCAACACCTCATTTTTTATGTTTTCCATCGCCATGAAGGTAAAAACATAACCTGTCAAAAGCACGAAGGGAGACTATATACGCCAGGTGACAAATAAGCCATGTACCAGTACCTGCTGAGCAAATTATGTGTGCCCAGGTGGTTCAGTAATAAGCGCCCTTGCCACCTTATCTGGCGACTCGGGATCATATCCGAGATGAGGCACTCATATGCCTGCCGTATTTAAGCAGAAAGCTGACGGGCAAATAAAGGCTATGCTTGGCATTTAAAAAAAAGAGAAATTTAAAGTAACTCAATAAAATCTATGAAAGTTTACAATCTCACCTTGAAAGTATGAGAGTAAGTCAAGCCACATTGAGACAACTTTACTATCCTGCAGAAACTTGTGAGCTATTTCACGATGTGACAACAGGTTGATAAGGTCACTGATAATTGGCCAGTAACAATGTTCCTTCATTGCTTCATGACTACAATCAACCACCATATGGAAGTTCTGATGGGCATCTGAAATTAGAAAAGATAGTACATGTATACATTTCCCTAAAAAAGACAATTTATAATTTTGCAATGCCAACAAAAACCTGATACACCATTAGGGGTCCTGGGGTACTGAGGCATAATGCCTAATCAGGGAATAAAAGAGTCACAAGTATGTTTTGGGCACCATTAGCACACTCCCTTACAAAAATTCCGAGTTCAACGATTGATCTATTGGTAAACCTACTGATGAAACTTTAAATGACAATTTCAAACTTCATCAACTGACTTATTTCTTGCAGACTCAATTTCCGGATTATTTCTGACTACGGTAAACCAATTTACTTTCGCAAATACTACCATTAGCATTTTGCTGATCGTTAGCATTTTTGTGACTAAAAATGTTCGCATTTTAAGTCTCCGGTTATGTCCATTGAACTTTTTCTGGGGAAATCCCTGTCCATATTAATGTTTTGAACACTTTTGATGCTACTTAATTTTTGCGAATTGCTTCCGATCGCAGACTCAACAAAATTAAATCATGCAAAATAATTTCTTGGTTTACAATATTTACAAAATATTTCAAGCAAATTGGTATATAAATACACGACTAACCTTGAAGCGTACTTTCTGTAAGAATGCCTTCTATCATATGGTTAAGGCTCAGTATGAGTATGTAGAGTAGATTGTATTCACGAACCATCTGACATGCTAGTTTCTCATTACTGAATAACTGTACACTGATATGTACAACACGGTTAGCTACAGTCTGTCTGTCTAGAGCATTCACAAGTACTCGTGATATCCTACTGTAGTGTAGAATGAATGCTCGTGTAAATGCTTCCTGAAAAACATTCATTTAAAATATTTTTCAAATTATATTAAAGACTGTTTGCCCTGAATAGAAAATAATTATAAAAAAATTGCCGAGCTTAGCCTTTATTTGCCAGTCAGCTTTATGCTAAAATATGGCAGGCATATATATGTGTCCCCAAACGGATTTGAACCCAGGTCGCCCGATTAGACGGCAAGCGCACTAACCACTGAGCTACGGAGGCACTATTATATATATAAAGCATATTTGACAATGGAAATATCCCACTGAGCATTTTTGCCTCGGCAATGTACTCCAGATTTTAATGAATTAACTTCGGGAACAGGGATTTCACAAATTTTCTAATAACTTCACTGAAACTTCTCCTAGACCACAATGACCCATTTCCCGATGCCATTCAATAGGAGTACATCGCTGAGGCAAAAATGCTCAGTGGGTCCTAGGCATAAAGAGTTGACTTGAAAAGAAAGTATAGAAATTATATAGAAAAGCTGATGTTATCTTCTTAAACTAAAAGTCCTAATTTCAGAATAAAGAAAACGCTTATCTTCAACTGTATTCCATGAACTTAATAATTTCAGAAAGAGTATTTTATAAAATTTATAAAAATGAGTCTAATGCCTTGAATTATGAGAGACTTTCTACATGACAATGATCTTAAAGATACAGAATAGCTTATGTGACTCCATACATTTTTCAGTAAAAATGCTTTATGGATTTTTTTTTGAATACTCAAAGATCAAATTTAGAGTTGAATATTTTCTACTCAGTAATACAGTATTGAATTAAACCCTCAAAGGGAGATAACCGACTTTTATTTACTAACCTTGTATCGTAGGTCAGGCAAAAGACTCAGCAACAATGTGACAATTTTCTGAGGAAATTCAAATTTAACTGTCCAGAATACAAGTTCCTCTAATAATGTTGTATGCGTAAGCTTCTGATTTAGTCCCATCATATCTACAAAACAAAGATTATTTAAAATGGTGTATGAATTGGTGCATACATGGCTTTAATACTGAACATTTTTCAGTTATGTATGTATTCAATTCACCTAATCCAATTGCCTGAACTGTATCCTCATCAACAATAACTTACCCTTTCGCAATGAACCAGCAATTCTTCACATGAGGAGGAAAATTGATATAACATAGTTGCAAACTTTTCCAAATTATATTTTATGATTACACAAATCGAATTTCTTCAAGCAAAACATGTGTTTTTTAATTTAGTATTGGTCAAGATTAGATTTATGTTTTAGTTCACCTCATACATAGTCTTAATTCAGTCAAACAAAATTTATTCTAGTCAAGTAGTCAACTGTTAAATTATACTCTTACAGGTCTGGATAATGTTTAGCAGCAATCAATTAATCACACTTGTTTATACATAATTTCATACTAGTTATTTTGGAGTCTGGAGTCAGACCAAGTTTCGGTGGCAACCAGGAATAATTAACAACCATAACTCTATAATGCGACCTGCTTTATATTACCTTCATATTCCTCAAATCCACGAGGGTAGACCAATGATGCAACAGCTGCTTCATAGTTTTTCTTGCTTCTTACATAGTAATACCTCAGATCTGAAGGCTCATCAGACACTGAATAACATCAAATCAATCATAATGATTAATACGGTAAAACCCCTATAGTAAAGACCACCATTTGAAACCTTAAAACATAGCTTGGACTTTTGATAATTTTTTAGGATTATGTGTGGGCATTGCTCTGTGTTGTAGTTGTGTTGTTACTGTTTTCTGTGTTTGACTGGTTAAAGAGGCATTCCCTATAACGTTGATCGATTAAATCGATTCAGGAATAGTATACATTAAATGAGAATCATTATTCCTTCAACAACTCAAATTTTCAACAAAAAGATCCCACTAATTACCGAGAAAAAAAATAATGAAAACATATTTCCGTAACGAGCCCAAATAGTCATGAGTTGTTTCCCTTTGACCACATAATAATAAATCGCTGGAAGTGATAAATTATTATTGGTGATATAAATATATTTTTGACATTATAGAGACATTTTTGCGCACACTTTCTTCTGACAAATAATGATAATTGATAGTGCTTTGTACATTTAGCTCATTTAATGTGATAGTAGAGAAAAATATGCTAGTTATAGGGAATGCCTCTTTAAGTTGAGCGCTTTCCTGTCTGATTGCCTCATTTATTTTTTGTTTAGTAAATGCTCATGCCCCAGTGAAAGCCTTGTCCGTAAGACCTAGCTAAGTCAATCACAGGGCATATTTCTTTTTAAATTTTAGATAGTTTTAATATATGGTGTTGGTCATGTAAGGTGTTTATGATGGTAAAATTTTAGGTTACAAAACAATCTTTATTTTAAGGTCGGACGACATTTACAATATACTAGTGCGGATAGAAACATAAAAGGTTTGATAATTAGCAAAGGTGGTTGCATAAAGCTGAAATTGACATTTTCATGGAAAATAATTAACTAATTGGGGAGCGGTGGCCTAGACGTAGGGCGCTTGCTTCTGGATCGAGAGGTCCCGGGTTCGATCCCCCTCTGGACCACTGGTTAATTTCTCTGAGCAAGACCAACAGCTCCACTCCACCATGGTGTAAAATGGTACCTGTGAGGGCAGTGTCTATTCCTGGGTGCCGCAGTTTGATGTTGGCTGCCACACCACAGGAGAGAAATAGTCTCCCCAGGGAGACACGAGTGTAGGTTTCCATATGTAGCCCAATGACCAGGGGAAGTTGAAATGTCAAAGGGTGCTTGAGCGGCCTAACAGCTAAAAAGAGCCCTAGAAAATTTGTAACTTTTTTTTTTAATTGACTTGGGTAAAACATACCAGTTGTCAATTGAGTATATAACTCTGGATTAATCAAAGCATTAGCCATAACACGTCTCATTGCTGCACCCATATCACTGAGTCCATGAAGAAATGTGAGAAACTGTTCAGCATCTTGTAAAGCAACCAAGTATGTATCCCGCAAATCTGTAATATACCACAGTATACATAGAATGATAGATCAAGATAAATTTGGTAACTCTGCTGTCAGTAAGTACAAAATCAATATTTTGAGACAACAAGAAAACTGTCTGAAAATTACTCTTTACTTATGGTAAAACAAGCTATTTGAACTTCAGCTTGGTCAACATGACAAGTTCATTTTCATGAAAACAGGCTCAAAAGAAGCGCCTTATGATGGAGATTTTAAATATGTATCAGTCTTATAAGATTGTAAGTTGTACATTGACCTTTTCATTCTAAGCCAGCAATCTAATGTTATCCTGCTAGATCTTGTTCTGTGTTTCCATGATTACATTTCACCTTACTTTTCTAATTTTATACATTGTCTTAGCCCTATACTGGAAGTATAATTATATCATTCTTCAACCTTGTTTGACAATTGACTGCTTCATTTAACTTGTTTGCTAATCTTATATACATACATGATAAACTACCAGTACTGACTTCTGATTATGGTATACATTAGGTTTGTACCTGGTTTAGAATTGTCTCTAAGATGATATAGAAGTCTGAGGAAGACTCGGGGCATCACAATCTCAGCTACACATAGTAAATCTCCGGGTGGTTGGGGATCAGTTTGTTGCCTATCTGGTCCATGACGTGGACAAAACCTGAAAAGTACACATTTATTTACATGAAACAGAATTAAGTCATGATAGTAAACAAGTTTAGTAGTTTATTTTCTATAAATTTACATTCTTGTTCAACCAGCATATTTTTTTTCAATAACATATGTCTAGGTACTTGACTAACCACTGATTTATGAGAATGTAAATTTAAAGTCAAGTTTCTTTGCTGTTTTATAGCTCAACATTCTATACTTCTATCCTCAGCCAATGTATTGTATACGAGTACCTCGACCCAGATAAGACATCAAGCGTACTAACCACAGAGCTACAAATCTAATCACAATTAGTTCAACATAGATTAGATTACTGCTAAATCATTTAATTTCAATGGGACAAACTTTGTAAATTTGATAAAAAAAGAACATTCCAATGGGACCTTAATTCATGGATTTTGCATCTTAGGCAATAAATACAACGGTCAAAATCATAGTTCAATGGGATTTTATTTCGTGTTTAAAGGTGACCCATTAAATCCACAAAATTTAATCCATCCCAAAAATCAGTATGTAATTACCCAGATGCATTCATCACACTGATATCACCGCAATCACACGCACCACCAGCTTGACTACGAAACATATTGAAATCATGGCCCTCATGATTTCCAGCTTGAAAACAGTCGGCACAAAGTGACATGCATGGTGACAAGCCACATGTACGACATCGGTAAGCAACAAAATTTGCTGTCCATACTAATCCACAAGTGACTGCATTATCATACTGTCTCACTGAAAGTAAATGATGTCAATGTGTAACCAAACAATATACAGAGCTGTAGATGATAAGGTTTTGGTATAATTGGGTATTATGTTAGATTGTTCGTAAAACAGTGCCCTGGTGTGTCAACATAACCAAATTGAAAATCAGAAAAAAGGTATTTGGCTGGACGTTTTTTGCCAAACAAAAGCCTTAAAAAAAACCTACATAGTGGATGAAGTGAAAACCACTGCACTAATGCATCAGCCAGTTGCATCCATGCCCCCCCCCCCGCCCTAACCCTAGGGACGTGCGGAGATTTTTATTTTTGAGTTCTCGAAATCCCTGCCATTCCACGCCCTGCAGACAGACGGCCAACAGTAAAACAGGCCCCTGACAACTAAATATTGTCCCCAGGGTATTGACGTTTCCCAGCTTTCCACCACCCATCCTAGGGGTGGGGTGTTACTAAGTTGCAACTGACTGACCAGTGCATTTTTAAGCGCTGCCATAGATGATAGAACTAGCAGTTTGTCGCACCCACATAGCAAAGTGTTGAGAAACGGAATAGAATCCGCAAGCAGTGATAGTGCTCGCTGGTTGTGTGTTGTTATATAGACCTAGACAAGTGCTACAAAAAAGTGAACTTGATCATAGCCGTTTGGTTAGTCAACGGGCTGTTTGCCAACTATGGCCCATTTATTTTTCTAAAAACAGTAGACCTACTCTTGATATAATTGTTCTTTATCAACTTATAGGTGTTGAAATTGATTTTACATGAATGTAACCACGGCAAGACAATTACTTGTCATAAATAAATCAATCAAAACAAAACCTGTTTTGGCAAATTCTTCGAAAGTGGAACCACCAGATATCAACCACCGACACCAGTCCAGTGTTTCAAAGCTATCGATGGGTTTTTCGGGATTGAGCAGGCAATCAAGCAGTTCTGTAAGCTTTTGTGGTTCGTTTTGCCGGGTACATTCGCTTTTCATATAAACGGCAACGCTCCTTTTACTCCGTTTTAACATAGAAGTCATTTCTGGAGCTGCCATCACCCCTGGGAATAGGTAAACAAAACTACAAGAATTTTTCTTGAACGAAATAAGTTGTGAATAACAACCCGCATCCGGTATACCGGACTGTAAAAATCCATAAAAACTTCACCAATTAAGTTGGTTTTTTGTGCTGCTCTACTCACGAAGGTACATAAATGCCTTTTATACGTTCGTGCTCTACTCAGAGTACTTACTTGATTAGAATACACTTATTGTAATAATTATGTTGACCAAAATATTGTTCAATGTCGTCCGTGTCCTGTTGTCTCGTATATCCGTGCGAACTCAAATAAAAAAAATAGTCTGCACCATTTTCGGTAGAAAAAAATAATGCCTAGATTAGAACTACCTAAAAAACAAATACAATGGAAAACCACGGGAATTAATTAAATTACATGGTTATACCGCGAATTTACGTGAGATAAAATCAGATTGTTTTTTGTGCTCGGCTTATTAATTCGAGGGCTGTCAACAGTACGATTTCCTCATATGTTTTTGGAATTACTCAATTGGAGCAGCATGCCTATACTTCTCAAATAGTGTTTTTTAGTACACTTTGATAATTATATAGTTTACATGTACTGTGGCGACAAATAAATTAATGGTATAAACGAAAGGTATTAAAAATGCCGATATTTCTCTCTTATAAATCGTGAAGATGATAACTATAATACTATAGATACGGGATATTAATAAGTCTTCTAAAATTGACATATAGTGTTCGATATGGTATTTTTCCAACCCATGCAGTTTCGAACAAAAATAACAATGTAGCACATACATTTGAGGTTAGTTGTACCAAGCACGAATTTCAAAAGAAGACACACACATAATAATATAAGACAGATCGAGATAGTAAAATTGCTGTCTTCAGAAAACAACGACTTTGTGACAAAGGTAAAACCAATCAGCAAATACCATGGCATGTAGCGTGAGGAAAACATTGAAGTTTCGGGAAGTTTGAGAAAAGTGTAACATATGCATGAACAATGTATTACGCCTGTAAACCTCCAATCACAAATGTCGTTTTAAATGTGACGTCGCCCTCTGTTCATTGTATGCGAGGGATGATCAAAAATGACGTTGACTTTGCTACAACTTACGTATGTGTTAATTGAGCATATATCATTATTAATCGGAATATGTCCGGCATATTCATGACAAAAAAATCCAGGGAAAAATAATTATTCAGTAAAAAAATAACAGACAATAGAAAATTGTCACAAACTGCCATCCGGCGTACGTTAGATTTGGCTTCATGGCGTCTTTGACGTCTTGCATCGATGGATGTCACTGAAGCAGTTTTGAACCTGCTGATCTTTACCTCAAACAGGAACCGAGATAAGACTGTTCCTGTCTCAAATGTGATACGATGATGTTAAGTATTACTACAGCATGTACACTGAGAGACTTTAAAACGCTCAATTTTAGAAAATTTATTTTTTCTAAAACGAAACTGAGTTAACCATTTTGTTCTTGATAAATACGATTTAGATATGTAAGGCTATCATGCTTGCTACAAAACTATGACGAAATTAGATTAAGCAAACAGCTGGCTTCGCTTGAGCTATTTTGGCCCTTTTAGCACGTGATTCACTCACTTTTGCGTGTTCACAAATAAAAACCTGGTTTGTTTGTACCATATGGATCAGCATATATGAAAGACACAAAAAGTTACACAAAAATATGTCGGTAAGCATGTCGCGCTTGTCCAAACATGAAGACCCATATGTTCTTGGCATATTCAAAGCCGGATGTAGAGTCAGTAACATAGCATCCATACACAATTCATCGTCTTCGTAAACGATTCCACATCACAGGATGTGTGAACAGTCGACCTCAACCTGGACAGACACAAATTATAACGCCTAGACAAGATGTACAGACTCTTTATTGCAACATCAATAATTGTCTATGGTCAAAGAGAGATCATTTTCGGTATTTATTTACGATTATTACCTCCCTTCCACTACAAAATAGTGGTTTATCGTTGTGTGTACTTTGGAATCGTGGGGTGGTGTCACATGTGGTTTTCTTATGGATCGATAGATAACTGCCATGGATTTATATCAAGTACACATTGCTCTACACATGCGCATTTGAATTATAATAAATAAGTTGGAGATTCTAGTAAAAAAGACACACCGTATATTGGATGCGGAACTTTTGGAACTCAGTATATGAAAAAAATAGTGAGTAATGTTTGTTAACAGTGTCTTGGACAACAGAAGAGACATATGGTGTTGCCGATAAACATATTTGTGAACTAATTACCTCATTAAACATGGGCGTCCTTATACAAGCCTGGGCATTGTTTTCCCTGGGCATTGGACATTTCTTCGTTGAGTGAAAAGGCGTTTCCTGCCCATAACACAACCCCTAAAACGTTAAAGAAATTCACCAAGCCTTGATTCGGGAATGGGGTAATATGTCCAAACAAGGCCTAACACATATTGCTCCATAAACGAGGCAGGATGCACTGCGCTCACCGTTTCTGATTGGAATTATAATCTGTGATTTTCACATTGAGGGTGTTGCTCCTTGGAACCGTATGTTTTTGTAATTATTATTATGTCATGATCCTTTCAGTCATGCTCATGGGCGTAGGAGCGTCTTCAACATTGGGGGGGGGCAAACATTTGGTAACTTGGGGTAAAAAATTTTTTTGCTCGCTACGCTCGCAAAGTAACTTCCTAATGTCAAATATGTTTACACCCAATATATGCAGAAAACTATTCTCGACATAAACTGTGCTCTTAACGTTCAAAACCCTCCTATATCTATATACTAACTGCGAGTTTGTGGTTCTGTGGTCATTTGGTTTAGTAATTACGTGGTAACTGGAAGTTAATCCGTTCAAGTATAAAGGGGTCCGGGGCATGCCCCCGGGAAATTTTTTTTTCAATGGATCAATCTGGTGCATTCTAGGTGTTCTGAGATACCTTATTTGGCATTCAGAAAGGACCTAAATACAGGGAATTTAAGTTCTTACATTAAACACAATGAAGTGCTTGCATAAAATTTAAATTGCTCGATTTTGAGAGTGAATGTTAAGGTGAAAACGTGCAAACAATGGGTGATGAGCATTGACATATTTTGATATAATGAAGTTGTTTTGCGAGCGAAGCGAGCAAAAAATTTTTATGTTTTTACTAAGAACTGAAGGCAAATTGCCTATAACGAGATATATTAGGTCGTAAATTATAATTTTTCGTCTGAATTATTGGGGGGGGGACCAAAAGATATGTTGGCCCCCCTGTCCAGACATTGGGGGGCCCTGCCCCCCCGGCTCCTAGCTACGCACATGATGATAGAAAATGTATAAATATGTATTTTTGCCAATTTTCATAAAAAAAAACAATGTTAAATAAGTTATTCGAGTAAGTTAAAAACTGTTGCGTTTTTAAAGTCGCTCACGGTAAGGTAACATTTGACATTAAATTGTACACTTCTTGGTGTTTTTCGTGTACGGTTCGATTCCATAGCCACCTGATTATTTAATTGACCAAAAGACTTGTAATTTAGGCCTTTGAATTTACGAATCATTGTAAATAGTAGACCGAGTCCCTACTTATTCACTTAGTTTTCATATGTTCCTAAAGCTGATAATCTAGATAGCTCTAATTGATTGATGGTTGGTTCATTGATTGAATGAATGAATGAATGAATGAATGAATGAATTATTGAATGAATGAATGATTGATTAGATCGATCGATGTGAAATCCCTCATGATAAATGTCATTTTATTTTTAAAACTAACGTTATTATAGTAAATCAGGGAGCTATTTAAAAAAACCAAGGATCGAACCGCGGACCTCTAGCACTGAAGGCGGACTCAACCAGTAAACTCAAATTTATAAAGAGTCAATCCCCTTTTACACCGGCAAAGTTTAACTATAATTCTTCATGTTTTGCTTACGTTTTGCAAATGTTTATGACACTGGCTATGAACGCTAGCCCCGTTCGAATTCATAAGGGAGGTAACCATTGCGTACGTCAACTATTTCGTTCATGGGTAATTATAGATATTTACAAAACTTTAACCAACTGGTACTCTTCAAAATGGAGTTTTGCGGGAAATTCAAGGCGCAAAATATTTAGAAATGTTTCGTAATCTACTGACTCAAAGGAACTCTTGTAATGAAAACCGATGTGTTTGTAGTTATTATATCATAAGATGACTGGTAAGAATATACGATTACTGTAATTTGTCACATATTAGTCTTTAAAGGTAGCCAGCAAATTTCTGGAAAATATCTGAATATCTCCAGAAAATGGACAGTGGAAGGACTTGTTTATCGTCCATTAGAACTGGAAAGGTGTTAGTCGAATAATGCACTTAATTCATTTATTAATCACTTAGTCACTCAGATGCATCCACGCCCCCTCCCCCCTTACGTGGGTTGAGCGGTGGATAGCCCAGAAAACAGCCATGTCTACATCTACATCAATACGTTATGCTGTCATAAATTTGACAATTCTATAACGGTGCGCAAAGAAAAAGAAAAAGGGAAGTAAGGATAGGAAAGACAGAAGGATAGACACGGGCAAATATGATTGCAGGTAAAGTTTAAAAGATATGAACTAATAGAAAGTGTTGCACAGTTACTTTCGGCCATCAGGGCAAGACCAATCCAGCTTCCGTGGCGGTACTAGGGTGCTAGACCCCGCTGACATAGCTCCGGCCCTTCGTTTGGCTGTACTTTGTAACTGTGCGTGAGGATCCCCTTTAGAAGGTAAGGTTGGAGAGCTCATTCTTGAAGGATGCCAAAGAATGAGCCTCAGCAATAGATGCTGGAAGGTTGTTCCACAGGGGGATACAACGAGGAAAGAAGCTGAATTTGAAGACGTCAGAAGATGTAGAATAGGGCAGGAATCTGCTGTTATGAGATGCTCTTGCTCTGCTTTTGATTGGTGTTAGATAGGGGCCTGGATCAATCTCGACGTGGTTGTGGATGATCTTGTATAGCATGGTCAGTTGTATCGGGATCTTTTTCCGGCGAGATTCAAGGGTTTCCCATTTCTGGTCAGATTCAGAAAGCATATCAGAGACACTGCTGATGTTGTGGTACCTGTTGGTAGCGAATCGTGCTGCTCTTCTCTGGACCATTTCGACTTTATTGATGAGGTTTCTATGATGAGGGTTCCAAATAGTGCTGCAATATTCCAAATTTGAGCGGACGAGAGATGTGTAGGCGTTGGTTTTTGTTTCTTTTCTTGTTTTTCTTAAGTTGCGTTTCAGGAAGCCTAGCATGTTGTTTGCCTTTTTTGTTGTTCTGTCTATATGAGTTTTCCAGCCAAGGTCTGATTGCAGGTCCACTCCTAAGTATTTTGATGATTTTTCATCCGCCAATGGTACACCTTTCAGGATGTAGTTTGAGCGAAGAGGAGTCTTGGATCGAGTTACTCGGAGGACACTACATTTCTGAGGGTGAAAATCCATCCCCCACAGTTTCTCCCACTTTGCTAGAGAGTCTAGGTCTTGTTGGAGTATCTGCTGGTCTTGTTCGGTCTTTATCTGGCGGTAGAGAATGCAGTCATCTGCGAATAGGCGTGTCTTTGAGCGGATTCCCTCTGGAAGGTCGTTAATAAATAACAGGAATAAGAGTGGTCCCAATACTGAGCCTTGAGGAACACCACTCACAACCGGGGTTTCTTCAGATGACTCGCCTTGAACAAGAACTCTCTGGGTTCGACCATGCAGGAAGGATGAAATCCACTGGAGCGTCTGGCCTCGGATACCATAATGATGGCATTTCTTCAGGAGTCTTTGGTGAGGAACTCGGTCGAAAGCTTTACTGAAATCCAGTATAATCATGTCTGTCTGCGTCCTCTTGTCAAGTGACGCTGCAAGCTCATGCTGTAATGTTAGGAGCTGAGTCTCGCAGCTTCTCTTCGCCCTGAATCCATGTTGACAGTCATGAAGTATGCTGTGCTTGTCCAGGTGTTTCATGGTGTGGCTAACTATGACATGCTCAAGTAGCTTGCAGCAGATGCTAGTGAGGGAGACCGGCCGATAGTTTGCGGGGTCCTGTCTTGAGCCTTTCTTGTAGATGGCAGTAACATTTGCCTGTGTCCAGTCATCAGGTACTTTTCCTTCGTCAAGTGAAGTCTGGAAAATCATGGTGATGATTGGGGCCAGAGCTGTTGCACAGTCTTTAAGTATGCGTGCTGGTATGCAATCTGGACCTGTGGCCTTCTTTGGGTTGATGTTGTGTAGTAGCTTCAAAATTCCGTCTTCGGTAATATGAATTTGGTCCATATCCGGGGAAGGTGTTCCTGCTGGTGTGGGAATGTCATCATACTCTTGAGTGAAGACTGACTTATACTGCTTGTTTAGGATGTTTGCCTTGTCACTAGCGGAGTTGAATAGTCGCCCTTTGTCTTTTAGAGGTGAAATGCCTGAGTTGTCTTTCCGTAGTGATTTGATGAAGCTCCAAAATCTTTTCTGTTTAGGCTGTTTATTATGTTCTGTGTCTTCAGGTTCTATTATGTTGTTTATATATGAGTGGTAGGCATTTCTTTCAAGTTTCTGGAATTGTGCTTTCGAGTTCTTATATTTTCTTATGTCGGATTCTTTCTTAGTTTTCTTCATTCTGGTGTACAATTTCGATCTTCTTCTAATGGCCCTTTTCAAGCAGGTGTTTATCCATGGTTTCTTCTTGTGGTCTTCTTTAATGAGTTTTGTTGGGATGTGCTTGTTCATCAGAGATAAAAGAGAGTTTTTGAATAGTGTCCAAAGGGTGTCAACTGAAGCGTTTTGCAGTGATGTCATCTCTGTGTAGAGATTGTGTAGCCCATTGTTGAGGTCATCGTAGTTGGCCTTATCATAGGTAAGCACCTTCCGTTTTAATGGTGGTGGCTTGTGAGGATGTAGGCTGGCCTCCACATAAACTGCTTCATGGTCTGAGATTCCTGGGATTACTTCTGTCGAGTTGATAATCGAACTGTTGTTAGTGAAGAAAAGGTCCAGGATGTTACTAGAGTGTTCGGTTGTACGTGTTGCATCACTCACTTGTTGTTCTAGGTGTTTATCATTCATAATGTCAAGTAATTGGTGACACTGTGGACCCCTTGAAGCTGATGGATTTACACTGTTACTTTCCCAGTCAATATCTCCAAGGTTGAAATCACCCCCCAACCATATGTGGGCCCAATCAGGAATTTTGGACAGGCTTGTGTCAAGGTGGGCGAGATATTCTGGCTTGTCCATGTTTGGCGGACGGTAGAATGCACCTACATAGAGGTTGCTTGCTCCGGTGATAGTGATCTGTACCCACAGCATCTCGCAGTCACTGTCTGTGTTGATTTCTTCTGGCATCATACACTCAAGTCTCTTGTCGACGAGTATAAACACACCGCCTCCTCTCCCTTTCTGTCTCTTCTGAAGACATTGTAGTTGGCAGGGAAGAACTCACTACTCTGGTGGTTTGCTGTGAGCCAAGATTCTGTCCCGATTATGATGTTTGCTCCAATGTTTTCGCTGATGACCTGCAACGAGGCTTTCTTGCCAACAACTGATTGGCAGTTAATGTTCAAGACTTTCAGGGGAACATCTTTCCTTTTCTGTTTACAAGAGTGGATGTTTTGGAGGTTGTTTGTATTAGCAGATAGGCTTGAGTGGGTGAGGTTGGTGTCGCTGTTCATGGTGGTGCATGGTATAGACATGTCACTGTGCAGACGATAGCGTACTGGGTTGGCATCTTTGTTTGGAGATGAGGTAGCACATGGGTGGTTGAAGCTCATGTCGCAATCCGTTGACTGGGTGGTTGAATCAAGCTGAAGGGGGTCAAAGGTGTTTGTTGTTTCATAGAAAGTGAGGTCGAATAGGCATAAGGAGAAGTTTGGAAGTCCGCAACTTACACAATCCCATGATATGTTTCTTAGAGCTAGGTAGACTTGGTCGCTCATTGCCATGCAGTCCTGGTGGTACCATAGCTTGCACGAGTCACACTGCACTCCTGGTGTGGTCCATTTCACAGCCTTTTGACAAACTCCGCAGGGGAATTTGGGTGGTCTAGGACCGGGATTTGGTTCCGGTGCATAGGACTCTTGGAGTAGAAGCATGCAGAGATAGAGTAAAACGAGTCTCTCTCGACAAACCGGGCCTTTTTGCTTAGACATTGACGTATGTAGTGTCAGTACTAGCTGCAACGAAGGCGATAATTTTATATTACTGGGACTTATAACTGGTGCCCCGTCAATAATTCCTACCTTACCCTCTTCATAGTTGTCTGGTTGCAGTCTCTTGGCGATGAGTACACTCACAACAAGGAAAACAGCGTAGAAATGGTCAAACATTGCATATTTCGTATTTCGTGACCGGAAGTAAACAAAGATTTATTTTACTCAAAACGAGGCTGTAGGAGAGGGCCGTTGAAAAAGTGATATGTTACAATATATCAGTGATTCTGGTCGTCAATTCTGGTTGTCATGCTTACATAACCATCTTACCCAACCTTCTATGATAAAGATGGAGAAGGGGAAAAGAGAAGATAATAGGAAAACAATAATTTGTTTCAGCGGTAAGAAGAGGTGTGCGCACCACACCGGAAGTAAGAATATGGTGTTTTTACATTTAACTTTTCTAGCTTCTTTTTCTCCATACAGTAGGCATATTCCCCCGCATAACAGGAACCAATACCCCGGGGACAAAATTTAGTTGTCAGGGGCTGTGGAAATTGCGGAGATTTTACCAGCTGCTGTCCAGCTGCTGTCTCCCACAGGGCGGAGGTTTTGACAACGGTTAACCACAGGGTACAGTATCAAGAGTAGTTTCCCTTATAAATGTATTAATGAATATATAAAGTATGCATGTATATATATTACTACTACTCTTGATACCGTACCCTGCGGGATGAACGGGGCCGTGCCTCGTGGATGCAACTGACTGGTGCATTATGCCAGCCATACCTCCTGATGATCGAGTCAAGTCTCCACATAAGTTAAACCAGCTCTACACAGTAGGTAACCAGGAGCCAGTTGCATAGCCACACGCAATTGAGTGCTTTTAAGTAGCATTTTATTTTTACTATTTTTATGCAATCACATGTTACCAGCCAGTAGTGTTCACATCCACTAGGCACTACGGCGCTGCCCTTTCCATTTCTCAGCTCTCTAATGTGCTTCAGTATACCTCTGCATGATTCTGTCACACTTCTGACAACTGTAACATTACTAAATAGAAGAGGAAAAGGTGCACCTGACGTCAGTCCCAACCCATGTCCCCTTAGTATACTAATCTGAAGCTCTGCCAACTAACCTAGCTTAATTAGTGCCTGCCATTAGTCATGTCTAGCGTATAGCAGTGCCTCAAATTTCCGTAGTACCCATTGCACTATTGGCATGCATATATCCTTGGTATGGCCTATGGGATATATACAGTTGTGTGTGTCACATACACGAAACACACTAATTAATTCACTTTAGAAGTGCACTATCACTTATTTCACACAAAAAATTGGCATTAAATAAGAGAACATTTTTTTCTACTTTTTCTGAGCAGGTTACTTGCTAAACTTGCAGTAGCAACAGGTTGAACAGGATATGTTACAGCTTATGTTACATTGTGAATGTCTGCTACAGTTTGCATCATCTGTCTAATCATTTTTACTGAGTTTCTAGCCGGTCACGGGTGTATGTGTGTTGTAGGTGGCACCAAGAACTGTTAGCATTGGATACCATGGAAATATTGGTATCAGACAATCCACTTATCCACTCCCATTAATGTGTAGAAAGGAGTAGATTTTCGTTTGATGTTTTTTTCCGGGGGCAGCCCAATGCAACATATACAGTGAATAAAAAATTCAATAACTTTTTTCAGGCACTGAATATTGAGATGAGTCGTTGTTAAGAAGATACTTAAGAAGTTACATTTGTTTAAAGAACTGTGACTGAATATGGCGGACACACAAATCCAAGCCTTGCTTGGTCAAATGCAGAAGACGCTGGAATGCTCAATATGGTAGGATCATTGATTTATAAGTATTAATTGACTCAGTTGACTGTATTTGATGTATATGTATGGTATTTATTATAATCATTATTCCCTTACCCAAGCAAGGTTGGAGAGGGAATATTTATTTGCCCTTGTCAGTCCTAGATACTATTTGAGTTATTGCCCTTGCTTTATATTTGGCTTGTTTTGATACTATCAAATAAAATTAAATAACATGGCCAATATCATGAAAGAACATATAGTAGTCTTTCTGACTTGGGCCATGAAAGACAAAACATATTCTACCTGACTTGGGCCATGAAAGAACATATTCTACCTGACTTGAGGCATGAAAGAACATATTCTACCTGAACTGAGGCATGAAATAATTCAGTATGTCCAACCAAGGTGTGGGAAATCTGTAATATGTTCAAGTTGTGCTTCAGTACAGTTGTCAAACTGGGTTGGAAGATTTACCATAGTCGGCAATGTTTAGGCAAGTATTGTCATAGCCCTGGGCGTGTCAAAATGGCAAGTGTTGGCATGCTTAGCTTGCGTCTGTGTCCTTTCTTTACAAATATATTTTGGATTTGTTAACTACTTTTCAGCCTAGAAATGATGACCAGACCGGTATCTACAAGTTGTGGACATCAGTTTTGCAGGTACTGTTAATAAGAAACTTTTATCATAAATTTATATTTTGTAAGGACTGTCTGTCCCCATTTTCCTTAACTTTCCAGTCCATAACATACACATGCCTCCTAAGATTCTGGAATACCTTGCCACAAATAATCTCTGTTTCATGACCACATGTCATAGTCAACAACAAGGCATCTACTTCAAAGCTCAAGGTCACAAATCGATGGGTGCCCGCAAGACTGTAGTAACTGCATATAGATAAAGAAGGACTTACTACAGTATTGCAGGCACCCCTCGAAATGTGTTGTTATATTCTTATGTGTAATGTTTTTAACGGTATATAATGTCCCTTTAGTAATTATTTTCTAGATTCAGTTTACATGGCCACATGTAAGACAAGTTTCATGTTGCAGTTAGTCTGCGATAACAAATCTCTGACAGCTGTTTGGATAAAGAAGTTGATGTAAATTCCAAGCATTGCACTTGTGCCAATGTGTGGTCTTTACTTCTTATTAACTATTTACATTGGATAAAATATGTAAAAATGCAACAAAAGTAGTGCCCCAAAGATCATAACAATAAACGCGTGACACACCTTTTACATTTTACAGATTTTGCTTGATGGAATTCTTGCACAGAAAGAAACAAGTTCCATGTCCTTTATGTAAGAAGACTATCACCAAAAGGTATGTTCATGACCTTTTGTGTGAGTAGATGTATTTGTAGACTTTCAGTAGATTATAATACAAGGAGTTATTTTTGTTATGGTGATATTGTAAGATTACAGGGCTCGACACTAACGCTGGTCTGCTGGCCCCAGGCAAGTGAAAATCAAGAATGCTATGTGAAAGTCTTGAAGGACCAGTACAAATTTTACGCTTCTTTTCTTTTGGACCATCGACCAAAATAGTGTCAACCCCTGGATAACGGTTACTTAATAATTCACGTACAAAAGTGTTAACATTGGATTTTGTTTTTGTTAAAACCTTTGTTTTGTGGAATTTCCATGTTTCATATCTTCAAATGCATCAATGTAAATGTTTAAATAATATACAGTTTTATTGGTATGATTGGCATGTGATAATATAAAGGTAACAAAGAATGAGAAAAATATGTCGTTAGCGCGCTTGTCGCCCTATTCCGGCGATGCAGGTTCAAATCATCTCATATGCCTGCCATATTTCAGCAGAAAGCTGACTGGAAAATAAAGACTATGGCTGGGAAGTTTATCTAATTACATTTTAGCTCCACTATTCAGTGTGTCTACCATTGTTATTTGCTTATAGTTCAAAGTTGTTGTATATATATGTAGTGACTATTTTTACATACAGGAGTTTAACAGAAAGAGAACAACTTGGAGAGATGGTGGAGGGTGTGAGAAATATGATAACTGCCTTCCAGAAAGATACAGGTGCTTTGTGTAAGTGTATAATCTGATCTTCCTTTTCGCTAATATTCAGGTTCAAAAGTCTTTGTATGCCTACTCAGTATATCTGATATAAGATAATCAGATGAGAAATAACTCATACTTATTACTATGCTATTCATGCTTTATCCAGTCACTTCCGGCCAAATCAGCCCGATAACAGGGTGCCGGATAACATTTTCAATAAACCGTCAAGTGGTCATGTGACTTGCACTAAACCGTCACCTCATCACGTGATCTGACGGACTTCTTCTTAAAGCGGGGTCGCTGGCTGAAACTCTGTATCCGAGGATGAGGTTTTCCTATTTAAAATGAGCTTGGGTCGATCAATAATTGTTCTACGACTTACCTGCGTGAACATGACGTTATCAAGATGTCCGACGTTGTTGTTTTGTCGTGACGTCAGTGAACGAACGTGACGTTACGCACAAATAATGAAAAGGCAAATAAATATTCCGACTTTTATTCCCTTTTTAAAGCAGATGTAGTGACCGGATAAATAGAATAATAGGTTAGTGCCGTGGAGTGAGTGAAAGTTTATCCGGCTCGGCTGCGGAAATTATCGGATTCGCCTACGGCTCACCCGATAAATTCCTCCGCCTTGCCAGATAAACTTACTCATCCACGGCACTAACCTATTATTCTCTATATAATTACAAGATGAGTCAAGTCAATGCAGTACAAAATGTTTTCCGAAGAGCATACAATATACAAATTGTGTCCTAAATTAAATAATTTATCATGAGATTTAGCCTAGGATGCTCAATCATAGAATGTGATGATTATAGCCCGTAGTAGTCTGTGATTTGTTTTCAAATGTGGACAATGATCAGTTGATGGCTTACCTTGATGTCAAGCGCCATGGTCACAAATAGGGCACATTTGTTTTCTTTCCGACAGCTACTGTTATACTATGATTTATTCTATCTATTGTAGTTTCTCCCCCACGAGGTCCCCAAACTTCAATATTACCTGGCACACCTGAGTCTATTCAAGGGAAACCAGCCAGCAAGGAATCTAGCTCTCGTAGGAGAAGCAATATTCGCCAGAGCAAGAGAGGTCAATCATCAGGTATGTTGTTACTTTTATCCTCCAGGCAAAATTTAATTCAGTGCAAGTGTACAAAAAGTGAGATCTTCTATATTAATGTGGTGTTTATTTTACAGAATTTATGCAAATGTCATTGTAAATTATTAGGTGACGTCTTGGCATTAACAGGTTTTGAATGTATGATATTTCTTTTACAAGCTAGCCATGTTGTTAGGGATATGATGCTACAGGACCTGAAATGTAAAAGATTTGTTGAAAGCCTCAACCATTTTCACACAAATTTTGCCAGAGATCCAACATTTGTCATAGCAACCAAACCTTTGTTGTGTCATTAATGTACAATGTGATTATAGTGCCATATTGTTGTTTCCCAGATACACATGAAGACACAGATCCAGTCATTGAAACAACAACTTCTGAAAGGTAATTAACAATCATATTTGATTCCGACACCCCTGCATGTTAGTGTATCAAACATTTTACTGGTATACTATAAATCATTTAATTTTAATGGGACGAAATTCCGTAGTTTTGGAAAAAGACCATTTCAATGGGACGTTGATTTGTGGATTTTGCATTTCAGGTAAAAAGGGGTCAAAATTATTTTTCGATGGGATTTGATTTTGTGGTTGAAGGTGAACCACGAAATTTGACCCCAAGAAAATTAATGATTTTACCAGATGACATTTTTGATGAAACTTGAAAAATCAAACAAATGAACATCAATTGAATTAAACAAGTTATCTGAAGTTACCATATGTGGTGGAATAGCTTGGTGTCCTTATTGAGCAACATTGAGCAAACAAAAGCATGTTGGGCTACTATTTGAATTAATTTACTTTAACTTCATTAATATAAAATGGCTGTGAATAAAACTCTTCATTTTTGACGAAGCAAAATCAATTATTATTATACCCCACATCTTTGATGACAGGGTATATTGCTTTGCTCATGTGTGTCTGTTGGTCGGTCTATAGACTGAATTGTTTCCTTTCAATAATTCAAGAACAGTTCTTTAGGAACTTTAAACTTTGCACGAAGGTTGGTCAGCAACAGTAGATGATGCCTATTGATTTTGAGGTCAATAGCTCTAAGGTCACCGTGACCTTTACCATTTCGGTCTATTTGGCTGTCATAGGGGTATACATGTTTTACATAGAGGATCTATCACTTGTTGTCAATTGATATCAATTTATATTAAACAAGTTTTGGAAATTTTTAAGCTCAGAGGCTCGCTTAATGATATTTCCTGAACGAGTTTAATATAAATATATCAATTGACAACGAGTGATAGATTCTTTATATCATACGACGCAAAAAACGTAAAATACGCATTGTTTTATTGGAAAAACACACACATGTAGTATAACTTCTACTGGACATGTCATATAAGATTATAAATACTCGCTGTACTAACCCGTATACAAGGAATGTCATGTGATATAAACATCTTGTTTATTTTCAGGGTTAGTAATACAAGTTTTAATCATGAGGAAGGTCAACCATTGCCTGATAAGAAGAAAATTAAATCTGGTCCTAAATTCAGAAAAGCAAAGAATAAGAAAATTTCCGTTGTTAGTGACGACAAATCGGACAATATTGATGACAATAATAGACAGAATGAGTTGTTAAAATACATTGCTGAAGGTAGACACGGAACTAATACACCAGCACACATGGACATAGAAAGTACTGCTACAGATGATACTAATGTAACTACAGTGGAAGAAAACAGTGCCAGTACTTCAGGAATTGAATCAAAATTCTCTTCTACTCCCGTTACAAGCTCCAATGAAAATTGTGAACTTCCCAGGACATCTAACAAGAAAACTACAAATTCCATTGAAAACTGTGAACTTTCAAGGACGTCTAACAAGAAAACTACAAATTCCAATGAAAACTGTGAACTATCGAGGACGTCTAACAAGAATACTACAAGTTCCATTGAAAACGGTGAACTTCCAAAGACATTTAACAAGAAATCTAAAACTTTGTTAGTTTCAGAATCTGTAGATGTTGTTAATGATGTGATTGATATAGATGCTGATCATGATGTTGACATTAGTGATAGAGTGGAGGTAGATTTAAATGATGTGGAAGATGTTGATACTGGTGCCGACGAAGTGATTGATCTGGATTGTTCACCAGATGATGTGTGTACTAACTTATCAGGATCTATTACTGTAGATTCACAATCATCTAGTGGTCCATTATTTAAAACACCAGTTGATTTAAAAGTTGGTAGCAAGAAAGCTTTAGTCAAAGATCCAGTTGTTAAAAAGACAAGAACTTTAAGATCTAGAAAAGAAACTGTTGTTAACAAAGAAGAAGATGATGAATTGGGCAGTGCTAGTGATATTATTATGACTCCCGAAATAAGTGTAGCCAAAGAAAATAAAATTGGGAAAACTTATAGTAAAAAAGATAAAGAAGTTCATTTGAAAGAGAAAAAGTCAACAAAGAAAGTTGCTGATTGGTTAAAAAACATAGGTGAACCAGCTGCACCAGAAAACAATATTGAGACTAAAGCTAATTTCAAAAACGAGAAAAAAGTGAAAACCTCCTTAAAGAAGAGTCTAAAACTACTGAAAGAGGAAGAGGAAATGGGGAAAAAGATGAAACACTTGGCGCAACAAATCCAAGATAAAGAGAAGAGTCTGTTGTTTGAATTTGAGGACTTCGACTGCAATGAAGTAAGTAAGGGCAATGGAGAAGGTGACAAAGGTTCTGCTGATGCTGCTATTGTTATAGCGGAGGATGTTAATGAAACAAGTGACACTGAGGAGGGAAAAGTTATGGAGACAGTTGATAAATCTGTCACCATGGAAATCAATGAATCAAGAACAGCAACAGTATCCATTCCAGAAACTGATACAGATATTCAAGTGAGCAATGTTAGTATTAATGAAGGTGTTTGTGTTAGTAAGGTAGATGAAGGACTTTCAAGTGGGGATGAAATACCTAAGATTTTAAATAAAAGGAGGATATTTAAATCAAGAGTTCAAAAAAGTAGTGGTGATGACACAAATCGAGAAAATGTGCCAAAAAATGAAAGTGTGTTAGAAAAGTCAGTTCAAGGCCAATTTTCCGATGTTAATGATATTGTTGAGAAGAAAGGGGATACATGTAGTACCAAAGAAAGTACTGATAACCTGTCATGCTCTGATCCGTATGAATTTAAATCCAGCCAACCAACTCCTAAGAAAACGGTGGTAAATAAAGCTAAAGGAAAGGGAAAGAAAAATAAGAAAGCCGGGAATACGGTTCAGAAGAAGACCAAGACTGGTGTGAAGAGAGCAGCTGTTGTTGAGGTACTGGAAGGTGCTAATGATGAAGTTAAAGTTGAGAAAATCTGGAATAAAAACATGAAACCCGATAAAACAATCTTGAAAAATAAAAATGACTTAAAAGAGATAAATGCAGTTTCTATTCAGCTACAGCAAGCTGAGAGCTATGATTTGCTGACTAGTACCCAAGAAGCTGCTAATTGCATTGATGAAGAACAGAAAAAACTACAGGCTAAAACTGTTGACCAAAGTTTGGAACCAAATGCGAGTAGAAAACGTGTAAGGTTTGCTGAACCAACAATATCGGATTTTGTGTCAAGCAGCCATATTGATATGATTGGATATAGGAAGGCGAAAGAAGACTTTACAAACAAAACCAAAGACGCACCGGACAGTAAGACTAGTACGGAAACTGATGTAGTAAAGGTTGCTCCAAGGAAACTGGTGGGTCAGACGACGAAGTCAGAAGCCAGCGTTGAAGATCCTGATGTAAAATCAGGTAAGGTTTTATGTATTCTTCATGAACATAATTAACAATCACACTCAAGTTTTGAAAGTTGATAAGGATGTCCTGTTAAACCTTAAAAGCATTAATATGTACAAAAACTACAATGGAGACCATCTTACAATATACTATTTGCCCAATTTATTTTCGCAAAAACTAACTTCCCAGTTTTGATGATTGTCGGCATATTCGCAACTTCGAATTTTCGCGTTATTAAGTCATGAACTCTTTCAAGGCTACTTAATTTCATGAATTTCGACCGCTAATGAACTTTTCAAAATTAAATTAAAAACAATTCTTGGTTTACATTATGTTAGTTCTCTTGTGAACTTGTCCTTTCAAAACAGTATATGGATGGAACACTGGTTTAACCGTTTACAGTGCATAGTGAAAAAAAATGTATATGAGTTCTTGGTGAGTTTTACATGAAATTTATTTTATGGAACTTCAGATAATATAAAGTATTCCCTATTGCCATGTACACTGTCGTGTTAATTGCTTATAGTGAAATTGAAAAACACATACATTAGCTACAAAAATGTAAGAAAATGATAGATTTTGAATTCTTGATGTAATTGTACATTTTGTATGTATGTATGTATGTATTTATTCAGACATGATGTTAGATGATGATAGTAGTGGTACAGATGACCTTGACATTGAACCAACTCAAGATCAATTTGAGCAGCCTAATATTGGTATGTATTAGAGCTGATTAAGTCTTACACTCTATAAAGTTGATGTTCAGCGGGTTCATTTGACTCGGGAGTAAGGGTTTGATCCTAGAAATTTCCAAAAAGTCACACTTTGACCCTCAAGATTTTGGTTTGAACGATCATTTTCTCTTAAATCTTAAGTTATTTGCCTATGAAATGGAAAGATTTAGTCAAAGTTTCAAAATGACCATTCAGCTTTAGAAGCCAGGTGAACCCCTGATGTAAGTCAATTGTGCCTCAATTATAACAACTAGATTACATCCATTGGATGACTACCATTCGGCATTGTATATTTTGTATTTGCCCTACTGTCTGAAACTGCTTATAAATGAAGAGATATCTCTTTGCAATCACTTGTAGTATTAGATCATTAAAAATGTTTGCATGAATCTCATAAGATGCATTGATACCAGATCCCATAACTCTGACCCCGTTTTGTCTACATTGTTCCAACCAGGATTTGGTGTGACAGTTACCTAAAGAACCTATTGGTCCTGTAATTATGCCCCTGCTGATTTTCAACCTGAGGGGCTATAGAATTGCCTTCCGTCAGCCTGTCCCACTGTCTGTTGAAGCGTATATGAATGCACATCTATTTTGGTTCTGATTCGGACAAAAACTGTGGCTGCTATGGATATGGAAATAGTGAAAATACTTCAAAATTTGGATCCTACCATAATTCTAAAACAGTTTTCAAGCAGTCTTGTTTTTTACAGAAATCCAGTCTGATGAAATCAAAGTCCAATTGTCTCAACAGTTTGACAAGAAAAGAACATTGGAAAATATCAATGTAAAACCATCATCGGTACCAAAGTCTAGCAGTAAGAATCTGCCCAGAAAGAGCGGAAATGTTAAGCTGAAGAAAGGAAAATCCTATCTAGATGATGAAAGTATTACTTGTGTTGCCGAGACACCACAGATTCCTGTGCTTAGAGACTCACCACTTGTTAATACTGTTGAGGAAACTCCTATGTTACCTTCTATACCAAAGTTTAACAAAAATTTGTCAAAGCCTTTGAAGAAACTAAGATCAACAAGATTCAGTGAGAAATCACCTCATCCATCTTCCAAAAACACACATGAGCTTGATGAGGGTCAAGGAGAACTCTGTGAAAAAATATTTGAAAGTTCCAATTTTGAAATGCATGAAAAGAATAATATGGATTCTATGAACTTGGAAGATCAAGTGGGTGAACATTTAGTTACAAAGGGAAGTAACTCTGAATTGTTTCAAGATGAGTTACCTTTTTTAGATGCTAAACATGAGGATAAATTAGATGTTTCAGCTAGTCTAGATTCGACTCAACCACCGGACATAGAACCTGGGATTATTGCTGAGTCATGCGAGGATATGGATACTAGAGATGAGACGTTAGCAGACCTGGATAATGATTGCTGTGATTCACTGAGTCAACAAAGTGATCTTATTCTTCAGACTAAAAAATCAGTTAAAACATTAAATAAAAGTCATGTCAGTGAAAAATCCAACAATTCTAACCATATAACTTCTAATAGTGATGATGTTATCTGTGTTGAGGATGAAACTATTAATGCCACTTCTAACAAAAGAACTGAAACTAATACCAGCAAAATTGATGAATCATTGTCAACAGGAAGTAGTGGAAGTAACAGGAAGTTGAAAAAGAAGAGGAAGAGTTTCATGTTGGAGGATAATGAAGAGTCCTTGGACTTTGGTTCTCTGACTGTTAGAGATGTTAACACTCAGGATAATGACTGTAACGGTAAGATAGTGAAAGAAACTAAGAGGAAAAGAAAACGAAGTGGACATTCCAATACTGGGGAAAACACAAAAAGTCCAAAAACACCAAAAAGTCCTAAAACATTAGTAAAATTGAATATTGGTCCAGAGCAAAGTGATCATGTATGTGAAACTGAGAAAGACTCCGTTGAAATATGTTATTCAAAAGATATAGAGAGTGTTGGCATCATTGCTGATTCTATTTCTTATTCTTCAGTGGAATCTGAACTTAGTAAAACAAAGTCTGAAAATGCCAGATCATTTAATGATCAAATGAAGCCGAAACCATGTGTTAATAAGTCCGTGAATGAAAACAATTATTCTACCAAATCTCCTTATAAAGGAAGAGATGCACAAGTGAATGAAGCTACTGATGATGTGTATGTTATTGAAGAAACAGAGCGTAATTCTATGGACGCTTCATATACTGACATTGAAATCCCTAGTAGTAGAAAAATCCCAAGACGCAAAAAGAAATCTGGAAAAAAATATTCATGTGAAAAAGCGCTTAATTCCAGTGGGTTATTGGTATCTCCTGAAGAAACTGTGCAATTATCTGGACAGGATAGAGATACTCTAGCAGACACTGCTATGCCATCTTTAGATTTAAGTCCATTAGAGGAAGAGACACTTGGTAGTCCGACGAAATCCTCAGATAGCCATTTGTATGCTACAAAAGGAAGCAATGAGCCAAGTGATTCCCCAATTGGTGAAAAAGACACAAAAGTTAAGTCCAGTCTTAAGAACAGCCCACGTGAACTGTCCATTGACAGGAAAGCTGAATCAGATACTCCAAGCAAGAGGTTATCTAAGGATCCTGATTACAGTCCTGAAAATAAGAAGAGAAGATCTGGTATAAAGGCTGTCAGAGGATTTGCCAGAAAGAAACAAGCACATATACAGTCTCCTGCAGTGTCCAATCACTCACTGTCTCCAGTGTCAGGATGTGAGAAGTATAAATCCTCCAAGAAACGCCGAGAATTTGATCCTACCATTTCTGCATCACCTGTCCATAAAACCGATGCCAAACCATGTGATGGTGTATCAGATACCGATTTAAACACATCTGCTGTAGGTGTTAAATCTATGGGTACACCGGATAAACATATCACAGTAACCAATATATCCAAATACAGTCCTTTAGTGTATAAACTCAAATCTAAGAATAATGAATCCCCGCATACTAAGTCAAAGAAAGTGAAACCTGAAATTATTGAACTGAAAATTGACTTGACTTCGAAGGAGATGATACAAGATAGCTGTGCACTGTCTCCTAATGAACTACCTGACTTGGATGATAACCATGTGAGTCTGAATGAAACTGATGATATAAGTCATAAAAATGATGAAAATTCCGATGAAGAAACAAAGGTGGTTGAAGAGCATTCTCTGTCTGATTCCAAACACCCTAAGAAACATTCTGTGAATATGGAATGTGACTATAGTGAGCAAGGTTTCCTTGACGATAGAAACACGATTCCTGAAACTTTGTCTCCAACTGCTGACGTGATCAATAAACTGTCACAGCAGTCAAATAGAGCCGAGCTGGACGATAAACAAGACAATGAGATAGATACTAATGTTCTAAAGGAAGACGTAGATCTAGATTGTGCTAGTGTGAGTTCTAGTTCCAGTTCAGATTTTAATCTGGACTCATCAGAGGATGAAAGTCCTGCAAAGGAAGCAATGAGTGTGATTTCTAATTACAATAAAATAGTAAGTAAAAGTTTAGAGGTAGATAATCCATCCAAAACCGCCAGCAAAAGTGACTTAGGTGTCCGAAACAAGAAAAGTGTGAAGTGCCAGGAGAAACACTTGGATGAGAATGCAAGAGTTGAAGTGAATTTCAATGTGGTTGGTATGTATTCTAGTAAACTTGACAGTAGTTCTGAAGATTCAGTTGCTGGAGATGATAATGACCTTGTTGCCATGGAATCAGATGGGGAAGGTGATAATGACCTCGTTGTCTTGGATACAGATTCTAGCATGGAAGGTAAAGCTAAGCGAACTGTAGATAAAGCAAGATGTATAGACTCGGATGATGACAGCGATGATGCATTAGATCATGTGATCAGAAAGAAAGGAGCAAAGAGGCCCATCAGTAGTGACAGTAGTAGTGATGATGAAGGTAGGTTGAGACTAAGGTGATAAATTAAATATGAGCCATTCTCCAGAAAAACCTGCTATTTTGACATTATGTAATTACAATATCTATGAACAAGTTTTTCAAAAAGCTCAAAAATAAGAAAAATACACATCAATTGATTCTATTTCAAGTAAGTTACCCATATTGTTTAAAACTCTGTATATTTTATATGTAACCTTCGTTAAATAAAGATGTTATTATTATTATTATTGTGCAATATTTTAGCTTAAAAATTTCCTAAGATTTACATCGAAAGCATATGTATACTTGTTGCTATGGTGACCAATTTTGGAGGAGTATTCTGATTGAGAAAAACGCGGAGTAAGTTGATTAAAACAGTAATGGTCTATATCTGAATGAAAACATTTTCGATTTTGATTCACATTTTGCAAATTAAACCATGATTCTAACCATGATGCTATTCAATGTTTTGTTACAGATGAGAACAGTCAGCGTATGAACTTGACGTCTTCCTCAGCTTTTTCTAGTCAGAGTGAGAATATGACTACTCAGGTGAGTACATGCTAGTTACAATGATACAAATAGTTACTTATTTTGTGTGGGTAAAGTAAACACACATTCAGTTTCCCTATCTTCCATGCAGGCTGTGCTGAAATAAGTCGCTCAATCAAATAATTGCTAGTTTCCCTGATACGGTATGCTACTAATTATATTTTTTTGCTCCAACATCAACTGATGCAGAAGGCGTATGATGATTGTCCTGTCTGTTGATTGATTGATTCCTTTGTCGGTTACATTGAAACTGTTAACCAAAACTTCAAGTTATTGAAACTCTTTGAAGTTCCTCAAGTCATTGCTTTCATACTTTGCATACTTGTTTACCATTATGAACACATTATATTGGTGAAGCAATGTTACACTGTCCTACAATTTAACACAACTGTGGCACCTGATTGACTTAGTTTGTTTTTATGGAAACGGCTTCCACCAGGGCATACATGTTTATTGAATGCAGTCTATGTTACTTCAGGAAAGGCAGTCATTGGAGAAAGATTTAGAGAGAATGGCAGCTGAAATGAAAGCCATGAAAGAACAGTTGAGGAAAAGTAAAGAGCAGGCATTGGTAGCTTCTATAGGTAGGTATATGAAATACACAAACTCAATCCTCTTAAAACTTAAGTGTATCATTCGGAAATATTCAGTTGTACAGTTTTTCCATTTAAGCCAGGGTTGGTATTCACAAAGCATCTTTATAAAAAACTTTAATATTTTGACTTCAGTTAAAAAATTGAACTGCACATATTTTGCAAGAAACTAAGAATAGCTCATAGTTTCTTGGTTATTATTGTAGCCCTTTACATAACGCTTCAAAACAATTTAAAAAGTTGATAATCTTATTTTTTCTGTTTAGCTGAATCATTTAAGGACATTGTACGACTGACTTTGAGTAAATTCTAAGTTTTCCCTCAAGATGTGAATGCCACCCTTTGTATATTATTAATACCTGCCAAGTACTCCTATTAAAATTGAGTTACTCCTCTTTTCGTTGTTAATTTCTGGTTTTCGAAGTTCACCTAACTATGAACAAAGGTACATTTAATTCATTTTTTGGTCTTCTGTGCCATATTTATAACCAATAGAATTAATACCTTCCTTGTTTATGCATCTTAATCCCTTTTAAATCACATTTAAGTGCATCTTGTGACATGTTTTGCTTGATCACTGCTATTTTGGATTTAACTAACGTGGTAGCTATATATGATTTCAGATAGAGCAGATAAGGTAACCATGGATACATCACATGATATAGATGATTCCTTGGAGAGTATAGAAGATATACTATCAGATGATGGTGGTGATGATGATTTATTCCTATCTCAACCAGCGTATGATAGTCATAATGATGATGTGGTGGATGTATGTATGGATGTCGAGGCCAAAGTGGAAGGTAGGACTCAAGTTATCTATAGCCTGGCTAGTGGTGTGTGAGAGGTCGTGAGTTAGATCTCGGGCCATGACATACTTAAGTCATTAAAAATGGTCCTGGGGCATGTACCTTGCTTGCTGTTTAACATTGTTCTTCCTGGTAATAGTAGGTTTGCCCATTGTCAAATGATGTTCTGGAAAGTCTCTGTATAACTGAGATAAACAATATTTAAAAATCAATCAATTACTAAAAATCAATCAATAACTAAACAATGTAACTTGCTTCCGGAAAAAACCTTGTTGTATAGGTAGCTTGTGTGAATATCTGGTATGTTGCTCAAGCTTGAAAGTGGAGATAGTGGGGTCTAGGTCACTGTTACTAAAAATACTAAAAATTGGTGAACTGGTTTAATATGGATGAGTCTACTTTATTAGCTTTAACAGATTTAAATTTTGCAGATGATTCTATACACACAGTACCAGAAAGTCAGCCTAACAGCATTGCATACCAGCCTGTTTTTCCTATTGTTGTATACCAGTCTTTTCCTGATCCTGAGGATGAGAACCAATCTACTTCAGAAGATGAGAACCAGTCTGCTCCTATTGATGGGAACCAATCTGTGCCTGAGGTTGAGAACCAATCTATTCCAATGAATGGGAACCAGTCTGTGCCTGGAGATGAGAACCAGTCAGTTCAAGAAACTGAGAATGAGTCTACTCCCGAGGATGCTAACCAATCTATTCCTGAGAGTGAAAACCAGTCTATTCCAAAGGAGATAGATATACAAGATGTTGTGATAAAGAGAGATATTGGTATAGTGGTGACAGGACTGAATGTCTCACAAGTTGTAAGTATCCCAGTATCATCTTGTCATTGCAAAACGATATGTAGCGATTTCCACAAGAGGTAATCCATGCCTTCTATATTTAATTTATTCACTGAATGAAGGCACTAGGCAGTGCTTTGCTTAGAAAATGGACATTTTGTATCATGATATCTTGTCATTGCTCAATTTAATCAATGCCTTTAGCTAAACTTTATATTTACTAAATCATAACAAAAGCTAAATTGGATAAATTTCATATTTCCTGCATTCATTTGAAAGCTACTGAGACTGGGGCTGAGGAATTGGGCTGTGACAGTTGTCAAAGATAGAGGGCATAATGTCCCTTCAGGCTAAGTGGTTTAAACAAAAGCAAGTAGGGTGGCACAGTGGTCAAGTTGATATAATTGCTCTTGCCTATGCACCATGTGGTTACTGGTTTGAGTATCATCTAATTTTAGACCAAGAAATGTAAAGATGACACAATGTCACACATTTTGGTTAACCGCAACTATTGTCTGATACTTTGTTTTAGTCTTTACATTTTGATTTATGCTTGATAAATTTATTTACTTGTACCATTTCTATTTTGCTGAAACTTTTTTATTTGTATAATTTATTGACACCAAATTACTGATGCAGGCTTATCAAGTGCTTGGAGGGTTATAACTAGTATTGGTATGACCGCGTCACCTTAGGTCAGTGGTTAGCATGATTGCCGCATAAATCAGCGACCTGGGTGGAGGCACTCGTATGTCTGTCATATTTCAGCAAAAAGCTGACTGACAAATAAAGACTAAGCTAAACATGTTATTATCTTATGCTAAATGTTTTTCAGCAAGATACCAAGAGATTAGCTGTGAAGAATGGATGTAAATTCTTCAGCAAGTTTAACGATTCTGTCACCCATGTTGTTGTCAACCCAGGTATGATAGAAGTACTTGAAATCGCATACTGTCTTTCCCATAAAAAGAATTGATATTCATTATGAGATTACCATGTATTTGACATTTATCTAGCCAATTTGATTTCGAAATTGAATATGTATGTAATGTTTATGATAGAGTTATATGTAGAGAGTCACAAATTAATTACTTAATTATTTATAATCTGGTTATTGAGTTGCTTCAGGAGATAGGGGTCTGGTTCGCCTTTGTCATTGGGTAGACGCCATATCATTGTTTTGTGATAAAAATATTCAAATTGAACTTTGAGTACTGTTGAACAATATTTGACATATATTTTCAGCCGAGGATGATGATACAATGTGTGATAGAACACTTAAGTTCTTCCAGGGTATAGCAAACAAATGCTGGATTGTGAACTACTTCTGGATTGTTGATAGCAAACAAGCGGGACACCTTCTACCTGAGGTTGGTATTACTCTGCCATGATATGTTCTGTTGGTTGCCCCCCCTTTCTCTTGGAGGCCTCTCCTGTTCATAGGATGATCAAATGAAATCAGTATGATGATGATGAAATCAATTAAATAAGTTGATACAATCATTGGCGAAAAATTAATGAATTTGTGAATAGTAAAACTTCTCTTTTAGCAGCCATGAAGTTTAGTTAATTTGACTAGGTAATCTTTAAATGGGTTAAACACCATCTGTAAGGTTTTGAGTTAAAAAACAGCCTACTCGGTTGTTCTTCATCCTTCCAAACCTTTTGAGACATCCGACATGCTCTTGACAAATAGACTCTGATATCTTGGCATCCTCAAGTAGAAATATCGGCTCAAATTGACTAATTCAGTTAGTTTCTGAGTCTCAAGGTGGAGCTTTTGAAAAGTTTGGCTTTTTTCTTTTACTGTACTGTAAAATCATTTAATTTCAATTGGACAAAATTTTGTGGTTTCATTAAAATCTACCATTTCGTTCTGACGTGAATTTTGCATTTAAGGTAATAAATACGATGGTCAAATATTGCTTGATAGGATTTGATTTCGTGGTTGAAGATGAAACACGAAATTGATGAAATTGAAACACCCACAAAAAAAAGGATTTTAAAGTGTACGATTGTATGAGTTTTTGTGCAGATACCTATACTGTATATTTCAGGGACCGTATGAGATACAAGGAGATACGGCCAACAATACTGCTCACTATGGACCTAAACGTTCTCGTCTTGCTAAGGATAACCAGTTGTTCTCAAGATTTGACCTCGCACTTGTTGGCAACAATGATTTCCTCTCTAAAGGTAATGATCAATCTTCCCGGCATGTATGTAACTTGAATATACATGTTATTTTATTTTCCCCTTATTGCCACTCTTTTCTACTAAATTAGTTTGACCTTTTTCAAGGGTCTTATATATCGGGAAATCCGGATTTGTTTCATCCAAAATAGGTATCTTTTCATTACAAAATCATTATTTGATGAAAAACTTCAAAGCATTTACAAAGATATGGTCATTTGAAGTTCTGTAATCAGAATTTTAACAATAAAGTGTTTAAAACATAGTTTAAATGTAGGGATGCGTGCTAATGACACCCCACTTATGACTCAATTTCAGTATTGAGCATTACAGCTAAGTGTAGCCCCGTGATAATTGCCAGAGTTAAAGTTTTATGTGGGAGGCATATGTTTGTGTGTCTTTACGCCTTCTAGTTATCCCCCCCCCCCCCCCCCCCCCCGCCCCCATCTTTGATGAGGGGGTACATTGCTTTGCAGTTTGCACATGTTGGTTGGTCTGTTTTTCCTTCCAATAACTCCAGAACGCTTTGCCCTAGGATCTTTAAATTTTGCTTGTTGGTTGACCAGCAACAGTAGATGACCTTTATTGATTTTTTTAACTGTGACCTTTACCACTTTCAACAATTACGTTGCCATGAGGGCATACATGGTTAACAAACAACTCATGTTAATTTCTGTGTTTCTTCTATATCTTCAGATTCTATGACAGACTTAATCAAGACATGCGGAGGACATGTGGTTGACCTTTCCAATCTAAGTCAAGGTCAGAGACAGTCACTGGTTATATCATGTGCTGATCTAGAGAATGAGGATGAACAGAGCTGTGCTGTCAAACAGGCTAAAGGTACAATATTCTAGAAATCTCATTTGCTACATTGAATGAACACTCCTGCAAACTACTCATATGCATAACCCTATGACAGTTATTATAGACAGACAGTTGACATATCCCAATGTCGAAGATGTGCCCATGGTTGTGAGAACTGCAAACAATCATGGAAAATAACAAAGTCTAACCCATGTTGCATTTGTGACTAGTGTAGCTCTTAAAATAACGCTTCATAATGTAAAAAATTGATTATCCTGTGTATCTGATACACTTAACAAAAAATTTAAGATTTTTAGAAAATTCTAAGTTTTCCCTGACGGTACTGTGTGAAAACAACAACTTTTTTAGGTTTATTGTCTCTCCTTGTATTAAAATTGTTTTTGTCTATTTCAGGTTTTTACAAAAAGCGTGGATTGGTAATGTTAACAAGAGAATGGGTGCTAGACAGTTTAACATTGTTCAGAATTCAACCTTTACAGGATTATGTTATAACTGACATACCAAATAAGAACTTACCCAAGATTTAACTCTTCCAGGCTTTTTGAGATATCGAGCGCCAAAATCACAATCTCGGATTCCTGCTCAAATCGGTGTCTTAGTTTTACCGGTAATCAAATTGTTAAATTGTGTGAAAGTTTATGTCAGATTTTTAGTGTATTGTAACACATCAAACGCCAAATTCACAATTTCAGATTCTGCTCAAATCAGAATCTTAGTTTTCACAAAATCGCAATCTCAGATTTTGGAGTCACTCGGGAGTCCTAGTTTTAATGAAATCTGAAGTAACTGTTAAAGCTCTTGAATGTTTGGACTGTATACTGTATACTGAGTTTGAGTGTAGTGTCTCATGAAAATAATCTCAGCGAAACATGACAATATTTGTGTTGAGATTTCCAGAAGAATGGTGCTAGACTTTATTTTTTATCTTGGACAGTGATTATAAGTGTTTTCAGTGATGTCTGTCTCTTAAATTTAATTATACAGGTAAATAACATACTAAATGCAAAAAAGGTTATGCTTGGAATTTTTATGAAAAAAAATGTCAATGAAGGCATGCATATATAAATAAATACTAATAAAATGTGCTGCAAAACCGATAAGGTGTATATGTGATCAATAATAACAGAGTTATTGCCCTTGAATCATGAAAATATACCTCTTTGAATTAAGGTTGTAAGTAAATCTAATTCCTGGTCCTGGAGTTGAGACAGTGACCAGATATACTGGATTACATCATTGTGCAGGTGGTTGACCTGAAAGTTTGTTTTATGCATGTTTCTTATAAAGAGGATTTTGTTTTATTAACTTCTTGTTGTATTTTGTCTTGATGTATTCTTAGAATGTATACGATATTGTAAAATCTTTTAATTTCGATGGGATAAATTTTTGTTGTTTTGGTGAGAAAAGACCATTTCGATGGGACATTAATTTGTGGATCTTGCATTTCAGGTAATACAAGGGTCAAATTTATTGTTCGATGGGATTTTATTTTGTGGTTGAAGTTGAACCATGAAATTTAATCCCCCATTTTTTTACAGTATCATATATGTTCTCATATATTATCTATATGTAGTGTATCGTTAAATATGTTTTATTATTCTAGATAGTTCTTTTCGTCAATTGTTGCAAAAAACACATACAGTAAAATATGTAAAACAATACTCTGTTGTTTGTTTTTATTTTTCCTACTGAGGAAGTTGGGCTGTCATAGAGCTCTGCGTCCATTTCACACTCTCAGTTTTTATTCCAACGGGGATCATTTCAATATTTTGAAACAGGTTGAAATTGATCAAACTGGTTAATTAGGACCTTACCGGTTTGCATCCGGAGGGGACTATACATTGCTGTCAGTCTGTCAAAAAATCTGGATCCTGCCATAACTCAAACAGTTTTCAAGCTAGGTTTATGAAACTTGGTATGTGTATTGGGACCAATAAAGAGATTATGCACATCTTATTATTTTTTGATTCAGACATAAAATGTGGTTACAACAAACATTGACAACATGGAAACCAAGTAGGGGACTCCTGTATTGCTTGCAATTCCTTATTACTTGTTGAAACTTGCTGCGTATGTAGCTTTTGTGGAAAGGCTGCTTGGGATTGAAAGTTGGGCTGGTGGGGTCAAGGAATTGACAGTTTTGATCATTTGGAGTTCCACAATCTGTATTTTAACACTAAAACTGAAGTTTCGTTAAGGAGTAAGAATGTGAGCTTATGGCCACAGATATTGGGGTATGAACAACCCTCACCCCTTCTCCAATTACCAGAATTGGCCAATTCACGAATTTTACATTACCCCAGTTCAGTCATTAAACTTTCCAAGTTTAGCCCCATGTCTTCAGTGCTTTGATTATTTCTTAGTGATTTTCACAGTTAGTTGATCTCACGCACCGCTCATATTTTGAGGGAAATTCTGTCAAACTTTGGACTTGCTGCCATGATGAGGCGTTTACTATTAATATCTAATTCTACCTTACATGGAAGTGGTTATCTTGACCACTGCAAAGATCAAATCAAGGAGTTCTTGGCGGAGTAAGTGATTTTCATACTTTTTATTGGACTTATTTGTTGTTTATAATATGATGATAACAAATTGTTACTTCCTGGCAAGGATCTTTGTTCCTGGCAATCTCCAATAAAGGCTCCAATAAAGGCAATCTGAGACTTTCATACTGAATTTCTGTACATACTGTACTATGTATTATAGGGATCTAACCATGTGCAAAGTGAAGATTGGTAGTCAATTAATTGAATGGACAATAAAAACCAATCATTCACCAATAAATAGCTGGTTCAGTTGGCACATTTGCATATAGTCCAAGCTTCTTAGACGATGATTATTCCATTTCAGTGATTATTCCAATTCATTAAAGATCGAAGTCAGTCAATAAAAGATCATTTAGTTATGGTACCCAGAACTAATTTGCATACAGCCTAAAACTATCAATATGCTCCAGTATCTAGTAAGTGTAGTCAAACAATCTCGACCTAGTGACTAAGCGTCACAAAGAAAGCCACCGGAGACGAAAATCTTGTCTACAAGTAAGTGGATCGTAGTGTACCATACAGTGAAACATACGTAGGGTCTAACATTAGCACTACATAACCTAAGGCCTTGTACAAAATATGAGCCCTCCACAATATTCACTCTTTGACTAAACAACCGAACACATAGTGGAAGAGGGCCTTTGGGTTCCATACTAGGGCTCCGTACCGGTACACAATATAGATCGAATACCGTTATGTTACTTTTGGTAGATATATCGGATCAAACGTTTCTGTAATGATTTATGGATGGTCCTGTTTTAATATCGGCGGTTTTGCGGTACCTGATTGGGCTTTTTTTTTTTTTTTTTTTTTTGTACCTGATTGGGCTTTGGAGGACATGTTTGACATTTAGATGGCTTTAATAGAATTAGAAGGTCGTATCTACCAAATCGATATTTTGAGAAAATAGGGACAAACTGTCTGACATTTACTCTTTACTTATGGTAAAACAAACTTTTACAACTTCATTTTGGTCAACATGGCAAGTTCATAAGAAGCGCCTTGTGATGCTTATTCTAATTATGTATGAATATTAAAAGGTCGTAAGTGGCACTTACGACCTTCTAATTCTAAGCCATCGATTTGTTGGTATATTAATGACTAGTATAGATGTACGGAAAAAAAAAGACAATTAGTTAGTTGGTTAATGTTACCAGCCTAAGTACCTTGCCGAAGCCTATGTTCTTAAATAGAGACTTAACAACCTCTGATTTTGTTTCTTTTTTGCACCATTATTGAAGATGTATCAATATCATATGATATATCTAATATCAATCATTTTGTATCAATACAAACAAATATCGTATCGATTATTCTGACCGATACGAAACCCTATTCCATACCCGGAGTTTTTGTGAACTGTTTGTTTGTTGTGTTTTCAGTAAGGTGAAGACTGTATTGTTTGTTCCGTATGCTCTACATGATAGAGATGACTATACAGCTACTGCAAAGAAAGCATACAATGCTATGGGTATGTTTTACTCTCTTTATCAATCATGAGGAATTTCTCAAAATGGTTATTAGTTGAACTGAGAAATCCACTTGCCAAAGACTAAATCGACTTTTTGATATTTGCCCTTGGAAGACGTTCACTCACATCGTTCTGTCATTTGCTCAGGCAATTATCAGCCTACCAGGGCAATTATCACTCAAAGGCACTGCTCAACCATGTATTATTCTATAAATACAAACTATGTCACATGCCTTAAAATTGCAGTTGTTAAAGATTTTTTTTTTAATTTGAACATTTCTTAGACATGCTTGCTATGGCCATGTGGTATTCCCACAAACTTTTACTTTGTTCACTGTATAGCATTGAATTTGTTCGATGAAACATAACTTTGTAAACTTTAGATTTCCCTAAGTGCTTTATATACAGTACGTACATTTCAGGGTATGAGTTGGAGGGTATTCACAATAAACCAAATGCTGTGGATGCTGTAAGACAAGCAGAATGCGTGTTTATTGGTAAACCAGTTTATTCTATATCAATCTATGCAGTCAAACTCTTTACCTTTATGGTTTTAGACCACATGTGAATACTACTTATAAATACAATGTTACACTTATATTCAGTGCTAGGTGCTGTCGCCATTTGGGTTATGTGTTTGAATCCCACCCAACCAGGTGTGGGTTTATGTACAACTTTTTCAATGTTAACATTATTATATGCTGTCAATGGATTTTAGATGTTTATCCAGTCAGTACCAGCAAAATGGGCCTGATAACAGGGTGCCTGATAAACTTTTCTTTATCATGTGACTTTACGAGCAGATCAATGAAAAGGTTTTATTAGCAAATGCAGTGACCGGATAAATAGAATAATAGATTAGTGCCGTGGAGTTAGTAAAAGATTATCTGGCTCGGCTGCGACAATTATCGGATTTGCCTATGGATCACCCGATAAATTCATCCACCTTGCCAGATATACCGGGTACTTATTCGTCTACGACACTAACCTATTATTCCCTATATACATGTATTCATATTAGCGACCTTATTATTTTAGGTGGTGGTAACACATTTAGGCTACTGAAGTGTTTATATGATGAGAATATTGTACAAGAAATCCACAAGCGTGTGTTTGAAGACGGTATGCCATACATAGGATCAAGTGCTGGAACTAACGTAGCTACAGTCAGCATTAACACCACCAATGATATGCCTATTGTGTTCCCTCCTTCATTTAAATCCATCAGACTGGTTCCCTTTAATATAAACGCTCATTACCAGGATCCAGACCCGAACAGTAAACATATGGGGGTATGTATTCATGATACTCATTTCTGAGAACTTGGCAATGATATTTGTAACGAAAAGATAAATAGTAGTTTAACCCATTACTCAAAAGACACTTGCTGTTTACTTGCAGTATCCTGATACTATATTAGTTCGGTGGTACACATTCTCCATACTTGTAATGGTAAAAATGATTTACTGTAAAATAATTTAATTTTGATAAGACGAAATTTCATGGTTTTGGTTAAAAAAAGACCATTTCGATGGGATGTTAATTTTGTATTTTGCATTTCAGGTATTACAAGCGTCTAAATTATTGTTTGATAGGATTTGATTTTGTGGTTGAAGGTGAACCATGAAATCAACAAAATTTAATCCCCCAAGAAAATTAATGATGTTACAGCATGTAATATATTATGTAGTACTCTAGTATAGCTTCTCAGATTATTGGAAATCTGCACCTATATACACAAAGTCATGCACAGTACTGTACAGACATGGAAAGGCTTTAACACAGAGTAAAGGGATACGGAGCCATCATTGGTAGTAGAGAGTGTTGACCATAAATAAAATCATATGACTGTTTGATTGGACAGTATTTTTGTGCTCACATATTAATGATATGAATTATGCTAAGATCTGGATGTATATTACAGGAAACAAGAGCTACAAGAATCAACCAATACCATGAGTATGAAGATTCTCCCCCGGTTCTGGTATGTACATTATACATAACTTTCGTGTGATATTTCCAATCTGTGGCCATGAAGCCTATGGGATTTCGATTTCCATAGATATGTAGTACAGGGCGTCCAAAAAGAAAGTATACAGTTTCAGTGCTTATTTAGCTACCCTCTATGTTCTGCTATCGCAATGAAAAAATTTCTGGTACCGGTTTAAAAATTGTTAAAAATCTGATATTTTTTTTCACATATGACGACCCATGTAATTTGATTGACTGGGTTGTCTTAGTAAAGTTAGTCTATAGCATGGTACTGACCAATGGTTTTCACAATGTCAGAAATATGGAGATCAGATATTATTTCATTTAAATTTTGTTTTCAGGGATTACGCGAGGGTTGTATACTTCATGTTGAAGGTGACAAGGCTACATTGAGAGGTGTTACAGATGCTAGACTGTTTGTCAGGTACGATAAACTTTAAAAAGTAGCATATAGACACATTTCATGTTTATATACCGGAATTCATATGCAAATTGATATACAACAGGTTATTGGTCAGTGGCTAGTTTGTATTGTTTATTCAGCCAATAGATTTCTGGTGGAACATGGATGGCGATTAACATTTGAATGGTTTGTCATACTGAAATGTGTCTATCAGCATATAGCTGGCTTAGAATGAGAAGGTCGTAAGTACACAATCAATATTTTGAGAAAACAACGAAAAACGGTCTGAAAAGTACCCTTTACTTATGGTAAAACAAGCTGTTTAAACTCAAGTTTGGTCAAGAGACAAGTACCAATTTTCGAGATTATAGGCTCAGAAGAAGTAACTTGTGATGCCGATGTTAAAATATGTATCAGTCTTCTCAGACCTTCTCATTCTAACCCAGCGATATGAAACAGTCACAAATTAAAACTGTTGGCTCATTTGTTGTTGACTATGGATCGAGAGGTTCTGGGTTTGAACCTTGGCTTGGGGACTCATTTCTGAATCGCTTTTCAGTGTTTCCCACCCAACAAGAGATAAATTTGTCAATAACCCAGAGGTAGTCTCGTCTGTATTGATGCTCTAGTCATGTTGCAGTACCAAGGAGTCTATTCTCTATTCAGAAAGAGCTACGGTATTCTAGCCGAGATCAAATGGGTAGTAGAGAGCTTTATTATCTTGGACCTCATGTTTTAGTTTTACTGTTTACTGAGTCCTCAAATGTGAATAATGGATCTTAGTACTCGCTGATTTAAGTGTACATGAATTCACTTGTTGAAACATTTTGATATAATAGACAATTCTGATGGTCTGTGATTGTTCTTATTTCAGGGGTAAAGATGCAGTGGAGTATAAGACTGGATCTGAGATGTCTTTCTTGTTTTAACACGGTCTGTGATTGTTGTAACACGGTCTGTGATTGGTGTAACATGGTCTGTGATTGTTGTAACACGGTCTGTGATTGTTGTAACACGGTCTGTGATTGTTGTAACACGGTCTGTGATTGTTGTAACACGGTCTGTGATTGTTGTTACACGGTCTGTGATTGTTGTAACACGGTCTGTGATTGGTACATTGATCAGGGAACGCATTCCATATTCCACGTTCTACCCACCAGATACAGGTTCAACTACAGTACTAGGTGAATAGTTTATAATCAGGGATCCTACAATTACGGAAATCCAGATTTGCTGCTCTAGAAAGAATTAACTTTCTGCAGAAAATTAGTTATTTGGTGAAAAAACATTTTTTGACAAAATTATGGTAATAAGAAATTTTGACAGCTGAATTTGAACAAAAGAACCTTGTTTGAACTGAGTTGTGGTATGCTAATGCCACTCTAAACAGACTTGCAACTCATTTTTAGAGTGTGGCATTTTTTGCCTGCATAATTGTGACACTATCAATGTAATTGGATATACATGTACATGTACCTCTGTTTGCTATTGATTATCTACATTAAACTATGAACTTTTTGTACGCCTAGTCATGTTGTATGTTCTCTTAGTGCTACTCTGTGTGGGGATGCCTAGTGGTTTCATGATATCATCTTCTCTCTGACTGCATCAACTTCTATCTATAAAATATGTTAGCGGTTGATACCTTAAAAATTGATCTTTCACATACATAATTAATACATTAGATACGGGTGCGATGCATCCACCATCCAAACTAACAAAATGAAGATCACACGCTAACAAGTTAGCACCTTCCAAGAAGAACAGTAAATCATTTCATTCAATTTACACACTGAACAGCATTCACTTTATTGTACGAGAAGAATTTCTGATTTCCTGTTTCGAATGTCAATATGTTGCTGGCTTAGAATGAGAACGTCGTAAGTACAAAATCATTATTTTGAGAAAACAAGAAAAAACTGTCAGAAATTTATTCTTTACTTAATATGGAAATCAAGCTTTTACAACTTCATTTTGGCAAAAATGGCAAGTTCCGATTTTCATGAAAAAAGGTTCATAAGAAGTGCCTTATAATGCAGATTTCAAATATGTATCAGTCTCATAAGGTTGTAAGTAGTAGTTATGACCTTATCATTTTAATTTCTGATAATTATAACTACGTATTTGCCTCGCAGATAGACACCGCATTATGGTTCACTAGGCGTTGGGGTCGTGGGTTCGAATCCCACCCAACCGGGTGAGGGTTAATATGCGTTTTTAGCTCACCTGAGCACGAAGTGCTCACTGGTGAGCTTTTAGGATAGGTGGCTGTCCGGCGTCCGTCGTCGTCCGTCGTTGTCAGTCGTCCGTCGTCCGTCAACAATTCCTTTAAATGACTTCTTCTCCTAAACCAATTGATGGAATTTAACCAAATTTCACAGGAATGATCCTTGGGTGGTCCTCTTTCAAAGTTGTTAAAAAATTTCCGGTCTGTTGCATAACTAGGTCACACAGGCTAAAAATAGATTTTCACAAAGGAATCTTTAAAAATCTTCTTCTCTGAAACCGTAAGGCCTAGAGCTTTCATATTTGGTATGTAGCACCACCTTGGGGTCCTCTGCAAAGATTGTTCAAATTATGTCCCTGGGGTCAAAATTTGCCCCGCCCCAGGGGCCCTTAGTTTTACATAGAGTTATATAGGGGAAACCTTAAAAAATCTTCTTCTCCAAAACCGCTTGGCCCAGGGCTTTCATATTTGGTATGTAGACTCAGCTAGAGGTCCTCTACAAATATTGTTCAAATTATGTCCCTGGGGTCAAAATTGGCCCCGTCCCGGGGGCCCTTAGTTTTAAATAGAGTTATATAGGGGAAACCTTTAAAAATCTTCTTCTCCGAAACCGCTTGGCCCAGGGCTTTCATATTTTGTATGTAGACTCAGCTAGAGGTCCTCTACAAAGATTGTTCAAATTATGCCCCTGGGGTCAAAATTGGCCCCGCCCCGGGGGCCCTTAGTTTTACATAGAGTTATATAGGGGAAACCTTAAAAAATCTTCTTCTCCGAAACCGCATGGCCCAGGGCTTTCATATTTGGTACGTAGACTCAGCTAAAGGTCCTCTACAAAGATTGTTCAAATTATGCCCCCAGGGTCAAAATTGGCCCCGCCCCGGGGGCCCTTAGTTTTACATAGAGTTATATAGAGAAAACCTTAAAATATCTTCTTCTCCGAAATTGCTTGGCCCAGGGCTTTCATATTTGGTATATAGACTAACCTAACGGTCCCCTACAAAGATTGTTCAAATTATTCCCCTCGGGTCAAAGTTGGCCCCACCCTGGGGGTCACCATTTTACCTAGACTTATATAGGGAAAACATAAAAATCTTCTTGTCAATTACTAAAATGCCTAAGAGCTTTGATATTTGGTATGTAGCATCATCTAGTGGTCCCCTACCAAGATTGTGCAAATTATGCCCCTGGGGTCAAAATTGGCCCAACCCCGGGGGTCACCGTTTTACATAGACTTATATAGGGAAAACATATAAAAATCTTCTTGTCTAAAACTACACTGCATAGAGCTTTGATATTTGGTATGTAGCATCATCTAGTGGTCCTCTACCAAGATTTTTCAAATTATGCCCCTGGGGTCAAAATTGGCCCTACTCGGGGGTCACCGTTTTACATAGACTTATATATAGGGAAAACATATTAATATCTTCTTGCCTAAAACTACACTGCCTAGAATTTTGATTATTGGTATGTAGCATCATCTTGTGGTTTTCTACCAAGATGTTCAAATTATTCCTTTGGGTGAAAATTGTGCAGGGTTTATAATCAGGTGAGCAATATAGGGCCATCATGGCCCTCTTGTTTATCATTTTAAGCCTACAATGTGTTGACGCCAGTGTTAACGGGTCAGCTGCTATAGATGATATTTCAGGGATAGAAATTCAAATTCTTCTGCTTAACTGTGGAGGTGTGATGAGGGCGCCTGCCTTGGAAGCGGGATGTTGAAGATTTGAATCTCAACGTAAGCCAGGTTGGATCTGATGAGATCGGTTGATGAGCCACAAGCTAGTTATTAAACAATATTTACTGTAGGCCCATCTCTGCCAGATGCCCAGCAATGTGAGAAGGGATTCGGGAGGAAATATATGCATGAAAGACGAGACTTAGCGTCTAATAATTCAAATTTGACTGGCCCTTTCAATTAGGGGTGACACTATAATAAACAAAACAAAATTACGAACTGCAGTAAGACACAAATTATGGTTCTTTGATTCTGCACTTCCTCTCAATATTATGGGAGGGGAGGGGGTAAAAAGAACATCAACAAGAAGTAAGATTTTACCACATATAATATACATCAAAATGTATGGTTCAATTGCAAAAAAAACAATGCAAAAACATATAAAAGCAGAAAAAACTTAATATATCTATTAGTATAAAACTGTTATAACTTATAACCTACAATACTGTTATTTGACACAAAAAGCCTACCGTCTAAACATGTTACTATTACTGCTATTCAATATAAGAAAAAAATATAGCGAAGCTGAAATCAAAGCATATTCACCAACTCTGGCAGGCCTACTGTAGATCCCTTTCTTATTTCACTTAATTTTTAAAATGTGAATACAGTCAATCCCCAAATTAACTTCCCAGTAATCAACATCCTCGTTTTAAGCTACGTTAAGGATTTTATCTAATGCTAGTTATATCTGATAACATCTTAAAGGATTTTTTAAGGTTTTTCTATGAGAAAAAATCACAAAATAGTAATTGTCTTTTTTGTGTATGTTATGTAGCAAATTAAGGGAAAACGTTCAAAACAAGGATACTTAAAAAATTAACAAATTTAAGAAAAGAAATATCTAAACTTGTTTCATACAATTTTGATGTGTAGGTTTCAGATTGTTTTAAGTACAAACATTCTTGTTCAACCAGCATATTTTTTCGTCTGAAATTAGTATTTCTCAGTATTGAGACTTGATTAACCACTGATTTATGAGGATAGGTATAGCTTGGCTATTTTGACCTGAACCTGACCTTCATGAAAGAATATATTACAAGGTTCTTGCTTTGAATATATCAATTTCCTCAAACAAATCTTGCAATATCGGTATTTCAGACTTATGTTTGTATTACGTCTCGAGCGTCTTCGTGATACTCCCCAATTATGAAAACATACAATCGGTGTTGTAAAGATAGGCAATATATCGACTGTTAAATTATGATAATCGAAAGGTCAGACTCGTGTCAAATTAGCCAAGCTATATGTAACATTAGTTAGTTAAAAGGTCAAACCATACATTCAACTGGTTATAATTTTGAAATAAAAAAAATGGCAAGTAAAAAATATCAATAAAAATAATACATTGACTAGAAAGATTGCACATTTTAATACTACAGTAATAAAATCTTGGCAACTAAAGTGCTAATATGACAATTCACATCAAACACACAGGTAATTGTACCGTTGAAAATGAAAAACTATTTTTTTTCATATATATTCAATGATACAGTAACCTGTGATCACACACACTGGTAGTAAAAATCGGACTAGAATTCATCAAAATCGGAAAATCGGACTAGAATTCATCAAAATCGGACTAGAATTCATCAAAATTGGACTAGAAATTATCAAAATCGGACTAGAATTCATCAAAATCAGACTAGAATTCATCAAAATAGGACTAGAATCATTCAAACAACTTGGCGCCTTTCATCAATCTGGAATTTCTGTGTTATTTGATTATCATGTTATTTCAGAATTCAACATATTAAATAGTTCATTTATTATATCTGTTGACAATTAAAATTACAAAACGCAACCATCTTTAATACCATGAACCACAAGTTACACAGACATGTACCGGTACAAACATTTGACACAACATTTATAAACTACTGGTATAACATAAAACTTGATTACACTAACTACAAAGAATAGCTACAAGAGAAATTGTTAAATTCAACACTGACATGTTGTAAATAGATTTTGAATAAATACTGTTATTTCAACACGGACTAGACTTTGTGATACATTTATGTACTAATTATTATTATAACAAATGAGTGTCCAAACAAAACCAATTCATTTTTTCATCATACAGTTTCTGCTTTTCTGACAGTTTCTTAACTTGTAGACAACCATCCTAGCCTTACTGTGTTATATAGAAAATTGACCGTAATGCCCTATTGTTCAACATTTAAAAGCATTTCATCTGTATACTAGTATGAAATATCATAATAAATATAAAATCTTGAAAGTGGTGAAAATTTAAACATACTTGTAACTAGAAGGGTTTTTGACACTTGATCATGTATCTCCTACAAAAGCCATACCCCTGACAAAAACCATCCTACAATTCTGACTAAGCTTGATACAAAGAATTAATGTCAAGTTACATTGACATATGACCAATGGTTAAGCCTTCAGGAGACCGAGTACGAACAAACTTTGTATTTTTAATATGTCACTCCACCTTCTAAACTTCTAAAATGTGAAAGACTTAACTACTGGTAAATAAACAGTGTAAAAACTTCTAAGCACACTTCAGATTCTAACAGAAACAGCTCCTACGTATAAAAAAAATGAACACATTTTTAAATATCCTAATTAATAGCGTGGCGTTTCCATGGCAACCAGGTTTTCTATCAAGGCAAGTAACTCTGCAAAACTTTCCTTCCAAGACAAAGAAACTAGATTCAGAACTTCACAAATGGATACCAGTAGACATTATTCGTCAACTTACAGGACCAGTGCCGTATCTAGGGACAAAAAAGTACAGAGGCAAACATGATCAATTATCTTCAAGTACACATCGGAGGTGTGTTTTTTTTCTTTCTTCAAAAGTCTTTTTTTTGTATTTTCAACAAGACAAGTGCCTAAGTGTGACTACGGGCCTGAAAATCATAATCAAATCACATCAAAAGATATGTCAGACACAATGCCAATATACCCAGCTACCTCTCCCACATGTCTGGAACCAGTACGGAATCAGCCAATGTAATACAATACAGGTACGGTAATTATTTTTCTATTGGAAATCCTGGTTCAAGTAGTTTTGATAATCACAAGTTAAATCACAATATCGAATATAAAATATTTCACGATACAATATCTTGTTCTGATTAACATTATCCGGTTACAATATCAAATATACCACAACATTCAGATCTCATCTTGCTGCAGCCTATTATATGATCAGCACAGAACAACAAAGTCACTCTTTCCATACCTGCCAAGTACTCTTATAAAAGTGGAGTTACTCCGATTTTCGTTGTTTATTTCTGATTTTCTAAGTTCATCTAACTTTGAACAAAGGTGCATTTGACTCATTTTATGATCTTCTGTCCCATATTTATAACCACTAGAATTAATACATTCCTTGTTTATGCATCTAAATCCCTTTTAAATCACATTAAAGTGCATCTTGTGACATGTTTCCCTTTATCACTCCAGTTTTGGATTTAACTAGCTTACAGGTATGGTCATACTAGTTTACAGAATCCGAAAAAAGTTGAAGGAACAAATGTGGACAGTTCAACATCTCCAGAGCAGCCCTCCATAGAGCAACAACCTTATTTAAGCAATATAATATTTTTGTTTCAGATGTAACAAATTATTTTTAGTTTAACCTCCGAAGAGCAACACCCTCTGCATAACAGCCAAACTGTGGTGTTTTTCCCTAAGACTGCTGCTGTAGAGGGGCTGTACCGTACACGAGTAGTTAGAAAGTTATATAATTCAGAACGTATCTTAAAACTTATCAATCATAATCTGTATCGCAGAAAGAACACCTTCCAAGGATAAAAGTTAAAATGAAGTCTTGAAATTATCAAAGCTTGCATATCCAAGCATCACTCAAATTATAAAATAGGAGGTCACACTGAATTCATTAACAATGAAGCAATCATTGAAATAATTAAAGCTTGCATGATGAAGCATACAGTACTAAGTCAATTCAATCTAAAGTTCATTCACTTGATTACATAATGAGATATTTGAGACTGTTACCTTGACCTTTTTCACATCAAGGTCATTGGGTGATAAATACATTGAGCAAAAAATGAGATAAAATTTCATGAGTTTATAGTTCAATAAAAAATATGCGAGATTTTAAATCCTATGATTCTACTCTCAGATCTTTTAGTATAAGAATGAATCTTAACTTGATAAAAACATCTTATATCAACAGTCCTTTTACTTCCACTTTTACCACATAATTCTTTTTGACAGTTAGATGGTTACAAAGTACTTAGTATTTAACAGAAACAAACCATTAACTCAGCCATAGAACAGAACCCTAAAGATTTGTGAAATGTCGTAAAGCTCATGACCAGTTTATCAGTATATGTACCATGAGTATACATTATATAATTATGCAGGTTAAAATTCTGAACTTAAGGGACAGTGCTTAAAGGGACTAAGATCTGGTAGTAAACATTCCAAATTTGAACAATTGTAAGACAATCTTTGATACATTGTTGGATTCCGGTACCATGACACATTCAAATCTTTCCATTGACAGAGTGTTGGCCTTCTGAGTTAGAATTTCATTTCCCTGTTATACACAGCATGTATATGACGAAAATCAAGTAAAAATAACCAATTTTCAAATATTAGTTACCGGTAAACAACCAATTACAACTTAAAATATTAAAATTTGGTTCCGCAAGCCAACAATATATCAGAGATAGTTTTACAGAAATAACTTGACTGTGTGAAGATGATGTGTATATATAAAGAACATCAGGAATATAGTTATGATATGAAGATTTGAATCTATATATTGCTGGCCTAGAAGAGAAAGGTCATAAGTGCAACTTACGCCTATATAAAACCCATTTATATTTGGATTCTGCACTACAAGGCGCTTCTTATGAGTTATGAACAAATTTTTTATGAAAATCAAATAAGGTCATGTTGACCAGACGGAAGTTGAAAAAGCTTTTTTCCCATAGTATAGTTTCAAAATGTTTTTTGTGCTTTCTCAAAATAGAATTTTGTACTTATGACCTAATTCTTCTAAGCCATTGATATAATTCATGTGCAGGTTATTAACAAACATGCATAGAAAATGTTTTGATATAGGAAATAGAGACTAATCATATGTGAAGAAATTTCAATGAAGAGCAGTCGGCATGTCTGATCCCTGATTGGTTGATAGATTCTGACCATTGTGATTGGCTGGTAATGTATCTGCTGCTGCTGTTTGATTGGCTACTTCTGTATAAGGTGGTGGTTGAGGCATGTGGCTTGAAATGTTGCCACCATGTGCTACACTGCTAAATGCAGGGGGTGTACCTAAAATAAACAAAAAATACATGCATACAAATCAAGTCCACAATCTTCCGAAGCATTTATTGAATTTTCATCACATATATAAAATTTTATGCATAAAATCATTTATGTCATTGGAAAGTCTTTCATTCCGGACCGATAGGTACGGCTTTACGGATCTTTAGTGCAACCCTGATCCAACCAATCAAAACGCTTCTTAGCCATTGCTTTTGTTATCATTGACGAAGGGAGTCACCTCGTCAATTCGGAGCCTTTTTTTTCAAAATATTATGTTGAATTTTTATCACAAATATTAAATTTTCATCACAAGTATTGAATTTTCATCACAAGTATTGAATTTTCATCACAATTATTGAATTTTCTTCACAAATATTGAATTTAAATTTTCGCCTACACAAGAGACACTTTTTGCGCATGACTGAAACAGTAACCGTAGTTGGTGCACATTATGCTTTATCACGGTCTAATTGGCCAATGACCTCCAGCTTCGAAAGAAGTGAAATAAAGTTTCTGTGATACAAGGAATCCAAGTGCACTGTCCTTGTTCTTTCCTAATAGTCTGAGAAATAGACTCTGTGGTTATTTAAACTTGCCTGATGAATAGCATCAATACATGCAAGACTACCTCAGGGTTTCTAATGAGTTCATTTTTAGATGCCATCATGGTAGTAAAATCAATTTGTTTTAAGACTGCTACTGAGTTCCTGCATTTGTAGCACAAAACCCACGTATTAAATTATAATTGAACTATACTTTGTTTCTTGTTTTTGTGTTTTGTAATTTATTTCATACTGTAAAATCATTTACATTCGATGGGACGAAATTTCATAGTTTTGGTAAAAAAGTCCATTTCAATGGGACGTTAATTGGTGGATTTTGTGTTTTATGTAATAAATTCAAGTGTAAAAATTATTGTTTGATGGCATTTAATTTCATGGTTAAAGGCAAACCTCGAAATCCACAAAATTTACCCCCCACGAAAATTAATGATTTTACAGTAATTTATGAAAAACATAGCATCAAATATCTTACCATCTTGTAAATGTCCAGGTACACCGATCTTTGTGTTTGGTGGAAACAGTGTCGGATTGTTCATAACCTGTCAATATCAGAGATCAATGTGTAAGTAACAGTAAACTTATTAAAAAGTAACCTTAACATAAAAATCATTTTAATAGGAACCCCTTATTTCTATGTCTAGAAATGAATCAATTTGAAATTTACATAATTTGAATGGTAACACATGACTTTCCGTGAAGCGAGAAAAATGTGGCTGATACTCTTAACATGTTATTTGGGCAAAACACATGATTATTAATATTAATAATAATCTGATTGGCTATCCTTATTCTCAAATTAAATTAGATTGATATTTAATACCAACCCTGAACTATAAATAACATGCAGATTTATTGCACTCTGATTAACCATGACTGCTTAAAATATAATAATCCAATTAGCACATTGGTCGACTTGTCACTTACGAACACTGCATTTACTTTAAGAATTTTTGTACAAATGCAATCAAAACAAAACAAACCTCAGTATACGGTGGTGGAGCCATAGAGGCAGCTGGACTGACATCAGGTGTTCGACTGATCACATAACCCATAGTTCCTAAAGATCTCTCTGGATAACTTCCATTCTCTAGTGCCAGAACCCGAGTAGTGTTACGATTGTAAGGCTCGGCCAGGTAGGAGAAAAAACTTCTATGGTCTCTGACAGGTTGACCACCAAAACGCTGACGATGTTTGTAATAGCCACACCCACCAAAACATGACATCATCAGGAACAGTATGACAAACCTGAAACAAATCAATTAGTTAAAATACTTTATTAAAATGAAAACATATTATCAATTTAATTATGAAGTTACAAACATCTTGAATTTATAAGGAATAACCAATTACACATCGTCGGATACCCACAGTCGTTGTCTCCGCTCCGCTCCGTACATCTCCCGACGATGCCAATTACATGGAAGGATTTGAACTTGTGATCAAATGCATCAAAACATTTCCTGGATCATATATAAAATGTGGAAATAAGTCTGTTAACACAGTAGCTGTGCATAAAACAAAAACATATTTGATAGTATGACCATGTAGACTAATGGGTCCATTGAACCTGCCTACATTGGTTGTAACTATTTGATAAAATCCTCTGACTTTATCATTGTCTGTCATACTGATGTCATAGTGATATTCATGTCAATTCCTGTTTTTAGATGTCAAATTTCTCACTTAGATCAGTGAAACATAAATGTGAGGGCTGCCATATATTACAAAGTCATATCCAGCACAGGCTAAACCGGGCTTGCAATATTAAAGATCTTCTGAAACAATGTACAGTAGTCTTACCAGAAATACCACATATTCCATATAGAAAGACGGTAACCATAGTTATATATTCTATCATCACTATCGTGACTATCTGTATCATGGCAACATCCTGTCGAACAACATTCCATTCCCATTGTACATCTGAAATACAATATATCATTATGGTATTACACAATACACACTTTATAAATGACAGCAGTGTTTCTTCTCACTTTTGGGGGAAAGGGGTCAGGTCCCATAGGAAGGGAAAAATCGGTGCGTGGAAAAGCCAAAACTTCACAAAAGGGGAATTTTGTATTATTGTTAAATTCCCCTTTAATGTTAGTTAAATTGATTAATGGTGGCATTTTAAGCCAGGGAGGTAAAACAAACTTACTTCCATCCATTCTGCATTCATGTATCAAATCAATTTACTCTATTTATTATTTTTATATGGAAAAAATATGGAGCAAGACTCTAAAGGAGAAAATCTAGAAATTTTAAGGGGAAAATATATACTCTACGTAGAGGGGAAAGGGCCTAATATCTCCATATATTTTAGTGAAAAAGAACTCTGTGACAGTATCAACAATAGCATAATATTATTATTAACATTATTCTATATTGCCAATTGGTTATTTTTTATAAATTTGTTTCTTTTTTTATAAAAATAATAGTAGTTTTATTGACAGTTCTCATCAGTATTAACTATATTGCAGTTGATCTAGGCTTACAAACTACAAATTCATGAGGATGATAACAACTGAATATAAGGATTTAACTTAAAATATAGGTTGTGGCAACATGTTTGACCGAGATACTATTTATAATATTTTATTTACTAAATGAATTATCAATACATAAACTATCTTACCGAGTTCCATCGGAACATATTTCTGCTAATGCCTGGAATAGAGAGAAAAATAATTATAATCAGCCTTCATGCTATTTTATCGGTTTATTAAAGTTAGGCCCATATATATATTCAGAAATAGTTCCATGGTAATTAAGTTTGAATGATTAAGGGCTTTCTTTATCACAGTTACCTACAGGTCCCTGTCTGGGAAATTTTTGTGTCCGCCATTTGTTTTCTGCTTTACAGTCACAAGTCAAATTCAGCTTTGACCAATTAAATCGACCACTTGTATTGTCCATTTGACCAGTAATGCCCGGACTAGGGAGTTATGTGGACCCGTTACTCAATCGACCGTCCGTTATGCCAACACTGGCTTTGGTGCAATTCTCGTTCTGGAAATTTGTACCATCCGAAACAGTGGCAAATGGTACTGCATGCTATTTGAGTTTTACTGTATGAAACCAGTAGTAGTACATCTACAAGTTCAGTACAAATACAGTTGGTACTCAATGATGAGAATTTAAGAATACCTAAAGCATTGATCAGTCAGTTGCATCCACAGTGTATACTTTAGGGTTGTTAAAACCCTGCCATTCCTCCGCACTGCGAGGGTCAGCTGATGGTAAAATCTCCAGTATTGTCCTGGCCCCTGACAACTAAATATTTCTATTTCATACTCCCAATTAACAATCAAAACCGATTATAACAGGGAGGCTCAGGCGCAAGTCAGGGTAGCAGTTTGTTAAAAGTATAAAAGGGGTGCAAAAGTTATATAATACAGAGTGAAGGTGATAAAGAGAATTTACAGTGCAAATTTAAAAACAGTAAGATATTGCGGTCTAGAATTGTCCCCAGGGTATTGGTTTGGAGACATTGGTAGTGCATGGGAAGCTGGAAAGTAAAAACATGGGCATTTGCCCGGCTATCCACCGCCCATCATCAGAGGCGTGGTTGCAACTGACTGATGCATTACTGTCAACATCAACTCCTTAGTCATGGTTTTGTTCGATCATTTCACCAAGTTGATGATCGGATGATAGAAACAAAATGGAGAAAATTAGATGGTAGAAAAATGCACTCAGTGCACGTACAAACACAAACTGAATCAGACTTACTTCAGAAAAGATACCTATAAGAACTACGGCAACAAATGACAATTGTTGCCATGAGATCGTCATTTTGACACCGTGTTTACAATCTGTCAAAACTTGCTGTCAAAATTTTAATGTTGTTGTTGTCCGAAAATTTCCGGAAATGACGTCATTCAATCGGAACACCTCGTACAAATCTTCGAACTCGATTTAATTTTGTTAGTTTTATTAACCGAATCGTAAATGTATGTTATTTTCATTAACGGAATTTAGCTACATATTTTACCATACAATATAACTTTGATCAACATATCATTTACTGTCAACGTAATATCCGTTTTCACATCGCTTTATGCAACAAACCTTTGCTGGTCAAAAACCAAGAACATGATTCCATTTAAACAATCAAGAAATAACAATATTTCCCAAATAGACAATATTTTCTAGATTTTGTGATCAAATATTCTGTTCAGCATTTACTATCTGCACAATGACAGTCAACTACATGGTAAAGTATTAACTATTTGATTTTTATGAACTTGATTCAATTCAGTTTCAGTGTTATTCTGTGCTTTTTATTATGATAAATGAGAGGTAAATTTAGCCATGACTCATCACTCAGATTTGGCAGAATACTGCATGGGGTTCTGTGCACGCGCAGCTAATTGCCAGCAATGCAATGACTATATTCATCAGTCAGTTGTATCCATTGCCCCCCTCAACCCCGGGAATGTGCAGGATTTTTACTTTTAGGTTGTCAAACCCCCCCCCCCCTCCCATTCCCACAGCACTGCGGGGGACAGCTGACGCACACTATGCCCGTCTACAGTCATGACGGTAAAATCTCCGGTATATCACCGGCCCTTGACAATTAAATATTGTCCCCAGGGCATTGATTCAGAGAAAAAATCCCCCAAATTTACCCAGGAGTGCGGGGGAAGCTGGAAGTTAAGAATATGGCCGTTTCTCAGCCATCCCCGGGGGCGGGGGCGTGAATGCAACTGACTTTTGCATTAGTCCAAACTCTCTGACGATGATCATTTCATTTCATCTTCAAAGCTGTCATCTTCTTTCAAACATAACAGATGGATGGCATAGATTTAATCGTGTTCATTTTGTGAAAGTGTCACTGTTGAAAGTTGATGGCATTTTTTGTTTTTGGGTGTACACAGGTAGAATATGGTCTAATTGACAGGGTGTCAATAATTATTTTTGTAAAAACGTGTGTTTTGTCTTGAAAGGAACGTGACCCAGACTGAGTCGTCTTCCTGTTGAGGTCAACAGAACAAACAACTTTGACGATGAAATCGAATGATCATCGTCAAAGACTTAAACTAGTTTTCAATCAAATTAATATTCGTCCCACCCTTTTAATTGGACCATATTCTACCAGCTTACACCAAAATAACTGACGTGTGTCCCCAGGAGAAATTTAATATATATCCAAAATTGCAGCCTTCACTAATAGAACCAGTGTTTTTTCCGCTGAAATATATGGAGATATTAGGCCCCTTTCCCCTCTCTGCAGAGTATATATTTTCCCCTAAAATTTCTAAATTTTCCCCTTGTAGTCTTGCTCAATATTTTTTCCACATAAATGGAGTAAATTGAATTGATAAATGAATGCAGAATGGATTGAAGTAAGCTTGTTTGACCTCCCAGGCTTTAAATACCACCAATAATCAATTTAGCTAGCATTTAAGGGGAATTTAACAATAATTAGCTTTTCCGCGCACTGATTTTCACCTTACTACGGGACCCATTTCCCCCAAATATGAAAAGAAAAACAGAGAACACAGAAGTAAATGGAAATATTATTAAGAGTTAGATGGTTATGGGTAGGTGTCATATTGATTATTTATGAAAAATCATTTGAATAATATTACAAATATATATGCATGTGATTCTTTTTGGGCGAATTTCAAACAGTGAACTTACATTCCATGCATTTATCCTAAACAGTTGACTTTTATAAAGAGGAAAATTCCATTTATAACTAAAAGATCAATGTTAGTATAAATAAAAAAGAATTTAGTTATATGTAATGTATCCAGAACTATCAGTCATATGATATGATTCAATGAAAGCAGCTAGCTATCGGCTGAGCCTATACGGGCTGTTGCATATTCTTCACACACATTCGTTACAGATTTGATAAAATGAATATGAAACAAATGCTAAGACTACTTAATCTCCATATTTTGGGAATATTTTAAAAAGTCTTCAAAAGTAAATTTGAACAAAAATGTTTTTTCGTTTTTTTATTGAGACTAGTATGATAACTTGTATTATATGGCTAATTGATCGGCATCCATTTTGTGAATTGATCAGATCCCTCTTCCCAACACTTCTCCACCAAAGCAGTGTAACGGGTTAGAACCCTAGTTGTGAATATGCAAAACATCTAAAAAATACTTTGTTGGGGTTATAATAGACACTTAAAGCTATGAAACTGGAATTCATGGGAGTATGATCATATTAGCTTTTTGAACAATCAAACAGGCACAAAAGATCATCAAACCTATATAAAGTTTAAAATCAACATGGTATCCCACACTCGCACTCACTTGTAACAGTACCATGTAGTACATGGCACATTGAATGTCTTTAAATAGCCAGTGGTATAATTCAGATTCTTTTGTAACAATTGTCACTTGTAGGTCATAACTCAAAATGGTGTAAAAGCACCTAAAATTTCCCAAAAAGTAAATGCATGACTATGTTAAATAGAATGTTAATCTTGTCAGGTGTTCAAATGTGTGATTATACATTACTGTAAATATTAGGTTTTCTGTATCTTTATTTTCTAGGTACCGTAATCATTTTAATATACAGTATTACTGTAAAATCATTTACTTTCAATGGGACGAAATTTCATGGTTTGGGTTAAAACTTAATTCATAGATTTTGCATTTCAGGTAATAAATACAAGGGTCAAAATGATTTTTCGATGGGATTTGATTTCGTGATTGAATGTGAACCACGAAAATTCACGAAATTTAATCGCCCACGTAAATTAATTATTTTACTGTAATGGTTTCTTCTGGTCATTCAAATTTGTGATTATAGTGTTATGTACATATTGAATGGCATGATCCCACATATTTTTTCCTTCATTATACAAAACAATGAAGAATTATAGGACATTGTCTATCTCTCTGGTATGTCAAACGGTCAATTACTGTAAATACTCAGCCATAAGTCGTACAAAAATGGTCCCGAAAATAATTTAAAAGTCACCCCACGACTTATGGAAGAGTTTATTACACTCCTCCCGACATTATCTGAAAATCACCACATTTCCACCGACTTTGACACTGGGAACATGATTTCAGCTTTCACTAAAATTGAAAACTATACATGCGACCAATGACAGGGTTTAGACAAAAACCTTGAATTTTTATTCAGAAGTCACCCTGCGACTTATGGCTGCATGCGACTTATGGCTGAGTATTTACGGTACAGCTAAAATTCCTGAACATCCCAATAAAGATCTCCAATTGATAATGGGTATGTTTTCAAGTTTTAGGAATTTAATTGGTTAGATTAAAGGAATTTCACTGAATTGTTGTAACAAGATATTTGTACTTGATGGCCTTATTTTCGCATGTCAGAAATATTTTAAAGTTGAACTGCACTGATTTAACTTTAATTGGTTTGCATGAAGTCACAGCACTCGGGTGTAATCAGCAAATTGAACCAGGATGTATGTAAAAATTGATTTGCTAAATGTGTTTTGTACCCTAACTATCATAAAGCATAAATGTACTGGGTAGCAGTTTTGAACTCCGTCTTAATGCACTGGGTGGTTGGGTTGAACTCATTTTTTCTCCCTTTATTGTGAATTTTATGCCCCAGTATATGCTGATGCTGGAGGCACATAGTGATGCCCATGATGTCAATCTGTTCGTTTGTTCGTCTGTTTGTTAGTTCGTCCATCCATTTGTCTGTCCGTTAACAAAACTTTCAGTTCATTGACTACCGGTTAGCTCTATATTTAGTATGGACAAGGCTACCAATCGGGCATATATTACATGATGCAATACAACCCTATGCTGCTTGAAATACGTTTAATGGTAATAAATAACATATTGGATCCCCCAATCTGCTGCATATAATCTGTAATATATACATTATATCTGTTATCTATGTTCTAATTTGTGTCCTAGCTTTCTTCTTTCTGCTTCCTACTTCATCCAACCAGCATCCTTATTCTTCTGACTTTCTCATAAACTGTTCAGGATGAATCTTTTAATTGTTGCATTATGATTGGTCACTAATTGGTTCTTTTTTTCTCTGACCACAATTAAACAATTTTTTGGCTTTTAAATCTGACATGATTAATAGCCCGGGGTTGCCCCTTGTTGAAAACAATACAGTGGTCCAGTTGTTAGTGTACAGAATTTATAACCTGATGATCTGGGTTCAATTCTGGGTTTCTGTAAGCAGGTATTAAAGATCCTTTCATGAAATTTTGACTACAATATCAACTTTCTCCATATGTGGAGAAATTGCTAGTTCCGTGTTGGAAGTTAGAATATAGACAAAATAAGTTGGAATTGTTAGAATAAGTCAATTCATCAAAATTGACCTCAATAGTAACATAATTGTGATGCCCGGTGATCCTTTATTTCCTAGTCTGCTTTCTGTGGAAATATAAAATACATATGAGTACCACCACCTGCATTTGAACCCTCGGGTCACCAGATAAGATGTCCAGTGTTCTAACCACTGTGCTACAGAGGCACACAAGTGTCAGATTATGTTTTGAACACTATTAAATAATTAATAGACACCCAAATGTTGCAACAGTGATGTTTTCAGAGTGCAAAACTTTTAAACTGGTATACATATTAATTATGAAAAATAATCATTGTATAGTCGATTTAATAAGTAATGCTGATGAGGGAAATATCAACTATCCCATTCGGAAGAAAAGCAGTGAATACCATTAACTCAGGTATAGCTTGGTCAATTTGTGTTTAGCATAATTTAACAGTCGATACAGTGCCTACGTTTACAACATCGAATGTATGTTTTCATAATCGGGGAGTATCATGAAGATGTAATACAAACACAAATTTGAAATACCGATATTGCACGATTTGCTTGCGGAAATTAATATATTCAAAGCAAGAACCTTGTAATATATTCTTGCATAAAGGTCAGACTCAGGTCAAAATAGCCAAGCTATATACCCAGTTAAACCTAGATAAACATAGTGTACCTGTCGGACGATAGTATATTTACAACACTTCTCGTTTATCTTTGAAAGATCTGTATAATACAGTAATTATATTATAATTAAGAAACATTCATTTAAATGTCATTAGAAAGTACAAACTTATTTTTATCGTAAATTCAGATTTCCATTAATGAGGTTGATATATTATTGTTAATTATAGACTATTAAATATTGGGTACCCCCAACTGTGTGTATAATAAATTTCTTTACAAAGATACCAATAGATAATTTTTGTATGACTTGTTCACTGGCTGGTGTCGTATGATTGGAGTATGCTTGCAACTTGTAATTTACATTTGAATAAGAAAGTAAGGAGTGTTTGGTATTTGTCAACTGCTAGTTTATAATAACCATTCAGTGACCTCCTGTACATCAAGAGTGAAGTAGTACTGTAAAATCATTTAATTTCAATGGGACGAAATTTCGTTGTTTTGGTAAAAAAGACCATTTGATAGGGGAGTTAATTTGTGGATTTTGCATCTCTGGTACTAAATAAATAATGGGATTTGATTTCATGGTTGAAAGTGAACCACGTAATCCACGAAATTTAATCCCCCATGAAAATTAATGACTTTACAGTAGTATGTATAACTGTATAAAGTGGGTTATAATGTAAGTAGGTTAGAAGGACAGTTGTTTCAAGGAAATCATTTTTGCTGAATAGGATAAGTCGGTGACTTATAATGACTCATTATAGTTTATGACTGAAGAAATGCAATATAAGTAGGTTTTCATTGCATCAGCCTGTATTATAAAAATATGCTGCACTGTCCTAAATGACTATTTGTTGGTCAAAATTGAGTGATAGTGATTAAGTTCAGTGCTTTACTGAATGGTAGCCATTCAGGCCATGCAACAAGTTTGTGGTTCGCTCAATAAAGCAGTTTCAAACTTTGTTTATAATTTTTTCAGTTGTTAATTAGTCAGTCACCTATCAGCCGTGCATTCAATGAAAATAATCACATGGTGTAGCAATTTTTTTAACGTTTCGCAAACGTTATGTTAAAAAAAAACAGGGTTTCTCACTCACTCACTCACTCACTCACTCACTCACTCACTCACTCACTCACTCACTCACTCACTCACTCAGTTACTCAGTCAGTATACTGGTCGAATTTTAACTGGCCTTTTCAAAATGATAATTTCAGGTCAAGTACACTTTGACAAAAATAAGTCTATCTACACTGTCACTGTATGCAGGGTGGACATACCACGTGGTGTGTGACGTAATTTTTTGCTAAGACGACAAGAAGAAAACTGTCAACAAAACGAGAAAAACAATCGTTAGTATTTTATTCGTTGATCAATTTTCACGAGACTAGCCCCACGCTCAAGCCCAGGAAGAATAGTATGCATGTCACTGAATGATTTGACACAAAAACCAACAGTTTTTCCCCGAAAGTGGCTCAACGGTTAGAAATGGACAAAATTTGAAAAGCAAAGACGACGAGAAAATATTTATTTTATCATGCGTAGCTCTTTTGAGCATAATAATGCAAAATGCGTACTGCCTACATGTGTTACAATGTATTAGAAACAACCTGTTAACATAATTAAGCATTATATGGTCCATTTCATGAAATATTTTGTGAAATACATAATTCGTCTAAAAATGCTAAGACGACAAGAATGGAAAGACGACAAGAAAATTTTTAACTCAAAATTTAAAACTGATATTAACCCCTAATCTATAGCATGTATGGCCTACTTCAGTTAACAGTACTGTCAATACATGTATTGAAATAATTAGAACACGCACCGAAGTTAAACCAAGCCTACCTGAACATTTTTATTCTTAACTATTTTTGCTTTAGCTCAATCTATATCTTAATCTCTACATATGAAACCTTGAAATGTCCGCGTGATTTTGCTATTTGTAATAGTATGTACTCAGTCTAAAATCGCGACCACTATATAAAGTTCATTAACTGTTCTGCTGCAGTTAAACGATGCACTGACGTAAAGGATCAAGTATTTGCATACAAAATATATAGTCGATTCAATAAGTGATACTAATGATGCAACTATCCCATTCGAAAGAATAGCGGTGAATACCATTTACTGGGGTATATCCAGTCAAACCCACAGATGACAGTATCAGCGTTTGGTCCTCAAACGATTAAAAAAAAAAAAAAAATAGAAAAAAACCTGTCACTGATTGTTCCATAATCTTTGGACATATGCACATAGTACGCTTTATACCTTGAAAGTGTACCAGCTCAGTGACGGGGTTTTTTTTATTTTCCAAACACTGATACTGCCACCTAGACTCATGGACGATAGTATATTTACAACGCTTCTCTGGTTTATCGTTGAAAGTACTGTCCATTTCTTGGTTTCTTTCTGTCGCTTTAAATACAAGTATTGTAAAACCTTTAAATGTAACTTTCGAATTGCGTAATTCGTTATTCAGGAACTGAATGACATTTCTTCTAGCTTTGTCACATCCGATTACTTATACACGAGCTCCACGTGCAACAGCGAATTTTGAGATAAGCCTAGTGCTAGTAGTCGTGCTGTGTATCGATAAACCACTGCTGCATTAGACAACAGCTGATTTCTTATCATCCTATTAGAATTGTCAGCTTGTCATCATGAACTGGTATGTAAAACTTTATATCACATGAATGTCCTTGTATCCGGGTTAGTATAACCACTACGTATAGCTTTATACGTAACGAGTGTAGTATAACCTTTAAATGACGTCATTTTATTAAAATGACGTTGCGTTTAGCGTCGTTTATGTAGCGGAGTCGTTTTTTCAGCTGAAATGTGCGTTTTTTCCTTTTTATTAGAGTCCTGTGATATAAAGAATCTAATACTCGTTGTCAATTGATATAAACTTATATTAAACTCGTTAAGGAAATATTATTAAGCTCGCCAAAGGCTCGCTTAATAAATTTTCCCAAACTCGTTTAATATAAGTCTTTATCAATTGACAACTCGTGATAGATCCTCTATATGTCTATATCATACAAGTCTTATTTTGATATTAAAATTGTTTTTAATCTCAAATTTTAGATATTTAAGTGTATTATTATACGAATGTTTCGATAAAAAATACTTGACGGATTTAAAAACGCGACAGTGGGGGGGGGGGCGGTAATGTGGATTTTTTATCGAACACTAAATTATTTCTTATTAGTATATCATCATGAAACGTCGTAAATGTGAACTTTATGTCGACATTTTGGTACCAAGATTATAAAAATATTGAATACAATAATGCATAATAAAGACCTCGCTCGAGAAAATGAAATTCATACTTTTTTTGCCAATAGGTAATGGTTAGTTTTGGTCAAGATGACAAGTTCCAATTTCCATGGCAATAGGCTCATAAGAGGCGCCTCATGGTGTAGATTTGAAATATGCATTAGTCTTATAAGGTCGTAAGTGGCACTTACGACCTTCTCATTCTAAGCCAGCGATATTGCGGTATCGAAATAAAAGCAGCAAATTAAGCAGGTAATGTAACACGTGATGAATTCTTCTAGACCTAAATGACCATGAACGGGAATCACTTCACTTACTATACTAATCAGAAAATGAATTAAGGAGTTTATACCAGTTTTAAATGTTGAGTTATAAATCTTCTTGTCGTCTTTCCATTCTTGTCGTCTTAGCATTTTCAGACGAATTATTTATTTCACAAAATATTTCATAAAATGGACCATATAATGCTTAATTTCGTTAACATGTTGCTTCTAATACATTGTTATACATGTCGGCAGTACGCATTTTGCATTATTATGCTCGAAAGAGCAATGAATGATAAAATAAATCTTTTCTTGTCGTCTTTGCTTTTCAGATTTTGTCCATTTCTATTCGTTGAGCCACTTTCGGGAAAAAAACTGTTGGTTTTGTGCCAAATCATTCAGTGACATGCATATTATTCTTTTTGTGCTTGAGCGTGGGGCTAGTCTCGTGAAAATTGATCAACGAATAAAATACTTATGGTTGTTTTTCTAGTTTTGTTGACAGTTTTCTTCTTGTCGTTTTAGCAAAAAAGTACGTCACACACCACATGGTATGTCCACCCTGTGTATGTATAGACCACATTCATGGCAACTTTAGTGTACTAGATTATAACGTCCATTACTTGTCTACACTTTGGCTTCAGAGAAGTCGAGGCTATAAATAGTTTTTTATTCGGAAACTAGAAAACTATTTTTGGACCAATTTACGCATTAGGATTGCAGCGCTACCTAGTGGTCCAGAACAGTATATGCGTTAATTTGCTGATTATGGTTTACGTAGTTTTAATAAAGTATACAGGATTAAAACGTCAGCCTCTTCACAGTGTAGTGGTTGTAAGTAGTGTTCTTTTTATATATAATTAATAATTCAGTTTGCATTGAACACATTGCCTTTGTCTTAAAATTTACTTATATTTATTTAGTTAAGTTTAAACTTTGATATTGTAGTATAAAGTTTATCTTTCCCGACTCCTGTATTTATTATACATTCCATTCTAGGTCATGTTAAATAGGTGATTCATTTTTTCAATGGTGCATGCATAATAAATTTAATCTGTTGTAAAGTAGTTTAATAGCTAGCTCACTTAACTTAAGTCAAAACTTTACATGTACATGGTGAATACATAATTGTATTCCTCCATTTTCTTAATTGGAATATTACAGGACTGGTTAAGTAAAGGTAATTTAGTGTTTGTTAATTATAGTGTCACCCCTATTGAAAGGGCCAGCCAATTCAGGGCTAATGACAGACATGCCTTTTTTATGCACGGTACCTTCTTGGTCCCTTCTAGTATAAAAGGTAAAGTGTTTGTTTATTATAGTGTCACCCCTATTGAAAGGGCCAGCCAATTTGACTTATAAGACACCTATTTTTCTTGCACACAGAACCTTCCGAATTCCTTATTAGGAAAGAGTTTTTGGGTCAAACAGGAAAAATGATATTTTGCAACATATGATAAATTATTCCCCATGGGTATGTATTTTGTGATGAATGTGTGTGTTGATTAATATGAACATAATGCGCTGCATACAAAAGGGACTTACCTCGAGATCTTAATAAATATAAAAATTGAATGCCAATAAAGATTTGTTTGTTCCCAGAAATAAAAATAGTGAAAAGCTTAAATTTAGCAATTGACAGTCACTTTAAGTTTCATTGTTTTTTCTTGAATACTGACATTGCGAATCAACGTCGGAACAAGCGGTCCTTTCTGACAATTAGAAGACGGTCCAAAGGTGGAAACTGTTTCTCTCTGATGTTTGGATAGTTTCTCAGACGCTGACGAAGGAAATTAACTTGGTATTGCGCCGATGTGCCACTTTAAAATAAAAAACATTCAGCTATGTTCATTCTCTGCCATGTTATCGGTGCATTCGGAACACTCGTGGATAGGCGGCAATAAGCAGTGACTAATTGCTGTACCATACCAGACAGTTACCGTGATAACATTTTACACTCGAGATTGAAATATCTTGTTTATATTTTGAACGAACTTAGTAACACAGGTTACCCGTTTAATTTTATTGTTATATAAAAGATCATTTAGTTATAGTATCCAGAACAAACCTTGTGTCACGAAAAAGCTACCTTGTCTTGCAAGCCCCTTCAGTAATAAATGATAAAATAACTTTCAACAATAAAGAAAAGATCTGCTAATATAAGTCCACTTTCATTATTTTAGATTTCTCAATTGTAAAAATTGTAAGCTTTCTTAAATGCTTCGGGAATGCTCTCTTACCATGCAACTTAATGTTTTCACCCAAGGTCACAGCTTTGACCAATGTTTCACATACAGGGGCGTAGCTAGGACCTTAGCAATGTGTAGGCCCGTAGGTAAATATGAAAGAAGTGCGGGAGTCCGGGGGCATGTTCCCCCGGATTTTTTTATTCCTTGAAAGGTACTGGCGCGTTTTGACGTATATTTAGGAGATCAAATTTCAAGTTAAACTTAAAAAAATATCAAAACATGTTTTTTTTCTCGAAATGTTGTGTAGGCTCGGGCCTAATGGCCTAGTGGCAGCTACGCTACTGACATAAATATTAAGCTGCTGGGTACTAGCGCTCATTCTTGGTATGAAGTTGAACGTCAAACATGTCTCGTTCAAATCGGTCTTAGAATCAAATGGTTATGTTTTGTTTTAAACTTTTTGCTTGCTATCTTAGCCAAAAAGACATGTGGTATGTCCACCCTGGATGTATGCATCCTGACAAAACAGCACAACTGCTCAACACTTCCTGAATAAGCTGCATTTTAATTGGCTAATAATGCATTAATTTCCTGTCGCTATTGAAGAATTGACGACTTTTGTCACATGTTTTATTGACTGATAAAATTTTACAAATGACCTAGTTTCTTTAGTGATTAGACAATGCCGTAGTAAATGATTTGTATAGTATTCATTTCTGGTATTTGCATGGTATGCAATATATCGCTGGCTTAGAATGAGAAGGTCGTAACTACTACTTACAACCTTTTAAGATTCATACATATTTAAAATAAGCATCACAGGAGCTTCTAATGAGCTCAACTTCATAAAACTTGGAACTTGTCATGTTGAACAAGACAAAGTTTAAACTGCTTGTTTTACCAGGTGTAAAGAGTAATGATCGGACAGTATTTTCTCGTTTTCTCAAAATAGCGATATTGTAGTTACGTCCTTCTCATTGTAAGCCATTGATATATAGTTTACTATCAGTGGGAATATAGTAGGATCGGGAATCAGATTACTCAGCTAATCAGATTTGATTCAATTATAATGTGAAACTGGTTTTCAATCTTGTAAATTTGCTAATCATTTTATAACAGTATGACATCCTTCAATGCCATTCAAATGTATTCTAATGCCATATATGTTTAACAGCAACAGGCTTAATGTGATTACCAACACATAAAACATTAAACAGGTGAAATAGCAATTGTTTGATAGAGAAAAATAGGGAACCTGTTAAAAACCTGCATTATCTTAGTGTCATTTTATGTTCTACCAGTATTCTTGAAGTGTTCCTACAGTGTCCAATTTGTTCCTGCAGTGTCCCATATGTTCCTGCAGTGTCCCATATGTTCCTGTAGTGTACCATATGTTCATACAGTGTCCCATATCCATATGTTCCTACAGTGCCCCATATGTTCCTGCAGTGTCCCATATGTTCCTGCAGTGTCCCATATATCCTTGCAGTGTCCTGTATATAATTGCAGTGTCCCATATGTTCCTGCAGTGTCCCATATGTTCCTGCAGTGTCCCATATATACCTGCAGTGTCCCATATATCCTTGCAGTGTCCCGTATATCCTTGCAGTGTCCCATATGGTATGTTCTAACAGTGTCCCATATGTCCCTGCAGTATCCCTTATATCCCTGCAGTGTCCCATATATCCTTGCAGTGTCCCATATGTTCTTGCAGTGTCCCATCAACTGTTGGGTGCGTGGTGGTGAGATTTACAAGATAAAGTGTTCATGAGATCAACAGGACATGATGTGTGGGTGTACGCATTGTTTGTATTAAAGTAGTGATGTGGTGTCTTATGATTTTCAACAACCATTTCCCATGACCCTAAGTTAAAGCAACCTCATCAGAAGTACTTGTATCATATGAGCGTGGTCTTATTGTTTGTATCATCAACTTAATTGCTCAGAAATTTGTTCATACAGTTAACAACAAGGTGACTTTTAATGTGACTCTTTAGTATACTGGATTTTCTGGATTTCGTTTTGGTAAGGATAATTTTTATTACTAAAACTGTTAAAAATATTTTTTTATTATGAAATTTGCAATGTTTTTTTCTCATTTTTTCTGTCATTTTCGATTTCTGCTCATTGTGCATTTGTCGTCAAAATGTTTTGTGTCAATTTAAAACCATTTTGTTTTGTTCTGTGTTCATATGATTTTGCATGAATGTTCAGTGTATAGTTCGATTTTGAACCCTGAGCCATGACCTTTTAGACTAGTCTATTTGTGCGGGTAACCCATGATTTATTGATTTCAATAGTCATGATTTAAAGATATGCTACTTACTAATGTGTGTTATACATATCTGAATAGTCAATCCCACGCCAATCTTTATCAGCGAATGGATTAAACTTTAAAAGTGCAGTCATGGCTCAATGCTCGAAATCGAACTATAACAAACACGATAATCTGCTTGTGAAACTTTTATCAAAATATTCAGTGGGCATTTTGGTCATTAGCTTTATAGATGAGTCACTCAGCAGCATGGGCTGTTGTCTACATTTATTGTGTCACATTATATCTACACTCCACTTGTAAAGTTTTATAATGCTCCTGGTGGTATGGGTTTGCTGAATGTTCACTGAATAGAGATCATTCACACATTTTGAATATATATGGACAAATTGTCAAACAATTTCTGCCTGATGATTGGATAAAATCGGGTGAACGATAATGTCACAAGTTTGCCATGTCATGCTTTCCTATCACTTGCAATACATTGTACCTCAAACATCGAGTTACCTGTCATGTGATATGTTCGCACCTTGACTGGGGAGATAAGCATCTACAGCATCCCGGTATACAATTGGTTAATCAGTCGGTCCATGATTGATGATTGAGTATTTACTGTGGGATGCATTAGTGTCAAAGATTGTATTACACGTACCTCAGCATATCGTGGGTCTTTTAAAAATGCAAGCTAAGTAATATGAACATGTGGTGGAGAGATTGAATTTCAGAAAAGAGCTAATCCCAAATTCAGTGTGAATTGCAAAATATTTGCAATAATTATATCATGGTGACTTTGAATTTAGGATTTAAAACTACCCATCGGAATCACAGGTGTTCGACCCGACTTTTTTTTTTCACCCTCTACTATAATAGCCAATTCAATTATCATGGCTATTATAGTAGAGGGTGAAAAAAAAGTCGGGTCGAACACCTGTGGTCGGAATCAGCTTATTTTAATGGGTGTGGTAATTCTCAAATTTTTCACTTGCACATGGGCAAGTTGGACCGAAAAACAATCCACTTGCCCGAAGACGGAATCTTGTTGTCCATGAAAACGCAGAAATGCAAAATAATTTCAGTTTCAAAATTTTTTTTAACTTGGTCTTTTGTAATTTTTAGCATGAGAGTACTGTTTACCTGATACTACATTGTAAACCATTTTCAGCCACAATTGCGAGATAAGCTTTTGTGTTTAGGTAAAAAAAGGCACTTAGTATTATCTTCTCATGATAATGTTGCACTTGCCCCTGGGCAAGCTGGATGGAAAAATCTACTTACCCGCAGGTAAAAAAACCGCCCAAGTCAGGGCGACAAGTGGGAAACAGGAATTCCACACCCCAGTGTTCTGACTTACTCTATATTCTATATGTATTTTCTGCTGAAGGTATTTGTCTGAATCAAAAATTATTCTTTTACTTTTCACCAATCAACCATACAAGTGATAATTTCACAGACTGATTCATAATGTACCAATGCTCCCAACTTCCTAATAGTATAATATTTGCCATGAAGACTATTGCAGATTATTACAGGCTGTCTCAGTTTTCAATCTCTATGTATAGACCAATGGGTAATGGACAGATTCTGGAATCTGATTGGTTGGAAATTTAATAAGTGCAGTCATTGAATTGTTAAGCTGAATGCATGCATTACCCTGTATATGACTTGTATGCACTCTATGTAGGCCACAGTTTTGATCCAATATTCCAAGACATGTGTCGCTTAGAAGTTGTAAGACATAAGGTGCATTCTAAGACAGGTCGGCCCTCTCGTATATCTAAGTAGCTATAAAGGTATTAACTTATACTTTCACCTTACTAAAATATTTAGGATTTTTATTTATTTGATGCTCCATCCTTTGATTTAGGATTTGTTATTACTCATATGTAGAGCATTATAGAAGGACAAGGACAAACGATTTAACCAGGAAGTGATCGCTGGTTAGTTAAAATTCCCCTTCACCAAAAATTGATATGATTCACTCAGAAAGTAGGTCAGACCGCAAATATCTATTGTGTGAGATATAATCATGCTTGATGTGCGGTTTTTGGGTAGTTCACAACATTTTCTTTTTAAAATTATTAACCTAATTTTCAACACTGCCCTATTGAATAAATCCCATACTCGTTTGGTAATCTTTGTCGGACATTCATCATAATGTTCTTGCATTTTATGTACCTTTGTTTAATATTAGAAAAACTTGTGACATAACTGATGAAACTTCAGGTTTGACCAAAAATACAACTGCAATATGACCGCAATCCACATGCTGACCAAAATAACAACATTGTTAGCACATTCCATGAATTATTGACCTTGCTTTATTACCAGTTGTTCATGGCGTTGGCAGTTTGAAAAAGAAATTATATCTGAGTGATTAAGACAGAACTTGGTATGATATGTCACACTCATACCTTCACCTCCACTGAATCATTAATATGAATATTCAGGGCTGAATTGACTGTGTTCATTTACAACTTTTTATGTTTTTACATTCACATGCATTCATTATACTACCATAAAGTTGACATTCCTATAATGGTATGCTAGAAAAGAGAAAAAGAAGTAACAGCTAGGGAAGACAGAAGAATAGACACAGGCAGATATGATTGCAAATAAAGTTTAAAAGAAAAGATGTAAAAGAAAGTTTTGCACAATTACTTTCTGCCATCAACTGAAGTAAGGTCCATTCTGAGTAGACTATGGAGTAGTGTCTGCATTGGCAATAGAGAACACTCAAGGATAAGATTATTGTATATAAGCTAGGTCAACTATATCATCTCTTTCTTAATCTGTATTTGTCAAATTATCATGCTTTCACAAACATCTTACATAAATTGTCTGTTATTATGTTCAAATCTATCAAAAAGATGAAAATCATAAAATAGATCACGATTTAAAAAAAAATGATAAAGTCCTGCACCCTATACAGTCTACACCTAACTACACCTAATTATGATGATGTATACATTGTGTTTAACCAAGTCTCAATTAGTGTATACAGAAATAAAGAATTTGCTGACAAAAACATCTTCACTCATCAAGTGTAATTGTTTCTATTAATTTTAGTGTTTTTACCTAAAAACGGAAATAATACAAAGTGCCATGCACTTATGATAAGTGTCTAAGATCATGTATAAATATTGGTACAATAATATGCATAAGTGAACAGAAAATTTAGTACAGGGTTGTTAATTTGCTAATTTCAAAGTAAAAAAAATATTGAATTAATTACCGGTATTTATTGATTGATTTTGTTGCCAATTAGTTAAATTCTGTTTTCTATTAGTTCCATAAAAAACTTGTTTGAAGCAGTTCTTGGAATTGTTTGATGGTCAGCTTGACTTTTGTTTTCACCGTGGTTGTATATTGGCTTTGATAACGAGAATGAGTTTCAAAACATAGGAACCAGCTCAACTGCCACGATAACAGTTTAGTCCGATTCGGGTAAAAACTGTGACCTCCTGCTTAAAATATTAAGTTGTGTGGTATGTCTCATTCTCCGCTTGAATGTCAAGAAAGTCTTGTTAAATCTGTCAAAGAATAAATCCAAAATTTTGTTTAACTTTGTGTTGACATATTTTTCTCTCATTGTCTTACCAGTGATACCACATACAGCCCTGTCAAAGTCAAATGAGAACGGTTGTAAATATACTATCGTCCAACAGGTAAACTATGTTTATCTAGGTTTAACTGGGTATACCTGAGTTAACGGTATTCACCGCTATTCTTTCAATAGATGGGATAGTGCTCTCATTAGCATTACTTATTGAATTGACTATAGTATATCTACTGTGACTACACTGCAAATAGTGTTGAAAACAAGACTTGTCACTTTAACTCAAACAAATGTATTTTATTGAACCAAGTTGCATATTGTTGATACTGGAGTTAGGTTACTGTGGTTACGGTGCAATCTATATCAGATAACAAGACTTTAGTCTGTATAGAAAACTTCAAGGTCTAAAAACAAACCACTCTGACTGCCTACAAATGAACATACTTGTGGTTTATTTTGCTTTTAAACAAAAATTGTGAAATAAAAGGTAAAAATAGACTAAGGGATGTTTGGCTGAGGGTTTTCATATGTTGTCAGTTTTGCTTTGTATTATGTAAATTTTGAGGGAAAATAATAATTGACTTCCTGTTGATTGAGGAGATAATAACCAATAATGCAATGTTTGTATAGTCCAACCTCTTCAGAGTTACCCCCTCTTGAGCAACCACCTCTCTATAGCAATATTATCATTTTATTACTGAAATACAGAAGACATGAAATTAGTTACTACTTGTTTTACCACCATAACAACAACCTCTGTGCAGCAACCAATATTTCGCTGGCTTAGAATTCGAAGATCAATAAAAAAAATATTTTGGGAGATTACAAGAAAAACTGTTTGAAATGTACTCTGTATGAAAAAACACACTTTACAACTTCATTTTGGTCAACATGGCAAGTTCTGATTTTCATGACAATAGGCTCTAAAGAAGCACCTTATGATGCAGATTTCAAATATGTATCAGTCTTATAAGGTAGTAAGTAGTAGTTATGACCTTCTCATTCTTAGCCAGTGATTTGTGTTTCTCAATTTGTGTTGCTCCAGACAAAGACCTAAATTACACAGATTGGAAACCTGTACCAAATGGCAGGTCTTCTGAAATCTCGCGAAATCTCGTCCGTTTTTAATACCTTATATTTTCTGTTCCAATATACCTACGAAACAACTAATAAGTTTATGCAATAGATTTTTTGTTCAGCTTTAAAATGATACCTCTTTAATTGAAATCAGTCAAGGAATAAAACAGTAGACCCCGAAGAGCCAGACCTTCTCTCATTTTTATAAAATTAATGTAAATTCCAAGTTTATCAGAAAATACCTGATTTTCATCATTCAAATCCTAAATTTTTGTAATTTATAAGAGGTAGACAAAAATGAGTTACTTCATGAAGTAGAAGAAACTTAGCTCTTCAACATGATACATTGTCCATTAAAATTGGATGACTGAAAAAAGTTTTATTCCAAAAATTAATTCTGCTGCCTGTTATTTTGCGTTTTCTCTAAATTTTCAGTGGAGTGTCCAATCTGTGTAATTTAGGTCAGAGAGGTTGTATTGTACATTTGTGTTTTTGATGAAGTCACATGGTTAGGTTAGTCTGGTTCCCTGTCCTAAATCTTACAGTGGTTTAGGTCAGGCAGCAACCAATAATCGATATCTACAGTGGTCAAATCAAAATGTCGGGCGTACGTTAGTTTATATAGGCAATTTTAGAATATCCCCATAAAGTGTATGATATGTATGTGTCATTTTGATGTGACTTTGCAGAGTAATAGAACAAATAATGGTCTTTGCAATGATAGAAGTTTATTCGCTACAACAGCAATAATATCTACAAAATAACGTTTATAAAATGATTAAAATATTTTTGCAGCAGGGTTTTAATAGTCCATTAATTTCTAACTTTTCAATTGGCCAAATTAGCACAATCGGAAGAGCCACTGACTTGTAATAAAGGGATCCCTGGTTCGATCCCTGTACAGGCCAGTTATTGTTTTCCTTTTTTAATATTTTGCTTAATTTGTGTAATACAAAAACTTTATTTTCTTATCATGTTCCTTATTCAAGTATAAACTAATAACGAATTACGTTACATATAAAAAATAATAATAAAAAAAATAATGACAATACTGGTAACGAACCTCCAACATCCATGTTACTGGTTTGACGCTTTACCAACTAAGCTAACCGGGCATTTGGTTTAGGTGCGAATTATATGCACTATATACACGCTGGTACAGAAATTTTCTTAATTTACTTTGCATTTTTGTGCACATATCAGTTGTGTCATTTTAATGAAATATGTTTAATTGAATAGAACATACATTTTCCCATAAATATACAAAATTTCATCGATATGACACATTCATAACACATATTTTTGGAGGATATTCTAAAATTCCCTATATAAGCTAATGTTCAACCGCCATCTTGTTTTACACATGGAAGCGACCATATTTGGTAGATTGCGCCGGACCTATACTGCAATGTAATGAAAGATTTAGTTACCGGGAACCAGACTAATGGTTAGGTAACAATACTACCACTAGTGTATATGAACGAACAGGATGGAGTTGCTGTAAAATCATTAATTTTTGCGGGGGATTAAATTTCATGGATTTCTTGGTTCACCTTCTACCACAAATCAAATCCCATCGAACAATAATTTAGATCCATGTATTTATTACCTGAAATGCAATATCCACAAATTAACGTCCCGAAATGGTCTCTTTTACTAAAACCACGATTTTTTTTCACATTGAAATTAATTGATTTTATAGTATATGTATAGGATGGAGTTTTGTTATCTTTATTCTATCAGGGATAATCTGTATCTACTTGACGTACAAATATGGTAATATGTGGGAGGCATGTTGGACAATAGCTATACATAGTTAATGTTATATTGTTGTAAAGGTAATCACACTTAAAATAAAAATTTGTCCCTTTGGTGCAACGAGGTTGTATCTTACTATATACTTTATAGAGAGGTACAACCTTGTTGCCCCAAAGGGATGAATTGTATTGTATTGAGGCAGGTAATTTTTGTACAGATTGAATTTCAATTTCTGTATTTGTGTATATTCAGATATAATGTGTTGAGACCAGTGGAGGTGTGTGGTGAATTGCTATGCCTGACGGAAGTGATTGGAATGTTCGCGGAGAATTGGGCTCTCTGTCCGACAGTATGGTGGCGTCCGAGACTGGCTTGCAGAGCAATGGAAGCAGTGTAGACGGTAGCATAGACAGTGTAGAATCTGCTGACTGGGACCATGGGTTCCGAGACAGGCCCTGGCATCATCGTAAGAAAAACTGTGATTTACATGGCGGTCAGTATGGCCTCAAATCATGTCCAGTATACTGGAGACATAAGAAAATAACAAATCTAGAACCAGCTATTCAAAACCAGCAGGTCAACGTTGATAATAAACTACTTGATGAGTATAAAGAGGTTGACATTACAGCAAAGGAAAGGATTGTATTGGTTGAAGAGATGGATGCTGACAAAGGTGTGGAGAAAAGTGACGATACCGTAGGTGAAATTACTAAAACAGGGAACTGGTCAAACAGGGTGAAGAAGAAATGTGCGACAAGTCTGTATGATAAACAGTACTCGACTAAGATTGAGGAACGTTCAAAGAAGGAAAGCTTAACTAAGGTCCAGAAAGGTTCAACAAAGGCAGATTCATCTAAGATTGAGAAAGGTTTAACGAAGGAGGATTTAAAGAAGGTCCAGAAAGATATATCATTGGAAGGTTCTACTAACATGGAGAAAAATACAACAAAGGAAGATTCAGCTAAGATTGAGAAAGATTTTACAAAGGAGGATTTAACTAAGGTCCCGAAAGGTACCAAAAAGGAAAGTTCACTATATATGGTTAGTGATCTGAAGAACACTGATAAAGGACTGGATAGAAGGAAGCATGGCAAGTATGAAGTTAATAAGGATCAAAGTGAAAAACTTGCTAAATGGAAAGTTCTAGAAACGGAAGAGGTTGAGAAAAATGATGAGGACATTCCAGAGACAGTTAAAGTTCCTGAAATACTGCATGTAACCAAAGACAGCTTTAATATGAGTCTGAAAGAAATGGACTCAAAAAAATTACAGGAGGACAACCAGTTAAGGTTTGTTTTTTTAGTTAAAAAGTTCATTACCCGGTGTAACAGTCCAGTTTTTTCCCCAGTCAATTTTCACTAGTCAGTTTTTTCCCCATCTAGTCAGTTTTTTCCCCCCTAAAATAAAATGTTTTACAAGGGGGGAAAAACTGACTAGTCCTAGTCCCTAGTCAGTTTTTTCCCTCCAAATAATAAAGGTTATGCTATGGAAAAAAACTTAACTTTTTTCTTCTCCCTGGACTTTTTCCCTCTAAAACCAAATGTTTTAAATGTTATGCGATGGTGGAAATACATGTGTAACTGACTTTTCCTCCGTCTGGATTTTTCCCTCTTAAATTAAATGTTTCATATGTTTTGTGATGGTGGAAAAAACTGACTACTTCTAGTCTACTTCCATCATACTTGTAGATGTCTGAACAGAGGGGGGAAGAAACTAACTAGTCCTTTCTTTCCCCCATCATACTTGTAAATGTTTTAAGAGAGGGGGGAAGAAACTAACTAGTCCTTTCTTTCCCCCATCATACTTGTAAATGTTTTACGAGAGGGGGGAAGAAACTGACTAGTCCATTCTCTCCCCCATCATACTTGTAAATGTCTGAACAGAGGGGGAAAGAAACTGACTAGTCCTCTTTTTCCCCCATCATACTTATAAATGTCTTAAGAGAGGGGAGAAGAAACTGGGGAAAAATAACTAGTCAATTTTTCCCAATGAAAAAGCTGAAACAATTTCATAGGGGGGGGGGGATATCTAGTCAAGTCAACTTAAAGTGAACAATTTCATAGGAGGGGGGAATAATAACTAGTCACTTTTTACCCCAGGAAAAAACTGTGAAGTCAACTTTAAGTGATCAATTTCATAAGGGGGGAAAATTGACTAAGGGGGGAAAAATTGACAGGTCAGTTTTTTCCCCAGGGAAAAAATAGATGGGGGGAAAAAACTGACTGCTACACCGGTATAAGCTTAAATAATCATATACTGGGTGTGTTTGCGACATGGAAATTATTGTAGAATATCAGGAATTTAGTAATAAAAACTGCAGATAAAGAACACTTCTAAGAAATGATGAAATGTCAATAACATAAAAGATAAAGTTTGTTTATGATTTTCTCATGCAACTACCATGGTAACTGCCTGATAACACATGACCTGAGAAAAGTATGTGTTCTCAGGTCAATGACCTGGGAACACTTTTTGGCTCCGCCCACAAATAACGGACTATTTTGCAATATGGCATTCCGTCTTAAATTGTCATAAATATCATTGAAAACAACAGAATTATGCATTTAATAGCTAATATTTATTCAACGTTTAGGTTTACAATCCAGATAAGCAATGCTTCTTCGCCTGGTAGGGCTACGCCACAGTAGTTGTTCTTGAATTCATACGGGTCGCCCACGGATCGATCGTTTTGAAAGGCCCTGAAATAAACCAACAAACACAGATAAATACACTGGCTAAGCATCGTCAAAGATAAATAAACATTAAAATATTCAAAGCTATCGACTCTATATCCAGTTTTCTGGCCTAAAGGAATTTTTAATCTCATTTTCACGACTCGCAAAGGTTGACCTACAAAACGAAAACCATGAAACACCGAACTTAGTTTTGAGAATCAAAACATTGTAACATTCAGTACATAACCCTACAATTTATACAAAAAAATAGAACAAACTTTAATAGACTCTTCAACAAACCAATGTCTTACTCACCATTGTGTATTTCCATCTGTTTTCATCAGCATTCTGTCGTGATTAAGTTGATCTTGTCTATCTTGTTGAAAACTGTTCTCCACCCACTCGGTTCTACAAGCATGTCTAAACTGTTCATTTTTGAAGTTATTTCTATTTCACGGGATACAATTTTGCACTGTCCGTTGCCACACACAATCCAGTATTTATATCAATCCGTATTTTGTCATTGTGTGAAGCATAACATAAGAAAGTTTGACATAATTAGCGACCTTCTCCACACACACTACGTCATTGATGACGTTTCATTGTTGCATCATCCAGAAGAAAAAAACATCAAAATTCATGAGCGGAATTTTATTCTACTTTTACGACACGATGTTCTTATTTTGGTAATACTTATAATTTGCTTAGATTTCTCGTTTTGACTAAAAACTGAAATAGATCTTATTTATTTTTTTAATATTTTTGTTAATTGAACAGCGTAGAATTGAGAACTAAATTTTGTGAACGGAAGCAAACGAAGTTGTGTTAATCGGCGGGCGGTCTAAGAACGATCGACAACTCCAGTTTAAAATTTAAAAAATATGCCTCTAAATTGTGCCCCGTTGTTGGTTTCATGAGAAATAGAAACTCGGGTCCCTGTCCGGCTCGAACAATGTTATCAGGCTTGGCGATATCGCCCGGGATGGCTCGGTAAACCTCGCCACCCGAACGATATCACCTCGCCTGATAACATTGTTCTCACCGGACAGGGACCCGAGTTTCTCTATGTGTCACCCCTATTGATAGGGCCAGTTAATTCTGACTTTTGAGGCACTCTTCTTTCCTGCATACAGTACCGTCCAAATCTCTTCTTGTAATGCCGAGGCCATGGTAACCATTTATTTAACTAGCTGGCAGCTGACAAACCGGTCTCATCAGATTTGAACGTTCGACCTCCCGCTTCCTTGGCAGACACCCTAACCACTCGGCCACCGATGTGTTATACATATGTATATCTAGGGGACACAATCTATGGACCTGAATAATATAGAGCTTTTGGTGTGACGGTGTATTATGTTTTTCTGTTGCCAATTTTGATGTCAATTTTCTCATTTATTTCAGTTGCTATGGTGACGAGGAAGAAGAAGAAACCGTTGTTAAAACTGCCCTGGATTGTTTGTCGGACGATGTTGAGGAGAAATGTGATACAAGTAATAAGAAGTATGTGTCCCTTGGTTTCTGGGTGACAGAGTCTGAGCTAGATTCAGATCAAGATCAGACTGACATGGAGGTATAAATTACTGTATAAATTACAACTTCACGCATTTTGTATTTTCACATAAATGCTGCATTCGGGAAAAAACGGGGACCTATTGAACAAAAATATTAAATTGCATGACATAGTTCTCAACTTAGGCTCAACTTAGGTGTCCAGGATATTTCGTTAAAATCGGTCAAAGAATTAAATCCTTGAAATTGTTCTGTATATTTTTGTCAACATATTTTTACTTGCATTCTTAGCCAAATATCATACCCTGTGGTGTGCATGTCCACATTAGCTCAGGTTGGTTAGAAATGTTTGGTTTATCGTATAGTTGAAATTGTTTGTAGGATTCATATAAAAAAAAAACTAAAAAAAACGTCACATCCGTTGTTTTGTTACTGTTATTCTGAAGAAGGCCTCGGCCGAAACGTAAATATAATAATAATTCTACAAAATATGTGTTGTTGTTGAACAAATTCCCAATTATTGTAGGATTCATGCAAATACAGCGGTCGAGCTCTAGAGGAGACTAGCTGGTGTAATAGTGTTGACTCGTTGGACCGTACTGATTCAGGCCTTACCAAGTTTCCCTCTGATGTGGAAATAGATTGTGCTTCGTCTGATGACTACGAGAAAGACAGATCGGTGCAATATGGAACGTGGTCGGAACGTAACATGAAATCGGGTGTGTTACTGCCACATGTGGATAACAGAGACTTAGAGGAATTTAGAAAAATGTAAGTTGTCTTACTCATGATAAGGGTAGTCTCAGTATTAGCTCCATTGCTGTGAGTATAAAATGATAAAATCTTGTTAAAAAATATCCCAAATTTAATAGGGGATCACGATAATATTCTTGTAACTAATCGACAATATTTCTGAACATTTCGACTCAATTTGGGCTTTTTAAAAAACTTGTAGGGACAAAATATTGAGATACATCGTGGTATATAAAAGGTTATTTTGGGACTTATATATAGTTATTCCAGCATCTTGATTGTTATGTAACATTACATTATCATATTTTCAATCAACAATGTATAATTAACCAGACAACAGTGTAGAGCATGCACTGCCCATTAGTTTGTCAAAGATTATCAAGTGAATCCAATGGATTATACATACATGTGTAATTATTTCAAGGATTTTACAACCAAAATTAAATCCTTTTATTGTAAAAGTTCATTAAGCAGATTTTTGGTTTACAGAAATATTTTTCTGGGGGATGAATAGAATAAGTATGCTATGCCTAGCGGGGATTCTACTGGGCCCAACTGTTTCTTCAGTGGGGGAAAGTTTAGGGTGTGGGAAGAAGTTGACAGTTCTACCTACACAGGCAATTTCGCCACGTATGATTCTCATATGAAAGGTTTCATATGATGAAACGTGGGCAATATGATTCTCATATGAAACCTTTCATATCATTCTCATATGAAAGCATTTGCATATGAGAATCATGTCTAGTCTCTTTCATATGAAAATCATATGATAAGGATATGAAAATCATATGAAAGGATTTTCATATGAGAATCATATGCAAATCCTTTCATATGAGAATCATATGAGTATCATATGCAGATCCTTTCATATGAGAATCATATGTGGCAAAATTGCCTACCTAGTATATAGATAACGCATCGTTGTTATGACATATTTCTTTGCTCCAGTTTTGGACCGTGGAAAAGACTAGCTGATGACAGTACACTAAACTGGTTGGCAAACACCATGGAGGCTGGTCACATTGACTGGAGAACCGCAGATTTGAAAAACCATGTCCGGTCATTCTTGACCAAACAAACTGGTGGATATGGATTCATGGATTCAGAACAACTTGACTTGTTGATTCAATGTAAGAATTTTTAAAAACATCCAAGATTCCTTTGCAATAATTATAGCTTGGCTATTTTGACTTGAGCCTGACCTTTATGCAAGAATATATTACAAGGTTTTTGCTTTGAATATATCAATTTCCACAAGCAAATCGTGCGATATCGGTATTTCAAAATAGTGTGTGTAGTACATCTCGAGCGTCTTCTTGATACTCGCCGATTATGAAAACATACAATCGGTATTGTAAACGTAGGCAATATATTGACTGTTCAATTATGCTAATCAAAAGGTCAAGCTCAAGTGAAATTGGCCAAGCTATACTGTTAAGACAATCATGTTTTGTTAGAATTTGAAACTTAGTAACAATATGATCAGGAATTAATTTTATTGATATCATCATCTACTGTCAGAACGACCCAACGTGTACATCCCCTTCTTGGATTCAATCATTTCTTTTGATTATATTGCTGGTGAGAAATTATTTAAAGTCAAAATATTGAAATAGAGTTTGAGTGTCATCTACTGATGCAGTAGCATATAGTGATTCACCTGTCCGTTCGTTTGTTAGTTTGTCTCTTAAGACACTTTCAAGTTGATTGACTTAGCTAGTTATTATGGACAAGGTCACCACCGGGGCATAAGCATTTACTGAATGCAGTCGTGTTTTATCTATTCATTAGATTAAATCAAGTCATACATAAATCCAGATGATTTTCTGCCAGCGAAACAATTAATTTACATCTGAAATTGTTTACACTATTTCAGTTAAAATAGAGAAACTGCTTTGTTCAAAGTCATCTTGCAGCCTTTTGTCAGTGGATCCTCAGAACCTAGAAACATGTTTAGAAGTAGACAAGAATTTTTCTGAGAAAAACGAAGCAACCTTTGTGAGTGACATGGAGGAACAGTGTGATACCATACGTGTTGATGACAGTATCGCTGACAGTATGGCTGCCCGTTCGGGTGGTGTCGATAGTGAGGGCCTTGCCAACAATATGAGTTTGACTGATAGTGTGGATGTTGCCAACAGTGTGTGTGTGGCCAACAATTTGGGAGTGGCCAATAATGTAGGTGTTGCCAATTGTATGGATGTCGCTGACAGTGTAGGTGAGAGTACAGAAGTTGACTGCAATGGAAGAAGATTCAATGCAGCTATTACTTCTACCTATGATCAAATAGACAAGGCGAATGTGAACTATGATGTACTAGGTGTGCTGGAATATGACAAAGATGAACCTGAAAGTTCTACTGACATGGTGGACGAGACTGAAAGTATATCCGATGATGATATTGCAGATATCTTAGATGCTGACGATAAAGATGGTGATGGTGTGAGTGAAAAGATGACAATATGTCGAGGAGAAAATGCTGAATCTAAGATGGAGGAAGATTTTGGTTGCCAATCTGATGTAAATGATATAAGTCAAGGAGAAAATTCTGAATTTGTGATGGAGGAAGATCGCGTTTTCCACAGTGATGTGAATGATTGTACAGGCAATGGAGAGGAAGTTCCTGAACATTGGTCTTCGGATGTGGTCAACAGTTGTTTAGATGAAGCTGATCTTATGGATGATGAATTTACAGCTGTTAGAGAATCAGGAAGAAGGGAGATTGATTTATTGAAAGCTGCCAAACTTTCTCTGCCTACTTTGTACCAGTTGCAAATACAAGCAATTGAAATACAAATGAAAGGTAATTCAACAAATAATACACAAAGTCTTTGGCTCGAACCTTGTTTTATCAGCATTTTCACACCTTTTCAACATTTTTCCAATTACATATTTTGGGCCTGCTGGGCAAGTACTTTCAGAATGCAAACTTGCTCTTCTTGTGACAATCTGACAACCTCTACAAATGGGGATAACAAAATTTGTCCATCATTGGAATCAAATGTAAATCGTCCAACTAACAATCTAACTGAAATGGCCAGGTTTGCTCCATTTACTTTTCATTTTACCTTAGTGAGGGCTTATTTAGAATTTGAGATAAGTACATATTGTTTAGTGTTCATTTTAATTCTAGAAAGTCAACTTTTTAGTACTGCAAAGTCAACTTTTGACTAAAATTGTGCATATCTTGTCTATTAAGAAATAAATGTGTTGTGCGGTTTTATTGCTGTTTTAATTACATGTTCTATTCTCAGTGGCCAAACTTGGTGTACAGATTGAAATGGACAAATTTAAGCTAGATGCTGGGAGGAGGAATTATTTGCTAAGCTTAAATGTACCAGAAAACTGGTACCAAGTTTTCTCTTCAAGAAGTCATATAGCTCGCAGATATCCTGGAACCAGTACATGTGATATCGCCAGCTCTGGTTCCTGGTCTGAAGAAGAAAATACTCTATCAACCTGTCATACAAGGAACCAGCCTCAAGATTATCTTAGTAGAAAAATGCCAAAACCAAAAGTGCCAAAGTCTGACAAATGTAAGTTCTACTTATTTGAAACTATTTTATGCAATGAACTAGAATTTGAACAAGGTTTCAGAATAGATAGAAGCTAGATAAAACTGTTTCTTCAAAGTGTTTTTTCAACGGGAAGGGAAGGGGCCTTTTCTTTAAATTTGGGAAAAAATAACAGACATATTTTGCAAAAGAGAATAAAAAACGTGATGTAAATTGGATTTTAGGGGAAAATGCATGATTTTAAAGTTTTTCCTGAGGGGAAGCGGCCTGTAAATGGCCCCTGCTTTAGAAGGAGAAAAAGCCCTGGAACTTCAGTAAGGGTTGTATTCTATGTAGTAGTTTCCATATTGACAAGGTTGACCAGTCAATGTGCTGTTAGTTATTGCATACCATTCTATAATATTGTTAAATTTTATGAGGGATGTATTGCTTAGCAAATGTCAGTCCATTGGAAGACCAAACATTTTACACTTGAAACAGGTCAAACTTAAAATCCTTCATTTTTACATGAAGGTTGGTCAACAAAAATATAGGTGACCTTTATAACAAACAACTATTTGGCTTCCAAGGTCAGGGATCTTGATAAGTTTAACCTAGCAGGCCAAAATGCTTAACCGGCAGGCCTGTTAAGGTCCTTAATGCAACTACTTTCTTTAAATTCTGTATTAATTTCACAATTTCAGCCAGCCAAAAGCAGTCTTTTTTAAAGCAGTCAATTTGGCCTGCAGCTATACATGTTTTATCAATATTCTTTCAGTTATTCCCAAACAAGATGCAGATGGGAGGGATGTTGGTATATTACGTGACTGTGATTGCGGTGGACGACAATGTGCTGATTCTGGAAGTAGTAAAGGTGGAAGATGGAACAATCCCGGAGATGTAAGTTTGTTATATCCAAAATAATGGTAATAAGGCCAAACATATCACAAGATGCACCTAAAAATGTGATGTAAAAGGGATTTAGATGCATAAACAAGGAATGTGTTCATTCTTGTGGTTATATATATGGGACAGAAGATAATAAAATGACCCATATGTATTTTAATGCAAGTTAGGTGAATTTGAAAACCAGAAATTTATCAATGAAAATAGGAGTAACTCCACTTATAGGAGTTCTTGATAGGTATGTATAAGTTACATATGTAAATAGAGAATAATAGGTTAGTGACATGGATGAGTAAGTTTATTTGGCAACGCAGAGGAATTTATCAGTTCAGCCGATAATTTCTGTAGCCGAGCTTGATAAACCTGGACTGTTTAGCTGGAAGTGACTGGATAGTGATGTTTAAATGATGTGTTCTGATCAAAGGCCATGTTGATATATCCATGATCCATTCTGGGAACATAACACACAAATTGCTTACACCGTCTGCTATATTATACAGACAAAATGCTTTGAATATAAACTTTATTTCACCATTTCAGTTTCAACTTAACATTACCTACAATTAGAGATGTGCACACTTAGACCTATTTGGACATCTGTTAATTTAAAGCTCTAAAAACCGAGGGATTGTCTCAAATGAATTCTCATATAATATAAAACAGACAAATTTAATCATATGTCTTGATGGCAAAGCCATCCATCCATTGTACTAGTAGTAGTCATACATACCTTTGAGAAAACCCCCAGTATAATTACCGTTAAAAGATATAGAACCTCACATCTGTCCAGGTGTGCACACCTCTATTAGGCCCTTTACTTGTGGAGAAGTCGTCAGGACATATGTAGAAAGAAAACTATAAGAAAGAAACAATAAAGAAAAGCATTAAATTCAATGGTAAAAAAAACCCCAAGATTTAATTTTAACACAGTCTTCGTATTTTATTTAAAAAGGGGAACCGTGGTGACAAAGCAGACAAAAACCGCAGGAATGAGAAGGAACAGAATAGTCACCATAGCAACAACAACAATGACAATAACAACAACAACAACAGCAACAATCCAGGTCAACAAGCAGTTGGTACGAGGGGCGTTGAAGTATCATTGACTGGACAACAAGAACTACACGGTAGATCACTACACGATGTACAAGTCCCCGACAATGATTACAAGGCATACAGAAAGAAAAAACATAAACCACATGACGATTACGAGTGGTTAGAAAAACTGAATAACAAACTGTTGGTAAGTCAATTTCATACATGCCAGGTTGTGCAGACCCCTTTGTGTGAGATTAATGTTAGAAATGAGAAAATGAAATTGATTAAAATGCAGGAGATTTTCCATGCTTAAACTTAAGTTTTAAAGTTGTGGATAAGGAAACAATGGTGAATTTTCCTAAATTTTGGTTAGTTCCGCTATATTTTGTTTAGTTTCGCTATATTTTGGTTAGTTCCGTTATTCTTTGGTAGAAACCTATGTAGCATACATCTTCATTTTGAAAGATAATGAACGTTCATTAAGGTTATATAATTAATAGAATCTTACATTCATGCTTATTACATGCATGTTTTATTGAACCAAAGACATATTATTTTGTCCACTTGTTTAATAAAACTAGTATTTAATGAGCACTCATGCAAGATCCTTTATTTAAGAACCACATGCAAAATATCTGAAAATCAGAACTTATTGACTTGCTGAAATATCCACTAATGCAGTTTATGTACAACTTACTTACTAGATATTTATTTTTATTACAGGATGCTGGTGGTCCATCATTTGATCTGTTTGCTGTTCTGACAAACAATGAAGATGTCTGTTTAGAAGTGTGTCTATCACGACCGGGTGATATTTCCGAGGATGCTATGAATTGTACCATGTGTTTGTTAATTGACTCGCTTCTCAAACACTTTACTAATTGTCATTCCAACTTTAACAGCTGTGACATGTGCGTGAGATTCTTCTCCTTGCTATGTTCACATGTCACGTTATGTATATCTAGAACCGGAACTGTCACCGAGTGCGATATTGATATCTGTCGTACAGTCATCAAAATGATGCCAAGCACAAATTTAGAGGCCCATGTTAAGACATTATGGTTCCAAGTACGAAAGAAATTTGCCCGAATTATTGGAATTGTTGAAATTGAAGAGCAGCTGGTTGCAGAAGTTCCAGAGAAACCAGTGATGAGGAAACCGTCCTTAGTGCGGAAACCGTCCGGATCGGGACCACTTCCAAGTATCCCTGAGATGTCTGTGGTACCTAACACGACATTCATTAACTCCGCAGTGATACGACGTCGTATATCGGAGATGAGGGTGCACGGTGAAAGTGATCTGGTCGATGAGGAGGATGTATATATAGAAACAGTGGACGCTGGAGCTACTGGTAATATAACACAAGATGACCAGGCTGGGAGTGAAGCTTCAAGTATATCTAGACCAGAAATGATGGCTCCTGATTCGGACGCTATTCCTACATCGTCTGAAGAAGGAAGTATGGAGGATAGTTGTGGACATTCTGCTGTGGGTAAAGGATATGTCAGTCTACCACCTGCGGGGCCTCCTTGTGTTGGTGATACATACTTCCCTAGTTTCCAGGACCGCCCTAGAGGCATCAGAGGCATAGGTAACTATATATTGTAAAATCATTTAATTTCGTTGGGTGGTTTTGGTAAAAAAGACAATTTTGTTGGGACTTGAATTCATGGATTTTGCATTTCAGGTAATAAAACCAGGGTCAAAATTAATGTTCGTTGGGATTAAAGTTTGTGGTTGAGGTGCACCACGAAATCCACGAAATTTAATCCCCCACGAAAACGAATGATTTAACAGCATATCAACATTTCCTCTATGTACTGTACATTCCTTGTATAAAACACTATGATGTTTTTATCCTTCTCTTTAAGTGGTTCATTTATTATAATGAAATTATTAAAGTTGGCTCCATTTGAAAGAAATGGAAATAGGTTTTATATGTTGGTGGTTATACATTTAAAGGGAGGTAACTGTGGAGGTGATTTAACCTCGATTTCTGTGATGCTTGTCTCCCTTGGTAATATGACTCAGACACTACTTAATACTACCACCACTGTACTCTACCTACTACTACTACATGTATATCAAATTGAGGAGTATATGGTCTGTGCTGTTTAAGGCCACAACAAATTGATCATGCGTTTGTCGGGAGCGCCCGCTCCTGATTTTTCCAAAATGAAAAATAAATATTTAAATTTAAATTATTGCGCCCGCACCTGAGAAAACCACGCGCATGTGATTTTTTTCCTACATGTTTTTTTATTATTTTGCCGCTAGCATCAATATTTACAAATAACGAAAAATAAAACCAACTTGTTTATAATTTCGTCACTGTTACTACAGAATATGTTCTGGGAAAGCGCGCTCTGCTGAGGATGTTGGTTACTCGATTAATTTTAGCAGTAAATTGTTGCACACAAAAATCGTGTAACACTTGGTCATTTTTAGAAAACGCTTTTTAGTGTTTCCCAACCAGCTAGAGATGATCCTGGTTGGAAACCCAGAGGTAGTCTTGCGTGTATCGGTGCTTTACACCGGTGACGTTAAAGAACCAAGAAATTTATTCGAAACGAGCTAGGGTATCGCACCCAGATTCCTTGTATCTCACCTCTGTCTCTAACACTTACGATAATGCCCCAGAGTAGGCACTGCAAATTACATGGAAGAAAGAAAGGACCTTGTATATCCCTAAGGGAAGTACGTGTGCTTGATGTGGGGCTAGATCCTATGACGGTAACCTTGCATAGCATTATGCATCGGTGCGCTACTCACAATGCTAAATAAACAGCCGTCTGAGCATGATGTATCACTACAAGAAAAAAACTGTACATGGTGATCATTGAAAAGCTGGATGCTTAGTTGATTTGAATCTTTAACCACTAGTCACTCAGTGCATTTGTGTTCATTATAATTTATATGTATGTGACAATGTCTGCTCACAATTACCTCAAGAATACCTGTATTCTGGTAAAATAATTTGATAAATCCTACACAACATACCTAACAAGAAATGTATAACAATCATTTATTTGGCCTCATTTCTTATTAAAGCTATTGTGATAGACACTATTTCCTAAAAATGGGTGCATCAGAAATGAATAGGGCACTTTTGCTCCTTCTCGCGCTTTCAAAAATGGCATTTTCAAAAATAAATTTTAAAATTTTTATTTCGCTCCTTCGCTCGCTCTCAATTACGGGTTTTTCAAAAATAAATATTTAAATTTATATTTCGCTCGCTCGCCCCTAATTTTTCCCAAAAAAATCCGTAGAACCAAAAATTAATTTGGTGTGGCCTAATGGCTGATTAATTTGTGTTAGTTTAAAGTTAAACATTTCTGTGATGGAATATTGTTCTGGTAACTTATTTAATTTTATTTAGTCAACTTGATAATAATAAAAATATTGATACTAATAATGAATAATATTACTTATGCACCAATATAGTACCAAATTTCATTTAAAAAAATAGCATTTTCAGCCTTTCAAAAGGCTTTTTGTCCATGCTCGTGCCTGAGGGGTGATTATCACTTTTAAGCTCACCTGTCACATAGTGACAAGGTGAGCTTTTGTGATCACTCTTCGCCCGGCGTCTGTCTCCCGTCCTTCCGTCGTCCGTTGTCGTCCATCAACAATTTGCTTGTGTACACCCTTAAGGCAACAGTTTTGATCCAATCATCATGAAATTTGGTCAGAATGTTGTTCTCCAAGAAAACTAGGCCAAGTTTGAAACTGGGTCATGTGGGGTCAAAAACTAGGTCACTAGGTCGAATTTTAGAAAAACCTTGTGTACACTTTCGATGTCACCAATTTGATCCAATCTTCATGAAACTTGGTCAGGATGTTGTTTTCCATGAAATCTAGACTAAGTTTGAAACTTTGTCATGTGGGGTCAAAAACTAGGTCAATAGGTCAAATCTTAGAAAAACCTTGTGTACTCTCCAGAGGTCACAGTTTTGAAACAATCTCTTGAAACTTGGTAACAATGTTGTTCCCCATAAAATCTAGGCCAAGTTTGAAACTGGGTCATGTGAGGTCAAAAAGTAGGTCACTAGGTCAAATCTTAGAAAAAAACATTGTGTTCACTCTAGATGTCACCAATTTGGTCCAATCTTCATGAAACCTGGTCAGAATGTTGTTCTCCATGATATCTAGGCTTAGTACGAAACTGGGTCATGTAGGGTAAAAAACTAGGTCACTAGGTCAAATCTTAGAAAAACCTTTTGTACACTTCATAGGTCACCGTTTTGATCCAATCTTCATGACACTTGGTCAGAATGTTGTTCTTCATGAAATCTATGCCAAGTTTGAAGGTCTTGTTGTCCCAAAGTATTGGTCAAGTAAATTGGTAGAAATAGAAATTTGACTTTAGCGGATGAAAGGTGATTTTCTATAAAAATTGTGTTGACACTAACACCAGAAGAATTATTGTATTTATAATATCAGGTGAAGTAGTTTATGCGGACAGAAATCAGATGTTAGTTGTTGTCACAGTATGGGAGAAGTTTAAGACACAGTTTCAGAGAGAAGCTAAGCTAGCCAAACATTATAGAGAGGAGGGTGTGATATTATCCAAATATAAGGTGAGTAAGTTGTGAATTGGCCAGTATTTATAAAGCTTCTTAAGTGAAAACTTTGAATTTTCTTAAAATCTCAAATATCAAATATTCCTTAAGCTAAACAGGAAAACTAATAGTAACAAAAAAATATTTACATTGTTTAGAAGCATTATGTAAAGAGCTACAGTAATCATATAGAAAACATGGGCTATTTTTGGTTTCTTGTGAAATATGGGCAGCTCAATATTTATACCCCCGCAAACAAAGTTTGAAGGGGGTATACTGGAGTCACCATGTTGGTTTGTTGGTCTGTCGGTCTGTCGGTCTGTCGGTATGTTAGCATCGTGTCCGCTCTGTAACTTTGTCATTTCGTACTGGATTTTAAAATTGCTTGGTACAAATGTTCACCACATCAAGACGGTGTGTCATGCGCAAGACCCAGGTCCCTACCTCAAAGGTCAAGGTCACACTACAGGTCAAAGGTTATACAGTAGAACCCCGCTAATAAGACCACTGTTCGTTCTTTTTAAAAGTGGTCTTAATAGCGGGGTGGTCTCATTAGCGGGAGAGACCACTAAGAGTATTTATCAGTGGAATATGTCTGTCCATAAATCATATTATAATAAAGTATATAAGTGTATTGTATTTCTTAGGCTTAATTTTGTTTTGAATATCTTGATGTTTAAATAATGAAGATATAAAATTTTAAAACTGTATGATCAAGCATGACATGTGTGAATGAATAATTTGCAACTTGAATGAATGCCAATTAAAATGAACATGTTACACTAAAAGTATGTTGTGTTCTTTGAAAGAGTCAATATGAATAATGATCGAAATTAGTGCTTTCCGAATACTACTCAACTTGAATTCATGAATTCTTCTATAATGGCTAAATGACTTTTATACTCGTAGCCTATTTTAGGTGAACATAATTAAACAATTTATTGATCAAATCACCTAGAATTAACCCTCAAACAAGTTTCATTCATTATCTTCACTCATCATTTTGTTCCAATTTCGTGAGGAGTCGTAAATAATTAGACCATGCCAATGGCCGACATGTGCCTACAAAGTTCTTTAATACGGCAATTAAAAGATTATCACAACATCTGAAGGCATTAATTATCCCTCTAATTGGATTAACATTGGCCTAATGTACTGACAAAGGTGGTGATAATACAATGATGTCATTTTGGGGTAATATACAGAGGTGTTGACAGTTTGTCTCGGCGACCATTATGTAAACAATGGCAGGTGTTTTCAGAGGTGTGATTACGACTGGTCGTAATTTCGGGGTTCAAATCTGCACAAATTGACCATTTGGTTAGCAAAAAGTGGTCGCATTACGGAATAGCGGGGTGGTCGTAATTTCGGGACTAACGACCATTAGACAAAGAAGGAAAAAATCCATTCTTTCAAAAAATGCCCGTATTAGCGGGGTGGTCGTAATTTCGGGGTGGTCGTAAGGTGGGGTTCTACTGTATAGTCATGCAAACCGTGTCCGCTCTGTAACTTTGTCATTTCTTACTGGATTTTAAAATTGCTTGGTACAAATGTTCACCACATCAAGACGGTGTGTCATGCGCAAGACCCAGGTCCCTATCTCAAAGGTCAAGGTCACACTTACAGGTCAAAGGTTATCTGTCGGTATGTAAGCATCGTGTCTGCTCTGTAACTGTGTCATTTCTTACTGGATTTTAAAATTGCTTGGTACAAATCCACCACACCAAGACGGTGTGTCATGCGCAAAACCCAGGTCCCTATCTCAAAGGTCAAGGTCACACTTACAGGTCAAAGGTTATATAGTCATGCAAACCGTGTCCGCTCTGTAACTTTGTCATTTCTTACTGGATTTTAAAATTGCTTAATACAAATGTTCACCACATCAAGACGGTGTGTCATGTGTAAGACCCAGGTCCCTACCTCAAAGGTCAAGGTCACACTTACAGGTCAAAGGTTATATAGTCATGCAAATCGTGTCCGCTCTGTAACTTTGTCATTTCTTACTGGATTTTAAAATTGCTTGGTACAAATGTTCATCACATCAAGACGGTGTGTCATGCGCAAGACCCAGGTCCCTATCTCAGAGGTCAAGGTCACTATTACAGGTCAAAGGTTATATAGTCATGCAAATCGTGTCCGCTCTGTAACTTTGTCATTTCTTACTGGATTTTAAAATTGCTTGGGACAAATGTTCATCACATCAAGACGGTGTGTCATGCGTAAGACCCAGGTCCCTATCTCAGAGGTCAAGGTCACACTTACAGGTCAAAGGTTATATAGTCATGCAAATCGTGTCCGCTCTGTAACTTTGTCATTTCTTACTGGATTTTAAAACTGCTTGGTACAAATGTTCACCACATCAAGACGGTGTGTCATGCGCAAGACCCAGGTACCTACCTCAAAGGTCAAGGTCTCACTTACAGGTCAAAGGTTATCTGTCGGTATGTTAGCATCGTGAGTTTTGTTGATTATAATTATAAGACTTTGTTTTGTACTAGTGTGTTACTTATTTTTTTCTTCATCAATTTTCACATTAGCCTTCTATCATGGTGTTTTTCAATCTGTATAGCAGCAGATTTCCATTAAATGTGTTGTTTAGACTATAATTTTAAATAATATTCCTGTCACAAGGCGGTGCTGCGGGGTATGATTCATCACTCCTGTGATAGCTCTAGTTTGATTTAGGTCAAAATATTTAAGTTTTACTTAAGATTAATTTACTTTATAAGTACTGGCACAGGTCCTTATCTCCTGAAGCATCTCAAGTAGAAATCTCAACTCAAATTGAGATTTTGCTAAAATCTAAGTCAGAATTATAGTTAAATCTGAAGTTCCAGCTTCAAAATGATGCTGTAATAAACTTATAATATAATTTCTGTATGGTGATGCTAATTACCAGCGTTTGTATGTGTGTAGTTAAAGTCTATTATTTGAAATTCCCTATTTTAAGATTTACTATAATTCCAAAACTTCTTAATTTCCGGAATAATGAAATTGTTACTTAAGTTATACACTTGTTACTCGACTTTTGACTTGAGTTTTTCTTTGTTTTTAGAATAAGTTGAAAATCAACCAACTTCGATACCAAACTGATTTCCAATGGGTGAAAAGTGCCCACCTTGGGAACGGAATGACTGGAAAATGTCACTTAGCTATAGACTTTGAGACTGAGTTCAAATTTTGTGTAAAAGAGGTAAGTATAGTTACTGTAGAAGTTTGATGCCTGTAACTGCCACTGACCAGAGAAATACTGACCTGTGATGCCTGTAACTACCTCTGACCAGAGATATACTGACCTCTGACTACCTCTGACCAGAGAAATACTGACCTGTGATGACTGTAACTACCTCTGACCAGAGAAATACTGACCTGTGATGACTGTAACTACCTCTGACCAGAGAAATACTGACCTGTGATGCCTGTAACTACCTCTGACCAGAGATATACTGACCTGTGATGCCTGTAACTGCCTCTGACCAGAGAAATACTGACCTCTGATGCCTGTAACTGCCTCTGACCAGAGAAATACTGACCTCTGATGACTGTAACTGCCTCTGACCAGAGATTAACTGACCTCTGATGACTGTAACTACCTCTGACCAGAGAAATACTGACCTCTGATGACTGTAACTGCCTCTGACTAGAGATTAACTGACCTCTGATGACTGTAACTGCCTCTGACCAGAGATTAACTGACCTCTGATGACTGTAACTACCTCTGACCAGAGAAATACTGACCTCTGATGACTGTAACTGCCTCTGACTAGAGATTAACTGACCTCTGATGACTGTAACTGCCTCTGACTAGAGATTAACTGACCTCTGATGACTGTAACTGCCTCTGACCAGAGATATACTGATCTCTGATGACTGTAACTACCTCTGACCAGAGATATACTGATCTCTGATGACTGTTACTGCCTCTGACCAGAGAAATACTGACCTCTGATGACTGTAACTGCCTCTGACCCGAGATATACTGACCTCTGATGACTGTTACTGCCTCTGACCCGAGATATACTGACATCTGATGCCTGTAACTGCCTCTGACCCGAGATATACTGACCTCTGATGACTGTTACTGCCTCTGACCAGAGAAATACTGACCTCTGATGACTGTAACTGCCTCTGACCAGAGATATACTGACCTCTGATGCCTGTAACTGCCTCTGACCAGAGATATACGGACATCTGATGCCTGTAACTACCTCTGACCCGAGATATACTGACATCTGATGACTGTAACTGCCTCTGACCCGAGATATACTGAACTCTGATGGCTGTAACTGCCTCTGACCAGAGAAATACTGACCTCTGATGACTGTAACTGCCTCCTACCAGAGAAATACTGACCTCTGATGGCTGTAACTGCCTCTGACCAGAGATATACTGAACTCTGATGGCTGTAACTGCCTCTGACCAGAGATATACTGACATCTGATGACTGTAACTGCCTCCTACCAGAGAAATACTGACCTCTGATGGCTGTAACTGCCTCTGACCAGAGGTATACTGACCTCTGATGACTGTAACTGCCTCTGACAGAGGTATACTGACCTCTGATGACTGTAACTGCCTCTGACCAGAGATATACTGACATCTGATGACTGTAACTACCTCTGACCAGAGATATACTGACCTCTGATGCCTGAAACTGCCTCTGACCAGAGAAATACTGACCTCTGATGCCTGTAACTGCCTCTGACCAGAGATATACTGACATCTGATGCCTGTAACTGCCTCTGACCAGAGATATACTGACCTCTGATGACTGTAACTGCCTCTGACCAGAGATATACTGACCTCTGATGCCTTTAACTGCTTTCCGACCGGGATAATAGTTAATGAGGCTCACAGGGAAGAGTGGGTATATACTCCACTGTGTTGCCTCTTTAAGTAAAGTCTTACTGAGGCTTATTGCCTAATCAAACTGCTACCGAGCCCTCGATAGCGCTACTCTAGGAATCAATTTGCTTCAAAAAATCACTATGATTGCAAAAAGAGAAAAATTCATGTGCTACCAGTGAGCTCTCATGGCTAGCAGACCGTTGCTCAGCAAAGTGCTAAAGTGATCCATTGCATAAGAAAGTGCTAGTTAAATCTTGTCTTGCTAAGTGTAAAGAAATGGTGTGCTATCTGCGAGCACTGCTTGTGGGTAGGGTGTTATGGATAGACGTAAGATAAGATTACCTTTATTTAATGTCGATTATGATTAACATAGGAAACATAAGCTACAAGCTTGTATTCGACGTAGTAAGGCCCTACTGAAAGGCACTCAATAGTAGGATAGTTAGGCTATATGTTCCCAATGTATAGTATGCAGCAATCTGCTACTATGTAATCATGCCTACTGTAAAATCATTTAATTTCGATGGGACAAAATTTCATGGTTTTAGTAAAAAAAAACATTTCAATGGGACCTTAATTTGTGGATTTTGCATTTCAGTTAATAAATACAATGGTCAAGATTATTGTTTGATGGGATTTGGTTTTGTGGTTGAAGGTGAACCACAAAATCCACAAATGTAAAATTTAATCCCCATGAAAATTAATGATTTTACAGTATTTTGACAGGTAAAAAATTACAATCCTTGCACCCTAATGAACTAAAAATGTGTATTAATTAATATTGTGAATATTTTATATAATTTTTAGATTCATATATCTAACTATGAGAAAGATGAGATAGAACTGATGTCAGCCTTGGATCATGAATATATTGTACAAGTGTACGGGGCTATCAGACATGCAGAGAAAATATACATTCTACAGGAATTTATTGAAGGTATTTTGTGTGAAATTGTAACAAATTATTATACCCCCAGATACAAGGAACAAAGTATAGGGGGTCTATATTGGAGTTAGATGGTGTAGGTTGGTTGGTTCCTACAAATTTTGTCCGCCCTATTTCTCAGTAACCATTAGTCAGATTCAATGAAACTTGGTATGACTAATCAGTTTCAAGTCTATAGTTGATTCAAAGATCTCTGTCACAACCGCGTAAACAAACATTCACCCCGGTCGATTATTACAGGTTTCTCAGGATTAAATTTTACCATCATAAATACACTTATATGATAACAACTCTAATGGTCCTATAGCATAGCGGTTATACTTACTGCATTTAGCTATTAAGAGATGGATCATTTTGGCGGTTATGACAGACATCTTTGAATCGACAATAGTTGTGCATATCGTTGGCAGACGTTGGTCGGTGTTTACTGTTTTCTCCTACAAGCAGTGGGGCAAACATATATATTGATCTTGTTTGCCTGTTTGTTTGTCATGATGATTGACATAAACTATGGCTGTACTAATTCTCATTAATTATACTGTAAAATCTTGTGGTTTTGGTAAAGAAGACAATTTCGTTGGGACTTGAATTCGTGGATTTTGCATTTCAGGTAATAAAACAAGGGTCAAAATTAATGTTCTTTGGGATTAAAGTTCGTGGTTGAGGTGAACCACGAAATTTAATCCCCCAAGAAATTTAATGATTTTACAGTAATTTGGAAATCAGAGTGTTTATTTTATATCTAATATAATAGGAGCACCTCCATATTTAGCGGATTACTTAGGTATGCCTTTTAAACCATTTGTTGGATTTCCTTGAAACTTCACATGAATAGTTTATACCAAGTCATGTTGACATGCATATTAAAATGTATGTTATTTGAAAAGAATTGAAATCTTTGAGTATGGATATTTGTTGGGATGTCATTCCCATAACCTTCCTGCTAGTATGTGCCTCCGTAGCTCAGTGGTTAGTGCGCTTGCCGTCTAATCTGGCGACCCGGGTTCAAATCCGGGTGGAGGTACATATATATGCCTGCCATGTTTCAGTAGAAATAAAGCAAATAAAGGCTATGCGCGGCATAATTCGGTATGTTTAAAAAAAAAAAAAAAAAAAAAAGTATGTGGTATGGTGTTTAGGAGTGTATGGGTTGTCTGATGCATACGGAATATTACTGCAGTGTGTTGATACGGGCAGTATAACCTAGAGTTGCTTGTGTAATGCCGTATCTCGCGAGACCGTTAGTTCTAGCGTGATGCGGTAAAAAGCAAACAATGAGAGGTAATACGACCTGATATATCAACACAACTGCAGTGATATTCATTTCATTACATATCTGCAAAAAGAAAACAGGGCTTTTACATGCGAAAATACTTTTGACGCGTAAACATTGACGTCACGAACGTCAACATATTTTTGGCATATAACGCAACGTCCATTCATAAAAAAGTAAATGATATGACGTTATCAACGTTGGCATATTTTCGGCATATAGAGTAATCCAACACATCAGACATGCATGATACTGATTTGGAAAACCAGACATGTATGATACGAAAAATCTGTCGCGCTGTATTCCACTGTGGGATGTGTTCTGTATTTAAGACAATACATGCATTGGTATTCAATAAATATCGTTGTCTCTCCCTTCAGGTGGCTGTCTTACAGAAGCCATAAACATGCAGAAAAAATTGGGACGACGATTGAGCCAGCTGACTGCCTTACGTTATTTTAAACAGTTGTTGAAAGTACTCGTTTACTTGAAGAAGCATAATATTCTGAATGAGGATATAAAAGGTAAAAGCTCGCTTAATAAAATTTCCGGAAATCATTTAATATAAGTTTATATCAATTGGCAACTTGTGATAGATCCTCTATATCTAAACATTGTGTTGTATTTAAGCATTTTGTGTATGTACACTGAACAGGAGTCCTAAAAATCTGGAGTAATCTGGAAATTCTGATTCGCTGCACTAGACATGATAAACTTGGAATGTTTTGATTTAGCATCAACATTGTGTTTGCTTGTATTTATTACTTGGTGTGGTAGGACTCTAGTGAACACTAATGTTTATAATTCGATGGCTTAGAACAAGAAGGTCGTAACTACAAAATCGATATATTGAGAAAACAGGGAAAAACTGTGACATTTACTCTTTACCTGTGGGAAAACGCGTTTTTAAAACTTCATTTTGGTCAACATGACAATTTCAGATTTTCATGAAAATAGGCTCCTAAGAAGTGCCTTGTGATGCTTATTCTAAATATGTATGAATCTTAAAAGGTCGTAAGTGGCACTTAAGAACTTCTAATTCTAAGCTATCGAATTGTCCGTGCCACATTTGGCGTGATATCTACTGATGCAGAGGCATATAGTGATTGTCTTGTCTGTTTTTTGGTTCGTCCGTTTGTCTGTTTGTTTGTTACAAACTTTCAAGTTGATTGTCTTAGCTAGTTATTATGCACATGGCTACCACTGGGGCATAAGCATTCACCATACCTGCCAAGATAGTTAAATCCAAAATAGATGTGATCAAGCAAAACATGCCACAAGATGCATTAAATGGGATTTAAAAGGGATTTAAATGCATAAACATGGAAGGTTTTTATTTGTAGTGGTTATAAATATGGGACAAAAGATCATAAAAGGAACCAAATGTACTTAAAAATAGGAGTAACTCCACTTTAATAGGAGTACTTGGCAGGTATTGTTTACTGAATGCAGTATTGTTTTCATCTGAATTTCTTCGAGTAAAGGCAGATGTGTTTAAGGTTTTAATGTTGTAATTTTACTATACAAATGTGTATTTTCAGCTGATAATATATTGCTTGACCGGAACATTGAAGATGCCAGCGGACCCAGTTCAATCAAGGTGACAGATTTTGGTATGGCTCGACGCTGTCAAGGTTCGGTGCCGAGTGGAACCAAGCCCGTAGGAACACAGACCCAGTGGAGCCCAGAGAAGGCTGAGGCGGTGGGTTACGGGTATCCGGCCGAACTGTGGGCGGCTGTTTGTGTCCTGGTCCATATGTTAAGTGGGCTACCACCGTGGGTCAGACGCTTTGAGGAGATGAAAGCTTTGATTCTTGTGGTAAGTATCTGGTATGATGAAGTGAATCCTCTCCAGTGAGGCCCTCTCTTTAATAACAATATTTCTTAAGAACTACCCCTGACTCTTTAAAAGATCCTAAATAAATGATAGTGAAATATTGTGGATTAATGCCTATGAATGTATATTAATTTAATTTTTCTTTGATACTTTCTTTGATACTTTCATATCTGTAAACTAAAATTGTTTAATTTAAAATGATATAAATGTGTCACTTTAAATGATAGAATTATGTTGCTATGGTAGTCCAAAGAGCTTGTAGGATACCTATTTACTGTAAACCTAGAAACTTTCGCGGATACAAACTTTCGCGTTTTGCCGATTGTCGGCATATTCGCGGCTACAAACTTTCGCGTTTTTAAGTCTCCCGCGAACTCCGCGAACACTAAGTCGCATAGTGACAAAATTATTAATATTATAACCTGTCACGTACATTGCTCGTTTCGTATATAATTGCTTCTTAATTATAGTTCTCACCTTCGTTAAACCCTCTCAAACTCTTTTTGATGTAGATAGTTACCTATTGTGTTTTTTACACAAATTGCAAACTACGCTGGTAATGTTTTCGCAGTTTTATTGACCACATAAGTCATTTTGTATTATGACAGACCCGGTAATAAACAGCGCTATTTGCATGCATGTTCATATATTGAGTGTATTGTTAAACACGTTTTAAAAAGTGTTTTCATTACTTTACTGTGATCATAAAAGGCTTTATTAAAAAAGTACATACACTTAACATTCCATATTTTGACAAAAAAGCACTTATAATACGGTCTTATAAACGTCGTACCAAACTGATGAATTTCCTTCAAAAACGAGAAACTTTTGCGTTTTTCTTGTCCTGGACATGTTCGCGGGTATTTACTTTCGCGGATTTTTACTAACCGCGAACACCGCGAACTTGAATCGCGCGAAATAATTTCTAGGTTTACAGTAACAAAAATAATTTTTACTCCAGTTAAAGATTTTATTCAAATTTCGACATGTTGATAAAGAAGTGATTATCACCGTACTGCAAAGTAATCATTGTATCCCTAATGGATTTAAGTTTGTGAAAACTAGATAAATAATTCTGAGAATTAAAAACGTTGCCATAACAACCAATATTACAATATAAGTATTTGATTCGTTAGATTGTGGATAAATCACCTCCAATGGAAGATATACCACGTAACATTCTGGAAACCATTCAAGATCTCATCAGACGTGGTTTCACCGTATGTCAAGGTCAGAGACCAACTGCTGAAGAATTGCTGAGTCATCCTGCATTCCAGCTTCTTGGTAGGTCAAACATAGTGATGTCACTTGGGGATGGGGGAATGAGAAACCAGACCAGGGCTTCAAACCGGGACCCTTCGCTTTTAGGCTAATGCTCTACCAAATGAGCTGGCCGGCTGCTTACATAAGTTTCTCAACTGCTGAATCTTTGAACTTTAATATTCATATAGTGTCTCGTCTTTAAATTCATATTGTTCAAAATCAGGGAACTCCAATATACCTTTCTGAGATCAGACCCACATTAAAACATAGTTTGTGTTCTGACAGGCTTTCTACTAGGCCCTACTATTCCTACATTTCCTACATTTTCCTACTATTTTGATTTGAACCCTATTATTTCTACTTTTTAATTAAAACATTAAAATAGAAATATATCTTGATGCGTTTTTAGTTGTCATAGCCGTGGATGCATTCATTTCGCTTTTTTCGGCCTGAATAAATGCTATATATTATTGGGCTGCTAATTTTTTCTGTCATTCACCCCAGTTTCTGAAGTTAAATATTTTCAGCCCCACTTATGCTTGAATCCTCTATTTTTCCTTACTGATATTCAACTAAAATGGTAGAAATGCCTACTTTAGCCCTACTTTTTAATGTCAGAAATTCCTACTTTACTTTACTTTTTCAACAAAACTACTTTCACCCTACTACTTTTTTGAAGGGGCAGTAGAAAGTCTGTATTCACAACTTGGTCTGGTTTAAGTTAAGCCATTCTTGTTCTATTTCTAAATGTCACCACTAATTAAGCTGAGAGAATTTTATTTCCGTGATTAAAGACTGACTGGCAGATCAAGTGGTTAATATAACCATGAGACCAACCCCTTATTTACAGGTGTCGGGTGACCTATCCATGAGCACTTGTTTTGAATGTTCATTTGACTTTCTGTATTTAGTTTCGTAACTCAGTTTTTGCTTACTCAAGTTGTGCAGGTTTTGTTCTTCTATATCATTGACTATGGTTATGTGAGTGTAGGATAAAATCCCGGGTGGACAGAATACCGACCCCTCATTTTTGACAGGGTGGACATAATCCTGTCCATGTTTTTTACAGGGTGGACAGAATATCCACCCTATAAATTTCAGGATGGACATAATACCCATCATGACTATATATATATGATAGTTGATAGTATGCATGTTAAATAAAAAATTAACCTTTATTGTAACATAATCATAGAGAAGTTCCTTACAAAAATCACACAATCACACAATCACACAATAATCGTTAACAATGCAGCAATAACCCTCTACATAAGTCAAAGTCATGATGGGTATTATGTCAACCCTGAAATTTATAGGGTGGGGATTTTGTCCGGATTCCTGGTCATGTTCTCCACATGTGTAGAAGGTTGTCAGTAGCTTGCAAATTAGTACAAGCTATTACTAGACGGTCATTAATTCCAGGAAAACTGGTTAATTTAGTAACAATTGCTGAAAAAAAAGGGAAAAAAGTATTGCAAAAGCAGACTTTATGTCTTTTGTGTAGTGATGGAAAACGGGATGGAATGAGATGTTAGAGATTGATTTATACTAATTATAGAACTTATTTCACAGTCAATGATTGAATATAAGCAATGTTGGAACCATTGGGCTGTTCTTAAAAAATGACTAATAATCGACAACAGAATGTTAACTATATCTGTCTAAATTTTATGTCAAAACATCATAGGTAGTAAAATTTATGGATGGCAAAATACTATTTTTGCAAGAGTTGCTACCCTTTGACTTTAAATTATGTATTTACTATTTACAAATTGTTATTTTGTCAATATACTGCCAGGAAACTATGTTTTATAGTCTGCCACGTTGTCGTGTTTAACAACATCTACAGATCCCATGTTATTGCTCTTTGAAAATAGCAGTTTAAGGCTTATGGTGGATTTAAATACTATTGCATTAAGTAAATCTTTGTTTTTCAGTAGAGAATTCCAACCCAAATGGTACTGGCGGTATTTATTCCATTCTCGAGTCTGTTCACTATCAATCACACAGTATTGCTGAGGCAACTAATTCAATAGAAGATGATCCCAGTGCTGATAAAAGGGAACTTCACAGGAAAGGATTGGTTGATTATAAAGGGGCTAGCAAACTGAGTGTTCTGAATCTGGGGTTTGAAGTTCCGGCACAGGAATTATCAATATACCCTGCAGCACCAAGTCATAGTAACTCTGGGGCGGCCTCTTTTGTTGGAAATGGTGCAAATAATGGATACGACGCAAGTATGGAAAACACACCAGTTGGAAGTGATATCAGATACGAGTTGCTTCTACTGTCACAATCACAGCATGAACAAGCTAACACTTCAAAGACCCCTGTATCAGCACAGCCCACTCAGATGGTCTTCAATGACCCCATCAATTTTTACTTATACGATGAGTTCCCTATCAACCCTAATCTGCCTGATCTGTCTATATATGAACCAAATATGATTGATGATGGACGTGAAGCTGAGATTGGTGATTCTAAACCAGAACAAATCACAGAGGATGATGTCACTGCTATACTTATACCTGATTTTGATAAATTACTCGAGTCTGGTGAGAACTCATCTGTTGATAAGAAAACAGGTGACGATTGGACACATGATCCTGACGAGGCTTTAGCACACGTTATACGTCAGTATACGTCTCCAGGTAGCGGAATCTCCCCTGGTAGTAACCATGGCGATAAAGCCCAGGCTGTTTCTGGAGGTAATATTGGTGCCTCTGGTGGCCACGCAGACAGGTCCATAGTTGGAGGTCAAGTTGGCCAGTCTGGTGAAAATGAAGAGAGGGCAGTACATGAACGTCGAGTTGGTAGCTCTGATGAAGATGAAGAAGTTATTGAATCCTTACCAAGTAATTTTAATGAGGATGACTTGTTTTCAACTGGGCCAACTGATAACTCAGCCAAGAAGACGAAGCGGAAAACTCAAAGTGATACTGACCTATGGCATCTGCCGAAGGAATCTAAAACCAGAAATCAACCACAATCAGCCCCACCAAACCTGATTAGGACTGACTCCAGAGTGTCTGGATCACAACCATCCAGTGTTAACAACCAAACACCAGTACCGTCCCATTTGTTCACCGGTACTGGAAGCCACACTATGGATACTGCAGGAAGACCTTATACTGTAGGACATCCACCTTACAGCATTCAGTATACACACCATGCACCTACAAATCTTGGACCTGTGGGTCCTCATTCAATGATCCCCCATGGCACGCAGAACTTTGTCACTAGCACACCTGTCTCTTATCAACAACAGATGGGAGCTAGACCAAAACACTCTGCCCACCCTAGAGAATTGTTTCCTGTGGATTATAACACACAGAGATCAAACCCTACAGGACCTAGCGGTGGGTACCAGTACAACAATCCTTTGATTAACACACAACCTCCAGCTTCATTAGATTATCCCCAACAGAACCCAGCTAGTTATGGTACCGGGAACCAACATTTACCCCAACAGAACCCAGCTACCTATGGTGAAGGAAACAATCATTTACCCCGACTGAACCCAGCTAGCTATGGTGCAGGGAACCATCATTTACCCCGACATAACCCAGCTAGTTATGGTGCAGGGAACCAGTATTACTACCAGTCAATGAATGCTGCACCTCCGACCACTGCAGCCGAACAACAATACTGGGGTAACAGCTACAGACGGACTAAAATTGATCAACTGCAACCAAAGACACCAATATTAAACCCAGTCATCAATCCGAAGGCATGGCCAACTCAAGATGGTAATGTTTTATTATTATGATTTTATAAATCATTTTAAAACAATCTTTTTCTTGTTGACAAATACATTGTTGTTCAGTGTTTACTAATACTATGTTTGTAGAATCCGATTCCTAGGTTGCTAACCAGTTTTTCTTTGGTTGCTAGCCAACCAAAGAAATACTGGTTAGCAACCTAGGTTGCTATTCTGTACCTCCGATGTTGCTAGTCATCTTTTCCAATGTTGCTAGCTGGCAGTTCCAAGGTAATAAAGAGTAGCCAGTTCTTTATCTAGGTAGCTAGCAGCATTCTCGTTCAAGCAGCGTATTTTTTTCAATTAATTTATTGTCTAGGTACTTGACTAACCACTGATTTGTGAAAATGGCTAGCAGGTACTTCTTATTTCTATATTGTGCTTCCTTTCTTATCTTAAACAAACTTTATATTTTCATTTATTCTTTCATTCTACCAGGAACTAGGACACCAAATCTCCAGTTGGACATCAAGAAGGCTCGTGAAGGAACAGATTCTCCTATATCACATGTCCAGACTGCACCCGCCTTCTCACCTCCCAAAACACCAAAGGTTAGCTTTTTTTGCATGGTACTAAATATTTGGTTAAAATTGTAAGGTCAAGAAAAAATGTAATTCATAAAATAACACTCCATAGGTTTAAATGATCAAATTCTATAGGGAATACTTATTTAAACACTAGTGTGGTGTATACTCTATTTATTTTACGTTTCGGCATAAGCCTACATCAAAAAACACAATCAAAGTACTTATACCGTATTTCTGTTGGCATTTAGGTCAGCCATTTTAAAAATAATTTTTTAAAATGGCCGACATAAATGCCAACAGAAATGTAGTATAAGTACTTTGAATGTAATAAATTGTTTTTTCAAAATATCGATTTTGTACTTAAGACCTTCTCATTATAACATCAACAAAATATGGTTCTAATATGGTTCTATGAATTTTGTAGAAAAGTCCCGACTTCTATCGTGCTCAATCTGAAGTACCGTCAGCCAGTAAGAAGCATACATCTGTTACTACAGTGCTAGGTTCCTCACCCAATGATCGTCTCTCAACATCGACCACCAGATCTCAGTTCGAGGAACAAGATGCTTTATTTAGTAAGTACAGTACAACCTCTGTAGAGCAACATTCTACGGGAGCAACAAATATTGCTTGTTGTTCGGAGGTTGATGCTATACAGAGGTTAAATTCATAGTAAATAGGGAGTGAGGGAAATTTTAAAAGTGTTGTTATAATAAGGTTGTCACTCTACAGAGGTTAAATTCTTAGTAAAAAGCGACCTAAGGAAATTTTTATGATGTAACTTGTTGTTATAGGGAGGTTGTTGTTCTACAGAGGGCCGCTCTAGAGAGGTTGTACTATAGGCTTTATTAAGATCATTGAATGTTTGGATGGCTTCTGTAGCTGAGTGGGTAGCACACTTGGCATCTTATCTGGTGACCCAGGTTCAAATCTGGGTGGAGACACTCATATGCAGAAGACTGCTTTGCAAGTAAAGGCTATGCTTGGCTCATAAAAACGAGAGTTTAACACATTGATATAGGGAATGGTTTCCACAATCTATTGGTCAAACTTGAGTTTATTGTTCAGGTGAGTGACCTTGAGACGTCCTTGCCTTCTTGTTGGTACCTTATAATTCTGTTATCAGCTTGGCCGTCTGACGTAGACAGATTCTTTTGGACACAACTCTTCCCACAATTTTTATGCCCCCGTATCGATAGATCGGGAGGCATATAGTAATTCACCTGTCCGTCTGTCCGTCCGTCGTCCGTCCGTCCGGCCAGGTTAACCCAAATTGACCGTTTCGTCTAGCATTAAAATGGCTTGCTACAAAGTTTTCAAACTTGCATGGATGTTGTATATGATCACTCTCCACGCGCCTGTATCACCTGACTCCATTTTGACCTTCACCTTGACCTAATTTTGGACTTAGACTTATTGAAAGGTAAAATTCTTGGTTAACCCAAATTGACCGTTTCTTCTAGCATTAAAATGGCTTGTTACAAAGCTTTCATACTTGCATGGATGTTGTATATGACCACTCTCCACACGCCTGTATCACCCGACTCCATTTTGACCTTCACCTTGACCTAATTTTGGACTTAGACTTATCTCCCCTTTAGTATTTTTACAATAAAATTTTGTCTGGAGCGTATCTTCAAAACTATTTAACGTATTGACTTGAAACTTGAAATATAAATAGATGGCAACTTGGAGAAGTGCATTGACAAAGAACCATAACTCTGTCTGTCTTAAATTTTGAATTATCTCCCCTTTAGTGTTTTTTTTATAGTCAAATTTTGCTCTGAGTATATCTTCAAAACTATTAAACATATTGACTTGAAACTTGAAATATAAATAGATGGCAACTTGGAGAAGTGCAATGACCAAGAACCATAACTCTGTCTGTCTTAAATTTTGAATTATCTCCCCTTAAGTATTTTCAGAATCAAATTTTGACAGGAGCGTATCTTCAAAACTATTTAACTCATTGACTTGAAACTTGAAATATAAATAGATGGCAACTTGGAGAAGTGCATTGACAAAGAACCATAACTCTGTCTGTCTTAAATTTTGAATTATCTCCCCTTTAGTGTTTTTTTATAGTCAAATTTTGCTCTGAGTATATCTTCAAAACTATTAAACATATTGACTTGAAACTTGGAATATAAATAGATGGCAACTTGGAGAAGTGCAATGACCAAGAACCATAACTCTGTCTGTCTTAAATTTTGAATTATCTCCCCTTAAGTATTTTCAGAATCAAATTTTGACAGGAGCGTATCTTCAAAACTATTTAACGTATTGACTTGAAACTTGAAATATAAATAGATGGCAACTTGGAGAAGTGCATTGACAAAGAACCATAACTCTGTCTGTCTTAAATTTTGAATTATCTCCCCTTTAGTGTTTTTTTATAGTCAAATTTTGCTCTGAGTATATCTTCAAAACTATTAAACATATTGACTTGAAACTTGGAATATAAATAGATGGCAACTTGGAGAAGTGCAATGACCAAGAACCATAACTCTGTCTGTCTTAAATTTTGAATTATCTCCCCTTTAGTATTTTCAGAATCAAATTTTGACAGGAGTGTATCTTCAAAAGTGTTTAAGATATTGACTTGAAACTTGGTATATGAATAGATGGCAACTTGGAGAAGTGCAGTGACAAAGAACCATAACATCTGTATCACCAGATCACACATGAAGTCGATCAAGGCACTGCTTTCAAATGTGGCATTATTCGTTTACCATCATAAGCCCCTTATAGTTCAAAGCCATGTAACACTATCAAACATTTTAACTGAATAATGGCCCCTGATTGACTTAGCTTTTTATGGACATGGCTTCCACGGGGGCATAAGCGTTTATTGAACGCAGTCTTGTTTCAAGATTTTTTTAAACTTTAATTCATGAACAAACTTAGCATGTAGATGTGAAGGAAAGAGTCGCCGCTGAGCTTAGTTTGGCCAGAATTATAGCCATTTGTTTTATTCACTATTTAATATAAAATTACCGTGAACAATTCTGTTGGACGCAACTGCTACAGTTTTGCCGAGGTATATTAGCCTACCAAATGGCGACAGCTCTAATTATATTTGTGTTTTATAGAGGAGTTGGGTAGAACTGCAGAGGATGCATTATCTCAACATAGTGACCCGATACACTGGCAAGTCTATGGTTTCCATGAGGAGGAGTGCGAGGATCGAAATGAAGTAAATATCAGCTATTATAACATACCTGCCAAGTACTCCTTTTAAAGTGGAGTTACTCCTACTTTTGTTTTCAGGTTCACTTACCTTTTTTTTTTTTTTTTTTTTTCTCTTACCTTGCACAAAAGTACATTTGGTTAATTTTATGATCTTCTGTCTCATATTTGTAACCACTAGCATTAATACAATCCTTGTTTGTGCATATAAATCCCTTTTAAATCACATTTAAGTGCATCTTGGGACATGTTTTGCTTTATCACTCTTATTTTTGATTTAACACACTTGGCAGGTATGATTATATTCATATCTGTACTAGAAGCTCTCACTGAAAAATGTTTCTTTTCAGAATTTTCTAATAAATATCAACTCATTATACCTCTTCAAGAGACCCTCAATGAAAAATGTTTCCATTCAGAATTTTCTAGTAAATAAATCATGACAATCCTTGGTTGAAATGTAAAAATATTGGTCTCAAGAATGTTTGTAGAATCACTTCAAGTTCTTGTTGACTCAGTAGACTATGTCAGATAGTTCTCTTCTAAAACATGCTGTATAGCTTGCCAGAGATAGCTTTAGCCTTATAGATAAATAAACTTTAATATCTAAATATCGACACGGGGCAGTTTACTGGCCGCTTCTTATCCATATAGATTGAAAGAATACATGTATTCAAAGCGCTTATGCACAAGATTCGACGTAAATTGACTATTTAATTGTTATTTATTCATTTATTTACCTACTCACAGAAAAAAAAATAATGTTTCAGTTTTTGGGTGAACTTGAAAATGAGGTCATTGATAATCCAGCACAGAGTTGTGCACATCTGTTTGACGATGATGGTAAGTGTCTGCTTATCATTTTTGAGTGAGCTTAGGGTTCGAGAGGTCGAGAGTTGGAGCCAAGTTTGTACTACTGCTCAATTTCTCTGAGCAAAAAAACTCACAATGCTCCACTTGGCCCAAGTGTATGAATGGGTAACTGAGAGGGTCAAAGGTCAATGTCTGTGGCTGCTAGGGACACAGAGTGTAATAGTCGACTTGCGATCCTTTCATATGCTTCACATATCATTATCATATGATTCTCATATGATTCTCATATCATTATCATATGATTCTCATATGCAAATGCTTTCGTATGAGAATAATATGATTCTCATGAAAGGTTTCATATGAGAATCATATGAGAATCATATATGGCGAAATTGCCTGTTAGTGAACCAAAGAGGTGTAAATAATGTACAGTGGGATGAAAGGACTACTTAACTTGAAAGTTTCTATGGATTTGGCTTTATCATATTGTTGAGTGCAATTTAACGGACTAAAATATGGACTATTATGTCCGAAGTTTGATTCCAATCCTTCAGGCAATACAAAAAGTTTGGTTGCTGCACTGAGATAGTTGCTGCACAGAGATAGTTGCTGCACAGAGATAGTTGCTGCACAGAGATAGTTGCTGCACAGAGATAGTTGCTGCACAGAGATAGTTGCTGCACAGAGATAGTTGCTCTGGAGAGAAAAAATGGATTGTAAATGGTTACTTCTGGAATTGAATGATTTTCTTGGTTCAAGCGTTGTTGTTATTCTACCGAGGTCTGCCCTGGAAATGCAATGATGTTCACATAATAACTAGTGAAGACTAGTTGCACTTAGTACTTTAGGTAATAGGTAAGGGGACTCTCAGGTAGAGGGTAAATAGTTCACTGGGTGCACCCTCTATTTTCAAAACTGGAAAAACCGTTACTTGGGACGGGTTACTTTCGGTTTGGACGAGGTAAATATTTGATTTTCTATCTTAAAAACTTATGATCCATCAACCTCAACCGGAAAATCAAATATTGTCTGAAAATCACCCGTCCAAAGTAACGGTTTTTCCAGATCTAAAAATAGAGGGTGTACCAAGTGTAGTTGGAAATACTAAAAATTTATTCACGAAATAAATTTTGATTACATATACTTACCTGTACCTGTTTTCACTTGTTTTTCAGACATAAGTGTTACAATAACATTTAGAAGTGATGTGAACCTTAATGAGACCAGGATGAAATTTACATCCAAATATTTCAACCAGTCCTGGAGGAATATCATTAAAGAAGCAATGGATGGATTCTCCAGGGTAAGTGATGATATAATTCAGAATTATCAAGGCATTGTGGGGAGCAGTGGCCTAAAGGTAGGACTGGCTCTTTGGGATCGAGAGGTCCCGGGTTCAACCCCCGTCTGGACCTCTGGTTAATTTCTCTGAGCAAGAATAACCCACATGCTCCACTCTACCAACGCATGAATTATTACCAGTGTCTATTCCTGGGCACTGCAAATTGATGTTGGCTGCCACACCCACGGGAGAGAAATAGTCTCCCCATGGAAACATGAACGTAGGTGTCCATAGGTAACCCAATGACCTGGGGAAGTTAAAATGTCAAAGGTTGCTTGAGCAGTTTAACAGCTGAAAATAGCCCTAGAAAATTGGTAACTTTTTTATATAATAACCAAGTGATATTCTTTGATAATAGAGAGGTTGCGAAAGCAACGTGTACGTGTACGTGTAGATACCCGTACACGTACTCGTACACGTTGTAATTTAAATTTGCTTGCGAAAGATAACGTGTACGTATAAAATCGCGTGACAGTTATAGCACGATTTCCCCATGCAACGAAATGAGTGTTTGTATAGCTTGATTAGTCCATGTTTCTTTTGATAACACGATTTATCCGTGCCAACGCATACATGTGTGATGTGGTACACATACCTCTACAAGTCCCACTACACGGTGTTAACGTGTAAGCCCTACACATACCTGGATGACGATTTGCTCAAAAAGTAGTTCACTCGTACACGTACACGTTGACGTTCGATTTCGCAACCTCTCTAATATCCAGGGTTAACCGTTTTATCAAAGCATTTACAGAGATCGTAAACTTAAAACAAATCTAAGTTCTTAATAAATTATACAACTATAAAATGTGATAGATAAAGATTCATTTAATGAAAACGGACAAGCAATATCCATCACTAATGTTAAGTTGTTTAAGATTGATACAGAATATAAATTTGAACGTAAGTTTACTATTTCCGTAATTATCTTGATAATTTACAGGGTTTTCCCAAGGATTTTTCATACGAGGGTCGCAGGACCCTTAAAATTTATATTTAGGGGGTCCCTGAGAAATTTTGGGGGTCCCTTCACTATACAGTACTGAATTTCAAGCTCATTATTAGTGAGTATCAACTTTATAAATAAATAAAACAGCAAATGCAGATTGCTCAATGTATCACAAGACTTAGTGCAATAAATAGCAGAAAGAAAAATGTTCTAGCTGAAATGAAAATGTCTATTCGAGGGATCCTATTTGGGGTCCCAAGGATGCACAGTAATGCAGAAATGAGGGTCCCAAGCCACAAAGTTGCGTCAGGGACGCAGAAAACCTGCATCAGGGAAATCCCTAAAAAAATAGTACCCAGGACCTGTTATGGAACATAAAGGAAGAATGTACATGTTGATTGTTAAAGTGCTTGTTTCCATAGTATCAATCCTATTGAGGGCCAGACATGAGACACCTATAGATCTTTCTTGCACTCAATCAAAATGCCACATAGTATCTCCTGAATTCCGTCTTATATTGCCAGATGCCTGGCATGATATTGACGTGACTATCACAGTTATAGCTATATTGACCTGAGCCTGACCTTTATGCAAGAATATATTACAAGGTTCTTGCTTTAAATATATCAATTTCCGCAAGCAAATCGCGCGATATCGGTTTTTCAATTTAGTGTTTGTACTACATCCAGAGCGTCTTCGTGATACTCCCCGATTATGAAAACATACAATTGGTGTTATAAACGTAAGCAATATATCAACTGTTAAATTATGCTTATAAAAAGGTCAGGCTCGTGTCAAATTGGTCAAGCTATACTATGTAATGATCTATTATATCTATCTATAAAATTAAAAAAGACAAACCTGTAGATCATACCTACCAAGTAATCCTATTAAAGTGGCGTTACTCCTATTTTCAATACTGCTATTAAAGTGGCGTTACTCCTATTTTCAGTACTGCTATTAAAGTGGTGTTACTCCTATTTTCAGTACTGCTATTAAAGTGGCGTTACTCCTATTTTCAGTACTGCTATTAAAGTGGCGTTACTCCTATTTTCAGTACTGCTATTAAAGTGGCGTTACTCCTATTTTCAGTACTGCTATTAAAGTGGCGTTACTCCAATTTTCAGTACTGCTATTAAAGTGGCGTTACTCCTATTTTCAGTACTGCTATTAAAGTGGCGTTACTCCTATTTTCAGTACTGCTATTAAAGTGGCGTTACTCCTATTTTCAGTACTGCTATTAAAGTGGCTTTACTCCTATTTTCAGTACTCCTATTAAAGTGGCGTTACTCCTATTTTCAATACTCCTATTAAAGTGGAGTTACTCCTATTTTGTTGTTAATTTTTGGTTTTCCATGTTCCCCTACCTTTGAACAAAGGTAAATTTGATTCATTTTATAATCTTCCGTCCCATATTTATAACCACTAGAATTAATACATTCCTGAATTGTGTTAACATCTTAATCCCATTTAAGTGCATCTTGTGACATGTTAGGCTTTATCACGGTACTCCTATTACTGCAGGTATGATATGACTAAAATACGGTTGATCAATGGGACTAAAACATTATTTTTTGAAAAAGAAATCTATTTAACACCAATGTCTGTGAATGTCTTATCATATGTATATATTTCAGCATGACATGCCCAGAGAATATGGCCTGACACGGTTCAATCTGAAGGTGAAGGGTGGAGACTTTATCGACCTTGATCATAGTCTAGGTAACCAAAGTCAGATATTGATCATGACAGAAGCCATGGATAACGACCCTTGGTGGATCGAACGAGGAATGATATATTAATCAATCATGATTTGTAATTGACTACAATGTTGTGTGATGTCAATCCATGAATCAACTGGGGGGATAGATCATATAACTAACACTATCAGAAGTAGAGCATGAAATAAACAGTGGAACTCAAAACAAAGGAATCAGCCAATATTGGTGATAAATGAAAGCTTGTTTATGCTGACTTTGTAATTAATTGGAATTTTTATGTATCAGTATACAAATTGTGTAAAGTGTATTAGGCCAATGTTTTTTATACCCCCCGCTTCCCACTTTTGATGAAGGGGTTTATTGCTTTGCACATGCTGGTTAGTCTGTTGTTCTGTCATTAGACATTTCTATTCAATATTTTAATAACACTTTTCCCTAGGATCTTCATACTTAACATGTAGGTTCGTCAGCAACATTAGATCACCCTTATTGATGTTGAGGTCATTAGGTCTAGGTCACTGTGACCTAGACAATTTCCGACTATTAGGCTGCCATGCCATGGGGCATACATGTTTTACAAATATCTCTTTTCTCTCAAGAGTACAAAATGTCACAAAATACTCAAAAACCTAAAGAAAAAATGTTGGCCTTAATTTTTTTAATCCTTGTTATGTACTTTTTAAATACTAATTGTCTATTTAATAGAGATTCATATTTTTTGAATTGATGGAGTATCATTATTTAAGTTCATTTTTGAGCCTTTTTTAACTTTGGTCTTTGGAGAATAATATTTAGTACAAATACATGTTTGTTTGAAAAGATAAATTACATATTTAAAAAGTTCTTTTTAAAATGAAGTATTTTCTTCATTTTGACACCAAATGTAGTAATTCTGAAAAACTACAAATAAAATTGAGCTGTACTTATATGCAATATTTGTTTGATTGTTCAAGCTATTTTTGTAGAAATTTTATTTCTTGGATAGTTTATTTTATAATTATTTTGTTATGTTTCGTAGGTTTTTGGGCTCACCTGAACACAAAGTGCACATGGTGAGCTATTGTGATCAATCTATCGTCTGCTATAAAAAATAATTTAAAAAATGTCTCTTATTCATGGCTTTTTTCAACAGTAGGGGAAGGGCCTTTTCTTTATAGAACAGATAATGTTTGCAAAAGGGAAGACCAAACTGGTTGTAAATAGGATTTTAGGGGAAAACTGCATGATTTAAAAGAATTTTCCTGAAGGAAAGGGGCCTGTAAACGGCCCCTGCTATAGAACAAAAAAAGCCCTACTTATATGGTCATATAGTGGAAACTTCTTCAAAACAAATTACTGGGCTGTTTTAAAAGTAATTGTAGAGAAATTGTTTTGTGGACATGATAAATATAGACATGATACCCCGGGCGAGTGAGTGATCTATGGCGGTCATGGTCTATTGTTTTATATTTTTTATAATTTTGTTAACAGCTTTTTTTTAACCAACATTATTTTTATCGGTAATAACTGTCTATACCGGTAGGAATAAATATTTTTGTTCCTCAAGATTCTCCAAACGTCAGGCCTGGTATTTTTCAGGCTTGTTTCTGATTGCAGGTTTTTGTATCCTGAGTTTTCCTTCTTTGTTCATACTGAAAGGTTGAGTTTTGAAACTGATATTTTTAGGCTTGTAAATTATAGCTAATTACCAGGCCTGAAAGTATTGTAGAATGCAGCCTGAATGTATGTCTGCATTAGAAACTGTGAACTTTGTTGTTGTTTTGTTTTGCTATTACCATTTTTCGTCAAAGGTAGGCCACTTATTTGAAAATGTGTTTTTGTTGAATTTCCGTTTTTTTGAAACCGTTTTACTTATTTGCTATTTAATACTGAATAGTTAATCTCTACATCATTGACTAATTGGCGAAATTTTCTTAATAATGTTTTGATTTTGGTCATTTAAAAAATGGTTCAAGAATTTTTAAATGAATATGTGTGTTGTTTGGGGGCCAATTATTCAGTGCATTTTGTTATTGTTTCACACTTACTCAGCATTCAAGACTTTACTTGTTTTTATTAATTACTCAGCATTCAACTTGTGGTATAATTAATATCTCCCACATATCGTTGGGAGCCATATTGATTTTGTACTGGACATCTGTCCGGGTTTTTTTTTTAAATTTTCTGTCTGGGTAGATGTCTCAAACTTGATCCGTGGTAGTTCTCAATAACCGATTTTTATATAAAATTTTAGTCAGATTTCAATGAAATCTCACTTAAATACATGGTTCTAAACCTAGTTGTGTATATTGTCATGAATTTGAGGTTGGATGATTTTTGAAAGAGTTATGGGCCCTTGTGGGAGACATAAAGACCTTAATAGTTTAGAATTAGCGTAGTACATTGCCTTTTACCTAAAATTGCTTTCAATTGTTGTAAGTTTAACATTTTGTTGTTCATATGTGCTAGAACTTTGCCTCTTCTTGTATATTCATATCTCTACTTATACTGTCAAGGCACTGGCAACACATTGGCAACACACTGTCAACACATTGGCAACACACTGTCAACATATTTGCAACACACTGTCAACATATTGGCAACACACTGTCAACACATTGGCAACACACTGGCAACACACTGGCAACACATTGGCAACACACTGTCAACACATTGTCAACACATTGGTAACACACTGTCAACACACTGTCAACACACTGACAACTGGCACTAGACCAGAGAAAAAAAATAGCAGCTGCTGTGGCCTAAAATCTAAATAAGTAGTGCATGCTATTTTATGTTTATATGTTATATTCTTAAAGCACCAAGTGCCTTAGTGATATAGCTTGGCTAATTTGACAAGAACCTGACCTTTTGATTAGCATAATTTAACAGTCAATATATTACCTATGATTACCTATTACACCGATTGTATGTTTTCATAATCGGGGAGTATCACAAAGACGCTCGAGATGTAATAGAAACACAAATTTGAAATACTGATCTCTCACGATTTGCTTGCTGAAATTGATATATTCAAAGCAAGATCCTTGTAATATATTCCTGCATAAAGGTCAGGTTCAGGTCAAAATAGCCAAGCTATGCATCTTTCTATAGTTTATTTTGACATGTGTTACTATACCTCATTATGTCTCACTGTTGAAGAAGTGCTGTATACATATTGCTTTGTACATGTTGGTTAGTATACCAAAGTTTTGAGACATTAATAAAGAATGGCCTTGTCCAAGATCCTGAAATTTGATTCATGCAAGTTGTTCATATTCAGTGGCGACCACTACTGATTTGTGTGTGTCAATAGATCAAGGTTACTGTATGCTTGAACATAAAATTTGCGCCACTTTGGCGCATCCTCATAGCCTTAGGGGCCAACCAGCCCAAAGAGGATAAGTTTTTAGTAAGTTGGCGCATCCTCATAAATCAGTGATTAGTCAAGTCTCTAGACTATATTTCAGAAATATGCTGGTTGTGCGAGAATGCTTTGATGCAACAAGCTAGGATGTATCTCCTTGTATGCTATACTGTAAAATCATTTAATTTCGATGGGGCGAAATTTCGTGGTCTTGGTAAAAAGACCATTTCGATGGGATGTTTATATGTGGATTTTCATTTCAGGTAATTAATACAAGGGTCAAAACTATTGTTCCATGGGATTTAATTTCGTGGTTAAAGGTGAACCATGAAATCCACAAAATTTATTCCCCCACGAAAATTAATGATTTTACAGTATATTGAGATACATCATAATTGCGCTAAAAGAGACAAAATTTATATCTAGCTGCCATGGGGGCATCATCTCTTTCTGCTGATAGCTTTAATATTGCTGAAATATATTATTATATCATTATTGCTTTAATTAACATCTGTATGTCTGGATGCTAAGAAAAGTGCAAAAGTATGTTTTTGCTTTTGATATGTATTCATGTACCAGTACCTTAGAAGAATGGCAATATATGTATGCAAGTTTTTATTTTATCTGTTATCTTTCATTTGAATGATGTTAGTTTTCAGGCATTCCTTTCATTAGATACACAATTGATGAATATATTTTTTTTTTGGTAAAGCTTACCATTTTGTTAAGTTAATACCTGATGTTTAGCCTCAAAAACCTAGCGGTGACTTTACTCACAAACTCGCTACATCGATAATGTCACCTGGGTTTTCTAGGATGCCTGTTATAAAAGTAGTTTGTTCAACCTGTAGCAGGTATTTTGACAATGGACATACATTGTATGGCTCGACACTAGCACTGGTCACCTGGCCCAGAGCCAGGGAAAATCTTGAAGGAGCAGTGAAAATCATGAACGACCAGTATCTGTTTTCTGGAAAGAATTAACGCTTTTTTACTGTCATACTTGTGACCAAAAACAGTTTTTGTCAACCCATGCATTGGACACGTTGATGTGTTGAAAAACATATCATAGTCATTTTTATAACAGTAAATTCTGTACCAACCATGTTTAACTATACAATTCATGTATAGGCACAGACAATGGGTGCTTAAGCGTATTTTGTAGCTTATAAAAGTTGTGCACAATTGCAAATTATTATTAACTAAGGTGGCAAATGACCTGCAACAGGTCATAAAATCCAACTGTATGCTAATAATGAATTAATTGCCTGACATGAAGACCATAACCAATGTCTATAATATTTAATGGTTTGTTTTATTTAGAATCATCTTTAAAAAAGATTAATTTTTAAAGTGTATGGAACTATATTGGAAGACATTTTTTTTTAAAGTTTCAAAAACTGAAAAACTATAATGCTTTTATATCCATTAGATCATGTTTCGCTTCAGTTTTAACAGAAACTTTGTCTGTGATTTATAAGACATACAAACTATCCATTTTCATACGAAAGTGCTCTAGAACACCCTATGAAACTATCAGAATCGTCTATTTTTCAACGATTGTATCAAAGTACACGGAACCCAACCAAAGTTTTAATTTGCAATTAAGTTAGTCTAGTATCATACTTAAAACGATGCAAGTAATTATTTTGACATTGAATGACTTAGAATATAGATACACTTAAATTATGTTGTTTTCACCAGCTCGATGTTTATGGTATGTATAATCATATTACCATGATTGATGCCGACAAATCATCAAATAAAATTATAAGAACTCAATTTTCTCAGAGCTGTGTCCTAAAATGCACGCAAGAAAAATGGTGTTGAATTGGAATTTGTTGATCATAAATAATTAGCTTCCAATTGCATTTGACCATTTCCATTATGGTCAAATCGTTGAATTTGCAACCTTTAATTATGTTCTTCTAAACAATTTCACCTACAGTGAGAATAAATTGCTTCTTTATATCCTTAACAAACATTTGTTAACATAAGCTGTTTCACTTTGTTCTACCTGTATATCTGAACACAAATTTGTAAAGCACTTAAGTTTCTGCTACAGTAAAATCAAATCTCCATAACCCTTAACAAATGTTTGTTAACAGAGCACATTCATTCTGTGCAACACAATTTCTCTTAACAAAATGTTTGTTAAGGAAAGTTTAAGTTTCAACTACAGTCAGAATCTTAACAAACATTTGTTAACATAGAACATTTCAATTTGCACAAATTGATATAATTGAATCTGGTATGGATCTTCTTAGCAATTCTTAGAAAGCTGCTAATCTTCACCATCCTTAATAAATGTTTGTTAAGGTAGAATGAATTCATCACGCTGTATAGATAGAATAACATATTGGTAAAGCCAATCACTATCAGTAGTGAGTTACATGTACCCTTAAATGTTTGTTAAGATAGAATGAATTTATCACAAGATAGAACATGTCGATAAAGCTAGTCTGCTATCAGTAGTGAGCTGCAAATCTTTATTACGGTACCCTTAACAAATATTTGTTAAGAAATTTTGCGGTCATTCAGTATTACATTTTGGAAACTAGATTTTCTTATAGTGTGTTAGCCACTAAGCTGGACCCCTATAAACCTTAAATATCTTAAAAAGTAATTATGCAACTTTATTGAAATTTGGCAGAGTTAACTTAATTACCTTAACCAACTCTGTGTTTAAATTTCAGATTTTTTTACTGTCTAATTAATGTTTTTCCCATTGGGTCTAATGTATTATTTTTGGTATTTTAATCAACAAATAGACAGGGAGTAAAATAAGCTATTACGATCAGCTAGTTAAGATTATGCTATTGTATTATGTAACAACTATAACGGTATAATTTTATAACGTTGACTTACATTTGTCCGATCATCAATGTTTATATAGTTGAGGCCCATCTTCTGATTGGAAGGATCATTTATACAAACAAGAAATACCTTGTTTTTATTGCAAATATTGCTACGAAGTTGCTTCAGTTATACAAACTAAGATAAACGTTCGTGTATGGGCCTCATTATATATTTTCAACAGTCACTGGTGTGTGACTAAATGTACAGTTATGCTGGACCAAATTGTTGACCTTTGCTGTTCCAGTCACTTCCAATACCCTTACGTATTTACCCTGTTTTAGACTAAAAAAATTGCGTCTATGCAAAGTGCACTTCTGTGGACCGAAAATTCTGTTTTATTGTATGAGAGTTGGTAAGGGTGTTTTACGAAGACATACCAATTTTTGTTCTTATCGGCATTGTACTTTTTAAGATATTTAAGGTTTATGGGGGTCCAGCTTAGTCGCTAACGCACTATAACAACTATTTGTTAAGAATCTTAACAAATGTTTGTTAAGAAAACTTTTACAAAAGACCCAATTTTTATTCAATTTTGCTACACTGTGCTACTAAAGCACAACATAAACATTCTTAAAACAGTGTGTTGAAATCTTTAAGACTTGTGTTTTGTATTGATTGAAGTTAGAATATGAATTGTGTGTTATTTCATCACGTGTTTCTGTTAAGTGTGAACAGCATAACCGGACCAACAAGTAGTGAGAATCAATAAATATTGAATCACATTCTAAATGCACAAAAATGTGTTTTATCATATCAACATTTGCAACAGGAATAGTTTCTTTAAAATGTCTTGAATAATTTACCCCACCCGCTTAAATTACAAGAAGCAATTTTATTAGTATTTATTAATACCCAATAGAAATCTGGATTTTAAAATCCTTTAGCAAAGTGTTGATGTTTCTATAATACAGTAAAGTTCTGCTAATAAGACCACTTTGATTATTTTGAAATCATGCAGATTTTTGCCAGTTTAAGGTCCCAAAGTATTAAATTTAGAACAAAGAAGGTCCGATAATAAGACCGATTCGCTATTAAGACCACCTTTTGACTGGTCTTATTAGGGGAACTTCACTGTATTAGATTTATTGAATTTTACAATGTAAACATGCTTGTTAAGCCATATACAGGCTTCTATACAGAAAATAAGGGTTTATGTATGTGTGCTACATTTAGAGCGGTCGAACTAGAGTTTGGACAAATGAATAACATAACTATCTATTGAATTGAAAGATGGGCATTTATTATGCCGTCAACATATATAATATATACAACAAAGTTTAAACAACAATATGTTGACAAAATATAACAACAATAAATCATGGAGTGAGATAATAGGTATAATCATTCGTGAAAATCTGGGCATATGAAACCGCCACAAAAGACTGATGAGTTATAATACCTCCCAAGACGGCTTTACGCCCAGATTTGAAATTTTATTTAATTTTAGCAATACCCATAAATGCGGGGCTGTACCTTTTAACTTGAAACTCGTTTCACAAATTTAACCAACTAGTCAAATCAAGTCAGGTTATAATGTTAAATAGGGCATTTTTAAAATTATAAAAAAATATTTGAACAAAGATTTGGGGATAAGGCATGTATGTTTCAGGTTTAATTTTATTTATATTTTGTGCTTAGTCCTGATCCAGCATGTATAAAATACTGAATATTCCAATCCAGTATTGTTATTTGATTATTTGAGTTGCATTTATATTGAACAAAATGGTTGTGACCTAGAATAGAAAATTAAATTCAGCATTTCTGTGTAAATGTCACACAAAAACGATCAAGTAATGGCCTTAATACTTTGCAATCAGCCAGGAGGTTAGTTGCTGATTAACATTGAATTGCTGTTTCGAAATGTCTGATTTATTACCCAACTATTAATTGGCAATAAACAGGGTGGCCAATTTTATTTTGATACCAGGCAATTTATAATTATTTTATTGATTGTACATTCTACATAGATTTTCCTCAATAAATATGTCAGTTAAGGTCCAATTGAGCCTATAATTTATATATGATTTATTGACTTTAGGACGAACCACACATTTAGAAACCTTCACAATCTATATACAAATTTGGTATCATAGTATCGCTGAATGGGTCAAGGCTCCCCCGGGGACTACTTCACCGTACCCGGGTACTTTGAAGTATACTTCACCGTACCCCGGGTACTTAGTACTATACTTCTCCAAATTAAATCGCCGATCACAACATTTATACATGAAAGGAAGGTAGTAAGATTTCATTTCGGTATACTTCGACCCGTAATATTTATTTTGTTTTACCCTCGAATTTCTAAAAAAGATTTCAACGTAGTTAAATCGATCACATGATGGTCACGTGACTACGCTTGGAACAGAACGAAATCAAAACACTGACGGTTTTTGGCGCACTATATTTATACATGTATATCGTTTAGATTATGTATGCAAATAGTGTTCAACTTCTTTTCCACCAGCCTCAATATTCACTTCTTCTTCATACTCTTCTTTGCTGGATACATACTCTTGAATGAAATTCATTTTTTGGACTTCAGCCATAGTATCTTCGATTTAATCCAAATTCAACCTTGCGTCTTGAATCACCGTGTTTATAGAGACAAACATTTTTACTATTTTTCATGAAGACAACGGGGAAAACTGTGACCTCTAGACAGTAACAGTCCACTTGTTTAAAAGACAAATATAGGGCGATCACAAAAGCTCACATTGAGCACTTTATCCTCAGCATTGTAATGATTTTAAGTCTTCACATGTACGCATTTAAAGTTTAGATGTAAATGTATGTACAATGACAGAATGTTCTAACTAAACTTTTTTTAAAAATGCAACCATTTCTTATTAGTGTCTTAAATGTCTTCAAACTTTGTAGGATTATTGATCACTAGCTAATGCATTAACCTGAAGAATATATATTTATACTTGATTCTCATCGACTCGATCCTTCTCATCGACTCGAGCCCTAATTGTTTTGGTCAAATATGCACACATGCAGAGATGGTTCTTATCCAAAACATGTTAAAATCTGCAGGAAGGCTTATTTCTGTCACAACAGCAAAACAACTTGTAATCGTTCTGTGATCACAAATAGCAACCAACCATGAAAATCCATTTTGGTAAGCATCAATGCCTAAGCTTTTTACCATGGGGTTCGGTTATTGACGATTTATTTGTCAACAAGCTCGTTCACATTGATTAAAGTCGGTGAATATCATCTAAGATGATTTAATTTTATTTCACAACTGTGTTTTGTGAAGAGTTTTCAGTCTTTGAGTTAAATAGAGGCTGACCAATCAGAGGGCTCGAGTCGATGAGAAAGTTTTAGAATGACTTAGGTTCTTGACAGTACTTGCTTTATGGCAACTGTTTTACAACAAAATCTTTTTAATTGCAAAACTATTTTGATTTCATAAAGTTAAGTAATTTCGCTGTCAATAAAAATAAAATTTGTTAAAGAATAGACTGTTGTAAGTGTACATATAAGGCTTTTAGCCCTAAGGGGCTCGACTCCACGAGAAAGCAGTATAATTGCTATCAAAATTGTTAGATCTTATCTTGATAATGTACAATTATTTGTAAATGAAAATCCGACTAAAAATTAAGATTGTATTGTATTGTATTGATTTCATGACTATGCATTCTTTATCTAATTCCCTTAATGTCACTTTGTTGACAGTGCAGATATATTTTGACTAAAACATTGTACAAATATTTATAAAATATACATTTTAAGTTCGTATATAATGGTAAAAAAGGCATTATTGAATATTGCCTCTTGTTAATAAAGTGGTAGGGGTAACATATTTTGTTAAGATTAAGGATCTATAGGGTAATTGTTACTGTTAAAAAGTTCATAATAATTATAATGTTAAAACATACTTTATGCATTTGGAGATCATTTGGAATAAATCTTTTTAATTGATTCAAATTACTTGTTATTGGGTCTCGTAATTTCATTTCATAATGTTACTACTTTTAACAGAAATATGTGATTAAAAACACACAATTCATATATTTTTTTATTTATATATTTGAGTCTCATCTATATTTAAAACATATATTGCACACAACATAAAACACAAATCATATATAGCCACTTATTAAGAGTTATAAGAGACATTATCTACATCATAATAAAACATCAAAATCTGATATTACACATTTTAACATAGTATATGTTTAAAAGTGAAAAACAGTTGCTAATCTGTTGTTAATACTTATTACGATATAAATTAAAAAAATAGAAATTATTAAGATACTGAGAGTTATCATGCACTATTGCGCATATTTAAGAAATGACTTACGAAATCTACTTAGGACCAATCAGAATATGGAAATGTATATTTTAATTTTAGTGAATTCTATAAAAACATAGACCTGTCTATATTTCAACACAATGTTTTAATGAATTACAATTTTTCTTGGTACAAACTTGTTAGGAAAAATCTTTTTAACGTGGAATGATCGACTCAAACTTCGTTAACAAATATTTGTTAAGGGTAATGCAGATGTGCAACTCACTACTGACAATGCAACTAGCTTTACCAACAAGTTCCATGGATAAAGCCTGGTGCCTTCATCCTACCTTAACAAATATTTGTTAAGGGTAATTCATTACTGATAGCGATTGGCTTTACCAGCGTGTTATTAAGCAGTGTGGTACATGCATCCAACCTTAACAAACATTTGTTAAGGGAACCCCAATACTGATAGTAGACTAGCTTTACCAACATAGGTTAAGCAGCTAGTTCTATTTATACAGTGTGATGCATTTATTCTACCTTAACAAATATTTGTTAAGGATCGTGAAGATTTACGGCTTTCTATGAACATTGCTAAGCAGATTGATACAAGATTCGATGAAATATATTTGTGCCAATTGAAACGTTCTACGTTAACAAATGTTTGTTAAGGTATTGGTGTGAGGATTTGATTCTGACTGCATTTGAAAGCCTGCAATTTTCTTAGTTGCACAGAATGAATTTTCTCAGTTAACTTTTGTTAAGGGTTACGGACATTTCTCGTTACTGTAGCAGGAACTTGAGTGCTTAACAAAATTGTGTTCAGAAATACAGGTAGAATAAAGTGAAACAGCTTATGTTAACAAATGTTTGTTAAGGATATCAAGAAACATTTTTATTCTCAATGTAGGTGAAATTGTTTAGTTGCAACTTGAAGCACTCTATGTTAACAAATGTTTGTGAAGTATGGGTTATAATAAGGATTTGATTCTGACTGTAGTTGAAAGCCTAAAATTTCCTTAACAAACTTTTGTTAACGAGAAAGCGTGTTGCACAGAATGAATTTTCTCAGTTAACAAACGTTTGTTAAGGGTTATGGAAATTTGCTTTAACTGTAGCAGATACATGAGTTAGGTTAACAAACGTTTGTTAAGGACATAAAGAAGCATAACAAAATATTATTCTTACCTTAGGTGAAATTGTTTAGTAGAACATGTTCACAGGTTTCAAATTCAACGATTTGACCACATGTAAATGGTCAAATGCAATTGGAAGCTGTTAATTAATATATATTTATTGCATCTGGTAATCATAGACTGAAGAGTAGAAAAAGTGATTTACTGTGGTCCTTGGTACCAAGCATAGTTCTTGATAATTTTAGGAATTATAGGTCAAATGATTTTCATACAGTATGGCCCCTTGTAGGAGACATAATTTTTGTGTCGAAAATCATTGTTACAAAGTGTCTACAATGAAACTTCGCATAAATGCTTGGTACCAGGCATAGTTCTGGATAATGTCAGTAATTCTAAGTCACCTACCGCATGTGTTTTGCATACATTATGGCCCCTTGTAGGAAAGGTTATTTTTGGGTCCAAAATCCTTCGATTGTCCATGATGAACCTGTCAATATGATTATCAGCCAACTATAGACAAGTCGATGGCTTAGTATTAGAAGGTCGTAAATACCAAATCGATATTTTGAGAAAACACGGAAAAACTGTCTAACATTTACTCTTTACTTAAATGATAAAACAAACTTTTACAACTTCATTTTGGTCAACATGGCAAGTTCAGATTTTTGTGAAAATGTGCTCATAAGAAGCCCCTGGTGATGCTTATTCATAATTAATTATGTATGAATCTTAAAAGCTCACTTACGACCTTCTAATTCTAAGCCATCGAAGTGTTCTTACATAATTATTGTTAATATACGCAAATAAATGAATGAAATATTGAAGAAAAAAAAAAATTCGTATTTTGTGTGAGCAGTGCTTTAACATTGTCATAGATTATTGTTAAGTTTTTGCCTGTTTGTTAATGAATAAATGATCTAATTATCTCTACATTTTGTTTGTTTGTTTCTTTGGAGTGAACCTGTGTTTGTTTGTTTGTTTATTTGAATCAGGGCTTTTTCTCAACAATTTTTCAGTAGTATATATCACAGGTATCTGTATCATTTTTTTTCGTTTTCAACAATACAGTTACCTGTGGTATAGATCTATATTGGGGCTGATTCCACGGGATTCAGCTGACCTTATTTTCCTGGAAAATGCAAATATCTTCTAAGAAGAATATGACCTGCCCCAAGTAAGAATCAATTCCAGCTCGCTAACCGCTAGATCATCTTGTGTGTTGATCTCTGTTGGCTAAAAAATCTTCATATTATATTTATTATATCTGAAATGGTGTATGGGAATTTATATAAAGGAACCTATACTTCTGTTTATTGTGTTTGTAACTTTGCTTATTCTGGGTAATTTATTAACGTAGCATCAAGATGGAAAGGGAAGCACAGAATTTTATTAATTATAAAGTCGAGACCAAATCAAATCAGGAAGAAAAAGGCTTATAATTATGATGAAAACTTATTCGTATTGGGTGGACTGACTGTAACACTTGTAACTTTACCAGTGTTGATCGATATTATGCTAATAGAGCCAGGTGTTCAGCTTGCAGCAGCATTGAGTAAGATAGTGTAGTGCATTAAGACATGAGATGCTGTCGGTTACGATGTTCTTTGTTGCCATGCTGCTCGTTGCCAGTGGAAGATCAGCAACCACCACGATCAACCCGCTAACTCGAAACGATAAACTGCTGGATTTCAACATTCGCTTTCTCCAAGAATACATTTAGGCCATTCATTATTTACTTTGTGGGTCATGAAACTTGGTAAGAATGTCTTTCTCATTGGAATCTAGGCCAAGATCATAACTGGGTCATGTTGGGTGAAAAACTAGGTCACTAGGTCAAATCATAGAAAACATTGTGTTCACTCCAGAGGTCACAGTGTTGTTCCAATCTTCATGAAACTTAGTCAGTATGTTGTTCTATATGAAATCTAGGCGAAGTTCAAAACCAGGTCATGTTGGGTGACCAATTACTCACATGGTCAAATCTGTCAAAAAAATTGCGCTCACTCTACAGGTCACAGTTTTAACCCAATATTTATTAATTTTGAATGATACTCGATCTCTATGAAATATATGACAAGTTCGAAACTGCGTTATGCCAGATTTAAAACTAGGTCAAATCTTACAAAAGCCTTGTGATTACTATAGAGGTCACAGTTTTGATCCAATATTCACGAAACTTGACCTTTGTTGTTGTCCGTAGACCAAATCTTACAAAAAACATTGTGATCACAGTTTTTATCCAATCTTCATGACATTTGGTCAAACATCGATTTAGGCAGAGCAGACGTTTATTCTATGCTCGAAGTAAATTAAAATTACGGTTTAGCTTGGCCACTTTGACATGAGCCTGACCTATTGATTAGCATAATTTAACAGTCGATATTGTCTAAGTTTACAACACCGAGTGTATGTTTTCATAATCGGGGAGTATCACAAAGACGCTCGAGATGTAATACAAACACAAATATGAAATACCGATATTGCACGGATTTTTTCTCCGAAGCGACACCCCGAGGACAATATTAAGTTGTCAGGGGGGGGGGGGTACCAGAGATATTACCATAAGATGTCCCCGGCAGGGCAGTGGAGGTTTATACAACACAAAAGTAACGACCCATCTACTAGGCGGGGGCCGTGGATACAACTGACTGGTGCATAAAAGTTGGTTAATGTATGTATTTGGTACCGCTACTAAGGACGGAGGCTGCTGATGTTAACAATTACCATCCGTCTTGTATCGGAAAACTGGTGAGAAGGAACCAACTGACTAAGTACAAACGTGAACATGGACGATTGCTTGAAATGTGGGACAAATAATAAGACCATGACCATGACGACTTTTCTACCTCACGGCTATTGAGGGAAAGCAAAGTCAGATGCTTGGACCGATACAGACAACAGTTACTGTCCACGACCACGGTGACAATGATGACAGTAACTTGCAGGACAACCAATTCCCCGTCATTTTATTCCCCGTCATCAATATTGTTGTGTTTGTAAAATTTAATATAATTGTGTTCCACATCAGAAATATTCTTGTGTTTTGTAAATGTAACGGTTATAAATAGATCTATATTTCGATGCTTTCATTGTGCTTTTGTTCCGTAACAGTAAATATAAAAATGTATTCCATGCTTTTCGATGCTTGTTATTGTTGTTAATTAGTATATAATCTAAGGTTTCTAAATAAAAAGGATTAATAAATTATATGTTTGTTATTGATGACATAAATATTTATTGTTTCGGGAATGAAATAGCATACATTTACATTAATTAATTGTTGTAGTTGTGTACAAATACGAACGATGATACATAGAAATATAAAAAAATGCCGATTATATATAGCTCTGTTTAAATATATGGACGATTATTTAACTAGTTTCACATAAAACTCAGACAAATATGCAATAATTAACATATAATAATACAAATATATGCATCCTGTATTTCAGTTTAAAAATGTGATTTCTTTATAAATCACCCAATTTTCACCTATTTACTCAAACCAAGATTGATAATAGATGTTTTTAACACCTTATTATCGAGTGTACCAACAAATTTATTATACACTATAATTCATATGTGGTACGCTTAGACCTAAAATGGTACACTTGTGTAGTGGTACGCTAATGCAGTGGTACGCTTAGTCCTGCACCCTTGCACGATTTGCTTGCGGAAATTGATATATTCAAAGTAAGAACCTTGTTATATATTCTTGCATAAAGGTCAGGCTCAAGTCAAAATAGCAAAGCTATACACATTAGTTTAAACAATATTTATTTCTATAATTATGCATTTTTATGTGTTACATAGACAGATTTTTCAAGATAAGAGGTACATATACAATAATTAGTATAGCTAGTTTGCGATAGAAAAAAATCGTGTTTTTTAAATATTTCTCTGCAATTTATACACCTACAAGTATGAAAATTTGCACGAATAAATGAAAATATATCTACCTAATACACACTGAAATTTCAGCAAGATCAGAAATGAGTTAAAAAAGTTTTGTTCATAAGTTCTATGTAACATTTTTGTAGTTTTGTATGAAAATTCAAGTTAGAAGACTTGATACTTGCAACAGCGTTTTTACGGTCACGTGATACGCATAACGGTATATTTACGTATTTGCAACCTACATAATTTAACACATGTGAGGCCCGTCTGTGAATATGGCGAAGTACATGTTATTGCTGTACATTGTTTACAAGCGACACACCTAAATAAACCAAATCACAAGGGCCTCCTAAGTCTTGTCTTTATAACAGCAATCTCAATCCCGCCGATCACGGATTGTAACGGTTAAATAATTGATAATAAATCATCAATAGAATACCAGATTACCTCCCTGCGTTAAACTGTAAATACGCATGCAATTTCAATATGTAATAAAGAATAAATGTCTTTTAATTGGTGACTAAAAATTATGAAATTCAAAATGAGACTAGGTAGGAAGTTATTGTAGTTCTGTGTAATTTTTTACCAAAATCTGATGAATAGATTTTCAAAAATCTTTAAAAAACACGATTTTTTTCTATCGCAAACTAGCTATAACAGATAGTTTTATGGTACTTTTGGGTAGAAATTGGATTTGTAAACAAGTCTTATATAAGACTTATGTTAATACATTCCCAAGGTGATGAAAATAATGGCTGATTTGTACAGTTAAAGTAAAATGCATATTTAATTAATAGAATAAGATATAATAAATATTAAACATGGGCGTAGGAGCAGGGGGGGCCAGGGGGGGGGGCCAGGCCCCCCAATGTCTGGACAGGGGGGGGGGGGCCAACATATCTTTTGCCCCCCCCCCCAATAATTCAGACGAAAAGTATAATTTACAACCTAATATATCTCGTTATAGGCAATTTGCCTTCAGTTCTTAGTGAAAACGTATTTAAAAATTTATATAAAACATGTCAACACCCATTGTTTGCAAAAAAATACACTTGTGACAGAAATTGTACTCTTAACGTCACCCAACCCTCTTATACGACTTTGAGAGGTTGTCAATTATATATAAAGCCTTCAAAACAAACGCTTTCACATCAACTTCAATCTCAAAATCGAGCAATTTAAATTTTGTGCAAGCACTTTAATGTAAGAACTTTTAAAATGCCCTGTATTTAGGTGCTTTTTTAACCAAATAAGGTATCTCGGAAGGCTCAGAATGCACCAGATTGATCCATTGTTAAGAACATTTTCCCGGGGCCAGGCCCCCGGACCCCTTTATACTTGAACTGATTAACTTCCAGTTACCACGTAATTACTAAACCAAATTACCACAAAACGATAAACTCACAGGTATTATATAGATGTAGAAGGATTGTGGTAGTTTAAGAGTACAATATATGTACCAGTGTTTTATTGTGCAAACAATGGGTATTGTCACATCTTGACATAATGTAGTTACGTTGCGAGCGAAGTTGCCAAATGTTTGCCCCCCCCCCCCAATGTTGAAGACGCTCCTACGCCCATGATATTAAAATGAATGAAAAATGGTGTTCGTAAAAAAGTTTGGTTGCTGCACCTCATTAAAATCTATCTTAACAATAAAAAATAATCGTCAATAGTTGTGGATACTATCTAGCCAGGGAGACTATATGCCGTGAAACGTCGCGTGGCGACAATATATTGTATACAGATTGAAAAAATAATTCCTTTTCCAATATCCTTATGTTTTTATATCTGATTTGCCTATTTTCTTTAGGTGTCACAGGTCCCAATTATTAAGAGTTATACACGTCCATTCCTGTTTTGTTTTCTAATATTGCAGATTGAACGTAATTTGGGACACAATATAACCAATACAACGGGAACCAGAATTAATAAATATACGTTAAGATTTGATGATTAACAAAAGACAGTCTAAAATAACACGCGACGGTCAAAAATCAACAGTGCGTGTTACAAACTCTTCACTTACGTTCATATTAATTTGCCATTTAGGGTTGCCCAGCCTTGGCGTAGAAATAAGCTAAATCTTACGACAGAAAGTGGACTAAAATATCTTTGTAAAACGCATTTACGCAAATATTATCGGCGTACGCAATATTTTAGGAAAACTTAGGTTTACGTTAGCGTAAATTCTTTGATAAGACAGTACCCAGGTAGCTATACGGTATTTCCAATAGGCCCAGATTTGAGACGCTGGAGTATTGTAACATTTAATGTAATTGTAAGCAGGATTACTTCCATTACCAATACGACTGCCAATGCACGTGTGAAATATAGTGAACGACTTTCAAGTTTTGAGCAATCACACCTTCGGAATTTTATATAGTCGGGGACCCATACATAAAAGGTAAGTTTATTTAACTTATTTCAGGTGAGGCTGAACGCTATTGATTATGCTTCGAATGTAAATGATCCGTTCACCAGGAAAACTAGGCATAGTGACAAAATTGATAATAGAGTGATAATACATGGTTAGAAAGAGGAAACTCTTGTGAACAGTTTCTGAAAATTTGAAAGACAGAAGTTATTTTAACGCAATTTTAAAGAAAACTTGAAGCTAATGAATAGTACTATACTATCCAATTACTTAAATATGAAATCAAAGGATACGATTTTTTTCTCATTTTAGACATTTTTCTGAATCGTAATTGCGTAATTACAATACAATGTCATTAAGCCCGGTTTTCCCGAAGAACGGCTCAAATATAATTTATATATTTTGTATATAATTTAATTTAATTGTGTTCATGTTCTATAGTGTTCTTGTTTATAATAAATGAATAGCAAAATACTAGTATAAAAACTATTACGTGAATTTTAACCTGTTTTGTTGTTGTTGTTAATACGTGTGTAACAGGAGCCGTGTCAACCCTGGTTCTATAATATTGTTTTGGACCAGGTGTGTTCGTGTAATCGTTCCAGTTGATTATTCTGAACTACAGTCAGAGATAAAGTAATTTCAGAACTCTTATAAAAGAGACTTTGTTGTTGCGTATCAGTATAAATTGACTGGTTACTCTTGTGTTAGATTACCTCAATAATGAGACCAACTTAATATAGAGACCTTACAATGTCAAGGTCTCAAGGGTGGGTCTATTATTGAGGCTATCTAAATCTAATTATCAAACATAAAACAGACAAAATGCTACACTTATTCAATTTAATTTACGGTTTACTTTATAATTATATATTGATATAGTTATCTTAATGAATAGTTGATATCCGGAACTCTGTGCAATGTGGTTTTTTCCATTAATTTACATGTAGGTACAAACAAATCTGGCCTTAATATATCGTTAATCGGGTTTTGTATTCATATGCCACACGCTATTGTCATAACGGTAAAAATCTATTTGTACCTACAGATTAGTGGAGATCCGGAGTAAGACTATTACAGTATTATAAAATGACAAGTTACAACTTATGTTACTGTTTAATTGTGAAGTTTTGGAATAAAATGAATATGGTGCTCTACACGTAACCTATCAGAAAATATCTTAAAGTAATTAAATGGGGATAAAATGACCAGTCAAATATAAACAGGTAAACGTTGCCTCTAGCGTCTAAATTGAAAGGCAATGGTTTATAGACCCATTACGTCTTATATAGGGAAAGTTCCCGCCAAAACCCAATTATGCACCATGTATCATGGGGAACACCAAATTCACATGGTAAACATGAAATATCTAAAAGTAAGGCATCGAACATGACCATGCTACATGATAACATAATGGCTGTCTTACATTAAGATTAAAAGTGTACTGAAAGACTCTATGATGACCAGTCTATTTGTTCAACACATTACAATACTATAGTGCGTTAGCGACTAAGCTGGACCCCCATAAACCTTAAATATCTTAAAAAGTAAAATGCTGATTAGAACAAAAATTGGTAAATCTTCGTAAAGCACCCTTACCAACTCTCATAAAATAAAACAGAATTTTTAGTTCACAGAAAAGTGTACTTTGCATAGACACCTAATGCAAAATTTTAATTTATACAATAATCCCGTTATAGTTGTTACAAAATACAATAGCATTATTCTAACTAGCTGATCCTAATAGCTTATTTTACTCCCTAGCTATTTGTTGATAAAAATACCAAAAATTAATACATTATAGCCAATGGGGAAAACATTAACTAGATAGTAAAAAAATCTGCAATTTAAACACAGAGTTGGTAAAGGTAATTTAATGAACTATGCCAAATTTCAATAAAATTGCATAAATATTTTTAAAGATATTTAAGGTTTATGGGGGTCCAGCTTAGTCGCTAAATCCCTATACTGTGTGTCAATTATAAATTTAAGGCCAATCAATAAAAGTATTGGTTAATCATAAAAGGTGACAGTGGCGTGTTCGGAAACCGAGGGCTCGATAAAGTGCTATGCGAGATCTATCCGACTGCTAATATTCCTCGTGAACGATATTTATCATTTGACTACATAGGGCTCGATTCGCGGTATGACTAAAATACGAAAAGAGGATTTTTGGCGCAACGAGGCGAAACGAGGATTAAAATTTGATATTGTAGGAATTACAGTCATTGTTTTTTACAAATATCAATTCCAAATAAATGAATTGTGTATTTGGATGGAATTAACTTGTTCCTTTCAATAAATAATTACACAGTTTTAAAATAAGCCAATTTGAAGCCTCCTTTCGTCGACCGTAGACATTGAAATATCGGCGGTCGAAAGGAACTTTGCCTATCCACTCAGATATGGCATAGCCTCATTCCGCCAACTGTTGACTATACAATATCGGCGAAAGGAGCTTTACGATACTAATTTAATTATATATCATATATATCTACTCGCATCTTTTCGCCGTCGGTAAAATGTAAAATATCGGCGAAAGGAGCATTAGCGTACCAACTTAGTTCCCGTTATACTCTAAGCTCGTTTCGCCAACCGTAAACCACGAACTATCGGCGAAAGGAGCTTTATAGATCCAATACCTGCTTTTAGTTATATGATGTTACTTATATGATTGTCTCATTTCGCCACCCGAAGGTAGCATGTAAATTGTCGGCGAAAGAAGCTTTATTATACCAACTTATAGTTACACTACAGTCTCATTTCGCCGACGGTAGCATGTAAAATATTGGCGACAGGAGCTTTATCATACATACTTAGTTAAATAGAGGATATTTGTATTTTACCGTGTATGATCGGCTGATAATTCACCGAGTGACCAGCTGATGTAATATTTTCACGAGTGGCGTAGCCACGAGTGAAAATATAAGTCAGCTGCTCACGAGGTGAATTATCAGCCGATTATACACGGAAAAATACAAATATTCTATTTATTTCATGCTTCAAATAGCTTAAATGGTGGAAATACTCCACTATATGCCTCAAATGTTTTGCGTGACGTCGTTTTCCCGCCATGCACGCGTTGAGTTGCAAACAAATAGTTCTTCTGCATTGGCTTCAATTTCGTCCATTTGTTTTACATTTATTTATATATAATGTTGTGTTATTTGTTAAAGATTAAGCGAGCAAGTGAAAATGCTTATTATTTTATTTTTGACGGCGAGGAAATTTGATTTAAAAAAAATAGTCCGTTTGCCGTGAAATTATGAACAGTGAAATTATCGGGGAATAATCCACCGTTATTCCGCCGTAAACCACCGGTAAGCATGAAATAATTTATACTAATACTTATGTTACTATATATAGTAACACATTTGCCTTCGAAAAATAGCATTATCGGCCTTTCAAAAGTATTATCAGCTTTTTGCCCCGCCGCCACGCGCCCACCGGGGCGATTATCACTGATAATGGCCCTCGGAAAACGTTCACGCGCAACGTTACGTCATTTGCGTCGGCCACTGAGCGTAGGCATATTTCTACCAGAATCGCTTGCAAACACGGTTGATGGCTTCGGAGAAGCAGAATAGCACATTTAAAATATATTTTGTTTCAACCTTCGATGAAATATATATATGACCTGTATAGTAGACGTTTATTTAATGATCAAAACAATGAGTTTCCTAGACGAGATCAATATTTTTATATTCTTCCGAAAATGTGAAAAACACCTTTTTTCAGAATTTTGCATTAAACAGCCTGTTGTGAGTCGTAGGAAGACTGCATTCTAAAAAATGGTCTAATTGGAAAATAATTGGTCAATTAGACAAAAACTACCACACAGCAGTGCTATTTCTAAAATCCATCACTTGAAAGACTTTGGTTTTAATACATACGAAAAACTGTTCAATAGACCTACTCCGGATCTCCACTAATCTGTAGGTACAAATAAAGTTTTACCGTTATAATCCTTGTGTCACATGAATATTCATATCTGGACAATGGAGTTCGGGACAGTTGTGTTTGCATATGAATACAAAAACAGTCTAACTAGGCCATATTTGTTTGTACCTACATGTAAATTAAGGGGAAAACCTCTTTGCACAGAGTTCCGGATATCAACTATTATAATAACAGTTACATAAACCACGTAGCCAGCTGCTGACACAAGTACAGGTTGCTAGGAAATTGTTAAAAACCCATTGTTAGCGCAAAGTGTCCTTCTATACAATTATCAACTTGGCATTGTGTATTGTCGTTCAACTGTCGAGGATGCATAGCGGCACCAACTGTATAATAGATATATACTTACTTTTTGTATTTTGAAAGATCTTGTTAAAATGTATGAACAGTCAGACTTATCGTAGGATACAGCTGTTTCCAGACATCACGGAAGTATTGTGTCTTCTGTTTGCGGATGTCTTAGCGTAGGTTGACTATACGATAACCGACCTCCCACGACACGCTAGATGAGGTTAACATTTACAAAACCTCAGTAACGGTTTCTTTTAATCAAAGGACCATAAATGGTCGCAGATAGTCCGTCCTTTACAGTCATCTATACATAAGGGATGCTCATCTGTGAACGTTTATCGAAATTCCGCCCGATAGTCTGCCTGGAATTCAGCATATAAGATGTGTGATACGCACCATGCGCACGTGGGAGGATAAAATAGCTCTCGGAATTTGGCCATATATTTTTTTCAACGTTATTGACAAAAACTGAGATTTTCTTTACCTGGACACAATTATTTCGACCTGTTGATGACCGTTTCAAAAATAGTTCTATCTAAAATAAAGTCGATTACGCATACCGGATCAGACGGATATTTGAAACTCATTTCACAAAAATCTCAATTGTAAGATTTCCAAAAATACATATGAGTGATCGTACCAAGTTGTTTTTGTGATACATATGGACATGTCGTACCTGTGTTTGTGTGTGTGTTTGTGTTTGTGTGTGGGTGCGTGCGTGTGTGTGTTATGATATGGTTCCGCATACTTTTTTATCCTCCCTCTTACATACGGACGGACGGACTGCACCAGTGCTATAATCTCCCATTTATATACAACAGTGTGTAGAATCACGTGATCAAATGAATAACGTTCGCAATCAAAACAATTGCTATTTCATCGGCTAACGGTGATTTTTTTCTTGATTATAACGATCGTGCATTTAATATGGTTATATTATATAGCCTAAAGTATCTCCCGTATTTGTAAGAATACCCGACAAGTACCGATTTCGCTCTACATGTATCTTTAGCCGTTTTTAATGGATGCTCGACAAAATGCAGTTTTCAACCGAGTGTAATACATTGGTCGAGCATCAGTTAACAACAGCTAAATATAGAGCAACATTGGTAATTGTCTAATGTTCCTACATATACGGGAGATACTTTAGGCTGTATAATATAGTCATATAAAGTGCATGATCGCTATAATCAAGAAAAATCTCACCGTTAGCGAACGAAATCGCCAAAGTTTTGAGTGCGATCGTTATTCAGTTCAAATCATTTGATCACGTGTTTTCCCACACTGCACAAGTGTGTGTCACAAAATACACGTACAGTTTTCGAAATACATTGAACTTTTCTTTTGTTTTCAGCGATGTCACTTTCTACAAGTCAATGTATTCAGAAGAGCTATGTATTGTTGTTCGTTGGTATTATATGTACAGTCCTTCTCCTACACACGCACTCGCAGTTTCTATTTGTGGTAAGTAAACAAAAATCGCTGACTTAGAATGAGAAGGTTGTAAGTACAAAAATGTACTACTTACGACCTTATAAAACCAAAGACTTAAATTACAGGTAATTTAGGTCTTTGTAAAACTGATACATATTTACACATCAGCATCAGAGCGCGCTTCTAATGAGCCTATTTTCATGAAAATTGGAACTTTTCATGTTGACCAAAATGAAGTTGAAACATCCTGATTTAGCCATAAGTAAAATAGTATTTTTCGAACACTACTTTCTTGTTTTCTCAAATTATCGCTTTTGTTCTTACAACCTTCTTGTTCCACGGTGGGGAATCACGTGGTTTCAATGGTAGGGCCCATCACAATAGCATCGACTGAACCCATATAACTTATTAGGTAAATATATATATATGACGTAACTTCCGGTAATATCAGAAATCGGAATTTTTTTCTCTCCAATAAAAAATATCGTTTTAAATAGTTTCATATCGATTTGTTTAATAATAAAAGATGGCCGAACAGTCAAATACAACGGAACAATATAGTGAATCTGGAATAAGTGAATCAGAAAGTGAAGAAATTATGGAATTTAATTGTGAAACATCAAACAGATTTGAGCCGAACGCGGCAAACAAGGGACAATGGCGCGCGATGGGTAAAAGAAGGCGATCGAGCAATAATATGAACGTTGATCAGTTTTCAAGACTAAACACAGAAGCCAAACTAGTGAGTCTATTTGAAACAGTATCAATGAACACTGTAACATTAGACAGCGTAGAACAAAAGCAGGGCAGATGCCTTCATCAAATAGAGGATCTAGCACAGGACGCAGTGCGCACTAATCAACGCCTGAATACCATTGAAAAGGTAGTACAGATAAACAGCAAATATATCAAACTACTAACTTACACTCAACCGCTTTAAAAACGCACCACATATGAAATATCGGTTTTTGTGATGAAAACGTCAATTTATGTTTATTTATTTTCGGATAAATAATCTTCAGTCTATATTCAACAATGTGTGTGATGTTCATGCAATTATTATGAGTTTGAAATGAATTATGACACAGATAACACTGAGACCCATGAAAGTGAAAGTCACAATTTCAAAAGCAAGTATAAGAGCCCGATCCATTGATGCATGCACGTGGTATCTCCTCCTAAAGCATAACATTAATTACGTAATAGGATAGAATTATGTTCGACGTGATGTTTCCCACCATTCAAGCAAAGTTTGACTTGAATTATAAATGTTATGTGGCTATGGCTGTCTGGCTAATACCATACCACCGAGTGCGGTTCAGATATGCGCATTATGTAAACTTAAGATTGATTCAAGCCTTATTTAAACTTGAAGTCTTGGTTATAAGCATCAGACTTTCAGGACACATCCCGTGGTGCTTCTATGGCACCTCAAATCAACACTATGAAGGAGCTTGAAGACAAAAAAATGGGACTTTAGGCTCTAAACGGGAGAAAACTCATAAAAAAATGTACTAAAATAATTTTCCTTTTTATTGACAATTATGAAAGAAATAATTATGAAAATGCAATAATGTACTTTTGGCTTGTTGATTGACGTCCGTTATTATTTTGACACTGTGCGCAGCCATGCGGAACCAATTACAGTGACACAACCTGTGTCATGTTTCCTCATAGATCGGGCTCAGTACCTTTAGCTGGTTTCATCCATGTCGGTCTTTGACTGTGCCATTCACTTGGAATCGATGTTCTAAGCTCCCATGCATTGTATGGTGGCAGTTGAACCACCATGCTAAGGCACCGAGGCTCTTTTCAGTTGGAAGCGAAGGCACAGGCATCGAGAACAAATATTCGAGATATTGGCAGCATAAAAATACCTTTAGCCAATATTGTTTATGTTGTTTGCGCACACCAACAGCGTACAGTTTAAAAGTAATATTGATCACACAGGTCGACGCGATCGAGCTGCACGCGCAAAACATGCAAAATCAAAAAGTTCTCAGGGCGGGGTATTCCGAATGAAAAATAAATCGTTTTCTTTAATTAGGTCAAGCTTATGAACTGAACAAACCCTGAAATCTATCAATTTTAGCAAAAATGTATTTTGACAAAATTTGATTATTTTCAATAGTGGTGCGTTTTTAAAGCGGTTGAGTGTATAAATCGATTGACATTGAAGATAGAGGTATGAGAAATAACATTGTATTCTATGGCATATCCGAATTCATAAAGAGGGACTGCAAGCATATACTATTAAACTTTCTCGAAGATGAACTAAAAATTGACACCAGGAACTTCGTGATTCAACGAGCACACAGAATGTGTGAACCGCGCCGAACTCACAATAACAATGGTACACGTTATGACGCAAAGCGACCCATCGTAGCCTGTTTCATGGATTATAACAACACAGATACAATCATGAATAACGCACGCGCTTTGAGGGGCACACCGTTTGGTGTCGATCTTCAGTATCCCACAGAAATTGTACAATGTCGCTAAGCTTTATACGATTCCAAGGAAGCCAAAGATGCCCGAACAAAACGACTAAATGTGCGAATAAAATACCCAGCCAGATTGTATATCGAAGTTAATCTGATGTGTGATAAATTCCTGGACTGGTTCTCTACACTAAAGCAAGATCGGTTAGAATACTTAGAATGTATTGACAATCTATCTAATTCTTACCGTACTCCTGTATCCAATCCACGAACTTCTCAACGAGCTTACTCCACCGATACAGTGGTTGATGAATCCGAAGAAACACATGTATTCACTACACAGGGCACTGAACAAGCCCCTCCACAGAAGAAAAATAAACAGAACACTCCTAAACAAACTAACGACGTTCCAAATATCCAATCTCCAAACTCAGAAGATGAAAACGTAAATAAACGCACGTCTCCTAAGGTAACCAGGAAAAGTACTTCGAAACCTCGACGCAATAAATCCAAGAAAACTATTCACAATAGGACACACCAGAGAAAAGTGATTTGAAGTTTTGTGTTTTAAATGTACAGGGACTTATAAGTAAATCATACAATAAACTCAACTCACATGAAGTCATTAAATTATTCAATGACAATGACATTTTATTATTCACAGAATCGTGGCTAGACGATAGTTTTGATTATTCATTTAAACAGACTAATTGAAATATGTTAACTCACGTAGAAACAGTGGTGGTATCATTGTTTACATTTCGAATGCAATCATTTCCAAAGTGACATTGTTAAAAACTGTGCATGATTGTATCATTTGGTTTAAACTTGACAAGTCGTTATTTAACTTTGATAAATATGATATCATGTGTTTGACATATATTATACCTACAGGTAGTAACACAGGTGGCAGTATCAGTGTTTGGTCCGCAAACGATTAAAAAATAAAAATATAAAACAAATCCGTCACTGAGCTAATATACTATCAAGGTATAAAGCGTACTGTATGTCTATAAGCCAAAGATTGTGGAACATCGCATCTCATTGTTACAGCATAAGATACGGGCACTGAAGAAAAATCGCTATACAAGTCATTCAAATAAACTATAAGATATTTATTCTTACCGAAAATCTCGTTCAATTGTATCTTATAACTGCGAAACTGCAAAACAGTGTTACTTTCGTTATTTAACTTCGCTCAAGGTCATTTTATTTATGCACTGGTTACCCGCTGCGCTCACAGTATCGTTATTATTGTTGGGAACCAAGCCTATTGTAAGACGCAATGTTCAACATTCTTTGGACATAGACATAAACTACGCTTTATGCCTTATTAGTGTATATTAGCTCAGTGACGGATTTTTTCTTTTTTTTTCGAACACTGATACTGCCACCTTTGCCTACAAGTAGTAGTAGAGAACACTTTAATGGAGAAAGTGTATTCAACTGTTTAGCAGACGATATCATTTTGTATAATGAAATGTTTCACGAAAATTATTATTTTGTTTTGACAGGGAATATGAACAGTAGGACGGGTCAGTTAAAAGATTATGTCGAACATGATAACCTACATAATTTGAACTTCATGCATGATGATTATATCGAGGATAGCCAAATACCCAAAATATCTCAAGATTTTACTGTAAATGAAAACGGCAAATTATTATTGAATCTTTGTAAAAGCACGGGTTTCAGAAAAGCTAATGGTCATGTTATGGAAGATAAATATACGGGTAATTTTACATGCGTGAAAAACGCTGGATCAAGTATAGTTGACTATGTCATTTGTATTTTTTCATATTTTTCATCATTTTTAGTCCAAGAACCGAATGTTATCTCAGATCATTGTGCTATCTCATTTTCTTTATATTGTCAACACAGCAATATTAATATTGAATCTGATAATAATGGCGAATTTGAAAAAATACCATTTCCATACAAATGGAAAGATGATTCCAGAGATTTATGTTTGAATGCGTTAGAAAACGAGTCATTTCAAACCAATATTGGCGTGTTGGCGGATAGCGTTAATTTATTGAACACACGTCAAAGCGTGGACGAAAATCTGTCGAATTTCTATAGTATGTTTGGTGAAATTTGTGACCCCATTAGTTAAACAAACACTGGTCATAAACCGAACAATTTTAATCAAAATATACCAAACCAACCTTGGTTTGACGAGGATTTTTTTGTAAACAGCAGGGCGTACTTTTATGACCGTTTGAAATGTTTTAGAAACTGTAAAAGTGTTGAAAATAGAACACAATTATGTCAATCTAGGTCGGTATATAAAATATGATAAGGAAAAAGAAATTAGAATTTGACGTTTGTAATACCAAGAGACTGGAATCTATCCGGTTTAAAAACGCTTAAGAGTACTGGAAGTTACTAAAATCTACGTATGTTAAATCTGATTGTAAAATACCATTATCAAAGTTTGAAGACTATTTTAAAGCTATAAACGACCCTGAATCGACATTCTTCCGACCAGATGAAGATATACAATGTAATATATTTTAAAAACATTATACTACAAAACGAAATACAAATTATGTTCGATGAATTGCACTTTCCTTTTAGTGAGTGGGAAATTTCGATTGCCTGCAAAGAGCTAAATAATAACAGATCTGGGGGCTCGGATCATATTTTAAATGAAATGTTTAAATACGGTTTTCATTTTATCAGTGATTATCTAGTAGAACTTTTGAATAAAATATTTCAATTGGGGTATTTTCCATCAGCCTGGTCCGAAGGATACATTGTACCATTATTTAAGAAAGGCGACATTAACCAACCGGAAAACTACAGGGGGATTACTTTGTTAAGCACATTTGGCATATTGTTTACTCACGTGTTAAATAACCGACTCAATAAATGGGCAGAAAACTATAATATATATATAGAATCGAAAGCAGGATTTAGAAAGAATATGAGCACTGTAGATAACATATTTGTACTAGATGGGTTAATTAATCATGTAATTAACGAAAACAAAACATTGTACACGTGTTTTATAGATTTTACTAAAGCATTCGATTATCTAGTCCAAGAAAATATATTTTATAAATTGATACAATCGGGAGTCATTGGGAAAATGTTAGGCATAATTAAATCAATATACGCAAGCGTGAAATCGAGAGTTAAATTAAATAACGAACTAAGTAATACATTTGATTGTTTTTAGGTGTACGGCAAGGTGATTGTCTAAGCCCATTCCTATTTTCAATGTATATGAATGACCTCGAAGATTATTTGTCATTGAATGGATTTAAAGGTGTAGACACTGGTCTGTTAAAATTATTTCTTTTACTCTATGCCGATCATATTGTTATCTTCTCTGACAGTAAAAAAAAGATTACAGGAGGGTTTAGATATTTTATCCGATTATTGCGATAAATGGAAGTTAGTCGTAAACGTTAATAAAACTAAAATTATGATTTTTAAAAGGGAAGAAATCGTTAACGGAATCATCAGCCTTTTACTTATAAGAATAATGTGGTTGAAATCGTTCACCAATGTACATACTTGGATATTGTTTTCACAACAAATGGATCTTTTGAAAAAAAATTGAAACATTAAGCGGACAAGCATTAAAAGCTATCTAAAACATGAAAATGTATTTACATAAGTTCAACCAATTGAAAATTAGTCATACGTTAGATATTTTTGAGAAACTCATAGTACCGATATTAAATTATGTTTCCGAAAGTTGGGGGTTTAGTAATGCAGACAAATTAGAAATAATTCACTTACAGTTTTGTAAACAACTTCTTTGCGTAAAAAACAAACCCAGAATAATTTTATATACGGTGAATTAGGGAGGATACCTTTAAAACAAAATAGATATGTTAACATCATTCGTTTCTGGCGCGGAGGACAGAAAACTTAAAAAAAACTTATAATCTCATGTTAAAATGATATTGAAAACAACGCAAATACTGTAAATTGGGCGTCAAAAGCTGAAGATATTTTATAAACTACTGGGTTTTATCATGTATGGCTATTTCAAGGAGTAGAAAATAGTACCACTTTTATCAGTTTGTTTAAACTACGAATAAAAGATATCTTTACACAAAATTGGACCGCAGAAATTAACGAATCATCTACTAGGAAAGTTTGGTTTTAAATCTTACTTAGATGTTATGGATATAAAGAAGTACAGAATAAGGTTTTCTCAAGTCACCGAGTAGAAATTGAAAGTGGAAGATCGACTAAACCCAATAAAACACCAAGAAATGAAAGAAAATGTAAAATATGCAATTCATTAGAGGACCAGTTTCACTTCATATTAGAATGTCGATTCTACAATAGATTACGTAAAATATACATTGATAAGCATTTCTGGCAAAGACCAAATATACCAAAATTTATTGAACTTTTAACATCAGAAAATCATCGTACTATCAAGCAACTGTCAGTTTTTGTATTCAAAAGTTTTGAATAACGTAACTGTACTTTATTTGTGTAACCATATATAAAACAATTATGCTTTTCTCTGTTATACTGCAATATTGTTTTGTTCTTACAGTGTGACATTTTGCTGAATGATCATATACTGCCATTACCACCATAATCATTTTGAATATGCTTTAAGTCACATTTACTGTATATACTGCATTCTATCATCTATATTGGTACATACTTGTAAACTGTTGGGCTTCAAGCCTTATGTTTGAAATACATTATCTATCTAATTATTTATATAACATCGAGACTCGTTTATTTCTGGACACCCAGCACGCAATGGCTTTTCCACTGAATCTTTTGGTACCATACTTTCCACGATTGATCACGTAGTTTCCTCAAACACTTCCGTAAAATCAAAACACTAGCGGGGTAAACCTCAATGTAGTATTAGTTTTGTATTGCTAATTTAATCACGTTTGCACGTATTGCAAAAATAAAATAAAATTGTCAAATATCACTTAATTTTGATAAAGATGTCTGTTTATCCCACGAACAAGCACTCCGAAGGCGATTTGGAATTTGTGGAAAAACATCTCGATTTTGTACTTATTTTGTATAATTGCATCCAAAATTCAATACCGTAGAGTTTAAACTGGGTTATCATTTAAAATACTTGAAATTTAAATAAAAACGTCCAGCATTATTATATGATCAGGGATAAGGGTATTCATAAATAATTCATCTTAGCTGCAATGCACAACAAACACACCAGGGATAAAAGCAGGGTAACGCACGTGATAGGACCAACGTAGTTTTAGAGTAGTAAGGGCATATAACTCACAGAAGTTTTTTTTATATACGGCTTTTGTTACACACGTGTATATTCAAAACTGTGTGCGATCCTTTCTGTAGACTTAAATCTTTTGTTTCAGAACACAAGAATTACGATTTTAAAAATATCCGAAGATAAAACGAATTTAGCCAGAGTTCGGTCTGGGAATCAGCACGACGAACAGCCCTTCGAATGGTGCGGCGAACAGAACGACGAACAGCACGATGAACAGCACAGTGAACAACACGGTGAACAACGCAACGAACAGAACGGCGAACCTGTTACGTATATTTTGTCCGCGTTCGGGTCGGAAACTATGAACTATTCTGGATTTATTACCACCATCAAAGTGAACGGATGGATGTATACAAAATATTGTTTTAATCCTATCAAGTGTTGTATACTGTGGTTGGATGACGTCATTACAACGATCAGCTCACCTAGAATGCTTGATTCGAAATTAAACCGGAATAGACCTTCTAAACTATTCGCGCCCCAAATTACTTGTTCGTTTGACGGATCGTTACAAAATGTCGCCGGTGTAGCTGTCGAGTTAAAAGACAATGTTTGTCCTTCCAAAGAAGGTGGTCGGTATGTGAGACCATCTATTCCGGAAACAACCGATGATGATGAATCGTTCGCAATTTGTTTGAAAATTGTGTATGACCATGTTGACACTAAACATTTTATCGATTGGATGGAATATCACCGGACAATGAAAGTAGATAAGGTGTTCATGTTCACATATAATATAACAGAAGCAACTCATGACGTCATTAGACATTATGTTGAAATAGGCTTGGCTGAGAGTCGGTACTTCGACTACCCCTTAAAGTCGGAATTTCGTGAGTATATTGATTATTTTTTTTATCATTTTGGTTCATAATAGGCCGCTTCCCTTTTCACAAACTTTTGTGAAACAAAAGTACAGATGCGACCATTGCTTTGCTCTCTAATTAGCTCCGTGAAGTTGGCAGCGGGTTACAAGTTATTAGTAGTAGTTCGATATTCAATTTCTAACTGATAGCCAATACCGAACTATAGCACATAGTTCGTTATTCGACACCCTTTGGCCAATATCGAACTGGTGTCCAATCTGCTGCCTGCACCAAGTTCGTTATTCAACTTTAAAAGAGGTCGAATACCGAGTTCTGCCAGCAGCGGGTTCGATATTCAACTCGAAAGGAAGGCGAATACCGAACTGGGTTCGAATCTTCTGCCGGCAGCGGGTTCGATACTCAACTTGAAAAGAAGACGAATACCGAACTGGGTTCGAATCTTCTGCAAGCAGCGGGTTCGATATTCAACTCGATAATATGACGAATACCGAACTGGGTTCAAATCTTCTGCCAGCATCAGGTTCGATATTCAACTCGAAAAGAAGGCAAATACCGAACTGGGTTCGAATCTTCTGCCAGCAGGGAGTTCGATATTCAACTCGAAAAGAAGGCGAATACCGAAATGGTTTTGAATCTTCTGCCAGCAGCGGGTTCGATATTAAACTGGAAAAGAAGGCTAATACGAAACTGGGTTCGAATCTTCTGCCAGCAGCGGATTCGATATTCAACTCGAAAAGAAGGCGAATACCGAACTGGGTTCGAATTTTCTGCCATCAACGGGTTCGATATTCAACTCCAAAAGAAGGCGAATACCGAACTGTCTTCGAATCTTCTGCCAGCAGCGGGTTCGATATTCAACTCGGAAAGAAGGCTAATACGAGACTGGGTACCATATAGAACAGGCATAATTAAAGTGGCATTGGATAAGGGCCATAACAAGGAGTTTCTTGGTGTGTTGAGTGAGGTATCCTTTTTTACGGTTTAGATATTTTAACCGGGCATTAGCTTTCTTTTATATTGATCGGGCAATGGAATCAAAAGATAGGGTCTGGTCAATAGTTGCACCAAGATATTTTACTGCAGTAGTTGGTTACATATTTCTACCATTACATGTTATGTTTAGGGAAGAGTTTGACCTAAGTCTTTGTTTAGATCCAAATAAAATTGACTCAGTTTTACCAAGGTGAAGTAACAACTTGTTATCAACCAACCATTGACTAACAAGATGTAAGTCATCTTTCAAGGATGTTTCCATAGATGACTTACATTTACCGGATACAAGAATGCCAGAATCATCTGCATATAACAAAAGCTTGTTTTTGACCACATCTGACTTATCATTAACATGAATAAAAAATAAAAGTGGACCAAGAATGGATCCCTGTGGAACTCCACATGTGATTGGTGCTGTACTTTCAGCAAAAACACAGGACCCATTGGAAATAAGTGCTTGCAATTTTATGGATTATCCTTGACCGAAAGGTTTTAATAGTTACAACAACACATACCTTATCAAAGCCAACACATGGATATTGTTTCTTCTATATTTCTGAAACACTAATTTGATATTTTGCAGCTAATCTAGACGTCAAAACTGAAGACGTATTTAAAATCCATCGTCCGACTATACACGACTGTTTACAGCGTACAGAAGGTTACAAATATTTGGCGATCGTTGATTTGGATGAGATGTTATTGCCACGACGACACAGAGATGTTAAAGAATTAATGGTATTATATCTAGCATGTTCAAACCATTTCCTTTATATATTGAAACAGAATATTGAGTAATTGTTACTACTCGGGCATGTCCGTAATAACTGAGAAATTATCCTCGTACATAAGTGTAGGGTTAAAAGATTATATTGGTAATGTAGTTTCCAGTAACGGCCAACCATCAGTTTTTCAATGATATAAAGAACCCCTTCAATTACCTGTCTCCTTTTAGGAGTTGATACCTTCCCAGGTATAATTAACCTTTTAGTTCTCTACGATTCCATCGTTTGATTTTCATGAGCCATGTTGTAAATAGTCCGTGATAATGGCGGCTTTCCTATTATGCCCGAGGCACTTTCGATCGATAAACACCGAGTAGTTCCGATTGAGTATTGAGGTGTGATCACAGTACTCCTTGCTCAAACTAGTATTCCGTACTCTAATTGCAGCATGTTCTTAGTTACAAAAACAGCTGTAACTTTTTTTATTACTGAATGGAAATTTATTATATGATGGTTCATTTTCTTAATTAGATAATACATTTGGCTACAAAATAATGGTGTTGATTTTGATGCAAATTCTAAAAAAAGGAGCATGTAGTATGGAGTTTGAGTATGAGAATGAACAGTATAGTTCCCGGCCAAATCTTACAGTGCTTGCTTCAACATTTATGTCAAACTGTTATCATAAATGTAAGTGTTTCGGAAGGGAGCCAGACTTTTTATAGTCTTTTTTAAAACTCGTGTAACATGACTTCTCCGCAGAAATTCTAATCATAATGTACACATTTGACACACTCTCGTCTCTCTATATGGTTAGGTATAAATCGTATACCCAAGTTTACTTTAATGGTATAACCCAGTTTTAAACGCGTTTAAATAACCCGTTTTAAGTAATACACAATAATATCCCCACAATAATTAATTATTTTTATGTATAAAATGCCCTCGAAATTACCAAATATCATGTTTTTTTCATGAATGTGCAATAGTGCGCTACCAAAAAACCTCAATAATGTGGATGTAATTACAAATATTTAATATTTGCAGTATAATTTCAGAAATATTTAATGAAAGAACATCCGGATGCGGCTGGTTTCACGCTTCCCTCGTGTATATTTGATAAGAACCAGCAACCGGATCCAAGTGCTCCAATTAATGCTACTGATGCAAGAAAATACATTCGACGTTCTCCACCGACATTTGCGCGGCATAAAAATATATTACTACCGACCAGGACAACTGCAGATGGACTGGGCACGCATGGGTTCATGCCATCTAAACACTACCAAAGGTTGTAATAGACTTTTTGTTATATAGTTTTTATAGCCGTGACTAATTCATGCAGAGAGATTTATTTGCCCTCAAAGGGTATAGTAAGCAATATAATTATTATGTGATCAATGAGAGTAACCAATCCAGTATATACACATACCATGACTGAAAAATGTGATATTCTGTCACGGCTCAAAAACATGGTTTATCTATACATGGATTTAATTAATGATAAACATAATTATTAAATCTGACTTATTTTAAATTTAGGCCCGTCGGGTTTGATCCTAGGTCATAGCATAACATTTATAATTATGGAAGCAATAATCTCAATGGGTTTGGAAGATATAATAGGTTACCAACTTGTTTTTTTTTGCTTTCTAAAGATGCTCTAACCAATCCGCTCTCGGACTCTAAACAAAGAAACGATTTGGTATATGGCCTTATAGAATTAGAGAAACACGGAGATGCAATATCTTTAAAAGTTGCCTTTGATATTTCAGGGTGCATGTTAACAGTTCCGACGCAACAATCAACCACTATCGTCGGTGTTACGAAAACTTGAAAAAAAACCTATGTCTTAACAGTAATATGACGGAAGATAGACATATTCTACAATTCATCGATAACGTTAAAACCGAAATTTAGGAACCTGATAAATGGAAGACGACGACATGGGCACCGATGACGTCACATCCGGGTATTCTCACTGTTTGTCACAATGGTGATACTGTTCATTGACAATGTAAGACCGGAATTTGTAAAGCAGTTCAATAAAAGTCGATCTAGTGTTGTTGCACCGAACATTGCTGTCAATAAAAGCTTGTGTTTGCCTTTATAATCATTATAGCATAAATCGGTGATTTTGCTCATACTTAAACGAGGAAAGAAAGGAACGTTATTGTAAAGATTCACGCGCGCACGCGCTATTGGTGTTCAGTTTTATATATGCTCATTTCAGGACCCAGCCGACGCAAATAAATGATTTACAGCGTTATATGAACTGTAATTCACATTCTAATTGTAACTACTAATCAATTTTCTATAATAGTAAAATAATAAACGTAAACAAACCCCTAATGTCACTGTTTTCTTGGTATTTGCCGATACCGGAAGTCGACGCTCATAACAAAAACTTGTATGTGACGTAACGTTTGCTAAGCGACGTCGCGTTTGTTTTCCCGACGTCGCCCAAAATGTTCCGCCAAAATTTCATAATTTTAAAAACAACATACTAATAAAGTGTTGTAACGTTTACGCAAGCATTTTCGCGTTAATACATCTGCAGAGTCCCACAGGGGCCCTGACGGGCTTGGGCACCAACCGTTATTCGGGACTCTGATGATGTTATAGCACGAAAAAGCATGCGTTAACCCTACATTGTTAGCTCATTTTGAATTTACAACATGATACCATTACGTACGCAATTCTTGTACAGGCATAAGCTTCGGTCGGAAAAAAGTTTTAAATGACAATATTTTGAGTAATTTCGATTCCGCCAGAGATAATCAAGAAACTAAACCGGATGCGTATTTTAAATATGAATATATTTCGCAACGTTTAATCATCTTTACTTCCATGATAGATAAGGACAAAATCGTTCAAAATATGGAACGCTGGTACTGTCAAATATATGAGTCATTATTTTTTTGCAACATTGCTTGTGTTTTTGCAATATTTGTTAAACCGTAACAAAAATGTCATAACAAGCAATTTTGGTTGGTTGCGCATAACTTGTTTATCAATGTCAGATATATTTTTATGCATTATTCCAATCAGAAAGAACATGTCTACATCATTGAAGTAGTAAATTGTGCTGTTTTGGGCTGTCACCAGACCAGAACTCTTGTGTATATATGCTAGTAACTAACGATGGGGATCAAACAATGTTAACAAAACCGTACATACATCAGATACACATTTCGTCTGCCTGATAATACATCCAAAGCGAAATTTAACGATAGTTTTCTTCAAAATAATTTTGCCATTGAATATTATTTGTACAAGCGTTGTTGTTTTAAGTCAGTGCAAATCAGGGGAAGCAACTATGTTTGACTATTTTGAAGTCAGTGTAGAGTTACTTCCCTTGGCAAATAAGGGGAAGCAACTGCATTTGAGTTATTTGTAATCAGTGCAGAGTTACTTCCCTTGGCATATCAGGGGAAGCAACTGTGTTTGACTTATTTTAATTCAGTGCGGAGTTACTTCCCTTGGCCAATTTCAGGAGAAGCACCAACGTTCAACTTATTTTTATCGGTGCGTAGTAACCTCCATGGGAAGCATCGGCGTTCGACATATTCTTAAGTCGGTGCGGAATTACCTCCCTTGGTTAATCAGGGGAAGCAACTACATTCGACTTATTTTAAGTCGGTGCAGAGTAACCTTCCTTTGTCAATTTGGGGAAGCAACTGTGTTCGACTAATTTTAATTCGGTGCAAAGTTACTTCCCTTCGCGAATGAGGAGAAACAACTGAGTTCAACTAATTTCATGTCAGTGCAGAGTAAGGGGAAGTTACTATGCTAGACTTATTTTAAGTCGTCGGTAAGATATATTGGTACCTTTTGAAACATCTAACAACGACAAGGCCACTATTTCAGACATAGTTAAAATCATGTGAGAGTCCATCAAACCGACACCAACATGATAGGGGTCAGACTCCCGCCTTGTATACGATGTTTAGGGACAAGGAATATGAAGTACAAGTAGCACATGCACACGCAATACGCTTTCATGTAAACAGATGCTAAGTGCTGATCTCCGGGAACGAGAAAGGGTATCTGGACGAACGCAGCAGGATCCTATGGGCGAGGCAGGGACATTGGTCACCGCCGAGTAGTCACATCGTCACGTTACCGTTTATTGTCGTCACCAAAATTAACGGGAAATTGTCTTAGAACGTCTAGAGTATAAGTAATAATGTCTCATATTCGGTTATGGTTTAATTGCGGTCATTTTTGGTACCGACGTTATCATGTTGACGTGACGTTGACGAACGAGATCAACGTCACGTCAGAGATTGGTTCAACCTGAATTACACATGTCAAGCATCACATCTATCCATTACACACGTACAATTGATCGGCTGTCACGAAGACCGGTCGTATCTCGTATTTGAGAAAATGCTGAATAGTCTTGATGACGAAAACGTCAATTTAATGACGTTAGTAATCTGCTTGTTCTGGAGCGATCATCACTTAATAAAGGACACTCAAATCACAGGAACATTTTTACAACTGATTCCAAGTGTTCAACCAAGCGTGCGGGCAAATATCGAATTATGATGGGTATCACATGTGATGCTGTTATTTGCTGTGACTTTTGTGTTGCTACCTTACGTCCTTTGACGTTAATTCACAAGCAAATAACACGCGGTTATTAAAATCATTTTTGGTACACATGTTTGCAACATGTTGTATATAACATCAACAGAACTAATTAGCATGCTTCGTGAAGCATATTAAGAAATTATACTCAGTGTTGCTAAACTTATTTTACAGAGTATATTTGACTAGCAATTCTCTTGTTGCTTTATCAAAACGCTACAATTACAAAAGTTATGACTAGCCCGTGTTTAGTAAATGCACAGTATACACTCATTAAATGTTATAAGTACACCAACACAGTACATAGCGTTACGTGCAAATAGTCGATCGGTCGACATACCAAATGGTTTTCCCACAATAACTCAAAAACGGGTGGACCTAGGATTCTAAATTTTTAAGTGGATATTATTCATCTACCTCAGACGGCCCGACTCAATTTCAAGGTCATTTGGATCAAAGGTCAAACTCACCATGACCTTTAAACACACAGCAATCACTGGTCCTCTCCATAAGAAATATAGGATCTTAGATCGTAAAACTTTACAGAGAGGTTGCTAATCATCCGACGTAGGCTCCTACTAATTTTGAGATCGATAGGTCAAAGGTTAAGGTCGTGGTGACCTTAGCTACACTAGCCTATTTAATGTCATGAGACTTGTTTGTTTCACAAACCTCTCTTGTACGGTCTGTTACCGTAATTCTTCCGGTTTTGTGTTTTCCTGCTTTGGGTATTGATGGACAATGTGTATGTATATAACATTTTTAGACTTCGTGCGAAAATCATTTGTTTTGCACGTGCATTTTGCATAATTTGAAAATTCACGGTTCACTGCTCGCAGCGGGCAAATTACAATTATCGAATTATCAGATATTGCTGTTATAGTACTCGCATGAAGACAGGCAAAAATTGAACATGATATCATGTATAATAAAAAAGATATACGCATTGCATGTTGGTGTACTTAAAACATTTAAAAAGTATAGTGCGCCCAGGATAGAGTGAAAGGCGGGAAATTTTAAAATGAGCCACAGAAGTGTTATCAAAGTACAAAATTTACCTTAGTTAATGTAGTAACAAATTTTACAACAGTAGGCCAAACCGGTCAATGTTTATGAACATCACATTATCCTGGGTGCACTAAAATAATGATACTAAAATCGCATTTAAAATGGGTTACCCTGTAGGATGGAATCTTGTTAGTGAATACTGCAAGCGGATCAAATGATATTACTTTTCAGTGATATAGTTTTAAAATACGTTTGTGTATGCTTAAATATTATTATAAATACAGGCATAAAACCAAATGGCCACGATTACAAAAATCTCAGTAGAAATAAACTCTGTGCACCAAATCATCTGATCGGGATCAGCTTATACAGGTACAATCATATAGTTATCGCCTTTCTACAACAAAGTGTTTCGATCACTCTTTCCTTTTCATATGAGTTAAATTACAATAACTTAACATTAAAACAAACTGAATTTATTTTACTAGAACATGTTTGGACATTAAAACGTGCATACAACACATGCTAACTCGCGACCATAGACATAGGGTGGATAAGGTAGACTACCACAGCGTGCTTCAATAAGATACAATACATGCTCATTGTCATATGTACCCCCACTAGGAACAAATCCGGGCGTGCATCTAAGCAGATAGCATCGTAGGATTCATGCCCATCCTTTGAGGACACTAAGTATCCAGTATATTCTAATGACCAGTCTTTATAACAGTTAGTACGAGCTGGAATAATTACTGGTGTTCTCCTGGTGGACTTACACATCCCACATGGCAGGTTGTTAATATTCACCAAATATGGAAAGATATGGCTTGGTTCAACTATATCAATCTCTGTGCCGTAAATACTTGCCGAGGGTTGGTTCACACCGTCCGTATAGTTACCCCATATTGGTGTATATGGAAGACACAGATTTGAAGAAACACTTCCTTGCTCGTTATATTTCTGACCGGCTATATAACCTTAATGAAGACAGAATCCTGACATGTAATGTTATCAACTTGATGTTTTCTGGAATATATAGTCAGTGTAGTCAAATACGTATGTTACAAACACAAGCTTACACATTTGTATTTGTTATGTGTGTATCGTAATAATTTAAATATACGTTAATTATACAATGCACAATTAATTCTTTATTATTCAAATGACAACTAGTCTAACCAAGTTCTACATTTTCATTCATTATAATAGCCCTACAACCACAAAGTACGACCACTAGTCTCGACGAGATTTTATTAGTGATTCGAAACATAATAACAACTGAAGCAAATAGCAATGGTGACACAATAAAAAATAATGTATATACCATTTTGCAGAGATATTCTGAGAAAATAAACTTCTTGTGTCAATGTAGCAACATCATTTTCAAATCGCTTCGTTGTGGTAGCTAGTTCAGCTTTGACGGATGACGCTGACTCGCTTGCTATAATAATGCAAAAGTATAAATTATTTACATGTAACGCTACTAGTAAAGCCACGTATATGATCTCAAACTTAGCTAAAGTGTTAATATTATGACACGGTAAACTATTGAAATTGCATTACATCGAAATATAAAACAAACATGAAAAAATATGAGGAAATCGGACAGGGAAGGCATCGCTCAACTTTACCAGCCAAACACAGACAACATAAACACAAAACCATACGTGTACATAACCTAACGAAAAAGCCCAAGAATCCGCTGTAAAAGAGCTGGTTAACGTAGTTTCCAACAAAAGATATGTGAAAAACGGTGACACCAATTTTCCAAAATGAGACGTTAAAGTCATACAGATACCGTTTTGTTGAGAAATCTTGAGATAATTCACTTCAGATAGAACTGTCTTCAGTTGCTTTGTCGTTGTCGCCAATTCAGCTTTGAGAATCATCAGCTCGCTCGCTATGTCATCATTATTGTGCAAAAGCCACCTTTTCTAATACAATTTCTCTGTAGAAGTATTTGTAATTATACTTTGTAAAAGCACTGTGAAAACTATTGACCTTATCATGGTTAACTATATACACTTGTCTCCGACAGATTGAAATTGCAAATGATTAAAGTGCCGCTACACCAGACTCGTATCACAAGACCCAGTATGTCAGTATGGCACGCCGTATTACGATATAATTTGCACAAACATTAACATTAAAACATTCAATGTTGTATTGAGTATACTTGGTTTTTATGTTAACGTCTTTGAAAACGCATAGGCGTATAAATAATTTAGAAATGGCATTATCAATTGATAGCGTTGTGCATCAGTTAATGTATTTTGTTGCGAAGAAACCCACGACTTTTGGAAATAACATACAAAGCAAGTTCTATTGTGCGAGTTAGGATGTTTCGGAACGGCTGTTCTGAACACTGTTCCGAGTGTTACTGTTCTTATGACTTACAAACAAAACAAAACTGTTCCAAACACTTTCCTAAAGCTCCACTCCAAACGACTTACGAACAAAACGGAACAGGAACAGAACAGGAAGTAACAACAATGAAAAATAAAAAAATGATAAGAAATAAAACTTTTAAGGTGGCCGATATTGTTAGTTGCAGCCGTTATATTGGTCGGAGAAATATGCCACTATTTTTTCCCGTTGACATACTATTGTCAACGTGATCAGAATAACACATTGTTGTGAAGTTTCCGGTTGTCTTGTTGTTGTTGTTATCACGTGACCTGTTCTGGCTGCACCACCTGTTCTTCGGGAACAGACAGGACATGTCCAGAACACTGTTCCGTTTTGTTTATAAGGGTGTTCCGTGTACCGGAACACAAATAACAGCGTTCCGAACACACCCTTAATCTTCTATGTGTTTACCAAAGTAGTAATTGTTTCTAACGTTATCCCCATGATCTTTTCCACTGCTAACTATTGGGCTGCCGTTGCGCATACATGTATTACAAACATCTCTTGTTTCGTATACATGTATATCTTCAAAAATAGTCTAGCGGTTTGCCAATATATATTAAATCCCCATTTAGGCGGTGTCTTAGTTCATATGAACTAACGGTGCATACAAGATATACATTCTTCTCTAATAGTGAACTAACCGTTTTAGATTGTGCGATAAAATAGGGTTGTTCCAAAAGATATTTACTGCCGCAACTGTACTGACATTACTGCATTGCACACATCTTTCTATGCTAGTTCAGGGTGTCCCATAATATATATTACCTTTACAATTAAATGTCAAGAGAAAATCCTTGCTCTCATATGAAATTGTTATACATATACATCAATGGAAAGCTAACAGTACAATGTTTTATTTGGTATGTGACATTATCATATTTCTATCTTTGCAGCATAGCAATTGTATCGTATCGTCTTCTTTCACTCCAGATCTTGAGAACCAAGGAATAAATCCTCGTAGTTGAATATGAATAAGAGTATTCCACCACCACAGTTCTGCACACAAAACACAATCAGTCACAATCAGTTATTTACGTCGCGCAGTAATCACTATTCACTATTCATAACAAGAATATATATTCACATTATAATTATTATATAAGGTAGGATTAAGTGAAGAGTCTTATTTTAACATGCTTAGGGATATAGATATTAGTACACTCTACTTAAGGTTACAATAAAGAGGTCATAAGTTTGAAATATGTATTGACATAGGTAACGATGAGAGAATACCAGCATAATATATCAACAATTTAATGAGACAAAAAATCTTGATAAGTTTAGCCACTACTTCAAGTTGAAGGTTTAGTTGTTAATGAAATTACACTGATATCAATGTTTTGCCTTAAGTTTTGATAGAACACGACTAAAACAAAAATAACCCTTAATTCATCACTCCATACGTTTAGTTCCTTTTGTTCTTAGTTGGCACTGTATCTCTAGAAATTACTAATTGTATTGACTATCCAAACTTTATGTACCCATAAAGCGACAAAATATGGAACATGACTTCTCTATAATAGGGAGTGCCCCCGGTCTTATTTTAAGGCATGTTTTTTTAGTAATGCGTAACGATTATTATGCATGGAAAACAGTAGACGTTTGCAGTGAATGTCTAAACTGGACAGTTTTGTTAGATACCGTGCATTAAGTTTGTTCCCGGATAACAAGTGTGTGGGATCAATCAGTAACTTCAGTTTGTCACTGTCTGTCAAGCTATCTAATCCAGACTGACCTAACTTTACTAGTTCACTATTAAAGTCATTCATAATTGGATCTCTCCTGCGGGACAGTGTCCTAAAGTCTCATTTTCAGTGGAGCAGATCAGGCAAGTAGGGTCTACCCTGTTCTGGTTTACAGGGCGCCTGTTGGACTGGAGCTGGTACTGGCGTGAGAGCATTTTCAGTTGGACTATTATCCGAGCGGATTCCCTTGAGGAGCCAATTGGTAAACGCAACAAGGGTTGAGGCTTACCAGGTGTGAATAATTCTATATTCAGATTGCCAATGTAACTGTAGTATTGACACCGGTCTAGAATCACCTCCCTTCAGTAACTGTCTACTACCTTGTTTACACGAGACTTCCAATGTACTGATGTGGGCGGGTTCGATACATGATCAAGTGGGTGACCTAGGTCATACTTCCTGAACACGTTTTTTGCTTGGATGTACCAGCTGTAACTGGAGTTTCTTTTCACAGTTAGTTGTCTAATTGCCAATCTCCTTTCAACGACTGATTTAGATTGGAGACAGACGTTATTGTACATGGTAAGTACTCTCTTGTCCACCTGAGCTTCAATAGGGAGTATACCACTGATAATGTTCACTGCTACATCTGCACTTTTGATTGGGATGGAGATAATCTGCTTGAGCTTGAACTTTTTCTGATAAGTTTCAAGGTTTTTTAGAGTTCTACCAGTTGGTATGACTATTTCAAGTCCGTAGAGCAGAATTGGGATAATGTGAAGAGTGGCGATGTGGAGATTGGAGACGGGGTCATTACCATTCTCTCCATGGAAGCCAATATACATTAGACATTTTTTATATTGTTCTCTACCGTCTGCTCCTCTGTATTCTGTTGGGTGACTGAACGTTTAAGACCAAGGTGAGTGCTAACATGGGGTTGGGAGATCTTTTTACCGTAAATCTCACAGGATTGAGGGGTTGCTGTGACACGCGAGTTTTTGGTAGGATTAACTCTCAGAAGTTCGGTCTTCTTGGGCTGGAGTACATACCTCTCAAGAAAGGCGAAATCCTCGGCAATACTCAATAGCACCCGAGTGTCTAAACTGTCGCCAGAGTTTATAGTTTCGTCATCAGCGCAAGCACTAGAGTTGCAGCATATGTCTCCTATGTTGATACCAATGTTAGAATTTTGAATGCGGTCTAAAAGGGGGTTGACATAGACTTTGTACAGATCAATGCTAAGTACCCCTCCCTGACGGACCCCTTGTGAGACGCAAAAGGGTTGAGAACGGTTGGAGCCCCACTTAATGAAGCATGAAGAATCAGTGTAAATACTTTTGATAAGAGACCAATGTTTGTCACGTATCCCTGCGTAAAAGACGCGTCGCATTAGGTGATCGTGGTCAACAACGTCAAAAGCGCTCTTAGTGTCTAGGAAGACCAGATCAAGTGGCATGTTTTCGTCTCTGCAGTGTCGGGTGACCTTCTCAACAATAAGGGCTGCATTTAAGGGGGATGCTTTCTTAGTGAAGCCCCTTTGAAAGGGATTCTGATTCATCGATATTATTGGAGCCACTCTACCCTTAAGCAGCGCCTCAATATAATTTTTTTCAATCACCGGGAGGACAGTGATCCTTCTGTAATTTGACACATCAGACTTAGAGCCTTTGTTCTTGAATATTGGTGATAGTAGACCTACCTTCAAGCATTTTGGAATTACATCAGTTTTGAAAATGTCGTTGATAACGTCTAGTACCATTCATGCAGCTTTGTACCTCCATATAAGACATGCTCGATGGAGAGATCATAGATATCCGGGGATTTGTCCTTGTTTATTGTCTTCAGCGCAGCTTGCAGTTCTTGTGTGACCGGATCTACGTCCACTTCTGACACGATGTCACAAATGGTCTTGGTTTCAGTCTGTACTTGGTCATGGTACTTGCTGTCAAAGATAGAGTTAGTCGATGCCTCAGCAAGCCGTTGAAAATGTTGTCCACATTGTCTGCTTTCGAGAAAACCTCATCTTGTACCTGGAGGTCCTCCATGAACACGCTAGCGACATTTTTTGTCTCCTGATGAGCTTGTGGAATTGTCTCATGTCACGAGAGCGCGAAGCTTGTATATTGTCTCTGTAGTCTATTTCACGCCTAGCAGTTTCTCGGCGGATTGCAGTTCTGAATAGTTTCTTCATCTTCTTTCTGTTAATGATGAATTGATTGGTTGGTTCTTGTTGTTTACCATTGGCAACCCAATTTTGACGGCGGCTTTGAGTTGTTTGTTACAGTCGGAAATATACTCATTCCACACTAACAACTTTGGGATGGACTTGAACTTGTTAGCTTTAACGACTGCGACCTTCGTTACTGCCTTTGCTAGAACGTCTATGATCGTGCATACTTTCTGTTCGGTGGGTGAGCAATGCTTGTCAAAGCGAGACAACATGCCAGTCACACAATTCTCAAATTCACCTTTGTCTACCTTCTCCCAGTTGACTCGGGCAGGTGGTTTTGGGGCTTATTTGGAGTGTTTGTCTGAGAGGGATAACTGACACTTTATCACAATTTGGATTGGGTAGTGGTCTGAAGTGTTAGCATTATGTAAGATGCGCTTTTCCTGCATAATTTCTAGATTATGTAACCTTGTAATGAAATAATCAATTTCAGAACAATCCTCGCCTTTCGAGTTAATGAAGGTTTTACCCGCAGAGGAATATGACAGCCGTAACTCGTTAATCATGTCAAGCATTGCCTGTTTTCTGTTGGATATGGGATGGGGCTTTGCGATATCCTCATTCAGGTCTCCACCCACCACGATGGAGTGAGTTCTGCCGTACTTCAGTAGAATTTCATTCAAACAGTCAACCGACTCAATGTAATCCGCAGTAGCAACTCTGCACCAGAGGTTGGCATGTAGGCAGAAATAACAAGTAACTTATTTGAGTTGACTACAGAGACCTCCACACATTGCAAAAAGTCGTTTTTCGATGAATTTAAAAATGACGTCCTTTACGTCGAGCAAGCAGTAGCAATAAAGAACAATATCATTTTAGTATGATGTGGTTAATTTCGCCTATACATGTGACAGTACCAGCGTTCCATATTTTGAACGATTTTGTCCTTATCTATCATGGAAGTAAAGATGATTAAAACGTTGCGAAATATATTCATATTTAAAATACGTACTAGTATCCGGTTTAGTTTCTTGATTATCTCTGGCGGAATCGAAATTACTCAAATTCTTGTCATTTTAACTTGTTTCCGACCGAAGCTTATGCCTGTAAAAAAATTGCGTACGTAATGGTATCATGTGGTAAATTCAAAATGAGCTAACAATGATTATATCAGGTAAACACAAGCTTTTATTGACAGCCATGTTCGGTGCAACAACACTAGATCGACTTTTATCCAACTGCTTTACAAAGTCCGGTCTTACATTGTCAATGAACAGTATCACCATTGTGACAAACAGTGAGAATACCCGGATGTGACGTCATCGGTGCACATGTCGTCGTCTTCCCTTTATCAGTTTCCTAAATTTCGGTTTTAACCTTATCAATGAATTGTAGAATATGTCTATCTTCCACCATAGTACTGTTAAGACATAGGGTTTCTTTCACGTTTTCGTAACACCGACGATAGTGGTTGATTGTTGCGTCGGAACTTTTAACATACACCCTGAAATATCAAGAGCAACTTTTAAAGATATTGCATCTCCGTGTTTCCCTAATTCTATTAGGCCATATACCAAATCGTTTCTTTGTTTAGAGTCTGAGAACGGATTGGTTTGAGCATCTTGAGAAAGAAAAAGTAACAAGTTGGTAACCTATTATATCTTCCAAATCCATTGAGATTATTGCTTTCCTAATTATAAATGTTATGCTATGACCTAGGATCAAACCCGATGGGCCTAAATTTAAAATAAGTCAGATTTAATAATTATGTTTATTATTAATTAAATCCATGTACTAGTCTATTACATTGATAAACAATAACCTTCTGTAGTGTTTAGATGGCGTGAACCCATGCGTGCCCAGTCCATCTGCAGTTGTCCTGGTCGGTAGTATTATATTTTTATTCCGCGAATTAAATGACGGTGGAGAACGTCGAATGTATTTTCTTGCATCAGTAGCATTGATTGGAGCACTTGGATCCGGCTGCTGGTTCTTATCAAATATACACGACGGAAACGTGAATCCAGCCGCATCCGGATGTTCTTCCATTAAATATTTCTGAAATTATATGCTTCATCTTACAATATAACTGCAGATATCAAATATTTGTAATTACATCCACATAACTGAGGTTTTTTGGTTGCACACTATTGCACATTCATGAAAAAACATGATATTTGATAATTTCGAGGGTATTTTATACATAAAAATAATTAATTATTGTGGGGATATTATTGTGTATTACTTAAAACGGGTTATTTTAATGCGTTTAAAACTGGGTTATACCATTAAAGTAAACTTATGTATACGATTTATGCCTTACCATATAGAGAGACGAGAGTGTGTCAAATGTGTTCATTAAGATTAGAATTTCGGTGGAGAAGTCATATTACACGAGTTTTAAAAAAGACTATACAAAGTCTGGTTCCCTTCCGAAACACTTACATTGATGATTACTGTTTGAAAAAAATGTTGAAGCAAGCACTGTAAGATTTGGCCGGGAACCAGAATATGGATTCAGGCTCGATGATTATACTGTTTATTCTCATACTCAAACTCCATACTACATGCTCAATTTTTTTCAAAATTTGGCATCGAAATCAACACCATTATTTTGTAGCAAAATGTATTATCTAATTAAGAAAATGAACCATCATATAATATGTTTCCATTGAGTAATAAAAAAAAGTTACAGCTGTTTTTGTAACTAAGAACATGTTGTAATTAAAGTACAGAGTACGAGTTTGAGCAAGGAGTACTGTGACCACACATCAATATACTCAAACGGAACTGCTCGGTGTTTATCTAACGAAAATGCCTCGGGCATAACAGGAAAGCCGTAATTATCACGGACTATTTACAACATGGCTCATGAAAATCAAACGATTGAATCGTAGAGAACTAAAAGGTTAATTACTCCTAGGAAGGTATCACCTCCTAAAAGGAGACAGGTAATTGAAGGGGTTCTTGATAGCATTGAAAAACTGATGAATGGCCGTTACCGGAAACTTCATTACCAACATTATTTTTTACCCTACACTTATGAACGAGGCGTATTTCTCACTTGTTATGGACATGCCCGAGTAGTAACGATTGCTCAATACTCTGTTTCGATATATAAAGGAAATGGTTTGAACATGCTAGATATAATACCATTAATTCTTTAATATCGCTGTGTCGTCGTGGCAATAACATCTCATCCATATCAACGATCGCCAAATATTTGTAACCTTCTGTACGCTGTAAACAGTCGTGTATAGTCGGACGATGGATTTTATATACGTCTACAGTTTTGACGTCTAAATTAGCTGCAAAATATCAAACTTGTGTTTCAGAAATATAGAAGAAACAATATCCATGTGTTGGCGTTGATAAGGTATGTATTGTTATAGCTATAAAAACCTTTCGGTCTAGGATAATCCATAAAATTACAAGCACTTATTTCCAATACAGTGGTGTGATACAAGGAATTCGGGCGCGCTTTCCAAACAGGTTCCTTGGTTTTTTATCGTGCCTGATTTTTCAGCAGCGATACACACGAGACTACCTTGTTGTCAACCAGTTCACCTCTAGATGGGCGGGAAACACTGAAATAGTTTCAGAAATAACCAACTATACCCGGCCGGGATCGAACCAGGGACCTCTCGATCAGCAGTCAAGCGGACTATCCGCTTGACCACCTTGCCAACAAAAGCTCTAGACATGGTGAATCAGCACTCCCTATTGCACTGGGTGCGCCGTCTATTTTTCGAAAGGGAACATCCGTTCCTGGACACGCCTCTTGCATCTGTAACTTTGTCCATGATTTTCAACAAGTTACTTGACCATGGGGAAAAAGTACCGGCTATTTTGTTTATTGACTTTATTCGGGGAATCTTATTATGACAACCCTTTATGCACTCACTGCATTACTTGTTTGTTTTATATATCACAATTACAATGTCGCAGATAGAATAATCAAATTCTTACGAGGTGTGATCAATATATTCGAGGACTTTCCTTCTATTTTTGTTAAACATTGCAACTAGAGCCATGAAATTACAAGTGGATGTAACCAAAGTGAAGCACGCGCGGCCAAGCATCTCGGACGTAACGTTATCTCAGAGCAACGGCAGGCAGCGGAGATTAACGTCAAACTTGAAAAATCGTCGCGATATCTCCAAGATGACTTGACTGAATTGTACATAGATTCTTTGCGCTCCATATTGGTCATTTTCAAATTATGTCAGAGTTTATGTAATTGTAGGGTCGCTGCCAAACGAATGAGTCGATAAAAAAGGATAAACAGCAAAAATAACATCGTTGTAGGGATACTCTCCGTTAAATTCTGCAAAATAAGACGCACATATCTGAACCAAGTGTAACTGGCGAAAATGACGACTAGTATAGGCAACAAAATATTAAATTTCGATATTGCGCCCTTTAATTGCTAGATCGTGCTTCATTCTTTATTTGAATAATACAATCACAAATCACAGTAGACTATTAAAAGTATAATTTCAGTATTAAAAGAATAAACAATCTTATACATGGGGGCCGGAAATCAGTCCAGAAAGGTCCTATGTGATGCTTGAACGTTGACGCCCGGAATGAATAGAACACTTTATTAGTGCATTCGGTCGAAGTTATCTTACTCCGAATGATGTTAATTGGCCAATATGAAATTGCTAAATTAAAAGTCCTTGAATATATAGATTGCCCTTCATATCTCGTCGAAACTGCAAAAGAGCCGTGTCAAGTACCGAACTGTCCTGTTCCTAAATAGATGGTGTACCCAATAAATTATGTTTAATCATCCACTAAAACTAATAACTTATGTATGTTTCGTGATGTATTAGGCCTACTACATCACCTCTGAAGTAAGGATATGTTTTATTGTATTTGTATGCATTAGATTCCAACCCCTATCTCAACAGGTTTAATCGATTCCAGGATATGTCTTTCAATTCGTTTGACATAGTATTATAAAAATTGGCTTGACCACTGGGTACGTTTATAGACATATATTACCACTGGGTACACCGTCTATTTTTAGAACTGGAAAAACCGTTACTTGAGACGGTTGATTTTCAGGTAAATAGAGATTTTCTATCTACTAACTTATGATCCATAAACCTCAACTAGCGCATCGTATGCCTTAAGGGTTGCCACGTTCAGGTTGTCATCAATTTCTATGAAAAGATTCCAGGATTAAATAAAATAGCCGGTACAAAATTTAAATTTTCAAATAAAAAAATGGTACCGGCTATTTTGTTTAATTGGAGAATCGTTTCAAAGAAAACAATGATAACATGTACGTGACAGCTCTTAAGGCAAACGGTGCGCTATTTGATGTTTGTGGATCATAAGTTGGTAGATAGAAAATCAGATATTTACCTCGCTCAAACCGAAAGTCGCCCGTTTTCCAGTTCTAAAAATAGAGGATGTAACCAGTGATTACTGTAACGGATACATAATTAGAGCGGGAAGCAATGGTCGCATCTGTAATTTAGTTTGACAAAAAGTTTGTTAAAAGGGAAGCGGCCTATTATAAAATCAAAATGATAAATATTTTTAATCAATATACTCACGAAATTCCGACTTTAAAGGGTAGTCGAAGTACCGACTCTCAGCGAAACCTATTTCAACATAATGTCTAATGGCGTCATGAGTTGCTTCTGTTACATTATATGTGAACATGAACACCTTATCTACTTTCATTGTCCGGTGATATTCCATCCAGTCGATAAACTGTTGAGTGTCAACATGGTCATACACAATTTTCAAACAAATTGCGAACGATTCATCATCATCGGTTGTTTCCGGAATAGATGGTCTCACATACCGACCACCGTTTTTGGTAGGACAAACATTGTCTGTTAACTCGACAGCAACACCGGCGACATTTTGTAACAAACCATCGAACGAACAAGTAATTTGGGGCGCAAATAATTTAGTAGGTCCGTTCGGGTTTGTTTTCGAATTAAGCATACTAGGTGTGCTGATTGTTGTAATTACGTCATCCTTCCACAGTATACAACACTTGATAGTATTACAACAATATTTTGTATACATCCATCCGTTCACTTTGATGGTGGTAATACATCCAGAATGGTCCCTATTTTCCGACCCAAACGCGGACAAAATATACATGACAGGTTCACCGTGCTGTTCGTCGTGCTGTTTCTCAGACCGAACTCTGGCTAAATTCGATGTATTCTGTTTATCTTCGGATATTTTTAAAATCCTAATTCGTGTGTTCTGAAACAAAAGTTTTAAGTCTACAGAAAGGATCGCACACAGTTTTGAATATACACGGGTGAAACAACAGCCGTATATAAAAAAAAAATTTGTCAGTTATCTGCCCATACTACTCTAAAATTACGTTGGTCCTATCACGTGCGTTACCCTGCTTTTATCCCTGGTGTATTTGTTGTGCATTGCAGTTAAGATAAATTATTTATGAATATCCTTATCCCTGATCATATAATAATGCTGGACGTTTTTATTTAAATTTGAGGCATTTTAAATGATAACACAGCTCAGTTTAAACTCTATACCGTATTACTATGATATTGAATTTTGGATTCAATTATACAAAATAAGTACAAAGTCCAGATGTTTTTTTTCACGAATTCCAAATCGCCTTCGGAGTGCTTGTTCGTGGGAAACAGACATCTTTATCAAAATTCAGTGATATTTGACAATGGTTTTTTTTTTACAATACGTGCAAACGTGATTAAATTAGTAATAAAAAACTAATACTACATTGAGGTCTACCCCGCTAGTGTTTTGTTTTTTACGGAAGTGTTTGAGGAAACTAAGGGATCAATCGTGGAAAGTAGGGTACCAAAAGATTCTGTGGAGAAGCCATTTTGTGCTGGTCGGTGTCAAGAAATAAACGAGTCTCGATGTTATATAGATAATTAGATAGATATTTTATTTCAAACATCGGGCTTGAAGCCCAACAGTTTACAAGTATGTACACATATAGATGATAGAATCCAGTACATACAGTAAATGTGACTTAAAGCATATTCAAAATGATTATGATGGTATTGACAGTATTTGATCATTCAGCAAAATGATACACTGTAAGAAGAAAACAATGTTGAAGATATCTTTTATTCGTAGTTTAAACAAACTGATAAAGGTGGTACTTTTTTCTACTCCTTGAAAAATCCATACATGATAAAACCAAGAAATTTGTAAAATATGTTTAACTTTTGAAGCCCAATTTACAGTATTTGCGTTGTTTTCAATATCATTTAACACGAGATTACAAGGTTGTTTTGTAAGTTTTCTATCCTCCACGCGTGTTATCTTAAGCCAGAAACGAATGATGTTAACATATCTATTATGTTTTAAAAGTATCCTCCCAAATTCACCGTATATAAAATTATTCTAGGTTTGTTTTTTTACTCAAAGAAGTTGTTTACAAAACTGTAAGTGAATTATTTCTAATTTGTCTGCATTACTAAACCCCATAATCTCGGAGCAATAATTTAATATCGGTACTATGAGTTTTTCAAAAATATCTAACGTATGACTAATTTTCAATTTGTTGAACTTATATAAATACATTTTTATTTTATAGATAGCTTTTAATGCTTGTCCGCCTAATGTTTCAAAAAGATTTTCAAAAGATCCACTTGTTGTTAAAACAATACCCAAGTGTGTAAATTGGTGAAAGATTCCAACCACATTATTCTTATAAGTAAAAGGCTGATGATTCCGTAAACGATTTCTTCCCTTTTTAAAAATCATAATTTTAGTTTTATTACCGTTTACAACTAACTTCCATTTATCGCAATAATCGGATAAAATATCTTAACCCTCCTGTAATCCTTCGTTACTGTCAGAGAAGATAACAATATCATCGGCATAGAGTGAAAGAAATAATTTTAACACCTTTCTACACCTTTAAATCCATTCAATGAGAAATAATCGTCTAGGTCTTTCACATGAAAATATGAATGGGCTTTGTCAATCACCTTGCCTTACACCTAAAAAACAATCAAATGTATTACTTAGTTCGTTATTTAATTTAACTCTCGATTTCACGTTTGCGTATATTGATTTAATTATGTCTAACATTTTCCCAGTGACTCCTGATTGTATCAATTTATAAAATATATTTTCTCGGACTAGATAATCGAATGCTTTAGTAAAATCTATAAAACACGTGTACAATGTTTTGTTTTCGTTAATTACATGAATAATTAACCCTTCTAGTACAAATATGTTATCTACAGTGCTCAAATTCTTTCTAAATCCTGCTTGTGATTCTATATATATATATATATTATAGTTTTCTGCCCATTTATTGAGTCGGTTATTTAACACGTGAGTAAACAATTTACCAAATGTGCTTAACAAAGTAATCCCCCTGTAGTTTTCCGGTTGGTTAATGTCGCCTTTCTTAAATAATGGTACAATGTATCCTTCGGACCAGGTTGATGGAAAATACCCGAATTGAAATATTTTATTGAAAAGAGCTACTAGATAATTACTGTTAAATTAAAACCGTATTTAAACATTTCATTTAAAATATGATCCGAGCTCCCAGATCTGTTATTATTTAGCTCTTTGTAGGCAATCGAAATTTCCCGCTCACTAAAAGGTAAGTTCGATTCATCGAACATAATTTGTATTTCGTTTTGTAGTATAACGTTGTTAAAATATATTACATCTTCATCTGGTTGGAAGAATGTCGATTCAGGGTCGTTTATAGCTTTAAAATAATCTTCATAACGGTCATAAAAGTACGCCCTGCTGTTTACACAATCCTCGTCAAACCAAGGTTGGTTTGGTGTATTTTGATTAAAATTGTTCGGTTTACGACCAGTGTTTGTTTTGCTTATGGGGGTCACAAATTTCACCAATCATACTATAGAAATTCGACAAATTTTCGTCCACGCTTGCACGTGTATTCAATAAATTAACGCTATCCGTCAACACGCCAATATTGGTTTGAAATGACTCGTTTTCTAATGCATTCAAAAATAAATCATTGGAATCATCTTTCCATTTGTATCGAAATGGTATTTTTTCAAATTCGCCATTATTATCAGATTCAATACTTATATTGCTGTGTTGACAATATAAAGAAAATGAGTTAGCATAATCACTGGTAGACACCGTACAGCGGAAATAGCCCCCTGATTTAAACGAAAACGAAAGTAAAAGTGGTTATCGATTTCGGACGACGTTGAGTTTTTAACCCTTATTCTGTATATATATATGCGATCCACTTGAAGTGAACAAATTTAGGTAGTGTTATGTTTATTTTCAGTCATTTGCTCTGTAGCTTCGTAACTTTTTACAAACAGCACCGAAATGTACCTCTTTTGACGGACGGTGCAAAAAAAACGTACAATTTTCCTTTATCACAGCTAAAGTATACATACTCCACGACCCTGTCATGATTCAAACTTTTACCTGACATGTTCTTTACCTATTTCGAAACCCTCGTCAATAAACATGCAACAACAAGCATGTAATTGACGAAAAACAAACATGTGTTTTGTACTGAGTCTAGCCTTTTTAAGAAATTTAATGTACAGAGTCTAGTTTTTTTACTGCACTGGGTCTAGCAGTCCTGTAAGGGGTCTAGTTATCTTTTTTTGGCTATATTGACAAGAACTAATCGATTTTTCAAAAAATATTGATTTGTTTAAATTGTTCAGTGATGTTTTTATATGATAAGAAATTATTGTGGACGAAAATGTTTAAATAATTTAGCTATGCTAGACCAAATAATACCATCCCGCCCACTAAGTCAGGACAGGGGACATATCTCTTTCCCCCCTAATAATTTAGAATAGTCTCGTAATAGGTCATTTGCCTTTTGTTCTTGGTGAAAAAAGTATACATAATTGCTTTTTTCATGCTTCGCTCGCTAAATATCTATGAAATTACGTTATCACGCATCTTTTTAAAAGCTATGGTGCATGTGCTGGTCTATAACTCCTTTGTTATTCTTAGAGGGTTGCATATCTTTGTAAATGACCATTACAAAACACATTCCCAATAGGGGTTAATCTCTCAAAACCGGGCAATTCCCAGAACAAGTATCATGAATAACGAAAGACCTTCAGTTAGCTTGATTTCGTAACAAAAATGTCAAAATAATACCAAATAAGGTATCTCAGAATGTACCAGATGTGTCTACTGTTTTGAAAATGTTCCCTGTGAGCATGCCGGATCCCTAATACAAGCAACAACTTCCTAGATATACGCAATCTTAGTCATTATATACATGTAGATACACATGACATCCACATATGACGCTTCCATAAACATGATGTTTTATATATGTGTAAATTGTCACTCCCTTACTCTTCAAAATAATGTTTGCTACCCCGCTCGTAATGTTTGGTCACCCCCAATGTTAAAGAAGCTGCTACATTCATGCACTAGACTAATGAAGTGTTCAGATACAATACTTGATACGATTTACTTAATGTAGTTTTTTTATGAAATAATAATGATAAAACGATGCGTAGTTTACATTCATAATTACTATTTGACATAAATCGATGCGTAGTTCGTTTGCTAAGTTTCAATATTTTTAAATGACAAACAAATGCCTACATATTCCGAGTAACGATCAACCAAAGAATAATCGTCTAACTCTGGCTGTCCTTCTAACACAGATGTGGCCTCTGTATAGCATTGGACTGCATGTGAATGTGACAATATTTCTTGCATGTAATCCAAAGCATGCTCTACACGAACGACGAGTATCTCGAATATCATACAAATGTAGTTGCATACGCTTTATCTTCTGTACCTTTGTTGAAATGCTTCAAACCATGAACGTTCAAATGAACATATACGTATATCGGTGACACAAAGCTAATTTTATTTAATATTCAAGCGTGTATGATAACCACACGGACTAAGCTTGAAAATGAATCCATATTATGTCGTGATTATCGGTGGTTTACGGCGGAATAACAGTGGAATAAATCCTCGATAATTTCACAGTTCATAATTTCACGCAAACGGACTATTTTTTTTAAAACAAATTTCCTCGCCGCCAAAAATTAAATAATAAGCATTTTCACTCGCTCGCTTAATCTTTAACAAATAACAGAACATTATATGTACATAAATGTAAAACAAATTGACGAAATTGAAGTCATTGCAGAAGAACTACATGTATTTGATTGCAACTCGACGCGTGCATGTCGGGAAAACAACCTCACGCAAAACATTTCAGGTATATAGTAGAGTATTTCCATCATTTAAGCTATTTGAAGCATGAAATAAATAGAATATTAGTATTTAACCGTGTATGATCGGCAGCTGACTTATATTTTCACTCATGGCTACGCCTCTCGCGAAATATTACATCAGCTGCTCACTCGGTGAATTATCAGCCGGTCATACACGGAAAAATACAAATATCCTCTATTTAACACTATTTGCATACAAAAAATACATAAATGTAACGAGAGAATCATATAAATAACATTAACTAGACCACGTACACCCGGCTAGACCCCGAACACTTGTTATGTTAATAAAAACTAGACCCTGTACAGTAAAAAGCTAGACCCAGTACACAACGCATTTTTGTTTTTCTTCAATAACATGTATGTTACTGCATGTTAATTGACGAGGGTTTCAACATAGGTAATGAACATGTCATGTAAAAGTGTAAATCATAACAGAGTCTTGGAAAATGTATACTTTAGCTGCGATAAAAGGAAAATGTACGTTTTTTCTGCACCGTCAGCCAAAAGTGGTACATCTCGGTATTGTTTGTCAAGAATTAACGAACTTACTGAGCAAACGAGTACATTGGAGCTTTAAAATAAACATTTCACTACCTAAATTAGTTCACTTTAAGCGAATCGCATATAAATTGACAGAATAATGGTTAAAAACTTACCGTCGTCCGAAATGGTGTCTACCAGTGAACAATGTCACTTTGGAAATGATTGCATTCGAAATTTAAACAATGATACCACCACTGTTTCTAAGTGAGTTAACATTTTTCAATTAGTCTATTTAGCACAAAGTAAGTAAAATTATTAAATGAATAATCAAAACTATCGTCTAGCCACGTGAATAATGAAATGTCATTGAATAATTTAATGACTTCAGATGAGTTGAGATTATTGTATGATTTACCTATAAGTCCATGTACATTTAAAACACAAAACTTCAAATCACTTTTCTCTGCTGCGTCCTATTGTGAATTGTTTTGTTTGGGATTTTCCCCGTGTCTATTATTACATTGTGTCTTCCAGTGTTGACCCAAATTGTCTATGTTGACACTTGGTGTAGCACTTCTGTCCCGACGTGACATTCTCACAACCGATGGTGACCGAGATTTATGGATTTTCTTACGCCGAGGTTTCGAATTACTTTTCCTGGTTACCTTAGAAGACGTGCGTTTATTTACGTTTTCATCTTCTGAGTTTAGAGATTGGATTTTTGGAACATCGTAAGTTTTTTAGGAGTGTCCTGTTTATTTTTCTTCTGTGGAGGGGCTTGTTCAGTGCCCTGTGTAGTGAAAACATGTGTTTCTTCGGATTCATCAACCACTGTATCGGTGGAGTAAGCTCGTTGAGGAATTCGTGGATTGGATACAGGAGTACGGTAAGAATTAGATACATTGTCAATGCATTCTAAGTATTCTAACGGATTTTGCTTCAGTGTAGAGAACCAGTCCGGGAATTTGTCACACAATTTGTTATACAATCTGGCTGGGTATTTTATTTGCACATTTAGTCGTTGTGTTTGGGCATCTTTGGCTTCCTAGGAATCGTTAAAAGCTCTGCGACATTGTACAATTTCTGTGGGATACTGACGATCGACACCAAACGGTGTACCCCTCAAAGCGCGTGCGTTATATTCATGATTGTATCTGTGTTGTTATAATCCATGAAACAGGCTACGATGGGTCGCTTTGCGTCATAACGTGTACCATTGTTATTGTGAGTTCGGCGCGGTTCAAACATTATGTGTGCTCGTTGAATCACGAAGTTCCTGGTGTCAATTTTTAGTTCATCTGCGAGAAAGTTTAATATTATTTTCTTGCAGTCCCTTTTTATGAATTCGGATATGCCATAGAATACAATGTTATTTCTCATACCTCTAGCTTCGATGACAATCGATTTATATGTTAGTAGTTTGATATATTTGCTGTTTATCTGTACTACCTTTTCAATGGTATTGAGGCGTTGATTAGTGCGCACTGCGTCCTGTGCTAGATCCTCTATTTGATAAAGGCATCTGCCCTGCTTTTGTTCTACGCTGTCTAGTGTTTATTGATATTGTTTCAAATAGAGTCACTAGTTTGGCTTCTGTGTTTAGTCTTGAAAACTGATCAACGTTCATATTATTGCTCGATCGCCTTCTTTTAACCACCGCCCGCCATTGTCCCTTGTTTGCCGGGTTCGGCTCAAATCTGTGTGATGATTCACAATTAAATTCCAAATTTTCTTCACTTTCTGATTCACTTATTTCAGATTTACTATATTGTTCCGTTGTATTTGACTGTTCGGCCATCTTTTATTATTAAACAAATCGATGTAAAACTATTTAAAACGATATTAGTATTGGAGCGAAAAAAATTCCGATTTCTGCCATTACTGGAAGTTACGCCATATATATATATATATTTACCTAATAAGTTATATGGATTCAGTCGACGCTAATTGGCAGTCATTTTTGTGATGGGCCCTACCATTGAAACCACGTGATTCCCCACCGTGGAACGAGAAGGTCGTAAGAACATAATCGATATTTTGAGAAAACAAGAAAGTAGTGTTTTAGTCAACATGACAAGTTCCAATTTTCATGAAAATAGGCTCATTAGAAGCGCGCTCTGATGCTGATGTGTAAATATGTATCAGTTTTACAAAGACCTAAATTACCTGTAATTTAGGTATTCGGTTTTATAAGGTCGTAAGTAGTACATTTTTTTACATACAACCTTCTCATTCTAAGTCAGCGATTTTGTTTACTTACTACAAAGTAGTACATTTTTGTACTTACAACCTTCTCATTCTAAGTCAGCGATTTTGTTCACTTACTGCAAATAGAAACCAGTGCGTGTGTAGGAGAAGGGCTGTACAAATAATACAAACGAACAAGAATACATTTCTCTTCTGAATACATGGACTTGTAGATAGTGACATCGCTGAAAACAAAAGAAAAGTTCAATGTATTTCGAAAACTGTGCGTGTATTTTTATGACACACACTTGTTTATACGTAGGGCGTTCCAAAAGTTCCAGGAAAAGTGCTCTATTGTATTTATCTTATGGTCAATATACTTCAAACTTTGCATTTTCATAGAACAATACATGATACATAGTGTGCTATTAATTGAACGCATGAGGGTGTGCCGTACCAAATGACACGGCTGTAAATGGGAGAATATAGCCATGGTGCAGTCTGTCCGCCCGTATGTACGAGGGAGGTTAAAAAAGAACTGTATGCAGAATCCTATCATAACGCGAACAAACACACACACACGCGCGCACGCACGCACACACGCACGCACACACGCACGCACACACACACACACACACACACACACACACAGCTACGACATGTCTATATGTATGCCAAAACAACTTGTCAATAGATATTTGTGAGATTTTTGTGAGATTTTTGTGAAATGAGTTCAAACATCCGTGTGATCCGGTATGCGTAATCGACTTTATTTTAGATAATATTTTTGAGACGGTCATCAACAGGTCGCGATACATGTGTCCATGTAAGGATATTACCAGTGTATACACTCAGAGTAGGTATTAGGGAAATAACGCTGAAAACAAAATGGCCAAATTCCTCTTTTTACCTTCTATGCGCGCGTGGTGCGTATCACACATATTATGTGCTGAATTCCTCGCAGACTGTCGGGTGGGAATTGGCCAAACGTTCACAGATGAGCAATCCCAATGTATCGATGACTGTACATAAAGGATGGACTATCTGCATGTCCATTGATTAAAATAACCCATCACTGAGGTTTTGTAAATGTTAACTTTGTCTGGCGTTTTATCACAACCATTTTGTAAAAGATTGAAGTGTCGTGGGGATCGATTAACGCATAGACAACCAATGCTAAGACACCCGCAAGCAGAAAACACAATACTTCCGTCATATATGGAAACAGCTGCATTTAACAAGATCTTTTATGAAAAATACAAAAAGCTATCAGTATATATCTATTATACAGTTTGTGCCGCTATGCATCCTTAACAGTTGAACGACGATACACAATACGCGTTAATTATTGCACTGAAGGACACTTTGCGCTAAAAATGTGTTTTTAACAATTTCCTAGCAACCTACTGGCTACGTGGTTTATTTAACTCTAGATGTAATTATCCGGCTGTGTTGTAGTTTTCGTCTAATTGAGCATTCACCGATGCTTTTCCAATCAGATTATTTGTTAAAATGCAGTCTTCCTACGACTCACAACAGTGGGCCCCCACATCAGTGGCTTTTTAAGCACATTAAGATACTGTTTGAATGTAACCAGTAGGCATCATGACGTTGGTTTGTATTTTAGATATACGAGGGACGTATCAAAAGTTCCAGGAAAAGTGCATTATAATGTTTATCGTATGTTCAAATTACTTCAAACCTTGCATTTAAATAGAACAATTCATGATACATATTGTACCATGAATCAAACGCACGAGGGTGTGTCGTAGTAATTTTGAAGTAATTTGACCATACGATAAATATTATAGAGCACTTTTCCTGGAACTTTTGAAACGCCCTACGTACATGTATACGAGTAAAAATCGGTGTAATTTATGAATCAATACGATCTGTCATAAAATTTGTCATCTTGAAGAATAGTTTTCAACATAATGACTAGATGTATAGTTTTAGAACTTTGCGTTTGTGAACCATATTGCAAATTGATATTTACAGTCAAATATGTAATCCACAACAAAGAAAGTCGTTATTATTATCATCCGTGTATTTGAAAATGCATGAAAATGTATTATAAAGACTCTTCAGAAAACAGTGTATGTCTAACAAAATGGTGATAACCTGCCATAAAAACTTGTCATATTAAGGAATATTTTTTTATCTTGCGACTACAGTTTATAGCTGTGCAAACGGTTATCAAAATGAATTTTAAAGAGTCTTTGAAAAAAACGATCGTCTTGTCACAAAACTAGATTTGCCAACATGCATGCAAATTAATGGTTTTATGCAAAGTTATTACCGGTATTGAAAGTTAGAATCAGGTTAGATTTAGTTTAATTATGAATCCTTTCAGCCCCAAAATTTAGTTTTATAAATGCTGAAAAGACAGTCAATGTACTAACATTGCTAACAAACACTGTCGAAATAAAAACAAATGGGATATGTTTAGCCATCTTGAGCAGTATGTCTCTTTCTTATTCGTGGGAAATCAATTTCTTCTGTGAAATATCGTGTGCCCTATACGCACATACATTTTGTACTTCGTATTTTATTAAATGTATTTTATGTCATGGTTATATGATTTTAAGCAAATAATTATCGTCAATTCATTCATTAAGTAATATCATAAAAATGCTAAATACACGTGTAGCAGGAATGGTTATTTTCGTCTGCTATATTGTTAAACTTGTCACCTTTTATGATTAACCATTACTTTTATTGATTGGCCTTAAATTGTATAATTGACATACAGTAGTATTGTGATGTGTTAAACAAACAGACTGGTCCTCATAGAGTCTTTTAGTACACTTTTATTATGTTATCATGTACTTTAATATATTTTCTGATGGGTAACATGTAGAGCACCATATTCATTTTATTCCAAAACTTCACAATTAAACTGTAACATAAGTTGTAACTTGTCATTTTATAATACTGTAATTCATTTAGATAACTATATCAATATATAATTATAAAGTAAACCGTAAATTCAATTGAATAAGTGTAGCTTTTTGTCTGTTTTATGTTTGATAATTAGATTCAGATAGCCTCAATAATAGACCCACCCTTGAGACCTTGACATTGTAATGTCTCTATATTGAGTTGGTCTCATTATTGAGGTAATTTAACACAAGAGTAACCAGTCAATTGATACTGATACGCAACAATAAAGTATCTTTTAAAATAGTTCTGAAATTACTTTATCTCTGACTATAGTTCAGAATAATCAACTGGAACGATTACACGAGTACAGCTGGTCCAAAACCACGATAGAACCTGGGTTGACACGGCTCTTGTTACACACGTATAAACAACAACAACAAAACAGGTTAAAATTCACGCAATAGTAATTATACTAGTATTTTGCTATTCATTTATTATAAACAAAGACACTATAGAACATGAACACAATTAATTAAATTATATACAGTATATAGAAATTATATTTGAGCCGTTCTTCAGGAAAACCGGGCTTAATGACATTGTATTGTACTGACGCAATTACGATTTAGAAAAATGTCTAAAATGAGAAAAAAATCGTATCCTTTGATTTCATATTTAAGTTATTGGATAGTAGAGTACTATCCATTAGCTTCATGTTTTCTTTAAAATTGCGTTAAAACAACTTCTGTCGTTGCAATGGTGATTGGTTTCTAAAATGTACTCATATCAAGGCCAACAAGGGTTAGGTGGCTAAAAACACTTGCTATTTTACCTGTAAGCAAACACACTCCCAATTTGGACACGTTTTATTAAAATAAGAATATGATTTTAAAATGTGCCACAATTTAAAAAGTTTACGTAAAAAAATATCAGGTACAGAATCTTTGAAATGAAAATTAACGTTACGTCAAAAACGTGGAGAATGACGTTCGCTACTTCACTCATAATGTAGGCGTTAGTGGTTGGTTTAATGTTTTTAACTTTGTAAGTGTATGGAATAATTTGTTCAAATTTTCAGAGTTTCCTCTTGCTAACCTTGTATTATCACCATTTTATCAATTTTGTCACTATGCCTGGTTTTCATGAAGAACGGATCATTTACAGTCGAAGCATAATCAACAGCATTCAGCCTCACATGAAATAAGTTAAATAAACTTACCTTTTATGTATGGGTCCCCGACTATATAAAATTCCGAAGATGGGATTGCTCAAAACTTGAAAGTCGTTCACTATATTTCACACGTGCATTGGCAGTCGTATTGGTAATGGAAGCAATCCTACTTACAATTACAATAAATGTTACAATACTCCAGCGTCTCAAATCTGGGCCTATTGGAAATACCGTAAAGCTACCTGGGCACTGTCTTATCAAAGAATTTACGCTAGCGTTAACCTAAGATTTCCTAAAATATTGCGTACGTCGATAATATTTGCGTAAATGCGTTTTACAAAGTTATTTTAGTTCACATTCAGTCGTAAGTTGTAGCTTATTTCTTCGCCAAGGCTGGACAACCCTAAATGGCAAATGTGAACGTAAGTGAATAGTTTTTAACACGCACTGATGATTTTTGACCGTCGCATGTTATATAAGACCGTCATTTGTTGTTTTCGACCGTCACTTGTTGTTTTAGGCCGTGATTAGTCATCAAATCTTGACGTATATTTCGATGGCTTAGAATTAGAAGGTCATAAGTGCCACTTACGACCTTTTAAGATTCTTACATATTTAGAATAAGCATCACAAGGCGCTTCTTATGAGCCCACTTTTATAAAATTCTGAACTTGTCATGTTGACCAAAATAAAGTTGTAAAAGTTTGTTTTACCATGAGTAAAGAGTAAATGTCAGACAGTTGTTCCGTGTTTTCTCAAAATATCGATTTGGTAGTTACGACCTTCTTGTTCTAAGCCATCGATTTACTCATTCTGGTACCCGTTATATTTGTTATATTGGTTATATTGTGTCCCGAGTTACGTTCAATCTTCAATATTTTTGCGTAAATGTGTGCAAGTTTAGTAAAACACTCGAGTTTGCGTAAGGTAGATATCTATGCGTAATTTTACGCGACATTTACGCGTAAATTTACGCGACATTTACGCATAGTTAGTAAAACAGTGCCCTGTACCTGATAATGTTTTTACGTAAACTTTTAAAATTGTGGCACATTTTAAGATCATATTCTTATTTTAATAAAACGTGTCCAAATTGGGAGTGTGATTGCTAAATCGTAATTGCGTAATTACAATACAATGTCATTAAGCTCGGTTTTCCTGGAGAACGGCTCAAATATAATTTATATATACTGTATATAATTTAATTAGTTGTGTTCATGTTCTACAGTGTTCTTGTTTATAATAAATGAATAGCAAAATACTAGTATAAAAACTATTACGGGAATTTTAACCTGTTTTGTTGTTGTTGTTTATACGTGTGTAACAAGAGCCGTGTCAACCCAGGTTCTATCGTGGTTTTGGACCAGGTGTGTTCGTGTAATGGTTCCAGTTGATTATTCTGACCTATAGTCAGAGATAAAGTAATTTCAGAACTCTTATAAAGAGACTTTGTTGTTGCGTATCAGTATCAATTGACTGGTTATTCTTGTGTTAGGTTACCTCAATAATGAGACCAACTTAATATAGAGACCTTACAATGTCAAGGTCTCAAGGGTGGGTCTATGATTGAGGCTATCTAAATCTAACTATCAAACATAAAACAGAATAAATGCTACACTTATTCAATTCAATTTACGGTTTACTTTATAATTATATATTGGTATAGTTATCTAAATGAATTACAGTATTATAAAATGACAAGTTACAACTTATGTTACAGTTTAATTGTGAAACTTTGGAATAAAATGAATATAGTGCTCTACATGTAACCTAGTTCTGGGTACCATAACTAAATGATCTTTTATTGACTGACGTCGATCTTTAGTTATGGAACTTTCCACTTTAAAAGTCAACTGTTTAAGATAAACACTCGGAATGCAATTTATGTTCGAAATTCGCCGAAAAAATAGCACATGCGTATAAAAGTAATATCAATCAAATGTTTTGTCAAAAAGCTATCAATATATCACCTACTTATAACCATCCCACACCCGATGTTTCAATTCACTTCCGTATTTACACTAACATAGCCGCCATTGTAAATATTTACATGTGTTGCAGGTGCGCGCATGTGCGCTTTCGAAAATACGATTTTTTATGAAACATGGTTGAAAATGTGTCTTTATTGAAACAAACCTCTAAATAGACATCTACATAATGAATAAACACGTTATTTTCAAAAACAAACTTTAAACTTAAATTCGCACTAAAAATTAATGCTTTTTTCGCAGACGACTATCCATGGTAACACCGGGAAACCCCGGGATTCCCTAAAATGAATCACGTAGTTTGTTTCGGAACACTTTGGTTATTATCGTTTTTCAAATAATGGCAATTTGCAACAAAAACTGTGAAATCCATAGGGTTGAAACAATCGACGGAATTGATGGTATTTCTTATGATACATTTTGTTTTCTTGGTGTACGTTGGTAGAATATGGTTTAATTCATAGGAAGACGATGTTTATTTTGTTGAAAACATGTGTTTTGTCATAAAACGAACACGACTCAATCTGAGTCGTACATCTGTTAGGTTTTAAAGAAGAAACATCTTAGACGATTAATTGGAATAATTACTGAAATGGAATAATTATCGTCTAAAAAGCTTGGACTACATGTAACCTATCAGAAAATATATTAAAGTAATTAAATGGGGATAAAATGACCAGTCAAATATAAACAGGTAAACGTTACCTCTAGCGTCTAAAATTGAAAGGCAATTGTTTATAGACCCATTACGTCTTATATAGGGAAAGTGTCCGCCAAAACCCAACTATGGACCATGTATCATGGGGAACACCAAATGCACATGATAAACATGAAATATCTAAACATGACCATGCTACATGATAACATAATGGTCGTCTTACATTAAGATTAAAAGTGTAGTGAAAGACTCTATGATGACCAGTCTTTTTGATTAACACATCACAATACTACTGTATGTCAAATATACAATTTAAGGCCAATCAATAAAAAAGTATTGGTTAATCATAAAAGGTGATAGGTTTAACATTAAAGCAGACGAAAATAACCATTCCTGCTACACGTGTATTTAGCATTTTTATAATATTTCTTAATGAATGAATTGACTATAATTATTCGCTTAAATCATATAACCATGACATAAAATATATTTAATAAAACACAAAATACACAATGTATGTGCGTATAGGGCACACGATATTTCGCAGAAGAAATTGATTTCCCACGAATAAGAAAGTGACATACTGCTCAAGATGGCTAAAAATATCATATTTTTTATTTCGACAGTGTTTGTTAGCAATGTTTGTAGTTTGTACATTGACTGTCTTTTCAGCATTTATAAAACTAAATTTTGGGGCTGAAAGGATACATAATTAAACTAATTCTAACCTGATTCCCTTCAATTCGTTAACTTTCAACACCGGTAATAACTTCGCATAAAACCATTTATTTGCATGCAAGTTTGCAAATCTAGTTTTGTGACAAGACGATCGTTTTTTTCAAAGTGTCTTTAAAATTCATTTTGAGTGGCTATATATGATTTGTGTTTTATGTTGTGTGCAATATATGTTGTAAATATAGATGAGACTCAAATAAATATATTTTGATAACCGTTTGCACAGCTATAAACTGTAGTCGCAAGATAAAAAAAATATTCCTTAATATGACAAGTTTTTATGGCAGGTTATCACCATTTTGTTAGACATACACTGTTTTCTGAAGAGTCTTTATAATACATTTTCATGCATTTTCAAATACACGGATAATAATAATAACGACTTTATTTGTTGTGGATTACATATTTGACTGTAAATATCAATTTGCAATATGGTTCACAAACGCAAAGTTTTGAAACTATACATCTTGTCATTATGATGAAAACTATTCTTCAAGATGACAAATTTTATGACAGATCGTATTGATTCATCAATTACACCGATTTGTACTCGCATACATGTACGTAGGGCTTTTCAAAAGTTACAGGAAAAGTGCTCTATAATATTTATCGTATGGACAAATTACTTCAAAATTACTACGACACACCCTCGTGCGTTTGATTCATGGTACAATATATATCATTAATTGTTCTATTTAAACGCAAAGTTTGAAGTAATTTGAACATACGATATACATTATAGAGCACTTTTCTAGGAATGTTCTGTTTGCGGGAGTCTTAGCGTTGGTTGTCTATACGTTAACCGACCCCCACGACACTTCAATATTTTACAAAATGGTTGTGATAAAACGCCAGACAAAGTTAACATTTACAAAACCTCAGTAATGGGTTATTTTAATCAAAGTAAATGCAGATAGTCCATCCTTTATGTACAGTCGTCTATACATTTGGATTGCTCATCTGTGAACGTTTGGCCAAATTCTACCCGACAGTCTGCGAGGAATTCAGCACATGGCGTCGAGCGCAGGAAAACGTCCCTTACGACAAATTTTTTTTTTTACATAATCTAACGCCCACGACATGTTACTTTGTTAAGAACTTAATATGAAGGATATATATTACCTATTTCTCTACTTATGACCATTTATGTATGATGCATAATGCGTCCTTTTTTGCAAAACGTCGCGACGTCATCGTTACATTAACAGCGTCATTTCATTTTAGCAAACAACATCCGTTTACTTTAAATTTGTAAATAAATGCGAAAATATTATTATAATTGAAAATTATTGTTAAGGTTTCGTCATAGCACTGCATTTCTCGACACGTGCATGTAGTTCCGTTGCCTAGCAACCACAGGGTATACACTATGCTCTTAAGATTGTATGATTTAAAAATCTAACCAAAATTATACGCCAAATCCGACAAACTCTGTGCAAAACAGTCATATATATACTCTTTATTTCCATTTTTCAGTGATTTAACATAGTATTATAAACATGTGATAAATGGTTAAAACATAATCATACAAGTAGTAACTGCTAAATTAAACAAAGCAGCAACGTCATAAATTAAGATGCATATTTACAGTCATGAAGAAGAAGAAGATGTTTATTTCAATGAAAGCTATGTACAATACACATTTGAAATAGACCATTATGGTCCTTGTTCAAAACAAACAAAAGAAAAAAAACACCAAACACATGCTTGCACGCTAACACACGCACGCACGCACACACGCACATACGTACGCATGCACACACGCACACACACACGCACGCACGCACGCACGCACACACATATTCGCACGAACGTATGTATCGGTATATAAATATAAACAATATGTACATACAGACTTATAATAATAAATCTCACAATGCATGATAACAACATATTTTCAATAAGTATAGACATGTTACTATGTTCACATTATCAAGATGATATAAACCAATTAAATGTCTTAGATTAATAACAGCATATTAAGTAAAATACTTTGATTACATCAAGACAGACCTTTTCTTAATTTCTAACCCTTATTTCAACAAAGATTGCTACATTGCGAAGAATTTTGCGATCAGAAGTAGATAAAAGTGAAGTGGTCTTGTACATATTTGGTCTCACTCTGTAAAAAATTGTTAGATATTTTGTTCTGATAGATTCATATAGTTTACACTCAAAAAGAAAATAGAATTCGTTCTCCAATTTATTACATTCGGAGCAGAGTCTAAGTTCACGCGGTGTACTATTCCAGCGGCCAGTTTCTATATGTAACCTATGTGACGACAATCGCAATTTAGTAAATGCAGTCATATAAGACTTTAAATTTAATATATTTAAATAAGGTTGAAATTGGAAAATACAAAATGTTTTATAAAAAGTTGTTCTTGCAGATTCGTTTATCCTTGTATTCCAGTCTTGAACAAATATATCGTTAATTCTTTGCTTCAATAAATTTACAAATACCTTACTATTTCCTACACCCTGTGCTAACCATACTGTATAAAATCCTAATCTACACTTAATAAATCTATAACAAGAGATGCCCAATTAGTTTTGCCCGGTGTTCGATCGATATCGTTCAACATTGTTTTATACATGCATTGCACATATTTTCGGTCCTTGGTATTTACAATTTTTAACCAAAATTTAATAATGTAAATTAAATGTTGTGTTTGACCGTTAGTACGTCCCAATTCGCCGTAAATAAAATCATTTTGGGTGCTTACTTTAACGCCCAAAACAGATTTACAAAATAATGTATGAATTCTTTCAATTGGGTTTGCTTGCGCAAAACCCCATACTTCAGACCCATAAAATAAAATAGGTTTAAGTAATTTGTCAAATAAACTCATTGTGTGATCAACAGATATATTGGTAAAACTATATAAATAACGTCTCAACCTAAAAATTGCTTTTTGCGCTTGACCGGCCAAAGTCTTATGAGTTTCATTAAACGAATCGCCTGACGTAAAAATAATTCCGAGGTAAGTATACCGATTAACTATTTCTATTGGATGACCATCGTAGTAAAATGCAAAGTGTAAGATCATTTGGTAAGCGACCCCCTTTTCTAAAAATAACAACTTTGGTTTTATCCTTATTTACACTTAACTTCCATCTATCGCAATAACTTTGTAGGATGTCCAAATTCGTCTGTAGTTCGTCAGCAGTATTGGCAAAAATGACAATGTCATCCGCATACATTAATAAGAATACTTTCAATATCAATACCTTTAGCACCTTTCAGAAAAGTTCGTTTGAAGTCATTTAAATACAAAGCAAAAATAAAGGGACTCAAACTTTCCCCTTGTCGTACTCCAAGGAAGCTTTCAAACATATCCCCCGCGCTTCCATTTAGCTTTACTCTTGAGCGAACCTGATTGTACATTGATTTTATTACATTGAATATATTCCCACGTTTACCGAGTTTGTATAATTTGTACTAAATATTAGGTCTGACTAAATAATCAAATGCTTTTGAATAATCTGCAAACAGATGCTTGTTTTGATTAAGTACGTGATTTATTAGACCGTGAAGGACGAAAATGTTATCAGAGGTGCCCATTTGGACCTAAAGCTAGCTTGAGCTTCTATGTAAATGTAATAATTTTCTGCCCAAGTAGTTAGCCTAGTGTTAACAATACTAGTAAATAACTTGCCAATAACAAGTGTGATACCGCGAAAGTTCTTAACATCAGACACACTCCCCTTTTTGTGAATTGGTACAATAACCCCCCCCCCCCAAGTTAGGAAAATAACCCATTTGCATGATTTTATTAAATATATTGACTAGAAATGGTGTAAAAACGTTTTTTCCATGTACTAAAAATTCATTCAATAAGCAGTCTGGAACCGCAGTCCGCCCTAAATTTAGAGCCGAACTTCCTTTAATAATATATTCTGTTGTGAAAGGTATGTCGAGTTCATTAAACATTATTTTTAATTCATGTTCAGCAATATTTTCGTTAAAAGCAATTATATCTTCGTCTGCCTGAAAAAATCTATCTTCTGGATTATTGATAGCCTTAAAATACTCGGAAAATGTGTCTAATGATATTCCTTGCGGCGATTTAACGTTATTGCTTTCTTTTAGCATTTTCCAATACTGCCTTACATTTTTGTATCTGCAATTTATCAATTTATCAGTTTTCAACCGATCTTTTTATAATTAAATGATCTAACTACGGAAGCCCTGGAGGGACATTTATTATTTAACAATTATGAACAATTATTATTTATCATTTAAAACTTATTATCTATAGTTTATTATTTATTACTGAACACTACTGTATCTGACGGGAAATAAAATTTCGACTCGTGTCGATTAGTCTAAAGGATATTCACAACGTAACACAAGTACAATTATGTGAAAGGCGTTCTACTCATATCCATTGCAAAGCAAAATAAGTCACTGGGGGTAAGTTATGTTTATTTCTAAAACATCCTCCATCTGATTAATATGCGGAGCGAAGGGTTTTATAGGAAATATTATATTTACAACCATACTATTTACTGGATATATACATGTATATATATTATAACTATAGAGAGATAGGTTAGAAATAATTTGAGTGTTAAACGAAGTTATACATGCATCTACTTACATAATAATAGATTACTCGTTTACTTTTGTTAAATATATTCAATTTCTAGTATGTTTTTAGGTAAAGAATGATTTAATTTTTCCTCAGTCGTTACTCAAAATGCATGCATGTATGCAAAATACAGCACAACAACAAAGACCTTGTGGTTATCTAAGTAATGAACCATTTTTGTCGCTTTAATTATCGCTTCATTATTGTAAATTGTCATTTATTTTGCCATAGTTAATTTCTGTCATTATTGGGTGTGTGTCCCAATGCACATTAGAACAAAAATAGTGTGCTAAGCTTGATGTCACTGTCCACCCGTGATTTCATTATAATGAGAGTTATACGTTGAATTAACGCCAGCTAAAATAACGGCGTTTGACGTTACACAAACTAGCTCCAACTTGTGACTCGACGTCATTGGAGTGGAAGAACTGTACTTTTCTCGAAAGTGTTGATGTGGTGAATAAGTCACACAGGAGATGTGGTGCCTCGATATCTGCCATCAGAGAATTAAATATACAATCCTGGACTTAACTTGGTGATGGAATACGTTAACGCTGGGGTTAAGTTTGGTGAAATTGTTCTTCTAATGTTTTGTGAACATAATGTTGTTGAGAATGCGGCATTTGAAGTAAATACTTTACATCTTTGTGGATATTTACTCTTACGTCGCAAGAAAACACCAGCTACTTGATAGAGAGAAAAAATACAACTCAGTAAAAAATGTATCTGTTTTAGAAGACTTTAGTACGTGCTGTTTCTGAATGAAAGGCTCGAATGCCACATATACAAAGAAACTGTACAAAAGGTTAAAAAGATATTTGACACACTGGTGGATATGACGAAAGAAACAAATTGTTTTATGCATTGCCCAAATTATGACTCTGTAATCATATGCACCCGCCTCAATGCTTACTAGTCCGAATCAAGTATGTGGGAACTTGCCGTTCCCTGCGGTGGTGTCAAAATGATCTGGTGCCATTATTTGAGCAATTTATATTAGAATGCTCCATGATGTTATAAAAAACACTCAAACACAATATGTCATAAACGCAAGTCATATGGTCAATGCTCTTAATAACCTTCTTAAAGTATCATGTTTGTCCTTCTTCAATACGTTCATTCACAACAATTTTCATTATTTTTTCTCTTCCATTCCTCAATACTTCTCCTGAAAGGCCGCTAGCGTATTTGCACCTTGTATTCTGATTTCCTCTGTATCCACGACCACGTCTTTCATATGAACCCAAGCTCTGAAAAAAAAAACAGAATAATTTATTTAAAATATAAGACTGTACTTATTTGTTATTATTATTTATCTAATATTTAAAATTTATAACTTAAAACTTATTATTTAAAATGTATTTACTTAATACTTATAATTTAAAATGTATTACTTAAAACTTATTATTTAAAATGTATTACTTAAAACTGATTGTTTGCGGTTGATTGGTTTAAATGGCAATTTCAAATGCTATGTCACTTAAGACAGATGAGCAGTTTCCTTAACAATCTTTCCTGGGAAGGCCCAGCACCAGACCCCTTTCTCCCTCATGAACTGTCAAATTATTCACATTAACAGTCATGGTTTGAAGGGTTTACTAGTTGAGATGCAACATCTGACCGAGTTACACAAAGAACGAAGCAAAACTAAACTGATACACCCTGCCAAATATTAACACATTGTTCTTTGGCCTGAAGCTTGATATGGACCATCCCGGTTGTGCAAACCAGGTTTAGAAACCTATATCTAGGCCCATGAACTTTGCAGACTAATAGCACATGTGATTAGAAGACACTACATAGTCTGAGAGCGCTCTAGAACCCATCAATGAAGTTCTAAAATTAAAAGTTTCTTGGGAGCATGCCTTGAAACCCATGCACCGCATTGGATGCTTTCACATAAAGCTGTGAATGGCAATGCAGTGTTAACGGTGGTACAAAATAGTTGCAAAAGGCACTAACTAGGCTATGTCGTAGAATTAAAAACAAATCCAGTTGAGCACCAACGGACACCCTAAAAAAGATTTTTCGTTCTCCCCAATTTCGAGCCAGAATTTATAAATTCGATTCTACATCGATTACTTACAACAGTAGTATGATTTAATATATAATATAGATACAAATAACCAGATTTTAATACCTTCTGTAACTCATGTCCGTCTTCAATATCCTTATGGCTCATCGTGCCTGTTTGCCGCAAAATATGGAGCGTGTCAATAACTTATAAATAATAGGTTATAAGTATTAGGTAATAAGGGGCAAGTAATAGGTAATAATTGTTTCATAATTGTTAAATTATAAATGCCCCTCCAGGGCTTCCGTCAGGGCTTCCGTAACAAACAGTGTCTACACTTGCGACAAAATTATCAATACACAAATCAATATCACTGCCAATACACTGTCAATACAATCAACATTTTGTTCAGTTCAGAAAGTCTGTTCTGAAAATCGACCTGGTTAATAGCTTCTAAAAACATATCTTTCTTTTCTGCATTCCATCTATAAGAATGCACATTTTCGTTGTTTGCACAATGTTGTTTAAGTGTCTCATCAGCATGACATGTTATGCAACCGCGCAATGAAAATTCAATAATACAATGGTCAGAAACAATATTTGGTTCATGGGTATAAAAAGTTGCAAATGATGACAATAAATGTACGCTAACAATACAATAATCAACCATACTGTATCCGTTACTACCAACAATTGGCGTCGAGCGCTGGAAAACATCCCTTACGACATCACGACGCTAACGTCATAAAATGCGTCATAAAAAAGCGTCCTAGACCGCGCGTACTAAACGTTAAAAACAATCAACGTCTGTGTTTATATGTTGCATTATTTTTTTTTCAATAATTTACTGTTCGCTGAAAAACGAAACATACGGCTGCTAGTAGGATGAACGATTTATTGTGATAACTAATTAAAGTATATCAGATTAGAATCATGTTTCTAGATGTAGATCTTAACACAAATTTTATTTAATTAAAAAATTGTTGCCGTCTTCAGGCAAATTATTTAAAAAACGCGGTATCGGTTTACCCGTTCCTGTCCGGCACTTCAACTTTGTAGAGTAACATCTTTTGTAATCCATTTTCATGGGCGGCTCCAGGATTCCCCGTTAGTGGGGGCGTAAGAAATTTGCTGGGGTCCATGGCATAGTCCTGCATAGGCGTAGGAGCGTCTTTAACATTACAACACTTCATTCATGGTTCCCAGCGTATTTTTGGTAATATCTATATACTGATACATAACAACTGAGGTTATGATTCTCTGGCAATTTTGTTATAACATGGTAACTGGAAGTTGATCATTTGAAATAGGGGGGCCCGGGGGCATGCTCCCCGGCAAAAATTTCTAAACAAGTCAATGGATCAATCTGATGCATTCTGGGTGTTCTGAGATACCTTATTTGGTGTTAAACAGGAGACGTTTTATGCAGCGAGCACGAATTTTTCACATTTTAATATTTTTTTCACAAAGAATTAAAGGCAAATTACATATAACTAGACTATTTCAGTCAAACAAAAATCGTTACTTCGGCGATTTTAAGGGGGGCGTACGCCGGGTCCGCCCCCCCCCCCTGGATCCGCCTATGATTTTGCGTACGTGTATGTATTTCGTTATCTAATTATCACAGACACATCACTCGCTTCTGTCTAACAATCATGTTGACCATCATGCGAACTACTACAGATCATACACGGATAGGAGTCGTGACCTAGGTATAAGCGATATATATTTTGTATTTCAATAAATAACCTTCCTCTTGCAACGTTCACTACTGAAACGAAAACGTGTTATTTTTGGTTTAGAAATGCAATGTCGCAATTCGAAAATCATAAAAAAACTGCTAGTAGACTACGGGTCCTGGTGGCATCACATTCTGACCATGTATACGATGGGTTTTCCGTACCAGGTAGCTTACGTATAACAGTGATGTACACAAGACCAGTTCTTGGTTAGCAACCTCTATGTCTCGGTTGCAAACAATTCGAGACTCACTGACCGTAATTCGATTCAGAGTGGATTTGGTCATTTTTCAACATACGAGAGTACACTAATTATGCCAGAAACTTGTTCAATATTTGTACCATAGATTGATAAATACAACATTGTTAGCCTAGATCTAATACGAATACTTTTTTCTAACCGCATTAAACTGAGACTCCGAGCTTAAACCCCGGTTCAGGCCCCGGTACATTCAGGTGAAGGAAAGCCGGTATACCGGTATGATCAGGGACGCTTTTGTAACAAAAATCAATTGCATTCCCATATACAGGGTGTCCAAAAAGAAAGTATACAGTTTCGGGGTATTTTTATCAACTCTTAATGTTCTGCTATCGCAAAGAAATTTTGCACATGGTAAGGCTAAAGATGTAAGTTTTTTCTGGTACCAGTTTGAAAATTGTAACTCGAATAATTTTTGAAAAATGTCAATTTCCAAAAAATACCTTATTTTGACCGTGGCGTCATTTTGACGTGATTTACAACGTTTTCACAATTTCTGCTTGTCTCATGTTTCCCGTTTTGAAATCATTCTTTAAAAGTGTTGATTACATTTACACAGACTTCTACAAACTAGTATTCTTAAATTTCATTTTGATGTTGGTCAGAAGAAAAGTTGTGTATATTAACATTTGATTGACATAAGCAATCTCGGATAGCCCAAATTAAAAAATCCACATTATTAAGACCCGGGCTGTTGGTCGGGACAATCCACTCTGCAGTGGAATTTGCTAGAAAATATTTTGACACCAAATGTTTCTTGTAATTCACCCAACATCGTGTATTGCCATGTGTGACTCTGATTCCACCTGCATAAACTATACAACATTCAAAACAAAAGAATCGCTGCGAAGTTCATAAAGAACTTGCTTAACAAAGGCAAGTGAGAAAATGGGTTTACTTCTTTTTATTTTGTTGTCGAAATCACAATTGAATAGTCTATTAAAAGCCAACAAACATGCCTATGCTCGTGACACACATCATAGATCTAATATCAGTTTAGACATTTGTGAAATTCAATGCAAATTTTCCAAGAATGTGTGCAAGATGGGAAACACCAGAAATACAGAAATTATGAAAACGTCGTAAATAACGTCAAAATGACGCCACGGGCAGAATACGGTAATTTTAGAAAATTTACATTTTTTAAAAAAATATCCAAGTTACAAGTTTTAAACTGATGCCAGATAAAAAAATCATCTTTTGACTAACCATGCGCTAAATTTCTTTGCGATACAAAACGTTAAGATTGTTTTAAAATGCACTGAAACTGTATACTTTCTTTTTGGACACCCTGTACCCGATGTTAGGAAATTCAATTTATTTGAGGCCGGAGTTGCTACGGATATTGCCGGTTTCAGTACGGTGTCGTTACGGTGAAAGGCGGCAGCGCCCCGAAAAGGTCCGGTTTGATCCATGTTGATGCCGGTGATTTTATAGTGACAGTTGGAGGTGTCCCGGCGATCGTCGGATTTGCCCCGTTATACCATGGCTGTGTCCCGGTGACACGCCGTTGTTACCTGGTTGTCACAGGAGATCATTTATAAACTAGGGGAAAGGTGCAAACTGCATCAGTTCTCACTAGTCTGCCAATTACCTACGATAACGGCATGGTAATTAATTAATAAAAACTTAAAAAGCCAGCTAAGAAATGCGTGTCGGTAGAACTTGAGAGGTCAGAATTCAACATGAACTTCGCCGTCCTTAACAGTGACGGAACCGGAAATCTGCCAGTCATAACCTTGGAAGCGCCTCCATTTTCCGTGAACAGCTGGTGCTATTTCGGTCCATAACGTTGTGCGGACGGACGTAGGTTATGTACGCCGTTCATTACATGCACTCAGCTTGCATTCTCGTAGTCTATACCGATACGCCACGGTTTATCACGGTAGAGATACGATCGTTCCCTGTGGTGTTAAGCCCCGGTTGTGTCCCGTTTATCCCCGGATTAAGTCGGTTCTCGATATCTTCCCGGTAGTCCCCGGGGACTCCCGGTTGTTTTAAACATTTTTAAAACAACTGGTGCTGTTAGCCGGTGCATCTCGGTTTTTCACGGTTCGCCCCGGTGCTGTTACAGTTGCCTTCCGGTTTGACACGTTTCGCCCCAATGAGTCCCGGGGCTCTACCGGGATGTCAAAGCGGAACAATAAGAACGGGGCTTTAAAGGGTTAGCCATACGGCACATGAAACAATGTTTGAAAACTTATGTTATTAACTTATTATCAAACTTCTTCTTTATTTACACCAACGGTTCCAAATATATGTTTCAGATAAACTTTCTGAAATTCTTAGAAGCAGTCTTTTCATACCTCGAGTGAATTTACAAACAGTACATTCTAAGCAGTCTAGATGTTAATTTCGCAACAAATTGTTTAATACTAAAATGATATGAAAAGTTAAAACTCAATGTATTTTCAATAATACAGTATGTTAGTAGCACTTATACTGGAAGACTAAACAGCATAAATATAGTTGCTATGACTGTTTTGCACAGAGTTGGCCGAATTGGCATAAAAATTTGAGCTAAGTGTATACTCTGCAGTTGCTAGGCAACGGAACTACATGGACGTGTCCAGAAATGCAGAGCTACGACGACACCGTTACAATTATTTTCAATCATCATAATATTTTCGTATTTATTTACAAAAGTAAACGTACGTTTTTCGCTACAATGAAATGACGCTGTTAATTTAACGTTGACGTCGCGACGTTTTCAAGTGCAAAAAAGGACGCACTATGCATCATACATAAATGGTCATAACTAGAGAAATAGGCAATATATAACCATCAAATAAAGTTCTTAACAAAGCAACATGTTATGTGCGTTAGATTACGTAAAAAACATTTTTGTATTTTATTTGTCGTAAGGGACGTTTTCCTGCGCTCGACGCTCCTACATCATTACATACACGTCCGTTGGCTACACGCAAACCAGTCTTTTTAAGAAAGTCTAAAAGCAAATAACCATTCGAGTTCGTGGCACTATCTTGCGATTTTCTAGCTAGGAATGTATCAGTCGTGTAGGCATCGGGTAATTAATTACAATTTACCAATGTGTCATTATCATTTATCACAAAATCAGGTAAGTGCCCAATTCTCGAATTTAAATCTCCTAACAACATGAACGAACAATTGTCATCACATCCGTGATTTTCATGAATTAAAATAATATCTTGCATTAACTGGTCATATGTATTATTATCAGAAACTACCCTTCTGCTAGAAGATGTTAGAGCAATATAACATAAACAGAGGAACAAATAAGATTTCAAATTAAAGTATTTGCCATCCAATTTTATCCATATATGCGAATCGCTATGTTTAAGAATACATGTAATTTTGTCGACTTATTCAGATTTGACGTATATAACTATTCCCCCCGAATTTCTGGTAGTTCCAATAATTTTATCAGACCTATTTAATGCAAAATATTCAAATCCACTGACATCAAAATAAAAATAATCATCGCTTCAAGTTTCCGTAAAACACACAATGTCATTTTCTTGGAACAGTTTAATAATTTCGGGACTCTGTAGCTTATTAGTTCTTTTACTACGTGGCTTTGGAATGTCAACATTGGTATAGATGAACCATGTTTTTTGAGCCGTGACAGAACATCACATTTTCCAGTCATGGTATGTGAATATACCTGGTTAAACACCATGCATGGAACGCCTTAACTGTCTTATATTAGCAAACAGTTCGATATAATGTCAATATCGCTGAACATAAATGCATGCGACCACTATCTAATGGCAAAATATCTATATTTAAATATAAAAAAATGTTTTATCTACATATAAAGAAGTTATATCTTTATTTATTTACAACTATCAATTATTAGCCCTTTAACACATCATTGACCTAGTCTAATAAAAGCCATGCTTCCATTATATCAGGGCAAAAAATCTATATCAGTTATCGACCCGGGCCGAAATGTGTTATAAAATCTGATTGGCTAATAGACAGGGCCGAAATTAGTCCGCCTACAAAGCAATCTGATTGGCTAATAGACAGGGCCAAAAAGTGATTTGAATTTTGAGCTGAAATTATGGAGAATCGATTTTTACTCACTAAAATGTATATAACTTTTTTACTACTGAACGGAAACAAGCCATATGGGTATTCATTGTCTTAGTTAGATCATTAGCTACAATTTGGACGCAGTCTTTTACGTCGGTTAGCTTGATGTGCTAACGTTACATGCGAAGAAAATTTTAAAATAATTGATACTTATTTAATAAAATTGTCAATAAATGGGTTATTTACATTAACCCTGTTATTTGCCCCCGATTATGAAAACATACAATCGTTGTTGTAAACGTAGACACTATATCGACTGTTAAATTATGCTAATCAATAGGTCAAACTCATGTCAATGTTGTCAAGCTATACCTTTTCGCTTTCGTTTGAATGTATCGCTGGGTTTGTCGCCGACAGTCCTCCATTGTGTATTTCCCGCCTGGGAAAAATATCCATATCAGTGTTTTCCATTTCTTGTGAAATGTTTAGAATTTGGGTTAAACTTTTACCGTCTATATCCATAATCCGTGTATTGTCACACCCTTTCACTTGTATTATATCCGATATTACGCTTGAAAAATATAAAAATCCCGATAAGATAAGATAAGATAATTTATATTTATCGTCGGTAATGTTTAAACATATTAACATAAGCTTTAAGCTTGTATCCGTTATAAACATTGACTATCCAATAACATACAAACAAACAATCTATAAAATAAACTAAGATTAAACATATTAATGACAGTATCACATTCAAACGCTCATTATAATATAGATAGGTAAAATATTTGAATACTCCAGGAAAGACGTGGGTACAAACTAAAACTAAGACATGTATATTAAAGAATGTAACACAAGTTGAGCAGATTAATAGAAACAATGGAAACCAAATCTAGATAAACAGCAAGATTTCACCGTTTCACTTGTTTGTAAGTAAGAAGTCAAGTATCGCTTTAATCCGTATTAAACTAGTATGGTACAAATGTCTTGAATGAATCCAAATTGATTTGTAAAGCCACGAATTACAAATAGCTGTGTTCTGTAATCAAATATCGTACGTGCTATTAAGTGTGAAGGCATAGTACAGAGTTTGTAGAAAAAAGACAGTTTCCGTTTATCTACGTCTGCTATTATAGGTAGCCAGCCTAACGAGGACAATGCAGAATTGGTTCTTGTCCTGGCAGGTAGGTGTTGTACACATTTAGCACAAAGGCGAATAAAACGCTCTAATACTATTGCGCGGTTAAACTATTCCAGAGTTCTGCACCATAGAGAGCAACAGGTAGTGATGTACTCTTAACAATAGAAGCTAACGATGTACAGTGGTTATGTTTGCTGGCGTTGAAATGAACTGAACTTAATGAAAGTTATTGAGATCACTCGTAGATGAATTTTAAAATCAATGATTTACGAGATATCGTAACCATTCGAAAAATTCAAGTTCAATAGATCTATAGTTTTGTAGATAATGGTTTGGGAAACCTCACATGGTCTTAACTTGGTGGGTCATGTGTTACTTGTTGCTCAAGTCTTGTTAATTGAATTCTCTGAAATAGGTCTAGTCGTAAGTTAACATTGTTTTTAACTTTTCATTTTCCGTTCTGCAGTGTGCAACATTACTACGTAGTCATATGTGAGGTATTGCTAAAACATAACTATAAAAAATGTATGCAATGGTTTAATTTATTTAAACACATTAATTATTGTATTGAAGTGTTGTTTGCACAATGTTCAAGTTTGCCAGTTTTTAACAGAGCTACCTTTGAACCCTTACTAACATCACTCGAGGTATGAAAACACTGCTTCTTAGAACTTCAGAAAGTTTATTTGAAACATATATTTGGAACCGTTGGTGTAAATAAAGAAGAAGTTAGATAATTAGTTAATAACATAAGTTTTCAAACATTGTTTCATGTGCAGTATGACTAACCCTTTAAAGCCCCGTTCTAATTGTCCCGGTTTGACATCCCGGTAGAGCCCCGGGACTCATTGGGACGAAACGTGTCAAACCGGAAGGCAACCGTAGCAGGACCGGTGCGAACCGGGATAAACCGTGATGCACCGGTTGTTTAATACAACTGGGAGTCACCGGTGGCCACCGGGAAGAAATCGAGAACCGGCTTAATCCGGGGATAAACGGGACACAACCGGGGCTTTCGGGACACCACAGGGAACGATCGTATCTCTACCGTATGTCTACCGTCATAAACCGTGGCTTACCGGTGTTATAAAGACTACGAGAAAGCAAACTGAGTTCATGAAATGAACGGCGCACACAACCTATATACGTCCGCACAACGTTATGGACCGAATTAGCCCCGGATGTTCACGGAAAATTGAGGTGTTTCACTGGTTATGGATGACAGATTTCCGGTTCCATCACGGTTAAGGACGGCGAAGTTCTTGTGGAATTCTGACTTCTCAAGTCCTACCGACACGCATTTCTTAGCTGGCTTTTTCTTAATGAATTACCGAAAAAAAAAGTTAAGTTACCAATTTTCTAGGGTTCTTTTCAGCTGTTAGGCCGCTCAAGCACCCTTTGACATTTTAACTTCCCCTGGTCATTGGGCTACATATGGAAACCTACACTCGTGTCTCCCTGGGGAGACTATTTCTCTCCTGTGGTGTGGCAGCCAACATCGATCTGCGGCGCCCAGGAATAGGCACTGCCCTCACAGGTACCATTTTACACCAGGGTGAAGTGGAGCTGTGGGTCTTGCTCAAAGAAATTAACCAATGGTTCAGAGGGGGATCTTACCCGGGACCTCTCGATCCCGAAGCGCGCGCCCTACCTCTAGGCCACCGCTCTACCATGACGTTATCGGTGGTAATTGGCAGCCTAGTAAGAACAGATGCTGTTTGCACCTTTCCCCTAGTTTATATATGATCTCCATTGACTACCAGGTAACAACGGCGTGCCACCGGGACACAACCATGGTATAACGGGGCAACGCCGACGATCACCGGGCAACCACCAGCTGTCACTTCAAGCACCATCGGCATCAACCGGAATCAAACCGGACTTTATCGGGGCGCTGCCGTCATTCACCGTAACGACACCGTACTGAAACCACAGGTGGCAGTATCAGTTTTTAGAAAATAATAAAAAATGGGGAAAATCCGTCACTGAGCTAATACACTATCAAGGTGTAAAGCGTACTATTTGTAAATGTCCAAAGATTGTGGAACATCGCGTCTAAAAACAATAATAACGATACTGTGAGTGGAGCGGGTATCCAGCTCGTAAATAAAATGGCCTAGAGCGAAGTTAAATAACGAAAGGAACACTGTTTTGCCCTTTCGAAGTTATAAGATACAATTGAACGAGATTTTCGGTAAGAATGAATATCTTATAGTTTATTTGAATGACTTGTAAAGCGATTTTCCTTCAGCGCCCGTATTTTATGCTGAAACAATGATATGCGATGTTCCGCAATCTTTGGCATATAGACATACAGTACGCTTTATACCTTGATAGTATATTAGCACAGTGACGGAATGTTTTAATATACATGTTAAATGATGTATATCTTTTTCAATCGTTTGCGGACCAAACACTGATACTGCCACCTGTGGCTGAAAACGGGAATAACCGTAGCAACTCCGGCCTCAAACTGAATGAATATCATTTCACACCGGCGGTAAACCGGTGTAACATCGGGTATGTGAGAATGCAATTGAATTTTATTACAAAAACGTCCCGGATCATCCCGGTATACCGGCTTTCCTCCAACGGGTTGTACCGGAACTTGAACCGGTGCTTAAGCTCGGAGTCTCAGTTTAATGCAGTTATAAAAGAGTATTCGTAGTAGATCTACGCTAACAATGTTGTATTTATAAATATATGCAACAAATATGGACCAAGTTTCTGGCATAATTAAATACCCTCGTATGTTGAAAAATGAAGGCACTCGGTATCGAATTACGTTCAGGGAGTCTCGTATTGTTTCAACCCAGACATAAATTAACTTGTTGCTAACACAGAAGAATGTGATGCCACCAAAACCCGTAATCTACTAGCAGTTTGTGATTTTCGAATTGCGACGTTGCATTTTTAAATTTTAAAACCAAAAATAACACATAGTTATTTCAGTAGTGAACGTTGCAAGAGGAAGGTTATTTATTGAAATACAAAATATATATCGCTTATACCTAGGTCACGACTCCTATCCGTATATGATCTTTAGTAGTTCGCATGATGGTCAACATGATTGTTAGATAGAAGCGATGGATGTGTCTGTAATAATTAGATAACGGAATAAATACACGTATGCAAAATAGATTGCAAAAAATGTAAGTCTACAAAGTTGAAACGCCGGTCAGGAACGGCTAAACCGATACCGCGCATTTATTGCGTGATTTGCCTGAAGACAATTTTTCAATTAAAAATATAATATGTGTTTAGATCTATATCTAGAAACATGATTCTAATCTGATATATTGAAATTAGTTATCGCAATGAATCGTCCGTCCTGCTAAGCTTCGTCTTTTCAGCAAAACAATAACACTGCGGTATGGTATAACGTACAACGGACATTACTAGTAAAGTGAGTAATATTATTTATTTTGAGGAAACCAGGGTGAGTGTAAATACGATATTTTCAAAATTACCGACTACTTATGCATATCTCAATTAAATTTTAACTTCTTCGGGCATTTTTGTAACTTTATAGCCCACTATTGTTTATCAGATATTCATAGAAAGGTTGAAATGATCCACTGTTATGCCGATACACACTCGCAAATATTGACAGCTGTACTGTACAAGCTTCTTTAATGACTGTATTATCAAAATGTATATTTTTTGATCTGGCCATTTTGTTTATATTTAACACAAATGTATTGTGACCAAATTTAATAAACATTGATCGAAAAACAACGAATATACACATCGAAACAGATACAAGTGGGTGTACATTGTATTGCTGTTTAGTGTACAGAGTATTGCACATTAGCTCGACGTTAGTGTACGGAATATTGCTTATTAACGTGAGCAAATAAAGAATGTAAATGGACAGTTTTATCGTATTATTACCTCTGTTCGTCTGCTCGTCAATAAGGTCATGTCTTATTAGCTGTATAATATAATAAGAATATAGTTTTATGATAATGCTAACGTATTTCAATCTGTCAGGCCGATGAATGCAATGACAAAATAGTATGTGAGTTTCATTCATAAAATGTTCTTATGACTAGAGCAAAGTGATATTTATCTTGGATTTATGCAATTCGTTGAGAGTCATGCTTATGATCAAATGGCAAATACGTACATTTGTCTGCATACATACACGCGAAGGTTTATCTCTCAACTAGTTCAGATGCTGCAATGAGGTTCCTTTGCTATAACTTACAATCAAATTATATGAACTACACAGTTGGTAAATATCATTTTTTATTTACTTAGAGGTTTCCCACACTTATTTGTTTTTTGGTATCAATTACCGATCATTTTGAAATACCTGGTATGAAAATTTGGAAACCATCCATACAAGATGTTGATCTCGATAATAGAACAATGCAAACTTTGCAGTGTACTTGGTTCAAGTATCTAATAATATCTAATGCTGATGATAAGCATATGTCTATCAAGTACATGTAACTGTCAGTCTTAAATAACAAAGCAAATAATTAGTTTACTTTTATAAGATTCCTATCACATTAATGTGCCACTATTACTAAACAGTTAGGATGTCAACAGTTATACCTATGGGGTTCATAAATATAGGGGTTCTGATTGGCAAGCATGCATTATATTATGTTTTATCCAATTAGACAATGTTACCAGAATAAATTCTGCAATGAGTGCCAAATCCCCAAACAGTTTATTTTATAACATTTTCTCTGAAATGTTAAAATATTCTAAAAAATTCACATGCTTAAGCATAAGCAAAGTTATATGCTTTGTATTCATCTTATAAACAATAAAGAGTTAAGTCCAGTGCTGATAAAGTTTATTTATGCTCAACAACAATTTAGTATGAATCATAATTAGTTTTCCTGGCTACAGACATTTTTCTCAAGGGGATCTGGCATTTTCTTCACAGCAAAGGTTAGATAAATTATTTTGCTCAGTCGGTCAAAGAAGGTATTATGAAAGAGTACAGACCACATTCTAAACCATGTAGAATTGGTGTACATGTTTAATATCACAACATGTAAAATTCAGGGGAAGGGGTTCTTGGAGCAAGGATAAGCTTGTTATATTTATTTTTCATGCAGTACATACAATCTAAACTTAATAGGTACAGATCTTTACAATAACACGTTATTTTTACCAAACAAACACTGATTATACCTAGCATTTATTAATTTCGTGTTACAAATAGTCACTGCACTTAAAAGCAATACTCTGTACACTAAAAAGCAATACTCCGTAGACCAGTGAGCACCTATAAAGCAATACTCTGTACACTAACACCTGTATTTATTGTCACATTGTACCGTAATTTGCGATTTGTTTCGAATACTTCATTTACAATACAATCTTTGTAACAGGAATGACAATTTGCTCGATTCAAGTTGTGAATTTTAACGACGAATATAAACAAAAACATCTTATTTTGACAGATCGAACTTACTTTTTGCGTGAGTAACGATACGAGTTTTGGCCTTTAATCACACATTTAATAAATTCATGGCAATTTACCGGTTGCACGGACTAGGAAAATTGATGGAAGGGGTACGTTTGTATAAAATATATGTGAAACACACTCAGAAAGACTTAGAATCGTCTCTGAACTTACCCTTGTCAACACTAGAATGTCGCGAAAATTTGTAATTTTACTCATATTACTGGCAATATCCGGTGTACGTTATACCGCACTGAATAAACTATTGAAAAAATTAATGCAAAATATAAACATAGACGTTGACTGTTTTTAACGTTAGATACGCGCTGTCTAGTGACGCTTTTATGACGCATTGTATGACGTTAGCGTCGTGATGTCGTAAGGGACGTTTTCCTGCGCTCGACGCCACATAAGATGTGTGATACGCACCACGCGCACATAGAAGATAAATAGAGGATCTTACATGAGTGACTTGTCATATTAAATTTATCAAACTCGTTGGATAACAGTAATAAAATACTCGGAAGAGCCTCGTATTTTATTACTGTTATCCAACGAGTTTGATAAATTTAATATGGAAAGACACGAGTGTAAGATTCTTTTTATCACATAAACAAAATAAGCCATTTAAATGTAGAAAGATAAAAAAAGTAGACCCGCTCCACCTTAAGAGAGAATAAGATTGTTTGAGGTGTGTAATGCGGTTAAGAACAAATGAGCATCTAAACATAGTGCAACACCGGGACTGTATTTCAATTACATTTAATTCAATGTTGAAAACGAAGTTGAATCGAGACGGGTGTATTTGAACAGCAATAACGTCACGGACCTTTTTAGTAGGCCCTATCCAGTCTTGAAATTAGTTTGGTAAGAGGAACATACTCGTACTAAAAAACGGGAAACGTCACGTACATTGTGACGTCATGTTTATGTTTTGACGGCATCACTACTTCGAATTTCCGGAATGAGATTGACACTGAATTTTAAAGAGAAGCGATTTTGAAATTCAAAATACATTAAAAGGAATATAGAAGTGTTAGCCTGTGCTATGTTTAATATATAAATGTAGGTTTGTGTTTATTTATTATATTTAAATTGTAAGTACTCGTTGAGATTTTCAGATTCAAATCACGGCCCGCCATGTTTTTTTACAGCGCGTATCAATACATAAAAATAGTGATTAGCCCCCCTCATTTGCATACTTATGATATTATTGAGGAGTGTAATACCGTTTTTATGTAATGGGCTTTATGACACTCCCACACCGTCATTTATGTGATAAAAAGCGAAATTTGGCCATTTTGTTTTTCAGCGTTATTTCCCTTATACCTACTCTGAGTGTATACACTGGGAATATCTTTACATGGACACATTTATCGCGACCTGTTGATGACCGTTTCAAAAATATTATCTAAAATAAAGGTCGATTACGCATACCGGATCACACGGATATTTGAACTCATTTCACAAAAATCTCACAAATATCACAATTGTAAGATCTCCAAATACATCCGATCATCCCATTTTGCCTAATCCAATGCTATTTGACAAGTTGTTTTGTCATACATATATATGGAACGCCGTACCTGTCTTATGTTGAGGCCTTTCAACTTATCTTGTTAAAATGATATTATATCTTCTTAACTGGTATAGTATCTTGTCTTTGTGACATGTAATTATGTCTATGCCATGTGGTATATTCTTAATCTATTATTGTATCATTTTAATCGCATGTGCTGTCTTGTCAAAATACCGTGTTAGCTTCTCAACACGTTGTGATATCTTGTCAAACTGGCGTGTTATGCTGTCTAAATACTGAAAAAACTTCTCTACATAATGTGTTATCATGTCAGACGGGCTTGTTATTTTGTCTACATACCATGATAACTTCTTAAAACAACGATTCATTTTGTCTAAAAAGAGTGATGTTCAAAAACAATACCATCTTGTCCAAATACCATGTTATCATCTCAATTTCATATGGTATCTTCTCAAGAAAGCGTGTTATCTTGTCTGTAATGCCTGGTATTATGTCAAACAGTCATGTTATCTCCTCAATATGTTATATTAACTTGCCTTAGTAACATGTTATTATGTCAAAAACAATTGTTGTCTTGTTAGATAGTCATTGTATCTTCTCAACTGTATATGCTATCTTGTCAGTTTGTCATGGTATTATGTCTATATCACATGGCATCTTCTTATTTTTGTGTTATATTATGTTCAAAGAATATGCTGTCTTGTCAAAGTACCGTATTAACTTCTCCTCATGAAGTGTTAATTTGTTAAACTGTCATGTTGTCTTGTTAAAAGACCATGCTGTTTTCTGACTGTACCATCTTGTCAAAAGACCATGATGACTTGTTCACTTCACGAGTTGTTGTTGTTGACTTTTAGTAACGTGAGACCTAAAAACAAAATGACTGGGAGGGATGCAGAATTATACGGAAGCATGGAAATGACAAGACAGAGTTTATTTTTTACTAATCTGTGGGAACGACTTACAGACTCAAATATATTTGTATCTTGTGGTACACGGGTTCGACCCCATCCAAAGTCGCCTATGGCATACTGCTATTTTGGGTACTTTGGGGATCTGGCCCCTCTTTCAGCCCCAAGATAGGGGCTTAGCGACGGTATTTTTTCGACTCTCATCCACCTGCCCTACATCTACTTACCCAGTCTTCCGGGGTCCAAGAGCCTGGTTGCCTCAGTACGCTGCTTCCTCTTATACCATGTCTTATTGTAGGCTAGGAAATTTAGTGGTGTTTAACCTCAATATTATTGCATGTTGGAGTTATTGCAGGCTATTTATCGCAGGCTCGCTTGAGTTTGGTAATAAGAACCGTAACTCTCATTGGTCAATTAAATTGAAGGAACGACTTATTAAATTGTGGGAACGAGTTATTAAAAGTCGTTGCTACGGATTGTAATCCGTGGCCAAAAGTTGCAAAAATATTTTTCGCGTCTGAAAGTCGTTCCCACAGATTAGTAAAAAATAAACTCCGGATTGTAATCTGTGGTCACAACTTGCAAACATATTTTCCGCGTCATATTTTCCGCGTTTGTAATTCGTTCCCACAGATTAGTAAAAAATAAACTCTGTCTTGTAATCAGTGGCCGCAAGTTATGAAAAATGTCAACTATGTCACTTCCATGCTTCCGTATAATTCTGCATCCCTCCCCGCCATTTTGTTTGAGGTCAAACGTCACTTAAAGTCAACAACAACAACACGTGAAGTGAACAAGTCATCATGGTCTTTTGACAAGATGGTACAGTCATAAAACAGCATGGTCTATTAACAAGACAACATGACAATTTAACAAGTTAACACCCTGTATAGAAATGTTCAGTCGATGTTTTGACAGCACAGCATGTCAATTAGACAAGACATCACAACGTGTTGAGAAGTTAACACGGTATTTTGACAAGACAGCATATGCGATTAACATGATATAATAATAGATTAAGGCGATACCATACGGCATAGACATAATAACACATAGACAAGATACCTTACCAGTTAAGAAGATATAATATCATTTTAACAAGATAAGTTGAAAGGCCTCAACATAAGACAGGTACGGCGTTCCATACATATAGACATGTCGTAGCTGTGTGTGTGTGCGTGCGTGTGTGTGTGTGTGTGTTTGCGTGCGTGCGTGTGCGCGTGCGTGTGCGTGCGTGCGTGCGTGCGTGCGTGCGTGCATATGATTCTGTATACAGTTCTGTTTTATCCTCCTTCGTACATACGGGCGGACGGACTGCACCAGTGCTATATTCTCCCATTTATAAACAAGTCTGTGTCACAAAATTACACGTACCGTTTTCGAAATACATTGAACTTTTTCTTTTGTTTTCAGCGATGTCACTATCTACAAGTCCACGTATTCAGAAGAGCTATATGTTTTTGTTGGTTGGTAGTATATGTACAGTCCTTCTCCTACACTCACACTGGCAGTTTCTATTTGTAGTAAGTAAACAAAATCGCTGACTTAGAATGAGAAGGTTGTAAGTACAAAAATGTACTACTTACGATCTTTTAAAACCAAAGACCTAAATTATAGGTAATTTAGGTCTTTGTAAAACTGATACATATTTACACATCAGCATCAGAGCGCGATTCTAATGAGCCTATTTTCATGAAAATTGGAACTTGTAATGTTGACCAAAATGAAGTTGAAACAGCTTGATTTAGCCATAGGTAAAAGAGTTTTTTTCGAACACTACTTTATTGTTGTCTCAAAATATCGATTTTTTTCTAACGACCTTCTCGTTCCACGGTGGGGAATCACGTGGTTTCAATGGTAGGGCCCTCCACAAAAATGACTGCCAATAAGCGTCGACTGAACCGATATAACGTATTAGGTAAATATATATATATAACGTTTATGATAACTAACGACAAGCCTTGTAATAGATGTTTGATTTATTTCACCTCTACCGGTTTCATAATATCATCAGGAGGTTTAGTACGTTGTAAACATAGTAGCGACGTCAATGACGTCAACGTCATTATATAAAGGACGTCACTCTTGGTGACGTCAAAACAGTCAATTCAGTTCAGGTTTGAACATTAAAATTTTGAATAAATATCTTTTCTTTCTGTCTTCTGGTTATGACGCTGTCTGTCTGCATTTTAAAAAAGGGAAAAATTTAAAATTTCGGTTCTGTCGTTGTGCATTTATCAAGGTGGTCACTCATTTTTAGCATTCTTACTCTTGGGTCCCTGATGTGTTGTCGATGTACTGTCAGTAGCGTAGCTGCCGCTAGGCCATTAGGCCCGGGCCTACACATCATTTCGAGAAAATATATAAAAATAATATATAATATATCTTGAAATTTGGTCTCCTAAATATACGTCAAAACGCACCAGTACCTTTCAAGAAATAAAAAAAATCCGGGGCAGCATGCCCTCGGACCCCCCTACTTCTTTCATCTTTACCTACGGGCCTACACATTGCTAAGGTCCTAGCTACGCCCCTGACTGTTGTTCTTTTTCTCAAATCATTTGTTTCGCCGATGTATTCTTTATGACAGCCATTACAAATAATAATGTAAATGATGTTTTTTGGCATTACAACTTATGTCTTCCTTTATAATTAATCTTTTTCCACATTTTAAAGTTAATGATTCGCCTTCTCGTAACAGAGTCCACAGTTAGGTCTTTGGCATCTCGTCACTTTTGGTATGGTTGTGTTTGTTTGTTAAAGCCAGGGCACTGAACAAGCCCCTCCACAGAAGAAAAATAAACAGAACACTCCTAAACAAACTAACGATGTTCCAAATATCCAATCTCCAAACTCAGAAGATTAAAAACCCTAAAGAATACTGGAAGTTATTAAAATCTACGTATGTTAAATCTGATTGTAAAATACCATTATCGAATTTTGAAGATTATTTTAAAGCTATAAACGAACCTGAATCGACATTCTTCCAACCAGATGAAGATATAATATATTTAAACAGCGTTATACTACAAAACGAAATACAAATTATGTTCGATGAATTGAACTTACCTTTTAGTGAGCGGGAAATTTCGATTGCCTACAAAGAGCTTAATAATAACAGATCTGGGGGCTCGGATCATATTTTACCATTATTTAAGGAAGGCGACATTAACCAACCGGAATTTCCCGGAAAACTACAGGGGGATTACTTTGTTAAGCACATTTGGCAAATTGTTTACTCACGTGTTAAATAACCGACTCAATAAATTGGCAGAAAACTAGAATATATATATAGAATCACAAGCAGGATTTAGAAAGAATATGAGCACTGTAGATAACATATTTGTACTAGATGGGTTAATTAATCATGTAATTAACGAAAACAAAACATTGTACACGTAATTTACAGATTTTACTAAAGCATTCGATTATCTAGTCCGAGAAAATATATTTTATAAATTGATACACTCGGGAGACAATGGGAAAATGTTAGACATAATTAAATCAATATACGCAAACGTGAAATCGAGAGTTAAATTAAATAACGAACTAAGTAATACATGTGATTGTTTTTTAGGTGTACGGCAAGGTGATTGTCTAAGCCCATTCCTATTTTCAATGTATGTGAATGACCTAGAAGATTATTTATCATCGAATGGATTTAAAGGTGTCGACACTGGTTTATTAAAATTATTTCTTTTACTCTATGCCGATGATATTGTTATCTTCTCTGACAGTAAAGAAGGATTACAGGAGGGTTTAGATATTTTATCCGATTATTGCGATAAATGGAATTCAGTTGTAAACGTTAATAAAACTAAAATTATGATTTTTAAAAAGGGAAGAAATCGTTTACGGAATCATCAGCCTTTTACTTATAAGAATAATGTTGTTTTTTATACGGTGAATTAGGGAGGGTACCTTTAAAAAAATATAGACATGTTAACATCATTCGTTTCTGGCTTAAAAAAACACGCGCGGAGAACAGAAAACTTACAAAACAAACTTATAATCTCATGTTAAATGATATTGAAAACAACGCGAATACAGGAATACAGTAAATTGGGCGTCCAAAGTTAAACATATTTTACAAATTACTGGGTTTTATCATGTATGGCTTTTTTAAGGAGTAGAAAATAGTACCACTTTTATCAGTTTGTTTAAACTACGAATAAAAGATATCTTTACACTCAAAATTGGACCGCAGAAATTAACGAATCATCACGTGCAAGCACTTATTGTTTACTAGGAAAGTTTGGTTTGAAATCTTACTTAGATGTTAAAGATATAAAAAAGTACAGAATAAGGTTTTCTCAACTTATATTCAAAAGTTTTACATGACTGTACTATATTTGTGTAACCATATATGGCATAACCATATATATGCTTTTCTCTGTTATACTGTTATATTGTTTTGTTCTTACAGTGTAATATTTTACTGAATGATCATATACTGTCAATACCATCATAATATGCTTTAAGTCACATTTACTGTATATACTGCATTCTATCATCTATATTTGTACATACTCGTAAACCTTATGTTTGAAATAAATTATCTATTTAATTATCTATATAACATCGAGACTCGTCACAAGTTATTTCTGGACACCCGGCTAGTACACAATGGCTTCTCCACTGAATCTTTTGGTACCCTAGTTTCCACGATTGATAACGTAGTTTCCTCAAACACTTCCGTAAAAACAAAACACTCGCGGGGTAGACCTCATTGTATCGTAGTATTAGTTTTATATTACTAATTTAATCACGTTTGCACGTATTGCAAAAATGAAATAAAATTGTCAAATATCACTCAATTTTGATATAGATGTCTGTTTATCCCACGAACAAGCACTCCGAAGACAATTTGGAATTTTTGGAAAAACATCTTGATTTTAAACTTATTTTGTATAATTGCATCCAAAATTCAATACCGTAGTAATACGGTATAGAGTTTAAACTGGGTTATCATTTAAAATGCCTGAAAGGTAACGCACGTGATAAGACCAATGTAGTTTTAGAGTAGTAAGGGCAGATAACTGACATAATTTTTTGTTTCACCCGTGTATATTCAAAACTGTGTGCGATCCTTTCTGTAGACTTAAATCTTTTGTTTCAGAACACACGAATTAGGATTTTAAAAATATCCGAAGATAATCAGAACACATCGAATTTAGCCAAAGTTCGGTCTGAGAAACAGCAAGACGAACATCACGGCGAACAGCACCGCGTAAAGTCCGGCAAACAACACGACGAACAGCACGATGAACAGCACCGCGTACAGTCCGGCAAACAACACGACGAACATCACGACGAACAGCTCCGCGTACAGTCCGGCAAACAGCACGATGAACAGCATGATGAACAGCATGATGAACAGCACCGCGTACAGTCCGGCAAACAACACGACGAACAGCACGATGAACAGCACCGCGTACAGTCCGGCAAACAACACGACGAACATCACGACGAACAGCACCGCGTACAGTCGGGCAAACAACACGACGAACATCACGACGAACAGCACCGCGTACAGTCCGGCAAGCAGCACGATGAACAGCACGATGAACAGCACCGTGTACAGTCCGGCAAACAACACGACGAACATCACGACGAACTGCACCGCGTACAGTCCGGCAAACAACCCGACGAACATCACGACGAACTGCACCGCGTACAGTCCGGCAAACAACACGACGAACATCACGACGAACAGCACCGCGTACAGTCCGGCAAACAGCACGATGAACAGCACGATGAACAGCACCGCGTACAGTCCGGCAAACAACCCGACGAACATCACGATGAACAGCACGGCGTACAGCTTGGTGAAAAACACGGCGAACAGCATGATGAACAGCACTTCGTACAGTGCGGCGAACAGAACGACGAACAGCACGATGAACAGCACAGTGAACAACATGGTGAACAACGCGACGAACAGTACGGAGAACCTGTTATGTATATATTGTCCGCGTTCGGGTCGAAAACTATGAACTATTCTCGATTTATTACCACCATCAAAGTGAACGGATGGATGTATACGAAATATTGTTTTAATCCTATCAAGTGTTGTATACTGTGGAGGGATGATGTCATTACAACGATCAGCTCACATCGTATGCTTGATTCGAAATTAAACCCGATTAGACCTTCTAAACTATTCGCGCCCCAAATTACTTGTTCGTTTGACGGTTCGTTACAAAATGTCGCCGGTGTAGCTGTCGAGTTAAAAGACAATGTTTGTCCTACCAAAGAAGGTGGTCGGTATGTGAGACCATCTATTCCCGAAACAACCGATGATGATGAATCGTTCGCAATTTGTTTGAAAATTGTTTATAACAATGTTGACACTAAACAGTTTATCGACTGGATGGAATATCACCGGACAATGAAAGTAGATAAGGTGTTCATGTTCACATATAATGTAACAGAAGCAACTCATGACGCCATTAGACATTATGTTGAAATAGGTTTCGCTGAGAGTCGGTACTTCGACTACCCTTTAAAGTCGGAATTTCGTGAGTATATTGATTAAAAATATTTATCTTTTTTTCATAATAGGCCGCTTCCCTTTTAACAAACTTTTGTGAAACCAAAGTACAGATGCGAACATTGCTTCCCTCTCTAATTAGCTCCGTGAAGTTGGCAGCGGGTTACAAGTTATTAGTAGTAGTTCGATATTCAATTTCTAACTGATAGCCAATACCGAACTATTGCACATAGTTCGTTATTCGACACCCTTTGGCCAATATCGAACTGGTGTCCAATCTGCTGCCTGCACCAAGTTCGTTATTCAACTTTAAAAGAGGTCGAATACCGAACTAGATTCGAATGTTCTTCCAGCAGCGGGTCCGATATTCAACTCGAAAGGAAGGCGAATACCGAAATGGGTTCGAATCTTCTGCCGGCAGCGGGTTCGATACTCAACTTGAAAAGAAGACGAATACCGAACTGGGTTCGAATCTTCTGCAAGCAGCGGGTTCGATATTCAACTCGAAAAGAAGGCGAATACCGAACTGGGCTCAAATCTTCTGCCAGCAGCGGGTTCGATATTCAACTCGATAATATGACGAATACCGAACTGGGTTCGAATGTTCTGTCAGCAGCGGGTCCGATATTCAACTTGATATTACTAGTATGACGAATTACAAACTGTGTTCGAATCTTATGCCAGTAGCGGATTCGATATTCAACTCGAATAGAAGGCGAATACCGGACTGGTTTCGAATCTTCTGCCAGCAACTGGTTTGATATTCACTGAATATTGGCCAAAGGGTGTCGAATAACGAACTCTGTGCTAGTTCGGTATTGGCTATCAGTTAAAAATTGAATATCGAACTTATAACGTGTACCCCGCTGCCAACTTCATGGAGCTTCTCTAACTATGTATCCGTTAAGCCCAGTTTCCATGAAGCGTAAAATCAACGCGTTTTCGGCTCGTACGTCTTTATTCGGCACGTAATACGCGCCGAATAAATATATATATTATTCGCTTCTGTCTATATTGCATGCTGTCGTTTCCATTGACGCGATTTTCGGCGCGTAAAAATATCGCTTCGGGTAGAGTAATTTTTACGCAAGGGTGCGCGTAAAATGATATTTCAGGTATAAATGGCGTGATCTCCTCGATTTTGTCAACGCCGCTTACATTAAATTATCTGAATTTATGTTTACAGTATTAGGAGAAGCTATTAGCAGAATCCCTGCCTTTTTGGGGGATATCTTTTTTTTGCTCTGACCAAAAACACAAGCACCGGATTCTCCACCTCGTGATCTTTTAAATAGTTTAGCTAAACATCGTTCTTTTTACAGCCTGGAAGAAGCATTTTTGCGTAAAATATTAGTAAAAGCTATGCATTTTTATCCAATATACGCGTTCGTTTTCAGCTTCATGGAAACAGTTTTTCAGCACGTAAATATTCGGCGCGTAAATACGTGCCGAAAAAATACGCTCCATGGAAACCCGGCTTTACAGTAATATCTGTTTATAAAGTTAACGTACCCAGTGGTCAAGCCAATTTTTGAACAGGGTCGCTAGCGACCGCTGTTTTGAGCAGACAGACGGCACTTTTGACTCGCGCAACTTGATTTTTAGCACACACACATAATAAGCTTACATACAAAGAAATAGTTCCGCGATAATGCTTCATTGCACATTTCTCTGCAGATGGGAACGCAAAATCAAACAAAAAATTACTATGTCTGTATTACGATGAATTATATTTTTTGCAGTTATTCAAAAAGATTATGCTTATAATTGTAAATATTACTACACTGTGCGTTTCCGCTAGTCCTTGTTCTATTTATAGCACGAACGTGTTCCATGTTCTATTTATAGCACAAAGGGAAATAACTCGTACAGCATAATATTATATACAGAGTGGGGTTACTTTCCTTGATGATCTAGTTCACACTTGTTAATTGAATGGCCTTCTGTACATATATATTTTGTCAATTTTACCAGTATGTGAAGGATTTTTTTTTCATGTAGGTGTAAAAATCGTTACGCTATACTATGTAATAGAAAAGTTCTCCTTTATGGTTGAAATGCTTTGTGTACAAAATATTATTCCTCTAGAATATTTTTAATTCATTTTATCCTACATACTGGAAGCCTTAAAACCCTGTTTTCGTAGCGCTGTCAGCGCTTTGATTATAATACTATGTCAAACGAATTGAAATACATATCCTGGAATCGATCTAACGTTGGAATCCAATGCATACAAATACAATAAAACATGTCCTTACTTCAGAGGTGATGTAGTAGGCCTAATACATCACGAAACATACATTAGTTATTAGTTTTAGTGGATGATTAAACATCATTTATCAGGTACACCATCTATTTAGGAACAGGACAGTTCGGTACTTGGCACGGCTCTTTTGCAGTTTCGACGAGGTATGAGGGGCTATCAATATATTTGAGGACTTTTCATCTTGCAATTTCATATTGGCCAATTAACATTATTCGGGGTAAGATACCTCCGACCGAATGCACTAATACATTGTTCTATTCATTCCGGGCGTCACTGTTCAAGCAGCACACATTTCCTTTCTGGACTGATATCCGGCCCCCATGTATAAGATTGTTTATTCTTTTAATACTGAAATTATACTCTTAATGGTCTACTCTGATTTGTGAGGTGGAATAAAAAGAATATCGAAACTCGGAAAAGGGTGGTTGACTTTACAAGATTGGATTATTCAAATAAAGAATGAAGCAGGACCTAGCAATTAAAGGGCGCAATATCGAAAGAACCCTTTTGATCTGGAGTCAACGATTTAATATTTTGTAGCCTATACTAGTCTTCGTTTTCGCCAGTTACACTTGGTTCAGATCTGTGCGTCTTATTTTGCAGAATTTAACGGAGAGTATCTCTACGACGATGTTATTTTTGCTGTTTATCCTTTTTTATCGACTCATTCGTTTGGCAGAGACCCTACAATTACATAAACAATGACATAATTTGAAAATGACCAATTTGGAGCGCAAAGAATCCATGTACAATTTAGTCAAGTCATCTTGGAGATATCGAAACGATTTTACAAGTTTGACGTTAATTGCCACAGCATACCGTTGCTCTGAGATAACGTTACGCCCGAGATGCTTGACGGCGCGTGCTTCACTTTGGTTACATCAGCTTGTTATTTCATGACTCTAGCTGCAATATTTAAAAAAATAGAAGGAAAGTCCTCGAATATATTGATCACACCTCGTAAGAATTTGATTATTCTATCTACGACATTGTAATTGTGATATATATATATATATAACAAACAAGTGATGCAGTGAGTGCATAAAGGGTTGTCATAATTTTCGCTGAAAAGATTCCTCGAATAAAGTCAATAAACAAAATAGCCGGTACCATTTCCCCATGGTATAATAACTTGCTGAAAATCATGGACATAGTAACAGATGCAAGAGGCGTGTCCAGGAACGGATGTCCCCGTTCAAAAAATAGACGGCGCACCCAGTGCCATAGGGAGTGCTGATTCAACATGTCTAGAGCTTTTGTTGACAAGGTGGTCAAGCGGATAGTCCGCTTGACTGCTGATCGAGAGGTCCCTGGTTCGGTCCTCGGCCGGGTATAGTTGGTTATTTCTGAAACCATTTCAGTGTTTCCCGCCCAACTAGATGTGAAGTGGTTGACAACAAGGTAGTTTCTTGTGTATTGCTGCTGAAAATCAGGCACGATAAAGAACCAAGGAACTTGTTTGGGAAGAGCTATAGGGCAGCGCACCCGAATTCCTTGTATCACACTACTGTCTCCTCTATTTGCTGTCCTTTCAGCAAAAACACAGGACCCCATTGGAAATAAGTGCTTGCAATTTTATGGATTATCCTTGACCGAAAAGTTTTAATAGTTACAACAACACATACCTTATCAAAGCCAACACATGGAAATTGTTTCTTCTATATTTCTGAAACACTAATTTGATATTTTGCAGCTAATTTAGACGTTAAAACTGAAGACGTATATAAAATCCATCGTCCGACTATACACGACTGTTTACAGCGTACAAAAGGTTACAAGTATTTGGCGATCGTTGATATGGATGAGATGTTATTGCCACGACGACACAGCGATATTAAAGAATTAATGGTATTATATCTAGCATGTTCAAACCATTTCCTTTATATAGCGAAACAGAGTATTGAGCAATCGTTACTACTCGGACATGTCCGTAACAACTGAGAAATACGCCTCGTACATAAGTGTAGGGTTAAAAAAATAATGTTGGTAATGTAGTTTTCGGTAACGCCCAACCATCAGTTTTTCAATGCTATCAAGAACCCCTTCAATTATCTGTCTCCTATTAGGTGTTGAAACCTTCCCAGGAGTAATTAAGCTTTTAGTTCTCTACGATTCCATAGTTTGATTTTCATGAGCCATGTTGTAAATAGTCCGTGATAATGGCGGCTTTCCTATTAAGCCCGAGGCACTTTCGATCGATAAACACCGAGCGGTTCCGATTGAGTACTGAGGTGTGGTCACAGTACTCCTTGCTCAAACTCGTACTCCGTACTCTAATTGCAGCAAGTTCTTAGTTACAAAAAACAGCTGTAACTTTTTTATTACTGAATGGAAACATATTATATGAAGGTTCATTTTCTTAATTAGATACTAGTAATACATTTGGCTACAAAATAATGGTGTTGATTTGATGCAAAATTCTGAGAGAAAAAATTGAGCATGTAGTATGGAGTTTGAGTATGAGAATGAAAATTATAATCACCGAGCCTGATTCTATATTCTAGTCCCGGCCAAATCTTACAGTGCTACTTGCTTCAACATTTTTTTCAAACTGTAATCATCAATGTAAGTGTTTCGGAAGGGAACCAGACTTTGTATAGTATTTTTTAAAACTCGTGTAACATGACTTCTCCGCAGAAATTATAATCTTAATGTACACATTTGACACGCTCTCGTCTCTCTATATGGTTAGGTATAAATCGTATACACAAGTTTACTTTAATGATAAAACCCAGTTTTAAACACATTAAAATAACCCCTTTTAAGTAATACACAATAATATCCCCACAATAATTAATTATTTTTATGTATAAAATGCCCTCGAAATTACCAAATATCATGTTTTTTCATGAATGTGCAATAGTGTGCTACCAAAAAACCTCAAAATAATGTGGATGTACGTAATAGATACAGTACTAGTTTTTGATCAAAAGTGTCCTCTTACAACCGTTGTAAGAGGACACTTTTGATAAAAAAAATTGTACTTTATCTTACTTATACTCCGGCAAAAAGTAAATGATCTCCACAGAGACACAGATTAGCACAATCAATTCTGGTACAAATCATGAGCAGAACACATATTGAATTTTAGAAAATATGACTCTATGTAACATAATAACATTGGCCTAACACATGTGAGGGATTAACTGTCATATAGATTGAGTAAAAATCAAGAAACTATTAATACAACATATAAAAGCTAAGATTGCACAAGCAATTATTTTCCACATTCATCGATTAAGGCTTGATGCACAAAGGTATGTAGCATATTATTTGTCTTCATTTGTTTTTTGTTTTTAAATATGCGATTGTCATTGAATTATTTATAAAATTGATGTTTATTTTCAAACAGATCATGTTAGCTGATTCTTATATATATATCTAAAACTGCTCAGTTGATGTTAAAGATATAGATATTTAAAAAATGTTTGTATATTAATAGCGCCGTAATGAATTGACACTTGTTCTAATTTAAACATTCATTTTCATAGGGCTACATAATTTGATGATTACTAACAACAGTATAATGTCGTATTCGAGTGATTCTAAGTGGCATCACGTGTGTTCATGAAAACAAGTAGAAAGTTATAACTGCTTTCGATCATTGTATAATACTAATTCAGGACTCTTGTCGGTTGCACAGTGTATATTTTTTCATACATTGTTTATAGGTTTGCTTTATTCCTCCTGATAGCTAATAACGAAAAACCATTCAATTTTGATGGATTTTGCTCCCAACATTGTGAACAGCAATATTAAAGGATTAGCCATTGCCCTATTATTGTTGGCGTGTTGATATATTGTGATTATTTTGTTTAAGTATTTAGTTCAACCAAGACTGAAAATATAATATAAAAAATTAACGCTACATTCCTTTGTTTTATTATTAAGTTTCACAAAAGACACTAACTTAAATGTAATGCTGCAAATTTGATTAGTTTACAGTAGCAAAGTCATGTAAATCCCTCGTTGTGTGTTTTTGCATTGTTTAGTCTTCATGCAATCAACAGTGACATTTATTTAACTGTGTATGTGGTTATGCAAATCTGAAATAGTTTGAAGCTTACATTGACCAATCATTTTCTGAGAAAATGTCTCACAAAAGTGTACATTAACAGAAATAATGTACACTTTATGAATGGAGTCAGTGGGCATGACGGAGTATAATTACAAATATTTGATATCGGCAGTTATATTGTAAGATGTATCATATAATTTCAGAAATATTTAATGGAAAAACATCCGGATGCGGCTGGTTTCACGTTTCCTTCGTATATATTTGATAAGAACCAGCAGCCGGATCCAAGTGCTCCAATCAATGCTACTGATGCAAGAAAATACATTCGACGTTCTCCGCCAACATTTTCGCGGCATAAAAATGTATTACTACCGACCAGGACAACTGCAGATGGACTGGGCACGCATGGGTTCATACCATCTATACACTACCGAAGGTTATTGTTTATCATTGTAATAGACTAGTATAGCTTGGCTATTTTGACCTGAGCCTGACCTTTATGCAAGAATATATTACAAGGTTCTTGCTTTAAATACATTGTATATCAATTTCCGCAAGCAAATCGTGCAATATCGGCATTTAAGACTTGTGTTTGTATAACATCTCGAGCGTCATCGTGATACTCCCTGATTATGAAAACGTACAATCGGTCTTGTAAACGAAATTTAAACAATATATCGACTGTTAAATTATGGTAATCAATAGGTCAGGCTCATGTCAATGTGGTCAAGCTATACATGGATTTAATTAATAATAAACATAATTATTAAATCTGACTTATTTTAAATTTAGGCCCATCGGGTTTGATCCTAGGTCATAGCATAATATTTATAATTATGAAAGCAATAATCTCAATGGATTTGGAAGATATAATAGGTTACCAACTTGTTGTTTTTTTCTTTCTCAAGATGCTCAAACCAATCCGTTCTCGGACTCTAAACAAAGAAACGATTTGGTATACGGCCTAATAGAATTAGAGAAACACGGAGATGCAATATCTTTAAAAGTTGCACTTGATATTTCAGGGTGCATGTTAACAGTTCCGACGCAACAATCAACCACTATCGTCGGTGTTACGAAAGCTTGAAAGAAACCCTATGTCTTAACAGTACTATGGTGGAAGATAGACATATTCTACAATTCATCAAAAAGGTTAAAACCAAAATTTAGGAACCTGATAAATGGAAGACGACGACATGTGCACCGATGACGTCACATCCGGGTATTCTCACTGTTTGTCACAATGATGATACTGTTTATTGACAATCTAAGACCGGAAAATGCTATTTAGCAGTTGAATAAAAGTCGATCTAGTGTTGTTGCACCGAACATGGCTGTCAATAAAAGCTTGTGTTTACCTGATATAATCATTGTTTGCTCATTTTGAATTTACCACATGATACCATTACGTACGCAATTCTTGTACAGGCATAAGCTTCTGTCGGAAACAAGTTTTAAATGACAATATTTTTAGTAATTTCGATTCCGCCAGAGATAATCAAGAAACTAAACCGGATACGTATTTTTAATATGAATATATTTCGCAACGTTTTAATCACCTTTACTTACATGACAAAAGCGTTCAAAATATGGAACGCTGGTACTGTAACATACATAGGCGTTATAAGCCACATCATACTAAAATGATATTGTTCTTTATTGCTACTCCTAGCTCGACGTAAAGGACGTCATTTCGAAATTTATCGAAAAACGACTTTTCGCAAGAATTTTGATTGCTATGCTGCAAAGATAGCAATATGGTAATGTCACATACCAAATAAAACATTGTTCTGTTAGCTTTCCATTGATGTATATGTATAACAATTTAATATGAGAGCGAGGATTTTCTCTTGACATTTAATTGTAAAGGTAACATATATTAAGGGACACCCTGTACTAGCATAGAAAGATGTGTGCAATACAGTACAGCCAGTACATTTGCGGCAGTAAATATCTTTTGGAACAACCCTATTTTATCGCACAATCTAAAACGGTTAGTTCACTATTAGAAAAGAATGTATATCTTGTATGCACCGTTAGTTCATATGAACTAAGGCACCGCCTAAATGGGGGATTTAATAAATATTGGCAAACCGCTAGACTATATTTGAAGATATACATGTATACGAAACAAGAGATGTTTGTAATACATGTATGCACAACGGCAGCCCAATAGTTAGCAGTGGAAAAGGTCATGGTGGTAACGTTAGAAACAATAACTACTTTGGTAAACACATAGAAGATTAAGGGTGTGTTCCGGAACACGGAACACCCTTACGAACAAAACGGAACAGTGTTCTGGACATGTCCTGTCTGTTCTCGAGGAACAGGTGGTGCAGTCAGAACAGGTCACGTGATTACAACAACAACAAGATTTATTTTTCATTGTTGTTACTGTTCTGTTCCTGTTCCGTTTTGTTCGTAAGTCGTTTGCAGTGGAACTTTAGGAAAACTGTTTGGAACAGTTTTGTTTTGTTTGTAGGTCATAAGAACTGTAACACTCGGAACAGTGTTCAGAACAGCCGTTCCGAAACACCCTAACTCACATAATAGAACGTTGGTTTTTATGTTATTTCCAAAAGTCGTGGGTTTCTTCGCAACAAAATACATTAACTGATGCCCAACGCTATCAATTGATAATGCCATTTCTAAATTATTTATATAGGCGTTTTCAAAGACGTTAACATAAAAACCAAGTATACTCGAGACAACATTAAATGTTTTAATGTTAATGTTTTGAAGTATTGGTTGTGTAAATTATATCATAATACGGCGTGCCATACTGAAATACTGGGTCTGGTGATACCAGTCTGGTGAAGCGACACTTTAATCATTTGCAAGTTCAATCTGTCGGAGACAAGTGTATATAGTTAACCATGATTAGGTCAATAGTTTTCACAGTGCTTATACAAAGTATAATTACAAATACTTCTACAGAGAAATTGTACGAGAAAAGGTGGCTTTTGCACAGTAATGATGACATAGCGAGCGAGCTGATGATTCTCAAAGCTGAATTGGAGACAACGACAAAGCAACTCAAGACAGTTCTATCTGAAGTGAATTATCTCAAGATTGCTCAACAAAACGGTATTTGTATGGCTTTAACGTCTCATTTTGGACAATAGGTGCCACCGTTTTTCACATATCTTTGTTGGAAACTAAGTTAACCAGCTCTTTTACAGCGGATTCTTGGGCTTTTTGGGTAGGTTATGTACATGTTTGGTTTTGTGTTTATGTTGTCTGTGTTTGGTTGGTAAAGTTGAGTGCTGCCTTCCCTGTCCGATATCCTAATATCTTGTTTCATGTTTGTTTCATAGTTCGATGGAATGCAATTTAAATAGTTTACCGTGTCATAATATTAACACTTTGGCTGAGTTCGAGAACATATGCGTGGCTTTAATAGTAGCGTTACATGTAAATAAATTATACTTTTGCATTTTTATAGCAAGCGAGTCAGCGTCATCCGTCAAAGCTGAACTAGCTACCACAACGAAGCGATTTGAAAATGAGGTTGCTACATTGACACAAGAAGTAAATTTTCTCAGAATATCTCTGCAAAATGGTATCTACATTATTTTTTATTGTATCACCATTGCTATTTGCTTCAGTTGTAACTATGTTTCGAGACCCTGTGTTGAAACATTGCATGACTTTTTGTCATTTTTATGTTTATTGTTGTATGAAAGTTCGGTCTGTTAGTATTGGACCGAGATGCCGTAACGTTTTATCTTAAATATTTTTTTCAAGCTCAAGACTAATATATTTGGATAGAAGAGAGTCTGGGAATTTCATAAAACCATTTCTTGATTGTTGGCAACTTCGCGTTTTTTTAATATTTACTGTTGTTTCTGGTGTTTTTGTCAAAAATCGCGACCCAACGTTATTGATAAATCGTCATTTTTGGAATGGATAATCATTAGAAATCAAACATACACCTATGTACTTTTATAGTCAGTTACTTAAACTGCACGAAAAAGTTAAAGAGGTATCTGTGATTTTTTTCTATTATTCAATACAGGCCTGTATTTTACGTTACCAGCCATTTTCTACGCATTTGAGCATCAATCAGTTAGTGCTAACAAAATATGCATTATGAATTCCGATCAATTTTCATATATTTTGATAAATTATTATATTTTAAACATATAAAACGTTTTTTGGGTGGATATATTCATGTAAATGGTATTGATAGGGTACTTTAATACTGCATACATAATGCTAAAATTGGTTATAAACGGACAAAACACACACACCAACTATACATGTATACTGTCTAAAAAGATTTGCAAGACACCTGTACTCTTTTATTTAGTTGCTATTTGTTTTATGTAAAAACCTTTGTCTTTTGCAGTAAAATTCATTCCGTATGTCTTCATTATGTTGTAATTTACGTTACACAAGCGTATCCATACATGGCAACTGTATCGTGTTGCATGATCATTTGATTGTACACACTTTTATTTAAAAAGAGATATGTGTGTGATAGTTCAACAAACTACAATCGATATGTACTCACTTTTCTTAATTTAATTCTTGTAGATTGTCTCAGAGCCGCTACCCCCATAATAAGAAAATGTCACACATTCTCAAAATTTGAGTCAATATGGAAGAATAGAAAAAAGTTGACATTTAAATTCTTTATAATGGTCCATACTTTCGTAGGGCATGAAAGTCGATCCCCTATGTGAACATATTTAATTATTGGCACATCATAAATCCTACGCATTTTCTAGGCCGCTTTTAATCACTGTTTTCACCAGAGTAATTTACGTTACAATAGTATATGTACCATATTTATTAATAAACATAAAGGACATAAGGAAGAAGTTCAATACTTTTGTTATCAAAAATACTACATATCTTCTTACACTAACTCTGTGAAAACATTAAATTGCCAATATACTTATGAAACCGGTATGTATATCATTAAATGCGCTTTTGTTAACACTCTATTTTACATACATATATCTTACATCATATTTGAATTAGTAGTGCAAAAGCGTGCGGATATTCAATGTTTTATTCACCAATCAAAGTCAGCACAAATGGCACTACTTGATGATATGGCAGATTTTTAAAACAAAACCAGCTAAATATAAAATGCCGGTACATGAATTTACCGAAGTTTTCGTCACGTAATATACAAAATAAACTTATCTATTGATAATGAAAAGAATGAAACAAGTTGTGCTTAAGAGACAATTCCGGCCTCATAATAAAAGTAAAATAAAATGGTAAAAGTGTGCCAAAAATCAAATTAATGCATACTTTGCTTTTGCGGTATGTTTTCGAGTATTATGAAATGGGGTCAGGAATATTACTACAATAGCAACAAACTAGAATAATGCAAAAACTAAAACAAAACAAAACAAATTAAATGTATATGGAATGTCTAACCACTATTTCCCTATAAGACGTCTTTGAGAGCGGCGGTCTAGATGTAGGGTGCGCGCTTTGGGATCCAGGGGTCCCGCATTTTCTACTTTACCAATGTAAAAATTGGTACTTGCTAGGTAAGTCTACGTATTTTTGGGCGCCGTAGATCGATATTCACTGCCTCATCCTCAGGAAAGATATAAGTGTCATCAGGGAGACTCGAACTCATGTTTCCTTAGGTAGCCTAATGTCCAGAGGTTATTAAAATGGCAACAGTTGAACTGCTGAAAATAACCCTCGTCTTACTCCTTAAAATGGTAAGCATTGTCTAGAGCTTTAAAATAGAATATGTTTTTACGGTAACGTAAAATACAAAGTCCATTAACGTTTTAACAACAATTAACAAACGTTAAACCTTTATCAAACAAACAAAACCCCTGTGTTTAGTCATATCATAATATTATATTATTTCTGAAATATCTCCAGTAACATGTCATGTTTTTTTTTCTTTACTGCTTCGATGTGAGTCCTGTTCAGTCATATGGAAGTTTTGAAAGCATGCATCTGTTTTAAAATACATATTGGTCTTTAAACGTGTGAAGTTTTCGTTTCTTCTTATATCAAATGAAAGGAAATATTGTATAATAACAATTAAATGAGCATGTACGACAATAACCATTGCACACATGACAATAAATAAGTGTTATATTGCTGCAAACAACTCTGGTATAATTTTGTATTCTACGTTACTAAAATTATAAGGTCATTATGCACGGAATTGCTGTCATGATATACACTAATTTTCCAAGTAATGATAGGTCATCAAGTAGTATATATAAAAAATGATACAGATAGCATTACCTCTCACAAAAATCGCTAAATGCAGTAATTTGTTACAGTTTATGTAACTGCACGGACCGATAAGTTTATACTTTTTTACTCTCACAACATCAAATGTTTTAATATTGTTTGTTTAACATGTCAACTATACACATACTAGTTATTGAAATGTATTATATTCTAAAATTGTGATGTAAATCCCCAATAAAAAAAGCAAAAATAGGTCAATAAAGAAATCCAAATACAATTAAGTATTTCACTTAAAATTTACGTGACAATAAATTGTATTTTACGTGACGAATGAGATCGTACTGACAAAGCCATAGACATCCATTATCTGCATAAAAACCAATGTCTTTCAGGAATAAATAAAAAGTATGCCACATAATAATTATCTCAATGATTGACAATTTACCAATTTCTGTCAAGAATAAAAATAAAGTATGCTCCATATGTCAACGATTGATCATGCCTCTTGACGAGCAAATAATAAAATATGCATGGTATATGTACCATAAAATCAACTACATGCCTATTATGCAGTATTTTTGTATACATATTAATTGTAGAATCCAAATCCGTCAAAATGGCACACCATTAGATGTATTTCTTTTTATATCGTTGTTAACACTATTTTAACAAAAATAAAAAAGTCATTTAACTGTATATATAGAGAGAGAGATAGTCACGTAAAACGTTTTGTAGTCTTTGTAGCATGTTTTTTTATCTATTGTCGCTATCAGAAGATGTAATTTTTCATACAGTATAATTCAGAAATCAGGAATAAACAATAATAATTCCATAATACTAATATGGTTCATACTCTATACATTTACGTTTATATATTCCGTAATACATAAGCGATTTGTGGGCGCCTCGTAAGAATACAACATGAATTACTCGGTATAGTTCAGACATGAAATAGACGAATTATTAATGACTTGTGCATATTTTGTTGTACAATATGTGCAATTATCATTAGAAAATATTTGTAAACGACCTAGTTTAGTTAATTGAAGTAATATGTGGACATAGCTATCACATCCACAAAACTAATATGTGGACATAGCTATCACATCCACAAAACAGTGTCACGTAAAATAGACCTTACATGTTACAGAACGGCTGCATTCGTGTCTCCCTGTGGAGACTTTGTCTCCTATGGGTGGTGAAGCCAACTCCGATCTGCGACGCCGGGGAACATACACTGTCGTAGCAGGTACCAATATACACTTTGGTGGAGTATATCATGTGAAACATCTTGATACCGAAGCATGTATCCAACTATCCACCGCTCTCAAATATGTATTAAAGAGAAATCGTGTTTAGACCTTTAATAGATATTTAATGTGTACCTGTTTGGTACCAGTTTAGTGTTTATGCAAGTTTTTCCATACAGTAAATAAGAATTCCACATGACCATATTTCATACTACTCCTAAATATTTCGCTAGAAACAATATATACGTTGATTGTATTTATTTAGTTCGTTTTTACCCAAAATTTGGTTCAGGTAAGCCTTGCTCATTAACACAACTTGTAGCATTGTACTATTGTATCGATACATATATACGAGGGTTGTCCCAGTAAATCGTGTACTTTGCTCATTACACAAAAAGTATCCATAACATCTGTTTCAATTTTTCACTGTTGATTAATGAATATGTTCTTAAAAGGTATCCGAAATTTCATGAAAATATATCAAGAAATAAATTGCTCGTTTACATTACTAATACACATGGTATGCAAGTGCGGCGCACAGTGACGTCGAAGTAAGAACGTCTTACCGCGGAACCATTTTTCTCTATATCTTAAGCTCATGTTCCTTGTATTCAATTTCTTACGATGGCATTAAACTTTTTTCTGATACGCATTTGCGAACCAATCACAATCGAATGCACTATAGAAAACCTGTCTGATCGAAACAACCAACTCTCATGGTGGGATAAAAACCAGCCCGAACATATCCCTTCTACTGGGAGAAGAGTGAAAGCCCTGTGGTGCATGGCACATTTGATAAGGGTGAAATACAACCCGTTGATGTCCCAAACTTAATAAAATATTCATAGTCATTCATGCATACGTGTTCTAGAAACATTTTGTAGACGGCATAGCAACCAAAAATATAAAGTGTACTATGATTCTGCGGGTGTTTCCTCTGCTGACGTCACAATTATTGCACGTTTTTTTAGTGTGGCTATTCAAACATGCGTATTTCTCGCATAAATAATGAAATTGATTTGAAATTTACTGTGATGATATTAAACAGACAGTGCTTAATACCGAAGTGAAAATTATGCACAATAACTTATTGAAAATATGAGAATTACAACTTTATTGAACATACATTGAATGAATCACGGCGCGTTTTATGGGTTGCGCCGCATTTGCGTACATGGGGTTGGTTAATCACCGACAATATGCAGCATACACATATCTGTTTAGTTTTTCCACTTGATTTAGATCAACAATGAATTCATAAAGGTAATTACAAAAAATCATAATCATGTGACGCCAAACAAGAAAATTATTAGCAAAGTACACGATTTACTGGGACAACCCTCGTATTAGTTTATTTTGTAGTTTACGTGATGAAAATTTCAGTACAAATCATGTACTGACATATTTATTTTTAGCCAGGTTATGTTTACATACTTTTCTATATTATCAAGTAGTGCATTTGGTTCCAGGTCAGATTAGTGAATATAACATTGAATACTAGTAGTTATATTTGTACTTTTGTACTTCAAATTCACATATAATATGAGATATATGTATGTAAAGTAGAGGGTAAACAAACGTGCATGTAATAATATACATACTGGTATCGTGAGTACTAGCATATATTGACAAGTTGATCTTTTGGCAGAGTTAATATGAGATGATATGTAGTTTATTATGTAAAAAACCCTATTATTGAACTTCTTTCCTGTGTCCGTTATGTTAAGAAGTATGATACACATTCTATCGTAACGTAAATCACACTGGTGAAAACAGAGGTTAAAAACGGCATTAAAATGGTAGGCTTTATGATGTGCCAATAATTGAAACATATTCACATAGGGGATCGACTTTCGTGCCCTATGGACGTTTATGATGAATCTGAATGTCAGCTTTTTTTTCGATTATACAATTTCGACTCAAATTGTGAGAATGTGTGACGTTTTCTTATTATGAATGGTGTTTCTTATACGCTCTACAAGAATGTAACTTTAGAAAATTGAATACATATTTATTGTAGTTTGTTGAAATATCAAACACATATCCCTTTTTAAATAAATGTGTGTACTATATTAAAATGAGCATGCAACACAATAAAGTTGTCATCTATGGATACGCTTATGTAACGTAAATTACAACACAATGAAGACATACGGAAAGAATTTTACTGCAAAAGACAAAAGTTTTTACATAAAACAAATAGCAACTAAATAAAAGAGTACAGGTGTCTTGCAAATCTTTTCAGACAGTATACATGTATTGTTGATGTGTGTGTTTTGTCCGTTTATAACCAATTTTAGCATTATGTGTGCAGTATTAAAGTACCCTATCAATACCATTTACATGAATATATCCACCCAAAAAACGTTTTTTATGTTTAAAATATAATAATTTATCAAAATATATGAAAATTGATCGGAATTCATAATGCATATTTTGTTAGCACTAACTGATTGATGGTCAAATGCGTAGAAAATGGCTGGTAACGTAAAATACAGGCCTGTATTGAATAATAGAAAAAAATCACAAATACCTCTTTAACTTTTTCGTGCAGTTTAAGTAACTGACTATAAAAGTACATAGGTGTATGTTTGATTTCTAATGATTATCCATTCCAAAAATGACGATTTATCAATAACGTTGGGTCGCGATTTTTGACAAAAACACCAGAAACAACAGTAAATATTAAAAAAACGCGAAGTTGCCAACAATCAAGAAATGGTTTTATGAAATCCCCAGACTCTCTTCTATCCAAATATATAAGTCTTGAGCTTGAAAAAAATATTTAAGATAAAACGTTACGACATACGGGACTATATGCATTTAGCGTTTCATCTTAGAAATTGGTTAAACTTAGGTTAAAGTTAAACTTTTTTTTCAACTAAACTATTTTTTAGCACCACCATTTTGAGTTTATACGTTCGATCGTAAGTTAAAAGATAAAAAAAGAATGTTACATAAAACTAATTGAATTACTTTACCTTTCGAAATCCAATCAGACTCAGAAATGCCTTATTTTCTTCTTTGTTGTGTTTTATCAGAAACTGGAGGTTCGGTATACACAAGATGGGGCAGAAATACTTGTCCAAACGATGCGGAACTGGTATATCATGGTACGTAAGTCACAACGTGTTTCTATTTAGGTGTGTTTAGCCTTTCAACCAAATTTACGTCTTAATCATTTGTTGCTTTAAGGGAAAATGCCGCAAAAGGAAAATAGCAACTTTACTTGTGACGCGAAGTCACTAATAAAATCTCGTCGAGACGAGTGGTCGTACTTTGTGGTTATAGGGCTATTATAATGAATGAAAATGTAGAACTTGATTAGACTAGTTGTCATATGATAAATAAAGAATTAAAGTCCGTGTGCATTGTAAAATTAATGTATATTTAAATTATAAATTACGATACATACATAACAAATACAAATGAATATACTAGTAATAAGATTGTGTTTGTAGCATACGAATTTGACTACACTGAGTATAAGTTATAGATATAGTACTAGTTTTTGATCAAAAGTGTCCTCTTACAACCGTTATAGGATAGTTTTGTAAGGACTAACAAGAAATTGTCCGAGGCGAAGCCAAGGATAATTTGTTGTTCGTCCTTACAAAACTATCCTATAACGCTTGTAAGTGGACACTTTTGATAAAAAAAATATCTTACTTATACTTACAAAAAGTAAATGATCTCCAGAGAGACAATGATTGGCACAATCAATTCTGGCACAATTCATGAGCAGAACACATATTGAATTTTAGAAAATATGACTCTACGGAACATAATAACCTTGGCCTAACACATCTGAGGGATTAACTGTCATATAGATTGAGTAAAAATCAAGAAACTATTAATACAACATATAAAAGCTAAGATTACACAAGCAATTATTTTCCACATTCATGTATTAAGGCTTGATGTACAAAGGTATATAGCATAGTATTTGTCTTCATTTTTTTTAAATAGATGATTGTCATGGAATTATTTATAAAATTAATGTTTATTTTCAAAAAGGATCATGTTAGCCGATTCTTATATATATCTAAAACTGCTCAGTTGATGTTAAGACAGTATGTTTTATTTGATAGATATTTAAAAAAATGTTTGTATTATAATAGCGCCGTAATGAATTGGCACATGTTCTAATTTAAACATTCATTTTCATAGGGCTACATAATTTGATGATTACTAACTACAATATAATGTTGTATTCGAGTGATTCTAAGTGGCATCACATGTGTTCATGAAGACAAGTAAAAAGTTATAACTGCTTTCGATCATTGTATAATAATAATTCAGGATTCTTGTCGGTTGCACAATGTATATTAATTTTTTATACATTGTTTATAGGTTTGCTGTATTCCTCCTGATAACCAATAACGTAAAATCATTCAATTTTGATGGATTTTGCTCTCAAATTTGTGGACAGCAGTATTAAAGGATTAGCCATTGCCCTATAATTGTTGGAGTGTAGATAAATTTGTGATTATTTTGTTTTAGTATTTAGTTCAACCAAAACTAAAAATATAAGATAAAAAAAATTAACGCTTCATTTCTTTATTTTATTATTATGTTTCACAAAAGACACTAATTAAAATGTAATGCTGCAAATTTGATTAGTTTACAGTAGCACAGTCATGTTAATCCCTCGTTGTGTTTTTTTTACAATTTTTAGTCTTCAGGCAATCAGTAGTGACATTTATTTAACTGTGTATGTGGTTATGCAAATCTAAAATAGTTTGCAGCTTAAATTGACCAATCATTTTCTCAGAAAATGTCTCACAAAAGTGTACATTTACAGAAATAATGTACACTTTATGAATGGAGTCAGTGGGCATGACGGAGTATAAATTCCAGAAAACATCAAGTTGATAACATTACATGTCAGGATTCTGTCTTCATTTAGGTTATATAGCCGGAAAGAAATATAACGAGCAAGGAAGTGTTTCTTCAAATCTGTGTCTTCCATATACACCAACATGGGGTAACTATACGGACGGTGTGAACCAACCCTCGGCCAGTATTTACGGCACAGAGATTGATATAGTTGAACCAAGTCATATATTTCCATATTTGGTGAATAATAACAACCTGCCATGTGCGATGTGTAAGTCCACCAGAAGAACATCAGTAATGATTCCAGCTCGTACTAACTGTTATAAAGATTGGTCAATAGAATATACTGGATACTTAGTGTCTTCAAAGAATGAGCATGAATCCTACGATGCTATCTGCTTAGATGCACGTCCCGAGTTTGTTCCTGCAGGGGGTACGGATGACAATGAACATGTGTTGTATCTTATTGAAGCACGCTGTGGCAGTCTACCTTGCCCACCCTACGTCGATGGTCGCGAGTTAGCATGTGTTGTATGCACGATTTAATGTCCAAACATGTTCAAGTAAAATAAAATCGGTGTATTTAAATATTGGTTTATTGTAATTTAACTCATATTAGAAGAGTGCTCGAGACACGTCGTTGTGGAAAGGCGACAACTTCATGAGTGTGTACCTGTATGAGCTGATCCCGATCAGATTTGATGCACAGAGTTAAGTTCGACTGAGATCTTTGTAATGCGTGGCCATTTGGTTTTATGCCTGTATTTATCACAGGTAACTGTATCGTTGAAAACGAAAAAAAAAATGTTCTAAATGAACCTGAATTTCAATCATTCAAAAACAAAATTTGACAATCAATATCTCCATAAACTAATCATATTCATATACAGCATCGTTTAAAGTACTTATATGCCAGATCTTATCACAATTGGTCAAATAGTTAAAAAGTTATACTATAAAATGTAGATACTGTTTCAATCCAATTCATATGGTGCAATCAACACAAATCCATATGGCCGTCCCCCACAATTGTTACACCTGCGACAGTTAAAGTATACCTTTAAGCAATGCAATTAATGATATGAAGTTACATTTTGGCTAACATTCATCTTATAACATTGTTTGTGTAAACACACATCCTTTTATTGAAAATTGGTATGCATAAAGCAGTTTTTTTTATTAAAAACAAACTGCACCTCTTGAACCGGCTCGTGGATTTCTGTACCAACTGACCTTTTCAAAAAAAAATGTTCTCGTTTTTTTTTCTTTTTTAACGATACAGTTACCTGTGGAATTTATAGTAGCATATACAAACGTATTCTAAAAAGATATCACTGAAGCATGATAAAAGTATACTGTGCATTGACTAAACACGGACTTATCACAATTTGCTTATCTCCTGCCGATGTAATTGACAGATAAAGCAACAAGAGAATAGCCAGGCAAATACTAGTATGGCGTTGGTAAAGCTCGCCAAAATTAATCCCTTTTCAGAAAGTGGGGTTTTATGGCCGGTTACTGCACATTGCCCTGCAATAGCATAGCCATCTACAAACCCGTACCTGGGGCCTTATTCACCAATGTTGTAAGTCTTAAACTCGGACTTATATTAAAATTGAGAAAATTTCTTTGTAATAAGATGTAATTCCATGTGAAATGTTATCTGATTATTTGTTGTAACCCATGCAATATGTATACCCATTTTTTTAAACCTTGGCAAATCAGGGAAAGCAACTATGTTTGACTATTTTGAAGTCAGTGCAGAGTTACTTCCCTTATCAAATAAGGGGGAGCAACTGTGCTTGAATTATTTCTAGTCAGTGCAGAGTTACTTCCCTTGGCAAATCAGGGGAAGAAACTGTGTTTGACTTATTTTAATTCAGTGCGGTGTTACCTCCCTTAGCCAATCAGGGAAAGCAACTGTGTTAGACAGGTGCGGAGTAACCTCCCATGGCAAATCAGAGGAAGCATCTGTGTTCGACTTGTTTTTAAGTCGGTGTGGAGTGACCTCCCTTGACCAATTTCAGGAGAAGCAACTGCGCTCCAACTATTTTATAAGTCGGTGCAGAGTTTTCTCCCTTGGCCAATCAGGGAAAACAACCGCGTTCGACTTATTTGAAGTTGTTGCCGAGTTACCTCCCTTGACCAATTTTAGGGGAAGCAACTGTGTTCCACTTATTTTTAAGTCGGTGCACAGTTTTCTTTCTTTGCCAATCAGGGGAAGCAACTGTGTTCAACTTATTTTAAGTCGGAGCAGAGTATCTCCCTTGGCCAATCAGGGTAAGCAACTGAGTTCAACTAATTTCATGTCATTGCAGAGTTACTTCCCTTGGCAAATAAGGGGAGGTAGCTCTGCTAGACTTATTTTACGTCGGTAAGATATATTGGTACCTTTTGGAACACCTAACAACGCAAGGCCACGATTTCAGACATAGTTAAAAATCAAACGAGAGTCCATCAAACCGACACCAACATGATAGGGGGTCAGACTCCTGTTGGCCTATCGAGCCTGTTCCCCCACTCAGAAAATTCTGGACCGGGGCCTGCCAGCCACCTTGCATACAACGTTCAGGGACAGGGAAAACGAAGTACAAGTAACGTTAGCACGTTTTCATGTAAACAGATGCTAAGTGCTGATCTCCGGGAACGAGAAAGGGTATCTGGACGAACGCGACACGATCCTATGGGCGAGGCAAGGACATTGGTCACCGCCGAGAAGTCTCAGGAACCAATAATGTGGACAGCGATGACGAAACAGGGCAAAATAACAATACAAACAGTACGAAATGTGGAATAAACGTAAGGCTATGGATATGGATTGTGATTATGTGTCTTATATGTATTCTAAATTGGAATAACTTCTGATAAGGATTATTAAGATAATATGACAATAACTGTTTATTTTGATTAAGTAAGATGAGGGGGTTATTTCAAATTTATGTAGGCCCACCCCTACGGGCTTATAAGAACGTTTTAAATATCGCGGGGAAAATTTTACCGGGTTTCGAGTGACGGCCTTTTTCATTATCCCAAGTTCCGGATAGTCCGGATTGGTATGGACTTTAACACAATCTCAACAACAAACCAAATCGCTGATCAAGCCAAAACGCGTCATAATATATTTGCTGTTATTGATACAATTTATTGTTACTGGAGTATGGCAACTAAAGCAATGAAGACTAAAGCAACCGACATCCCGGAGTGCCCATACGGTGCCAAATGTTATCGCAAGAATCCGCAGCATTTAGCTGAATTTTCTCACCCGAAAAAGGCGAAAACTGACACTGTCACTGACACACCGGACGTTGTTGATGGTCCTTCCACGGCATCGTTATCCACAGCAGACGACAGCATTTTGCCTGAGTGTAAATATGGTGCAAAATGTTACAGGAAGAATCTGATGCATTTTGCTGAGTATTCGCATCCTACCAAGGTGAAGGATGGTGCACAGAATGACAGCGACACAGATGAACTGTCAGACGAGGAAATAAAAGTAAAATATATCTTCATGTTTACTTGTAGATATATGCATCAGTCAGTTGCAACCACGCCCCAAGGGATTATGTGTGTGGATTTTTCATTTGGGTTGTCAAAACCCTCGCCATTAATTCCCCCCGCTCGCAGGGACAGCTGATGGTAAAATCTCCGGTATTTCCATCGAACCTGACAACTAAATATTGTCCCAGGGTATAAATCCTGAACATTTCCCCGCAGTGGGGGAGGCAAGCTGGAAGGTAAGAACATTGACATTTCCCCGACTATCCACCGTCCCTCACCGGGTTGGGGATGGGGCGTGGTAGTAATTGACTGGTGCATAATCGAATATATTTTCATGCATAGTTCTGACAAATGTTGTATTGATTTAGATCAATTGGTAAAGTATCAGATAGACTACAAGTGGTATCTAGACAAGCAATCGTTTGACTATTGATTGAGGTTCTTTCTGAAACGCTTTTCAGTGTTTCCTACTCAACTACTTGAACTAGAGTAAAGATGAGCTGGTAAGTAACCCAGAGGTAGTCTTGCGTGTATCTTTTTGGTTCGGAAAGGGCTAAGACAGCGACACCAATTTTCTTCTATTACACCACTGTCTCTTCTAATTGATGTCCCTTGCAAAACACGGGACCCAATTGGAAATAAGTGCTTGCAGTTTTATGGGCTATCCTTGACCACAACATTATAACAACACAAGTGAACCACACATTTCTCAGATTAATTAACAGGTTTTATAGCAACGACGATATTCTGTCAATAAGGGGATAGTCTAGTCTATAGAAATATAGCAAAGTCAGCAGAGTTCTGTACTGTTGTTCAAGAATTGCTTGGTTTGAGCCTTGATGACCTATGATAAGGCACCAATCAACTGACTCCGGGATGGGGGATTTTGCCTTTTGCTTTTTTCGAACCCTGGGTAAAATCCATAGGATAGACAATGAGTATTGCAGGTTTCGAAATTTAGACGCGATGTTTACCAGCAATATGAAATGTCTGTCCGACTTAGAACATGAGACTGACTAATGTGCATATTTACAGTTATACTAAGGCCATATTGTGCTATGATTGGCTATTGTTGATTATCTTGGTCTAACTACTGATATACAACCATTGCTGCTTTACATAACATTATTTCATGGTTTAACTACTGATATACAACCGTTGCTGCTTTACATAACATTATTAAATGGTCTAACTACTGATATACAACCGTTGCTGCTTTACATAACATTATTTCATGGTTTAACTACTGATATACAACCGTTGCTGCTTCGCATAACGTCATGTTTTCAGCTAAAGAAATGAGTAAAATGTGTTCAGAAACACACATCCATGTAGGATAACGTTTTACTACACATGTGTGTGGTATAAGATTATACATCCTTGCTATTCCCACCCTGATACAAAGAACGTCATTTGATAAAACATTATTTCTTGTTTTCAGCCAAATAAGGGAGTGAAAGGTGTTCAGAGTTCTGACATTTTGAAGCGAGGAATGTCGTTGGTGAAGTCTTACAGTAAAATGACAGAGGACGAGCGGAAAGAATTAATTAAAAAAGCATTCGAAGCAAAGAAACAGCTTCAAGATGAGTTAGACAAAACCAAAGAAGAAATGAAGAAAATGGGAGAAAAAGTAGAAGAGTTGAATAAACAGGTGGATTTTTATTTACATAAATTTACATGTATTTAATGCTGCAATTTTATTTAAATAATCTCCTTAGAACATGAAAGTATACCAGATTTATATTATGCCCTTTTCATGCGACATTTGATCAACGGCACTCCATATAGTAATGGCGTCAATTTTCCTACAAAACTGAAATAGACCTTGAAAGAAAAATAATATAAAAAATATTGATGACACAGTTATCTGTGCAAGTGAGGTAATCATGTGATACAAAAATCTTACATTGAGTTTATTTTACTTGGCATTGCCTAATATTTTATGCAACATGTTGAAGAAGCTCCATATGGAAGACCCCTTTTGTTATATTGTCTATGTGTACTGTATACCAGTTGCAACAGGACTGTTGTCTAGAAGAGAATATCTTTATTTTCCAATTATTGGCTATTTCTGGCATACAATAACATTTCAAGATACACAAGTGTGTGAAACAAGGCATAACATTACAAAGGCTTGATTTATGATTGGGAAACACAAATAACTAATAGAAAAAAAAACACGTAATCTTGAATACAAGTGAAAATAATGAAACGCAACAAACTAATGGCAACATACATTTTAAAGATAATTGATGCATATCATGTAATGAGGCACACATTTCAGACAAGGCTTAAGATGGTGAAAGTATTGTTGATACTAATAGGATAATAATGAAAGACATAATATGATTGTGTCTAATGTATGCAGGTTGCTACAGGACTGCTGATGATGGAGGGAGAGAAAGAGGTTCTTGAAGGCAAAGAGGTGAAATACTTTGAGTTAAAACCCGAGAGATCATACAAGGAAGGCTCGGCTGCTCAGACACATTTCCGTCTGGCAGAATCTCAGTTTTATCGCCTTCTGTCTGGCTCCGGCAATGCTGGGTAAGTGAGAGTATCAGATAAGGCCGAAAGCAAAATTATTAAAGTATAGTTCTCAGGTAACACAAACTACACTATTTTTTGCCCCTGCCTTAAACATTTTAATGGCAGTTTGCTAGAAGTCAATGCTGTTGATTAATTATCAAGTGTATAAAATCAATAAAATGATTTGAGATGAAATAATTTACCATAAGTTTTCAGCATGTTGCCAGAACATTTATTGTAACCTGATATTCTATTTAGTTATCTCCCTTACTACATGTTCTTATATGGCGATTGTGCCAGGAAGTTCCTGGAATAGTTTACTGCTTCATCACAAAGTTAGGGTTTAACACGCTTTAGTTCATCTCCAACCTTTAGGCATTGAGGCTAGCCATGTTAGGGGAATGAAGTCAACCCTATATTGTTGATGATATGTTGTCTAGTAAATATTCTTTAACTTTAAATTGGCCTGAACTTCCTTTGTTAGATGTAGTATGAAAATGACTAAGAATGGTGAAGGTTGGTACATGTTATATATATATTTTTGCAGAACAAGCAGATTGACCAAGGTTGAGTATGTTGTGAACCCAGAACTGGCTAGAGAATTCAAGTAAGTTTTTTAACTATCGACTTCTCTCATACCCTCATGTGATGATGGATAACATCAGAAATGAGGTGTCGAGAGTTGGAAAAACTTGTTTCATCATTGACCTTAAATAAATGAGTATGAAATAAAATATAACTATGGATGATAATAGAGGTATGTAGTGGAACACACAACAGTACACACATTTCAGTGCAATTACCTCCCTTTATGCACCAGTCAGTTGCATCCACTGCCCCCGACCCTGGAGATGGGCCGGGATTTTTTCTTTTGGGTTGTATAACTCCACGGCCCTGCCAGGGACAGCTGATGGTAAAATATCTGGTATTTCCCTGGCCCCCTGACAACTAAATACTGTCCCCAGGGATTGGTTCGTAGAAAATATTTCCAACATTTCTCCAGCAGTGCAGGGGAGGCTTGAAGGTAAAACACGGTTGTCTCCCAAGTTCTGCCTGAGGATCTGGGAGGGGGGATACAACTGATTGGTGCATTATGGTATCAAGCACATTTTGTAAAACTTGTAGGTATTAATAATTGTGTAGAGCAGTAATTATTGACATACTTAATTTATCCATTATGGGAAAACCCGTCAACACCCAGCTTAACACTAAATCTTATTGTTTTAAAGGAAATGTCGTGAAAAATTGAAGACGTCCAGAGGAGAAGAGTTTTCCTACCCAGTGTTAGGGTTCCATGGAACAATAGAAAGTAATATAACACCAATTTGTGAAACTGGATTTAAAATTCCAGGTAAGAATTTGCTTTTCCTTCATTCTACATCAGAGATATCCTCACAAATCAGTGGTTAGTCAAGTCTCTATACTACGCCGGTTCAACGAGAATGCATTGCTTTGACAAGCAAGTGATTTCAAGTGATAGACAGCATGACCATGAAGGCTTCAAGTACAAAATTTGCCATTTGATTAATCAAACCTACATTGATCTTATAGTTAATCCCCGAAATTATTCTACCACCCAATTACACAACTAGATTTTATCCTTCCATGTTTGGCAATCTGTGAATTTACAACCCTACATATGGTGATAAATTTTTACAAAAATCAAAATTTAATGCCTATGCACATACTGCAAAATCATATAAATGTTGATTGGACGCAATTTTGTGGTTTTAGTATTATAGTAAAAAACATCATTTCGATGGACCTTAATTCGTGGATTTTGCTTTTCAGGTTATAAATGTAAGTGTCAAAATTATTTTTGACAGGTTTAAATTTCATGGTTGAGGTGAACCACGAAATCAACGAAATTGAATCCCCATGAAAATTAATATTTTCAATAAGTAATACTAATGAGTGAACCATCCCCCTCCAAAGAATATTGCAGACTACCGTTTACTCAGATATACCCAGTTACACCTAGATAATCATAGTTTCCTTAATGGACGAGCTAATGTTTACAACCGTTATCAATTAAGTTTAAACAGACTTTAACTGATTTGGCTATATTCATTGATACACAGGTGATTCGGGTCATCAACATCGTACTGATACTGGCTGGTATGGTAAAGGTGTTTACTTCAGTGAGTACCCAGCATACTCCATGGGGTATATACAAGGTTCTACTAAACTCTTACTCTGTCAAGTTTTACCAGGAAAGGTATGTTGTTGGGATTTTTTTCAGCAATTTTTTTTTTCAGCAGTTGTCATTAATTAAACCTTTCGGTCAAAGATAACCCATTTATGTATAAGGAGTAAGCACTTATTACATTTTCAATTGGGTTCTCGCTGAAGGGACTGAAAGAAGAGGAGACAGAAGGGTGATACAAGGTATCCAGGCACTCTGCCCTAGCTCAATCCGAAGAGACATTGTAATTTTGTTCCATTGTTCAACCACTTCTTTAATTGAAAAAAAACCAGTCACCCTGGTCACCTCATTCCTGTTGACATGATGCTATGATAAAAGACACCCCAGATTCCACCGTATTAATGTATTTGCTTGAGATCTGTGAGGGTGTTTGTGTATTTAATTTTGTCATGCAACAACCATTTCCAACTTTTGGACTTCCATGGGGCACACATGTTTTACATGTACAAACATCTCTTGTTTGACCTTTGAATTTTTTCACAAGGTAAGCTTGCTAACATTTTGAAGGTCAATTAAGACTTGATGTTTTCTCTGTCTTCAGGTATTCCAGTGTACCAAACTCATTCATGGAGCCTCATTAAAATCTGGCCATGATTCTCATATGTCACCTTGCAAGAAGGAGCTCGTCATCTTCAACAAGTATCACATACTCCCATCCTATATTGTTCACTACGGCAGTTCTAATGTGGAATTTAAGTATACTACAGTATGTATAATATTGAACACTACGGCAGTTCTAACGCGGAATTTAAGTATACTACAGTGTGTATAATATTGTTCACTACGGCAGCTCTAATGCGGAATTTAAGTATACTACAGTATGTATAATATTGTTCACTACGGCAGTTCTAATGCGGAATTTAAGTATACCACAGTATGTATTATATTGTTCACTATGGCAGTTCTAATGCGGAATTGAAGTATACCACAGTATGTATAATTTTGATCACTACGGCAGTTCTAATGCGGAATTGAAGTATACTACAGTATGTATTTCAACATTATCTAGATATAATTCAAGTAAACAAATATAGGAAAGCATTGAAAAAAATTTAGAGTGTCATCTCATAGACTACAGATTGAAGTTGGTTGTTGGGCCAAGCCAAATTGAATACCTGTCCCAGAAAGAAAATGTAAATTTTGTAATTGTTTAGAAGATGAATTCCATTTCCTGTTTGAATGCAACCTATATGGTAATCTTAGAAAACAATATATCCCTGCATATTATAGACGGCATCCAAATATTTTAAAGTTTAGAGACTTGTTACAGTCTTGTGATGTAAAGATTTTGAAAAATTTAGCTGTCTATATTTTTAAAAGTTTTGAATTAAGAGAACAATCTTAATGCATGCATTAGGCCAACGTATTCTGTTGTAGTCAGGTACATTCTATTTTTTCATATAATATACTTGCTACTTAGCCTCAGATTTGATTATTTAGTTTGACTGATAATGTTAAGGTGTTGTAACATTCACTCTCACCACTTGATATTCTCGATATTCAGTATATAATTTGTTTGTATGCGCAGTTTATTAACATGTGTAATTGTGAGTATGAGTGCGTGTGTGCGTGCGTGCATGCGTGCGTGCGTGAGTGCGTGTATAGACGGAATGTGCATGAATGTATGTATGTGTGTGTGTCTATGTTTTGCATGAGTATTTAGATTTGTTATATATATATCTATATCTATTTCTGTTGTCATTGTAAATACGACCCATGGGCATAATGCCTTAATTTCGGAAAATAAACTAAACTATATTATATTGTTCATGCACTACGGCTGTTCTAATGCGGAAATTAAATATACTACAGTATGTATAATATTGTTCACTACGGCAGTTCTAATGCGGAAATTAAGTATACCACAGTATGTATAATATTGTTCACTACAGCAGTTCTAATGTGGAATTTAAGTATACTACAGTATGTATTATATTGTTCACTACGGCAGTTCTAATGCGGAATTTAAGTATACTACAGTATGTATTATATTGTTCAGTACGGCAGTTCTAATGCGGAATTTAAGTATACTACAGTATGTATTATTATGTTTGCTGTTTCAAACCAAAATATGCTTTTTGTCTTCCTTTTGTTAACAGTAACAAATGAATGAATATAAAAAAAATGATATGCAGATTGATAATTGAAAGTTGTATTTTACAAAATCAGTCTCCCAAATACAGATATCATTTCAGACAGCAGACTTTGATTGAATGTGGACTGAAAGTATACATGCTCAGCTAGCGTGCCATGGTTTCAAATGCAAGGATGCTAGTAAACATGTGGTTAAGTTTGCAAGCATGCAGTTAAGCTTGCAGCAAACGTTCAAAATCTAAATAATTTTACAAGCGTGCTGCACACATGCCTGTATGCTTGTCTTGATTCGAAATGCTCAATAAGCTTGCCACGGCAACCATCAGACGATCTTCGGGCAAGTTTAATGAAGGTTGCCATTTCGGAATGGGTACCTAGCTTTATTAATCACTAAAATTTAATACCAATTTGAGTATTATTGTTAAATTACTTTTTGAACGCCCCCATATTCGCAAATATCCCTTTCAGGATTCTGCGACACCGGAACCAAAAGCCAAAGCAAGTACTAGCAAAGTCAAAGCAAAGGGTAAAGGAAAGGGGGCGATGCCTACAGATCCAGATGATTTACATGATGAGGAAATTGTTTGCAATAAATACCATATTGCTATTACCAAAAAGGCTTCTAAGTAAGTATCTATCTATATTTGTTTGAATTTAATAATGTAAACCAAGAAATTGTTCCTCAGAGTAGCTAGTGGTAGAAATTGGCTAAATTAAGTAGCCGCAAAAGTGCCCAAAACATTAACATGGACATCGCAGGAGGCTTAAAACATGAAAGTTTGTAGTCGCAAATATGCTGATGATTGGCAAAACGTGAAAGATAGTATTCGAGAAAGCAAATGGGTTTACATGTACTGAAAATACCAGCCGTCTTGAAGAACTGCAACATTTTGTAATTAATAACATTCTGCAGGGTTTGTTTGTATTGTGTATAGGTATGTGGCCTTATAATTTACAAATTTATAAAAGATGAAACAAGATTGCACTCAGCATCTGGATAAAATATTAGCAAAGTTTGTAAATTTGTGAAATCCACCAGTAATCCACATAGGCAATTGCAAATTTTTTATATTTTTCCATATTTTTTTTAACATTTTTTTCTTATCAATAATTCAGTTACCTGTGGTTGTCTATAGTCACTGACCTTAAAAACTTTCTCTGTAAATCCTTTCTATCATTTACAGATGTTTGAATGGTTATCAGGTACAGTTTACGGGGACATTTAATGGTACACAGAAGGAGATGAGAGATCTCGCAGTAAAACATGGAGCTACTGGGGGTATGTACAGGCCCTTTTCTGCCCCTTGGGGAAAAGGTCCCAGCCAAATTTGGGAATTTCTTGTTGCTAAATTTTCCAATTGAGTAAAAAATTAATCGACTAAATGGATGTCACAAAGTTTATCTTACTTGTTCTTAACAACAGTGAACTGATCCACTTTAAATGACACTTTACCTGACTTTTATATACCAAGCCTAGCTGTCAAAAATACTTCAAATTCAAGTTAATATGTCTGCTTGCATTTCAGGTACAAAAGCTGTGTTCAATCTTCTTATTGCATCACCTACAGAAGTGGAAATTCAAACTAACAAAGTAATACAAGCAAATAAGAAAAGTGTAAGTGTAACTTTATCAAAAATTCCTTTGTCTGAATATGCGATAAATACTGCAGGGCTAGCAACGAGAGCAAATAAAGCAATGCTCTGTTCTGTTCTGTAGCATCATTAATTTTCTAGGGGGATAAAATTTCATGGATTTTGTGGTTCACCTTCGACCACAAATTCAAATCCCATCAAACAATAATTGTGATTTATTACCTGAAATGTAAAAATCTGCAAATTAAGTCCCATTGAAATGGTCTGTTTTACCAAACCCACGAAATTTCATCCCATCGAAATTAAATTATTATACAGTATGTAAAGTCTGAGGTAGTCAGTAAGAAAAAATGACAAAATTTATGTACAATTTTGGTATGCAATTAATATGGTCAGTTATTTCTAAATTAAAACTGAATGTAAAATTTCAATATTTTAAAGGACAATTTAGTAAAATTGCTGTGAATGAATTGACATCACCACAGCAGGATCACTCTGTCTAATTGTTGAAGGTATTAGTCAATGGCTTTTTGGTACCCTGTGTCTATAATCTACCATTGAATTGGATTTAAAAGTTGATTGACAATAATTGTAATGTACATTAAATTTGGAAATTGTATTTTTTCATGGTGATAAATTGCCAATGCCAAAAAAAGTTTGTTATCAATGTTTAGGTTTGAATTGTTTACTTTACTGAGGACAAAATATGTAATTTTTTCAAGTTAGATTACAAAGGGTTCTAAGCCGTAGTTCTTTTCTTTCAGGCATCAAATGAAGCTATTAGAGCACATAAAAATGAAATTGTACACTGCATATGTTAGCTTAAATTAAATTTAGTATGCATTTACACTTTTGGAACACCCTGTACTATGATATTTTAGGTTCCAATTGTACCAGAGATGTACTTGTATGATTGTATTAACAACAAGAAGACATACGATACAGAAGCGTATGAATACAGCTATTGAGTATACCACAGTACAGATGGTGTCTATGCGGCACGTGGAATGGGTACCTTGTAGTTTGGACGCTTGTCAGCTGAGAATGGGTATCTGTGCTGCAAGATTGATAGATAGTTTTGACAATGGCTTGTCTATATTGATATATATAGAATGAGAAGATAATAGACCAATATATATTTGAAATCTGCATCATAAGGGGCTTCTTATGAGCCTATTTTCATGAACATTGGGACTTGTCATGTTAACCAAACTGAAGATGAAAATGCTTGTTTGAGTGATTGTCAGACTGTTTTTCTTGTTTTCTCAAAATATCGATTTTGTACTTACAAACTTCTCCCTCTAAGCCACCAAATGTATCTAATGAACAACTTGGAGGTAAACCTTGCCAGCGATGTTAGTACAGGGATTTATCTTATACATGTAAACCATTGACTTGAAATACTCGTAGATCTATGTATGTATGTGTAGATGTGATGTCCTACCCCTTGAACACATCATGTTATTCATTATTTATTGACGTCTTTTCCAAAAATTTCTAACTTTTTGATAACATTTGTTTTATGATATTTATAATTTATTGATTTCTTTTGTCAAAAATACATAGTTTGTTTTAACTTACAGGAGAACTTTGATGCTCCAATCAGTTTTACCCGGACACCATAGAAACCTGGAACTGATGTTCTGCAGTTATGGCAAAAGGATAATACAATGTATATTAGTAAACAGTAGATACCTCAAACACGATGTTTGCTTGAACTATTTTTCCAGTCTGAATATAGTTTCAGTCTGTAAATTTCTGCTGTTATCATTATTGTGGCATCAAATTCTTTTGTAATTGTTAATATATTAGTTAATGATTGTCTATCCTAGCTCATCTGTGGTTATTGTGTTCAATGCAAGTTATTATATCACTATCACTGTATTGTAATTTGTCATTCATCAACAAAGTATCTCATGGCTCTTTTATATGATAGTTTTAAACTGTTTGTCTTTTTGTAAGGTCAAGGTCAATTAAAAGACATGTAGGCTACAAAACTAGGCTGCTGTCCAAACCAAAGAATGATGGATCTCTGTTAAACGAATACGTTTTTGATAATTATATATGCTATATACACAGGTAACAGTATCGTTGAAAAAGAAATTTAAAAAAAAATGAAAAAAAAAATTTTTTCCCGAAATTTAGGTATTATATACAAGGTATATTTGCAAGGAAATTGAGAGCAAAATCGATAGGGTGCAATTTGTTTTCATAGACTACGGCATTTACGTGAGTTAATTAATGTACAAAAAGGCTGTGTGGGGGACAAATACAGCATAATGCCTTGCAAACATTTGAGATCATGCTTTACATTTACCTCAAAACGATCAAATGCATCGTTTAACTCGAATTACGCTGCAAGGACGGCCGATGTGGTTTTTAGAGTGTCCGACGACTAGAGATATTCCGAATGTATTTTTATAACCAATGAAAGTCGTTGTCACAAAATGGAAATCATTCGCAACTTTCAGACAAACATGGTGAAAATAAAAACATTTTGACTAAATAAAATGTGCAGACGATTTGTTTCGCGGCTAATACGGAAGCTCGCATATTTCACCACGGTAAATTTGTTCAAACTGTTGCGTCCTTCAATTCTACCGCATTATTATGCTTATTCATGACGATAAATACAAAATATGAAGGTTTTTATCCTTGAAATTTGTATTTTTGGTTTTATTGGAATGCACCTTTCGAACCGGCTGGACACAGGGATCTAAACTTTATTGCATAACTTTTTAATAAGTTGATCAATTTCGATGGAATTTTGCATGCGAGTAGTTTTAACAATGTTGCGTAAGAATATAATTAGTTATCGAATGTATCGAAAGCTAATTTTTGTTTTTTGATACTTTGAAAATCTGTGTTTTTAGGGCAAATATACCTTGTATATAATACCTAAATTTCGAGAGAGAAAATTTTTTTCAATTTTTTTTTTTTTAATTTCTTTTTCAACGATACTGTTACCTGTGGCTATATACTGTAAAATCATTTAATTTCGATGAGACAAAATTTCGCGGTTTTAATAAAAAAGACCATTTTGATGGGACGTTAATTTGTTGAAATTGCATTTCAGGTAATAAATATAAGGGCCAAAAACAGTGTTTGATTGGATTTGATTTCGTGGTTAAAGAGGAACCAAGAAATCCATGAAATTTAATCCCCCAAGAAAAATAATTATTTTCAGTATATATCAGGGTAGGGTAGAGACATATTGATTGTTTTGAACATGTGTCTGAATGGGTGGATGAAATGAACAAATATTGGCTGCACTAAGTCTTGTTCTCCTTAATTGTTAGACTTCAAGGAAATCTTTCATAATTATTTTGAGCTTAAGCCTAGTTGCAACATTCTCATACATTTGTGGTTAGTCCAGTTTCCGGAAGAAAAAATACGCTGGTTGAACAAGAATGTGTTGCAAACATCTTCTGGAATTTTAGGTCTAGTGATTTCTGCTGGAGTTACTACCCTTTCTGGGAGATATTCACTCTTGTTTGAAAAACCTTTCTATTTATGATTCTGGGTCATTTTAAGTACATCTTATAAACATCTAAGTGTTTTTGTTCATTTGTATGTTTTCATTTCCATCTTATTTATTTGTTTTCTGCATGGCAACAAGTTTAACTTAACTATAGGTATGTTTCTAGTACTATTTAGAACATTATGACATATACATTGTATGTTTGTAAGCTTGAAAAAGCTGTAAAAAGCTGATCATGTGTTTATGCTGCCATAATCAAATCAAAATATCATGATTCCATACAGTCACTTGAATGTCCGGCTATATTCTTATTTGCTGAAGTAAAATCACCTGTATTGCAATCTTAAAAATCAAAATTTTAAAGTTACACAAAAAGAACACACTAATTTCTAATCATATGTAGATATCCAGCATTTTTTCTATGTGTTCTAAGGCAGCTATTTTCTCTCAGGATGATGTCTGGGATATCTGACCAGCTTTTTATTAAGTGTGTTCCCTGTTCATACTCTGAGTCCTGAATAAGCTTGTGTAAATATTACATGTATATGCTAACCACACTTTTAACAAAATTACTAAGGGTTCATTTTTATCATTATTAGTTCATTAAGAATGCTATAGAATAACCAATGTTTCCTTAAGTTTTGTGTAATTTGATATGATTTTTATGCCCCCCGTATCGAAACATCGGGAGGCATATAGTGCTTCACCTGTCTGTCCGCTCGTCCGTCCGTCCTGGTTAACCCAAATTGACCGCTTCTTCTAGCATTAATATGGCTTGCTACTATGCTTTCAAACTTGCACGCCTATATCACCTGACTCGATTTTGACCTTCATCTTGACCTAATTTTGGACTTAGACTTATAAGCTTTTTATGGGCATCACTTCCACAGGGGCATAAGCGTTTATTGGACGCTGTCTTGTTTAATATAAAGTTATGGTTAGAACATTTTATCAAACTGTTATAGATGTAGTTGCAAGTCTATTAACTGTTGTTATGTTTGTAATATCAATTTTGTTTTGAATTGTTTAGTTTAGTATGCCTTGTTTGTAAGTCTTGCTTGTTATTTTCTATAGTTTTAATATATTTTGTTGACTAATTTATGTATATTTATAGCATGTATTTATGTGTCTGCATAATTTTGTGCAATTGTTTAACACAAATATTTTATTCATGACATTTTATTTATTTTTACCATCATTTGACAGGAGTTACATTTTACAATGTGTTTTCTAACATTCATTTTGTACTGTTTTATATATCATTAAGGATTCATCAGAAAAGAAGTTATGGTCCCAAATTCACTCATATTTCGACGCCTCCATAAAATCATACCTTTACGGTTCATAGCACTTTTAAGGCCAATGAGTCACCCTTTATTTTAACTACCTTTGGAGGAAATTTCAGTATAATTTATTTGGAGCCCTTTATTGCCTTCATAAAATCATACAGATACTGTTCACAGCACTTTTAAGGCACTTTTAAGGCCAATGAGTCACCGTTGATTCTTACTACCTTTAGAAGGCTAAATTCCAGAATAATTATTTTGAGCCCTTTACACCAACATGAAATTAAACAGTAACTGTTATAGCACTTTGAAGGCCAATGAATCACCTTTGATTGTTACTACTTTTTTAAAAAAGCTAAATTCCAGTGAAGCAGCATAGATTTATTTATTCACCTTTGAAATACAGTATTATATTTGTATTGTTATGCATATTTATGTGCCATGTTGACTAATATTTTTCATATACTTTATTTTTTATAATCATATTTAAACCTTTTACTGTCCTTTAGTGAGTGATTGTTTACACGTTTGCTTGCATCATAGAATAAAACATGTAGAATACGACTGTTCTTTTCTTTTGATATTTAGCCATTCCACTGCACCAATGTGTACAGATTTGCAATTAAATCTGCAAATGTATACCAAAATGTCTGTCCATGGGCATAAAAAATTCCCATTTTCAAGGGCTGTTTTCAGCAGTTTAACTGTTTAACCACCCTTTTTAACTTTCACTGGACATTAGGCTACAAAAGAAACCCTTGGCAGAATATTTATCTCCTTGTGCCTTATCGATCTATGGCGCTCAGGAATATCAACATGCACATACTCTGCCCTCACAGGCACCGACATACACCTTGGTCAAGTGGAGTATGTGGGTTATTCTGGTTCAGAGAAATTAACCAGTGGTCCAGATGAGGGCTGAACCAAGGGCCTCTGGGTCCTAAAGCATGCACCCTACCTCTAGGCAACCCTCTACCACAGGACATAAGAAGTGCTATAAAAGCCACAAGTTTCTGTTGTAGAACAGCTAAAGTCTCAACAACACCCTAGCACGGAAAAGCTGCAATTCGGTGTAGAGCTCGATGTAATGAACCATTCCTTCATCATTTTGATACGCTGTACACTGGTGTGGTATTTGCTAGCACTTACTGCTTGCCAAAAAAATCACTGGGTGACAAACCTTACCCTAAAAGGCTTTTACTTCTACGTTTTGCCTTGAGTTCGGTTACCGTAGGCCCTGTGTGACAGGCGCTTGGTATTACTGTACGAGAAGGGATTCGGGATTCACACATAAATGCCTAATGAGTTTTACTGACCCATTCAATAGGGGTGACACTGTAAACTTACAAACTACATTTTGAAGTTAGATATGAAATGTATGCAGTTCAGCGTTCTCATTCTTGCAGTTACAGCTATTTTTGTGAGATAATTCAGATAAATTTGTATACAGTATACACGTACCGACCCTGACACACATTGCACATGCCGTGTACGAACAAAAACATTTTTCTACTGTCTCGTGCATATGCAAATTTGCCCATATGTACAGGACATGGTGTACTGTTACAAATTTGTTTTAGTTTACAAGTATCTGTGCGGAAAATATATGCCATCGGGAACAGGGATTCCGCAATTTTCTAATGACTTCCCCGAAACTTTCCCTTTCCCACTAAACCACTTTCCCATTGCTTTCTGGTGTTCATTCATTAAATCGGGAGAACCTAGGCATACGTAACGTGACAGTATATTTCTGATTGCAATGGATTGCAAGTAAGTACTTGTCTTACTTGAAATGTTGGACATCCACGTGGAAAGGTGTGATATGTGCACTTCGCGAACCCATGTGCACTGGTCTTGTATGTGCACATAAACACCACAATATTGTTGTAGGCAACGAAAAACCATATTACACAAATGTATCATCTGTTAGCTGTTCCTGTGTGTACATATATTACACGATGTGCAGTGTTCATGGTGTTGTGCAGTGTAGATCGGTTGTAAATTACACGATTATATATGATACTGAACTGCTTTTTGTTTGCGTTGATAACAATAAGTTCATAGCGAACTAGGGCATTAGCTCGACCACACTATCACATAATGTAACACTTAGATGATAAATACATAGGCCTATGATTTAGAACCAGGGTGAAAATTATAAAATACGGATTATCCAGGATACGGATATTAAAATGGCGTCAGGAAAACCACGATTGCAACTGGTACCAAAGGTGTATAAAGGAATCGTAATGTTTGAGTGTGAATTTGATACAATACAAACAATGGATACCCGAGATGATGATATTTGGGTTTGCAGTTATCCTAGATCGGGTGGGTATTATTAAAATTATATCTAGTATAACTGAATATGGGTGACACGGTGGTCGAGCGGATAGCCTGCTTGACTACTGATTGAGAAGTCTCTGGTTCGATCCTCGACCAAGACATTTCTGAAACGCGTTTAGTGTTTCCTACCAAACTAGAGATGAACTGGTTGGCAACCAAGAGGTAGTATCGCGTGCATCGGTGCTGTACACGTTAAAGAACTAAGGTGTCTCTTCGGAACAAGCTAAGACAGCGCGCCCGGATACCTTGTATAACTCTCCTCTACTCACAACCGTATTGCATTGAGAACTTGTGTGGGTTATCCTTGACCGAAAGGTTTAAATAATTACACATACACAAAATATGAAATATGGCAAGCCCGTTCTTACATGTGAGAAATATTTCAGTAGATTAAAATACATACAGTACGATCTCTATAGAGCAACCATCCTTCGGGAGCTGCAAATATTGGTCATGACAGTAGAGTAACTTATGTTTATATCATCTTATCCAAATTTGAAAGTGTTGTAATTGAGTAGTTGTTCCATATTAAACGAAAATCATTCTGTTCTGTGAGAAGTGAAACGATGTTCCGAATATGGACGATTTCGTTTCTGTAAATTAAACACAAACTTAGACACTAGTGGAGTTACTGATACTGAAACAACCATACGTTGCACAATTTATGAGTGCGCATTGTCAAAACGTAAATAAAATGTATAGGTAAATGTGCACTGCGGTATAACGTACACCGGATATTGCTAGTAAAGTGAGTAATATTTTTAATTTTGAGGAGACCAGGGTGAGTTAAAATACGATATTTTCCAAATTACCGACTACTTATGCATATCTCAATTAAATTTTAACTTCTTCGGACATTTTTGTAACTTTATAGCCAAGTTACTATTGTATATCAGATATTCATAGAAAGGTTAAAATGATCCAGTATTATGCCGATACTCACTCGCAAATATTGACAGCTGTACTGAACAAAACGTAAATAAAATGTATAGGTATTAAAATATAGGTTATGCATGTCAATGTACCTTTATCAGTCGGGTGTAGATATTGAAAATGTAGTAAACGACCTCCTTGTTACTAATGTACAAAAAATGTATACGACAATGTCTGAAAATGAAGCCTTTACTTCCTTCAGATATGTGCCTCCGTAGCTCAATGGTTAGTGCGCTTGCCGTCTCATCTGGCGACCCGGGTTCAAATCCGGGTGGAAGTACATATATATGCCTTCCATGTTTCAGTAGAAATAAAGCAAATAAAGGCTATGCTCGGCTAAAAAATTCATATGAAAGTTTAGATGATATTGACAGCTTTACCTACAAGGTGTGCCGGCATCATGGCAAAGTCTGCAAAACGGACTAACACTCTCTTCTTACTTAACGTATTTGTTTTTATTAGTTTAAGATATTTCTTGTTTGAAGGTACAACCTTAACGCAGGAGTTAGTCTATTTGATACAGACGGGTGACTTTGACACTGCTAAAAGTGTTCAACTGGATGAGAGGGTCCCTATGGTAGATGTGAAGGACGATAGGTTCCCGTACTATAAAGGTAACAATGGATCGATTCAATAAGTAATACTAATGAGGTCTGTGCCTTTTCTGTTTTGGTGCTGGTCTTGTTCTTTCGTGTACTGTCTTTCTTGTCCGAATTTTTTTTAGAGTCTGCACCTTTGACTAAAAGCTCGAGTGGTGTCTGCCTGTTTTTAAAATACCAAATATAGGCCATGTCGCGTAATAAGTGAGTTTGTACAGTACAATGGCACGAATTCAAAATTTACAGAAAGTAAATTCAAAATATCCGCAACAACAAATGCGTTTGCCACATATTTAATTGATTAATAAAATTATCTATTAAATGTTCATTTCGTCAGGTGTCAAGTACGTGGAAGGATTGGCTTCGCCGCGAATGATTAAATGCCATCTACATCATTTTATGCTACCGGAGCAGTTACAGAACGGGAAAGGAAGGGTATTTGCATCAATTCTTTTTGTAATGACTATGCGTATTAACTTACTATTAACTTAATACAATTTAGAGAAAATCTTACTTTAGCACCGGACCGAAAGACCACATAAGACGAGCGAAGTTTTATTAGGTCCAAATCTTCTTGTTAGCATTATCAAACTAGCAACTTAACGAGCGAGAAGTTTTAGTACTAGTTTTGTTCTATTTAAAAACGGAATGAAACAACTGTCTCGCAAGTGTCAAGTTTGATTTTGACGTTAGCACTATATAAATTATAAATGCAACTTTTCAGATCGTGTACATTTGCAGAAATCCTAAGGACGTCGTGACGTCATTTTATCGTCTGATGCAGTGGGGAGACCAACTAGAGGAAGGAAAGGACAACTTTGGTGATTTTGTTAACGCTTTTGTTGATGGAACTGGTGAGTTGAACAATTTGTGGGTGAATGGAGATTTATACTCAAAAGCTACAATATTTACTAAGGAGTCCTTTAGAACTTTATCAATATTTTTTAGAAAACAAGAAAAAACTGTCCGAAAAGTACTCTTTACTTATGCTTGGAGTTATATATTTACAAGGGGTGTGTGTATCTAGGTATATAACTTATGGTAAAGCAATCTGTTTCAACTTCAGTTTGGTCAACATGACACGTTCCGATAAACACCTTGGGATGCTGATTTTAAACATGAATCAGCACTTACAACCTTCTCATTCTAAGCCATCGAGGTCGTGTATTGTTATGCCTATCGGGTTCGCGATGTTTTTGTGTTGTTTGTTTTCAAAAACCATTTCAAAATTTGGCAACATTGTAGACCGTCTCTGTACCATATCAACAGAATTCGATACTTGTTTATCTAGAGTAAGGTTTAAATAATGTATTGTTGGGGTTGTGACATACAATGTCTTAACACTAAAAGTCCATAGTATTTTGATAGGTCCATATGTCATTTGTATTATTTTGTAATTGCTATAAAACATGTATGTTTCATGCAATAAATGATTTGTATTGTATTGTATTGTATTGTATTGTATTACTGTTGTATACTTGCAGGTTATCTCTGTCCTTGGTCCAAGCATCTCCTTGGATATTGGAAGACACGTGACCATGACAATGTGTTGTTTCTCAAATATGAAGATGTTGTCAAGGTGATAAGTTTGTTGCCATGCCATTTTTATTCTAAACAATTCATTCAAACCCAATGCCAATACCTTGTTTACTGATTCCAAACTGGTAGAGACACAGTCGCAGTCCGTAACCTCCTTACAATGGGTGCTGTATTTGTAACCGCGTGGCAAGTCATACATTCTTTGAAAATTTGATAACAATGTCGATTTTCTTTCTCATAAGTAGAAGCTTTCTCAGTAGGCTATTTGACTATAATCGAAGTGATCGCGGTTTTATTTATGTTTTCAGTAGGTTTCAGTTCTTTTTGCACAAAATCGCTTGTAAAATCTAATATATTTGACTATTAATGACGTGTTTCACGTCTTGTAATTTTTGCTCTTTTCACACATAGAACTTACCAAAAGCTGTCAGAACAATCGCCGAATTTCTACAAAAGAATCTAACTGACGAAGAAGTGGAGAAGATTTGTGAATACTGCAAGTTTGACAACATGAGAACTACTGATACATGTAACATGTCTTACTATAGGGACATTAAACATGTCAATGATCATTCTGAGGGTCGCTTTATGAACAAAGGTAAGCGATGTGGTAGTGTAACTGATTTGGTGCGTGCAGACGCATAAATAGATTGTTACTTGAATTCGTAGTAGACAATAAGTATTTGTTCCATCCGTCACTGTGCTTACTTTAAAATTATGTATTCACCAATTAATGTACGAGATATGTTCAGTCATGCATATCACTACTAGATACCCCCATGTTGATATTCTTTAAGAAACAATACGAGACATAGGCTTTAACAAGAATGCTAAATGTGTATTACCGGTGTCATATTTTCTATTGTAAAATGCTATAAGAGATGTGATGTTCTATATCAGTTCACAGTTAAATATACTAGGGTTTTAATCAAAGGTAGGTATGACAAATATTAATACAATGGATTGGTTTACCATCAATACACATGCTTAATTTCGCCTGCTTTATATCATATCCAAATTCATTTGAGACAATCCCTCGGTTTTTAACGCTTAAAATTTACAGATATCCAAATAGGTCTCTGTGTGCACATCTCTATTATGGCGAAACGTTAACTTGTTTTGTTGCTTTAAATAACCAATCATATGAAATTGACAGATTTAATTAATTTCTTCTTACCTTTGTTGTTTCAGGAAAAGTTGGCACTTGGCGGGAAGTTTTATCACCGGAAACAGCTGCTCGTATCGATAACATGCTCACTGAACTTGATGGTTCGGGTTTGGTTCTCGAAGATCATTGAAACAATAGAATAGAATATAACTATATTTTATATCTTATTCTTAGCCTTCTCAGTCATACAACTTAAACAATGTCATGTATACATAAATACTCAAAGAAGAAGGAGAGGTGCCAAACTTATATTTGAACAGTATCGACAGTTTCATGCGAATACGAACAACCTAAGATATATCTTGAATTGTGTGTCAGGTGACATACTAGTATGCACTAAATGTGATATTTGTTTGCAATATGATTAAAATTAAAATCAACATTTGTATGAAGAGAACGGTCTTTTACTTTTGATAAAATTAAAGACCAAACACATCCACAGAATCATTCTAATAAATACAATGGTGTTGTTAGACATGACATGTTTCTATTTCGGTTCAGAGTATCAGGAATTTCATCATGAGTGAGGTGGTTTGCTTTCTGCTGCTCTCATTATTGATATCACACATATGAGTATTTGTAATCAATGGGTAGAGTGAGTCCTCGTTGTTTTGAGCAACAGTTTGATACAACAATTCAAAACTAGGTGACACACGTACTATAGATGTACAACAATCGTCGAGGCGTGACCTCTATAGAGATAGAATACTGAGTGTTTACTAGTCACGCCTCGAAGATTGTTGTAGATCTATACACATTGGCTGGTCATTTCTGACTAATTTGTTTATATAGTCGTAACTGTTCGATATGTACTACGCATCAAGAAGTTTGAAAATTATGAACTAAAACTCTCAAACACTTATGTTTGCTGTTTTTGGCGTTATTTTTGAGTTCGCCTTCGCAGGGAAATTATTCAAACGACACATGGCAATATTTGAGATGAGAGTTTACTCTAATTAATATGCTTCTGGAGACCGGGGTCAGGTCGATTGTCAGTGCATAGTCATATCGTCATTGAAACAAAAGTCTCAATTCTAAATTATTGGAGGCGTTTACTTATGTATCGTGTGGGCGTAGCTTATTCACAATATATAATACCATGTATCAAATTAGCATATTGCTTGCGTAAAAGCATGCATTGAATAGATAAGTTTGTCACCAAATAGTGAATCTACTTGAAGTATTACTTGTTTGAGCTGTGAGAAGTACGTTCATAACTAAAATCATGTGCCTTATAATGTCAAGACTGGGTGTATATATTTTTCTGACCGGACTCCGCCCAACTTATTATATAAGCAGATATCTGGCGTGGCTACATAATACATGGCTACAAAAGAATGTATGTGAGTATACATACGACATATGGCCTTGAAGTCCTCTATGTGAACGATAGTACGGTTTAACCTCATTGATTGGAGCGTTGATAGCAGTAGCCTACTTAAATAACCTCAGTTGTGCGTATCGGACTATATAATTTGATACTGTATGTATATTCAATACTGAAGAGGGACCTACGTAAATCTAACAGCTGTAATATTAAAAATATAGCGGTGGAGTACCAGTATCCGTCGGTACCATGGCGGAAGACAAACCACGTCTTCATTTAGCGACTAAGGTTTATAAAGGAATAACAATGTACTCAAATGAAATTGAAGACATAGAAACAATGGATATACGAGATGAGGATATTTGGGTGTGTAGTTTTCCTCGTTCAGGTAAGTTTAAATTAGTGTATGAGTATCTGCTTTAAACCGCGTACTGCTTACTTCAACAGTACGGAGTGCATGTAGGCGTGGCGCAGTGTATGCATATGTTGAAGGGGTGTGGTCATTACCATTGTAGGTGGGACTAACATTAATTTTGTATATCACTTGTCGCATATCTACATAGTTGCCTGCAGTTCATGATGTACTCGTGTCCCATTTAATAATACGTCCCGATAACTTGATGATACATTGTATGTTGGATATTGATCTTTATTTTCCATGTGTATGATCAAAGTAATTGAACACCAAATAAAGCTTAATCACAGTTATACGAATGCAACAATGAGTGGTATTCGTGCGACCTATTTTAACACCTGGGACTTAATACAATCCAGTTGATGGATTCTTGTCCTGTAGAAGGAAGAAGAAGAAGAACACTATATATTTTCATGTTTATCACACAAACCACGGCGCGAGAGTTTAATAAAGCCATTTAATAAAAACCATATTACACTACTCACTAGTGTAATAACTATGCAAATGAGGCGGCTGGTAATTCTTTATGTATTCATACTCGCTGTCAAAAATATACATAAATACAGACATGATACATAGAAGAAACAGTTCCATGACGTGATTTCGTCTAGGCTCAATAATTATGCAACACTGATCGAACTAAATGTAAGGTAAATGAAATACAGTGCTGCAGTGCTGTACTATGTTTATTTGCTCATTTATTTTTAACCGCATTACTCACTGACTTCATTCTCTTCTTAAGGGAAATACTGTCTACGTTTAGCACATTTACAGGGCTTATTTTGTGTATGTGATAAAAGAATCATACATTCGTATCTCTCTATATATAATTATTAAACTCGTTGGATAAAAGATCGGCAGAGCCTCGTATTTTATAACTTTTATCCAACTCGTTTAATAAATCTAACGTGGAAATACACTGATGTAAGAACCTCTGTTTAATTATGCAACGTTTTTCCACAGATATGTATTTCTATATCTGTGGTTATTCATAATTTAATTTCGATACCATTTGTGTCTTGTGGAAAGCCACTAAAACATAGCCAAAAACGACCGACTGGTGAGAATATGAGAAAAATGTTTCTTTACATTGCTTCCTTGCAATTGCCTTGCAATACAGTTCATTTAATTATAATATCACAAACAAGCTACACTATTAGACAACAGTAGTCTTTAATTTTTTTTGGAAGGTACAACGTTAACTATGGAAATGGTCTACTTAATACGGACTGGTGATTTTGACAAAGCGTACAATGTACAACTTGATGAGAGAGTTCCATCGATTGCAATCAAAGATGACAGATACCCGTACTACAAAGGTAAGCACATATGTTTAAAATATTATGTTTGTTATTTTTAAATGTCGATTACTTTCTAGTTATTTGTTCTATGTAATTCGAAAGTCAGATATACCTGATCATTATCTGTATGCAAGTATAAAGTACATGGTTCATATGTTGAATTCGTGCAATAGTCCTTTGAAACTAACATCGAGTGCCTTGAAACTCCCAACTTATGTCAAGAGTGGTGCTCATTCAATAATGAAATAATGTTTAATGATGGTTAAATATGATGATTCAATATGAGCTATACTTTTCTATGCCCCGACTCGCCAGACCGTCCATCCATCCGTTCGTCCGTTTGGGGTTCGTTCGTCCGAACGTTACAAAGCTTTCAAATTGATTGGCTTATGGACAAGGCTATCTTCGGGCTTATGCGTTTACTGAACGCAGTCTTGTTTGTTAATATTTACAGGGTTGAAATATGTGGAAGAGCTGCCATCACCACGTATCATTAAGTGTCATTTACATCATTTCCTACTCCCAGAACAGATACAGAATGGAAAAGGAAAGGTATGATGACACTTATATGTGCTCAGCATCTACATACGAGTGGTGATCAATATATTCGAGAACTTTCCATCAGGTCGAGTTGGTCGACAAGACTCTAAAGCGACCGAGCACCATTCCTCCGACACCTATCTACCCCAGGCAGTAATGACATTGCTGTAGAATCAATTTTTCAAACGTTTAGTAGAAGACAAGTTCTAGAATATATTTATCGCCCCTCTAGTACATTATCGCTCGAGTGAAATGCGAGTGTTTGATACCAATCGAGCTTTTCGTTCTTCTTGCTCTGCTCATTTTGTCGCATGCCAGCTGTTATTTTAAAAACTCGACACCACTGACGACCACAGCTCATGAGTAATTGTTAGCCCGAGAAATTGAGCAGTGGCACAGATGGGGTTTGAACCCGAGACCTCTGGATCACAAAAATACCTCCCTACGTCATGGCTTCCACACTCTCGATACATTTATCGAGGTATCAAATTCAAGTATGATAAAGGATCGCCATAAATGTCACCCACTTTTCGTTTTCATATTGTGTTGCCATCATATACAGTAGGAGGGCTTAACTTAGATATATGTCATCACTTTCAGATAATTTACATATGTAGAAACCCCAAGGATGTTGTGACGTCATTTTACCGCCTAATGCAATGGTTTGATCACCTAACAGAGGGAGACAATGATACATTTGATAAATTTCTTGATACATTTGTCGATGGAACAGGTAGATAAATTTCTTGATACATTTGTGGATGGAACAGGTAGATAAATTTCTTGATACATTTGTTGATGGAACAGGTAGATAAATTTCTTGATACATTTGTTGATGGAACAGGTAGATAAATTATTGATACATTTGTTGATGGAACAGGTAGATAAATTTTTGATACTTTTGTTGATGGAACAGGTAGATAAATTTTTGATACTTTTGTTGATGTAACAGATAGATAAATTTCTTGATACTTTTGTTGATGGAACAGGTAGATAAATTATTGATACTTTTGTTGATGCAACAGGTAGATAAATTTCTTGATACATTTGTTGATGGAACAGCTAGATAAATTTCCTGATACATTTGTCGATGGAACATGTAGATAAATTTCTTGATACATTTGTTGATGGAACAGGTAGATAAATTTCCTGATACATTTGTTGATGGAACAGGTAGATAAATTTCTTGATACATTTGTCGATGGAACAGGTAGATAAATTTCTTGATACATTTGTCGATGGAACAGGTATGTTAAGGTTTTTTGTATGAAAACTGTTCATTATAAATGTGATTTAGTCCTATTCATTCGTTGGTATAAAATATATTTTAGGTAACGTTTAGTTTAATATGCTGGCTTAACGCCGATTCAGTTATATTTGGTGTACCAACTTATCCTTACTCAAGGAATTTGCCACATGCGATTATGGATACATGTTTATATGTTTACTTTCGCACATACTTTGTAGCACCAATTTTTCTTTGCGTGTCTACGTAAAAATGACCATTTAAAAACCTTACAATTCCATACAATTCTCCTTCCATTGAGTTCAATCGAAACCACTGGGATAATGTTGATTTCCATTGCTTTGCGATTGGGGGTATCCAACCCATGTCACCGTTCACACCCGCATTGGGTGTGTATCTACCAACTCATAAATTGATAATGCAGGTATATTTTTGCGTACCCCATATAGCTGCTCCATAACTTAATGTCGGCCACACACGAGATCATTACCATTACAGTTAAATCTATAATTGGTTTTCTATGTACATAAAAATGCCGAGTATAACCTTTCAAATAGTATAAATGTTCCAACAACTATAATTACCTTTGCTTTTACAGCTTATGCATGTCCATGGCCAAGACATCTTTTGGAATATTGGAACAAACGAAAGAATGGCAACATTTTATTTTTGAAGTTTGAAGAAGTCGTCAAGGTTATGTAGCAATTTGAAACAAAATATTCACTATTCATATTAAAATGCAAATAGCTACACCATTGTTGGATACCAGTGTAAATGTCATGGGGTAACCCCGTGGTGTGCGTCGGGTGTGCGAACGCGACCACATTATATTTTTTGAGATCGTTTCACTCGTAAATTAGCTTCATTACCAAGTATAGATGCTTGCTATTCAAGTTATTGATGCTTTTTCTAGTTCGGATCATTAGCACGATAACTTACCATTTGAGACAAAAAATAAGTAGAAGATAACAATTTTGTGTGATCACGCTGCTCAGAAAAATCAGAGTATTGAACAACATAATGTTGCATTACTCATTTACTCGCAATAGCCGATGTACAAGCGGAACTCAGTAAGCATTGATATAGATTTAAAAAAAACTAGATTCTATTTTCATGATACAGTTAATTGTGGTATAAACTCTCTGAATGTTTCATAAGTACTGATCAAATTGTTAATCATTCATTTATTTGTTTGTTTTTATTTACACAGGACCTACCAAACACTGTAAGACAGATCGCTGCATTTCTAAACAAGAACTTGACAAGTGAAGAAGTGGAGAAGATTTGTAAATATTGTCAGATTGATAATATGAGAAACAATGATAAATGTAACATGTCTTATTATAGAACATTCAAACACGTCAATGATGAATCCAAGGGCCGCTTCATGAACAATGGTAAGATACATGTAATAGTGTTTCTTTCCCAGTTTTGTCATTCTCTCTCATTCTCAGTCGTTCTTCCTACACTATCATCTTAGTGTCTGCAATAAACTCTGTGGTCTTTCTCAGAGCATTAGCATATCTCCATAGAGCTTCTCTTGATGCGTTATGTCTGTGATCCACGTTACAGATCGCACGTGAATGTGTCTTCTACATCTTTGGGGGACATGCTCTTCATTGTGTTCTTCTTACCTGCAGCATGGACATATCGGTCAGCGGATAAGACATATCTTCATTAGATAAGGCATGTACTGTTTCTTTCACCACAGTTTTTCATTGATTTCGACTCCTCTGTTATCTTTATCTTTTACAATATATTAAGGGTTGAATAGATCGTCTGATGATTCAGGAGAATAAAACTATGGTACATGTATATTTATAATATTACACATGCATTTTGACAGTATGCTAAGTACCAAAAAGTGGCCTAACCAAAACTTTCGTACGCACAAAACGTTTCTATATAAAATGGTTGAATCTTCCAAAATGCTCAATGATGACAAAGTTTCATCATTCGTTTTCTTTGAAGGAACATGCCAAAGGACCATTTTATGCAAAAACCTTGTGAGCGTATTATTTGTTTTGGTTTTTCGACTGGCATACCGATTAACTGTAGTTTTATAGAATTGCACATCGTTTCTTCCAGGAAAAGCAGGTGCTTGGCGGGAAAAGTTAACACCAGATGAAGCTGCTCGTATTGATGGATTAATTCGACAACTTGATGGTTCTGGTTTGGTGATTGAAGACCATTGAATTCAATTGAAGTCACACGAATGATGGGTGCAGGAAAGAATAGTGAAATAATTTATGACGAACACATGGAACACGTAAATGATTGGTGCTTAAAATAACTAGATTATCTATCTAGTCTACAATTGCAGTGTTTAGTGTTTATTGGTTGGAACAAAGACCTAAATTACACAGATTGAAAACATGTACCAAATCTCACGATATCTCGTGGCAGGTCTTCAGAAATCTCGCAAAATATTGTTCACTTTTAATACTTTATATCTCATGTTTTAATAAACATATGAAAATAAAAATAATTTTATGCAATACTAGTATATTGATTATTTAGACATAAAAGAAGGGACGCCTTTAGGCTCTACAGTTAATTAGGCTGTAGAGGATCACTAAGGGCTTTATTTCGTATTGTGGTTCAGAAATATTTTTTTTAAAGGACTAGTTTTGGACAAGAAGAAAGCCAAATGCATCTGCTTTAAAATCACGCCATTTTGTTCGAAAGTGATATTAAATAGTTCTACCATATAGGAGTAACCGTGACGTCGCTTTACAGGTACATGCATATGATTTATATATTTCACTTCTTTGTATTTTTAGCCTCTTTCAATGATACAGTAATACCTGTGAGCTCAAGTACTGGAAGCTTTCGATCTGGTTAAAAGTTATATTGACCACGGTCAGCTCAAAAGTCCACCCTGTCCTGATTGTTTGTAGGTACATAATATGAGTATTATCACCATCAAGTGAGAACTGTTGATGCATATTTGGATCATTCTCATGAATCAGTGTATAGTCAAGTCTCTAGACTATATATATATATATATATGTAATTGAAAATAATACGCTGGTTGAACGAGAATGATTTGGATGAATTATTCACTTTGTTTCAAACGCTAATCCGGATCCTTCCAACTCATGCATCATGTTATCGATGGCAGCCGCTATTTCTGGTGATAGTATTGTTTTCCAAACACCTGCTATCCCTGAAATAATCAACATAAATTCAATATAAATTTATCAATTACTAGCATAATATCTACGTGGAAAACAGGCTGGGTCTCAAGTTTTGTGTCATTGTGTCTGTTATAAGGACTACAGTTATGTTTTTTTTCAAAAGTTTGAAAATGTTTTAAATGCTGTAAACTCCTTTAGAAAGTGTTAGGTAGTTCTGATAGAAAATAGAAGAAACTGACAAACGTATATATAACAATTGCGTGTGCTAAGGCCCTAACACAGCACTCCAAAATTAAGAAAAATATCGAATTACTTTTTGTAATAACATATGTACCTTTATTAATGAATCTGCCTTCCAAGTTGTCATTAACGTGTTTGAATTCTCTCCAGTACGAGCCATTGCACATGGGATTATGTCTCATATTTTCAATCTTACAATATTCACAGATTCTGTTCACGCCATCGTCTGTTACATCTTTCTTTAAGAAATCAGCAATCTTCCTCACAGTTGCTGGTATATCCTACGTTAAAATGAATATAAAATGAATTAGTTGTTTGCCCTGTCATTTTTGCCAACAAAACATTCGTTAATTGCTATTCATGAACAATAAAGCGAGTTTAGGAAAGTATTTTCTCAAAAATTGTTTTGTTATGTTCGATTGCCGATTAAACTAACCAGTTTTCATGGACTGTTTCGTACTCTTCAACAAGAAGCCGGCAACTTCTTCACATGCGGAGGAAAAAAACAATAAATTATGTCAAATGTTCATGAAATGGACTAATCCAGCACACTAGCCACTGGTCTACTGCTTCCAAATGGTAACTCCTATTACATATTCTCAGAGTCTAATGATGGCTGTTTCCATGAAGTCTGAATCCATAAGTGAAACCGTTGCCTCATCAAAAACTTGGCGTTTCCTGTGCTTCCTATAATGACTATCAAACATTATATTTCCATTTATTGAAGCACATGTCGTATTAACACTCACCTTTATAACATCTTCAAACTTCAGAAATAGTATGTGACTGTCCTTTCTTCTCTCCCAGAATTGTAACACATGTTTAGGCCATGGACAACATATCCCTGAAACAATGTTCAAGTTTGAACAGTTTTAGTTACCATCTGCAAATTCATATAAACGTCATTGTGTCTAGGAACGAAAACTTTCTTAAATAGCAACTGACGAGTCTAAGCGGGCTCCGAAGGACTTCTAATATACGTGTATGCCAAATACATTCCCTTATGTACCAAGATCTAACCGCAATGCAATGCTAACGTATACGGAAAACATACATAACCATGCGTCAAAGCGTACAGTTGAATGCAAATATGCCTTCAATACTAACAGTCAATCACTTGGTAGACTAATGTGTTTTGAAAATCGCGGATTCACCAGGTATGACCTTAACCCAACATCAATAAAGGGGGCAATTATTTGAGTGACAATGATAGAATCAAGTGAATGTACCTGTTCCTGCCACGAATGATTCAACAAATTTGTTAAAACTTTCAGCACCTTCCTGTAGCTCGTCACCCCATTCCAGCAGACGATACCACGATGTAACAATATCTTTAGGATTTCTGCATATATATATTATCTGGAAATATTATATAATTAATATCTATAGTACGGAGCGATTGACTTGATCGTGACCCTGATGCATGAATGTATTACTCTAGTACTAGGTTCTTGTTATGTGCTTTGAATACATCTCTTTCTACCAGCAAATCATGCAAATCTTGAATTATCGATCCAGTAGCTAAATGTGATTGTACTGCATCTCGAACATCTTTGTGGTATTTAATTTTCATGAAAACATGGTAAGCAGGTACGTCAATTCTATTCATCAAAATGCTTTATTTTAATAGTGTTATCATTTAAAAGATTAACCGGAGGTTTTGTTTAAGAAGCCAACCACATTATAAACACTGTCACACTGACTAGTGATGTGAGGGTCTAATGTTCAGCTTTGGGTGATGTTAGAGCGACAGAAGAGTTAACTGGCGTACCAGATGGTGACAAGAGAGGACAGCAATTTATACACACGAAATAAAACACCTAATAAGCTAGAATCTCACCCTTCCTTTTCCTTTCTGTAACTGCTCCGGGAGAAGAAAATGATGTAGATGAGATTTAACAAAACGCGGTGATGTCATCTCTTCTACTCGCTTGATACCTAGGTAAAGTAAGAAGTCGGGACAGGGTCTTAAGTTTTAAAACAAATGACACACATGCTTATGGTAGATTTTAAATTGAAGATATTTTGCCTTCTTTACATTGTTTGCGTATTTAGCAAGAACTAATGTCTCGTCGATGTTAACAAAGTTCAAAGTTCATTGGCTTGATCAGCATATAATAGTACCTTTTGCCATTTACAAATAACTATTGCAAAAACATATTAACAATATTAACAAAAGATCGACAATATTTCATGCATGTGTGCAAATGCATATTTGTCACATATTCTCCAAACAGGAAAGTCTTCCGATACCTGAGCGCAACCAAGAGGTATTATCAGCATTGAAAGAGACTGTGTTTGCAGTGTGGAGCAAATTTGGCACCGTCTGTTTCGGTCTTTCGCGGTCTACATTTCAAGGAAACCCGGCAGCATGCTATTACAACAAACCAATTAACGATGTGCAAAATTAGATTTAAGTGTTAGTATGCATAGTTAGATATTTACCTTGATAATAAGGGAATCTCTCGTCCTTGATTTCAATAATTGGAAACCTGGAATCTAACTGCTCGTTGTAAACGTTCTCAAAGTCACCAGTCATTATCAAATATACCATTTCCTGAGTCATGGTGGTACCTACACGTGATTAAACATAACATGTTGCTCATTCGTGTACTGGTGGACATGTTTTTTAAAAACCGAGAAAAGTGCCATTGTATTAAGATAACCACTGGCTTTCATATATTTAGATCTTTCAGTCAAGGATAACCCATAAAAGTGACAGCAAGTAGAAGAGAAAGTGGTGTGAAACAAGAAATCCGGACGGGATACGCTTGCTCTTTGCGAACAAATAACTCTGTAATAACGCTACGAGGAACAAAATAGTGCAGCGATTACTATTGTCAAATACATAATATTGAAACGAATTAATGAATAATTATGCTTCTGTGAATTATCTGCTACTAAGTATAATAAAGCAATGTAGCAAGTTTACGATAAAACCGAGCACATACATGTAGTCATTGTTTCTTAAATTTCCTATAATTTCGTGAATTCCTATGGTTTCGTGAGCCTTGTTTGACATATTTCTGCCAAACTTGCAGGTCCAAAATTATTGACAAATTATTTAAAAAGATTTTGAAAAATGATTTTCCATGAATATTTTGAGCATATGACTCTTAAAAACAAATTTTAATGGAAAATTATAAAATACCCCTAAAATTCAGTTTGGTTGAAAATCAGATGACCCCATGTCTATAATTTCATCATTTATGTACGTCAGAATCATCACCCAGTCACCATTTTGTGAACACACATGCTAGAAGAACCCCCAGTGGAATTCCGCTGTGAACCAATAAAAACAGAGTTCCAGAATGATTTTAATGACAAGCCAATCAGAATTGAAGAATCTTTAGGAAACTTGTCTTCTGATTGAAGAACGCTATATAAGATGAATACGATGATTCCTCATCATTGTAGAGAGGGGTTCAGGCATTAGTTTCATCGTAAAAAATGTTTATAAATCAGCTAACAATTGAGCATTCTCCAAAAACATGTCTTAAGTTCACGAAATCACGGGGAAACAGACTAATAATAGATTGGTGCGCACTCACCAGACCTTGGGTAACTACACACCCAGACATCGTCCTCTCGTGTATCCATGGTTTCTATTTCTTCTATTTCATTCTCAAACATTGCAACACCTTTATACACTTTGCTATTTAAATGTATCCGTGGTTTTTCCGACGCCATTTTGTATCCATAAACGTTGGTTGTTAATATGTTATTATCATATATTTAATACATACACATATATTTAAATATCGGGTATACCCTACACTTGCACATACGAATATGCTCGTATATGAACCAAATGTATGGTAATATAAACTAATTATTGTGGGTCACATATTTTAAATCTAGACATGTATGTATACATGACCTAGCAATATTTCAATAATGATAAGATATCAGTAGATCTTCTTTTAAACTGTGAGATACATGCAAGACAACTACACTGAGCAATGCCCACACATAAGCCAAAGAAACAATCGAAAATCCTAGTCCCCGCCGAACAAAATGCAGGATGACCCAATTTCACAAAGAAATTATAGAATATGGGTTGACATAGTTAAAAAATAATAGACAATGTAGGAATGGGGCGGGGAATAACTTTACATAGTTCTAGCAACTACACTGAGCAACTTAATACGGGTATTGTTAGATCTAATAGTTCAATGATTATTTCCAACAAGACGTTTCAATGTTTCTAAGATGAAAAATCATTCACAAATATGTTCTAAAACGTACAAAATCTCGTACGTTTTCTGAACGGCTATGTTATTTTCTGTTTTTATCAACAATGCATGTCGCCCGTTTGGTACAACAAGGTTGTATCTTTCTATATACATGTATAGCACATTTTGAAATAGTACACGTACTGTAAATACTTGTAACCTTGTTGCACCAAAAGGACCGTGATAATTATGTGTCACTGTAAACTTCACGTGCGTGTACTTTCATGGTCAAGGATACTATTATCGCGATACCGCCATACGATATGGAAAGTTATCAATATAATTTGTAGATTACTTTACAATGACCTAAAATAAATAAACATATAAACTCAATGCCCTTCAAAATTATTGTTGTTACACTGCTTATGGACTACATTGATTTACGTCAAAAACAACGAACGGCAACTCGTACATGAGTATGGGTGTGTTCGTAACGCACTGTTCTCTGTTCCAGAACATAGAACAGCGTTACGAACACTTCGGAACAGTGTTCCGGAACTGTTCTATCTGTTCCCAAATAAAAGGTGGTGCAGCCAGAACAGGTCACGTGATTACAACAACAACAAGACAACCGGAAACTTCACGAAATGTGTTATTCTGATCACCTTGGCAATAGTATGTCAACGGGATAAAGCGGAAATGACCGAACTTTTACAATGGGAAATTTTCTAGTGGCATTTTTCTAACACCAATATAACGGCTGAAACTAACAATATCGGCCACCTTAAAAGTTTTATTTCTTAATATTATTTCTTTAAAATTATTTTTATTATTGTTACTTCCTGTTCTGTTCCTGTTCCGTTTTGTTCGTAAGTCGTTTGGAGTGGAACACTGTTCGGAACAGTTTTATACTGTTCGTAAGTACTTGGAACAGGAACAGTTTGGACAGTGTTCTGCACAGGTCTTACGAACACACCCTATGACTCAATTTGGTGCCATCTATCCGGTCATGTGACTCGGGCACGAGATAAAATGGACGCCAGCGGGTTGTAAGAATATGGCAAGTGAAAGTGTAAGTTTTGTCAAGTTTTGTATGTTGAAATGTATGTTTGTGGAAAAATAATGTATTCTAAAAGAAATACAATGACCAATCTACCATGCATGTGGGTAGATTTATAACTGCTACTCGTCTAGAGTGAATCATGGAACTCTATCAACAGTGGGAACTTTGGGCTGATGGGTGTGGTCAGTTTGTTGTCAGTTTATTTCAACGATTACAAATGGAAGCAGGGTTACTTGGTAAATGAATGAATTGTGAATATTATACATTATACACTTGTGTGGGTCGAGTATTGCCCGGAGTATTGCCCAAAAAACCTTCACTGATAAGAGTAAATGGTTCATAACCATGGATTATAAGACATTGTGCTGTCGTCAAGGAGCTTCTTTTAAATTTCTGACTTTTCATGAATTAGTGTAACAGTAGATAGACTAGTGTAAGAAAATAACGCTTCATGAATAAGTGTAACTGTAGATACACTAGTGTAAGAAAATAAAGTTTCATGAATTAGTCTAACTGTAGATAGACTAGTGTAAGAAAATAATGTTTCATGAATTAGTCTAACTGTAGATACACTAGTGTAAGAAAATAATGTTTCATGAATTAGTCTAACTGTAGATAGACTAGTGTAAGAAAATAACTCTTCATGAATTAGTGTAACTGTAGATACACTAGTGTAAGAAAATAATGTTTCATGAATAAGTCTAACTGTAGATAGACTAGTGTAAGAAAATAATGTTTCATGAATTAGTCTAACTGTAGATACACTAGTGTAAGAAAATAATGTTTCATGAATTAGTCTAACTGTAGATACACTAGTGTAAGAAAATAACTCTTCATGAATTAGTCTAACTGTAGATACACTAGTGTAAGAAAATAATGTTTCATGAATTAGTCTAACTGTAGATAGACTAGTGTAAGAAAATAATGTTTCATGAATTAGTCTAACTGTAGATAGACTAGTGTAAGAAAATAATGTTTCATGAATTAGTCTAACTGTAGATACACTAGTGTTAGAAAATAATGTTTCATGAATTAGTCTAACTGTAGATAGACTAGTGTAAGAAAATAATGTTTCATGAATTAGTCTAACTGTAGATACACTAGTGTAAGAAAAGAATGTTTCATGAATTAGTGTAACTGTAGATAGACTAGTGTAAGAAAAGAATGTTTCATGAATTAGTGTAACTGTAGATAGACTACTGTAAGAAAGTAACTCTTCATGAATTAGTGTAACTGTATATAGACTGGTGTAAGAAAGTAAAGCTTCATGAATTAGTGTCACTGTAGATAGACTAGTGTAAGAAAGTAACTCTTCATGAATTAGTGTCACTGTAGATAGACTAGTGTAAGAAAGTAAAGCTTCATGAATTAGTGTCACTGTAGATAGACTAGTGTAAGAAAATAACGCTTCATGAATTAGTGTAACTGTAGATAGACTAGTGTAAGAAAGTAACTCTTCATGAATTACTGTAACTGTAGATAGACTAGTGTAAGATAGTAACTCTTCATGAATTAGTGTAACTTTACACTGTAGATAGACTAGTGTAAGATAGTAACTCTTCATGAATTAGTGTAACTGTATATAGACTAGTGTAAGATAGTAACTCTTCATGAATTAGTGTAACTGTATATATATGGACTAGTGTAAGAAAATCCAGTACCACAAATTAGTGTTACTGTAGATAGACTAGTGTAAGAAAATAAATCTTCATTAATTAGTGTTAATTGTGGTTTGTAAAAAATCCTAATCATCAATATTTTAATAAATGGAGTTAATAAAGTAAATAAAATACATTGCATAAAGAAAATAACAGATTGAATTCCACGGGAATCTGAAATAAAAGTGGCCCCTTGGAATTCAAATGTAATAATGATTCTGATAAGATACTGATTCCAGTGAATTAATAATGCAGATGGAATGCCAATGAAATTCACAGGAATTTGTAATTAGTCCACTGGAATTTCAGATAAATAAAAATTAAAGAAACTTAAAAATTGAAGTATTTAAGCTGCTGTTAGAGAATATTGTATCATATCGAAATATATATAAGGATCTGGTACATATCATATCGTGAGGTGATCGTACCCTTACACCCCTACAATATGTAAAATACTTGTATAACTTACAGAATGGACATTTCGGACATGTCAGACGTCATTCTTTACCATTACTGGAGGACATCGGCATGGAATGGAAGGATGCGTCGGAAGTTCTCCACGTGGAGGAAGAAAAGTATAAAAGAAAAAACAGATATCGGCAGATAAGGTCGCGGGCACGTGATCACTATCTACAGACATGTGGGTACGGAAAACCACCACTTCCAGCCAACAATAAAGGTAAGTTAGTTATTCTAGTGTATTCCATGTAAAGGGAGGTAAGTGCTGATTTGATGTTGCTTTCACATGCATGAGTTACTGTCAGGGTGGCCACAGACTCTGGAAAACAGGGAAAACAGGGAAAATGCCCAAAATAAATTCCCTGCAGGGAAAAATCAGGGAATTTCAAAATTGGGCAAAAATCAGGGAATTATCAGGGAATTTTACAAAATTGGAGAAATAAAATAGTCTTATAATAGTTAATTTGCCGTTTGTTTCGGTGAAAAAGTATGAAATGTGAATTTTCGTGCTCGCTTCGCTCGCAAATTAAGTTTACTCTATATAAACATCTTATTAGGTAGCTGCAAAAAGAAATAGTAAGGTAAAGTTTGCACCATATCCTATATTGCCATTAGGATTTATGTTAAATAATAAAACAGCCTTTACTAAACCATGGTCGCAAACACCGCACAAATCATGGAAAATAACGTTTTGGTCAGGGAAAAATCAGGGAATAATCAGGGAATTTCATTCTTCATTTTCTGTGGCCACCCTGACTGTTCTTAGTACATGTTCACACTAAATGGAGTATTTGAAAAAAAGTATTTCCTTTCTCCGAAACCCTGTCCAACACTGATGCTTTCTTCATGAAGTATTGATGAAGACAAAATCATGATAATGCACTTAAATATGAAATATAGAGATATATTCATGAACGAAATCAAAAGGGTATGACAGAACTAAAAATTCACTCCCTATACAATATCTATTTGATAGGGTTCTTACTCATTGACTAGCTGGCCCTGAAATGCCCAACCCAATCATGTCAAATATTTTAAACAAGCCGAAAGCAATCATTAAATGTGTTCTGCACACATCACGACAATATAATATCATACATGAAAAACACAACTTTAGTCAAAATCTTTGTCTGCTTTCAATAATTGTTATAGAAATATGTAAAACTATGAGCCGTCAAAAATTTGTCCTTGAAAGACATGAACGAGCTTGCAGATGAAGTCCAGATCGTCGCCGTTACTTACTAGTTTATGCCATATATATAGCTTAGAGTATAATGCAATAGCAAACAGTTACACAGTATGAGTTATAGCTTGAAGTTGTGTCAAATTCTCAAAGCTATGGTTAGATCGCTGGCTTAGAATGAGAAGGTTGTAAGTGCCACTTACTACCTCATGAGACCATGGTAATACATATTTGCAATCTGCACTATAATGCGCTTCTTATGAGCCTATGTTCATGAAAATCGGAACTAATGTCATGTTGACCAAACTGAAGTTGAAACAGCTTGGTTTACCAAAAGTAAAAAGTGATGTCAGACAGTTTTTCTTGTTTTCCCAAAATATTGATTTTGTAGTTACAACCTTCTCATTCTAAGCCAGCGACATGTAGTTTGAATAAACTTTCTGTTTTTATCCACCACCTCCCCCTATTCATTGTTTGTGTTCTGGCAATAGTTGAAGGAGTGTTGCTTGTTTTATCTGATTATAAAGAAAGTTTTTGGCAGGTTCTGACATCTTGGTTGTAAGCAAATACTTCTTTTACTTTCAAGGAGAATAAATATATGTTTGAAAAATGAAACTAAATACATTTTAATGCTAACATAACAACATTAAAATGTTTTAATTATTGTATTGAGATACTAGAGGCTACTCTTCCTCCGATGTTGGCAGGGGCATGTCATTTTCATTTTTAATGTGGAAACTGTTGTATGGTTGTATGTATTCAATTATTATGACTGTCAAAGTCCTCTTTATTGGAAAATTAAATTAAACTAGATCGAGAAATGATACTCTGTGTCAATAACCATTTAATTGTGATCCAATGATTATGCAATGTGTTTACATTATGTCTAAGCTCTGTAGTTAGTGTGTTTGCTGCCTCATCCGGCGACACGGGTTCAAATCCGAGTGGAGGTACTCATATGCCTGCCATATTTTAGCAGAAAGTTGACTGGCAAATAAAGGCTATGCTTGGCTTGGCTTATGATACAGGTAACTAATTGGTGGAAAGGAATAAACGTGGGTACTACATTCTTGAGTCAATTAACATATGGTCAAATCTTGAAAACCTGACTTAGATTTCTGGTCCTACTATATATATATGCTACTTATTATTTGTATACATGTTGCTAGGTACATGTTTGCTACATTGAACTCTGGTTTAAGTGGATATAAAACAATGGCAGCATTCTGAGAGTCTAGCTGAAAATATATTGAGTTACTGTACCTGGTCATGTTTTACTGTCTATATTGTATCAGCTGTACAACGGAACCTGGACATGTAAACTGAGTCTTGCATTGGTTAGAGAATTTTTGTCATCCTGATTAGCTACTGATTTGTGCTTCTGTAATATACAGTAAACCTATTTATTTTTCACGAAATACTAACTATCACATTTTGCTGATCGTCAGCATTTTGCAACTTCTTAAACTTTCGCGTTTTTAACTCTCCTGCGATGTCAATATTAATCTTTTGAACACTTTTGGGACTACTTGATATCGCAAATTTCTATCACTTATAAACTCTGCAAAATTAAATCTTGTGGAATAATTTTTTGGTATACGGTATCTTTCCAAGAATTGTCAAGAAAGGGATCTGATATTGCTTGTATTTTACCCTCCTCTACACGAACATTTACACCTGGTACTCACTAAAGGTATAAAACATCCACACAGTCTCTGGCTCTCATTCTAAACTCATGTTTTAGTATCTTGGGTATTTGCCCGAATTGTCAATTAATACCAGTGCTCTGAGAGTTTTGACTTTTTTTGTCTGTATTTGAATATTACATAATAGCTTGGGGAAGCTTCATTGAGACAGGATTTATCATTCAAAGGATGGATTAGTGTGCATGTTTGTATTAAATGCTGTGGAACGTTTTACTGTTAGAAATTCTTCAAATGAGGAGTAACTTATTATAATTATTAAAGTGATTATCCGGGACAAAATTATTTTTTGATTGGTTTAACAATACCTTGCTTATCATCAAATTCAATGATTATTACCGATAGAAAATTTAATAGTCGTAGTGAGTAGGAGATTTAAAAGTAATCATTTAAGTTAAACTTCTAATTATCCCAGAAGTTCACTTTTAAGGGTCATGTCATTTGAGTCATTTAAGTAATTGTTAGTCACTTGAATGTTTGTATAGACTGCCATTCATTGGTAACAAAAAACTGGCTTTACAGCTAGGCCTAAATCTTTATTTAATTTAATACTTTATAAATTAATTTATTATCAATGGATTGAATAATTAATTGATAATTAGTGTAAAACATAATTGGATTCAAATTATTTTATGTGCATTGGATTTTATCAAATAGTGAAAATAAACCACCAAACTAAACTAAAATACTGTTAATTTATTTAGCCACTTTTATCAGGAATTTATTAATTGTGCAACATTTTCTTGGAAGTTCAGAATGGTTGTATAATATTATACAATTGAAAGTAAACATAATTATATCCCGTGTGTTGCTGACAGACCGATGTTATTGTGTGTACAAAATTGTTTGTTTAATCATTGTTTCTTAATTATTAGTGGGGCATGAAACCGTTTAATTAGGTTAAAGTAATTATTTTGTTGTTTCTGCAAAATTAGAAAATTAAGTTTTAAGTATGCTTTTTTTGTGATCGTCTGTAGCTGTGCTGCACAATGACATTCAAGAATTGATTCTTCTTCAATTCAATACAAATTCAAAGACCTATTTTTATTGAACAAGTAATGTCCTGAAATACTTCTGATGTTGTTTTGACAGAGAAACAATTAAAAAGTTAAATTTTAGTCATGGTTTTCTTTTGGCTTCACTTTTCTTAAGATAGTCTAGAAACAATATAAATAATTTGAGACGTAATTGTTTAAGACATTATTCTCCAAAGAAAACTGAATCATGACATAAACTCAAACTTTGGGAAAGTTTCACAGGTGTGTCCTTTTTTTTAAAAAAAAGCCTACTGTCAGCTAGCTATATCAGGTGTCCGTTGCCTAAGCAAGGTGCTACAAAGAGCTTTCCAAGGGAGGTAATCCATGCCTTCTATATTTAATTGAAAGGGTGGTAACCGAATATAGGCGCTCGGCAGCGCTTTGATTAGGCAAAGGGCACCTGTACAGTATGTACTGAGTGCCTCCGTAGCTCAGTGGTTGCTGGTAGTGTGCTTGCCGTCTAATCTGGTGACCTGGGTTCAAATCCGGGTGGAGGCACTCATATATATGCCTGCCATATTTCAGCAGAAAGCTGACTGGCAATTAAAGGCTATGCTCGGCATACTAATGTATACAAATATACACCTTAAGCTAGTTGATTAAACAACTCATTAAACATCTTAATTGCCTGTAATTAAGTTCAACTAATTAATTTCCAGTTCTAATTGTAAGTCTAGATGCATCCTGTATGTAAGCTTGGCACGTTTGTTTGTTATATGACTTTAATTACTTCAAGTTGAAGCAAACTGAATTTCTGAGAAATCATGAAGGCGTATGCTATTGCAGGGCCCGTATTCATAAAGCTCCTAAGGGGAAATATTCCTTAGGTTAATATATATTTGCCTAAGGTTTTAGAGGAATTCCCTTAGTTTTATATGATTTTACCTTAGATATCTAAGGCGAAATCATATTAAACTAAGGGAATTCCTATAAAACCTTAGGTAAATGTATCAACCTAAGGAATATTTACCTCTTAGGAACTTTATTAGTACAAGCCCAGGTCTTGATTATTGTGCACATAATTATAGTTAGGTGTTGTGTGGTTTTCATTTAATTTAATACTTGCATCAATCGTCAGGCAATTTACAATATCTGAAATAATCTTTCTTTTTCTGAAAATAATTATAAAACTGTTTTGGGCGCCAATATTAACTATAGCACTCAGTTCAAACAATATGCACATTATACTGGTATTTATAATCTACGACTATAATGGAACACGAATACCTTAACATAGCATTGCCAGGTTTATTTTAGTCATTTTAATTAAGTTATTCAAGTGAAGTATATATTGTTTGCATTTATGCAACAAGCGACTGGATGAGTCATATTTAATTAATCATTCAAATGCACCACTATGTACTTGTTATAATTGTATGCAGAGGGCAAGATTTGTCTAGAACACAATTTATGTTTTCTGGAATATAATTCTGTTATTCTGAGAAAAATGAGTAATTTGCTTCTTAATAATGTTTTTTTTTGCATTTTAGTACCATACTAAAGTGCATGTGACTAATAATGATTAATGAAGAAGTTAAAAATAATTCAGTGGTGATAAATTATTACTTTATTAAAGATTCTGTAGTGTCATTTGAATTATTTTAAAAATTGTTGTTTCCGAAAATAGCCAGTGATTTCTCGACATTGTGTTGTGTTAAAATCATTAGTGCTGACCTAAAGCACTTCTGCAGTTCCGTGGATAATTGCTGAAAAAGGGATAAAACAAAGCATCCTAATCTGTTGGTTGGACCAGGAAATTCAAGAAGAATGGGAATTTAAGAAATTGTGTTCTGTAGTTGATATTAGTGTTCCTGTACAAAAAATAAGAAAAGGAATATATTTATTCAGAGTAACTTGTGTGATGTCAATTTCACAGACCTTCTGAAGTCAAAATCACTGACCTTTTGGAGTCTAGGTCACTCACCTATTGAAGTCAAGGTCACTGGCATTCTGATGTCAAGGTCAGATACTTTCTGATGGTCAAGTTCATGACCTTCTGAAAACTGACCTTCTGAAGTCAAGGTCACTGCATTACTGTTATTATTAAGTTTTTAACTGAGCTCAAAGTCTTTGACCATGAACTGATACCTTGGCATATATATATAATTTGCTGATTGAATGAGTCCTGTGGAAAATTGTGATATTTTGTACAAGATGCAGGTATGAATACATCCATGTGTGAATATTACTTGTGATTGAATTATAGCTCAGGAAAGTGTTCAAAGATACTTACTTTCCATAAAACAAGTCAAATGTTGGCATTTGATCAAGCCATAAGAAGAAACTAAAAGATATGTCCAAATTTGGAATTCCAATGTTGAAAACTAATGTATCAGTCGGGAAGTACCCTGCCCGCAAACAGAAATCAAAGATCCCGAGTACCCTCCCTGGTTGTGCGCTCCCCAGTGGTACCACCCCTGGTCGTACTGTGCCCAGTGGTACCACTGCCCCTGGTAGTGCGATACCCAGTGGTAGGGTCCCTGGTCGACACAGTGGATCGGACAGTGCTTATGGTAGCGATGACCACCAGGTGACAAACAAGTCATTGAAATACAAAAAAACAACAAAAGGTTTGATAATTTTTATCTAAATTTGCTGTGTGGTAGTCATGTGATTGTCATGTGATAGTCATGTGATAGTCATGTGATAGTCATGTGATTGTCATGTGATAGTCATGGTATAATTATGAATATCCCAAAAATTGAAATACTAATTATCTCAATAATAACAATGTTTCATTGAGTTTTTAGCTCACCTGTTACAAAGAGACAGGAGAGCTTTTAATGGGATCGCTCTTCGTCAATGGATGTGTCTGTCCGTCCACAATTGCTTATGTAGTCACTACATATTACTATTATAGCCTAATTTTTATGAAACTTGGTCACAATGAACATCTCAACAATATCTAGCCCAAGTTTGATATTGGGTCATCTGGGGTCAAGAACTAGGTCATTAGGTCAAATAAAAAAAAGATAACAATTTTGGCACAATCTTTATGAAAATTGGTCAGAATGGTTATCTTAACAAAATCTAGGTAAAGTTCAACATTGGGTCATCAGGATTGAAAAACTAGGTCACTAGGTCACATCATAGAAAAACCTTTGTGTTGTCAGTAGGGGGTCGCAATTTTGGCCAAATCTTTATGAATCCTTTAAATAGTTTGAATGATCATCTCAACAAAATCTAGGTCAAGTTTAATATTGGGTCATCAAGATTAAAGAACTAGGTCACTAGGTCACACCATAGAACATTTTGTGTTGTCTTTAGGGGGTCGCAATTTTGGACCAATCTTTACGAAACTTGGTCATAATGATTATGTGAACAAAATCTAGGTCAAGTTCAATATTAAGTCATTAGGATTGAAAAACTAGGTCACTAGGTCACATCATAGAAAAACCTTATGTAGCCAATAGGGGTCACAATTTTTGCCAAATCTTTATGAACCTTTGAATGGTTAGAATGAGCATCTCAACAAAATCTAGGTCAAGTTTGGAATTGGGTCATCGGGGGTAAAATAATAGGTCGAGGTTGAACTGAAAGTCTCCTTATGATTTGACTGCAATTATAGCTATTGGCCAGTTGAACTAATTGATCATTTAAATTAGTAAATAAATAAACCCCTTGTGAAGACTGTACAGTACAACCACTCCAGAGCGTCCCTCTATAAAGCAACAACCTCTTTATAAGAACACCTTTAAAATTTCCCTTAGCTGATATTTACTCTATTACACCTTTGTAGAGCAACCAACTCTATTCAACGGCCAACATTTACAGCTTCCAAAGGGTGTTGCTCTGCAGAGGTTTTACTGTAGTTAAAACCATTTCCACATCTACATGCTGTACCGACAGACAGTCTATGAGAATCAGTCTATGAAACTCTCATGATTTCATAGCTAGAGGTTCCATATATAAATCAGAACATTTTATTTCTCATGCTGGCAGGGTTATAATTGAGCTATATTGGATTAGTTTTTGCAGGTAAAACAGATGTCATAACACATATTGCATGTCGGAATCTGCCAAATTGTTACCTACAAATCTTATAATAAGAACACCAGGCTTTATAATACTGTAAAACAAATTAGTTTTTCGCAGATATTAAATTTCTCAGACTTGGCAAAAATGGTAATTTGGTGGTTTCTTAACTTTGCAGATTTTGAATTTTGATTTTGAAAGAAAAAATTTCATTTTACATATTTTGAGGTCAATTATTTGAGGAGGTTTAATTTTGGGATCTAGTTCATCGGCCAAATTAATGAAAATTAATTTACTGTGGAGATTTATAACTTTACAGTAACATGTGTCGAGTGTAGAATTACTGATTACTCCATGGAGCATTTTCCATGATTAAACCTTTATTATTGAATATGCTACTCTACTGATTCTCTATGGACTCATTCCTGCTCTTTGATTATTATCGTAAAAAATATTGGCCAACTTTCTGATTTTGACTTACTGTTATTATGAAAACAGCATCGAATTATACTGATTGAAATTACATGTATGCATGCAATTATAAATAGTGCACTTTAGTTTTTATTGTAAGGAAGAAATTGCTGAAAAATAGTTTATATTTGTGGGCATCATTATAATTATCATTAACTCTGGGACTCATGGGCCTATCTATAATCTTATATTTTCAGTGAGCATTTTAAATAATTGTTTTTGTACATTATAAAGCCAAGCACCATATCTTCCAATTATCCGGTAAAATATCCTTTGTTAGTTAACATTATTAATAATATCAAACATGTACACTAAAATGAAACCTGGAAATTATATCATAAAAAATATTTTGAGTGATACAATTTTATGAATTTGGGTAAAGATTACATATTTGTTTGATGTGTATTTCAAATTTCATGAAATTGCCAGTTTTCTTTAGAGAATATCAAAAGTATTTAACTTATTGGAGTTTTGATTTTGCTCTATATCCATGAGAATTATTACCCATTATATGAATAATAAGTTTCTGGTACATAAAGTAATATACAAACAGTACATGTGGCTGGCTTAATTAGAATGAGAAGGTCGTAAAAACTGTCCAAAAATACTCTTTAAGTATGTTAAAACAAGCTGTTTCAACATCAGTTTGGTCAACATGACAGTTTTGATTTTCATGAAAATAGGCTCATAAGATGCGTGTTGTGATGCTGATTGTAAATATGCATCAGTAAGACCTTCTCATTCTAAGCCAGCGATATATACATTTATACAGGAGCATAAAAGTGGCACTTGAAATCAGACATACTTGGTATGAAGTGGGTTCCTTCATAAACAGACATTAGAACAAGTGGTCTGTGCTCTGCTTATAACAGAATAGTTTATGATATACATATGTACATATATACAGAAGATAAGAGGATGCTCTTTTCTGTTTCTAGTTTTAGTTACGTAATAATCATTTGATGATATTCTTCTAAAATCAAAGTGGTATAGTACAAGCAAATTCATGCGCTCCTCAACCTTTACTCTAGTTTGTCTAACATCAAGACTACTCCTTAATCTACTATTTTCTCATGAAATTATTTCCCATTGCACCCTCAAACATAATCAAGCCAAGAATAAAATATAGCTAAAATTTAAAACAGTTATCTAGTCGGGTGGCCAAGACTACCTTAAATTTACTCATGAATACATTACACCCTTCTTGTGCCAATTAAATACATCAATTTCCTTGTGAAAGTCTCACAATTATGCATGTATTAATTGTACACCTCATACAGATTTGTAATACTCTCCTTATAAGAAAACAAGAGGCGAAAAGAATTTTTAAAAAGAAACAGCTGTAAAATTATGCTAATTAGAATGTTCAATGATATATTAAGATGAATTTTTTACTATTATTATTTACCTCCCCTGTCAAAATTGCATGTAGCATAATATTATGTTTGTGGCTAAAAACCACAGTCTGTTTAAAATTATTTGATAACGGTTGTAAACATTACTTCGTCCATCAGGGAAACTTTGTTTATCTAGGTTTAACTAGGTATACCTGAGTTAGTGATATTCACTGCTATTCTTTGGAATGGGACAGTTCCCTCATTAGTATTACTTATTGAATAGACAGTATGTTTGTTTAATGCCGAAATAAGCTTTTTGTATTGTATTGTATTGTATTGTATATGCCAAGATTGTTCAACATGTTTCAGTGCAGAGTTTAACCTGCTGTGGGTGTTTCGAGTTTCTGACTTTGAGATAACCTTGTCTGTATTCCCGAGGATAGTCTCCTGCTTAGTAACAGTTGTCTCTTTGGTCTGTATTCCCCAGAGTGTGCCTGCTACATTTCTCTTGTTTCTGTCCTGGGGTAAAATCTTGATAGGGTGCTGCTTCAAACGATAATATATGGATTACTGACAGTCAGCCATCTTGTAATCAATATAATTATAGTTTCAAAGTAAAATTATAGGTGACATGACTCAGATACAACTATATAGTTAGTCCTAGTACATTTTGTTTTGATAATCTCTAAGGTATTTATCATAATTGTATGTTTGATTTATCTCCCTTTGATAACCAACCTTACTATTTGAAGTGTTTCTTTATCCCAGTGTTTAAACACACCATCAACCACATATGAAAAGCCTATTGCCCAGTTACTCTGATCATCATTGCACTAATTCTGGATCAACACCATGTCTCTGGATGGTGGGTGCCACATTTAGTATTCTAAGGGGATCAGCAGTCCATGGTTAGAACCTGGTGTCAGTTGCCTAACAAAACCGCTTCCAAGAAGTGCTTAGTCACGAGCTTTCATACATTCTATGAAGTGACACGCTACCAGTGTGCTGTGCTTGGTCATCATAGCATACCATTTCTTAGCACTTTGCTAGATAAGCGTTACCAGATTCATTCTTGTCCAATGGACCTCCTTTGATAGCACTCAATAGCACTTTACTGTGCAATCTTTGGTATGCTTTCCGCTTGTGCTCAGAGAGGTAGCAGTCAGACAATCGTCCTGTGATACTCACAATTATCTCCCTTAAGTCAGTCTATATAGTGTTTAGTAGCACATAAATTGTTCCGTTGTCTGCTACTTAGCAATTTTTTAAAAGGAAGAGGTTTCTTAACACATAACTCAGCGCTCAGTAAGTGCTTTAAATAGGCCACTGGCTCCAGCCACAAGTAACTGCATCCTTGAAAAAGAAAAAAATGTTTTTTTATCAATACAGTTACCTGTGGCTCCAGCTTGTGGGTTACGTTCATAAGGAAATTCAATAACCTTGGCTGAGGATTCAAACTCTTATACTTAAAGCCCATAGTCCATAAAAGTCTTACCAGTATTTATGATTTAAATATATGACATTTACAACAGGTATAGCTGGGCAACATTGACATGAGCCTGACCTATTGATTACCATACTTTAACAGTCAATATATTGTCTACATTTCCAACACCGATTTTTTGTAATCGGGGAGTATGATGAAGACGCTGGAGATTCAATACAAACATGAATCTTAAATGCCGATTTTGCACGATTTGCTTGCGAAAATTTATATGTTCAAAGCAAGAACCTTTTAATATATTCTTGCATAAAGGTCAGGCTCTGGTCAAAATAGCCAAGCTGTATTTAAGTTTCACTTTGATGTGTGTATGAGTTTTGTAGTAGTGTCACATGGTATTTAAGTACAATCAAACTGCAAACATCATATTTTATCAAGGCTATATATATATACTGTATACTGTAAACCAAGAAGGTACTTTGCGCTTTTTAATTTCGTGGAGTTTGCGAGTGATAAAAATCATGAGTGATAAAAATCACGAGTGATAAAAATCACGAAATTAAGTAGCCCCTTAAAAGTGTTCAAAATGTTAATACAATGTATGTACATCATGAAAGACTTTAAAATGTGAAAATTAGTGGTCATGAAAATTAGTTATCGTGAATATGCTCATGCTCATGCTCGGCAAAATGCAAAAGTTAGTATTCGCCAAAGTAAATTGGTTTTACAGTAGTGTATATGTCTGTATCAGTGTTTGAACATATACATGTATATAGAGGGTAAGGACAAAGTGATAACTGAATGTATAAAAAGTGTCATAGCATACAGAGATATATACAATATATGTCTTATATAAATGGGCCATCACATGTCTGACATGTTATATGGACATATAAATATTTGTCACAGTCAAATACAGTCAAACCCTGCATTTAAGTAGTCACCTGATTTAAGCAGCCACCTGTTTTATACAGTCAACCCTGTACTTAAATGGACACCTGAATTAAGCACCCACCTATTTTATGATGGCCATAGTATTAAATTTCAGTTCACATATACTAGGTGACTTTAAGGCCCATTGGGCCGGGTGCCTTTTTATTTATGTATTGTAAATATGTTTGTTTGTAAATATGTATGTACAAGTCACTATAATAAACAATTTACTTACTTACTTGTACTTGATAATTATTACTGAAAAATATTCGGATATTGATGTGAATTTGTACATGAAAAATGAAAGAAAAAACAGTCTTAGTAGACCTACAAAAACTGATGACCAGCCCTTAGCTTATTTAATTTTGCATGGTCTTGAATAAGGAGCAGAAGCTTGGAGAATCAAAAGTGATATGTGTTTGAAATGGTGATCATATGCTTTAACAGAGTCGTACATGCAATATGGACTGCAGGAGTGTAGTTTAGTATTCTGTATTGATCTTTTTTAATGGAGAATGATGATAGCCAATCATATCGCCTGTTACTGTCCATGAGTCTGTAAGGGTGTGATCTGATTGGTTGTCCTTATCCTTAGGTCAAGTAAGATCAATAGGCATGAACATCGAGGTGACGTGATAGTGGTTGCATGCTAAATATAAGCCTCCCAATTATGACTAAAATTATGCTATTACTGGGACTTTAAACAAGAATATAATAATAGTTCTTAATCATGTAGTCATATTATTTTATTGGTATTGAAATTTGAATAAAGTAGAAAATTGCATGTTGTCAAATGGTGTGTTTAAATTTATGCTCTCGCTATAATTGAAGATATTGATTTTATAGTGATGTGGAAGAACAGCCTTTCAATGAAAAAATTTAAAAAGAAAAGATGTGGATTCTGAGAAATGAATATTTGAATATTGTTAGATCGGAATCTAAAAATATGATGGCAATTGTAATGATTCCACTTAGTCTGGGTCAGTGCTCGTGTGACTGCATCGGGCCAATCAATTCAAAGTCATTATAAGGCGATAAACTTGAACAGTTTTTCAAATTTTAAACTGTTGGTATGTTGCTCGGGTTATGATCAAGTATTTGAGCAAATAGAAATTTAATGACGGGCAATCATGACACAATTATTGTTTTACCATTATCGAACCCAGAAAAAATTTGTATCCAACCCAGAAAAAATCTGTGATCAGGTGATTAGATAGCAATTGATTGAATATAATTGTTCATTTTGATCATGAGCGTTGAATTAATAGTTCAAAGTTTTCTGACAAATTCTCAGGGCGGTTACATTTTCAAGACAATTCAGTTTTTATGAAGGCCAGTCGGTTGAACATTTGTGGCTGGAAAACGGACACATGTGCCAGACATTTATAATCCTGGGTTTTATGTCATTTAATGTCCTTTCATATAGATGATGCTGTAAAATCACATAATTTCGATGGGACAAAATTTCGTGGTTTTGGTAAAAAAGACCATTTTTATGGGACTTTAAATTCATGGATTTTGCATTTCAGGTAATAAATACCAGGATCAAATTATTGTTTGATGGGATTTGTTTTCCTGGAAGAAGGTGAACGACAAAATCCATGAAATTTAATCCCTTGAGAAAATAACTTATTTTACATTATAATATGGATGATAATAAAATTTTCCCTCTTATGTCAGTTTCGCAAGTTTGGTCGTGGTGATTGAACTTCATGATCGTCCCTTCACCTGCGACTTAATTAGTGCATGGCTCCCTCAGTTTTCAGTTATTTTTAGATTTTTATTAGTTTTACCTCATTTCTCACAATCAATGAGTGACAGCTGGTGAACTGAAGTTAGGCCAATATTCAACATTTCATTGGTTTACATGTTGACATTTAATTGGTTTACAAAGTTAGGCAATTTTCAATATTTTATTGGTTTAATACAGATATATCAACATCACATTGGTCAAAAATTACTAAGTTAGACCAATATTCAACATTTCATTGGGTTACAAATTTAGGTCAATAATCAACATTTCATTGGTTTACAAATTGGGTTTACTATAGGGTAACTCAACTGGCAGCTTGAAGCATAATTATGACAGTGAGTCTACAGTTAGTTTGACTTACGGATATCAACAACAGCTTATTGTGGATTTAGTTGATTGGCTGTTCATGAGAGCATTGCAATTTTAGTGACCTGGTTGGTCAAATCAGGTGACCAGATGAATCATGTTTAACTGCATGCTATATATAATGATAATAATTATACATGTGATAAATATATACATACAATCAATGATATATACGATAAGATAACTATAGGATTGATAACACGTCATTATGTAAAATCTGATGATTCTGCATGATTGTAATATAATAACTTGACAATAAGTCATGTTTAACTGCATATTATAATGATGATAATTATACATATGATAAATATATACATACAATCAATGATATATACGATAAGATAACTGTATAGGATGGATAACACGTCATTATGTAAAATCTGATGATTCTGCATGATTGTAATTATAAATATAATAACCTGACAAACCTGTGATAATGGTCACTTCTGTAAAATTATCACTTATCTAAATCAACCATATTTAAATAGTACTGCATGTATGTAAATTTAACAGTTATGAAAATTAATTCACTGCAAAGGGGAAGGCTGGATGTTTCCCCCGCTGTTTGGCCACATTCAAGTTTTTGTTGTGGCCTCTGTAGCTCTGTGGTTAGCGCGCTTGCCACCTAATCCAGTGACCCAGGTTCAACTCCGGGTAGAGGCACACATATTTCTGTCATATTCAGCTGAGGGACGACTGGCAAGTAAAGACTATGCTCAGCATTTTTAGAAAAAAAGAAATCTTGATACTTTTTAGCTCACCTGTCACAAAGTGACAGAGTGAGCTTTTGTGATCACTCTTCGTCCGTCGTCCGTCCGTCCGTCCGTCCGTCCGTCTGTCAACAATTGGGTTGTGTCCTCTCTAGCGGTCACAATTTTGGCCTAATCTTTATGAAACTTGGTCACAATGATCATCTTAACAAAATCTAGGTCAAGTTCGATATTGGGTCATCTGAGGTCAAAAATTAGGCTACTAGGTCAAGTAATAGAAAAACCTTGTTTTTCATTCTATCAAAGGGAGTGTACTCTGTAATTATACTGGTTGTGATCATGTAAGAGTTGTCTCTCTTACTATATTTTAGTTGTAGAACTACGAAATGTGTACTTGTTAGCAGCTTTGAGGCTTTAATTTAAATTAAATGCAGAATGTGGATATTAGGGTTATCATCGTTTACAGTGATTGTATGTTTACAAACTATTAAACAATTATTAAGCTGTAATTATAGTCTTATGCAACCTTACTAATCGTTTTACATAGACTTATATAGGGAAAACATATAAAAATCTTCTTCTCTAAAACTACAATGCCTAGAGCTTTGATATTTGGTATGTAGCATCATCTAGTGGTCCCCTACCAAGATTGTTCAAATTATGGCTCTGGGGTCAAAATTGGCCCCGCCCCGGGGGTCACCGTTTTACATAGACTTATATAGGGAAAACATATAAAAATCTTCTCCTCTTAAACTACAATGCCTACAGCTTTGATATTTGGTATGTAGCATCATCTAGTGGTCCCCTACCAAGATTGCTCAAATTACGGCCCTGGGGTCAAAATTGGCCCCGGCCCGGGGGTCACCGTTTTACATAGACTTATATAGGGAAAACATATAAAAATCTTCTTCTCTAAAACTACAATGCCTACAGCTTTGATATTTGGTATGTAGCATCATCTAGTGGTCCCCTACCAAGATTGTTCATATTATGCCTCTGGGGTCAAAATTGGCCCCGCCCCGGGGGTCACCGTTTTACATAGACTTATATAGGGAAAACATATAAAAATCTTCTACTCTAAAACTACAATGCCTAGAGCTTTGATATTTGGTATATAGCATCATCTAGTGGTCCCCTACCAAGATTGTTCATATTATGCCCCTGAGGTCAAAATTGGCCCCGCCCCGGGGGTTACCGTTTTACATAGACTTATATAGGGAAAACATATAAAAATCTTCTTCTCTAAAACTACAATGCCTAGAGCTTTGATATTTGGTATGTAGCATCATCTAGTGGTCCCCTACAAAGATTGTTCATATTATGCCCCTGAGGTCAAAATGGCCCCGCCCCGGGGGTCACCGTTTTACATAGACTTATATAGGGAAAACATATAAAAATCTTCTTCTCTATAACTACAATGCCTAGAGCTTTGATATTTGGTATGTAGCACCATCTAGTGGTCCCCTACCAAGATTGTTCAAATTATGCCCCTGAGGTCAAAATTGACCCCGCCCCGGGGGTCACCAGTTTCTATATTTACGCTCTACCTTTGTTAGTCTAAATTGTGCAGGGCTTCATTTATAATCAGGTGAGCGATATAGGGCCATCATGGCCCTCTTGTTTATCAAATTCATTTATATAAGTTTAAACTTGAAGTGTATTACCCATTATCCTGAGAGTTTAAGCTAGATTCTTTTCATACAATATAAAAAAATAATTCTAACAGCGATTATATATTATATAATTATATAAATAGAGTTGAAAAGTTAAGAACTAAAAATTGTGTTAAAACATGATTTTAACAAAAACAACATTGTTAAGAAAGTTAAGAGAATATGAAATACTGGAAACGCCTCTGTAAGTGATTGAAATGATTAAATTTCCAAAATACTGTAAAATCATTGATTTTTGTGGGGGATTAAATTTTGTGGATTTAGTCATTCACCTTCAACCATGAAGTCAAATCCCATCCAACAATAATTTTGACCCTCCTATTAATTACCTAAACGGAAAGTCCATGAATTAACATCCCATCGACATGACTTCTTTTACCGAAACAAAATTTCGTCCCATCGAAATTAGATGCTTTTACAGTAGATCTGACAAATTAACCTGCGCTGAACACAAACCTGTCACAACTCATTGCAATATTTAAGTTGTATTTAAATACTGTACAACCTCTCCTTAGCAACCCTCTGTAGAGCCACAGTATTTCTATAACCACACATTCAAAATTTCCATAATTTGATATTTACCTAAGTTGATAGTGTTAACCTCTGAAATGCAACAACCTCTATACAACAGCCAATAGTTACAGCTCCAGGGTACTGTTTTATCAATGCATTTAAGCAAATCTTAAACTTACGATCAAATTTTAATTCTTTATCATACTTTTACTACTATAAAGCGTGATAAATGGAGCTGTACCACTTATCAAGATTCAGTTAATGGACATCTTCAAACAATATCCGTCCCCAATATGCTGTAGTTAAAGAAATATACAGAATTTAAATTTGAACATAAGTTTACGATTTCCGTAAGTCCGTTGATAAAACAGTACCCTGGAGACTGTTGCTCTACAGAAAGGGGATGTGCTGTATACATGAATAATCTGTTTTCAAAACTTTCTTCTACAAATGTATTACTCGATCACCCTTCAACCTTATAGCTAGGATGTATATAAATATTTAAAAAGGCCATAAAATATCAATGGCAGCACTTTACTGTTCTAACACTTGAAGTTTCTGATACTTATTCACATACATAATAATTTTGTAAATCTTCTTCTTCTTCCTGTTAAAGTACAGGGCCCACTCTGGAGCATCGACATTCTTGTTAAACCACATATTGTTCTAACCTGGCCTAGGTAATGTATTTGATATTGACTGTTACATAAGTGCATGAGGACAGGACTAACATGTTTAAAACGGCTGCTGAATCTAAAATTGCTAATGCCAATACATAATGTGATCAACCATTTAGGGGATAATCAATAGGGGACAGAGGGTCAGTGTGGCTAAAGGAATGAAAGTGTCAAAGGCTTCAATAGCTTTAAGGGATTTAGACATTCAGTGAACATATAAATCTAGCCTTGTAGTGGATAGTTGATCTTCATCATATCACAAATGAACTGGCTTGACTTTGTGATGATAGTTACTGATAAAATGTATCGTTGGACATATCGGACAATCTTGCAGTTTGACAACAAAATGTTACTTAACACCCACAGTGTTACATTATAAACGAGTTGACTTCCGGTTATTGCAATAAGGCATACAAGTTGGATTGTATAGTGTCCTAATAAGTCATACAGTGGTCAGAAGTTATGCAATGTGCTTTATTGCAATAAGTCATACAAGTTGGATTTTATATAGAATCAAAATAAGTCATACAGTGATTGGAAGTTATGTGCGCTTTTAATCGTAATAAGTCGTACAAGTTGGATTTTATAGTATGCCAATTAATTAAGTCATACAGTGATGCGCTGTGTAACCTACCTCTTATATAAATGTGAATTACTGACTTATATTGTGACTGTGAATGTTATTTATTATAGTTGATATTCAACTAGTTTTAACTGTAGTGTCTTTTCAACAACTTTCAATTTCACTGAGTTTTCTAAGCTTCTTCAGGGACTTCAAATTTTAACACTGGATTTTTTTTCAAAAAGCCATTCAATGCCTGAGTTTAAAATTGTTGAGAACATTTAGTGTGCAGTCTAACAGATTGTTAAGAAAAAAAACTGTTGAAAGAATTAATCAAGTTGAGTACTTGAAGGCCATGGTGGTAGTTTTATGGATTTTTTTTTATATTTCTAAATGTTGGATGCCAATAGCTCAGTAAGGGTGTAACTCACTGTCTGTTGGCAACCTGGAAACACTGAATGTGAATATATTCCCAAATTGGGAAAACCTGTTAAATAATATGTTTTAACTGTGCCAGTGGTAATAATATTTGACTTCAGACTACAGAAAATTGTGCTGGAATTTGCATAATATGCTTATAGCGAGTGACAGGAATGAAAAAGATAAATGTTCCATTCTGAAAGACTTGAAATGAAAATCTATACTTTTTGAAATGTATGGTTCTTTGGAATTTTAGCAGCTGAACTTTATATTGAATTATTGAATGTGAAAGTGTGCCAATATGGATTTAGATAAAATAGAAAAGGATTGTTATAATACTATGGATGATTATAAGGATATTAGCCCTGGTATGTATAGACGTTTATAAATTGATTCCAATCTCTCCAGTTTCTTTTCCTAATAAATAGCCCTGGTATGTATAGACCTAGGTTTATTATTATAATCTCTCCTAAGTGGCCTTCTGTAGAGCAACAACCTCTTTATAAGAACATCTTTTGAACGTGTGTATACATGAAAAAAGGGCTACATAAATATGGTATAATAATAATATAATCTTAAAACTCCATAATCTGCCACATTTACTATAATTTCTATTTCAACCTCTGTATAGCAGCAACCGTCAACAATGGTTAATTATTGCAGGTCCCAAGGGTGTTGCTCTTCAGAGGTCATTGTATTTATATGTTGTTGCCAACACTTTATGAACCAAGGTTAAAATTCAAACTTACACTGTAGATTAAAGGTCAAGGTTACACAAGAAAACTTATTCTTAAGGTTAAAGTTAAAAGGTTACACTGGAAAACTTACACTGTAGGTTTAAGGTCAATGTTACACTAGAAAACTTACACTTGAGGTTAAAGATCAATGTTACACTGGGTAACTTACACTTCAGGTTAAAGGTTAAGGTTACACGGGAAAACTTATCCTTTAGGTAAAAGTCAAGGTTGTACTGGAAAACGTACACTGTAGGTTAACCCTGGTCAATGTTACACTGAAAAAGTTACACTGTATGTCAAAGGTCAAGGTAACACTGGAAAACTCTTACCGCAGATAAAAGGTCAAGGTTACACTGAAAAACTTTTTTTTTTTTTTTTTTTTTTTTAAACACTGTTGGCAAACTTAAGGTTTAGATTCCACTTTGGAAAAGTTACACTGTAGGTAAAAGGTTGAGGTCACACGGTTGGAATTATTGAAGTATAAAAAATAAACAAAGACATTTTGACCCTTAGTGCCCAGCATGTCGGTTTAGAATCCAGGACAGGTTTGCCCAGTGTCATGGACTAGTCACAGTGCTAGGGTAGTATGAAAATGACTCAAATGCTGTGTATTTGACATCACAGCTTCCGGGTAGAATGAAAATGACTGAAATACTATCTTTGGGACTTTACAGTGCCCGGGTAGTACAAACAATTGAAATACTGTGTATGGGACAACATTTTGTCCGGGGTAGTATGAAAATGACGGAAATCCTGTCTTTTGGACATCACAGTGTTTGGGTTTAGTATCAAAATGACGGAAACCCTGTCTTTGGGACATCATTTTGCCCGGGTAGTATCAAAATGACGGAAACCCTGTCTTTGGGACATCATTTTGCCCGGGTAGTATCAAAATGATGAAAACCCTGTCTTTGGGATATCATTTTGCCCGGGTAGTATCAAAATGACGGAAACCCTGTCTTTGGGACATCATTTTTCCCGGGTAGTATCAAAATGACGGAATCCCTGTCTTTGGGACATGACGGAAACCCTGTCTTTGGGACATCATTTTGCCCGGGTAGTATCAAAATGACGGAAACCCTGTCTTTGGGACATTAGTCCTGAGAACAAAACTATATATGTATTTATAAACAGTATAAATGCGTTTAATAGTGAGTGTTTCATATTGATTTGTAAAACTATTTTCATCTAAAATTTCCTTGGGGATACAATTAGTTGGCACCAATCAATGCATTAGGTACAAATGTCAGTGAAAATCTCACGATAGTCTATATATATATAGATGTTTCTGGCGCAACAATCAATTTGCATGTTATGGTGCAAAACTAATGACCTTGACCTTGAATATTTCGTGTTCCTCCATCATAGACCAATCAGGTCTTTTATTTAAACAAATTAGTCAAAACAGATTAATTCATATTGTGCACCTATATATTTTATACAGATCCGACCAGTATAAGCAGTGTTGAGTGTTGTTGCACTTAAAATGATGGAATTTGAGCTTTGACATGTGTCTTCTGTGACTTGAAAAGTAATGATTCCACAGTAAGAAAACTTCATAGGAAGATTCTTCAGCATGTGGTTATTTTCAAATCTGACAAGAATTAGCAGAATTTGAATCCGACCAGAATAAGCTTTATAAGCAGAGTTGTCACCCTTGGAAAATGAAATGTGACAAAATTTTGCCTGTTTCGCTAATATCTGTCTACGGAAATATTGAGTATTTGAGTTACATGCACAAACAGTCTTCATAATTTTTGGATATATTTCTCCATAATGTAGGCCAACATGTGTATGCCTAGTTGCCAATCTAAACTTAAATTAATACCCTGCCAAGGCAGTGATTTCAAATATTCAAAGCACAAGTAGTCCAAATGACCTTGAACCTTGTCAACATTAAAGGATTCAATCTGATTTAGATTCTGAGCTTAAGGGATTGTAACTAAATAAATTACAGATACTTTTGAACGCTTGAAAGTGATTGTAACGACTTTATTTATAGTAGATAACATATTTGGTAATATACCAATTTTCAATATGGTCTACATAAAGAACATAATTTATATACATTAATTACATGATAATATACAAACATTTTAATGATAAATACAAACAGTATCACATAAAACTTAATGAGATGATCAGAATATGAAAACACACATGTTGTTAAAGCATTAAATCATATATAAATAAATAACTTTGTACATCGTGTATACATTATCAAAAAAGGTATGAGAAAATCCGACATGGAAGGTAGCACTCAACCCAACCAGCCGAGCACAGAAATCAGAAACACCACGACACAACTACCAGAGTACCACTTGAAGACAACTGGTATACAAATTACACAAACACGAAATTGTAACAAAATCAATTAATTACTGATAATTTTGAATGCTTCTCTGATTGAATCTGAATGATTGCATCTGAACAAAGATCATTGAACATTTTTTAGAACATTATCTGTAGAATAATTCTGACTCCTGAATGGAGATCATGGAAACAAGGACATTATCAGAATTCTGACTCCTGAACTGAGATCATGGAACAAGCACATTATCTGTGGAGTTATTTAACTCCTCTCAGCTCCCCTGTATAATGATTAGGGATCGAGGAAAACATACAATATCACTGTTAATTCCTTAGCGTTTTCCTTCAGGGGGCTTAGCTAGGCCCATGTGCTTCCTATATATCTTTGATCTTATTGATTTGTATTTAGACATGCTGTGGCCAAAGTCTCGAAACAGGCAGTGGCCAGAGTGTTATTGGTCAAGTTTGCATGTGTCTGTGGCTATTTATTGGTCATTTGTCAGTAAAAATCAATGTTCATGCACTATAAAAGAACTCGGACAACTGTTGGGGGTTATTAGATTAAGGGTCACCAATGTCAGATTTAGCATAATGACTCAGGAGATGTTTTTTCCTTGGAAGGAATTGTATAGAAAAACACCAACATCTAAAGACTAAAGTACTGGTATTGAAAAAGTGAAATATAGTCAATTCAATAAGTAATACTAATGAAGGAACTATCCCATTCGCAAGAATAGCGGGGACTACCGTTAACTCAGATATACACAGTTAAACCTAGATAAACATAGTTTAACTGACAATGTACTTGATGTTAACAAACGATGCTCTTTTAATTATGAAAGGTCTGTATAGTCGATTCAATAAGTAATACTAATGAGGGAACTATCCCATTGGATAGAATAGCTGGGGTTACCGTTAACTCAGGTATACCCAGTTAAACCTAGATAAGCATAATTTACCTGCCGGACAAATTAATGTTTATAAACCGTTCTTGATTAACTTTGAAAGATCTGTATATCGACGGTGCCAAACCAAAACCCTGTAACTGCAAAAAGACAACATTTCAGGAGACGAAAAAAACGTATTTACTCCTTTGAAATAATACCGACGTCTTGTAAAGAAATGATCCTATTTGGAACCAAAATCAACTCCTACATGTACAAGACTATGTTGACTTGTACTAAATCGGAGTTTGTACTGTCATATACGGAATTTTCTACTAATCTTTTTTAATCCAATAAAAATACGGCATTTTGTCACCTGACTGTATTGAAGTAACGCGATTGGCTATTTAGATGGCGACTAGACAGACATGCCCGGGAAATCTAGCGGATGCTGCAAAAAAAGTTTTCGCGCCATTATTGAGTTACGGGGTTTTGGTTTGGCACTGTCGATATAGTCTGATTTTGATAAGCTGACCCTTTGTTTCTATACGGAGGCACACAGTGTCTTCGATTTAATAAACTTGCTTGAAAAAAGAACATAGAACTAGTAAATACAACAAGGTAGCTCAGCAGTCATAATCTCAACCAACGGAAGTGATGCAATCCTAATATCGTTGTACCGGTTCCCTGACTCAAGCTCCAATACACTTACGCGCTGGGAACCAAATATTTTGAATATTATTTAAACCAAGAACGGTTTACTTTGAACAATATTTAAATCGAGAACGGTTCCCAGTGCGTTAGCGTATTGGATCGCGCAGTCATAAACAGGAAAAAGGTGATCAAGCTTCATTTATAACATGTATTCTAAATCTTTATTCCGTTACAAAAAGTACCAAATTCTCAATTGCCTGGCAGAGAAGTTAATTTCAAACAGCAAATGAATACTCTTTCAGGTTCAACCCTACTGACTCAGACGAGTGTATTTTTTAAAAAAGTTATGAATAAAAACATACAAAAAGCCTTTTGCTTATTGCTGTTTTTTTCAGTAATGTTCTGTTTCACAGATGCTCTGTCTAGTAGTTCAGTACTAATACAAGGGAGGTAGTTTTTGTGGTGATTGGCTTATGATTTGTATGGGTGCTCTCCCTTGGATGAGCAACGAAGTTTCATGCAGATCTCAGTTTTCTAGCATAGATCTGCTGCTATTTAATGATACCAATTGATTTCAATGACATCCTCCTTTGCAGCAGGAGCCTAACAGTTCAATTCCAGGCAATAACATATATATGCACCAATGCTGTAATAAAGTGTACAGTACATCTTTCCCATTTAGGGCTTTCAGGGGGGGGGGTCAATGTTTCAGCAAGTAATAAAAGGTTAAACTCCACACGGTGGTCTCCCTTACCAATACGCTGAGACTGAGTCTCAGCTTTTGACTTCTGCTATTAGAGTTTAGTTTAATGTCCCCATGGGGTATTATAGTCTTGAGTGAAAAAATATAACTGAAATACTTTTTTGAAAAAGAAATTTCTATGACGAAATACCTGAGTAAGATAAGAGGCTCTTGACATGACTGTTCCTATTATATTTATTAATTAAAAAATTGTTAATAATTGATTTATCTGAAGTGTACATAAATGTAATGACCTAAATCACCTAATTTAGGTCTTTGATAAATGTATGAAGCAAGTTATCAAGAATGCCACTCCCTATTTTCTGTTAAAATGGGACTTATTTGTTTGGCTGTATTAAATTGGTATCTCACTGAGATGAAACAATACATACTATACATGTTTATACACTTCGATCATAACCCATAAAGTATGACTTAAAAATCTTAGCTTAGCAAAAACTTGTTTGTGGATTAAAAATAGGATCAGTCAGCTTTCCGCTGAAATATGAAAAAAAAAATTGTTATAACTAGAAGTTTGGTGCACTTTATTTGTAATGTAATTAGAAACATATTATTTAGTACCAGAACTTGGCAATAAAGTTCTTAAGGTACAAGTAATATTCAACAAATGTTAAAGCAATTGGTATATTATATTCATCTATTTTAGATACTTCAGTATAAGTTTAAGCTTTTATTGCTTCTAGGCAAAATTGAATTTTGTTTGAAATGAGAAATTTAGATAATACTATAAAATAATTAATTTTCGATGGGGATTAAATTTCGTTGATTTTGTGGTTCACCTTCAACCACGAAATAAAATCGCATCAAACAATAATTTTGACCTTAAATGCAAAATCCGCGAATTAACGTCCAATAGAAATGGTCTTTTTTACCAAAACCTCGAAATTTCGTCCCATCGAAATTAAATTATTTAACAGTATGTAGGATTTGTTACAGTTGTAATAACTATTTTGTTGTAAGTGCTTCTGATGTTATATAAGATAAAAGTGCATGGATTGAATGTTTGTGAGAGCTTCCAGGTATATATTGGTGTCTAGCTGTCAGTGTTTCAAACTGCCTTCCCATAATATTTTATGACAAGAAAACGAAAAAGAGTTGACCACACGGATATGATCACAGATAATTTTATCAAGAAGGAAAAAAAGTAAAAAGAAAAATATAAATTTTCCATAAAATTTTTTTTTTTTCGTTTTTTTCCCCGTTTTGAACGATACAGTTACCTGTGGATAAGATATCCAATAGTCTTCAGCAGTAATATTTTATGTCAGAGAAGAATAATGATCCTGACTTTCTAATTCAATGTAGTTTTGATTAATTATTTCCCTTGTGCTGGACAATCAATTGCTCTTAATCTAGGTGTTGTAACACCCTACCCCCTCCCCTCTGGTATTGAAGGCTAAAATCTCAATGACCCAATGGTTTCCTGATGTTAGCTTTTGAAGTATTCAGTCAACAAGCTGAAAATCCAAGTTTCGGCTGTCATAACACTTAAAGTCTAAGTTCTGGCTGTCAAAAAACTGAAAGTCCATGTTTCGGCTGTCAAAAAGCTGAAAGTCGAAAATTCGGCTATCAAAAAGCTGAAAGTCAAAGTTTCGGCTGTCCAAAAACTTAAAGTCCAAGTTTTGTCCGACGAAAAGCCGATAAAGTCCAAGTTTGACTATACTATAATAGTCTTATATTAAGATATGCATAGGACTCCACAGGCAGATAATTATATTGACTAGTATATTATATTAATGTCTGTATAATACCTCTAAGGTATTCCCCTAGTGTCTGCTAGACTATACAAATATTCTACTCTACTAGTACTGTAAAATTATTAAATTTTGTGGGGGATTAAATTTCATGGATTTTGGGGTTCACCTTCAACCACGAAATAAAATCCAATCGAATAATAATTTCCACCTTTGTATTTATTTTATTTTCTGTAATGCAAAATCCATGAATTAACATCCCTGTCCCCATCGTAATGGTCTTTTTACCAAAACCACAAATTTTTCTCCCATCGAAATTTAATGATTTTACAGTAACCTATCTTCTTACAGTATCATGCTTTTAACCAATGAAATTACAATGTCATTCCTCTACTCTCTATCTCTCTCCCCCCTCTCATTCTTTCTCTGTAAACTGTACCACTAGGACAAGATGCATTATTCATTCTTACACTACAAACAACAGGTTGAGTGTCTCAAAAGAAAAGCCGCACTTTTACATGCAGAAGAAGTTTTGAAAAATTTCCAAGTATATCTTCATTTTTATATGCTTACCACCCTTCTCCGAAAATGTTAAAAATTATGATTATTTCGATAGATACTCGAGGTTTGATAATAGTGTAATGGTGTTAGATATTGTGTAACATCTATATGATGTTGTTATGTTGTTATTTTTCGTTTCAAATTATTTAGTTACCTGTTTCTAGGTGCATTTCCAAGTGAATTATGCATGTAAGAAAATGCATAGAAAATGTAGCACTTTGGATGATTTAGATGATCTTATAGTGAGATTGGAGAGCGGATTGAGCAAGCTATGTTGCTGGTACGGATCATACATTGTTTCAGGTTAAAACATATTTTTTTAACGATCTTATTTTCTCATAAAATGCTTCATGATTTAGTATGATAAACTCTAGGCTTCACTTTTCATGTGTGTATGTTTTGCTTCTTATGATGAGCCTATTTTCATGAAAATCGGAATTTTTAATGTTGACCAAACTGAAGTTGAAAAAGCTTGTTTTACTATAAGTAAAGAGTAATTGTCAGACAGTTTTTCTTGTTTTCTCAAAATATTGTTTTTGTAGATACGACCTTCTCAGTCTAAGCCAGCGATATGTAAGTAATATTATATTAAGTTTTTGCTTAGTTTATACAAATTTATTTAAGGTCAATTGTGAAACAAGTTTTTCCAAGTTATATTAATCACTCTCGACACCTCATTCCTAATGTTATCCGCCTGATAGCTGATATTTGTCTAAATGCTGATCTTATATATTGCAAAATGGACTGGAAAGATTTGAGGTGACCTTATAATTGGAGTGGTCTTTATGTGAACTGTTTTTGTACTCTACGTGTCTCTGTCTGGTAGAAAGAAGCAGCTACCATGTTTTCGCACTAAGTCGTTGATTTGCATGTCTCAAGTGTATTTATAAATTAGAACTTGCTGTTGTGACAGTTTACCTTGATTTTATGACAAGGTAATTATCACTTACCAATAGTCTTATATATTGGTATATGTCATTCTTTCCTTGCAAGCTCAATTTTGAGCAACATTGCCTTTGGGTTTCAGGTATTTTGCAGGGCTTTAATAAGCTCTAGACTGTAAATTACAATTTTACATGTCAATGCTACATAAAGCTCTAGTGTATCACTTGACAATGCTACATCAAGCTCTAGTGTGTCACCTGACAGTGCTACATAAAGCTCTAGTGTGTCACCTGACAGTGCTACATAAAGCTCTAGTGTATCACCTGACAATTCTACATAAAGCTCTAGTGTATCACCTGACAATTCTACATAAAGCTCTAGTGTGTCACCTGACAGTGCTACATAAAGCTCTAGTGTGTCACCTGACAGTGCTACATAAAGCTCTAGTGTATCACCTGACAATTCTACATAAAGCTCTAGTGTATCACTTGACAATGCTACATAAAGCTCTAGTGTATCACTTGACAATGCTACATCAAGCTCTAGTGTGTCACCTGACAGTGCTACATAAAGCTCTAATGTATCACTTTACAATGCTACATAAAGCTCTAGTGTATCACCTGACAATTCTACATAAAGCTCTAGTGTATCACTTGACAGTGCTACATAAAGCTCTAGTGTATCACCTGACAATGCTACATAAAGCTCTAGTTTGTCGCCTGACAGTGCTACATAAAGCTCTAGTGTGTCACCTGACAGTGCTACATAAAGCTCTAGTGTGTCACCTGACAGTGCTACATAAAACTCTAGTGTGTCACCTGACAGTGCTACATAAAGTCCTATTGGTCACCTGATAGTGCTACATAAATTCCTAGTGTGTCACCTGACAGTGCTACATAAAACTCTAGTGTGTCACCTGGCAGTGCTACATAAAACTCTAGTGTGTCACCTGACAGTGCTACATAAAACTCTAGTGTGTCACCTGACAGTGCTACATAAAGCTCTAGTGTGTCACCTGACAGTGCTACATAAAACTCTAGTGTGTCACCTGACAGTGCTACATAAAGTCCTAGTGTGTCACCTGACAGTGCCACATAAAACTCTAGTGTGTCACCTGATAGTGCCACATAAAACTCTAGTGTGTCACCTGACAGTGCTACATAAAACTCTAGTGTGTCACCTGACAGTGCTACATAAATTCCTAGTGTGTCACCTGACAGTGCTACATAAAATTCTAGTGTGTCACCTGACAGTGCTACATAAAACTCTAGTGTGTCACCTGACAGTGCTACATAAAACTCTAGTGTGTCACCTGACAGTGCTACATAAAACTCTAGTGTGTCACCTGACAGTGCTACATAAATTCCTAGTGTGTCACCTGACAGTGCTACATAAATTCCTAGTGTGTCACCTGACAGTGCTACATAAAATTCTAGTGTGTCACCTGACAGTGCTACATAAAACTCTAGTGTGTCACCTGACAGTGCTACATAAATTCCTAGTGTGTCACCTGACAGTGCTACATAAATTCCTAGTGTATCACTTGACAGTGCTACATAAAGTCCTAGTGTGTCACCTGGCAGTGCTGCATAAAGTCCTAGTGTGTCACCTGACAGTTCTACATAAAGTCCTAGTGTGTCACCTGACAGTGCTACATAAATTCCTAGTGTGTCACCTGACAGTGCTACATAAATTCCTAGTGTATCACTTGACAGTGCTACATAAAGTCCTAGTGTGTCACCTGGCAGTGCTACATAAAGTCCTAGTGTGTCACCTGACAGTGCTACATAAAGTCCTAGTGTGTCACCTGACAGTGCTACATAAAGCTTTAGTGTGTCACCAGACAGTGCTACATAAAACTCTAGTGTGTCACCTGACAGTGCTACATAAAACTCTAGTGTGTCACCTGACAGTGCTACATAAAGCTCTAGTGTGTCACCAGACAGTGCTACATAAAGCTCTAGTGTGTCACCTAACAATGCTGCATAAATATGTAGTGTGTCGCCTGACAGTGCTACATAAAGCTCTAGTGTGTCACCTGACAATGCTACGTAAAGCTCTTGTGTGTCACCTGACAGTGCTACATAAAGCTCTAGTGTGTCACCTAACAATGCTGCATAAATATGTAGTGTGTCACCTGACAGTGCTACATAAAGCTCTAGTGTGTCACCTGACAATGCTACGTAAAGCTCTTGTGTGTCACCTGACCGTGCTACATAAAACTCTAGTGTGTCACCTGACAGTGCTACATAAAGCTCTAGTGTGTCACCTGACAGTGCTACATAAAACTCTAGTGTGTCACCTGACAGTGCTACATAAAGTCCTAGTGTGTCACCTGACAGTGCCACATAAAACTCTAGTGTGTCACCTGATAGTGCCACATAAAACTCTAGTGTGTCACCTGACAGTGCTACATAAAACTCTAGTGTGTCACCTGACAGTGCTACATAAATTCCTAGTGTGTCACCTGACAGTGCTACATAAAATTCTAGTGTGTCACCTGACAGTGCTACATAAAACTCTAGTGTGTCACCTGACAGTGCTACATAAAACTCTAGTGTGTCACCTGACAGTGCTACATAAAACTCTAGTGTGTCACCTGACAGTGCTACATAAATTCCTAGTGTGTCACCTGACAGTGCTACATAAATTCCTAGTGTGTCACCTGACAGTGCTACATAAAATTCTAGTGTGTCACCTGACAGTGCTACATAAAACTCTAGTGTGTCACCTGACAGTGCTACATAAATTCCTAGTGTGTCACCTGACAGTGCTACATAAATTCCTAGTGTATCACTTGACAGTGCTACATAAAGTCCTAGTGTGTCACCTGGCAGTGCTGCATAAAGTCCTAGTGTGTCACCTGACAGTTCTACATAAAGTCCTAGTGTGTCACCTGACAGTGCTACATAAATTCCTAGTGTGTCACCTGACAGTGCTACATAAATTCCTAGTGTATCACTTGACAGTGCTACATAAAGTCCTAGTGTGTCACCTGGCAGTGCTACATAAAGTCCTAGTGTGTCACCTGACAGTGCTACATAAAGTCCTAGTGTGTCACCTGACAGTGCTACATAAAGCTTTAGTGTGTCACCAGACAGTGCTACATAAAACTCTAGTGTGTCACCTGACAGTGCTACATAAAACTCTAGTGTGTCACCTGACAGTGCTACATAAAGCTCTAGTGTGTCACCAGACAGTGCTACATAAAGCTCTAGTGTGTCACCTAACAATGCTGCATAAATATGTAGTGTGTCGCCTGACAGTGCTACATAAAGCTCTAGTGTGTCACCTGACAATGCTACGTAAAGCTCTTGTGTGTCACCTGACAGTGCTACATAAAGCTCTAGTGTGTCACCTAACAATGCTGCATAAATATGTAGTGTGTCACCTGACAGTGCTACATAAAGCTCTAGTGTGTCACCTGACAATGCTACGTAAAGCTCTTGTGTGTCACCTGACCGTGCTACATAAAACTCTAGTGTGTCACCTGAGAGTGCTACATAAAGCTGTAGTGTGTCACCTAACAGTGCTACATAAAGCTCTAGTGTGTCACCTAACAGTGCTACATAAAGCTCTAGTGTGTCACCTAACAATGCTGCATAAATATGTAGTGTGTCGCCTGACAGTGCTACATAAAGCTCTAGTGTGTCACCTAACAATGCTACGTAAAGCTCTTGTGTGTCACCTGACAGTGCTACATAAAGCTCTAGTGTGTCACCTAACAGTGCTACATAAAGCTCTAGTGTGTCACCTAACAATGCTGCATAAATATGTAGTGTGTCACCTGACAGTGCTACATAAAGCTCTAGTGTGTCACCTGACAATGCTACGTAAAGCTCTTGTGTGTCACCTGACCGTGCTACATAAAACTCTAGTGTGTCACCTGAGAGTGCTACATAAAGCTGTAGTGTGTCACCTAACAGTGCTACATAAAGCTCTTGTGTGTCACCTAACAGTGCTACATAAAGCTCTTGTGTGTCACCTGACAGTGCTACATAAAGCTCTAGTGTGTCACCTGACAGTGCTACATGAAGTTCTAGTGTGTAGCCTGACAGTGTTACATAAATTTCTAGTGTGTCGCCTGACAGTGCTACATAAAACGCTAGTGTGTCGCCTGACAGTGCTACATAAATTTCTAGTGTGTCGCCTGACAGTGCTTCATAAAACACTAGTGTGACACCTGACAGTACTACATAAAGCTCTAGTGTTTCACCAGACAGTGCTACATAAATCTCTAGTGTGTCACCTGACAGTGCTACATAAAGCTCTAGTGTGTCACCTGACAGTGTTACATAAAGCTCTAGTTTGTCACCTGACAGTGTTACATAAAGCTCTAGTATGTCACATGACAGTGCTACATAAAGCTCTAGTGTGTCACCTGACAGTTCTACATAAAGCTCTTATTTGTCACCTGACAGTTCTACATAAATCTCTAGTGTGTCACCTGACAGTGCTACATAAAGCTCTAGTGTGTCACCTGACAGTTCTACATAAAGCTCTAGTGTGTCACCTGACAGTGCTACATAAAGCTTTAGGGTGTCACCTGACAGTGCTACATAATTCTGTAGTGTGTCACCTGACAGTGCTACATAAAGCTTTAGTGTGACACCTGACAGTGCTACATAAATCTCTAGTGTGTCCCTATTTTAACTTGTATTAAATACAATAAAAAATAGTATTAAGCTTATACATGTCATATTTAACACTATGTTAATATCATCTTCTCCTTCAATTTAAGGATAATTACAAAATTAGAAACATTTACAGTTGCTTCAAAATTACTTAAAGACTGAATATACCTTTGGTTGAATAGGCAGCTGAAGTGATTAGTTATGCTCTGAGCTATTTGTAGAAAACTCATTTTGTTCTAAAATTATAATTATCCTCTATATAACTTCACAGAACCTGGAGATAAATACAATTTAGAGATTCTCCGATATTTAATTAAATGTACTAATTGGACAATTTTGGTTCAATGCTGAAGGCAGTTTGGATCAGACCTGCTGCATGTGCAAAATATTTTCTCAAGAGGAGGAAATGAAAAGATGAATCTGAGAACAAATTGGACAGGGAAGGCAGTTGTCTCAACAGAAAGAAATCAGACAGGGAAGGCAGCACTCAACAGAAACTGTAGAACCCATTCATGTTCAGAAATGCACCACTGTAAACCTAGAAATTATATCGCGCGATTTAAGTTTGCGGTGTTCGCGGTTAGTAAAAATCCGCGAAAGTAAATAGAACATGTCCAGGACAAGAAAAACGCGAAAGTTTCTCGTTTTTGAAGGAAATTCGTCATTTTGGTACGACGTTTATAAGACTGTATTATAAGTGCTATTTTGTCAAAATATGGAATGTTAAGTGTATGTACTTTTTCTGAATAAAGCCTTTTATGATCACGGTACAATAATGAAAACACTTATAAAAAAACATTATTGAAAACGTGTTTAACAATACACTCAATATATGATCATGCGTGTAAATAGCGCTGTTTATTACCGGGTATGTCATAATACAAAATGACTGACAGTGTCAATAAAACTGTGAAAACATCACCAGCGTAGTTTTCAATTTATATAAACAAATACAAAAGGTAACTATCTACATCAAAAAGAGTTTGAGAGGGTTTAACGACGGTGAGAAGTATAATTAAGAAGCAATTATATACGAAACAAGCAATGTATGTGACAAGTTATAATATCAATAATTTTGTCACTATGCGACTTAGTGTTCGCGGAGTTCGCGGGAGACTAAAAAAACGTGAAAGTTTGTAGCCGCGAATATGCCGACAAGCGGCAAAACGCGAAAATTTGTAGCCGCGAAAGTTTCTAGGTTTACAGTGTCTATACAACAAGGTAGAAATTTAGCTCAATGCTCAAATTGGTTTCAGATTTTGCTGTGTGGTAAGGGCAGAAATTTTTACTCATTCATGAACATAGTGTATAAACCAAATCGCTGTACTCATTATCGGATTACTATAAAATTCAACTCGTATCATTTATTGCTATTCAAATCACATTTAAAATCTGATCACTGTACTCATTATTGCCGTACTATATAATTCAACATGTACTCATTATTGCAATTTCCCTAATAAATAAATCGACTTGTTTATACAGAGTGATACATACATACTTGTTGTGAAGAATCAATTGTCATTATCTAGCGGACACAGAAGCATTGACAGAAGAATGGAGATTTTATATCCAGTATTCAAATCAACTATTTTCCTGATTTAATTATAGTACGGGACATGGATAGGGGAGAGTAAAACATTACCTTATAATTGGCAATTGGAAAATCTAACTAACAGTATATAATTAAAATGTGATTTTTAAGATTTGGTTTTAACTCTTTGTCTTTCTATGTTCGGAGTTTTAATGCATTTTTGTAAAAAAAAATGTAATTTTTGCCTCCAAGGGAACTGAAAAATTAATTTATTAAAATGTTTTTGTTGAAAAAATGGATATCCGTAGAATTAAACTGCATGGTAACACTTATACCACATGCCACATGGCACCTTTCAGGTTAACCGACAAATGTATTAACTTTCAAACATACGGATGGTCCCTTAAGTATAGCCCGTCTCCTAATGTTTAACAATGCCTTAAAACTTATAGTTTTAAAATCTAAATAAATTTTTTAATGGCACAACCATGCATTTAAATTTTGAAATATTATACTAATTGTTTGGGTTTAACTTATATTTATTTTCATGACAAAACTTTTACTTTGGATTGTGACACCAAATATCGGTCATCCCTAAATGTCTATTATCATCAGTAAATTTAGGTCAAAGATTTTTGCTGGAAAGAATTCTTCTATCCAGATCATTTATTGCTGTTTCCATGGTGACACAATCAAATAATGGTTCACCAGAGGACAAAAACATGTTATTTTATAAAGTCTCTATATTATCCAGTAGGGATATATATGGTGTAGAACTTAATGGTGTGTGATCAAGATCTGTAGTAACAGAGTAGAATTTAGTGGTGTGTGAGTCCTGTAGTAGGTGTCACACCGGTGGAAAGTACTTCCGGGTCGTAGTATGCTAAAATAGTCCCTTTCAAAAATTTGATATATGTCTGTTGAAGCACTGTTTTAATGTGGAAAATGCTGATTGTTGACCAAATTACATGAATGTAGATCAAATATGACCTGCATGCTAACTTTTAAGAGTGTTTAATTGATATTTTTCTGAATTATCTTTCCCTGGCTGAAGACTGACAATGTATGTGTGCTTCGGTCAAGTCAGCTTTTGAGGCATGGAAAATAGCGTTATCCTTCCAGAATCCTGCAGTAGCTTGAAAACGAAACTATCAACATGCCATTTTCTCCAGCTTATTTTGGATAACAGGGATGCTTTTTATGGAAATGGCCACAGAAAATCACCCGGAATGTCAGTGAAACGGAGGGAGAGATGCGAATTTTGGTCATTTTGCATTAATTTCAATGGCAGAAAATTCACCGGTGTGACACCAGTAATGGAGTGTGGAAATTAGTGGTGTGTGATCATGTCCTGTAATAATGGAGTGTAGAAATTAGTAGTGTGTGATCATGTCCTGTAGTAATGCTGTAGAATTTAATGGTGTGTGATCTTGTCCTGTAGTAATGGTGTGTAGAATTTAATGGTGTGTGATCATGTCCTATAGTAATATGGTGTAGAATTTAGTGGTGTGTGATCATGTCCTATAGTAATATGGTGTAGAATTTAGTGGTGTGTGATCATGTCCTATAGTAATATGGTGTAGAATTTAGTGGTGTGTGATCATGTCCTATAGTAATATGGTGTAGAATTTAGGGGTGTGTGATCATGTCCTATAGTAATATGGTGTAGAATTTAGTGGTGTGTGATCATGTCCTGTAGTGAAGCTTTATTATCAATATTTAAATGACACTTTTTTTTTGACGAAAATGAAACCTTGCACAATCTATAGCTTTTCCAGCACTACAAGAATAATTTTCTATGAAGATATTCCCTGGGAAATCGAGGCTTTCCAGGCTTCATAAAACATCACAAGCTAGGAGAAATTATCTAGGTCAGTTTGCTAAGTCTGTGATTGATTAGATTTGATGATCTTACTTAATGATTAATAAATACTTGGTCAGTTGGTCAAATTTCAGTGATTAATTAATTTATTGATTAATTTTAATTGATTTGGGAATAAGGATTCTTAATTGATAATGATGAATTGAATGCTTTAAGTCAATGATTCATATTATTCAATATTATTTCTTCGATTTTAACTGACTTAACATTATTGATTCAATTACTGACTATCCTTTTCAGAAACAAAACATTTCATGCCAGTTATTCATGAACTGTTCATGAATTGTTCATAATTATTCAGAAATAATGAAAGACCTTGTAAGTACAAATTATAGTAATTCTTGAATTGTTCATGAAAATGCAACTCAGATGTTACAATAAGTGCGTAAAATAATCCAAACATTAATGAAAAAAGAATCTGCTCTCAACAATTTAAAACTCATTCAAAAAGTAATGTGTCAATATAGTTTTAAAAGTTGATAACTGAGGTTGACATCGGTACTTGCGTCCAAAAGTTAACATAGATATATCAATATTATGGCATTTATTGTAATATTTTGTTGTTTGTCTGTGTAGTTCTTGGATTTGTAAGATAAAATTCGAAAAACAGGTCGATGTCTAGCTTAGCCTTTACTTGCTAGTCAGCTTTCTGCTGAATATTGCAGGCATGTGTGCTTCTACCAGCAGTGTCTTAGTCCGTATTACAGTAAATCATGAACTAGGTATATACTGGCATAATACCGCCCATGATACTTTATCCTAATCTGTAATTTGTACATAACAATGATCCATCTCCTTGGTGATTTATATATAAGATCTGACCATTCTGTTTGTATGATTGAGTTTCTGTTCTGACATTACGATCCTCTAAAACCCTCCGTCTGGAACGAATGTCACATGATCCTCGCAATATTACGGTAACTGCCACTACGATGACTTGTAACTTACATCGGTTTTTACGTCGATCCCATTATATGTTATTTTACGCTGGAACATTGATTTTGGACACTCGGAGAGAATAAGTTCTGTTGTCAGGGAAAATGTTTCTCTAATGTTGAACACCCAAGTTTATACAACACTATAGATGTCTCTGGATGTCTCTAGATGGCACCATGTTAATAAAATGCTTAGATAAAAGTTAAGACAAAACAGTTGTTATTATAAACGCTTAGACGAAAGTTTGGACAAAAAAGTTGATGAAATGCTTTGACAACAGTTTGGGCAGAATTGATCCTTCAACCGTACTCTAATTATATTTACTTACTTACTTACTGCCCGTTATGCCCTCTAGTTGTGTTTGAGGTCTCTTAATTGGCCAATTCTATGTCACCGTAAGCTTTACTGAATGAAACAGCTGGCCATCAGTAGGGCTTGCTGTCACTTAAAATGGCAGCTTTAGTATAGCAATTTCAAAGTAATAATTTCAGCACAATTGGCATATGTCACAAAATATTGGCACTAATACCAATTTGTTTCAGTCATTTATTTGCTGTATCAATATAACAAGATTGTTGTTATAGAGTAAACCACTGAGACTCATTCAGACTGTGGAACAAGTTATGCTCGGAGTCTCAAGAGTTTAATGTACTGTAGTGATGCAGATAATACCATTAAATGATAACAGCATGGTGTTCTCACATAGACTGTGAAATCATGGAGGAAATATCATAAAATCATATACCAGTAAATCATATTGATTGTTGTATACAATGTATATATCTGGCTACTATATCTCTATCAATCATTCTCTGCTTTATTCTCCCAGTCCCATTATTGCTGGTTCCCATGCAGGTCCATTATTGCTGGTTCCCATTCTGGTTTCTGTACAGACCCATTACTGCTTAGTCCCTTGCAGGCCCATTATTGCTGGTTCCCATGTAGGTCCATTATTGCTGGTTGCTGTACAGGCACATTATTGCTAGTTCCCAAAAAAACAATTTCTGGGAGATTTTTTAATAGATGGACACAAAATATTCAATTGACAGAGGTGGCATGTTCCTAGTTTTATTTACTAGATCAATATTATAACCCTTTGGTAGTCTCATGTGTCGTTGCTATACACCAAAGGAGCATGTTAAAGAACCAAGGAGTCTTATTTGCAAAGAGCTAGGGCAGTGTGCCTGGATTGTTGTATCGCACAAACTTTCTGTCTCTTCACTCCAAGCCGAAGCTCATTAGCCAACCTAAGGCAGGGATAAAAGCAAGTTGCAAAACTTAAATTGATCGCAAGAAAACCTTCTGTCTCACTGTATTCCGTCCTTGTCAGTCAGCGTCTTATCCAACAAAGTTACAATTGAAACTGAATTATTAAAGTGTGCAGCCAGACAGACCTGTTTGTTTGCAGCCCTATTGACATGAAACAATTCTGTTCAGCAAATTAATCAAATTGATCAGACAAATTTATATAAGGCTTCAGGCCCGGTATTGTTTCTCGCATGCGTTATGAACATACTGGTGACTTAACATGAAATTAGCATGACAAGCAAGATAGGTTGATTGGTAATTAAGTACTTATGAGATACTACAGAAAGCCTTATTGATTATTTTTTCATAAACAGTAAAACTTACTAATCATGTCTACGAGATAAATTGAACAATGGTGTGAAGTGTGTGGGGGGTGATGATAGAATTGTTTCAACATTGATGCCGACAAAATTGGGAGAATGTCGAGCAATAAAGAGAGAAATTCTATGTTCATCATAAAATACTGTAGCAATATGCAACACTAATAGTATAGTAACATGCAATCATCGGTTCTTTTATATTTCATATTTTTAGCTTGACTTAATATACAAAGAATAAGCTTTTGTACTGCCAGTCCTGCTCTCGGCACAGATGTGTGTTTCCGTAGCTCAGTGGTTTGAATAAGCTTTTGTACTGCCATTCCTGATCTTGGCACAGATGTGTGTCTCCGTAGCTCAGTGGTTTGAATAAGCTTTTGTACTGCCAGTCCTGATCTTGGCACAGATGTGTGCCTCCGTAGCTCAGTGATTTCAAGTATACTTGTTGTGTTATCAGGCAACCCGGGTTCAAATCCGGTTGGAGGCACTCATATATATGCCTGCCATTTTTCAGCAGAAAGGGGACTTGAAAATAAAGGTTATGCTCAGCATTTATAAGAATTTAAGATAGGAAACATGTCATCTGACCAAAAAACAAAAACAAGTTTAAAACTGGTATTGGGGTAAGGCAACCAGCTAAATAAATTAGAATCAGTTGCTGGAGCTGATACAGTGATGCAGTGTCTGGTTTGTTGACAACCCACCTGACAGACACCTCATACTAGCCCAATATTGTACACACTATGAACAACAGCTAAATATATGTGATTTGTTGGGAAATCTATTATCTTGTCAAATGGTTTCCGAGACATGTATGAGTATTTTGTCGCTTTGCAATCACTGCAGTGTCTGGCAGGTTTCCTTATGTTCTGTTTTATTATGTGATGCTTCATGTTTACAGTAGGAACATATTTATTATCTAGAGAAACGATAATTGACTTTCAGCCAGTGCTTGTTGGTACCAGAAATGAGAAATGTTATTGGGGTGTACAGTTCATTTATATTTGAAATCTACTGTTGGTTTATTTATGTAGAATATATTCAGGGTGACTGACAGATTATTTTGTTCACAGAATGTGGTTGGGGACTAAAATTGTCCCTGCTTTGTAGCAAAGAATTCCACAATTGTCTGGTTATAAATATACATAGTACTACTGTAAAATCAATCAATTTTGATGGGACGAAATATTGTGGTTTTGGTAAAAAAGATCATTTCAATGGGACGTTACTTCGTGGATTTTGCATTACAGGTAATAAATAAAAGGGTAAAAATTATTTTTCAATGGGATTTAATTTTGTGGCAGAAAAATAAAACAACAAAATCCACAAAATTTAGCCTCCCATGAAAAATAATGATTTTACGGTTTGTGTTCCCAGAAGTTATTGAGAATGTTTGAAATAAAAACATTCAAAATGGTGTAAATAATTTATTTGAAAGACACAACTGCTCATATGTACAAGTATGATATTCAATGTTAAATCATTATATTAATATCCAATGGTTGTAATTCAAATGATGCATCAGTTGTTATAACAAGTCTTAACCATACCTGCCAAGTACTCCTTTTAAAGTGGAATTACTCCTATTTTTGTTGTCAATTTCTGGTTTAGAAAGTTCATATAACTTTGAACAAAGGTACATTTGATTCATTTTATGCTTTCGTCTCATATTTATAACCACTAGAATTAATACATTCCTTGTTTATGTGTCTTTTAAGTCACATTTAAGTGCATCTTGTGACATGTTTTGCTTGATCACTCCTATTTTGGATTTAACTAGCTTGGCAGGTATGGTCTTAACCCACCCCCTCTGAGCACAAGGTTAACAGAGTGTTCATGAACCATCTGCATTGTGCAGACCAACATCTTTCCACATGTGCCCTGATTATAGTATCCCTGTGAAATGGACATGGTTGACCATAAGTTGACCATTTTGATCTTACTGCCATGGTCAACAGTTGGTCAACCATGATGTTATTTAACAGGGGTTCTATCTATCTATCTCTATATACTGCTACACCCCGTTGCAGGTATTATGTGCAGTTGCACGCCAATTTTGTATAGCGTCACATTAGGCTGAGTTTTCTGATAGCTAAAATGTATGACTTATAAGCTTGGATATACTTATGACAGTAATCCTGCGATATATCAGGTGGAAGCGTGCTGGTTGGAGTTTTATTGGTAATGTGACACAAATGTTACCATATGTGGTCATCGTGGCATCTTGATACGTATTGATTCTCGACAGAATGTACTCCCAGTTTACACATATATTGTTCAGTAATGTGGAATGTATGATCAGGTTTTGGTCCACTGAGAAAATTCAAACTTATCATCGAGCAGATGTGAGACATTTATAAGGAAGTTTATATTGGCTTTCTTTAGGAAGTTCATGATACAGCATTTTGTAGCTTCATTAACCTGCTAGCTCAAGTTCACAGAGCACTGGTGGTAGAAATTGTTAATGGGAAGTGCTCTGCGAGGAGTCTTGCCCTTCTCTGATGCTCTGGAGTTTCTAATGATACTTTATCCTAATCTGTAATTTGTACATAACAATGATCCATCTCCTTGGTGATTTATATATAAGAACTGACCATTCTATTTGTATGATTGAGTTTCTCTACTGACATTACGATCCTCTAAAACCCTCCGTCTGGAACGAATGTCACATGATCCTCGCGATATTACGGTAACTGCCACTACGACGACTTGTAACTTACATCAGTTTTTACGTCGATCCCATTATATGTTATTTTACGCTGGAACATTGATTTTGGACACTCAGAGAGAATAAGGTCTGTTGTCAGGGAAAAATGTTTCTCTAATGTTGAACACCCAAGTTTATACAACACAATAGATGTCTCTTGATGTCTCTAGATGCCACCATGTGTTGACACCATGTTGATAAAATGCTTAGATAAAAGTTTAGGCAAAACAGTTGTTAAACGCTTAGACGAAAGTTTGGACAAAATATTTGATGAAATGCTTTGACAAAAGTTTGGGCAGAATTGATCCTTCAACCGCTAATTATGTTTACTTACTTACTTACTGCCCGTTATGCCCTCTAGTTGTGTTTAAGGTCTCTTAATTGGCCAATTCTATGTCACCGTGAGCTTTACTGAATGAAACTGGCCATCAGTAGGGCCTGCTGTGACAAAATAAAAATGGCAGCTTCAATATAGCAATTTCATAAATATAATTTCAGCACAATCAGCATATATCACAAAATATTGGCACTAATACCAATTTGATTCAGTAATTTATTTGCTGTATCAGTACAACAACAAGATTGTTGTTATAGAGTAAACCACTGAGACTCATTCAGACTGTGGAACAAGTTATGCTCCAAGTCTCAAGAGTTTAATGTACTGTAGTCAGGCAGATAATACCATTAAATGATTACAGCCTGGTGTTCTCACATAGACTGTGAAATCATGGAGGAAATATCATAGAATCATATATCAGTAAATCATATTGATTGTTGCATACAATGTATATATCTAGCTACTATATCTCTATCAATCATTCTCTGCTTTATTCTCCCAGTCAATTATTGCTGGTTCCCATGTAGGCCTATTGTTGCTGGTTCCCATGTAGGTCCATTATTGCTGGTTCCCAAGCAAGCCCATTATTACTGGTTCCCGTGCAAGCCAATTTTTAGCTCACCTGTCACAAGGTGAGCTTTTGTGATCGCTCTTCGTCCGTCGTCCGTCGTCCGTCCGTCCGTCGTCCGTCGTCCGTCCGTCGTCCGTTCACAATTGCTTGTGAACACACTAGAGGTCACAAATTTAGCCTGATCATTATGAAACTTGATCACAATGATCATCTCCATAAAATCTAGGCCAAGTTCGATATTGGGTCATCTGGGGTCAAAAACTAGGTCACTAGGTCAAATCAAAGGAAAACCTTGTGAACACATTAGAGGTCACAATTTGAGCCTAATCTTTATGAAACTTGATCAAAATGATCATCTCTGTAAAATCTAGGTCAAGTTCGATATTGGGTCATCTGGGGTCAAAAAATAGGTCACTAGGTCAAATCAAAGGAAAACCTTGTGAACACATTAGAGGTCACAATTTGAGCCTAATCTTTATGAAACTTGATCACAATGATCATCTCCATAAAATCTAGGTCAAGGTCGATATTGGGTCATCTGGGGTCAAAAACTAGGTCACTAGGTCAAATCAAAGGAAAACCTTGTGAACACATTAGAGGTCACAATTTGAGCCTAATCTTTATGAAACTTGATCACAATGATCATCTCTGTAAAATCTAGGTCAAGTTCGATATTGGGTCATCTGGGGTCAAAAACTAGGTCACTAGGCCAAATCATTGAAAAACCTTGTGAACACATTAGAGGTCACAATTTGTGAATAATCTTTATGAAAATTGATCACAATGATCATCTCTATAAAATCTAGGTCAAGTTCAATATTGGGTCATCTGGGGTCAAAAACTAGGTCACAAGGCCAAATCATTGAAAAAGCTTGTGAACACACTAGAGGTCACAATTTGAGACTAATCTTTATGAAAATTGATCACAATGATCATCTCTATAAAATCTACGTCAAGTTCGATATTGGGTCATCCGGGGTCAAAAACTAGGTCACAAGCCTTTGAAGGCCAAATCATTGAAAAAGCTTGTGAACACACTAGAGGTCACAATTTGAGCCTAATCTTTATGAAACTTGATCACACTGATCATCATTATAAAATTTAGGTCAAGTTCGATATTGGGTCATCTGGGGTCAAAAGCTAGGTCACGAGGCCAAATCATTGAAAAATCTTGTGAACACACTAGAGGTCACAATTTTGACTCTATCTTTATGAAACTTGGTCACAATGTTTATCTCTATAAAATCTAGGTCAAGTTAGATACTGTGTCATTTGGGCCAAAATCTAGGTCACTAGGCCAAACAGGTGAGCGACCCAGTGCCCTTTGGACCCTCTTGTTTGCTGGTTCCCATGCAGGTCCATTATTGCTGGTTCCCATGTAGGTCCATTATTGCTGGTTCCCGTGCAAGCCCATTTTTTCTTGTTCCTGATCAGAACCAATATTGCTGGTTCCTGTGCAGGAATATTATTGTGGGTTCCTGTCCAGAACTTAGATTGATGGCAAGAAAACCCTTGGTCTAACTATATCCTTTCCACGTCAGTCAGCGTCTTATCCAACAAAGTTACAATTGAAACTGAATTATTAAGTGTGCAGCCAGACAGACCTGTTTGTTTGCAGCCATATTGATATAAACAAAACAATTCTGTTCAGTAAATTAATCAAATTGATCAGACAAATTTATATAAGGCTTCAGGGCTGGTATTGTTTCACACATGCGGTATGAACATGCTGCTGACTTAACATGAAATTTGCATGACAAGCAAGATAGGTTGATTGGTAATTAAGTAATGATGAGATACTACAGAAAACCTTATTGATTATTTCTTCATAAACAGTAAAACTTACTAATCATGTCTTAGACTACTAGATATATTGAACAATGGTGTGAAGTGGGGGGGGGGGTGATGATAGAATTGTTCCAACATTGATGCCTGAAGAAATTGAGAGAATGTTTGGTGATAAAGAGAGAAATTCTATGTTCATCATAAAATACTGTAGCAGTATGCAACACTAATAGTATAGTAACATGCAATCATGGTTCTTTTATATTTCTAGTTTAGCTTAATATACAAAGAAAAGTTCTACTTATTTGTTAATTTGCATCCTGTTCTTGGCATCCTGTTCTTGGCATCTCCTTCTTCTTCTTCTTCTTTTTCTTCTACTTCTTCTTCTTCTTCTTCTGCCATATACTAAGCGGATCCCTCTCCAGAGAATTGTCGCTCCTTGCTTTGAAGTGTTTCTACTAGTTATTATGTCAGAATATTTCTGTTATACAACTCAAGGTTATACTAATGCCAATGAAATGAAACTTGGTATACAGACCACTAGTGTGAAGATGCTGCTAGTGTTGTACAGTCAGGCCAATGTGGATGAGATCATTTTTGCAAAAGGTAGAAACGATCTCTGTCGAGCAACACCCTTTAGGAGCAGTAAGTTTTGACCATAATTAAGAGGTTGTTGCTCTACAGAGGTTAAATATGTTAAATATCTTTCTTGTTCAACCAGAGTATTTTTCATCTGAAAATAGAATAGAAACTTGATTACCCACTGATTCTTGAGGATGTTAAATATAGGCTATGGGGAATTTTGAAGGTTTTGTTAAAGAGAGGTAACATTGCTTAGGCAGATGGCCACCCTGAAGAGGTAGTACTGTTTTTAGTGTGCAAACTAATCAGATGTTATTGGTACAGTATATTAATGTATGGTATTGTTGCATAATTGATTGTTGTTTTATGCTGTTGACAGTAATTTGCAGATGTACAGATGTGTGTCTCCGTAGCTCAGTGGTAGTATGCTTGCTGGGGACCTGGGTTCAAATCCAGGTGGTGGCACTCATATATATGCCTGCCATATTTCTGCAGAAAGCAGACTGGAAAACAAAGGTTATGCTCGGCATTTATAAGAATTTAAGATAGGAAACATGTCAACTGACCAATAAAACAAAAAACTGGTGTAGGGGTAAGTCAACTACTGTCATTTCAATAAGTAATACTAATGAGAGAACTATCCAATTCAAAAGAATAGTGGGAACTACATTATCTCAGTTATACCCAGTTAAACCTAATTAAGCATAGTTTACCTGACGAACAAGCTTTTGATTATAACAATTCTCATTTAACTTTGAACAGATTGTAAATATAAATGACAATGTATTGTCACACTATTGTGACAGAAGCGCAGGACAAAGATGGAGGACAATTGTTGGCGGCCTATGCTCCATACCGTCTTGAACAGGCTTAATTCATTGTTGGAGCTGATACAAATGACAGTGTCTGGTTTGTTAGCTTGCTGATATTAATATAAACCCACATAACAGACACATTATACTACCCCGATATTGTACACACTATGAACAACAGCTAAATATATGCGATTTGTTGGAAAATCTATTATCTTGTCAAATGGTTTCGGAGAAATGTATGAGTATTTTGTTGCTTGCAATCACTGCAGTGTCTGGCAGGTTTCCTTATGTTCTTCTGTTTTATTATGTGATGCTTCATGTCTACAGTTAGAATACCTTTATCATCTAGAGAAACAATAATTGACTTTCAGCAAGTGCTTGTTGGTGTCAGAAATGAGAAATGTTATTGGGGTGTACAGTTCATGTATATTTTAAATTTACTGTTGGTTATTTATGTAGAATATATTCAGGGTGACTGACAGATTATGTTGTTCATTGAATGTGGTTGGGGACTAAAATTGTCCCTGCTTTGTAGCAAAGAATTCAACAATTGTCTGGCTATAAATATACATGGTACTGTGTGTTCCCAGAAGTTATTGAGCATTTTTATGGAGTTTTCAAAATGGTGTGAATATTTTATTTGAAAGACAAACAACTGTTCATTTGTATAAGTTAGATATTCAATCATCATATGAATATCTGATGGTTGTAATTCTAATCATGCATCAGTTGTCATAACAAGTCTTAACCATACCTGCCAAGTACTCCTTTTAAAGTGGAGTTACTCCTATTTTCGTTGTTAATTTCTGGTTTTCCAAGTTCACCTTACTTTGAACAAAGGTACATTTGATTCATTTTATGCTCTTCTGTCCTATATATATAACCCCTAGATTTAATACCTTCATTGTATATGCATCTAAATCCCTTTTAAGTCACATAACAGTGCATCTTGTGACATGTGTAACTTTATCACTCTCCTATTTTGGATTTAACTGACTTTGCAGGCATGGTCTTAACCCACCCCACGATCACAAGTTTATCATTTTATGAGTGTTCATGAATAAACCATCTGAATTGTCAAGACCAACATCTTTCCACCTGATAATGATATCCCCTGTGAAACGACCATGGTTAACCATGAAGGTCTAATAACCATGGTTATAACCATGAAGGTCTAATAATCATGGTTAACCATGAAGGTCTAATAACCATGGTTAACTATTAAGGTCTAATAACCATGGTTAACCATGAAGGTCTAATAACCATGGTTAACCATTAAGGTCTAATAACCATGGTTATAACCATAAAGGTCTAATAACCATGGTTATAACCATAAAGGTCTAATAATCATGGTTAACCATGAAGGTCTAATAACCATGGTTAACCATTTAGGTCTACTAACCATGGTTAACCATAAAGGTCTAATAACCATCGTTAACCATTAAGGTCTAATAACTATGGTTAACCATGGTGTCATTTCACATGGGTTGTACTATATGGTCACATAACCCCTGTGAAAAAATCAAGAACTGTTCATGAAATATTCATGAACAAGTTCATGATCTTGTTCATGAACGAATTCACGAACTGTTCATGAAGGACAAATGGCCGCTTCATGAATCTCCAGTTCATAAATTTATTCATAAACTTATTCATGAAACACCAATCTCCCTTCATGAATAAGTTCATGAATAAGTTCGTGAACTTATTCATGAATAAGTTCATGAACTGGAGATTCATGAAGTGGCCATTTTTTCTTAAAATGCACTTGAACAGTTCTTGAACTCTTTAAGAGCAGTTCATGTACAATTCATGAACACTGTTCTTGGACAGTGCAAGAACTTTTCTTGAACTGCTCTTGAAACTTTCACAGGGGCAATGACACAAATCTTTTTTTTATTTCTTTTCCTTTTTTTCCAACACAACTGTTCAATTTTAATAATTCAAGTAGCTTTAACATCCCTTTGATAATCTGCCCAAACTCAAATGTATATAAAGCCATGCTGTGCATTTTGATAATAGTTAAAATATCAATACATTATTAAACAGTAAAACAGAAGTAAGTTTAAAGTACAATCAAAGTATTATTCGGTACAAATAAAGTACATTATCCGAAAAAGTTGTCCGAAATATTGAAAGTTTCAAGTACAAACTGGAACATGCATTGCTGTTGATTTAATGCATCATAAATTTAAAACAACAAGTATTAAAGTTGACCACAAATAAATTTTACCTTTTGAGTGTTTTGTTCATTTATTTCACCATCATAAAAACAGGAAAAACAAAAACCATGTGCTGCCATCAGTGGTTGCTTACTGTGAGACACGTTCAGGAAATATGAGGGCCTATAAAAGTAGGCCCAAACTTTAGCCCAATTGACAAAGCCTCTTATTTGTTACCTGATTTTTAAATAATTTCTCAGTAATATTCCTTTGGGTCAAAGTCACATAGGCAAAGTTCAAAACTGGGTCATTTGGGGTCAAAAACTAGGTCAATAGGTCAAATCTTGTGAATAGTTCATGAACTTCAAAGTTCATGAATAATTCATGAACTTTGAAGTTCATGAAAGTTACATGAATAATTCATGAACTTTATAGTTCATGAAATCTTGTTCGGGAACCTGACAGAGACTTCATGAACATGGAGTTCATGAACATGAAAGTTCATGAACATCATGTGCTGGTCGAGTTTTATTGGTAATGTGACACAAATGTTACCATATGTGGTCATCATGGCATCTTGATACGTATTGATTCTCCACATAATATGCTCCCAGTTTACACATATAATGTTCAGTAATGTGGAATGTATGATCAGGTTTTGGGCCACTGAGAAAATTCAAACTTATCATCCAGCAGATGTGAGACATTTATAAGGAAGTTTATATTGACTTTCTTTAGGAAGTTCATGATACAGCATTTTGTAGCTTCATTAACCTGCTTGTTCAAGTTTACAAAGCAATGGTGGTAGAAATTGTTAATGGGAAGTGCTCTACGAGGAGTCTTGGCCTTCTCTGATGCTCTGTAGTTTCTAATGATACTTTATCCTAATCTGTAATTTGTACATAACAATGATCCATCTCCTTGGTGATTTATATATAAGAACTGACCATTCTATTTGTATGACTGACATTACGATCCTCTAAAACCCTCAGTCTGGAATGAATGTCAAATGATCCACGCAATATTACGGTAACTGCCGCTACAACAACATGTAACTTACATCGGTTTTTACGTCGATCCCATTATATGTTATTTTACACAGAATGGAACATTGATTTTGGACACTCTGAGAGAATAAGGTCTGTGGTCAGGGAAAAATGTTTCTGTAATGTTGAACACCCAAGTTTATACAACACAATAGATGTCTCTTGATGTCTCTAGATGCCACCATGTGTTGACACTATGTTGATAAAATGCTTAGATAAAAGTTTTGACAATGTTTACAAGAGACAATATTTTAAAAAAAACAGTTGTTAAATGTTTTGACAAAAGTTTAGACAAAAATTATATTTAATGAAAATTAGTGTTTTTTACAATAGTTTAGACAGAATATTAGTAAAATTCTTTGACAAAAAATTAGACAAAAGTATAATTAATAAAAATTAATGTTTTTACAATGGTTTAGACAGATAACAGTTACTTAATGCTTTGACAATGGGTAAGACTAAATAGTTGATAAAATGCTTTGACAATGGTTTAGACTAAATAGTTGATAAAATGCTTTGACAATGGTTTAGACTAAATAGTTGATAAAATGCTTTGATAATGGTTTAGACTAAATAGTTGATAAAATGCTTTGACATTGGTTTAGATAAAATAGTTGATAAAATGCTTTGACAATGGTTTAGACTAAATAGTTGATGAAATGCTTAGGTAAAATTTTGGACAAAATGGTAGGGATTTTATTCCTTGCCCATACCTGGGTGTGTTAAATGATACTGCTATTATCCAAATTATGGCAAAACACAAAGTGGTATTTCCTTGCTGGTAGCTAGACCAAACCCTGCAAGGAAAGACTTGAATTTACAGCCTTGAACTTTAATGAAATGATCCTGTAGCCAAACTCCCAGACTTGTATTTGAAGTCCATTACTTGGCCAATTCTAGGTCACAGTGATCTTTACTGAATGAAATTGGCCATCAGTAGGGCTTGCTGTGACAAAATAAAAATGGCAGCTTCAATATAGCAATTTCATAAATATAATTTCAGCACAATCGGCATATATCACAAAATATTGGCACTAATACCAATTTGATTCAGTAATTTATTTGCTGTATCAGTATAACAACAAGATTGTTGTTATAGAGTAAACCACTGAGACTCATTCAGACTGTGGAACAAGTTACAATGCATGCTTGGAGTCTCAAGAGTTTAATGTACTGTATTCATGCAGATAATACCATTAAATGATATATATAACAGCCTGGTGTTCTCACATTAGACTGTGAAATCATGGAGGAAATATCATAGAATCATAAATCAGTAAATCATATTGATTGTTGCATACAATGTATATATCTGGCTACAATATCTCTATCAATCATTCTCTGCTTTATTCTCCCAGTCAATTATTGCTGGTTCCCATGTAGGCCCATTATTGCTGGTTCCCATGTAGGTCCATTATTGTTGGTTCCCGTGCAAGCCCATTATTACTGGTTCCCATGCAAGCCCATTTTTTGCTGGTTCCCATGCAGGTCCATTATTGCTGGTTCCCATGTAGGTCCATTATTGCTGGTTCCCGTGCAAGCCCATTTTTAGGCTGGCGATTTCGCGCTAGACTATTACAATCCTAAAAAATGAAATCCACTGAGATGAATTTACTCCCGAAACTGACAATCCAGAATCTATACACTCAATGCAAATAGTTCCTCCTCATTAATCAGTTTTGCAAGATGAGAACATTCAACTTTCCTTGTTTCATTTATTCTGTTCGATTGTAATATATTAGTTTCTTCTTGAAATTGAAGGAAATTGTATGAAATTAAAAGAAAAGGTGTTTAAAGGCGTTGATAATTATTACTACGCGTTACGAACGCGATATAGCGTGCGCATCAATGATTTTATTATGTAAAATTATTCAGGTCAACATTCTCCAACGAGATCCTGGTCGAGTGGTTGAGCAACTCGCTTAGTAATTTTCTGATGCTAAGGTCCAGCGATCGAATCACGACGGCTCCAAATTTTTTATATTTTTATTTTTTTTATTTTTTTATTTTTTGTTAAGTCCAGCACTTACCTCTCTTTCGACTTAGAAAATCACTTGATGTTATATTACTTGAAAAGCTATTGCTCCTTAGCAGTTCGCCAGCCTGTCAGGACTTTCAGTACTTTGATTGCTTGTTCCTGATCAGAACCAATATTTCTGGTTCCTGTGCAGGAATATTATTGTGGGTTCCTGTCCAGAATTTAGATTGATGGCAAGAAAACCCTTGGTCTAACTATATCCTTTCCACGTCAGTCAGCGTCTTATCCAACAAAGTTACAATTGAAACTGAATTATTAAGTGTGCAGCCAGACAGACCTGTTTGTTTGCAGCCATATTGATATAAAACAATTCTGCAGCAAATTAATCAAATTGATCAGACAAATTTATATAAGGCTTCAGGCCCGGTATTGTTTCTCGCATGCGTTATGAACATACTGGTGACTTAACATGAAATTAGCATGACAAGCAAGATAGGTTGATTGGTAATTAAGTAATGATGAGATACTACAGAAAGCCTTATTGATTATTTTCTTCATAAACAGTTAAACTTACTAATCATGTCTTCTAGATATATTGAACAATGGTGTGAAGTGGGGGGAGGGGGTGATGATAGAATTGTTTCAACATTGATGGTAGGAAATTGAGAAAATGTTTGGTGATAAAGAGAGAAATTCTATGTTCATCATAAAATACTGTAGCAGTATTAAACGCTAATAGTGTAGTAACATGCAATCATGGGTTCTTTTATATTTCTATATTTATATACAAAGAATAAGCTTTTGTACTGCCAGTCCTGCTTTTGTGTCTCCATAGCTCAGTGGTAGTATGCTTGTTGTCTTATCTGGTGACCTGGGTTCAAATCCTGTTAGAGGCACTCATATATATGCCTGCCATATTTCAGCAAAAGCGGACTGGAAAATAAAGGTTATGCACTGCATTTAAAAGAATTTAAGATAGGAAACATGTCAACTGACCAATAAACAAAAACAAGTTTAAAAGTGGTGTTGGGGTAAGGCAACCAGCTAAATAAATTAAAATCAGTTGTTGGAGCTGATACAAATGACAGTGTCTGGTTTGTTGACTTGTTGATATTAATATAAACCCACTAACAGACACATCATACTACCCCAATATTGTACACACTATGAACAACAGCTAAATATATGTGATTTGTTGCAAAATCTATCTTGAGAAACATTAATTGACTTTCAGCCAGTGCTTGTTGGTGCTAGAAATGAGAAATGTTATTGGGGTGTACAGTTCATTTATATTTTAAATTTACTGTTGGTTTATTTATGTAGAATATATTCAGGGTGACTGACAGATTATGATGTTCACAGAATGTGGTTTGGGACTAAAATTGTCCTGTTTTGTAGCTAAGAATTCCACAATTGTCTGGCTATAAATATACATAATACTGCTGTAAAATCCCATCAATTTCGATGGGACAAAATATTGTGGTGTTGGTAAATCAGCATATAAACCAAATCACTGTATGATTTATCAGATTACTACAAAATTCAACTTGTATCATTTATAGCTATTGAACATGTAAAATCTGATCACTGTACTCATTATTGCCGTACTATATAATACAACTTATATACACTGTGATTAAGGTCTAATAACCATTGGTCCACCATGGTATCATTTCATAGGGGTTGTACTATAGGATCACATAAGGTTCCTGAGAGCTAAAATGTATATAACTTATAAGCTTGGATATACTTGTGACAGTAATCCAGCAATATATCAGGTGGAAGCGTGCTGGTCCAGTTTTATTGGTAATGTGACACAAATGTTACCATATGTGGTCATCATGGCATCTTGATACGTATTGATTCTAGACATAATATGCTCCCAGTTTACACATATAATGTTCAGTAATGTGGAATGTATGATCAGGTTTTGGTCCACTGAGAAAATTCAAACTTATCATCCAGCAGATGTGAGACATTTATAAGGAAGTTTATATTGGCTTTCTTTAGGAAGTTCATGATACAGCATTTTGTAGATTCATTAACCTGCTAGCTCAAGTTTACAAAGCAATGGTGGTAGAAATTGTTAATGGGAAGTGCTCTGCGAGGAGTCTTGGCCTTCTCTGATGCTCTGGAGTTTCTAATGATTCTTTATCCAAATCTGTAATTTGTACATAACAATGATCCATCTCCTTGGTGATTTATATATAAGAACTGACCATTCTATTTGTATGATTGAGTTTCTCTACTGACATTACGATCCTCTAAAACCCTCCGTCTGCAACGAATGTCACATGATCCACGCGATACAACGGTAAGTGCCACTATGACGACTTGTAACTTACATCGGTTTTTACGTCGATCCCATTATATGTTATTTTACGCTGGAACATTGATTTTGGACACTCTGAGAGAATAAGGTCTGTAGTCAGGGGAAAATGTTTCTCTAATGTTGAACACCCAAGTTTATACAACACTATAGATGTCTCTTGATGTCTCTAGATGCCACCATGTAAATAAAATGCTTAGATAAAAATTAAGACAAGACAGTTGTTAAAATGCTTTTACAAAAGTTAAGACAAAATTATTGAAGGACACTAAGAGTCGGTTATAGTTTGTGAAACGTTTTCTTCAAAGATTTATAAGGGCAGCTAAGTGACACTGCATTCCTGTTAATGTTTTTTAAAAACCGTTCAGGAAATTGGTTCACAAGTTCTAACCTATACAATTATTCTGTTATAGTGATTTTCTTCCTTGCCCTTCCTATATAGTAAAACACTTGGAAATAAAGAAGGGATATTTCTCTGTTGATAGCTAGACCAAACCTGGCAAATGAACACTTGAGTTCCCAGCCCTGCTATGAAGCCTGCACCTGAGGTCCCTTAATTGGCAAGTCTATGAATGAAATTGGCCATTAGTAGGGGCTCGCTGTCACTGACTTAAAATGGCAGCTTTAATATAGCAATTTCATGGCAATTGTCATATATAAAATTGGCACAAGTACCAATTTAATTCAGTCATTTATTTCTGTATCAATATAACAAGATTGTTGTTAAAGAGTAAACCACTGAGACTCATTCAGAATGTGGAACAAGTTATGCTCGGAGTCTCAAGAGTTTAATGTACTGTAGCCATGCAGATAATACCATTAAATGATAACAGCCTGGTGTTCTCACATAGACTGTGAAATCATGGAGGAAATATCATAGAATCATATATCAGTAAATGATATTGATTGTTGCATACAATGTATATATCTAGCTACTATATCTCTATCAATCATTCTCTGCTTTATTCTCCCAGTCAATTATTGCTGGTTCCCATTTAGGCCCATTATTGCTGGTTCCCATGTAGGTCCATTATTGCTGGTTCCCGTGCAAGCCCGTTATTACTAGTTCCCGTGCAAGCCCATTTTTTGCTGGTTCCCATGCAGGTCCATTATTGTTGGTTCCCATGTAGGTCCATTATTGCTGTTTCCCATGCAAGCCCATTTTTGCTTGTTCCTGATCAGAACCAATATTGCTGGTTCCTGTGCAGGAATATTATTGTGGGTTCCTGTCCAGAACTTAGATTGATGGCAAGAAAACCCATGGTCTAGCTATATCCTTTCCACGTCAGTCAGCGTCTTATCCAACAAAGTTACAATTGAAACTGAATTATTAAGTGTGCAGCCAGACAGACCTGTTTTTTGTAGCCATTTTGATATATAAAACAATTCTGCGGCAAATTAATTAAATTGATCCGACAAATTTATATAAGGCTTCGGGCTGGGTATTGTTTCACGCATGCAGTGTGAATATACTGCTGAGTTAACATGAAATTTGCATGACAAGCAAGATAGGTTGATTGGTAATTAAGTAATGATGAGATACGAGGGGCGTTCAATATATAATGTCCATCAGTGAAAAACAAACAAATAAAATACAATACCAACAATTATTTTATTTCATCCCTTCAAAGTATTCACCACGACTAGAAATACACAACTTAAGTCTTTTAATCCACTTTCGGAAAGCTCCAATATAGTCCTCTTTAGGGATCCCTCGGATACACTGGAAAATCGCAGAACCCATTGCCTTCCTAGATGTGTAACGACGTCCAGACATAAGTTTTTTAGCCGAGGAAAGAGGAAGAAGTCACAGGGGGCCAAATCCGGTGAATAGGCAGGATGGGGAAGCACTTTCACTTTTTCCTTGCTGAGGAACTCGGTTACTATCTGCGACTTATGGGATGGTGCGTTATCGTGTAAAAGACGCAGACCCTTCATTCCGGTCGCTTGACGGCGTTTAGAATAATATTTTTTCACAGATTTTAGTATCTTCTGCTTATAAAAAGTTCCCGTTACTGTCCCTCCTCTGGGTACAGGTATTTGAACTACTGGTCCCTGGTTATTGAAGAAAATAGCGTACATAACTTTTTTAACACTCATTGTTCTTTTGGCAATTGAGGGTCTACGTGCGTGTTTAGTAGCCCATATTTTGTTACTAAACTTCCGATGCGGCTCGAAAAAATGCACCCATGTTTCATCACCTGTCACTATATCTGCAAAAGTACGCGAGTTATATTCTGGATACATTTTCAAAATTTTACGGGCCATTTTTACACGTTCATGCTTTTGCTTGTCTGTAAGGAGATGGGGTATCCAACGTGCTGCAATTCGCCTTACTTTAAGAATCTTTTTCAGAATAGTAAAAGCTGTTCCTGTTGAGACCTCAGCCTTATGAGCTATATCCCTATTAGTATATCTGGAATCTTGTATCAACAATTCCTTTATTTTTTCAATGATTTTAGGGGTCACTACAGTCCTTTTTCTGCCTGATCTTGCACTATCTTTAACATGCTGCTGTCAACTTTTAAATTTACTAATCCACCTATCGACAGTCCTATACGACACTTCATTAACACCATAAACACTACATATTTCGTTATGAATGGTCCGTGCTTTTAATCCAAGCTCATGGCGAATCTTGATATAGTTCCGTATTTGGACACTATTTTGAGCTTTTTCCCTACCATTTTTAACACAGTGTATATTACTAAGTGGTTTTGACGAAGCTTAAACGCAACCTATAGACTTAGGATCGAAATAAATGTGATATCGGTGAGTGCGTGGTGTATTGAACCGTATAATAGTGAAGACCGCACGGGATTCCCGTGACTGGTTATAACGTTACGGGCCGATGGACATTATATATTGAACGCCCCTCGTACTACAGAAAGCCTTATTGATTATTTTCTTCATAAACAGTAAAACTTACTAATCATGACTACTAGATATATTGAACAATGGGGTAAATTTGGGGGGGGGGGGGGTGATGATAGAAGCGTTTCAACATTGATGCCTGAAGAAATTGGGAGAATGTCGAGTGATAAAGAGAGAAAGTCTATGTTCATCATAAAATACTGTAGCGATATGCAACACTAATAGTGTGGTAACATGCAATCATCGGTTCCTTTATATTTCATATTTCTAGCTTGACTTTATATACAAAGAATAAGTTCAGCTTAAATTGTTACTATGCGTCCTGTTTTTGGCATGTCCTTCTTCTTCTTCAGCTTCTGTCGATATAGAGCAGAACCCACTCCAGGGAATTGTTGCTCCTTGCTTTGAAGTGTTTCTACTAGTTTTTTTTATGTCGGAATATTTCTGGTATACGATACATGGTTATAATAGTGCCAATGAAATGAAACTTGGTAAACAGAGACCGCTAGTGTGAAGGTGCTGCTAGTGATTTACAGTCAGCTTATGTGGACCACAGCTAACTGTATGGTAGAAAACGGAAAAAAAATTGTTTGGAAAATATTATAAATTTTAAAAAAAAGTATTTTTTTTCATTTTCAAATTGTCTTTAGCAATGATACAGTAACCTGTGATGTGGACTAGATCACTTTTGCAAAAGGTAGAAACAACTTCTGTCGAGCAACACCCTTTAGGAGCAGTAAGTATTGACCATAATTAAAAGGTTGATGCTCTACAGAGGTTAAATTTGTTAAATATAGACTTCGGGAAATTTTGAAGGTGTTTTTAAAGAGAGGTAATGTAGCTTTGGCAGATGGCCACTCTGAAGAGGTAGTACTGAATTTAAAGTGCAGACTTATTTGGCTGTCATTGGTATAATTATATTAATAAGTGTTTAATAATTGATTGTTGTTTTATGCTGTTGAAAGTACTTTACAGATGTACAAATGTGTGCCTCCGTAGCTCAGTAGGCTGGTAAACGAAATCTTGAGTAGCATCATGTCTCGGACTAATTGCAACAAAAACTTCTCCATTGTTTTCGTAAACTGCAATATGTGTAGTAACACAGGAAAAAAGTTGCATTCACATAGACCTGGCATTACTGAGAAAATGACCTTTCTTTAAGGTCATATGAAATCATTTTAAAAAGCTCTGATCGTTACATGTTTTGGTCGTTTAGTACTTACCTTTGATACTATGGGTTATTTTTAAGCTGTACTGTATACACCATGAACTTAAGATAATTTTTAACGCATTTTTGGCTATTTTCTACATACGATGCTATATACAACGCATTAATTATCCTTCTTGGGGGTGAAATTACCCCACCCACTTTTAGGTCTATACTTAAATTTCATAAAAATAACACAGACACACCATTATGTTTGTTAGTTATTATTTATTTGACAATGTCTTTTATATGCCTTATTTATGACATATCAGATAGCACCCTTGTTATCCAGATAATCCTTAATGATTGGATAATCCAAAATGATGGATGTATGTTTTCGAAAACAACCTATTTTTGGCCAATGTCACTAATTTGTAGTGATTTGTTAACGTACGAAGATAGAATTGTTAGTAGTTTTCATGAAACTGAAACTATTTTACAGCAGTTTTGTGAATATGATACACGCTATTTGTAGTGACCCATGTGTGAAAATGGATAATAGCCAAAATTGATCGCGGATAAGTCACAAAATGATTAACCTAAAAAATAACTGAAGCACCAAAATGTTAAGCAAATCTACCAACAGCGGTATACATCAGATCTTGCAAGTCAATTTAACAAATAGCATTAGTTTTCGCGACATTGGACTGGAAAAGAGTGTAAGTTCAGTCACGAGATCCACAAGACTGATTCCTTTACGCATCTTAAATGGTTTATGCATCTTCAGATTTTATCATGGTCATAAAATACATCAAACTATAACAGGTATTGTTTAAGTGTTTTAAATCCCTTGTAAAGAGTGACTGCTCACTATCAAGTAATGGTCATGATGCTGCATATGCCATAATGTGTCTGGAATTATTGCATTACTAAAGTATCACTGATTTTGAATTGAACATTCTGTTAATGATGATCCAAAACAAACTTGCTCCAAAAATCATAAGAATGACGGAAGTACAAACAGATCCTAACTAAAACAGGTAAAAATAACTGTGCAGATTATTGATTTTACTGTACTGACAACTGCGAACTGTTATGTTTGTGTACGGAGTATAGCACTACATTATGTCTACATAACTCATTTACTCGCAATACCCAGTGTACACGTGTCCAATGTGTTAGTGTAACTGCACACCTATGCCTATTTTAACGGTACCAAATTGGAGGAGTGCGTGCACTATATCATTTATATACGTGTATATTTACTACATTACTTATTTGTTTTGCTGATTTAACATCAGTATTATCCCCACCTAAATGATTAGTCAGCAATGTATTAGGTGTATTTTCCTTTGTAGACGAATCAGTAGAAAATGATGAACACAATGAACATAATTCTGGATGATCTATGTCGTTATTACATGTAATATAAAATAGCTAAAATTTGGATGTTGTAGTGGGGTAACTGAACTGTCTTCTGTAGGTTGCTTGCATCTCCCAGAAGCATGGTCTCAAAAGACGTGTATGTTGGTAGAACCTTCTGTGGTGCTTCCTCCAGATGAACAATTTATTGAATATTGTCTAACGATGACTCCATGTGATTCTGTCTTGTAAACAGTGTCCACAAATCACTGTCTTTAGATGGAATCTGATAGCTTGACTTTGTATATTAAATATGAGGCCTGGCATCTATTCAAACTCCTTCAGAATCTGGCCATTTAAAGTTTTGACATGTTTGGCATTTCATGGAACCAGCAGCTTGAAGATCAGTTAAGCTAGTGATTCTTCCAGAGTTGCATCCTGTACATAAACTACTAGTATGCCAAATACGCTCGATGGAGTTGTGGAACGTATGCAATTATGTATCACAATTCTTGTTTACTAGCATTAAAATTACAAGAAATGTTTCGAGTACAGATATGGTCTGTTCTGCAGTTAATGTGAATGAATTTCCTGTCCAGAAACAACATGTATATTTGATTGACTGTCAGTAAGGCTTGTTGCCTTTGTCTTGTAGATTTGGCAGTGTAGAACAAACAGCTATCTATCTGAAATGAATAAGTATATCCAGTTTCAGATAACAATCGGCTAAATTCTACAATATAATCAATATAACTTATTCATTTTAGCGAAAATAAACACTTAGGCAAATTGATCAAGACTTCTTTTGGAATTTCAACCAGACTTGTTCTTACCGGTAATTTTCTCAAGTTTTCCATCCTAGAATTACTTACTGGTATTGTTTGTCTATAAAATATTAGACTAAAAAGTTTTATATAGTGAGATCATTTGTCAAGTAATATTTTATTAGTATTACATGTACATGAACATATACACACCATAGTTATGTTATGTAAAACTCTTTTAACTCTATGATAGATACTACTAATACTGATCGGTATATCTGTAGATACGATAGTCTGTATAGTTGAGTATCACAGGATATGTATTGTGAAATAACTGAATGATTATATTCAACTACTGAGGCCCAAAAGATCAATTTAAAGTTACATATCAATATATTATCATGTATGTGTTAAGCATTTAATACCCACTATTGTTAACACACTGTTTACAAAAATGTTATTTAATGCAAGTTAGGAAAGTTATACATACAATGTTCAAATTTCTCATGTCCATTTACTTGGACTTCGTTGTTAGTATCTATTCAGCAACTGAAATAGAAAATAAATATGAACCAAATACTCTGGATGATCCATGTATAATAAACATGTATGTTATCATTGTTTAGGCTGTAACACACTAGAGATGTAAAGAGTGTAGATAAATTAATAGGATCGTACATTACTTTTATGTGCAGAATAATATCAAACATGAAATTATAATAAACAGCTTATCTGGGTAATATTTGATAAGACTGTGATATATTCATGTAGCATTTGGTTGGCTTGATTGAGATAGGCACAGGTCATGTACAAAATTAATTGGAAACAAGTGCAGGCTTTCGATTGGGATTTAACTGACAGCAGGGATTACCCTGATGCAGGTTTTCTGCGTTCCTGACGCAACTTTGTGACTTAGGACCCTCATTTCTGCAGTACTGTGCATCATTGGGACCCCCAATCGGATCCTGCGAACACATTTTTGTTTCCGCTAGAACATTTTTTCTGCTACTTTATTTATTTCACTTGTGGTTTATTGAGCAATCTGTATTGTCTACTCTACACGCTATAATAAGTTAGAGGCGTCTTATTGCAATCATGGCAGAACGTTCCATTCCATACTGCTGTCCAATTGAAATAGTCATGTAAATGATTAACTCATGTGCATGTGCTATTTTATTTATAAATTGGATACTGTAACAGTGAACTTGAAATGCATACCCGTATATGATTTGATCCCCAAAATGTCTCAGGGACTCACTAAATATAAACCTTAAGGGACCCTTGTATGAAAATTTCTAGGGAAACCCTGATTTACTTAAATGAAAAAATCTTTAAAAACGTTTAGGAGCATGCTTATATGGGCTAGACGCAAAACAGCTTCTGACAAAGAGTTTTTTTCTTTGAAATTGTGAAGCTGATTGTTTATTCTGATTAGAAACGTATCTTTTACGGGTACAACACAATGGGGGGCATCGCTACCATAACAACATCAATATGACTTGACAATGGTTGTTTTTATTCTAATTGATAGTAGCAACAAGCGTGTATTTTCAAAATACATGTATATCAAAATCTTGAACATCATGAAACATGCAGTATGCCAATCAAGCAATGCAGTTTGTGACCATTAATATACGGTTTGACGTGTTCTAGTACCGTTATATACGCTATATTCAGTAACAACTATCAATTAAAATATGTATTTAATTGACTATCTACAGTAGATCGATCTTTTTAGTCTTGAGAATTGTGCAGTAAAATATGCTTTTAATGGTTTTTCATATTTAAAATCGAAAGGATATTACAAACAAGGCACTATTCGTCGTCAAATTCGTAAATTTGATAATTTATCAAGTTTCGTCAAAATGAAGGCAATAACGGCGTTCCATACTTGAAAAAATGAAAATATTTGCTTACCCATAAAACACGTTTCTATTATCAAACAAGTGCTTTTTATTTATTTTTAACATTTATATGGATTTATATAATCATTAAAATATCCATTCACTTTAATATCTCAATATTTGGTAGTTTAAACGACATTTGTCCTTGGCCCCGACTTCGCCGTAAAACGACTTACATGCACATCTGTGAAGACGTACAACGCGTAAACATAGACAAACCACTTGGCAATCATTAAAAATTAACATAATCGTTACTTACCTTGCATATTCCATCGATAATAACACTTCATGACGTTTGTTATTGTTTTTTTACTGGGCGCCGCCATTAAACTTCGTTTGTAAATCGTACCTCCCGCTGAAGAGTACTCACTACGGTGTGCTATACGGGCCATAACTTCATTTGGAAAATTTTACATCTTTGACGGTCTATAGTTTTGTTTTGCCAGGGTCTACAGGCTGCAACTTTTTTCTTGAATATACTTATATGATGTACTTTCGCCCAGTATAAGTTTAGTTTTTGTTGCAATTAGTCCGAGTGAAAATTTTCCTTTACCAGCCTACAGTGGTTAGCATGCTTGTTGTCTAATCTGGCGACCCAGGTTAAAATCCGGGCGGTGGCACAAATATATATTCCTGCCATTTTTCAGCAGAAAGCTGACTGGTTAATATAGGTTAAGCTCAGCATTTATAAGAATTTAAGATAGGAAACATACATGTCAACTGACCAATAAAACAAAAAGATGTTTAAAACTGATGTTGGGGTAAGTCAACTACTGTCAATTCAATAAATTATACTAATGAGGGAGCTATCCCATTCAAAAGAATAGTGGGACTACATTATCTCTGTTATACCCAGCTAAACCTAATTAAGCATAGTTTACTTGACAAACAAGCTTTTGTTTATAATAGATCTCATTTAACTTTGAACAGACTGTAAAAATAAATGACAATGTATTGTTGGAGCTGATACAAATGACAACGTCTGGTTTGTTGACTTGTAGATATTAATATAAACCCACTAACAGACACATCATACTAGCCCAATATTGTACATACTATGAACAACAGCTAAATATATGTGATTTTTTGGAAAATCTATTATCTTGTCAAATGGTTTCAGAGAAAATGTATGAGTATTTTGTCGCTTGCAATCACTGCAGTGTCTGGCAGGTTTCCTTATGTTCTTTTGTTTTATTATGTGATGCTTCATGTCTACAGTTAGAATATATTTATTATCTTGAGAAACAATAATTGACTTTCAGCCAGTGCTTGTTTGTACTAGAAATGAGAAATGTTATTGGGGTGAACAGTTCATTTATATTTGAAATTTACTGTTGGGTTATTTATGTAAAATATATTCAGTGTGTGACAGATTATGTTGTTCACAGAATGTGGTTCAAGGGGACTAAAATTGTCCTGCCTGCTTTGTAGCAAAGAATTCTACAATTGTCTGGCTATAAATATTCATAGTACTACTATAAAATCATTCAATTTTGATGGGATGAAATATTGTGATTTTGGTTAACCAGCATATAAACCTAATTACTGTATGATTTATCAGATTACTATAAAATTCAACGTGTTTCATTTATTGCTATTGAACATGTAAAATCTGATCAATGTACTCATTATTGCTGTACTATATAATTCACAAAGTGTACTCATTATTGCAATAGATATACTCCGGTGTTCAATGCAATCTGGTTTTTCCACACTTATCCCGAGGTACAAACAACTTTTACCGTTACCAATAAATATTCATGTATGAACCATTGAAATGAGCAATGCTTATTAAAATCACAATACCATTAGCAAAGGATTAAGGTCAACATTATTAGTACCGCATGCAAATTTGCAGAAAACCCACAATATTGTAGATACTGGAGTGCATCTATTGCCTGAAAGTGATTTTTTTATACACTTTGATTAAGGTCTAATAACTATTGGTCATCCATGGTATCTTCACAGGGGTTGTACTATAGGATCACATCAGTTTCTTGAGATAACTTATAAGCTTGGATATACTTGTGACAGTAATCCAGGGATATATCAGGTGGAAGCGTGCTGGTCGAGTTTTATTGGTACTGTGACACAAATGTTACCATATGAGGTCATTGTGGCATCTTGATACGTATTGATTCTAGCCATAATGTACTCCCAGTTTACACATATAATGTTCAGTAATGTGGAATGTATGATCAGGTTTTGGTCCACTGAGAAAATTCAAACTTATCATTCAGCAGATGTGAGACATTTATAAGGAAGTTTATATTGACTTTCTTAATTAGGAAGTTCATGATACAGCATTTTGTAGCTTCATTAACCTGCTAGCTTGAGTTTACAGAGCACTGGTAGAAATTGTCAACGGGAAATTCTCTGCGAGGAGTCTTGGCCTTCTCAGAACTAGTGTTCTTGAGTTTCTGATGAACGCCTCCCTGCCTAATTATCAGTGGAATGATGCTAGAGGCGTATATACTGATTGTTCTGACCCTCTGTTGGTGCCTTCTTTCATTTGTTGGTGTTTGTCTGTCTGTTTGGTCGTTCATTCAATCGACGGTGTTTGTCCATCTGTTTGTTCATTTACTAGTGCAATATTATAACCTTCCGTAGTCTCAGTGTATCGGTGCTATACACCAGAGGGGCATATTAAAGAACCAAGGAGTCTATTGGCAAAGATCTAGGGCACTGCCCCCCCCCCTCCCAGTACAGTACCATGTATATTTATAGCCAAACAATTGTTGAATTCTTTGCTACGAAGCCGGACAATTTTATTCCCCACCCACATTCTGTGAACAACATAATCTGTCAGACACCCTGAATATATTCTACATAAATAACCAACAGTAAATTTCAAATATAAATGAACTGTACACCCCAATAACATTTCTCATTTCTAGCACCAACAAGCACTGGCTGAAAGTCAATTATCGTTTCTCTAGATAATAAATGTATTCTAACTGTAGACATGAAGCATCACATAATAAAACAGAACATAAGGACACCTGCCAGACACTGCAATGATTGAAAGCGACAAAATACTCATACATTTCTAGGAAACCATTTGACAAGATAATAGATTTTCCAACAAATCACATATATTTAGCTGTTGTTCATAGTGTGTACAATATTGGGGTAGTATAATGTGTCTGTTTGTGGGTTTATATTAATAGCAGCAAGTCAACAAACCAGACATTGTCATTTGTATCAGCTCCAACAATACATTGTCATTTAATTTTACAATCTGTTCAAAGTTAAATGAGAATTGTTATAAACATAAGCTTGTTTGTCAGGTAAACTATGCTGAATTTTGTTTAACTGGGTATAACTGAGATAATGTAGTCCCTACAAGATGACATGTTTTCTATCCGAAATTCTTTGAAATGCTGTGCATAACCTTTATTTGCCAGTCAGGTTTCTGCTGAAATATGGCAGGCATATATATGAGTGCCACCACACGGATTGGTACCCAGGTCGCCAGAAAAGACAACAAGCATACTTTAAACCACTGAGCTACGAAGACACACATCTGTGCCAAGAGCAGAACTTGCAGTACAAAAGCTTATTCTTTGGATATTAATCTAAGCTAGAAATATAAAAGAACCGATGATTGCATGTTACGACACTATCAATGTTTAATAGAGCTACAATTTTTTATGATGAACACAGAATTTCTCTCTTCATCGCCCAACATTTTCTCAATTTCGTCGGCATCAATGTTGAAATAATTCTATTATCACCCGCCCTTCACACCATTGTTCAATATATCTAGTAGGCATGATTAGTAAGTTTTACTGTTTATGAAGAAAATAATCAATAAGACTTTCTGTAGTATCTCATCATTACTTAATTACCAATCAACCTATCTTGCTTGTCATGCAAATTTCATGTTAAATCAACAGTATGTTCATACCGCATGCGTGAAACAATACTTTAATATGTTCATACCGCATGCGTAAAGCAATACCTCAGTATGTTCATACCGCATGCGTGAAGCAATACCTCAGTATGTTCATACCGCATGTGTGAAGCAATACCTCAGTATGTTCATACCGCATGTGTGAAGCAACACCTCAGTATGTTCATACCGCATGTGTGAAGCAATACCTCAGTATGTTCATACCGCATGTGTGAAGCAATACCTCAGTATGTTCATACCGCATGTGTGAAGCATTACCTCAGTATGTTCATACCGCATGCGTGAAGCAATACCTCAGTATGTTCATACCGCATGCGTGAAGCAATACCTCAGTATGTTCATACCGCATGCGTGAAGCAATACCTCAGTATGTTCATACCGCATGCGTGAAGCAATACCTCAGTATGTTCATACCGCATGCGTGAAACAATACCTCAGTATGTTCAAAACCGCATGCATGAAACAATACCCAGCCTGAAGCCTTATATAAATTTGTCTGATCAATTTAATTAATTTGCTGCAGAATTGTTTTATATATCAATATGGCTGCAAACAAACAGGTCTGTCTGGCTGCACATTTAATAATTCAGTTTCAATTGTAACTTTGATGGATAAAACGCTGTCTGATGAAGAAAGGATATAGTAAGACCAAGGGTTTTCTTGCCATCAATCTCAGTTTTGCAATTTGCTTTTATCCCTGCCTTAGGTTGACTAATGACCTTCAACTTTGTGTGATACAACCAACGGGGGTGGGGGGGTTTACTACTAACCATACAGCATTTTGAATCTTCATTAACCTGCTAGCTTGAGTTTACAGAGCACTGGTAGAAATTGTCAATGGGAAATTCTCTGCAAGGAGTCTTGCCTTTCGCAGATGCTCTGTTTCTGATGAACGTTTCCCTGTCCAATTATCAATGGAATGGTGCTAGAGGCATATGTATGGTGATTGTTCTGTGTCCCTCAGTTAGTTTGTTCTTTCATTTGTTGGTGTTTGTCTGTCTGTTTGTTCCTTCCTTTATTCAATGGTGTTTTGTCCATCTGTCCATTAATGTGAACCAAAACTTTCATGAAACTCCATCAAGGCATTGCTTTCAAACTCAGCATTCTGGTTTACCATTATGAACACCTTACATTATCAAAGCCATGTACCACTTTCAGCATTTTAACAAAATTATATGGGTCCTAATTGACTTAGCTAGATTTTAGCTCGATTTGAAAACATTTTATTAAAATGCTTTGAATAGAGGCTTTATTTTCTTAATTCTTAGAAATTGTAAATAATTTCTTAGGTCTCCATAGGTGCATTCTAAGTCAGGTGAGTGACCTAGGGCCATTTGTGCCCTGTTTTTATGGGCTTGGTTTCCACTTAGGCTTAAACACTTATTGAAAGCAGTCTTGTTCTTTATTGTTGAATAGTCAAGCTCATGATTGTAGAGAGGCTTTCTGTCTGACGCACGTGTGTGATGAAAATTTGTGCAATCATATAATCCATTACCTGCAGAATATTACTTTTATTTTTATACAAATTTGCAATTTAGTAAGTTAATTGACTTTTAATTGAAATAAATATTTATGGAGGAGGTTGATTAATATCTGCAATATTCCAGGAATTGGAATTATTTCTGGGAATTAGAACTTTATATAATCTTTCCAGAATGTTATGGATATAAATATATTACTCGCCCAAATTATGTAACTTGGTAAATTCTAAATTAAGAATAACACCTAAATTCGGAACCAATGAAATTGTTTATGTGTGCTGATTGAATGTTACATTTAATATTAGGCATTGTTATGCTATCAAACTTTGCATACATGTTTAAGGGGACTCAACTCCAGTTGGTAAATTGCAAAAAGTTCACTTAAAATCGCATTTTTTGGCTTGACCTACCTAATATATTTTTATACGAATCTGGACTTATTCATCTAGAAGAAAAGTAATCACAAAACGTTGGATTTTTACATTAAAAAACCAAAACATCTATTGCATGACTATAAACACATTAAAATACATATTCAACTTTGGATTGCGTAGGGTGGTGTTTAAATGCCCTGAGAAGCTGTTTCATGATTAACAGACGGTAAAACATGTTCGGTAGTTTTCATCAACCTTTTGGTTTCATTTGACATATTCATTATGAATGATTCAATTGCAATGATCATAATTATAGTCTGAATGTTTCTGGTTGCTTGGTTATTCAAACATTGTTCCATATTTACATTATTAGTTAATTTAGCAGTCATCCTTAATGTAAATTATGTGTTAATGCCATTGAAAATCAAAGTGGCCCCTAGTTGATTCTCCCTATATGACTCATAGGGGTCCCTTTCAGTTTTAGGGGAGAAAATCTATAAATTTCAATTAAGAATATCTTTTTGAAATGTTGGATAACAGATAAATTGGGTTTTGCTGCTGGAGATCATTTGCATAATTGCACACAGGAATTGGAATGTATGATGTATTGGATGCTTGGTGATCTCAGCATAGTTTCAATGATTTCTCCAATTATCATTTTAGAACTGGCACCTAGGGTATTTTACAGTATAGGATGTTTTAAAATGGGTGGGGAAAGGGGGTTGATGCAGACCTGGTCTAGTGGTTTAGCTGTGTCTTATTTTCGGATTGAATGGTTCAAATGATGATGATGACAAAAGAAATGATGACACATTTAATGAAAACAAATATAATGACCCTGACAACAAATATGATGATAACTGAAAACAAAGATAATGACTGGCAACAAAAATGATAACTGACAACAAAGATGATAACTGACAACAAAGATGATAACTGACAACAAAGATGATAACTGACAACAAAAATGATGACTGACAACAATGATTATGATTGACAACTATGATGATGCTGACAACAAAGATAATAATGACAACAAATATGATGACTGACAACAAAGATGATGGCTGACAACAAAGATGATGGCTGACAACAAATATGATGGCTGATAACAAAGATGATGGGGACAGCAAAAATGGTGGTGACAACAAAGATGATAAGTGACAACAAAGATGATGAGTGACAACAGAGATAATAACTGACAACAAAGATGCTGACTGACAACAAAGATGATAAGTGACAACAAAGATGATGAGTGACAACAGAGATAATAACTGACAACAAAGATGCTGACTGACAACAAAGATGTTGATGGCTGACAACAAAGATGATGCTTACTGACAACAAAGATTATGGTAACGGACAACAAAGATGATGGCTGACAACAAAGATGATGCTTACTGACAACAAAGATTATGGTAACGGACAACAAAGATTATGGTAACGGACAACAAAGATGATGCTTACTGACAACAAAGATTATGGTAACGGACAACAAAGATTATGGTAACGGACAACAAAGATGATGGCTGACAACAAAGATTATGGTAACGAACAACAAAGATGATAACTGACAACAAAGATGATGCCTGACAACAAAAATGGTGTTGACAACAAAGATGGTGTTGACAACAAAGAAGGTGTTGACAACAAAGATGATAATGACAACAAATATGGTGTTGACAACACAGATAATGATGACAAAATGTAATTTTGTGAAACAAATTTTCTATGTCTAAGACAAATTGCTTTGTTCACACCTATGAGCATTGATTTATGGATCAAAATCCCAGATACCCTCCAGACTCTCCCCTCCCCCTTTGAAAACATGGATACTGATACTTACAACAATAACCATATTAACTGTTGATCCTGCTTCCAGACTTAACAGAAACATATCACATGACACAAAATGTGCAATTTAATGCTGCTTTTACAAGCCATGTGTGAATTTATTGCCTTGTTTAAAGATGAACGATTTTCTCTTAGAGAATAATAAGTGCAGTGTTCACACCTTGATTGTCAACACTCATAGCTTATCCTGTCAACGATGCTTTATTACCTCCAGATACTATCAACCTGTCAATTCTCACTGAAATACAATTTTTCTCATTTGTGAAAAATGAAGAAAATGGAGCTAATGACATGCGAACAAGTCTTCATCAATTGACAGATATGAATGTGCTCATTCTTTCATCCGTATAGTGAATAGTACTAGAAGTTCATAATGATATAGATAGGTAGAGTATCATTCCAGTGATGGTTTTTTCTACTCAACTACTGCCGATGTTGGTAGAAAATTCAATATTGCTTTTTTAAAGAAGGCAAAGAGTGTTTTGGAATGCCTGTTTTCTGGATCAATATTATTTCCTACTAGCTTGTTACTTGTAGTCTGTCTCTCTGTTTGCTAGCTGATACATATATTTTGCCTTCCATGGAAACACTAGAACTTCATTTCTAAACCATTTTAATAAAATTTTACTAAAATAAATAAATCAAGCACAGCAGTCAAATTTGGAGGAATTTCATTAGTAATAATTGCATCCATAATTGGGTGTCGGAATAATGGTGTCTTTCGCTTACAGAGGCTAATGGTGTATACTCTATTGGTACTATAGTGTGTATAGGTGCTCTAGATTCGCTCTACCAAACGAGGAATTTCCAGGAGGATTTGAAATGGATTTGTTCCAATATTTAACCGAAGTAAATATTGAGGAGTACTTGATTAGGACATGAAGATTCTTCCTTGTTTGAATATATAATTCTGTTTCATTTGTGGATGGTTGACATGATATTGTTGCAACAAATACTACCTACCAGCGGTGGATGTACAAGCAGAGGTACCAGTTACAGATTGGTGCATTTACAGGAGAAATAGATCAAACTGTTGAATTCCACTGAGTAAAACCATCGATGCTAAAAAAGGCTCAAGGTGTTACTAAAGTATCCATCGGAATGTGGATCAATGTGTAATCAATGGTAATACAACCACCAAGGAACAAGGTCATTGACAGATTTTCTCCTGGAAAAAATGTTGGTCCATTAGGGGAAACAATAAATGTATTATAAATGAGTATGGTTACGATATTGACATGGAAATAAAAGACTGTTCCGATCGAGTGGATGCTAAAGTTGATAAGTGCTGAAATCAATGTATCTATAGGGAGTCGATATTGTGAATATATATGCATAATACTGATGGATTTAGACTGGAATATGCAGTTAAGTGTCGCTATAAATTGTGGGCATTTCAATTTCTCTCCATTTGATGTTGCGATTGTTCGGATAAGTGATTGTATGTGACGCAGTCTATCGTGACACATTATGTCTTTCTGATGGTTTGAATTTTGGACATATTTGCCACTGTTTCTATAATGGAATAAATTTGATGCCAAACAATTGTGGAATACGTTTTTTGTTATGGAATTTTATGGCTGCGATTGCATGTTATCCTGAATATAAATGCTGAATAAGCATTCCCTGATAAATAACAAATTGAAGAAGCAATCTTTGAATCAATGTTTCATTTTAACAATTCCTATTTCGCTTTTCATATAGAATTCAGCAAAGAACCTGTTGGAATCAGAAAAGAGCTTGTTCATGACTTTATGTAGAAGGAACCAGAATCTATTCAACAAATATGGATTATATCATAAATATTCTTATAAAAGTGAATGAAAAATGAGAAATTAAGTGCATCAATCACTTAAAAACTGTTATTCACAACATAAGCAACAATTCAGCAATAATTCTTCTCTCCAATGAGTGTGTGAATGTGATTTCTCTGCGTTTTATGGAAATGGAGTTTGTGTTGCTAAGGTTAAGGCCTGATTATTTATAGAGCTTTTATTGTCTGTGCTTCACTTTATATTGAAAATTACTGTGGCAATATTAATGCACCTGTCAGTTGTGGGTGATCTTTATGTTCAGAGTTTGGATTTTTTTTATTTACCAGTAACCGCTTCCAGTTTTTAACCGATTTTGGGTTGAGAAATAAATTACATAAGTCGGCGTAGATGAATAAATGGATTAAATGGATTAAAAAATAAATATGTTTTCGATATAAGGAATGTACGAGCAGCAAGGGGACTTCTTGGTGGATGTAAGCGATGAGTCAGAAACACCGTAGCCCTAAACCTGTACGTATACGGGGCAGACGAGGCGAGGGTGCTGAGGGTCAAGGTCAGAAGGCGAAGGAACCCAAGGATTGGTATCACTATTGTTTATACAACTGTGGATACTTTCTATGGCCTGTGTGTAAGTTCATCTTCATTGTTTTCTTGTTAGGGTGGATGGGGATATATCATTGTTTTCCCCGCCGAGGCAAAGGGACTATGGTTTTGGTAGGCGTCTTTCCTTCTGTCAGTCTGTCTGAGCTTCTGTGTGCAACTCCTCTTTTTCGGGATTTTAATGAAACTTTAACAGATAAACAGTAACTACCAAGAGGACCTACAGTGTATATTTCAGGATTTTGTGATTCAAATAAATTGTTTTTGTTTGAGTTATGGCCCTTGGCTGATTATCTTCTCCTTGGCAGGGTATATGGTGATCTTTCACTGCTTCTTGTTGCATACATATGTACACCAATTTGGCTTTTGATTGATCTGTCTGCAAATGTGAATTTGCTCACTAAAGTGGTGGTGATGCTGTTGTTAGAATTGCTTGCCTGGAAGCAAAAATCATTGTTCACAGGATAAGGCGACGAGCACTTATCACTGAGCTATTGAGGCACATAGAAAAAAAAATTCATTTGAGAATTAAACTTATAAGTCATTCAAGCACATTTTGAGGTAATGTTACCTTCACCTTTTAATGGAGCCCAGTATCTGTATTGTTAATTTACTGTAAACCAATTTACTTTTGACAGTTTGTGAATACTAACTTCCACATTTTTGCTAATTGTCTGCATATTCCCGATTACATTTTTTGCAATTTTATGTCTTCCCCAATGTCCATATTAACATTTTGAACTCTTTTGCTGCTACTAAATTTCTCAAATTTCTATCATTCTCGAAAATTAAATTGTGCATCACAAATACCTCAAACGCACAAACCAGAACCATATAACTAAATATGAGTTATTTTACATTATATTGTGGCCACACATAATTGTCTTGCTTTAAATTAATCTGTTCTATTGATCAAAGCTTAAAGGTTGCCATCGGAAATTGTGTTTTCGAGGGAATCATCTGGGAACAAATAATTTAGTTTATCGAACTGCATTCACTAAAAGGTCAATGCTTTTAAGTCCAAGGCTGCTAAAAAAATCCTGCTCGCCATTTTACTTCAAGTTTCTCTGACAAAATACCAGAAATTTAAAGTGAATGTTATGCTTCAACAGAGAACATTAGTGACACAAGCAAGTGTTCAATTCCGTCAGACTGTGTATGTATCTTATAGGTTTGCCCAAGGGATGTGAGAACATTAACGTAGGAAATTAGAGTAAAGTGTATTAAGCCTAATTCCAGTTTCCTATGTGGGAACATACACAAGTACTGGAATCTGAGATTTCTATTAGTAGATTTGTTTATGGGAGAAATTTTACTTTTTTTGTCATTGAAACTGTAAAATCTTTAATTTTCGTGAGGCATTCAATTTCATGGATTTCGTGATTCACCTTCAACCAAGAAATCAAATCCCATCAAACAATAATTTTGACCCTCATATTTATTACCTGAAATACAAAATCCACGAACTAAGGTCGCATCAAAATGGTCTTTTTTACCAGAAACACGAAAGTTCGTACGATCGCAATTGAATGATTCAACAATATCTTCTTGAACCAAATGGACACTGCTAGTATTTGTGTTTGGATTCTAATGAAAATACAATCAAACCTGTTTAAAGAGGAGTCAAATTTATGATTCGTTCAGTTCAAATTATATATACCGGTATGCATATTATATGCCAAAAACACACGGCAAAAAAATGAGGAAATCGGACTGGGAAGGCAGCATTCAACCAGCCTAGCACAGAAAACAGTAGCATCACAACACAACTACACGGAGTAATACCCACACACAATTTCACAAGAAAATAACTAAAAAACGGTGATGAAATGCAGCTCAGATTCAACCTAGTTCCCCAAGTCCCTGCTGCAGGACGACCTAGTAGAATTTTTATAGCAGTTTGATTAGAATGAACAAAAAATGTATTTCATGTTTTTATTTATCTCTCCTAGAACAAAATTGACAAAAACCTTAATCATTCTCTAACAGTAGCTTTCATACCAATCAGCCGATGCCCTTTTGGTACCAGAAATTATTCAAAATGTTACAAAAACGCTCAGTATTTTTGTTGGCCTTAAACAGATTAGACAGCCAGGTCAAGTATTGATTACCTGGATGTCATTGATTCTATCCTCTGTTTGAAATCAGTGTAATAAAGATGCTTGATTCCTTTAAATATTTTATAAAGCAGCAGGTATTAAATACTGCAATCTGTGTCATTTAGATGCATAACTCACAAATCTGTGTTATTTAGATGCATAATTATCAAATCTGTGTCATTTTAATGCATGCAAGAAATTGACAGATTCATAAATCTGTGTCATTGAGACCCTAAATGTTTGAAATAAAAGAGCTGAATGTATCAGTTGATTCTTTGATTGATCTCAAATTTCTTGATGACATCTTTGTTTGCTCAAATTAGTGTCTATCAACACAATTCCTCCAGATCAGCATTTTATTGAAATTTCTTTGACAATTCCATTGTAACAAATATAGTAGCATGGATGAAACTCAACTGATAGCGATATACATGTTGTTGGACAGTCAAAACACTGTACTGAACTTATGGACTGGACTCATGTACTGGGCTGGACTTGACTGGTCTCATGGACTGGACTCAAATTGACTAGAGCAATAGACTGGACTCATTGACTGGACTCAAATTGGCAGTAGTAGGCTGGACCCATGGACTGGACTGTGTACTTGACCAGTGGACTAGACTGAAGGACTGGACTTATTGATAACATGTTGACCCATCTGTCATGTGTATTTGTCTTTTCACTCAGAACTTATAAGTTTTAGTTTATGTGGAATAACATTTTTCTCTGTTGCTTCTCCTTCACCTCTCATGTGTTCTCCAGTGTTCAGGAATAAAAATTCATGGTATACAAATAAATAAATAGATAAATAGTAGGGCACAAACCAAAGCCACACAGCTACAACGGCAGCACCTAGCCACACATATAAGGCATTCATAGTCAACTGTGGATAGAAGACATGGTCAGTTTGTTATCAAAATTTAAGTCAGATTGAATATATGGGCTCTTTGCAAAATATGGTACATGCCTAAATATATTGATGTATTTACCATAGTTTTGCACTGAGAACTGGCCATGCCATAACATGGCTTTAATCTCGTCTTCCACGTGTGGAGAAGTTGTTGTTTACTGATCGGTAATTATATAATTCCAGGAAAATTGTCTTCATTAATTGTTAATTTATGTGACTGAAAAAATGGTGAAAAGGTGTTAAACTGGAGAAAAAACATTCCCAAATAAAAACTATGTTTGAAACAATCTGTTCTGTGTAATGAGGAATTAAACATTCAGAATCATTAGAAGAGAATTATATGCTTTAGAAATGTAAGAATACATTTTACTACCAGTGTTGAATTATTAATGACCGGTTTCTTATTCTGGTTACATGACATTGTAATGTTTGTTGAACTTTGCTGGTTATAAAACAGTGTTATTACAAACATCAGATAGAGTTACACTACCTTAATATATAATATGATATGTTACATATCGCTGGCTTAGAATGAGAAGGTTGTAACTACAAAATCCATATGTTGAGAAAACAAGAAAAAACTATCGGAAATTTACTCTTTACGTATGGAAAAACAAGCCTTTTAAACTTCATTTTAATCAACATGTCAAGTTTCAATTTTCATGAATATAGGCTCATAAGAAGCGCCTTATAATGCAGATTTCAAATTTGTATGAGTCTTATAAGGTCGTAAGTAGTAGTTACGACCTTCTTATTCTAAGCCAGCGATCTATTTACAGAACATTTCCAATAAAGGTTTTTTATTCTGTATATTTATAGCTGACCTTTCACATATTGTTGCAAAGTGATCTTGAAGAATCGGTATTTTTCCACTAATTTGCAATATAAGTGGTTTTATTTCTGATCTGACTTTAAGCAAAACACGCCCGCAACTTTTATCACCATAAAAAGCTTATCCTTTCTTAAACCAGCTCTATTTCATGAAAGGTTTCAGAGCAATTTCAAGCTATCAGACCCATATTACGCTCAATTATATTACACTGATACAGAATCAGACAACACTCTATATGGGGTCATGTCAATGTGAACTTTACGTCATCCAATCAAATTGCTTCTTTTACAAATCTGAAAGTGCAATGAGACTCTGCTGAACTATGTGACATCAATATGCACCAGATAGGTCATTTGAACATGACCTCTTATAGAATGTTGTCAGATCTCAGACAGGGTAAAGGAATGGAGCAAATGTTAGGATTTGAATGAGATTGGGTTTCAGAGTTACAGAGTCCCTAAAAGGCTAGAAATATATTATTTTGGTCTTGTCTGTACAGTAGTGGTTTCTTTAATTTTATCAACTACAATATTATTGAATATCCTTGAGGTGGAACCAACTCCTGACATCCGTTAGGGCAATCACTAGTTTTGATTCGACTGAGACAGATCGCTTGGCCATTTGGTTTAATCCCTACCTAAATGACCAATGGCCTCTGCTGATTCGAGGGAAGCGGCAGACCATTTCTGTGTCATGCAAGGAATCCCAGCATGCTACTGATCTTGCTCTTCCCAAATTGACACGACAGTGGCTCCAACATGCTTATGGTATAATGATATAGCACCGATACACTCAAGACTACTTCTGGGTTTTCATTCCCTGATTCAGTTCATTTTCTATAATTGGGTGGGAAACACTGAACCTGGGATCTCCTGATTGGTAGCCGGGATCACTCACCACTTGGCCTCTGTTTCACTTAAGATCACTTAATGTTGTAATAGTATGTAAGATAGCTCTGACAATATTAAGTATTATAACCGAGAATCAGTGGATCATTAGTCGACTCTCGCATGTTACTGAGCCATTGTAAAATTGTGTTTAGCTCCATAATTTTTCATAAAACCTTCAAAAATTGCCATGATGTGCGTGTGTAAATATCATTTGACTTCAAAATTCTCATTTTTGAGAAGATGTTTCCATTTAATTATGTCTTGTCTGTTGAAACTTTCCTTGTTTGTAATTATGTACATTTGTATCAGGCTTTTGTGTTGTCACTTGTCGTTCTTTAAGTTCATTTGAGTTCATCTGGTATGCAAATCTTGAATAAAAGTCTGAAGAGTGGAGAGAAAAAATGAAATATTGAATTATTTAAACGTGTTCGCATTCCATTTGTCTGCGGTGTTAATTTTCTACTGGAGTTCACTGTCTGTAACATGACAAAAATGACAAATGAGCAGCTCAATTGAGCAAAAGCAAGTTAAATTCACGAAAAGAATTTCAATTCACGAAAAGCGTTTGGAATACTCAAAGAATATTCAGATTTTGTCTTCTGTGTAATTGTTTTAATTCTAGCGAAGAGTAAATTACAGAACAATCTTTTATTGTCAAAAACGTGTATTTTCTTCTCTCTGGAGAGAAATGTTTCCATGTAGTAAAACTACAACATTTTATTGGTAAAAAATCAGAGAAATACTTTAATTGCATCAATTTTCTGGAAATGGCTTTTTAGAGTCAAACTGTTTTAGTTTCTGTGTTTTAGTCTGTAGTTTTTATGGATGTTTTAAATGTCTCAATTAAACCAGGGATTTCCATTTCTGTCAAAACTAGTCATTGGGTTAATTGGTTTACTGGAGCTATTTTGTTAAAGTCAATTTATGAATGCTGGGTTACACATAAAATTGGATGCCATGATTTATCTAGTCTCCTTGTTGTCTACTGGTATAATAATGGATGTTGCTGGAGTCAGGTTCCCTGTATGGTTGTTGAGTCAACAGTGAATATTACAAGTGGAACTTCAAATATATCTGGTTATCTTTCGATTTTTAAAAAAAATGCCCAAATGACCAGTTCAGATCCTAACTTAAGGGACATTTACTGTTAGAGATGTTATATGTACTCACAATACCCAACAAGAAGAGTCCCTAAAAATATGCCAATGTACTGTTTATGTATCTGATGCCCTTACTTTGATATTCTGATATTAAAATGGTCTGCATTGTGCTGACCCTTAATGATCAACTGTTGTAAACCTGGCTTGATATCACTATTAGAGTCCTAAAAAATGGAATAGCACTTAGTAAATTGAACTGTCTGGTTACAACCTGCTGACATGACAGAAATGTTATATGAAAACATTACATTTAATGGAATAAATACCAAACTGTTCTAGCAGTGCATATAAATGAAAGAGGGTTGGCCCCGTTAGTAGAGGTAGGGTGTGAGCTTCACGATCCAGGGTTCAAAACCTCTGCCTAGACCACTTTTTAATTTCTCTCAGCGTGAATAACCCAACAAGCTTCACTCCACCAAGGTGTGAATTGGTACATGTAAAGGCAGTTCAATGTGTTCAATATACCTGGGCACCTTAGTTCGAGGTTGACAGAGATAGTCACCCCAGGGAGACTTGAAAGCAGGGTTACATTGGTAGCCCAATGAACAGGGGAAGTTAAAATGTCAAATGGTGGTTGAATGGCTGAACTGCTGAAAACCACTGAAGAGACGAAACAGTTTGACTTGTTTTCATTGTAGTGTTCTTGTCATTAATAATCCGCAGATGATTTACAGTTGCTCAGAAACTATCAGGTCATTATGATCAGTTTCTCATTCGATATTAGACAGTTTTGAAGACCATGGCATCATGCATTCATTGTTTCAAATTCTCAAAGGAAAGTATTTCATTACTTTATCCTCCAGAGATCCAACAGTTTGTTGTTTGATTAATATTTTAGTTCAGTGTTGCTGACAGGATTCAGTGCAATTGAAGTTGCATATTGATTTTGTCTTTGTTTGATCCAACTCTGTGGCAAAAATGTCACTTTGTTGCATTTTGTGTTATTTTGCTCCAATAGTCAATGTCACTTTGTTGCATTTTGTGTTCTCTTGCTTGAATAAGTTATTCATTTTCTCTCATCACACTGTCTGTGTGTTCATTTTCTGTTTGTATCTATAAATAAATAGATAAATAAATAACAATAGTATGTTGATGTCAACATTGAGTAAATGTCCAGTAATGTTGTTGTTTGGTAGGTTACCTTGTCCTTTGTATTATAAGTTAAAAAAGGTATGAGGAAATCAGACAGGGAAGGTAGCACTCAACTCAACCAGCCGAGCACAGAAATCAGAAACACCACAACACAACTACACTGAGCAATGCTCACACATAAACCAATGGAACAATTAAAAGTCCATGTCCCTACGGAGAAAATGCAGGATGACCCAATTTCACAAAGAAATTATAGAATAGCGGTTATTGCATGAGACCAAATGGAACTGAGCCAAGACCTGATCAAGTTCCCCAAGCCCCACTGCACAGCAACCCAACCGCACAAATCAATGCCAAAAGTGAATTTTGAACATTGCGGGATATAAATTGGGTGGCTTTTCTTTAAAAACTCTATCAACATAAGTACATAGCCATGTATAATCTAGATACTTACATACAGTATCAGACCATATTCTGGAATAAAAAAATGTTAACATTTTAAGCTTTTGTGCTTACTTCTGGCATGCTATATGGCATCCTATTTGAATTATTGTGGCATTAATGCTTGCTGTATTGCTCTATTTTCATACTTATCCAATATTTATTATATTGAAATACAAAATTAGTAATAGAGTTTTAAATGAGTTTGGAGTCTGAATGTCTGGTTTATAAAGATTCATAATATTTGAAAGTTTGAAATTATTTCAATATCATATAATGTTTAGTAGAAAGCATAGTTAACTATTCAAATGTTTTTGGGAAACATTTATTTTGTATGTTTAAAGGGACTCAACTCGAGTTGGTAAATTGCAAAATTTATCAAAAAGCTCTCTTATAATCACATTTTTTTGGCTTGATCGACCTAATACATTGACATACGAATCTGGACTTATTCATGTAGAAAAAAATCACATAAAGTCGGTTTATTACCTTTTAAACCCCTAAAATCTATTGGTGACTATATATAACACAGTAAAATACATATTCAACGTTGTTTCAGCTTAGAAGTGTATAAGACCGAGAAAAGCCGTGACCTAATTAAATGGACTATTAAATATCGCAACACATTTTCAATAATAACGCCTTTGATTGTAAAACTTGTAAGAATACTTTATACATTCGTAAAACATACAATAGTTTTGTGATTGAAATGTCTACAAAATGTGTTTTTATCATCAAAATGGAGTTTAGTCTGTTTAATATTTGGCTTTCTGGAAGTATAGTCATTTTCCAGATTAATTAAATTGACTTAATATCAGCTAAACTATTGGTGCTTATTGTTGAGTTATGATTTAAATGACATACACCTATGTTAGTCTATGCCCAAACTTAGTATTTTGAAATGAAAATATAATCCGGAAAGAAATATTTACTGTGAAATTCAAAAGTTCCGCATTTAGATTTGTCTTGAATTCGAACTCTGATTAATGAGCTGAACTTTCTATTGATGATGTTTCAAAATGGTGAGTGACCTTTAAGTGCTGTATAAGTATGGCCGTCTTATTTGGTAAACCAAAGGCAGCATAAAGACATGAAAAACATTTGATGACAATAAATAACCAATATATTACTACTGAATATAGTACTAAAACTTGTATCTAGAAATTGATAACATTGATGGAATTCTCTTTTACAGTAACATTGTTACATAACCTAATGTTGTTGCTCTAATAATTACGAAGGTCCTAACCATGTTGCCACGGAATCTAATTATTGTGTTACAAAGCTGTTTGCATGTGTATCCAATTACAACATGGAATGATTGCAATTGTTGTTAACGAAAATGAATTAGTGAAAGTTGAAAGCCAATTGTAATATTCAATGTTGGAAAAACTGCTGACTCAACTGTTGACCTCTTGCGAAATGTGAGGAGCGAAAATGCAACTCAAATCAAATGATAGTTATTGTTAACAAAAATGAATATTGTTTTGGGAATGTTATAAGCAAATTGTAATGTTCAATGTCAGAAAATCTGCTGACTCAGCAGTTGACCTCTTGAGAACTGTGTGGAGCAAATATAAAGCACAACTCACAAAAGGTGGCTGCCCAAAATGCATAAGGAAAATAAAATATACATGAAATAGCAAAATTTGACACCAAAATATTGGCTCATGGATTAATTGATGTTGCTTCAATTGGTACTAAGTTTGCAGATCAAATAAAGAACAGGAGATGATGTCCTCTGAAGAATGTTGTGTTGTTTGGTACCAACATTATGTTCCAAGAAAGCCTACATTACAATATGCAGTCTATTCAAAGTTAAATGAGAAGGGTTATAAATATAAGCTTTTCAGTCGAATAAACTATGTTTATCTAGGTTTAACTGGTTTAACCTTCGAATTGGATTGTTTCCTCAATAGTATAACTTATTGAATCTAGAGTAACTGAATAGGCTTATAAAGAAACAAACAAAACATTGAACTATTCCTTCCTTCCCCAATTTAAAATGAAATAAACCTACCATGCTGCAATATTATCATTTACTGCCCGGGTTCCATTGCATGTGGTAGCTATAATTATATACATTACATATAAGTATGATGTATACTGTAATGTTTGTATTCTGATTGTTGCAAAGTATTGAGCTGCATACTGTAACAGTTACTGTTCTGTTTCCAATTGAATAAATCGTGTTACACCTGAATTTTCTATAATGTTTCAACATTCACAACCAAATTGGTCTTATTTTGCTAATGTTTCCAGAAAATAGCTTCACGTAATAATGTTTATTGCCATTTTGCATAAATACAATGAGTGTTCTTAAATGTGCTGAGCTAGCAGAATAACGTCTTACACGCGACTTCTTGATTGTATTAGAAATAATACGAATCCCACAAGCTTTAGAACATTCATTCTCGGTATTTATTACTGGCACACCGTCTGTCTGCTATATATTGAATTTTTAAGTCTCTATGTCGTCATGTAATCCAATATTTATGGTCACATGACCGGATTCCTTGGAATAACTTGTCAAAGTCTTGAGACTCCAATGCGACGGCAAGTTGTCCGAAAACTATTGTGTCTCCTATTTCCAAAATAGTGAAGTTACCATAGTTCTTCATAAAAAAACATCAATTTTATGTTTTGTCGAATGTTGGTCACATGTTTTATGTCTATCAAATTATGATGAATTTTAAGTCTTGCTTCTGGTCGTGCAAGCAATACATGTCTGGTCTCCAGGCATCATGTTAGTCTGACATAATAGTGGCATGCAGTTTGAGAGAAAGTCTTTAAATGTCATTTTTGAGAAAGTCCTAAAATGAGGACATCTATAACCATGATGTTTTTCAAATCCCCGAGAAGATGTGCAGAATTTGTTGACAGCCATTGATTCTGATGTTAAAAGTTTGAAAATTTTCAAAAGCAGATATGAGTAAAGATGACTGCAATGCTAATATTACATGTAACATTTCTAATTTCTGTTTTGTGTTTATATGTCTATACGTTTGGAAACAAGTCTAAATACTGGAGTATCTGATTGGTTGCTTAAACCAATTTACTTTCGCCAAAACACAAAAGTTAGTATTGGTGAAAGTAAATTGGTTTAAGCAATCAATCAGATTCTCCAGTATTTAGACTTGTTTCAAAACGTGTTATAATACAATTTCAGACTGTCTGAAAACCTTTCAAACTTATAGAATCTTTGACATAATTAACTTTCTCTTCAGCTGTCTCTATATAGTTGACTTTATGGAAAAATAGAGCCGATTTATGACATATTTCCATTAACATAACGGATAGGAATGGTACCAGTCTGCTTCCTACAAGAGACAAGTACATCTGTATTTCATGATGCAGTTTACTGTGACATTCACAGACACGTCTCTAATCCATTACAATTTATTGCATAGATTCTTCAATAGTCAATTTGTCTTGAAAAATGTCATGGAATAAAACTGGGAATAAATTGGGAATGTTACAATGTCATGTAATATTAGCATTGCATGTCTTTATTTATATCTGTTTTTGAAAGTCACTCAGACTTTTAACATCAGAATCAATGGATGTCAACAAATTCTGCACATCTTCTCAGGGATTTGAAAACGTCAAGTATAGATATCCTCATGTTAAGACTTTCTCCAAAACTGCATGCCACCATTATGTCAGACTAACAGGATGCCTCAAGACCAGACATGTACTGCTTGCAAGACCAAAAGCAATACTTAAAATTTATCATAAATTGATCGACATAAAACATGTGACCAACATTTGACAAAAAAAAAAATCGATATTTTTTTATGAAGAACTATGGTAAATTCACTATTTTGGAAAAAGGAGACGCAACAGTTTTCGGACAAGCCCTTGCAATGGAATCTCAAGACTTTGACATGTTATTTTAAGGAATTTGGACATGTCACCATAAATATAGCATTACATGACGACATAGGGACTTAAATATTCCATATATAGCAGACAGACAGCGTGCCAGTAATAAATACAGAGAATAAATGTTGTAAAGCTTGTGGGATTCATATTATTTCTAATACAATCAAGAAGTAGCGTGTAAGATGTTATTCTGCTAGCTCAGCACAGAAGAAAAACTCATCGTATTTATGCAAAATGGCAATAAACATTATTACGTGAAGCTATTTTCTGGAAACGTTAGCAAAATAAGACCAATTTGGTTGTGAATGTTGAAACATTATGGAAAATTCAGGCGAAATACGATTTTAGTCAATTGTAAATAGAACCATTACAGCATGCTAAATACATTGTAACAATCAGAAAACAAACATTATACTGTACATCATACTTAAAATGTAATGTATATAATAATTCCCGGAAATATATTAATGTTAGACCTAAAAGACTTGTTTGCAAATCAAATTCCTACCTCTTTTTCTTCAAGAATATTGTGTATGTAACGCAAAATAATGCATAACTATGGAAATAGATATTGTGTAAACTAATGTATATAATTATAGCTATCACATGTAATGGAACCCAGACAGTATCTAGTAATTCTGCAGCACAATATATATTTTCTAATTGGTAAAGGAAGGAAAAATTCAATGCATTGTTTGTTTCTTAATTTACACCCAAATCATTTATTTACAGTATTACCCAGGCTTTCTCAGAAACATAAAAAAGGTAGCAAACAAACACAATAATCTTCAGAGCATATCAACTCATGTTCTTGTTGATCTGCAAGTTAGTACCAAAGCAACATCAATTAATTCATGAGCCAATATTTGGTGTAAAAATTAGCCATTTCATTTTGTTTTGTATGTTTTATTTTCCTTATGCATTTTGGTGCCACTTCATATGAGTTGTGTTGCATTTTCACTCACTCCTCACAGTTCTCAAGAGGTTGATTGCTGAGTCAGCAGCTTTTCCAACATTGAGCATTACAAATTGGCTTTCCACTTTCCCATATTCAGTTTCGTTAACAATAGCAATCATTCCGTATTGTAATTGGAAACACATGCAAAAAGCTTTGTAACACCATAATTAGATTCTGTAGAAATATGGTTAGGACCTTTATGTAACAATTTTACTGTAAAAGAGAATTCCATCAAGGTAATCAATTCCTAGAGTTTTCGTATTAGAGTAATAAATGTATTGCTTATTTATTGTTATCATATGATACCAAATATTTTGTTTTCCAAGTCTTTAGGTGAATGGCATTTAAATAATAACTCAGCAATAAGCAACAATAGTTTAGCTGAAATAGGTCAATTTAATTATTCTGAAAAATGACTATACTTCCAGCTAGCCGAATATTAAAGCGACTAAACTCCATTTTGATGATAAAACACATTTTGTAGAGGTTTCAATCACAAAATTAATATATGTTTTATGAATACATAAAGTATTCTTTCAAGTTACATTATGATCAAAGGTGTTATTTTTAAAAATATATTTTACAGTCCATTTAATTAGGTCACAGCTTTTCTCAGTCTTTATACACTACTATGCTGAAACAATGTTGAATATATATTTTACTGTGTTAGTCACGCAATAGATTTTAGTGGTTTAAAAGGAAATAAACCGACTACATGATTTTTTTCTACATGAATAAGTCCAGATTCGTATGTCAATGTATTAGGTCGATCAAGCCAAAAAGATTTTTAGGGATTTTAAGAGAGCTTTTTGATAAATTTTGCAATCTACCAACTGGATTTGAGTCCCTTTAAACACACAAAATAAATGTTTCCCAAAAAACATTTGAATAGTTAAATATGTTGTCTATTAAACATTATATGATATTGAAACAATTTCAAACTTTCAAATATTTATGAATCTTTATAAAGCAGACATTCAGACTCCAAACTCATTAAAATCTCTATTAGAATTTCAATATAATTCTAATATTGGATAAGTATAAAAATAATGCATTACAGCACACATTAATTCTGCAATCATTCAAATATGACGCCATACCGCCTTCCATGAAAAACACCATTGCCTGACATATATGCTGAGGGCACAAAAATCCACCTGATAGTAGCAACATTACAGAACATAGCACATACAAAGATCAGGGTCACTGGTACAAGAACAGCTCAGAATAGCAATATTCTTCTCAATCCCTCAGCTCAACTGCCAATTCAATTTGGGTTGCATGAGAAAAAATTTTAAGCTGTGGTCTTGATGGCTATTGGTTATACAGTTGACACCCGTTATGTCGACATCGCTTGTATCGACACTCCGGTTTAGTCGACATACTTTAAAATCCCCGATTTTGGTCACTCTATGTTCTATACAAAACTGATGTTTGACTCGACATGCCTATGTCGACACTCAGGTTATATCGACACGACTCTTCCGGCCGAAATCATATTTTCGCACCTTATTGTCATTGTTTGTGTCGACATCAAGTCAAAGGGATTGAAATAGAAAAGTTGTTAATTGACCGTGAAAATATTTCTGTCTCGACCCATTGTTTAACAATTAAATTGTTCGCACTGAAATTGAATGGTGTTAAATCGAAGTTTGAAAACAACTTGATACCTGTCTCAGCGCATAAATTAAATAATTATTTAATCAACAGTTTTGTGTTTTCAGTAAGATCAGGAGAAAAGAAACAAACACAAATACACCACAAGTCCAACAATTTAAATCAATTATACATATAAAATAACGTCATAATAATATATTGTCATAATTGTCCATTCTCCTATACTAACAAATATTTATAATATTTGCCATCTGCGTAATTTTGTTATATGTTATCATGTGTATATGTATATATGTTATTTTGTATAAACTGTTTGTATGTGATGAGGTGCTGAACGCACAAATCCAATAAACTTCTGTTCTGTTCTGTTCATATAAGATATCACGAATGAATAAGGTGTACAATAAACAATAATACAAAATAGGACTAGTTAATATTACAACACCGCTATAACAGCGAAACGAAAGTTTAATGTCGAATCATAATACAAGTACATACAATGCTTATACACTTGTATTTAAGGTAGGAAAACTTGTCAGTATTGTTGGATCCGGATGTGTCGACCTCCGGATATGTCGACACAACTTTGACGGTCCCAAGAATGTCGACATAACGAGTGTCGACTGTAGTTTACAAAAGATGTTTACCATTCAATTGCCATGTGATCATCATATCGCCATGGTGGCTGCAATTTATTGAAAACCAACCATTTATTTAATATAAACATTGATAGTACTATAATAATTGTTGTTTATTTGTTATTTATAGATACAAACAGGAAACAAACACACAGACAGTGTGATGAGAGAAAATGAATAACTTATTCAAGCAAAAGAACACAAAATGCAACAAAGTGACATTTTTGCCACAGAGTTGGATCAAACAAAGACAAAATCAATACACAACTTCAATTGCACTGAATCCTGTCAGCAACACTGAACTAAAATATTAATCAAACAACAAACTGTTGGATCTCTGGAGGATAAAGTAATGAAATACTTTCCTTTGAGAATTTGAAACAATGAATGCATGCCATGGTCTTCAAAACTGTCTAATATTGAATGAGAAACTGATCATAATGACCTGATAGTTTCTGAGCAACTGTAAATCATCTGTGGAATATTAATGACTTGACTTGACTTAGGATAAGGACAACCAATCAGATAACACATTTTCAAACTCTTGGTTAGTAACAGGCAATATGATTGGTTATTCTTATCTTCATATTAAATAAGATCAATATTAAATACCAGCTCTGGAAAACTACACCCATTTTATACTGTAAAATCATTTAATTTCAATGGGACAAAATTTCTTGGAATGAATCTTGTTACGCCGGAATTTTCCATAATGTTTCAACATTCACAACCAAATTGCCCGTATTTTGCTAACGTTTCCAGAAAATAGCTTCACATAATAATGTTTATTGCCATTTTGCATAAAAACAATGAGTGATCTTTGTGCTGAGCTAGCAGAATAACGTCTTACACGCAACTTCTTGATTGTATTAGAAATAATACGAATCCCTCAAGCTTTAGAACATTCATTCTCGGTATTTATTACTGGCACACTGTCCGTCTGCTATATATGGAATATTTAAGTCCCTGTGTCGTCATGTAATGCAATATTATGGTCACATGTCCAAATTCCTTGAAATAACATGTCAAAGTATTGAGACTCCATTGCGATGGTTTGTCCGAAAACTATTGCGTCTCCTATTTCCAAAATAGTGAAGTTACCATAGTTTTACATAAAAAAACATCAATTTTATGTTTTGTCAAATGTTGGTCACATGTTTGTTTTGTTTTACAAATTATGAATTTTTATTTAAATATTGCTTCTGGTAGTGCTCACAGTACATGTCTGGTCTTGAGGCGTCATGTTAGTTTGACATAATGGTGGCATGCAGTTTTGGAGAAAGTCTTAAAATGAGGACATCTATAACCTTGACGTTTTCAAATCCCTGAGAAGATGTGCAGAATTTGTTGACAGCCATTGATTCTGATGTTAAAAGTTTCAGAGTTTCAAAAACAGATATGAATAAAGATATGCAAGGCTAATATCACATGACATTGTAACATTTCCAATTTCTGTTTTGTGTTTATATGTCTATACAGAGCTGTCTGCTTAGTTTTCCCAAATGGTTTTTAAGATGAAATGATCAATTATATGTTGTTGAATTCCTAAGACATTTTTCAAGACAAATTGACTATTGAAGAATCTATGCAATGAATTGTAATGGATTAGAGATGTGTCTGTGAATGTCACAGTATACTGCATCATGAAATACAGATATACTTGTCTCTTGTAGCAGACTGGTACCATTCCCATCTTGTCTCTTGTAGCAGACTGGTACCATATACTTGTCTCTTGTAGCAGACTGGTACCATATACTTGTCTCTTGTAGCAGACTGGTACCATATACTTGTCTCTTGTAGCAGACTGGTACCATATACTTGTCTCTTGTAGCAGACTGGTAACATTCCCATCCATTATGTTAATGGAAATATGTCATAAATCGGTTTTATTTTTCTACAAAGTGACCTATATAGACAGCTGAAGAAGACAAAGTCAATTATGTCAAAGCTTCTATCAGTTTGAAAGGTTTTGACACAGTCTGACATTGTTTTATAATAATGTTTTGAAACCAGTCTCAATACCAGAGTATCTGATAGGTTGTGTTTGTGCCTGTTGCTTGCCTTGTCTGAAATTTAACAATTTTTCAGAATTATTAAATTGACTTTATATCAGCTGAACTATTGTTCAAGTTCAAGAGCTCCATGATAAAATTTGTGTTGAGTTCAAACTCTGATTTAAGCTGAACTTGCTATCGAAGATGTTTCAAAATGTGAAAGTTGGGCTGCAGGTGAGCGACTCTAAAAGTGTTGTCTTAGATGGCTGTCTTGTTTTAGAAACCCAAGTCTTCTAAGTTAGCATAAAGACATAGAAAACAAAAAAATGGTATAATATGACAACAATAAATAAGCAATACATTTAATACTGTAATACTAAAACGTCTATGTAGGAGCTGCAATCATTCCATATTGTAATTGGATGCACATGCAAACAGCTTTGTGGGAAAGTGGGAGGCCAATTTGTAATGTTCAATGTTAGAAAAAATGCTGACTCAGCTGTCCACCTCTGAAGAAATGTGAGGAGGGATAATACAACACAACTCATATGAAGTGGCACCAAAATGCATAAGGAAAATAAAACATACAAAACAAAATGAAATGGCTAATTTTTACACCAAATATTGCCTCATGAATTAATTGATGTTGCTTTGGTACTAACTTGCAAATCAACAAGAACATGAGTTGATATCCTCTGAAGAATGCTGTGTTAACTGAATGTTATGTTCTGAGAAAGCCTAGGTAACAATATTCAGTTTGTTTAAAGTTAAATGAGAAGGGTTATAAATATAAGCTTGTCCCTCTGGTAAACTATGTTTTCCAAGGTTGAACTGGATGCACCTGCAGTTAACTGTCACTAAGTCCAAGGTATTCTTTCAAATGGGATAGATCCCTCATTAGTATAACTTATTGAATTGACAGTAAGTAAATTGGGTAATAAAGAAACAAACGAAACATTGAACTATTCCTTCCTTCGAACACCAATTTTAAAATATACCATGCTGCAGTATTATTTAGATACTGCCTGGGTTCCATTTCATGTGATAGCTATACATGTAATTATATACATTACATATGAGTATGATGTACAGTGTAATGTTTGTATTCGGATTGTTGCAAAGTATTTAGCATGCTGTATCTGTTTTATTTACAATTGAATAAATCGTGTTACGTCTGAATTTTCCATAATGTTTCAACATTCACATCCAAATTGCTCTTATTTTGCTAATGTTTCCAGAAAATAGCTTCACGCAATAATGTTTATTGCCATTTTGCATAATTACAATGAGTGTTCTTTGTGCTGAGCTAGCAGAATAACGTCTTACAAGCGACTTCTTGATTGTATTAGAAATAATACAAATCCCACAAGCTTTAGAACATTCATTCTCGGTATTTATTACTGGCACACTGTCTGTCCCAAATGGTTTTCTAGATGAAATGATCAATGATATGTTTAGACATTTTTCAAGACAAATTGACTGTTGAAGAATCTGTGCAATAAATTTTAATGGTGAAGAGACGTGTCTGTGAATGTGACAGTAAACTGCAACATGAAATACAGATATACTTGTCTCCTTGTAGGTAGCAGACTGGTAGTGTTCTCATCTTGTCTCTAGTAGCAGACTGGTCCCATATACTTGTCTCTTGCAGCAGACTCAGGTACCGTTCCCATCCATTATGTAAATGGAAATGTGTCATAAATCGGCTTTATTTTTCTATAAAGTGAACTATATATAGACAACTGAAGGAAGACAAAGTCAATTATGTCAAAGCTTCTATCAGTTTGAAAGGTTTTCAGACAGACTGAAATTGTATTATAGCATGTTTTGAAACCAGTCTTAATACCAGAGTATCTGATTGGTTGTGTTTGTGCCTGTTGCTTGGCTTGCCTGAAATTTAACCATTTTCCAGAATTATTAAATTGACTTTATAACAGTTAAACTATTCTTACTTATTGCCAAGTTATTATTTAAATGCCATATGCATGACTGTGTTAGTCTATGCCCAAACTTAGTATTTTGAAATGAGAACATTTTTCCAAAAGTAATATTTACTGGAAAGTTCAAGAGTTCTGTGTTTACATTTGTCTTGAATTTAAACTCTGATTTAAGCAGAACTTGATATTGAAGATTTTTCAAAATGGGAAAATTTGGCCTTAGGTGAGCGACCTAAAAGTGCTGTATAAGTATTGCCATCTAATTTGGTAAACCAAGGGCAGCATAAAGACATGAAAAATGTATGATAACAATAAATAAGCAATACATTTATTACTGTAATACTGAAACGTGTATCTAGGAATTTATTACATTATTGGAATTCTCTTTTACAGTAGAATTGTTACATAACCTAATTTTGTTGTTCTAATAATAACAAAGGTCCTTACCATGTTGCCACAGAATCCAATTATGGTGTTACAAAGCTGTTTGCATGTGTATCCAATTACAATATGGAATGGTTGCTATTGTTGTTAACAAAAGTGAATAAGGGAAAGTTGAAAACCAATTGTAATGTTCAATGTTGGAAAAACTGCTGAATCAGCTATTGACCTCTTGAGAGCGAAAATGCAACACAACAAAAAGTGGCACCAACTGCATAACAAAAATAAATTAAAAGCCAATTGTAATGTTCAATGTTAGAAAAATTGTTGACTCAGCAGTCAACCTCTTGCGAAATACGAAGAGTGAGTGAAAATGCAACACAACTCATATGAAGTGGCACCAAAATGCATAAGGAAAATAAAACATACAAAACGAAATGAAACGGCTAATTTTTAAACCAAATATTGGCTCATGAATTAATTGATGTTGCTTTGATACTAGCTGGCAGATCAAATAAAGAGAACATGAATTGATACCCTCTGAAGAAAGTTGTGTTCATTGGTACCAACATTCAAATGATAATGGTTATAATTATATGCTTATATATATGTCTGTCAGGTAAATTATAATGTTTATCTAAGTTTAACTGGCTGGTACTGAGTTAACTGTAGTCCCTGCTATTCTTTTCAATGGGATATTTTCATCATTAGTATTACTTATTGAATTGACAGTGCCAACATTATATAATTTTCTGAGAAAGCCTGGGCGATATATAATAAGTGAATTGGGTAATTAAGAAACAAAACTTTTTTCCTTCCTTTAACAATTTTAAAACATACCCTGCTGCAGTTTTGTTAGATTCAGACTGGGTTCCATTACATGTAATAGCTATAATTATACATGTATGCATTACATATAAGTATGATGTATATTGTAATGTTTGTATTCTGCTTGTTGTGCAAACCATTTAGCATGCTGTAACTATTCTATTTGAAATAGAATAAATCGTATTAGGTCTGTAATTTCCATAATGTTTCAACATTCACAACCAAATTACTCTTATTTTGCTAACATTTCTAGAAAATAGCTTCAGAAAATAGCTTCACATAATAATGTTTATTGCCATTTTGCATAAATACAATGAGTGTTCTTTGTGCTGAGCTAGCAGAATAACGTCTTACATGCGACTTCTTGATTGTATTAGAAATAATACGAATCCCACAAGCTTTAGAACATTCATTCTCGGTATTTATTACTGGCACACTGTCTGTCTGCTATATATGGAATATTTAAGACCCTATGTCGTCATGTAATGCAATATTGGTGGTCACATGTCCAGATTCCTTGGAATAAAATGTCAAAGTCTTGAGACTCCATTGCGACGGCTTGTCAGAAAACTACTGTGTCTTCTATTTCCAAAATAGTGAAGTTACCATAGTTCTTCATAAAAAAACATCAATTTTATGTTTTGTCGAATGTTGGTCACATGTTTTATGTCTTACAAATTATGATGAATTTTAAGTATTTCTTCTGGTCGTGCAAACGGTACATGTCTGGTCTTGAGGCGACATGTTAGTCGGACATAATGGTGGCCTGCAGTTTTGGAGAAAGTCTTAAACTGAGGACATCTATAACCTTGACCTTTTCAAATCCCTGAGAAGATGTGCAGAAATTGTTGACATCCATTGATTCTGATGTTAAAAGTTTGAGAGTTTCAAAAATCAGATATGAATAAAGACGTGCAATGCTAATATTACAAAGTCATGTAATATTACCAATTTCTGTTATGTGTTTATATGTCTATACAGAGCTGTCTGCTTAGTTTTCCCAAATGGTTTTCTAGATGAAATGATCAATCATATGTTGTTTAGTTCCTAAGACATTTTTCAAGACAAATTGACTATTGAAGAATCTATGCAATAAATTGTAATGGATTAGAGACGTGTCTGTGAATGTCAGAGTGACTGCATCATGAAATACAGATGTACTTGTCTCTTTTAGGTAGCAGACTGGTACCATATACTTGTCTCTAGCACCAGACGAGTAACGTTCTCATCCGTTATGTTAGTGGAAATGTGTCATAAATCAGCTTTATTTTTCTATAAAATGAACTATATATAGACAGCTGAAGAAGAAAAAGTCAATTATGTCAAAACTTCTATCAGTTTGAAAGGTTCTGAGACAGTCTGAAATTGTATTATAACATGTTTTGAAACCAGTCTGAATACCTGAGTATCTGATAGGTTGATTTAACCAATTTACTTTCGCCAATACTAACTTTTGTGTTTTGGCGATCATGGACATGTTTGCGACTAAAGTTTTCATGTTTTAAGTCTCCCGCGATGTCCATATAAATGTTTTGAACAACAACTTATTTTCACAAAACTTTTAACACTCAGGAACTCTGCAAAATTAAATAGCGTGGAATAATTCCTTGGTTTACAGTATTCTCACAATTGTTCTCTGATACATATCTTCATATTGTCACCATGGTTTACATCTTGGATGGTGTAAGTAGGTCATGTGACCGACTTCTCCTTGAGAGAAATCTGTGAGGTATATTTGTCAATTATCCACAGGCTTGTTGTAGAGAATGTTCTATAGACGTTCTGTTAAAGAAACCACTTGGGAAAATTGGACATATTGAACCCTCATTTCACTTGATTGAATAATAGTAGGGGAAAATTTTCGAAAATTTGTTACCTGAGTGACAATGGAAAGATACTTTCAGATATGTAAGCATATGTCTTGGTGATGTTAAAAAAGATGGGAGCAGCTCTGAGGGTCATTTATAAAGCACTTAAATCAGCGTTTCCATGGCAACCGTGTGGCTACATATTTGAATTTCGCACTGTATACGATAAAACCTAATATATTTTTAACTAGTTAACATATTTTAATGAAACTTGGAATGATACCTCACAATATCCCAGCAATGATGAAAATATATACTTCAATTGCAAACGCTTGATGTCAAGGTCACAGTCAGAGGTCAAAGGTCAACTTTTGACATTTTTCCGGATATTTCAGACAATTTTCATGTAGTCCAGTATCCTGACTTCTTTGTGTGCAGCGGTCCAGTGAGTTTTTTGGTTTATTTGTGTAGAGGGGTGTTTGAAGTTTGATTTCAGCGAGTATGGACAGCTGGCATCACGCAGGTTACCATGGAAACCAAGATGGTGTCCAAATTTCCCGCCACTTTAAGCACACATCCCATCTTTATCTAATCATTCGTACTAGTATGTACACTTGTATACCAATATGCATTTGTACAATAGTTAAAGAACATATATATTGCTCCAAAATGATATGTGTGTCAAGGTTATTGAATTTCAGGGTCAAGGTCATTTGAAGGTCTAAAGGCAAAAAAATGTGTAAAATTTGTGTTTTATCCCCAAAAGGTTATCTGTTATTATAGGTGCACTTATGGCAAAAATAAGTTTGATGTACGTCATCACAATGTGGCATCACTAAGTCGCATAACAACATTTATTTTATGGTCATGAGCTGAAAAATGAAAAAATAAGAAGGAATTCGGTAACCCCACCACAATTGAAAATTTCATAATTCTTTGATTATTATGAAATAACTGTATGCGTTGCATTTACTATCACCGGGTTCATATGTGCAAATAATGCATGCATGTCCAAGTAAGAGCAACATTATTACAAACTGATGTCTAGGCTAGCGTTAAAATTGATCTGTCTACCAAGGTCATGAAGGTCAAGGTCATTACAAGGTGCAAATTCAGGAAAATGGTTCAAGTCACGTTTTTACGTTGTAAAAAGAAATCTTTAGTTTATTTTGTTTCAGCGAGTACCATTTCCTCTATTATAAATTTCTTTGTTTATTCGTGTAGAGGGGTGTCTAAGGTTAAAATCCAGGCGAGAGTGCTGAAATAAGGTTAATTACCATGGAAACCCAGATGGCGGCCTATGTTACAGCCATTTTATAAGCTAATTACTAGTCAAAATCTCATGTTTGTTACCCATAAGTAGACAATACATTTTTTATTAAATAAGCATTGTAATTTATAAACATGTGCGGACCTCCGACATGAACCTTTTACCAAGGTCAAATGGCAGAGGTCAAGGTCATTTAGAGGTCAAAACTTTATCAAATGCTTAAGTCAATATTTTACCTAAAATAATTTGAATTAAATTGAGATATTTTCTCCCCTCTTTTCATTTTGCAACATATTATATATTAATGTTGGTTTTTAAAGTGTTTAAAGTCTGGAAAAACACATATTTCCTGCCACAAGGCCAGTTTTTAATTCGAAAACTTTGCAACAAATGGCATTTATGTGCATGTTGATCAAGATCGATTTCTTGAGTTGATGCGTCCATCTATAATTCTTAGTTTTCAAGTTTGACAGTTTTAATTCTGATGGAATAAATAAATCTTTGTATAAACATTATAAATATTTTTATATTGTACTTTTTACAGACAAACATTGGCCACACAAGGTCAAGGTCATTTCAAGGTCAAACTACAAAACATACCCACATATTTGATACTTTCGGCGCAAAACATCATTTTGTAATTCATTGTACTGTGTATTTCGATGTAGGTGTGTTATCTTAGGTTCAGAGAGAAATTTTTATGCCCCCGTATCGATAGATCGGGAGGCATATAGTAATTCACCTGTCCGTCCGTCCGTCCGTCCTTCCGTCCGTTCGTCCGTCCGGCCAGGTTAACCCAAATTGACCGTTTCTTCTAGCATTAAAATGGCTTGCTACAAAGTTTTTAAACTTGCATGGATGTTGTATATGACCACTCTCCACGCGCCTGTATCACTTGACTCCATTTTGACCTTCACCTTGACCTAATTTTGGACTTAGACTTATTGAAAGGTAAAATTCTTGGTTAACCCAAATTGACCGTTTCTTCTAGCATTAAAATGGCTTGCTACAAAGCTTTCATACTTGCATGGATGTTGTATATGACCACTCTCCACACGCCTGTATCACCTGACTCCATTTTGACATTCACCTTGACCTAATTTTGGACTTAGACTTATCTCCACTTTAGTATTTTTACAATAAAATTTTGTCTGGAGCGTATCTTCAAAACTATTCAACGTATTGACTTGAAACTTGAAATATAAATAGATGGCAACTTGGAGAAGTGCATTGACAAAGAACCATAACTCTGTCTGTCTTAAATTTTGAATTATCTCCCCTTTAGTGTTTTTTTATAGTCAAATTTTGCTCTGAGTATATCTTCAAAACTATTTAACATATTGACTTGAAACTTGGAATATAAATAGATGGCAACTTGGAGAAGTGCAATGACCAAGAACCATAACTCTGTCTGTCTTAAATTTTGAATTATCTCCCCTTTAGTGTTTTTTTATAGTCAAATTTTGCTCTGAGTATATCTTCAAAACTATTTAACATATTGACTTAAAACTTGGAATATAAATAGATGGCAACTTGGAGAAGTGCAATGACCAAGAACCATAACTCTGTCGGTCTTAAATTTTGAATTATCTCCCCTTTAGTGTTTTTTTATAGTCAAATTTTGCTCTGAGTATATCTTCAAAACTATTTAACATATTGACTTAAAACTTGGAATATAAATAGATGGCAACTTGGAGAAGTGCAATGACCAAGAACCATAACTCTGTCTGTCTTAAATTTTGAATTATCTCCCCTTTAGTATTTTCAGAATCAAATTTTGACAGGAGTGTATCTTCAAAAGTGTTCAAGATATTGACTTGAAACTTGGTATATGAATAGATGGCAACTTGGAGAAGTGCAGTGACAAAGAACCATAACATCTGTATCACCAGATCACACATGAAGTCGATCAAGGCACTGCTTTCAAATGTGGCATTACTCGTTTACCATCATAAGCCCCTTGTAGTTCAAAGCCATGTAACACTATCAAACATTTTAACTGAATAATGGCCCCTGATTGACTTAGCTTTTTATGGACATGGCTTCCAAGGGGGCATAAGCGTTTATTGAACGCAGTCTTGTTTCATTAGAAGTTATAGGACGAAGGGCCTTGTGTGTTTGTAGTCTTTAACGACATGTCTGGGAAGGGTGTAGGGTAACCATTAGGTTTGGGATGACTGCACTCATAGGAGATGGTTACCTAATATGGTATAGTATTGCTCTGAATAGGGATGGTGGATACAAAACATGAAATGGGCTGGCTGGATATAGAGGTTGTATGTTACAAACAGGGTCTGGGGGGGCTGCAAATGGAAGTGGTGGGTTCCAAACATGGTCATTGATAGATGTAATTAGAGATGGCGGGAACTAAAATGGATCTAGGATGGCTCTACCTAGAGGTTGTGGGTTCCAAACATGCCATGTTAGGGCTGTACATGGCGATGGTGGATACCAAACATGGTCTGGCATGGCTGTACTTGAAGGTGACTGGTACCAAGCATAGTCTAGCAAGGCTGTAATAGAGGTATTGGGTACCAAACATGGTCTTAAATGGCTATACTTGGAGATGATGGGTACCAAACATGGTCTGGGATGGCTATACTTCGAGATACTTCAACGCCCTTTTAAACAACAACTGGTCAGTCTATAGTGGCACCCATAAACTTGTTAGTCAAGTTCATTGCTGTGTGGTCATATGCTGCGATAACTATTATCTCAACTGTCTGATGAATCCTAGGTATGTACTTAGTGAGGGACCCACCAGTGTAAGAAGCTGTCATCCATAGTCCTATGAGATTCTCGCCAGAGTAGTGAACTTTCATCTCTAGTAATTTGTGATAATCACCCGCGTAGGGAACTATCATCCCTAGTACTTTCACCAGTGTAGGGAACTTTGATCCTAAGTGGTATTTTGGAACATGCCATGGAGGGAAAATTCATCATAGATCTACATTTTATCATTTGAGAAAACGAGGCAACCTGAATTATTGGGGACTCACAGGCATTATCTTTAAAACGGTGCTTATAACTGGACATGCTAGCAAGTATGTGGTGTCTGTGTGCAAAACGCAGGTGATACATAGAAATACGTACGTGGACGGTCAGTATGGCTTTCGTTAGTTTTTCTGAGCACCCAGACACGATGCAGTAATTTTCGTGTATCTGGAACATTCTGGTCTGTTTATGTATTTGTCCCTACACATGCGACGCTCTTGCAAAATGTGTGCTTTCTACTGTCAACTACAACGCACATGATCAGTACGTGCAATTACTGTCTCCTTACACAATAACTTGACAATCATCAGGCGAGTGTACAATGTGCGCACGTTGTAGTCATGTACAACGTACTTGTCCAGTGAGCAACGCACGATTCACACAGTTTTTTTATTACAGTCAGGAAATGCTTTGCATGCAATGAGCATCGACGTACTTACTTCGTACTACCTTCCTTTTCGATAAAAAACGTAGTTGCCACAGCCTTGCAAAAACACGCACGTCAGGTTTTGGCCAGGCCATTAGAATGACTCAAGACTTTTCGAAGTAGTCACCAACCTCCCTATAAGAGCTATGATGTTGGCAGCAGTCATAGTAGGGACTTGGAAGGACTAATGACTGTATAAAATAGCAAACCAAGGTTCGCATTATGCACATAATTAGAGGGGTGACCAAAAAAGTTACTGTTGCAGCAACTACTTTTGCCTTAATGCTAATTTGACTGAACTATAAATCTTATTTTATATATATGAATATTGAAAATCATTTTTTCAATTGCCATGGTTACAATAAGTATTTTTCTATCAAATAATCAAGGCACATTTGTTTTGTTTTTGTTTAAGTAATCAAATCAACATAAAACATACTATTTATTCCTGCATTATTTTACTTGATTGTGCTCATACTTACAATGCAAATTACGAAATTCCAAATTTGGCATTTGACCTGTAATACAGGGTGTTTCATATCTGTCCCCATTACAAACTAATAGCACGAGAGCATACTTGATCTCATTCGATATATCTGCCGGCATTGTATCGTTTTATTCAGTATCTAACATGACAATGTTACTATCAATACAAGATAGGAATAAAGATTCCCCCAAAAAGTAATTTTTTCGATAAAAGTCAAAATGACGTCCATATTTAATCTGTTTCCCAAGTTGAATAATGTTATTCTAAAATATTGCATGATATAACCAGTTTAAAAAATAAATATTATACCTATTTGAAAGTTTCATCCATTTGTGATAATCTAACCACTTATGAGTGATACAGTTGTTTTGGTTACCAGTTGCTAGGCGACGCAAGAATCTAACGCATAACGCTACGTTCTCGCTTTAATAAATACAAAGTACCGGTAACCGACTTGCTGATCTTTGGTTGTTTCTCTTTCAAAATCATGTTTTTAAAGTCATCAATTGCTTTTAATTGTGGTATTGTAGACTCATTACGACTCTTTGTGAATTTATCACATCCATTTGGAAAAAATATTTGTCGAAAACCAGTCACCTTTTTACTTGGCTACAAGTGAGAATTATCTGTGTGGTTAAGTTCTTTCATTGCCTAGCAACTAGAAAAAACAACTAACTGTACCACTAACTTATCTGAACATAACTTGTGGTATAAAATCTAAACTTTGTAATCAATATATTACATTGGTAATAAACAGTGTTATATCGTTCAATACTTTACAAGCTATGCTATCAATTTGGGATAAAAAATTAAAAATCATTTTGAACTTCATTTTAACAATTATCAAAAAGTGACATTTTGCAAGAATCTTATTTTCTGGGTTGCTATGATAGCAAAATTATCATGTTATATACTGAATAAAATAGTGAAATGTTGGCTTTCCAATGGTATATATATGAAGATATCAGAAAAGATCAAGCATGTTGTCATGGCATTAATTTGTAATGGGGACAGATATTATGAAACACCCTGTATGACATTGACATCAAGGTTGACAGAGGAGCCCATTTTTACCAATATTGTAACAAGTACATATTTGCTAATATTCAACTTCATCATTTCAAATGATTACTAATCTAATTCAAATCATGTCATCTTTGGAACATGTTTCATTATTATCAACTTTACCCCTACGGTCCTACCCCTGATGAGAAAAGTATAGAGTAGATATGAGTAATGTTGATAAAATACTTATTTATATATGTACTATTAGGATGACAACTTGCATTAGAAAACTTAAAAATTCAAATTACGGATGCAATTGCAATACCTCAGAATACCTTCTCAGTCAACGTGATCATGCGTAATAGTGTCAGATTTAGTATTTTGAATTGAAAACTGAACTAATAATTAAAGAATATATGTGTACAAATTATTTAATCACATTTAATGCCAACTTAAATACAAAACATTTACTAAAATAAGAAAGTAAGAGAGGAAATATCTATTTTACAGTTATTTTTTCATAATTTAACCTTGGAATGGCATTGACCTTGACCTTTAAGTGGTCAGTACAGCATGTTCAGTTAATGTACATCATCAAATGAATAATATCCAGGCTAATACCTGTTAGTTAATACATAAATGAAAAAATCACATTAGATAATATACTATCAGGTGTATTCGTAAATTATGGCGGCCATCTTGGACGCCATTTTGGATTACGCAAAACACTATATCGTCCCACGAAAGGCTCCCACCTTTTTTGAATCAGCAGAACTGTCCGGACATTTTGGTATATAACACCTCTCATGACAGACCCTTTTGATTATTTAGCCAAATTGTCACCAGACCATGAGGAAATTGTAACTTTTGGGCAGTACGTAATAGGAAAATTCGAGAAAGTATTCCAATATTTAATTGAAAGGTGCATAAATGACACCACACTCCAACTTTCCTACTAATTAAATGGAGCAAACTGTTTTCCGTACGGTATAGTGTCTCAATTATGTATATTAAGTAAAATATTGATGCTTTTCGTAGATTTTAAGAAATTCGTACCCCACCCACTTTTATAGTGTATTGTCAATATTTATGTACTTTTATTTTGTACATTTGTTAGTATTTGCAATTCCCCAACTATATAGCATATATTTAACACAAGAATTGTTATAAATGTGGTAGGAATAATCATATGTGGTTAAAAATCTTACCCCTACTCCTAATTTTTGCCACAATTTGATGATAAATATGATGAAAAACAACTTAATAACGTTCCATGTTCACAATTATCCACCAAACTCACCTAATATGACAAGAAAAACATACCATACACTGTTAAAATGACTTATTCCCATAAGATTTGTCATTGCTAATGTCCCAGGGGCTATATAAAGGCAAACACTGATATTTTCCTTTTTTGGTGGCCATCTTGGACGCCATCTTGGATTTCTCTAAGCATACCTATTTGTCAGTGCTGCTCCCATCCTTTAAAGGTCAAGTAAGGTTTTGGGTGTGTGTATGCAAAATATTGAGTCATTGTCATTCCGGTAACAAAATCGGCCAAAATTGGACATATTTTCCCCTACTATAAATAGATGTGTGTGTATATATGAGAGAGAATAAAAGAGTGTTGGTACTGGTGTCATGAACACAATGCTTGATTTGTATCCTTGACAAATTGCATGTACAAGTGGTTTGCTCATTCAGCTTTCTACATCTTTTTTTCCTCCATATTTGAAGAGGTTGCTTTTCCCTGTGGAAGTTTCAATTAAAACATGTTTGGATATACAGTCCATAGGTGGTATTCCATATTGATCTTACTTGACTTAAGGATAAGGACAACCAATCAGATCACACATTTTCAAACTCTTAGTGAGTAGCAGGCAATATGATTGGCTATCCTTAATTTGACAGCTGACATAATATATCTGTGGTTGTCAGCTTTAGGCTTGTGCTACTTTGAATTATGATTACATTTATAAAATTAAACTTTTCAGTTATTAAGTCATTTCATTTAGGGAAAACTTTTATTGGCATACTTTGAGAGAAATTCTAGACCTATTTTGTATTGGTCCTTGGGTGTCTGGTAGAGTTAAATTCCATAGCAATCAATACCATACATGGATAGGGAGAATATTACAAATGACCCTATCATTCATGTTCCATCTAATGTCCTCACTGTTAGCACCTATGAGGTCTCCTGTGTCATATTATCCAGAAAGATAGTTGGTTTTGTTTTTGTCGTTTTTTATGTCATTTATTCCACATTTTTTGGCCCCAGTGATTTGATTGACCTATTGTGAAGTCAGTATATTTTGTGGGGTGTTAAACTTGCATTGATTTTGTGGTTAAACTTCACCATGATATCTGTCAACCTCCTCTATCTAGTACCACATGACTTATTGCTATATTTCCAAGACAAAATATTCTTCACTTCAAAAACCAAAATAACTGTCCAAAGGACACATTTCTAGTTTATTTATGATGTTTATTTTTTATTTTGACTCAATAACATATAAAACCATTCTATTTTCAGCTCCCACCCAGTCTATAACCAATGGTGACAGGACAGATAACTCTGATGAGGGAAGTAGTATAAGGGGAAGTTACTCCGGTACCAGGGAACGTTCAAGGTATGTGTAATGGCTTCACACTGTTTAGTGAGATATACATATCGATGGCTTAGAATTAGAAGGTCGTAACTACCAAATCGATATTTTGAGAAGACACGAAAAACTGTCCGCCATTTACTCTTTACTTGTGGTAAAACAAACTTTTACAACTTCATTTTGGTCAACATGACAAGTTCAGGTTTTTATGAAAATGGGCTCATAAGAAGCGCCTTGTGATGCTTATTCTAAATATGTATGAATCTTAAAAGGTCGTAAGTGGCACTTACGACCTTCTAATTCTAAGCCATCGATATGTTGATATGCAGTAAATGCATCATCCTTCATGGTCAAACATAGTGGAAACTAGTTGCTCCTTTAACATTGCTGTAGGCATTACAGTCAATTCATTGATTCAGCTTACTAGCTTTTATTCAAATTCTAAATTCCCAGAATTAAGGGACACATAATACAAAGACAACAATAAAGAGCCGCTGCTCCTGAATAGAAATATACAGGGGTTTGGAAATCATGTTTGCAATGCAGTATTTGTATTGGTTAAAATGAACACTAGTTTTTAAAACAGCAAATCAAAAATATGAGACAACAAGAAAAAAACTGTCCGAAAATTACTCTGCACTTATAGTAAAACAAGCTGTTACAACTTTGGTCTGGTCAACATGACAAGTTCCAATTTCCATGAAAAAAGAAGCTCAAAAGAGGCGCATGTGCTACTGATTTTGAATATGAATCTGTCTTATAAGGTCGTTAGTACTACTTCTAATGACCTCCTCATTCTAAGCCAGCGAATTATACATACTGCATGTTTATGAACATGAAGCACAGTATACAAAAAAGTAATCCAGATTTTGTCAAACTGTATTTTGGAGATAGATATATTGTCTACTTTGCGGTCCCAGCCTCCAATCTCAGTGACGGAAATCAATTTTGTACTAAATCAATAGTAACCATGTTGACTGTCTCAGGACATAGTGTGACAACCTGATATGACCAGCATTGTCCAATATTTATTGCTTTTTTACTCCCCCCCCCCCCCCCCCAAGATCTGTGTAGATAAATCAGACAATATGTGTTGATTTTGTTTCTCTAGAGACCAAGTACTAGGGATACATATGCCATCATATCATAGCTTGGATACTGTATCATACATATTCTGTCATAACTGTCAAATGCTTGCAAGTATCCTGAAATATCAGTATCTATGAAATCTCGAAGTCCCCTTGGAATAATCTCAATTTTTAGCATGAGACCTATATTTATAAGCTGTTAAGTTAGAAATGAGGAAACCTTCACGTTTTTCACAAATGTTTATGATTTTGCAATTCATTGTATCCAGTCATATGAGCCTAATGAAATCACGGAGTCCCTTCGGAGAATGGTAAAAGTCTCAATTTATAGATTGTATAAGTTGTTAAGTTAGCAATGAGAAAATATTCTGTTTTTTTTCGTACATGATGAATTGGCTATATATTTCACCTAGTGTAAATGTTTCCATACATTGAAATCATCCCCCCTCAACGACGACAAATTTTGTCCCCACAGCCTTGACCATATAATCAAAAAACAAGGCTGGTAATCCCAAAGCATTCTTCAGTTAGTCATGGAAACTATTAGGTCTTTGGATGGACAGATAGATGGACAGTCAGTTTGAAGGGTCCAGGCATAATGAGAAAACCTTTCAGGATTACTAAGATGATATTTAGATGTTTTGTATTACTCTGCAATATTGTCCACCAGGTCTAGAGAACGTGCTCATGAAGGGGAAAGGTGTGATCGTGAACAAGCTGAGAGAGGAGAACATGGCATGTCCCAGGAAGCAACACGAGAACCTGTGTATGGCATCGTACAAACACAGCCGAGGTCAACTCGAGGAAAGAGATCAACACCTAGAAGACACACCACTGGTGGTAGTGCCATGATTGCCAGACAACTAGAAGAAATGGTAAGTAAATTTATCTAGTGTTTCCATTGAGAGTTCTCTCCCTTTCCTAGACATTGAAAATTCTCTCTTTGTCTGTATATTGAGAGTTCTCTCCCTTTGTCTGTACATTGAGGGTTCTCTCCCTTTGTCTGTACATTGAGGGTTCTCTCCCTTTGTCTGTACATTGAGGGTTCTCTCCCTTTGTCTGTTCATTGAGGGTTCTCTCCCTTTGTCTGTACATTGAGGGTTCTCTCCCTTTGTCTGTACATTGAGAGTTCTCTCCCTTTGTCTGTTCATTGAGGGTTCTCTCCCTTTGTCTGTACATTGAGAGTGCTCTCCCTTTGTCTGTACATTGAGAGTGCTCTCCCTTTGTCTGTACATTGAGAGTGCTCTCCCTTTGTATGTACATTAAGAGTTCTCTCCATTTGACTGTACAAAATTTAGAGTTCTCTCCCTTTCTCTGTATACTGAGAGTTCTATCCCTTTGAATGACATCAAGAGTTCTTTCCCTTTGTTTGTACATCAAGAGTTCTTTCCCGTTGTCTGTTAATTTCATTTATTTGAATGTTCATCAAATGGTTGCCACAAGTTCCTCATCATTGTCTTTATATCTATAGTACAATATTTCACAGACCAAGGGCATAAGAAAGATGAGAACTCTAAGGTGTATATCTTCCGTATTTCAAACCATTAGTGCACTCTAGGTATACAGACTATTTTTAGGACGGGGAAGATCCATTACTTGGATGTCTCTTTTGATGTTGTAGAGGAAGAATAATCAGAATAAACAATTGAATGCAACAGACTGCATCACAAAGGGAGACAACTGTGTAAACCATAATTTAATATTGAGAGTTCTCTCCCTTGGTATGTACACTGAGAGTTCTCTCCCTTTGACTGAACATTTAGGGTTCTCTTCTTCTATTATTACAAATCTTTGTTTGATTTAGTTGTACTTTTGAACAACCTAATTTTAAGAACTACACATATACATACATGTGGCCTCGCTTACTATGACTAATGGTCATTTCTTCCTGAAAGATATATTTTATGGCCCAATTTGTATACATTATTAGCAAACTCTTTCTTTGTTTTATGGGGAATGGCTTGGAGCTGTTGCTTTATAGTGTATGTATATCTCATCAATAGAGGGCTGGAGCTCTTCAATCAGCTACCTGTTGCCATGTCAACCGCTTGACATGTTTGGAACAAAACATAAACATTGTTCTGCTACTTACAGAAATTAAACAAATGTGTATGTTTAGAAATTAATATATTCGTCTACTATGTAGTGGGAGTCAATCTTTCATTGCTTGCGTGACCTTCTATTTATATTATAGGGCCTAGCTCAGTGGAGAATCTAATAAAATTATAATGTTTCGTTCAGAAGTTTGAAGTTTTTAGGGGTTCCATCTAATTTGAAAACTTGTTGGTCATCATATTTATGAGTTTTTTATTCGTGTACATGGATTTTCCATCTGTTTTCATTATAGTCATAATTATACTAAGTTAGTACTAGGTTGAAATTAGCTTTTACTTTAATTTCAGTCAGTACAGACAATTAATTCTATAGTGATAAGTGTAAAACTGTCTTTATGAATATTCAGACCAGTTATTGTACATCGGTTATTTAAATTTGTTTCAGCGTTCTTTCTGTAAAATATTTTGTTTTTAAATCAACATGTCAAGCATAGCCCTTATTTGCCAGTCAGCTTTCTGCTGAATATGGCAGGAATATGAGTGCCTCCATCCGGATTTGAACCCGGTTTGTCAGTTTAGGCGGTATGCACACTAACACCTGAGCTATGGAGGCCACAAAAGGAATGGGGTATTATAAAACGAATGCATATTGTACTGTGTACTGTGCTGAAAGGTGGTTAGTGACACCAGACATTTTTTTGTCTGTAGATTATAAAAAATACTGCATGAATGTTTTATGTGTCAACAGTTCAACCATGTTAGCATTCATAAAGATTGGGAGAAAATATGCATCATCATTATAAAATAATCCATTGATAAATGTGTCTGGCGCTGGTATTACTAGGTGATAAGTTGATCTGTACTTCCTATCTTGAATGTCAAGTATCGAAGTATACACAATCCTCCAGACTTCCAGAATTTTAATGACTCCACCCCACGACTCCACGCCATAAACAGCCTCCACTCTAGGACTCCCAAAACTTCACTCAATGACTCAACTCTAAGACTCCATTCAATGACTCCTCTCCACAACTCCGTTCCATGACTCCACTCCATGACTCCACTCCACAACTCCATTCCATGACTCCACACTATGACTCCACTCCATGACTCCACACCATGACTCCACTCCATCATGACTCCACTCCATGACTCGACGACTCCACTCCATGACCACTTCACAACTCCACACCATGACTCCACTCCACACCATGACTCCATTCCATGACTGCACACCATTACTCCACTCCATGAATCTACTCCATGACTCCACTCCATTACTCCATGACTCCACTCCATGACTCCACTCCACAATTCAAAATATACTATATGGTTTGGACCTCAGTTCACAATATGAGAATGAGAGGAGGTAGTGAAGTGGTAATGTCTAAGTATGTGTGGTCAATTTCTATCTCTCAACCACATGCGACTTCCGAAGGCTGTTGCTTCAAAAATTAGCTAAATATGGGTGCATACATGTTTAGGCAAAGTTTATAATTCTTTCATCAGGTACTGTAATTTGATAGATTTAACATTAAACTGAACATAAAACACTTGAAATCTAAACAGCTGTTACAGGTAAATCTCTTTGAACTGTTTTAGCAACAAGATTGTCCACTTATGTACACTAGGTTTAATCATTAGTATATATGTTTATAATTATCATATTAATAGGATGCACCCGAGTTATTTATTAAAATGATTTTACTATCACCTCATCAAATAAGCCCAAAATGCAATTAATGTACTTGGTTGAAATTTATAAGTTGTTGAAATTAACTGTGCTGCATCACGATCTTCTTGTGCTGATATGTTAGAAATCAATGAAAATCTGATACACCATAGATCAGAAGTTGAAAATCAATTGGATTTTAATAGCTTTGCAAGGTGTTTGATATTACTGGTATTCTTACCAATAAAATATTAGGGTAGTATAATATCATTGAGATTTGTCACTACGATATACCCTTTTGATTGCTTGAGATTGTATATAATATTAATGCCCTTAAATCATGCTCTATACTCATGCTCTATACTCATGTTCTATATTCATGCTCTATATTCCTGCTCAATAACCATGCTCTATACTTTTGCTCTATACTCATGCTCTATACCCATGCTCTATACACATGCTCTATAACCATGCTCTATATTCATGCTCTATATTCATGCTCAATAAACATGCTCTATACTTTTGCTCTATACTATTTCTCTATACCCATGCTCTATACTCATGCTCTATACTCATGCTCTATACCCATGCTCTATACTCATGCTCTATATTCATGCTCAATAAACATGCTCTATACTTTTGCTCTATACTATTTCTCTATACCCATGCTCTATACTCATGCTCTATAACCATGCTATAAACTCATGCTCTATACTCATGCTCTATACTAAAGCTCTATAATCATGCTATAAACTCATGCTCTATAACCATGCTCTATAACCATGCTCTATAACCATGCTCCATACCCATGCTCTATACTTATGCTCTATCCTCATGCTCTATACTCTTGCTCTATACTCATGCTCTATACTCATGTTCTATACTCATGCTCTATACTCATGCTCTATATCCTCATGCTCTATACTCATGCTCTATACTCATGCTCTATATCTTCATATTCTATACTCATGCTCTAGACACAAGCCCTATACTCATGCTCTATAACCATGCTCTATAATCATGTTCTATACTCATGCTCTAAACTCATACTCTATATCCTTATGTTCTATACTCATGCTCTATACTCATGCTATATAACCATGCTCTGTACGCATGCTCTATACTCATACTCTATAAGCATGCTCTATATCCTCATGTTCTATACTCATACTCTATAAGCATGCTCTATATCCTCATGTTCTATACTCATACTCTTTAAGCATGCTCTATATCCTCATGTTCTATACTCATACTCTATAACCAGGCTGTATACTCATGCTCTATACTCATACTCTATAAGCATGCTCTATATCCTCATGTTCTATACTCATACTCTATAAGCATGCTCTATATCCTCATGTTCTATACTCATACTCTATACTCTTGCTCTATACTCCTGCTCTATACTCCTGCTCCATACTCATGCTCCATACTCCTGCTCTATACTCCTGCTCTATATTCCTGCTCTATATTCCTGCTCCATACTCCTGCTCTATACTCATGTTCTATACTCATGTTCTATACTCATGTTCTATACTCCTGTTCTATACTCCTGCTCTATACTCCTACTCTATACTCCTGCTCCATACTCCTGCTCTATACTCCTGCTCTATACTCCTGCTCTATACTCCTGCTCTATAACCATGCTCTATAACCATGCTCTATAACCATGTTCTATACTCATGCTCTATCCTCATGCTCTATATCCTCATGTTCTATACTCATGCTCTAAACTCATGCTCTATACTCATACTCTATATCCTCATGCTCTATACTCATGCTCTATATCCTCATGCTCTATACTCATGCTCTATACTCATGTTCTATACTCATGCTCTATACTCATGCTATATACTCATACTCTATACTCATACTCTATACTCATACTCTACATCCCCATGCTCTATACTCATGCTCTATATCCTCATGCTCTATACTCATGCTCTATACTCATGCTCTATACTTATACTCATGCTCTACATCCTCATGTTCTATAACCATGCTCTATTCCCATGCTCTGTACTCATGCTCTATACCCATGCTCTATATTCATGCTCTATAATCTTGCTGTACAATCATGTCTTAATAAGGCTCAATAGATGAAATGTTACTATACATGGCTTTGGAAAAGAGTCTGAGACATTATCATGTGGGGCCAAGCCTCCTTAAAAAACAGCTTTAATTGGGAGCTTTTTGTGCTTGTCACAGTTTGTTGTGGTTTGTTTGAGAAGTTCATTGATACAGGAATTATTATTTGCTTACTCGGAGTCTCTCCATATAGAGAGAGCAATTCCATTGAGAGAGAGCATCCCAAGTCTCTCCATAGACGGAGAGAGCATCAGATCATGTTGAGTGAATATTTTATAAGTTTAGGAAACTACTCCAGAACAAATAGGACACCATATGCTCTCTGGGAGTACAACAAGTGTTACTGAAGTCGTCACAAGTTCTGAACTTAGGTGTTAAGCCTGATGGCTCCCTTGATATACCCCGAGGTAAATTCCACCACCTATTTCCACACAATTGTGTTTATGAGCAGTGAGTACTTACTTACTGGCGTGTGTGAGTCAAACCAGAAATATACATTGTTTCCATTTTTTTGTTCCTGGAGGAAAATGAGATCAATGATAGATAATGTAAACTTGTTAGTATTTGCTGGGGGTGTAGTTTATCTTTTCTGTGAACTAATTACCATTATCTGATAAATGATAAAAAAGTTAAGGTACCAGTTTCCAAGGGCGGCTTTCAGCCATTGAGCCATTCAGCCACCCTTTCATATTTTAACCTACCATTCTTGTTGTGCTACCTAATGCAACATGCGCTGCTAATAACGGTCATGTGCTATACACCGGGTATGTTGAAGAAACAATTTAAGGAGTCTATTCTGAAAGAGCTAGTAGCTAGAGTATCCCTCTTGGAATCCTTCTTTCTTACCACTGTCCCTTCAGACGCCATAAATTAATTATGAAATAATATAAAAGTGCTTGTACTTGTTAATTCCTTGACTGATCAAATGATCTTTGAATTAATAAGACATTATGACAGAAAATTAAGTTAATTAACACTATGTTATACAAATCAATTTGTGTGAGATTTGTATACTGGTATACCACACAGTGAATTATCACAATGACTTGATAAGCCATTAATAATCATACTGTTACAATCAGAATCACAGTTGGAAAGGATTTATTTAAAAAATCTGACTGTAACGTTGCTGAGTATGATACCCCATGTATGGTACGTACATACATATATATATTCAATGTTCCAATGCCTCTTTTCATGAAGTTAGAACAATGCTTTGTTAGAAATAATTGATGTGTTTTGATAACCAAGGAAAAGGGAAACTAGATTCTAATTGAAGTGTGGACAGAAGAAAGGCTGACCTAGTCTTCTTCTGATTGATGTGACAACAGTAAAAGGGCTGATCCAGTACTGTTAAATTGATGTGAGGAAGCTATAGAAATGTTGATCATGAAAATACAGTGATTATAAATGTTGATGTGTTTTATAACAGTTAAAAGAAACTAGTTTATAATGAAAGAATGGATGATCAAGGATTCATCTAATTGATGTGCTGTCAATATAGGGTCTGACCAACAATGTTCTATGTTGGATTGACAACAGTGAAAAGGGCTGATCAAGCATTTGTTCAATTGATGTGCGGACAGTAGAGGGCTGACCAAACATTATTTTATGTCGATATTCTGACACAGTAGAAGGGTTGATCCAACATTAATTGTTCTATGTTAATGAGTCTGTGATAATTGTTAAAACAAGAGCTGCATGTCATTTGAGTACAGTTTTGACTAATGAGATTACTAGGTAGAACTCTGACAAGCTCGTTTGAGATCAGGTAGCAATATACTGTAAAATCATTTAATTTCGTTGGGACGAAATTTCGTGGTTTTGGTAAAAAAGACGATTTCGTTGGGACTTGATTTCGTGGATTGTGCATTTCAGGTAATAAAACAAGGGTCAAAATCCATATTCGTTGGGATTAAAGTTCGTGGTTGAGGTGAACCACGAAATCCACGAAATTTAATCCCCCATGAAAATTAATGATTTTACAGTAATTGTTTTCCCTGCATAAATATACAGCTTCAAATAGTGCACATGTGTTAGTGGTACAGTAAAGTTGGGAATTATGGATCTAAGTTACTTTTATAGATACAAGGTGAGTTAAATTGTTATTATTAATATTTTACACTCTTATACACCTCATGTCGAATACAAACTTGTAGCTTATGTTAACCATAATTAACGCTTAATAAAGTTTATCTTATCTTATCTTACCATTTGATAAGTATTTTGTATTGTGCCTCTGTTACTCAGTGGTTAGTCCGCTTGCCATCTATTTAGTTGACATGGGTTCAAATCAGGGTGAAGGCAAATATATATATGCCTGACTTATTTCAGCAGAAAGCTGGCTGGCAAATAAAAGCTAAGCTTGTCATTTTTTTTAGCTTACCAGACTATGTAGGTGGTCATATTATTCCACTGTGTCCTGGGTCAGACCCGTAGACACGGGTAAATTAATAAAATGACTAAAATAAGCATGATACTGAAGACTTAAATGCCTCAGATTTACTCTAGAAAGTTTTGCCTCAGTGCTTATGTGTCTCTGGATACAACCTTTTGGGTATAGGGTATAGTGTGCTTGTCTTGCAGATTATCTGAAGAATGTATGTTCGTATCTCTCCACTGTTCAGGTTGTACATTGACTTTCAGAAACTCTGAAAGTAATTTAAGGATGTGATTACTAAATAAAAAATATATGTAAAATAATTAATGAGGTAACTAACTTCTCTTTAAAGTATTTTTTATCAAATATCTAAAAAACAAATCATAAGATTTAGAAAAAAATGACCTGGCTGTTTTATAAATACTTAATATCAACTGCCATATATAACAACAACTTCTCATCTCTTTATTAATTATTAACCATTCATGTCTTTGATCTCAGATGGATATCAAAATTAGATATATCATACAGGTTTATCAGTCATTTCCTTGCTACTAATGCTGACAGAACAAATTGAGAAATCTGACTTTTCTGTCATACCCCGGGCCTCTAATGGCATGGCAATGGGCTCCATTAGGAATGAGGTGTCAATAGTAATTAGTTTGATACATGTGCAATTAACAAAATAAAATAAATTATAAATAAACTAAAAACTTAATACTCAGAATAAAGTCCACTTAGGGACAATAACTTTTCAATATAATACTCTTCTACAAAATAAAATCCAATTCTGGACTTTATATTAAACTTAATATAAAAATCTAACAATATATATAATATTGTTAGCAATGCATCTCGATTTTCAATGTATAGTTTTACCAAATGCTGTTGAAAGGAATTTCAGTTATAATTTTACCCAGTTGAAGTTGATAGATGATTTGTACAAATGATAATTGGAACTGCTGATTATTAATGCAAATAGGTATTTCATATTGCATCATGAACATAAAGCATGGTTTCTAGCTCATAAACTAGAACCTAGACCAATGCTACATCTGATAACTGTTGGTTTTGTGGTACTTATGATTGTGGGATATACTGAACACAACTGGAAAGTGAAATTGAGAGAATTAATTGTACCATGTTTTTGTCTTACACCTGTGTGCTATATCACATTTTCAAGGAAGTATCTAGAAAAAATGGTTTTATTTTCAGATTTATGTGGTGTTTTTGTTGAGCGTTACACCATGCCTTCTTTAAATAAGCTGTGTTCTAATTATCTCCCTTTTTTACAAAGAAGCTATATTGGGTTACTTCCCTTTGATTTGATATTTCTTGGATAGTCCTACGGCATTGATCTCCCTTTATTTACTAAGAAGTTTATTGGGTTACTTCACTTCACTGGATATATTCTTGAATAGTCGTATAACAGTGATCTCCCTTTGTTGATCTGTACCTTTTAAGCTAAGAGTGATTGCTTCCCTTTGACTGTCAAACACTAAACACAGTGCCATATTCTTGCTGCATTAGTCTCCCTTAGTTAATGGTACTCTAAGTTGGTGCTAAGAAATAATAGTCTTTATTTAATGCTCCTGAAGTTTGTCAGTTCCAACCTCATGTTTGCCAATGAATAAGTCAAAATTTTAATGTTGACAATCCTTAACTATTGCACAGTAGCATTTATAAGTATATCACCATGTGAACAGTCCATAATTATGGGTTTTCACTGCTTAAGCAAAGCACTATGTAGCGCTTTCGACTGGACATAATCCATGCATTCTGTATTTAATTGAATGGGAGGTAACTGAATAAAAGTGCTCGGTAGTGCTTTGCTTAGGCAACGGACACATGGGGTCAGTCATTGAAAGGTATGAAGATATTGAATGAAATTATTACACAACTGGTGGGAAATGAGTAATGTTCATGGATAATGATAAAACATCCTTCAAAAGGAAATTTCAAAATATTGACCTTGACAAGGATTAATAACTCAAAATACTAAAAATATTGATCATCATCAGGAGCAATACTCCAAATATTGACCATGGCAATGAATACTCAGAATTATTTATCAGGACAATTCTGGACACTTAGATTTCCCCAGAGTGACATAACACTTCTTTTATTGGGCCTATAATAAATCATTATGTTTGCATAGCAAATTGATTTTATGATAAAATGATGTGGTACCTGAACAGAATAAATATAAATTGTGGACTTTAACCTGGTTTCATTTTTCTGGAGACAAAAATTGGCTGGTACTATTCAATACTCAGAAGTATTGAAAAAAATTAATAGTTTTGAGGGTTTTTGAAACAGGAGAATTTTTTTTGCTAAGGCTGAGCTACTATCATAAGTTTTCTGTTAAATTCGATCTTGAAATTGTGTAATTTTTGTTAGCTGACTCGGTATTTAATTACTGCTGATTCTGTTGTATTTCTTTATTCAATTTACCGTAAACACTTTTGACAGTTCAGATTTGTGTAAATAAATATTTCCAGGGCTCAGGGCAAATCTGGTAACTACTTCAATTTATAGAGACGCATACCATAGTTTTGCACTGAGCTCTCGAATTTTACTTTATCGAGGATTCAGTGCAAAACCATGGTATCATTGCCTCAATACAGTATATTGATGTAGTTCCCATAGTTTGGCACCGAGACCTTTCTGTGTTCTTAGAACGGTACCACCATCAATATATTCTGATGCACTTATAATGCTGCCGTGGTCGTTTTAAATCAATGTGGTTAATTTGTTGTTTAAACACTGGAAATATTTGTGACGTCATTATTGTGGACTAGTTTTCAATGTATAAGGCTTTTAACAGTGTCTGCCAGTTGGGTGTTGGCATATTTCGGGTGACAGGAAATGTCGACCTATTATCTAAACGAGAGATGTTTGGACTATTTTGATTGGTTGAATGAAGTGACTTGTCGGGTAATATGTTAACCTTTTTTATTTGTCACTTATAATTCTTTGTTGTACTTTTCGTATATTATATATTGTGTTTTGATCTGTTCTAATCAGGATTTTGTCCATTTCTGACAAGCTGAAGTTAATTAGCATACTTAGATTGTATTATGGGAGTATATCACACATTGACATCTTCAATTAGTAAATAATTAGATTATTGTAGAATGCAGTACATTGTAGGGGACTTACTTTGGATGTCAACATCACAAGAAGTGCTACCTGTATATAAGTCTGCAAGGTAATCTTCAATAATTGATTCAATAAGTTATACTAATGAGGGAATTATCCCATTTGAAAGAATAGCTGGGACTACCTTTAACACAGTCACACACAGTTAAACCTAGATAAACATAGTTTACATGACGGACAAGTGTATGGTTATAACCGTTCTCATTTAACTTTGAATGGACTGTAATTGTAGTCCTTGAAGTTTCGGGGTTGTATAATAGTGATAATAATAAGTGTTGATCTATATGTGAAAAGTTGTGTATCTGAGAGGGTTCAAGATTAACTGGAACATATTTCAGTTGAGTTATAAACCTAAAGCTATTAGAAAACCTGGTTTTGTGGAATTTCTTTTGATTTCTTTCTACACTATTCACAGTAGTTGTCTTAGTTGCCCTGTATCTTTAAATTGTGTAGAGCTATATCTGACGATATTATTTAAAAAAAAAATCAAAAACCGAAAAACAATTATTTGTACATATCTATTAGATGATTTTTCGCTTCAGCTTTAACAGAAACTCTCTCTGTGATTTATTGGACATGCGAATTGTCCGTTTGTAAAAGAAAGTGTCCTAGAACACCCTATGAAATTATAAGAATCGTCTATTTTTTCAACGATTGAATAGATGTACACGGATCCCATCCAAAGTTTTAATTTGCAATTAAGGTAGTCTAGTATCATAGTATACTTAAAACGATGCAGGTAATTATTTTGACATTAAATGACCATTAGCTCTATACACTTCTACACTAAGCATTCAAAGCAATTATTAATAATTTAATATCTATCCGATTTATCTCTTCTGTCACAAGATATAGTTTGTTTCTGCACTTATTTAAACCCTATTAATATTTGGCTATAAAGAAAGATAACTCTTGACATACTAAGTCTTGTTTGGTATTATTTGAGTTACTTCCCTTGTTGAGAAAATCAACAAAATGCTTTTTGAGTTGCCTCCCCTTGTTGATACCAACAAGAATATAATGGAGCATGCTATTTCCTCGTTAATCAATTGATTATCCCGTCAAGTTGACATTATTATTCTGCAGGGGAAGTCGGTGGTTAATCCAAAGCTGACCCATTGCCTTGTCTCCTATAATAAAGGATTTTCACAGCTTGACCATACTCCTTGAGAAATATCTCAGCTTGACCCTTGTCCTTGGTGTCGACAGAAATTATCTCTCTGGTGTGGAAAGAAATGACGGCAGTTAATTAACCATCTGATATGCTTATTTTGATTCTGACAGCCAGCAAAAATAACTGCAAAGGATTATGGTCAATTGCCAACTCTTTTAGGACACATGACGCATATAGTATAAGGTCAATACTAGGATAAATGATCGGTCAATATTGTGACTGTACCTAAATCCTGCTTCTTATTCAGCCAGCGAAATTGCTACCATGATGACTGTTTATGGGCTGAAAGTTGACGTGTTTGATTGGTTGCAATATTCAATAGACAGTGTGTATTTTTTGGCCATTTATGCTGATCATTGTAGATATTATAGCTTGGCCAATTTGACATGAGCCTGACATATTGATTAGCATAATTTAACAGTCAATATATTGTCTACGTTTACAACACAGATTGTATGTTTTCATAATCGGGGAGTATCACGAAGACGCTCGAGATGTAATACAAACAAAAATTTGAAATACCGATATCCCACAATTTGCTTGCGGAAATTGATATAATCAAAGTAAGAACCTTGTAATATATTCTTGCATAAAGGTCAGGGTCAGGTCGAAATAGCCAAGCTATACCAGATTGAAAGTTTCAGCCATATTGGCAATGTCGGCAATGTCTCTATTATACAGACCAGGCTGTATAGTTATGTATTACATGTGTATAAGTAACATTTTGTCCATTTGATGCAGCAAAGCTGTATCTCAATATATGAGATATAAAAGGTATAAGATACATATAAAGGTACAACATTATTGCACCAAAGGGACAACGTGTGTCATGCAACTGAAACCATGGTAGACTTATATGGCTCCTATTATTATAATCTCCCACGGCATCTTTAGAAAGAATCTTGTTTCAAATTGAGATTTTTCTAAAATCTTGAGTGTGAGTTTGAGACATTACTTCAAGATTGTCAACATCATGTAACACTATTCACAATTTCAACAGAGTTATTGCCCCTGATTGACAAAGCTAGTTTTTTATTGAGAATGCTTCCACCAGGACATAAGTATTTTGTTGAACAAGTCAAGTTTTCCTAATATTTTCATAGACACATTCTGTGACAACACTGTTTTGTTTCCTTACCATCTGTTGTAACCAGATGTGGTGTGACTGATCACAGGTATTATGATGTCTTCAAGATTCATATTTTTTACCTGATTATTTCTTCTTACAATTACTTCTTTTGTTGTATGTTATTTATTATTATATCAACGTAACATCCTGTGTAACATCTTGAAAGCTGTTCCAATTTTTAGTCCATTTTTGTTGAGCCCACTTGCAGTGAGTGAGACTTACACTTTTGGTATAATAGTGTGTGCGACCGTACTAGAAGTAGGAATAGGGATGAGATTGGCATCTAAACCAGAATGATTGATAAATGTTTTCACAGGAACATCTCATTGACGCTTGTACTATTCCTATGACTTACGCTGCAATCCTGAGCCATTCTTACTACGATGCAACACTCATCACCAAGACCAGCTACTCTGTAAGGAGACAAACCTAAAAGATTGTACATATATAGGACAATGTTACTTTTGCTTAATTCGCTGACTGAAAAAATAGAATCTTACTCATGATCATAGTATTCATTGGTATTCTTTACAAGCTATAACTAACTGTTAACAATTCTTTGTCGAGCCCTACCATTCTTTGTCGAGCCCTACCATTCTTTGTCAAACCCTACCATTCTTTGTAGAGCCCTACCATTCTTTGTCAAACCCCATCCCTGTCCTTTTTCTAGTTCTTTTTCAATGATTTATTTCTAGATGTTCCAACTTAAGCAACAGTTACTGTCCTTGAACAAACAAACATATTTTATTGGAATGAAATCATGATTATCTGATGATGCTGACGGTTATTTTTAGAAAACTAATTATTCTATCTCGAGTATTTTGTCACATTTCTTTGTTATACTAATCAAATGTAAAAAGCATATGAAAGAAAAAAATAAATAATGGTTCTGAGTTTATTTAATAACGTATTCTTGATACTGTTTGTTACTGATTCAGTGCTTTAATCATATCAAAGTATGATATTGTTAGGGAAAGGCTCAGACGGAGAGAATATGGGATTTTCCCTCTGAAACCTTGATGTAATTATTAATTCGTTATTACTGATGTGGTGAAATATTTGTTTGTAGAATTCTATGTACAAGCATTGATTGTTTGTTTGTTTGTTTGTTTGTTTGTTTGTTTGTTTGTTTGTTTGTAACTACTACTTACGACCTTATAAGACTCATACATATTAGAAATTTGCTTCACAAGGCGCTTCTTATGAGCATATTTTCATGAAAATCTGAAATTGTCATGTTGACCAAAATGAAGTTTTAAAAACGTGTTTTCCTATAGGTAAAGAGTAAATTACAGACAATTTTCTCAATATATCGAGTTGGTAGTTACGACCTTCTTGTTCTAAGCCAGCAGTATGTTCAGGAACTAGACATATGACTATAACTATGCCTATTTACAGTAAAATGATACACATCACCATAAAAGACACTCACAATTACTGGGAAAACATGACTGACAGGTGGCATCTAATCTATATTTGTATATACCTATCAGTCATCTTATGGTACTAAGTCTGCAACTAAGGTATGCAGGGTGCCATACCACATTGAATACTGTAAATTCATTTAATTTCGTTGGGATAAATTTCGTGGTTTTGGTAAAAAGACAATTTTGTTGGGACTTGTATTTGTGGATTTTGCATTTCAGCTAATAAAACTAGGGTCACAATTATTGTTCGTTGGGATTAAAGTTCGTGTTTCCTCAACCACGAAATCCACGAAACTTAATCCCCCACGAAAGTTAATGATTTTAAAGTATGTCATGCAAATTTGGCTGAAATGTTAATGAAAAATATGTTTACAGAAAGTTAATAACAATTATAAAGTAAGTATTTTATTCTTTGACCGATTTTAATGAGACACATCCTCCTGCTGAGAATGACAGTTTTTCCCTATTATTATACTGACAGAACTTCTTTTTTTCTTTTCTTTCTTTCATGTAATTTGCAGGGCCTACTCTGGGGCATTATCGCAAATTTTTAGAGACAGAGGTGAGATACAAGGAATCAGGGTGCGATACCCTAGCTCGTTCCGAATAGATTCCTCGGTTCTTAAAGTGCCCAGTGTAAAGCACCAATACACGCGAGACTACCCCTGGGTTACCTACCTGGATCATCTCTAGTTGGGTTGGAAACACTAAATAGCATTTCTGAAATGACCTAGTGTCCCGGCCAAGAATCGAACCCGGGACCTCTCGATCAGGAGTCAAGCGTTTTACCACTCGACCACCGTGCCACTTCAACTGTTTCATACTTCATGTTTACCCGGCAACATGTCGGCCAAACCAAGAATATGCTGTTGCCTTAATTATCTTATAGTCTAAGAATTACATAGTAACAAGTAAAGAAGAAAGTTCTGTATAAGAACACAAATTGTATGATTTCTACTGAATTCTTCATGTTTCTATAGCTATATATAATTATTGATCAACGATTAATCTCTAATATTCAGATTTTATGAATATTTGCTATAGATACATTTCAGAATAAATAAGAGATTGACGTATGAGCAGAAAATCCTATACACCGAATTTCTGTATGTTCAACCCTGACTGATGGTTTGGAAATATAATTTTATCACTATTACATCTTGCATGTAAAGCTGCACAGGCAAAATAAAATTGCATTTTATCGGCGGGGACTTGGATCTTTGGTTGTTTCTTTAGCTTATATGTGCATAGCTCATTGTAGTTGCTAGGAATATGTAATATTATTTCCCGTCCCGTTCCTACCTTGCCCATAATTTAACTAGGTCAAGTCGTAGTTGTGCCGCTTTAGGTTGCATAACATTAGGTCACTGTCCTTGGTGTTTTAACCTAGGTCACGCCCCGGGGTTTTGTGCCTCATTTGGTCGCCATTTTGGCATGGGTTTGTGTGGGCACTGCTCAGGGTAGTTTTGTCGTGGTGTTTCTGATTTATGTGCTCGGCTGGTGGTTTGAGTGCTACCTTCCATGTCGGATTTTTCATACCTTTTTTGCTGGCCTACATTTTGTATACAAACTTAGCTGCCAGAGGATTCAAATTGATTCTGCTTACAAGCTACTGTCCAAACTTTGCAGTTGGGTCCTCTGTAGAGAAACAAACCTCTCTATAACAACACATTTACCTTAGCCAATATTTACTCTTAATTTGACCTTCTTAAGAATGGCCAATAACTGCAGCTAGCTTCCTAAGGGTGTTGCTCTACAGAGGTTGTACATGTTAAAAAGACTTTCCAATTCTGTCTCTATATAGTTTTTACCCTGGTAATGGAATTTATTATGAATTTATTATGACCAACTATCAGATTAACAGATATGGTTGATAATTGTTTCCTTTAATTGTTGGGTCAGAAAGGGGAGGTTTAATTGCTAACAGACTAATGTGTCTGTAGGCAACACTGTGATTCGGAGGTTTGGTAACTGGTTGATGTGTCTATAGGCGACACTCTGATTTGGAGGTTTGGTAACAGGCAAATGTGTCTGTAGGCAACACTGTGATTGGGGGTTTGGTAACAGGCAAATGTGTCTGTAGGCAACACTGTGATTCGGAGGTTTGGTAACTGGTTGATGTGTCTATAGGCAACACCTTGATTTGGAGGTTTGGTAACAGGCAAATGTGTCTGTAGGCAACACTGTGATTGGGGGGGGGGGTTTGGTAACAGGCAAATGTGTCTGTAGGCAACACTGTGATTGGGGGTTTGGTAACAGGCAAATGTGTCTGTAGGCAACACTGTAATTCAGAGGTTTGGAAACCAAGTAATGTGTCTTTAGGCAACACTGTGATTGGCAGGTTTTAAAACCAACAAATGTGTCTGTAAGCAAAACTGTGATTGGGAGGTTTGGAAACCAAGTAATGCGTCTGTATGCAACACTGTGATTGGGGTTTTGGAAACAGACAAATATGTCTGTAGGCAACACTGTGATTCACGATACAGGACTTACAGGCCGGTACTTAGTGTAATATCCTGTCCTACTTATAGGAATATAAATGTGCGCCACTGACTTCAACCAAGACTCTCAGTTATGTATATCTTCACCCAAGGGAGGTAATTAAGGCCAATTTGTTGGCGGGGGATATATTCAGATTAGATGAGGCGGTCTTTGACTACCAGCATCTGGTAGCCTGTGCACTATATTATACATAACCATATATGGTAAAATACTGGTTAATTCATAGAATATGTACGGTCAGTATTTCCCTAGCGTGGTATTATCATAGATCATAAACAGGACATTCGGACTGGCTGTAATTTGACTAACGACTTTCCACTAGACATAAACAACTTTATCGGCAGAATTTTATGACCATTGTCCATGTCATGCAATGCTTCTGATGGCCATATTCTTTGATGTATGAAATTTATGGTCTGTATCGCATGTTGCTTGTGAATCAATTTCATGTTTTATACACAGCCAGTATTAAGTCAATGGTTCAACATACGCTTTTTTGTGACAGCATTTTCAGCCTTTATTAGTCACCACCTCAAAGAATGACACAATCTCGCTTAGCCTGAAGTGGTAGAGCAAATTTGAGTATCAGATGGTCCCAAGTTTTTCTCTGACTAGAAACTAAATATAACTGTAGTGTTGCTTGTCTTGGCTTTGTGGGGAGTGTGGGTCTAGAGATAGGGTGCACACTTTGGGATCAAGAGGTCCCGGACTGAAGACACTAATAAAAGACATTAGTGAGTTGCCTCCCCTTATTAACTCTCTTAACATTTATCTCTTGTTGAATTTCAACCAAAATGATTTTCAATTGCATGCAAACTGATAGAAACATTACTGCCATACCAAATCTATATTCGAAAATCTATTGTATAATTCTCGAATTTCTCGCTACCATTGAATTCTGACAGTTTTACACAAAACATTTAACATTGTGTAACAAAACGGGAAAATTGTTTGATTTAGCCTTAAATAAGAGCTTCACCAACTACTGATTGTGTTAGACCTGATTATGTAGATTTCTTACATTTCGCTGGCTAAGAATTAAAAGGTAGTAAGTGCAAATCGATATTTCGAGGAAACAAGAAAAACTGTCTGGAATTTACTCTTTACTTTTGGAAAAAACAAACTTTTACTACTTCATTTTGGTCAACATAACAAGTTCAGATTTTCATGAAAATAGGCTCATAAGAAGCGCCTTATGATGCAGATTTTAATAATGTACAAGTCTTATAAGGTCGTAAGTAGTAGTTACAACTTTCTCATTCTAAGCGAACGATTTCTCCCTTTATAGGTATTGATTAGTATTTCTGCCTGTATTTACATCAACACATATATACATAGATATGTGGAGCTGTTTTGTGTTCACCCCCATCGGCATTTTGTCGGCGACAGATTTGATGAAACTGATAATGACGGCCTATTAGCACCTAGGATTGGAATGGAAATGTAGTTAAAGGGATACCAATAACGTGACGGGAGAACTGCGAGAATGTTACCATGGACACCGCTGGACGCTGCTTCGTTGACATATCATGTCCAATGTTGTTTTCATCAAATACTTGTATTGTAACATTCTTAATACGAAGTCACATAGAAATATCTAAGGTTATCAACCTGAGTGAGGTTTTCAATCTGAAAAAATATTAAATTGGCTTAATTACTGCTTGTTAACCTCGTTAGGTGTTGGTATCATTTGTTCATATAGTTCTCGAACCAATAAGTCTTTTCTGAAAGAGTTTATTTAAGGTATCACACCAATTTCCCTATTGTATGACACAATTGCCTTACTTTTCCAGTTTTATACACTAATTGTATTATCAAGTGAGTCAAAGGAAAAAGTAAAAGAGAAATTGATTCAAAATGATAAAATTATTAATGTGATGGTGTCGTGCTTTGCCTAAAGCCAAAGACCTAAAGCCAAGGTTTAATAATGCAATTCAATTATCAAATAATTTGGGTATTGGACTAATGGTTTTAAAAAGGTCAAAGTTTAATTGACTGGAAGGTGCATGGTTGAAAAAAGATGGCATTTATCGTCATAGGTTTTGTCATTTTGTCGGCGTGTCATTTACCGACAGCTAATGTTGTATACAATTGCTGTTCTCGAGTAGCTGAGAATAAAACTGTGTCTACGTACAATGTACCAGTAAAACGTATTATTGTTCGGACTGTTGGACCTTGGTGTTTTGTAAATTTGTTAAAAAGATTTGGATATCTTATTACTAATCTGTCGGTCAAAAGTTATAGGGTATTGGGGAAACTGAATCAATACTGTATCGGTAATAGCAATATATGACTTTGATTGTTAGCAATAAGGATAACAGTTTATGCCAATTTTATTATCAAGATTGTTATAGATTTACCGCAATTTTATGTCATACCTGACAGGTGGTTAAACTGTATTCAATATAATAATACATATATACCAATGATAACCAGGCTGGACTCCAGCTGGACACAGCTGTGACGGTGACGTTAAACCATTGCATGATGGGATACATCATCGTGACGTGCTGCAGTGGTAAATTTAATTGAACTTGCGTGATGATTTAAAAGTTTAAACATTGAATTCTTTCAGTGAATTGAATTAATTGTTACACAAAAGTGAAATGAACCTATAAAGGTTTCAAAACTCTCCGGATTTATGAATACTGGTATGTTAGCTGTCAAAATAAGTAAATGAACTTAAATTTAATTGCAGTATTGTGAATTTATTCCCAGTTGCTTGTTGGATTCTGCAACCAAACATGGAGTATGGTGAATCATGATGGGTTTATTATCTAATATTTCTGATGGATTTATGGAGCTTTGAGTGATTTTATCTTTCAGCAAATTTGTTGTTGTTGGTTTTTTTATTATTGATTTTCTTGCATGTTGATGTTCATGCAGGGTATCGTAGATATCTTTCTCAACAACGCAAAAAACCGCGTACCGCGCATACTGTGGTATTTGTAGATGAATGATCAATTGAATTGTTGAATTTAAGTAAACAAATCAACCAACGCCTTTTATCATAAATGAAGAAAAAAATTTATTTCAAAGTGGATTCATGTATAAATGGATATATTGAAGGAAAGTAGTTTAGTACAATAATATGAAAGTGGTGAATACGGTTAAATTGAAGATTGATTGTGATTTATTTATTAATGAATTATGTTCGTCAGCTTTGATTGGTTAGAGGTGAATCATACTTTGTTATCTGAATTCACAGCCTAAGTTTGTAATCTAGTAAGGATATTATTGTCTTATCTATATGTGAAGTAGGCTTAACTTTGATGTCATGTTTTTTATGGAAATCAAAAACTGTCTGTCGCAAACTGTGCAGTGTCCTGAATACCTGTGTGGTTATGTCAATTAGCTGTCGGTGAATTCTATATGTATGGACTTTATGTGTTGATTGGTGCTATATTAAGAATTATAGGTTTGGTGGTTTAAAGTACATTCAAGGGATTTCCTGAATTGTAACCTTCATGGTTATGTAAATTAGGTGTAGTGAATTATATATGGATGGACTTAAAGTGAACTGTTTTATGCTATATTAGGAATTAAAGGTATAAATGTATGGTGGTTTAAAGGGACTTTTAAGGGGCTGGCTCTTGCAAGTCAGTGAATTCTTTAAGGATGGACTTAAAGTGGTGATTTGTGCTATATCAACACTTATAGGTATATACTACATAGGTATGGTGGTTTAAAGGGACATTTAGGGGGCTGGCCTTGGATTTCTTTGCTAGAATCTAATATTTGTCTGCATGTTTTTGCCCTAAACATGTATACTGATAATGGTCTGTTTTGTGCTATATTAAGAATTATAGGCATATACTATGTAGGTATGGTGGTTTAAAGGGACATTTAAGGGGGCTAGCCTTCTGGATTTCTATATACTGGAAAGTAATATTTGTCAGCATGTTTTTCTGTCATATATGTATACTGGTAATGGACTTAGAATAGAATAGCTTGGGAGTATTGAAGTGTCAAGAGTAAAATTTAATGCTGGTTATTGAATTCAGAGTGAGTTTGTTATAGGTTGTTTAACTTAAGGCGGGAGACTTGAAATTTATGATATACAGTACCTGTTAGTATTTGAAGTGGAATTAATATATGTATACTAATATTTGTTCTGGCAGTTGCTTTTATATGAAATTTCACTGACTATGAATGGCAATATTTCATAACGTTTTTAACATAACCTGTCGAAAAATTGTGTTTCTCGATGATTTGTTTCGCAGTTCCATGTATATACATGATTGTTTATTACATTTACATAATTAATTCCTGGTAACCTTAGTTACCCTCTACCACATTTTAATAGTTTTGACATTTTTATATCATAATTGCTTTTATTGCAAATGTTGTATATTTTATCCTTTTAGTGTGCTGTTAGTTCACACAAAGCGTTTGATATGAGATAGCAATGTCATTATAATATATGTCATTATTAGCTTGATCGCTTATTTAGATAACAATGCACCCTGGGATATGTTACAAAGGATTCTGGGTAATAGAGATAAAGGTAAAGCCGTTAGATATGACACACTAAATGGGAATATTCCCGCTAATATGGTCAACAATGTATAAAGGTGACATAATATTAACAGATGTACTGTCATACTATTAAATCAGACATTTTTGTGGGGGATAAATTTGGCTATATTCGCGATTTTAATTCAGGTTTATGCAATTTAATGCTTGTGAATTGACAAACATTGACAAAGGCAGTTTAAAGCAGAGGGTAGTTTGCTGAAATTAAAAAAATTGGGAACTTCTAATTTGGACACATTGTCAAACATACCTTAAAAAAGCGAATTCATGAAAATAGATAAATTTTAAACCTCACGAAAATGCAGACTTTACAGCACAGGGGGAGGACAATAGACAAATACAGCATTATTTGATCTAGATCAACATCATGTAGATTTGACAGATAAACCTGATCTTTATACTGTGCATTATCTATATATTACATCATTTATCATTTTATTACCTAATCTATGACATAATCTGTATGCACCTTATGTCCGAAAAGACATTATCCTATGTAAATATTTACTTTCTTCATTTGAAATTTAAATTACTGTCAATGTCAATAAGTAATACTAATGAGGGAGCTATCCCATTTAAAAAGAATAGCTGGACTATCATTAACTCAGTTATGCCAAGTTAAACTTAGATAAACATAGTTTACAATGTGACATTAGTTTTTTCCACTTGACCATGTCAAATTGCATCTAAAATAGTATAAAAATATAATAAAATATAATATTAAGGGCAGGAAACAAACAATATTTTTGTAGGCCCCACTATGTAATTCTAGGTGGGAGGGGTATTGTTACCCACTTGACAACTGTGTCTCCCAAATATTGTTTTAAAATTGAACCAAAAAGAATATTTAGTGTAGTAAGGGCATGAAACAAACAAATTTTTTGTCCGCCTTCAACTATGTTATACCGGGTGGGAGGGGTATTAAAGTTACCCCCATCAGATAACAGATGCACATGGGGACAAAGTTTAATCCCATGTTGTAATACATCCAAGGTCTGAAGTTAAAACTTGCAATTAATTGGACCTCATACAAGGTTATAAGAGCACTTTGTATTGTACCGGGCTGCAGGAAAGATTTAATTATAAGTCATTTAAAGTTTGAAATGTCAGATATATTGATGTGATCTAGTAAACGGACCTGGCTGTGCTTTTCCTCAATAAACACCACACACTAAAAGTACATTTGGTTTTTAGTTTGAATTAGGCAAATTAAATGTTAAAAAATACTGTCAATTCAATAAGTAATAGTAGTGAGGGAACTTATAATCCCATTGGAAAGAAAAGTGGAGACTACAGTTAACTCAGCTACACCCAGTAAAAACAAATTAAACATCGAATAGTTTACCTGATGGACAAGCTTTTGTTTCTAGCTGTTCTCATTTAATTTTGGATAGACTGTATTTTGATAATTTATTTCCACTACAAACTACAATCCAGTGAAAAAGGATTATGCTGGTGCCCGGTTTAAGACCTGTAATCCACATGAGGACTCAAAGGGTTCCGAAAAAAATTCTTCTTCAAATTATCATCACAGGGTTCAACATTATTATCTTCACAATGTTTTGGAATCCTTCAATATTGTTCATGTCATCTTCAGGGTCAAAACTTGTTCCTCCTCCAGATTTTAAAAGTTTAAATAACTTAATTATAAGTAAATATGAGCCTAAAAAGTCTTCAATGACCTATTCAATGACCTTTGGATGTGACATTTCATGGCAAGGCATCTAGTTAAGTAAGTCTGGGTTTTCAATATACAAAAGAAGTATGAAGATTTTGCCAAGTTTTTCAGTTGGGTTATTTATGAAGTACTGTAAGTATAATAGAATGGCTCCATATAGATCCACTAGGGAGTAGGGGAGTAGTTTATCTTTATTTGTGGAGTGAATAATAAAATGACAGATTATAATAACTCTTCATCCATTGTCAGACAGATCATTTTATCATAATAACAGGCGGGAGGGGGGGAGGCGCTTGCTTCAGCCAAGCACTATGTGGTGTTTTTCATGGGAGATAACCCATGACTTTTATATATAATTGAACAGGAGGTAACTGAATGAAAGTGCTAGGTAGTGCTTTGCTTATGAAACGGACACCAGATATTACGAGACATTACTACATTGATGACCTAACTTATACCTGTATGGTTAAGGTCCCAAGTTGCATATAGGGTCCTAATCAACACAGATCTGTTCAACCTGGTCATCTTGGTGACCTTTGGGCACTTATGATCATGCAGAAAATACCTTTAGTCATGTATTCCACATGTGGAGTATTTAATTTCTGCTCAACATAAAACTGCACTGGAAAATACATATCTGATAATTTGTTGTCAGCTTCTTGGAATCTCGGCAGAAACATGCCTTCCAGTATAGTTGATTATAAGCAAAATTTAAGCCTATCAAGTCTTATTGCTATAATAAAGCCGGATGGTTATATGTAAATCTGAGCGAGAAGCAAAACTGCATGAATTTGTGCAAATTTGGAAATTTAGCTTGATTTTCAAAGCTTCATGGAAACTTAAAGATAGGCTTTAATTATATCTTGTTGCTTTACAGAAGTGCAACACGTCTTGCTATATACTGTAAAATCATTTAATTTCGATAGGACGAAATTTTGTGGTTTTGGTAAAAAAGACCATTTCCATGGCACGTTAGTTCTTGGATTTTGCATTTCAGGTAATAAATATGAGGGTCAAACTATTGTTCAATGGGATTTGATTTCATTGTTGAAGGTGAACCATGAAATCCAGGAAATTTAGTCCCATCGAAATTACATGATTTTACAGTTTGTAACCTTGGAAGTTTGCATGTGTTGGTTAAGATGCTTTAATGTCTTCTATAAGACTGATATGGGTGTGGAACTAAATAAAAGACGATACAATTCCAAGACTTTGCTATATATAGGAGTGTTGGGAATGTAACGTGTGACCTATTTTATCAGAAATGTAAAATCTTGAAAATTATGTTTTATATGGGATTGGTATAAAATTTATATGCCAAGGAAACAGAAGTTGTCTTCTATTATTTTATCCGAAATGTAAAATCTTGAAAATTATGTATAATATTAAATGGGATTGGTATGCCAAGGCTTTCTTCTGTTATTTAATTTCTTCAAGGAAATGATTCCCTCTGAGTACCATTTAGATAAAATATGTTTTTGTCAATTTTAATAGATTTATATAATTATATATAGTCTTGTATATAGGAGTTACTGTATCGAGAATTCATGAGACGCAAATTACAATATTTTGAACATGCAGGTTACAGCAACAAAATTATTTTGCTAAAATTATTTCATGAAATAAACAATGATTCAATGTAATATGTAATCAATAATAATTTGTAATTGATAAGAAATTTTAAGCTTTAGTGATTTTGAGGAATTCAGGATTTAATCTTAAAATTTTAAGTTCTTACTTAAAAGTTGAAAAATATTAGCAACCAAGCAAAGGTCAGTTTCTATAAACAGTGCTGTAGTCAAACATTAATTTAGGGAAGGGGGTATTGCGCTTTCTTTCTAAATCCGCTAGTGCCGTAATATAAAGGTAAATTTTCAGCTATACCTCGATGCCTTTTGGTGCATTATAATTAAGTGCCTCAAATTGCACTTATTATTTATCACATGCAACAATTTTGTCAATTGTAATAAATTTTATTATTCAGATATTTTATTCCAACATAGAGATAAATTTGATTATGTGCTGGCAAATTTTCCAAAATTCATTAGGTGTAGACTCAGTGTAGCTATGGGGCTGTAAAAATATTGTGAAAGGAACATCAAAACACTCTAATCATAGCAAAGTGAAAATACTAAATGATAAATTGATTGATGTTAAAGTGGTAGAAAATGAATTTTTAATTGATCAAAGATGAAAATGTCCCTTTATTAGTCTATTTCCTGTCAAACAGTGGCCCTTAATTTGACCCCTGATGGCCTCCAGCAGACATGAAAACAAACAAGCTTTTGTGAAGTTTTATTATCAACTTGTATCTGCCCAGGGGTCTGTGTAAATTAGGGGTCAGGTTATAAATACGAAAAAGGGTCAGGTGGGATTGTTTGTTTATATTTATTGTACAAAATGTTCGTGGAGCTGTTTAACTGTTTAACATTAGCTCCTGGGTGTTCGTTTGGTTGTGCAGTTATTTTATGAAGCAGAAATATTGGATTTATTTTTGTAAATTGTAGAAAGAAAAAATAAGTTCATTTTGTGAAAATGTGGGGAAACAAATTTATTGAATTTATTGTGAGAAAGGTGAGAACAATATTGGATTTATTAAGTGCAATATAAAGGAATTATTGAATTTCTGCTGAAACCTGTGAAATGTCGCATTTAATTTATCTTTTTAACTAAAACCAAAAAAAGCTAAACAATATATAAATTCTACTTATCACTCTGACTATATCATGTCGAATTTTGCATTGATTGGTTTAATCGTTTGAATTAATTAAGAACTTAAATGTTGTTATCATATACACTTAATATCATTTTGCTATTTTGAAAAACAACACATTTTGTACTGGTACGTTTTATTGGTTAGACTTTTCGATGAAAAAAGTCTCACTATTAGGGTGACTGGATCGTCTATGTGTGCGTCTGCGTATGTGTTGGTAAATTTAAATTAAGTACCTTGAAGTTTGTTACCGTCATTTTCTCAAATACTATCAAAGGTTGAAACTCAGCATAGCAAAGTTTATTCACAATCAGACGGGAGTCCATGTTGACAAGGCTGATTATCCTGTGACCTCTATTTATTGAGTTACCTACCCTTGTTACTCTTAGAATAAGGGTATTATCAGGAACGAGAAAGTCAAGTGTCCAGCACTCATAGGCAATGTTTTTGTTTTAAGTTATAGGGGAACTTCAGCCACCTTTTAAGTTATTTATGCATTTTCTAAGAAACTCTCTAAGAAACTCTCTCATGGCACCCTCATAATTATGCAGTTTAGCATTACTTATTCTAGATCTATATATAGTCTATAATGGCCTTTTATTGCCTTTGGACAGAAGTTTTGTAACAGGCTTGCAGTAGCCAAGACAACAGAAAAATGTATTTGTAATGAATATGTGCATCCATTATTGAGGTAATTCAGTGTATCCATTAGCATGGTTAACAATATTATACTCCGGTCAGGAACTCTAGTTGTCTTCAAAAATTGCTGAGCTGGCAGAAATGTGGTATTTTTCTTTTTCTCAACTTGAGCCAGTTTCATCACCTAGATGTCGTCCCTTTGGCGCAACAAGTTTGTATATCTCTCTATAAACAGTACAACGGTACCTCTGTATAGCAACACTCTTTGGGAACTGCAAATGTTGGCTGTTGTACAGAGGTTGTTGTTAACACAGGTTAACTTTATAGTTACTATCAGCTTCTGGAAATTTTGAAGATTTTGTTATAAAGAGGTTGTTGCTGTACAGAGGGTCTCTTCTTAGTGGTCATACTGTAGTAAGATATTCTGTAAAAATCATAAATTCTTGTGGGGGAAATTTCGTAGATTTTGAGGATCACCGGGCTTAAACCGCAAATTAAATCCCATCAAACAATAATTTTGACCCTATTGTTTATGATTACCTGAAATGCAAAATCCATGAATTAAAGTCCCATTGTAATGGCCTTTTTTACCCAAACCTTTGAAATTAAAAGATTTTACAGTATACAACATTGTGGCACCAAAGGGTCAGCGGTCATGTCTGAGTCAGTACTTAAGGTTTGGTTTATACTTTGGTCAAGGTTCTGTGTTAATTATTTGTACAGATGTTTTATGTTTTGTAAAATAACACCAGTGTATATAGTGGAAATAATCTGATAATGTTACTCAGTGTTTCAAAGAAAACGATTTTTAAACACAGGTTGCTTTCTATATTTTTCCTTGGGGTAATTATATTCAATATACTTTGGAACATAATCATTGTAGATAATGCAGCTTCCATTTCAAACTTTATATTTTGTTATCTGGTGTTTCATGGGTTCAGTTATCTAGTGTTTCATGGGTTCAGTTATCTGGTGTTTCATGGGTTTAGTTATCTGTTGTTTCATGGGTTCAGTTATCTAGTGCTTCATGGGTTCAGTTATCTGGTGTTTCGTGGGTTCAGTTATCTGGTGCTTCATGGGTTCAGTTATCAAGTGTTTCGTGGGTTCAGTTATCAAGTGTTTCGTGGGTTCAGTTATCTAGTGTTTCATTGGTTCAGTTATCTATTGTTTCATGGGTTCAGTTATCTAGTGCTTCATGGGTTCAGTTACCAAGTGTTTCGTGGGTTCAGTTATCTGGTGTTTCACAGGTTTAGTTATCTGTTGTTTCATGGGTTCAGTTATCAAGTGCTTCATGGGTTCAGTTATCAAGTGTTTCATGGGTTCAGTTATCTGGTGTTGCATGGGTTCAGTTGTCTAGTGTTTCGTGGGTTCAGTTATCTAGTGTTTCATTGGTTCAGTTATCTATTCTTTCATGGGATCAGTTATCTGGTGTTTCATGGGTTCAGTTATCTAGTGTTTCGTGGGTTCAGTTATCTGGTGTTTCATGAGTTCATTTATCTAGTGTTTCATGGGTTCAGTTATCTAGTGTTTCATGGGTTCAGTTATCTGGTGTTTCATGGGTTCAGTTATCTGGTGTTTCTTGGGTTCAGTTATCTAGTGTTTCATGGGTTCAGTTATCTTGTGTTTCGTGGGTTCAGTTATCTAGTGTTTCATGGGTTCAGTTATCTAGTGTTTCATGGGTTCAGTTATGTGGTGCTTCATGGGTTCAGTTATCTGGTGTTTCATGAGTTCAGTTATCAAGTGCTTCATGGGTTCAGTTATCTGGTGCTTCATGGGTTCAGTTATCTAATGTTTCAAGGGTTCAGTTATCAAGTGTTTCATGGATTCAGTTATCCAGTTATCTGGTATTTCATGGGTTCAGTTATCTAGTGTTTCTTGGGTTTAGTCATTGGTTCAGTTATCTGGTGTTTCACAGGTTCAGTTATCTAGTGTTTCATGGGTTCAGTTATCTAGTGTTTCACAGGTTCAGTTATCTAGTGTTTCACAGGTTCAGTTATCTAGTGTTTCATGGGTTCAGTTATCTAGTGTTTCATGGGTTCAGTTATCTAGTGTTTCATGGGTTCAGTTATCTAGTGTTTCATGGGTTCAGTTATCTGGTGTTTCATGGGTTCAGTTATCTAGTGTTTCATGGGTTCCACTAGCTTCTGAATCTTTAAGGGTTATATTTGGAAATATTTGACTAAATTTTACCATAAATTTATTAAATTTATTAACTACCTATAATTTTGAGACAAGATGTCCCTTCAAGCTGTTAGTCCTTGACTAACTGTACTTTGGGTAAAACATTATTCAATCTCTGTCTGGCCAAACTTTATAATCGTGTTGGAAAAAAAAATTGTTCAAATCAAAAGTTATTAAAAGTCTGAGCGCTCGGTGCAAAACTGTGGTAACTACATCATTTGATAGAGTTAATTAATATACTGTAAAATCATTAATTTTTGTGGGGGATTAAATTTTGTGGATTTCATGGCTCACCTCAACCACAAACTTTAATCCCAACGAACATTAATTTTGACCCTTGTTTTATTACCTGAAATGCAAAATCCATGAATTCAGGTCCCAACGAAATTGTCTTTTTTACTAAAACCACAAAATTTCGTCGAAATTTACAGTAATAAAAGTTCTAAAATACACTATACCATTGTTCTTTATATCTGGCTCATAAATATTGTTTCAATATTTCTCGAAAAGGAGACAAGTAAGACGTATTGCAGAAGATATTTGTCTGGTTTCAGCCCCCTTCATGATATATACTATAATCACCATCTTAAGACATTGTAGACCATTATGTTTATTGACATATGAGGCCAGGCAATGATTAGTTTGGCAAAGTCTCCTTATGTTTTATGACTCAGATTGTTAGTTATAAGTTCACTGAATCTAACACTATGTTTGTGCTATCATATTTCTGTTGGTCAATGTTTTCCTATTGTATGTCTTTCCTGTTTTCTTTGTCCAACTCTAGGGGTTAATAAGTCATCTCTGAGTCTCAGTAAGCAGCCTTGTGATTGGTCAAACCAGTCTCATAATGCAGCTTTTCGATTGGCCAATACAGTCTCAGAAGGCAGCCCTGTGATCGGTCAGAATAGTGTCAGATTGCAGTCTTGTGATTGGTCAGAACAGTGTAAGCAGCCCTGTGATTGGTCAGAATTAGCTCAGAATGCAGTCTTGTGATTGGACAGCTCTGAGTCTCAGTAAGCAGCCTTGTGATTGGTCAAAGCAGTCTCAGAATGCAGATTTGTGATTAGTCAAACCAATCTCAGAATGCACCCTTGTGATTGGTCAGAACAGTTCTTGGATACAACCTTGTGATTGGTTGATATACATTGATGTGTTCTGCAATGACCAGTCAGATGCAACCTTACATTTTCTCGTCTTCTTGCATTTGTAGGATTATAAGAACTGCCAGGTACTGGAATAGATAACTGCTATTAGGTTTCTGTCTGACAGGAACATTTGTACCACATTGAACCTGTAGATGAAACATTGAATACAGAATAAGAAATAAGTAAGACAGATCAACCTGCTCTGAAACCATAGTAAAGACCAAAGTTACAATGTACATGGTTCTGGGTTTTCCAAAAAGCCACATTTTGACCTTTTAAATTTTGGTTTGCTAAGTAATTTTCTCTTACACATACGTATTACTCAGTCTTTTCTATTGTACAATTTAGTTCTAAGTATCAAAATGACTGTTCAGAAGTTGGTGGATCCTCTGTAACTAAAACCAATGGTGCCAAATAAAAGCATTTATACCCAATTGTATATTAATATGAAGTAGCATCAACTTCTACTATAAATGATATGCTTACTTAAATCTTTCTATAAACAATGTGCTAAATTTACCCTCACAATGAATGATGTGTTACCAGTATTAAACTGAACATTTGGTAGATAGCTATTAAAGTACCAGCATACAATAGCAATGATTTCATGCAGTTTGAGACCTTTGTCCTTCAATTACTCAATTAGTGTGCCACTGTTTGATTCCCAGGTGGGTATGGTAGAGTGTGATAACTGGGTGAATATTGAGAATCCGCTGCATGTATGATAAACTACTAACTGACAGAAGTTTTAGTGTTAATGTACCACAGTTTCTGTACACATATACACAATTCTGGGGGAAAATAAAAACAAAAAAGTCGGAATATTTATTGTAAATGAGATGGATTATCAACTTTGACTTTATGATAGTTTTATGTTTCTCATTCATCAGTGATTGGTGATGGAATATTTATGGGTTCGATGGAATTTATATTGTTTCGATGGAATATTTCTTGGTTCAATAGAATATTAAATTTTGAGGGGTCATTGCAAAACTATATCAATTTATAGAGGTGCATACCATAGTTTTTCACTGAGCCCTCAATCAAGTTTTATTGTTTCGATGGAATATTTTATGTTTCGATGGACTATTTAAGGTTTCGATGGAATATTTAATGTTTCAATGGAATATTTATGGGTTTGATGGAATATTTATTGTTTCATGGAAAACTGTATAAATCATTAATTTTCATGCTGATTTAATTTTGTGGATTTCATGGTTCATCTCAAAGAGGTCTTTTTTACCAAACCAACGAAATTTCGTCCCATCAAAATAAAATGATTTTACAATATTTATTGTTTCTTTTGGTTCCAGCATTTGGTGCAGTTTATTTCCTGATAAATTTTAAGCTTAGAATTACAGTTCTTTTAAATTTCAGGAAAACTTGTGGAATTTTGCCTAGGGAAATATATCAGATCTCTTTAAGGCTTGATGTAGAATTGTTGATTTACAAATTGACTTTAATGTTTTGGATAGTTTCCTGTGTCTCTGTTGTTTTACTTAAATATATTGGCTAGCTGTAGCTTCTTGTCTTAAACATCAGGGTAACCATGTTATATACCATCCTAATTTGAAAGCTCAGTGCAGAACTATGGTAAGTGCCTCTAAAAATTGATGTAGTTACCATAGTTTTGCATTGAGTCATCAAATTGTTTTAGTTGGCGATTAAAAGCTCTTGACTCATGTTCCATCCCCTATATACATATACTGTAAAATCATTTAATTTCGATGTGAGGAAATTTTGTGGTTTTGGTCAAAAGACCATTTGGATGAAACGTAATTCTTAGATTTAGCATTTTAGGTAATAAATACCATGGTCAATAGTATTTTTCGATGGGATTGGATTTCGAGGTTGAAGGTGAACCATGAAAACTGCAAAATTTAACCCCCTAGAAAATTAATGATTTTACAGTACATGTATATGAATATAACTGGAACTACTAGATCATGGAAGTTGCAATGTTTTGGGCTATGGTGTACAAAATGTACAAGATATTGGAAAAGGAATAAGACTATCTGTACTTTTTGTTGATACTCGCTTCTTTACCTTCGAGCCTTATAACACCATAATTAGGTAGAAGAATGGATTTTTGTTGACAAAACCTTGGATTTATGTGGTTGAGCTTCTATTTTTTTATGGGTGTTTTTTCTCTTTGACTTTGTGAATCAGTTTTAGTGTTGTAGTTTGTATGAGTGTGTGGGTTCCCTTTTATTCTTCCTCTTACTCATAAAACCTCGACTCTAAGCGAAGATGTGTTATTTATTGTTTGGGAATTATAAGAGAAAATTGTCTCTATAGCCATGTTGGCTCAGGAGGACTAATTGAATCTCTGATTGAAATAAACGAGTTTCCTAACACCAGTCATAAGAACATTTTTTAAGTCTGGGTAGTAGATACTCTATAAAGAAAACCAATATAGTCTTATCATCGGGTGTTTCATTTAGATGTTTATTTTAAAATTGATGTGTTTCAGGAAATTTCTATATAGAATATCTGTTACTACGGAAATGTAAATTTGACAATTTCAAATAGATCTAAGGAAAAAAATGGGTCAAACTAATTCTGCAAACCAGGAAGTTAGCTATAATGGTGTACATCACCATAGTAACAGCGAGGACATATCATTCATGAATGAAGGTAATCATATCAATCATAGCAGAAAAAATGGCGACAGTAGGATTAAAGTTGATCAAAATGATAAACAGAAAAAAACTAAGAAAGTTAAGTCTAAAGATAGTAAGAAAAGTGGTGATAAAACGTCGGCAAAGTTGGAAGTTTGTCGGAACGTTGCAAGGTACGGATATGAAGATAGAAATAAGTCATTCTTGTCTAAACTCAAACTCAATGAAACCAAACCTTTATTATCGTCAAAGGATACCAGGGGTTCGAGAAATGTTGTAAAAAATCACAGAAATATTGATAGTGGATTAAGTGAAAAACGTTCTCATTCTTTGGAATCTACTGGAGTTAAAAATGTTGAAACCAAACCTGCAGTGGTCAATCATAGACGTGATAATAATGAAATTCGAAATGGTGAATTATCAGTTTCGGATAAAATTCAAGCAGAGGATGCGAACCATAACGTTAGCATTGGACAGTTGGAAAATTTCAATCGAGAATTTGAAAAGTTTGTTTGTAAAGTGCGTCAAGAAGCGACATCATCACATCGCTCAGAAGTGTCAGATATAGAAAAGGTTTGTGCTGTTTATCATTATATCTTTTGACTTCTTATGTTCAGATTATTGTTTGGGGTCACTGGTGGGTACGGGAATCGGACCCCTGTACTGTTGGTGGGGGTCTGGGATACCCCCCTGAGAAATTTCTTAATAATGTGTGTGAAATTGTATGGGCGTAGAGCCTGTATAACATTGTGCCTGGATCCCTGCCTAAAAATATGTTGAAAATTGTTTTACTGTTATATTGTGATTAGTACTACCTATGCTAAGAGTTACCTGTCAATTATGGTCACCTGTTGACAACCTTCAGCCAGTAAAATTTGTTAAATTACGAAGTATCAGAAAGCCATCTCAAATTTTCCAGGTAACAGGTACGATTTTCGATATAAACAACTGACCACTGCTGCCATATTTGAAATTTTATCTTCAGGAAGGGGGGACAACTGAATTTATTATTAATGAAATGTCTAGTTGTGTGCTTACAATTGTTGAATATTTGTTTCTTTTGATAATATAATTAATAAAATGTGTTTAAATGATCTATTTTGAATCAATAAGTGTGCTGTATTTTACCAGTATGTGTCTAAAGTGTACAGAATAAGTATGCCAGGCTAACTCGGTCATTGGTTTACTGCCAGTAATGTGTAGCCGTAGCTATCACTTGTGTGCCAAGCTAACTGAGGATTAGGTATTATGCTATTGATGGGTAGTTGTCACTTGTCAGCCAGGCTCACTCAAATTTTGATATGTATAATGCCTGGGCTGTCACTCCACGTCCTGTTTGGTCAAGTTTTGACCAGAGTTCTCTTCCACTATGATTAACACGATGATTATGTTGGCACAGACATAAGGTACAGTCACGAAACAACAAAGATGTTTGTTCACAAGCAAAATGCAATGATGCATAGTTTGATTCTCATAATTTCTTGGAATATTGTACAAGTGGAGGTCACAATAAGACCGCAATGTCTGTTCCGAAGCTAAATAACATAGCAAACATGTAAGTATACTGAAGTGATACAAAAATGCCTTGATGCAAATAGTTTGATTCTCATAATATCTTGGAATACTGTTCTAGAGGAAGTCACCATAATACTTACACACAAGGAGATCTGTTCCCAAGCAAATTGTTGTATCATAGTGAACATGTCTGTATATCGAGGGTGCCAAACCAAAACCCTGTAACTCAATTTTGACGCGAAAACGTTTTTTGCAGCATCCGCATCTACTAGACGTCCCGCGCAATTCTGTCTTGTTGCCATCTAAGTAATGCGATTGGCTATTTAAATGGCGACAAGACAGTAATGCGCGGGACGTCTAGCAGTTGCGGATGCTGTAAAAAAAGATTTTGTGCCAAAATTGAGTTACAGGGTTTTGGTTCGGCACCGTCGATGTACAGAATTGATACAAATCTGTTGTAAAACGTTTGTGTTCATGTTTTGTTTGTCAGTTATAATAATTGGGAGTCCATATATCGAAGGCTTGTACTGTATACTAAGACTCTCAGGTCTCATTTCCACTGCACATAACTGAACAACAAGTAGAAAATGGTGGTAGCATTTGCTAGAAACAATAGAAATCTTGTCCTATAATCTGCCATTGCGTATAGCTGAACTAAAATAAGAAAAAATGGTGTTAACTTCAATAGAAACGATAGAAATCCTATCCTATCTGCCATAAGAATATACATACAGGAACATCATGCTGTTTCATGAATAAATGTATGTCATAAAACTGCTGGTGGAGAAAGAAGGTGATGTGAAAAACAATAGATACAAAGTTTTATGATGTAATGCGGTAGGTAGCAACTTGTTTGTACCTTGAATAGCTGGTTTGTGTTGTTTGTACCTTGAATAGCTGGTTTGTGTTGTTTGTACATTGAATAGCTGGTTTTGTGTTGTTTGTACCTTGAATAGCTGGTTTTGTGTTGTTTGTACCTTGAATAGCTGGTTTTGTGTTGTTTGTACCTTGAATAGCTGGTTTTGTGTTGTTTGTACCTTGAATAGCTGGTTTTGTGTTGTTTGTACCTTGAATAGCTGGTTTGTGTTGTTTGTACCTTGAATAGCTGGTTTGTGTTGTTTGTACATTGAATAGCTGGTTTTGTGTTGTTTGTACCTTGAATAGCTGGTTTTGTGTTGTTTGTACACCGAATAGCTGGTTTTGTGTTGTTTGTACCTTGAATAGCTGGTTTTGTGTTGTTTGTACATTGAATAGCTGGTTTTGTGTTGTTTGTACCTTGAATAGCTGGTTTTGTGTTGTTTGTACCTTGAATAGCTGGTTTTGTGTTGTTTGTACCTTGAATAGCTGGTTTTGTGTTGTTTGTACACCGAATAGCTGGTTTTGTGTTGTTTGTACCTTGAATAGCTGGTTTTGTGTTGTTTGTACATTGAATAGCTGGTTTTGTGTTGTTTGTACACCGAATAGCTGGTTATGACTCATTTGTACATTGAATAGCTGGTTATGACTTGTTTGTACATCAAATAGCTGAATATGACTTGTTTGTACATTGAAGAGCTCAATATGACTTGTTTTTACATTGAATAACTGAATATGACTCATTTGTACATTATGCCTCTGCAGCTCTGTGGATAGTGCGCTTGCATGGTGTTTAATCTGGCAACCATGGGGTTCAAACCCTGGTGGAGATACACACATATATATGCCTGCCATATTTCAGCAGAAATCTGACTGGCAATTAAAGGCTATGCTCAGCATTACAAATAGTTTGATATGATTTATTTGTTGACAGAGTCGGACTAAGTTTTTTTTTAGCTCACCTGAGCACGAAGTGCTCACTGGTGAGCTTTTAGGATAGGTGGCTGTCCGGCGTCCGTTGTCGTCCCTCGTTGTCCGTCGTTGTCCGTCGTCCGTCGTCCGTCAACAATTCCTTTAAATGACTTCTTCTCCTAAACCAATTGATGGAATTTAACCAAATTTCACAGGAATGATCCTTGGGTGGTCCTCTTTCAAAGTTGTTAAAAAAATTCCGGTCTGTCGCATAACTAGGTCACACAGGCTAAAAATAGATTTTCACAAAGGAAACTTTAAAAATCTTCTTCTCTGAAACCGTAAGGCCTAGAGCTTTCATATTTGGTATGTAGCACCACCTTGGGGTCCTCTGCAAAGATTGTTCAAATTATGTCCCTGGGGTCAAAATTGGCCCCGCCCCAGGGGCCCTTAGTTTTACATAGAGTTATATAGGGGAAACCTTAAAAAATCTTCTTCTCCAAAACCGCTTGGCCCAGTGCTTTCATATTTGGTATGTAGACTCAGCTAGAGGTCCTCTATAAAGATTGTTCAAATTATGTCCCTGGGGTCAAAATTGGCCCCGTCCCGGGGGCCCTTAGTTATAAATAGAGTTATATAGGGGAAACCTTTAAAAAAATCTTCTTCTCCGAAACCGCTTGGCCCAGGGCGTTCATATTTGTTATGTAGACTCAGCCAGAGGTCCTCTACAAAGATTGTTCAAATTATGCCCCTGGGGTCAAAATTGGCCCCGCCCCGGGGGCCCTTAGTTTTACATAGAGTTATATAGGGGAAACCTTAAAAAATCTTCTTCTCCAAAACCGCTTGGCCCAGGGCTTTCATATTTGGTACGTAGACTCAGCTAAAGGTCCTCTACAAAGAGTGTTCAAATTATGCCCCCAGGGTCAAAATTGGCCCCGCCCCGGGGGCCCTTAGTTTTACATAGAGTTATATAGAGAAAACCTTAAAAAATCTTCTTCTCCAAAATTGCTTGGCCCAGGGCTTTCATATTTGGTATTTAGACTCAGCTAGAGGTCCTCTACAAAGATTGTTCAAATTATACCCCTCGGGTCAAAATTGGCCCCACCCTGGGGGTCACCATTTTACATAGACTTGTATAGGGAAAACATATAAAAATCTTCTTGTCTATAACTAAAATGCCTAAGAGCTTTGATATTTGGTATGTAGCATCATCTAGTGGTCCCCTACCAAGATTGTGCAAATTATACCCCTGGGGTCAAAATTGGCCCAACCCCAGGGGTCACTGTTTTACATAGACTTATATAGGGAAAACATATAAAAATCTTCTTGTCTAAAACTACACTGCATAGAGCTTTGATATTTGGTATGTAGCATCATCTAGTGGTCCTCTACCAAGATTTTTCAAATTATGCCCCTGGGGTCAAAATTGGCCCTACTCGGGGGTCACCGTTTTACATAGACTTATATATAGGGAAAACATATTAATATCTTCTTGCCTAAAACTACACTGCCTAGAATTTTGATTATTGGTATGTAGCATCATCTTGTGGTTTTCTACCAAGATGTTCAAATTATTCCTTTGGGTGAAAATTGTGCAGGCCCGGGTTTATAATCAGGTGAGCGATATAGGGCCATCATGGCCCTCTTGTCTTTTAATAATACGTATCCATACTGCCCATCTATATGTGATTATGTTGTTATATTTATTGGTTTATGTCCTGTAATCCAGTGATTGATAGAATTGTCGGATATTTCCTGTTGTTTACCATATTGATAATTATCTCCCAGTAATGATAGGCTATAGTCTCACATGATCATCTGTTTCATTTGCTTTATTTGGAATTATGTGAAAGGTAATCAACTTTTTGAGGCTTTTTGTGTGAGCTTCTTGCGTCTGTCATTTTGTCTCACTCGGTGAAACCAGTCTGGAAATGCTTCTGTGACATTCTAAGTTGTGAGCTTCTTCTTTGGCTTCAGCAGACTTAGTGTTTCTTCCATGTTTGACCCGGCTACTGAGTGACTTATCTTACCTACGATGACAAGGATAATAAATTATCACGCCACTCCCCCCCCCCCCCCAACCCTAAACAAAACATTAAAAAAGTGAGCCAGTTGCTGAGTGACTAAACTTACCTACCAAGTTTGGCCTGACCTAATAAAATTTATGATCTACCCACCTAGAAAAAAAACCCACTAAAAATGAATGACCCAGTGAGTCGCTACACGACTGAACTTTTCTTGCACGTTTGACCCCTAAATATAAGTGTGCTGTGGAATTACTTGGAATAACTTGAATTTCTAAACATTCCGGATTAAAATGTATGTCTTAGGAGTGACATGCAATTGGCTGTAATTAACTACAAATTGTTTCGTCCTGTGTAGACTCAGTCAACTGAGAGTTAATCGCTTTGCACAGAATATTGTTTGATTAACAAAACATTTGATATTGATATGAGCTTTGTGACACACTTTAAAATCATAAATTTTCATGGGGGATTAAGTTTCGTGGAATTCGTGGTTCACCTTCAACCACGAAATCAAATCCCAACAAACTAATTTTGACCCTTGTATGATATATTTTCTGAAATGCAAAATCCACAAATTTACGTCCCATCGAAATGGTTTGTTTTACCAAAACCATGAAATTTTGTCCCATCCAAATTTAATGATTGTGCAACATATTGCAATATTGTACCAGGAGACAACCAATTATTATTGTGCAACATGATATATCTTTATGTCTTTATGTCTCACTTCATATGGTATCTTTTCGTTAATATTATTGAAGGAAGCAATGGATGAAGCCATTAGGTGCATCATCACACAATACAATAAATCAGGCATTCCATTTGACTTTGGAGTTGGGGTTTCGACCCTTGAACTTTCCAAAAGATGAAGATGTACAGCATAATTGCCCCCACTCGCCCCCAAAATTTCCAAAGCATATGCAATTTGTCTTGGTGATATTATGGCCACCTCAACACCAAATCCTGAATCTGCCCCTGGTAGCTAATAAGGAGCACTTTCAGCCTTTTAGGCTCAATGGTTAACCCACAGTTGCTGCCTAATCTGGTGACAAAGGTTCAAATCTTAGTGAAGGCAATGATATACCAGCCATATTTCGGCATTCAAAAAGCAACACTATGATTGTTATTGCCCTCCTTGTGCTTTATTTGACATTTATTAATATGTTTCCTTGCCTGCACAAGCTTTGTTTCCTTGACTGCACAAAATATGTTTCATTGTCCTCCTGGAGATATTATAACCTTTGTGGAAAACATTGAGTTTTCTCCATGAAGGAACATTATTACAAATGGTTTCCATTCCTAAAGATGACAAGCTATGATGCAATTCTATTGCCTACAATGGATTATGTTCACTCTGAGTAAATATTCTATGCTGTACAAACTTTGGCTTTTAGTTGATTTGGTTAGTGTGCCGAGTGCAATAACTGAGAGAAAGTGATAAATCATTTTTGAGATACCAGGGATAGAGAAGTGGTGCTTACACGATTGGATGATTGGATGCTGACAATGAGGCGGTCATAAAACATCTTGTTGTTTGGTGAATAATTACCTCGGAACATATTGTACTGTGTACGGTCAGAAGCTAATTTCATGCTTGTTGTATTTGCCCCAGACATGTGGTATTGTAATGGCTGTGGTACATAAATATGACATAGGTTTTCATGTTTCTTGTATAAAACTGTTGGTCAAAGGTAAACTGATACAAACATATGTCAGAGTATGTTACCAGTTTCATGAATAGTTCATGAACTATTCTTCATTTGATGAATCATTTTCAGGAAGCTTTTGATGAACAGGCACTGATCACCCGAAGCATCTCAAGCAGAAATCTCATCTCAAATTGAGATTTTTTTCCAAATCTGGGTCTGAATTTCTAATTAATCTGAAGTTAGAACTCATTAAAAATTACTGGAATGAACAAAGAACAGTAGTTGTTGGTTTTGACACTAATTTTGAGTCTATCCTCCTTTTAAAATTATCCAAACGACACATGGCAATATTTGAGATGAGATTTATCTCAAAATTGAGATGTTTCTGGAGATCGGGGCCAGATCATGAGTTCATGAACATATTCTCAATGGGGGGGGGGGGGGGCATGGTTTCATGTTCCCAATGGCAATGGCCAATGTGGTTGTCGATGGCATGATAACTGGTATTGTAATGGCTGGTACATTAATATGATGTAGGTTTCAATGTTTCTTGTGTAAAACTGATGGTTAAAGGATAAAACTGGTGCAAACATATCTGAACATGGTTTCATGTTCCCAATGGCCAATATGGTTGTCAAGGCATGATATAGTGCGCCCAGGATAATGTGATGTTTACCAACAATTTGACCAGATTGGTCTACTGTTGCAAAATTGGTTACTTAAATAAAAACATACGGTCAATTACATACTAAAATAACACTAATATATCGTGCACCCTTGAATTTTCCACCTATGTGAATTATTCCAATTTTCCCCGCGTTTCTTGTTGTCCTTGGCGCACTATAACTGGAAGTAAATGGCTGCCCTATGGTACAAAAAAATAACATAGGTTTTCATGTTTCTAGTAAAACTGATGGTTAAAGGATAAAAGTCAGAAACAAACATATCTAACCATGGTTTCATGTTCCCAATGGCCAACATTGGTGGTCCAATGGTGGATAACTCGAAAAAATATGACATAGATGTTAATGGTGTTTATGTTCCATGTAAAATTTTTGGTCTAAAGCAAAACTGTTGTAGCTCTCTTAATTTAGTAAACATGATACAATAACAGTGTCCCATCAAATGGAGGGTTTCTAAATTCCATGTTTCGAGTTACTAGTCAAGAATTTTGAGTGAGACTTGTTTGCAAATGGTCCTCAGTAACATGGCTGTAAGCATGTAAAGCATGTTGGCTGTATCACTGTTGGTACTGAGTGAACTTGAAGGTGAGGCTGTATTGTTCATGGTGTCCCATCAAATGGAGGGTTTCTAAATTCCGAGTTTCAAGTAATGAGTCAAGAATTTTGGCTGTAAGGAGCTTCTCTGTAGGTACTGAGTGAACTTGAAGGTGATGCTGCATTGATTGCATTGTTTGTGGTGTGCCTAGGTATTGTTAAACCATTGATCACGCCTTCTAACATTCTAACCATGTGTCTGTACTTGTGTTATGTCTGTATGTGTGTGTGTTCTACCTTTGTTACCTTGATGTTTTACTCCCATTAACTTCTTCATTGTGGTTTTTAATTGGTTTTTGACATACCAACACATGGTCCCAGACACACAATGCGATGGGCATCATAGTCTGTAACCTGGGTAACTTAATGTCCAAAAAATGTAGGATGCAAATACTGCAAGTGATTGCTGGTAGTAACTTAATGTACATAAAATGTGGGATGATGCTTACTTACTGCAAGTGATTGCCAAATCATGAATTATGTATATAAATATCCTCATCCAAATCAGCAGAAGTAGGCAACAGAAAATCGCTCACCTGCAGATGCCTTTAAAAAGGAGAAACTCTGGTATAGGTTATTTAAGTAATTAAAGCTGCATATTTACTAGAGTAATACTAACTTGGGCAATGAGAGCACTTTTTGAGTGGATGTTTATACAAGTTTTCTTGGATACTTTTGCTTTTTTGTCAATTTTGTGGCAGTCTGCAAAGAAATTTAAGAACACCCCATCCATTTGCCTCCGTAGCTCAGTGCTTAGCGCACTTGCCACCTAATCTGGCGACCTGGGTTCAAATCTGTGGGAGGCACTCATATGCGGGCAATATTTCAGCAGAAAGCTGACGGGCAAATATAGGCTACTCTCAGCATTGGCATCTACTTTGAAGTTTATAATGGAACATTTTTTGTCGGGATATTAATAAATTGTTTAATTTGGTAACTTAATTATCATGAAAGTAAGCTCATAAAATGGAAGTAATTAGTTTGGCGTATCAGATGATGCTACTATATAACATGATATAGTGGAACACTTACCTGGAAATCCGAGTACAGATAGACAAAAAAAATGTTTTTATATTTTAAGAGAATTTTGTTAAATAAATGCCAGCAGGTGATTATACAAGAGTTTATACTGAGGTCATGACTTTTATGTTGAGGTTTACATGAATTATTGGATATTTGGAGGTGATGAGAATTGAAAAATAACAAGAATCCTTTAGGGGGTCCTAGGTCAGTCAGGCAATTGGCTATCTTTCGTTAAAGTCCTAGCAGAAAGTTAAAAAATGTAGAGCAAAGCCTTTATTTGCCAGTCAGCTTTCTGCTGTAATATGGCTGGCATATATGAATGCCTCCGGCTGGATTTGCAACCTGGTCACTGGATAAGGTGGCAAGCATGCTAACCACTGAGCTATGGAGGCACACCTAGATGCTACCTAGGTGAATCCGGCTCTGTGATGGAACTAGAACCATTTTAGTGCTCTTGTGATCTTTCTACCTCCTTCTCATGGCGCCAAATTTAAACAAGAAATTCTCATGGATTCCCAAATAAAAAAGATTTGGCCTTGCAGGTTTGTGAGTACTTACATGTGTTGTATCATAATTACACTTACCACCTGTATATAACTTGTTTGATCTTCATACCTCATTATGGGTGGATTATACACTGCCCTCCAAAAGTTTCTTCACACTTCACAAATTATAAAATTATTCAATTTATTTACACTGACAAACACAAGTGCAGGGGTAAAAGTTTTCCGTCTAAATACTGATTTCAGTATTTTTAGATCAGTATTTTTAGAAAAAAATGCACTATGTTATTTATAGGAAAGTCATCTAGTTCAGTACATGGACAAACAGTTTTCAGTATTTTGAAAAGTTTGAACTTTTACCCATGCAAGTGTTATTGTACCATCACCAGGTTTCTTCCAAACCAAATTTGGTTGTCTTTTTATTCAGCATTTTCTTATTCCATTGACATTTTATCAATGATAATCTGCAATAAAGCATTATTTTTTACCGTCAATTAATGAAATCATACAATTTTGGAGTGTGAAGGAACTTTTGAAGTGCAGTGTATAGTACAGAGATAATGACCTTAGCCTAACTTCATTATAGATGGATTATTATGAAAATACTGTCCTGGGGTGGTATCCAATATTGATCTTATTTAATTGGAGAATAAGGATAGCCAATAATATCGCTTGTTACTAACCAAGAGTGTAATATGGTGTGATCTGATTGGTTGTACTTATCCTTTAGTCTAGTAAGATCAATATTGAATACCTACCTTGATTTTTACTTCTATGCATGAATATATTACATGTCTCTTGCATTGAATATAAAATTATAAATTTCCACAAAAAAATTGCTCAATCGCTCAAAATTAGTCCTTTAGATTAATTTTTGCAAACTGCCATGGTACTCCTGCTTATAAAGTCATACTGAGACGTGGTTATTGAATAGAGACCCCAGCTGTTAACTTATGCTATTAGAATAGAGGGGTCAAGTATCAGGTCCAATTCTCAGTACAATACCTCACACAATGGGAGTCATTTATAAATCAATTAAGACATAATTAAAGGGAGATAAATATTGTTTATTCTAGGATAGTGACCGATAACAGGGGAGATTATAGACAAATATTTGTCATATGTTTATCTAAAACTGATAAATGTTTTTTTCCTATTTTCTGATGCAAGGATTGTTTTGTCCATTATATTGGTGGTCGCAATATAACAGCTGATTTAGTATATGCCTATCCTCATGTTTTTCTGTGAGCTTTAACAGACAATAGTTTCTGCAGTATACTCTAACAGACAATAGTTTGTACAGTATGCTCTAGCAGACAATAGCCTTTGTAGTATCAGTCAGAATATACACTAGAGTTGTCTCTCATTCATTGTGAAAAAACTAGATGAAGCTGAGAACAAACAGCATGGAAAGAAAAAGTTGGACTCCAACCATTTGCTCTTATTTCTTATTGAATCTAGAGAAAAACAAGCACTCAGAGGCAAATGACTTCTTGGGTACATTTTGAAGGTTTTTCCTTAAATGTATATAGTAAATATGTGCTTAATTTGGATTATTTGTCAATATGTCCAATGGACCTGCTATTATTATACTCTGAACTCCTCATAGGAATCTCTGAACATTTGAGTTGTTTCTGTATACAACATGCACATGCATTTTAGTTGTTTACAATATGTTCACATGGTGGTCAACAACAACAACAGTGTCAATTTCCGTGTCTCATGGGTACTGTCAAAATGCCAGATAGGTCAAACTTGATATTGACGTCTGTTATGATGCTTTTAATTGTCTTTCTGTGCTCTTATAATTACCCAGCTGGGATATAACAAATTCCAGTGTGAAGATGGCACTCATGGCAGTACCAATTGATCAAAAATGTCAAATTTAACATTCACAGTCTTTGTGTCCATTGTTTATGTAACCACAGTCCCAACTTCTGTCAGAAGAAACATGTTCTGTTGATCAGCTGCCCACTAAACAAAACCTACATCTACTGTAGAACATACATGCTTTTGGTAATAACAACCCTTTGTAAGTTTTAATTGATGTATAAATTATCTCCCTTCAGTTTAATCAAATTACTTCCTTTGATTTTACAAATTACCTCCCTTTGTTAAAAATTGCGTCCCTTTGTTTTCATATTACCTCCCTTTGTAATTCAGTGTTTTTCAAATTGCATCCCTTTGTTACTCAGTGTTTTCAAATTACCTCCCTTTGTAACTCAGTGTTTTCAAATTACCTCCCTTTGTAACTCAGTGTTTTCAAATTACCTCCCTTCTTACTCAGGGTTTTCAAATTACCTCCCTTTGTAACTCAGTGTTTTCAATTACCTCCCTTTGCTTATCTGTGGTTTCAAATTACCTCTCTTTGTTTCTCTGTGTTTTCATATTACCTCCCTTTGCTTCTCTGTGGTTTCAAATTACATCCCTTTGTTACTCATTGTTTTCAAATAACCTCCCTTTGTTTCTCTGTGGTTTCAAATTACATCCCTTTGTAACTCACTGTTTTCAAATTACATCCCTTTGTAACTCACTGTTTTCAAATTACCTCCCTTTGTAACTCAGTGTTTTCAAATTACCGCCCTTCTTACTCAGGGTTTTCAAATAACCTCCCTTTGTTTCTGTGTGGTTTCAAATTACATCCCTTTGAAACTCAGTGTTTTCAAATTACCTCCCTTTGTTACTCAGTGTTTTCATATTACCTCCCTTTGCTTCTCTGTGGTTTCAAATTACATCCCTTTGTTACTCATTGTTTTCAAATAACCTCCCTTTGTTTCTCTGTGGTTTCAAATTACATCCCTTTGTAACTCACTGTTTTCAAATTACATCCCTTTGAAACTCAGTATTTTCAAATTACCTCCCTTTGTTTCTCAGTATATTCAAATTACCTCCCTTTGTTTTTTCCAAATTATCTCCCTTTGTTTCTTTTACATTATGCACTGATTTACCTTTTATTATTCTGGTTCAATTGTCGTCTGCTACCAAGTTGAAACTAGTTCCTTCAATCAGTGTACCAGTAATATAATTAAAATTAATACAATGCATACATGTCATTAATTTTGACATTGTGAACAATATAAGAATATTCATGACTTACTGCACCAATGACAATAAGATGAAAATTAAACAAACTGGGTGCAGTACCATTAAATACTGTATGATAATGTTGTGTAGTGATATTGACAATAGACAATGTAAATGTCTGGGGAATATAAGCTTTTCACACTTTCATAGATTCTTAATTTCCCACCACAAATATGACAAAGACGTAAACATCCTGGTGTTAAATATTGACAGTACATGTTAATTTATGTTAGCAAATATACTCCAAAAATACATTTAATTCTAATATTGAAGTGTATGATATGTATATGTATAATATATAGACGTGTTTACTTCCTTTTAAAATATGCATAAATGTGTTGACATTGGCTGTTTTGGCATAATTTATGTTGTGTCTTGTATTGGCACTTATTGACATAACATACATATTCTATATACGTACATACTATACTGTATTATGATTTAAAAAAAAAAAAAAAAAAAAAAAAAAGATTTTAAAAGAGATGAAAAACATTCAATTTTTAAAGCAAAGCTAATTTCATCTTGGATTGGTAGCCCTTGACTTCAGCGATGTCAAAATCATGTGTTGTATTTCTGACTTTCCGAGTGTGAAATTTGCAGCCTCACGAAACTAACTGACCAACCATGTATTTCTGACTTCCCTAGTGTGAAATTTGCAGCCTCACGAAACTAACTGACCAACCAAACTAACTGACCAACGCTGGCCTTCAGTCTATCATCTAGCTAGGGATTTGGAATAAACATTTAGATCATTATCAGACTACCCCTACTTAATAAACTGTTTTTATTCCCAGATTCCAGGGTGTCGAGAAAGTAACAGACTAAACAAATAGTATCTCACCTTGTCTACATTCATGAATTGTTGGAAATATAAACCCTGTACTCTATCCATCAACCTGTGATTGTGTTAATTGTTTTAATAGATCTATAGGAGGCATAGCTCACAATAAGCCTCCCAGCTGTGTTAGTAGTCTGTCTAACATACACTATGTTTATAAAGACAACTCCTGAATGGACTTTTTTCTCATGAAATTCTTTCCCTTTGCAACCTCAAACATAGATAATCAAACCAAGAATAAAATTTAGATGAAATTGAGAGAAAAAAAATTGCCGTTTGATTGACAAATATATTATCTAGTCGGATGGCCAGACTACTGTGATAGTGATAGTTACAGTACAACCTCTGTAAAGCAACACACTTTGAGGACTACAAATATTGCCTCTCTTTTAGAGGAAATAATGTTGTTATAGAGAAGTTGTTGCTCTGGAGACAGTGTACTTTGTAAGTAAACAATCTAATAGCCTCTGTAGAGCAACGTGTTTCTCTTTTGGAAACATTAAGTTTGTTTGCTGTACAGAAGATTTGAACCAAAATGCCTCTTATTCATTTTATACTACCAAAGCATCTGATTTATTGGTTGTTTTGGCATTTAGGTTGGTTATAATTACTTAGTCTGGCTATTCACTAGATAATGGACTGCAAACTGTGCTATTATTTTATTTACTAATTATGCAGATCACTTTTACCAAATCATGCAAAGGGAGATAATTTCATCAATTGTAAGTAGGTTGAGGAGTTGTCTCCCTTTGAATATATTAGAATATTGGGGTACTGTTTATCAAAGCACTTTCAGCAAATTTAAACTTCATCACAATTCAATATTCTTTATCTTTCTTTAAGAATTACAAATTGTTGTAACGGTATCTTCAATATTAATAAAGTTTCAATAACTGAACTCTTTAAGAACCAAAATTTGCTTTACACGTTAAAGAATGTACAACAATTTTAAATTTGAATGAAAGTTTAAGATTGATGCAAGTGCTTTGAAAAAACAGTCTGGAAGTGTGCCTCTGTAGCTCAGTGGTTAGTGTGTTTGCCGTCTAATCTGGAGACACAGGTTCAAACCTGCGTGGGGACGCATATATATTCGCCTGCCATATTTCAGCAGAAAGCTGACTGACAAACAAATGCTAAGCTTGTTATCTAAAAAAAATAAACGTATATAAAAACAGTTCTAGCACAGATCTGTTTAGCAATAACTCATCAGACACCTTGTTGGAGAAAATGATAAATTCTAATCTTTATCTAAACTAACAAACCCTGTGTGAACTCTTGCACTCTAACTTGTTGTGTTAATTGATTCCCTTGCAACAGTAATTGACCAGCAATCTGTCACTCCATATAGAATTAATGCTCACTCGCAGCCTTCAAGATGTCGAATGTCTTTCCTTGGTAATTCCCACTAAAATTGGATGCAGAAACCTCTGGACATGCACCATATTGTCACAAGTCAGTATTGCCTGATATTCCCCCCCCCCCCGTCATGCTTCTGGCTGCATTTGTTCAATTAAGTTTGATCAATGCATAAATGCTGTGATTATTTCTTGGAAAATTATTGACAATTTCATCACAATTTACTATCTGGTATATTTAGTCATTTGCTCAAGAACTGACTAGACAAATTCTTGGTCTGGTTGTCAAAAATTCATGCCTGTCAATTCAAAATAATAATAGGCCCAAGATGAATAACTAGACACTCAAAATATGGATGTCAGACTCTACAAAGACACCTTCTAGCACTCTTTAATGAGACTGTAAAGTGTAATCCTCATGGGAAGGTCAGTAACAAAGGTCAATTTGTTTGTAAATACTCTACAAAGTTATCTCCCTTGTTTGTAAACTCTTCATTGGGAAGGAGAAATACTCTACCAAGTTATCTCCCATGCTAGTAGACTCTTCATTTTGGAGGAGGAAGATAAATTTGTAATATTGATTGGGAGGAGTTGTCAGTATTTGATTACATAGCTCCCGGAATTGTTCACAATTTCCCTATCATTTCCATTGTTAGCTTTGATGTGGTTTGGGGAACCAGTCCCCGCCCCCTACTTCACAACAATCCCCTTCAGTCATCCCTAATTAAGATTACAATTTTTTTTTTCAAATACAGAACAGAAATTCAGTATGCTTGATTAATAAACAGACTGTTGTGCTAAATTGCTGGCTTTAATGTGACAAATCCAGCCTGTAATTGCCTTGTTTTAAAGTCTTCCAAAAATAATTGGTTTGAAATTATAATATTAAATTGAGTTATGCAAATGGCATTTTGTATAAAATCTTCATTAAATCATCATGCTTCGTTCTGAGATAATAATTATTTCTATAGAAATCTTTTATGATGCTCTTTACTGTGAATCTAGCAGCACAAAAATAGATATTGGAGTGAACTAGAATGGTTGGCAATTTGCATGACGGGTATTTTTTACCCTGTATGAATGTGGGAGTTCTGGTTTCGATCTCCCAAAACAGTTCATCTCTAATGTTGTGACATGGTTTTATGTTAAGTTCCATGCGGTACTGAACTCGAAATTAGCATCACTTAGCAGGAATGTTTCTCTGAATTTATTGAAGTAAAATCTTGAGAGCCGGAGTTTCAGATTTATCTCTTATTTGTACTTGGTATATATAATTAGCAAAATCTCAATTTGAGTTGAGATTTCTACTTGAGATGCTTTTGAAAAGATTGGGGCTTGGGGTTCACTCTGACTGGTTGCATCATACCAACATTTAGAACAAACAAAATCTGGCACTAGTATTTACATTGCTTAGTTCATAAATGACACAAATATTAAGAGAAAACTTAACTCCTCCACTTTTCAGAGAACTTTCATTTCTAACTTCATCAGAACCACCTACTTGCCATTCTGCATCGAGGGCTTGGCGCAAAACTATTCTAAGTACCTCAATTTTTATAGGCACATAACATAGTTTTGCACTAAGCCCTGAGACGGCATGCAAATTCTAATCTGAAATGGTTTTCGTGTCATTTGCTAAATACACCATAATCTACACATTGACACAATAGCAGGATAATGCTCTAGGTTGACTAAATGATGATAAATGATGATAAATGATGATAAATGATGGGGTTTTGATGTTAAATCTGATTAAGAAGTTTGAAGACAAGTTATATATTCAGGAAGGTATTAAAGACTGTCTGAGAGCATTATACGTCCTAGCGAGCTATCACATTGGCTTACATGTCTGTGTTGGATACTGGTGGTAGAATGTCATGAAGATACATTTAATACTCGCCTTTATAAAGCTTAATTTGTATTTGATGACCAAGCTCCGAAAGCTCAGTGGTTAGTGCGCTTGCCGTCTAATCCGGCGATTAAGTTCAAATCAGGGTGGAGGCACATACAAATATATATGCCTGCCATAATTCAGTACTAATAAAGCAAATAAAGACTATGCTTGGCTATGCTTGGCTATGCAATTATACTGTATATGGTGTTTTAAGGTGCAATTGACAGCTAGGGGCAATTTCACTCTGCATTTAGTATCAATAAGGTACAAGACAACATCCAAGTTGTTCGCTTGCAGCCAAATGGATGAGGTATCACTGTGACTCAATTGTTCTGATATCCAGAATCATGTCTGACAAGTTAATAAAGTTAAAAATATTCTGAGTGCCTATGCAATGAGAAGGTAGTACAGCGGCCATATTTTACCACAACAGATATGACATCACATGAACTGGTACCCGTGTTTGCAGTGACAACTGTTGAAAAATTGGGTACCAGCTTAATTCCAACTAATGTCATATCCGTTGCAGATAAACATGTCCACTTCACTACATTCCCTTATTTGGTATTTCAATGTGTAACAACAAGGACTTGGCAAAACCTGAAACCATGTGCCTATGGAAATATACCCTCTTTCAACGAATGAAGGAAATGCTAAATGCTAAAACAAGTTCTATATTTTCCTCTGAGCTGTAGTTATAGTACAGTACTACAGACATTATTATCAGACATCCAATTTTACCCTCCATTCTGTCAATTAGGTACAGCTCCTTTGTTAGCAGTATAATCCATTTCCATAAAAAGCTTGTCATCTACTGTCATTAGACATCCTTTATGCCAGACTTATCTGTCAAGTGAAAGCCACGCTAATCACTACTCTCAGACTACAGTTATATTGACAGGAATTGTATTCAACTTTCAGAGTCCCCCCCTTCCCGATTCCAAGCAACAGGAAGCTGCCTGTTTGTTGTTTTTAGCTCGACTATTCGAAGAATATGAGAGCTATTACAGTCACTTGTTCGTCGGCGTCGGCGTCGGCGTTTCATATGGTTAAAGTTTTACATGCAAAACTTTAACCTTGGTTATATTTCAATAACCAGTGCATATATTGGATTGAAACTTTGCACTGGCTTTCCCTGTCATGTAATCAACCATGTTAGATAACTCTTGCATGAATTTAATGCAAATTATGGCCCTTTTTTACTTAGAAAATTTGGTTAAAGTTTTGCATGCAAGTTACTAATAAGGCCATATCTCAAATAGTATCTGTGCTATGGCATTGAAACTAACAACACTTACTAACCATCATAAGGCAATGGTACCGGTCATGGGTTAAATAGCTCTATTATGATTATTATTTGAGTTATGCCCCTTTTTAACATAGTATTTTCTTGGTTAAAGTTTTGCATGCAAGTTTCATTCAGACCATATCTCAGCTACTATCCATGATACTGCATTGAAACTTACAACACTTGTTTACCATCATCAGTCAATGGTATCAGTCAAGGGCAATAACTCTATTATTTTTTTATTTCAGTTATGCCCCTTTTTAACATAGGAGTTTATTTTAATTTGTCACCATTGTTTTAAAATTGACTCCTTTAACAAATCATATCTTACTCATATGATTATTTTGTAGAAACTTTGTTATGTCAGTGGATGTATACAATTCCCTTTAAACATACACATTTCTTGAATAGAGTAAAGTGCTGCTTGAAGTCTTAAAATCATTTTCACTGACAAATATTTGTTAATAGTCCAGTGTTGAGATAATTGCCATGCCTCAACAACCATTGTACATTAGCTTTCATTGCCATGTAGTCAACTAAGTAGCGTAACTCACGTTTCAATATAATACAAATTTTAAATGGCCTGTTTTGAACTTATATTTTTTCTGACAAATGGCTGCGAATAGTCGAGCGCGCTGTCTAGTGACAGCTCTTGTTTTCAGATCCATTTGACATGTCAAAATTAACATACAGTAAAACTTTGTTATCTCAAGGAGTACTCAGGACAGGTAAAATGCTTGAGATAAACAAGGTGCTCAAAATAACAAAAGAACATGTATAGATAATACAAGCGGATACTATTTTAAAACTTGCTCGAGACAGACCGGGTACTCGTGATATGGATGCTCGTCATAATGAAGAGTCTGCTTGTTATTGTATATGGTGCTCAGCCACTTTAGATCGAAAACACAAGTACCGGTATTGCATGAGTTCTGACTGCACTTTTAGCAAAAGACTAAAATTCACATAGTGTATGGGTACCTAATCTGGCTACCGAACTAGATAATATGTTGAGAATACGTGGGCCCATCAATAATTTCGTGAACTAATTCCACTGTTTCATAACGCTTTGACATTGCTTATTGAAAGTTTGCATGGTCAACGATAATTAATTATCCAATTAATACAGCATGAAAAATGATTGCTGACGTCACGATTTATGACGTCATAGCAACATTCGAACGTCTTGTCATGGGCGTTCGTAATAAAAATAACGTCGCCTAGTACGACCGAGTTACGTTTTGTGTCAAAGATTTATACAGTTCTCATGAATTATGGCTTCTACATTTAGGAAAATTTGCATGTAGTTTATAGGGATTCTTGGCAATTTAATAGTGAATTTTCAGTGTTGAAGAATTGCTTTAAGGACAATAGAGGAGCAAACAAAGATGACAAGCATATTCGCCGGCCATTGGCCGTTAAAATTGGCGGTTGGTAAAGTGTATTGGCCATAATATTTTGCGACATACAGTTAATAACTTGTAATTACTGTGTTGATTCGAAAGCTTACTGTTATTAGAAACTTTTGCAGCAATAATTAAATTTCAGTTGCTATCGGCTATGAACAGAAAGCGCATACAACTTCAAATGTATGATATTCTGTCATACCATGATAATTCGCCAATCCATAGCAACAGCGTTGTTTCGGACATACTCTTGGACATGGATATATAACTATTACCGCACCGATTATATAGCCTAGAATAGACCATAAGCTACTTCTGGCCAATTCCAAAACTCAAAAATAGCCATTGCTGGCTAGAAATACAAGCCCCAGGAGGAGTTGGGTGCGTCATTAACGGAAATTTGCGGGAGATGTCACGTGACGGCCTGTAGCACGTGATCCGGTTATGGGTCGAGCAATGGAATTAATGCAAACTGTGCACGGGATGTTACTTTAAAAAGGACTAGAGGCCAATAGTGTGTTCAACTTATATTCGCAACATAAAATTAGTTCACGAAATTATTGATGGGCCCTCGTACATGTACAAAGGGAAATAGTTTCATGAAGAAAGAGGAGACTAATGAGTTGTCTCCTATTAATATAGGGTATGTAATGATCTCAGTACCAAAAGGTTACAGCTCTGTGGTCAGATTCTATCTATATGTAATTATTGTATATTTTGACAAGCTTGTTGTATAATGTCTAGACACTGAGATCTTATTATATTCCCTGTTTCACCATTCTGTATATGGCAGACAACGGTTGTCTGGAACTACTAACAATTAAAGCTTGCCCTTTGACAACCAACTTATATGATCCATTATAACCCAAGAATGCTTTGTCCTAGGATCAAACCAGACCAGTAGACGAACCAGGTCAAAGGTCAAGGTCACTGTGACTTAAGTTTATTAAACCAAATGGTTTCTGTTCAATAACTCAAGAATGTTTTGCCCTAGGATCTTCAAGCTTTTCATGGAGGTTGGTAAGCAACAGTAGATGAACCAAGTCAAAGGTCAAGGTCACTGTGACTTAAGTTTATTAAACCAAATGGTTTCTGTTCAATAATTCAAAGAATGTTTTGCCTTAGGATCTTCAAACTTTTAGACAACCAGCAGTAAATGATCCCTGTTGATTTTGAGGTTAGTAGGTCAAAAGTCAAGGTTACTGTGACCTTTACCATTTCTGAGTATTGGGCTTCCATTGGGCATACATGTTTTACGATCATCTTTAATTCATTAATTGATTAATTTTTCGAATAAACAGGACCCTAAATGGATAAAAAAGAAATCATTAATTGACTTAAATTACGCAATATAAGTTACCTGTTGATTACAATCTATACTTTCCTGCAGAAGGGAGGTAATCTCTGTACGACACAGTGTTTGAATGTTCCTAAAATTGTACTTCTTCCAGAACATCTTGCTGTAAAACATTATCGACCAGACTGGATCCTACTGGTTCCCGGACTATATCCAATAATAGAATGTTATATCTTGTTGCATGTTGGCAGCTTCATTAATTGTTGAGTATGCCTTTGTTAGTAATCCCTGCGGAGTACGTCTTTAATTGTTCCATCTTTATTACCCGCTTTTACTGCATGCCATTCTGTTCCAGTAAGAACTTCATATTCATCATACAGGGCATGAAATATGTACGAATATGGGTAATAATTGATATTGGTAGTTTGACAAAACCTTGTGGGACTCATAAATTTGTAAAATTCATTAAATTATTCAAAAAATATATATATAAATTGAATGCATTATTTTGGGCAATTTGATTTTTTTTAATCAATTTTCCGATACAATATTGTCTTGGTGATGCTGTGACATTTTTACAGTGTCTGGTATATATTGTATTATATTTAATTACTGTGAGGACATTTTTAGCTCACCTGTCACATTGTGACAAAGTGTGCTTTTGTGATCACTCTTCGTCAGTCGTCCGTCCGTCCGTCGACAATTGGCTTGTGTACACTCTAGAGGCAACAGTTTTGATCCAATCATCATGAAACTTGATCAGAATGTTGTTCTCTATGAAATCTAGGCCAAGTTTGAAACTGGGTCATGTGGGGTCAAAAACTAGGTCACTAGGTCAAATCTTACAAAAACCTTGTGTACACCCTAGAGGTCACCAATTTGATCCAATCTTTATGAAACTTGATCAGAATGTTGTTCTCTATGAAAGCTAGGCCAAGTTTGAAAGTGGGTCATGTTGGGTCAGAAACTAGGTCACTTGGTCAAATCTTAGAAAAACATAGTGTTCACACCAGAGGTCACAATTTTGATCGTATCTTCATGAAACTTGGTCAGAATGTTGTTCTCTATGGACTCTAGGCCATGTTCAGGGTGATGTGGGTTCAAAAACTAGGTCACTAGGTCAAATCTTAGAAAAACCTTGTGTTCACTTCAGAGGTCGTGGTTTTGATCCAATCATCATGAAACTTGATCAGAATGTTGTTCTCTATGAAATCTGGGCCAAGTTTGAAACTGGGTCGTGTGGGGTCAAAAACTAGGTCACTAGGTCAAATCTTAGAAAAATATTGTGTTCTCTCCAGGGGTCACCGTTTTGATCCAATCTTCATGAAATTTATATGGTCAGAATGTAGGTTGTACTGATACCTAGACCAATGTGCAACAGGTGAGCGACCTAGGGCCTTTTAGGCCCTCTTGTTGATACTATGTCTGACATTGCCATTATTATTAATGCACATAGCAGGAGACTGAAGCACGAGACTGGAGGCGAATCTGAGAAATGTGGACGTCTGAGAGTAGAGTATGGCTTGAGGCTTTATGGTTCTACCATTAGTCTATATAATTATACACTCAACTACATCTAGATTCTGTCAATTTTCAAACTCGAAATGCTTTTCAATGTTACTAATACTGTTAAAGATATTTGGCCCATCAAGACCGCGTTGTCTATAGACTGATGTACTGATGTTACAGAATTTTTCCTGAATGGCTGACCTATTTGCAAACAGCTGTAAATACTTTCAGAGTAGCAATACCATGTGAATTTTGGCTACAATGCCAAGATAAAGCTAAGCAAATATTGTCTTGGAACTGTAGCCAAAAAGTCACAAGTTATTGCTTCACTGACTTTGTCTCTGTCACATCTAAGAAGACCTGAAGAATACTACATCACATTGAATAAATAAATGATAATAATATGTAACATATTGGCAGGTCAGATTACCATAATGACTTGGCAATGTAGCCAAAAAGGCACATGGTATGGCTACATGTACACTTTGTCTCTTCTAAGACCAATAATACCACATCACATTGAATGAATAAATGATAACATGTAACATATTGGCGCAGGCCCGGATCCAGAAATTTCTGAGTGGGGGGGCACGAGGTATGTACGGGATTCCGGGGGGAGGGTAATTGCTTAATATGTGTGTGAAAATGCACAGGAAGGGGATACATTTGTATATGTGGGGGAATCCATAGTTACCTTTTTATGTTATCAGCGTCAACATGTACATTTGTGTATGTTCGTTCATATTAGTAAGTGTTCAGATACAGTATTTTATATAGCAGTTTTCATCCTTTGACCATTGGAATATTATAACATAAGTAGGGGGGTCCGGGGGCATACTCCCCGGGAAAATTTTCAAAACAATGGATGAATCTAGTGCATTCTAAGCCTCTCTGGGAGCCCTGAAATATCTTTTTTTCTTAATTCCGCGAGTTAACCTTAATGGGTTAGTAATGATTATTTAAAAATCAAAAGGTAATATAATGAGCTAGGACAAAATTTCTCTTGTAATTGATTTCTGTCATGCAACATCTACGTATTAACACGTACATGTACATTGTATATTAATAATATTCTGCGAGCGAAGCGAGCACGAAAAATGCCCATCTAACAAATACTTTTTCATCTAGAACATAAGAAAAAGTACCCATATTATTTAGAGATATGTAAGACTAGTTTAGGCCGGACATTATACATTTGATATGAATTATTGAGGAGGCAAAACTATGTATGACTCCTTGTTCTGACATTGGGGACCTGACCCCTGCAGGTCACATGACTCCTACACCCATGAATTGTGACATTCAGAAGCATTTTTCGTATATTGTAAGTGCTCATTCGCTGTCAGTCGCTTTCAACACATTATTCTTTAGGTTTTTTGGGGGCCCCGTGAATCAGTGTAACGGCCACCAGTGGTTATGTTGTAGACGTCACAAGTAACCACAAATGTGACATAAATATTTGGCAATAATGAACAATCTGGGCTCGTCGTAAGAAGTACCATTCGCAAACTTTGATTAAGGTGGGGATAGGGCGTATTATAACTTCATTTTCTGTAGACTAGTCGTAATATGTATTTAAAGTTATTTTCTTCCATTTCATTCAGGAACATAATAAAGTGTGTCTGTTCAATATCTGTTTTAATATTTATTCAAAGTTTGTTTTTTGTAAATCTCAGCCAACTGGGGGGGCACGGGCCCTCGTGCCCACCGCCTGGATCCGTGCCTGTGGCGGGTCAGATTACTATAATGTCTTGGCACTGTAGCCAAAAGTCACATGGTATTGCTACACTGACTTTGTCTCTGTCACTTCTAAGAAGACCAATAAGAACACAGCATCACATTAAATGAATAAATGATAACATGTAACATATTGGCGGGTCGGATTACCATAATGTCTTGGCACTGTAGCCAAAAGTCATGTTGTATTGCTACACTCTCTTTTGTCACTTCCAAGAAGACAAAGAATACCACATGTACATCACATTAAATGAATAAATGATAACATGTAACATATTGGTGGTCAGATGGGTGTCGGATTACTATAATATAGTGTACAATACTGTTACCATAGCAGTGTTACAAATGACTTGTTTCCACTGGACAATGCTAGATCAATGTGTGAGACTTCCATCAAGGCCAAGCATCGGAGAAAAGTTTTTATCGACAGATCGATAACTTGTTTGTTGTTGTCAGTTATAAGTTGTACATTGGCTAGTACGAGAGAGACATTTGCCTGCCAAATATAATCATGGACAATTCTGAGAAAATTCTTGGGAATTCCGAAATTCCAATATGGTCGAGTCTATTAAAATGGCCAGATTATGGCTCTGTATGGACGTATTGACACATGTGGGAGTACAGCATTAATAAAGTACATTGTGTTTCTTGACGACAGTAGATGATTTTATGGACTGGAATTTATTTGGTGGTCATTCTCGACTTGTGTGTTTCATATCATCTGCATGCTGCTCTAAAAGGCAGTATTTGTGTAATTCAAGGAAATTTATTGAATAATTGTGTGCACTTTAAGAGTGACAATGGGTGACTTTTGTCAAGTTTCATTTTTTTAAAAATTAAATGGGCACTTAATTATGTTATACTTTAACTAAACCCTTGAAATTATGTAAAGTTGATAAAATTACGGTATTATTATTCTCGTTAATATCGGATTTTTAATTGATTGTTTTAATTACCAAGAAATAACAAGAAATATTGTGAAATTGAGAATAATTAATTGTATCACCAACATAAAACATTTAATAAATTTTATACATTTATTAGCTGTAAAGCAAAATCATTGAAATGATTGAGTGTACTCATAGCCATTATATTGTGTTAGTTATTACCTGAAGTAAGTAACCACCTGTGGTTAGAATCTGATAATATTAAATCACAAAAAATGTTATTAGATACACCTGTGCATTTTCTCAGGTGAGACAGAGTGCTATCATTTTGTTTGTGTTAAACTGTACATGCTGTCTCCATTTACCGTCCCTTTGGCGCAATAAGTTTGTATCTCTCTATAATATCATATGGTGAGATAAACCTTGTGGCATCAAAGGGACACATTTTGAAATGTCAGAATTTGTATCAGGTAGAATTTGTTGACACAGGTTGAGGCATTGTCACTTTTTGTTGTCAACAAAATCGCTGAGTCAGCATATTGTCTAGAAATTCTTCAAACATGACATAAATTGACACTAAGATGGGAAAAAATTCATTTCTGGATGCCAATTTCCAGAATTTAATTGACAATTCCAGAAGGAACTGTGACATTCTTTTTCAATTGCTCTGTTAAACTGTCAATACTGTCACTAATGGGTTCAAGTAAGGTTATTTTCTAATATTTACAGGTTGTCATGTAATACATTTTTATCCGGTGTCAGCAATATATCTCTATAGTTTATGGTCCTGGACTGAATCAGTGAATGTCAACTTGAGACATCCTGAGAGGCATGTCGGTCAATCAATGCGGTAATATTGTTATTTGTTCGGCTAGTGGATATTTTGTACGGTAATCTTGTACTTGAATACTGGAAGCATTAAAAGCACATTGACCTTCGTTTCTTCGATTGTCTGAACAATCTGTCTCCCTTGCTTCTTTGTTTCTCTCAACTCTGGTCTAGTGTTTTCTATATTGGAGTTGGTGGTGAATGTTGATTGCACTTTAACACAGAACCTGAGTGCCCAGTGTTACAAATGTTTGCACCAAAATGGCCCAAGTGACAGGCAAGCACTCTTTCTATTGTGCTCTATGTTCTGAGATGTTGCTGTTACTGCTGATTCTGATAATGTACCAGAGTGCAACATTATACCCGCGTTATGTCACTGCTTTCTAGTATCATTATGTGTGTGCACTAATTGTTAATGCCTGTTGTTTCCACCGTTAATTGCTGTATGAATAATTGATAGGAGTCAAATCAATACATCACATAATATCCTATATATATTTTGACATTCGTTGATTGTCACTCGTCCATTGATGCTTGTTAATCGATGCTGAGGCTGAGCTGCTCGTTCAAAATGATGCTCCTGTATTGAAGTTTGTTTTGATGGATGCTTGTTCATTTTGATGCTTGCTCCTTTTGAGGTTTGTTCGTTGATGCCCATGCATTTTGACACTCGCTTGTTGATATTCCATTTATTGATGCTCATTTATTTTGATGCTTTTGTTCAATGAATACTAGCATTCAGGGTTCTAATACATTTACTTCAAACTGTACCTTTTTCTCAATATGACTGTTGTACGATTCATTATTTTGAATAGTATGCCTATAAAATTGATTTTGGACATAAGTTTGCAAAAAATTGCGTGTGCTCATCTTTCACTTCTGGAACAGTTGCAGAATCTTTTTACTTTCCATGATCAAGCCTTCCTTCTTCCTTATATGGGCATATAAGATTTTATGAGGTGTTAGGGTACGCTTATTTCATGCAAGGGACTAATTTCTAGCTAATGGTGTTTCAGCTATATTTATTTCATGCAATGGACTTATTTCTAGCTAATGGTCTTAGGCTTAAACTTTATTTCATGCGAGAGACTAATTTCTAGCTAATGGCTCACATTATTTTGCATGTCTTAGGAAATATACACTATATTGATAGTTGATAAATATCATTATTGTAAATTGTCTGGGTGTTATTTTGATGTATATCGTCAGACCATGTATTCTGACTGTAACCAAGTTTGTTTATTGATACGTCTGGTGAGCGTATTCCAATATCAATTCTATATTGCCTGTGTGCAACATGCTGGCTCAGCATGTTTAATGTTTTGTCAATTCTTTGCAGAACTTTAAATAGATACTTTCTAATGTCATTCTTGGACTGCTGGATCTTCATGCATGAAATTAGTACATATGGTTTCCATTGTTGCTATCATTAATTCATTGATTAAAATTATTATATTTTGGGGCTTTTTTGATGACATTATTACTGTTAAAAAGGTATAGCAGCTTTGGTAGGTTGTAGATTTTAACTATTATTGTTGTTCAAGTTATCAAGTGATACTGTACTGATAATGTTGTAGGTAAATAAATTGTGTTAGCAGTTGTCAATCAATACATTTTTAATAAATTTTAAGGGTAAATTATAATCACATGGGCCAATGGATTAGCTTGAAAACCTTCGTCATGTACCTTCATCAAACAATCAGGCAGAGATGCCAGAGATTGCTCCTCCTGATTGTTTGTCGAAGGCTGCTTGGTTTTCAAGCTTATCCATTGGACCAGGTGATTATAATTTTGCATTAAAATTTATATAAAGGGTATTGATTGACAACTGGCGTAATGTCAATTGGAGTAAGCATGTAAGGGTGAGTAAATTTGTAAGAACAGTTCTTGTATCAATTATACAATACTCATCATTGGTAGCCTTGTCAGGTACTTGACCAACATCTGGTTTGACTATCACAGGAAATTCTTGTTTATTGTCACAAGTACTTGTTACATAGATAATAGCTTATTATAAAACAATAATCTACCTGTTGACTAAGCTCATGGCAAAGGTGTTGTAAGAATGACACACTTGTGAGAATCACAATTGATTATTTTTGCTTCCTACATAATATCACTAAGTGGCCTATGATTTAGATACCTTACTGTAGCTGTCAGTTGTTAGGGAATACCCACTGAGTTCCACTGAGGTTCTACCATTAACTGGTGATTATCTCCTGGAGAAATGATCCTGGCAGGCAAGCATCTGCTCTTGTTATTGCTGCCTTAATTTGGAGTATTTGGAGGACATATGGGAAGTTATTGCATTACATTATGTATACACTATTCATTGTGCTATGGTGTTTTCATGCGGAATATTCATTATTATTGCCTTTTTTGAAAGTGAATGAAATTAGTGCCCGACTGTGATTTATTCTTTGAAATTAGTGCTTGACTGTGATTTATTCTTTGACATTAGTGCTCGACTGATTTATTCTTTGAAATTAGTACCCGACTGTGATTTATTCTTTGAAATTAGTGCCCGAATGTGATTTATTCTTTGTGTGTGTGTCAATCGGAGCTTTTATTTCTTCTGTTACTGTAATATATGGAGTAATTTCTAGCTGGATTGTATTAAATGACACTATCAGTATTTTATGACTACCGGTGCTGGATATCCATGAGATGGTGCTTAGCTAATTTGATGTCTTCCTGGTATCTGAGTTACCATTTCATTGAAATAATATCAATTTCTTATTTTCCTCTAGTTCTTTAGCACTCTCTAGCCGGATGCAAAATATATTTATCATAATACACCGAATTTTAAGAACTTGATCATCCTTTATAAGCTGTTATTCAATGCTCCTTTATATGGTTGTATGGAATGATAGCCTGGTTTTGACAATTTGGATGTGCTGGGAAATTTCTTGTTTGGCCTGGAATTATTCTTTCCTTGTTGTCTGGTTTACACAGAATGTAATTATTGTCAATTCAATGTACACGGTAATGTTGCTGAAAGTACAGTTATGGCTCAAATTAATCTGTCTCGGCCCGTACATGGCTTCCTTAGTAATTGGAAGGTGTTGTCTTTGGGCATGTCATGCATGCAGCTGACTTAGTTTTAAAAAGGCACAGTCGCACACAGTGAATGTATTATAACTAAGTGTTGGTTTAATTTACTGGGTGTAATTCTGGGCATTATGTCTCATTGCATGGTATACTGTAATCTCTGTTTGACTGAATCAATGGGACTTGAACTCAACATGTTGTAGCCTGTATAAAGCACTGACACTGTCCCGTGGAGAGCTCTCTGGTCAATTTGGTATGGAAATCATCACTTGAGTTCTCTAGCTAACTTTTCAATTCTCATCAATTTACATGACCAGTCTGTTACCCAATTACCATAAGAAATTACTCCTGGGACTATGTGGTAATATAGTGAAACCAGTTCAGTGTTTCATGCATGAATCAATGCACACACCCAGATGAGAAGAATAGTTTTCTGGCTCCCTGAGAAAAATAGTTTGCTCACCCGGGGGGGCGGGGAGGGGGGAGGGGGGAGGGTGGTCCCCCCTGAGAAAAATAGTTTGCTTGCCCTCCCTGAGAAAAATTTCTGTATCCGCACATGAAATCTGACATTATCTCTATGATGAAAAATATATCATATGTTTGTGTTTTCATGTCACGTTTGTGACATTTATTAATCGACATTTTAGACAAATCTTCCACTTGTTTCTTAGCAACATGAATTATTATGTCTTTCTCTTACAATATGTTCTGACGACGTGTTCAATATTGCTATACATATAATATCGTCTTAAAAGGGTTTAGTGCAGTACTAATGTCCTTGATCAATTCTAAAAGAAACCTGATGAAGCCGTATAGGCGAAACGTTGTGAAGTTATAAAGTTAACGATATATTTTGGTTTTGCACATGTTTGGTGGTTATTTTCCTTTTCTTGATAAATTGTGGACTTCTTGAGGGAGAGTTTTTGAAGAAAATATTTTAGCTATTGTCGTATCGGGATTGTGTTCGTTTGCATGACTGCGCATTAGTAATTTTCTCAAATATTATCAAAGGTATCTACTTGAAACTCTACTATCATTAACAAGAAAGTTGAGCGTCCAGAACTTAGGCAGTCCTCTTGTTTAAATGCAGTTTTAACTGATGACAAAACAACCCAACGACCTTGTATTGAACCATGCAGTGTATTTTTTTGCATTTAAATTGGCTTTAGATTACATATTCATTTCATTCCCAATTAAATAGCAATTAGATGTCAATATTCCTGGAGACTTTAATACTTTTGAAGCCCCCTTGAGATGCATTTGTTGGTATTATTCAAATCCTAGTTGAGTCTAGCAGACAACAAGTGCAGACATCAAGTAAACTTTGCCGCAGTAATTTAATACTCTGTAACCTTTCTTTGAATTTTTGCTGTAGGTTTTAAACATTGTTAAGATTTATTAAGTGCAGACTGCAAGTCTTATAAGGAAATTCTAAACAGTCTGTGATGTAAGAGATTGTCTGTTTTGGAGTATGGTTAAAATGTTTCTCAAAATTTAATTCGAGGTGAGTTTCGTTTTGGTGCAACTGAATTTGAAATATTTTTCAAAATCTTGGGATTGTACTTTTTACGAAAGATTATTTGAATATTTTTAGTAATTTAGACGTATTGAATTCACAAATTATTAATTATTGTTTAATTCATTAAGCCTGAACTCTTCTCATGTGTCACTATAATCGCATTCTACTTTTGTTAAATTGTCTCTAAAAAAAATCAATTAAATTTTCTCATATCCGATTAATTGAAATTAAAGCCTGGATGCTATGTCAAAAATTGCCTTAATTTAAATTGCTCAAAATTTCTGTAGACATTCGGAGGTCACATACATTTGGTGGTTCCTATAGTATTTGACAAGTTCCTTGTTTTGATGTTCCTCGTATTGTATTGATTGGGGCCATGGTCTCGTTCACTCATCAATGATGCCATGTTATTTGTTTCCGATTCTCAGCTTGTGTAGAAATTCTCGTAAATGCTCCCTTTTTTGAGCCTGATGAATTGCTGCGTGATTTAAGAGATGGGGGACATTTTTTTCGATTAGGGGTCTTGAAGCGAGGGTCGATGATTACAATGGAATGTGCGGTGTTCTAGAATTAGGGAATTTGTGTCAGTGCAGGAAGGAAGGAAATGGGAATGAAGCATGTTTGGGAGTATTATAACAGGGAGTAGATTATTTGTGCGGAATATGGATGGACGTGGGTCTTGAGGGACTGGTACAATTTGAAAGGAATATGGATGGAAAAGGGTCTTAAGGGACCTGGTGAGGGAATACTAGTACATTATTTCCAAGAAATATGGATGGACAAAGGTCTTGAGGGACCTCGATCAGATTGTGTGGGAATTTTTCAAGAGACGTTTTTAGGGATTTTTGTGAAAATGCAGATACTGTGATAAGTTTCAAGTTGCATTTAATGATGACTTCAAAGGCTTGACTTGGATATATGATCATTATAGTGTTACTGTTGAATCCCAGCGTAAGAGAATACAGTGTTAATGGAATACTCATGTGTGTGTTAATTCTATTGTTTATGTGTTCTAGTGATTTTATTCCATTAATGTACTGGAAATAATTTAATGCTTTTTGTTGTGCTAATGAATAAAAAAATTTATTTGATATGGGAAAGCAGGTATAGTTTTACGTTTAACGGCTTTGTTAGGCGCTATTATATAACTCTGATTGCTTGAAATTAATGACCTTTAATGAAGTGTTGCATCCGACATTTGTGTCAATATAATGCCTCCTGTTTTTCAGGATTTAACTTTCATATTGATGGCTATGTTTTGATTCAATGGAGTTACTGGTTGTATTTTTAGGTTATTCTATGGACTATATAGTCAAGTCACATAGTCCTTGCTGTGTTTCCCCGAGGAAGTTATGGGTTTGTTCCTCTTAGATACTGGTTTTGGGTTACAATAATGATCGACCCATTAGGTTTTGAATTTGAGGTTTTGCGTTTGACCATATGGTTGTGGGTTTGACCATGTGGTAGTGCGTTGGACCCATACGGTTGTGGGTTGGACTCCCTTTGAAGTTGTGGCTTTGTTCCCCTTAAAATTCTGGTGGTGTATTTGACCCTTAAATGTGTGGTTTTGATCGGTACAAAGCCTTAAAAATACTAACCTTCCTAAATAGTAACTTTGCACTCACATGTAACTGAAGTTTCTGGTTTAACGACGAGTGTCAGAGCGATATAGATGACCTGCGTTATACTGCTATCAGAAATGTATCTTCCTAGAAATAGAGTAGTCTAATAACTGTCGATCACATTGTTATGTGAGATAATTATATTTACTGCCTGTCACTTGAGTGGCATATATAAGTATTAGATATACTCTAGTACGTCTACATATATTGATACTTGTTGCCGTGGTAACTGAATCCCCTATTGGAAATATATCATTTTTGTTTTTGACGAATTGAACTATTTATGGATGGAGTCTTTTTCTGTTTTACATGAATAATGATGGTGATAATGTATAGGATTTATTTATAAGGTCTAAAACATTATAAGGCACTAGGTTTCAAGTTGTCAGAAAGTAATCTATATGAAGAAAATGTTGTGCAGCGACCATGTATTAAACCACATCGGATATGATGTATGTCACAGGAACTCAACAGTTATCCATGTTTGCTATGAGTTGGCAAAAGTGGGAACTAGTTTTTGTAACGTCATATCAGTAATTCTGTTAAAATTGCCACTGAAAATGTCCACTGCGCAGTAGCAATAACTTCTCTTTATTTTTAGTTCTTCAAGATTTAACAATCAAGGGTAACGTTGATAAAAAAAATATTTAAAAAGATTTTTTTTTTACTAGACTGTCAATGATACAGTTACCTGTCGTAACAATAAGGACAAGATGTGAAACCATGTGCTTGTGGTTCATTATACACGGATACCATTGTTAGCAGTGTTTCTTGGAGTTAAAACCTTATTATACCCTGAGATACCAAGTACTTGGGGGCTATAATATCGGAGTCATGCTTGAGGTTGGTGGGTTGCTTGCTTCCTTACTTGCTTTGTTGGTTGGTTGTCTGCCCTAATTCTCTGTGACCTTAGTTAGATTTCAATTAAACATTTCATGACTGATCAGTACTCAGTTTAAATATTTGTAAGGTATTGAATATAAATTCTGATGTATTGGAAGTTCAACCAGGCTTAGATGTTGCTTCAAAAGCATCCTGAAAATGATCAGTGTCTTAAAATTCACCAGACATGACAAAAACCAATTTCATTATAGCAGTAATGCATTCAATTGGAATTGATGTAAAACAGCCAGACTTTAAAAGACTGGATGACTTTGATGGATTGACAGTATGTGCATGTACAAGTCTGTATAATCATTATGAAAGGTCCATACAGGGAAATCAATATAATGACATAATTCATTGTCTGGTTGGCATTCTTTAGGAATATTCTTTTTTTATTTTATGATTGTCGGTGTAATAAGATCATACTTCAGTACATGCGGTAATCTCCCACTGCAATTATTTGTGACTTTCTAACAGAAAATATGTTATTTTATGAGTTATCTCCCTTTGATATACTCTAACAACAAGTAAGATGATTTCATTCAGATTATCTCCCTTTGATACTCTCTTACTACAAGTAGGATGATTTCATTCAGATTATCTCCCTTTGATACTCTCTTACTACAAGTAGGATGATTTCATTCAGATTATCTCCCTTTGCTACTCTCTAACTGCCAGTAGGATGATTCCATTCAGATTATCTCCCTTTGCTATTCTCTAACAGCAAGTAGGATGATTTCATTCAGATTATCTACCTTTGACACTCTCTAACAGCTAGTAGGAGGATGTCATTCAGATGATCTCCCTTTGAAACACTAACAGCAAGTAGGATGATTTCATTCAGATGATCTCCCTTTGAAACACTCTAACAGCAAGTAGGTTGACTTCATTCAGATTATCTCCCTTTGATACTCTAACAGCAAGTAGGATGATTTCATTCAGATTATCTCCCATTGATACTCTCTAACAGCATGGAGGATGTTTTCATTCAGATTATCTCCCTTTGTGGACTCAGGTTCACTAAGATGTCAATCAGCTGTTGGACTTGGTACTCATTGGAATCTGATTGTTTGTCTTCAATTATCATACATCAAGGACTAAGTACCTATATTGTGCTACCTCAAAGTTTTTATAAGGGAAACAATCTTTAAAAATAAAGAAATGTGTAATTACTTAAAACGTTTAGGTCAAGCATAGCCCATAAAAGTGCAAGCACTTATTTCTAATGGGGTCCTAAATCTAATATTTTGTCATAGATTCTGACAATATTTCTAACATTTTATCCTATGTCTAGGCATAATGACTTGTTGATGATTGGTGGTGTTGTTAAGATGCCAGTGTATAAATAACTCATAATGGGTGTGTTCTTAGGATGGTTGTACATAATTTGCTTGCATCAGCATATTATATTATTATAAGCAATAAGCAAACTAATTATTTATCAATTATTGGAGTAATTAGTGTGAAATACACATCATGCCTGGAGAACACAAACATTCTGCTTCATTATGTGCATTTGTGAATTATTGTGTGCTCATTTTATGATTCTGATGTCTGAAGCAGTCAAGGTAGTAGACTGCCATCAATCTTTATTGCTTGTATTATAGTTAAATTGCACCCAGTTGGTGAAATATATGTAAAATGTTTGGCATTATTATTAAGTTTGATGATAGCATAAAAACTCAGTTTTGCAGATGTAATTTAATATTATGGGCCTACATGCAGTGTTTAACGTTATTCCTGGTTTGTTCTTTAAGCCTTATTAACTGCTAAATTAGTGTACTTTTGGTTAAAACTTTATTCACCATAAAAGTTTAAATCCTGCATTTTTCTTATCTCTTTGATTGTGCAGAAATCATTTTATCTTCAATGTGGCTTCATTGTGTACATGTGTTTTAATGATTTCACTATAATGAGTTGCTGCAACTGATACTGTTGCCAGGTTGTCTGGTGGTACTTTATCTACAAGGTGCTGTGTTGTATGGTCAGTATTGGAGAACATCTGGAATTTTTGGCACTTCTTGTCTCTTGTCAGCAGGGGCTTTATTCACCAATGTTGTAAGTCTAAAACACAGACTTAGACTTAACATTGTCAAATGTTCTATACGCTCTCAAGTTGTTATAAGTGTACCGATTTTGATATAAATCGGTATACATGTTCAGTGGGTAACAACAAATAGTCAGACAAAATGACTCATGGTTGAATCTAATTTCAACGAAATGGCAGTGGTTATGAATAATGACACTTTTAGGTCTAAGTCTGAATTTTAGACTTACAATGTTGGTGAATAAGGCGAGACTGTACATTTACTGCATCATACGTTCAGGTAACTGGAATAAAAGACACTGTGGGATAATAATTCACATGACCCCTGTTGGTTGAAGTGTGATTTGGTGCCTTTGTGCAGTGCTATTACAGTTCAGGGGTGGTATTCACAAAAAGTCTTAAGTGAAAACTTAGAATTTTCTAGAAATCTCAAATTTTACTTAAGTGTATCAGCTAAACAGGAAAATCAAAATTAAAAATTATTTATATTGTTTAGGAGCAGTATGTAAAGGGCTACAATGATCACATAGAAAACATGGGTTATTCTTTGTTTCTTGGAAAATATGCCCAACTCAATATTTTGACTTAAGTAAAAATATTTAAGATTTCACTTAAGATGCTTTGTGAATACCACCCCTGATTAGCTAACAGCATATATGTATCATTGTTAATAACACATGGATGTTATAACATTTATGATGTCATATGAAATTAATCAGTATATGGTACTCAATTTGATATACATATGTATATAAATACTTTTTTGTTGATATTTCATGTGAAAATACATAAAATTCTAGGCAACAAATGAAATGCACTTTAGATATGATTGTCTTGAGTGACAAGAAGTATTTGGTTAAGTGACATTTAAATGTTTTTGGATTTAATTTTCCAGTTTAGATTCAGGATTGCTATTAAGGAAGTGTCATTTTTGCAAAGAGGAGAATACAACAGATTTATTAAGTTAATTAACAACATTGTTTATAATTTTATCAGCTATTGACCTTTTTAGATGTCATCTATTTGAGGTCTGTAGTATAACATTCAGGCAATGTAACTTAAAACTTTTGCATTCTCTCTTTTAAAGAGGCGTTCCCGATAACTTTGATCGTTTAAATCGATTCAGGAATAGCATACATTAAATGACAATCATTTTTGCTTAAACTCCTCAAATTTTCAACAAAAAGCTCACGCTAATTACCGAGAAAAGAATGAAAACATATTTCCGTAACGAGCCAAAATAGTCATGAGTTGTTTCCCTTTGACCACATAATAATAAATTGCTGGAAGCGATCAATTATTATTGGTGATTTAAATATATATTTGACATTATAGAGACAAATTTGCACACAATTTCTTCTGACAAATTATGATATTTGATAGTGCTTTGTTCATTTAGCTCATTTAATGTGATGGTAGAGAAAAATATGCTAGTTATAGGGAATGCCTCTTTTAAGGAAACAGATTCTTCAAAAATCTGCTGTGAAAAGAGCCAATATAACTTGAGAAAAATGGAGAGAAATTAAAACTTTCTTCTCAACAAAAAAATAAAAGTTCAACCTATTTACTGCAACATTCTTAGCTGATCTTATATGTATTACATAAGTTTTTATGATATATGTTTTCCCCTATTGACCCATATTCCTTTAAGGTACTTCATGTTGGTACTTTTATTTATTTGTGGTAATTAATTTAAGCATCTTGAAATTAAAGTGTTTTTAAGTTTTGAATTTCTCTCGACAAATGACAGCGGTTCGGTATATAAATTAAATAACAAGCTCCAACGTGTTTGAGAGAGTATCGAACAATTTTGTTAAAGGCTCAGTAAAAAATATTTTGTATGGGTACCCATGTTATAGTATAGCTTGGAGTATTTGACCTGATCCTGACCTTTATACATGAATATATTACCAGGTTCTTGCATAAAATTTATGAAATTCTGTAAGAAAATTGTGTGATGCAAGTCCTCCAGGTTTTGTGTTTGTATTTACACATTGAGAATCTTGGTGATACTCCCCGCTCATGAAAACCTTGTCATTATCAGCTGTTAAATTATGACAATTGAAGATTGAGGATCATGTCAAATTCTCCAGATTTGATTGGACTGTGTGTTAGATAAAGGGAGTCAACTCTTGTGATGTTGATGTCATCAGATTGTAACATAAGAGTTATCTCTTGTCTGATTAACTTTATGTTTGCGTCAAAAGTATATTAGCCTTGCTGAACCCTCAACATGTTGAAAATTTGCTTCATTAAGTTACAATATTGATAATAATTTTATAGAACAAACCTTTATGATCAATGATGGAGGGGCATTTTCCCGAAAAACATATTACATGGAAATTGTGCTTTAAAAAAAAAGAATTATAAAAATTGATAAAAAAATCTTTCCTTGAACTTAAGGCACATGTGATAAATGATGCCGGTTTTGGACATGTGTAATTAAAGTGGCTTTTCATGTTTAATTAAAATATTTGGATATCTAATTACTTGTTTGGTAAATAATTAAGTAAATTAAATTGTTGATAATTCAATGACCTTGACCTTGTGATGGGAAACTTTGCCCGGCATGTCGTTATCATGTTACATATGTAAATACAGGTTATGTACATCGTCATGACATCCTGCTGTAAATTACAGATTCTGTCAAAGCAGGATGGTAGGTATTTGCATAAATAATTGCATGGACACGGTGAGTTTTAAGTTTAGATATTCAATTGAAATCCATGATTACTGATTTTTTGGTTTTCTTGAAGTTTCATGAGAAAGTGAAGTCTGTTGCTCTTTATGTATGTTAACTCAAGGTTATATACAATATACAAAAATTATAAAAAGGATAAACCATTTCATGAATTTGATGTGCACATGTCAAGTGCAATTAAACTTGTGTTGCATCGTGTTTAATGTGCAACAACAGTTCACATATCTTCTGCATGTAATATGAAGATAAAACAATGAAAATATCCATTCACAAAAAACTTTTATTCTCATGTTTGTTGTCATGGTAGTTTCAAAGTTTTTGTAAATTTTCCATTTTTGTCTAAAATGAAATACCTTAAACCAAGAAATTATTTTACGCTATTTAATTTCACAGAGTTCGCTAGTGGTAGAATTTCGCGAAAGTGCTAAAAAATTAATTAATATGGATATAGGGGAAATTTGTAGTCGATAATATGCGAATAGTATTAGCGAAAGTTAATTGGTTCACAGTATGTTAAATCAAGGTTTTGTAAAATTATAATAATTCAATGACCGATAGTAATGATGTGGTTTGCCTGGTCAACGAATTCTTTGTGGTAGAATTTCGCAAATGTGCTAAAAATATCAATATGGACATTGCAGGAAACTTAAAACGCAAAAATTAATTGGTTTACAGTTTACATGTGGTAAACATATGGTATTTTGTACGATTCAGACATTTTGTGTCATGTGATTAATCAGTGCTGACAAGTTTTTAATGGGCTGATTTGGATAAAGTTTGTTATATCTGTCAAAACTGGAGAGTGTAAACATTTGTTTGGTTGGATGTATAAATGGTAAATATGGTCTGCAGTTGTTTACTTCTTATAGTTATATACATATTCTAATTTGTTTTCTTCAATTTAAAGTATTTTGCATGATAATTAAATACCGAGTTATATAGTGTTATGTTGATACCTGGGGCCTTATTCACCAACGTTGTAAGTCTAAAACTCAGACTTAGACTTAACATTACCAAATGTTCTATTTGCTCTCATGTTGTTATAAATGTACCGATTTTGATATAAATTGATGTGTATGTTCAGTTGGTAACAACATGTGATCAGATAAAAGTTTCACATAGTTAAATCAAATTTCAAAGAAATGACAGTGATCATAAATTTTGCCAATTTTGAGTCTAAGTCTGAATTTCAGTCTTACAACGTTGGTGAATAAGGCCCCTGGAATATAACAAAGGTACAGTACATGTAGTTATGTGCATCATGACTCAAATTGATGGACTTTTAAAAGGGGCAATCAATGTGATGTGAAGATATTGTGTAGGCTTGTCAGTCATCCATGCAAGATTTATTTCGGTAATAAACCAGTGAGATTTGGGACTTTCTTCCGACATAATCCTGAGACTAGGTCCATGGATCCTGGACCAGCATATTACTGCATCATACTACTCTAAACATGAAGCAAGTTCCCTTAGTAACATGCAGCTACACCAGAGTACCTGTTATGATGACTTCACAATATGATGCAGTTTATGGTTCATCAGTTAGATTCTCAATCCACTAGACAACTTTGTCTAGGACTTACAGTCATATACCAATAGTTCTTTTTAATATTGATCTTATTGAATTGGAGATTAAGGTAAGCCAATCAAATTGCCTATAATTGCTGAGCATGAGTTTAATATGGTGTGGTCTGATTGGTTCAATGTCTTTATCCTTAATTAGTCCAGTAAGATCAATATTGAATACCGACCCAGCCGGTTAACTGAAGGTGACAAATTACAAATTATGACGACATTTCAATATTTATTTAATCAGTTTATATATGGTAGCAAACTAGCATATCTATTGTGTTATCAATGTAACTACATGTTAATCTCCAACAGTCGGAATTTAGTAAAACAGTGTGAGTGATTAGATACGAAATATGCGTGCAACATACATAATGCATTGTTATGCAATGTAAAATCATTTAATTTCAATGGGACAAACTTTTGTGGTTTTGGCAAACTTAGAGACTATTTGTGTTGCTGTGCCTTAAAATCAAACGTTGAACTAATCAAGACATGATTCTGGGTATAAATTGTTCAATTTCTCTGCCTACTTTGTCTCACATTCAAGCATCATTGATTGTGTTTGATTGTGTTCAGTAATCCTGTGTGATAGTTCCTGGATTAAATTTTATGTTACACTGCATCATCCCATTGCAAACCATCAAATTGAAATTCTTCTTTGCTGATTTCTTCAAGGTCAATTACGTCATGTCAAGGAAGTTTTAATACAATGTTTGTGAAATAACTGTTATAACATTGCTACAAGGGAAGTAATTCTTAGTATCGTTTGGAGACTCTACTTTGAGCAACAATTCTCCAAGGGAAGTAACTCTTGACAGCATTTTGGATGTTTTATACCATTGATTGGTTCAGGGGAAGTAACTCTTGGTGACAATTTGGATGTTTAATACCATTGATAGGTTCAGGGGAAGTAACTCTTGGCGACAATTTGGATGTTTTATACCATTGATAGGTTCAGGGGAAGTAACTCTTGGTGACAATTTGGATGTTTTATACCATTGATAGGTTCAGGGGAAGTAACTTTTGGTGACAATTTGGATGTTTTATACCATTGATAGGTTCAGGGGATGTAACTCTTGGTGACAATTTGGATGTTTTATACCATTGATAGGTTCAGGGGAAGTAACTGTTGTTGACAATTTGGATGTTTTATAGCATTTATTACTTCAGGGGAGGCAACTCTTGGTGATATTTGGAACTTTTATAAATATTTCTGTTTTAGTGAAATAACAATTCATTTTGTTATTGACTAAATTTGAATAAAAGGCTAGGGTTTACTCTGATTCAGGCTATATTTTGTAATATGTTTGTTAGCATGTTTTGTGAATCATTTCGAAAATTACGAATATCGAAAATTACATTTTGTATTTTGTAACATACGGTATGACAGCATTACTAATTATTACCTTATTATACCGCATACATATAAAATGGGCATAGTCTCATCTCAAACTATATAATATTATTCTATATTCTTGAACCTTTTATACCTTACTATCATACGACTTGATCTAATACTCAGGAGAAATTTGAATTAAATTTGTGAAGTTAAGCAAAAATTAGAATGTCACAAATAAATAGATTTAGTCTGTAATTAATTGAAAATGTCTGTCTGGATTAATTTGAAATTTCTCCAGTGTGTAAAGATTTTAATTAAATCCTTGATACGACTTTATATCTATGTCTGTCTGGTTACAGAGGTGACTGAATTAGAAATTTCTGAATTTATTGTCAATGCTATACATTTGTATATGCTGAATTGAATGCAATTTGCATATTTAGCGCTACTGTAACAGCACTTTAACCTGCCTCATTGTCATAACTATGGTGATGGGCAGTTACAACAATGTTGCGCCACATATTTGAGAAGCAAATTTGAATTTGATTCTGAGGTATCATTTAATTATGGCCCTGACAGTAATCCATACTATAGTAATTTTGTGCCTCTTGTCCAAAAAATGAATTTGAGTTTTGATGGGTTCATCATTTTAGGGCTTTGATAGTAAATCCATGATGACATAAGCTTTGGGAATACTGTTTTGAATAAGTGATGTTTTCCAGCTTTTACATGTTTATTATACAAGTAGAAGGGAGAAAAGTGTGCATATATGATTCATTATGAAGGGAGGTAATCCAGTAAAAATAATAAATTGCTTTTAAATTCATTTTGTGTTGTCTCCCTTCTTCATGATGAATTTATTATTTAGAGTGTTCAAGGGAAATTTCTGTGAGTTGGTGCTGGTGAACTATTTATTTATTGTTTGCCAGTAGTCAAAGCTTTTCTGGAAGCTTCCATTTCTATATAATGTTAATAGGAAAGCTATAATTTCGTTAAATCATTGCAAAAAATAACTGTTCGGCACCCGACAGAACACCAGAATTGTGCTAAGACTGTTGCACAGATAAGTTCTGTGATGAGGGCACTGGTTTTATTCTTCTGTGACTTTTTGGTTTAAGTTCTGTCCATGTTTAAAATACGTTTGGTAAACTGTTAATTGTAGGCCAACTGTTATGCTTATAAATCACTGGACACCTGTAAAATGGCTTGATTTCTAACAACTCAACAATCTTTTTGCACTGGCTTTATTATACTGTCTGGGATAGTGTCTTTATAAATACTGTGGTTTTAATTATTGCAAGTTGTATTGTGAAATTGGTGTTCAATTCGTGAAATTGGAGATTATTAAACTGTCTGTGTGCATTCAGTCAGACTTTAGTTCATTTCTGTCAAAGTCTTCATGTAGGGTTTACAGAAACAATAAGTACTGTTGGGTTGTGAAATCATGTTTTTAGAGTGTCAACAATTGATTTGGCAAAGTCAGACATAAATTATTTATGGCTCTATTCTTCCCATTTCCAATTTAATGGGGTGTTCATTTAATTATTCCGAGCAATATACTGATGTCATTTGCTGTCATGGCTGTCGGGTCGCTGTCTGAGAATATCGTTCTACTGGTGGTGTGGTTTGATTAAAACTCCTCTATTGTTATTGATTGATAAGAATATGAAGAATATTGATGGTTTTAGAACAGGATTCATCTTTTTATTGCTAATTTGTTAAAATTTATGCCCGTTTGCTTTTGATGAAGTTTTGATAGAAGATGTTTACCTAAGCAGTGAGCACCTGTCTTACAGTGTGTTATATTAGCCGTCTGGCTTGCAAATGGTTATTTTTTCTTAGAATTTTAACAAGTTTTTATCTTACTTGTTAATTATGTGCTGCATCTGGTTAATTATAGGAACTGTTCTAAATGTTTTAGAGTATGAACAGAGTTGACATACATTGAGTTAGTGGGTTTGTAAGGAAATGTGGAAAAAGTGAGTGACCTTGACAGTTTCCTAAAAGGTGGAAATATAATAGATTATATTCACGATGGAATTATGACTGTTAAATGATGACGATGGACAGGTAAGGGTGGCGCCCTCTATGTATCGAGGATGTGTTTTCTGTAAGATGCGAGATGCCATCTTTGGTTGTATGGGAGGGCAGCCAGATAAAACTGAAGAGTTGCCTAAGGGAGGGAACTCTGAGAGAAAGTTTGTATTTGATACAAAAGGACTCAGAACTGACAAAAAGTCATCTAGTACACAAACTAAACGTTCAACAGGAAGGAAATCTGATAAACCACCTGTTAAAACAGGCATTGTGAAAGGAACACATTCTCAAGGTCATTTGCTCAAAGGTCAAGGACACCAGAAGGAAGGAGGTCAAACTCAAGGACATAAGACTGGAAGGTCACAACCTGTACCTGTGTTTACGAAGGTCAAGTACAGGTCGTATCCAAGGGGAGATGATTACTATAGTTACCAGGGAAAATATGAAACAGGTCATTATAATGCTAGATACTGTAGATTCTTTGAAAGACAGTACCAAAGGGATTTATTAAGGAGACAGGCTGAGCGTTTGCCTCTCTTGGAGTATACATACAAGAACGGGCGCCCGATACGGGGAATACTTAAGAAACCCCAGTTTGTGCGTACTCCTCGGATGGATGAACTTATTTTTGTAGAGGTAGGCACTGTGTGGTGTTGCATGCAATGAACCTAAATGTGATTGTGAGCCTTCACCATTGATTTATAAATTATTTCGTTTTGCATGTGACATACTGTTAGCACACATTCTGATAGCTGCATTTTCTGCAACAATGTTGGCATCTCTTGCAGGCTGCATGCCTATATATGGTGTCATGTATTGTAATCATTTGGGAACGAGATGTCTGATATTGATATGTTATCTATCTATGTTTATTCCTGTTGGTGGCTCCCACATGATATATGTTATCTATCCAAATATGTCAATTCCTACTGGTGGCTAGCTCCCCCTCGATAGATTAATCTTTAATGAAGCCATAAAAGCATTTTAATGTGCTTGCTCTTGGAAACTGAGGGTGATAACTTACATTAAGATGTCATATTGCTGCTACTGTATGTTATACCAATATGATGGAAGCGTACTGTGTGTGTGTACGATGATGTTTTTATCGATGGGTCATAGAAGTGTAACAGTTCCTTGAACAGTGTTGAGCTTCTGGGGAAGCACTGAGAGATCATAGAAATAAGCCTTCCCTAGTAGGATTAACAGAAAACCAGACAGGGAATGCAAAATAGAAAATGGGACAGGGAAGGCAAAATAGAAAATGGGACAGAGAAAGCAAAATAGAAAATGGGACAGGGAAGGCATTATAAAAGAAAATCAAACAGGGAAGGCAAAACAGAAAATGGGACGGGAAAGGCATAATAGATTATCAGACAGGAAAAACAAAATGGGACAGGGAAGGCAAAATAAAAAATCAGACAGGGAAGGCAAAATGGGACAGGGAAGGCAAAAAAGAAAATCGGACAGGGAAGGCAAAATAGAAATTGGACAGGGAAGGCAAAATAGAAAATTGGACAGGGAAGGCATTATTAAAGAAAATCAGACAGGTAAGACAGCACTCAACTTAAACAGCCGAGCGCAGAAAACATGAACACATGACAGACCACTATTACATGACCCTTTGAGTACCCAACACACAATTGAATGAGAACATGAACTTATCCGCTAAATCAGGGGCGTATTTAGGTGGGGGGCTAGGGGGCTTGAGCCCCCCCAGCTGGCTGGCCAGATACGATTTTATAAAAAAATGAGCCCCCTAAAATTTATAACTTATCCACTTTATGCACATTTCTTGTTTACTAGCCCCCCAATAAACAACGAGGGTCAGTGTGATTTAGCCCCAAATCATAAACTTGACAGTTTATAGTCTAGGTAAACTACATGCTTCATTGATTGCAGGTGATAAATCACACTATCTGATTGGCTAAAGGAGAAACATTCGACTAATGAAATTCCCTGAAATATATAGCCACAGGCATAAGAAATTATATTAAAAAATATGTGTACACAAATTATTGACAACCCTCATTTTTTCTGTCATTACTGAAAGTAATGGGATTTAGAAACTCTGAATGTTGTGATATAATTTCTTCTATAATAACTATCCTATAAAATTATGTGGTTTAGTTGATGGTGATTTTTTTAATTTATAAAATTTGCAATTTATTACTAATTAACAAAATACAGAAATGTTGACACAAATTTTTGAACTTCGTACGTCGAAACACTGTCAATAACTTTGAGATTATTCATGATTTGTATTGCAACACAACGATGGTTATATAGCAGGAAATCGCACCAATTCAATTTGCCACTTAAATTTTTTTCGACCACGGGAGCCCTCCCAAGTTAAGCCCTCCCCCTGAAGACTGATTTTTGTTTTGTTCGCAAAAAGCAGACTGACTAAGATAAGGGTAGATAGATAGAGATTAAGTTTTCCACAACAAGAGGATCGATACAACCCTATATTAGATTCATAACCTTTTCTAGATGAACTTTCTGACCAATCAGTTTTACGAACATTTGTCCAAATTCTTACTTCTTGAGTTTTATACATTAAAGTTCATACATTTAATCATTTTCACAAAATTTGTTGTCTTTAATGTTAAAGTATTGCATGTTCATTCGTCAATCATAACAGTGGTTAGATAACACAAAGACCTAAATTACTGTAATTTAGGTCTTTAAATAACAGGAAATTGCACCAATTCAGTGGGCCCTTAAAAAATTTCGCCCACGGGAGGGAACACCCCTCCCGGAACCCTCCCCAAGTTGAGCCCCCCCTCTGAAAATTTTCTGGATACGCCCCTGTAAATGTCCAAGTCATTGTAATGTGAGTCTTGTGACATCATCATGTGACATCATCATGTGACACCATCATACGTTTCTCATGTGCCATGTTGTATGCTTTACTCCATACAACATAGAACAATAGCTCTAATTGATAGAGATGAACTGGTGTTTGTTGCCTGAGCAAAGCACTTCGTAGCGCTTTCCATGGGAGGTCATCCATGCCTTCAATATTTAATCGAACAGCCTTGGGTTACTCTAAATGAAGGCGCTTGGAAGTGCTTTGCTTAGGCGATGGACACCTGCATTGTGTACACAACCAACTTGTGCAGCTTTTGGGAGAAATGTCAAGAATAATCTCCCTTGATAACGTGTCTGGATTAGTCCATTTCTGTTATTGGATTGTCTCCCCTCTTTTGGACATAAATTGATGATTCATAGACATGTGACAGTGATGTCCCATTATACGATTCAGGGTCAAGGGTTAGGGGGGTTTGAAAAATAATGCATTTTGTGATCTAGTTTTATACTATACCGGTACTCATTTTCTTCAGGAAATTGATTATGTGTTTGCAATCTGATATCATAATGTATTAATATTAATTCCATGGAATGTGCAATAACTCTTAGACAATCGACATTCAAACCGTGGTTCACATTACACAAAGATGCTAAAAGGTTTCCCGGTCTCTAAGTAAGGATATAGTCTGTGTTCTAATACACTGGAATCTTATATATTAACATCCTTTAATGTACTATACCGCATTTCCTCGTATTAGGCCCCCCCCTCTAATTAATGCCCCCCCCTTCCATTTTTGCATACGATAGGCAAAAAAACAACTAAGTCCGGTATTTTTAAGAAGGGAAGTAATTCGTACTGGTTAAGGTAACGTCTAAGTGCCGTAATGTACGGTATCGTTCCGTTGGGGGTGTTTATATGAGGTCGGACTGTGTATGGAATTATTTTTTCATAAAATGCATTGTATCGCCCCCGGGGGCGATAAAACGAGGTAATACGGTATATATAATCCTCTCTGTTGTAAGTAAAATATATCTTTCTTAAAATGTCTGGTACCTAGTTACTGTGAGTGTCATTATATTACGTGACAGAGAACGGGAACCGATCTGACTCAATTACATTTAAAAGATCTCAGAGGAAAATATCGACATCTACTGACACAATTCTTCGTATTTCCTTGTTTGGTGATCAAGAGTTCTTTATTACCAATTGTCGCAGAATGCAACAGAGAACTCATGTTTATTATGGACTTCACTTGCGTAATTTTGATGTTTTATCAAGAGAGTTTTGAAACACATTTCAGCAACGTGCACATTCAGTGATTACTTGTCAGGAAATTTAACTTTTAAGTATCATTAAAGTAACGTGTTTAGTGATTACCTTTCTGGAAATTTAATTAACTTTTAATTGGATATAATTAAGCCTTTAATTGTGTTTAATTGCCTTCAAATCAAGCATGTGTCAGGTAATTTAGATTCAATACTGAAAATGATAAGTCAGGTAAATAAAGTTAGATTAGATATTGAAAACGATGGGTAGGGTATATATGAGATTTATTACTAAAAATGATGACTAATGTAAATGAGATTTAATACTAAAAATGATGACAAGAGGTAAATGAGATTTTATACTGAAAATGATGACTGGTGTAATTGAGGTTTTATACTGAAAATGATGACTGATGTAAATGAGATTTCATACTGAAAATGATGACTGATTTAAATGAGACTTAATACTGAAAATGATGACCGAGGTAAATTAGATTTTATACTGAAAATGATGACTGGTGTAATTGAGGTTTTATACTGAAAATGATGACTGATGTAAATGAGATTTCATACTGAAAATGTTGACTGATTTAAATGAGATTTAATACTGAAAATGATGACTGATTTAAATGAGATTTAATACTGAAAATGATGACTGATGTAAATGAGATTTTATACTGAAAATGATGACTGGGGTAAATGAGATGTAATACTAAAAATAATGAGTTGGTAAATTAGAGTTAATTCTACTGAAAGTGATGTGACATATAATTAAATGATGAGTTTATAAGAATCTTTCTGGCTATTTTTGCTATTTATTTTTCTTTTCTCCTGTGACATTAGGAGCCTGTTATAGTTGAGTGTCTATAATGATGCGAAACTCTTAGGTAGTTCAATACTATTTTGAGACACTGTCAGAATCCATGGCTTTATGTATTTACCAGTTGTTGTCAGATATTGTACAACAGCATAGTTACACCATTCAAATTGAAATTTTATGATACAGAGAATTTTCAGTCTATCATTTTGTACTTCTATTCCAATGTTTTTGGAAAAAAATTATGAAAATGATCAAAGCACTGGAAGTATTACTTTTATTGACCAACTGCGATTTTCTAATTTGCGTGATCTTTTTGTACATTTGGAACAAATTCATGAATAATCAAAGCACTGGAAGTACTGCTTTTATTGAGCGACTGTGATTTTGTAATGTGCGTGATAGGTAATTGCTCAGCTTTGTCTAGGTAAACATATCCAACTGTCATTTTGCTGCGACTCAAAGGGATATGATTAGTTATGATAGAATGCCACTACTTTTCTGACACTTTTGTACAATTATAAATAATTATTTAGTCTGAAAAGATCTTATTTCTAAATTACACCCAGCTAAGGCAGTTGTAAGAAAATTGGCAGCTCAGCTAGACGTCAGTTTTGCATGCAAATTCTTGAGAAAGTATTGGCTTTCATTATAATGGTTATATTTCTTTGGTTACGTGTCTACGGTCTTTTCTTTTTCTTTCATTAAGGGGAAATATTGCAGCCACCAGTACACGACAGTGGAGTTTTTGTTGACGGCCTGTCAAACAAATTCAGATTAATCCTGACTAGCAACTTAATTGCATGTCTGTAGCTATGAGACATTGTGTTGATACGCATTTTATAATGAAATTATAAATCAACAAAAGCTCGCCAAATAATCATCTAGTGTTTTTAATCAATTTCCTTTCTAAAGTCAAATGGTTGTTGGATTACGCGGGTTCCAGTCAATGTAAACTGACACAATGCAAACCTCACAGCTCAAGCTTGGTTTTTCAAAACTGTCAAAGCCTGTTTTCACATACTGTGCAAGCTTGGTTTCTCTAAATTTTCCAAGCCTGGTTTCTTAAAATTGTCAAAGCTGACTTTTTGGCTAGGAAGCAAGTGTATAAGAATTGTTTCAATTTCAAGCAATATTTAAATTGGAAAGTTTATGCTGGTAGCTAAATTTCAACAAAATCCATAAAAACAAATGTCATAAATTGTGTGATACAAATAATTTCTATTCTTTACCTAGAACTTGGCACGATACCAAAACGTAAAGCTTCAGGGACTTGTCAACTGATTTACAACAAAATTTAATTGTAGCAAATTTCCTGAAGTAGAATTGATATTGATTTAAATTAATTTGACAATTCTGCAGCTGATTTTGTGCAAAAACAAATGCACATAAAATGTTTGCACATACATTTTGTATCTTATTGTATTAAACTTTCAGAGTAAAATAATTGATTTTGCTAAATATGTCATATCTTCAACGTTCATAGCTCTGTTGGTTATTAAAATATTGTTTATGACGAATCCAGGGAAATGTAATCACTCACATATCATAATTATCGTCTTTTACGATTTCCCTGAAACCTGCATAAGGCTATAAGACAATAATCTGAGACTTGGTTCAGTGCAAAACTGGAAAGCAGACATTAACTTGAACCGTGTCAGTGCAAAACTCGATAGCAGACATTTATATGAACCGTATCAATGCAAGACTGGAAAGCAGACATTAACTTGAACCGTATGACTGTATCATGTGATGTTACGTCAGAATTATTTGCAGAAACCAATAAAGAATTTACCTTATATAATTTAGAAAATTCTGGACCTGTTAATTATGCTGACTTAGAAGTAGAAGAATTTAAGTACAAACATGCTATTTTGAGTATAAGAAGAATAAACTGTCTGAAAACTTAACTCTTTACCTTTTGAAAAAAACATGCCTTTTCAAATTCAGTTTCAGTGTGTAGAATCACGTGATCAAATGAATGCGGTTTTACGCTCAAAACTATTGCGATTTTCAACTGCTAACGGTGCGTTTTTTCTTGATTATAACGATTGTGCATTTAATAGGGTTATATCATATAGCCTAAAGTACTTTCCGTATATGTAAGAATACCCAGCAAGTACCGAGTTCGCTCTATCTTTAGCTGTTTTTAATTGATGCTCGACCAAATTATTACCCTCGGTTGGAAACTGCATTTGGCCGAGCATCAGCTAAAGCTAAAGACAGAGCGAACTCGGTACTTGCAGGGTATTCTTATATATACGGAAAGTACTTTAGGCTATATAATATAACCTTATTAAATGCAAGATCGTAATAATCAACAAAAAACTCACCGTTAGCAGACGAAATCGCAATAGTTTTGAGCGTAAAACTGCATTCATTTCAATTGATTTGATCACGTGATGCTACACACTGAGTTTGGTAGATCTATGTGAACTGATTTTCGTGAAAACAGACTCATAAGAAGGACCTTGTGAATTAAAATATATGTTTACTATTCTTGCCAACTTTTGATGGTAATCATTTTACTGTATGCATGAACTGAAAAATATTAAAAAGCGGCCCTTTTCATCCATCCAAATTTGGGCCCATGTTTTTGATGGATACGCAGCAGTAGGACTTTTCTCCTGTTTTACTGTCTGCCTTATTAAATGTCCTAGAATTGTCCTTATATGGGTATAAATGCCAAAATTCCATGAAATTACTCATTATTGTTGGGTTAACTTATCTATTAGGAGACAATAAATGGTCGTCTGCTTGCCTTTGATCTTATTGTCAAGAATCGGAAATAAGACGTCTGCTTGAAGAGTTTTCTGTAATTATGCAATATTGATCAGACTTATAGAACAGCCTGTTGATGTCTTCTCCACAAAATTCAAGACTGCAGTTAGCAATGGAAAAAACATAATCAAATTCAAGGCAGCAGTCATTGATGGAAACCATAATTTGATTCAAGGCTGCAGTCATTAATGGAAAACATATTCGAATTCAAGGCTGCAGTTATCCATGGAAAACATTATGCTAGCTATCCTTATGCACTATATAATATTAAATTATTATTTTGCCCGAGCAATTTATTTGAAATAATCAAATTCCCATCTTCCTGCCACTCCTGTATTTTGTCTTTTATTATGATATGCTAGTAGTTTGGCTATGTTTATAACCTGGAGGAGGTCAATGTATGGATGAAACTCGAGATTGGCAAAAAATGAAATTGCTGCAGTCATCAAAATTGAACATTTGCACTGAATAACGCTATGTCTAATCATATTGAAAGAGAAATATTTTGTAATCTAGCTTTAAGCAGACTGTATAACAAGATTCTAGTTGAAAATAACTACAATAGGAAATGCTTGATTTATCCTGATTCATTCTTTTCTTACTGAAGAGTGACTGTATACAAGGGAGAGAACTCTGTAGTACCAGATTTACTTCCCTTGGTAAAAGGGGAGGAAACTCTATTTGACTTATTTAATATGTTGGTAAAAGTAACTTCATCCAACTTGACTATAATATTACAAAATTAATGAGGTTTGTTAGGACAATATCAGATTGACCCTAAATATGAATGACCTTTTGAGGTCAGCTGGTCAAGGTTGCAAGGTTGAGCTAGTGATTATCATAAGACATACTAATTATGTAATAGCTAGGTCTAGTAATAGCTATACCTGAAATACTTTTATTCTATTTTCTTTAGTTTGTTGTGCTAATAATATTAATACAGCCAGATAGTGGAACAGATTTTTATTACAAAAAAATATTGTCATCTCGTTATTTAAATTTCTTTGGCTTCATTTATGGCTTCATGTAATTAGTTACGAGTTTTTGACTAAATGATTTCATTGACTGCTCTAGTTATTGAAGGGAATTCTCTTGGTTCCTATTGTGTTTCATTATTATCGATTATTGTCATAAAAAAAACATAGAAAACGAAGATTGGCGATATATTATATGTTATTCCCCCAAATTTGTTGTCCCAAATATTTTATGGTGTGGTAGTGATATTTATAACACAGAAGGCGATTTCTCGTTAATTTCCTGATATATGAATGTCTGTGAATATGTAACAGAAACTGATTAGATGTCAGAAACAACCGACAGCTTCATACTATGCTGTGTTGTTTTTAGCTCACCTGTCACAAAGTGACAGAGTGAGCTTTTGTGATCACTCTTCGTCCGTCATCCGTCCGTCCGCACACACGAAAGCTACCTTAGGTGGTTGGAGGTGTGGCCTAACACAAAAGAAATCTATTCAATTCATTCCGTGACCACTTAATTCTTTTGTCCTTTAAGTGGTCGTTCCTTTGATCTTAAACAATGGAATGACCACCTAAGGTAGCGATCGTGGGGGCGTCCGTCCGTCCGTCCATCTGTCCGCACGTCAACAATTGGGTTGTGTCCTCTCTAGCGGTCACAATTTTGGCCTAATCTTTATGAAACTTGGTCACAATGATCATCTTAACAAAATCTAGGTCAAGTTCGATATTGGGTCATCTGGGGTCAAAAACTAGGTCACTAGGTCAAATAAAAAAAACACCTTGTGAACACATTAGAGGTCACAATTTGAGCCTAATCTTTATGAAACTTGATCACAATGATCATCTCTGTAAAATCTAGGTCAAGTTCGATATTGGGTCATCTGGGGTCAAAAACTAGGTCACTAGGTCAAATCAAAGGAAAACCTTGTGAACACATTAGAGGTCACAATTTGAGCCTAATCTTTATGAAACTTGATCACAATGATCATCTCCATAAAATCTAGGTCAAGTTCGATATTGGGTCATCTGGGGTCAAAAACTAGGTCACTAGGTCAAATCGAAGGAAAACCTTGTGAACACATTAGAGGTCACAATTTTAGCCTAATCTTTATGAAACTTGATCACAATGATCATCTCTGTAAAATCTAGGTCAAGTTCGATATTGGGTCATCTGGGGTCAAAAACTAGGTCACAAGCCTTTGAAGGCCAAATCATTGAAAAAGCTTGTGAACACACTAGAGGTCACAATTTGAGCCTAATCTTTATGAAACTTGATCACACTGATCATCACTAAAACTTTTGGTCAAGTTCGATATTGGGTCATCCGGAGTCAAAAACTAGGTCACGAGGCCAAATTATTGAAAAAGCTTGGGAACACACTAGAGGTCACAATTTTGACCTTATCTTTATGAAACTTGATCACAATGATCATCATTATAAAATTTAGGTCAAGTTCGATATTGGGTCATCTGGGGTCAAAAACTAGGTCACGAGGCCAAATCATTGAAAAATCTTGTGAACACACTAGAGGTCACAATTTTGACTCTATCTTTATGAAACTTGGTCACAATGTTTATCTCTATAAAATCTAGGTCAAGTTAGATACTGTGTCATTTGGGCCAAAATCTAGGTCACTAGGCCAAACAGGTGAGCGACCCAGGGCCCGTTGGACCCTCTTGTATTTACAAGCGGTGAAATTAAGTCTGTTATTGTTGAAATTGTTATTATGCATTGAGAAGATGATCATCCGATCATCCTCGATGGAGAATTTGGGAAATTATACAGGATTATTATACCATTTACTAGGGCTGTAACGGTATACCGCGGTACACGAAAGACCGCGGACTTCAGTACCACACGGTTCACGGTACAAGAGTTGCAAATTTCGGTAAGGTTCAGTATAAGCTTTTTTATGATCAAAATAATATTCAGAGAACGAAAATGTCTGGAAGCCCTCTGATTATATATAGTTACCACGCATCATTCGTTTTCATTGTATTAAGATATGCCTCATATTGTCGAAAATCATTTAAAATAGATGATAGCCACATAATAATTGCTGTTATAGAATCAACAAAAGCATTGTCGCTAAAAATGTGTAGTATTTAAGCTGCTGTCAGAGAATATTGTATCATACCGAAATATACCGAACCGTTAGAAAAATTGACGGTAGGTATCATATCGTGAGGTGAGTGTACCGATACAGCCCTACCATTTACCTATTCTTGCAATAAAAAGATACAAGAAAATCGGACAGGGGAGGCAGCACTCAACTTAACCAGGCTGCCACAGAAAACATAAAAACATCACATAACACAAATACACGACACAATGCCCGCACATTACCACAGGGGAGAATCAAATGCCCAAGTCCACTTTTTAGGACTGGTGTCGAAAAGCTGAATAACTTAAAGCTTCATACATCTTAACTATAATAGGTTCGAACATTGAAAAATTATAATCTGTTCCAATTCCTTCAAAATACACCAGTCTCGTGGTACACAAGTGTTTAGTCGTTGCTGTTGTTGCTTTTGTTACATTGTGTTGCTTATAGTATTGTACTTTTTATTACAGTTAACTTTTCTATGTTGTTGTAATGCAATGGTGTTTTTGTTGTCCAGAAAACATTTTGCTGTTGTTACTAGTTGAAGTTGATACTACATCAAATATACCTGAGACACACTTTATGTTGCATGATGTACATCAGATAGTGTTTATGATGAATGCTTGTATAATATTTGGATATGTACTTGTATATTTTCAGGACACTGAACGTAGTAAGGAAGCATTTATGGATATGTTAGCATCCAGGTATCCACAATATGCAGAGAAAATCAGTTCAACAACAAGTGAGGATGGATTCCCTATCAGGGTTAGTAACTCTGTCATGAATGACCTTTCACATTTATCATATCTGCCAAGTACTCATATTTTTTGCCTTGGCGATGTACTCACAATTGAAATAAATTAGCTTTGGGAGGTATCGGGAACAGGAATTTCACAAATTCTCAAATGACTTCCCCGAAGCTTCACCTATATATATCAGAGGTAAAATTTCTGCGTACGATTTTCGTATGACTTTTTTGTCGTATGAATCGCGTACGCCAAAAAATCGTTTGCCAGGCGTATGTCAAGAATTAAGCGTACGCAAATCGTACGAACGGCGTACGCAGAAATTTTTCCTGTGTAGACCACAAGGACACTTTTACCGATGCCCATCTAATTAGGAGAACATTGTCAAGGTAAAAATGTTCTGAATCAATGGAACCTAGGCATTACTTTGCATGCCATATATGAAGCTTAATCTAACATTAGGATGCTCATTATAGTCTGATAGTGTACTCATGTAAACATCTATCACAACTTGAAGTTGCAAGAAATTAATTATAATTTAATTTATGTACAATGTAACCTTGTGTAAAACAACAATTTCACAGTACTGTTTTGTCTGGAATATCATGGATGAAATATAGGTATAGGAATTCAGAATTGTAATACATCTGTTATGCCTGACACTCAAAACCTTCTGTTGTTTCATCCAGTGTATCATGGGGTGGGTAACTATAGAAGAATTGTAAAAAAGTTTTTTGTTTGTTTTACATGAAATGTTCTGGTTGCCTACTTGAGATGGATGACTTCTGTCACCTGATTACAGTTCCTCCCAAGTACAATGTTAACATGATTTGTGTTGTATACCTAGAACAATACTAGAAACTGTTCTTCCCTAATGGATTAGAACTTAATTCCCACATATACTGTAAAATAATTAATTTTCGTTGGGGATTAAATTTCGTGGATTTTGTGGTTCGCCTTTAACAACGAAATTAAATCACATCGAAAAATAATTGTGACCCTCATATTTATTACCTGAAATGCAAAATCCACGAATTAACGTCCCGTCGAAATGGTCTTTTTTACCAAAACCACGAAATTTCGTCTCATCAAAATTATTGATTTTACAGTACATGTTAACATGATTTGTATTGTATACCTAGAACAATACATAGAAACTGTACTCCATGATGGATCAGAACTTTATTTCCCAATGTATACAAAATGTATATTCAACTTTTGTTTCCTTAAATGTGATCATAGGCATTATGAATATTGAGATGTGGTTTAATTACCTTTCTTCTATTCTTGAACTAGTCCTATGCTGGAAGGAAGGTTTGTCTGATGTCTCAGATAATTTAGGTTCACTACAGCTGTGTCTTACATTGAACCTGATTAAAATGCCTATTTATGATATGGTTGGTTGGCATTTGAAATCTTTTTTCAAAAGTCATTGACAAAGGTCATTGTCGAAGGTTCATCATCAAAGGTTATCATCAAAGTCCATTATCAAGGTTCATCATCAAAGGTCATTGTCAAAGGTTCATCATCAAAGGCCATTATCAAAGGTTCATTATCAAAGGTCATTGTCAAAGGTTCATCATCAAAGGTCATTGTCAAAGGTCATTGTCAAAGGTTCATCATCAAAGGCCATTATCAAAGGTTCATTATCAAAGGTTATTGTCAAAGGTTCATCATCAAAGGCCATTATCAAAGGTTCATTATCAAAGGTCATTGTCAAAGGTCATCATCAAAGGTTATTGTCGAAGGTGGTTACTTACTGTCAGTGAGTCGTTGAACACAAAAAATTGTACAAAAGTTGTAGCTAGATAATGCTTGGGTTTACTGTCCTCAACCTGGGTAGGTCTGCTGTGGAATTGTATGGAGATCAACAGGTCAAAGGTCAAGGTCACAACTAAAGGTCACAGCCAATATGGGGCATAACTTATGTTTATTAACAAAAGAACAGGTTTGCTTTGTTGTCTTAGGAAAGGAATATTTTGGATTGACTTATAGCTTGGAAAATTAAAAGCTTTGCTTTTTGCCTCAGTATTAATCATTGGAGAAATTTCATTTGATAATTATTGTATCATCAATCACAAGTACAAGATTTATTTCTCTTTTGTTTCTATGCAACATAAAATCATGATAAAACTATTGTTTATGTAGTCTTTATACATCGGTCGTCATACATAAAACAGTACAGCCTCTGTATAGCAACACTCTTTAGAAGCTGTAAATACTGGCTGTTGTGTAGAGGTTGTTGCTATATAAATTTGTTGTGAATATCAGCTTAGGGATATTTTGAAGATGTTATGATAGAGAGCTTGTTGCTCTAGAGAGGGCTGCTCTTGAGAGAGTGTACTGTATTTAAGTATGAACAAAAGGTTTGGTATAACATTTGGAATCAATATATGAGCTTAATTTATCCTGATTGTTTAATGCATAAAAAGTTATCTGTGGTTTTGAGGTATCTTGATTATTGCTGAAACCATTGGCATAATATGCAGATCAGAGAGTTGGTTGCCAAAGGCTTTTAAGCAAATGTTTTTGGCCCATGCACTAATGATTTTAAAACCATTAAAATGCATTTTAAAGTAATTAATTTATTAATTTACAACTGAATTAATACTATCATTATGTCAATTGGATAGTGCAATGATAATGTTAATTTAAATTTAACTAAGTTTGTGTAAAAATGAACTTTGAAGAATTTGTTGTCAGACCGTTATACTGTAAACCACAAAACTATTCCGCACGATTTAATTTCAAGGAGTTTGTGAGTGGGAGAAATTTGCAAAATTATGTAGCGGCGAAATTGTTCAAAACATTGATATCGACATTTGAGGAGACTTAAAATCATCAATGTAGTTAGAAATATATTGAAAGTAAATTGGTTTACAGTATATCAATGTTAAATACAGGTGATTCATACATCAAAATTATCTCATAGAACCTGGAATCTATAAAAATGGTGCACCATAAAATCTGCACATCATGACAGTTACAATTCACAGCTGGGGTGATAAATGGATACATATATGCTATCTATATAAATAGTTTATGATAAGTTAATCTAAAACTGTCTTTGTTGACTGAGTATAATGGTTCTGTATGCTCCTACAATCGGAGGTGTCTTGATAATGCAAATAATAACAAGCTGTATCACTTAAACATACTGTAAAATCATTTAATTTCTATGGGACGAAATTTCGTGGTTTTGGTAAAAAAGACCGTTTTGATAGGACGTTAATTCGTGAATTTCACATTTCAGGTAATAAATACAAGGGTCACAATTATTGGTTCGATGGGATTTGATTTCGTGGTTGAAGGCGAACCTAGAAATCCATGAAATTTAATCCCCACCAATATTAATGATTTAACAGTAGCAGAACTTAACAACAAACAGCATCACTTACATTGTGAACATAAAATAATCTGATAAATGAACAGCCCTCTTTGTTTCTGCTGTTCACATATAAGTTATTACTGATAAATGTTAGATTAGGTTAGATATATTTTTCCACTGATCCATTGTGTTCATATAATGCATTTTTCGTTCAAAATATTAAGTTTTAGGTTTTATGATTCCAAGCTGAATTCTAGAAGTACTATCATATTTCTCTACATCCCCATTGGGAGAAGCCCTGACGCAAGGCAGCAAAGGGCTCTCTCCACTAAGTCTGTCTGTCATTCTCAGAGTGCCCATGTTGTCTTCAGTCATCCATCGTGTTGTCTTCAAGGTTGCCATGTTGTCTTCAGTCACCCGCCATGTTTCTTCAGTCATCCACCATGTTGTCTTCAAGGTTGCCATGTTGTCTTCAGTCACCCACCATGTTGTCTTCAGTCATCCACCATGTTGTCTTCAGTCACCCATGATGTTGTCTTCAGTCACCCACCATGTTGTCTTCAGTCATCCACCATGTTGTCTTCAGTCACCCATGATGTTGTCTTCAGTCACCTGCCATATTGTCTTCAGTCACCCACCAAATTGTCTTCAGTCACCCCTCATGTTGTCTTCAGTCACCCACCATGTTGTCTTTAGTCACCCACCATGTTGTCTTCAGTCACCCACCATGTTGTCTTCAGTCACCCACCATGTTGTCTTCAGTCACCCACCATATTGTCTTCAGTCATCCACCATGTTGTATTCAGTCACCCACCATGTTGTCTTCAGTCATCCGCCATGTTGTCCTCAGTCATCCACCATGTTGTCTTCAGTCACCCACCATGTTGTCTTCAGTCACCCACCATATTGTCTTCAGTCACCCCTCATGTTGTCTTCAGTCACCCGCCATGTTGTATTCAGTCACCCACCATGTTGTATTCAGTCATCCACCATATTGTCTTCAGTCATCCACCATGTTGTATTCAGTCACCCACCATGTTGTCTTCAGTCACCTGCCATGTTGTCTTCAGTCACCCACCATGTTGTATTCAGTCACCCACCATGTTGTCTTCAGTCATCCACCATGTTGTCTTCAGTCACTCACCATGTTGTATTCAGTCACCCACCATGTTGTCTTCAGTCACCCACCATGTTGTATTCAGTCATCCACCATATTGTCTTCAGTCATCCACCATGTTGTATTCAGTCACCCACCATGTTGTCTTCAGTCACCTGCCATGTTGTCTTCAGTCACCCACCATGTTGTATTCAGTCACCCACCATGTTGTCTTCAGTCATCCACCATGTTGTCTTCAGTCACTCACCATGTTGTATTCAGTCACCCACCATGTTGTCTTCAGTCACCCACCATATTGTCTTCAGTCATCCACCATGTTGTCTTCAGTCACTCACCAAATTGTCTTCAGTCACCCCTCATGTTGTCTTCAGTCACTCACCATGTTGTCTTCAGTCACCCACCATGTTGTATTCAGCCACCCACCATGTTGTCTTCAGTCACCCGCCATGTTGTCTTCAGTCACCCGCCATGTTGTCTTCAGTCACCCGCCATGTTGTCTTCAGTCACCCGCCATGTTGTCTTCAGTCACCCGCCATGTTGTCTTCAGTCACCTGCCATGTTGTCTTCAGTCACCTGCCATGTTGTCTTCAGTCACCTGCCATGTTGTCTTCAGTCACCTGCCATGTTGTCTTCAGTCACCTGCCATGTTGTCTTCAGTCACCCGCTATGTTTTCTTCAGTCACTCACCATGTTGTCTTCAACAGTCGACCAGGTTTTCTTTTTTCTGGTGGTGGTCCATTTAATTACTCTCTTAAATAGAAAACATATCTGTGTGTGGCATACAGTTCTAAGATAAGCTCTGACACCTGCAGGCGACCAGTGTTCTTGTGCTAGATATTTAGCTTCAGAGAAATGATTATATAATCATTATTATTGTTTTAGGAAGAAATAAATCTCACGGGGCAGCTGCTGGCTGATAGCAATGTTAGGTTAAAGAATAAATTCTTGTCAAATATCTCTGATATTAACTGGCAAACGGTGGCAAAATGGTGCATTGTGGGTGGGGTTTGGTTATAACTGGTGTCAGACCGGTGCATTGTGGATGGGGTCTGGTAGTTACAAACTGGTGTCAGACTGGTGCATTGTGGGTATGGTAGTAACTGGTGTCAGACTGGTGCATTGTGGGTGGGGTATGGTAGTTACTGATTGGTGTCAGACTGGTGCATTGTGGGTGGGGTTTGGTAGTTACAAACTGATGTCAGACTGATGCATTGTGGGTATGGTAGTAACTGGTGTCAGACTGATGCATTGTGTTGGTGGGGTATGGGAGTTACTAACTGGTGTCAGACTGGTGCATTGTGGGTGAGGTATGGTAGTTACAAACTGGTGCCAGACTAGTTCATTGTGGGTGGGGTATGGTAGTTACCAACTGGTGTCAGACTGGTGCATTGTGGGTGGGGTATGGTAGTTACTGGTGTCAGACTGGTGCATTGTGGGCGGGGTATGGTAGTTACAAACTGGTGGCAAAACAGTGCATTGTGTGGTTGGGGTATGGTGGTTACAAACTGGTGTCAGATTGGTGCATTGTGGGTGGGGTATGGTATTAACAAACTGGTGTCAGACTGGTGCATTGTGGGTGGGGTATGGTAGTTACAAACTGGTGTCAGACCAGTGCATTGTGGGTGGGGTATGGTAGTTACAAACTGGTGTCAGACTGGTGCATTGTGGGTGGGGTATGGTAGTTACAAACTGGTGTCAGACTGGTGCATTGTGGGTGGGGTATGGTAGTTACAAACTGGTGTCAGACCGGTGCATTGTGGGTGGGGTATGGTAGTTACAAACTGGTGTCAGACCAGTGCATTGTGGGTGGGGTATGGTAGTTACAAACTGGTGTCAGACTGGTGCATTGTGGGCGGGGTATGGTAGTTACAAACTGGTGTCAGACTGGTGCATTGTGGGTGGGGTATGGTAGTTACTGGTGTCAGACTGGTGCATTGTGGGTGGGGTATGGTAGTTACAAACTGGTGTCAGACCAGTGCATTGTGGGTGGGGTATGGTAGTTACAAACTGGTGTCAGACTGGTGCATTGTGGGTGGGGTATGGTAGTTACTGGTGTCAGACTGGTGCATTGTGGGTGGGGTGTGGTAGTTACAAACAGGTGTCAGACTGGTGCATTGTGGGTGGGGTAATCCAAACTTTCACCTGTTGGAATTCTTATTAGACTCCACAAGGTCTGGTGTCTGCTGGTTTGGCTAGGTTACCATAAATCTTGATGAAGGACCTCTTGTATAACAGTAGGAAGATGGTATTATGGCTGTCGCAGGAAACAACAGCAATTTCCTCAAAGGGTACACCAAAAAGCATTCTTGTTCAACCAGCCTATTTTTTTTATCTGAAATATAGTTTTGGGACTTGACTAACCACTAATTTATGAGGAAGGCCAAAAAGTGATTGAAGACAGGTGTTCGGTGGTCACAGTGGTCATGTTCAAGGCTGATGTGACTGATTTGTTTATGAATATATGATTTACAAATGTACTGTAGTATATTGTAGCATATCAGTTATATAATATAAGCAGTAAATCATGCAAAACAATATTGTAACCTGGCAAATAATGAAAAGCTGTGGTTGGACACCTGTGCTTTCTCAGCCTGCCTGACATTTAGTGATATTAAAGATTGAATCTATAAATTCATAGAAATGAAGAAATTAATGACAGCAAGTCTTTGTCACAAATTTATACTGCTTTCAATGAAATGAAACTGTTCACATTGGTGGGAATGACACTTCATAGAAACTGTTGCTTTTGCCATAGGATATAGTAATAGTAGTGGAATATTTGTTTTTTTTCGTAGATTTGATAGCAACTTAACGGAACTGTTGATCCTGCTATAGGAAAAAGCAAATGTGTGGAACGGTTGTTTTTGTTATTATAACCGAAGGAAATAGCCAACATGTTAAAGTGTTCTTTTTACTATAGAAAATTCTTTTTGCCATAGGAAATAGTCAATGTGTTGAAATCTTGTTTTTGCCAAAGAAAATAGCAAATGTGTGGAACTGTTGATTTTGTGATAGGAAATATAGCTTAGTTGTTGACACTTAATTCTATAAGTTCTCTGTTGCATAATTGTCATGATAATTAAATTCTGTCAGTTGCCTACATAGGTATATATTACAGTCATAGTGTTGATCGTTTAATATGGCATCAGTATTCATTGTATTTGGCTTAAATGTGTATCAGCTATTTGTTTGCTGTATTTCTGTATCTTTCCATACAGGTAAAACATATGTTTACATTGAGATAACATTCACGGATATAGTTTTTACTAGAATGTATAGCTTGGCTATTTTGACCTGAACCTGACCTTTATGCAAGAATATATTACAAGGTTCTTGCTTTCAATATATCAATTTTCGCAAGCAAATCGTGCAATATCTGTATTTCAAATTTATGTTTGTATTACATCACAGGCATCTTCGTAATACTCCCGATTATGACTACATACACTCGGTGCTGTAAACGTAGGTAATATATCGACTGTTAAATTATGCTAATCAAAAGGTCAGGCTCGTGTCAAATTAGCCAAGCTATACATAATTTTATTGTTTGGTAACAACTGCCCTTGCATGATTGATCCGTGTTGAATATGTTGAAATACGACCATGATAAAAGTTTCTGTAGCTAGCGATAAGATATCTGGAAATCTTTCAATTTCACTTTTTTACGTTAAAATGATATGGATTTTGCTGAGCGCTGTGAAATTTGTTTGATTAAACATAGAGATTATACTTGTGACTGGAACCGCATTGGGGAAATGTCTAAGTGGAGTATGTACCACTTGGTAGGGATACACGTAATATGCATTTAAAGAAACTTTTTGTGAACATTTAAGTTCATATTTCGTGGAAATTAAAATACAAGATTTGTGGACATTGAAAAACATGATTTGTGGGTATTAAAATACATGTTTCGTGGAAATTAAAATTATTCATGATTTGTGGACATTAAAATACATGTTTTGTGGACATTGAAATACATGATTTTTGGGAATTAAAAACATGATTTGAGGGAATTCAAATGCAGGTTTCGTGGACATTAAAATACCTGTTTGATGGACATTAAAATACATGTTTGGTGAACATTAAAATACATGTTTGGTGGACATTAAAATACATGTTTGGTGAACATTAAAATACATGTTTGGTGAACATTAAAATACATGTTTGATGGACATTAAAATACCTGAATCGTGGATATTGAAATACATATTTTGTGGGTATTAAAATACATGTTTGTGGACATTTAAATACATGTTTTGTGGACATTCAAATACATGATTTGTCAGCATTAAAATACCTGATTCGTTGATAATAAAATGTTCCATTTATTTGTTTGCGGACATATAAAATATTTTGTGTTGCCTTTCGAGTTACAGACTGTACATGTTTTCGGATAAACATGCGATTGGAATAAAAATGCTTTGAAATATTCTTTGAAATATTCTTTGAATTAATGTAAAAGATCAGTGTTTATTGGATTTACCTGTTTTTACAATGGCATGGTAACTACGGCAACATCATAGAATTCCAATGAATTGTATTTTAATGAAGGTGAAAATTTGAGAGCACTAGAGTCTTACTAAGCTTATAATTCATAAAAAATCCATTCTTTTAATATAAATATCTGGTTTTAAGAGAAAATTGTGAAAATTGAAACAAAAATGAAATCTGTATACTGAGAAGGTTTGTGAATTTCAAGTTGAAAGTTGGTTTTGGATTTACTGAGTCTATAAGGATGCATAGAAGCAGTTCACATCAAGTGATAATGAGATCCAATATTGACAAGGTAGGTGGTGATTGAATTGACTTGTATTTGACATTACGTCAGAGCAGAGATTGCTCCGCCTGTGATTGTTTATGGAAGGTTGCTTGGCGAAGGTTTTCAGGTTAAACCATTGGACCATGTGATTATAATTTACCTTTAAAATTGGAGATTGACAACTGGCGTAAGGTAAATTGTGATTCAATCTTGAAAATGAAAAAAGCAGTGGTGCCATAAACAAAGCATGGTCTACCATGGTAGTTCCATGGTTAAATGACCATTCATTGTGACTGAGTGGCCATATACTGGTGACTGAACTAACATTATCAAGTTTGACCATATAATTTCCACCTTTAGTTGAGTTTAAACAATGCATTTTATCGCCTCACTGCAATAATTGATTTCACCTAGCTTTAATGGTGCTCTATAACGATATATATCGGACATGAAGTATAATTTGTTTGCACTTTATTGTTTGATGATCGATTAATAATATTATTAACATTTACAGTCTCATTTACTCTGTTATCTCTTGCAATTATGATATGTTTGTTTTGTCTAAAAGGTTGAAAGTGAGTAATTTTATTCAGACAGATTTTAGCTCACCTGAGCAGGATGCTTGTGCTCAAAGTGAGCTATTGTGATCACCCTGGTGTGGTATTCACAAAGCATCTTAAGGGAAAACTTAAATATTTTGACTTAAGTTAAATTATTGAGTTGCACATAAATCCCAAGAAATTAAGAATAACCTTTGTCTCCTATACTATTACTGTAGCTCTTTGCATAATGCTTCTAAACAATATAAACAACGGTTAGGGTAGTGTCGAACTTCCTGTTTAGCTGATACACTTAAGGAAAATTTGAGATTTTTAGAAAATTCTAAGTTTTCACTTAAGATTCTTTGTGAATACCGCACCTGGTGTCCATTATTCATGGAGAATTTCTCACTTTTCTTTACAGATTTTAAATGCTTTAAAAAGACCTTCTTTAAAAATCAAATCCAAGATGTTATCAGACCCCCTAATGATCACTGGTCACTGACTGGGAATATTCCAGATGGTCACTGTCACTGTAATAATGACTGCAATTCAACTACCCCAGTAGCCTTTATTAACACCTATCAGCCAGAAAGTTTCCAATGGAAACTGGGTAGTATCAAGAAAGGCCTTTAAGGGCCAAATTATGGCCTTCTGGTATAGTTTTTTAACTTTCAAGAATACAAACTAATGATGATTTTTTGTTGCCTTTTCCTGGCATTCTTTGACTTCCAATTCATTCAATCATGACTCTCATGTTCTTGTAGCTCTTGACAACTCAATATGGAACCACTATGCCCCTATCAATGAAATGATCACCAATTTGTTGTACATTAATTTACTCCCTAACACTCACCCATATCATCAGTGATGAAAAATGTATCTCATGTAACATACCTTGTGTTGAGGGCGAACATCATTCTTTTATTACCATAGATACTTCTGTTCATGTCAGCGTGGAACATGGAACGCCCTGCCCACTCTTATCTTTCTGATTTTGATACTACATCGTTGTTTTATGACACTGTAGGAAGCAATTTGTACAAGATATTAGCTATAATGTATATTATCAGATATATGGTTCACTGTTTAGCCATGCGATATTTCATTTTATTACACACACAAAAATTATCTTCAGATTAGATTGGGTGAAAGTTGTACTCCACCTGCTAAACTTTCCATTTTCAAATTCTCAGGATTATTTTGACAAGTAACATGTCTTGTACTATATATAAACTGGAAATATAATATTCAACTTTACATTTTTATCAGTGTGGCTTTTCAAGTTAAAAGATATGGATGCACAGTTATGTAATGAATCATTTTCAATTTTTGATGAGTCATCGTTGTTTAATGTTGCTAAGAATTTTCCTAAAATTCCTCCACACCATTCTGGAGAATTTCATGATTTTTTTGCAACCTTCAACCCTTCTATTAAAGAATAACTTGTCAGGCAGACAATTGACAAAACTTTCATTCATCACCTTTGGAATGATTTCAGATAACTGGCTACAGATAACATGCCCTCATCTCCCTCTGAAACAATCCCCCCTTGTGCCCCTGATGCCCCCTATATCTGAGAAATCCAATTTTCATTCAACCTCTTCAACTTTTTTGCATAAAATTGGAAATTGTGATTCACTTGAAATTTTCCATTATTCTTTATCTTAATTATCCGCCCTTCCCCCTTCAGACCATGTTTGGTAAAAATGCATTGAAAGTCACTGTTGCTCATGCCATGTACAAACTATTGGTTTAGTTTATTGATGGTGACCTTGACCTCTAGCATTAATTATGCAGCACCACCAGCTCCACCCCACCTTTTACATTTTTATGTAAGATTTTATGAAGCACATAAAAGAATCACCCACCCATAATTGCCAACAACCAATATAAGAAATTGTCTCAATAAGAATGCTTTGAAATCATAAAACACATATTAAATTTAGCAAAAGAAACAAGAAGTGTGTTGCATTAAGGCTTTAAATTATTTTCTGATGAGAAATAAAGTATTTGGGGACAGCATGTACTGCATCAGCATTTGTTTGAATCTCATCCCGTCCCTTTGATGCGCAACAAAGTTGTATAATCACCTAATATGCATGAATCTGTTTTTACTAGTTTATTATTTCTGGATGTACATAATATATAAAGATACAACCTTGTTGCACCCAAAGGGAGCAACTTTTAGGTCCCAAAACTTAATGCAACAACTGGGAAATTTGATTAACTTCAAGGAAAGCAATACATTTTGTGGTAATTGAAAACTCATTTATAGTGTAAGCAGCAGCTACAATTGTCTATATAAAATCTATAGAAGGGCAAGGAATGAACTATGTATAGACAGATAGGTACTCCAGGGAATATCATATTCTGTATCTTCTATCATTCAATCTGCCTAGCTGGACGATTTCCTGGAGATAGGCAGTCACTGTATATATCTTCCTATCCCTCTCCCGACATGTATATATTTATATATATATATATATAGTTTGTCTGAAGACCAGGACTTCAGGGCTTATAGCTCATGCTTCCACATGATGAAAATGACAAAACTTGCACAGGAGAAGAATTTTATTCCATGAAAACCATGAACATTTTATATTGGAGAACACTGTTCACTCCATGAATATTCCACATTGGGCATATCTATTCCACTTTGGACAAAACCTTCTTTGTAAACATAATGTTTGGACAAATATTTGAATATTTCCAAATGGCGAAGCCGCTTTTATGACAACATCTGTTTGAACACAGCCCTTCCGTGAGCACTACTGTTTTGGCAAATACATTCCATGAGCACTGCTGTTTGAACTAAGCCCTTTTATGAGCACTTCTGTTTGTACAAACCCTTCCATGAGCACTTTTGTTTGTACAAACCCTTCCATGAGCACTTCTGTTGGAACATAGCCATTCCATGAGCACTTTTGTGGGAACAAAACCCTTCCATGAGCACTTCTGTTTGGACAAAGCCCTTCCATGAGCACTTCTGTTTGGACAAGCCCTTCCATGAGCACTTTTGTTTGGACAAAACCCTTCCATGAGCACTTTTGTTAGGACAAAGCCCTTCCATGAGCACTTTTGTTAGGACAAAGCCCTTCCATGAGCACTTCTGTTTGGACAAAGCCCTTCCATGAGCACTTTTGTTAGGACAAAGCCCTTCCATGAGCACTTCTGTTTGGACAAAGCCCTTCCATGAGCACTTATGTTTTGACAAAGACCTTCCATGAGCACTTTTGTTAGGACAAAGCCCTTCCATGAGCACTTCTGTTTGGACAAGCCCTTCCATGAGCACTTTTGTTTGGACAAAACCCTTCCATGAGCACTTTTGTTTGAACAAAACCCTTCCATGAGCACTTCTGTTTGGACACAGCCATTCCATGAGCACTATTGTTTGGACAAAGCCCTTCCATGAGCATTTCTATTTGTGAAAAGTCATTCCATGAGTACGTTTGTTTGGACAAAGTCCTTCCATGTGCACTATTGTTTAGGCAAAGCCCTTCCATGAGTATGTTTGCTTGGACAAAGTCCTTCCATGTGCATTACTGTTTGGACAAAGTCATTCCATGAGCACTACTGTTTTGGCAAAGCCATTCCATGTGCACTACTGTTTGGACAAAGTCATTCCATGGGCACTACTGTTTGGACAAAACCCTTTTATGAGCACTACTGTTTAAATAAAGCCCTTCCATAAACACTGCTGTTGGGACAGAGCCCTTCCATGAGCGCTTATGTTTGGACAAAGCCCTTCCACGAGCACTTACGTTAGGATAAAACCCTTAAATGAGCGCTTATGTTTGGACAAAGCCCTTCCATGAGCACTACTGTTTGGACAAAGCCCTTCCATGAGCACTTTTGTTTGGACAAAGTCCTTCCATGAGCACTTCTGTTTGGAAAAAAACCCTTCCATGAGCACTTCTGTTTTAGCAAAACCCTTCCATGAGCACTTTTGTTTGGACAAAGTCCTTCCATGAGCACTACTGTTTGGACAAAGCCCTTCCATGAGCACTTTTGTTTGGACAAAGTCCTTCCATGAGCACTTCTGTTTTAGCAAAACCCTTCCATGAGCACTTTTGTTTGGACAAAGTCTTTCCATGATCACTACTGTTTTGACAAAGTCATTCCATGAGCGCTTATGTTTGGACAAAGCCCTTCAATGAGCACTTACATTAGGACAAAGCCCTTCCATGAGCGCTACTGTTTGGACAAAGCCCTTCCATGAGAACTACTGTTTGGCCAAACCCTTTCATGTGCATTTTCTTTTGGCAAAGTCCTTCCATGATCACTACTGTTTTGACAAAGTCATTCCATGAGCGCTTATGTTTGGACAAAGCCCTTCAATGAGCACTTACATTAGGACAAAGCCCTTCCATGAGCGCTACTGTTTGGACAAAGCCCTTCCATGAGAACTACTGTTTAGACAAAGCCTTTCCATGAGCACTTCTGTTTGGCCAAACCCTTTCATGTGCATTTTCTTTTGGCAAAGTCCTTCCATGAGCACTTCTGTTTGGACAAAGACCTTCCATGAGTACATTTGTCTGGACAAAAACCTTCCATGAGCATTTCTGTTTGGACAAAACCATTCCATGAGCACTTACGTTAGGACAAAACCCTTCTATGAGCACTTATGTTTGGACAAAACCCTTCCATGAGCACTTACGTTAGGACAAAACCCTTCTATGAGCACTTATGTTTAGACAAAACCCTTCCATGAGCACTTATGTTTGGACAAAGCCCTTTCATGATCAAGCCCTACTGTTTGGACAAAACCCTTCTGTGAGTGTTTTCTCATTGGCAAAACGCTTATGACAACTCCGTCGAAGTGATGTTTATCAAGTGTCAGCATGAACTGTTTCTATAATTATAATTGTGGAACCCATTAAGCAATTAACTTCTAGAATAAATAAAACCCATTCCTCCTATGTCAATATAAAAGTTGGAGATCTAACAAAGTTCAAAGCGTTGAAAAGCTGATGTTACCACTTTTTGAGTTGATGCATTCTCCGTTCATACATGGAAATTTAAATAAGTTTAAGCATTGCATAGCTTAGTTATAACTTGTTGATTTTTTGTATTCTTCATTCTCCATTTATACATGTGCATGTTGGTGGAGTTCAGATTATTCTACCAAGGGGCCAGATCGTTGGAGATCAGTCACTGTCTATATCACAATGTATACAATGTTTAGTGTTGGATAATTTATTGATGTTTGTGTCTGATAGAGAGATCATTGAAGAGAAGGGTGAAACAAGTCAGTGTGTACTTGGTGTGTGTGAGGAGCAGAGGATACATGAATACCAACATTTAGGGAACCTAGTTCAGTGAGTGAGTGTGTCAGTGAGTCAGAGAGAAAATATTCCGATGGATCAATAACACACTGTCAACTTCCTTGTCATATATTTAGGGGTCTGTGTGTCCCCTCGCTCTCTCTCTAGGGAGCTGATAAAAATATCACATTTCTTGATGCAGAAAATTGGATAATACAAGGGAATGCTGTGTGATTATAATCAATAATGGGTTGTTTTTGAGGGAATTATTTTAGATGAAACATGTGGTTGTTTGGATTAAATTCCGCTGGATGAAATGACAGTTGTGTAGTTTAACAGTAAGTTGTTTTTGTGGTATTGCTCATTTAATTGCTAATTAATTGTTTCTCTGAAATTATTATTAATATGATCTTTATCAGTCTGATATTAAAATATTGATTAATTAAATTTCGTAATTTTGTAATTTTCTCTGAGTCCCTTGATGAAACGGGATATCAGATGATTTGATCAAATATTTTCATACTTTGCATCCAGTACAGTATAATTACTAAAGTTGGTTGCTCTTTGTGAAAATTGTATGGAAATCATTGATTTTGTTACTGACAGTTGATTGATGTGTGTGTCACTGTGTATGACCTTTGAACTCTGGATTGTTGAATGTGTTGAATGACTAGAGTAGAATTATTGATTCCGACATGTATGTTGAATTGTTCAATCAGACCAAGGTCATGCTAACATGTTTGGTGTGACACAGTGTTGTATTTGTTGTAAAATGTCAATGTTGTCACCTTTGCGAACTGACTGACATGGTGGCATTGAGGCTCCCTCAAGCAGCTGGTTCCCAGTCTTAGACTGGAGGTCATGAATGCTGGGGAATTTTGTCCATAAATTCAGTGCACATGAGATTCAAGGTTGACTTGTGCAATAAATTTGATATTGGACCTAATAATACCTTATTTCTTTTTTGCACCTAATGACCTTTCATTGACCTTGTATCCATGTTCACTGGGTTTCAGTCCAGGATAATTCCAATACTTCAAAACTCAAAAATAACCTTAATTTATGTAAAACAATGCTGCTATCATATGACACATTGGTATGCATGTCTTAAATCAAGTTTATAGTAATTAATTGCCTTTTCATAAATAGAATGTCACCAGAAGCTACTGAATCATTCGACATATCCAAAATTTCAAAACCCTCTGTCCCTTATTATGCCTTTGCCTTTGTGGCTTTATTATTCAAATACTAATTATGCCCTTGGATCTGAAATTTAATAGGTGATGATGAAAGTGAGTTGTGGCAAAGGATATAAAACAAGCGTGGTTTAATTGAGCTTGATTCGATTGATCTATTTGAATAGGGCGCTTAGTTTAAGTTTAATGAGCCAAATAATTGTTAACTAAGGTGTAAGGTGATATTGTGGTCTTCAAGCTGTAATTATATTTATTCTCATACTAAAATACAACCTCTCCAGAGCAGCCATATATATTTAACCTCTGAAGAGCAACAATCTCTAAACAATTATAGTTAACAGCCAATATTTGCAGCTCCCAAAAGGTGTTGCTCATCAGAAGTAGTTCTTTACTTACCCGGTATATAAATTATAAGTTATACTGCTCCAAGCTGGGTCTGAATGATATAGTATGTCAGTTCAACTACTCCAGAGTGGCCCTCTGTAGAGCAACAACTTCTCTTTAACAACCCCTTCAAATTTTCCCTAAGCCTACATTTACTATAAATTTACCCTCTTAAGAACAATAGCCAATATTTGCAGCTACCAAAAAGTGGTGCTCTACAGATGTTGGACTGTATTATATAGTTGGCTTAGAATGAGAAGGTCGTAACTATAAAATCAATACATTAAATTGAGAAAACGAGAAATAACTGTCAGAAATTTACTCTTTACTTATGGAAAAACAAACTTTTTCAACTTCATTTCGGTCAACATGACAAGTTCTGATTTTCATTAAAATAGGCTCATAAAAAGCGCCTTATATTGCAGATTTCAAATATGTATCAGTCTTATAAGGTCGTTAGTAGTAGTTATGACCTTCTCATTCTAAGTCAGCGATATATACTTGTATTTAACTCAAGATATTTTGCTTTCAGAATACCAACATGTTTTTAATGGTTTACTATTTTAAATAGACCAGCATTTAAATCTATCACTACATGTGAATGCCAGTGTTTAACAATTTATACAACTTGCAGGAGGCAAGGTCAACACTTTTTGTACATTAAAATGCTATTAATCACCCCGGATACTCAGGCATTTTTACAACCTTAATACTAAATACATGTTATTTACTTCACAATCTTTATAAATTTAAATTTTCAAAATTTCACAATACAATTTTTTGTATCAGTTTGTTTTATTTTATCATAATAAATATCAGGAGTTGTACATTCTTGTCACAGTTCTTTGTAAAATGTTTGTAAAAGTCGTGTGAAAGTTCACTATCCAATCAGTCGCCATTGTTTGTCAGCCATTTATACGTTTTATGTGCGGATATAAAATTGATATTGATTACAATTAGACTGGTTGACAAGAAAAGTAAATATCAGAATGAACATTCGAGTATTGATCAGTTTTATGTTTTTCATAATTATTCAACAAGTTAAGAAAAAGACCGAATACAATTGGACCGGTTAGACTGGGTTGCACATTTGTTAAATTCTACATTTTTGGAGTTTTGAAGAAATATATACATTATTAATCAGTTTAATGAATTTCGATCATAATTATGAATTCGAAGCAAGTTAGTATTTTAAGTATAATATCTATGACAATTCTTATCAAAATACAATTGAGGATACAGACTGTGTCACACATTTTGTCTTCTAATATTCTAGGGATTTATAGAAATATATACAACCATTTCATAGAAATGAAATTGGGAGCTTACTTTGTCACACATTTCGGCATCTAATGATTCCTGTAATGTGCAATGGAATATTATATGCAACCATTTTAACGGAGTGACTGCTTTGTCACATACTTCGTTGTGGACTGTTCTAGAGTGTAGTCTGTGTCACATATTTTGTTGTGGACTATCCTAGAGTTTGGAATTTGTCACATATTTTGTTGTGGACTATCCTAGAGTTTGGAATTTGTCACATATTTTGTTGTGGACTATTCTGTAGTTTAGACTGTATCACATATTTTTTGTGGACAATTCCAGAGTTTAGACTGTGTCACATATTTTGTTGTGGACTATTCTGTAGTTTGGACTGTGTCACATATTTTGTTGTGGAATATAAATCTAGAGTTTAGACTGTGTCACATATTGTTGTGACTATTCTAGAGTTCAGACGGTCACATATTTTGTTGTGGACTATTCTGTAGTTTAGACTGTGTCACATATTTTTTGTGCACAATTCCAGAGTTTTGACTGTGTCACTTATTTTGTTGTGGACTATTCTGTAGTTTTGACTGCGTCACATATTTTGTTGTTGACTATTCTAGAGTTCAGACTGTCACATATTTTGTTGTGGACTATTCTGTAGTTTAGACTGTGTCACATATTTTGTTGTGGACTATCGTAGAGTTTGGACTGTGTCACATATTTTGTTGTGGACTGTTCTAGACTTTAGACTGTGTCACATATTTTGTTGAGGACTATTCTAGAGTTTAGACTGTGTCACATATTTTGTTGTGGACTATTCTAGAGTTTAGACTGTGTCACATATTTTGTTGTGGACAATTCCAGAGTTTAGACTGTGTCACATTTTTACTGTGTCACATATTTTGTTGTGGACTATTCTAGAGTTTAAACTGTGTCACATATTTTGTTGTGGACTATCCTAGAGTTTGGACTGTGTCACATATTTTGTTGTGGACTATCCTAGAGTTTGGACTGTATCACATATTTTGTTGTGGACTATCCTAGAGTTTGGACTGTGTCACATATTTTGTTGTGGACTATTCCAGAGTTTAGACTGTGTCACATATTTTGTTGTGGACTATCCTAGAGTTTGGACTGTGTCACATATTTTGTTGTGGACTATCCTAGAGTTTGGACTGTGTCACATATTTTGTTGTGGACTATCCTAGAGTGTAGTCTGTGTCACATATTTTGTTGTGGACTATCCTAGAGTGTAGTCTGTGTCACATATTTTGTTGTGGACTATCCTAGAGTGTAGTCTGTGTCACATATTTTGTTGTGGACTATTCTGTAGTTTTGACTGTGTCACATATTTTTTTGTGGACTATCCTAGAGTTTTGACTGTGTCACATATTTTGTTGTGGACTATCCTAGAGTTTAGACTGTGTCACATATTTTGTTTTGGACTATTCTGTAGTTTTGACTGTGTCTCATATTTTGTTGTGGACTATTCTAGATTTTGGACTGTGTCACATATTTTGTTGTGGACTATTCTGTAGTTTTGACTGTGTCACATATTTTTTTGTGGACTATCCTAGAGTTTTGACTGTGTCACATATTTTGTTGTGGACTATCCTAGAGTTTAGACTGTGTCACATATTTTGTTTTGGACTATTCTGTAGTTTTGACTGTGTCTCATATTTTGTTATGGACTATAAATCTAGAGTTTTGACTGTGTCACATATTTTGTTGTGGACTGTTCTAGAGTTTAGACTGTGTCACATATTTTGTTGTGGACTGTTCTAGACTTTAGACTGTGTCACATTTTTACTGTGTCACATATTTTGTTGTGGACTGTTCTAGAGTTCAGACTGTGTCACATATTTGGTTGAGGACTATTTTAGGGTTTAGACTGTTTCACATATTTTGTTGTGGACTATTCTAGAGTTCAGTTTATTACAGCACTGTGTCAGCAGAATTGTCTGTGATGATATATGTCTATGATACACAGTATGGGAGACAGGATATTTTGATAGATAGATTTCACAGAGTGTTCTGCTGACTCGGCTGACTGGGCTAATGTTTGTACAGTATTATGAAGGAGAGAACTGAGAAAGAGGCAATACATGCTGAGATGTGCAGAGTTTTTGTACGAAACTGATAGACATAGTCTCTCTCTTCCATTGTTCAATAGCGATTGTTATGTATATATGTATATATTGGGTACAATAGACATGTAAGGGCAGTGATGTATAGAAATACCATATATAGAGGAGACAATGATGGGATTATACGATTCCCCTCGTGCTGATGTGATCTGTGTCTAGTGGAATTTACTATAATACCCTAATATGTGCTGGATGATACATCTGTGATAGGTCATACTTTGGTCTGTGAGATTGGACAATTAAACTGACTTTATTGGATACTTTCATAAGACCTTGGAGAACTTGGATATTGTTCTTGTTTTCTTCAGGATAATTATGACTGTTTTATAAGGTAAATTATTCTCTCACAGTTGTATAGTCGCCAAGATGGTCTTTCTTCTGGTATTACTGGTGCTGTTTATATAATGTATATATAGTATATTCAAAATATAAGTTTCTTAAGTTCTAATTACTAACTAAACGATAGGTTGAGCATCATAAGATATCAATACATTTTTGTTTGGGTATAAAAAATAAATAATATATGCTGATAGAAGAAATACAAGTCATGTTGAACTGCACAAACATAGTTTGTTGCCTAAATAACTTAGCAATACAACTAGCAATTGACGCTATATTTTTGTGTCCTCAATATATTAAATTTGAAAGCCAATTTCAATTATCCCCAATTTATCTTCCGCAACAATATCAGCAACTCCTGTTTGTGATATATTATAAAGCAACTTGATAAAAATTATTTGCATGTAACCGTGATCTATATGTGGGGAGAGGTAGGGTGCGTGCTTTGGGATCGAGAGGTCCTGGGTTCAACCTCCGTCTAGACCACTGGTCAATTTCTCTGAGCAAGACCCACATGCACTACTTCACCATGGTGTAAATTGGTACCTGTGAGGGCAGTGTCTATTCCTGGGCGCTGATCGATGTTGGCTGCCATACCCACACAAGAGAAATAGTTGGTAGCCCAATGACCAGGGGAAGTTAAAATGTCAAAGGGTGCTTGAGCGGCATATTAGCCGAAAAGAGCCCTTGAAAATTGGTAACTTAACTTTTATGTAGCAGTTTACCGACATGAACCACCGAATCATGGACCAAATCGTTGAAAAATGTAGTTCAACAACTTGTGATGATGGATTTGAATTTTCATGAAAGCCCATTCTTGCTAGCTATGCACTACAGTTTATTCTAGTTCATAGCTGATTTTATTGGTTTTCTGTTTCTGTCCAAGTTATACTGACTGATCTTGAATTCTTAATTTGTCGCACACATATTTTATTATTGCGTAATTGATTAAATAATTAAATTAACAGATAATTAGGATAAATTGAAGTATTTTGTGAGATTTGTGTGGTATAGAATTATTAAATGCAATGTTCAAATGGTACACAACATTGTCAACTGCATGTGTTCTGGGTTTATGTAAGTGATTACTGTAAAATCATTAATTTTCAAGGCAGACTAAAATTCGTGGATTTTATGGTTCACCTTCAACCACAAAATTCAATCCCATTGAACAATACTTTTGACCATGGTATTTATTACCTGAAATTCAAAATCCACGAATAAAGGTCCCATCGAAATGGTCTTTTTTACTAAATCCATAAAATTTCGTCCAGTCAAAATTAAATGATTTTACAGTAGGTGATTTATGGATCAATGGCCTAAAATTAAGAAAATAAACTGTATCATATTGATATTGATGAAACGTTCATACTATATTTTCAGGGTCGATCACGTGATCCACGACGTCGAGCTACAGTCGGATATTCACAGCATAACAGATCCATGGATTATGACGGTACCATGTCGGAAGTAGACGGACCAACGTTCCATCGTGGTGGGTTTGTCCGATCTAGCCTGCCGGCGGCACGTAGTCCTCCGTCTGTGGATAAACCTCCAGGTATGTATTGTTCAATTTCCCCCACATGTGGAGTAGTTCCTCCTGGTTCCTTGTGAAAGGGTGCATTATGGTATCACACAAAGTTAAACATTACCAGGGTCGCTTAAAAATATATGACATTTCACTTGCAACTGCAGCAACAGGTTATGCCGAATTATATACTTTTTTGCATCTTGAACAAAGATTCTTGGTTAATTTAGCTGAGGCATCCAATCTGACTTTCTCACAGCTAGAAGGTGAATAAACCCTGGAACAATTACTCACAACAAGAAATGTGACATGTAAATATCACCTACTGACAAATGTCTCCTAAAACTCGAACCAATAATACCAGTATTTACACTTCGGGACATTAAGTAAATTGGTTATATTTCACAGAATTCTGTGCATTATTGAACCTTACAACCAACCATTGTCATGGCAACATTTAGCCACCAGTCTGCTTTTGAATTTTTTTATGAAATCAACCAAATTGGGCTACACCATTGAACAGTCATAGCCATACAAACATGGAGTTATTATCCAGGCAACTATCCCTGAGAATTAAGTTTGTTCCACCCATGTCACGGTCATCCACTTAGGTCAAGGTCATAGGCCAGTATCTATCTGCAAGTGGGCTGCTGGTGTCCGAGCTTGGCTGTACTTCACCTTTGGTACCATATTCTACTTTATTTGTTGCATAGCGTAGTGCCCTATCAGTAGCTTAAAGTGGTTAGTCTGTTTGACATCTAATCTGACGGCCTGGGTTCAAATCCAGGTGTTGGCACTCGATCATAATTACGCCTGCCATGTTTAAGCAGAAGCTGATTGGCTAAAAAAGGCTATCAAATTCTATGCTCGGCATTAGAGTATTTTGAAAACTTGTTAAAATGTAAGAAATTGTTGAAATCATTTGACATTATCCTTTGCAAACGTTACATGAAGTAGTAAGGAAATGTTAAATCTTTGTGTAAAACCAACATTTAGTGACATTAATGACTAATTAACCTATGGCAGGTATGACATTCAAACATATCTTGTAAATCTAGCCCAGTTAGATTCATGCTAAATATATATATAAATGACACTTAAAAAGTTTAAAAAGCTGCTAAATTTTGATTGAACACTAATAGATAATGTTAAAATGTTTTAAGGGTGTTTGTATATTAACCAAATAAACTTTTTACGATGATTATCACTGAGTCTGTCACAAAAATACAGCCAGGTTAACAGTTTCCTATAGTATCTGACCATGGTACAGTTTAATTTTGTTTGTTAAATGAACTACTATTCAATACTTCTTTTAATTTTCTTTACACTAAAATATTTTCAATCAGTTGTATATGAAGAAATTGTGATGGATGGGAACATTTTTTTCTTTTTTAGTACATTAATTAATTTCAGTAATGTAGAAACTCTACTGGATTAGATAAATGTGAAATGCCATCATACATTCATACATTCACCATAGAATCATGAAAATGTTATTAATGTGTTCTAAAGTGATGTTCAAACAGTTGTACAATTTCTGTTATTCAGTTTAGACAGCATTGTGTATAACAGCCAGTTATATATCGAGGGAATTTCAATGCATGTATTTAATTTTAATTTCACATTATCTGATGAGTATTAAAAACGAGACGGCTTGCTAAAATAATAAATTTGCAAAAAATGAAAATATTTTCCATATTGATCAGTGTACTGTATATTGAATAATGTTATTTGAACCTTGGTGTATAATTGTTAACATTTAAGAAAATGCTTAAATCAAGCTAAAACAGGCATATAGCTTTGATTTAATGTCTACTCAATCATTTGTTGGTTAATTCATCTTTAACCATTAAATTTATCTTGAAGATTGACTTTAACTCAGATGTTTAAGGTGATTAATCAACTCTTAATCAATCACATACCATTATAACCTGCGTCCATTAAGACTATAATCATAGTGAGTGTAGTGAGAAATCAAACTATTTTATCTTATGTTTATAAATACTTAAACAGTCTGTAAAATCTGTGTGCGCTATTATAACATTAAACTGAAAACACGCAACATGCTCCTGACATGCAATGCTCCGATGTTCATCTTACACTGAGTGCATTTATATATATGCAGATTTATACTCAAACACCTTTGATATACACTAAAACCTCTGATTCACACTTAAATACCTTAGATTCACGCTCAAATCTAAGATTCATACCCAAACCTTTGATTCACACTCAAATCTTACATTCAAACTCAAATCTTAGATTCACACTCAAATCTTCGATTTATACTCAAACATTAGATTCACACTCAAATCTTAGATTTATAATCAAATCTTAGATTCATACTCAAACACTAGATTCATACTCAAACACTAGATTCACACTTGGCCTTAGATTCACACTCAACCTTAGATTCACACTCAAAGAAGAGCCAAATTCCAACTCAAACTTTTAATATCCACTGTTTTAACGCTCATGTTTTTCTTGTCCTATATTTCTAGGTTTGGTGTTCCTCATTTTTCGAGACGAGACAAAGAAAGCCTTATTACCGAATGAGATCACCCACCTGGATACCGTGCGTGCCATGTTTGTCCGATCCTTTCCCGGTAAACTCACCATGTCCTATCTAGAATCACCCAAAAGAAAGATTTATATACTTGAACCTAGAACTAATATATATTACCAGCTCGAAGACCTCAGGTATGTCTTTACATTATGTCTGGTTCAGTGTAGTTATCACTTATAATTACCTCCCTTTACTGCTAATTATGCACAAAATTCAAAGTCTGCAGTGTGTCATTCATTGCAGAGTGAACATATAAGGCTCGCTAGAAGCATCCATTTTTGGGGATGTGGATGGCTTGTACTATGTCTGGCTCTTGCGTGTGTGGCTAGGCGCTGCCGCCGTAGCTTTGTGGCTTTGGCTTGAGCCCTACTATTTATTTCTTCGTTGACAAATCTGACTCAGTAGTTCAGATGGTTGGCGCCTAGTCCTCGTTTTCACGATTGCAATGAATGCACACGTAAGGCAAATGCCATGTTATGATGACGTCACGTTGTCGCTGCGAACACTCAACAATGTTAAAAACTCCAATTTTCTTGAATTACGTCGAAGAAAAATGATCTATCATGAGACAGTCTATGAATGATATGGAAATTCAACCCCATGGGTGAGATATTCTTATCCTACAAAGACTGTCTCATGACGGATCCTTATATTCACGCTGACAGAGAAATTGAGATCTTCGCACTGAGTTTGCTTTGTTTGAAACCATGTAACTATAAGTCCTAATGTGGAAATTGCACTGGTTAATTATCTGAATGTTGTTGCAGTTCTGAGTTATCTCAGTCATTGCATAATAGGGCTGTAACGGTATACCGCGGACTTCAGTCCCACACGGTTCACGATACAATACTTCTAAATTTCGGTACGGTTCGGTATAAGCTTTCTTATGAGCAAAATCATATTCAGACAACGAAAACACCTGACAGCCTCCTGATTATGTATAATAAACATGTTTCACTCGTTTCAATTGTATTGAGATATGCTTCATATTGTCTAAATTCACTTAAAATAGTTGATAGGCGCATAATATTTGCTGTTATAGAAACATCAAATTCATTATTACTTTAAAATTGAAATATTTAAGCAGCTGTTAGATATTAATGTATCATACCGAAATATACCGAACCGTTAGAAAAAATGACGGTACGTATCATATCGTGAGGTGAGCGTACCGTTACACCCCTATTGCATAATGCATTGATTACTGACTATTGATTACATCTCTATTCATATATTCAGTTACTGACTCTTGTTAATTAGTCTTTGATGTTTGTAAATGACTCCCAATTAAGCAACAATGGTAGCAATTCTATGTGACATTTGGTCTGCTTTTCCTCTCATCCTTAGGCCATACCAAATCGTTTCTTAGTTTAGCATCTGAGAATGGATAGGTTTGAGCATCTTGGGAAGTTTTTATCCCCCCTTTCGATAAATTGGGAGGCATATAGTGATTCACCTGTCTGTCCGGCCTGGTTAACCCAAATTGACCGTTTCTTCTAGCATTAATATGATTGGGTACAAAGCTTTCAAACTTGCCTGGTTCTTGTATATGACTGTCAAAGTATTGGGTCTCTACCACAGCGACAATGTCTTAATTTACCGTTTACTAGATGCGCTTCACGACAATCAGAGAAGCAGACCTCTTTATTCGATACGCTTCACGACAATCAGAGAAGCCGACCTCGGAATAAATAACTTTGCTTATTAAAAGCAAACTATTAGAAGCAGACCTCTTCTTGAATTGCTTCTTTAAGCAGACCTTTTCTGGGAAGCAGCCCTTTTATTGAAAGCACTGCTTTTCTTGAATTGCTTTTTGGAAGCAGACCTTTTCTTGCTGCGCTTCTTGGAAGCAAACCTTCTTGCTGCGCTTCTTGGAAGCAGATCTATTCTTGCTGCGCTTCTTGGAAGCAGACCTTTTCTTGGAAGCAGACCTTTTCTTGGAAGCAGACCTTTTCTTGCTGCGCTTCTTGGAAGCAACCCCCTTCCTTAGACAATCAGAGACAAGTCTCTTTACGAACCTGAATTTGTTTTGTGATCCAAAGATCTTTATTTCATAATACACACATAGCTATATAGTAACGGCGCGGACCGGTGAGAAAACGTTCATTGTGACGTCACGTCATAACAATAGAATTGGCGTGACGTAACGTCAAAACAAATATTTGTGTTTCTTTTTTAACACAAATTGACGTTTTGCGGCAAATAAAATAAATTATTCTTGACAATGACCACTCTCCTCACGCCTGTATCACCCGACTCCATTTTGACCTTCACCTTGATCTAATTTTGGACTAAGACTTATTGAAATGGCTTCCACAGGGGCATAAGCGTTTATTGAACGCAGTCTTGTTTAGCCTCGTATATCTTCAAAATCCACTGAGATATTGCTTTCCCAGTTTTTTTACTTGTTTATGATCGTGTCCCCAATCCCTAAACAGGAGTAGGTTTTACACAAACAGGGTTTCAGTTAGTTTTGTAAGTTATTACTATTGACAATGCATGAAAGCTTTATTTGTTAACCATATAACTATGAGGTTTCAATTCGTTATGACATGTTTCTTTTTTGCGAGGGCTTTGTTTTTTGTCCCAGGATTGCCAGATAGGTTTCAAACTTAGGGCAGACGCTAAATGAAGAAACAATTTGGTATGGCCTTATCACAACATCGCATTGATCAATGGATGCTGTAACTTGTGGGGAGCGGTGGCCTAGAGGTAGGACGCGCGCTTCGGGTTCAATCCCCTCTGGACCACTGGTTAATATCTCTGAGCAAGACCCACATGCTCCACCTCACCATGGTGTAAAATGGGGCCTGTAAGGACAGTGTCTATTCCTGGGCGCCGCAGGTAGATGTTGGCTGCCACACCCACAGGGGAGAAATAGTCTCCCCAGGGAGACACGCGTGTAGGTTTCTACATGTAGCCCAATGACCAGGGGAGTAAAAATGTCAAAGGGTGCTTGAGCGGCCTAACAGCTGAAAAGAGCCCTAGAAAATTGGTAACTTAGAATTTTTAACTTAACTTCCTGCACACATATTATCTTGAAAAAAGTCATTACAAAAAGGTGTAAAAATGTCATGTTGGCAAATTGTTGTTATACAATTAGTACAAGAACTGGGTTAATTAGTGGATGCTTTAGGTTAAAGACAAACACTTCATTTATAATATTTTGATTATCTGCAAGGTTCCATGTCTACGTCTGAAAGGCTTAAAAAAAGTTAAGTTACTAATTTTCTAGGGCTCTTTTCAGCTGTTAAGCCGCTCAAGTACCCTTTGGCATTTTAACTTCCCCTAGTCATTGGGTTACTTATAGAAACCTACGTTCGTGTTTCCCTGGGGAGACTATTTCTCTCCTGTGGGAGTGGCAGCCAACATCGATCTGCGGCGCCCAGGAATAGCCACTGCCCTCACAGTAACATTTTACACCATGGTGGAGTGGAGCATGTGGGTCTTGCTCAGAGAAATTAACCAGTGGTCCAGAGGGGGTTCGAACCCTGGACCTCTCGATCCTGATGCGTGCGCACTACCTCTTGGCCACCGCTCCCCACATAGCGGCTTGAATTTTTAGAACATTTTTGGGATTATGTCTGGGATTTGTAGAATTGGGAACTTTAAGGCAGTCAATAGTTGTAACATGCACTGGAGTTTCTGATTTGCATCCCGGTATAAAATAATTTTGGTACTTAATAATATTACTGGTAGGTAAACTATATTGCTGCTGAAAATTAGTTGCCTTGTTTTGTAAGGCCATGCAATATTTGCCATGATAGTTGTAACACGGCACTGGAGTTTCTAATTTGCTAATTTGCATCGCGGTATAAAATAGCACAAGAAAAGATCAATTTCTTTCTTTGACTTTACTTCTAGATCTGAGACATTTTACGGCAGCCTACTTTCTTCAAGTAATTGTTGTCGGCATAAATAAGATTTATTATTCCCATAGGTTGCTTGTAAGAACTGGTGTCATAGTGTTGCTTATGTAATTGTCATAAAATGTTTCAGTCAAAGAATCCAGTATTCCACACGGAGGCTCAGTACTCGGTGTACTCGAATGTCGATAAAACTTTCATATCTGTATCTCTAGAAACCGATATAACATGACTTATATTTAAGTGGTACAAAGCATACAATGTAAATATTATTCAACATTCATGTAAATATAGGATACCAGTTTCATGTAAATAGAATAAACTTTCATGCAAGTAGGAAGTAACATTTGCATGAATTGGACACAACTAACACAAAATTCATGTGAATGGCACACACTATAGGATACAGCATTCATGTAAATATGACACAACTTTCATGTAAATAGGACATGTGTTTCATGTAAATATGACACATGTGTTTAATGTAAATATGATACAACTTTCATGTAAATAGGATACAACTTTCATGTAAATAGGATATAACTTTCATGTAAAGGGACACAACATTCATGTAAATAGGATACAACATTTCATGTAAACAGGATATAATTTTCATGTAAATAGGATACAGCATTCATGTAAATAGGATACAACATTTCATGTAAATAGGATACAATTTTCATGTAAATAGGAAACAGCATTCATGTAAATAGGAAACAGCATTCATGGCAATAGGATACAACATTCATGTAAATAGGATACAACTTTCATGTAAAGGGATACAACATTCATGTAAATAGGATACACCATTCATGTAAATAGGATACACCATGCATGTAAATAGGATACATCTTTCATGTAAATGGGGCACAGGGACATAGCAATCATGTAAACTGGACACAACATTCATGTAAATAGGATACAACTTTCATGGAAATAGGCTACAACTTTCATGTAAAGGGACACAACATTCATGTAAATAGGACACACCATTCATGTAAATATGATACAACATTTCATGTAAATAGGACACACCATTCATGTAAATAGGATACAGCATGCATGTAAATAGGACACAACATAACATTAATGTAAATAGGGTATATCATTCATGTAAATAAAATATAACTATGTGTAAACAGGACACAATATTTATGTAAATGACACGCAAAAGGCATGGTAAAATAGAACCACATCCATTATCATATGAAAAGGAAACAATCATGTAAATAGGACAAGATATATGTACGAAGAGGTTATCGAGTGTCAATTTAGGATAAAATTATTATTTTCTGTTTTTTTCAGGGATATCAAAGACCGTACTGTATTGCGAGTACATGAATGTGAGAGTATAGAACCACAGCGGGTACATGAGAAGCCCGAGGTACGAGGACGTACGATACAAATACCAGCAGGATCTCAGGGAGTCTATGGAGCACTGCCATCTTCTGCAATCACTAGTCAGGTATACCCGCTTACTGTACAGTTCTAAAGCAATTATATCAGGGGTCCTACAATTCCGAAATAATCCGTAAATCAGGATTTGCACATAAGAAAGTCTAATCTTTTTGCAGAAAATATTTGAGTTATTTGAGTACTGTAAAATCATTAATTTTCGTGGGGGATTAAATTTTGTGGTTCACCTCAACCACAAAAATTTAATCCCAAACGAACATTAATTTTGACCCTTGTTTATTACCTGAAATGCAAAATCCACAAATTCAAGTCCCAACGAAATTGTCCTTTTTACCAAAACCACGAAATTTCATCCCAACAAAATTAAATGATTTTACAGTATTTGTTTTAAAAATGACAAAATTATGGTCTTTTGAAGTTTCATAATCTGAATTTTAACAATAAAACATGTTTGAAACCTAATTAATGGAGGTGTCCTAACTGCACCCAAATCATTTTTTTGTTTCAAAGCCACTTCTATTTTATGTTTGAGCATGAGCTGTATCAATGGTGATCAAGGAAGTGGTGATCAGTTGTCAAAATTTAGGCTTTTGATTGGATAAATTTTACCACAATCTGAATTCTGTGTATGAGACCCAAATTCATATTTATATTCCTAAACTCATGAATAAAAGAACTGAAGTGGGCCGAGATGAAAATTTGTCCTTGAATTGATAAATGAATAGTAACTAGAAATTGTATTATTCCAAACACATTTCTCTCAGATACAATGGAAATGATGCACTAAAATTTTTATTTACTTTGATAGTGAATATCTGTAGAAATATTTCGAGTAATGAACTGATGTATTCTGTGGATACTTCATCCTGATTACTGGCTGATATATGGGGTAATATTTGGTTATTGACACCACTGTAGGTGTAAAAGACAGACAGTTTTACTGCAATAAATCTGTATTAGCATTCTGTAATATTGAAAGTTACTAGTTTTCCCGATTTCTGGTGTATTGTTATACCATAAAAGACATATTGTGCCTTGAGTGCAATACTGTTGTTACTAACTGAATATATAGAACTTGGTATGACTCTAATGCATATTCCTTCAAATACCACAATATTGTCTTTTGTTTTTGATGTTATAGAATTTTTGTTATTTCTACATAAGTATAAAGTGTACAATAGGAATGTAAAAGATTGGTTGCCTTCATTGATGGATTCTCCTCAATTGTTTGGTTCTGTACATTGATTGTCATTGGTTCCATGCATGAATTGATTCCCTCAATTGATTGGTACTCTGCATTGATTGGTTCCCTATATTGATAAGTTCCCTATATTGATTGGTTCTCTGCATTGATTGGTTCCCTATATTGATGGATTCCCTACATTGATTGGTTCTCTGCATTGATTGGTTCCCTGCATTGATGGATTACCTACATTGATTGGTTCTCTGCATTGATTGGTTCCCTGCATTGATTGATTCTCTGTATTGATTGGTTCTCTGCATTGATTTGTTCCCTGCATTGATGGATTCTCTACATTGATTGGTTCTCTGCATTGATTGGTTCCCTGCATTGATGGATTACCTACATTGATTGGTTCTCTGCATTGATTGGTTCCCTGCATAGATGGATTCCCTGTATTGATTGATTCCCTATATCGATTGGTTCCCTACATTGATTGGTTCTCTGCAATGATTGGGTCTCTGCATTGATTGATTCCCTGTATTGATTGGTTCTCTGCATTGATTGGTTCCCTGCATTGATTGATCTCCTGCATTGATGGATCTCCTGCATTGATTGATTCTGTGCAGTGATTGGTTCCCTGCATTGATGGATTCCCTTCATTGATTGGTTCCCTGCATTAATGGATTCCCTACATTGATTGGTTCTCTGCAATGATTGGGTCTCTGCATTGATTGATTCCCTGTATTGATTGGTTCTCTGCATTGATAGGTTCCCTGCATTGATGGATTCCCTACATTGATTGGTTCTCTGCATTGATTGGTTCCCTGCATTGATGGATTACCTACATTGATTGGTTCTCTGCATTGATTGGTTCCCTGCATTGATTGATTCTCTGTATTGATTGGTTCTCTGCATTGATTGGTTCCCTGCATTGATGGATTACCTACATTGATTGGTTCTCTGCATTGATTGGTTCCCTGCATTGATGGATTCCCTGTATTGATTGATTCCCTATATCGATTGGTTCCCTACATTGATTGGTTCTCTGCAATGATTGGGTCTCTGCATTGATTGATTCCCTGTATTGATTGGTTCTCTGCATTGATTGGTTCCCTGCATTGATTGATCTCCTGCATTGATTGATTCTGTGCAGTGATTGGTTCCCTGAATTGATGGATTCCCTACATTGATTGGTTCTATGCATTGATTGGTTCCCTGCATTGATGGATTCCCTACATTGATTGGTTCTATGCATTGATTGGTTCCCTGCATTGATAGATTCCCTACATTGATTGGTTCTCTGCATTGATTGGTTCCCTGCATAGATGGATTCCCTGTATTGATTGATTCCCTATATCGATTGGTTCCCTACATTGATTGGTTCTCTGCAATGATTGGGTCTCTGCATTGATTGGTTCCCTGCATTGATGGATTCCCTACATTGATTGGTTCTCTGCATTGATGGATTCCCTTCATTGATTGGTTCCCTGCATTGATGGATTCCCTGTATTGATTGGTTCTCTGTATCGATTGGTTCCCTGCATTGATTCGTTCTCTGCAATGATTGGGTCTCTGCATTGATTGATTCCCTGTATTGATTGGTTCTCTGCACCGGTTGATTCCCTGTATTGATTGGTTCTCTGCATTGCTTGATTCCCTGTATTGATTGGTTCCCTGCATTGATTGATTCCCTGTATTGATTGGTTCTCTGCATCGGTTGTATCCCTGTAATGATTGGTTCTCTGCATTGATTGATTCCCTGTATTAATTGGTTCCCTGCATTGATTGATTGTCTAGATTGATTGATTACCTATATTGATTGGTTCCCTATATTGATTGGTTCCCTATATTGATTGGTTCCCTATTTTGATTGTTTCCGTACATTGATTGGTTCCGTACATTGATTGGTTCCGTACATTGATTTGTTCCCTACATTGATTGGTTTCCTGCATTGATTGATTCTCTACATTAATTGGCTCCCTACATTGATTGGTTCCCTACATCGATTGGCTCCCTATATAGATTGGTTCCCTGCATTGTTTGGTTCCCTATTACCATCATTGATTGTTTCTTTGCATTGATTGGTTCTGTGCATTGATTGATTTCCTGTATTGATTGGTTCACTGTATTGATTGATTCCCTGTATTGATGGTTCCCTGTATTGATTGATTCCCTAGATCGATTTGTTCCCTATATTGGTTGGTTCCCTCAATGGATTGGTTTCCTGCAATGATTGGTTTCCTGTCTAGTAACATATTTGAACTTGAAAATATATTCTCAAATACAAATGACAAGACACATTGTTTTGTTCAGAGAGTAAATAATTTGTTCAGACAGGACAAGAAATTGAATTTCACCAATCTTTATCTCTCCTTGCCTTGTAACTAGGGAAATTGAATGATCTGCAATTTAATTTTCTTGCCTCTAAAACTGGAGAGTTATTTACATAAATTTGTGTTTTGTAGATAAGCATTCTTGTTTTGTTGTATTGTTGACTGGAGCATATTGATTCTGAATATCATTACCTCAATTTTGGTGTTCGGTTGCTTGTCTCATGTTGTAGCTTTAAGCCTTGTAAAGGAATTTCTGCTGGCATGTTGACAAATTAGGTTGTTTTTGTTACACAAGACATTGTATTCAAGATTAATATTTATTTTGGCCGTAATATCCATTTTGAAGGATGAGAAATATTTCATGGAAATTTCAAGCTTAATGATGTTATGAATATTTAGGTTGTTATATAATTTGATTGCTGGATTTATGAGCATTCGGAATATTTCCTTAAAATGGAGTATTTTATTGCTGATTATTAAGTTTCAAAACCCTGTGGTATCTGGTTGCTTTTCTCGGCCTTCTGTAGTTGCATTATCTCCACAGGTACTTACAATTTTGACCGATTTTATGCCATTTTAAGTTGAAATAATGCCGAGCATAGCCTGTATTCGTCAGTCAGTTTTCTGCTGAAATATGGCAGGCTTTCAAACGAGAGAAACTGATCGAGTTCCCTCCTCTCATACCCTTGTGTGATGGATAACATTGGGACCGAGGTGTTCAAAGTGATAAATGTAACTCTCACTCTAAACCTTAAGTAAAATGAGCATAAATCAGCTTCACATTCTATGAATGAACTTAATGTAATATATTTGTATATTTCAGGTTCACAAAGCACAAACATTACCATCCCATATGCACCATCCTGTGTATATGTCACATGATGATATTACCCAATCACCAGCCAGAACTGCCTACGAGAGGTCAAGGTCATTGACACCTGACCCTACAAGGTCATCTAGTTACGCTCAGAACCCTATTTATGGTAGGATGGGGATTTCTCCAGAGAGGCCCCCTCCGCCGCAGGAACGTGTGGCCCCACCAGACCGGTCCCTTACTCTACGAACCATTCCAGAAAATAATTTTATGCTAAATGGACTTAGAAATGGTGGTGATTATTATAATGATTATACGGACCCTTATCAAAGGCCGAGCGGAATGCCCTCACCTAGACAGGGTCAGAGACAGACATATCCTAGACAGGCCATGTCACCCCCAGCGGTTCCATCAGTGCCCAGGGTAGAACCTGGACGCAGGGCTTTCTCACCTCCACCTTATCTACAGAACTACGACTATATACAAGTAAGTGTCTTACACTACACACCTATAGCTTAGAGAATTTGACACGATCCTGACCTTTATGCATGAATATTTAACAAGGTTCTTGTATTAAATTTCTGTGAGCGAATTGTGCAATATCTTTCAGTTTTGTGTTGGTATTACATCTTGAGCATCTTCATGATACTTCCTGCTAACGAAAACATGCAATTGGGATTATAAATACAGAAATATGTCAGCCATTAAAGCATGCTAATAAAAGGTCGAGAGTCGTGTCAAATTCTCCAAAATATACCAAGTCAAATTTCCTTGCAAACTGTATTAAACAATGTCAGCTGTTAATTTTAACAATGTCTTGAAAACTGTTATCATTTGAGAACTTAGAATCATTACTTGCTATAAATGTAAAATTGACGTCAGCAACACATACACAAGAAATACTGATGAAATCTCTGACAATGAATTGTTGCTGATCATTGTCGCTTGAAATAAATGGCACCAACTTTTTCTAAATGGAAGGGTTAAGTCTTGGAGATGGTTGAACATTAAGACAGAAAAGTACTTTTGTATGATGTTGAATCAATTCATAACCTGATCAACCAGATGTGGACTTCAATATTGACAATACAATCAGATCACATTATATTAAACTCTTGGCCAGTAACAGGCAATATGATTGGCTAACCTTATTTTTTAATTGAATCAGATCAGTATTGAATACACACCATGCCTGGGAATCAAACACAGAGTGTCTTGAATACTATGGACTTCCCTAGCAGATTCAGCTCCTTAGATGGTTTGTATTGAAATGAATGGTTTCAGTGTTTCTAAAGTTAGGTCTGTACCCAAGCAGATTGGGTTTCTAAAGTTAGGACTAAACCATAGTTGATTGGGCTACTTATAAGGTGTGTATAAAGTCACTCTTGAAACGAATGAATTCAGTGTTTCTAAAGTTAGTACTGTACCCTAGCAGATAGGGCGCCTTATTATATATGCTCACACTATTGAAAGGAATTGTTTCAGTGTTTCTAAAGTTATAGTTCTCTTTCTTCCAGGTAGTTCCAAGTAGTCAAACAGCACATAGCCAGGGAACATATGTTGTTAAGGGGGCTCGTGCTAGCACGGTGGTTACACCTCAACGTGCTACTGGTGCCCCTGCTCCTACATCTGGGACCACATCATCACATCCCTCTACCCCATCTCTACAATCTCAGGGGCCACAACAACACTCATCATGGCGTAAGTATCCATATCACTATCTTCCTTTGTACTGTTGTTCAAAATATTTCTGTGAATTTAACCAGTTTTTTCTGCTATTAATAATCCACCTACTTTGCTCATGACTGACTTTTGTTTGTCAGTCTGTTGGGCAGTAGACCAGATGGTTTCCATTCAAGAACACTTTGTCTTAGGATCTTCAAACTTTCTTGGAGGTTGGTCAGTAAGAGTGGATGACCCTTAAGTTCAAGGTCATGGTGACCTTTACCATTTCCAACTATTGGGCTGCCATGGGGATGTAAATGTTTTACAAAAATCTTGTTTGAATTGTTTCATGAAATGTTGATAATGATTCTAGGTGAACGTTCACCGGTTGGACGACACGGGATGCCTCTGTCAGCTGTACCGTATAGTGGTGCCACATCTACACAACAGAGATCTCAAAGTTACCGGGTACCATCTACATCAGAACGAGAGCCGGTACCCAGACCTCGTAGTATGACTCCCTCACCAATGGATGCAAATGGAAATAAAACCAGGTACCAGAAATAATGATATTTTGTTTCCTTCCAGACGACTCAATGGCTGGTTGCTGCTATTTGCCAGTTCAGCTCAAATATGGCAGGCATGAGTGCCTCCACACGGATTTGAGCCCGTGTCAACTGATACGTCTTCCTCAGACACTACGTATACAGCGTTTTTAGAATTATAGTTTGTAACTCAGGATCATCAGTGTTTAACCCAGGAACATTGGTTAGCATCCAGAAACATTGGTTAGCATCCAGAAACATTGGTTGGCATCGAGAAACATTGGTTGGCATCCAGAAACATTGGTTAGCATCCAGAAACATTGGGTGGTACCACATCAGCGTATAATTGGTATCACTGTATGACTTATTGGTATACTATATAATTCAATGTGTATGCCTTATTATATATTGCAATAACCGGAAATCAACTCGTTTATACAAGGTAACCACATTTGATGTCGAGACCAAATAACTGCATAAATAGATAAATAATGGAACAAAGCATAATGATATTTATCATAAATCAAGCTATAGGCATACAATGGTTCAATTATGGTTGCATTCTTACATCAGACAGCAGTAAACAGACAATATCACACCCATTACATTAGTAGGATACTTAGAGCTTTGAATAGAATCGCTTCTATTTATCTATTACCAAGAAAACGGTTTCCATATATTGAGCGTACATAAAACATTGCTGTTATAACAATTTATTTGTAGTAGTTTTGTTCAGATATTTATAGGAAATGTCTCATTATAAAGTATGAATACCGACTAAGTCAGAACTCCTAATGAGACGCGGTCCCTTGTATTGTAATTTGCGTGGTTGTGGTAAAATGTCAATTAAAAGTTTATTCTAGTCTTGAAGATAAACAAAAATATTCGAACGATCAACACTAAATATCAACACTGCATATCCGACTGACAGCTGGTTATCAATGTAGAATGAAATTGTAAATGCAGTAAAAATAATAATGCCCAATAATGAAAAAAATCCACTCGGGAAATGCATATTTACTACTCCAATGTCAATTTAGATTCTAAAACAAAGCTAGTGATATCGTTGATAGACTAGTAGTCCTAAGTATAAATAAGTAATACCTTTATTTAACGAGCCTAACTATATTCACGATCTTCCACGTGGTCCGCAACATTTGCAAAAAATATACTTACCTTGTTGTGTATAAAGAATTGAGTGTATGTATTTGTATTACAGGGATAGGATAGACAAGATGGAGCACCAGTTAGCTAACTTGGCCGCTTGGGTACAAACTGCCGTCATCCAATCATCTTCCAGTACAGGAGCGCCCTCTAGTGGTAAAAGTACGACCAGCAGTACAACATCTGATTCCAGTCCATTGCTTGATTCCGCTAGTAGTAGTAAGTTTCCCGCTAGGCAGCTTTCTTTATTATTGTACTTGCATTGCCCCCTCTAGCGGTAAAATACAAGAATTACCACTTTGGATTTAAGTCCATTGCTTGCTTTCGCTAATAGTAGTAAGTTCTTGCTAGGCAGCTTTCTTTATTATCTTCTTGCATTGCGCCCTCTAGCGGTAACATACAATAAGCAGTACAACTTGGGATTCCAGTCAATTGCTTGATTCTACTAGTAGTTGTAAGTTCTTGCTAGGCAGCTTTCTTCAACATCTGCAGCACTAACATGATTTCTAATTCCCTATGCTTGATTCCAGTCTATTGCTTGATTCTACTAGTGGTTGTAAGTTTTTTGCTGCTTGCTGTCTAATCTGGCGACCCAGGTTCTCATTCATGTGGAGGCACATACATATGCCCGCCATATTTCAGTAGAAATATACAGCAAACAAAGGCTATGCTCGGATTGGCAGCTTTCAAGTTTTGTTCATTATCTGCTTGCACTTACGTGATTTCTAATTCCCTACATCTTGACATACAGCATCAATTATTCTCCTGTCTCATGAACTATTCATGATTGACAGTAAAAACAATTACCTTGAATCAAATAGTAGGTTTTTAAGCATTTTTTAATGAACTTTTTATTGTGTGATGCCTGGGAAGTTTTATAGCATTTTATAATGATAAATTTTTTGTTGTGTGATGGCATTTTGTGAAGTAACCATTCTTTAGGTCTTAAAGCAGAAAATTTCTTTGGTCTGTAATTTATAATGGTAGATAGATGATATCATTTAGACAATATTCACAAGCATAGATGCTTGATTTTGCTTCAAAACTTTGCAAAAAACTTTTACTAACATTTAGAGTAGAACCCATCTGAGTGATAGGAAGAAGGGTATAGTTTACTATGTATGTTTATTAACTTTACAAAAGCAAACTTAATGCGTTCAATTAAAATATATTGATGGCTTAGAATGAGAAGGTCGTACGTTGTGTTGAAAGTACTACATACAACCTTGCAATCGGAGAGAATTACATATAAAAGTTAGATCTATTTGGAATTGGTATTTTTTCTATTTAATTTAATAAGTAATCCCAATTGTAAACAAATTTAAGACAAAATGACTTAAGGTAGATAGCCATATCATGTATGCTCTTCGCTATTGTTGGGTAGCTTATTATATCCTTGCTTCTGGCTGTATTTTGAATAATATTCATCCATTAGACTACTACGCTTAGTATTCAAACTTGGCCTATTTGTATAAAATAATAATTAAGATAAGTTATGTGTATTTCTTGCCCGTAGTATATGAATGCTGTTAGCTTTCATTGAATCTTGACCAATTTGTATAAAATAATAATTAGGATGAGTCATGCTATTTCTGATCTTCTTTGCTATCAATATGAATGTTTCATCTTAAGATACTAGCTATGGAGAAAATGTCAACGACCATGGCTTTGCTTTAAATAACAGAGACTAATGCATGAGACATGCCCATCATTGACATATGCCCATTGTGTTATTATAGGACTGGAAACAGAGAAGACAGAACATGTGGAGCTATTACAAGGTATACATTATATAATTGTTATGAGTGTAGGACAAAATCCCTGTCAAAAATGAGGGAACGGTATTCTGTCCACCCGGGATTTTGTCTGGTTTACAATTGTTATATATGACAAGCTCTATATTGATATTTAGTAAACCACACTTAACCAAGACTCTGCTGATGTGAACAGTGTCATCATTAAATGTAAAATAAGCTTGGGTGAGCCTCTGTTTAATGTGACATAAGCTTTGATGAGTCACCGTTAAATGTGTAATAAGCTCGGCACAAATCTTGGACTGTTTGTTCGTCTGCTTTCCGAAATTTAGTATAGTGTATTAAGACAATCTTCATGACTAAAATGATGTTGCCGGGAAGTTAATAAAAATATATAAAACAAACTTGGTTTAGGACTGTTGGTCAGTCTACTTTCAGGATAATATTACTACGCAGTCTTTATATGATGACTCAAATTCTGTTGCTAGCACCTTAGATCTGTATGAAAAAGATGGCTACAATAAATTTTGCAATAATTTCAGGATTAGTTGAGGTCTCACCAGATGGCGCCCCAAGATTGTCACAGGACATGAAGATGAATATATTATCTATCAAACAGCAAGCAGACGCACTTAGGAATGATTTACGTAGTTTGCGACGTCTGCAACAGATAAACAAGGAATCCATCTTAGAAACAGTGGACGATGCCTGGAAGAAAATCAGGGTAACATAGACTGTTTTTTTGTTGTTTTTTTAACCTAGACTTGTTTCTTACTCATTTTTAGCTCACCTGTCACAAAGTGACAGAGTGAGCTTTTGTGATCACTCTTCGTCCGTCGTCCGTCCGTCCGTCCGTCCGTCCGTCTGTCAACAATTGGGTTGTGTCCTCTCTAGCGGTCACAATTTTGGCCTAATCTTTATGAAACTTGGTCACAATGATCATCTTAACAAAATCTAGGTCAAGTTCGATATTGGGTCATCTGAGGTCAAAAATTAGGCTACTAGGTCAAGTAATAGAAAAACCTTGTTTTTCATTCTATCAAAGGGAGTGTACTCTGTAATTATACTGGTTGTGATCATGTAAGAGTTGTCTCTCTTACTATACTTTAGTTGTAGAACTACGAAATGTGTACTTGTTAGCAGCTTTGAGGCTTTAATTTAAATTAAATGCAGAATGTGGATATTAGGGTTATCATCGTTTACAGTGATTGTATGTTTACAAACTATTAAACAATTATTAAGCTGTAATTATAGTCTTATGCAACCTTACTAATCGTTTTACATAGACTTATATAGGGAAAACATATAAAAATCTTCTTCTCTAAAACTACAATGCCTAGAGCTTTGATATTTGGTATGTAGCATCATCTAGTGGTCCCCTACCAAGATTGTTCAAATTATGGCTCTGGGGTCAAAATTGGCCCCGCCCCGGGGGTCACCGTTTTACATAGACTTATATAGGGAAAACATATAAAAATCTTCTCCTCTAAAACTACAATGCCTACAGCTTTGATATTTGGTATGTAGCATCATCTAGTGGTCCCCTACCAAGATTGCTCAAATTATGGCCCTGGGGTCAAAATTGGCCCCGGCCCGGGGGTCACCGTTTTACATAGACTTATATAGGGAAAACATATAAAAATCTTCTTCTCTAAAACTACAATGCCTACAGCTTTGATATTTGGTATGTAGCATCATCTAGTGGTCCCCTACCAAGATTGTTCAAATTATGCCCCTGGGATCACAATTGGCCCCGCCCCGGGGGTCACCGTTTTACATAGACTTATATAGGGAAAACATATAAAAATCTTCTTCTCTAAAACTACAATGCCTACAGCTTTGATATTTGGTATGTAGCATCATCTAGTGGTCCCCTACCAAGATTGTTCAAATTATGCCCCTGGGATCACAATTGGCCCCGCCCCGGGGGTCACCGTTTTACATAGACTTATATAGGGAAAACATATAAAAATCTTCTACTCTAAAACTACAATGCCTAGAGCTTTGATATTTGATATGTAGAATCATCTAGTGGTCCCCTACCAAGATTGTTCATATTATGCCCCTGGGGTCAAAATTGGCCCCGCCCCGGGGGTCACCGTTTTACATAGACTTATATAGGGAAAACATATAAAAATCTTCTACTCTAAAACTACAATGCCTAGAGCTTTGATATTTGGTATGTAGCATCATCTAGTGGTCATCTACCAAGCTTGTTCATATTATGCCCCTGAGGTCAAAATTGGCCCCGCCCCGGGGGTTACCGTTTTACATAGACTTATATAGGGAAAACATATAAAAATATTCTTCTCTAAAACTACAATGCCTAGAGCTTTGATATTTGGTATGTAGCATCATCTAGTGGTCCCCTACAAAGATTGTTCATATTATGCCCCTGAGGTCAAAATTGGCCCCGCCCCGGGGGTCACCGTTTTACATAGACTTATATAGGGAAAACATATAAAAATCTTCTTCTCTATAACTACAATGCCTAGAGCTTTGATATATGGTATGTAGCATCATCTAGTGGTCCCCTACCAAGATTGTTCAAATTATGCCCCTGAGGTCAAAATTGACCCCGCCCCGGGGGTCACCAGTTTCTATATTTACGCATTACCTTTGTTAGTCTAAATTGTGCAGGGCTTCATTATAATCAGGTGAGCGATATAGGGCCATCATGGCCCTCTTGTATAACCTTAACTGGTTTCTCATTCGTTTTATAACCTTAACTGGTTTCTTACTCATTTTATAACCTTAACTGGTTTGTTACTCATTCTATAACATAGACTGGTTTCTTACTCATTTTATAACCTAGACTGGTTTCTTACTCATTATATAACATAGACTGGTTTCTTACTCATTTTATAACCTTACCTGGTTTCTTACTCATTTTTTAACCTTAACTGGTTTCTTACTCATTTCATAACCTAGACTGGTTTCTTACTCATTTTATAACCTAGACTGGTTTCTTACTCATTTTATAACCTTAACTGGTTTCTCATTCGTTTTATAACCTTAACTGGTTTCTTACTCATTTTATAACCTTAACTGGTTTGTTACCAGTAGCGTAGCTGCCGCTAGGCCATTAGGCCCGGGCCTACACATCATTTCGAGAAAAAATAATATATATATTTTTTTAAAGTTTAACTTGAAATTTGATCTCCTAAATATAGGTCAAAACGCACCAGTACCTTTCAAGGAATAAAAAATTCCGGGGGAGCATGTCCCCGGACCCTCCTACTTCTTTCATCTTTACCTACGGGCCTACACATTGCTAAGGTCCTAGCTACGCCCCTGGTTACTCATTCTATAACCTAGACTGGTTTCTTACTCATTTTATAACCTTAACTGGTTTCTTACTCATTTTATAACCTTAACTGGTTTCTTACTCATTTTATAACATAGACTGGTTTCTTACTCATTTTATAACCTAGACTGGTTTCTTACTCATTTTATAACCTAGACTGGTTTCTTACTCATTTTATAACCTTAACTGGTTTCTTACTCATTTTATAACCTTAACTGGTTTCTTACTCATTTTATAACATAGACTGGTTTCTTACTCATTTTATAACCTAGACTGGTTTCTTACTCATTTTATAACCTTAACTGGTTTCTTACTCATTTTATAACATAGACTGGTTTCTTACTCATTTTATAACCTAGACTGGTTTCTTACTCATTTTATAACCTAGACTGGTTTCTTACTCATTATACGTGGGTATATCCAAAATTAATGTCACTGATGCTGTAAAATTGTGTATAATTCCAGTAAAACTACGAAATTTTTCACACCGTAACTTCAGTCTAATTTGAATATGATGACCAAATTTCACAAAAATGCAAAGAATAGTTCTTGAGATATGAACATTTATATGAGACATACTTACGAAGATCGCCGCAAGTCCGACTTCAACGACGTCACAATTGCCGTTACTTGTCGACACCTACTCATCCAGCAGAAGTTCATCCCTGGTAATTTCTAAAGACTCATAAACCATGCAGTAATTTCCACGACCTTAAAAATGTGCAACCCACCCGACACTTACTCTCTGCGAGATCAAATTATTGTTAAGTGTCCTCTAGATAGTCCCAAAGCAAAACAATTAACTCACCACATAATGATCGCAATTTTGAACGTCGAATTCAATGGACGGCGTTAAAAATACTCTTGGTGTTCTTTTCGGATATACTACAAACCGTTCATATGACACTCTGTCGATAATGATTTGTTTATCCATGCCCCCTTAAAAGATTATACTACTGGTACACGCGACTATGTGTATCATAACTTTTAGGAAAAGTGCATTATTAAGCGCAGCGTTTTTGTCACATATCTACCGTGTTTTCGCTAAGTAATCAGTGCGTTGAAAATATATTGCGAGTTTCAAAATAGAATGATGTCAATGAATGTTTAGCAACAGGCACAACACATTGGTTTCATCACGTTACGAAAGTATCGTCTGCTTTCGAGAATTATTTTTTATAAAAACGCATCAAAGAAAATCGTTATGATAATGAAAAAATATCGTAATTTTCGTGTGCGGCGATATGACTTCATAGGTATACTTCAAATGTACATATACAATCCAATTATGGCAATGGAATAATGCAGCACATTGTTTATTAATCAGAATTGAATTGCTTAACATTTTAATATCATATTTATGCATATCGGCCTATAAAGGAATAAACCGTGGGAGGAGTGACATTTCTTTTGGATATACCCTTTGTCGTCCGTCAAAAATTGGCTTGTGTACACTCTAGAGGCAATAGTTTTGATCCAATCTTCATGAAACTTGGTCAGAATGTTGTTTTCTATGAAATCTAGGCCAAGTTCGAAACTGGGTCATGTGGGGTCAAAAGCTAGGTCACTAGGTCAAATGTTATAAAAACCTTGTGTACACTCTAGATGTCATCAATTTTATCCAATCTTCATGACACTTTGTCAGAATGTTGTTCTCCATGAAATCTAGGCCAAGTTTGAAACTTGGTCATGTGGGGTCAAACTGGTTTCTAACTCATTTTATAACCTAGACTGGTTTCTCATTCATTTCATATAGAACTTTCAAATTCCGTCTGCTTTAGGTATCTATATGCACCAGACTGTGTTCCACTTTTACACCATGAATAATTTCATAGAACTTTTTGGTTATTAAAACAGATCTGTTCCATTTTAATTGAGTATACTGTAAGTTGCTAATTCTACAATGTCCTTGAAAAGAAGTGAATTTGGAATTTTCAAGGTCAGGGGAATAGTCCTGTAGTTATACAATACCAATAAAACGAAAAAACATCAGTGAAAAGTCTGACGCTTCTCTGATTAAATGTTCTCTGATTAAATATTCTAAATTAAATTCAAGGACAGTCTTTCTACTACTGTCTTAGTCGTCCTTTTTTGCTCACTAGAAAGATGGGAAAGAGATGTAATAAATATTAGTCAATATCAAGAAATTTTAGTCAGGGAATTTCAAAGTCAGGAAAAAGTCGGTCAACACACAAAAAAGAAACAAATCACAGATTACTAGCAGACGTCACTATGACCGACACAAAACTGAAACAGAAAATGAAACTAAAACACTACCAGTCCTAAAAAGTTCTTAGAAACATAGTAAATGGTAAAGGCATATTGGAGGAAGAGCTGTGTATTGACTTGTAGGTCATAAACCACTAAATGCATATGTGGACCAGATTCAAATACAATGAAATAGTCCTTCCAAAAACTTTTGTTTGACTGGAATTGGTGATTGCCTTGATAAAATGGAACTAGAATCATCTTATTGTCTGTCACTTTATATTGAGCGATCAAATTAATTTAGTGGTGTGTAACCTTGCAGGTAATAATTTAGTGGTTTTTAACCTTGCAGGATGCGTTATCTACAGTACCAGGTGCTGAACATTTGATAATTCGTCAACAACGAAATGAAGTTGATGTGATGTACAACATCTACCTCGAGGATAAGGCGCAAGCCGACAAGGAACTTTGGTATGTTTTAATGTTTTCGACATCTCATAGATGTTTGCTTAAATACTGCTTCAAGGAAGGAGAAATTGAATAATAATAAGCCAGTATTAAATCATATGTGAGAAAATTTTGGCACATTCCTCTTTCCTGACTGGTAAACTTAGTGTTCTATTTTTCTAAAGGTTCAATAACCAGTCATATAATTAGACAGACAAGGTTTGAAAAAAAGCTGTCAGACTGAAACTGAAAATCTTTTAGACCAAAACTAGAAAATTAATAGGGAAAATAAGAAAATATGCCAGACATATTTGATTAATTAAAATTCGGCATTCCGTATAAGATGCCCGCTAGATTGGCAGGTGTCTACAAGACCATATTAGTGATTGTCTACAGATATGGCCAAAGTCGTACTGACTATTTATTACGCAAAATAATAATAACTCACGGAGATGTGGTTACCATTTTCTTGACGTATTTGATTAATGGATGCCGGATAATTCTTCGTAAAAAGTTATTTCATCCATTTGTGGTTGGGAAATGAATTTATATGCATAGAGCAACCCATTCGTAATTTGGTCAGAGAAAAGACATTATTCTCTTAATAGTGGTAATAGATATTATTTTGTGAAGGACGAAAATAGCCTCTGGATGTTGCTATAGTAACGATTTTACTGCTGAATGTTTCACAGTGTCCAATGTCCTTTGAAAGCCTATTCAATTTGGTTTCTTGCGGAATAGTTTATACATCTATAGTTCTGTGCAAACTTCTGGTTGCATCATGTTACTATTAACATTCTCTGGTCTTCCTTATATATGGCATCTGTCACCAACTGCTGTGTAATACATCCGTCCCTAAGCTTCCACCTTAATTCAAGTTAAATACAAAATGTATGTGACTTTCTGTTTATTAGGTCAATGTGAGGGCCATGAAGATTTCATCTAACATTGATATTTGTATTGTCTCTTAAATGACCTTGACATTGAAATATGTCCTGTGAGACCTTGACCTTGAAATGTGTTCTGTGAGACCTTGACCTTGAAATGTGTTCTGTGAGACCTTACATTGAATTACATTTGTTGCATCTCCTGTAAACGACCTAGATATTGAATGATAATGTCCAGATAGGCTTTAATATTGAAATAATAATGCAAGTAACATGATGTATTATATTTCGTATACAGTGATTTAGAACATGCTGTAGAAGAGTTACGTTCTGACGTGTTGTCTCGTCAATGTCGTGTACAGATGTCAGATGTTGAGGGAATGGCGTTAGTTCTCAGTCATGTGACCAAACAGCTTGGAGATCTCAAAGGTGAGTGTCCGGGCTTAAAAGTGATAATTATAAGTTACTGTTTTTAGAGTGTCACTAGGTATTATGAATCTTTTATTGAACTAGAAGTGTCCCCTTCACAATGAAGCAGAATATGGGACATTTACTTGCTACTTGTGGAAGCATTATTTTGCCTAGAAAAAATTTTAGCCAAAAAAATTGTGACACTAGTACATGTAAATTAATTTGGCCAATGAAAACCAGTGAGCAGTCGTCTCTTTGGGAGTAAACAAGTACATTCCCAGAATTTCTGGATACTATCTGATCTGTCCTCTTTGGCCCCTTTGGGACATACCGGTAAGTCCGTTACAAGTTTGCTTCAGTTCCCTCTGTCCTGTGCTGTGAACTGTGCACAGCCCCAGGTGTAATTCATCTCCGCTGGAAATACTGAAAAGCGATGGTGAGTGGGATTGAACGTAGAACCTTCCATTCAGTAGTCACCTAACACATCTGATCACAAGACCACCTGGCCCCGATCTCCCGAAACATCTCAATTTTGAGATAAATCTCATCTCAAATATTGCCGTTTACGTTTGGATAGTTTCCTAGAGAGGATGGACTCAAAATTAGCTTCAAAATCAGCAAATGCTATTCTTTGTTAATTTCATCAGTGTTTCATGAGTTTTAACTTCAGATATACTAGAAATTCAGACTCTTGATTTTGGTGAAATCTCAATTTGAGATGAGATTTCTGCTTGAGATGCTTCGGGAGATCGGGGCCTGACCTCCTGAGCTGTTAAGTTACATCCATAACAACATAACATAATGTTTGTGTGTATTTACAGTACGTTTTCCAAAGATACAAGAAAGGTTGAAACATGTTATGGCTGCAGAAATGGAAGTGATAGTTAGAGAAGAAAAGTAAGTTCCGAAAATATAATCATTAGCCAAGTGTTTCAGTCAATGTATTCATGAAATTTACTGTCCTTAAAAATGAATAAAATTTGCAGATTGAGGGGTGCCCACAAGACTGTAGTAACTACATATGATTAAAGAAGGACTTACTACAGTCTTGCGGGCACCCCTCGAGATGATGATTAATCCTTTATTTATATGACAGTGCTTGCAAAGTTGGAATGTGTTATTTATTGTATAATTCTGTCACTGTTATTGTATGTCTTGCTTTGTTATATGGTTTGCCAAGACTTATATGAAATGAGATTTTTATGCCCCCTTATCAATAGATCGGGAGGCATATACGAGAGCCATTAAAAAAATACGTAGACAACCTCAATTGTTTAATAATTTATCATCAGATTTTCATCAAAATTGGTAGAAATCAGGTTCTACCGGTTATGAATTCAGTGCGTATATTTATCATGAAAAATATATGTTATGTTCGAAAATATGGTAGTTATAGCAATGCAAAATTGAACACACGGGGCATCCCATCGATTTATTCCGTAGAAAATTGGTATTGATTTCTTCACCCCGTCATTATCTTTAACGGTTGCGAAACCTTTATAAAATTGATGTGTGTATCGTTTGAGACTATATAGTGCTGTGTTTCAAATTATGATGTCCTAATTAACAGGGTTACAGAGATATTGGTTATCATACAAAGTCACTATTAAAAGCAGAAAGAAAACGTGACGTAGCGTGAAACCACGGGGGAAAGCGTAATCCTGCAATTATGTGTTGCGCTTGGTATAAACAGTTTTTAAACACACATAATTACTTGAATCGTGGCCGACAATTGGAGATTTCACCTAAAGGAAGTACTGTAACATCATGTAAAACATACAGTGCCTGGGTTGTATATAATTCTTGATTTTGTCAGCTTAAACATGTCCCATGGAGTCCACATCTTGCTTTTCTGGACGTCAAGACTTTGATATTGGCGGGATTTGGGTATGTGAGTGTAAAACTGGAAACAACAAATGAAAAAGTCAATTCTATTTGTTTTTTTTAGCTCACCTGTCACAAAGTGACAAGGTGAGCTTTTGTGATCGCTCTTCGTCCGTCGTCCGTCGTCCGTCCGTCGTCCGTCGTCCGTCGTCCGTCGTCCGTTCACAATTGCTTGTGAACACACTAGAGGTCACAAATTTAGCCTGATCATTATGAAACTTGATCACAATGATCATCTCCATAAAATCTAGGCCAAGTTCGATATTGGGTCATCTGGGGTCAAAAACTAGGTCACTAGGTCAAATCACAGGAAAACCTTGTGAACACACTAGAGGTCACAAATTTAGCCTGATCATTATGAAACTTGATCACAATGATCATCTCCATAAAATCTAGGTCAAGTTCGATATTGGGTCATCTGGGGTCAAAAACTAGGTCACTAGGTCAAATCAAAGGAAAACCTTGTGAACACATTAGAGGTCACAAATTTAGCCTGATCATTATGAAACTTGATCACAATGATCATCTCCATAAAATCTAGGTCAAGTTCGATATTGGGTCATCTGGGGTCAAAAACTAGGTCACTAGGTCAAATCAAAGGAAAACCTTGTGAACACATTAGAGGTCACAAATTTAGCCTGATCATTATGAAACTTGATCACAATGATCATCTCCATAAAATCTAGGTCAAGTTCGATATTGGGTCATCTGGGGTCAAAAACTAGGTCACTAGGTCAAATCAAAGGAAAACCTTGTGAACACATTAGAGGTCACAAATTTACCCTGATCATTATGAAACTTGATCACAATGATCATCTCCATAAAATCTAGGTCAAGTTCGATATTGGGTCATCTGGGGTCAAAAACTAGGTCACTAGGTCAAATCAAAGGAAAACCTTGTGAACACATTAGAGGTCACAAATTTAGCCTGATCATTATGAAACTTGATCACAATGATCATCTCCATAAAATCTAGGTCAAGTTCGATATTGGGTCATCTGGGGTCAAAAACTAGGTCACTAGGTCAAATCAAAGGAAAACCTTGTGAACACATTAGAGGTCATAAATTTAGCCTGATCATTATGAAACTTGATCACAATGATCATCTCCATAAAATCTAGGTCAAGTTCGATATTGGGTCATCTAGGGTCAAAAACTAGGTCACTAGGTCAAATCAAAGGAAAACCTTGTGAACACATTAGAGGTCACAAATTTAGCCTGATCATTATGAAACTTGATCACAATGATCATCTCCATAAAATCTAGGTCAAGTTCGATATTGGGTCATCTGGGGTCAAAAACTAGGTCACTAGGTCAAATCAAAGGAAAACCTTGTGAACACATTAGAGGTCACAAATTTAGCCTGATCATTATGAAACTTGATCACAATGATCATCTCCATAAAATCTAGGTCAAGTTCGATATTGGGTCATCTGGGGTCAAAAACTAGGTCAATAGGTCAAATCAAAGGAAAACCTTGTGAACACATTAGAGGTCACAATTTGGGACTAATCTTTATGAAAATTGATCACAATGATCATCTCTATAAAATCTAGGTCAAGTTCGATATTGGGTCATCTGGGGTCAAATACTAGGTCACAAGGCCAAATCATTGAAAAAGCTTGTGAACACACTAGAGGTCACAATTTGAGACTAATCTTTATGAAAATTGATCACAATGATCATCTCTATAAAATCTACGTCAAGTTTGATATTGGGTCATCCGGGGTCAAAAACTAGGTCACAAGCCTTTGAAGGCCAAATCATTGAAAAAGCTTGTGAACACACTAGAGGTCACAATTTGAGCCTAATCTTTATGAAACTTGATCACACTGATCATCACTATAAAATTTTGGTCAAGGTCGATATTGGGTCATCCGGAGTCAAAAACTAGGTCACGAGGATAAATCATTGGAAAAGCTTGTGAACACACTAGAGGTCACAATTTTGACCTTATCTTTATGAAACTTGATCACAATGATCATCATTATAAAATTTAGGTCAAGTTCGATATTGGGTCATCTGGGGTCAAAAACTAGGTCACGAGGCCAAATCATTGAAAAATCTTGTGCACACACTAGAGGTCACAATTTTGACTCTATCTTTATGAAACTTGGTCACAATGTTTATCTCTATAAAATCTAGGTCAAGTTAGATACTGTGTCATTTGGGCCAAAATCTAGGTCACTAGGCCAAACAGGTGAGCGACCCAGGGCCCTTTGGACCCTCTTGTTTGTGAGTTTGATCCGTCATTGTACATTGTTCATTATACAAAATGGTTGGAGTTGTACAATAAGTGTTTTTGTGAGAATTTAGAAGATGTTGTGAGGTTACCGAAACATATGACGTCAACAACGACGTCTGGACTTGCCCCGTGGTCACTATAGGTACATTCCATAAAACATGATCATCACTTAACCGTTGGTCCGATTTCTATGAAACTTTTGGATTTTGGCGACTAAAGGTGGTGCTACACCATAATAAATAATTATTGATTTATCTGTAAAAATAAGCTAGCAAATTGATTTGTCTACGTATTTTTTGAATGCCCCTCGTAGTGATTCACGTGTCCGTTCGTCCGTTCATCCAGCCTGGTTAACCCAAATTAACCGTTTCTTCTAGCATTAATATGGCTTGCTTCAAAGCTTTCAAACTTGCATGGATGTTGTAAATGAACATTCTCCACACGCCTGTATCACCTTATTCCATTTTGACCTTCACCTTGACCTAATTTTGGACTTCGACTTATTGAAATGGCTTCCACAGGGCCATAAGCATCTATTGAACGCAGTCTTGTTATGAAATGTGTTTCATGTTTATTTGTAGATTTTTGAAAGAAGAACCGGAGAAGTTAGATAATTCATTGAAGAAATGTAAAAAACTGACTGGAACTCTCTTCACATTGAAAAGGTTAGTGTCAGATTCCTATAGTGATATTGCTGGCTTAATATGAGAAGGTCATAAGTGCACAATCAATATTTTATGAAGACTAGAAATAATCTGTCCGAAAATTACTCTTTTCTTATGGTAAAGCAAGCTGTTTCAACTTCAGTTTGGTCAACATGACAAGTTCGATTTTCAAGAATATAGGCTCACAAGAAGTGCCTTGTGAAGCAGACTTCTAATATGTATGAGTCTTCTAAGGTTGTAAGTAGACCTTCTCATTCTAGGCCAGCAATATGTGACTACATTATCTTCATAGGACTGAAATAAGGAAGCAGTAGTAAAAACATATAATATAAAAACTTGGGTTGAAGGAGTAGGGGGTATATTGCTTAACACATGTTGGTATTGGCTGGTATTTAAAGTCTCACTTAAATTTGAAATCTGTGAGAAAAGGCAATGTTACAGAATTACAGTTTCATGTTTAGTGTTCAATGAACACATTGATAGATATGTTAGTATTAGATGTTGGTTGATGTAGTGATGTATGGTACACCAATCACACTTGCTGTACCTTGCCATTCCTTGTTGACTGGCTGATTTCCATCCTCTGCCTGATTTGCCAAATGGTATGTGCACCTATTATTTTACACCAATCTGACTGGATTTGTGACCCTGGAGGTATAACTTCGTGTTCAGTAACAGGTAATATGATTGGCTACCCTTGTTCTCCAATTATATAAGATCTTATTTTAAATGTTGGATGTGTTTGTATATTCAGATTAGCCTCGGTACAAGAACACCGTCCACCACAACCCGTGGCTCTATCTGTACATGCTAAGATACCTACCATGGAAGATAAGAAAGCTGTCTTACAGAATATACAGGCTATGATACCAGATCATGAAGCTAGGATTCATGGTATACAAGTAAGTACCGTAATTCCACATGTATTGGTCGTGTAATGCATGCATGTAAAAAAATGAAAAAGATTCGGAGGAAAAAATTTGAAGAAAATCGAGCAAGAAATACACATACAAATTTTTTTAAATGCCAAGCATAGCCTTTATTTGCCAGTCAGCTTTCTGCCAAAAATGACAGGCATATCTGTATGTGCCTCCACCCAGTTTTGAACCCGGGTCAGCAGATTAGAATGCAAGCGCACTAACCACTGAGCTAGGGAGTCACATTCTACTTCTACAGAAACATGTTGAAGCCTTGGTTCTATTAAGATTTATTTGCCTTAGTGATGTACACCCAATTTAAATAAATTATAAGCTGTTGGAGACATCGGGAAATGCTAAGAGTTTGTGCGTTAGAAGATCACCAAGATTAGCTTAAAGAGAAACTGCAGCCATAATTATGTATAAATTAATGGCTTATTTTGAACACTTTTTACATAATATTTATAAGCTATAATCTCTCAAATAACAGAATTCAGGCAAAACGTATGAACATACATAGTGATTTTAAGATGCCATTCTAGGATTTAAGGCTCTGGGATACTGCAGTGCTTGTTGATCCCAAAATAAAATGGTACAGTAATTCCCTTGTTAAGCTCTCAGGGTAAAGGGGTTGAAAGCTTGTTTCTCTCTTATTCCATAATGATGATGGATAACATCAGGAGTGAGATGTCAAGTGTCATTTATTTATGTCATAAAAACAATTGACCTAATTTAAACTTATCATATAATTTCTCTTTGTAGGCAGCAGAAACCGCTCGTCAAATCAAAAAGAAAATAACTACGCAGCAAGAATCATTGAGATTCGGTAAAACTTTAGAATTGGCGAGTAAGGCATTAAAACCACATGGTGCTGTCCCCGCGTCTCAACCAGGGGAACTAACTACTGCTGTCTCTCATTCGCCATCAAACGGGGATGATACCTCCGTCATATCATTCGCTATGCCTATGTCAACTTCCACACCAAAGAGTGCTGGTCAACCATCTACCTCAAAACCTGAAGCTTCTGACACCTCACCATCTATGGCGTATCCCGTAATGTCCTTGATCCGAGCTGTGTCACCTCAAGGTGAACAAACTTCGGGTAAATCTCAAGGTCACAGAGAGGAGAAAGTTGTGAAAGGTTATCAGTATACTAGTAAAGGTCATAGTGGTAAAAGTGTAGACTTCAAATCAGAACCTGCAGTATTACCAGTGACATCGAGTGAGACTGCTGGTCAGAGAAAAACTGGCAAACGTTTAGAAAAATCTTCAGCAGGAAAATTAAAAACTACAGATTTTAGTAATCAGAAAAGTGCTGCTAGAGCGGCATTCTTCAGTTCTCTGTCTTCACCTCCCACACCGACTACTGTAACGACACCAGTTACCACAGTATCATTAACGACTGATTCACCCACAGAAGTGTATTCTAAGATCTCGCCTGGGTCTAGTGTATCCCCTGTGAGGAGTACACCGTCTCTAGTCCGTAGTTCTGCTGTTACCATGCCAACAAGCTCGATGAGTACATCAGTTAGCCAATCACATGCCTCTGCTTTAAAACCATCTAGTCTACCAGTTAGTGGTTCATCATCTGTTGTTTCATCACAAAAGTTCAGTCCTGCCTCTCCATCTAACTCATCATCACAGGCAGGAACTTCTAGAACCAGAACAACATTTACAGCCATTCCAAAACCATACTCGCCGACCAAATCCACCCCTAGTCCACTAACTCCTGAATCCCCTAAATATCGCATTCCTCCGAGCCAGATGGCAGTTGCTGGTGCGGATAGTAATAGGAGAAGTTATCCTCAGTCGAAATCTACGTCAAAAGATGCGAGACCAAAGAAGGTACCTCCCCCTCCTCCGCCTAGGAAGAGTAGCAGGTTGCCAGGACACGCTGTCATGGCCGTCAATGCAGCTACTGCTAATGGACAACTTAAATCTAAATCAGCAGATTCCAAGTTATTACAATCCTCTATTTCCATGGATACTGGTACTAAGAGACACTCAGATATCATCAAACCACCCAAACAATTCTCTAATATAGAACTAGAAGCTAAAGTAGAAAGAAAGTCTAGTATAGGATCATTAAAACAATTCACTACTCCGTTGCTGGAGAGTAAACGTGACAAGTCTTTAGACAAGGAGACCACACCTGAAACTAAGGATCAAAAACCACCAGAAATGGTCGGGAAAAAATTCTCATCTTCAAATTTAGATTCTGTTGACAAAGGTTTAAAAACTGTTGAGAAGGATATGACTCTTAAAGGGGAGGAGCCAACTGTTGAGGCTGGGGAAACTCCGAGGAAAGTTGTCAACGGGAAAGTTACGAATATCAGCGCTGAGAAATTGTCCCGATCTACGAGAGGGGATAGTGTGGAGAGCACGAGCAGCAGTTCTAGTAGTATAGATTCTCAGCATGAAATGATCTGGGTTAAACAGAAGGATGAAGCCTCAGATACAAGCTCCTCAGTGACACAGACTAGTGCAGATAGAACTGACCAATCAGCTTCCTCTATTTCAAGTTCACAGACAATATCAGATGACAAAGCAAAAACTAGTGACTCTTCATCTGGAGGAAGAAAACCTCGTCCTCCACCTCCAGAAAGAAGATCTAGTTTATCTTCTAAGTCTAAAACTGAATCAGAACCTGAGGAAAAGGATCTGGCAGATCCTAAGGGCAGCATAGATAGATTAGTTTAATGTTATGTAGTATTATAGTGAATTGTATGTTTGTTTATATCGTCCATGTTTTTATGGATGTTGATTTGTTGTGTATGATGTTTATTTGATTGCTGTTAATTGATATTTCAATAATATTATCCATCTACCTAAATATCACACTGATTGGTTGACACAAAAAATACATAAATTAATTAAGGGTCATATCATATAAATTGATATTATGCCAGTTGTCAATCAATAATTTTAACGGTAAATCATAATCACATGGTCCAATGAATTAACTTGAAAACCTTCGCCAAGCAGACTTCGACAAACAACCAGGAGGAGCCATCTCTGCTCTTGCACAATGTCAATTAAGTCCTAGATGATCTAGTCTGTCCCCTAGCGTTCTTGCAAGGGCCTTATTTGCTATCACTTTAAGACTTAAACCCTTGAACTTTTCAAAAGGTGAAATGGTTCTATTGTTTCCATGTTGATAACATTGGACAGTTTCAATTGGAATGAACTTGACAAAATTCTACAGTGGGTTACATGTCAATAACTCCGTCTTTATCAGTTTCAATTTCAATAGTGGTTGGTGATTTAACATCCAACTCATTGTATTTGAAAGAAATATTTCGTGTTTTCAGTATACAAAAGTACATGTGTGTTTTTGGCTGTTGTTATTATGTGTAACTGTTGCAGACATGATGTCTGTTTCCTAAGCAAAGCGCAATGTAGCGCTTTCCACGGGAGGCAATCCATGCCTTCTATATTTTATTGAATAAGATGTAACTGATTGAAAGTGCGCAGTAGTGCTTTGCTTAGGCAATGGACCCATCACTGGCTTATAATGAGAAGGTCGTAACTACTACTTACAACCTTTTAAGATTCATACATATTTAAAATAAGCATATCAAGCATGTCATAAAAATCTTGTTTAAACCGCGTCTTTTACCATGTATAAAGAGTAATTATCGGACAGTATTTTCTCGTTTTCTCAAAATATTGATTTTGTAGTTACGACCTTCTCATTCTAAGCCATCGACATGATCATCGATCTCTGTCTCAGACTCTTCAGCCTGTTCAACTAGTGCAATATATACCTGTGTTTAATACTTTCTACTGTTCACATTGGTTAGAGCCTACTACCATTTGAAATCACTCTTCAGAAGTCCCTATAGTTTTATGACTATAGAGGCTGTGTGGTGTGCAATTATCTCCATTTTCAACATGAAATATCCTTTTGAATAAAAAAATAGCAGCAGATTTGAAAATCTCTTTATTCCTGGCATCTACTGATGTAGGACCATAACTTTTAAGTTACTTCTGTATATTAGGAGGATAATTTGTCTCTATATGAAACTCTTTCTTATTAACCGCTATTAAAGCTCTAATTAATGCTCATTGCGATCATTCAATAATTTATTAATGGGACTGTGGTTATAGAAAACAATTGAGAACATGAATAAGTCATTGTGTAAATGTTGTTGAAGAGTTAATTGTTCTTGGGTTGTGTTACAATGCATGATAAATGCATTGATCGCCGTCATGATGATGCATCTGCGACATGCATTAGCAAGATTTCATGGCTATGAAGTGCATTTCCATGCCATGATGGAAATCATGGTTGATGACAAGATATTTTCTTCATGCCACTGTAATTCTGTGTTCACTTTGAATGGAACTCCAAAATGTGTTCAATATAATTCAGTACAGAGGGAAACCAGTAACCAGTTGAATGCTCATTGTTATAATTATTTATAATGATTATATATAATTGTTCAAATCACAGGTAACAGTATCAATGATTAAGACTAAAACGAATAGAAATATGTTTTTTTGTAAATTTATATTTTTCTATCAAAGAAAGAAAAATATCAATTTTACAAAGAAAATATATAATTTTCGTTTTCAACTATACTGTTACCTGTGGTTCAAATATGACTCTTGGTTAATATTTTTAAGCTCACCCAAAAAGATTGTATGAACCATAGTAAAATAACTGCTTGGTTGAGTTCAGGCGGTTTGTTGAGTTGTTAAGACATGACAAATTTATTTATCCATAGCATTTCATAGAGAGAATCCATAAAATTTAAGCTCTATTAGCTTGATTTTCAGTGTTAAGGGAAGCAACTCTTGCAAAATTAGTATTTTGTCATCCTTACATTTTACTCAATGAAAATTTTTGCATACTATTTCGACAAATATACCAGTAGTTAACATTCTGTCGTCAATTATTGGTCAATTGTGGAGAACATCCTAATTTCTGGTATTTGCTAGATAATCGAGAACAAGTTATGGGCTTTAAATGTAAAACCGATCTGCACTCAACAAGCTGGATGACACGACTTAAATTTATAATTGAGAGAAATTGGGTGGCCACTGACCAATGCTATTGATTCAAGAATTGACAAGGTTACTAGATATTGTGCACTCATAATCTATTGGTCCATCATTTGTTAAACATGTTTGTATTGGCTGAATTCATTACTCAACTGCTTAGATAGTTCTGAAATATCATGATTTCAGACAAAAAATATTTATGGAACAGAAAAGTAGTGACTTTATTTCTTTACTGGTAGTACAAAGGATTACCAATAGTGACCAAAAATCCACCTATTTGGGCTGTACCAAATGTTCCTGCCTTTCATATTATCCTGGGTGCACCAAAATTTCCCAGTACATTTCAATTTGAAATCACTATTCTAAGACTTTGCTTTCTTCAAGACTAAATTTTAAGTTGGGAGTTCCACGACACAATTAATTCTTTAGGGTACAATTGGAACCATAGTTCATTCATGTAAGAAATTAATCCCCCATTTGACCAATATTATTATAGCAGAGATTTCACTCAGGTTGAAATTATTTAGAAAATTCCGGCCTGGCTCATCCTCATAAATCAGTGGTTAGTCAAGTCCTAGACTATCTGTTTGGCCGAAAATATATGCTGGTTGAGCGAGAATGGGCCAGTGTTTGCTTCAAGATAAATCACATTTAGAGAATTATTAATTACTTACCAGTAGTTGAGCGATAAGTCTTGAGGTACTATGATCAGTGAGTCGTAACCGATGTTATGAAGCTTTATGTACATTGCTTGCAATATTTATTGAACATTAACTGTTAAGTATATTATACAGATTATTTGATACTTTCAATTTTTCAGTATTACGTGTAAATCAAATTAAAATTATATGAAGAATTTCATTTGTGTTTTTGTTGTATGTTTGACAATGTACATGTTATCTCGCCTGTGTTTATGGGATGCAACACACCTGTTGACTTTCCTCCGCATGTGAAGTTGCTGGTTCCTTGTAGAAGGGTACCATAAGTTAGTATGATAAAGTCAAGGAACCGGTTCCTTGTGCGGAAACCTAGCATAGCCTGTATTTGCCAGTCAGCTTTCTGTTGAAATATTGCAGACATGGAGTGCCTTGGTGCGTATTTGAACCCAGGTCACAGGATTAGGCAGCAAGAGTCAGTTATTATTGGTTAACTAGCTTGGCAGGTATGGTTTAGTCAGACACCTGTGATTCAAACACGGAAGTCAAATATCGAGTCACTTCGAAAAACATTTATTCACCTCTTAGATTTGTTTGGAACAAAAACAGCATACTTAAACATACAAAATAGCATACATAAAACATAAAATAACCTATAAATCACTCGTACATCAAAATCTATACAGAAAGTGTTGAATTATCACATTTTTCATGTTTAGGTTGAAAACCGTTTTACTCCTACGATTTTTTTAATCTTTCAAAAAAAGAGCAAAACTTTATGTATTCCCTCTGCTGTGGGATTCAATTTACACATATATCCTTTCATCTATAACACACTACAATCATTCTTACATAATTTACTGTATATCTACATAACCAGTCTGTGCAGTCATTCACACAAGGGAAGTAACTCTCTATTTACTAAGTGCAATCAGACTATATACATACATGATTTACCTCCCTTTAGCTATAAAATATATGTACAACCACAATTAATATTACAAAAATTTAGGACAAAACAAGTTTTCAAACAATTGTATATGAAATCAAACCTACTTCTCTGCATACTTATTAAATTTATTTACTACGAATTCTCGTAGTTCTATTGGTTCTATTAAAATGTCCTTATTTTACAAATAGATAAAGATGCCTATCAAAAATCTATATGCCCCCCCCCCCATTTGGAGGAGGGGGGGCTTAAAATATGAGTTTTAAACAAATAGCAAACATTTATCAAAATATACTGTAGTATCCTACGATGGAAATGAAATGTGCCATTCAGATGCTGATTGAAATTACCAGAAAGGTCATCGTATTACAAATAATAATTTTCTGTAAGAGATATTGCAAAACTATTATAATAGTAATGATTTTATTTTAAGAGGCGTCACAGTTGAACAAGCCTAGTGTTTTTATAATGTACCATTGTACAGTCCGTTTAAAGTTAAATGAGAATAGTTTTCAAACATAAGATCGCCCATCAGGCAAAGTTAAATGAGAACGGTTATAAACATAAGATCGCCTGTCAGGTAAACAGTGTTTATCTAGGTTTAGCTGGGTGTAACTGAGACAACTGTATTGTGCGCTACTTTTTCGAATGGGATAGTTACCTCATTAGTACTACTTATTGAATCTACAGCATATGTAAATTTGATGTTGTGATAATAATGGAATGCGATGAAGTAGGATTATGAAAGATAATAAACAAACCGATCACAAAACAATGGTGGAAGTTAACGTAGCACATTAATCTGCATTAATTAGAGCACTTAAATATCGACTTAATACCAAAGAGACACAAATGGTTCCTTATAGTAAAATATTTGTCATGATAAAATCGAACATCTCTGGAATAACTAAAACAATGTATTAAATGTTTTGATTGTAATCAAACAATTCAATAACAAACAATTGACATAGGGAGGAGAAACCCAGAGAAATAAAAACTGTTGTAATAGTTTTGGAGATAGGTGCGATACAAACATTGTAAGTATGCCCGTGCCACAAGCCAACATTGCCTAGTCACCTGGGCAATTATACAAGAATTCTTTCAAATGGATCAAAATACATTTTCAACATAAAACGTCACATGATTTTTACCAACAGAAAAGAGATGAGACGAGGACCCTTAGGACGAGGGTATCCCCGTGCAGAACAAGGACATCCACATGTAAGATGAGGGCATTCCCGCAGAACGAGGGTACGGTATTCCCCGTAGGATGAGGACATCCTGTAAGATGAGATACATTTTCTGGTTACAATGCTGATAAATACTAGTACATGATTCCAACATTTAAACTGTATGTCTAATAACAATAGATTATCATATGCTTCTATAACACACAAAAATGTCACTAAATTTATAACAATCAACATGATTTTTTCTTAAACATGCCTGAAGTAACTTAACAATGTTCTAGCATACATAGACATTTGTTTCAACAAGTCGTTGGCCATTTAATGCGGAATTCTGTCACAAATGTTGTTAGAAGTAGAATTACGAAGGGAGAAATTGCCCCTATCAGTCACTGAGAACAAATGGCCCTTATCACTCACAGAGGATGAATGACCCCTATCAGTGACCGAGGAAGAATAGCCCCTATAAGAATCTGCGGATAATCTATGTATCTTGCCATTATGCAATGATCTAAATCACTGTCCCCAGATTTCTGTCAATCCTTAACTTCCATTAACAGCCTAATTGATTCACCTGCTGAATCCCGGTAGGACACAACCGACCTGAACTGAACAGTGTAGCTGTACTGGAAACAGTAAGGTAAGCCATCGACAGGGTGTGGAGACGGACCAGTTTGTATAAGGTTAATATATGAAGTTAACTAATAGACAGAATCACAATTTACAATAATAATGTCTCTCTATAATTTCTATCAACATTACTGAGTTTTCTCTTCAATTGGCCACCATTTATAACTGGTCGTTAGAATTTATATATTAGCCAATCGGAATGGTTGTTTCACATGCATTTTGCCAGAATTCATAAATTAGCCAATCAGAAAGGTCGTTACACATGCAGTTAGCCAATCACATTCTGCCATAAAGCAGGCAATCTGAATCAACAGAAGGCAGCCATTAGCTAAAAGGTTGCCATTAGCAATCAGATGGTAGACCAGCATGATGTAATATTCTCCACCAATCAGAAGAGAGATGACATCCAATCATACAGTATTCTGGTGGATCAGCAGTTGTTACAATAGTTTTGATTGGCCATGTGTTGGAACCCAAGGTATTTGTAGAGGAATCTGTCACGAGACGGAGTTCTTCTTTTCTGATTCTGGAAAAATGAGAAAATACCCTCTAGAATATTATAATGAAACATTTATACATACTGTACAACGGAACAAACAACTTGAGATTTAACTCCAACATTTTTTTGTAAAATATTCGCACAATGACAATTTCAATATTGTGGAATGAGCCTGATTACAATCTACCATTGTCAACAAAGCTAAATTAATAATCCTAAATACTATATGCAGCCGACCATTTTTGCCACTCAAAATAGACTCTCAACCACATTGTTTCCATATTGTACTCAATTGTATTGAATAAAATCCTTCTATGTAGATTCTTGAAGACAATTCTTGAGATTATTTCATCAAATAACTTTTATCTTGGTCAGAAGGATAGATCAGTCAGGAATTCTTGATAAACCTATATAAACCCTAATTCACCAACGCTGTAAGTCTAAAACTCAGACTAAGACTTTATGCTGCCTAATGTTCTATTCACTTTCATGTTGTTATAAATTTACCAATTTTTATATAAATTTGTATACATGTTCAGTGGGTAACAAAAAATGATCAGATAAAACATGGTTAAATCTAACTGGAAAGAAATGGCAGTGATTATAAATATTGTCAAATTTAGATCTAAGTCTGAAACTCAGACTTACACTGTTGGTGAATAAGTACCCAGGCGTTTCACCTATGACTTACCTGTTTCCATAGGTTGTAGTATCAATGTATTGAGGAGATCAGACAGGGATATGATACCCACTACATGATCCTCCTCATCCACGATCACCAATCTATGTACCTCTGCCTTTACTATCTTATCTACCACAACCTTCAGTGAATCTGTCTCATAACATTTCACCACACCTTCAAACCAGCTTGCCTGTAAATAACAAGAGATGTTTGTCTAGCATAATTGTCGAACATGGTAAAGGCTACAGTGACCTTAAAATCAATACAGGTCATCTACTGTTGCTCACAAACCCCCATGCAAAGTTTGAAGATCCTAGGGCAAAGTGTTCTAAAGTTATTGAACGGAAACCATTTTTGTCTACAGACAGCCAACCGACCAACACGTGCAAAGCAATATATTCCCTCATCTAAGATGGGGACATAATTATATTACAAGCACACAGTGTCTCGAGAAAATGACAGCTCAGCTATCTTTGGGTGTTTAAGAAGCTTATCGTGAAAAAAATCATACAATTTGTTAAAATTGACAAAACTCTTCGAAATGTCTCATCAAAAATATGGTATGTTTGTACTTACCCCCACTTACGGAAATCGTAAACTTGCTTCCAGATTTAGATGAAGTATAACCATTTAAAAACTACACATTGGGGACATATATTGTTTAAGGGAAGTCATTAAATAAACCTAAGAATATCAGCTCCATTTACCACATTTTATAGATGTAAAGGTATTATAAAGAAATTAAATTTGACCGTTGATAAAACAGTACCATGGTATGTAGACACTTACCCCCATTCTATGTTGTAGTGCTTGCTGTATGGTGATATCTAGATTGTTATATGTCTTCTCTGCTGCCAGGTTCTGTAATATATATAACATTCTTATTGTAACACTGTAAAAAGGAGTCTCCAGAATTGCAGGGTAAATGTTCTTTATATTCTGGTTTAACACTGTTTTTCAATAGGTTTTCTGTTATATACAGTGGCCAATGCATCTACCAACCAACAACTGCACTATATGGTCAACCACAGCCGTAAGCATGCACCCGTCAAAAATAAATCCACACAAAAATCATAAGTTTCAGAGTACAAGTATATATAGAAAGTTTTAATCATTTGTATTTCATCATGTGATAGTCATGTGACAATCTTGTGATCGATAATAAGATACTTACGATGACATCAAACTTGGCATATATATCCACCACTTTGCCCTCATCATCAACGACAGGTAGTGCTGATATTCTGTGTTCAACAAACATGTTCAATGCATCATAAACCGAAGTATCACGTTTTGCCTGCAAAATAAATATCAGAAAGATAAGTATCAGTTTACAGTTTTATTAATCTACAGTAATAAGAAGAAATAGCCAAGACACTATTGAAACCATGGAGTTGTCATGAAAAAGTGAAAGTTTCATCAAAATCCCTCAAGAAATGTAGGAGGAGTTGCACACAGAAGCTCGGACACCACATCCCCTTCGCCTCATTAGGGGATAAACGTTAAATTACTTTGGAGCTTAAAGTTAAATTGTAGTATTATGAATTGATTTAAATTCAAAAGGGAGTTAAACAAGATGGAACAAAGAAAATTCAAGCTGCAGTGAAAAACGCTATATTGTTATAGACAGACAGAAACACAATTTTACATACCGATGTGTGGCAGAAGTACCAACTCAAATAACGAAACAAAATGTATTTATATTATAAGTATGAATACTACTTACGGTGATAACTTTATCATAGGTTCCAATCTTTAACTCCTTGATGCTTTCATTCCAGAAACTGGGCTTGGGAAGATCATTTATCTATAAAAAAAAATAATACATTGTAGATAGAGGCAGTGAATAGTTATCAGACATGATGTATGTATACAGTATGTATTCATGTAAGGAACTTCTCAGCAAGAGGAGTAAAATCAACACAATTGTTGAATTTTTATCGAAAGGTATGCAATTTTCATAGAGCGTATGACTTATCTCGACCAGGCATTGAACCCTGATCGCCAAGTAACAAAGTCAGCACACTTACCATGCCGCAATTTGGTCTATGTACTTTAAATTATGCACACATTTGTATATCAAAGGTTTGCTTCAGGGAACAGCCCACTATGTCTTAACCAGTTTGGAAGGACTTTTTTTACAAGTGTAGTCAGCATAGAAAGCATAGCCTACTGAGATTTATTTAATTTGACTGCCAAAATATGTTGTCGATTTAATCCATTGGAGTGGAATTCAATATACATCTTATTTAGTTTGAGAATAAGGATAGTTCATCATAATGTTCATAACTGACCAACAGTTTTGATGTAGTGGGTTCTGATTGGTTGAACTTATCCTTAAGTCTAGTAAGATCAATATTGAGTACCACCCCAAACTCAATAATTATTATACAAATATACTTACATAGAGATATAAAAATCTAAGAATTCTTTTGTGTGTGAGAATGTAGATGGCGTTGCCTGTCATTTTATCTACGACGGGTAGTCGATGTACATGGTTATGTATCAATGTCTTGATAGCTTCAAACAGGCTGGCATCTGGATCTATACATACAAACGGTCTCTGTTTGTCCTTCAATACCTCTGTAATACAAAACATATAATGCCTGTTTCAAAGATGATGTTAAAACTAGAAGGGTTTTTGACACATTAACATGTGTCTTAAAGAAAGGGGCCAAAATTTTGGCCAAAATCATTGAACTTAAATTTCTGACAATTTGCACATTAGGCTTTGTACCAAGCTTCATTTAAATCTGACCAAGGAGAGCCAACCTATTAACAATTCTGTATATCAGGAGGATGCTTGGCCTTGGACCGAATAAATTGAGGCTGCCTGACCTTTGACCTGATAAATGGAGGTCACCTGGCCTTAAAGTGGATAAATGTTGGTGGTTATATAAATAGTGGTTGTCTGGTGTTGGACCAGATAAATAGAAGCTGTCTGACCTTGGACAAGATAAATAAGGTCATCTTGTAAATTGAGGCAATCTGACCTTGGCATAGATAAATCAAGGCCATCTTGTAAATTGAGGCCATCTGACCTTGGCGTAGATAAATCAAGGTCATCTTGTAAATTGAGGCCATCTGACCTTGGCGTAGATAAATCAAGGTCATCTTGTCAATTGAGGCCATCTGACCTTGGCATAGATAAAGCAAGGTCATCTTGTAAATTGAGGCCATCTGACCTTGGCGTAGATAAATCAAGGTCATCTTGTAAATTGATGCCATCTGACCTTGGACAAGATAAATGGAGGCAATAATGCAGACAATGAGTACAAACACTTACCTCTCCATTTTTCTATATTATGGTCTTCTAGTTCATCCATCTTAACCTGTAACGACAAGAGAAGACACAAATATATAATACAAGGTCAACAGATTCAAGGTCAAGGTCAAATCACTACTGTGTCTACATGGAAAATGCAACTATGTTAAACAGTTATGCAGCTACCAAACAAAGCTAGTGTTAAACTGGCATCACACAGCAGGTGAAGCAGGTAGTACTATCATACACTTCAAACAGAATTATAAATACTAATTAAGTTTTAGTCAAATTAATTTAAAGACAAAAACACTAGAGTACTAAAAATTCATAAAAATAAAAGTTTTAGTCAAATTAATTTTGAGACAAAAACACTAAACCACTAAAAATTCAGGGTGATGAACAATAGTTCCACAAAGAAATTTGTTTCAATATGTGAAAGATTCCTTCAAGGTCAATTATCTCCATTTTCTCAAGGTCAAATTTTCAGTTCCCTCCCCTTTCTGAAGGTTAAACAACCAACCGCCTATTTAATACACACCTACTATCCCTTGAAAGGCTACAAGGTAGACAGAATCTTTTTTTCTGCCCAACTACTGCTAGTCTGTCTAGCATATTCTATGTTTTCAATCTACTCTTTTGTCATGAAATTATTTCCCAAAGCCAGACTAAACTACTGCATGCAACTACACTATCACTTTGAGAAAGTCTAAATTACTGATGCAGGAAGCAGACAACAAATGCAAGAACCTGAATACCAGCAACAGGAACCAGCAGACAAGAGTTTACAACTATTTGGTATACGTTTCACATACACAGACTGTCAGACATTATTCAATTGTCTGAGACATTAAACCAATTCAGTTTTCTATAAAATGTAATTAACCACCAGCACAGTAGTTTAGTCAGAAGTCAAGATGGTCATTTTTCAATGAAATTGGATCTATATATTCCAATATGAAGCATTGATTAGTCTGGATGTTCCAGACTAGAACTAACTTGATCCTACTGAGAAAATCAAATATCTAGCCAGACATGGAGGGTAATTGGTTTCTATAAAGTACAGACCTGCAGCTATATAGATGTGTAGTCTTGTGAACAATCAAGTTGCTATCTATTTAGTCAGTATAAAGTCGTGATCTACATTATTATATAATAAGTGCAGTCAAAGTTCTATAAACTGCTCTAAGGAAGATTTCCTGAGAATATTTTACAAGACATCACCTTGGGAGAGACAATAAAGTCAACTTTAAGTCTACTCCTGAACAACTAGTAAGAAATTACTACTGCTTAAAGTTCAGAGAGCCAAATTTGATTTAAAATTCAAACAAACAAGTTCAGTCACAACAGTAATGTAAATACTAAAGTGGAGCCTGTTGCCTAACCAAGGCGCTATTGAGCGCTTTTTAGTAGTTCTTTGCTACATCTTTGCTACAACACGCTACAGTACTCGTTGATAGCATACCGTTTCTCAGTGCTTTGCTAGGTGATTGCTACGGAGCTTTCATGAGTGTTCGAATTGAGAAATTACATCTAAATATAACGTTCATTGTTCATCTGTAATTGTTTTTAATTCATCAATTTAATCTATGTTTATATCATTTTGTAAATAAATATTAACAGCAATATGCCAAGTCAAAATGAACAAAAATGTTAATATATTAAAACATTGCATACAATTTCATGCTATTGCACACCAAACGCCAGAACAGAATAAAAACATTCAATGCACAATATCCAGAAAATGGTTGAAAAACTATGTCTGTGTTATGATAAGCAGAATAAAATAATCAGCAGCGGGAATTAAAAATAAGCTAAATTTAATAAGCTGTGAACGGATATAGATGAAGCTAGAATATACTGAAGGCTCAGTGCAAAACTATGTTAACATGCATCTATAAATTAATGTAGTTATCAGTTTTACACTGAGCCTTCGATGCTGTATACCAGTACATGGGTACTTGTAAATGTGTTTGATAAGGCTATACCAATAAATATCTTTCATCAAGACAAAATTTCTGAACTATAATGAGTATAATCTCACTTTTACATTAATTTAAGATGGTAAGCGCGTCTTTTCTAGGCATGCTCAGATGGTCGCTCGAACCTCCTTAATGCTTTGATATTGGGTATTTCTCTAAGCAAAAGTAGGGTAAAAGCAACTAGTTCTGTGTTCAAGCACTAAAATATTCCATTATCCAAGATATAATATCAAGCTCCGTATACCAAAGCCACCCTGGAATATTTTTCAAGCAGAATATAAGCAATAAGGCTATATTTCTGTATCATAATCCTGTGTAAAACATGATACATGCATATCACAGATTGGCAGTAAAGTGCCAACAAAGGGCAGTAACTCTAACTAATTTATCATTCAAAACTGGTCAAGGGCAGTAACTCTAACTAGTTTATTATTCAAAACTGGTCAAGGGCAGTAACTCTAACTAGTTTATTATTCAAAACTGGTCAAGGGCAGTAACTCTAACTAGTTTATTATTCAAAACTGGTCAAGGGCAGTAACTCTAACTAGTTTATTATTCAAAACTGGTCAAGGGCAGTATAACAAGTTTATTATTCAAAACTGGTTTGTTATTCAAGGGAGGTAACAAGTAGGGCTGTAACGGTACGCTCACCTCCCGATATGATACGTACCGTCAATTTTTCTAACGGTTCGGTATATTTCGGTATGATACAATATTCTCTAACAGCAGCTTAAAAACTACAATTTTTAAGTGCCAATGAATTTTTTGATTCTATAACAGCAATTATAATGTTGCTATCAACTATTTTAAATAAATTTCGACAATATGAGGCATATTTCTAATACAATTAAAAGGAGTGAAGAATGGTAATTTTACATAATCAGAGGACTATCGGACATTTTTTATCTCTGAATATTATTTTGCTCATGAAAAAGCTTTTACCGAACCGTACCGAAATTCACAACTCTTGTACCGTGAACCGTGTGGAACTGAAGTCCGCGGTCTTTCGTGTACCGCGGTATACCGTTACAGCCCTAGTAACAAGTGATAAACAATTGTAATTTCTATTCCATCAATTAGTCAAGGGCAGTAACTCTAACTAGTTTATTGTTTTAAACCAGTTTGTTATTCAAGGGAGGTAACAGGTGATACACAACTGTTCCTTTAACTAGTTGAGGGAAGTAACTCTTGACATGTTTTTCAAGGGAGGTGACTATTATTCAAAGACAATCATTCATGACAGTAACAAACATCGGAATGACAAGTTTGTATCTTTTTAAATCTTGCATACACTCACTACTAAGACTCTCGGGAGTTCCTTTATGTTTTTACAAAGCCGAAATTGAACAAGACAGAGTAAAGCATGTCTTATCACATAAATGTCTAAGTAGATTCTTCAACAGTGACAATGAAGCATAAACATGCCAGACATTGTCTTACTCAAACAGTTTTGATATTTGTATGTATATTTGGGGGTTGAGGGTCATAAAAGGGTTTAGAGGCTCATGGGTAAATAGGGACTCCTGAGCAAGACATAACAATCAACATTCTAGGACATTGGACAAAACACTAACAGGAGACTAACAATGACAAGTGGTTACTGTGAATTATGAGTAAAGGATTTTCGAAGCATATACAAGCTATTAAAATGTAAACGAAATAAAATGTGACAAAATATTCAACAAGCACAACATGAACATAAACAGTGAACATATGAACATGTGCAGAGTGTAAGTGCAGCAAGGTAATATCTATACACAGATAATGACAATACCTGATCAACGATTGGGCTTCCAGACTAAGCTGTTCTGTGCAGCAGGTTATAGTCTGGTTCCCATTCCAAATATTACGTATATTTAGTATACTATTGTCAACAGTACTGTAATATTTGTGGTAAGGAACCAGACTTTAACCTCCACCACAAAAAAGCCCAGTCAAAAAGTCCAAACAAAACAAGACACATTAAAACATGTACATAACAAATCCCCTGAGATAAGATACAGTACAAAGTGTTAATTGATTGAATATTCTTGGATTGTATGTAGACATGGGCATGTAATAAAATAAACACGTCACACTTACATGTTGCCTCTTATCCCTTTCCTGGAGAGTGGTTTAAAACAAAACAAGAGATTTTATGAAGAAGCTTGTAAATGAAATGTTGCAGAACTTTACAACAGTAATATAAGAGATGTTTGTAAAACATAATGTATGCCCCCATGGCAGCTCATTACCAGTAGATAGAAATGTTAAAGGTCACCATGACCTTGACCTTTGTTCTACTGACCTCAAAATATATTGGGGTCAAATACTGTTGCTGGCCAACTTCCATGTAAAGTTTGAAGTTTCTAGGGCAAAGCGTTCATGAGTTATGGAACGGAAACCATTTGGTTAAACAGAAAAAGGTAAAGGTCATTGGCCTTTGACCTACTGACCTCAAAATCAATATATACTGTTGCTGGCCAATCTTCATGTAAAGTTTGAAGATTCTAGAGCAAAGGGTTCTAGTGTTATTAAATGGAAACTGTTTGGCCAAGGCTACCGATAGACCAACATGTGCAAAGCAATATACCCTCTTATCAAAGATAGGGGGCATAATTATTGAATCTTACAGACTCAAAATTATAGGAGTGAACTGATAGAGACATAAATAAATAAATAGTTAACGAAAACTTAAAATATACATACTACTTGCAGTATAATAATGCGATAGAGATATTCACAGTTGGGTGCAGGTATGATTAGATATGTAGATATGATATCATAAAAAAATTTTTTTTTAGTAAAACATGACTTAGCTAGAAATATGTCCATGGGTGCCCCATTGGAATATAAAGTAAAACTAACAAAGGGCCCAGAGTCTGATAAACAATGTTGCAGCAAAAATTGCATTCTTTACGGTCAACTATACATTAGGGTTGTTAATCTGTGAAAATTTGAAGACATTTGACCCAATGGTTTGTGAGGAGTTCAACACACAAGATTGCACATAAATAAGTGAGAGTGCACAATTAGGCTTTGTGCCAAGCATTCATGTGAAGTTTCATTGAAATAAGACCAATGAGTAAGAATAACTTTATGACCACCAGGCAGATGTTCAGCAACAACTCAATGTGCCACATATAGTCTGGGTCCAATAAATTGTCCAACGTTGCATTTAATGTGACACAAGTCCCATAGACAAATGCCTCGAGTCGTATAGAGAGTTCCCAGTCACATGATGTGGACACTGAACCTACAGACCAGTGCTTTGCGTAACCCACAAAAGCTGAGCACCAAGCTAGCGAGAGCAACAGTATATCAGTGCTTTTTCTAATGCATGGTATGTTCTGACCTGTGATATGGTATGTCAGTGCTAATGCTAATATGACCTTTTTCTTGCCATGAGGCAGATAATATTTCACTCATAGACCCTTTTCAAATTATAATGTAATGGACCCTTTTCAAATTATGCAATGGACCCTTTTTCATGTGAAGTGAAGAACCCCATTAACGACATGGTCCCTATCAATGTCATGTGACATCAAATATAAATCCTACATGAACTTAAAAAGAGACTGCGGGTAAGTAAAATAAAGCGAAAGCATTCAAGAAATACAGATCTAAGTTTACGACCATAAACAAGTAGAGTACGGTATGAGAGAGTGAGAATGGAGACTTACGCTGGGAGAGGTGTAGTACTTGTGAAGTATGGATATAAAGTCAGTGATGGTCAACATGCCTGAAAACATAAACATAGTCAAATCATTTATAAGATACTAATTAAGTGCACTATGTGATTGTGCTCGTTGTCCTTTTTCCTTTTTTCAGGGCTCGACATTAACACTGGTTCATTGGCCCGAGGCCAGTGAAAAACAAGAAGGACCAGTAAGTCTTTCAGGGCCAGTAGCTGTTTTGTTTACAAATCAACAATTCTTATACGTAGGACAAGTGACTAAATTGTCTCTGCTCAAAATTTTGCTGAAATCAGGACATAAAATCAGATAATCAAAGCTTCGCAAGTCGGATGTTTCGCCTGTTGTGCCACTGGTAAGAGTTACAGTTCTTGCACATTTCACTGCAAGACAAAGTTATGCTGCAAACAAGAAATTACCTAACAATGTCAATCAAAGGGAAATAATTCAGAAATAACACAAGGTAGGTGCACTGCACACAGCGTCAATGCAGTAAATATGCAAATCAAATTTGAAGTCATTTGGACTTAAAAGGATAAGCAAAGTGGGACACCAGTGCCCCAACAATCGCCTCCGACAAAACACCTATATGTCGCCTGGTCAGGTGAAACAATAAAGCGATAAATTTTAGACATATCCTAGAGGACAGTAACTGTGTAATACATATACAAATGTAGCATAAAGTTCACTCAAATCGATTCTTTTAAACGAGTACCCGTACCTTCATAGTCTTGTTTGGTACTACTCCATAATGGTGCCGCTCTCACTCCATTGTAAACCAGTGCAAAAAATGCTTTCTTCACCTGCAATTATACAATCAATTTATATTCAATCAGCATAACCATTTAACAAAATTATTAAAAAATACCGCTTATTGGGGATATTAATGGTACATTCTGTGCCTACCTCATGTGTGGGTCACAGCTCGGTGCTGCTTATTAACTGTATGTGTCTTTGACAATTAACTTAACAAACAAAGACGCTAACGATCCCGTCAGGACAATAGCTCAATTTTTCTTCTTCGAAAAGTCAAGCTGAAAACCAGGATTCAAAACCAGGATTCTAGACTGTGACACATTTACTTGTTTGCCCCCGAATAGTTATTTACGTTACCCCATGTACATTGGAAGGACAAAGATACTAATTAACTGTATTTACAGCAAGGTCACTTTACGTCTCTTACAGTGACAACAGGGTGGCCACAGAAAATGAAGAATGAAATTCCCTGATTATTCCCTGATTTTCCCCTGACCAAAAGGTTATTTTCCATGGTTTGTGCGGTGTTTGTGACCATGGTTTAGTAAAGGCAGTTTTATTATTTAACATAAAACCTAAAGGCAATATAGGATATGGTGCAAACTTTATATTACTATTTCTTATTGAAACTACTTGATAAGGTGTTTAAATAGATTAAAGTAATTTTGCGAGCGAAGCGAGCACAAAAATTCACATTTCATACTTTTCACCAAAACAAGCGGCAAATTAACAATTACAAGACTATTGATTTCTCCAATTTTGTAAAATTCCCTGATAATTCCCTGATATTTGCCCAATTTTGAAATTCCCTGATTTTTCACTGCAGGGAATTTATTTTGGGCATTTTCCCTGTTTTCCCTGTTTTCCAGAGTCTGTGGCCACCCTGTGACACACACAACACATGGAACCAGGGGAGGCATTGATTCCTCTATAATTATCCATCCCTTCCAAGTATATCCTACATCTCAGCTAGATATAACCAGCTGTCTAGCTGACATGTTCAGGAAACGCATCAACATAATGCTGTAATTACTGTTCTATATTATATACCATCACAATGACTACCAGATTCATTTACGATGACACAAAATAATCGTTACCAAGAACTTATACTAGAAATGCATCAACATCATGAGGTGTAATTACTGTTCTACATAACATATCACAGCGACTACCAGTTCTGTAAATGTTGTACGAGATTCATTTACCATGACACAAAATGTTCATTTCCAAGAACTTATACTAAGTAAATTGCTTGGTTTTTCTATACATCTATGACAGCAATAGATGTGTTCTACCAAGAACTTAGACTTGGTAAAACTGCTTGATTTTCTATCCATCTTTGTCAGCATCAGACACAGATGTCTACAACAAACCCAGAAGTCGACATTATGACACTGTATTCTTGGGAACAAGTAACACTCATTAACACTGATATGACTTTTGCATATCAGTTCAGTGGTTTTGTAAACCAGTCTGAAAATGCAGTGTTTTCATTGGTCAGAAGAATGTTTGTTTCAGGACTGACCAATTAGAGACTCTATTTAATTGACTGGTCTTCCAAACTTAGCTCAATAATAATGCAAGGGATACAACTCTTCAGATACTGAATATCATTTCTCAAAATCAATCCAAAATAACTTAATAAAAGTTCTCTCCCCTCATGCATTCTAGCAAGAGGACATTATTATTTTGAATGGATCATTTTCTTCCCACAGTCATCTTCAGCACATTTCAAAATTTGTCATTAAACTGTTCATATCAACTGTTCATATTATTCTGTAATGATGACGTACTGTAAATACTCAGCCATAAGTCGTATGCAGCCATAAGTCGCAGGGGGGACTTTTGAATGAAAAATCAAGGTTTTTGTCTAAACCCTTTCATAGGTTGCATGTATAGTTTTCAATTTATATGAAAGCTGAAATCATGTGCCCAGTGTCAAAGTTGGGGGAAATGTGGTCATTTTCAGACAAAATTGGGAAGAGGGTAGTAATTTTCAGACAGGTTGGTGGGAATGTGGTCATTTATGTATGTGGGATCAATTGCTGGGATGGGGGTGGGGCGAGAGTGTTAGTGGCTTCTAAAAGTAAAGTAGAATAGGGAGCCTGCTATGTGATCAGGGTGTTGTTGTTGCATTATTGAACAGTGAAGGAGTATGGATGATAAAATGTATAGACAGTAAGTCTATGGCTCACGTTGTCAACATACAGCGATATATGTAAGTAAGTGTGAGCGAGAGAAATCATGAATAATTGAACAAGTAGTTGGGTGTCATATATACCCCTGTCGATACTGTGTTCCACATTTCTCCATGAATTATCTATAGGTCATGATATCAGGATATATTAACTATGCCATATTCATCTAAAATCCATCCTGTACAATTGTACATACCTCAATACAAACACACCAGGCACCAAACCACTCAAGTATCTCAAACAAATTATAATCTCAAAATGAGATTTTTCTCAAATCAAAGTCTCAGTTATCACAAATCTCAGGTGCCGCTGCTCTTGAAATATATGCCTCCACAGCTGTGTTTGTCGTCTCAGCTGGCGATCCAGGTTCAAATCCAGGTGGAGGCACTTATATACCAGCCATATTTCAGCAGAAAGCTGACTAGCAAACAAAGGCTATGCTCAGCATGAAATATTGCCGTATAAACCTTCAGGAATATTACTTTTCATTGTTTGACATAGATTTTGAGCCCTATACAATTGATCTCATCAGTATGTGTCATGTATCATAAGAGAGTTACCACCCTTAACATGTTGTTTATGTCCTTCTTACAGGACCCTCTTATTTAATTACGGTCCTTATCTAGCGCTATCTTCAAGGTGACTGTGATTTAAGGACACAGACCCCAGGTGATTTAGATTAAAGGACAGACACACCATTGAATGATAATCGACACCTGAGATTTTACATGTTTAACTGTCTATACCATGTTTATACTGTATGAATACAGAGCGAATACATGCAAACATCATTCAATGTGAAGGTCGAGGTCAAGGATAAAGTGGGTATAATATGCATAATATTCAACAAGTGAAGTCACACAAACAGATTTTCAACCAGCCATGTATCTGTATCATTTTAAGCACCCCTTAAATTCAAAAGAATCATTTTACCAAAACACCAACTCAAAGCAACATGTGGACATAAGATTATGATGGGAGCCAGCACTGTCATTTTACCCAGGATTTATACAAATAGTTATATTAAACATCAATATCAGTGTCCGCTACATTAGTATGAATATACAGTACAACCTCTCCTGAGCGACCTTCCTTGGAGCAAACTCTCTATTACAACATCTTAAAATCTCCCTGAGCTCATATTTACTATGAATTTAACCTATGCAGAGCAACAACCTCTAATCAATGGCCAATATTTGCAGCTCCACCAGGTGTTGCTCTACAGAGGTTCTATCTTACATATGTATACAAAATGTATAATCGAAAAATCTCCAAAATGCTGGCGAAAATGTATGCATAATACAGCATACTGCACAGATGCAAGAACTATTTTTTCAAGTATAAACATATAAACAAAGTATAATGGTAAACAAAACCCCCCAAAAATCATAAAAATGTAATCATTAAAACAATTTATCATACAATCCAACATGTGTTTGCCAATAAAATTCTGGAAACTGGAAAAAAACAAAACCCTACCTCAAGGACATACAATGTATTAACAGTTTCTCGATAACAACCTTGCCAAATATTTAACGGAATTGAAAACATCTCAGAAGCCAGAAGCCAAGACGTAACATGTTATATTCATTACTCCAAATGATTGCCATCCACATTCTCTACAACACTTGGCAACTGATTTTTTGTACAAAATGTTAGGTAAACAGAACCAACTATGATATGAAAATCTGAGCAGCAGTAATCATAACAAACTGATTTACCAATAGCAATAATCAGCAGACAGTGATTTAAGAATTATAATTTTGCTCCATGGTTGAATTCAGGTCCTGGGGGTTGAAAATTTGGAAAATAATTGTTGTCTAACAATGCTTTGAATATACATAGCCAGCGGTAAATATTCCTTTTTCAGTCACAAATAAAGATCAACTTCTAAATATGTCGAGGACATGAGCTTAGTCTGAATGCCATATATGGATATTAACAAATGAGCTGACCTGGAAATCAAACTCAGATCCTGGTCAAAGTCTGGTGTTTTACTCCTATGAATATTACTGACAGTGTTACCAGCAGTTTGGGTCTTGGATTGTGTTAGCCGTTTTTTTTCAAATGTTAGCCTAGCCTGTTAATGGTTCAGACTGTGTAAGCAGGTCTGATGAACTTATTTTGTTAGTCACAGTTGAACAAGATGAATGTCATGCAGTTACAACATGGACACTGATTTCAGAAGACATTATGTAACTAATTAATAACGCTTGCAGGTTGTTATCACAATATAGAATTACATAATGTGCAATAACCATAACAACCCATCAATTACATGTCTATTTCTATCCCAACACAGTTCAACATTGTGAATATTACTCTTTGTGCTCCAGTTTACTGCCAAAGGCAATGGAAAGGGCATGTGAACAACATTCGCATAGAGTTTTAAAGCAAAACAAACCAAAATTTGCTATTTTCATAACTGGATTAAACATGTTTTTCAGAATGTGTCAGACATTATTTATGCAATGTATTCATGACATTATGGCAAAGGTTACAAACAAAATAGGAAACACAACTTAAATAGACTGACAGGACATCACAAATTCTAAATATATCTCCACAAATTTCAAAATAAAGTCAACCCACATGCAACTCTGACCTACATGCTTGTGTTATACCTAAATACAGCAATATATACTGGACCACTGACTCAAAATTATGAAGCCAACTCACTTTGAACTTATACAACAAAGCCTCCTTGAGTTATTCAACATTAACCAGTTTTGGTCTACCAACGGACAGAGAGAGAGGACAACTGACAAACATATGCCTCATCAAAGATAGGGAGGGGTAATAAGAAGTAATCCAAGGAATACCCCGCAAAGGGTAGTCTTATTACCCAGGTTGTACTGTAGAATGCAATGTCAAAGCAATGATGAAAATATTCAACTGTTATTTATAGCTCAGACGAGACAGTGAGTCAATGGGATGCACATTCTATTTTAAACATGTTATATAGTGCAGCAAGCAGTCATTCAACTCCACCAGTAATAAATACATCCTTACAAAGCTATCTCATATAAAATCTTGTCATGTAACAAAACACATCATGCAGCTAACGTAATTAACCTTCATAGAAGGAGAGCATTTAATACTCTGTATGGCTGCACAGTGAACTATTAAAGCGCAGAAAATATTGCATAATACAAATTTGACAATTCAGCAGTTTTCTCTAGATCTGAAGACCATTATATTTAAATTTGAATTATATTTAATATTATCTATATCAATTTAGAATATCACTTACAGTTTGAGCCAATGAAAACACAGCTTTATTCAATCATTAAGAAAATTGCTCTATTATAACAAGTAATTAGGAATTGCGAGCTATACAGAAGTCCCCTACCGAGTTTCAAGGTTTTCAATGTTTCTGTTGCCATGGCAACCACATTTTTTGTCCAAATCAAAAACATGCATAATCTCTCCTTATTGGTCCATATTCACATACCAAATTTCATAAACCTAGCTTGAAAACTATTTGAGATATAGTAGGATCCAGATTTTCTTGACAGACAAACTGCAGGATGGAGGGCAATCCTCTAATAGTCCTCTCAGCCTGAATACCGGTAGTGGCCTAAAAATTTACTTAATATGTTCAAACTATTACATGGTACTTACATTTAACTTGGTATCGAAGATAACGAGCTTGGCACTGGTAGGTATTATATCATAACATTTATGTGCTCTCATAAACTTGGCATATACTGTATCCGCATTCTCATCTGGAAAAAAATAACAAAATTACCAAAATTAACAAAATTGCAATTTGCTCACACAGGTAACTGTATCTTTGAAACAATTTTGTTTGTCGTTTTCAACAATACCGTTACCTGTGTTTGCTCACACTCAAAACGAAAGTACAGATTGTTTCTGGAACTAAATTAAGGGTTCCAAGGGATCAGTGCAAAACTATGGTAACTACATCTATTTACAGAGGCACATACTATAATTTTGCACTGAAATTGCACTGAGCCCTCGAAATTAAATTTGTAACCAGCCCTTGGGTGGTATTCAATATTGATCTTATTTAATTATAGAATAAGGATAGCCAATCATATTGCCTGTTACCGACCAATAAGTTAACATGATGTGATCTGATTGGTTGCCCTTATCCTTAAGTCAAGTCAGATCCATATCGAATATCAGCCCTGATCATGACTTGAGAGAATAAACCATACAATATAAAAGCTCAAAACTAAAGTACAGAAAATTTCTGGAATTAAATTAACTAGCCCTGATCATGATTATGACGATAGATTGCATTAAAATACAATATAAACGCTAACACTGGAGAGTAAAGTACAGAAATTTTCTGGAATTAAATTAACGAGCCCTGAGCATGACTATAGATTGCATTAAAAATACAGTATAAACTCTTACTGGAAAGTAAAGTACAGGGAACATTTCTGGAACTAAATGGAACTGTATGCTACCAGCAGACTATTGTTACAAAAGCAGCTAATAGTATTCCTGGTGGACTTACAAGTGTGATAAAGCACAGTAAAACAATCATGCTAAAACAATTAGAAACGATTTGGTGATAATTTAGTTTCACTGTTTTCCTGAGAGAATGCACTCTCCGAATTCGAAGACTAGGTGCACACTACACAACATGTATGGAATTTTGGGATTGTCTGATAAAAGCACATTTTAAACCAAGCATCATCACATCGAAACCAACACAAGGGAGCACTTGCAATGATTTAGAAAAACTTGATTTCCAAGAACTTGATAGGAAACCATTATCTCTGATTGGAACATGATTTGGTGTGAATGTGACAAATAATCTAATAAATCATCAATAAAAGTCACTTTGTCATGCACGATTTTCGAAATAATTGTATACAATTCAATAATAAATTTGCATTTCTGCATTTGTTCATCTCTATTTAACGTCAAGTACCAGTCTTTTTTATGCCTACAAAGTCATATAAGAATGCAATGACATTGATCGACAAAACAATACTTGTGATACCAGAATTGACTATTGAGTTCATACTTCACATAGCTAGGGACTGGCACCATAACTTTGTACTTCAAAGGTTTGAACTGTAGGTGCAAACTCAGGTAACTATATCATTGATTAATAATTTTTTCATATTTTTCAAAATATTTTCTTAAATATTAAACAAAACTACTGTGTTCAGTAAACGCATATGTTCAAGTGGTAGCCTTGTCCATAATAACAATCAAAGTTAATAAACTTCAACTTAGCTTTGTAATGAACAGAATAACCAATGGACGGACAGGTGAATAGTTATATGCGGACAAAAAAATAATATTTTTTTTCGTTTATTATTTATCAATGATACAGTAACTGTTACCTGTGGGTGCAAACTATATAATAAGTTTAATAGAGTGAAAAGTTTGGCATATTTTCACATCAGTAATTCATACCTAAATCTTCTATTTCCATTCTCTCCATCTCACCATCAAGATTAAACTGAAAATATAACACAAAACAATATAACAACATTACCAATTAGTTACATGGTTATTCAAAATAAACAAGAGGGCCATGATGGCCCAATATCGCTCACCTGATTATAAACCCTGCACAATTTTCACCCAAAGGAATAATTTGAACATCTTGGTAGAAAACCACAAGATGATGCTACATACTAATTATCAAAACTCTAGGCAGTGTAGTTTTTGGCAAGAAGATATTAATATGTTTTCCCTATATAAGTCTATGTAAAACGTCGACCCCCCGAGTGGGGCCAATTTTGACCCCAGGGGCATAATTTGAACAATCTTGGTAGAGGACCACTAGATGATGCTACATACCAAATATCAAAGCTCTATGCAGTGTAGTTTTAGACAAGAAGATTTTTATATGTTTTCCCTATATAAGTTTATGTAAAATGGTGACCCCCGGGGCTGGGCCAATTTTGACCAAAGGGGCATAATTTGCACAATCTTGGTAGGGGACCACTAGATGATGCTACATACCAAATATCAAAGCTCTTAGGCATTGTAGTTTTAGACAAAAATATTTTTTTTATGTTTTCCCTATATAAGTCTAAGTAAAATGGTGACCCCCAGGGTGGGGCCAATTTTGACCGAGGGGAATAATTTTAACAATCTTTGTAGAGGACCTCTAGCTGAGTCTACATACCAAATATGAAAGCCCTGGGCCAAGCGGTTTCGGAGAAGAAGATTTTTTAAGGTTTCCCCTATATAACTCTATGTAAAACTAAGGGCCCCCGGGGCGAGGCCAATTTTGACCCCAGGGACATAATTTGAACAATCTTCGTAGAGGACCTCTAGCTGAGTCTACATACCAAATATGAAAGCCCTGGGCCAAGCGGTTTCGGAGAAGAAGATTTTTTAAGGTTTTCCCTATATAACTCTATGTTAAACTAAGGGCCCCCGGGGCGGGGCCAATTTGACCCCAGGGACATAATTTGAACAATCTTCGTAGAGGACCTCTAGTTGAGTCTACATACCAAATATGAAAGCCCTGGGCTAAGCGGTTTCGGAGAAGAAGATTTTTTAAGGTTTTCCCAATATAACTCTATGTAAGCCTAAGGGCCCCCGGGGCGTGGCCAATTTTGACCCAAGGGACATAATTTGAACAAGCTTTGTAGAGGACATCTAGCTGAGTCTACATACCAAATATGAAAGCCCTGGGCCAAGCTGTTTCGGAGAAGAAGATTTTTTAAGGTTTCCCCTATATAACTCTATAAACTAAGGGCCCCCGGGGCGGGGCCAATTTTGACCCCAGGGACATAATTTGAACAACCTTTGTAGATGACCTCTAGCTGAGTCTACATACCAAATATGAAAGCCCTGGGCCAAGCGGTTTCGGAGAAGAAGATTTTTTAAGGTTTTCCCTATATAACTCTATGTAAAACTAAGGGCCCCCGGGGTAGGGTCATTTTTTACCCCAGGGACATAATTTTAACAATCTTTGTAGAGGACCTCTAGCTGAGTCTACATACCAAATATGAAAGCCCTGGGCCAAGCGGTTTCGGAGAAGAAGATTTTTTAAGGTGTCCCCTATATAACTCTATGTAAAACTAAGGACCCCCGGGGCGGGGCCAATTTTGACCCAAGGGACATAATTTTCACAATCTTTGTAGAGGACCCCAAGGTGATGCTACATACCAAATATGAAAGCTCTAGGTCTTACGGTTTCAGAGAAGAAGATTTTTGAAGTTTCCTTTTTGAAAATCTATTTTTAGCCTGTGTGACCTAGTTATGCGACGGACTGGAATTTTTTTAACAACTTTGGTAAAAGTCCACCCAAGGAACATTCCTGTTAAGTTTTATCAAATTTGGCCAAGCGGTTTAGGAGGAGAAGTCGTTTGAAGAAATTGTTGACGGACGCACGACGCACGCCGCACGACGGACGACGGACGACGGACATCTCGGTATGACAAAACCTCACCCTGACCACAATGTGGTCAGGTGAGCTAAAAATGGGCGAGGCATAATGAATTATTTTATCACCAGCCATGATGCTGCCACATTATGCGCACAATTGGTCACAAAACTGGCTCAGACCATATGTACAGATTATTTCTAGCTCTCTGCACATATTCCATTCCAGTAATGAAAAATTACATTAATGTTTCTGTTATAATCGACATATAGATCAGGATCAGGTATTGAATCTCTGACAGTACAACTGTGAATATAATACCATTACTGGTGATTATATATCAATATTCAATGTATAATGTCATATACTACACCGCAGAGAGAGACTGGAGATCTAAGGATGATCGTACAAGATCATTCAAAGGATATATATATAGCTTCACTTCATGAAATAGAAACACTGTATTACTAAGGATAATTGGAAAATCTAAGGACAATCGGACAACAATGCACAAAGGACATATCGATGGCTTAGAATTACAAGGTCGTAACTACCAAATTGATATTTTGAGAAAACACGAAAAACTGTCTGACATTCACTCTTTACTTTTGGTAAAACAAACTTTTACAACTTCATTTTGGTCAAAATGACAATTTCAGATATTCATGAAAATATGCTCATAAGAAGCACCTTGTGAAGCAGATTTCAAATATGTATGAATCTTAAAAGGTCGTAAGTGGCACTTACGACCTATTAATTCTAAGTCATCGATATAGCTTCATTTTCATGAAACAGAGACAGTATTACTTAGGATGATCGGACTAACATCGCACAAAGAATATATTGTTTGATTTCATGAAATTGAAACTGTATTACTGGACATATGAGGCGAGGAATCAATATTGTATCACAACCTTATAACTGACAGATCAGAAAATGTTCAGCCATGTTAACATAGTTAATCTGTCACCTCTACATTATCAAACAAAACATCCCCTTTGGCGCAAAAAGGTTATATCTCTCTACTTAGTATAAAGTGAGATACAACCTTGTTGCGCCAAACAAAAGAAATGAATTCAGATACATGTTTCTACTGTTACATGATACAGAGCAATCATACTTTCCCACAGTCTTTGGGACATAAACATCAGTTTTATTTGATACAAAGTCAAGGCAGCCTCTGGGAAACCAATGTCAATTTGGATAGTGAGTACCCTATCAGTCTTGGTAGTGGCACATGAAGATTGTTACAGTAATTCAGAATGACACTTGCACAATTGGCAGTACTAAGTATTTTGGCTGTACATTGTTTGAAGCAGAAGATTCTTTTAATGACCATTCTGCAATGAATTTGGCATGTTCAGAAGCAGAGCATGGTACATTCAGAAAGACACTCACTGACTTAAAGTTTGATAGTACATTGTTGCAGAAAAATATGACCACTCTGCACTGAATGTCGAACTGTGCATTTGAATTATTCTAGATGTATCAATAGACGTTTAGGAACTAGAGAATTCCGTAAATGCTGACCTTTAGAGTGAGACAATGAAGCCATATTGTGTACCTTTTAGCCAGTCCAAAACTGCTGTAATGCATAATAACGTATATAACTTTGTTTCTGCTCTTTTGCAATAGCTATATTTATTATGAATTATTACACCTGTTGTGTACAACAAACAGGTTGTTAATCAACATTTCATTCAGCTTTAGTCATTACGAACAGCTGTATATAACAACTGCAAGTGTGAAATATAAATTATCTGTGAACCTGAAAAGGGATGGACAGAGAGACAGAAGAACTTGGGTTGAAGGTAAAAGAAGAGAAAATAATTTACATAAGGTAACTAATACTGGGGCTCAAACTAACACTATTACTCTCACAACCCTAGTATCCCCTAACACCATATGATCAAGCTGCAGCCTTAAGGGTCAATCTTCATAACTATTAGATATTAACTTTAATTCTAATGGACTTGAAGTTTTCAAACAAACAACATCCCAACAACAGTATGCTCTTGTCATCTAGGACACAATTATACAGAATTTTCAGTTTAAAATTATGTCAACATTTCAGTTTGAAAATCACAATTTTGCAAGAGTTGGCTGTATATATACATACCAATGGGAGAAGTATACATAGCGTTTGAATCCGGGGCTTGAACACGGCATGTATCGTGATACTCAAATCTCATGTATCCTGAGTTCTGTCAGGGCTTTACATTGGTTTTCAGTTCCGTCAGAGAATTGCTCTGTTTTCTTAAAGCTCTGATGGAACTCAGGATACATGACATTTGAATATCTGAGAAGCAGTGTATCAGGATACATACCATGTTGATCCCAAACGAATATCAACACTGTTAGTCTACTACTGTCCGTGTTAACTATACGAGGCTAATTTAACCTGAACCCTGACACCATATTCAGTACTCTATAGACAGGAGTTATACCTAATGTTATACCTTTAATGTCATAATTACATCTACCCTTTTACCAATATTGAGAATGGAAGGGTATACGGGGGAGACTATAAGGACATATTTACAGATATAATATATTACAAGTACAATAAGAGTTGTTTGTGAAACATGTATGCCCCCATGGCAGCTAAAAAGATATTTATCGTTATTGTAACATTGACTTTGAACTTTGACCTTAGTAACAGAACTCAAAATCATTAGGGGGTCACCTACTGTTGCTGACCATCCTCCATGTAAAGTTTGACAATCCTAGAGCAAAGCATTCTTGAGTTATTGAACAGAAACCATTTGGTCTTAAAACATGGTTAAGGTCACAGTGACCTTGACCTTTAAACTGCAGACTTCACAATCAATAGGGGCAATCTACTGGTGCTGGCCAACTTTCAAATAAAGTTTGAAAATCCTGTGTTAAAGCTTTCTTTCTTTATTGAACTGGAACAATTTCTATATTAAAAAGTGACTATGACCTTTGACCTTAGTAACTGGACTCAAAACAATCCATCTTCTATTGATGATAAACCTCCATGTAAAGTTTGAAGATCCAAGGCTTACTGACAAACCAAACTCAAGATTGACAAACAGACAGACGGACGAACATGTGCAAAGCAATAAATATCCCTCATCAAAGAATGGTTAGATAATTCAGACAATTGCTAACAGTGGGTGGGGGTAAGTCTAATGTTGATACAATGTGCTAGATATGGACATATTACTCACTCTTCTGTACCCGTCCTATGGAAACATTTATACAACATCATATGTGTGACATGCATTACATACAGAAAACAAATAAAATATTGGAACAAATTAAAAGCGAATTTATATTTTAGAAAACTAGAATATGAATAAGGATACTACAAGCAAAAGCGTTTTGCTGTAAGAAATCAAAGAACTGAAAGTGCAATAAATTACTAGGATGAAACCGCATTTCTTGATAATATTTGGGTCTTATTGCTTTGTGTTCATTTCAGAAGAACGTTGCCATAAGAAACTTAACTCTCCTAAAAATATAAGCCTACAATATATTGCTATGGATTGCAACAACCAAGCTGACTTCAAAGCTTGCTTGAAAGCCTTTGTCAAACTATTTTTACTTCCAAGTTACTTTTAACATCAATATCATCCCAATTTTTTTTGTACTTTGCCAATCAGTAAAGTGGCATGATTTCAGCTCTGGCTTTATAATATTGGAACAGGACACTACATCACAATTCCATGTAAACGTACAGAACTGTTCTATGATTAAATAAGATATCCAGCCAACGGCCTTCGTGATTATTTCCTACGCATATGAAGTGCACACCATGAAACCACCAAAAACTATTAAAGATATTAAAGATAAGTGTGACACAGCTCCTGTAGAAGATCAATAGGTCGATATATTGAATAAATAATAAGGCTGATTTTGCAACAAATATTAAGATGCGCATGGATTTCCTAAATATAACATAGATACTATACATACCTTGACTGTACTGGGACTCTCGGGTCGGTAAATGATCGCGTGTGAATGATCATTCTGGAACGGTGAGAGTTTGGATTGTAACGGGGGAGCAGACTTTGGTTCATTCGATAACGATGAAGATCGTAAAGGTGACACTGAAAATATAAATAAAAATCAAATATTGAACATTTCATAATTATAGTATTTTGTTATAAATTATGATACACATACAATAACAATAAAGGTAGCTCTCCATAGTTCGGACTGGCATTATATTGAGCTGTGACAGCACTACTGAAAGATAATGGCTGAGTGGTCAGATTCTTAAACTTGAAACAGGAATACCAGTTATAGAAATAGCAGTATGATTTTCAAACTGTCATTATTATTTCATCCAGGACGGCTGACCTATGCCCTCTTAAGTGTCAGCATTCAAGATGGCCACCAAAAAGAAGCCCCATGAAAGCGACCAATCAAAACGGTCCTATAAAAAGATGTTCCATGAAAGCGACCAATCAAAATGGTCCTACAAAAAATATTCATGAAAGCGACCAATCAAATAAGCTCCATGAAAGCGACCAATCAAAAAGGCCCTACAAAAAATATTCATGAAAGCGACCAATCAAATAAGTTCCTTGAAAACGACCAATCAAAATGGCCCTATAACACATGGTCACAGTGGAGTTGAAACAACAAAGTATTCAAAAGATTTAGAACTAGGAACAAGGTACCAGTATCTGAATCCACCATAGATTTATAGAGTTTATACATCGTAACCACAGTAACAAGAACTAGTATCACAGCTTCATACATCCAAAATAAGTGCCAACACAATCTTGTACAAGATCCAAACATTCACACAATGAGAGCCCACAGAATTTTGTACAGAATCCAAATGCTCGATCACACAGAAATCATAAACTTAATATAGCTAAAAAAACACTTATTACTAGACTATCACCGAATATAACACTTTATATGCATAAACATAGATATTCCATAATATTCAATGTTACAGTATCTTTCAGATGTATCATAGTATAATTTCATCATTGACAATTACATGAAATTGTGCACGTCAATAATAATTATTACAAATCCAATGTCACGAAGCCATAAATTAAGGCTTTAGATACCACATCTCAATTACTTTTTTTACACTAAAGTCTTACACTCGAACCAAAAAATACATAATACATAGTCATAATTTATAAACATGGACTTTTAAAGAATAACATACATATTTTTTAATCTGAAATTATAAATATCAAATGCAGGATGGAAAGATGGTATAAAATATGCATATTAAGCGGATTAAGTTTAAGATGAATTTATACCAAATAGATATATATTTCTATTTTATATAATGATTAAATACTTGAATACTAGATATAAAGTGATATTTGAAACTGTACTGAATAATTAATGAGGATAAATATAGTATACTAGTTACTTTCACAGACTTAATCATAGCTGAGTCAGAAAGCTGACAGAATAAATGGCAGGACTCACAAGTATTAGCAATTAAGGGTAAAAAATAAAGTACCTACACAACCCTAATTGGCTAAAAGGGAAAACAAACAACAATATTTGATTATTTTGGACTTGAGGGGTTTGTACGCTGAGAATAGACAGTGATGCCATTTGAGGTGATAGTGATCTTCAGAGTGGCAATCAGATATGCCCAAAACGAAGAGAGCTTAGTAACGTAATTCCATGGTTCAATCTAGCTCAACATTGGGCCATAGATTATGCAACAGGGGACCATTATGGAAAAAGGGGCCCTTAAAATATTAACAAACATTCCTTCTCAAACTTCTGTTGCAGCAAGTCACCTTTGACAGCAGTCAATGTATACATAGTAACACACATATTTCTTCCAAGTACGTTTCTCCAAACAGGCAAACTAACATCAGAGTTCCAAAAATGCATAAGCACCGAAACCTCAGGGGTTCATGGCGCAATAAAACGTTAAGAATATATATATGAATTTGTTGTGTAATATAAGAAAATTGGTGCAGATCAACAACTTTCATCTAGATTTCAAATAAATAATTCATTTATTCAATTCTTTAAGATACTGTAAACACATCTTACAGTTAGTAGTTATTGCAGATATAAAAGACTTAAAATACCATTTGCTAGGTTTTATGGCAGCTGGAAAGCAGACAATATTAAACCAATATGCTAATAGGTAACCTAGTTCAATACAAGATTATTTTCCCAGCTTTGTTAAGTAGATTTTTATAGTCTACAATAAATCAAGAATTGTATTTTATGACCGAATTTATGAGCAGCACAAAATGCAGACAGAATGTGGGAATATTTCGAACTGAAGCAATAATGGTGCGGTAACTGGTGTCAATGTGCGGTATTACCTTTAGTGCACTGTGGTTAGTGCACTGTGGTTATTGCACCATGACTAGTACAGTGTTTATTGCACCATGGTTATTGCACCATGGTTAGTGCACTGCGGTTATTGCACCATGGTTTTTGCATTGTGGTTATTGCACCGTAGTTAGTGCACTGTGGTTATTACCTAGGCAATCTGGTTCAACAACAAAATCACCATATTTTATCAAGACAACAGACTGTGATGGTGGGTCAGTCTGACTATTTAAAGTTGTGTTCAATGTGTTGTCACAGATGTGAGAAGACTAAGTTGTTTTTATTGATATAACATTTTATAATTAACCTAGAATCTAGAACTACCAGTATAGTATATACAAACTAGTGAAATTAAAGTACATGTCATTGATTAAAGGTAGTAAAGCCTTTAGGTCAATGACATACAGTCAGTAAAGCAATATCTGTAATGTCAAGGTCATAATGAAGACTGCAAGCCTTTATAAGGTCATTGGCATCCCAAGTTACTCAATAATATAATAACAAGTTTTAGCATATATGCAGGTAGAAAACGTGATGGAACGTTCGTTACATTTTCGTAAAGCTGATGTGTCCAGTGTGAATGTTACAAATACACATGTAATGAACATTTAGAGCGGACATAGGAGATCATGCAAAAGACATAACAGGGCATTATACTATAACAACATATGCTGAATTTGTTCCATATCATTTCTGGACCCCAGCATATACTATCTATGTTTTTTTTCCATCAAATTTTATATAACATTCTGCAGGAATATGTTTTAGTCAATATTATTGTTCAGAATTTGTAACAGTTTCTTCAATGTGGCAGTCTGTCTGACTTTATGGCATCTTAGAATTCTTCAAGTAAAAGACAAAATTAATGATTATCTATTCAATATCTAATACATTTATCCCTTCCTTCTCAACAGTTCTTCTACAAAACTATTTAGTTATAGAAGAGCAGAAGTATTAAGGGAGAACTATATGTACAGTTTTTCCAGTTTATACAAGGTTGCCTGAAAGACTGTCATATGTCCTTCGTTAATTATAAGTAGTTACGACAGTCTTGCAGGCAACCCTCAATATCCAGTTACAAGTTGTCTAGAGCTCATAGACAAACAACTTTAGCAGCCAGAATAATTTTATTACAGTAAGATATTGTCCCAAAGAGTACCATGTACTAGTACCTGGGGACCCTTCTACATAAGAAATCAATTATCATCCCTCAACCTTACATTGCCTGGCAAAGGTAATTTACTCCAAGATAATTCAATTCAACCAAAATATATCTACATGAAAAATACATATTATTAAGTTAGGGAACTAACTATTATGTTTTAACTTTAGACATTTCTGAAGCATTTCAAGCTTTATAAAATTAGTAACCAATACTTAGTAGTAACAGACTTATTATAAGTTTTAAATTCTAAAATTCAAGGTTTTTCTATGACCTTATAGTGACCTGGTTTCTACCCCAGATACACAATCAAACTTGACCTAGATTATGTTGATATGTGTGTATGATCATTGTGACAAAATAGCATGAAGATTTGGCTAAATTTGTGAATTCTAGTGAATTTCTATGATTTGACCTAGTGACCTAGTGACCTAGTGACCTAGTTTTTTATTCAAGATGAGCCAATATCGAACTTTGCCTAGATTTTGTCTACACATTGAAGCCAATTGACATTACGCCAGAGCAGAGACCGCTCCACCAGCCTGTTTGTCGAAAGTCGATTGGCAAAGGTTTTTAAGAAAATCCATTGGCCAATGTGATTATAAGTTATTGTCCAAATTGATTTAAAGGGTATTGATTAAAAACTGGCGTAATATCAATTGCGGACAGACAGACAAACAAAGAGAGATCACAAAAACAATAACACTTCAGAACATTCAGCAACACCATAAAACGAGTGGATATAATCCCCACTGCTCATCTTCAAGGTAGATGAAATCCCCCACCATGGATTTTGCAAGGTGGACAAAATCCCCCATAAAACACCAGCTAGTCAATCTAGCGTGGTGGTATATATAACTGTATATATTGATTTATACAGGATATTATGTTATTCAACCAACATGGAAGGTTAATTAACCAAGTATTTATGACAGCAAAAAAGAATATTAATTATACAATTGGATTGATAAAATACCAAGAGATAATTATAAATCAAGATTGCTCTTTGATATAAAAGTGCAGGGAAAATTGATAGCCAATGGTTTTATTTTAATTAAAACTGATGATAAAACAAGTCAAAGTGTTTGAATTACCCTACATAAAGGGGGATGCCGGATGGTGTGGGTGGGGATTAGGGTAGCCCACACTAGCTACATTTACAGATATTGACTGATGTAAGGTTTTATCATACAGAACACAATATTGCATGTTCTGTTAATGAAAACATTGCATGATGTGACAGTGAATGTAATTATATCAATCATTCCACAAACTTTCATTAAATTTCTAACTATTACCAAAATTTATTTTAACTTTTAAACGAATTTTGAGATTCGGTGATGACACATTGAATTAAGACAATGAAGAGTATTATAAGTGACGTCACATTTAATTGAATAATGTTGTATAAATTCAAACAACACGAGAATGAAGAAGTTCAGTTTATATCGTTCTTATAGACAAATACTGTAAACCAAGAAACTATTTCGTGCAATTTAATTTTGCATAGTTTGCGAGAGGTAGAAATTCGCGAAATTAAGTAGACGCAAAAGTGCTCAAAACATTAATGGATATTGTGTGAGACTTAAAAACATGAAAATTTGTAGTCAAGTAATAATTGTGCCGTTCAGAGCCACCAAATGGCAAAACACAAAAGTTAGTATTCCTGAAAGTAAATTGGTGTACAGTATATTGATCTCCCAGACAAAATATTACATTTTAATGTGTTACCAAATGGTGTTGTACAGGAGACATAATGTCAGGTCTAAAAGTCAGAAATTAAATTATTTCCAAATAATCTCCTAGAATAAACGATTATGAAATTTATTCAATTTTTATGAAAACTAATTACACTGTGTCACCATGGCAACATCTTAGCTGAATATCAAAAACCTATAAAAATGATGTAATTTTGGGACAAAATCGACTTCAGAAATTGGAGTTAAACAGAACATAATCAGGTTTAATTTCTTATAGTTTGCTTAAATTATTGACATTCGGTTGCCCTTGTAAATATAATTTAATGTACTATAAGGGCACCGCCTTTCTTGGGGATTCACCTTCCTGTTCCTGCAGCCATATTACATTAATCTTCTTTAGGTAGATAGAACGAATGTATGTAAATAACCAAGCTGCTACCGCTTTAAGCAGTCTGTGAATTTAGGATTTGAAACTACTTGCCAACTAGACGGCAAGACTAAATAATTTCCTATATACTTTATGCATAATTACTCCAGAAGATTAACTAGCCTGAAACAACAATTACTTGTCCCGGGCAAGTGCTAATTTCGCTGACTGTTTCAGATACCACATCTAACCACCATATAAAACCATGCTATTAAAGTTACCAGGTACGAAGATGACTGCATATGTACAACCCTCATATATAAACTAGTAAAACTACCACAGAGACTGACACAGACACCATGCAAGCATCACACTAAAACCAGACAGAGACAATTTGAGCTTTTTATCCATCAGATAGAAAGTACCAAATGTTAGACAGTATCTGTGTACCATGCTGCACGGGGGTGTACAAAGATGAACTAAGCTCCTTTAAACAGTCAGCATGTCACTGGGACTCATAGTGCAAGCATCACATAAAACCCAGAGACAAAAAGGTATCCTGAGCATGGATCAGATAGAACTACAAAATGTCAGCCAGCATCTGTGTACCATTCTGCACCAGGGTTGTACAAAGATTGAACTAAGCTCCTTTAAATACTCCCAACATTCAGTATTCTGTGTACCAAAAATACACTGCACCAGGGTCTACAAAGAATGAACTAAGCTGCTTTAAAAACATCAAACAGTCAGCATGTTCCAAGCATTGTAATCCATATTTATTTTCTTGGAAGGCAATATTTTAACACCTTTAATAAATTCAAGACCAGCTGATGCCTGACACAGTCTGGGTAATACCCTAAGGACAGGAAATAAGATCAAACTTGTGAGAATGTCTTGAAAATTTCAAAATTCAAACTGCAAGCTGAGCATCTTTCACACTTGTATAAATTGATCATGGTGACCTTAACTGCCAAGTACTCCTATTAAAGTGGACTTACTCCTATTTTTGTAGAAAATTAGGGTTTTTCAAGTTCTGTGACCTACCTTTGCATGAAAGTATGTTTGATTCATTTAATGATCTTCTGTCCCATATATATAACCACTAGAATTAATACATTCCTTGTTTATGCATCTGAATCCCTTTCAATCAAATTTAAGTGCATCTTGTGACATGTTTTTCTTTATCACTCCTAATTTGGATTTGACTAGATTGGCAGGTATAACTGTGACCTTGACACAGTGACTCATTGTGAACAAACTTCCTTGGCAATGATACCATGACCTAGCTGATTCTCCCTACCAAGTTTCAGTTAAGCGCTTCTAACTTATCAATCAGACATATGGATAATTAGAAAGCAAATACTTAAGTCGTTTGACAAAAAATGAGCGTTAAGAAATTACCCCACCCATCATAACACACATGCAACAGAAACATTAAACAAAATGTCAAAGTGTAACTAAAACGATTACAATCGAACATTACGACACTAAACAATTTCTATACAGACATAATATATCAGAAAGAAAATTATATGATGGTATAAACTTACAAATTTATACTCTCAGAAAGCCAGACACATCCCCAAAGAGGTGTGCTATTGTAGCCAGAAAAACTTCTGTCTCACTCAAAGGCAAATGTTAATTACAAATTTACAGAACTTCTAAAATATCACATTTAGTAGACAGTCATTAAGACATTTAAAATGCCGAGCATAGCCTAAAAATATCCCAGTCCGCATTCGGCAGAAATATGTGCCTCCACCTGGATTTGAACCCCGGCCGCCAGATTAGACGGCAAGCGCACTATCCACTGAGCTATGGAGGCAAAGACGTACACTACTACACTTCTTGCAAACTACTATTTATGAAATCACAAACTTTACATGTTTTCCTGAATACTTCATGAACTCAATATCTTTATTTTTTCATAAGGCTCGCTCAATGGAACTTCATGAAGTTTTATTCACGAAGTGTGGTGAGCTAAAAATATATCAAGGATTCACAATATTCCTGAAACATGTAGACATTTTGATGACATCACAGATTTTCAAAAATGGCTGCCAGTATCCAGGCATGTGCTGATGACCAGTGTATGTCTATGTTTGACAAACTGATGCAAATGTTTTCTATTTCTGCTCAATCTGTACATTTGGGGAAAAGAGAAGACGTGTTTCAAAAATTTGATGAATTGGAAGCAATGGTGTCACAACACTTTTACTGAAAGTTGTCACAATGAAATAAACAGACACAGAGATCTTAACATTTCTCAATAAATCGGACAAGAATAACATCAGGAACATGCAACATTTTACCGTCAAACCATAAACTTCTCCAAATATAGCGCTATGTTCACACCCCTAAAATTGTAACATTCTAAAAACAGAGAAGTAATCACCCTCATATTTCAACATTCTAAAAACAGAAAATTAATCTAGGAACACGAAATTCTACAGAATACGGAAACAAGAACTCTCCCTGAGGTCCTTGATGTTTTTAAGTCGTGACATGAGCATGTAAATCAGTATATATATCCTACAGACAAATCGGGAAATCAAGACAAATTGCTCCGTCGAGCTAGCTATATCAAGTACAGCACGATCACATACATGGTTGCTGTGGGCAAAAGCAAGATAAATGCTTCTATATTGATATACCCGCATTTAATTGCGATTCCTTGGTTCTAATAATTACAACACTAACTAAAATTCCTGAAATCAAGGAAGACTTTGTAAGAAGAACTGGTTCCCCTGTCAGCCAATATGGAAACAATTGGTCATTACGATACAATCACAAAGGAAGAACCTTACAACACTCAATTCATTATTGCATTATTCTGTGCATGGGAAACATCCATCTAATATTTTTTTTCTACTGGAGGCTATATTTGGAACGTCTTGAAGTAATTCCCATTGGACAGTTTGTTGTCACGGAGACCGTCACGTAATTTCTGATTGGATGGTTGGTTTTTCAAGTCAAAACAGAACTTTCTTTACAGATTACAACAGAACACTGAGATACTGGAATATCTCGACAACATAAATGCCAAAAATATCATCTTCAAGATGGATCTTTTAAGTAGCTTATATATATATATAAATTATCTTTTTGTCAGTAGGGGATACAACATATAGTCAATAGGGGATGACTTCAAAGATGACAGTAATTAACACAAATCAGCAAGATTGACTCTTCCAAAATAGCAACAACTGGCGTTAAAAGTATACAAGGACATTGTGAAGTCAGTGTCAGCATTAAATTGCAAGGTTTGCACAATTATATAATCAATGAAGTCTTCATGGAACACTACCTGAGTATACCATAATATGCCAATACAGCAATCAAATCATCAAGTAGATCTTTGCGATTGTCCACTCAGGCATTCTCAGTACATCACTAAATGGATTCAAAGACAGAAGGGTGTATGATTACAGTGGGAGTTGACTGTAATTAGAGTGAAGTGTAGTTTAGCATTGACTGTAATTAAGGTGAAGCCTATCTTTTGAAGTAGATGCAATGTAAGCTTTATTCACAGCTGTGACACATTGAACGAAATCTTCTGAAATTGCGCAAACTCAGCTAAACCCATAGTCAACTCGAGGGCTAGATGCAAAACTATGGTGACTTGATCACTCTATATAGGCATGTACCAGTAGTTTTGCACTAAGCCTTCGTGACTGTCTTAGAATTTCTGTATAATGTCAAACAGCAGTTGTAAGGATGACAGTTAACTGGCAGAACTGAAATTAAGCAGCATACAGACAGAATATATTACATGACTTCTCAATGTCTTACAAGACAGTTTGAAATACAACCAATGATACATCAATCTTAACATCCCCTGAAAGTCTGAGGATGTGAATAAAACATTAATCAGTATTATTATACTAACTTCAACCTGAGTTAGCATTCAGTCACCTGTAGTAAGCAAGCACCTGTTGCTATAGTCAAGGCTTATTAAGGAACAGTTTTCTTCAGTCAAAATTGAATTCAACTTACTTGGGTCAAAGCTCAGTACATTCAAGTGTGCCTATTTTGGTGTAGAGTCTATAGCATGTTTCATGTAGAGAATATAGCATGGTGTCAATTAGACTCATCTAAAGCTTATGCCTTATTTTGTGTAGAGTGACAAGAGTCTTTATCATGTTTCGCTAAGAGACTATAGCATACAGTCATTTAAACTCATCTAAGGCTTATGCCTTCGTTTGTGTAGAGTCAGTAGCATGTTTTCGCTAAGAGACAATAGCATGGTGTCATTTTGACATTAAGCCTTCAATTGTGTGATGTCAATAGCATGTTTTGCTTAGATATTATACTATAGCATATGTTATCGTTTAGACTCATGTTAAGCTTTGACAATGAGCTTCATCTATGTAGAGTCAATAGCGTGTTTCGTGCAGAGACTATAGCATATGGTGTCGTTTAGACTTATCATAAACTTTGACACCACCCTGTACCAAGAGTGTGATAGCTACTGGTATGTATACTAAACATTAAGGTTGAATACTACATGTACAAGTTAAAAATCGTGATAAACCTTCCACAGGTAACACCATTCAAAATTGTAAACAAACTGGAAAATCACTTTAAAACGTGATGACTTTTTGTGTTACCAGGTTGAAAACAGCATGGGGACAGTTTTTGAAGTAACGCCAGATAGCGGAGGACACAGTTGTATTCGGAGGCATAGTTGTATTCGCTAGATAGCAAAGCACATGGTTGTATTTGTTGTAGCATGTCATACATGTTTAACCTAGTTCGTAAATCTCTGTATGTAAACAATTAGGTTCAAGGTTAAGTTACCACTTGATCTATTTATAGATTGCCATCAGCTGATTAATCTTCGGTTGTACAAGAGGGTCACATGACTCTCAAGGACTTAGATCGCCCAACTGAGTATAGATCGCTCACCTGAGTATAATCTACACAAATAGGAATTATCAAAATATTATGAAAGAATTCAGCAAATAAATTTTTACACGATGGCCTGAGATAAAGTCAAACAGAAACAAGCTAGCTTAGATAACAGAGGGACACTCAGGGCTCTCCATACAACATTGAGTACTGACTAAAGTTTTCAAGCGCCACTAATAGCAATTCAGTTGTTCAGTGACCCTTTGGGCATTTGTCTTCCCCTGGCCATTTGAGTTATGCTAGAGTCTCCCTGAAGGGAGACCATTTCTCTCCTGGTTTGTGTGCAGCCAACATGGAGACAGAGAAATTAAGCAGTGGCACAGACGGATATCAAACCCAGGACGTCTTGAAAATGTGCACCCTACCTTTAGGCCATCACTCCCCCTCACATGATCAGGTGAGATAAAACCACAAACTATGTAACAAACTTGACACAATCTATAAGGTTAAGGACCTAGAACACTAAGTGGATCATATCCTTATTGTTAAACGTTGATTTCAACAGCTTAAAGTCCAGTATACAACTCATCACTACATAACAAATGGCAATTTAACTTACTGGAGCTAATTTAAAGTAGCAAACAAAATATAGCCTATTATACTAAAACATATCAAGAGCTCTATGCAAAACTATGGTAGATGGCTCTTTCAATAGATGAATTTGCTCTGTTTTGAACCAAGCCCTCCAATATGGTGTCAAAGGGACTGGGGAAGTTGGTTTTTACAATTTTTTCAACTTGGGACGTTATCCATTTCAGCGATGATCATGCCTGCACAGTATGGGTTCAAATTTCAAAACTCTACGGGTTCAAATCCCACAAAAGGTGCAAACTATAACTCTTGGCCATATACAGTGCCCTTCAAATCAGTTCAGTTTCGTTATAGCTGTATTTGCGTATTTTACCCAACAGATGGTGACCAAAACAACAACGAAGACAACAACAGCTATAAAGGACAACACAAATATTTACCTTATAACCCATAAAAGACATGTAAACATTTCAACAAAAATTGGTGACACGGGAATACAGCGGGAGCCTATCTCAGATACAGCGGGAGCCTATCTCAGATATCAATAAAAACATTATAAAATTGCTATCAAATCCCAGTGTTGTTGACAATTTGGATATCAAGAGATATCAAGAAGGTTTACAAACTGCTGAGTGGAAAATTTGTTTTTTTACAATTTGATATGAAAGATAAAATGATATCTTGCGTTTTCAAGTAACCTAGTAACAGTTATATTTGATATGCATACTGATAGTATCTATGAAATGTATAATGTAAGAATACACCATAATGAAATGTTTGTAAACAGCTTCATTTCAGTGACAGTTCGGCATTTTTTGTATACATTTCATTAGCAGTTGACCAGGAGCCGAGATCAGTTGGTAGACCTTCAGTTCATGTCTGATTCCATTCTGCTAAAATGTTCAAAGTGCTGATAGAACGATCCTGGTTGAGTGGTTAGGGCATCCTCTTTCAAAGTGGGAGGCTGAAGATTCAAATCTCGGCTGAAGCTGGGTTAGAACTGATGCAGCCAGTTAATGAGCTGCCAGATAGGTAAAGAATGTTTATCGTAGAACGCCTGGCAATACGAGAAGGGATTTGGGAGGTACTGAGCGCAAGACAAAAAGGTGTCTCATAAGTCAAAGTTGACTGGCCCTTTCAAAAGGGGTGTCACTATAATAAACATACACTTTACCTTTACAGCAATAATCTCATAATTTTGTAATACAAACAATTTTGCTAAATAATTCTGAAATGTAATGTACCAGTAAAACCTAATAATAAGAATTCAACGAAGCTAATTAATAGCTTAATAAGTTTGAACACAGACTTACCAAATTTAAGTTTTAAACTTCCAAATTTTCTTTTCTTCCGAAACATTTTCAAAATAAATCTATTATCACATATTCCAGTTAAATTATTTTAAGAACAAATGAATTTTTCCACACTTATAATATTAATCCAGTTGACAATAGGAATGCATCGCTATCTGACACAGTATAAATGGTCGCAGATTCCGACGTCACACGGTAATTCATTAATGTACACTTGAAGTAATTAATTAACTAATCTCATCACCATGTTAATTATCTGACAATTCTTGCATTATAATTAATACACGTTCATCGCCGCCACGAAGAAAACATATATCTGCCAAATATTACCCACAATCCAGCTGAAACAGGTAGAAATGTAGTGCAGAAAAAATATATTCGCTTTCAAAGACACAAAAACTGCTAAACTGGTAATAAAACAGGTGTCAAAACTCAGTTCACACTGGGTTTCACTATTAATAATTAAATAAGTTCACAATCTGGGCAGATCAGTATCTCAGATGTCAATATTATCCATGCAGCTAGATATCTCATAGAGTACTATGGATTGTGGATAGTATAGTATTTTTTTAGCGGTGAGTCGAGTCCCTGTCCGGATCAATACAAACTATACCTTGACTGTAAAAGTACCGCGAGTATACATGTTACAGAGAAATTATATGAAAAACGTGCACAGACAAAAAATGCTGAATTTGCATTTTATGTAATGTCTAATGTTTTAATTCCCCTTCTGAGATAGAATTAATCCATAATTTTTCAGTCCTCAGAATAAGTACTAAATCTTAATATCCATTAATATAGCAGCCCTCATAAATTCTACCATGATGGTCATTAAATAAACATTGTCTGTTTTTCATTCAAACCAAAAACATTGCGCTGCATGTTTCGCATTTAAAACCATAAATTAACTAAAATATTCCCCAAGTTTTCGCAACAAAATGAAAATCACTGAATTTGAATTAAATTTTTTTTATGAATTTGAATTGAGAATTTCTTAGTTGAAATTTAAACAAACATATTCCAACTAAATGAAAATCAACTGAATTAGAATGGAGACTTTTTTTTCGAATTTCAATCTGGAATTTCTATTAACTCCAAATTTAAACAAACACTATATGCATGATGTAATTTAAATTAAATACACAGATTTAGACGACAAAGTTAATGTGATATACGAAAGATAACTCCCAAATTAGTTTTGTAAGATAACTCCAAAAATAGTTTTGTAAGATAACTCCAAAATTAGTTTTGTAAGAAAACTCAAAAATTAGTTTTTGTAAGAAAACTCCAAATTTAGTTTGCTCAACACTACACCATTATTTGTTATTCCATGCAGTTTGGTTTTACAGTCTGATAAATATCACTATGTTGGTGGTTTACTGTTTCCTTGATTTGTTGTGATAGTTAAAATGAGTTTTTATACCATAAACAAGAGATACCACCTCAGGCAGACCGACTGAGATATCATTAAAGGTATATAACCATACCTGCCAAGCTAGTTAAATAGTTAAATCCAAAATAGGAGTGATAGAGCAAAACATGTCACAAGATGCATTTATATGTGATTTAAAAGGAATTTAAATGCATAAATAAGGAATGAATAAATTCTAGTGATTATAAATAACGGTATGGGACAGAAGATCATAAAATGAATCAATTTTTTTATGTACCTTTGTTAGGTGACCTTGGAAAACCAGAAATTAAAAAAGCAAATAGGAGTAACTCCACTTTAATAGGAGTAACTCGGCTGGTATGTACCTTACCCACATTTTAACTTTTGTAAGCATTGCATATTGTTATACTTTACCCTTTCAGTTTGCCAAACAAATGGGTGTAGTTAACTCGCTGCTCGCTGTAATTATTATCTTTTTTGTACCTCCGTTGCCTAAGCAAAACTTTACCGAGCGCTTTCATTCAGTTACCTCATGTTCAATTCAATATAGAAGTCATTGATAACCTCCCATGGAAAGCCCTATGTAGTGCTTTGCTTCGGAAACAGGACACTGGGTGGGTCACAGCACCGACTCAGAATTGAATATCTGAACTAGTCATTCAAATATCTCACTTTATGTATAAGTTTTTGATGTCATCGATATTCCCACCTAACTATAGATGTTGCAACCGAAGCCTACAATGATAATGTGATTTAACACCATTAGACAGACATCGCAATATAAATTGTGAGGTATCTGACAGTTATCATGGGCAATATGTCATTTAAGGTCAAATGTTATAACCAACCTACTCCTTATTAGGAATGACTTACAGAAAACCTATATGGGAAGGGTAGGCAGACAGTTGAGATGTATTCTTGTCGGAACAAGACTGCCTTGTCCGTAATTTCTATTTTAACTTATGGTGACCTGACCCTAATTGCCCCACTTTGAATCCCAGGGTACCTTTTCACATAAGCTTAGTAACCTACACAGCAAATTTCATCATGGTATCTCATTCCTAACTTAACAGAAATCAAGTGACGAATGGAAGGACTAACAGAAGAACAGATGAACAGATGAACAGACAATCACTATATCGACGGTGCCAAACCAAAACCCGTAACTCAATTTTGGCGAAAACTTTTTTTGCAGCATCCTCATCTGCTAGACGTCCCGCGCATTTCTGTCTTGTCGCCATCTAAGTAACGCGATTGGCTATTTAAATGGCGACAAGACAGAAATTCGTGGTATGTCTAGCAGATGCTAGAAACTTTTCATGCCAAAATTGAACTACAGGGTTTTGGTTTGGCACTGTCGATATGCTGCCTGCAACTGTAGATACCAGGGCATAAAAACAGGTAATTAAACGATTAAAGGGAGACAATCTTCCTACATATCCCAATTTTTTTTTATTAATATCCATGGCAAAAAAATGAGGTCTATACCTTTAATTTTGTTTTTAAAATTGTAGACAAGTTTTCAAAGTAGGGCAGTCAACTGTTCCATAAAAGTTATAGACAATTTGACATGCTATCTATCAAGCCTTTAACATGTCGACAATGTGTTTGACCTCAAAGGATCTCAAAGAGTACAATGATATTGTCTACATGTAAAAACAAACATTTGAATAAAGAGTTTGTTTGAGAGACAGAGGATATAAATCCATATTTAATATGTGCTTAAACAAACCAGACCACTTAAAGCTTCCAGATCAAACAATAAATAGGTTTCCCTACATAACAGCAGTCCATGTCTATAATGGTCTCTTAAAGGAAGCTAGTCGGATTATAGACATGAAATTGTCCTAGTTCATTAAAATGGGCTATTTGGCTGCAAGTTAACGTTAGCTAACACAAACAAGTCGAATTTCAACAAGATCTCTACCTACTTTTATCACATTACCCTTTTTACAGCCCTCCCTAAACCGAAAGTAGATACGCCAACGGAATCCTCGATCTATTAATAAAACAGGTGCTAGCGCTGCGCACGCATCACAAAACTATCTGACAGTTGATAAACATGGAGTCGATCGAATCTAGTTCCACAACGTCGTCGGTAAGTTTATCGTTTAATTTTTTTATCAGGAAAACTAGAAATACGAATCGTTTCACTGTATTAATCATTTAATATTAACTGAATTAAACAAGTACATTCTCCTACTTTGTGATGTAAGATTAAAGTAGTATGATCTTCAATTATTCGTTCATATGCCGAAATGCGCAAAATAGGGATCGTCTCAAAGCAATTATTTTTGTGAAAAAATAAGCAGAAAACAGATTAGTATCGGCAGTGTCAATTATGTTACGTGAATTGGTATTTTCCATTTTCCATATTGAATTTCTTGTTTGTTTTTATTAATTGTGTCTAATTACATGCATATTGTTGTGGCGTGTCTGTAGACCTGTACAAACTACAATTCTAGTATCGTGACAGTTGTGTTTTTCCTTCAGGATAATCAGACGCTAGATTATAGCTTTACATTGCCTAGTAGAAGGGGTGGTCGAGGAAGGAGGGGTGGAAGTAGTTCTCAGAGAGGGAGGGGGAGAGGAGGTGTCAGAGGGAAGAGAAAGCAGAGAGGAAGGAGGCTGGGGGTTCCTGAGGCGGAACGTCTCAGACAGTTGGCAACTGACAAAAAGCAAAGAGCTAATGTAAGTAGTCATTTCCCTTTAGTTGGTATGCATGTCTCGTATGTGCAGTTAATCATGAAATATTTTTTTAATTATACAGCACGGACTTACACCTGTGTTTGAACCCTGGTCCTGTAACCAAAGACAAAATAATGATATTACCAGTGATTCCCTTACAAAAATTCCATTCCAAAAAAACCACTGAAACCAACCAATATTATGTTTTGCTCGAGTAAACAGATGCATCTACTAATTAGTTTTTAGAGAGCTTGCATAATATGCCTAAACTGGTAGAGAAGTTTGCATCCAAAGTAATGTTTTCATGTATTTACTATTTTCAGAACCTAGTTGACCAGTTGGACGGCGATGAAGCGAAAGAGTTGCTGAAAAAGGTTGCTGAGAAGATGCCATCTGTTCTCCTGGACATTTCAGCAACTCTTTCGCGGCACCCCGACCCACACCCTACCAGTAGTAGTCAGCGACCATCTTGGTGTGTCTGTGAGAGATGTCGAGATATGCCAACTGACAGGGAGAAGGTGTGTTGTGGCATGCGTCCACATCTGTGCAGTAGTATTCAACCAGTAAGTTTAATATCCTGTTGTTTTTTATATGCCACCTCAAATGCACAGTTTATTTTAGCTATTATGGGTAGATCTAACCATAGTGGTGAATTCAATAACTACAATGTTAGTTGCTGATTCTTCTTGCTGAAACAATTTGCCTAAACAAATTCACCTGATCATGTTTCCTGGACTGTATGCTAACCTGAACCAGTACCAACTTATCTTTCCACAAGAAATCAGCAGCTTCTCTTGTTCACATGTGGAATACATGTTTCATATTGTTTTGTCTATTGAAATTTCCAAAAAGCTTAATTTTGTTCCTCAATATGTCAGTTTGAATGACCATGTTCTCTTATCAGGAGTCTTTTGCTGACAATTGGTAAAAATAGTTTCTAGTACTATAATGACCCATCTATATGATAATGAAATGCTTTGGGCTCTCTTGCAATCAAGCTGGAATTGATAATGATGTTTTTCACAGGGTGCTGATTGTATTTATATAATTAATTCTACTGTATTTTTATACTTCTAAATTCATACACCATCATGTATTGTTTGTGTGATAAACAATTTCTGAATGTATTGTTTTTATACGCATGAAGGGTCGTATTATGTTGTGGTCTCCATCGACCGTCTGTCTCTCTGTCCGTCCGTCCTTAATTATGATGTCCGGGCTGTATCTTCCTCACTTGTGATAGAATTTTAAAATAACTTGGCACAAATGATTACCATATGGAGATGATATGTTAAGCACATGACCCAGGTCCCTTGATGAAAGGTCATTTTTTTAAAATTGCACGGCTATTCTCTGTCCGGGCTACTTGTATACCTTTCTCACTAATTGGAGGATTTTTAAAATAAATTGGCACAAATGATTACCACAGGAGACGATGTGTCATGCACATGGTGCAGGTCCCTTGGTGAAAGGTCAAGGTCACAGGGGGACTTCGAAGTTTTGCATGGCTCTTCTGTGTTCGGGCTGTATCTTCCTTACTTGCGATAGGATTTTAAAATTACCTAGCATAAATGATACCCACAGGGCAACAATGTGTCATGTCCGTAGGTCAAAGGTCAAGGTTACATGCTGACTTAGAAGTTTTGCACTGCTATTGTTCAGGTTGTATGTTCTTACTTGCGATGGGATTTTATAATTACCTGGCACAAATAATTACCAGAGGTAGGCAATGTGTTACATGTATGACATGATTCATGTTCCTATGTCAAAGGCCAAGGTCACATGGGGACTTCGCAGTTTTCCACTGCTATTCCGTGTTCAACTGTTGTGTCATTATTTTTGCTTCAGGTGTATAATGTGCCACCCAGCGGTGCTCTTGTTTTATCTTTCATGTACTAAATATTAAGAAAAATATTCGTATTGACAAAATTTTCCAGTATTGCCCAATTAGCAAATATTGGAGAGTATTGCCCGGTCAGTAAAAAACCTGTGATCAGTACTTTGCGAACCCCAGAAGTACAAATTTAGTGAAGAGAAGCTACATACTGTATCAAATACTCATTATTGTTTTCAGAATTGAATACAAATTCTTATTGCACTGTGTGAATATTTACTAACTGGATTTGATAGATACTGATCAACATAGGTATGTTTGATGTTAATGATTGCATATCTTATGTTTTGTCTTAAGTATTGTCATTGTGTGTATTTCAGGAAATGGAGCTCATCATTCTTGATGAGATGGCTTTGCACCTCTCAATGTTGTATAGGGACGACGTGCTGGCACTCGGTGCGGTGGAGGAGGACAATATCAACAGGAGTTTCAGACATGCTGCCTATAGGGCGTACATACTCCATGAGTATGGACGGTTAACCGTCAGTGATCGTCGAGTTGTTCCTTCATGTGTCACATGGCGAGTTAGGGATAGGTATCCATCTCTAGATGGATCCTATGTCGGTTTTAAACCTTCTTTGTAACTTGTCTATACGAGGGCTGTTCATTTAACAACCGGACCATATCTATAGCACTTGATTGGAACATACATTTGTAGTAGTTTTCAAATCAAATTAGATTTACTCAACAACTTTATTGTATCTTATATGGTTAATGCGTCTTTTAGGGCAATTTCTTGACCCCTTACCAATGGTCAATTAGATGTTGTCGTCCTCCACAAATACCTGTACTAGTATTGGGTATTGTTCTTTTAGATTGAGTATTGCTAAGTCTACATTTTAGATACAAATACCTGTATCGAGTATTGTTCTTTAGTATACCGAATATTGCTGAGTCGCATTTTAGATACACATGCCTGTATCCAGTATTGTTCTTTTAGTGTACCGAGTATTGTTAAGTCTACCTTTTTATACAAACATTGAGTATTGTATTTTTAATATACCGAATATTTTCGAGTCAACATTTTAGATACAAATACCTGTATTGAGTATTGTTCTTTAAGTATACCGAAGATTGCTGAGTCGCATTTTAGAAACAAATGCCTGTATCGAGTATTGTTCTTTTAGTGTACCAAGTATTGCTTAGTCTACTTTTTGATACAAACATCGAGTATTGTATTTTTAATATACCGAATATCGCTGAGTCAACATTTTTGATACAAACACCTCTATCGAGTATTGTTCTATTAGTGTACTGGGTATTGCTCAACAGAGCAATAGTACTGCTTAAAGGATGCAAATGCTAAGGTGTGTTTATATTATAACATATTACTCAGCAGTATTATGCTATACTTTGTCCATCAGGCCTATCAATAATTGTTGCTGTGTTATGTGCAAAGTTTCTTCTGGAAGTTTGAGAGTGCACATGTAATATAACATATTCAGAATTCTAGTCAGTCATCACACAATGCGTATTTCTGTGGGAATCATTTTTTTGTTTAATGTTTTGGAAAGACGTACAAATATATCCGCTCACGTAAGTTGGAAAGAAACATTATTACCTGTTGTGTTGGTCTATCATTATGGCAACTTTTTTCTTTGCTTATTTCATTTTGAACAAATAAATTCCCACATTTTTTTTTGATTTTATAGAAAATGTTATGTTCTTATTTTATACTGTACAGTTGACCCAGAATAATGTGCTTTTTTCGAAAAAGTTTCATTGACTTTTATTTACTGTTTGTGTTTTGTTTTTGCCATGACTGACTTAATTGATTGAAACATAAAAACTTGGGTATAGCTTGGCGATTTTGACACGAACCTGACCTTAATGCATGAATATATTACAAGGTTCTTGCTGTGAATATATCAATTTCCGCAAGCAAATTGTGCAATATCGATATTTCAAATGTTTGTTGGTTTTACATCTCGAGCTTCTTCATGATACTCCCTGGCTATAAAAACATAAAATCAGGGTTATAATTATAGGCCATATATCGACCATTACAATAAGCTAATTATAAGGTCAGGATCGTGTCAAAATTGTCAAGTTATAGCCTCATGCTTACTGGGGTGACTACAGTCTTGCGTTTTATTATTTATTCTATTTAGTTTACAGAACTGCATTACTAGTCCTTTATGTATAATAAAGTCTGTAAATTCAATTATCTGTTAAGTTTTTATTTTCACATATTTGCATTGTAACGTAACCACAACAACAAAGTTTATGTAACACAAGAGGTATTAGTAAAACAGTATGCCCACCATGGTAGCCTACTGGCCTCAAAAACAATAGATGTCAACTAATATTCCTGACCAACCTCTGTGAAAAGTTTGGAGATTAGATGGGAGCATAATAAAGTATACAGAGGATTTTGCACCAGACAGAGTGCTCATTAGTATGAGTGTTTTTTTACGAGTGGACAAAATAATATGACATAAGGCTATTTGTCCAGTGTCATATGGTTTTGGTCTTCGAGTTTAACTAGAGCTATCACAGGAGTGATGAATCATACCCCCGCAGCACCGCCTTGACACAGGAATATTATTTAAAATTATAGTCTAAACAACACATTTGATGGAAATCTGCTGCTAAACAGATTGAAAAACACCATAATTGAAGGCTAACGTGAAAATTGATAAAGAAAAAAATAAGTAACACACTAGTACAAAACTAAGTTATATAATGATGTGGTGAACATTTGTACCAAGCAATTTTAAAATCCAGTAAGAAATGACAAAGTTACAGACGGGACACGATGCTAACATACCGACAGACCAACATGGTGACTCCAGTATACCCCCTTCAAACTTTGTTTGCGGGGTATAATAATTATAGTGAATTGTAAGATATTTTTTCATCACATTACCTTAGCGAATAGAAAAAATCGTTCAAAGTGACGATGTATACTAATAGGTATTCGTTCACATTTTAGCAAAACAATGAAAGTGATGTCATGACCATGCTTGTGTTATCCTGACCTCATGGCCCCATTCTAAGCATGGATTGGCTTATGTTACACCAGACTAATTTAGATATACATTTCGCAGTCTGCTAATGCCAAACTTTAATTAGGGCACAGCTTTACACCACTTCAACACTAGGTTATGTGATAAAGTAATATTCACCATGCATCCAAGTAGAGCATTTCAATATGTGTAAATATTTTGAAATGACAAGTCTCCAAAGTTATTTCAAGAATTGAACACCAAATCATATAAACTGAATAATTCAAAGAGATCACTGTACATTTTTGGCGTAATGTTATTTACGAAACACCACACTATATCATGACCCCATGAAAATATACTAAATTATAATCGAATCATGGTAAAACATTCACTCAAAGGAACAGGTTGGAATGCCACCAAGCCTTACAAATTACACTTGTTAGAATGTGAAAAACATGTCCAAAATTTATTCCAAGAATCTATAAACAGTGATGACCCTATATCACTCAAAACATTAATTTTGCTTCATACCAATACCGGTATGCAGAAAATTGACCAAGATTCATAAAGACAAACATTCTGATTCATGAAGATTTAGTGATAATTGTGTCCTCTTATGTGTTAACAAGTTTTTTCTAAGATCTGGCCTATATTTTATGCAACATGATGTACTCAACAATTCATCCTATATTAAAGAAACAAACATTTTCCCAATGTTTCATAAAAAACGGCGATTGTTTGCATCCTCTAATGCACTCATTAGCCTGTTCTAAGAGGTAGTAAATGACCCCATATTTTTAAACTTGATCTAGATGTCATAGAGACAAACATTCCGGCCAAGTTGACAAGAATTAGGGCTTAGACCACAATTTTACGGACAATTACTATGATGTTTGTAACTCTCAAATGTTATTCACAAACAATAATGCCGCACATGACGTATTGCCAGTTGATTCAACCATTCATATACATACTGTTCAATTTTTGGCAAGGAAAGCAATATTCCTGTCTTAATGAACAGCAATGAGTAAACGATATGCACATTTAAAACACATTGCATTATCTGCTGCGAGAAAATTTGTGTACATGTATACTATCACATAATACATCACACACATTTAAGTATGATTGGGTTCATCCATACTACTGGAACAGAAATACCCAGTTTGAATCTGAATTAATTATTATGAAACTATTCGCTCCATGCAGGTGTAGTTGGCGTCATAGCTAAACTCCAAACAATCAGGTATGATTCATGGAAAACTAAATATACATAATCGCAATAAGATTTCCATATTCATATTAATAGTCATACAATATTACTGTTGATATATGACAGCAAGAGCCACAGTTGCATCAATCAAGACTGTAAGTTCCAGTACAAGCACATTGACATGGATGTAATATTGAGATGCAGTTGTCCCTTTCACCAGTATCATTCTGTGCTTGTTGAGGGCTTAGGCCATTTTTCTAGTCTTGACCTATAAAGTTCCACAAGGTCTATTGTGGCTGGCGGTGTTGTTGGAGCAGTGGTTTTGGATATTCTCCTTGGATCATCAAGGGCTTGTATAACCCTTCTTGACAGTGGCTGCTCTTTATGGTGGTCTGTGTATGTGTTCAGAATTTCCAGAATTAAGTCTGGGATGTAGCCATAGGACTTTGGCTCCTTCACATGTTTGAAAGTCCAATGATTGGCAGCCTTTGAGTATGTTCTACTGTAGCTAAAATGTTAAATTGAAACATGGTAAAAAAAATGTACTGTTTCCAAAGTAATGTTATTGGTGTAGTTTCAATACCTGATATTGCAATAGTATGTTACAGCTCGGGCTGTACTTAGTTTGAAAGTTGGGTAGCTTTTTTCAGGTGTGTCAAATTAGTTGGCTCATAAATACAGTCAAGTCATACTTTCAACAATTCCATTAGGAGCAGGCAACAGATTACACTACAGGTGTTGGATTCCGATTGCACTTATCAACTAGAGATGTTTGTAAAACATGTTTGCCCGCATGCTCCCTTATTGTCAGAAACGTAAAGGGCACATAGCCTTGATTTCCAAATCAGACCAATAGGGTCATCTGTTGTTGCTGACCAACCTCAATGTTAAATTTGAAAACTTTCTTTCTAGTTATTTAACAGAAACCATTGTGGTATAGCAATAGAAAAACCATCCATCATGTGCAAAGCCATATACCTACACACTAAAGATGTAACAGTGGGGGTAAAAAGATATGTCATCTTAGAAATATGGAATATGATTAAAATTGTTGGTAGTTGATAATGTAAACATGTCTTTTTCAAAAAATATTAATTGATTACACAAAGGTGCAACATCAATTTTTATGCAACTAAATTTAATGGAATGTCATATTTTTAACAACCTTTTTACCAGTTCAGATAAGAAATAAACTTACTATGGTTCACCCTTCTTGTTTTTTCGAACAGGTCTATCTAAGTGGTACATATAATCAATTGCTGCTAGATATGACCGACATCGATAAACTGGAAACCTGAATAAAAAGTGTCATGATTTTCACTATATGTTTATATAACTTTATTTGAAGGGGGGTCAGATCTTCACTTAAAGCCAATATTTTACCATCCAGCTATCAAAGCAGAGTAAGAAATACATCTTGGTTTACTTAACATTTTGAATTACCAATCAACATACATTTCTTTATTTAAAGACGGATTTAGAAAACATGAATGCTAGCAGATTATTGTTAGAAAATAGGTTAGGGCAAAAAAGATGTGCCAAGATCATCGTGGCACAGCTGAGTACATTTACCAACTTGACTGTAAATTACAGCTTAAATTGAATATACAACAAGGGGTTTCTATGAATTGAACTACATAATAACTGGAATGATGAAAAGTGGAAACAAATTATATCAAAGAAGCTTCTGTTTATCACTTTTCACAGGCGAGTTAAAAACTATTCAACATAATATAATTGACAAAGCTAAAAAAGATACTTACGAGAAGCCATGTCTCTTTGAAGCATACATCAGCAGATGGTTGTTGAACGACTCTATTTCAGATGTTGTCCTGAAAAATTGAGAAATGTTTCACTATGCGTATGTGTATTTAAAGAGGGCTTGTTGTCTTAGAGCCTATAAAATAGAGATAGGGCTTGTTTCTGGATTAAATGTCCACATTCCGACACTGTCTTGACTCAATGATTCACTCCATTAAGGTGTGTAATTGAACCTGTGTGGGCAGTGTATGTTTCATGTTCATTGGCACCATATCTCAATGGTGACTGCACACCCAACTAGGAACCAGATAGCCTTCCTAGGGAGACTCAAACACTGGTTTCTTTGGGTAGCCCAAATACTAGGGGAAGTTTGATATCCAAGGGTGTCTGAACCATGAAAGATGTTCTCAAAATTGGAAATGTAACATTCAAACAAAATTATGTTCAAATTAATCAATTAAATACGTTTTCTTACTGGCATGTGACATAATGGTGAAGTGTGTTTGTAAATCGTTTGTCTGTAATCACTTTTCTTAATGCTGTCATTTCAGACCCATGAGGATGCAGCCATTCTTTAGTTCTGATTTCTTCATCATTTATTGGCTCATGATCACAAGCTCCAAGAGCCCATTTATGTTTGTTGGTACAATGGTGCAACACAGAAAATAGCTTGTCCTGCAATGTAAAGTACATAATCTAAATATATGAATACACACTAAGTCTAACATCAACCTGGTCACACAGTCATCAAATATGATGCACACCTGTGATGCCAATCTGGTACAAAAAATGGATGGTATCTCTCTAAGAATAATAGAATAATTAGATGCTCTAAATTCCTGTATTCCCCTTTGGCAGCACATTAGTAGATATATTGATGGTCACTGTGACCTTGACCTATTGACCTCAAAAGCCACAGTTGATACTCTTGCTAGCTAGCCAACCCTCAAAGCATTCTCGAGTTAACGAAATGAAACAATTTGGAGAATTTGAGTACCCAATCACAAACAGGTCAACATGTGCAAAGCAATATATTGGGTAAAATATAAGTAATAACTTGGGGTAAATACCTTCAGCAGCAATGTGTCACCATTACAATTTTCTGCACTGTAAAAAAAGTGATTTGTGATGTCTGACACCCAAGGCTTAAGCAGCTGATTTCCCTTCTCACTGGACGCCTAAAACATACAAAGAATAATATTAGGACAGTCCACAAGTTTGTGTCTGGTGCACTATCGACATAGTTATTTCAGAACAAGCATCCTGAAATGCTAACAATCATTACTAGACAGTATATTATCATACACTTATCTCAGAATCGCAAATTGAAAGTGTTATAGGTAAATCAAACCATGGCAGTATATTGCATATCATTCACCTCATGAAATTCATATTATTCTCATAGTACATACTAGTAGATCAAAATGTATACAAATAAATCACCCACAAAAATGACATACTCAACAAATGTTCCCATATGTTACACAGGGCCATCAAACAGCATATTTATGATAACCTGGCCATACTAAACATTAAATATATTAAACAAAAGATACATGTAAATTTTTACTAGGCAGTAGCAGATCACCTTTAACCTTTACATGTATGGTTTATAAAACGTTCTCACACCTAATTTCAAGGACCCATCTGCAGATTTTTCCAAGTAGATTAGATATTTTCAAGGCATTTTCCCAAATATTTAAAATGTGTTTCACTTATTTTTTATGCAAATGATGTGTCATTTTAACAACATCCAATAACACAAATCAATATACTTGATGTCCTTCGCCAAAACTCAAAGCTATCAGTTAAATTCAAAATTGAAACTAAGTCAAGGACATGCTGTTCAACGTTCTTATAGATTTATATGACACATATTCAAATATAATTCAAGTTTACTTCCAGAGCAGTACTGCTGAGTACAGAACTAATACATATTTCTACCTCAGGGTTTCCAACCATATTCCTGGTAGGGTGGGAACCATTGAACAGTAGTTCTGAATCAGGGACCTCGGCATTGTTCTTCAACAGTGGCAACCACTTGGACACTGTGGATCTCACAGGCAGACAAGTTATATATTTGTCAATACAAAAATCTATGGATGAGAAAAGTCAACAACTACTTACAGCACACAATTTTTTCCCCATGTTCTTTGCTCCATGCCACATATCCCAGCTGTGCCGTATCTGAGGGAACTGTTTTTCTGTAAAAATACAAAGTATATAACTAAGTGCAGAATTCATTTAAAGAATTAATTCATGTGTGCAGATTATGCTATAACAATAAGTTAGTGTTCTCAGATCTATTATGAGCATGCATGAGGTAAGACCAATGTAAATGGATAAATAACAAGATACTGCATTCAGTAAACACAAATGCCCAGGTGGAAGCCTTATCCACATAATATCGCTTAGTCATTCAGGAGCCATAATTCTGTTAAAATGTTTCAAAAGTATTACATGGTTTTGATAATGTAATGTGTTTAGGATGGTAAACAAGTATGTCAAGTTTGAAAACAATGTATTGTTGGATTTCAATTTTTTTGTTAGTTTCAACATTTTGCAACAGATGAACGGACAGGTGCAACACTATATTGCTATGCATCAGTTGATGCCATGCATAAAAACGATTTGCTTTATATAGACATCTGGACATTAGAGCTCACCCAAATCAACAAAAATGCAGACTATGGTGGTGTAGTTGTCACTGTGAGTGTCCTCGGTGGACTTTATCAAGAGGTTAGATGGCTAACAAGAAATAACTGTCCATTAAATGATAGAAGCAACAACTTTATTCCCCCTAGGTTTAGAAATATAGCAAGCAATGTATTGTTTGATCCCTGACCACAAACGTATCATAATAAATTCAGCTTGGGTATCATTTTATATTGTAATCATAATGTACCAAATAACACGACGGTATTAATAAGGTGATCATCAATAACAATTTTACAACAATTAAGTTATAAGTGAAACTACTCACTCATTATTGAGGCAATCTGTGAGTGTGCATCCGTCACCACTTCAACAACATTCACTCCAGCCCCAAGAACATCATCCATGGCCCTTTCAAACCCCTTCGCTTCCATTCGAGCAGATTTCAACTGGCATTCCCTCTTGTCAACAACTTCCATGGCAAGAATGTTCTTACCATTCTGGTTCATGATGGTGTATGTGCAGAAGTTAGCTGAATGACCTGGACTGTCCATTCTACCATCTCCTACAATGGGCCACAATAAATATACAAAACAATCATGGCTACATACCGAATATACCCATGTTTACTATGAAAACAGTTTTGTTTCCAACAAACAATGGAAATTACATGATAATGTCAAAAACAAAAAATTGTTAGGGATAATTTAACCACCTGAATACAGAAAAACAGTCACAACCAGTTCTTTCCACTTCTCTGATCTTAGATCATACTTTAATTGTAGACTGACACTTTCAACCTTTCTGAGTTATGATTACATCTCACAAAAATACAATTTAGGAGCATACAATGCTTGTGCCACATGCAGCTGATATATATATACTTTTATCTCCTTTCATATAGTCAATGTTGTTATTCACATGTCAACCAATTACTGGTGTCGTGTAAATTAGTAAACTTTTTCTATTTGGTTGTTTCCTAGCTTAGGTAGAATCATGGTATTGTGCCTTCCTACTTTCCAGTGGTAGCCATACAGTATTGGTTTGAATCCCACTATATGCACATACTTTTAATTATTTATAAATGCAACTCTTCTCAGTTAGGGGTATTATTATATAAATCTGTCAATTCAATAAAAACTATTTATTTACCAGCAATCACTATATTGGAAGCTCTGTGCTCTTCTTGGGCACTGGCCTTTACGTTGTGCCAGTAGGAACTGACAACAGGTACGACAAAGTTGGTCTGTATCCTGTTGAAAGTTGTCTGCGACGGGATGCCTACTCTGAGAAATTTGCACAGTAAAGCTATCTTGGTATAATTATTGCCTGACAGTAGAATGGACGCTGCCATCTTGAAATTGCCAATCAGCACACCATTTGGCAGAACTGGTTGACTTGACCACGTGAAACACACATGATGATTTTTGCACTCCTGAAATTATATGAACAAGTAATTAGAAATTGCAAGCAATAAAGAAGTCACCTGTCTGATTTACAATGTTTCTTTGATCATGACAACCACAATTTTGGCACAAACCCAGTTTAATAAACCTAGCTAAACAAGACTGCGTTCAATAAACGCTTATGCCCCCGTGAAAGCCATGTCCATTAAAAGCTAAGTCAATCAGGGGCCATTATTCAGTTAAAATGTTTGAAAGTGTTACATGGATTTGACACTATAAGGGGCTTATTATGGTAAACAAATATGCCACATTTGAAAGCAATGCCTTCATGGACTTCATGTGTGATCAGGTGTTACAGGTGTTATGGTTCTTTGTCATTGCACTTCTCCAAGTTGCCATCTATTCATATACCAAGTTTCAAGCAAATATCTTAAATAGTTTTCAAGATACGCTCCGGACAAACAATTATTATAAAAAATACTAAAGGGGAGATAATTCAAAATGTAAGACAGATAGAGTCATGGTTCTTGGTCACTGCACTTCTACAAGCTGCCGTCTATTTATATATCAAGTTTTAATGGGATATCTTAAACACTTTTGAAGATACACTCCGGACAAAATTTGATTCAGAAAATACTAAAAGGGGAGATAATTCAAAATTTAAGACAGACAGAGTTATGATTCTTCGTCAAAGCGCTTCTGAAAGTTGCCATTTATTTATATTGCAAGTTTCCAGTCAAATTGTTAAAAGTTTTGAAGATACGTTCCGGACGAAATTTTATTGTAAAAATACTAAAGGGGAGATAAGTCTAAGTCCGAAATTAGGTCAAGGTGAAGGTCAAAATGGAGTCAGGTGATACAGGCGTGTGGAGAGTGGTCATATACAACATCCATGCAAGTATGAAAGCTTCGTAGCAAGCCATTTTAATGCTAGAAGAAACGGTCAATTTGGGTTAACCAAGAATTTGGCCTTTCAATAAGTCTGAGTCCAAAATTAGGTCAAGGTGAAGGTCATTTGGAGGGCATAAAAAGTTTGAGCTATGCCATGATCCAGATTTATTGACATACGGATGGACTGACTGAATGACAGAGGGCATTGATAGTACCCTCTGATTGAAAAACGGTGGTATGTACCATTCTCATAAGTAAATTAAACTAAATTTCAGCAGTTCAAGTGAAGACCGATAAACAAGTCATGTGAGAAAATCAACAAAAATATTCACTTACATGTCATATTTCTTCAAAATCTTTGAAGGGGTATAATTGGTACTCATTGAAGTCACAAAAAAATCCTAAGACCCTTGATGCATATTTATGTTGATGACTCAGAGGGATAGACACTGTGGAAAGATTTAAGCTCTCACAAAAGTTTTGTCCATACCTTATTCAAAAGAAACTCACCCATTTTAACTTCCAGCCACATCCTTCAACTCGTCGCTTGATCTCTGTTGCTTCATGGCATTTGCTGCACACAGAATGTGGAACGAGGCGGGTCAACAAATTTAAGCACGATGCGGATACCATGACCATTGGGTCCTCCTCATCAGATTGTTCCACATGAACGAGCTTGATCTGGCCAGATGGAAAATCAGCAGTTACTTCGATAGATGGGGAATCATCTTCGTCATCATCAAAGCCAATGTCATGCACGTCCATGTCCAATTCCATGTCAACAACATGACCTTCAGGGGGTGCACTAATAACAAAATATGTATGCCTAATTGCTACAGAAAAATACACAATACGAATGATATAACTTGAGCAATCAGAATAGGTAGTTGCCAGGAAAGGAGATTTGAAAGGTATAAAGGTAAATATGCCATAACATTTGCTATGCATTATCTCTGGTAGTGGCTTATGCTAAGGGTTAAAATTAAAGAGTGGCAATAACTTAAAACAATAGCCACATGGAATTGCTTAACTGGTCACCATGACCCTATATAACATAAGCATTTAAAATACATATATGAACTGAAGGGAAACTCTTTCAAATATGTTAAAATAATTTGGTAGAAAGTTACCCACAAATTATACATGTATGAAGACAGTCATTTTGAATTTTGGCAAAAACAATATTATTTGAAGGAATTTGCTACTGCATCACCTATGGAATCGTGGGCAAAGCAATTTTGAAACTGTAGTGTCTAAGAAGAAAAATTTCAGAAAAAAATCAAAAATAATTTCTGGTAAGCTTTAAAACAATTGGTTTAGTGGATTTAAAGGAAATGTTTAACATTGTTTTGTATATACCAGAGGCGTCGCGAGTAGGGCGGCAGGAGCGGCGGTCGCCGCCCCAATATTTCGGCGAGCATAGGCAAGATTTTTTGAAAATATGTTACAAAATAATTTTCAAGATGAATATTACAGTTAACATCTACGCATTGGGGAGGCAAAAAACGGCGATTGATAACACCTTGTTAAAGTTATATAAGTCAAGTCTTGAAGTGTGAAAATATGTCATACATTATCAAATTGACACTTGACATATGTAGGCTGAATAACTAACTGACCCTGCCAGTTGGTAAATTACAGTACATGTGGTCAAAAGTCAGCTGTATATACTTTGTATCTAAAGGGCACGATTTATTTTTAAAATACTGAACTGATAAAGAAAAAAGTACTCATATTTCGATCACCTCAAAATAAAATGCGTTTTGAATATTTTAGTCCTGGATATTAATACAACAACGGTATATTCCTCAAGACTGTATGTAGTAACTGATTATTATTTAAGATGAGTTAAACTTCGCTCCAGGATGTTGGTCCAACGTTTACTGACGTTTAGGGAAACGTCCAATTCCGCAAGAAAAAGATACGCTGAAAACGTTTGAAGTCGTCATTTTTTAACATGCAAAAACTTTGTCGACATTTGAAATACCGTTACGTAGATTGGTGCGTTATGTGCCGTTTGTAAACGTTCCTAAAAGCAGGATTAAGTTGTTCTGAGTTTGCTTAAGTTGGTTCGGCTGGCAAACGACTTCCAAGACGCTGATGGTTTAGGTTGGTCTTGTGCACGAATTTTTCCAACAGAGGCCAACCGATACCCGACGCAATGAACGCGATTACAAGGCAATGACTAGCGTAGGCGAATAATCGCTTGTTCTACGTAGGAAAACGGGTTTCCGACGCATTTGATGGTAACTCTAGTTAAACTTTGAAGTTTCCACGCCTTACACGCAACTCGTGTGTATTTAAATAATTAAGCTTACATTATCTCTGAAACGAATAGCAACCGCAAAATACTGCAACGTCGGCAAATATAAATTAACACTTTCTGCCATAGTGAGTTAGAATAATGACTAACATCTTGTATAATAATAAAAAACTTACCCAGAAGAATATACAATAAAGGTATCGGAAATAGCACCATTTACGATTTGGTTTTATAAAATTTTCTCATTCAAAGGAAGGGGACACCCCTCCCTTAACCCACCCCGCCGCCCCATTGTGCGGTAACTCGCGACGCGCCTGTATACCCGGATCAATTTGGAAAAGACAATACAACGTTGTGTGCCTCAAAGTGTGAACAGCTACAATAATAAATTATAAGTATGTATGTATCATGTGTATGCCCACTATAAACAATTAATTAACTCACGCATTCACAGATATGTCCCACTCAGATGGAATGTACTCTGGATCATTCTCATCATCCTCTTTTTCACCATCATCTTTATCATCACTATCAAATCTATATACAAAAAGATAATAAAAGCATTCTTATAACTGCTCAAAAAGCATGTCATATTTTTATAGTAATATGATAATTCCACATTCTTCTCACTCACATGAGGAAATGAAGTATACAAGATAGCAGTTGCGAGTAAATATTCTAAATTACTGTAACATGTGCTATCCAAGCACACTTATTGTAGTATTCAGTCCAGTTGAATACCTTTCAACTTATAGCTGGGCTGACTAAGGTACTTTCAACAACTTGAATAGCATGGCAAAATCTAACTTGTATGAACTATTTTAGTTTTAATTACATTGCGATGTGATGCAAATTCATAACCTTAGCTATCATTATAGGACTGACAAAATGCAATAAAACCTGATGGTGACTAACCTCCATATAATGTTATAATATAATGATCATATGTTTATGTACCTAATGCAATTCGAATTTTCCGTGTGAAATGTGCAGGAGCATTATCCTTTGACAGCTACCACTTCAATTATGAATACAAGTGTTAATAATAATCAACCCAATGGTCCAGTGTGATAAAGTTTCCCTGCATAAAACTATGCATAGCAATTGAATTAAGACAAACATCATCATCAACTGACATCTTCCACTTACACAAGCTTTTTCAATAACCAAGCTTCATTATTTACAATAAGCTGGTAAATATGAAGAGGTGATTTTAAAATTAAATATCCCGAGTGAAACAAATTTGCTTTACTAAATAAGTTAAGTCAGTTCAGGATATGTTTCCAGAATAGATTGATAGTGTAGGGATCAGAAAATAGGATTACTTGTTAAATATGGCTCAAAACAAAACTGTTGTACTTACGAAATTTGAATGGATGTTTCCAATTCCACAGGAGTTTGACTTTTCTTAGACTGAGAAGTAGACTTGCCAGTAACTTTGGTTCTCCTAAACCAACAAATAAAATGGATACACTGGTTGCACACCAACATTGTTGTAACAATGTTTCATTTAATATGATTGTTGTTTTATTTCATTACATATAACATTTAGCACTAAACAGAAAGATGTTTAATTCAATTTACTTTTACCATACATATCCTTACAAGGTATGAATTATTTCTCTGACAAGTAATATAGTCTTGTAAGAACCTAAAAGTTCTGTTTGAAGATAACCTACAAGTATTTATATAAATAAATTATCTATAAATATTATCTATTTCATTGGTTTTATCAATTTCCAAGAATGTATGACCTGTGTAACCCAGTATTCAAACCCAGAATGCCAGTGTAACTGTCACCTATCTCGGTAACAGTACAAGCCTGATGGGTTACATAAGTATGACCTTGTCAACAATAGGCAATAGAAAACTACCAACCTTCTTAGATCAAATACAGCGTGTTTGTATGCTTCCTTGGGGGTTGATGTAGAAGGTACAGCAAATGTTCTAAAAAATAATTGAAATAACAAATGAATTTTGAACATCATATAATAACGTCTTATATTAAATCTGACAACAAACACATTATTCCAACAGATATGTAGAATAAAAAATAAATGAATATAACCAAGAGCACCATGTACAAGTAATGGACTCTCAATTTTCTCATACATTTTGTGTGTACTTGATAGTAACCTTGCTCATTTTTAAGGGTAACAAAGGCAGATAACTCACAGGGTAACCAGCCTCGTCAGTAGTAGACTCCTGATGGTATATAACTGTGTTGAGTTTCAAGTGAATACCTTTGATAGTTTTAGAGAAATGCTAATGTTTTTGTGCAAACATTCTAAATCAGAAAAGGGAAAATTCTATATTTTCAATACATAAACTGATTTCTTTATTTTATTCGAAATATTGTGAATAGAAATATTGCATAAGGATGCCAGTCTTCGAATGCAGTGACCTGAATAAGCAATATTATGACAATCATGAGCTACATTTGTATTTCACAGTATTTCACACAGACTTTAATATCTCCACAAAACGAATGGGTATGATACTTTTGGACAACCAATATTTTTCTCAGGCTAGTTACAAACAAATAAGTTGATATACAAGGTAATAATATTATATACACACTTTTCAATCTTTGTGTTTCATTTGACAGATCACCTCAAATCCTAGATCATAAAACAAGATCTATCCATCAAAATAAATAATCAATGATCACTGAAGAATAGCAAAGCTTACTGAAGAACATTATAAGTTATTGTACTAGCAGGATTTATTCAACTTTAGAGAAACTTTTTTCAATTATAGATCTTGACTTACCCAATGTCAGATTCAGCAGATGAAAGTCCTTCTATACCAGACATCTGTACATCCCTACAATATTTTAGAAATTAAATTTCCATATTTCTATAATCTGTGACAAATATAAATGTCATTAATGACAGTTATACTAATTCAATGTCAAGGAAATGTATGCAACTCCTAAATCATATACTAAGTTTGAAGAAGATCGGATGAAAACTGCATGACTTAATTAGGAGAAAACTGTTTGAATTAGAGTACGTACAAGGCCAATTTCACATTTTTTGGGTAAAAGAAGGACCATAACCCAAGAAGGCCTGCACTGATTTGGCCTAAAATCGAACTAGATGGTCTAGATTTTACACTCATAAGCATTGTCAGCAAGTTTGAAGACAATCGGACAAAAACTGTTTGAGTTAGAGTACAGACAAATTACTGGACGCCGCCACCCGCACGCCAAGGGTGTTCACATAATACGTCCCGTTTTTCAATGGGCGTATAAAAATTGTGGCAGCAAAAATGCCAACCTTTACAGTCTAGTCAACTATACATACAGGCTGTTGATATGAGGAATTTTAAAGAAATTATATCCAACAGTTTGTGAGGAGTTCAACACACAATATTGTTTTACTATGAGGCATATATAATACAGTAAAAGTAACAAAAGGCCATAATTCAGGTAAACATTGACCTAGGAAATAATCCATCCTTCACAGTAATCTACACATTGAGGTTGATCATCTGTTCAATTTTGAAGAAATTCAATCAAAAGATTTATTAGTTCAACACACAGTATTTGTGTTACAAATCTACGGACAGCACCATTGATATATGCCCCCACTTATGTTATAAATAAGCGCGGGACACAATGACTTAGAATTTTGTTCATCATACTACAGTACTGAAACCCTTGAATTTATCAATGACATTATTACATTTAGCATGAATCATGATATGATAAAATCATACCTTTAACATCAATTGCTATGTATAATGTTCCAAACAACAAAGTTTTTAAAACACATACTTTTCATCGGACTTGACCCATATTCAAACTTGATCTAGATATCATCTAGATACAATCTCTGACAAAGGTGGGTGAAAATTGGACTGTAACTATTTAAATTACAGAGTTAAATGTACTAAATGACCCCCACCCATAACCTATTTTTTATTGGACATGACTCATATATTCAAACTTAACCTATATATCATCTAGATACAACTTCTGATTTGGTTAAGATCGGTTAAAACTATTAGTATTAGAGAGCGGACAATGTTCCAGCCTCAGCCGTCTATGTTTTCCCATAATACGTCCATTCTTTCAACAGGCATATCCATTCTTTTAAAAGCTGTCATTATTATTCAAATTGTCAAGCTAAACACAAGAGCACGGCCTTGCTGGTGATGCTGCTTATCCGATCATTGCCACTGTATGAAGGCACAAAAATGTACAACCATTATATCAACTAGCACAGTTATGTCACATAGTGTCTCCTTTACAGAGTGAGGTATTTATGGTGATGCACTTCAGTGCAACAAGTTTCTAAGCAAAAGTTAACAAAGATATTTTCAAAAGCAATACTTTTTAAAAAAAATGGTAGAAAGTGTCTTGCTTTGCAAAGAAAGGAATAAGTGGTACACAAATATTTTAAGTTTCTAAGCAATAGTCCTCATAGTGTACGAGAAAACTTCACCAAGGTCTTTAAGAATTTTCAAAATCCAAAAAGTGACAATGGCTCTTGTAAAATAAAGTGTGGGTCTTGCGTTCCAGACTCAGGTAATGATAATAAAAAAATGTTGCAAATGAAAGCAAATACTTTGGTGATTTTGTTTGTTGGACCTTAACAGTTAAACACAAAATCAAGCAAACATCTACCAAGTGATGACAGCCATTCATCCTTTGCCCCGTTAATTAGAAGAACTTATAGAGTGATACTGTGATAGTGATACAACTTACATTTTTGAGCCAGAAATACTGGATGTTTCAGATGATGTGACTGTTGATGGGTTTTTTCTCTTCCTTTCATGATATTCTTTGTAACTGTAATGACAACAGGAGATATTTGAAAACATGTAACCCAATAGTCTAAAATGGTAAAGGTCACAGTGACCTTGACTGTTGACCTAAAAACCAAAGAGGTCATCTACTGTTGCTGACCAACCTCTATATAAAGTCTGGCAAAGTGTTCTTCCATCATTGAACAGATACCATTTTGTCTAAAAACAATTTGTCAAGGTCACAGTGAGTGGCCAACCTCCTCAAGTGTAAGGTTGAAGATCACAGGACAAAGCGTTCTTGGGTTATGTAGCGGAAACCATTACCGACTGACAGACATTAGCAAAGCACTTTATCATGAATGATGGCATAATAATTAAAACAGCATTGCCGTTGATTTTTTTAAGACACATACTATACAGGTACAATGTACAGTTTTATCATTTCACTGGATATTACACGGTGGCACAATGGTCGTGGGGATAGTCTGCATGACTATTGATCGGGAGATCCATGGTTCGATTCTCGGCCGGGTCACTTGGTAATTTCTGAAACGCTGTTCAGTCTTTCCAACCCAACTACAGATTATGAGATAAAACAGGTCAGCAACCCAGGTAGTCTCCTGGTGCAGTACATCAGGCACATGAAGAACCGAGGTGTCCCTTTGGAACAAGCTACAGGGCAGCGCGCCCGGATACCTTGAATTGCCAACTGTCTCCTCTACATGCTACGATATCCCTTCAGTAAAAATACAACACCCCGTCATGGTTGGAAATAAGTGTTTGCACTTTCATTGGTTATTTTGTCCAAAAAGGTTAAATAATTACAAATTAGGCCCAGTATACTCATGCATACACGCCTACAGTTAAACGCATACAAGTAAGAAAGTCACAGAAAATTACATTGCAATAAGAAATTTTCCTTTTCACATTGTTCACCTAGAACTTATTATAAGATTACCTACAAGGTTCAACTGAATAAATTTCACGACGTCGGTCGTCAGGTACGAACTAATTTAGTACGAACCGATCAAACGAAATCTACTAATGTATGTACGAATATTACACCATAAAAGCAATGCATTAGACAACACAATACACACGTGAATAAACAAAATGAGTGCGTTTAATAATGGGCGATCCAAGCAGCATAAAATAGAATGCATCGTAGTTTAAATCATGACGTTGAGAAGACCCCTCACCTTCTAATCAGACTTTCGGCGACTTCTTCGTCTGTCTTCAAGCCGCTCGTTACTTTAATTTCGTTCCATTCAACTATTGATGCTCCAATACGTACACTTTCAGCACGCCTCCTCCTACCTTGTGCAGCTTTCTGCCTTTTCTTGGCAGAAACAGTCACAGAGCGCGCTGGACCTGGCATGTCGACAGTTGTTGTGATTGACTCTCAAAACGAGGCGATTACAGCATCCGGTCGTCCCATGATGCCTTGCGAACATTACGCGCTGTCTATAAATAAACAACCTGGCCTCGTAGGTCGGGTTAGAAAATACCTATTTTGAACGCGTATTTCGGTGGCTATAAGGGGTCCGTATAAAAACCAATGGCACGGGAGCAAAGTTCTGGGCCGTATAAAGGCTTGTATATGCGAATTTCCGGAAATAATGTTCGTGTATCTCTAGATAAAGTAATACTAACTACCTTTAACCTAGTTTATATGCATAATATAATTATATATTCAATGCAGTTAATTGCAAAAACAACATTGATCAATCCAATTAATTTTTTATAATTGTGATAATAAGAGTTCCAATATTCAATTTGATTTTTAAGCTCTATATTCTCGGTGGTAAAGCTCCATATTTTATGTGGTAAAGCTCCATTTTACATGTGGAAAAGCTCTATATATTATATGTGGTAAAACTATATATTCAATGTGGTAAAGCACAATATTCAATGTGGTAAAGCTCAATATTCTATGTGATAAAGCTCAATATTCTATGTGGTAAAGCTCAATATTCTATGTGGTAAAGCTCATTATTATATGTGGTAAAGCTCCATATTCTATGTGGTAAAGTTTCATGTTATATGTGGTAAAGCTCTATATTATATGTGGTACAGCTCAATATTATTTGTGGTAAAGCTCAATATTTTATGTGGTAAAGCTCCATTTTACATGTGGTACAGCTCTAGATATTCTATGTGGTAAAGCTCAATATCTTATGTGGTTAAGCTCCATATTCAATGTGGTAAAGCTACATGATCTATGAGGTAAAGCTCCATGTTCTATGTGGTAAAAGCTACATGATCTATGAAGTAAAGCTCCATGTTCTATGTGGTAAAGCTCATTATTTTATATGGTAAAGCTCAATATCCTATGTGGTAAAGCTCAATATTCTGTTGTAAGCTCCATATGCTATGTGGTAAAGCTATATTATATGTGGCAAAAGCTCCATATTCTATTTGGTAAAGCTCAATATTATATGTGGTAAAGTTCCATATTTTGTGGTAAAGCTCTATATTTCATATGGTAAAGCTCAATATTTTAAGTGGTAAAGCTTAATATTTTATGTGATAAAGCTCATTATTTGATGTGGTATTTAAGCTTATACTTGATGTGGTATTTAAGCTCAATATTCTACGCGGGAAAGTTTACTTTTCTATGCGGTAAAGCTTTTTTACTCAATGTAGTAAAGTTTCATAAACTATGTGGTACAGCTACATTAGAAATGTTTAACAAGCTTTGCGGCATTACCAATGTGGTAAAGCTCAAATTATGTCACAGAATATCAATATAGAAAGATCTAACATTTTAATTATCTTGGTATAACACTTCATCTTCAAACACAGTTTTTCATCAAAGAATATTTTTATGGCCTATGTAAATTTAACTAACATTGTTATTGGGGTCTATTTTCCCTCCTATTTTGCCTCCCCAAGGATGTCAAACACAAGAAAAATTTAATCAATCATTATTTAACTTCCATAAATCTACTTAAGTTGTCTTTGTATCTCAACTTTTAATTAACAAACAGAATGAGACAATTAAGAGCTATGGGAGAACGTTGAACTGACAATAAAAATAGAAACAATAATAATTATGTAACAGCTCTCAAGGGCTGCGAAACAATACAATTAACTGAAACAATTAGACCTACTCAGGGCTCGTTGCAAAACTATGGTAACCACATCAATTTATAGAGGCATGTACCATAACTTAACACTGAGCCCTGCACTGAAGTATTGAAAGTCTTCAGTTTGGTAGCCATTATAACCACATCCAGCAAACTAGTCTGGCTACCCGACTAGAAAATAATTTTGTCATTTGAATCCAACATCATTTTTTCAATTTTAACTTTACTTTTTTTGGGCTTGATTATTATGTTTCTATGTTTGAGGGTGCAAAGGGAAATAATTTCATGAAAAATGAGAAGACTGATGAGTTGTCTCCCATAAACATTGGGTCTGTGTAGACTGACTACCAGCAAACCAGGTCCTGTAAGTAGACATTACAGTATCTTCCATGTCGAGGCATTAAAATCTGCTAATATTTCGGTTAAATGTTCAATTTCAAGACATTGGATCTATCCACATCATGTGGCACAGTGGTTAGTGTGCTTGCAGTCTAATCTGGTGACCCGGTTTCAATAAATATGTGCTGGCCATATTTCAGCAGAAAGCTGATTGGCAAATAAAGGCTAATTTAAGCTCAGCAGAATTATAAACAGCAATATGAGCACTATATAAAGTATGCTTTACCAATATCTTAATTATAATGTCCTGGAGATGACTTACTTTATATTTACTTCACTTGAGATGGTCAAGAGGTGATATGAACTGCTCAACTTAAGCCATATCTACTTTGCTATCAACTATGAAACACTTGTACCCTGAACATTTATATAACTTAACTTTTGCTAACATAAACTTTGAACAAGAACTGGGGTTGAGTATATTTGAGGTTCAAAAACTCAAGATGCTTCCTGCATCAGTAGGTACCGGGGAATTAAATCAAGAGCTCCACCTACGAGTGCTGGACGCTTGACTTCCTCGTTTCTGATAGTAACAAGAGCAGATAACTCAATACATATAGATCACAGGGTTATCAGCCTTGTCGGTATGAACTCCTCTTATGATGGTGAATAACTATATGCTAAGTTTCACATGGATACCTTAGATAGTCTATGACAAAATGACACTGACAAAAAACTTAACTAACACACATGCAGAGGCAGACGATCCCGTCATGACAATAGCTCAACCGTTTTCCTCGAAAAGTCGAGCTGAAAAACTACTCAGTAACAGATGTCACATCGTAGATCAGAGAAATGTTTTTCCAAGATATCCAATTAACCTAGATTCACATGTTTGTTGATCGATACACTTCTGGTAATGTCATCAGAGGCACAGATCATTTCCAGGATAACCTGATTCAGTTAAGTATTGTTTATCAATATATCTAAGGTGCCGTTCCTGTGCCATATACTTCAAGTGATGGAATAAATGTCCAGATGTCACAGCCATGGAAAATACTTTTTCTGCTTTTATTGCTCATAAATAGATTTATTCAAGCAAGCTGCTTCCTTAATCACTTTTAAAGGATATGCAGCAGATTTTAATCCGAGCCAGGGACAAGATTTCAAGCTTAAGGACAACAGAGGATTCCTGTTACAAGATACTTGAACGGAATTAGTTTGGCCGACAGCAACACTTAATCCTGAGGCAAAGGCAGCTAATTCACTACCTAACCAGTTTACATAGAATGAAATCTCAACCAGTACTCTGTATCTTCATTCCACAAGGAACCAGCAACGTCTCCACATGTGGAGGAAAATACAACATAGTTGTTAAATTTTCATGCAAAGGTATTTTATCAATCAAATATCTAAAAAAAAATCAACTCTTAGGCTACACTTTGTTTTGGGCTTGATTATCTGTGTTTGAGGGTGCAAAGGGAAATAATTTCATGCGAAAGAAAGGCTTTCTGGTAATGAGTTGTCTACTATAATATACTTAGGGTCTGTCGGTCTGTATAGACTGACTAACTCCAAAGCACTAAATACAGGTTTATCAAGAGTTATCTATAAATACAGGTTTATCAAGAGTTATCTAACTTGTGCAATATGACATTTCCTTATTAGTATTATAACGTACGAATGGTAAGCCGATCCTTGCAGCAGACAGGTGGTTATATTACATACATGTATATTCACAGACTGTTATGTTAGCTATCTTTCTATATTGATTTATTATAACAGTTTTGTGACAGACATGAGTCATATGAGGACATACATGTATATACCCGATAATATCACCAGTATATATCATATATAGTGCATGCAACATAGATGTACATGCCTTAACACATACAATTTACATAATTTTAACTAACTCATGTTGTATGTGCTTTACAACCTGAGCAAGATGGACAAACTTAGGCGCTCAGGACACTTAGGGGCACATGGGTCCCTAGTAACCTACAAAAGAAGATTGCTCACTCTTGGTGCCATGGTGGTAAAGTGGTCTACGACCCTCTTGACAACCATTTCTGAGGTCCCTTGATCCAACATTAACCGAGACACTTGAAATTTCATAACCCTTACCAATGAAACCCAGATGTAAATATGCAGAGTTAATTGTACCAACTATTGTCATAACCTGTTCAACAAGTAAGGTCTTTTTTCAACCATTTTCGTAGAATTCTGGTTCCATTTCATATATATTCATCAGTGTCAAAAGCTTGTTTTTGCTTGGCAAATTCGAAAATTCCCAAAAACTTGACCAAGTAATTTTCTACATGATGCAGCACTCGTGAACCATAAAGTTACATACATTTTCAATGACAATAGTCGGAATTTCATTACCTAGCTACCGTAAATGACATCAAAATATTCATGACAATGAATTTATTTTGCAATACATTCTAAAGCCTCTGGCCAAAAATATTAACACAGCAATATACATTCAGTTCGCAAAAAGCAGAAAACTCAACAAGAAAATAACTTACTGAATTTCAATCTAAGACTAAGCTTTCTTCGTCTCTTCAAAATGGTTGACATCTTGATAAGTCGAACAGTTAACCACCGATTGTTTTCAGATCAATTCCAAATATCAGGTTTAAATCTCTCGACCAGAAGAAACCGAAGCTCTCAGTGTCAGTATAGTGATTCAAATCAGGCACAACGAATCGCCAGAAAACACTGTCTCTCATTAGTTTGGTATTAAAAGAATGCACGTCCGAAATAAACAAACAACAAATTTATATATCACAGTAGTTGATATTTGTAATAAATCAGCCAAACAATTACGCAAGAAAAAGTAAACAAGTTCACACAAACTTATATCACGTTTTATGCAATGTTTTATAAATATGAATAGTTGACTGTTTCACACATGCGGATATACGACACAATGTAAAATAGCTCCGACAATCTGCAGGTCTATCTAACATTGACACACAAATCCCTGTTTTCATTCCCCTAGTTGTGGAAAAAAAGCGAAAAACCTTGGCCGAGCATAATAACACTCAGCAGTGTTTACAATTAACCTCGCTGGCTGCATGGGTAATGTTTATGTCACATGACCAGTATAGTTCTATTTTTAGAACTGCAATAAATGCTGTATGCTAACTTTCACAGGATTGAGGTAGAAATAGGGGTACCCTTGGAGAAATGACATTATTCAAACAGCAGATAGCAATATCTCAGCTGTGCAGACATAACACTTTATTCATGTACATATTCGAGATACTGCAATGGCTATATGCTTGTGTAAAAGTATTGCAAAATAAAGCATATGATAAAGAACTGTTCAATTCTGCATTATAATTTTCTCATTACAACAGTCTGCGGTTTAAGCTGAAAAGCACATGTATGACTGTATATAAAATATCAATATTGGATAAGTATATAAAGTACACCAATGATTGATTGAAATATTTCAGAGTAACAAGAACCTTCATCCAGCTGACTGTGTTGAATTAACAAGGTCAAAATGAGTTTAAGGTCAATCTGCTATAAAATCAATCTATATATAAACCAGCTATAGACCAGTCAGGCTATAGTACATCTACATGGCAGCCTAGAAAAGCTGGACTGGATTCAAGGACTGGATAAGCTGAGATAAGGTAATATTTATTTGAAATTGGTAAAATAAACAACAGTACACCCTCTTCATAAGATGCCCTTGCGTTTTAAGTTGAAGTACATGATATTAAAGCTCGCAAGCAGCTATTGAGTCAACCATTGCTATAAAGTTAAAGTTCAATCCATAGACAAGCTATATATAGACAAACAAAGTCTATATTAAAGTACATCTACATCAGAGTTTAGTGCTTCAGCAGCAATATCAGCCTGCAGTCACATTAAGTCTACATTAAATTTTGTTGGCTTGTTGCAACATCGCAAGAGTATATTAGTCTACACTCTATTGCTGGCTTGTAGTCACAAATTGGAGCACACTAATACATGGCTCAGTGCTTCTACAATATATGTAAGGTTAACCGTCTTAGATAATTGAACACTCATACAAACAGTTGCACAACGTTCTATTTTTGTACAAACCACTCAATACTGAAGTCGGTTAAATTGAATTTACACCATAATGTATACCTACATGCATGTAACTATAAACTACCAGTATTCAAGAAGTGGATTTAAAGATCTACCAGGCTTTCAATTAAAATCAATTAGCAAAATAGTTTACATTTAAACAATTTCTAGGCAGATCCAGGGACCAGAACCAGGTCAGATCAATTCTGGGTAATAGTACATGTCACAAACAGTAGATGACACAAGTGTTTGGTGGAAGAAGTCGTAAACATATCTCTTGCTTAGAATGAGAAGGTCGTAACTACAAAATCGATATATTGAGAAAACAAGAGAAAACAAGAGAAAACTGTCTGTAATTCACTCTTTACCTATGGAAAAAAGTTTTTAAAACTTCATTTCAGTCAACATGACAATTTCCGATTTTCATGAAAATAGGCTCATAAGCAGCGCCTTGTGAAGCAGATATCAAATATGTATGAGTCTTATAAGGTCGTAAGTAGTAGTTACGACCTTCTCATTCTAAGCCATCGATATGGTACATATGGTTTTAGGGATATTAACTGTTGTGCATATTCTTAATTATTGTGTATGGAATAAAAGATAACAGGAGTTTAGTGCTGTTAATTTTTAGTCTCAGCCATACAGTCCAGGTCAAATTTCAATCCTTACACCAATATCTTGACAATCAAACTTATGCACCAGTCAGCTGCACCCGCCCCCGACCCCCCTGCCGGGGACGGTCGATGGTAAAATCTCCGGAGAAGCTAGAGGTAAAACACAGCTGATTGCCCGGCTATCCATCGACCATTCCAGGGGGTGGGGGACTGTGGATGCAACTGACGGGTGCATTAAAGATTTGGTTTCAGTGACTTTACTTGGCATGTCCACATGGCTTTGGATCATAGATCAAATCTACAACTTCCCATTCTGGAGGCAAAAGCTCAAGCCAAGCCACCATCGAGTTTAAATCAACATCTCCACAGTAATCCATCTGCATTATGCTTTAGCCTGAAGCCGTAACAATCAGAACACCAAGCATGTGTACCAATTAAAGACAAATTCATTATTCATAAGTGAATAATTAACCGATTTATTGAGCAACAACAACAACAACATTACGACGGCAGATAGAAAACACATGCAGTCAACAACACACAACATTCATATTTCTCAAGATATATTTTTTAGCATGATTTATGAGCCGAGAAAAAACTGTTAAACTGGAGATTGTGGATGATATATGATGGACAGAGATAACGATACAATACAACCAGTAGAATGAATTTAATGCCTAGGTCCCACTGAGCATGTTTTACCACAGAGATGTATATATCGCTGGCTTAGAACAAGAAGGTCGTAACTACCAAATCGAAAAATTGAGAAAACAAGAGGAAACTGTCTGTAATTTACTCTTTACCTATGGGAAAACACGTTTTTAAAACTTAATTTTGGTCAACATGACAATTTCAGATTTTCATGAAAATATGCTCATAAGAAGCGCCTTGTGAATCAGATTTCAAATATGTATGAGTCTTATAAGGTTGTAAGAGGTAGTTACGACCTTCTGGTTCTAAGCCATTAACATACTCCCGATTTAATAAATGTGCATCGGAAGACTTCAGGAAATGGGTCATTGTGGTATATGGTGAGTTTCGGGGAAGTCATTACAAAATTTGTGAAATCCCTGATCCCTATGCCTCACGAAGCTCATTCATTTAAATCAGGAGTACATCACAAAGGCAAAAATTGCTCAGTGGGACCTAGGCTTCAGAGAAACCAGGGGTATCATTCTACACATTGTACACTGATACAATGTGGGATCATAAAGCAAAACAACACTAAAAACACACTATAATATGAGCATGAGAATCTTTCATTTGTCATCTGATACAAAACAGAGATTTCTTCTGTCTAGTAATATAAATGAAACAATGTAACTTGGTAACTATGTAACATTTCATAATCAGAGACAAACAATACCAGGGCTAGATACGAGAATGTGGAGAGGTTGCAACATGAAAATAAACAGGCAAACCAGTTTATATCGCTTTGCAAGCACCAAAATAGTAATATGTTTGTTTATTTGGGTTAAACACTGCTTCTCTACAATTTTTCTCATACATTAACACCAGTTTTCATGGACTGTATTCCACAAGAAAACAGCAACTTTTCCGCATGTGGAACATTTCTCCATATGTTGAATATTGAAGCAAAAGGACAAACAAAAACGTTTAACAATAACAACCAACTACAAAACTTTTATAAACACACATTGTTCAAGTCACCTAAACCATGTAAACAGTATTGAGTGTTGAGCTAAAATTTGACAGCAATTTGCTTCAAACCTCTCGATTTACATCAAAAATAGAAAACTATTGAACAGCTTTATGTACAGCGGGACAGGATTGTCAGCACTACGAGACTACGACCCCAAATGAGGCCTCATTGATATAAACAAGATTGCATAAATTAACCGATTTTTTTGTCCTACTTTAAATCACCAAACAAGATCAATGGATAGGCCGGTCATAAGGTCAATACAGAAATTGAAAAGCATTGATAATAAAGCTATTCCAGAGCTTGGTGCAAAACTATGGTACATGCCTCTATAAATTGATGCAGTTACCATAGTTTTGCACAGAGTCCTCGAATTTTATTGATATAAGAAAGTAGAAAACGCTTTGCAAGTCAAATACAGAAAAAAGCTAAGCAAATTAACCAATTTATAATTCAATTAGTGTTGACAAATCCTTATGTCACTTTATAAACAGTGAACCACCAAGGTTAATGTCCTTTTAATTTTAAACAATGTTGAATGATCATCTTCAATTATTTTATTGTTTCTGTGCAAACAAAAATATTGATATTGTAAGTATACTGTCGATTCAATAAGTATTATAAATGAGGAAGTTATCCCACTCGATAGAATAGCCAGGACTACAATTAACTCCATTTAAATCCAGTTAAACCTAGATAAACATAGCTTACCTGACTGACGAGCTTATGTTTAAAACCGTTATCATTAAACTTTGAACAGACTGTACATTCACCATGGTAATAACAACAAATTGAAGAATTAAGTCAATTTCTTTTTGACGAATAATACTTTTATGCCAACAACCTTCTGTATTAGAAGGCCAGTCGATGTTTCTCATTACTGGGTGCTTAAGACAGGTTGAAATATGTACTTCTTCTTATAACCTTGCACATTATGGAATATAGATCAAAACAGATTATTGAGCCCGGCCCAGTGACTGTAGCCGTGACAGTGGCGTGACCGCACTATTTAGCGGTGGCTGTGACAGCGGCGTGACTGCTTTTGTAGCAGTAGCCCTGACAGTGATGTGACTGCTTTTGTAGCAGTAGCCCTTACAGTGGCGTGACTGCTTTTGTAGCAGTAGCCGTTATATAGTGAATAACGTCACATTCTACATACATTGATAGAACTAAATCATCAGAGTCCCATCAGTAGTGGAGTTTGATCTATTGTTGACCTGATTCTGGCAGCATGACATAATGCCACACTCCAAATATACTGCATACATAACACAGACTGTTTCAGAGTGTTTCCCAAGCTAATATTTGCTGTTAAGTCACAGCTGCTTCGGAAAATCAACATGAATTGTACATACAATAATACTGTTTAAATAACGGTGGCGTGTTCAATGTATACAATACTGTACATATATTCTGGGTCACATGGACATGAGTCATATTTGTATATTTCTCATACAAAACACTTATATACAATATTATAAATGAATGAACATTTACAACATTGCACCGCCTGTTACACGGACACATGTACATAGTGTTGTTATCAACAACAAAATTGTAATATAGGTTAAGGTCATTGTACATGCGGAGAAAGTTTTTGTTTGATGACTTCCTAAACACCAATTAGATAAAACAATAAACAACCAACGAGGTCTAAGAAAACTTTTAACTAAACATTCATCTTAACTTATTAAACAATTTAATAGGCAATTGTTTAAAAAGATTTATTTTGTACTTGTTTTATGCAAAACATCAGTTTACATCATACAAGGGAGGTAAATCTAGCAGCACATCAGCAGTTGTTGACAAATTACACAATATGCCTTGAAGAGTTGTTTCCCTTTAAATATTGTATTCAACCCACATCAAAAATAGACTCTACCATAATATTGGGAAAACCACATCTATTTATAGTAACACAACAAATACTAGGGAAGCTGGTTGTTTGAAGTTCAGTAGAAGGTCAGCAACATTTATTTGAAATACCTGGACCAATTAACCCTCCTTTCTGAAGAGTACTAATAGATCATAATTTATATTCCACGCCCAGACATTTTGTACAGGTTTGGTTAAAATACACATCATGTGACCTCTCCCAAGTCATGTGACCTGACACCTTTAACATGAGAGTTGACAAGATAATGAGAGAGACAAACGTGAGACAATAAACTTCTGAACAAACAATAGGAATATTGTAAAACATCATTTTACACCAGCTACAAAACCACCTTGCAGACACATAGGAGTTACCTGAAATAAATATTTAATAATTCTTTACCAGATGTGAAATTATAAACCAAGATGAAAATATTATATTAAGATCTAAATTAATGAGGAGCAAAGTTGTAACTTGCTGGGCAGCTTTCTATTGAAACATGATGGGCATACCAGCATGTCTAATTTGATTTCAAACTGGGTTGCCAGGTTAGACAACATGTGCGCTAACCACGGAGCTACAGAGACACATAAGTGTCACTGAGTGTTATAAAGGTACGACAGATACATTCCAATAATCGTGCACAGTCAGCATAAACAACCCGAAATGCTCAAATCAAATTGTTCACATGAGAATTTTTCAGCATTTTGGGTAAGAAATGGAAGTAATGATGGAAATATAGACAATGCTCATCAACGGAAACAATATGCAGTACATCAATGCAACAATTAACTGGCTGACACGGAGAATGCCACTATCAATTACTTACATACAAGAAGAACAGACTTACTTAACTATTCTTGTGGAATATAGTAAAAACCCTCGTTAGTTACTATGATTACCAAGTTTGTCTGCATAACAATATTACCAGACTGCTTAGAATCAGACATCATTTTAATAAGAGTGAACACTGAGTATAGCAACATGCCATATGTCACATTTTGTCGCTCTCTATAAACAGCATGTAGGGAGAAACAGCTTTGTTGCAGCAAAAAGGACGAATTCTAACGTGAATCATAATTAAGTGATGCACAATCATATGTAGTTACATGTTTCAGCATGTGTGTATGTATGTAATGTCATTATAACTAACCATAATTACATTTGTCAATAATTACCAACTACAGGTTGTACAGACAGATATGTTATATACGGATATACTGAAGAAGGCTATGGTATTGCCGAAACGTTGGTCATTTACTAAAGAATTGAAACATGACCCGTCTTGATCGAGTGTTCCACATATTTACTCTTTTTGTAGACTGGTTTATAAAGTGCGACCTCTCCAGAGCAGCCCTCTGTAAATCTAAAACCTCTTCATAGCAACTCCTTCAAAAAGTCTGTTATGCTGATAAAGATCTATTATAAATTAATCCTCTGTAGAGCAACAACCTCTGTACAATGGCCAATAATAGCATGTTACAAAGGGTGTCGCTCTACAGACGTTCTGAGGTAATACTGTATCAAGATAACATATCATTTTTATGTTTCAAAAATTATTCAGACCGAATCACAAATGGATCTCTCAATATAAATCAATATTCACCAGGATTATATATAGGCTGGTATTTTCCAGCATAATTTCAAGTCCTATCTATGCAAACAAGTGTGTACTAAGGGCGTCATGACAGTGCCTACATCACTAACCTGAAAATTGTGGCACAGTTTTTATAACAAATTGAACTATAAGGGCTCTTGTAGATGATATCCAACAAACCTCTTATAAATCAGTATGCTACAGTCCGTTCAAAGTTAAATGTGAACGGTTATAAACATTAGTTTGTCCGTCAGGTAAACTATGTTTATCTAGGTTTAACTGGGTGAAACTGACTTAACTGTATTCCCCACTATTCTTGCAAATGGAATAGTTCCCACATTAGTATTACTTATTTAATAGACTGTAACCACTGCACCGTATCATAATTATAGCATACAGAAAGTCATTATTACTCAGATATGCATCACAGATTACATGTAGCATGACATTGCGAAACATTATAATTGATTTGTGCATGAAGCCTTGAAATAACTCTGTATTCAGTCCTACATATAACTGTCAGACATATTTTACTCCATGACATCTAATGTTTTTTCTCATTGAAAACAGAGATTTTATAATATTAAAGACCACACTTGATTATAAACTATGTTGGTCTATGTACATGGGAATCTGGTCTTATAATCAAGTTTACAGGCTTTGTGATGAAAGTTTAGCTGTTTTCTGCAGGCGTTGCATCCATTGAAGGCTCAAAGTTTGTTCACCAGCAGATTTTTGAAGTTAAAAGTTCAGTCATTTTCTGCTAGTCGTTGAATGAGGGCTCAATAACTGCCAAGCAAAATGCTGAAAACTTTGAGATCTGTACAAGAAAAACTTTGAGATCTTTACAAGAAAAACTTTGAGATCTTTACAAGAAAAACGAGATACTATGAGTCCCAATTGATTGAATTAACAGAAAACAACAAGATATAATTACAATCTACAGGATTTTCTCCATCAACATTGAACGGTTCCTGGACAAGAGCTTCATGCGTTTCCTAAATCTAGATAGTTATGCCAATATACAGAATCTGCTACACAATAGAACTGATTGGAAAAGCAGCTGATGTGACAGGAACAGAGTCTCGGCTGATGGAACTAAATATAGGCAGAGAAATCAATTTTCTGAAAAATATAGAAGACATTTATATAAACCAATATTCATTGAATAGGCAGTACAAAGCTTCAAGCCTTGGTGACCGATTTCCACAATCCATGTTGACCATGTGACCAATTTGTTAATGACGTTGGTGAATTATGTTATTTAAACCTAAATCAGATGCATAGGTAATCAATAAGCTTTAGTTGTTGTAAATATTGAGGAAAATAATTTGTAATCCATATTACCTAATAGCCTGCGACCCCTAATAGCAATACCTTTGGTGAAGTTGCATGTATAATATATATTAAGACTTCATTAAGAGTGGTATAGGGAATCTGCTTGAGATACCTAGCTTTGTTTGTATGCTTTTATTTATACATGCCACCGAATGATCCATATGGACAAGGCCCAAGAAGAGTACGGATAGTGCATGGTACAGAAGATCGGTTCCAAAAGCTTCCCTGAATCTTTGACATGCAGGAGGCTGATGTATAGTATCATACACGAGACCTGTAGGTTTTTAAAGTCACATACGAGTAGAATCACTGAAAAGAAAATAACACTGAAAAGTGTTTCTAAATTGACTAATTGTCCTGGCCGAGAATAAAACCAGATATCTCTCGATCCGTAGTCAAGAGCATAATCCACTTGCCCACCATAATATTATACATAATACAGAGAACATAAAGGAGACTGTGGCTTAATTCAGAACTGACATAAGTTACATACATAGACAAAACATAGAAGATATGCTGTCAGTCTGAGAGAAACAATCTATAAAATTGGCAACAATATCTGTAAGAACTAACAACAAACTTGGCAATTACACAAATGATAGCCTAATCCTGGTCTAATTCTGCTTCACTTTAATCTGCAGTGATACACAGAATCAGAGTGATTCAAGCCTTCCCCAGCAAATCAACTCTCAAGCAGCTCTAAACACTATTTTGGTCTGTGAAAAGAAGCGTAAAATCTACTGGTCCTTCAAAACTTTCACTGGTCCATTTTGATTTTCACTGGCCACAGGCCAGCGGACCAGTGTTAGTGTCAAGCCCTACCTAGTAAGTTTAGTACAATAATAACACAAGATATTTAGTATTAAACTTAATTAAATCAATCATGTCCAATGCTATTCATTATCAGATTTCTCATTTAAACATGCACAATATTTCAGTCTGTCTATATAGATACATTGCACACCAAACAGTGACCACACTTTATTCCACAAATTCAGTTAAGAAATACAATTTTAAAGATTATCTACTGGGAAACATCAATCTGGAATCATGAACTTCCTGGTACAAATTCCTACACTGAAGGCCCACGGTTACAACCAGGCAGTATGTGCATAAATCCATTAACCTTAGTAACCTACCAGTTTTCTGGGCAAAAACCTTATTCACAACACACCAGAGTTGACCCATTAAGCACTAAAGGGAACCAAGCCCTTATTATTCAAACCAAGAACTGGGAACCAAGCCCTCACAACAATTTCAAATCTGAGAATAAATCACTGACGTCAACTGTCCATAAATATTATAATTAGTTAACAGGCAAGCCTTATGATACAAATGAATGCTGATTTTTCCATTTTCTCCCGAACCCATTATAGTCCATGCATATATTCAAACACAACTCCATTAACATGCAAATATTGCTAAAACATCATCTCAGAAGTCATATCCATACCAAACCATCAGAGCTCTCAGCACCAAACCATTAAATCCTCTCATAATGAACAAATCACCCCAGTTCTTGTATCCAACTAAAATACAACTATTTTATACTGATGGTGATGGTCAGTAAAAAGTAAGAATATCCCAAGGTCACATTCAATGTTGTTAACATATTCATCAGACACCATTTTGAGTGCTCAGTGCAAAACTATGGTAGCTGCCTATGTATAATAATAATGTAGTTACCATAGTTGTGCACCGAATCCTCAATTTGGTCAATTCTGTCTAGTTAAAGGTCCACAGTGACCTGGACATTCGTCCTTATGATAAATAGAAAACATCTAAAGTCTAATGTTGCTGACCAACTTCCATGCCCCTTGGCTTGGCAGGTTGGGTAATAGGTCTTAGACTATTGAACAGATACAGTTCAAACTGTTTAATCTACTGACCAGTGACCAACATAACGGTACTGATATGTGCAAAGGATTAGAAGAGTTTGGGTTAACAAGGTAACCTGCTGAAGATTATTATGAGTCCCTAATAGACTAGTACCCCGGGTCTTCTTCTTCCATGTAATTTGCAGGGCCCACTCTGGGGCATTATCGCAAATGTTAGAGACAGAGGTGAGATACAAGGAATCCGGGTGCGATACCCTAGCTTGTTTCGAATAGATTCCTTGGTTCTTTAACATGCCCAGTGTAAAGCACCGATACATGCGAGACTACCCCGGGGTTACCAACCAGGATCATCTCTAGTTGGGTTGGAAACCCTAAATAGCGTTTCTGAAATGACCAAGTGTCCCGAGAGAATTGAACCAGGGACCTATCGGGTCGCAGTAAGTAATAGATTTACCTCAGTGTTTGTCACTGAAATATGACAACCCGACAAAATCAACAATATTTCAAAATAACTCCATACTGAAGGCTATGTGACTGTACACAGGGAAGCCAACATTGAACTGTAAGATAACAATCAATAACTGACAACTTGAAATGGTGATGAAGTGGATCGGTATGAAAACAGTTAAACTTGTATAAGCCTGGATCACTGTCAACAGAGGACTTGTGTAGGAAGGAGAGCATAATTAGCAAGCTTGCGTCACATTTCATCAGATGCAGCACAAATGTAGGCTACACATCATCATTCCCTACTTGCCACACCTAGCCTCAGTTAACTTAACAGTCATTGACAAAAATAACTGGTATCAAATTCAACTGTAGGCAGAATAAATCAGAGTAGAGCTAAACATCAATTATAATAATATCCTCAATTTATTCAAAGAACCCTGGGGAAACAGATTGATATAATGTCAGGAGTCATCATGATAAAGCTAACATGCCCTGAACGTTTTCTCTGCAGCTCTCCATAAATATAATCAATAGACAATACACATGAAGAGAAATACACCACCGACAACAATAATAGCATCTTAAAACAACAGAAAGAGCCACTGTTTTAATGAAATAATGTACATTTCTAACAATAAACATTTTGCAATATTTCATAAAATTTCAACTTGTCACTGTCAATCAAGTGCAAGTTTAGTTACCTGTGACGCTCGTTTTCTTCATTTTCTCCACGATTTTACTCTTTAAATATTTTGTCGGCTGCATACAGAATTAATATCTCATTCATTTCCTAAAACAAATAAATAACTCGCCACTTTCTGCACCAAAAAACGATTTTTTCTCAATATCTGAATAGAAAATGCAGACAGAAAAGTCAAGGTCTTTCATGGAAATTCCCCCATAATGCCTCATTACCAGCCTCTTTCTGAAAACTCAGCATCCTCTTATTATGCTATATTTAGAACAAATCTGGAATATCCCCAAATGGACTCACTCAAAACATTTGTAGGGTGAGCAGGATGAGAAATTGCAGTATTAGACTGAGAGGAGCTTGAAAGTGTAACTTACCAACTCTGGGGCTTGATGGAGGACTGCAACTTGTCTGAAACACAGGGAAGGATTTATACGTTCATTAAATAAATAACATAACAAGCTAGAATAAATTTTGTGAACATTGGCTAATTGAGAACAAAAGTGGTACAGTGGTTGAGTGCGGTGATAGCCCTCTGTAGCCTACAGTTCAAAGGCTGCAGGTCCAATTCTTGATCAGGGAAACAGACTGTGCACATCAAGCACATTTTCTCAGACAGCTGTTTTTCTAAGAAAGGGGTCCCTGACCAGCACTTGCTATTGTCCTTGTGATTCTTTTAACAGTGTCTGTTGATTCATGGGATGGTATTCATAATTGATCTTACTCAATTTGAGAATAAGAATAGCCAATCATATCGCTTGAAACTGACTAAGAGTTTAATATGGTGTGATCTGATTAGTTGTCTTTATCCTTAAGTCAAGTAAGATCAATATTGAATACCAACACCTCTGGTCTGCTGATGTTTGACTGACTGAGTGGCAGGCTGTCAGAGGGTTGTTTTTATTTATTTAATGAGTTTCCTTATCCTCGCCACCGGATAATATGGTTTTAGTATGTTTAGTTTTTTTTGGGGGGATAGTGCATGATACAGAAGATGCTCCAATTCCAGAAGCATCCCTGGTTCTTTTACATGCCAGTGTATAGCACCATACATGGGACCTCGGAATCAGTAGTAACTACTAGTCTCGCGCTCTACCGACTGAGCTAAGCAGGTAGTATTTTATTTATAGTTTATATAATTGATAGTACAGTCTGTTCAAAGTTAAATGAGAACAGTTATAAACAAAAGTTGGTCTATGATTATCTAGGTTTAACCACAGGTGGCAGTATCAGTGTTTGGTCCGCAAACGATTAAAAAAAACATATAAAAAAATTCCTTACTGAGCTTATATACTATCAAGGTATAAAGCATACTATATGTCTATATGCCAAAGATTGTGGAACATTGCAACTCGTTGTTTCAACATAAAATACAGGCGCTGAAGAAAAATCGCTATACAAGTCATTTACATAAACTATAAGATATTCATTCTTACCGAAAATCTCGTTCAATTTTATCTTATAACTGCGAAACAGCAAAACAGTGTTACTTTCGTTATTTAACTTCGCTCAAGGTCATTTTATTTATGTTATTGTAAGATGCGATGTTCCACAATCTTTGGACATAGACATATACTACGCTTTATACCTTGATAGTGTACATGGAGTTAGATAGACAATCAATATATTTACGGTCCATGTAGTGTATTAGCTCAGTGACGGATTCTTTTTTTTTCTTTTCCAAACACTGATACTGCCACCTATGGGTTTAACTGGTTGTAATTGAGTTGAGTGTAATCCGTCCGATACTCTCGAATGGGACAGTTCCCTCATTTGTATTACAACATGGCTGTCTTTACAACCCTAAAATAACCAGTGTGACCTCACCATTTATAGGTGGATAAATGGATGACAGCACTCTCCTATGACTACAGTCTGTTCAAACTTAATTGACAACAGTTGTAAACTTTAGCTTGTTTGTGAGGTAAACTATGTTTATATGTTTTAACTGTGTATACTGAGTTAACGGTAATCCCGGCTATTCTTTCAAATGGGATATTTCCCTCTTAAGTATTACTTATTGAATCGACAGTATATGTATGGGGCTGCCAAACCTCATAGTATTCAAGTAAAAACATAAACTTATACTTACTTGGTGTATTAATGCCTTTCTTGGGGGTCGCATATGTTTTGAGTCTGAGTTAGCACGAGGTCGGTACCGGTTATGGAACTGTTCCACAGCAGTAGGTGGGCCTGACTGATGCCTTTGACGCGAGTTGTTGGGTACCCGTAACTGATCGCCGAGAATCCTGCTCATTGGTGAATCATCATGCATACCTGGCTGCATAACATGCTCATTGTTTTTTAAGGCACTTAACTGTGACTCGTCCATAGATGCATCCATACGCGCTTCTTGTAAAGCTTTTTTATTGGGCTTCTTAATTCCTGATAAATCGGATTTTGAGCGAGGTCGGATTGTATCAAATAATTTCTTCACTTTTGAGGATGTTGAAGGGGAGCTAACTTTTGCACTTTCATCTCCCGACTTTTTCCTTGATTTGTCTTTTGAAAATAATCCCCTGAGACCAGTTGACCCTGACCGGGGTCTGAAATCGCCATCAACGCCATCCAAAGATCCATGAAGGGCCGGAGAGATGGGAGAACAAGGGCTGTGGTCAGACTCCATCAAAGGCATGGCAATAGCGCTCAAGTCCTGAAAATAGAAATGAAAACAATTTAGTTTATGCTTGTTTATTTAAGCTTGATTGTAAAACATGTTTTACTGACTTATACTAAGCACTCACTACACTCTTTAAACCTCATTCCTGATGTTATCCATCGTGACAAGTGTATGAGAGAAGAGAAGCCAGTTTCCTTTCTTGCTGAGCCCCAGAGTATGAACCTAAATTTCACAACAGAGCTAGATTGGTCCAAGGGAGACAACTCCTAAACATCTTATCAAGAAAATATTAATCTATCATGTAGTAATTACCTCCCTTAGGCACAAAAATGAATCAAAACATGAAATTAGAAATATTTAGGATTTTAAGACATTTTGCTCCCAAATAAATCTTTCAGTTGACAGATGTTTTGGTTGATAGGCAAATATCAACCAACAATATAATAAATAACCTGACTGATCAAAACATAGAACGGAAGGTCAGTGTAAAGTAAGGCAATTTTTTATTGTTTCTGACTGAATGCCAAATTTTACGTAAACATCATAACCTGTATGACATATACGACCTAAATATTTACATCAAAGTCACAAGAATACATGTACAACCTTTGAACGAATAACAAGAAGAAATAGTCTGTTTTTTATCTGAATTTACAATGAATGGTAGTCATGGTATGGAAGTCATTCTTCATTAGTGTAAATGAATGGTTACACTGCATGAAATGTACACCAGAGAATAACAACACATGTTTAACGATGCAATATGGTCTACATCAATGCATGTAAACAAATTTAATATTTTATTCCTGGCTTGTTCCATGAAAGAGTTGCACAATGTATGAGTAGTGTTATATGTGTTTTACTAAGCTACTAGCATTCATATTAATCTTTATTAATCATATTTTGAGCCATTCTAACAGCCTCATGGTATAAAGGCACTTGGTATTACAGAGGCACAGAATAATGTCTTGCGCATCATATGAGAGGTCCAAAATTTGAATGGAGCATAGGTTTTTCCACTTTCAACTACAAGAGCTCGCGGCTAGCAGACCGTTGTGCAGCAAATTGCTACAGAAGTGCTTGCCTTTCGAAGTGCTGAGAAAAGAGCCCGATAGCGCCTTTGCTATGAAACTGGCTCCAGCAGTATTGAGGCTATGTGCCTCAACCATCATCTGTTAGGTTACAGAGCACATGTTCGTCATGGTCATCAACCTGCATGCATTAACTCTTATAATGCGCCCAGGATAATGTGATGTTAATAAACATTGACCGGTTTAGCCTACTGTAATAAAATAGGTAAAATACAGTATAACCTCCGCAGAGCAACATCTGGCGGAAACCGGAAAAAGTGTTGCTCTGCGGAGGTGTTGCTCTGCAGAGGTTCTTGATTTTTCGGACATGAGTTAAGTCCCTTGTCGTTGTGCTTGCAAGGTACATAGTTATGTACATGTGATTTGTTTTACATTGTATGTGACTATACTGTAGTATATTCATATTGAGTTGTTTGCATATATTTGTACATAATAAATTTAATATTATGATAATAATATGTTTATAGGAAATATCTTTGCAACTGCATTGATGTAGTTTGCTGGCTGATCTAAGACCAACTATTTACGCAAACGTCCCAATTATACAAATTCAACATTTTTCACGAGTAAACGCAATCAACCTTACTCAATTAGCTACCAGCATAAAGAGACGGCGAGATGAATACGCAAACGTCCCAATTATACAATTATGAAATAATTGAGAGTTGACACAATTAATCCAAAATCAATAGCTATAGTAATTTACCTGATAATTATAACACCTATTAAACCTCTCCATTGTAATCTCCGTAAATTAAGCGCTAATTGTACACATTGTACAATGCACATCCGATTTACAAACAATCCTAACGTGTTAACTTTTGAAGATCTTACACACGCGTTTATGCCGTGTTCTAAAAATAGATCGCACCTGTTGACAACTGTCGTTGCTCAGAGGTTAAAGTCAAGGGAGGAACGCATTTTGACTGCCGTTTGCCGCTCTACGGAGTTGTCGCTCTTTAGAGGTTGAAATAAGAGTAAAAACGATTGGGGGGAAATAAAAGTGTCGCTTCTCGGAGGTTGTCGCTTCTCAGAGGTGCCGTTTCGGGAGGTTATACTGTACTAAAATAACACTTATACTTTGTGCACATTTAAGTTATTATACTCAATATCACTGGTTTCGCGTCATCATTGAACTCGCGGTATTTATAAAACTCTATCATCGAGTGTTTACTAAAGTTTAACTTCCTGTGGCTGTTGTAGAAATAGGTCACACACCACTAAAACTGTATTTTAAGATGCATATATTCTGTCAATTAAAAAAAATGAGCCCAAGTGTGAGTGCTTACGAGGGACTGTCCAATTATTGTTAGCACTGCATTGGACATTATTTATTCGGCAGCATGAAGTTTTTTAATTGTTGGCAATTCGTTCAGTAGCCTTAAGATTTCACTTTTAAAATTATTGATCAACCACAAATTGATGAAAATACAGCGTGTGTAACATTTAGTGGTGTTTAACCTTTCAGTATACAAATAACTGCTTGGAATTTAGACTTACCGCGAAACCAATGATGACGTCATTTAACTTAAATGGCCGATACCTGTCGTAAACAAAGCAGCAATACTTAATAATTTTACTGGTTTAGAGGCATATTCGACATTTTCCCACTTTTCACAATATCTTGGGCGCACTATATCTCATTTTACAAGATGAGGTATATGGACAATGCACAGTATAACTTTGTTATCACGAGCATCGATATCACGAGCACCCTGCCCATCTCAAGCAAGTTTTAAACAAGAATCCGTTTTTATCACCAATACATGTCATTTGGTTATTTCGAGTACAAGGTGTATCTCGAGCATTTTACGTGTCCCAATCAATCCTCGAGATAACGAGGTTTTACTGTATATGGTGTACTGCATTGCATGTTGTTGCCCAACATTCTTAATTCCTTCATGTAATACAAAGTGTCATACTTCTATCATGACAAGAATGTTCAAATACTCCAGGGATTATGTGTAATACCAAGACTGAATATCAAAGCCTGAAAACCTACTTGAATTAAGTGCTCAATGAACCAAGCATTGAAAAGCTGCTTGAATCAAATGCTTTATGAACCAGGTAAATTGTTTCATTCCAAAAAGAAACCAGACACTGTTTGACAAAGCGTGGACAAAACATGAGCGTATCAACTTTCACAGATTCTGAAGCAAAGCAATTACGTTCCATTCTGACAGTGTCCTGTATCGACCACCAGTCTATCAGTCCATCACACAACAAATATATATTCTAGAGGGTCTAATTCTCAATGGATCAGAGAAAGAGAAACCTCTGATTTACTGCAAATAGGCTGGCTTACAGAATGACAGTCAATATCATTCTATTTTATAATGTCTCTCTCAGTCTATATCAGTATATATCTGTCATTGTCGGATCAACAAATCTAATATATATATATCCACTTTGTCTGGTGATAAAAATGTGCTGTCAGATCATAGCATCACTTCTTCATCAGTTGTCTGAGGACACTAAAACCACAGAGCATGTGCTCCAATACTGTCCATAACACAATCAGTAGCTACATGGAACCAGTGCTACCAAATAGCGCTATCTACAGTGCTTTTTCCTAACACTAGTCCTCTGGCCAAAGACCACTGAAAATCTAGAAGTACCAGTGAAAGTCTTGAAGGACCAGTAGATCTTTTCTTTACAAATTTTACATTTCTTTATTGTCTGACCTTTGACCAACATAGCAAGTGCCAACCCCTGCATCAATGCAACGACACACTTCTGAGTGCGTTCTTGTAAATCGGACCACTTATGTCCACAGGTAACAGTATCTTTGAAAAAGAAATAAAAAAAATTGAAATAGAAAAAGAAAAATATTTTTTTCAATTTCAATTTTTTCAATTTCTTTTTCAACGATACTGTTACGTGTGCTTTTGTCTACTATCTGTGAAGGTCTACTATCTGCGAGCAGTCACTGACAAAGAAATTCATCCTTGCAAATGTGAAGGAAAAAAAATCATAGAATCCCATTATTATAGAATAACATTACAATGTTTGTTACCATGGAGAGGATAATTGTGAAGAGGAGTCAATGAAATATAAGTGGGACATTTTTAGGTCTCCTCTACATCTATTGTTTATCAGAGGATTTTTACATTTCCTGGACAAAAAATATGCTAACAGGCAAAGTTTCTCCCAAATATCCATCTACAGCACATTGCCTGAAGTTCTAATGAAGTCAAGCTGACAGTGACGTAAATGAAATACCAATCTATAGCTAAGTAAAATAGAAAATTATTTATGAGCTGAGTATAAATAACCAACCACACTTAAAATTAACTGTCAATAACAACCCAAGTAATTTATAATTATTCAATCTGTTGACACTCCAAACTCTCAGACAAACATTAAAGCGGCTACTGACCCTGCCATCAAGCTGGAAAAATGCCTAAAATCATCGAAAAAAAACAAGAAAACAGAAATTAGAAAGTGCTTAAAGACAATAAAATATGACTGAGTGCCTGCTGTGGGATTGACAGATTTACTAAAAGTTAGAGAGTCAGAGAGTCTATCATCATCACTTGGCAATCTCACCATCATTTATTGAGAAAGTACACTGAATGAACTTTTCGCTGTTAAGATATTTAAGGTATTATTAAGAACTTGACAAACAGAAGTCACTTGATGGAACAACTGTTAAAATGCCACCATGATGTTCCTGTTCCCAAGTCCAAACCCATCCTAAAAAAATGAAATATCTCAGCTTCTGCTCGTTTCAACACTAAAATCATTAATTTAGTACCAATTAATTAGAGGAAGAGTGTCAGCATTATAAAAAATTATTGCATGAAAAAGAGCCACAAGTTACCAGGAAGCAATGCCTTTCTGTAATACTATATTGATTAAAAACCTGCAATTTAACTAAAAACTGTTAAAAGAAAAAAAATGTTTCTCAAAAATTCCCAAGAGGTAGAATGAACAGCTTAAACAGCTTAAACTGAGAAAATGCTACTCAATAATTCAACAATTGTTAACTTTCAGAAAAAATGTTGCTTAAAATGGTGTTAACTGCAATTTTTTTACAAAAATTAAAGTTCTAAAAGAAACTTTAACATTAATGAGGAAATATCCACAACAATGGTGTCAGAAGTGGGATAGATTGAGGTTACATCAGTGCTTGCCATTTATAGCAGTTGCACATTGTGTACAGTTATCTCAGCAAATTTTCAGGGACTATAAAACGAAAATAAAACTGATTTGAAAAAAACTTTGATGAATTATACGCTCTACGTGGGGAATAATTGAGAAGTTATTAGAATAATGAATCATCATTAGCTGCTATTAACAGATGCATCTTGTGTTATTCTGGCAAAATGTTAAAGATCTTTTATCCATGCACAGATTAAATATTAGATTATATATTTCCTTAAAGCACAACTATTTGTCATTCCTTTGAATTCAAAACATATTTTATGTGATAAGTTAAAACATAAATCAAGTTTAATAACTCCGCAGGGAAATTCAGAGAAAGAACTGTAAGATGCAACCCTGGTATATTATGCAATATTAAACTGTCTTGAGTGCAGGGATTGGAAAGTTTCTCAAAATAAGAAAAAATCTGAAGTCAAACGCATCAATTTCTGAATTGAAATGCATTTAATATAATCTGAAGTGAATTACATGGATCATGCTATAAAATAATTGGGAATTTTTTCAACAACAACACGTATTCTGTAGAATTATTATTATTATAGTAACGTTTCGGCCAAGGCCTTCTTCAGAATAACAAAACAACGGATGTGACGTCATGACGTTAACGTAACATGACGTCGCACAATTGCGGGAAAAACAAACAATGTAACAAATCAATAAAGTTCGAGTTCAATAATATACAGATCAGAATACATGAATTCCTATAGAAGTATATATATAAAAAAACATTAATTTATGGATCATGCTAGAAATTAAAATGCATTACCATACCGTCTTATAAAATACTATTGAAAGTCGATGAAATATTTAATTTTCTAAACTTAAATGCATCTTTTCCAGTAGGATGAAAACAATTAGCAGGCTGAAGACAACAGTGCATGCATGTCTAAATCCAGCTTACATTTTCTTGAAGCTTTTAAAACTGAAAATAATGACCCAAGAAATGTTGATACCATTTTTTAGGAGGTAAATATGCACAGGGAAGTAACTCAAAGTAGGATATTTTATCACAAATGACACATTATAAAAGAAAGTTGACCAATGAACAAAATTATTCCAGATAACGAGTGTTTTATAATTAAAATATTTTAAACAGAAAATTTCCTTTTTCTTGAGATATATTGAACAGATTCATGTATGTGTATTCTAAATTGCGATTCAACGGAGGAGATATTCTTTGACTAGTTTCATAAACATGGGATAAGAATAGATCATTATTTTGTTACCTACAGCTTAATTTGTCTGATAATTTCTGAGAAAAAAGACCCACCCACCCCCAGTGGATTTTCAGTTAATTAGCATCTCAAGAAGTGCTAGCTCAAAAACTGAGGGAGCACCTCAAACTGTGCTAGTTCAAATCTGAGGGAGCATCTCAACATAGTATTACGAAAAAAGCTTAGGTAACATCTGCAGGTGGTTTCAGTACAAAAACTGATGGAGCACCATCGAAACTGAGGGACCATCTCAAAATAGAGCTAAGTAAAAAGCTGAGGGAGCCTTTCAAAATAGTGCTAAGTAAAAAGCTGTAGTAGCATCTCAATGTGTTGTGAGTGCAAAAGTTAAGAGAGTATCTCACAATAGCGCTAAACAAAACTGAGCAGCAGTATCAAAATAGTTCTAGCACATAAACTGAGGGTGGGTCTCAAAAGTTGAGGGAACATCTCAAGATGGTCTTAGTATAATCATAAAGTAATCAAACACCATTCTGTCGATTCTTCAAGGATGTAGGTAAACAATCTTAAACCAAAACAGATGCTGGAAACATTGAACCATAAACACTATCAGACAACATGTGCTGAAATACTAGACCCACATGGTGAAATATTTCTGTATCTGTTTCAAATACAGTGCCCACCAAAAGTCTGGAGACAACCATAAAATTTACCTATATCATAGTAATCAAACAAAATACCTGAAGAAAACATTGTGTTTGATTGTTGTCTGCTCTTATTGCCTCCCTTTAATGAAAATGGTGCTGTTTCAATGATTTTTTTACGAAGCATTTCATAATTTTATCAAATTGTTCACGATGATAATGAATTACAAGAAGGTTTCCATAAAACACATCATTACAAATCTTCTGATTTGTCTCCAAACTTTTGGTGGGCACTGTAGATAGGTCATCCATAGAGCTTCTACAGTTTATTTACAGTAGAGATTCCCCAGTATATTAAAGCAATTCTAGAAGCTCCAGATCAGACTGTTTATTTTATATTTCATAGTGTACTGTCATAATAAAAATGTACTACAATCAGCGGTTGTTACCACCAGATATTCTAGAAATATTAACCCTATCAATCGGTAAGACTTTCCCTAAAACTGGAACTTTAACCAAGGGGATGAAAGAGACTTAACTTGTGAATCAATATAGCACTCTTTCAACTAAATAGCCAAACTCAAAGAGTGTAACCAACTAAACAAGTGCAAATTGACGAAGTATGCTGTTGAGCATAGCCTTTAATTCAACTGAAATATGACACGCGTATTGAACCCAAGTCGCAAGATTAGACGGCATTGAGTGTGCTAACTGCCTGTGTAAACTACTGAGGTCTTTTGCCATACTTGGCCAAGAATTTTGCTATGTGACGTTTATATCAATGTGACCACGAAATAATATTTACAGTAAACTGCCATACTCATTAACAGTTATTTATAGGTGGCAAGCGCGCTAACCACTAAGCTACGGAGGCATACATATGAATGAATGAACTTTCCAACAATCAGGATACCACCCATCAAAAACTCCATGGAGTCTAACCTTCCCTTTATCAACCAAAAGGTTACCAGTCTGTGAACTCAGGGAAAACAATCCATCAAGCCAAGATGACAAGATAACAGTCAGATAACTCAATCATACTTTTATCATATGAACAAACAGAGAAAGATTATGTTGTTATTGCATTGAATAAACAATTTGGACATGATTAACAAAACAAATAAAGCACATGTACTATAGATATACATGGAAGGGAGATAATTAATAATGCAGTAAAATAAAACATGGCTGACAAACATCCTTCAGTTACAATATTTTTTTGCTTAGAATAGCTTTCATTTGCCAGTCAGCTTTCTGCTGAAATATGGCAGGAGTATGAGTGTCTCTACCCGGATTTAAACCAGGGTGGCTGGATAAAGCGGCAAGCGCACTGACCAGTCAGTTACAGAGACCACAAACAACACACATGACTGGAATGGTTAAGGCTACTATTAAAGTACTAAGTTGAACTTCGCTAGAGAAGCACCTCAAATTACTTGGTGCCTGCACCTTTGGTCAAATCATTGTGGTACCCATTGATCAAATACAAAATTGCCAGATAATAATAATGCAGGTTTTATCTTCTCAATAATTAAGTTAAACAATTAACCTCTTTTTCAAGCAAAGGCTACTATAGAAATTGAAGGTATAAAATTTAAATCCTTCAAACAAATACATCTCAATTTCTCAATGCCCCCCCCCCCCCCCGCCCTTGTGGCACAGGTGCAACGGGAATAATTGCCTCATGTACAGGGAAAATTTACTGTCTTAATGCATGAAAGAATATGATACAAATACCAACATTCAGTTGGCTTAATATACTGCCAGGTAATTTATCACTTGAATTAATCTTGATTTCGAAACATGTCGAACATTTTCAAACGGGTACAAACCAGAGTTTATTTTGGGTAAACAAACTCCACAGTACTGGATTGTCTTATATTTGCAATAACATTCAAAACTAGGCCATCAATATCAGTCTTTATAAATAACAAATCATCTCATTGTTTGATAACATGACATTGTTTATATTAAATTGAAATGCAATCATAATCATAACCAATTTCAAATGTTAAAGAGAAAGAAATGCTTAGAAACGTCAATTTAACATATTTGTTTTTTTAAAAAAGAAATTCTGACGTTTTTAAAGAAAATCTGTTGTTTTTAAGAAAATCTGATGTTTTTTTGGAAAAATTTGAACAATCATGGTACATTTAATTTATTACAGATTTCACAACTTTAAACAAGGAAAGATAAAAATTAAGAAAAACGCAACATTTTACACATAATTACAAAGCCAGATTACAAAGCCAGATCAGATATTATCATACCTTGTGCATATACATGTTGAAATTTAATATCATTATATTGTTCAAACTTTGCCAAACTTAGATAGATAGATAGATAGATAGATAGATAGATAGATAGATAGATAGATAGATAGATAGATAGATAGATAGATAGATAGATAGATAGATAGATAGATGGAAATAGATTTAATATGCAACAATTTATGAATATAATCATACATTACTATAAAATTATTTATATGCCGGAATTTAATAGTTTGCCAAACTTTGCAGCGCCACTTGTATACTTTGCATCAATGTTTTCTTGTATGGTATTCAGACAATCGAATTAAGTAAAACAAGGGAGATATTACCTCTGTGATGTTAGAATTTTCCGACTCAGTTTCCGGATATTCAGGAATGGTAAGGTGTAATTCCATGTACCCATTTTTGGCGTTGCCCGAATGAAGATGTTTTCTCTTCATCATGATTTGGTGTTTCAATTAAAACATTGACGTTATTATCACGTTTTTATATAAATAATTTATTATTATTTTTGATATTATTTTTCTTCAATAAAATTACTTTTTCCTTGAAGTTCTGAAGAAATCCAACAATCAGTGGACAAAACAATGCTACACTTCAGCTGCTATTATCCATCAATTAAAATCCAATTTTCAAAATTCCCAAAAAATTCCAGCACTTTTCCACTGAATAGTTGAAAACAAACTGATCCAGTACTCCACCAAGAAGTAAATCACTTAGCAGCAGATTTTCGATATTAATAAACTTCCCCACATATGTAGACTGCGAAATCAAAAACCTTTTAGCAAGAAAAAAGCCCAAAAATTTGATTCACTTTCTCGGCAGACAGATGTGCGTTCCAGTTACGCAAACAACTTCCAATTTACTCCTTACATCCTTGCACAAGAGGAAAAATCCTATAATTGTAATACTCTTCCGTAACCTTTTTTTTATCTCCACAATAGAGAGCTAGTAGCCAGTTATTTCAATATCAAACCCACTTTGATAAAGCTTAACAATCTCGATCTTGATAATCTAGTCAAATAAATCTACAAGAATTGAGTTTTAGTTTATCCCTCACGTTCAGGATAAATTTTTTAGGTCAAATAATTAAATACATGTGCGCAGATTAATCCAACAACCCAAATATTTGAATGTCAACTAAACTGCAAACTCCATGCCGTTACACATTGAACTGTTTTACTCTGTTACCCCAGTAACAAATTTTCGTTTTCCTGAATAAATCTTAAGCACTATGAACTAATATGCTGAACTACTGCATGCGATTTTCCCTCCATAAATCTTGCCATGTGCTCGACATCTGAGTGCAAAATATAAAACACTCAGAAATTGTAGGATTTGCCAGTTTCTTAGAGTTTAACTGCCAATAGTTACCAGGGTAATAAAGAAGAGAAACTGCATTCAACTTGTTCACTCGCCCCACTTTTATCTCCAATAAAATATAACAAATTTTAAAAACATGTGACAAGTTTACGATTTAAGTTCACTATCGAAATACATGTGGGCACAATTCATGTGCAATATGAAATCCCCTTGGACAAGTACCCATATAAAATAACAAAACAATGCATGCTGGGTCTCCATGCTCTAATAAACCTTCATTACAGTGTTTGTAAACAAACCATGAGTCACATATTATTGGAAGTCAGCACGCATGACCTCGAGGTCTTTCAAAAAACCTCACAATACAACCACCGAATATACCGAATACATTGAATCCATTGAATAAAAAATATATCTGATATATCAAATTTCTGTAATCAATAGTTTGAAAAACATAAAAGTCACATTAAGAACAGCTGTATAGACCTATTTTTTTTACCACAACAATAACAACTTTCAAGGTTGCAGTGAACTTCTGGTTAAAGTTCAGTTATAAGGATCGATACAGGCTGTAGCATGTCCATGAATGGACCAATGAACAGCATGCAGCCAGCCCCTTGTTACAGTAGCAAATCCCCTTGTTGATCTATACATACCAGATCAGACTGGCCTTGTCTGCACGCTGAGAGGTCAAAAGGTCATGGTTTGAATAATGTTTTCAAACATATTTCCTCAAGGACAAGTTCATGAGTTAGTAATAATGGGTTCATGTTTGTAATGATTGAGGCCTTACATTTGTGAAATATTATCTGGGGACCCCCTGAAGTTTTGTTCATGTAGTGACCTCAATCATTCAAACAGGGCAAACTCTCAAGTGGGGCCCTCTGTAGAGAAACAACCCTTCAACCACAGGTAACTGTATTGTTGAAAATGAAAAAAATTAAAAAAAATTCGGAAATACGTTTTTCTATATATAAATTTTCAAAAAAAACTTGTTTTTCGTTTTTTTTCTGTTTTCAACAATACAGTTACCTGTGCCTTCAACTACAACTTGACCATTTTTTCTAAGCTGACATTTACTACAAGTTTAACCTCTGTAGAGCAACAACCTCTGAAAATTGGCCAATATTTGCAGCTCCCAAAGGGTGTTGCTCTACAGAGGTTGTTCCGCAGGTATATTATAAAACACATCTTAATTGCTAACCTTTCATATTTTTCTTTCCAAATTTTATAATAATGCCAACAATAATGAACATCAGACATAAATATTTACAAGTCAGCCTCAACATTTACTGAACCAAGAGCATAAAACTAGGAGCACGCAGATATCTAGGGCAAGCAGTCAAATTGATTCCAGTAAGTGATTAGTAGGTGCATCCTTAAAGGTTCTATGGTACATTAAAGTCAATGAACCGAGTGCCAACAACAAGGTCATAAAACATAAACTGTGGGCCATTATAGCAGCATACATAAAACATGTAATGTTCAGCAATTTGTAAACAGGGTAATATATTCCAAGTAGAAATGCCATAAATCTCAAGTTGTGTGGTAGAAACAACATTTACCCTGGTATGCTCAAACTAGAAGGTTAATAAGTCTAACATTATTTTTATTTTTGTGTAAAATTATTTTATTTTGTCATTTGACTCTGAGACAGACAGTCAGTGAGTTGTAAAAGTTATTGTGTGGTCATTATGTAGGAAATTTTCTCTCATTCTTGGTTTATTGGCCATTGACCTCTGGCTTTGAGAGAATTCATTGAATAATGACCGAAACTTGAAATGATCTACCGGTATGTAATATATAACATAATTTATTTAATGTAGTTAAAACTCTTGGTTTTATTGCAATTTCTAAATTTCATCAATCCATGCACCAGTGCCCATTAGTTGGGAAAAGGAACATTCCAGGTTGAGGTTCTGCAGAAAATCCAGACCAAGACCTATTAATAAAGTAACATAAATTCTACCATACATACCTTATATGGTACTGTTATATTATATATGGTACATTTGTACCTTTGATATAACATGGGGTTGTTGAACCAATTTTTGGAGCACAATTATTATACTAATAACATGCAACATTAACAATGTGGTTTATATGGCTTTGCTGACTTTATTATGACTTTGCGGACCACCTGTATTATGACATTAATATGCAGGAAGCTGTATAGATGAGTATGCTTTTTTGTACAATTATTCAGCCAAATATAGCTGCTGGAAGCCTGGGAAAATGGCAATTTATTATACTACAAAAACATGGAGTGGAGTCGTGGAGTGGATTTGTGGAGTTGAGTTGTGGAGTTGAGTTGTGGAGTGGAATTCTGGAGTGGAATTCTGGAGTGGATTTGTAGAGTCATGGAATATCCACTGACAAACACTAAGAAATGTTGAATAGAACATTTAAGATGACAACTTAAATGAATGTTTTTTCGCACAATTGTACAGCCATGTATATCTGCTTGAAACGAGGGAAAAAACTAGAATGTCAAGTGAGTAATATGAAAGTGAGTTTCTTTTGGGTGGGTCACAGGAATCTGAGCATGAGTTATCTTAAGTTTGGTTGCCCGATTTCAAGAGCTTAAGGGGAGTTAAGAGGCAGAAATAGCCTGGAAATATCTTGATTATCTTCCCAAGTAGTGTGTAAGACATGAAATGTTAAAATTACGATCATTCTATAACTTCAAAGATGTGCTTTAAAGCAGCAGAACCACTTGAATAAGGCTGGGCTTATCAGCACATCAAATATTATTATAAGATTTTTTGTACAAAGACCTTTGATTAAGGTCTTTGATTTGTAATATCTGGCAACAAAATTGACTGTATTAAGCTTTTATGCTAAATACAGCATTGATCATAGCATGCTGGTATATAGATTTCGAAATCTGAACCATTATTTCTAGAGACAGTGTTGAGTGGGACAATAAACGCAGATTTGGATGTAGAGATATTTACACGTTAACAAGCAAACAAACAGGCTGACATCTCATGGGACTATCGATCAGGTAAAGTAAGAACCATTTGTGATGGCACATGGCACCATATATTATGACACATAACATAGAACATGTTTAACCAATTATAATCAAAAGCCTGAACGGTAATGCAATGAAATGGATACATTCATAACTGGTAAGGTCATGAAATGGAGAAATTCATTGATTTGAAAGCAAATAAGAGATCATTTCATCAATAGCAATTAAAATTGATTGAGCTTAGTGTACAGCTTTGTACATAGATTACCTCCCTTGCATTTTATACAATCTAACATGAGTTACCTCCCTTACATGATACAGACTGAAATATTACCTCCCTTGAATGATATAAACAATCTGTAATGAGTAACTTCCCTTGCATGTTACAGCTGTAAATTGATGGAAAATTAAATATTACCTCCCTTGGATGATATACAATATAACATGAGTTACTTTCCTTAGTATCACTACAGCTGTACAAACACAGTATAATTGCAGAGGCAGATTTTTATAATTAAACTACTTAAGTGTCCTATATTTAGGTTATTACTCCATGCAGCTGCATGTAAATGCATTCATGCAATTTAAGGATTTAAGTTACTTGTATGAAGATCTTTTTGTTAGCTTGAATTTCTTCAGAAAGATGGCATCCATTTTCATCAGGAAGCAAATTTAATGCACAAATGCAAGCTCTAAATTTAGCATTCAACCTGTATCAAAGGAATGAGAATTTAAACATTTAATAAAAAAAACATAAAAAGAATGTAAATTTAGTCATTTAATCAGAAAACACAAACAAGAAAACTGTTAAATCTTCAATGTACTATACTTCGTTAATACAGATTACTCAAGAAGCCAGACAGGGAAGCCAGACCACAGCTTGCTGAATTGTAATATCCTGCAAAATAATGAATATTCTTCTATGACAGCATATTTCAAGCAGCAATTACTCTCTTGTCTTCAAGTAGTCAATCAGAAAGAAGCCATTCATGATACAGTAATAATTGTCTTCCATTCACTTTCTAAAAGTGACAGCATTAATGAAGTAAACATATACCACACTGGAACAATCAAGTACTGTAAACAATTCACTTCCGCGAATACTAATTTTGCGTTTGCCCATCATCAGCATATATTGCAACCACAAATTGTTTTTAAGTCTCTGACAACATTAATATAGCCAGCAGGGAACCACATGCTTGCAATGCAATTTTAGGGTCAGTTCAAAAATTATATTGACGGTGCCGAACCAAAACCCTGTAACTCAATTTTGGCACGTAAACTTTTTTTGCAGCATCTGCATCTGCTAGACGTCCCGTGTATTTCTGTCTTGTCGCCATTTAAATAGCCAATTGCGTTACTTAGCTGGCGACAACACAGAAATGCGTGGGATGTCTAGTAGATGCAGATGCTGCAAAAAAAGTTTTCGCGCCAAAAATGAGTTACAGGGTTTTGGTTCGGCACTGTCGATATACTGATTAACTCTACAATTGCACCAAGAGTCTTTGCATGGAACAGCTGGGAGCATGGTTGTATTAGTCGTACATTACTTCTACCACCAGTATAACTTACAGCAAAATGTTAATTACCTGCAAATAACATAACAGAATCTAACCTAAAGGAATAATGGTAGATATACAACAGAAAGTCAGCACTGCAAACACAGGATAGAAAATACAAATGCATGTATATCTGCAGACAAATGAAATTCACATCTTCTGTGATTACACGAGACAGTGAGAGCCTATGTGAACAGACAGCTGCTTGCAAATTGCACTATTTGCATACAATGATAAACGTGCAACATTCGTTTCCCTCCTTCTGTATAATTAAATAGAAATATAACCCTGAATATTCATGGGTTGCACATTACCACTGGCTTATGTACGAGGGGTGTTCCAGAAATAATAGGACTTTTCTCATAACTTTTTACTCAAAGCTTACATTTTAATGAAAATTATCTCATATGCTTAGCAATGTATGCTCTATATACTGGTAGCAACAGAAATTCTTTGTTGCTGATGATGCTCATACAATGCGTTGTCATAGAAACCATGTAATGCCAAGGCGGGTCACACTATAATTTGTCTATACCATCCTTATTAAAAATGTGAATATCTCAATAACCACTAGATAAATATTAACGCCTAATTGTATGTCATTACGTGGATGACTTTGACATGCGCATGCAAACTTTCGAAAAAATCGGTCTGTGTTTGTTACCATAAGTCAGTAATCATGAGTATGTATCTAAGAGCGTCATGGATGAAAATGACGTCAGCGCCAATAAACAGAATCCACGCGATTGTAAAATAATGGCATGCATTTGGAAAACCATCAGTGCTTACCAATGAAATAATGAAATGCATGTAATGTAGTGGCATTAAGCAGCCACTTGTGTTCTGTTGGCTCAAATTATTAACAGATCACTGATTTATAAACTTACAAATAAACCCAGGTGAGGTCATTGGGCATTACGTTGACGTTAATAGCACTGTTTGTACCCTGGTAGACGCTCCAAGGTTTGAGCAATTTATAACATCATTGCAAGACATTTTTTTGTGGACAGGGTTACGGAAACACATCAAAACAATCAGGACAGTGTTATTAGATATGTTTAGAAAGTCAGGATGACTATAAATACAATTATTAAATGTTTCTATATGTTAAAATACTGTGCTTGAAATGCGACGTCCTAATGACGTCACGGTGCGACCCGCCTCCTTGATACATATCATATTTAATGTTTAATATATTGCTTATTTTTCATTCAATTTCTTTGGTATTTCGCATGTTTGTCAGTGAAAGATCAAAATTTAATTATATTCAATTAGTTTTCTAAATTTCTGATTTGCCTTGCTGCTATGAAAAAAGTCCTATTAATTGTGGAACACCCCACGTATGTCTTACATAGAGTCATTGAACACCATGTTCCAATTTGACCTTTCAAAAGTGACACTCGACAAAACTTGCTGAACTCAGCACTTAACAAACTTCCCACAAATCAAACTTGTCTGTTGCCTCCGAGGTCATTGAACTGCTGAAAGTACAAACAAACCCTAATATTGTACTCAAGTTTAGTGTGCAGGTTTATTTGTCAGCCAATGAAATTCCTGTATTTTAAATGTTTCGAGAGTTCTAAATCCCGTAGAACGAACAAGATGGTTTACTATGTAAAAATTGGTTCATAGAACGTACTATGTAACTTAGTACCGTTCTATGTAGCATAGACAAATAAACCTGCACACTAAGTATATTAGTATTCATTCTTACTGTTCTATAGAAATTAGAAACGTCTCCTGTCGCTTCGCTCCCGTCGACGTTTCTAATTTCTATAGAACAGTAAGGATGAACACTAATATATACATAGTCTGTTCAATAAGTAATACTAATGAGGGAACTATTCCATTCAAAGGATAGCGAAGAATCATAACTGTTAACTCAGAAATACCCAGTTAAACCTAGATAAACATAGTTTACCTGACGGACAAGCTTAATATTTATAATCGTTATCAATTAACATTGAACAGACTGTATGTGCTGCCATTCTTGTTAACAAAACGGTATGTTTCCAGAACACATCAACAATGTAGAGGATATTTCGATATGAACAAATGATGATTGATCCTATATGATGATAAAGCTATATGTTTTATTACTACATCACCACCCTTTATTGCTTCATTAACACAACATTCATAGTGTGTGCAGGCTGAATACTCACACAATATCGGTCAACTCAACTGACCGAACATTACGAACATTAGAGGATAGCCAATCAACTTTCTATTGAAACATCAGATAGGCAAATTAAAGTGCCTCCACCTTGATTGGAACCTGGGTCACCAGATTAGATGGTAAGCATTCTATATCACCACTGAGCTATGACAACTACCAATCAGCTTTCTGCTGTAACATCTGAGACAGGCATATGAGTGCCTCCAAATACATTTGAACCTGGGTAGCCGCAGATTAGCGTGCAAGCTATTTAACCACTGAGCTATGACGACTACCAATCAATTTTCTGCTGAAACATCTGAGACAGGCATATGAGTGCCTCCAACAAGGTTTGAACTTGGGTCAATAGATTAGATGGCAAATATGCATGCTATATAACCACCAAGCTATGAAGACAACCAATGAGAAGAAATCAATGGAATAACCAATTGGTAATCAACTGTTAGAGTTATCATGCAGGATCCAGATTTATTAACTTAAGGGATGGACTGACAGACGGACACCCCCACAATCGTTACCTTAGGTGGTCATTCCATTGTTTAAGATCAAAGGAACAACCACTTAAAGGACAAAAGAATTAAGTGGTCACGGAATGAATTAAATAGATTTCTATTGTGTTAGGCCACACCTCCGACCAACTAAGGTAGCTTTCGTTTGTGCGGATGGACACAGGACAAACCTATAGTCCCCTCCAGTTGAAGACTGGGGATAAATAAATGAAGCATTATATAAATGGTTGTTGTGAAGGAAGTTGTATGGGAAGACGTCTCCGAGGAAGGTGGCATTGCAATATCCTCAGTTTGCGGATATGTAAGTCTGTATATTTAAGTGGTTGAGTGGGAGAATGGTCTACTATAGATGGAACACAACATATATTTATGGTAAAAGACAATTTCCTTGTCTGACAGTTTGACAGAGTTAATACTAAACTACTGTAATATATGGGAGACTTGATACATGGTGTAAAAACTTGGTCAGCAATAATGGATTGTTGTAGAAGTTTTATATATATGGCCTGCTACAGATAAAGCAACAGTAAATCACTAATAGATCGGATTGATTTAGGCAGCTCAATATGTCAATGTCAGCATTTTTATACACAAGAGGGTCCAAAGGGCCCTAGGTAGCTCGCCTGTTGCACATTGGTCTAGGTATCAATACAACTTACATTTTGACCGTATTTCATTCAGATTGGATCAAACGGCGACCTCTGGAGTGAACACATCGTTTTTCTAAGATTTTACCTAGTGACCTAGTTTTTGACTCCACATGACCCAGTTTCGAACTTGGCCTAGATTTCATGGAGAACAACATTTTGACCAAGTTTCATGAAGATTGGATGAATAAGATGACCTTTTAGAGTGTACAAAAGGTTAAGATTTGACCTTGACAACGGACGAAGAGTGATCACAAAAGCTCACTATGTCACAGAAATTTTAGAAATTAAGCAGCAAAAAAGTCTTAATTAATATAGACATTGTCAAAGACTTAAAAATTTGTAGTGGTGAATATGCTGACAATCGGCAAAGTTAAGCAAAAGTAATCACAACCTGCTGATTGTTAATCATTTTTTTGCCATTTTGAAGTTTCAAGTGCAATATTATTATTTTTCGCTAAGCCTTCAGCTTGCGCATATGTTTTAAACTGCATCTGTCATTTAAATACACATAGCCAAATGTAGCATGTAGCATGTATAATATAAGGATGCAGGTTCAGTGCTTGACCAAAAAATGACACTGAGCTAGAGCTATATCCGATTAAGGATGGACACTCACTAACATGTAACACCTTGTGAATACGAAACAAGCCACTAACGAGTTAATTAAATCAATCTATAATACAATCAATTAACAAGATAATTAATCAATTGATAAAACAATGAAACATCTCATGAATAATAGTAATTAAGAAGATACTATTTTACAATGATTATTATGGCATTTCAAGAACAAATTGCTTCCTCAAAGTCAGAGGTTGTTTGCTGATCTTAGAAAAACGAGTCACCACGACACTGCGTCTCAATCGAATACAAACATAGGAACAAGAACTCCAATGACATTTCAATGGAAATAAACCACAATGATTGCATACTACTTCAATGCATTTAGTTAATCAACTTCAATGAGAGATTTTCATCAGCATAATAAAGTCTACTCTCTGTGCAGTATGTTTTCATATCAACAAATAAACAAAACATATTTTACAACGGATGTGAAATCATTTTCCCATACCAATGTTAATTTATTCCTTGATGATGGCTTAAATTGGCAGACACACTGACTGCATAATAAATAACAGGATAATGAAGATCCGATATAGTATAACATATATATCATGGAATTGACATCATGCAGTTTAAAATCTATAATATAATAGAACAGAGCAACATTTTAAGACCCTACAGGGTGTAAATCACTCACATGCAATCTTGGCACATTATTATAATATATAGCATATATAACAAGTCATATGTTAGGAACATTTTCTCAGATTTTCTCTGAGTGCGGTTAAGAAATCGAGGGTTGCTAGCAAGAATGTTGTATATCCTTTAATTATAACTTGAGTTACGATAGTCTTGCAGGCAACACTCAAAATGTGCTCTTATCCACTATGCTCAAAGCATGCAGGCTGGTGTAATTCAGTTGTAAACAATTGCTCCCTATTTATATTATGACCACTATACCATTACAGGCTAGGTCAGTCTAAATGTACAGAACCAGACATCTGAGCTGTAACAAGCTGTGTGTGCACTATTATATATAAAGTTAATAGCTAAAAGTGCATGCAGTCATGCTGGCTCTGACTGCATGGCTCAAAACTCATGTTTTCTATATATAGTATTTTTTATTTTATTGCTCTCATCTTGTGTAAATACAAAACAACAAGCGAGACGTCACAAACATCTTGGTAACCTTCAGTGACGAAAAAACAACACAGATAAATTCTGAAAAATATACCAACAGTTGTGTTACCTTCAAACTAACAGTCTGCTGACCAGTGTCATCATGAACTTCAATCTTCGGGACATTAGTTCCAGGAAACTTTTCCATGTAACGTTCACGCGCCTTGTCCAACTGCATGGACATCATATATACATACATCTTCGACATGGTGAACAATTTTATCCTTAAAATTCAATATATTTAGTCACTTGTCGTCTTATACAGATTATTTTTTACTCAATCGCAATTATTTTTAAACAAAATTCATCACAGTTTAAAACACCATCAAAACCGAACCTGAGTCTCACACTAAAACGATGAAGATAAAAATATATTAAATAAATCTCACTTCCAATTTCCATCAGAAAAAAATTCTCAAATATAGGATGAGAAATTTTCAAACAAAAGATAGATGAGAAAATTTCGAACAACAAGTAAAATTGTGGACCAATCATCAAGCCACAATTCTCATCTTTTCATATAATATGTTGTCTCAATTTTTGTGTTATGATAAATAACCCATTATCATCATAATGCATTTATTTTCATTTAAACCATGATATTATTTTGAAATACAGATGTTACATTCACAAGTTTCTCTCTGGTTTTTTTTAATTTAGATTTTTCGGTCTTTTTTTTAATTTATAGATACATTTCACCAATGGTAGCAGACAAATTGATGCCTTTTGATTTTATTAAATAAGAGAACCAGAGACAATCTGTATAGAGTGGTGGCATGTTGGTGACTGTGGGTCAATGATGCACCAGATTTGGGAGTCTGAGTCAATTTCAAGCACAAAGGGTACACCAGCATAATTTTATGGTTAATAGTGCATATAGACTTTGCTACCAACTGCAAAATGATTAACTGAAACTTGGAAGATGACATTCTTGAAATTTGAAGTTGAACATGCAGCTCAATGTAAAGTCTTAAGTGAAAAGACTGATGAAACAAGAAAATTTGTGCAGATTTTTTAAGACAAGAATGATCAAAGTCTCAGCAAAATGCCATATTTTATATCTCATGGCAACAAAGCTTTCAAGAAATAACTTGACATGATACTCCTTGTTTCCAAAAACAGCTTTCGGAAGTAAACATCACCAATAAAGAACAAATAAACTTTGACATGAGAATGCTAATTTTGGAAAAGAGGGAACCATTTTACGCAAATATTGACAAAATGTTCACAAACGAGTTCTTGCAGATTTCCAGTCTGCCAACAGCTTTTAAATTTTGCGCCAATTTGTATTTAATCATGAGCTGATATTCTTGTGGCTTTAGAGCTTTGCAATTCTTTTAATTATTGGCTATTTAATTGTATTAATGCTCTTGCAGCTTTTGAAATGCCAACTTAAGGTTTCTTGAGCCAATTTGTCATTTTGAGCTGGGTGTTCTTGCCCAATGTCACATCTTTATGGATGTCATCAGATTTTTACACCAATTTGTCATTTTGAGTTGTCTTTGGGTTGTTTTTTTCAGCTTTAGCAATGACAAAACGCTTTTTGTGACAAGTTGTTATTTGGAGCTGATTTTCTATAGTGTTCTTGCAGCTTTAGGGATGCCAACAGCTCTTTGTGCCAAATTGTAATTCTAAGCTGATTTTGCAGCTTTAGCTAAGTCAACAGCTTTTTGAGCCATGTAGAACTCACAGGTAGTCAATGTTGATATACTATACACCTTGAGGAGACCACTGGTACAATAGCAAATTATGGTTGATAGAAATAATCTGTTCTATAGGGTTAATTATAACAGAAATAGTGTCAGGATAATACACTGTATGTAATTAGCCTCAGTAATTGGTCGTTCTGTGTCTCACATAGCACCACATACTCCCAGAACACCAAGATCCAGGAGAATATAATTTCCCCCTTTACCCTAATAGTGCTAATGCAGGGTGCATTTAATCCAATTATAAACATACTTAACATACGGTGCACAAGTATCCTAACGTCTTCTATTGTTAACACTTAGGTACGTTTATTATGCGCAAACTAGGCTAATTGTAAACTAAATTGCACAAATTCTTACTTGTTTACATTGACAGAATATACCAGAAAATTAGTTTCCAAGTGCTGCAGAGTGTGTCCTCCTTTGCATGTCAATATAGCTGCTGCATTTATAGTAACAGTTTTGTTGCACTGTCTTACATAGCGGTAATTATTATCTTGAAATAAATGTTTTGAAATTTTCTTGAAATAAATGTAATTCCCGAATGGTATGGAAAGTTAATAAGGAAATAGATGTGAAACATTTACATGCTCATGGAATAATTTTGCATGGTTATCATGAAAACCGTTTAAATTTAAGTGGACCGATCGATTTCTGCCAGCTAAGTTTGTTCTGTCACATAATGATAATGGATCAAGCACCAGAATGCCAATTGTAACTGTTCTTGTTTGTCAGCCTCGATGCCAATACCATTTGATCATTAATGATTAGGCATAATTCATAATACTGTTGTACTAATTATATGAGTCCACAGTAATTCAGTGTGGAGTGTTGAACTTCTCCACATGTGGAGGACAAGATTTACCTGTTCTGCCTTGGAAGGAATTCCGTGGATGGAGGAACAAATTAATCTATAATAAATTCTTAAGATTTTAGCCCAAGTTTTGCAGCTTAGAAACATATTGGATAGAATAGAATTGGAGATAACCCATCTGCTGTAACATTGAAGGTGAGTTTATAGCACATATACAAATATAATAAGTCAGTGTAACAATTTAGATTGGCATTCTCATAAGTGTAAAGTTTCAGTCCGATCCACATTCTACCATTGACGTACATATGATTGAAAAATCAGTCAAACCAGTAGACACAGTCTGTGATACACTTGGCAAAGCATCGCAAAACATCAACAGTTCAGACAATTCTGTCAAGATCCATTTCTCGTACAATCAACATATGTAACAACACTTAAAGCTATACTCATCATAGGCACAACACTCTCCGCATAATATAATTATAGTAGTAATATAGCATAATAGTTGGCAGACCTAGTCATTGTAGAATGCTAAGAATGGATTGACAGACACTCCCCATCTTGTTGTCAACTAAATGTCAAGGTCATTTATGTATTAAATATATCATTATTATAGAATATTTATATAAATACACACATACATTGAAAACATAAGGTCAAAGTCAACTAATGGAAATGTTACGATGAAGTGACATATTGCAAAGTCAAAGTTACAGGGCATTTTAAGTTTGTAATGAAGGAGATTTCAAAAGCGTCACTAAGTGGACCTGCGTGATTATGCATGTCAGTGGGTCACTGTATGCAGTGGAGAACACCAAAAAAGTATTACATTTTCAATCTTATCTTAAAGGGAATGTTTGCATTGATATAAGGGCGTTTTTCAAAAAAAGTGCAAATTTTGAAACAAATTTATTATCAAAAAAAATTATGCTAAATCAAATTTTCTTTAACATGATTAGAAAGAGTTATTATAAACAAATACATTCCAAGTAAGGGGAGACCTCCTGCTTCGCTAAAAATGTAAATATAATTGCTTGAATTTTTCAAAAAACATCATTTTCCATCCTGTTACCACACCAATATTTCTACATTAATTTTAATATAATAAAAATAAATATGATTTGATTGTTGCAAATCATCAAATGTATTATATTTGTTGTATATATGCAGAAATAATTAAGTTATTTAATACAAAAACACCATTTTACATGAGAATACACCTTCACTCATTGCGCATGTATGTAATAATTACACTATTTAACTGTTTAATGTAAGCAATTTAATATTAAAACAAAATTTTCAGTGAAATACTGTTGCATATGCCAACTGGGTGAACATTTAATTAAGAAGTTCCATATAAAATAATACACAAAGTTGAAAACTTTAGAAATCTGATGGTAACAGGACGGAAAAACGGTAACAGGATGGACAAATTTGGTAACAGGATGGAAAATGTGGTAAAAGGATGGAAAGCACCTTCATTTGTCAGCCCTGTCAGTCAAATATAACATCCACAAAAAAGTCATTCAAGGAGGATTTCATTATTAGAGATATTCACTGATACTCTGTAATCATTCAATTTGACAAAAGAAGTAATTATACATTATGACATACAATTAAGATGGATTGTTACCTTAAGTATGGCCGTAATTTCTATTTCAAGAAGCTCTGCCTCCTTAAGTATTGGGAGCAAAGTACATTAAAAAATATTTTTTGTTATGTAAGATATTCTTTTTTAAAATGACATTTAAAAATCTGTAAGGTATTAAGCAATTCGGAATTTATGATCAATATATCCATTATTTTTCCATCCTGTTACCAAAATTGAAGTAACAGGATGGAACAAAAAAGCATGGTAACAGGATGGAAAATTTTATTGTAATTCTTCCTATGAATAATAATTATCCCTCTAAAGAGTCATAATTAAGGTGAAAATAAGATTTCCCAATGTTTTTTAAATGTATGTCTGAGTTTTAATGTCATTATGTTGAATTTATAAGCAATGGGGCATGGTAACAGGATGGACAATTAAGCTTTACCATCAAATATGATTGTATGATTTTAATAAAAAACACTATTTTTCTTAATAAAACATAATATTCCCTTTCCCCATTATCTTTGTTAAGGAGACTTCTATCAAGTAATTATAACTGGATTATACCTAGGAATAAATACTTTGATGTATTCCTGTTTTACCAGTAAGGTAACAGGATGGAACAAAAGTGAGGGACACACTTGTTCACGTAAAAAAACACTGGTTTTATTCCAGACCAATCAGAAAAATTGACTATCCTCTACTGCAAAGTACAAAATCTTTATATTTAGCTTAAATTAGCATGATAAATTCATATAATAAAAGAGATTTTGAAGGAACAACATCACTCTGAACTGCTTGGGACAGCCCATTTTCAGGGAGTTAGATTCTTAATCGCAAATATTTGAAGGATATAAGCAGTTTATATAGACATTTGCAGGGTTTGGTAGATAGAAATATGTTCAATCTTGTACATGACAACTGTTGGATTCAGTTGAGAGCTATATACACTATTTTATGAGTCAATAAATGTCTGGGACAACAATTTGCACTTTTTTTGAAAAACGCCCATAAATTGTTGTTGACAAATTTACACTATTTCCTAGCAACAGTTTGCCCACTTTAGTTTAAACAAGAGGGTCCAAAGGGCCCTAGGTTGCTCACCTGTTGCACATTGGTCTAGAGGTATCAAAGTAACTTACATTCTGACCATATTTCATTTAGATTTGATCAAAACAGTGACCTCTGGGGTGTACACAAGTTTTTTTTAAGATTTGACCTAGTAATCTAGCTTTTGACTCCACATGACCCAGTTTCGAACTTGGCCTAGATTTCATGGAGACCAACATTCTGACAAAGTTTCATAAAGATTGGATCAAAACTGCGACCTCTGGAGTGAACTCAAGGTTTTTCTCAGATTTGACCTTGTGACCTAGTTTTTTCCCCCACATGAACCACTTTCGAACTAGGCCTAGATTTCATGGAGAACAACATTCTGACCAAGTTTCATGAATATTGTATCAAAACTTGCCTCTAGAGTGAACACAAGCAAATTGTTGATGGACGACGCATGGACGACATACTAAGAGTGATCAACAAAAGCTCACCTTGAAAGGTGAGCTAAAAATTGGAAAAAATCATTGATTGAACCGACTAGCAAGAATGGCATAAAATCGTAACCGTTTAATCATACCTAATCCTATACAATTAACTATATGTTGTTTTTTATTTCATTGCTTATATTGCCTTATCATGAGACAAGGTTACATTCTATAATCAAAGACTTGCATTTTGATTTTTCTGTAACCATGGCAACCAAAGCTCACAAATATCTTAAAATATGTTCAACTCATTTAACATAAGGAATTAATTTAAGGATGCAATTTTTTTTTACGATAAACACCATTCCTTGTGGAATAAAATCAATAGCCTACAAATACAGGAAATTACAATTTTACTTGACAAAATCGCTACAGAAAGATTATAAATATTCTATAGTATACTGCAATGGTTTGAGAAAATTATAACCATAAAGGAATTTTTTCATAATACTGAATTTACCGATATTACGTAACATTTGATTATTTACATAATTCATTGATAGAATACAATTTTAGCAGGTATTTCAAGTTGATGGAAATTGGAAGTGAGTCCTTTAATTTATTAATTCATACTCTATAAAAATTCAGGCACATAATCCTCTATTCTTCATAAAACATGTCGAAAATTAACATTGCCGAAAGACAAATAATGAAACTTCAAAGAAATCACAATAAATCCAACGACAGAATAAGTAATCCAAAGTGGCAAGAATTAATCCAAAGAGGCAATAATTAGTCCAAAGTGGCAATAATTAATCCAAAGTTCAGAAATCACAAACTCAAGTAAAGAACCCAGTTTAAGTACAAGTAAAGAACCCAGTTTAAGTACAAAATGCAGACGTCTCTCGTAAGAAATGTAAGTGCATACATTCCCTATTTTCAGTTGAACCGATCTACTGACAGAAATGTGTGTATGTCAATTTACCACGGTAGCTTAGATCAAGAAAGTATTAGTGAAAGGAATACACAATTTGTACTCCCACAGAAGTTGTAGTTGATGAAGTATCTTTGATTCTCATTGACAGAATGCCAGTATGAAGTATACTCAGTGCATAATACAGAATACCAGTAGACTAGTCAATTAAATCAACCACAAAATCACTGAGCAACGAAAACACATACAACACATATCTTCTTTTCACATACACTAACTTATCTTACACCAAAACATATGTGCACTAATGGAGGCCAGAGACAACAAAACATTAAACGACAAACAGACCACATGCAAATCAGGCTATAATTCAGATAAAACTGTCATCATGTCGACACTAGAATAACAAAGGACAATGATGACACACTTAATTTGTAATAATATAACTCCTAAACTGAAGAGTAGCAGTAATTCAGCCATAAAGAAATGATACTTTTTCCCTCCATCAAATAATTCATCAAAGTTCAGTTGTAATGGAGACTTTAACCCTGGAGTCAGGTAATTAGTTATATCCTGACATAATTGACCAACCAGAGTCATGGTTTCCATTTTAACTACCAATGCTGTCACATCATCCTTTAAAATTCAGCCACCTTTTAAATGTTCATGCAGTCTTATAATGAGACAGCAAAACCGAAATACCTCAGGAAATGGATCAAACTAAATCAGAAATGGACCAAACTAAATCAGAAATGGACCAAACTAAATCACAGTCATGATATTGTAACAAAAACGGGACGCGAGCCACCAGTCAGGCACCGACCCTCAGTCGAGCGGACAAATAATGCAGGTCTAGGACAAATAATACAGGTCTAACGCTCCGGACAGCTGCTGGTCAGGATCACTGTCGCGGCGAGCAGTGGACGGGTCGACGGCAAGTACAAATGCAACAAGAAATCAAAAGTGGACGGGAGCAGACGACAAGTGGAAATACGGAGTAAATTCAAACAAAGATCATTTATTACAAAAGACAGAATATAGATCAAATACAACAGTTACACATACAATGAAACATATATTTACATATTATTCCTCGATGTTCCAGTCAAGTTTCACAATAAAAAAATGTCCAAAGTAAAACAACTTCATCCTTCGAGATCCGTTGTCCAAAAGCCCATGAATAAAAGAACGCTTGTGTTATATACACAAAAGGCGAACTAATATCCAAAATATGGCCTGATATCCATAATCCAATGAGATTCCAAGAATCTCAAAATCTGAGATTCTAAGCCAATGAATTTTCACGCGGAAAATTCCGATTTACACGGTATCCATGTTCCTAATCCGTCTGAAAAACTAGATCCAAGACGGATCATGAAAATCCTCATTTGCAACATATTAAGTTACGAAAACATAATTTAACAAATACAGCATGACCTACGGTACTCAAAACAATATTTCAATTAGCTCACAACAGGTTACAATGTATAACGAACTCAAACTTTGGCGCGTGTTGAACGGAATGGGAGGGGTAATAATAACCTTCAGACGAACACAGATATCCACTTAAATACACCAACAATCACCAAGTACAAGTTACTTACAGTATGTACTAAATTCAATGAATCGATTTACGACTAAAAAGTACATCAAAACATGCAATAATAGCTACAAATGGAAATGTCACCTATTTCCGCGACTTAGACGTTTTTCGGACTCACGATTTTCGTACCGCGACTTTCGTACCCGGCATATAAATCGATGCACAAATGATGAAAACTTGATTAAAACATAAGTAACTGAGGTGCCTCATGTTACAATATTGAGCAGCAAAGAGGTCCAGTGTTGTTTTATACAAAACCATGTTCGACAAAAAGATTTATTCTAACAACTTCTCAACAGTTAAATCAATGTGTTACAAAGTTGGTAGATCAAGTTATGGAATATTCAGTTATTGCTGACTGTGAGAGAGTGACTGCCCGAGAGAGATTGACTGTCCATAATGGCGTAAATGTACCGAATTCATCTATGTCAAAGTTAATTTTCTGAGACTATTCTAGGACTATTCCAAGTTTGACAAACAAATCTAGCGGACTTATTGAACAGTGACAGTCCTGCTGTTACTAGAGTGTAATACAAACATAATTACAAGTGACACTACAAGTGTGATGAGTGGTCGGCCAATTTATTGTCAATCTATATCTTCTTACAATACAGAGATCTAGTAATGAAAAACTCGGAAAAAACACAAAAAAACAGTAAAATGTTCGGTCAACTTCTATACGTACAGAATGTAAAATGTTTGTTACAATACGGAGATCTAGTAATGAAAGACTCAGAAAAAACATGAACAACCAGTAAAATGTTCGGTCAACTTCTACACAGAATGCAACATGTTTGTTACAATTATTCACTGAGAGAGAGAAAAAAAACCAGTGGAACATCAAATTGAGCAAATTGGTATTTCCTGTCCTACATGGTGTAATTGCCCCAGAGATTTAAACAGAACAGTTTATTCCCACAGAAACAAACACTGTTTGAGAACATATTTGTCTGAATGTTACAGATAATAACACCAAATTACTGCCCTTTATTGAATCATATTGTCCATCTGCAGTTGCTTCCCTTCCCTGATAGATCAATACAGCTGAGAGAGCTACCTCCCTTAATTTTTCAAATCTTGCTCGTCTGCATTTCCTGATAGACCAATTCTGCTGAGTGAATTACCTCCCTTTATATTACAAGTCCCAGTTTCTTCCCTTTTCTAAAGATAAATATAATACTGCCAAGTAAATTACCTCCCTTTAAATTATTAAGTCCCACAGTTTTCTCCCTTTCCTGACAAATCATCAATGCTGAGTGAATTACCTCCCTTTAACCAGATAATATACCACCAGTTTTTACAAATATATAAAATCAGCCAGAATATGTGGCAACACATATTTACTCAAGTAAAACAAAAACATCAGAAAAATGTCTTTGCATCTCATAAATATTCATGAAGAACTCAAGCCTAATTTCTTTATCAGCACATGAATATTCCATTCTTTGTTTAAGATTCTTCACACAATGGCAGACCACAGACTTGAGTGAGTTTCTTCCATTCGGCAAACAGTCTTTAAAAACATTATCTGCAAATTTCATGCCCTTCTCACAGTCATTATCTAAAATTACATGCAACAGTGAAATAAGAATGCACATCACACAAGAGAGATTAAGCCAGCAAAATTAACCGCATCCAACAGTCCTCAGTGAGCGACTCAACAATAAAATGATTGACAACTTGTGATAGCATTATTATCTCTTTTTTTATTTTCAATTTCAAAAACTGTTTGGTCTTATTATCGCAGTGCAATGAGACTTGATGGCAAGCAATTATGAATTTTGGAGGACATCAGTACTTATGTGATTGTATCCAACAGCAGAAAGCTAGACAGCGATTAGAATAAGGGTTACTGAATAATCTCTGCTTCTTGCCATATGATTTCTTAGAAAATTAACACAGATTCGCAGTAGAAATAGGGTTTGAGGGGAGGGGGGGGGGGGCATAACTTGCCACTGATCATAATGTTCTGACTTAATAAGTAGTATGTTAGTACATAACTGGTTCAAGGAGGCAGTACACAGCCTAGCGTGCTGCATAGTCCAATCCCTTGCTAGTGGAATTAAAGAGCACTGTATGATAACCATGACCATAACTCAAATTTGCAACGGAAACCTCTAAAATCAATTCACTAAATGATCTGCTGAAGCTGAGAAAATGGTATACAAAAAAGTTATAAAACCCATATCTAACAAATTACTTGTAATGTTTTCCTCCTATCATCATTTTATATGAAACCATATTGTATTTATCATAATACCCATTATTGCAATCTAATTCCTATAAAACATTGTATGTTACCATCTGTAAGAAAATGTATAGGTTTTTTACATTATATCAACACACTTAGAAGCTTACAGACGAATTATACAGTTGTAGTACTGTAAAATCATTTAATTACGATGTGACGAGATTTTGCTGATTTGGTAAAAAGGAATGTTTCGATGGGATGTAAATTTGTGGATTTGCATTTCAGGTGATAAATACAAAGGTCAAAATAGTTGTTTGATGAGATTTGATTTCGTGATTGAAGGTAAACCACAAAATCCATGAAATTAAATCCCCCACGAAAAGTAATGATTTTACAGTATTACGTAAATGCCACCAGTATCTTACAGCAGCATCATTATCATAACAGATTGTGCGAAGTTTTTGTTGTCTCAATGAATGTTGTTAGTTCAGGTGTGTTTCTCACTGTTCCCATGTATCTACCAAGTATCAACAGTCTACATTTCATCTTGCGAATACCAACTTTTGTGTTTCATCTACCATGGCATATTCAGGACAACAAATTGTGGTGTTTTTTAAAGTCTCCTACTCTCTCCTACCCCCAATCGAACCAATAGATGGGGGAAAATAAATTGGGTTACCCTAGTGGGCTGGATAAAAACTGTCCCACAATGTTTTGAACACTTTTGTGGCTACTTAATTTGGCAAATTTCTACCACTCCTGAACTCTGCAAAATTAAATTGTGCGAAATAATTGCTGGTTTACAGTAACCAACACAAGTCTTAATGATGTCACCATTAAAATAGTTCTGTCATTTCAAGACTGAAGTGGTTCGTTGAGGTTCTGTTTTCAAGTATCAACTAAGTATCAGTTGTCAGCTTCGCGTATCTTGTTAACCATTCACAAACACACTGTCCTAATAGTGTTTCGATTAAGAGGAGAACTCTATTATTTCAAGGCTAAAGTGGCATTGGAGTTCTGTTATTTCCATGGCAATATTGTAAATTAATTCTCTTGAGCATCACAAACGGAAATGAACGAAGCTGTTATTGTTAAAATAAACATAGTCAGACTTCTTGTAATTTCCAAATGTGGATATTTCTGTCCCAACACTGATAACAAATCATTAAAACAACTATTGATAACAAGTTCATACCAATCAAATTGTCAGCTTATCCTATAGTTCCTGAAATGGTTTTTTGTTTGATGAGACTCGAGGAATAAATATAGGCAACATTCAGATTAATTAAAGACAACATAACCTGAAAAGAAGACACAATTTGCTTCTCAAACTCTATCTAATATTTGATAAAGGGAAGAAACTCTTTCTGAATTACCAAAATCAGATGAAGGGACGCAACTCTTTCTAAATTACCAATATTTGATAAAGGGAAGCAACTGTTTCTTGATTACCAATATTTTGATAAAGGGAAGTAACTCTTTCTAAATTACTATTATTTTATCAAGGAAGCATCTCTTTCTAAATTCTTTTGAACAAAGGCCATACAGGAAATACTTGAAGAAATCTACGATGCAAACTTAATCACTTCAATAGTATAATATCAATAATATAAACTATAAATCAAACTCATTTGCCGCTAGAATCATTCATGAGGAACATAAACTGCTGTGCAATAATCATAACGGAGTACGTACATGATGAGTGCAAACTGTCTCTGAAACTAATTATCATTACAATTATTCTGTCTGATTTACAACCCTGTCAAACACATTGAGGGGCATAAAGCATAACTAAGGTAAACTGTAAGATACAAAGACGGTACACCCCGTTTATCTTATATGATGATCTATATTTGAAGTGCATATTTCACTAGACTTATTTGTTACTAGTGGAGTTTCGATTTTATAAGTGTAACTGCATCACAATTAGTGTAATAAAGGAGCAATTTATAAAGGCACAGATAAGCCAGTTTTAAGTTGTTTTACATAGTATACTAATGATTAACTCTCCTTTAATGTAGAACTGCACATAAGTTCATTGCCCTTATAAGGTTAAAAGCTATAATGTTAATGTATTTAATCATACAGTATATAAATTACCATACATTAGTTCATTGAAAGTCTGACTGTTAAGTTTTCCTTGACTATATAATGTACAATACAGATTTTAAGATAAACGTTAGCACCCCCCTTTACAAAAGAAGTACACTCATACACAAAACCATCATGTATGAATGTAGAATATGAATCCTCCCATGAGAGCAAACAGCAAGAACAGAGCATGTTTCACTGACAAATATCAAATAAACTACATCTCCACATGCCTATTGCTGTTGCTTTTTTCTCAACAATAACCAGATCAACAGTGATCTATAGAGAACATGGTATCTGCAGTGATTGGATTATGTAAGCCATTGATTTTCAATTTAACAAACTATTTGATTTTCCAACATTCAGGGCATCCAGTCCTCCATCATTATTACCAGGCAAGCAATGGTGCTGCCACAAACAGGCAGGTATGTTCCTCATGGCATTTTAATTGGCAATGCAGGGAAGTTCTCACTATGAAGCTTTATAATAGCAAGACAATGTCAGCCTTAATATTGTCAAGCATTGTTTTCTGGGACCCTGGGCACTGTTTTATCAACGAACTTACGGAAATCGTAAACTTACGGTCAAATTTAAATTCTTTATAATACCTTTATATCTATAAAATGTGGTAAATGGAGCTGATATACTAATCAAGGTTTATTTAATGAATTCCCACCAACAATATATGTCCCCAATGTGTAGTTGTTAAAAAGTTATACTGAATCTAAATCTGAACGTAAGTTAACGATTTCCGTAAGTACGTTGATAAAACGGCACCCTTGAGCTGCTCTGAAAGCACCCACCTTATCATTCCTGCTGCTTAAGCTGGCTGTTGCCTTCCCTTACAGCCGTTACAGTAGTTGGCTGTTACTACTGTATTTTGGCTGCTGCTTTTGTTATGGTTGCCCATACAGTTGACTCATCAAGCCACTGAATGCACAGACTCATTTGGTGCAGTCATTTGCCTTAAAATGCACCCTCTAAGTAAATACCAACTTGCCAAATACTTGGAAGTCCTTTACCCAGATGACTTCCTACAACTATCACATGATTCATGCCTGCTTGTTTTGCATTCATGACAATATGACATAAAACATCAACATACAATCTTTTGTATTGTCATAATACACCATTTTTCTTTCATAGTGTTTTTGTCTACTCAGCGCAAAAACACTACCTGTGTAAAAAAGATGGATGACAATGTAAAAGGAAGTAGTACTGAAGATGTTTTGTCTTAATAATGACAAGTGTAATGTGTAGGAGTAGCGCAATAACATAAAGGACCATGTATTATAGTGTTATATTTGTAATCAAGGTGGCTTTTAATAACCCATTTAAAATTTTTCAATCCAGCAATTACAACTAGTTAACAAGAGATGTGTGTAGAATATTTATTCCCCCATGATAGCCAAATAATGATTCATATCAAAAGGTCACAGCTACCTTGACCTTTGACCTGCTGACCTCAAAATAAATATGGGGGCATCTTCAATTGCTGACCAATATTCGTGTGAAGATTGAGGATCATTAGGGCAAAGCTCACAAGTTATTAAACTGAAATCATTTAACTGTCAAATTAGGGAAAAGCGACCTTGACCTTTGACCTCAAAATCAATAGGGTCATTTGCTGTTGCTGGCCGACGTCCATGCAAAGTTTGAAGATCCAGGGGCAAAGCATTCTTGTTGAGTTTTTGAAAGAAGACCATGTGGCAACATTGAACTGGCAATGTATATTTGATACCACTGAAGTAAAGACAAGGCGTTTCATAAACATGCTTCTCAAGGTTATCAAAATCATTATGTTTACTTATACAACACAATTAGACAGAGATATTAGATCTAGATGTTTCTGCCATGCAGTTCCATTGTGTGTAAAACATAAATGCTGACATAAGCACATTGATGCCAAATTCTGATAGTAGGGGTTATCTGCAGTACAACTGTGTTTGTAGAGATTGAAGGTCTACCAAGTACACAAACCATCTGAGAACCATCAAATTTTTAACTTCAAGATAAAATTGCAATATATATACGTCATTAAATCATTATAAAATAACATAATAGTATACATAGAGCTCAGTGCAAAACTATGGTAACTAAATCAATTTATAGAGGCTCATACCATAGTTTTGAACTAAGCCCTCAATACAGAAGTACGATCATTCACAGTTATGACAAATTAGAAGACACGAACAGGTAAATAAATGGACATATCAAATGTATACTCTTTCAAACATAAAAGCTTGTATCGGGTAACACATGTAAAGTTCTTCAATTATTTTCCTAAACAAAGCAATGGTAAGATATTTTTCTTAAAAAGATCTAGAAAAACGTAAACCTGAAATTCAAGACAGGAGTGTGTATACATAATACAGGTACGAGGGAATATTTTGAAAAAGGAAGTCATACTAATCTTATAAATCAAATCTCACACGCAAGTGGAGCAAGTAGAGCAGTTTAAACGCAGGTATAAGACATATGATGACATTATACATGTATTTTTATCTCAAACAAAATCACGAAAATACTTCTAAGTCCCTTCGTACCTAACAATGACAATCAGTTCCCAAATGTGCCACCTTAGGGATGAAACTAGGAGCCAGTTGGTTCAGCCAAGCTGCTATCGAGCGCTTTTTGGTAGCGCTTGACTACATCTAGGTAACGACATGCTATCAGTGAACATGTTCGCCAATAGCAAACAATTTCTTAACACTTTGCTAGACAAGCCATACCGAGCACTTTCCTATGCAACCGACCGATTCCGTTTCGCTTGATGGCCCTTGCTACTAAAGGTTGTGTCTGGCGCAAGCACTTGCCGCTAGTCCAGTATTTTTTCGCTTCGTTCGTTACAACAACTTAAAATGCACTCAAAACGACCAATACAGAAAATGTAGAGCCAAACTATTAAATAAAGACAATATCATCTTTAATCAGAAAACATGTGCCATATCCTACTTTATACACCTTTTGAAACTTCAGACATATGTAAACACAATATGCTTTAACCTTTTAACAATTAATGTGCTATAATCAAGCATGCCAATTAATTGAACATAACATCTGGGCAATTAAAATATATAAAGCTTAAAATAGCTCAATTTTTTTTTAGATCATGCATCTCTTTATGCAATTTGAGTAGCTTAATGATGTGCACTGCATGATAATTTAAAGTCGAACATGACACATAATAACCAGACTTCAATGATTCTCAAATGTAACACATCAGTCCAGGAGTGTTTTCTGTTTTTGGTATTTGATCAACAGGTTTTAGACGTCAGTTGACATCAACCATTTTCAGAAACTTTGCAAAGAGCTACAACCTTTAACAAATTTGTGACAAAAGCTGGAATAATTTGTATCATTGAAGTGAGGACCTGTGATTATACATAAGCTTAATTGCATTATCAAATATATATAAATTTCATTTATCATACACATGTACATTTATCAGACCATTTATCATATACAAAATGTATATGTATATATACAGACTAGACCATGGGGCATTCAACATCTACTGGTCATTAAAACATCATTAATGTTGCAAATATGCATCCAGAGTCATGTATTATATGGGACTATTCTTCAGTGGATAGAAAGCTTCCTATCATGCAGAAAACAGCGGGTCGTAGTGAACGGGAACAAGTCTGCATGGAGTGATGTGATTTCTGGGGTCCCTCAAGGATCAGTGCTAGGTCCGCTGCTGTTCGTCGTTTATGTGAACGATCTCCCTGAAGCTGTGATAAGTGTCTGCCGACTCTTTGCCGACGATACAAAATTATTCCGCGTTATGAAATCCGGACTTGATCAACATATTTTACAAACTGATATTGATGCGTTATGCGCGTGGAGCCAGGACTGGTTATTGCGTTTTAACTCTAAGAAGTGTAAAGCAATGCATATAGGAAATCAAAACTTTGACACGAAATACCATATGAGTGATACAAATGGGAATATTGTTGATATTGATAATATTGGAAAGGAGAAAGACCTTGGAATAAATTTCACATCAAGTCTGAACTTTGACCTACATATTAGTCTTATGGTGAATAAAGTCAACTCTTACATCGGGATGTTGAGAAGAAACTTTGTGTTTATGGACAAACATCAATTCCTACTACTCTATAAAGGGCTTATACGCCCAATTACTGATCATGGGAATATCATATATTTTCCTGTCACAAAGAAGAACAAAAGAATGGTGGAAAACACGCAGAAAAGAGCCACAAGATTAATTCCAGAGTTGACAAACCTATTGTATGAACAACGCCTCCGAGAACTCAACCTGCCAACACTTGACTATAGAAGGGACAGAGGGGACATGATCCAGGTTTTTAAAATCATACATGAAATTGACAACTTTGAGTATTCAAAAATGTTCACACTCTCAGAGAGTGATCATGATGTGCGCGGACACATATACAAACTGAAGAAATTGAGAGTTAACAAGTGCTTACGTTTAAACTCCTTCACAATTAGAATCATAAATGCATGGAATACGCTTCCAAATGACATAGTGACGTCAAAAACCATCAACAAATTCAAAAGAAAATTGGACATATTATGGCAATGGAAACGTTTCAAAGTAGATCACATATATTATCCTTATGAATTGACAAGTGTACCAAACCGGACCGGACAACCACAACGACGAGAGATCGAGGGGAACGATAGTCCATCTAGGGACTAACAATTTTCCCAATCATCACAAGGTATCACAAGGTATACCTTATGGGTAAACTTTATAAATGATAAATGATGTATCTGCAATGACCTGCAGTGAGAGCCATATTTGTTCCTTAATTGTTTAAGGCTTGACTCATCAGTATATGAAACAAGAAGGCTGTATCATGAGCCCAAGCATTATGCTGCGTGGACAGGGCCAACTGCTCTCAATGGGTATAACTTTTATTTGATATTTATTGTGATCCAGTCAAGTCAGCCATTCCAGGTACATAGAATTAAGTCTGTTACTTCTGAAGATACTGAAAACGAAGAAATTATTTTGTGTGATATAATTCAGGGGAACTCGCCAGTGGTAGAAATTCACGAAATTAAGAAGCAGCAAAAGTGTTAGAATGAACATCAAGGGGGGCTTTAAGACTGCGAAATAGTAAATTTGCTGACAATCAGAAAAAATCCCAAACATGATGGTATTAGCAAAAGTAAATGGGTTTACAGTACTTAGCAGTGTAATTCTATAACAGCTCTGACAATCCTAGAGACACCCTGTCCCAGTTTCTTGTTACACCAGCCAATACCCATTATTTTAATTTACATGTCAACAAAACTAGCATTGATTATGTGTTCCTTAATTGATCATTAATCAAGGGAAACCAGAGCCAATATGTAAACTTTAAAAGCCCTCATCAAAAGAGTTCATTGATTATAAAGCTTGGTGAGTAATAGTGTTTCAGGAATTGGAATAATGGAATGCACAACTAATAACTGGAATAATCATATACTCATTAACCTGTACAAACACCAATAGCTGAAATGTATGGCAAAATGTATAGAGAAATTTATAGAGAAAATGTAGGGAAAATGTAAGACAAATGTAAGGACAAAGAATGGATAAATGTATGGATAAAATTTAAGTAATGTGTATGCACAAAATGCTCTCTACTGTATATGATCAATATTGAATCAGACACAAGATTACATTCTGTACAATAAAAACAGCCATCAATCTTTAAGATACAAGTTCAAATTCTTCATCTTATATCAGTGAGATTGAAGTTAGTGATATATGACCTCACAAGGAAATAAATTTCATGAAAATCAGAAGCAGAGGTTGCCTTTAGAGAAATAGGTTTATGCAGTAAATAAAATTAAGTAAGCGGTTGGTTGTTTTCATAGATCTATGTATTTGTTTGGGTGGACAAACTTAGACCCAGACAAAATGTCGACCATGGTCGCCCATCAAATACCATGAAAAACAATGATCAACCATGGTCAGAACGAGCTTTGATTGACTGACCATGGTCGCCCATCAAATACCATGAAAAACAATGATCAACCATGGTCAGAACGAGCTTTGATTGACTGACCACGGTCGACCATAGTATACTTGACCATGGTATACAGAGCTCTCAGAATAATTGGTGTACATATTAAAACAGAAATCGAACTTAAGGATCTATTTTCTAGGAAAAGCAATTATCTACTAGAATGAACATTTTATTGTTTTATAAATAGCTTCCAATATAGTCAGCTTGGATGACAGTGATTAAGTAAGACTATATACTACTGTACTGGTCAATGTGTTAATTATAAGCCTCAAAGATAAATACATATTGGTAACAGAATGACAATAATTAAGAGATATTAAAACAAATCATGACAGGTGAACATGCCAATTATTACAACTTAGGATTGCCTGGAATTGATAGCACCAGGATTGTCACAATAATTGTAAGAAACTTAAGACTGTGTTCAATAAATGCTTATAAATGCGAAGATGGAAGCCTTGTCCAGAACAAGACTCAGTGTTCAATAAATGCCCAGGTGGAATTAAGCCTAATGCCTTATCCATAACAAGACTGTGTTAAATAAAGGCTTTTACCCTATTGGAAGCATTGTCCAAAATAATAACTAGCTATATTGATCAGGGGCCATAATTCTGTTCAAATGTTGGATAGTCACTCAGTAACATGGTTTTGACAATTAATGTAAGGTGTTTATAAAAGATGATATAAAGAAGACTTGATATTAAAGTAGATCCAACTTCGTAGGAAAATACTAAAGAATGATTGACCAACAGAAATGTCCTTTGAGACCAAATGGTGAAGTCAGATTCCTAAGCGACCCACAGAAGCTTTTATTTTCAACTTTCATCATGTCTTAATGAAATAATGAAATTGTCCTTTTGGTTCTCATTGGACTAACAAAACGGTTACATCAGACTAGTGACAGGAAAGAACAAACAGTAAGCTTGTTTATGGTGTTCTGTCATATCACATCTGGTGAAAATCTAATTAACACTCATGACAAAATTTGTATCTTTTCAGCAAGGTCTTAGCCTACAGTGACCTTTTAGTGAGATACAACCTTGATGCACCAAAGGATCAAACTATTTTGTATCCAAACAATATCCTTAAGGTAGAAATACATGTTTCTACTATGACAATAATATCAAAAGTTGGTGCCACAAGGTAAAATCTCACTTATATAATATTAGCTTGGCTAATTTGACACAAGCCTAACCTTTTGATTAGCATAATTTAACAGTCGATATATTGCCTACATTTATAACACTGATTGTATGTTTTCATAATCGGAGAGTATCACAAAGACGCTCAAGATGTAATAATTACACAAATTTATTTTAAATACCGATATTGCACGATTTGTTGCCGAAATTGATATATTCAAAGCAAGAACCTTGTAATATATTCTAGCATAAAGGTCAGGTTCACATCATAATAGCCAAGCTATACAATACAGTTATAAGATACAACCTTGTAGCATCAGCTGGACCATATTATGATAGGACAATTTATGGATGACTGAATTGGACATTAATTCATCCATCCAGTTATCATTGGTACATCTGTGAAGATATCTAGGTTAATCTTATTGTATCAAACAATAATAGAATATAATGGTGAAAATCAAGTCAAGCAAACTATGATGTAAAACACAATTTAGAACCAAACAGTTGACCCGAATTTTAATACATGTACAGTACAACCTCTGTAGAGCAACACCCTTTGGGAGCTGAGAATATTGGTTGTTCTTTAGAGGTTTTTGTTCTACAGAGGTTGGATTTATAGTAAATAGTGACTTATGGAAATTTTGAATTGTTGTTAAAAGATTTGGTTATAAACATGTAGATTTTCATCCACAATGTATTGTGGAAAAGTTGATGGTTCCTAATGCGGAAAGGTAATTACATAGCACTTATTCATGTGCACTTAGCACAACTGACGGTAAATAAAACTAGAGCTATCACAGGAGTGATGAATCATACCCCCGCAGCACCGCCTTGACACAGGAATATTATTTAAAATTATAGTCTAAACAACACATTTGATGGAAATCTGTTGCTATACAGATTGAAAAACACCATGATTGAAATTTCATGACTTTGTACCAAGCAATTTTAAAATCCAGTAAGAAATCACAAAGTTACAGAGCGGACACGATTTGCATGACTATATAACCTTTGACCTCTAAGTGTGACCTTGACCTTTGAGGTAGGGACCTGGGTCTTGCGCATGACACACCATCTTGATGTGGTGAACAGTTGTACCAAGCAATTTTAAAATCCAGTAAGAAATGACAAAGTAACAGAGCGGACACGATTTCCATGACTATATAACATTTGACCTGTAAGTGTGACCTTGACCTTTGAGATAGGGACCTATGTCTTGCGCATGACACACCGTCTTGATGTGGTGAACATTTGTACAAAGCAATTTTAAAATCCAGTAAGAAATGACAAAGTTACAGAGCGGACACGATTTGCATGACTATATAACCTTTGACCTCTAAGTGTGACCTTGACCTTTGAGGTAGGGACCTAGGTCTTGCGCATGACAAACCGTCTTGATGTGGTGAACATTTGTACCAAGCAATTTTGAAATCCAGTAAGAAATGACAAAGATACAGAGCGGACACTATTTGCATGACTATATAACCTTTGACCTCTAAGTGTGACCTTGACCTTTGAGATAGGGACCTAGGTCTTGCGCATGACACACCGTCTTGATGTGGTGAACATTTGTACCAAGCAATTTTAAAAACCAGTAAGAAATGACAAAGTTACAGAGCGGACACGATTTGCATGACTATATAACCTTTGACCTGTAAGTGTGACCTTGACCTTTGAGGTAGGGACCTGGGTCTTGCGCATGACACACCGTCTTGATGTGGTGAACATTTGTACCAAGCAATTTAAAAATCCAGTAGGAAATGACAAAGTTACAGAGTGGACACGATGCTAACGGACCGACAGACCGACAGACCAACATGGTGACTCCAGTATACCCCCTTCAAACTTTGTTTGCGGGGATATAAAAATTTATATTGTATCTTGTTGGGATACAGTAAGGTAAAACTGAATACCGGTAGGTGAATTTGCTGCATGGGTCAAATAAAACTAACATAAAAATTGTTGAGAAACAAGTTTCAACCCAAATAAACAAAACAATAAAACCACCATACCCCCACCCACCTTCTATCACAGTGTATAGGTAAACGTTACAAGAAACAGGTTGATTGACTCAATGGCTTGACATACATACACACATACTATACATCCCTGGTTAAAAATGAGAAGGTCGTAAGTACAAAATTGATATTTTGAGAAAACAAGAAAAAACTGTCTGAAATTTACTCTTTACCTATGGAAAAACAAGCATTTACAACTTCATTTTGGTCATCATGACAAGTTCTGATTTTCATGGGAATATGCTCATACGAAGCGCTTTATAGTGCAGATTTCAAATATGTATGAGTCTTATATGGTCGTAAGTAGTAGTTACTACCTTCTCATTCTAAGCCAGCGATACATACATAATATACATGTTTAATATCATAGGAAACGCTCACAGGTGTATGATGGATGCAAGTAATGAGCTTAGGCTATATTAACATACCTTGATTCGACTCTGCAGTTCCCGAGGTTCACGGTAAGAACTCGATCTAGCCCGGTTATACATTCTACTTCCTTGTTTATGATATCCAAATTCTTATATCCAAATATAAAACCAGAAAACTTATGAGATCACATTTAATATCCGAACATCCAGGGAAACCTGTTTTCCATCGTTAAGAAAAAACCACTACGGAGAAATTTGATGTTCCATTAATCAAAGTAGGCATTTAGTACATAGAAGTCCTCGGAACTCTTCCTCCAGCTCGAGAAAGCTTATAAAATATATTATCGTCTACCGTTTCTCGAATCACGAAACTGGGTCAAGACCATTATTATTTAAATGATCTTCCAAATTTGTTTCCTCTAAAAATCCAATAACATAACTTCCGTTAAAAGAAGTCTTTTCTGTGAAATAAAGCATAAAATTCAGACTTAACTCCACTTTATTGAATGAAAAAAAAATCACTTTTAAGTTTAAGAAAATAGTTCATGTTTAAAATTAAATAGTAGTCGAGAACTTCAAACAACGTAATACCTTCATGAGGTGTACTGAATATTTATACATAGCCGATAAGATTATGAACAATTACAGTAGTGAACTATATAACACGCGTATTATTGCGTCACGACACAATGACATGCCTGCCTGACATTCATTTTAACCTACATGCTACATACCAGAATACGATAGAGATAAATCATTCGAGAAAATCACAATTAGCATGCAGTCGTAATATCACTTCAGTGGGTCAATTTTAATAAATCTTTGACATTTTTGCAGAAACCACATGCAGCCGGCTTAATCGACCAATCAAATGAGCGCATTTGAGAAGGGTAAATAATATTGTTTAACACATGTTTAAGATTCAATATTTAAGTAAAATCACATAAATCAATATTCAATAAGCTCGGCCTTCAAACTGATATTGGTCAACCCACTAGAAACGATGAAAAACAAATGATGAAATTTTCAGATGCAAAAAGTTACATGAAAACTGATCTAGCTCTTACACTGATAGATGTTACTTGCAGCTAGGATGTTCAAAATCTAATTTACACTGTTATTTTATTCTCTCAGTCCAAATAATGAATTCCACACTATCATAAGTTATTAATCCAATATGTAATGGTCAATGTATGTCCCCATTCTATACATTGCTACAGTACAATGACACTCCCAAAAATTAAGGGTCAAAATGGCCCTTTTTAAGGTTGACAGTAAATAATTTGACTTATAGCTAGGAGCCATGGCAGACACTTAACATTCATTATGTATCAATTAAAGCATAAAAGGAGGTCAGTTTCAGCACATACTCTATAAAAATGCAGCTGGCCCCTGAGGGGCTATACGTTATTACAATTAAATTTACAGTGCAAAAAGGTCTCCGCCTCTAAATGCCTCAAGCTGTATCATGATAAGCAACTATAGTTTGACCTTTTCTGTTTATTCAACAGATCACCTGAAACCGTGACCCTCAAGATTTGACAACAGGCCTCAACTCAACTTAAACTTAAAACAGGCCTAAAGTATGCATTCGCGCCCCTGTAATTGCACATCGAACATCACCCACTCCTTATGCATTCTATTAATATACAATTTATAATACTATAACAATTAACATTAATTAATTACAGTGAATAAACGATGAATAAGTCACTGTAATCTATTGGACAGAACGATTATATACTATAAATAGCAGATCATATAAGTACCAGGACACTTAGTTAACTTCCCCTTTTAATTATCACCGTCCTTAAATCATATACCAATTAATACACTAATATTTCACTCAGTAATTCCAACAATTAAATTCAATATTTCCACTATACATACTGCATACATTACACAATTTCCGTATTTTAGCACAAATATTACGTATACTTAAGTACCATCAAAACAAAATCCTAACATGGAGTAATTTTCACAATTAGGTTATTTTCATGACAGTATAAATATATTGAGTATCGCCCCACCACTGTTAATACACACGGTAATCGAGACCACAGGCCTATGACAATCTACCGTACAAATACAGTCTGTCAACCATGTCTTTATAACCAACTAAACTACATTTATATCACATATATTTCAGCATTTCAACAACTAGTGTCAAAAAATATAACAAAATTTACATTTTTAAGGTTTTTTACACAAATTATACATGATTTTATATCATAAAGTACTATACATGTATATTATTTTATGATACATTTGACACAAGTTTTACATCAACCGCCAACAGGTATTTATATAGTCTTCATAGTCGGCAAACGTAAATCAATACATGATAAAATATGGCAGAGATTTGAACAGGTCTCTAAATGTAGGTCAGGAAGACTTCATCCCACACAAATGTACACATGCCAAAATTAAACATGATAAAATTTGCATAACTTAAACTTTATTTTTCATGAAAATGCATTGAACAAATCATCTATCAGAAAGTCGTACAGCGATAAATATCAACAAAATATAGCTTGGAAAATTTGACACGACCCTCAACCTTATATTAGCATAATTTAACAGCTGATAATTATATTGTCTATATTGATAATCTTCATTGTATATTTTCATAAACAGGAAGTATCACAAAGAAACTGGAGGTGTAATACCTATACAAAATATCTAAAGGACCGATAATTGCACGTTTTTCTCATGGGAATTTATATATTCGATGCAAGAGCCTTGAATAAAGACCAGATCATGTCAACTTCTCCAAGCTATACATGCTTTACATAGACTGGTCTACAAGGTCGTTTCACACACCACAAAAATCTTGTCCATTTGCCAATTCGGTGATATACAACATATTAATGATATCATCCAAATATAAATAGTACCAGTTTGTTTTGCCTTCCTGTACTGAGACAGAAAACTGTAGTAAGCCTAAGTTCATTCAGATTCGACCATTGACCTTCGATCAGGGAGTCCATGAGTTGTATGATACAAGGAATCTAGAAGTCTAAATATCTGGGTATACTATCCAGTTTCTCATTTCTTTAGCTGGGTGGAAAACATTGAAAAGCACTTCAGAAATGACCAAGAGCCCAAGCCAAGAATTGAACCATGTACCTCACGATCCGCAGTCTTAAGTGTCATCCAATTGACCATCGTACAACCAACAACGACTGTTTTAAAACTTTACAAAGAAACAAATGAAGAAAATGTATCCAATTTTCCCAAGCATAAGGAACTTAGAATATGAAGTCACCAATCACAGAGTTCTAGACATTGTATTGCGTTTGTTGGTAAATATTTGAGACAGTTGTAAATGTGCGGCATTTCAAATGCTGGGAACTTCTGCCAAATATATGTTTTTGTTCAGAAGTATATTTGTTCACAAACCATAAATTTAATTAAAGCAATATTTACAGTCTTTTATACGGTATGACTTTGCCAGGAAAACTGTCATAATTTAAGATACTACTGGTAGGTATTTCTGCTTGGGAAACTGAAGTCGTAATTTAAGATTGCAAACTCTCTATAGGCGTAAGGTTAAAAGATTTATTGATACAAGTACCGAGGCAATAAGTCGTCTATTTGTATACATTATTAATTGTCTATTATAATGATATACATACATTAAACAATTATAATAATATACATACATTATACAGACACATTTGTTTTACCATGATAAACCATGGCCATCATTCACATAAACACTCCGCTGAAAAACACAGCAATCATTTTGTTCCGGAAGAACTTTGACATCAGAATAAATAGAAATGACAAAGATTGTATATGACTTGTAATTTATTTTATAGTAATGTAGCTTTTGTTATAATAATTCAAACAATGTGACACTTGTAGAAATCCAGTTGTCAAAGGCTATTTAGATATGGAAGCATTTATTCATCTAAAACTGTCAACAATTTCTCAGTTAATTATCATTATAGACAATTCACCCAACAATTTTACCAGATAGGAATCCGAACCCGAATTAATAGTTTAATACAAATGCAGTACAATATTTATAGTGAACATAGATTCAATATTCCTTGACCACTATTGCAAGAGTTAAGTTCTTGAACATCTTGACAATTATTTTACTTTAAAATTTCCGAATCTCTTGTCTATATAAAATATTGACTTGTTGGTCATACATAATTGTGAATAAATAACAAGCGCCCTTTGAAGTAAGCATCAATGATTTTTTGTATACAATATTTTTCTAGTCAAGAGAAACACCAATGACCAGAAGTTACAATCCAGGTGACACATAATTAGTTACATCAAGACACAAGTCAATTTGTTTCTCTTAATAGACTGTCGTAAACCATAGTAATTATGACCTTGCGTCAAGCAAGTCTAGCTAGTTTGTTACACTGTGTATCTATGAATGTGTAGGCAATTATGCGTACAATAAACTTTCATAGCGCCGCAAACAAATAATGTATATAACCCTAAAGTAAAAACTAAGTATTATTATAATACAAAGGTGAACGACCCTCAAGAACAACCCTCGTGAACGGCCCTCATGTCATTTATTTAACATGGTTACATGGTTGCAGGACAACTGGTCCATCAAAACAAGACTCTTCACCTTTTGAACCCTGAGCCAGTCACCTTATAATGTCAGATCATATAGCAGACAAATTAGATGAAGAAATGTTGGGAGCCATAACTAACTCAATTTTGTTAGTTCAACAAATTTGCCATTTAGTTTGGTTATGGACAATAAAATATACTTTAACTTGATAAGGAACGCACAATATACCCAGTGTCTCCATTCATTGTCATAACAGACAAATAGATGTGGCATGTGTCAACAAACAAACTTCCCTGAGCAGAAAATAAAGTTTGATTGGGACATAACGTAGTTAAGAGATCATAGGATGACTGAAGACAATACTAACCACACTGTATTGTCAGATCCTCCTCATAATGGGAGACAACCCATCAGGCTTCTTTTTTCATGAAATTATTTCCCTTTGCATCCTCAAACATAGATAATCAAGCCCAAAATGAAGTGTACAGCTAGAATGGAAAAGTAATTATGCTTGATTGATAAAATATATTTTCTAGTCAGGTAGCCAGACTAGTTTGGAGACTGCACTGTGAGATTCAGACAGCACACTGTTGTAAAAGCTCAATTCTTTTTTCTAAATTGGTTTATGGTACTTTAACAACAATATAAAACTAACTAAGATATGCATCGTATGAATAAAAAGTATTGTGCAAGTTGAAATGATGAAATGATGTCTCGGGACGAGAGCATTCACGAGAATGCATTGAAAATGTATACAGAGCTATAGCAGTGTATAATATAGTCTGGCCACCCGACTAGATAACATATTTTATCAATCAAATAGCATAACATTTTTCAATTTTCGCTAGATTTTATTTTAGGCTTGATTATCTATGTTTGAGGGTGCAAAGGGAAATAATTTCATGAGTTATCTTTCTAAACATAGGGTATGTTAGACAGACTATGTATAATACAACAACTAAGCAAAAACACAATCACTGATAAATGTCTTAACATTGAACACAGCAGGTGTGTGTAGTGTTTATTTGTTTTGTGGAGAACAAATTTTATGCAGTAAACATGTTTACATTCTGTGATATAATCAGCACACTTATCTTTGAGTATCATAAACAATACCTTAAAAGGGAGATAAATCATGTTTAACATTTGTGCACCCAACAAATCACCTTGACCTTTTAATCATAATAACAACTTTATTTCGATAGGTGACTCATTTGGGAAAGCCCAGTCTTGCATCATCTAATAAGATCACAAGTGTCTAATATGAAAGTAGGGTGCAAATTGGATTAATGCCTGTATAATGCTCAAGCATTCTTTCGAATGGGCTGTTTCATGGAGAAAGTTTATATATAGGGTTGTTCCAGTTTCCCAATGTTACAATAGTTACAGTACTGTAGGAGTACAGTGAGCTTTAGAGCAAAAAAAAAAACAATTGTAACTCACTAGAATTGTTCACCAAGGGAAGCAACTCATGTAGCCACATAAATCTACTTAATGACTAAGACAGCAAGAGTTACCTCCCTTATACATACCAGTTGATATGAATGTAATAAGTTATGCAGTAAATCAAATTATGAAACAATTTACCAACAGAGAAAGTTATCAGTTCCATAATGAGATTTTAATTGACATTTATGTTGTTTACATGGCAACAATCATGTGAAATGTGATTTAAATAAAACAGGAATGTTGCTATGATGCAATATAATCTGAAGTGTTTCTGCAGCATGAAACTCATAGAAATGTGAGAAATTTCTTGAGACAAAATTGAAAGTTCTCTTCAATATGATTATACATTCAATATTTATTGGAACTAGAAAGAATGGCAAAGAAAAATTGTACATGTACAAAATGGTTTTGGCCAATTCTTTTCTCTGATAAAAGTCCAAGTAGGTTTATGAGAATACCAATCTGTTAAGGCCCAATGAATTGAGGAAAATCCTAAGAGTGCAAATCTTTCCCTTTATGACACATCTACAAATATTATATCAGGGATGTAAAAACATTGTACCACAAGTGTTGCTCTGGATGTAAAAAAAACATTTGTATAGATATAGAAGACTAAAAATTATCTAAACAATTTTTTTATTTCGTAATAAATGAGACACTCGAGATTTCTACCCAGAAATCCGACCAAATTGATTACATACTGGAAGATCAATTCTGTCTACAGACAGACTTATACTTTATAGCGTGACTTCAATCACTGGGGTGTAAAAACACTAGTAGTAATCCAACCTATGAAAGAATTTCACTTTAATCAATTTTAAATTTCTTGAACAACAATTTATAAGTCTATGAAATTTCTTGTAAACTTTTGCATAGTCTGGCACCAGTAAATAATATGTTTTATATTAACCCGGAGAGAGTGATGCTTATTTTGTTCTCAGCCAAAAGATCTTGTAGTTGTATTCTTTGGGGGTTGATTTTTAATAGATTAAACTTGATCATAAATTCTAATCCCCTGCAACACTTAGCCTTTCAAATTTTATATTAATGTCCCAAGAGACAATATGTTTACTTGAAAGTGAAGTGATTTTTTTAGTAATCAGGAGAGTAAATACCTAAAAAGAGCCAACCACCATCAACAACCTGGCTGGATAATGTAAGACATTCCAAATTACATACCGAACTTCTACATCCTAGGATGTACCCATATCGTAGAGAGGAGAAAGGGGAGATCACTTAGGACCAATGTAGTTTTTGCGAGAAGGGAGGTTAATTAGGACCAATGTAGTTTTTGCGAGAAGAGAGGTAAATTAGGAACATCAAGTTTTAGAGTGAAGGGAGCTAACTTAGAATTAATGTAATTTCAGACAGTAGTAAAGGGAGCTAACTCACTGATTTCTCTCATTTGATCTAAAAAACTTATTTCTTCACTCGCTCGCTCACTGTTCTTAAAGTTCAATATGTCCTGACTGAATGTGTAGCATATTGCTTCCCCATCAACATTATCTTAATTACATACTTCACATATAATTATATACCAATCATTGAGAACAATAGATAATGATCAAATATTGAAGGAACATGGTACAAATAGATGTTACTCTCCTATAAATAATACTTGTCGGTAGATTCTGCCCTCTGACTTGCAGCAACAGACTCGATACGTCATTATATCTTATGCTTAGGTCACACTGAGCATTTTTGCATTGCTGATGTACTCTCGTTTTAATAAATGGGCATCAGAAGGGTCCTTGTGGTCTAGGGGAAGCTTCAGAGAAGTCACTAGAAAATTTGTGAAATTCCTGTTCCCGATGCCTCCCGAATACAATTTATTTAAATCGGGAGTACATTGCCAAGGCAAGAAGTGCTCAATTGGACCAAGGCTTTATATCATTATATGTGGCGTGGAAAGTTAATTTGGGGCTTCTGGACGTGACGTCGTTATCGAGAAAATGCGCGGTTTTATCACGTCGTATTTTTGCATGAATTTTCACATGGTTTCTCAACACAATTTAGTCTACATAGCTCCAAACAATTATTTTTGGATATTGTAAACAAGTGTAGCATGTTCGACAATCTTCTGGAACCAAGATTTCGTGGTCTGTGACCTGTGGCAATGCTGTTTTCACGACTTATTGATTTTTACGAGAGCGCCATATTACGTCATCACAAACTGTGTAAAAGATGGTTTGTGTTTGCCCTTGAAATGATTTTATTTTATCAGATTTAGCGTGACTGACATACTCATGGGTGGTCTTGTGTGACCAGTTTGATTCTGGATGCTGTAAATACACCATTGACTTGTGTAAGTTTTGTTTATTTCTTTATTTAAGCGATAAATAACAGCCGGTTGTGTCGAAAGACTTTGACCCGGAAGTGTTTGATGTTTAGCAACTGTTTGTTGATAGTAACCAAGTTATGGCTTGACAAGCAGTTTGAATTGTAAACACACTGATACAATCCTGTACGGATTGTAATTCTAGAAGCCCAGTACGATCCACAGAGTCATAAATGCCTAGTTCTACGAGTAATCTGACCGGAGCTGGCCCAGTCTTGTGACGGGACATGTTAAAAAAACTTGGTGTGATATTTTCTGCCTCTTACATTCACAATGTCATTTTGTAGCATAACAATCAAGATGTTGTTAAATATGACTTTGTGTCAGTACACTCGCCCATATCATATATTTAGTTCATATCAGATCCCCCTCATTTACTGGTCATATTTACATTAAATCATAGGATATAATTCCCACAGAGCAGGGACCCTAGGTCTTGCACAGAGCAACCAATGATTAAGCCTGTTACCTCCTGTGCAACATTGAACAAGCGGACGCCACAAACATGTCACTTATCATAATGCATCAGTCAATTGAAACCACAACCCCACCAAGGGCTGCCCAACCCCAGGGATAGTTGGTGGATATCCAAGAAAATATGGCCGTCTTTTTATCTCCAAGCTTCCCCCACACTGCCGGGGAATTGAGGGGGATTTTGTCGCCCAACCATTAATACACTGCAGACATTATTTATTTGTCAGAGGCTGGGGAATTACAGCGAATTTACTATAAGCTGTCCCCTACCTGGTCGGGTTTTTTTACATTGAAACCAAAAGTAAAAAATTCTCACCCATTCCCAGGGTGGGGGGCATGGATGCAATGGATTGATGCATAAAGTGACATATCACAGTAAACAATTGCATCACCCAAGGCAGTTGTTTGTTAACGGGACACTTTATACTTTGACGCTTGCTGTTCAAAGGTTGGAATAGCCATTTATAAGCACACATAGGTGGCATACTTATGATATACATTTATTAAGATACAGTATAACCGGCTTTATCTGGAACCTGTTTTTGTCAGCAACCTGTCCCATCCGGCATATTTTGTCCACCCTGGAAAACTCGTCTGAATTTCTATTTGATGAACCATAAGTTTTACAGAACCTCTAGTATATCCGGCTTTGTTTGTCAGCTCCAATAATTGATAAATACTGAAATTTGCCATATTATTCACCGGATCAACCAGATCATACTGTATTTCTATTTGTTATATGATAATGAATATAATATTCTTATTTATCTTTCTTCTGCAGGGGACCTGGTGAAATGTTTGACTGATATTAGTTGGTACAATGGGAAGAAAAGATCAAAAAGTGTTGTGTAAATGGCTCACTACTAGCTGAAATCCTTTGACTCAAAGAGGAACATGCCCAGGTTGTTAATTTTATCTGTAAACAAATAATAATAAAGATATATACTATCCGACCAACGATTTTTGACAGTTACGTCATTTCGTAAACAATCTATAAATAAGCAGGGTATATCCCCAAAAAGATCGGGGATCATATTATATAGAAGTATGTCTATACCAAGTCATAAATTTCAAGCAATGCATGGTTCTGTGGATGTATTTGTTGACCCTCACTCAGGCGATCTAAGTTCAAAGCTTGTGACAGCCATTAAACTATAACATTTTTTTTCTTGTATTATAAACGAAAAATGTATACCATTGGATGATTTGATAAGATATTCATTTTGAAAATAAAGTTTTTGCCCTATTCTTGTTAAATTTAACCCGTGGAATTCGTGTAATTGAAAACTCGTTCAGGATAGCTGTAGGTTTCTCTTAGTTCTTCAAAGACTCGACCCCTACTATAATTTAAAACTTGTTCTTCGCTGATAAATTAAGTCATTTTAAGTTGAGTGCAATGACCAAGGTGTTTTTTACCCAAGCAGCATTCAAGTACACTTTTATGCGACTGCAAAAAAAAAAACAAATAAAAAATAAGCATAAAAAGTTCTGCTGAAAGGGTTCGAACTTGACACGTTTTAATTAGGAATCTACTAATACTGCACCGTTATCCTCTCGGCCACGATTTCATGCAGATTAAAGGTAAAGAATTATACTGATAATCCCCATTTTTGCAGACGATATACGAAGTAAACATTTGATTGTAAATACAACATGACGTCACTGTCAGGTATCCCTGGTCGGACTGTACTTACATGTATACCTTACTAAATGTAAAAATATATGATAGGTAAAGGTCAAACAGCAGTGGTTTCAACAAAATCATTGTAAAAATCAAGCATGAAATGTTGTTATGCAAAGCCTAAAATATAACTGCTTGATATGTGGAAGAAAAAAGGTTAATATCATGAATGGCTCACATTGTACTAGTTTAATTATTCAAATTTTGTGCTATTTTAAAAACCAATACATGGATAATAGTTTTACATGTTTATTTGCCGAGTACAATTTAACTGCAATAAATGTACACATGTCTCATGATACTTATTTTTTAATTTCAGGACTAAATGGGACTGTTGCTGTTATTATATAGATGACTGGACCTACTCAATGTGGCATATCTTGGAATGTTGATGGAAAATAGTGGCATTCAGATTCTCCAAGTGTGGTACAATATATGTACAATGTGATCAAGACAATTATCTAGAACTGGTCATTTCAGCTACAAGTAGACAATGCTGATATTCACAGAAAACAGTATTTTTACATAAAACAGTTAATTCATGAGTTTATTCTGGAAATAACAGACTTCACGCTATCTGAAATTTTCTAGAAGCATATTGCTACCAAGTTTTGACTTGTTTAATTCCATGTTATTCAATATCAACTCAAATGTTCAATCATTGATATTAAATAATCATTCTACAGTTGCTAAGTAACATGAATAAAGATCTTCACCCACTCAGTGGTAAGGTGTAAACTGTATGGGTAATTAGGTACCAGTTTGCTTCAACAGTTCTTTGATTCTAGACATTTGATTGTGTGAAGACTGAAAGGCAGAATCATGATAAATCCATTAAATTTTTTTTATTTATTTTTGTAAATATCTTGTTGAATTTTGCATATATTATATTGAAGATATTGCTTCTAAATGTCATGTTTGTATGTATATTATGGTTCCAACTTCTTCTGTAGTTTAAACATATTATTTCAAGCCTGTGAATCATGCATTGTAAGACAGATTTTGGGTAGTAAATACTTATTTTTGGGACTTTTTATTGCACACTATGTTAACATTTTATAAAACAAGGCAAACATGTGAAATACTCTGTGGTTGCTATGCAACAAAAACAATAAGTGAACATATTTATTTATTCACTTGTTGTTGCAATCATTCATGTCCATTAAACAACTACCTTTTAATTTACACCCTGTAGAAAAAATGACACTATATGATTTTGGGTTATTCATTCTGGTGTCAAATCACAAAATATTAATATACTTTTGAACAGTAACTGTATTATCCAAACTATGGAGATTTTCATAATTTTTTATTCAACCTATGGAAATTAATCTTTAAAAACTGTTAAGCTATATTTGTGTTGGGGAAATATTGTTCAGTTTTTGATAGCAGACAATTGTAATCACATTTTAACCCTGAAAACCAAAAAAAAAAATTAATTATTGAACATTCTGTTGTTGCTTAGCAACAGAAATATAACACTTGTTTTATTGTAAATATATATTTTGGAGAACTATTTCATCTTTCTTCAGAGTTAGTTAGAAACATATAGATTTTTATTGCAAGTAAAGCAAAGAAATGTTGCTCATAATAGATGCAGTCAATACTGAAAAAGACTATGTGACAGAACAATGTGAATGATTCAGTCTATGAACCGAAATCAGTGTTAAATTAGTATGACTTCATTGTTGGCTCTAAAAATGAAGATAAGTATATACTATTTAGGACGTTTTTGTAAATAATATTGAGATTTGACTTAATTGTGGTTAGCTATAGCTATATATGGCTTCAATATTAAGAAACAATACATAATACATGGTTGCTAGGCAACAGTACGGTATCCAAGTGTATATTATGTGAAGGTATTCTTCTATAAATGATCTATGATATGAAATAAACAAATTGTATGCAATAAGATGTTTTTGTATTATTTTCATATTTCTGAATCTGGGTTTTATTCATCACCCTGAGTGTGAAACAAACGGCCTTAAACCAGGCCAATTATGCACATTATTTGAAATGACCATCGACACGAAAAATCCTGTAACTTCGCCAGTTTTTGAGATTGAACCCTCAGATTTTCAGGTTTTACTCCCAAGATATTATACATTTCAAAAATGGAAAAAACTCAAAATCCATTTTTTGGTCCAGAAGCCCCAAATTAACATTCCAAGCCACATATCTGGATGCTACACAGTAATAAATCTGACCATGGCAGTGGTGAAAGTAGCCAAACATGTTATTATAAACAATGCACTTTTATTGCGAGCCAGAGACATCTCTGAGCTTGAATTAAATTTCTTCTATTTGTAGACAAGAAGCTAAATTATGGCTTAAAAGCTGAATTAATGTTGTTGTTGTTTGAGGTGAACAATAATTCGAAAAACCATGGCAATGTATGAGTGAAGGAGTTATTGAGCAAACACAATTCTGTGACATCAAAACATATAGGACAAACTCTATTAGGACAGACAGGGCAAAAACAAACAATTCCTCTCCTAGTATGAAATAGATTTGAGATTGGTTTAGAACAGAACAGAATAGAATGGAATAGAATAGATCAGAGAGATTGGTTTAATGTGGAAAGAATTGAGAGTGACAAGGGGGAATTGAACCAATTACCGGGATGCCTCGGAGCAAGATCACAGACTAAATAGAGATGGCACCATCACAGGCTAGATGACACTAAATTACACCCTTGCAGGCTAGATGACACTAAATTACCAGCTAGATGACACTCTCATTGTAAGAGACTGCCTGCAGCATTATGTAACTTGCATTATTATATACTGTTAATTCTGTAAAGTCCTGTTTTATTTATAATAAAACATGTTTTTAGGAGCAAGATTCAGAGACATATAGGATGAATGGATGACCATAGAGAAATTAAACTGCAATCTTCAAACTACAATATAGTAGATCTTCAACACCTCAAATTGTCTACGGACCGGAAAAATAGTTCAGTACCAGTGTTCCAGGCATGTACGGACATTCCAGGCATGTTCTGACCAGGGAAATAGTTTAGTACGTTGCAGTGATTGAGGCAAGTACACAGTAATACTAAAAACTTTGTTTAGCTAAGACCGAAGAAGAGTTTTTCAAAATTGCTTGTGGCATCAAATTAGTCCTTACTAGCATATGACTAATGTGTCCCGAACATTGTTTTCATCACAAAGGTCTCATAGTCCTATAATAATGCTGACAATAACATGCAAATCAATGTGTTGAATGTCTGAGTTAAAACATAGAACCAATATATGCTGAGTGTACATAATATTGTTGTAGGAACAATCATTCAGCAGTATAACCAGGAGTCTTTAATGGCACAATATGTACAATGGGTGGCACTATATGTACCAATTGTCTGGAAAATATTTGACCTTCCTAAAATAGTAGCTGGATTCTCCTGATCTAGGTCTGTTTTATAAATATTTAACGGTTCACATGCTATAGCCAGATCATGTCAGACAATATATTGCAACCTGTATGTATATTTATATATGCGCATCCTTGCTACTTAATATGTTCTATTTGGATATTTTATAGAAAAATGTCATTTTTCTAAAATGACCATATTTTTCCATTACAATGGAATACATTTTCCATAAAATATTTACGTTAAAATCTTAAAACAGGTACCAGAAAAACTTAAATCTTTCATCTATGCATACATGTGCTAGTTTTCTTTGTGATAGCAGAACATAAATATTTTATAAAGAGATACTGAAATTGTATACTTTCTTTTTGGACACCCTGTATGTCTATAAAACTGACTTTTATAGAACAAATCACATAGAAAATTCTGTTCAGAAATAGTGATATAAATTAATTGAGTACTAAATCGGATTGTAAATGAATAGACTACTTCAGGTATCTCAGGTTAAATATGAGTGTTTACAATAACCTGACAGCCTTAACTATAGAGATCTATAAGTGATGTCACATAAATAATACTTATATCTCTCAGCAGCTGTATGAGTGTTTTGAATAACCTGACAGCATAAGCTATAGAGATCTGTAAGAGATGTCACATAAAAAGCACATATATCTGATACAGCAGATGTAATTAAATTTGTCCAACTTGACTTTCAATATCAGTGTCTTAATACACCTGAATAAAAATACCGCGCAAAACTATGGTACATTCCTCTATATATTGATGCAGTTACCATATTTTTGCACCGAGACCTTTAGTATTAATTAAAGCATCGCCCGATTGTTCAGATTGTTCCGAAATATACAAAGAGCAAGAACAGCATGGTATACAATAACAATAATAACATTTGACATATTTATGATGCCTGATGACGTCATACATTTTTTATAGTAAACAACACACGACTTGTACAAAGTGACAATCTGACTTGATATAGATATAACTTAGATATAATTGAGCGATTAATTAACATATAATTATATGTGTCTATAATTAAAGAATCAAAATAAAATATTCAAATACCAATGTATACCAATTTGAACTTTTAAGGACCAGCCGTTCACGATAGATATAAACATCACAGAGCAAAATTATTATCACGTATGGCAAAAGACCTATCATTCATTCAAGCTGAACATTAGTTAAAATTACTATTTATTATACCTGATGAGCGCAAACATATTGAATAAACAAGTTCAATATCAATTTGGATGAAGCATTATTGAATCATTTATGCAGTGACTGATGGAGACTAGAGATACATGACTCATATGTTAAAATATAATTATACACATAATTCACATTTAGTTAATCAAGCATAACGCAACACAAATATTGCATCATATACTTTACTACTATCCGACCAACGATTTTTGACAGTTACGTCATTTCGTAAACAATCTATAAATAAGCAGGGTATATCCCCAAAAAGATCGGGGGTCATATTATATAGAAGTATGTCTATACCAATTCATAAATTTCAAGCAATGCATGGTTCTGTGGATGTATTTGTTGACCCTCACTCAGGCGATCTAAGTTCAAAGCTTGTGATAGCCATTAAACTATAACATTTTTTTCTTGTATTATAAACGAAAAATGTATACCATTGGATGATTTGATAAGATATTCATTTTGATAATAAAGTTTTTGCCCTATTCTTGTTAAATTTAACCCGTGGAATTCTTGTGATTGAAAACTCGTTCAGGATAGCTGTTGGTTTCTCTTAGTTCTTCAAAGACTCGATCCCTACTATAATTTAAAACTCGTTCTTCGCTGATAAATTAAGTCATTTTAAGTTGAGTGAAATGACCAAGGTGTTTTTTACTCAAGCAGCATTCAATTACACTTGTATGCGACTGCAAAAAAAAAACCAAATAAAAAATAAGCATAAAAAGTTCTGCTGAAAGGGTTCGAACTCGACACGTTTTAATAAGAAATCTACTTATACTGCACCGTTATCCTCTCGGCCACGATTTCATGCAGATTAAAGGTAAAGAATTATACTGATAATCCTCATTTTTGCAGACGATATACAAAGTAAACATTTGATTGTAAATACAACATGACGTCACTGTCAGGTATCCCTGGTCGGACTGTACATGATTTTAAATATTTATTCAATGAATAATTTATAAATTAAACAAAATATGGACAGATAATGCTACACATCACAAAAATAAAACAAAAGATGTTTGTTAAACATGTATACCTGCATGGCAGCCCAATAGTCTGAAATGGTTAAGGTCACAGTGACCTTGACCTTTGACCTCAAATCAATAGGATCCATCTAATGTTGCCGGCCAACCTCCATGTAAAGTTTGAAGATCCTAAACTAGCTAGGCAAAGCGTTTTTGAGTTATTGAACAGACACCATTTGGTCTACCAACTGACAGACCTACAGACAGAGGGACAGACCAACATGTGCGAAGCAATAAAATTACCCCCTCATCAAAGATGGGGGGGCATATAATAAGATATTAGACATATTAGAAAGTTAGAAGTGACTGTAACAGTGTGATATACAGTGCATTGAGTCAATCCAACCCTTGGGTCAGCATATTGAGATCCATTGAGTAAAGGGTTAAGTTGAATACGGAGATCACCCCTGATCAATATAAGGTCTACTTGTAAGTATGGATATACAAGATGTACAAATATTAATACACAATTTGAAACACTCTTGTGCCTATGAGACTCAGTGCTTAATGTGCTTGCCGTCTCATCTGGCGACCCGGGTTCAAATCTGCGTGGAGGTACATATATATGCCTGCCTTGTTTCAGTAGAAATAAAGCAAGCATTGAAGGCTATGCTCAGCATAATTATTATTATTAAAAAAAATTGAAACACTCATGAGTCTGCAATTATATAGCAATTGTAGCATAGTCATATTAGTAACTAAATTTCATTTCATATCAGTTCTCAGGTTCCAGGGATTTTTGTTAAAATACAAAACATCAATATTGTTGGCCGAGACATAGATAACTGGTGTGATGATATAATACATGGTGCTGTAATGTTAGAATTCACTAAGTAACGTCACACATGATCATTTTGTATCTGGGCTCCAAGGATTTTTTGTTAAAATACAATAACATCAATAATGTTGACATGGATTACTGCGTGATATGATATCATATATGGTGCTGTAATGTTAGAACGCACTACGGTAACATCACACAAACTTACCACACTATTACCACGTGGCTTAAGGTACTGAAATAGTAAACCATCCATATAGAGACATTGCATATTGTATATTATACAGTATATTATATAAACAATACGTATAGGTTATAGATCATATATTAGAATTATAAACAAATTAGTGCAAGCCTAGGGAGTGCCTGACTTTTGATTGGACAAAGAAGTAGGGTAAAACGTATAAATATATATAGATTTCAAGATAGGTCAAAAGCTAACTGACAAGCACAAATGGTAACTGCAAGCAGGTGAACACATACAATATTTTATTGGCTCAAATTGGTAAGAATTGGCTTGAATGTGCTTGCATTTATGTAGCATTGTACAATCCTATAAATAAATTTCATCTCCATTGGTATATAGCTGCTTGACTGCAACTGGAAATGATATTGAGTTTGACTCTTAGAGTAGAAGGAATATTCTTCATGATTATTGGCCAGATGGTCATGTTTGTCAAGCAGCTTGTAAAAGTGCAACACATCTGTTTATTATTGCACTCAAGTAACTTTTAATTAGTACTGGTTGATAATTCACTCCAGAAAAACTTATTCCCACAGAATATGTCACACAATGGTGGCTCATATTGTTAATTAACCTAATCGTCCGTTTGGTGCAACAAGGTTGTGTATCTCTATATAAGTATACATAGTGATATATAACCTTGTTGCACCAAAGGGATTCACAAAATACAACAATATAAGCTAAGCCTATGTGTCTAATAGGTAAACTATAAACATTAAATGACAAAAATATTTCTCAGGAATCAGCCTGCACCTCAAGCAACTTGATTAAATCTAAACTTAATTTTAACCCAATATCTATGACGCAAAATGTCTTCCCATTGACACTAATTCAATCATCTGCCAGCAACATATACCCCCTTTCCTCTGCTTAATCTAATTATGACAATTATGTATTCCCAAACCTTTTAGATTGGATAAATAAATCCTCTTTCTGATTCCTCAATGTATTAATTGGAATACTATGGAGGACACCTGACCTCTGAAACACCAGCATAACACAATAAAATACAACAACTTACGAATCTGTGATGCCAGTGCAACTGTTCTACAACTATACACCAAATTATAAACCTGATCTCTTTGGTATATGTATGAGAAAATGACTCTGACAATAAACTTAACCAACACACACACAGACGGACTGACACAGACAGTCACAAGCACACTATCCCATTTGGACAATATCAGGACTTTTTTTCTTCAAAAAGTCTTGCTAACTAGACACCAAATTATAAACCTGTCATGCCACAGGTTTCTCTGATCGAGTGCAAGTGGAATTCTGACACTAAAGATTGATAATCAGGCCTTTTGGACTCCTCAATGTCTTGTCTCAGATTCCAATCTTGCAATTTTCTCTAGGGTGACTGTTTTCAAAAACAAAACATAGAATCTTCAAGTAATTAATTGTGACCTAGTATGTCTTGGATGCAATGCCATATGATTGGGTTGTCTCTCAGTGCTGTCTATATAATAAGTTCTCACAAGTTCACAACAAAAATATTTTTCAATACAATTTCAGTTCCGCACAACAACAGCTCTGCCTAATTAGGAAAACAATTTTGGCAACAGCATGCAACTGAGTAGTCTGGCCACCCGACTAGATAATATATTTTATCAATCAAATAGCATAACATTTTTCAATTTTCGCTAGATTTTATTTTGGGCTTGATTATCTAGTCTGGTAAACTCTGTAAGCCTCTTGTAATCTGATATCCTAGCGCAACCGTTACACCATTAGCTTCCTGACCACAAGTATTTAACACTTCAACAAATTTCTCCTACAGAATGAGATAAGAATCAAATGACCATACGGTCAACACATGTGTGAGTCGTTATACAAGTTTCATGTTTTTATTCGTCAGGAAAAATAGAAACTCAGAGAAAGTACAGAAAACTATTTCTTCACCATTTATATTTTTTACAATAGATTATTACAACTTTATTTTACACCATATGCTTATTCTATGGCCCAAATCTTTTTGTCAAAACATCTTAACTAATAAATTTGAATTATATAATACCATTTTTATTTATTGGTACACATACGTACCAATATTTCTGATGTAAAATTACCAAATAAAATATATAAATATGAACGACATATAAAAATCATTTTATAGGAAAAACACTTATTTTAAATTCTCATTATTATATCTGTTCCACGGACTGTTTTAAAAATTATTTAAACAGTTGTCAGTAATCATGCATTGTACAAAATGATTAATATTTATTGATACTTTTATGTTTATAACCTACAACCCCTGTGTACAAATTCATGCGAATACGTTTTCTGTAGCATCGGGAATCCATTTCATTGTATATCTTACCAAGTCTATGATGAGCTAAAAAGGAGTAAAAAGCCACCCGACCAGATAATATACAACACTCACTACTAAGCAAAGTTTCTTTCTCTTATCTTGTAACATCTAGAAATTCCCTAGAAATTGAGGGTTTATCACAGCTGGGCATAATGTTTAAAGTACTGGTCAAGAACCATAAATATTCTAGGCTGACCAACTCACATAACAAGATCATTATCAGCTGTAATTGTTTGACCTTAGGATAAGTTCAATCGCCACAATATAGGCGATATTGAAACACCAAGTTGAACAGACCCTATGTTTGAGGGTGCAAAGGGAAATAATTTCATGAAAAAAGAGTAGATTGAGGAGTTGTCTATCTAAACATATGGTATGTTAGACAGACTAGCAACTGAGATCTACAAACAAGAATATGTTTTGTTTAATTTTTTATAAAGATCTACCATGATGTGCTGCGACTGTCACCCAACATTACTTCATATGTCTTTGATTTCAGGACTAAATGTCTCACTTCAAACTCAGAAGGTGATAAGGTGGAGGAATGGTAACAAGTGATTAGAACCGACACGAAACAGGAGGTGAACAGTATTGGTAAATTACGTGTGTCACAGATTCCGTACATTGTCATCATTACATGGTCTAATTTGATTTTGTGGTGCGTTCGACAACAATGTTCTCAACACAAAACAACATGTGTCAGCTAATGCCAATAGTCCCTCTAAAAGACGTTGTCTTACTTTTTTCCCACTATCTTCTTTCTTCAGCGTATGATTTAATAATGTCAGCCAAGAAATCAGTTTTATAGCCTAGCTTCCATTATGTACACCCAGCATATTGACAGGAAATCATCCTGAATGTAATTCCATTTCATTGTTCAACACCAACCTATTAAGTTTTCACCACATTCAAGCTGTGTCTCTTATCTTTCACAGAAATAATCTCAAGAATTTCAGTTTGCTTTAATAGAAGTGCTGTAATTTATAATGCAAAAAGCAAACAAAACCATGGCATAATAAATGTTATAAATAACAATTTCTTTTCTAAGACGCAGTTGAAAATCTCAGTTAATGCCAATATATCGTGGTACTCCACAGTGTGCTGATTACAAACTGTCGTCATTGACTTTTAGAACATAATTATGCTTCATAATATAAAAAAGGAATGAGTTGAGGTGATTATGAAGAAAACCGTTACAGGAGTCAGTTGTTGATCTGAAAGGGCCACTTTATGTGCAGACCTTTTGATGATTTTCTCTCCACTAAACATCAACTAGATTCAAAGGCTACAGAAGTGTTGTTTCTCCGAAAAGACCACTTGCACAGACCTTTAGAATATTACTTTCAATTACTTGGGGACAGGGAAATGCTACAGGTAGAGTGTTGTTGCTCAGAAAAGACAACTTGCATGCATCTTTAGAATACGTTTCACAATACCAATTTCATGAACAGTAATTATGATGCTAAATTAAAATATTAGAAGAGCATTGTTGCTCAGAAAGGACCACTTGCACAGACCTTTGGAATATGCTTCCCAATACAAATTGAAAGTACAATGGTAATTCTAAATTAAAAGACTGTATGTATATAGAAGTATGGTTGCTAAGAAAGCATTGCATGAGCTTGTTGAAATTTAGCAGCAGATTAGATGATTATTGCTACAAGATTCCTCAACTTTTGTCCAGTAGACATAAGACAGACATACACAATGATTTCAGGACCTTTAGCAAACTTTGAATAGTATATATTATTTGTGAACTTATTCTTTCGGAGTGTCATTGACTGCAAGTCACCTCTATGTTTTTAGTTTGTATACACCAAGAAACAGATGGATACAGCTGCTTAGTAAATAAATGTGTTTACACTGTTTTTGCGTTAAGTATTAATCCTATTATTATTACCCAGTACCTCACCTCATTAATGAGGTGTTATGATTTGTCACGTTCTCACCCTTACATGTAAAACATTTATCTATGGCCATAAGGTATGATATAAATTTCAACTAATCAACATAAATGTCAACCTTTGAAACTTAAAAGCTTATTTATGGTAAGTGTGACTGTTGGTGTCATTATATACTTACTTTGCTCAGATGACATTTTTAATCCAGAATGATATAGTTACAGATTAGTCATTTTGTTTTTAGATTTTCTGATTTAATACATCAAGAATGTATACACTCAAACCTGCCGAGCATGCAGAAAGTCATAGCCTTTATTTGCCGTTCAGCTAAATTCCTGCTGAAACGTAGCAAGCATATGAGCGCCTCCAATTGGGATTTGAACCAGAGTTGCCGGATTAGCTGGCAAGTGACTAAGACCACTGAGCCAAGGATACACATAAATAGACATAATTTTTTGTAATTGTTGCCTCCTTATTGGATACAAGAGAACATGAAGAAATGTTTATTTATTGACTAACATATAAACTAATATTTCTGTGTAAACATGATGTTTATTGCAATGAAATGAGATGTACAACAAACAAGACATCAAAATCCAATTAAAACATATGTCACACACAATTATATTATTCATACCATTATGTTAAGATATTAAATAATAAATGAAAATTTAGACTCACTGAGATAGTGGTAGAAATTAAGAAATGCATTGCATTTGTTAGCTGGTTTGTTTGTTATTTACAGTTATACATGTATAGGAGTGTACTCAATTGTTTTTTGACCTTTCAAAAGATTGCCAAATGACCTCTGACTTGGAGGGACCATGACCAATGTATGCATAACAAAACAGTACTATTTAGACAGACAGACATACATTTTAACATTACTTTATCATTAGTACACTTATTAGTTGGTGGCCATTATATACATGAATATGATGAATAAAGTTAACAATAATAGAAATGGCAACTAAAACCCATTTACACACATATGTGAATGTCAGTACTAATAATATTTGTTCTTGACACAAAACTAATGTAAGTCCAATAATGGTATAAAAATTACAAGGGTCACACACCAAACCACATGTAATGTTGACATTCCCACAAGTCATAGAGCAAACAATATTGATCTAGAGTAACAAAATGATCAATAACATTTTCAAATAATGTAAACCAATTTACTTTCGCGAATACTAACTTTCGGGTTTTGCCAATCGTCGGCATAGTCGCGGCTACTAATTTTCGCAATTTTAAGTCTCCCACAATGTCCAAATAAATGTTTTGAACCATTTACAGCTACTTAATTTCGTGAACTTCTACCACTTCCGAACTCTTCTAAATGAAATCCTGTGAAGTAATTTTTTGGTTTACAGTAATGTCAGTTGATTGATTGATTGCGCAACATCCTGACAAACATGTATACAAATTTATGTAATAATGTTTCAGACCATCCATTTTAATGAGTTGCAGAAATTGACAGCATTTCATAGAAACAGTATCAGTAGATGCCATGAACAAAGAATACACAAGAGCATTAAAAAGGCAGCAAATCAGTAGTCACCAATTAAATACTTAATTTGATCAGCTTATGGTGGGAATGTTAAAATTATGTAGCAAGCTGGCATGTATTAATAGACAACATAAAATTCAAGACATCTTTGAATATCTGATTTACCTACAAACTTCAAAATTACTTCTAGTACCTTGTGTTTCAGCAAAGACATGGAAGGTTATAATGTATAATGTTTCTCAGTTATAATCTAAATCTTAAACATGACTCATCTACAGCAGCCTAGCAAAGAATTACCAGAAACAAAATGGAACTGAACAGAAAGGAAAGAATAGAACAAAGTTGTGCAAAATTGAACATAAAGGAATTGTCAGGTACATAAACATACAGAATTAGGAGCAGAAAAGAACAAACATGTACAGAAAGGAACCGGATATTACCAGGAAGGAACAAGAAAGGAACAGAATATTACCAGAAAGGAACAGAATGAAACATAAATGTATGTGATGGTACAGAAAGGAGCGAAAAGGAACCCACTTGCACAGAAATGAACCAAAAGTAACAGAATGGAGCAGACAAGTACATTTCAGTACAGAAAAGCAACAGAAACTTACAGAAAGAAACAGAACTATAAAGCTAATGGGTATAGTCAGCTGCATGTGAAGTCAACAAGACAAACACTCAACTTGTTATAATATCAGTCATTCATACAATGATGACATCTGTGTATGACAGGGATGTAATGTCTAGATGTATGATGATATCATATTCAGGTGTCCAACAACAATAACAACAACAACAACAACAACAACAGCATCGGACACTGTATGATGCCAGCTATTGGAAGCTACATGAGACACGTTGAGTGTAGGATTGTAACAGAGTACATTTAAAACTTCAAAATTTCTTTAGCTTGTCAAACTTTGCGCTACAATCAAATGTCAAGGCTATCTTGAAAATGGTCCTTCAAACCAAAATCTTTATGGTCAAAATGAGGCATTCAAGGGTCAAAACCCCTACTCCTGAGTCAAATGGAACCCCTGAGGACTCTCAGAAACCAAGTCAATACTACCCCCCCCCCCCAACTTTCAAAAACATTTTGTTTTCCGAGAACATGCACAAATGCCAAATTTCGCCTGATGCCCTGATATGACTTCCTCTGCACCAACTTTTTCCCAATTAAGATGGCTATAACTACTATAATATAGGTATATGTTCAGTCTACCCTCTGACCTGAATCAGAGACCTTTGATTAACATCTGTCTGATTTGTTCTGAATTATTCTGCAAAATTATATTTCTGTACCCACCTGGGAATTGATTAATGTGCAATCATGTTGGAGCTCACAGTTCAGTCTGACAAATTATGACTGAATCAAAATTTGTGTTGATAGCTTTAAAGCATTCATATGAATTATTTACACAAATGCAACTTCCCTTCAGGCAATTCAAACTCAATTAATGAAAAAAACACAAATGTTGCTACGTATTACATAACACGTAGATATAATCACCATATGGGACAAAAACTGTTGTTTCAAGTTGATTATCTTTTAAATGTTAAAATAATGAAAAATCTTCTTCATTTTTCTAAACTTTAATAAATCGAACAAATACATGTCTTTTTTAAATAACGAGAAGACCACTTAATTGGAAGTAAATTTCAGGTTAATGTTTTATATGAATTAATTGATAGGCTATCATCCATTTAGGAGGTGATAGATTTGTAGATATTTCCTGGGTTTTCAATTTAAATCAATTAAATAATCTTTCCCTTTATTAAAATTATTATTATTTCAAACAACTTTTAATTTTTTCAAACAACTAAAACAAGTTTGAATTTATGAATGGACAGTAGATATATTTATAACAAGAAGCAGTCACTGACAGCCATATCCCCCGCCGAAGGAAAAATTTAAGGTAAACGACAAATATTATCACGAAAGCTTCATAAAGATGATTACTACAGTTGAATTGTTGTTGTTGCCAACAGGAATAATGTCAAAACAACCGAATATCATAACACATAAAAAATGAATGAAACAAAGTTTCATCAAAATTCCTTAAGAAATGTAGGAGCAGTTGCACACAGAAGTTAATAAATATGTAAAAAATCAACAAAGGGCCATAATTCTTTCAAAAATGGCCGAAATGAAAAACCCTGACCATATCCGCTAGTGCACCTCATAACTGTACTTCTGTAAAAGTTTTGACAAAATTCCATGAGAAATATGTAAAAAATTAACAAAGGGCAGTTACTCTGTCAAAATGGTCGAATAAAAAAATCCTGACAATGTGTGCTGGGGGACATCATAGCAGTTATTCTGTGATAGTTTTGTCGAATTCCCTTAAGAAATGTAGGAGGAGTTGCACACAGAGAAGACTTAATATGTAAAAAACAACAAAGGGCAATAACTCTGTCAAAAGTGGTCAAATAAAAAAATCCTGACAATATGTGCTGGGGGACATCATAACAGTTATTCTGTGAAAGTTAAGTCAAATTCCCTTAAGAAATGTAGGAGGAGTTGCACACAGAAGAATTTATATGTAAAAAACAACAAAGGGCAATAACTCTGTCAAAAATGGTCGATTACAAAAATCCTGACAATATGCGCTGGGGGACATCATAACAGTTATTCTGTGAAAGTTTCATCGAATTCCCTTAAGAAATGTAGGAGGAGTTGCACACAGAAGTTCGGACGGACTGACGGACGGACGGACTGACGGACGGACGGAATGACGCCTCCCATTACCATATCCCCTTCGCCTTCGGCGGGGGATAATTATTTGTGGGAAAGGGGACGAGAATGTAGGAATTTTATTATGCTGGCCTACAATGCAGTAGTATCATGCATCATTGGGCAGCAAAGATTTGACAGAAAACCCATTAATGATGAAATTAAATTTCACAAAAAACTTAACATAGAAACAAACAGAGGTTTATTCTGTTTAAAACATGGGGGTTAAACACCTTCCAGACAGGGTCCCTTTGTTATAACACCATTACAATTTTAATTCTCATACCAGCAGGATAAGGGGTCTGGAACAACAAAGAAAGGGAGCCGAATTGGATTTTATATTGATTTTTAAATGAAACCCTTCTTTGTTAGGCCTTAACCGTATTGAAAAAATATTTATATCAAGTTATGTAAATAAGTCAAATACATGATTATTTTCTAATCAATTAACAATGAAAACTCACACCCAATGAACTATGTTACAGCAGGTACATTTATATTGACAGCTCTTTCATCAATAGGCCTACAACAGGACAAGGTGACCTAAAGTGTTAAATTTATCACATAAAGTTTTAATACTTACTGAATAGAAAAGCCTGAGGTTTATCAAATATTCCCTACTTTATATCAATTAATCCACACTGACCACTACACTATCAATCAAAGAAGTTGACCATGTGGCCCAGGGTAAACAAATATTTATTATGTACAAGTCAGATAGGAGCCACATATACTATAGGCAGATTCAGAAGATACACGCCACTGAACACCATCATTGAACATGGGAGCTTGACTGTAACATTTTAATATTGTGATTATATTTGTCACTACAAGGTAGCTGGCTATCTATAAAAGAGAAAATGTTATAAAACGTTATATTATGATGTATTAAAGGTTGCAGAACATTAAATCATATTCAATAATGCAAGGTCACAGAACACTAAATCATATTATATAAAGTAAGGTCACAGAGTACTAAAATCAGATTTTATTATGTAAGGTTACAGAACACTAAATTATACCATATTATGTATTATAATATACCTTGGGGACTATTAATCTGTCTAGAAGTTGATGGAGTGTAATTTTAAGCTGCAAGCTGTGCAGTATGATACTTTATCACATGACTTTCCTTGTATCCAGGTTAGTTTAGCCAGTATGTATAAAGTTATACGTACCACGTGTAGTATAAGATATTGATTTTTTTCCCAATAAATCAATGCGTATTTAGTGTTTTAATGTCATATGATAAAAAGAATATATCACTTGTTGTCAATTGATATATTTATGTTAAACTCGTTCAGGAAATAGTATTAAGCTCGCCAGAGGCTCGCTTTTATAAAATTTCCAATACTCGTTTAATATAAATTTATATCAATCGACAACTCGTGATAGATCCTCTATATACGGTGAAATATTGAATATGACATGAGCAATAGAAAATATTTACTTCTTTAATTCTCTATTTTCTTGAATGTCTATCAAAGGAGAATCTTTAGTATAGATCAAAAACCTGTATTGAGCTGTGACTGCGTTGTAATTAATATACAACTCTATAAACTGAAATTTATGACTCAAGTAGTCAGATTCTATCTATAGCTGCTGATTTCTTAGCGGCCTGCAACATTTCTGTCTGCATCAGGGTACCACTAACCATGATGCAGCATCATGGTATAATAAACAATTAGGAGACAGAATGTTTGTAACCTCAGATGAGACAATCTGAGCACCGTAAGACGTAAGCACAGCTGGACTATTAGGCTTCTTCAGAAACTGATTTTTCATTAAAACATTTATTTTATATTAAGTTTTTTTTTCATAAAAGTAACCCCTACCCAACATGAGCCCTACTTTCATTCTCAATCAGCATCGCCAAACAAGCCAAGGTACCAATGGAAAGTTTCATTTCTGCATGAAATTCAGAAAATGATTTCCTAATTTTATTAAAAGAGATCTCAATCTATTACAGAAGATGATTTTGAAAGACTCTTGACTTGAATCTACATGCCTCACTTTCAAAAGGCATTTTCACACAAGCTTAACTCCACGTACACCATCTTTACTGAACCTAACAGTACTAGGCTAATTACATGATAAAACTTACATAATGATGGAACACACTTACTGAACCTAACTGTGAATGATCCATGATCATGTGTTCGATCAAGCAGAACATGATAAATAAACTCTCCACCTGTGATAGAAGGAGGAGTGATCTCCCTTGGATATAACCATTGATCTTTATCAGACATATTTTATCAGGTGAAAGGGTTATCATGGGTTATCTAATAAATGATCTAACAATGAGGTAATATTGTTTCAGGCTTACACTGCATGGTGTTCTATTGGACACTACAAATAAAATCAATAATAGAATTTGATGAACTTGTAAAATGTAAAAGTTTATATAAGTGCAGTTAGTGCAACATAATTTGTTCAATACTTTGAAAAATTGTTTGTTTTTGTCAGTATTTCTGTTCTTACGTAAACTATAATAATATATCAATTAATGCAAAATCATTTTTAATATTATCCAATAGGACAGATAAACATTATGGTTACAGGTTTAGCCTACATTTGTTTAAGGCCAGGTAAATAAATGACATGATATAGCCCAACAAGATTACACTGAGACTCCTTGCATAATTCGTAAAAGTCCGTAGATAACGGTATATATAGTAATTTAACATACAAATCTAATGCAACTGAGCATGGCCGGACAAGCTTTACGGACTTTGATGAGTGTCAGTTAAATCTTGTCAAGCTATAATGGTCTCACTGAGTGAAATCTGATCAACTTTTTGTTCATGATCTTAGTTTCATCTAAATTCATTAGATATCTTAACTTTTTTTAAACTATTCTAAATGTAAAAAAAATAATATAAATAAACCAAAAAAATTGAAGAAAACCATAAACAAGCATGCAATCAATGTAAAAGCAAAAAACTTATGCATGTTTAAGCACTCTTCCATCATGAAACAACATCTGGTTGTTTGTACAGGAAAACAGATTGTTACATTCTGTTGTCAGTGAAACATTGATCTAAAACAAAGTCTGGCTTAATTATCCTCTCTTTATTAAAATGCATTGTTTAAATGAGCAAAAATGGATGCATGGTATAATTATTTAGATCTTAAATTACAGCACTTATCATTAATGATGCAAATTCAACAACAACACGCACACACATTGTTTTTATTGTATTAATTTTTTTTTAAGTACTTATCATTAGCATTTTACTGCAAAATTAGAGAGCCTGTAAACTCTTAATATTATTTTAATTTGGACTGGAATTACCGGAAGAACACAAATTACCTGTATAATCTGAAACATAACAGAGAAAGCACCCAGTTAAGTAAGTAAGAATCCTGATATAGCTGCTTAATTTCATGTCTTGGCTGTTTTCATATCAGTACAAAACAGGCTTAACACTCAGAAGGAACTGTGAAATGTTATGTTCCATGAGTTCAGCTGATATAGCAATATGAAAACGGTACAAAAACGTCCGACGGAACTGAGAAACAGTACGCAGTAACAATCGAATAACTTGTCTTGAAATTTAGAATCAAACTTCCCTTTATCATAGGCAATGACACAAGTGCCTGCTTTAACTGTCTAATGCATATATAACCCTATAATCCCCAACTATATAGCATGAGTTATCAACACTGCAGCCATTGTCAGGGGGGAAACTGTAGGTTTTAAAGTGTCAATTACATTTAACAAGGATGTCTATGAAAACGCACTTAAAGTTTTCTTTGACATGTCAATAGTTGCTGTTTGGTTGCAATCAAGTCTGAGGCAGTTGTTAGTGGAGGATTATCATTTTTCCCAGACTGAACGGCCAATAAAATCTGAATTTGAGGGAGCATGTTTGAAGTAATTCTTTGGTAATCGGTTCCAGGGGTGGTATTCAATATTGATCTTATTTAATTGACAAAGAATAAGGATAACCAATCATAAAGCCTGTTACTGACCAATGATTTAATATGGTATGATCTCACTGGTAGTCCTTATTCATCAAGTCGAGTAAGATCAATGTTGAACACCAAGTTGTATCAGGACATCTCATTCCTAACTTAAGTTACCCAGCGGAAATGAAAAGTGGATGCCCAATCCAATAAACCCAGCTAGCACCAGTGACTGGGACAATATCCAAGAAGCATTATTTGAAACAATTATTATATGTTTTTGGTGAAACAGGTCTGTAGCAAGTTCACCCAAATGCAACATTACAGAGAAGCAAGCATATCAAGTTATGATTATTTATTGTATTTCATTACAATTTGCATTGATTACAACAATATTCCATATGAATGCAGACATTAACAATTTCTCTTTGCCAGAAATCTCAAAAATGATCAATTTATACAGAATTTTGTGGCCATATTATGGCCTGTAACTGCATCATGCCTTGTGTTTCGGCATTTTATCTGTGTAACTCTATATACAGAATGCTTTTAGTACAGGCATGTAATGTGTCTCCTCTAGACCATGGCTAATGGTTTATTGAAACTGAACCAGTGAACATTACAATATCAAACAGTTTGTGAAGCTAAAAAATGCCCAACAATAAACACGGTATGACAATCTTTTATAACAGAGCCTGTAATGACACCATCACTAAACTATGGAGGTCACAAGACCAGGATCAAACTTGCCAAGCTAGTTAAATCCAAAATAGGAGTGATAAAGATAAACATGTCAAAAGATGCTCTTAAATGTGATTTAAAAGGGATTTAGATGCATGAACAAGGAATATATTAATTCTAGTGGTTATAACTACAGGGCAGAAGATCATAAAATGAATCAATTGTACCTCAAAATTGTTCAAAGTTAGGTGAACTTTGAAAACTGGAAATTAACCACGAAAATAGGAGTAGCTCCACTTTAATAGGAGCACTTGGCAGGTATGCCAGGATTGCCAATGGTTACAGGAATCAGTTGATGCAAAGATATAAAAAATACTTTAATAGGCTTAATTTACGGACTATAGTAAATTTAACATAATTTAAACAATTGTTTACCCTTAAATCGAAGAGACTGGATGAGCGGTTGTAACGCATCAATCTTTGACCATTCGACATTATGTACAGTTATCCTCAAGTTGAAATAATTCCAAGATAGATGAATAAGATTTGATATTAATTAGCACTCTAACAAGTATTTTTTTTAAATCACAAATTAAAAACAGGCCTATTAAATATTGCACACAAACAAATGCATGAAGCATAGACAGACATACAAACATAAATGACAATGTGGAAAAATTGTACAAAAGCCTGATAATATCACACGACTTTGAGCTTTGATTATTTTTTCTTCAAAACATTGCAGTTAAAATCTGGCAGATTTATAATACTATTTACAGATTACTGAAATAAATAAATATAAGTAGTTTGTGATAGAGATGGATATAATAAACAATAAATCTAATATGTCAGATTATTATATATTTAGTAGTACCAAAATAACTTGTTGTCAACTCCTTAAAAATATTATTATTAACTTATCTATTCAATGTTTATCTTAAAGGGACTAAACTTATTTTTCTTCTAGATGAATAAGTCCAGATTCTTATATAAATGTATTAGGTCGGTCAAGCCAAAAAAAATGTAATTTTAAGAGAGCTTTTTGATAAATTTTGCAATTTACCAACAGGAGTTCAGTCCCTTTAATTCAACGAATTTCAAAAGGGACCAAACTTTTTACAAATGGATACTTACAGTGACCAAGTTCCATAAGCATTAAAATGGCAAAAAATGAAAATTGTGACCCTTGGTGTGTTCACTTCACTAATTTTGTGTCAATGGTCTAAAAAGTATCACGAAATATCTTGTAACACATACTTAATGTCTGAAATTTTTAACCCACAAACTTTCAGCCCGCTGAAATAACCACTTGTGCGATATAAATAGACAACCAGTATAATTTGAAATTTATTACACCTGCATTATAATACCATAATATGGTTACCTATAAATAAAGGTAAAATGCAGAACATGTGCAGGTAATTAAAATTCTTGTTGAAAATAAATCAAGCCCAATGGACCGTTTTGTTTTATAAAACAATGATACTGCAGATTTAAATGCTTGTTCAAAATATAAACGTCAACTAAAAGTATGATTTTGAATCTCGATGGAATTTTATAACAGCAATTAATAACTGAACCAAACGAATTCCAAGGACATAAGGAAAATTGCGTATAGTGAAAACTTATGCTCCAGTGGTAGCCTTGTCCATAATAAATAGCTAAGTCATTCAACTTGAAAGTTTTGTAACGAACGAACAGACAGGCGGATCACAATATGCCTCTGAATCAGTAAATGCCGGGGCATGTAACTAGAGAATGATTTTTGTTAATGCATCAATACACCAACCAATAACCTGCTTCTATTACCCTTGAAATAAAGACCTAGCGGAGCACTATGCTAACCTAAATCATGAATCAATCGTATCAAGTACCATCAAATTCCATCAAATCATATCATAATTTTCTCTCCTCCATTAGCATTCTGTGATAATGGGCGGCCACTTACAGACAACAACCCTATCCTGTGCAACAAGCTTTTAACAAGTCGGCACTTTTATATGACTTCAATGCGAAGAGTTATTATGACATTATCAGAATGTTGGTTTAGATTCTTTAAGGACTTCACTGCTTTAAGTGAAATGTGAATATTATAAACAAAGCCATAATAGTCGAGATTTCAGAGACTGTTGCACTCAGATCAGATGATTTACAAAATCATTATTGGCCAGCCATGGTGCACTTTGCCCCTTTGCCACAAAACATCAATCATATCTTTTGTACCTTTGCCTTTACTGACTTCACACAAACTGGTCAACTAGTCCATGACATCACTTTGTAAGCTTGTTGCTTAATCAAGGGCCTTAACCCCAGGTATGATCGAGTGGAAGGCTTTAAGACTTTCATGCAAATGAAGTTTTCGTGACTCAAGGAGCACACCTGTATGCACCAACCTTGCAATACAGAATTTGCAATATGCCGAATTTATGCATTCTATTTTGAAGGAAAACATGCAATGCAACTGATAATAATGGTGCGATATGCGAATGTTCTAATAGAAATTGAGTACATACTCCTACATTATATAGCTCACATGTGCCGAAAATGTATGGTAAAGTGCTAAAAACAGATGCAATTTAATCCATGTTTGAAAATAACATGACATAACAGAACCCTACAAATTGGCAACATCTGATACTTAAAGCATAATAACTTATTAATGTTCTAATACACGGATCAATGATTTAGGTTACAGAAAATCTGCAGGAAATTGGCATTATGGTGCCAAGAAATTATCACCTGTAAAAACATAGGCAAAAAACACCACAAATTGAATCAGAATGAAAGCTTCTCTCTCACCAACAGAAAATAAACCACACTTTTCATGAGGAATTTTTACACAGAATTCTAAATATAGAAATCAACTGCATTAATTTTTAGAGGGATTTATACACAGGTAACTGTATCATTGAAAACTTTTTTTTGGAAATTTATATTTTTCTTGCATATAGAAAAATATAAATTTTCAAAAACATTTTTTTTTTCAACGATACAGTTACCTATGGATTTATACACAGAATTCTAAATATACAGTTAAAATATTACCCTATATTCAGAGACTGTAATAAACCAACTTCTAGATGAATAGAACCAGACTTACCTGAAAATAGAGGAAAATAAACATTTAGAATTTGAACATCATTTGATAGTACATAAAACATTTAGCATCACTATTACCTGCAGCTGAATTTCTAACATCACACTTCAAATAAGTTGGAATATAAATACATTCAATACATACAGATACAGCTATAAAGAGAAACATCCTAAACAGAAACAGTGCCACACTCAACCTGCAAGTGCATTTAGGTTGTAAGTCAAGAGTTTTGACATAATTATCATACATTATGCTTCAGTCAGTTGCATCCACGCCCCCCCCCATATGGGCCGGGATTTTTTATTTTTACCCGCACTCCACGGCCCTGCCAGGGACAGCTGATGGTAAAATCTCTGGTATTTCCCCAACCCCCTGACAACCAAATATTGTCCGGGGGTATCGGTTTTGAGAAAAAATTCTCCAGCAGTACGGGGGGAAGCTCGAAGGTAAAACACGGACGTTTCCCTGGCTGTCTCGGGGATGGGGGCAGTGGATGCAACTGACAAGTGCTTTAGTTAGACATCAAGGGTACACAGAATACACCCAAATCATTTTTTACAGAATGTATTAAAATAATACCAACATATAACAAACAGACCGACAAATTTACTGAGACTAAGCTCACACAAATAGTGAACAAAAATTATAACACACACAGAGAGTACTAAATTACATCACAACTTTAAGCTAATATATAGTATGATGTATCACCTCCGAGCAGTGAAACTTTGCTTTGACAAATCACAGAACATTTGTCACATGGAGACATCTTTGTAGCCACTAGCAAACTTTTAAATAGATCTATCATACTATTATAGTGTTTTAGCTATTAATCCCGGAAGGCAATATCTTATGTTCCAAGAAAATGGCTCTTCAGTCTCAAAATTTAAAGAAAGCAAATTTCAAACTTAAGAGCTCAGATGCACTTACATTGTCTCATTAACAGAGTTTCAAGTTCAATTTATAGGCCAGCTGGGTTTGCCATTGGGAAGTTAACGCTTTGCTTGGAAACAGAAAATAAAATGTTTTTGTAATATCATAAAGTATAATTAAGTACCGATCAAAATTCCATGTATAAGCAAAGTTATTCAGATAGAAGTCTTTTATGGGACTGACTTTCCCTGGCGAATATAAAATTCCATTTTCCCAAAACAAGTTGTAACAATGTAATATACAGAGTTATAAACGATATTAAATTGTAACAAATGCTGCATGAAGTATAGTCATATAACAAATTCATGAAAGAGTTAATCATAAACAACATTTATAGTAACCACCTTGCGGTTGAATACAGCCATTTTGATCAAAGAAGCACAGCTCAGGCAAAATGTTGCTATGGTAACCGTCATGGAAATTCTTGTCATCATCATTTCAAAAGCACTTTGGTCTTTAATTAGTTTCTTCTATATGAAAAGGTGACCAAATCAGATCAGTATTTGATCGAAGCTTTAAGCAGGAGTTAAAACTTCACATAATAGAAAATTGATACATAGCAACAGTTCAAGTAATGCTTTTTAATGTAGTTATTTCAGAATTAAGCATCAAAGAGGTGTTCCAACATTGAATGTTATTACCATTTTGGTACAGCTGCAGTTATGAATTGATTGCAGCAGCATTTCAATTTTTGACAAAGAAGTGGTTCAGCATGAAATTGGACAGTTTCAGACTAGCACTAAACATTTGATTACAAAATTCTCATTCCATAGTACATTTCATGAAGAGCATGATATTCATGAACTGTTCATAAATATCAAGTTTGCATGACCTCATGAATGTTCCATACATTTTTACTTTATGAAGTCTTCATGAAACATGTTTTACCAAGTTTTCATGAATAAGACTCATTTGCTGTTCATGTGTTTTTCATGAAGTCTTCATGAATCATTTGAATACTTCATGGGTACTTCATGAAGTATTCTTAAACATTTTGCAAGGGCAATTATGTAACTTAAAACAGCCAATTAAAACTGGGGAATGGGATGTACTATTTAACCATTCAGATCATCTCTCATTAACCTGTTATAAATTATAAAGATGAAGAAAGTCCAATAAAAAATTTTAAACAAAGAGAGAGTTTATTCAAGGCTACATGGATGTGGCACAAACAATAGATTAAGAAAGAACACAGGCTCCATGTTCAGCTATTGTTTGCAGGGGATACTCTTATAATCTTAAGGAAATCTTCCCATTAAATAATAAAATCTAATTTTACCCCTTAATCAATAAAGTGAAATGAGTGATCAACTGATGTACTCAATGAGTCAACTAATCAGAGAGCAGAACAATTAATGGGTAGACCAATCAGAGAGCAGAACAATCAATGGGTAGACCAATCAGAGAGCAGAACAATCAATGGGTAGACCAATCAGTGAGCAGAACAATCAATGGATTGACCAATCAGTGAGCAGAACAATCAATGGGTTGACAAATTAGAGAGCAGACCAATCAATGGGTTGACCAATTAGAGAGCAGACCAATCAATGGGTTGACCAATTAGAGAGAAGAGCAATCAATGTATTGACCAATTAGAGAGCAGACCAATCAATGGGTTGACCAATTTCAGAGAGTAGAACAATCAATGGGTTGACAAATTAGAGAGCAGACCAATCAATGGGTTGACCAATTAGAGAGCAGACCAATCAATGGGTTGACCAATTAGAGAGCAGACCAATCAATGGGTTGTTCAATTAGAGAGCAGACCAACCAATGGATTGACCAATCAGAGAGCAGACCAATCAATGGGTTGACCAATCATAGTAGAACATAATTGTTGATGGGTTGTTCAATTACAGAGAAGGCCTCAATGGATTGTTCAATTAGAGAGCAGACTAATCAATGGCTTGACCAATCAGAGAGCAGACCAATCAATCGATTGACCAATTAGAGAGAAGAGCAATCAATGGGTTGACCAATTAGAGAGCAGAACAATCAATGGGTTGACCAATTAGAGAGCAGACCAATCAATGGGTTGACCAATTATAGAGCAGACCAATCCATGGGTTGACCAATTAGAAAGCAGACTAATCAATGGGTTGACCAATTAGAAAGCAGATCAATCAATTGATTGCCAATTAGAAAACAGACCAATCAGAGAGCAGACCAATCAATGGATTGACCAATTAGAGAGCAGAGTTGACAATCATAGCGAATTTTCAAACTAAAACATGTGTAGTCTAGATTTTTCTACCAGACAGTTCTGAGACACATTCATGAGTTCTTGTTAGATTCAAATGGTCATTAATCAGAATAATAGTCTACTGCTATAGTACATTCATTAAAGATAATGCTGTTCTTAGTGACTGTCAGGTAAAAATGATGTCATTAACTTGTGCTATAGGAATTTCCGCAAAGAGCATCTTAAAGCCCAACATTACAAGAAAGCATTGATCATTAAATGTACCCCCTGTCAAGTATAAGCAAACTTCCTGACATGTTTAGCACTGTAACCTTTACAGTACAGAACACTTGCATATCGATATTTTAAATATATTATAGTACATTGACAAGTAGATTATGTTCAAACAGTAGATCATTCCTTTGGTGCATTAAGGTTGCACCTCACTTACAGTCTATGTACTACATAAGATATAACCTAACTGATGGGCCAAAAGACAAACTATTGACCACCATCAATTGAAGTATGTGATCAGTACGGTGTTATTGATGTTATTATAGCGTTTTCACCATCGTGCCATCGTATTTTCATCATTGTACCATCGTATTTTCACCATCGTACCATCGTATCATCGTATTTTCACCATCGTAACATCGTGCATCGCGGTTCAGGGAGACACAAAAAAATATGTTTGTCCAAACGGAACACCGTAGATCAGCAAAAATACTTTCACTGTACTAGTAAAAGGGAGGCAAGTTGCACAATTCAGCCCAACATGATGAGTGTGAGCAGTGTCAGGTATGGCAATGCATACTACTATAGTAGTAGTAACTACATTAGTTTAACTTAAATTACCTCCCTTAACAGAAATTCTCGCACTATAAATCCTGAACTCCCTTAAAGAGGAACTTTTCTTTATTAGAATTTTCCCTCAGATATAAATGAGGGATGTATGAATGGTACAAACAAGGTAAATGCAGCAGTATCAATATAGGATAAAATACCCATCATAAATATATACATGTAATATGAAATAGCCTTAATTACTTTCATTATTAAGTACTCAGATTCCTCACAGATATATGATAAATATCATACTATTATAGCCAGTGCAAAGTTGGTGATTTGTTCCCGATTCTATCTATGTATCATTTACCACACCACAAGGTACAAACACAACTATCTTGTTTCTTCCTCCTACTGGTGAGGTGTTAATAAATACCAAGAATTATTACCTTCCAAATTTATCAGCAAGGCAAGATCAGGTTTTTTTATCTGATAAAGTTTGTTTTTCATTGATGCTTAGAGGGTTTTCAAGGCCCCCCTGCATCAAAACACCCCAATCTAAATAGTATGCAAACTGCATACCAGTAGAAATATAGTTTCGTGATCACTTCATTAAAGTTCATGATCAATTCATCAAAGTTCAAGATCAATTCATTAAAGTTCATGATCAATTCATCAAAGTTCATGAACATTCATCAAAGTTAATGAACATTCATCAAATCTCATGATCAATTCATCAAAGTTCATGATCAATTCACCAAATTCAATTCATGAACCAAATCTCGAAAGGGTAACATAAAATGCATCTGCTTCTACACCATGGTGGATTTTCATTAATGTTTTATCTTCTGTTTTAGCTGAATAAGTGGAGTTTGCAAATACATCACTTAGAAATAATTGTCACGTCACTGAATATAGCAAGTCAATACAGCCAGACATAAGAGATGGTTAATATGATAGTGTAAACATAGAACAAACAGAATATAGAATAAGCAGAACAGAGTATAGTTATGAGGTATATCATGAGGTGATATCAGACATAATATGGTTTTATCATAGTTCATTGATCCACTGCCGAAGAGTTCACTAGCTACAAGCTTGGATTTCATTTCAGAAGTTCATTGACTTATAAGAAGGCTTGGGTTTCATTAATCAAGTACTTGGTGATGTTTATGAATTTACAAACTTAGTTTTCATTTTAAAAGTGCATGTTTGTTGCCTTTAACTTGGTTACAAAAGAGGCCTTAATTCACAGAGCACAACTAATGCATTGGTTTCTATATGAATGTTCATTTACTACAACTTAGTTTCCAAATAAAAGTTCTTTGACAACAACTTGGTTTCCAAAAAAGCTTTCATTGACTACAACTTGGTTTCCAAAAAGCATTCATTGACAACAACTTGGTTTCCAAAGAAGTTTTCATTGACAAACAACATGGTTTCCAAAGAAGTCTCTAATGACCTACAACTTGGTTTCCAAAGTATTGTTCATTGGCTACAACTTGGTTTCCAGAAATGCGTCCATTGACCTGAACAACTTGGTTTCAAAAGAAGTGTTCACTGACTCAAAAGCTTGGTTTCCAAAGAAATATTCGTTGACAATACCATGGTTATCAGACAAATATTCATTGACAACAACTTGGTTTCCAAAGAAATATTCATTGACTACAACTTAGTTTCCTAAGAAATGTTCATTGACAACAACTTGTTTTCCAAAGAAATGGTCATTGACCTACAACTTAGTTTCTAAAGAAGACTAGATCAATGGACCCTTCTTTAAGAAGTGTGCATTGATCTACAACTTGGTTTCCAAAGAATTGATGATTGACCTCAACATGGTTTCCAAAGAAGCGTTCATTGACAACAGTTTACTAGGTTTCAAAAGAAGTGTTCATTGATGAAACCTTGGTTTCAAAATAAGTTTTCTTGGACTGATGATGAAGATGCAGAGTTGAATGGCTTTAAAGCTTTGTTTAAAGCGTTCAATGACTTATAACAATTTTAAGCTTTGTGGTTTTCATTACAGGAGAGATTCTCTTCAATTAATTCCAAATCGAGGGCTCAGTGCAAAACTATGGTATGTGCCTTTATAAATCAATGTAGTTACCATAGTTTTGCACTGAGCCCTCGAAATATAAATAGTTAAAGACATAAATTAGTTGATGTTCCTTGATTTTCCATAGAAATGAGAGGATGGCCTGATTTATGATTGCTTATTTATTTTCACATTCTCCTTCAGTGAAACATCAAATGTTCCACTTTCTCACAATTTGTTACAATAAATGTGAATGATTAATTTTGTCTAATGCCTGCGTTTAATGAAGACAATTCCAAAAGTTTCCCTAACTGCACTTAATAAAGACAATTCTTGAAGACGTCTCTGGTTATTCCAAGTGGTCTCCTTGAAGAAAATGAGACAAATTAGTTAATATCTAGTACCTTAACAGTGATTAAAGGAATCCATACACACAGTTAGTGAGTGATTATTATTGTAGCACACTGGTTAAGGCAATTTTAGCATTGATTACAGCATCTGCTTCCTCATTCCGGAACTTATTTGTCAACTTAACAATTCTTAGCAGATACTAAACACTCATCAGCTAGAAGTGAATTTCTATTTTGACGCCATAACCTCAAAACAGACAAATACATACTGATTTTAACAAAACGTCACCATGATTGAGTCACAGTACAGAAAAATAGCAGAATAGAACGCCTGAGTCCAAATTTCCATCACCAGATCTGCAGAGATAATAGAGATTTTAAAAAATTAAGTTTTAAACCGTTCATTTTACTGCATATATTTACAGATCTAGGAATTAATCCTTTACGAAAATATCTGGGCAGATTTGAACCAGAATCTGTGTGGGTTTTTTCCCAAGCAGAATCCTTACAGAATAAAATCTGGTAGGCTGGTAGCATTGGAAATAGTAAAAATATTTTATTAATTCTGGAGGCCACTTAGAAAAGTGTTTCAATACAGGAGTTAATGCTGTGAGTAAGTTTGGTACATCATTATATACCTGAATCATAGATCACCTGTTGATTAGGTCGAATTCTCTAGTTGTCATCATCTTGCCAAGATGAAGTAAAATTACCAACTAATCGAAGCGCTGGAAGCCAGGCACCATGAAATCACAGCCAATCAGAACACTGAAAGCCAGGAACCATGAAATCACAGCCAATCAAAACACTGTAAGCCAGGAACCATGAAATCACAGCCAATCAAAGCACTGTAGGCCAGGAACCATGAAATCACAGCCAATCAAAACACTGTAAGCCAGGAACCATGAAATCACAGTCAATCAAAGCATTGGAAGCCTGGAACCATGAAATCACAGCCAATCAAAGCATTGAAAGCCAGGAACCATGAAATCACAGCCAATCAAAGCATTGGAAGCCAGGCTCCATGAAATCACAGCCAATCAAAGCACTGGAAGCCAGGATCCATGAAATCACAGACAATTAAAGCACTGGAAGCCAGGATCCATGAAATCACAGACAATTAAAGCACTGGAAGCCAGGATCCATGAAATCACAGACAATTAAAGCACTGGAAGCCAGGAACCATGAAATCACAGCCAACCAAAGCACTGGAAGTCAGGAACCATGAAATCATAGCCAATCAAGGCACTGAAAGCCAACAGTGAGGAACCATGAAATCAATATACAATTAAACATACGTTACAGAAAAATATATCTGTATTTCATTATTAAATGTCTTCCTTTTCATTAAACTTCTAATACAGAAATATCAAGAGGTCTCAGACTCCTAATAGTTACTCTATTTTAACACTCATTCACAGAAGCACTTTTTTCCCTCATATATAGTTTAAGGGTAGCATAATATTATCTTCATAGGGAAAAAATTTAACTCTGACATGCTGTCTCCCAAAATAAATAGCCTAATAAACTGAAATATTTTTCTGAAATTATAGAGACATTCTGGCTTACATCAAAATTCAAACAAATGTCTGATTCAAATCATAGGAAAATGTCTGGTATTTTATGATGCAGTTTGAGCAATAATAAAAGTTATAGAATTGTAGAACTTTAGGACATTTTATTACCAACCTCTACACATAGATTCATCTAATCATGTTCCAAAAACAATATTCTTATGACATTCATACTTGGCAAGCACAAACATAATACTAGACAACTAGGTTACATTTCAACCTAAATACCGAAAACATACATATACATTTAGACCACGTAAATCGGATTTACCAGCCAGACATTACAATGGACCAAAAAGCTTAAGAGTAGGTTACAATGTTATTGCCAAACAGCAGTGTCAAATCAAACTTATGGAACATTCCAAGTCATTACCTAATTAAGAGACAGACTTTGATGAATAATTGAAATATTGATTTCTGAAAGTCAGTCAGACTTTATGGACAATGACTGCACCAAAACAGCAAATAACATTGCTAAAATAGCACTGGGTCAATAGCCTGCTTGAATAATTAATTGAATAATTGCTGCTCAAAACTGGCACCCAAAGAAAGTTGAACTTAAAAATCAATAATTATTCTAGGTTACAAGCAGACTTTCCAAAAATACAAGACAGATTTCTTAGCCCTATTATAGACTCCTCACCTGTCATTGTCAAAGTGCGGAAAAGAACAAATACGAGGACCCTAATAAATATTGCTTCTAGGTTTAAGTATTGTTTAAAGCATTAACTTGGTTTAGACCTAAGATGACTTATATTCCTAATTTGATCTAGTGACCTAGTTATTATAACCAAGTTGACCATGATATTCAACCTTGATTTTGTCTAGACATTTAACATAAGTACAAACTTGGGTTACAATCAGGTGAAATTAAACATGCAATTTTTATATTATTTGACCTAGTGACCTAGATTTTGACATAATATGTCCTTTATTCAAATTTGGTCCATATTTCATCATTTTGACAAAATTATTATCAAACAGATCAAACGAAATCTGCAACTTTTAATTATTGCTTTGATTTTGCTATGATTTGTTCTAGTGACCTATTTATTAAGTTCAGATGTATCATGTTTGACCTTGACTTATTTTTATGCACTTAGAAGCATTTTGACATATTATTCTATCAATTCACCTCCTGACCTTTAATTTCTTACCTTAGTGACCTTTGCGTTAATAATTCCAAGGATGTCGAAATATTATTCAAGACCTTAGTTATCACTGGAGGAGCTAAAATGTGAGTGAGAAACGATGTGAATACTATGACATCCGGTGCTGAACCCAGAATGCAAGGTATAATCCTAATATAATATTATATCTAAGGACCACATGTCCTGATATTAAACTTATCATCATATCAATAATGGAATATTTCATGTAGCAACTACTTGCCTGGGGGACACAGTCTTTTAATTAAGGTAAATTCAGGACAAGCCATTTATATAATAATGTTGTTACCATAGTTTTGCACCGAACCCTCAATTTGAGGCCAAGCAATTTGGTCTTGAGGATTTGTATGCAGTACGCCATTTTTCTGCTCATTTTGAGCCGTGATTCTACTACCGCAGACATGTGCATTTAATGAAGGTAACATAATTATATGATGGAAGTAATAGAACCGGATCATGTCTTTCATAAGCAAGTGACAAACAAACTTCCTAAAAGGTAAATGAATAGATTTGTGCATCATCATAACGTATTATAAGCCAGTTGGCTGAATTCAATGACTAATGCTGGAATCAACACTGAACCAGTTCCCAGTCAGTGGCAGTGAAGTAAAAATGTACTACCCTTACACAACACTGCCAACTTACAGCCATATTTTTTTTACAATCTTGTACACTCAGATGATCATATAGAACATTGACATGTATATTAACTACAGACAGGTAAATCCACGACTTCTTGTAGGAACACTAACAGCAGGGCATAGTTCAAAACACTAATCTTGATTAGCCACCTCAATAAAACATTATACTATACATTCATAAATGCATGAAGAAGTCAAGTAAACCATGAAATCAATATTAACTGGTTTGCCATTCAGTCATTTGCAACCAAACATCAAATCAAATTATTCCCCAAAACATTCAGTTGAAACAGAACCAAAAACAATGCAGACATGGTGTGACAGTGAGTTAGTTGCCTGGAGTCTCTTAAGACAACAAGGTTGGTTGGTGCTTGACTACTTTTCTAGAAGCCAGTCAGATGCCTGGCCTTTGTCCAGTGGTTAGAACTGTTCTAGATTTGTGTAATCTGGTGATATACTGTATAGCGGGTATATTTCACGGTGTCCAATTTTCGCGTTAATTGGATCCTTTTGAATTCACGGTGTCTTGATTTCGCGCTAACGAACTTGACCGCGAAATTAAAACCCTGTTGGTAAACATGGAAGGATTATCCGGTGGCGAGGATAAAGAAACGCAATAAACCAAACATACTTATCATTAACTGCTAACTTATGAAAAATATATAGACCTATTTACAAACAAACAATTATTTCGGCAAACATTTACACGTTCCGCAAACAAAACTGTTATTAAAATTGAACAAGTGTGTTGAAACGGCTTACAATTCAAACCTTCAAACGATATTGATATGCATGCATATCGATTTAAACACGCTCTTTACAAATATCCAATTTCTAATCATATTTCATACATGCCGTAGTCTATTTATTATAACCGTATTTTACTGAAGCGACACAATGTGTCAGTTTGTACGTCTTGCAAAGTTATATTGGATAATATTTTTAACCTCCTTGATATATTGTCTCCCTTTGTAAAATTGGTATATTTTTGGTGATTATTTCGCGGGGTTTAGATTTCGCTCATTCATTGTTGACCGCGAATATAGCGAAAATTAACCCCCCGCGAAATATACCCGCTATACAGTAGTTTGATTCCTGGTCGTAGCAGGTCATGTACTTGTTTCGTAACCTTCCATGAAAAATTGACAATAAATATTTCGTTGGAAAAATTGCTGGATCCTTGGAACGACTCAAATATCATTTTTATTAGTCGTGAAAAATGATAAAATGTGAAAGCGTAAAACGTTACTATAGTTACCTCAGGATGTTCATGGTGGTCATCCATAGAACGGAATCCTCTCATTCTCTCAAATAAACTCCGCTTATTTTTCAGATGGGTCAGCCTTTTTCTGTGCAATTCCTCCATTTTTATATCCACCAAAACACACAGAAAAAACTTATTTATTATATTAAAAACACTCCGTAAATGAAGAAGAATTAAAGATCATATAATGAGAATAACAGATAATCAAATGATGCACCATTCAATATAACTTAGACAGTACAATGAGTATCAGTACTATTCCAGTCGAAGAAAAAGTGTCAATTAAACACTTCCTGTCTGTTTCAGTGTGGTAGTATCACCGCACGTTATTATTAGTTTCTAAGACAATTTCACACGTGCAGCTCACGTTGCAGACGGCAAAATCTGGTTACAAATGATACAATTCCTGAAGGTGACGATGAACCCAGGAAGCATTCACTAATTCACTGACAGTAAAAAACACGATAGAATTACAATGCACTGTCTTGTACGACGGTAAAAAACACAATAGAATTACAATGCACTGTCTTGTACGTCATGTGGGAAATACAGAAAGTTGCACTATGAATAACAAAAATCCATTTTAAATAAAGATCACTGCTATCACTATCTTTTCTCTAGAAATAAGACTGATATTTTTCTACTTTATACTTTTTTTTTTCCTACAGAGTTTTCTTTCTACATCAATGATATATGTATCTATACCTCCAAGATCCAAGAAAAAACAGATTTCCTATACTGGTAAACATACACATTCTACCATAATGTCAATTGCCTTTATCCTATACTACAAAATAATAAAAATCTTTCTGGGCAATTCTACAATGCCGTTATACAATTCCACCAATGCAAATAAAGATTGATTTACATAAATAACTTTTCTTTAATGCAAGATAATGCAGTAGGAACCGATATTCATGACAAATAAATGTTAGGAAAGCCAAGGAATGTTTCCCAACAATATTAACAAATTTCCTGTTATCATCAAATCTTACATCTCACTTACATATAAATGATCTTCATTCCCAATGATTATTCTGAACATCGAGATAATCATGCAAACTAATTAACTAATAAAAGTGCAATCTAAATCATTTGATATGTAAATGTTTCCCCTAGGTTAATGAAAGACCATGACAGAAATGCACCAATGTATGAGTAAGGTACCCACATTAATTAACACCTGTCACAAACACACAGCAGTACAACATGCAGTGCTCTCAGCTGAGTCTTATTTTCTTTGAGACTAATGATAGCCAATAATATCACCTGTTACTGATTTTCGATAAGAGTTTAATTTATGGTGTGATCTGATTGGTTGTCCTTATCCTTAAGTCAAGTAAGATCAATATTGAATATCACCTCTGAACAGGTTTCCAAACATTTAACTGCCAAAATGTGTAACACTAGGGCACAGTGCACAAAGGTAAGCTATTAGAGTGCAGTGACTTTCTGTAGGTAACAAAGATAAGCAAACCATCGAAACTTGAAAGATAGATTTACTATGTATATGTTTTGTATGTTGTTTACCTAAGAATAAGTGTTGTTTTATGGTGCATCAACACCTAATGTATAAATTATACGAGCATGTTCCAGGCTTTCTGAAAGTCGACCTCATGTTACCCATTCCAAAAAATATCATTAGGCAATAAGCTTAATGAAGTCATAATAACTTAACCAATTAACATACGTTTTATCCTAATCCACAGATGTATTCATAGGTGAACTTTATACCAAAAACATAATATCTGCATGAGTATAATACTGTCGATACAATCAGTAATACTAATGGGAGAACCGTCCCATTCGAAAGAATAGCGGGATTACAGTTAACTCTGAGTTACACCCAGTTAAACCTAGATAACATAGTTTAACTGACTGAAAAGCCAATGTTTATAATCGTTATCATTTAACTTTGAACAGACTTAACATAGTTTACCTGACTGACAAGCCAATGTTTATAATCGTTATCATTTAACTTTGAACAGACTTTTACTACTAGGAAAATTACACTACAAGACCTGATGACAATCCAGTGAAAAGTAACCACGTGTTTGGTGCATGTTACTTAAGGCACTATACAGAAACTAACAACCTATACATTAAGTACAAAAATATTATTTCTGTATCAATTATAACAACAAGAACTTGCACAAAAACAACAAGGCTTAACTCTGCGCAACCATATGTTTTATAAACAAGAACAAATAATTCTGTGTAAACAATGCTTTTTTTTAAACAAGAACCACAACTCTGCAGTGTAAACCATGTTTTATAAACAAGAACCACAACTCTGCAGTGTAAACCATGTTTTATAAACAAGAACCAAAACTTTGCAGTGTATACCATGTTTTACAAACAAGAACCACAACTTTGCAGTGTATACCATGTTTTATAAACAATTGTTTTATAAACAAGAACCACAACTTTGCAGTGTATACCATGTTTTATAAACAAGAACCACAACTTTGCAGTGTATACCATGTTTTAAAAACAAGAACCACAACTCTGCAGTGTATACCATGTTTTATAAACAGGAACCACAACTCTGCAGTGTATAAAATGTTTTATAAACAAGAACCACAACACTGCAGTGTATAAAATGTTTAATAAACAAGAACCACAACACTGCAGTGTATACCATGTTTTATAAACAAGAACTACAACTCTGCAGTGTATACCATGTTTTATAAACAAGAACCACAACTCTGCAGTGTAAACCATGTTTTATAAACAAGAACCAAAACTTTGCAGTGTATACCATGTTTTACAAACAAGAACCACAACTTTGCAGTGTATACCATGTTTTATAAACAATTGTTTTATAAACAAGAACCACAACTTTGCAGTGTATACCATGTTTTATAAACAAGAACCACAACTTTGCAGTGTATACCATGTTTTAAAAACAAGAACCACAACTCTGCAGTGTATACCATGTTTTATAAACAAGAACCACAACTCTGCAGTGTATAAAATGTTTTATAAACAAGAACCACAACACTGCAGTGTATAAAATGTTTAATAAACAAGAACCACAACACTGCAGTGTATACCATGTTTTATAAACAAGAACTACAACTCTGCAGTGTATACCATGTTTTATAAACAAGAACCACAACACTGCAGTGTATACCATGTTTTATAAACAAGAACCACAACTCTGCAGTGTATACCATATTTTATAAACAAGAACCACAACTCTCAAGAACCACAACTTTGTTTAAACATTTTATGAACAAAGAACAGTCACTCTGTGGAAATTATGTTTTATAGATAACAAAGCCAACAAAGTTATTATTCCAAGCAGTTAATGTCACCATCTCGAAGTTGAAATACTTCCAGAAATACATATGACACTAAACATTCCAGCACTGGCTTTAATTGAACATGAATTTTAACCACTGTTTTAACTACTATATTAATCTGCAAAATCAAAGCTACATCTAACTAGGTATATCACAATACTAGAACTCCAATAATTATTAGATAAAAAAAATGATAGCAGAAAACTATAAAGTTACAAAACAAATTTACTCCAACCAAAGAATCACAGCTTGCACATGAGATTGACACTAACTTAGTATTGAAACAGTCAACAATTTGGCACTAATCCTCACAGATTCCAGTAAAACATGTGAACCTGTCAGCAATATAATTCCAAATAATCTGCCTAGCTGAGAATGCAACAATATCTATAGAATGTAACTGACTTAGGAAACAGTCAGAATATAATACTCAGGAAAAAAAGGTGTAATGTTGTCAGAGAAAATCTGTTGATGGGAGAAAAGCTGGGTATTATACTGGCTGTTACATAGTGATACACGGAACATCAATAACTTTCATCCAATTAGCTTAATTAGGATTGATTACCACACTCATTTATCAGGTTTATACACTTTAAAAGAGACATTTGAGATTTTAAAATGTATCCCAACAAAGATTTGCTTGGATCTTACAACAGAATGTCAATGGTCATCATACCCACAGACTCAGTTGACTACCAATGGTTGACCAACATGGAATTCATGGTTTGTGAACAGATCTGCACTGCACTGCACTGCACTGCACTGCACTTAATAAATGAGTCTTTATTGCTCTGTTATGTTCATTTAATAAATAGCCCAATCTTACAGATCACCTTATGATTACATACTTATTATTAAATATATAATTATGCAATAATCATTCAATTAATTATTCCAATTCATAACACATTTATAGTACATCATTACATCAAATCCAAATCCATTATACACTGCAATTTCTCCTCTGAGTAACGAAATAAGTAAACTGCACTGATCATGGCAAACTTTAACCAAAGTTCATACAAACTATGTGACAAAAATATGCATCAAAGAGCATTATTTTTCTATAAATTGTCCTAACATTCAAGCAACCCTTTAACTCTGATAACGCTTGTTTTGCTTGCACTCCGGTCTTTGAAATCAAATTACAATAATTTCAGGTGTCGCAAATTCCTGATAAACAGCAGAAAGTCAATAAATGACCTGTTTAACATTCAAGCATACTGTAAATCAATTTACTGTCGCAAAGACTAACTTTCGCATTTTGATAATCGTCTGCATATTCGCAACAACTAATTTTGTTTAATTAAGTCCTAACCTCTAAGACCTAAATTTCAAGAATTTCCAACACTCACATACTTTGCGAAAAATTGAATAGCGCAAAATAATTTCTTATTTTCAATACTATGGCTGATAGTTTTAAATTCATTTGAATCCTATGGTTGACTTCTGTCATTTAAACATGATTATTTAAATGTTAAATATTTATCCCTAATCTAGAACTTTCCCAGGATGCATCAGCCAATACTGTGACATTTATTGCGCAATAAATGTAAAACATTGTGCATCTACATGTATCATGTTTGATAGTCAATCTCACAACGTAGTCCAATCACCGGTCAATTTTGATGCAGAATTTCGGTATCCTATGGTACAACAAGGCAGTCCAATCACCGGTCAATTTTGATGCAGAATTTCAGTATCCTTTGGTACAACAAGGTTGTATCTTTGTATATAGTAATATACAACCTCGTTGCACCAAAGGGACGATTAATGCTTATGCCCCGGTTGAGTCCTTATCTATGATAACTAGCTAAGTCAATAAACTTTTTTTGTGAGGAATGTACGGACAGACAAATGAACTGACGTGACAATCACTATAATGACCCTGTATCAGTTGATGGCGGGCATAAACACAAACCAATTTGAAGCTGTGTTTAGACAGGTTTCAGATAGAATACATCTCAGCCATTGGTCAATTTCGAGGCATTAATCCGAATGAACCAACATGAACCAATCAGATTTTGTGTTTGAAACAAAGTTGCAGCATTGTAACCAATCGTAACTACTCGGGCATTTCGGGCAACTGAGAAATACGCCTCATACAAAAGTGTAGGGTTACAAATTTTGGTTATGCGGTTTCCTATAACGGCCAAATCATCACTTTTTCAATGCTATCAAGAAGCCCTTCAATTGCCGGTCTCCTTTAAGAAGTTGATACCTTCCCAGGAGTTAGTGTCCTTTTAGTTCTCTTCGATTCCATCGTTTGATTCTCATGAGCCATGTTGTAAATAGTCCGTGATAATGGAGGCTTCCCTATTATGCCCGAGGCACTTTCGCTAGATAAATGCTGAGGAGTTCCGACTGCATTGTATCATCTCAGCCATTGGTCAATTCAAACACTGTAGAAGACTGTTCTCAAAATGAACCAATAAGTTAGAAGTTTGAGTTGTGTCACAACGAAAGAATAGACCTAAGAGCTCTCAAATATGAAACTTCTGTAAACAGAGACCACATCTTAAATGCCTAAGAGACACATGTACTGCTAAACACACAGTGAGCACTAATTATAGTTAGCATGTTTAAACAGAATTAAGAAGCTTCATTTTCCCCTCAAGGACAAAACATCAATCAATTTTCCAAGGGACTTGATGATAATAATTGCCTCACAAGATAATTTTTCTTGAAAAAAAAGTTGTTTAATGACCAACTGTAAAAGTCAATCAACTTTTGTTGATAAACATTGAAAATTGCAAGGAGAGGTATTCAGTATGTCCATGAAGGTCTTATAACATTCAAATACTTTTATGTTCAAAATCGCATTGTTCTTATAACAGAGAGGTCTTCACTCATTTATCTGTTTTGGGTTTTTTTAACCATCAAAAACAGACATGATGATGCTATTTTGTGGAGAAAATTTGTCTGAAATGTCTGTTTTCGATGGTTTAAAGACAAAAAACTGAGTGAATAAATGAACAAAGATTTCTGTCAATCGTGATTTGATAATAGTTATAATAACTAAGAAGTCATGTCTGTGTGGTGAAATTTTTTCCGAAGTCATGTCTGTGTGGTGAAATTTTTTCCGAAAGGTTTATTTCAATTTGTAACCAAGCATATCAAACGAGGAAATATGTTTTTGTTCAACAAATTCATCAACTGAAATTGTATTTTATGAACAATGTTATATAAGAAATGCAATGACAGTACATCAACATCAATCCCTGAGGCTGTTACTAAAATAGAATAATTGCAGGTACCGGTAAGTAATTTTGAAATGATCAATTGAAATTAATTTCAGACGGATCATGACTACAGCATTCTTATATAGAACTTGCAGGGCATACTTTTATAGTGAACGAATTCCACCTCATGGAGGTGAACATTCATGCCAAAAATACTAAAGATTGGTCAATTGCATGCATAATAGTCAAGTTATAGTTCGGACAAACTTCAATTTGACCGTTGACCTCTAACGGTGACCTTGACCTTTGAGATAGGAACCTTGGAGCTATGCATGACACTCCTCATGAAGGTGAACGCACACATACATCAAAAAGGGCGACTCATTATAGGTCACCACAAGCGGGCACCACAAAAATTCAGGACTTATAAATTACAATACTTAATTGACGTTGCATCGAAGTCAATGCAACAGAATGTAAATATGGACCATATAATTTTCTCGGAATATATAACGTTTTAATCAATGTATACTCATGTACAACACTAGCATAAAACCTGATCATAGACAGCACCAGATCAATCGGGTTACCGATATCGACTCATTAAAACAAGACAGCATTATTACAGCATGACACTTTCATACAAAAGCTGTGAAATTTCACAATAAAGCTGTTTGATAGTTAAGTTATTAGCCAATAAATTGCCATACTGGTATAGTATAAAGGCATTACAGCAAATCATACAATGATCGGTAGCAAGAAAAAAGCGATCTATAACATTATTGTAAAAGAAGACCTGCATTATTGTAATAGACAAGCTACTTTAATGAAGCTGCATTACCTCATCCCAATTATTATCTCTCATGTTAACTACCCCTGCGAAATGAAGTTCTTATGTCAAGAGCAGTTCAAGAACAGTTCTTAAAACTAAGTAAGTGTTCTTGACCCGTTCTTAGAGGATTTTAAGAACATTTGTACTAGAACTGTTCAAGAACAGTCTTCAGGAACGGTTCAAGAACTTTTTAAGGACCTTTCCTGTTCTTGAATTATTCTTAAACTATTCTTGAACACTTTAAGGACTTTTTTTGAACAGCATATACCTTCTGATGTTCTTGAACTGTTCTTAACAATGTTCTTGAATATATGAAGGACTTTTTAAGAAAAAAATTTGTTCTTAAAAGGTTCTGTCATTGTTCTTAAAGATATTTAAAGAACAGTTTAAGGAAGTTTTAAGAACATCTTATTTCAAGTACAGTTTAAGAAATATCAAGGACAGTAGTAATCTGGATACCGTTCATAAACATGCACCTTTCCTTCTCATATAGTGGGAAGCAGTTTTTCATTAGGAGGCGGCTGGTGGCCAATTTAACCGCCTCAAATGTTATTTGGGCCGGCTCAAATTTGGAAAAAAAAATCCAAAAAGAGGCAATAACTCATGTAAAATGCAGATCAGAGTTATGGGTCTTGCTTGAAATGGACAGGTATTGATGTTGAACAAGTGTTGAAAGTTTCAAAGCAATAACTTATGTAACATATGTACTCCAAATGTTCTGAAAGAAAATCAAGAACATTTTTAGAACCAATCAAGGTCAAACCTGTGGAACTTGGTGGCGCCACCATCTGTATGTAGTTTGGGAGAAAGCATGGCTCTTTTGTTAGAAAAATATTTCTTTCTGCTAGCTTGTTTCCTGTTGTTTATGATGGTGAAATGAATGAAGCAATCACCCAAAAGGTAAACTTTACTTGTGGCCAACTTTAATACTTGTTATTTTCACTTTATGATGCACTAAATCAACAGCATGGCATGTTCCAGTTTGTACTAGAAACTTTCAAGATTTCGGACAAAGTGGTTTCGGATATTGAATTTTCATTGCCAGATTCTGTACAGAAATTATTCAATTTATTCTGTGCAGGTTGACATTGTGTGTTCCAGTTCTGTTAATGTTTTTTCATTTACCGGCAATCACGGGTAAATGCACTTTTCTGATTATTTCCAATATGTTTTGTAAAACAAATTTTCAACACTCTGTGTTTGTTGAAGTTTTCATTGGTTGTTTGTTTGTTTTTTCCATGATGCTTCAAGCCCAAACCCAAATTTGATCCAAGATTGTATGCTTGCTTAAGCAAAGTGTTAAAAGAAAAATTTCCTGGCACTAAAGACACAGAAATAACATTGAAGGTGCAAGCTGTTCAGAAGAACTGTTCAAGTACATTTTAAGAAATGTTAAGAATTTTTCAAGAATATGAGTTCTTGAACAGGTCAAGAAGTGTTCTAAAATTAGACTAGAACTGCTCTTAAAGTGTTCAAGAACTGTTCAAGTGCATTTTAAGAAATGTTAAATTGGACAAATTATTAAGAACTATTGTTCTGGTAAAGTTCTTAAAAGTGTTCTCGAATAGTTCATGATTTGTTCAAGAACAAGAGTTCTTAACAGTTCGATAAAAAGAGTTCTTGAACTGTTCAAGACCTAATGTTCAAGATTGTTCAAGAACTGTTCTAAGGACTTTTAAAGAACACTTGTTCTTAAGATTTGTCCAATTTAACATTTCTTAAAATGTACTTGAACAGTTCTTGAACTCTTTAAGAGCAGTTCAAGTACAATTCATGAACACTGTTCTAGAACAGTGGAAGAACTTTTCTTACACTGCTCTTGAAATTTTATCAGATCATAGGTTGCTCGAAAAAGCTCAAGTTTTAATTAACCAGTATGTATTATATTCCCAACAAAAATACCCATACGTGTGACTAATTATCGTGTGACAGGAATTTGACCAACAACTATATAAAATGCTAAGTTATAATAATTATCATTAATAGATTAGTTTTTAAGGTTTCGATAATGTTACAGGGCAGTTGTGTCCGTTGCATAAGCAAATTCAGTGCTATAAAGCGCTTTCCATGGGAGGTAACCCATTGTGCCTTCTATATTTAATTGAACAGGAGGTAACTGGATGAAAGCGCTCGGTAGCACTTTACTTAGGAAACATACATCAGAAAGAAAGGCTCATATATCTTCAATTATGGCTCTTGACATAATTGTAAAGAGTTATAAACATTTTTGCTCAGAATCCTCAATAACAGACGTCAGAAACCTATAGAAGATCATATTTCTGTCACGATGATCTCAAATTCTGGAATAATAACCAAGACAATATCATTTCTAGCAGACATTTGTATAAATTATCAAAGTCAGTGCCGACAGGAGTCAATAACACATTGATTTTTGACGACAAAAATTTGGCACTAAGTCCTAGTTCTGACAATAGCAAAGGACTTAATTCAATTAAACTTGTTGTTTAGTCTAGATGTAGCTCTAAACGAAACCATACATTATAAGTTCATCCGCACTAGACACATAATTACATTTCATAGTCTGCATGCTATGACAATGCTCACAATTTCATAGAACATTAAAACCAACAGCTATAATTTGATTGATTAAAATATTTCAAGCTTTTGTTTCTTCCCCATCTTGAATTATTTTAATCAGCCAATCATTTCTTTGTATTAATTATTTATGGGATTGCATGATGATTTGACTTAATTTGAAAGTCAATTTTCAGTGGTTACTGTAAAATCATTAATTTTCGTGGATATTGTAGTTCACCTTGAACCACAAAATCAAATCCCATCGAACACTAATTTTGACCCTTGTATTTAGTGGTTAAAAGGTTGTCACAAAAGTACCATATTTTTGCATTTCACTATGAAATAATTCCACTGATAATTTTCTCTAGGAATGACTTTCAATCAAGTAGAATTTACATCATACTGGAAACCAAGTAATTATTTAGTGTAATCTAATTTCGGGGAGTTTGCAAAAACTATTCTCGAAATTAACTAGCAGTGAATGAGTAGACTTAAAAAGCGTCAAAATTTGTAGTCGCGAATATGCGATGATTGGCAAAACAAAAAAGTTAGTACTCAAGAAAGTAAATTAGTTTATAGTATTTCAATGAAACAATTACATCAATCCATAACCAACTGAAACAGACAAAATCATGCAAAGCAAACTACTGATTATCTTCAATATTTAAAATAAAATTTTACATACTCCTATAAGGAACATGGATTTATTTTTTAAAAGTAATTTCTCCAGCTGAGTGAGAGAAAAAAACATAGAGAATATCAGCAAGCCTGATTTCCATCTTATCCTTAATAGAAAATCAATACATTTGTCTTTTAACGGAAAGCAAAATAAATGTGCTCAATTTTTTAACGTCAAAAATGACGAAATTATAAAGCTTGTAAGGTTTCTTTGTAAGGTTCATTGACAAAACATGTTTGTTCATTAAAATTGATACATTTACCCGAAACGCATAATGTTTTAGCGATGGCAGTCATATCTACTTTGACATATATTATTGAAGCCACAGGGATGTAAACATAAGATGTTTCCCAAAGCTTCTGGCTATCAAAACTCCGAATAAGGAACAATTATACAGTAATGACATTTTGTCTAATTATCTCAATTATTAATTTTCTTCATTCCCAAAGAGAAAAGCACAAGCCAACTGAGCTTTATTAAAGGTAAATATACATCACGTTAGGCAAACTGTCTTGTTTGGCTTGCAGGGTGTACTGCCTTTATTAATATTACAAATTTCGAATGGATATACCTTTAAGAAAAAAAATATTGTTCACTAAACAAGTGGGCATAGAGAGTAGCAAGGTCGCTGGTCTGTCCTAGTTACCAAGGGTGACTATGATATGGATGAGTAATCATTTATCAGCAATGACCTAGTGACCTTGCGACCTAGATTTTGATCCTGGATGACACAATATTGAACTTGACTTATATTTTGTTGAGATGACCATTGTGACCAAGTTTTATAAAGATCAGGTCAAAATTGTGACCTCTAGTGATTATACATAAGGTTTTTTTATGATTTTACATAGTGACCTAGTTTTTGGTCCCAGATGACCCTATAGCGAACTTGACCTATATTATGTTGAGAGGATCATTGTGGCCAAGGTTTCATAAATTTAAAGAAAAGGCCAAAATTGTGAGCTCCAGTGACTACACGCCGTTTTCTATTATTTGACCTAATGACCTAGTTTTTTGTCCCAGATGACCCTATAGGGAACTTGACCTACACTATATTGAGAGGATCATTGTGGCCAAGGTTTCATAAATTTGAAGAAAAATCAAAATTGTGACCTCCAGTGACTACACTCACGGTTTTCTATTAATTGACCTAATGACCTAGTTTCTGATCTATTGTAACCTCTAATGTCTACATAAGCAATTGTTGACAGATTGATGGACAGACAGATGTACGATGGACATAGAGGTGTCAGATATGTGAGCTAAAAAACGTAACATGAACAATTAATGAAATTAACCAACAAACTGAATCTGAAGTCTAAACCAACCATTGGCAACCAACTTTAGGACGGCTGAGTCTCAAATAGTAACCAAAAATAACAGGCTATGAACACTGCAGCTTTTTCGTTCTGAAATTTGATGACCGAATTCTAATATAATTCTAAAACAGAATGATCTATTTTAAACATTCTCAGTACATCTGCACTAACATATGAACATTTCTACAAACTAGCTACACTGGGATCGACATTAAACAATATTTGAAATAAAACCAGCAACCTTCACTTATATGTACTACACTACACTATCATTATTTTTTTTAAGCAATTGTAAAATGCTTCATAATCTAGTACATTCGTTTACAACACTAATATGAACTAAGGCACCGCCTAAATGAGGGATTAAATACACATTGGATATCTGCTAAGCTATGTTTCAGATAGAAACTGACTAAATATGTGTTGAATTTAGATGTTATACAATAGGCCTATACAAAGATAATTTTATTACGTCATCAATATACTTCCATGCTCAAATGAGATGCGCGCCACTACCTGTCGTATAACTTCAGTGCGCTTAAATCGGTCGATAAAGCAAGACGTGTCTTGTGTTAAACCGATAAACTCGACGTTTAGTCGGGTCTTTATACACGACCGAGAGACTGTCGTAAAAGTTTACGGATTGAACGTTGTTACGCTGTAACAATAATAGTTATAGATATTATTTTAATATCTTTGGTAAACTAAAGGTATTTGTCAAATACCACAGTTAAATTTATTTAATTCTACGTTGTAGAAATTTTTTCGACTGTTGTCGTAAATTCCCGCGTAAAGGTCACTTTACGTTACACGCCGTTCTAGAAAGATGGCGCAAAGCATGGTACAAGCTTCGAATGCAGCTAAAAGCACAAAAAAGGTTTCTCCGAGTAATGAGAAGCAACCTGAGAAGGGGACGAGGTCGGCAAAATTGCCAGAGTCTAGTCGTCCATCCACTTCGCATGAGACACCATGCCAAAGCTCAGGTAACGCCAACGCCCCATTGAACAAAGAATTGTTGTCAATTCTGACTGAAATTCGTGCCAATCAGAAGTCGCATGAAACCAAAATGTTGGCTATGGAAACTAAATTATGTTCGTATGAACAATATTACGAACCGGAATACGAGTCCGAATCTGGTTTCGAGAACACGTGTGACCTTGAGAGGGACGTTCCTCCGTCCGAGGACGAGAATAACAATTCCAGTCATTCTGTGTTTAAAGGTCTTGGGACCAAATATAATGTCCAGGAAAAACTGGATATGGAAGTGGATGACGAGTTAGCATCCTTGACAAGTACAGTATTCCGTGAGGGACTGACCGAGGAAAAGTTCAAATCCTTAGTTATGGACATAGGTAGACCATCAAATTGTGAAGGACTCACTAAAACTCGTGTGAACAATGTAATTTGGAATTTGTTGTCACCAGAAATGCATTCAGCAGATACTAAAATGCAGAGTATACAGGATGGTGTTCTTAAAGCAGCCACATTGTTTGTTAAGATTCTTAACATGGCTAGTGATAGACTGTCCCGAGCTGAGTTAGAGATGGGTACAGATGCTATAGGTCTCCTTGGACATTCCAATAAAATTCTGAACAATAGACGTAAGTCGATGCACAAGAAGGAACTCAATAATGAGTATCATCATCTATGTTCCCAAGCAAGAGGTTTTACCGACATGCTGTATGGAGATGATGTAGGGAAAGATGTCAAAGAAATACAAGACATCAATAGACTCGGTACGAAGATCAGAAGTAATTATTACCCTAGAGGTCGTGGTCACAGGGGTGCCCACAGAGGGGTGTACAGGGGACGTATTGCCAAACCCCGTGGCAGAGGCCGTGGTGTTCCTCAAGCAAAAAACCCTTCGGGGGTGTACAGCTCAAAGAAGTAGATAAACATGTAAGTAACGTTACTTTTCAAGCATGTAGATTAAAATCTTATGTTGAAAATTGGAGAAATATAACTTCTGACCCTATAATTTTAGACATTGTGCAACATTGTCATATTGAATTTGATTCAGAAATTGAATATTTGCAAAATAAAATTTTGCATCAACGGTATTTTTCTTCATTAGAAGAAGAAATTATTGAAAAAGAAATTTCAAAATTTCTAGACATGAAAGTCGTCGTAGAAACCAGCCACGAGGTTGGTGAAGTTATTTCTCCAATTTTCACTGTTCCAAAAAAGAGTGGAGAGTACAGATTGATTTTAAATTTAAAAGAACTGAATAAATCAGTTGCGTACCATCATTTTAAGATGGATACTTTTGAATCCACTATAAAATTGATTAAGAAAGGTGATTATATGGCATCTGTTGATCTTAGGCACGCTTATTATTCAGTGCCAATTGCCATAGAACAACAAAAATTGTTGAAATTTTACTGGAAAGGAAAGTTATACCAGTATACATGCTTACCAAATGGAATAGGTTGTGCACCCCGATTGTTTACAAAACTGCTTAAGCCAGTTTACTCAACATTACGGCAAAATGGCCATGTCAATTCTTCTTACATAGATGATTCATTTTTGGCAGGTGATTCATATCAAGAGTGCCTTATAAATGTTTCAGACACAGTTGATTTGCTTGAATTTGTAGGATTCATGATCAATAATGAAAAATCTGTGTTTATACCTACTAAGAAATTGATGTTTCTTGGGTTTTGGGTTGATTCTGACTTGATGATTGTTACACTTCCACATGAAAAAGTAATATCTATAATAAAAGAATGTAAATCTTTGAGAGATAAAGGTATTGTGGTTGTAAGACAACTAGCCAAAGTTTTAGGCCTGTTGGTTTCTAGTTTTTCTGCTGTGGAATATGGTCCACTGTATTATAGATCTTTAGAAAAGGAAAAGACACTGGCATTGTCTCAAAATTATGGTAATTTTGATGCGACCATGTATTTATCTAATGCATCTAAAGAAGAATTGACATGGTGGATCGAGCATCTACCTCAACAAAAACGTAAAATTGCACATGGAAATCCAGATCATATCATTGTTACTGATGCATCCCTAAGTGGGTGGGGAGCAGTTTTTGAATCAAAGCATATAGGTGGCCGTTGGTCATTGGATGAGTTACATTATCATATCAATTACCTAGAATTGTTAGCAGCCTTTTATGGTTTGAAGTCATTTTGCCAAAGCATGTCAAATGTGCATATACAAATTAAGTCTGATAATGTTTGTTGTGTTACATACATAAATCACATGGGAGGTATAAAGTCGATTCCCTGCAATGATCTAGCAATTCAGGTGTGGAAATGGTGTATTCATAGGAATATCTGGATTTCTGCAACTTACATACCTGGTATATCAAATATTGCGGACAAAATGTCCAGACAATTCAATGATAATGTTGAGTGGATGCTTAATCCTGACATATTCGATCAGGTTACGGCTTTATGGTCAATACCTGACATAGATCTGTTTGCCTCGAGACTCAACAAACAAGTTGAGAAATTTGTCTCATGGCAACCAGACCCAGAAGCATTATTTGTTGATGCTTTTTCTATAAGTTGGTCTAATAGTTTGTTTTATTTGTTTCCACCTTTCAGTTTGGTGACAGCATGTCTGCAGAAAGTCAGACGAGATCAAACCAATTGCATCATGATTTGTCCATTGTGGACAACACAGATTTGGTGGCCACTTCTGATGGATTTGATAATAGACAATCCAAGAATTCTTCCGAAACGGAAGAACCTTCTAACAATTCCGGGGACGGAGAAAATTCATCCATTGTCAAAAACGCTGACTCTCGTTGCTTGCAAGCTATCAGGAAGTCATTACAGAAGAAAAGAATTTCTTCAGAATCAGTCAACATTATCATTAGATCTTGGAGATCTAGTACGCAGAAACAATATTCTTCATATGTTAGAAGGTGGTTTTCATTCTGTGAGAAGAACAAAATTGATTCAGTTCAAGCATCTTTAGGTAATGTGTTGGATTTTCTTACAAGTTTATTTAACGAAAATCTAGGTTATAGTGCCTTAAATACAGCACGTAGTGCATTGTCTGCAATTGGTTTGGTATTAGATGGTGTTTCTGTGGGCAGTCACCCACTGGTGATTAGATATATGAAAGGAGTCTACAACAGTAGACCGACATTACCACGATATTCGTATACTTGGGATGTTTCTCAAGTCCTTAATTATTTACGTTCTCTGTCACCAGTGAAGAGTTTAACTCTTAAATTGTTATCATACAAACTAGTTATGTTGATTTCTTTAACTTTAGCTTGTAGAACTCAAGCTATTCATTTATTAGACATAAGACATATGTCAAAATCCAAGAATGGATATACATTACTGTATAGTGGGTTATTAAAACATTCTAAGCCTGGAAAGGATAGTTCAACAGCCTTTCTTAAGGCGTACCCTCCAGATAGGAGATTGTGTGTTATATTTGTTTTGAAAGAGTATTTAACTCGAACTTATTCATTGAGGAGTGATGTGACGAAACTTATTATCAGTTACGTTCAACCTCATAAAACTGTAGTAAAAGCAACAATTTCTCGATGGCTTCGAGAAGTGATGAAATCATCAGGTATAAACTGTGACATTTTCAAACCTCATAGTATTAGAGGAGCTTCCTCATCAAAAGTGAATCGAGAAGGATATCCCATTGAAAAGATTCTGGACACAGCAGGATGGTCCAACTCGAATACCTTCGCAAGGTTTTATGATAAACCTATTCAGGGAGAAACATTTGCTGATGTTGTGTTGAAATAATGATTGGATCGATACCATAGGTATGTTATATCTATTTACTCGTATTATTTACTTGTTTTTCAATCAGTTGTGTATTTGTTGGTCCTAAACAAATCAGCTTTGAAGTCTCATTTGAGCATGGAAGTATATTGATGACGTAATAAAATTAAAAAAATAAACGAAACTTACCTTGGTAAAGTTGAAGTTTGTTTGGAATTTTATGTAGTCATCATATTACTGGAGGGATCAAATGCCCTCCCTTTTATAATTCCCACCCTGAATTTATTACTGCATTCTGATACATGCAGCTTCAAGATTATATGAATATACAAGTACTTTGATTTTCGGTACAATTTAAGGCTCAGTGCCTTCATTGGATAGGGTTCATTAGTTTTGACCCTCCATTATATGTTGGATTTGTTTAGTCCAACCGCTTTAAAATACTGAAGTTATACGACAGGTAGTGGCGCGCATCTCATTTGATCCCTCCAGTAATATGATGACTACATAAAATTCCAAACAAACTTCAACTTTACCAAGGTAAGTTTCGTTTATTTTTTGAATTATTGATCAGCAACTGATCACTTTTCCTCTTTGAATTTAAGACCAGAAATAATAATTATTCAAAATTTTAGATTGGCTATACATCTGTGGTTTATGTTTGGAATAAGTGTAGGCATCCCTAACCTGGAGTTTTACCTATATTATACTGATTTGTTATATATTGCAACATAACGTCATGAGTCTATTTGGCGTACTTTTGGTATGACGTCATTTCCGGTTATTTGTTACGTCATGACATCACGTCTTGTATTGGCGCCGTGTATGCAGTACAGTTGCGTATTTCTTACTTCCCTATGCTTATTTAAATAGTTTTATTTATTGAATATTTTTAAAGATGGTTATAATTCGAAAGAAAATGATAGGGGGCAACCGTTTACAGATTACTATTTTTTTATTTTCAAAGGACCATTCACCTCGGAAAACTGCCTGAAATTTTTGACCGGAAATAACTTTTTCTGAAAGTATTAGTACCGGCAGAGACTCGACGAAGATATGCACGTGGACATTATTGGTATGGGTATTTACAATAGCCAGCTTCGCTGACTATTTAATCCCCTATTAGTATGCAATTATAAACTTAAACTTAAATATCCAAAATAAATCCATTGACATATTCATACACAAATAATTAAATGCAGCGAGTACTGAACTTCTTGAAGAAAAAGGAATTGTCGAAGATTTAGTAATCCACTTCCACAATGCTACGAAATTGATTTATCCACATAAGCACATACGATATTTTCACACTTTATATTCAACAATTATTAAAGTTCATCACGCTACACTCACAACGCATGATCATGATCATTATAATCCAAGATAATTTCAGTTTAAACAAATAACGAAAGAGAGGTTAATAGTAACACGAATATAATATTATCCAATTAAAATACAATTAATCTTTTTTATAGTCACTATCAATTCAAACTGAAGTATTTTATGTGAAAACACTGTATTAGTTTGGGCATATATATGACACAGAGTAGCATATATTCAATCAATAAATAACAAGTGTATAAATATAAAACTGCATATATGATTATTTTATACTATGGCAGACAAAAATTAATATTTAAATATGGAATTAGAAATTCAATGTATATTTAACTTTCGGATAAATTTAAAGGTATTAGTACTTTTCTATACACATTTGTCAAGGTTAAGTGTATAACACCTTTCACTTCCCACAAGACCTATTAATACTATTAGTGTTGGAATGCGATGCATATAAATGTAGAGTGTCGGTACTTTTACCTTAAAGAGTTCAATGGAATTACTTAACGATTATGTACTTTCCGGATAAAACAAGTGATGTTTACGTAGAACACTATAATATGTCCAAATGGCAGCAAAATTATAGGCAGAAATATTAAAGTATGGGACATAGTAAATTATTTCGACTCATAATTTTCGCCATATTAAATGTCTTAAAATTTCCTCAAAACAAGGGGAGGTTCAAGCAGGAGGGCCTCAGGTATGGCATTATAAGGTACCCCTCCCCCAAATTACCAGAGCATACTTAAGCAATTTGTCTGAGGTAAAAATAATGAATATGCATTTTTCTGTCGTCACTTCAATCGCTACAATGCATTTTTTGCATGCTCACTTCAGGAGACTCATGATCTTGCTAGGAAGGTGGGGTGATGTCAATGTTTACACCATCCCCCCCCCATCCCCACCAAATTCAGAATACACCATCCCCTGAACTAAAGCCTTGCATGAGTATGATCATGTACTCCAGTCAGATTGCATCACTATCACCCCACTCCAATGATACCAACAGGTCAAGGTCAACATAAATATTATCTATATGAAGTAACATGATTTTATAAAATGACTGTGATAAGGTGAACAAAAATATTTTAAGTGTTTACATTTCGTGGGAGATAACTAATCATGGATATAACCCACTTCTGAGTATCGCAATAAGCATGACCATTAATTTAGCATGCAATAAGTCATACATGTTGCATTGTATAGTCTCACAATAAGTCATTCAGTGATCATAATTCATACAAGTGTACTATTATGTAGTATCCCAATACAGTGATTAGGTATATACAGTATAACCTCCCGAAACGGCACCTCTGAGAAGCGACAACCTCTGAGAAGCGACACTTTTATTTCCCCCCAATCATTTTTACTCTTATTTCAACCTCTAAAGAGCGACAACTCCGTAGAGCGGCAAACGGCAGTCAAAATGCGTTCCCTCCCTTGACTTTAACCTCTGAGCAACGACAGTTGTCAACAGGTACGATCTTTTTTTAGAACACGGCATAAACGCGTGTGTAAGATCTTCAAAAGTTAACACGTTAGGATTGTTTGTAAATCGGATGTGCATTGTACAATGTGTACAATTAGCGCTAAATTTACGGAGATTACAATGGAGAGGTTTAATAGGTGTTATAATTATCAGGTAAATTACTATAGCTATTGATTTTGGATTAATTGTGTCAACTCGTGTACCATGTAGATCTATGAATGTTTGTTGCATAAAGGCAGCCTTATTATTGTGTAACGGTGTTTGAAGATTAAAACGTTGTCTTTCTCAATTATTTCATAATTGGGACGTTTGCGTATTCATCTCACCGTCTCTTTATGCTGGTAGCTAATTGAGTAAGGTTAATTGCGTTTACTCGTGAAAAATGTTGAATTTGCAAGAAAATGTACCAGTTTCTAGTCACTTCTGTTTTAGAAAGCTTTATTACAACACGTCTGTCTTAGTCTCTATGCTAGTTGAATTTATTTTGATCACAATTTAATACTGTTGCTATTGAGAGTCTGAGTCTGAAATAATGTCTGCTAAGAAAAAGGTCTTCTTAAATGTTGAGCAGCGGTATGCTGCAGTTCAACTGCTTATCAATGGGAAAACTGCCAGGTCTATTGCTACTCAGTTTGGTTGTGGTAGAACTCAGATACAGGTGTGTCAATAAATTTCCAAATGTATGCAAACAACTCAATATAAATATACTACAGTATAGTCACATACAATGTAAAACAAATCACATGTACATAACTATGTACCTTGCAAACACAACGACAAGGGACTTAACTCATGTCCGAAAAATCAAGAACCTCTGCAGAGCAACACCTCTGCAGAGCAACACTTTTTCCGGTTTCCGCCAGATGTTGCTCTGCGGAGGTTATACTGTACACAATAGCAACAATAAAACATAATGTTTTAATTAACATTCCAACAAAAAGTACAGTGATATTTATATTTATTGTCATAAAGAACAATTTAATGAAAAAAAAAGAGAGAAAGCCGTGAAGTTGGAATGTCTCGGAATAAAAGTTTTCAATCTGCACTTAAAACAATTAAATGATCAAAGGGAGACAACTTGGTCAAGACTAACTCTATAATTTGTACATAAAGTGTTCAAAGGGAAGTAACTTTAGAAAGACTAAATATCAATAATGTGTGCAGTGTTCTAAGGGGAGTAACTCCAGAGAGTCTCTAGTGTTATGTAGAGCTTTGTAAATACTGCAAAAGAAAATATTGACATAATTACTGGTCAACCAGTGTTAACATTTCCAGTGTTTGGTCAATTCAGGCCGTTGACTGACCGATGTCTATGACTGACCAATGTCCATGACTGACCAATGTCCTGAAGTCAAGAGGTTATCATTCAGTTAATACTACGGCCCACATAATTAACCAACTGTAGGATTAGTCGTGGACACAATATGTTTTTACATAATATCAATATGTTGCAGTCAATAATGACCATATTTAGTAACACATCAATGTGCAGAGTCTTGGGATGTGGGACACCTGCCACTATTCATTGCCCTGCTATAAAAAGTTCCAACCCCACTTCAAGGTATTGCTCTTTAATCAAAGCACTTACTGAAGAAGTAAACCTATGTTCAGATTCAAATTCTTTAAAGATCTTTAACAGCTACAAACTGTGATTGGATGTTAATTAAATCGTCAGCTTAGAATGAGACGGTCATCAGTACTGTAACTTAACTCATACATATTTTAAATCTGCAAAACGCAGTGTCTTATAAAGCCTATTTTCATGAAAATCAGAGCTTGTCATATTGACCAAACTGAAGTCCAACAAGTTTTTTTTCCCAAAGTAAAGAGTAGTTTTCAGACAGTTTTTTCTTCTTATCTCAAAATATTGATTTTGTACTGACAACCTTCTCATTCTCAGCCAGCGATTTATCATCGCCCGGTCTCCAAGCGAGACTTTTCAGAATGACAAAGTTGTAACAATTTACAGACATTCTGACATCATTGAAAACAACTTAGTTAATTAACTGTACCTAACACAATATAAACACAATAAAACATTGTTCACAGGGAATGAAAACTCAATTTATCACCTATTTTAAGCCTACTGTTTCTAGTAATAAAACCTCTCCAGTGTTTTGTACTAGTTTTATGACTACAGGAATCTATTCTATTGAATGAACAAAAACCTCAGACAATGTAGTAGCCTAAAGTGATGTCCTGGTTCCAATAGCTGTGACAATTTCAAGTTACATTCGTCATCTAACAAATGGCAAGGAAGAAAATCAGAAGATCGTGTTTGGAAGATGTCACCAAGCATGTTTTAATTAACAGCTATATCTTAGAGATGCTTAACCTTCTGATCATGCAGATTTCATGAATGGCATCCTCCATACCTGCCAAGCTAGTTAATAAATCCAAAATAGGAGTGATAAAGAAAAAACTTAATATTGGTATGTCATCATTTCTTGAATGAGAAATAAGCGCAAATCCGTACACACAGCAAAGTATAGACACCAGTATTTTTTATATATCGATGGCTTAGAATTAGAAGGTCCTAAGTGCCACTTACGACCTTTTAAAATTCATACATATTTAGAATAAGCACTACAAGGCGCTTCTTATGAGCCCATTTTCATAAAAATCTGAAATTGTCATGATGACCAAAATGAAGTTTAAATAACATGTTTTCCCATAGGTAAAGAGTAAATTACAGACAGTTTTCTCTTGTTTTCTCAATATATCAATTTAGTAGTTATGACCTTCTTGTTCTAAGCCAACGATATTGCCTATAATTATCAAATATACGTATAGAAACACATTCCAGTCAAATCTAGATAAAACAATACAAAACAATACTGACTGATTGATAGAACAGGAAGCCAACTAATATCAAACTTATAGCCAACACCATCTTAAGCTAAAAACCTTTCAGACAATATTATATTAATCAACTTAGAACAGGACCTAAGATTGGCTCATGAATGAGTAACCTGGTAAGGGAAAAATAATCCTGGGGCTACTGAAATGACCACTATGTCTCTGGGTAATGCCTTGGTCCCACTGAGCATTTTTTGGCCTCGGTGATGTACTCCCGATTTATATAAATTAGCTTTGGGAGACATTGGGAACAGGGATATCACAAATGATTTTATACCGAAGCTTCCCCTTAACCAAGAGGGTCCTTTTCGCGATTTACTACATCCCGAGTACCTCGCTGAGGCAAAACAATCTCAGTGGGACCAAAGCATTAAATCAACAATGTCTCTACTAAAATGTCGGCAATGTCTCTACTATAATGTCGACAATGTCTCTACTATAATGTCGACAATGTCTCTACTATAATGTCGGCAATGTCTCTACTATAATGTCGGCAATGTCTCTACTATAATGTCAACAATGTCTCTACTATAACGTTGGCAATGTCTCTACTATAATGCCGGCAATGTCTCTACTATAATGTCAGCAATGTCTCTAGCAAAGATCGGCAATGTCTCTTCTATAATGTCGACAATGTCTCTACTATAATGTTGACAATGTCTCTACTATAATGTCGACAATTTCTCTACTATAATGTCGGCAATGTCTCTACTTTAATGTCGGCAATGTCTCTACTTTAATGTCGGCAATGTCTCTACTATAATGTCGGCAATGTCTCTACTTTAATGTTGGCAATGTCTCTACTATAATGTCGGCAATGTCTCTACTATAATGTCGGCAATGTCTCTACTATAATGTCGGCAATGTCTCTACTATAATGTCGGCAATGTCTCTACTATAATGTCGACAATGTCTCTACTATAATGTTGACAATGTCTCTACTACAATGTTGGCAATGTCTCTTCTATAATGTCGGCAATGTCTCTACTATAATGTCGGCAATGTCTCTACTAAAATGTCCACAATGTCTCTAGGTAAGATCGGCAATGCCGCTACATAATTAAGATCCGACTGTTGATTAACAATATATCTAGCTGACATTGACTGTCACTCTGCATCCCCCTTCAGACTTCCTTCTCATCTATCAGCATTTCCTTGAATTGGGAAATGTCACAAGAGGTGACTTAATACCAGCATAATCAGTATTAATTGTGGCCTCAATAGCTATTGGTCAATTTGTTTGTTTCTGCTATGTGCCTCTGTAGCTCAGTTGTTAGTGTGTTTACCACCTAATTTGGCGACTTGGGTACAAATCTGGGTGGAGAAACTCATATATATATGCCAGCCATATTTCAGCAGAAAGCTGACTGCAAATATGGTCCTTAGCTTGGTGTTTTGTAAAACATGACTTTTGTGTTTTCACTGGCTGATTGATCACCTCTTAATTGATTTTTTTTTTTTAATTACCAAACTATAAGAAGATTGCAGTTTAACACGGAAAGGTTTGACTGTATACTATAGATACGTGTAAGGTTCTTGGATGTAATATTATTTAATAGTGCAAGGTGGGGTCCTTTCGGTCTGTTCTTCGTTGTCTTCTGCCACTTGCTCTAGCTGGATTTGTTTGACTGCTGTTGTAGGTCATGTTGGATGTCGTGTTTTTGAATGTGTTCAGTATGTTTCTGATAAGCGCTACTTCTACTATCAGATGATTATTATTATCTTTTTTAATCGCAATTTTATTTTGATGCACTGCGTCACCCGACCTGTTAGATAGAATTTGATACGAAAATTGCTGTAATTATTTGTTCATAATTTACGTTCTCCTGGCTGCACTATAGTAGTATTGAATAATTATAAGTTTTCTCTACGAGACAAGACGAGACATACTGGAAAGTTGACGTATTGTATCTCACGCATCCAGACAATTTTAAACCCAATGTACTTTATAATAAAAGAAGAAGCCTTATAAGGAGAAAAGAAAATTATTTCTTAAAGAAAACAAAACTACTGTAACTCAGAGGGGACACAGATTGTGCATACATATAAAGTAGTATTATTTGTTCATGTATCATTTATTACATATGCACATGACAGCATCAAATAATGTGCGTACATATTTAAGTATTATATGTGCACATAACAAATAAAAATATTTCTTGTGTCCCCACTATGCCACCATACAAAACATATGGTTTTGAATTTTAGACATTACAAGTAGGATTTATAGTAAATTTTGCATTTGTCTAAGATTCAGACCATCAAGCTTCACCGTCAGCAGCAGCACAACAACACAACAATTACATCATCATCATTGTCATCATCAGCAGCACAACAGTAACAACAACAACAACGAGTCTTACCTGAGTATCCTTGAAGGAGATAGTTGCACTATGCATGCAGGAACACAATTCCATCTTCTTTAACATTCTGATATTATATTCCGTCACACCCTGATATTATATTCCGTCACAACCTGATATTATATTCCGTCACACCCTGATATTATATTCCACCACAACCTGATTTTATATTCTTATATGCCGTCACACCCTGATATTATATTCCACCACAACCTGATTTTATATTCTTATATGCCGTCACACCCTGATATTATATTCCACCACAACCTGATTTTATATTCTTATATGCCGTCACACCCTGATATTATATTCCGTCACAACCTGATATCATATTCCGTCACAATCTGATATTATATTCCACCACAACCTGATTTTATATTCTTATATGCCGTCACACCCTGATATTATATTCCACCACAACCTGATTTTATATTCTTATATGCCGTCACACCCTGATATTATATTCCGTCACAACCTGATATTATATTCCGTCACACCCTGATATTATATTCCGTCACAACCTGATATCATATTCCGTCACAATCTGATATTATATTCCGTCACAACCTGATATTATATTCTTATATTCCGTCACAATCTGATATTATATTCCGTCACAACCTGATTTTATATTCTTATATGCCGTCACAACCTGATATTATATTCCGTCATAGCCTAATACTATATTTACGTCGCAAATTGATATTTTTTTCTTATATTCCGTCAATACCTGATATTATATCTTTATATTCCGTCACAACCTGATATTATATTCCGTCAAAACCTGATATTAAATTCCGTCACAGACAACCTGATATTATATTCTTATATTCTGTCACACTTTAACACAAACAATCCAGTACAATAGTTCAAAGCACAGTCACAGCGAGTGCATAACTATAAATCCATTTTTTTCATAACCCGCACTAAATTTTCCTTAAAAAAACCCACAAAATCAATGTAGAGAGGAGCAATTGGAACAAAAAAACTCTCTCCATAACACATAACACATAAGAAATTCATGAACTTCTTAAAATATCCATCTATACGAAATAAGCATACTACTATAATACTATATATCGGTAGAACTTGAAATCTTGAGTCCTGTTAAAATATACTACTCACTATAGTAGTTAATGTCCTCTGTATGATGTATTATTTTCGGATGTCTTTATGGCTTTATTGTCTGTCTAAGTATGTTAAGTCTCTATTTATCTGTCCATTCATGAGTACCGCATCATGACAATTTATCACTACACTTATCTATTCCTATCACTATGTATAAACAAGAAAAAATATCAGAATCTTTTCACCGATAACATCAGAGGCCGGGATGCAAAAAAATGCAATAATTGGTTATTAATTGATATCCACTTATAGAATAGCTGATAATGCACACAGAGTGATGTTGATGATGTTTAAACCACAGCACTGACATGATCAAATTAATTACCTGCATAAATCATGCTTGCAAGTAAAACCATTTTGCTATCAATAATTGACATATTTGTTTCCCCCAATACAAACACTGAAACAGAAGTCAACAAAGACAATATGACAACAGAAATATTCCAATTTGTAAAACAGCAGAATTACAAGAATCACAAGAAGTTCTATCAGGCAGCTGATTTACATTAGTAAGACACAATTTGTATGGTATCTGGTAATTATCACACTTTAAACCTCATCCTTTTACATCAATGAATAATTATACATTTTGTCACCCATAGCTAGAGCAAGAGAGTTCAAGAGAGTCCACAATCAAAGCACGGAAAGCACCAACTTCATATAAATTCAACTTGATAATGTTGATAAAACAATCAGATGGGAAGTTGTTACTGACATTGTAACTGGGGAAGAAAAATGTACAACCAGACCGATTCGAAACAGAAAACCCTTGCTTACAGGGCAATTACTCTACCAACTCAACAAGAGGGGTTTCTTGAAACTTTCTTCCCTATGGGTAAATAGGTTCAGACCATGACATAAGTTACATGATAGTGTATCATGTAGGAGATAATCAGCAAGTTATAAACATGTCACACATTGATGTACTGATTACCTTAAGGAATGATTGGGGGTGTTTGTAATCTTGTATGTCATAGATAAAGGGATATACATGTTAAAATATTTGGTTTTTGGCACATTCAATTCTAAATGTATATTCTGTACTTTCATTGAAATATTGCCGTTAAGCTGAAAAATTGTCCCATAAAAACATTGCAGTACGCGTCAGATTATGCACCATTAAGACATTGCAGTACGCCTTAAACATTCGATTAAAACTTTGCAGTATGCCTTAAACATTTCCCCATTAAAACATTGCAGTAAGCCTTAAACATTACCCCATTAAAACATTGCAGAAAGCCTTAAACATTTCCCCCATTAAAACATTGCAGTACGCCTCAAACATTGTCACATTAAAACATTGCAGTACGCCTTAAACATTACCCCATTTAAACATTGCAGTTCGCCTTAAACATTGTCACATTAAAACATTGCAGAAAGCCTTAAACATTTCCCCCATTAAAACATTGCAGTACGCCTCAAACATTGTCACATTAAAACATTGCAGTACGCCTCAAACATTACCCCATTAAAACATTGCAGTACGCCTTAAACATTACCCCATTTAAACATTGCAGAAAGCCTTAAACATTGTCACATTAAAACATTGCCGTACGCCTTTAACATTTCCCCATTAAAACATTGCAGTACGCCTTAAACATTTCCCCATTAAAACATTGCAGTAAGCCTTAACAATGTCACATTAAAACATTGCAGTACACCTTAAACATTTCCCCATTAAAACATTGCAGTACGCCTTAAACATTACCCCATTAAAACATTGCAGAAAGCCTTAAACATTGTCAAATTAAAACATTGCAGTAATTCTTAAATATTGCCCCAATTAAAACATTGCAGTAATTCTTAAATATTGCTCCAATTAAAACATTGCAGTAAGCCTTAAATTATGCACCATTAAAACATTGCAGTATGTCTTAAACATTGTCACATTAAAACATTGCAGTACGCCTTAAACATTTCCCCATTTAAACATTGCAGAAAGCCTTAAACATTACCCCATTAAAACATTGCAGAAAGCCTTAAACATTTCCCCCATTAAAACATTGCAGTACGCCCTTAAACATTTCCCCATTAAAACATTGCAGTTCGCCCTTAAACATTACCCCATTTAAACATTGCAGAAAGCCTTAAACATTGTCAAATTAAAACATTGCAGTAATTCTTAAATATTGCCCCAATTAAAACATTGCAGTAATTCTTAAATATTGCTCTAATTAAAACATTGCAGTAAGCCTTAAATTATGCACCATTAAAACATTGCAGTATGTCTTAAACATTGTCACATTAAAACATTGCAGTACGCCTTAAACATTTCCCCATTTAAACATTGCAGAAAGCCTTAAACATTACCCCATTAAAACATTGCAATATGCCTCAAACATTGTTATGTTAAAACATTGCAGTACGCCTTAAACATTTCCCCATTAAAACATTGCAGTACGCCTTAAACATTTCCCCATTAAAACATAGCAGTTTGCCCTTAAACATTTCCCGATTAAAACATTGCAGTAAGCCTTAAACATTTCCCCATTAAAACATTGCAGTATGCCTCAAACATTGTCATGTTAAAACATTGCAGTACGCCTTAAACATTTCCCCATTAAAACATTGCAGTACGCCTTAAACATTTCCCCATTAAAACATTGCAGTAAGCCTTAAACATTGCATGTTAAAACATCGCAGTAATAAGCCTACTGAATGCCTCATTAAAAATACAGTTAGTTTAATTATCAAAATTTAAGAAAAATTGAAAACACCTCATAATTCATGCAGAGACAACATTGTGACCTGAGTTTCATTTTAATTTCATTTGTAGTGACAATAAAAGTCATTACAGTGACCTTTCAAGATAATTTTGACATTATGATACAGAATTTGACTTTACATTTATACATAAGTACTGAAGTAATTAGTGCATGATTGTGTTATCATAAATGTATGTAGGCAATATATATATGAAGAAAACCTTAAGATACAAGCACTTCATGACCTTTAACAAAAAAAGATATGAGAAATTCGGACTGGGAGGGCAGCACTCAACTTAACCAGCGTAGCACAAAAAAGCATTAACACCACAACATAACACAATTGCATGGAACAATGTCCATACATAACCAAAAGATAAAATTACAAGCCCTTTAAACCCCAGCCGTAATAGAGCTGGATAACCTAGTTTCCCAAAGATAAGCCAAAAACCTGGTGACCCAAAGTGACCGAATGAAGCGTAACTGCGACTTGACATATAATTCTATCTTCGTCAAGCAGAAAATGTTGCAAGCTTGAATTAATGTTGTCCTATATAGAGGAAATGTCTACAAGTTCAGACATAGATAATGTTCACCTAGATGCTATGAACCAGTTTCCAGACACTAATATTGACAAATTTCATTAATTATATATCTGCTTCAAGACCTAAATTCCACTGAGTGAGCTTACATAGCCTGTAATTGCCAAAACCAAGATAACAATTAACTTCCAGAACACAAATTGAGTATAAAACGCATCGATCCTGAATGATCCTGAATTCTGACAACAATATCCTGACAGTATTTCTAGTCAATAACTAGCACAAAGTCATGCACAGTTACTGCATTTTGAATGGTCACAAGCACAGTGAGTGCACATGCTGTCTGACAAACAAATATTTCTCGTCAAACGTGTATCACTACCTGTACGCTGCAGCACAATCTAAAAGCTGTGTGCGTCACAATGCCAATGAAGTACACCATATGATACACAATGATGATACAAAACAGTTAATTGTAACTCATGTCTTGGCATTGAAGATGAATATAATAGAGTATACAAGCTTCCAGCTTCCTTGTGTAACACTCCAACTATTCTGTTTGTCATTGTCATTGAATAAGACAATGTATACTAGACTTAGGGCAACAAATAGGAACAACATGACAGGAAACAGCCATTAACTCCAAAGCCATTCAATGTTTATGCTGACAGACTGGAGGAGAGGTTTATTCTGCTAAAACATTATTATACACATAGCCTAAGGTTCCCAAGAAAATAAATCTGATCCAAAAAACCTACTAAGAGTGCCAATCTTCTATGGAGAGAGCAGAGAGTTTTAAGTCTGGTGTTTATTATAGTTATCCAAGAAAACACAAAAACAATTTTAAACAATTTATGTGCCCTGATTTTCCTTCAATAACAAAAGCAATTTAGCAATTAATGTGCCCTGATTTCCCTTCAATAAACACAAGCAATTTACCAATTAATGTGTCCTGATTTCCAATCTTTCAACACAAAAAACTAAGCCCTTTGATTTACAATTGATGCATCTTTTATAAACCTCACCAGATAATTCTACGATAATAGTTTGGTAGGCTCAATTAATGTTTTATTATGGCATAGAAATAGCAAGAAACTCAAGACATTTCAACACACACTGGAAGTAATTAAGTCTTAATTGACAAACTATAAATCTGTATTAACAGTTTAATAACATTTGCTTGTAATGGAAGGGTGTAATATAACAGATTGTTATAAGCTTATACGAACAAGATATGTTTGTAAAACACTTGTACCCCACCCTGGAAGCCCAATATTCAGAAATGTCAAAGGTCATTGTGTGCTTGTCCTACTGATAGCAAAAGCAACAAGGACCCTCTACTGTTTATGACCTAAGCAAAATACTATGCAAAGTTTGAAGAGCATGTCTCAGTAACAGACTACATACCATTTTGAGGGCTCAGTGCAAAATTATAGGACTTTGCCTCTATAAATTGATGTAATAACCATAGCTTTGCATGGAGCCTTCAATTTGGTATACAGGCTGATAGAAAGGATAACTGACCAATATCAGCAAAACAATATATACCATCTCTTCTTGAAAGGGGGCTGCTATTGTATGCAACATCATCATAATTAAAAGACCTAGGATGTCATGGCAATTGTTACCACTCTGGTAAAAGTATCCATGGATGTTATGTCCTTTCATAACTAAGTAACATGTCAAAGTACCATCAATCACATGGGAACTTAAAGTTGACAGTTGCTTTATAGTGGAAGACATTAAGTTTAAAGTAGGTTGATCATTTTTACCAGGAAAACTAGCTGGCAATGCCAAACAGTGGCTGCAGCACTGTGATAGGACTGAAAATTAATTGAAAAACAGCAAAGAAATCATGAATTTTGATTAAAAACAGGCTGACAGTTCTGATTATGGTTTAATTTGTCACCTAATATCAATTCGGATGCATCTTCAGTTAAATTGCTTAAGGAATCTTGAAAACCTGAAGCCAGAGCAATTGTTCCATTATACACGAAATGATGCTAAATTGATTCTCCTTATATAGAGTAGGTAATCATATTTTCTTTATTAGGAGGAAGTACTCAGGAATTACCAATTACTATAGATAGTCAGACAGTGTAATGATACGCTCTAAGCATACAAAATGTCAGACATTCAGTGCTGTGCCATCCTTGCACTTGTAGGTTGCCTTATAGACCAAGCAAATCTTATAAAGCTATCTGTCAGAATTTGCAATAAACCCATTCTTGATATATATAATTCATATTGGCATAGCGAACATCCAAAATTGAGTTTTTTTTGCCCTCTCTATATAACAGATAGCAATATTTCAAGAGGAAAAGTAGACTGAGTTGTACACCCCATTGAAGCATAGTGCTTTGGCATTGTACTCAATACTACCATTTAACTTATTTTTTGTTGTAAAATGAGTAAATTTTCTTGTTTTACAATATGAAAGAGTTATTGTTCTTGTCTCATAGAGAAGCGTTATTTCTCTTGTTGCAAAATGTTAAAAGAGTTATTGTCTTTGTTTCAGAATGTCAAAGAGTTATTGTCCTTGTTTCAGAATGTCAAAGAGTTATTGTTCTTGTTTCAAAATATCAAAGAGTTTTTGTTCTTGTTTCAGAATGACAAAGAGTTATTGTTCTTGTGCAAAATGTCAAAGAGTTATTGTTCTTGTTCTAGAATGTCAAAGACTTATTGTTCTTGTTTCAAAATGTCAAAGAGTTATTGTTCTTGTTTCTTAATGTCAACAAAGAGTGTTATTGTTCTGGGTTCAAAATATCAAACATTTATTGTTCTGGGTTCAAAATGCCAAACATTTATTGTTCTGTGTTCAAAATATCAAACATTTATTGTTCTTGTTTCAAAATATCAAACATTTATTGTTCTGGGTTCAAAATGCCAAACATTTATTGTTCTGGGTTCAAAATATCAAACAATTATTGTTCTTGTTTAAAAATGTCAAAGAGTTATTGTTCTTGTTTCAAAATGTCAAATAGTTATTGTTCTTGTTTCAAAATGTCAAAGAGTAATTGTTCTTGTTTCAAAATGTCAAAGAGTTATTATTCTTGTTTCAAAATGTCAAAGAGTTATTGTTCTTGTTTCAAAATGTCAAAGAGTTAGTGTTCTTGTTTCAAAATATCAAAGAGTTATTATTCTTGTTTCAAAATGTCAAAGAGTAATTGTTCTTGTTTCAAAATGTCAAAGAGTTAGTGTTCTTGTTTCAAAATATCAAAGAGTTAGTGTTCTTGTTTCAAAATATCAAAGAGTAATTGTTCTTGTTTCAAAATGTCAAAGAGTTATTGTTCTTGATTCAAAATGTCAAAGAGTTCGTGTTCTTGTTTCAAAATATCAAAGAATTATTATTCTTGTTTCAAAATGTCAAAGAGTAATTGTTCTTGTTTCAAAATATCAAAGAGTTATTATTCTTGTTTCAAAATGTCAAAGAGTAATTGTTCTTGTTTCAAAATGTCAAAGAGTTAGTGTTCTTGTTTCAAAATATCAAAGAGTTAGTGTTCTTGTTTCAAACTATCAAAGAGTTATTATTCTTGTTTCAAAATATCAAAGAGTAATTGTTCTTGTTTCAAAATGTCAAATAGTTATTGTTCTTGTGCAAAATGTCAACGAGTTATTGTCCTTGTTTCAAAATGTCAAAAAGTTACATTGTTCTTGTTTCAAAATGTCAAAGAGTTATTGTTCTTGTGCAAAATGTCAAAGGGTTATTGTTCTTGTTTCAAAATGTAAAAGAGTTAGTGTTCTTGTTTCAAAATGAAGAGTTATTGTTCTTGCTCAAAATGTCAAAGAGTTAATGTTCTTGTTTTAAAATGTCAAAGAGTTATTGTTTCAAAATGTCATTGTTGTTTATCCAGGTCTTATTTCAAAATGAGATCTTAGCTGTCCTTGTTGCAAATAGCAGACTAACGATCAATTAAAGCAACACGAAGGGTCATTAACTGACCATTAGCACCTCATTGAGTGCCTGATTTGCTTGAAATGATAGATATACCATCATTAACCACCAGACAGAATACCAAAACAAAAACAATATCACCATTGCACATAAATATCAAACATTCCAATTTTGCATAAATATACTATCCCAGATTGTTACATGATCTTTAATCATCTAAGAAAATTATGTTTACAAAACTGTTTTCCTTGCAGAAAACATATGGTTGCAGTCAGGGATTCCCAAAGAAGCCTATAATACATCATCAATAACTTAATTCCTATTAAGTGCAATCTGTCACTTGAGTTAATTTAGTCCTAAAATATCAAGAAATCCAAAACAAAATATTTTTGCCCATTTTTCAGCAATATTGTTAATAGTGTACTTTAAGTCTTAGAAAAAGAATTATGTTGTTATGCCAAAATATTGTTGATAGAAAAGTAAATATGTTTTCATTTGTTGTTGAAATGTTCCAATTAAACTGCTCAAGGTTTAGAGTGTACTATTAAAGTATTTGTGTTCTCCTAAAGAAACAAATTGTATTATTTTACCGATATATTATCAAGCAACCTTAGATAGAAACATTATTAGATTAATAACTTGAATTGCAACCTTGGTATTGCAAACAATTATGCATAAAAAATGGCTTGAAAAAGCATTTTCAGAAGAATTTTTAAAATTAGCTTAAAAGGCACCACAAACAGTAAGAGAGCAAACACCATTATTCCGAAACAACACAAACAGAACGATATCATAATCTATATAGATCTATCCAATTCATGTTGTCACAGACTTGTAAACACAGACTGGTTATTCCAATGTCAATATACATCCAATCCATCTGGGAGCTGAGACAGTACTAATAATTCCTCAATTTCTTCCCACCATTGTATAATAATCTTATATACCAATTGTCATGTCCTTACAATCTCCATCTACATCAATAATAGCACCAATATTTAGGCCATACCAAATCGTTTGTTTATGTTTGGCTTTCTGAAACATAGCTACTTAAAAAATTATAAGTTCAAATGTTACACAACTTTATCAGAGCAAAATATCTCTTAGAGCATAAAAATCGAGAAAAAATATTATTTTTTTCAAAATTTACTCCAAAGTCTAAGTGCACAATGATGCTAAACATAGGAAAACCGATTGGTATGGCCTTACCAGGGAGAAAAACAATTATGCCGTAATTCATGTTACTGAATTCCTGAATGTTCAATCAATTTTACCTAGCATACCAACTTATCTAGGATTACCCAAGCCATAGGACTGCGATAAAAACAAAGCAACTTGAAATTAAAAAGTCTGATCCCCATCTTAGATATAGACACTTTCATAATACTTTCACCTCTAAATAGAAAAAATCAATATTAATTTTCTGGCAGTCTTGATGCCTCATGAGCAATTATTTAGTATTAGTTAAACCTAGCTGAGTATTAGATTGAGGTCATGCACATGTTGGCCTTGGTGCAATAAGGAAGATCATATCTTTACTCAGCAGAGTGTTACATTTCAAAATGCAATATTGTCTCTATGATTTTGAATTTTTATTAAAAACAAATCAGCTTCATTCGGAAAACCATGTGAAAATGAATGAGCTACACACAGCATGACGATGACCTATTTCAGCCCAGCAATTTAGGACCTCATTTTAAATTTTGACAAGCGCATTCAAAAATAGCAATTATAACCCTGGCAATAATCACAGATTTGAAACAGAGAACTCATTAATTTATTTATTATGTATTGCAGACCAAGTCAGCATTCCATTGGAAGCCACTTAATTATAGCTTCTTAATATGAAGCTCAATGCAAAGGACTTATATTTGGCAACTATTCTAGGTGTGTCTTTCAAATACCTAAAATTTTCTCTAAATATAAATATATTTTAGGTGCACAAACTCCAACAGTATCTCCAAACTTCCAAAGAACTAATATCCTATACCGATTATTATGTAACGTAAGTATAATATGATTTAACTTCCAGCAATTATCAGGGGAAATTAAAGAACTATAATATCAAAATATCCAATTTTGCCAACACATATTTGATATCCAGAAGTGTACCAATTAAACAAAGAAATATTTTTTCAATTTTCCCACCATTATTAAACACTCAAAAATAATTGCAATTTCAAAATCCAGGATTGAAATAAGCCGTCCAGGAGAAAACAGCATCCTATAATTGGCATCAATTAATTGATTTATGACAAAATAAGCACATACTGTCTATGTTAAATTCCACAATTTTCAAATTAATTAACGATAGCAATAATGATTATCTATAATATCTGTTCCATTTTTTCTATTCAACCAGGCAACAATTAATTGATCTATGAACAAATTAGCACATAATGTCTATGTAATTCCACAATTTCAAATCAATTAGCAATAATGATTATCTATTCCAATTTTTTCTATTCAATATAATTCCATCCTAGATATTAGAGGAATGAGGTTCTAATATCCAACCAAAACAAGCTCATTGAGATGCAGTAATTCCCAATAAATAGCTCAGAAAATGGTCATTGAATCAATAAATCATGTGGGTGATTCCCATAGATGTTTGTCAATAAGTAGCTCATAGGGAGGCTAATTCTTATATAGTATGTCAACAAAATTAACGCTAAATTATACCGTCAAGTCTCCGTACAACAACACTGTTTGTTCCCACATATAATGTCATCGCAACATGAGTACCGCATACAAGTGACGGACACTTGACTTTCTCGTTTTTGAAAGAAACGAGGACAGATAACTCAATAAATATTGGTCACAGGGTTATCAGCATTGTCAGTACGGACTTCTCTTGTATTAGTGAATAACTATGCCCTGTTTCAAGTGGATACCTTTGATAGTCTTTGAGAAAATTACTCTTGACAGTAAACTTAACCAATGCATACCACGCACACGATCCTATCATGACAATAGTTCAATTTCTTTCTTAGAATAGTCGAGCTACAAAATATATCAGTTTACTAAATTGGTACAAAGGGTATATTCTGTAAGTGCTATCAACTATGGTAATGGAGCTGTAGTCAAGCCAGCTTTTTTATGCCAATGTCTACCTCTTACATGACCCAAGATAAACCAGTAGCAAACTAGATCTATATATTTTGCCTTTGACATGACCTTGTGACCTAGTTTCTGCACTCAAGATGACCCAGGTGAAAACTTGACCTAGATTTTATATAAACAAATATTGAAACCATATTAGTTCCATAGTTTACATCATGTGTGCTACTGCTCATTATTCTATCCTGTTCTTATGCTGCGCTTACAAGTTTTTTTCTGTTTACAATGTCACAAATCTTAGCACAGCATCAACAACAACAACTCAAAGTATAAACAGTAAAAACACAATTACAAAACATCATAAAAGAACATGTGTACTGGAACTAGAACAGCATGAATGCTTTAAGGTGTTCATGCTGATATAATTACTGTAAACCATGAAATTAGTTCACGTTATATTTAATTTCGCAGAGTTTGTGAATGGTAGAAATTCGCGAGATTAAGAAGACATTAAATCATTCAAAAACATTCACATGGAGATGGTGGGAGGCTTAAAAACGCAAAAATTTGTAGTCATCAATGTGCCAACAACAACAAAAAAATCGGCAAAAACACAAAAGTAACTATTTACGAGAGTAAATCGGTTTGCAGTAGCAGGCAATCCCACTATTCATCTCACACTTAAGTCAGTATTAATGATGTTCAGAGCTGATGTCGCAGCCTTCTAGATTCCAATTCTTATCCACGATCAGTCGATGAACACGATGAACACTATGGTAATAAAGTTCCTATAAGTTTGTCAACATACTCCCGCAGGGGGGATATTTATTGAAATAGACGTTACCAGACTCATTAGGAGAACTGAAATCTGAACTGTGTATAAAGACATAGGAGACAAAACACCCAGGCTTGTAACATCCAATACTTTAATGTAACTGAACCTTCTTGTTATTCAAAGGGGTGTTTGTGAGCTTAATAGAGGGTGACAATATTGCACTGCATGCTGGTTTGATATGAGTAGTTACAACTCGGGAGACAAATCGAGAGACAAATCGTCACGTACAAGAACAGCACAAAATATCACATAGAAATTAAGAAGGCAGTATACATTACGTGCTTTGCAAACATAGAAAATATTACATTTGAAAATAAACTGCACTGCACATTATTTTGAAACTCTGAGATAAATTAACGGTTATTTTTATCAAAACCACTTGTACTCGTATGTAATAAATTATAAGCCAGTAACTTTTTTTAAAACTTTTAAACTGTTAGCATGGGGGGGGGCTATGTCAATCAATGTGTAAGTCAACATTGGCAGATGGTAACAATCAATGCCATATTAATTATATTTCTAATTTAAACATAAAACCTGACATGCTTGTTTCTGATTACCAACAGGTAACAATGTTTATAATTAAACACCTTCACACCTTGGTTCAAAGCTCAAATCAATAGTTACTGTAGACCAATAATTATTTACTTATGCGAATAATAACTTTTGTGTTTTACTGATCTTCGGTATAAATTTGCAACTACAAATTTTCACACTTAAGTCTCCCCCGATGGCCATATTAATGTTTTGAACACTTTCGTGACTACTTAATTTCGCAAATTTCTACCACTCACAAACTCGGTGGAAAAAATAATGTGAAATAATTACTTGGGTTACAGGAATAGTTTCAATTGACTATAGCATAAAAGTTAGTATGGTTTCATGGAGCATATATACATTATGTTGCTATGGAACATTAAGTTGACCTGTTGATAATTAGCAGAAATTGTATTACCCAGCACTAATTAGTTTTTTAAGCATTGCAACATCTCCACATGTAGAGAGAATGACCATATAATATGAAAACATACCATTATTAATATACCCAACCCGAAAATGAACTTGGCACATATTGCATATGCTACCATAGCAATGAAAATATCAGCCATTTTTCCTTTGTATTAATTGTTCAACAGTAGCTGAAAGCAAATTAGAACATTTTCAACACCAACTTAATGCAGCTGACTAAGAAACAAAAACCGTGCCACATTATTTGCTTATAGAAAATAATATTAGAGTAAACAGCTTGTAATTCCCTCTTCCATTAAAGACAGAACTATAAGGAAGTGCTTCCATTTTCATCTGGCACAATATTAATGAATCCTCAGACTCTTCTTATAGCCTGTCAAATAGGCACTTTAGATATTAAGGTTTCACTTAAAAAGGCGTAGCTAATAGATTGCTGCTACAAACATTATAATACCAAAGTCAAGTAAAGGCAATTATGTTTGTTTCACCCTGGTGCATAAAGGTTTGAGCATAAACAAAACCACACAGGTGTACATCTTTCCTTGCAGATACCAGTTAATTTTGATAACCATATAGTTAAATTCTGAGTTTAATTTGCAAGAGGTAGAAATTTGTGAATTAAAGAAGCCACAAAAGGGTTCAAAACAGTAATAGGGACATTGCAGGAGAAAAAAAAATGTAGTAAGTAATCTTGAAATAATTTAATTTACAGTATCTATAGATAGTTTAATGTTTGGACAAAAGAATGTCAACTGATGCGCACCCAATCACCAGCAACCCTAGCAACTGAATTGACAATGCAGAAATTCTTAAATTCTGGAAGCTGACAAGCCGAAATTGATGAGCTGTCTGGTTAATAAGTGTTCAATGTCATAAAAGTCCAAATAAGGCATCAAACAAATCAGCCTGAAAACCTCTCTCATTATTTAGAAGAGAAACCCATTAAAGCATTGACAAATAGATTTTACATTCAATAAACCAGCCAGAAAGATAATGACGTTGTCACGGACATGTCAACATTTGTTGTATCTTAAGCACAACTCTTCTAACAAACAAACTATTATCATAATGAATACAGAAAGAATACATGACTTGTTTTGATGCAGAAGTAGCAAGAACACTGCCACCAAGATTTTGTTGTCAACAACATTAAATAGTGTTTAAACTCCACTAACAACATGAAACATTATAGCTTCAAAATGCAATCCTTTTTAGGAGAGGGAAAAACATATTTACCATTATCATGATCCCCTTTGGTTTTTGCAAAGATGAAAGACACAAACTGCGGTATAAAAATGGATTTATTTGTCAAAAAAAATTTCAACAAAGTATTAAGTACTCCCTTAAATTTGTTTTTCTCTCATATTACTGGAAACATGGAATGCAGCAAATAAATACTATTCAGATCTGAATATCTGAACAAACAATGTTCATAGCAAAGAATCATTTGTATCATGCGATTCATGGTATCTTTTTTATGCATCTGCATCTACAAAGGTGTTCTCCAAAATGCACAGGCCTTTAGAAATTGTTTTGGAGACATTGACATCCAAAATGTGTGTTTTTTAGAAAGGACAACTTGCATAGACCTTTATACATTGTTTTAGAGACCTGGACATTCACAAGGGGTGTTCTTCAGAAAGGACAACTTGTGCAGACCTTTAGACATAGTTTTAGAGACCTTGACATTCACAAGGGGTGTTCTTCAGAAAGGACAACTTGCACAGACCTTTAGACATTGTTATGGAGACATGGGCATCCACAAGGGGTGTTCCACAGAAAGGACAACTTGCACAGACCTTTAGAAATTGTTTCAGAGACATGTGCATCCACAAGGGATGTTCCACAAATAGGACAACTTGCATAGACCTTTATACATTGTTTTAGAGACCTGGCCATTCACAAGGGGTGTTCTTCAGAAATTACAACTTGCACAGACCTTGGAGACTTGGCAACCAACAGGGATATTCCACAAATAGGACAACTTGCACAAACCTTTAGAAATTGTTTTAGAGACATTGGCATCCACCAGGAATTTTTCCAAAAATAGGGCAACTTGCACAGACCTTTAGAAATGGCTTCGGATATATGTGCATCCACAAAGGTGTTCTTCTGAAAGTACAACTTGCATAGACTAATAGAAATTATTTTTAGACACATGTGCGTCCACAAGGGGTGTTCCTATGATAGGAAAAATTGCACACACCTTTAGAAATTGCATTAGAGACCTGGACATTCACAAGGGATGTTGTTCAGAAAGGACAACTTGCACACACCTTTAGAAATTGCTTTGGAGACCTGGACATCCACAAAGAATTTCTTCAGAAAGTACAACTTGCATAGACAAAAAGAAATTATTTTAAGACACATGTGCGTCCACAAGGGGTGTTCCTATGATAGGAAAAATTGCACACACCTTTAGAAATTGCTTTAGAGACCTGGACATTCACAAGGGGTGTTGTTCAGAAAGCACAACTTGCACACACCTTTAGAAATTGCTTTGGAGACATGGACATCCACAAAGAATTTCTTCAGAAAGAACAACTTTGACAGATCTTTAGAAATTGCCTAGCAGACATGTATATCCATTATTAAGCAAAAGCATCAAATTATTAATTCAGTTGATGAAATATTTGACTGTTAGTAACAAATAACAGACGGACCAAAGTTGATGTTATGACATTAACTTGAGATATTTTTACCATTTTACATTATTATGAACATATTTTTAAAAGTATTTGTAATTTCAAGGAGATCCTCCTAACTGTGAGTGAGTTATATACATATCTCTCATTTTATGCATTCATGTTTTCTAGTATAGAATTAAGTTTCATGTAAGTCATAAAGTTTGCGGAAAATTTCATACAATTTCAAAACAGTCAAAGGAAAAGCTATCATAAAGATTCTTCATGTCAACAGAATGACATTCATTTCCGAGAGGTCATGTTGAGAAGCAATGGAAAAATCTACTCTATCATCATTTACTTCAGAAACAGTAATAAGGAGATGTTTTGTTGAATGCTTGGTGATAAACTGTCGAAGTCCTGAGGGAAGGGTCAGTAGACATCACATATAGACAGATGATAGCGAGCCTTAGTAGTAAGGCTCTATGTTTTAAAAACCAGGTTGTTACCTTAAAAGAAATTTGTCATTCACTTGTGTTGGCATGGAAACAAGTATTAGAACTAAACTAATGTTGTTGTTTTGATGATGGTCTTAGTGATCATTGATTGTTCTATCAAACAAAGATAAACTATACTGCTTTAATTATGTGGGTAATCATGAGAGGTGTTACTTTCATGATCTTATTACTGGTCCAATATAGCAAATTTGTCACGTCCTCTGTAAACGGGTAATTGGTAATTGGAAACCATGCAGTATTATGCTGCCATTGATTTCTTCCCTTTTGTAAGCTTGAGCTTGACGTTATAAATTGTCTCATCTTATTCTTAAACAAATAATACACAATCTATAAGTATAATCATGCCATCAATGTCAAAGTAAAGAAACGGTACAATTATATCTTCAAAAATCCAAGAGCATCCACAAGATAAAAGATGTTGTTCAGAAGGACCACTTGCACAGACCTTTAAAGTTGATTTGGAGACAACTACATCCCCATATTTGTAAGGATACACACCTTTATAAATTTACTGAAAACACTTTTCTGTCCAATAAAAAACATTTAATTGCCCATCTTGACACAATAACACCAACTGTTATGTAAATACCATTTCTATACTTCTTGCTATTAGAGAGCAAAAGTGAATGACCAAGGGAGGTAATTGAATTTTGACTATTTAGAAAATTCACACTAGGTAACTGTTCTTGTTCTTACCAAATTGACACAAGGGAGGTAATACTAAACAGGCTTGTTTGTTATGATAACACAGGATTACTGTTCTTGCAATAAATAGTGCAAGGGAGGTAATACCATACAGGCTTGTTTGATACACAATCTAGAGTTCACCTACATGACCAACATTGCAGAAACTCGGGATCATGTCTAGCAAAGAAAACAGGAATATCTTAATTGTAAATGTACCCTTGAAGGTGATTATATACAATAGTCTTACAAAATTAATGGTCATTTGGGAGTGATCATTATAGATTAATCAAGGGTACTATAAAACCTAAAATACAATTATAATCAATACAATATGGATTTAATTTACTCCCTTTTTATCACTGCTGTGGGGACTGGTGGCCTAATGGTATGGCGCGCGTTTCAGGATCGAGAGGTCCCTGGTTCAACCCTCATCTGGACCACTGGTGTAAATGTCTCTGAGCAAGAATAACCCACATGCTCCACTGCATCAAAAATGGAAATTGGTACCTGTGAGGGCAGTGTCTATTCCTGGGCACCACAGATAAATGTTGGCTGCCACACACAGAGGAGAGAAATAGTCTTCCCAGGGAGACTCAAATGTAGGTTTCGATAGGTAGCCCAATGACCAGGGGAAGCAAAAATGTCAAAGGATGGTTGAGTGGGTGAACAGCTGAAAACAGCCCTCGAAAATTGGTAACTTTTCAACTCTTTTATCTTTTAATGTATATTTCACTGTTAAGAAGCCTACGCAAACAATTCATTAATTGAACATCATGAATTGTGTTTTTTCCATGAATATAATTCAACAGTGTAACAGTCACCAGATAAATCAGAACTAATAAACCAGGGTGTATAATATTTTATCTATAGGAAGCAAGAACTATTTTTGTCTTCTCACTTGAAGAGTTTCTGGTGTCAGTTAGATGACTATTATTGCTTCCTCACTTGTTCAGTTGTTTTATTATGTTGACATGTCGTGGCACACCTGCGAGCTAATTCCTGACTGTTGTAAAACGGAACAAAAACTGACATATTTCTATGAGTTTCTGTAGAGTGATGCCTTACCTGTCCAATTTGTTTATTATGTTTTTTCGTGATAATTCCACTAGATTGTGGAGAATTCAGGCCTCTCAGTCATGTGTAACAATACACAATGCAGAATGTTAACTATACTTACCAACCGCTGATTGGCTGCCTCGCTTTATGATACCATAACCTCTAAATTTATTACTCAGAAAACCCAATTAAGTGCCGTACTCGACATCTCAGGTCTAACTGCCAAATGTCCGACTGACACAGACTTTGTCAACCAGTATATTAAATGGTTATTGTCAGTAGCAGAAAGTGTCACGGCAAGATGCAGCAAGATCATAATCAGTGTACCTCTTAAGCAGGCCTCATAATTAGCGATTATAAACAGTATGAGTATACCTCTACCAGGGCCTCATACAATGTTATACTCAGAACATCTTAGATTGTAACAGGCCTGATGTATGAGTTCTAGCAGGGCCTCATATAATTTGATAATCAGTGTACCTCTTAGGCAGGGCCTCATTTAGGAATCATGAACTAGCAGGGCCTAATATAATCTATAATAATTTATACTCAGAAAACCTGTAATAGGGCCTTATGTAAGACCTCTAGCAGGGCCTATTATCATTTATTATAATACATCCAGAGAACCTGTAATAGGGCCTCATGTAAGTTCAATGTACTATAACTCTCCCTAAGCATTAACAATAATAGAATTGTAATGACTGTAACTGCCAGTGCCTGGCTTTATATCCCATATCATATGATTAGAAACAAATGTCATACTAAGAAAATACATTACATTATATCTCCTTTACTTACAGAATGCTGGTGGTATTCTATCTTTATGTTTCCATTAATACAATACAAATCCTCCATGTAATGAGTAGACAAGTTTTATGGCTATTCTTTGTAAGACATTGGGTGTCCATTAATTTGATTACTCAGCATGGTATACAATCAAGATACCTCAGAGAGATTTATCTGATTGAATTAGCCCTTTAATATAAAAAATTAATCTTGTCCTTTAATTGATAGTTGGATAGAAACAGGTCTCCAAAGAAATTTCTAAAGGTCTGTGCAGGTTGTCCTTTCTGAAGAACACCTTTGTGGATGTCCAGGTCTTAAAAGCATTTTCTAAAGGTCTGTGCAAGTTGTCCTTTCTCAAGAACACCTTTGTGGATGTCCAGGTCTCAAAGCAATTTCTAAAGGTCTGTGCAGGTTGTCCTTTCTGAAGAACACCTTTGTGGATGTCAAGGTCTTAAAAGTATTTTCTAAAGGTCTGTGCAAGTTGTCCTTTCTGAAGAACACCTCTGTGGATGTCCAGGTGTCCAAAGCAATTTCTAAAGGTCTGTGCAAGTTGTCCTTTCTGAAGAACACCTGTGTGGATGTCCAGGTCTCCAAAGCAATTTGTAAAGGTCTGTGCAAGTTGTCCTTTCTGAAGAACACCTTTGTGGATGTCCAGGTCTTAAAAGCATTTTCTAAAGGTCTGTGCAAGTTGTCCTTTCTGAAGAACACCTTTGTGGGTGTCCAGGTCTCCAAAGCATTTTCTAAAGGTCTGTGCAAGTTGTCCTTTCTGAAGAACACATATGTGGATGTCCCGGTCTCCAAAGCAATTTCTAAAGGTCTGTGCAAGTTGTCCTTTCTGAAGAACACCTTTGTTGATGCCCAGAAACAATAGATTGACAAGTATTTTATATATAAATATAAAGGGTGAGAGCGACACTTCTTCAATATAATGATCAATTATTTGCTGAATAACGTTTTATAATATTTGAATGAAATATAGAAATAACAAATGTGCCTGAAGCTACTAACACTCACATGACCTACCAAAGTTATTGCCTGAGTCTTAAGTGTACATCACGTAATTACTGTTTTAAGTAGAATCGTGATTGAGTATCTGCAACATACTAATTAAAACATTGTACAAAGTGTAAAATCTCATTATCATTAATTGGTACAATCTCACAACACTAATTGATCCAATTTGATGATCACAATCAGCTTAATTATAAGAAATGATTTAGAAGATCATAAAGTATATTAATGGCTTAGTGCAAAACTATGGTAACTACATACATTTATAGAGAGATGTACCATAGTTTTGCACTGAGCCCTCAAATTATTTTACTAATAATTATGCTCTCAATCAATAAAACTGACCATGCACTTTTTGATGTTATGAATGAACAAGTATAAAGAATTTGCAGAAATTACAAGCCTATATGAAGCATTGTGAGAGATGTCTTGTAAATTTTCTGAAAATTTGAAGCAATACTATTATACCTATTACTTTTTGTATGAGAGAGGCATACTTAACAGTTATAAATCAACATAAATTTTGTTGGATGAATATGCCTATATAAAGCTGATTGATTATAATTACAACAAATTCTTGCTATAATTAAGTAGATGAGCCTTGAAAAATCAATAAAGTAAAAAGTGTCTCATATAAATCAAGGATTCTTTTAACCAACAGGCCAACTATATTAGAATCAAAGCAATTTTAAAGATGAAACATAAAAGTGCATAATGTTGATTCAATAAGTTACACTATAAATGAGGGAACTATCCCATTCGAAAGAATAACAGGTTCTTCAGTTGACTCAGTTACACCCAGTCAAATCTAGATATCCACTAGTTTACCTGATGGACAAGCATACTTTTAAAACCATTCTCATTTAACTTTGAACGGACTGTACATGATGTATATGTACACATAACATAAACAGTGCACTTAGCAGAACTAGTAATGTGATGCATGTGCATTACATACAGTGCACTTAATACAGAACTGATCAGCATTGAAAGTACTAAGCCTTGCATGTTTGTGCATACATCATAAGGTTTCATGAGGATTGAACAAAGCTTTCAATAATACTCATCAAAGGAGGCTACTTCAATAATATGTTACAACAAAGAGAAAAACGGAATAAAAGGATTATTTCCAGAAAGAATTTTGAAATTATTGTAAGTCAGAATCTTTCATGTTCAGGGAAGTGAGTTGGATGCTTTTTATCGTTTTTTTGCAATTTACAACATTTCTTTAATCATCTCCAACTAGTATTTTTGTTTGTAAAATTTAATATGCAACTATTTGGAGCCAAATAATTTGTCAGTGATTTTAAAGGACATGGTGACCTAATGTCACCTTTAATATACTGACCTCAAAATCAAAAGGGGTCATCTAGTAGCTGTTGCTGACCAACCTTCATGTGAAGTTTGAAGATTCTACCACTCAGTGTTCTTGAACATTAACTATTTGGTCTAGAGATATTAGTATAATATCATATAAGCAGACCTGAGATCAGAGTAAGATGAAGTTTATGCAATAGCTCCTGAAGCAATAGCTATAGCTTGGCCACATTGACATGAGCCTGACCTGATTACCCTAATTTAACAGTCGATATAGTGACTACGTTTACTACACCGATTGTATGTTTTCATAATCAGGGAGGATCACGATGACGATGACGCTCAAGATGTACTTCAAACACAAATCTTAAATGCCGAATATTGCACGATTCGCTTGCGGAAATTGATATATCCAAAGCAAGAACCTTGTAATATATTCTTGCATAAAGGTCAGGCTCAGGTCAAAATATCCAAGCTATACCTTAGCAGCCAAGTTGACAGAAGGTGGAGAACAATCAATAATTACACTCATAAAATAACACTTAATTCTTCTAAGATAGAAACAATATCATCATTAGCAGCTTATGTATAAATAATGAGGGATAATTAATACTTAATTGTAGTCCTACATCCTTCTCATATTAACTGATGGTTCATATTTGTAAGAATGGTGCCAGGTGCACTTACATATAGTGTAACATCTAGGAGGTATTGAGATAAAATACGGTAATTATTGACACCAGTAAAATCTGCTTCATCATGCAATATGACATTGCAATAATTTACACCGAAGGTGCAACCATTTTTGCGCTGGAATGAATTATAATACATTGCAAAGAAAAGCTTATCGCCTCCACAAATGCTCACATTTTATTTGCAGTGAGACACCAAATGCAAAGGACCAATGCATGTCCTATGTAAGATTTATAACATTGTTGATGCTCATAATAATAGTTCAAAATGCCTGAATGAATGAAGTCAGTTCATAACAAGAGACTTTTGTAAAACACATCAGCCCAATAGCAGCCTAATAGTGGAAAATAGTAAAGGCCACAGCGACCTTGACCTAATGACCTCAAAATCAATAGGGGTCATCTACTGTTGCAGACCAACCACCATGTAAAGTTTGAAGATCCTAGGGCAAAGCGTTCTGGAGTTATTGAACGGAAACCATTTCGTGTACCCACCGACAGACCGACCGTAACTGACAGATATGACCAAAGCAAAATACCCCCTCATCAAAGATAGGGGCATAATAATAAATTAATTCATTTCAATTTCACACGGTTCAACAAGAAACCTAGTAAAGAGACGGTAAAACATAGACCGCTGACAGTGTACATTTTAACAAATCTAGCGAAAGTTTTAGTATTGCTTGTATTAATACAAAATGTGAATTTACTGCAAAAAGTACATCAACACTACAATGTATCGAACTCATTTACTACATTAATTACATAATTGATTTGTCAACCTATGAATTCTTGCAATGTCAAGTAATAATCAATGTACAGCTCCAGAAGTCAATACGATCTGCTGACATAGCACTATAATTGTAAACAATGTTATAGCTGATGCCTTGGTCCCACTGAGACTTTTTTGCATCAGCGATGTATTCCCGATTAAACAAATAGGCATGGAAAGGCATCAGGAAAAGGGTCCTCCTGCTCTAGGGAAAGCATCGGGGTAGTCATTAGAAATATTTCAATATCCCTGTTCCCAATGACTCCTAATTTACTTAAATCGGGAGTACATCGCCGAGGCAAAAAAAAATACTCAGTGGGACCAAGACATAACCTTACAATCTGCTGACATAGCACTATAATTGTAAATAATGTTGTAGCTAACTGTATATGACAGCACCAACCTCTATAGTACGGAGATGACATTACCAACTTTTTTCAAATGCCACATACAATAATAAACATACCAACCAATATAGATCTATGTCTGAGACAGGATCAATGTCAAAGTAGGTTACAGAATCATAAAATATTGACAATATTTTTTTCAACCGCACACCCTGTGAAAAATAGCCAGTGCCTGTCCATTGAACTGTACATATCATGTGTTATTTGGGACTTTTAAATATTGAATATTATGTTTAGAGCCTACATTTATTCAAGGTAACATATACTAAGTTACCACATGGGACCGTATGGATTTTGTAACCTGAGGTAGCTGATGTTACATTTTATACTTAATGGGTACCAAAATGGTAACAGTAACCTAGCTGTTGTTTGTCTTGCTTTGCTCACAATATCTTTCCCAGAGTACAGTTGCTTCATTATAGGAAGGTTAAAGTACATAATATTGGCATTTTTTATCAACTGACCAGTGCAACTTGAACAGACCAAGCGATCCTTGTGGATGGGTTAATTTAACAAGTACTTTACGTACATGTCTTTTAGGATACAGTCCACGAAGACTGGATATAGGTGAATCGGTTGCCATGTTATCGAAAAATGGTTGAAAAAACGGCTTTAAACCTGGATAACTTAATTAAGTTAAAAATCAGACAAAACATGAACCAAGTAAACACACAATATAAACCAGATTCCTACTGAAACAAATATATAAACAAGAGAAAACCAGATAATATGAAGTCATGAGGTTCATTCATTTGTAGAAAACAGACGATTATAGTGTTTATACTGAGTTCTGTTTTACATGAATTTGTCTATACCACCGGTAATTAAAAGCAATCAGCAAAGATGTTTTAGATTTTGGGGATTTACTTCTGTTTTTCAAAAATAAATTTCAGTCTCAATTCAAGTTAAAATTAGAAATTAGTAGGCCCTGTCTAATTTAAAGACAGGAAACATATTATTATGCTTAAACAGCTGTCAGTGACTGACTAGTTTGTAGATTGAATAATTACATAGTCTCACTTTCAATTTGAAGGTTGTCTCACTAAGATCATTAGTTAGTTGTTGAAGCCTTTAATCCCACCTTTTGTATCATTGATTGTGTTATTGTCTTTGGCAACTCCCCTTAAACTGTCATGGTAGCATACATATTTTTTCAGTTATTTCTAACTAATTCTGATCAATTTTATGTCCAATGTAAGAAGCTCAATCAACATGAAAAATTCAAAGTTTTAAAACGGTCGAACCAATACAATAAATAATTTCATAATCAACATGCAGACATTACTGCATAAAAACAGCAGAACAATTGACGCCTTAAAGCAGCTACATCAATTACATCATCCAAGTTCATCATTAGCAAACCGACAAACATTTGCTGGCATGGCATCCAACTTTAACTATCTTCTTCCCACTTCTCATTAAAGTTTCATATTAAACATAACTGTAATTATTACAATGTAATTGCTCATTAAAGAAAAGTTGCTAAGAGACACTGGCATGTGCTAGAAAAAATACACCAGCAACTGTGAATTCTATTAAATATTAATTCAAGTTGAGGATCAAGATGATGTCTTCCATAGATGTTAACAAATTAACATTGTCCTGAAACCTTTTATTAACATACTTTAGCAGTTGATTGCTTGTTCATTTTGGCTTTGTTTTCCAACCGAAAAAGTATTTAAAAATTGTACATGGTGCAAGCCCCAAATTTCTCACATAATTTGATTCCACCCAAGAACCTGGTAATATATTTATGTATAATGTTGAGTACCAAGTTTATTTGTTCACACTATACAATAATTAATGTAACAAAAGGAAATCTCATTAAAATTGAATGATGAGAAAATAATGCAGAAACAGCTGGAGCTATTAAGTTTTGAAACGTGATCTAATGTTCATCAATATTCATCAAGATATGGGTGCCTCCCGCAAGGTTGGGGAGACAATTTCCAATTAAACCGTAATAATAGTCTGAACATGCAAAAAGTTCAAATTGAAATGGTACTTTGACGAGCTCTGAAATATCTAGGTCCATGAGACCCATGAAAGTCCAGTCCATGATACATGATAATGAATCCAGTCCTCAGGTCCAGTCCATGCATCCAGTCCGCAGGTGCAGTCCATAAGTCTAAATTGCTCTCTCTAAAGTTCTAGGCCATAAAAACATGCCCATAATTTCAGAAAGTTCATCAAACTTACTAAGCAACAACAATTTTCTTTCTATTTACAATTATGCCACTTAAAAGCCTTGTTTTATACAAATATCACAACAACATCAAGACAACAATGGCAAAAGGTAATCAATGATTGATGATTGATTTCTGCTATTGGTGTGTATTCAATTATTCATATAGGAAGTTATATAAATACAAAACAGAGAATACACACAGTACACAAATTCACATTATGTAACAAAACTGGGAGACCGAAATGGACTGTTGACAGGTTAAAAGCAACATAATTGCATTAGATATAATATGTTTATGGGGAATTGGTACCATAGACAAACAAATTACCTCCCTTATAATTCAGACAAACAATAATATCCAGAAAACTACAAACTACTGAGTTGCCTCCCTACAATTCGGGAGACTACAGAGTTCACTCCCTGTAATTCAGGAACAACTGAGTTGTAGGTACCACAGACAAACAATATAATTGAGGAAACTACAGATTTGACTCCCTGTCATATAAGAATTCACTCACCTCAATTAGGAAATAAAACACACATATTGTACTGGAGAAACAAAAAGGTGCTTCAACTTACCTGAAAAGAGAAATAATGCAATATATAATACATTATTATTATTATTATTATTATCATTATTATACTACACTGGAGTATATACACATGCACATTAAGTAGTTTCTTTTTTACATGTACAACACAATGTCATAAATAATGGAAACAATGATGGAAACTTAAAATTACATTTCCAACATGCAAAGGTCTACCATAATTTTCCACATTTTTGCATTTTTAACTTCTACTTAGTTATTGTAGAAAAAACCTCTATACCAATTTAAAGGCTACTTTTCATATTGGGACACATTACCAACAAGTATGATATAACTGTTTCGAAAACAGCTTAGCAAGGCATTTGATTAGCTACCCAAACCAATTCTAGAGCAAATGGATCCTGTCAAAATACATGAAAGATGTCATATATTTCCCTGTTTGAAACCACAACGATAACTTCTACCTCACGAAAACTCTATGCTAGCTTTTAAAATTAAAAGAAGCAATTAAGAATGCATAGAATTGGTTTCAATGCTGAATTGGATTATCTTTTCAAAAAGTCAAGACAATGAAATCTCAATTAGAGCTAGGGCTTAAAGATGCTTTCAGAGACCATATTCTCTGTATGCTTTAAATCATCCATAATTCAACTTAATACAGACATCAGCAGCAGCAGCATTTTAATGCAAAGCAACAAGAGATATAGCACTTAAACACTAAAGATTGGCTGCTATATTAGTATATAGAGAACAATTAGGCACAGGAAATTAAAGAAGTCATTGGAGACATTTATAGCATTATGGGAAGTCTGATGATATAATATTACAGGATTCAATAATATCATTCTAGCAATTCATCCATGACAAAATATCTTGTTGACAGTATTTGAAGCCTGATTACTTAGATGAAGTTCAAGGGAAGGAAACGTTAATAAACCTGAGTGCACCAAGTTGAAATAAACACTGCCATATTAAAAAGTGGTCAACATGATTTTGATCATGATCATGTTTGATTACGAGGCTCACATGGATGACTGGGTATACCCAACTGTGTTGCCTCTCTGAATAAAGTCTTTGTTATTTTAATTATTATTATTATGTTAAATCATATAAGTCTTTCAACCATGAACAAGAAAGTCGAAAGGGGAAAGACTCATACATGGCTCACCTGTCTTAAGCGCAAGGTAAGCTTTTGTGATCACCCTTATGTCCAGCATATGTACTACTTTTATCACTCTAGAGGTAATCACAGTGTTCAATAAATCTTTATGAAACTTGGTCACAATGTTGGTCTAAACACAATCTAGGTCATCAGGGGCTAAAAACTAGGTTAACACTCTAGAGGTCACATTTTTCACCTGATCTTTATGAAACTTGATCACAATGTTTGTCTCTATGAAATCCAGGTCAAGTCCACAAATGGGTCACTTAGGATCAAATATAAGCCAAAGGTCATACAGAGGTCACATAAAAGGCAAACCTTGTTAACACTTGTTATAACACATTATTTTTGCCTGATCATTATGAAACTTGGTCATAATGTTTGTCTCTATTGACCTACATTTGATCTGAACCAACATTCTGATCAACTTGGACAAACTAAGATCCAAAAGTTTACATGGGGCTTTGTTATGATTTGACCTATTGACCTAGTTATTGGTACACACAGATTTCTAATTAAATCAACTTAAGACAACAAAATTAATGTTCTGACTAATTTTCAAGATCTTTTTTTATCTAAGATGACCCAATATAACCTAGATTTATCATTAAGGATCAATATGACCAAACTTTATAAAATTGTAGCATCTTAAGAGACAACACAAGATTTTATATGACCTTTAAGTAACCTAGCTTTTACCTCATATAACCAAATATAAAATTTGACCTAGATATGGCGGAGGGAGTCCTACTCTGGGGTATAGTCAATATTGAAAAGCCTGTCATATTGCCTGTTTCTGGTCAAGAGTTAAATAGGATGTGGTCTGATTGTTAGTCCTTATCCTTTAGTCGAGTAAGATCAATATGGAATACCAACCCCAGTGGAGTAATGTCAATTGTGATACCAAAGTGCATGAATTAAAGTACACATGACACATCTAATCTTTCCTGGAAATGTCATTGAATGAAGAAAGAATAGGAGACAATTTACGCATTTATCTGCATTAGACAACATTTGACGTTTTAAAGAAGATGTAGAAATCTCGCTACACCATTTAACAGGATTACCGAATGAAATTGATGTGTCAACGGAAATCTTAACCTCAAACACAGAGATTCAATGTGATTTTCATTGTCCTTTGTGTATTAACAAAATTTGACAACAAGACATCGAAATTCCAAGAAAACCAGATTTTCATGGCAACAAAGCAATTTATTATTTTAGCAGAGATGTGTTTTCTATTTTTAGTAATGGTTAATTTGACCAAACTGGCCCCACTTTCAATCTTTAGCACGGTTTTGACATAAGTTACTGAAACAGCAAATTTCATCAATATGACTCATTCAAAACTTAAGGTATTAATCGGAAACCAAATTTGCCCGCCAGGCCGCTGAAATTGTCAATCTAATATTATGTTTTATTGTTGAAACATCTGGTTAAAAATTATTATATGAATGCCTTGTGAATTATTTTGCTAGAACATTTCTGCTTCATCTATGATATTGTGATAAATCAAAGTACTGAAAGTACTGACAGGCTGGCGAACTGCTAAGGAACAATAGCTTTTCAAGTAATATAACATCAAGTGGTTTTCTAAGTCGATAGAGAGGTAAGTGCTGGACTAAACAAAAAATTAAAAAAATAAAAAATTTAAAAATATAAAAGTGTATAGATTCTGTGTTGTCAGTTTTGGGAGTAAATTCATCTTAGTGGATTTCATTTTTTAGGATTGTAATAGTCTGGCGCGAAATCGCCAGCCTAAAAATTACCTTGACACATGGTTATATGTGCCCTGGGCCCGACACTATAACACGGGTCTGGTGGTCCAAAACCCATGGTTCATGTCGAGGACCCTTAACTCAATGAGGGCAGCTGGTCCCGATTTGACCACTGAACATACACAAAAATAAACTGTTTTTAAACATGATCCTGAAACTGTTTAAATGGAAAATTAAAATTGATGAAGGGCGTTTTTCTTATTTAAATCACAATAATTGCTTTAAAGTAGCACAAAACACAGTAAGATTCTAGATGCACGATATGGTGAAAATTGCTTAGAAGGCAGTTTAGGACCAACTAAAATTGTGTCGGACCAGCAAGTCTCAAAATCTGCTGGTCCTTGGGACCACCATTTGAAATCTGCTAGTATCTTGCATGCTAGTATCTTGCAATACCTGGTGGTAATTATAAATGCAGGAATTAATCAAGTTGGGTGTAGATTACAATTGTCTCAAATAAGATAACAATTTATTTTATTATGTCTATAACGATAAATATATTTCAGCCTTTCAGCACAAACTCTGTTCCCCTTCAAAATTGGTCTTGTTTTCAAAAAAAAAAGTTTCGCAAAGAAGTCTTCTAATTAATGCATGTCAGTAAGTCTGCTGCCTTTTAGGTATACATTGACTTGTGATTCTGTAAGCAAATAAAATCCATTTGGTAAACAATAAATGTCACCTTAAGTGTGTAGGCACTCTACAAGACCATTAACATCTTGAGGGTTTTGCTTTGATGAGTATTAGGTTAAAGTAACATCAGCATTTTTATGGATAAACAAAATAATCACATTTAAAACTAAATCAAAAAGAGCAATGTACCAATTGTTTCCTTAGAAACCTGAGTGCTGTCCATTATATTAAAAAACTGTTGGAGATTTGTGTAGGAGCTTTTACCCATGTATATCAAATGTATTTATTTACTTTTTTGGCAGTATTTGGGATATCAAAATTGTATAAGACAAGAGAGATAAATGATTGCAACCAAGTTTTAATTCACTGAATGTGTCTGTATCATCAGATGATATCTACGAATCACAAAGGGTCGCATTTCCACTGTGATAAATAATCTATGGGATTACAAAGTCAGGCTTCCCAATAAGTATTCTTTTGTCTCAATAGTATTTCACAAATCAAAACTCGTTAACTCTTTCCTGAATCATTTAATTGGCAAAACACAACTTTTGATGCACATCCAGTTTATAATTAAAGCTTATAAAAGGTAATACACCTAACAACAAAATACCTTAATTAAAACCAAAGATGCACAATTACCATTTTGACCAATACTGTAAATCAAGAAATTATTTCCCTCAATGTTATTATATGGAATTATGGAAGAATAGAAATTCATGATAATTAAGTAGCTGCAAAATGGTTCAAAACATTTAAATATGGACATTGCGGAAGACTTCAGAAACACAAAAACTTGTAGTGGCAAATATGCCGACAGATGCAGAGACAAGAAAGTTTGTATTTGCGAAAGTAAATGTGTTTACAGTAATTAATCTTTTGATCAGACTCCACAGAGAGAAGCCAAGTCAGGAAACATAAAGCAAAGTGGCCATCATTTCCTTAATATTAATTCAATGCTAAACTTGTCACTTCATTAGAGTTAAAACATGAGATTCCACTACCACAGTGAGTATGACCATTTACTGTAGTAGAATCAGACATGAGGTCTAAACCATTCAGGAGCATCAGTTTATCTAGCTGTTTTGTCAACATTTGAATGTCTGTAGCACTTAGCTACATTTGTACTTCTCAGGAAAAACATCAACAAAATGATATGTAGACATATTGTAGTTTGTTAAAACACTAATTATGATTGGGACGGACATAAACGGTCAACTTTCACACAAATGTGGTCTAAGGTTTCAGAAGCACTTACGTCCAGTGAATTGCCTTATTTGTATGTATTATTGCCATATTTGTACATACTCATACATACTCAATGGCCTGAGTTCCCCAGGGACAACATTTGCATTTGCTTTCTTGGACATTATTATAATGATCAACAAATATAACTATAAATGCTTCTCCACAAGAAGTGGAGGGACACGACTGTGTCATCATTATTCATTATTTTTGATTATCAATATTAAAGGTTACAAAAAGTCCATGTTAGCTAAGAAAAAGACCATAACACATAATTGTAACCATGCTGAGAGCACTTGAAGATGACAAGAGTAAACCTGAGGTCTCCGTTGCCAGAGTATTAAGCAAAGCGTTACGTAGCAGTCTTTCAACAAGAGTTTTTATATTTAATTGAAGGGCCAGGTAACTGAATGAACGTCAGCTTGGTAACCCTTTGCTTAGGCAATGGACACCACATTCAACTGCACCTCGTAAATGTAAGCTCAGACGTGTCAGGTCAATTTTTATTTTTATTTTTACCCATACCCGTGGAGGGGACTAATAAAAGGTTTTCCTTCTGCCCAGCTGTCAGTCCCTCCACCCGTTAAGACATCTAGATCCTGCCATTATAAGCTCCCAACAGTTTTCCAGCTAGGTTTATGAAACTTGGCATGTGGAAAAGGACCAATAAGGAGATTATGCAAGTCTGTTTTTTTATTCGGACAAAAATTGTGGTTGCCATGGCAACAGAAAATTGACAAATTGCTTGTAATTCCTAATTACTTGTTCATTTTGTCATATTTTTTATTTTCTCATTTTGATGAGGTCTGATAATATAAATACTGACGTTTGACATTTGTTCATTTCTTCAAAACAAACACTTGATGGTGTTCATGAAGATAATGTTTCAGGTCTTGACAGTTCTGATGTTTTTTTACATTATATTTGATATTATATTATAATTGGAAACCACACAAAGCCAAATAGAGGTCTCTATTACAGCGCTAAGTGCACCATGTTGTCATGGTAGCAAAACTAAGAATAAGTTTACATATAGCGCTGATTGACAGTCATAATGAGATATCAATCGTCTTAGAAGGTCGTAACTACCAAATCGATATTTTGAGAAAACACAGTAAAACTGTCTGACATTAATTTTACTCTTTAGTTTTGGTAAAACAAACTTTTACAACTTCATTTTGGTCAACATGACAAGTTCGGATTTTTATGAAAATGGGCTCATAAGAAGCGCCTTATGATGCTTATTCTAAATATGTATGAATCTTAAAAGGTCGTGCTTACGACCTTCTAATTCTAGGCCGTTGATATGTCATTTTAGCTGTCATTGAACAATATATTGCCATAGCAGACCAAGAATAAATGCATAGGTTGGCATTATCATCAGCAAAATGTTTTGTAGTGAAATGACTTGATGGGCTGGAGGAAATTGAAGCCAGGAAAAGTTACAGTTGGTCTGCTGCTGTTTCCATAATGCAAGATGTAACAGAGTCTTATTTAGCAGAACTGCATGCTACTGTGAAGGGGATGAAATTTGAACCACATTAGCCACTATCTTACTTAAGGACATTTCCATTCCAAAGAGCAGCATTTTAAATCACTAATTTCTAACCTACCTGAAGGCAGATAGATTTGCACATTAAGCGACAAAACTGAAAGGTCAAACACAATATGAGCTTAGAGCTTGCAACAGAACAACAGAAGTAGTATTATTTTATTGCTAATAATTATCAGTTAGAGCTTAAAACTTCCCTCAGAACAATTATGGCATAAATGAAGCACTTCAGGCATCATCAAAATCAATTCCCATGTCTATCAGGCTATCATAGAACACATTGATGTCTTTGACGTGGAATTGTCTCAATATTATATTGAACTGTTGTATAATAGTTATGATAAGACTTGATCAATCAATGTTCCTTATAGAAACAAAGGATGAAATTAATAACACAGGCATGCAATAACAATTAGTTTGTTTGTTTGTTTGTTTGTTTGTATCATGTTTATGTATTACACTAAAGTTGCAGTGTTGTTTCTCAACATTTTGTTCGTCATATGCAGTGGTCAGTATACCTTTATTAAAATTTTTTTTATCTTGATTGTGAAACAATTTTTATCAACTTATATTAATCATTCTTGACACCTCATTGACACCTTGAAACGACCACGGCATATTCAGTTGGTGAAGAGCTGAAGACAATTTTTTCCAACTTATATTAATCGTTCTAGACACCTCATTTCTGATGTTGTCCATCGTCATGAACATATTAGAACACAACAAGACAGGAGCATTGTTGTTTCAAAGAGCAATCTGCAAACACCATGATGACATTTTATGGTCATCTTCACCAACAGTCAATAACGAAGAGCCCACACACAACCATGTACATTTCCATCTACATGAATTGTAATCATAATTAATTAATCCATATTTAATCCAATTTACTATCAGAAATCAATTAGCATTTGGCTACTTGAGTTTTTCTCTACTCCCTACCAAAATACCATTAAGTAATAGCCTTCAACATGGACAGAAAAATGTAAACCACATGGCACAACAATGACCACAATGAACATTGGGTGGGGAAGGTATAACAACATGGCTGCAATTCAGTTTGATACAAAGGAGATCTAGACTGTCATCTGGCATCTGTGAAAGTTTAAAGAAAATACAAAGTAAGCCCAAAGTATGTACCTACATACAGACCATCAGCTGATCCATGCTATATGCTTAATACATACATAAGTGTGGCAGCACAAATAAATAATGGTTACCTATGTCGAACATAGCCTTTATTTGCGTGTCAGATTATATGCCGAACATAGCCTTTATTTGCGTGTCAGATTATGGCTGAAATATGGCAGGCATATGCATGCTTATATCCCGATTTGAACCCGGATTGCCGGATAAGGCGGCAAGCACACTAACCTGACTGAGCTACAGAGAGGCACACATAAAATGTTCAATATTTATTATTACTCCAGGAAGTGTGATAGCCAGGCATGAATGGCAATTTTAAAAAAACTGTTGAAATATGTAGGGTTTAAATTGTGTTATGATACAAATATGGCATGACATTATACTGACTGATGTCAGGCAGCCTGCAGACTGATGTGTTGACAATTGGAACAAATATTGTCCTACATTGAGGTCTGATGTCAGGAAATAACAAAATAAATTGTTCAAAATGCTGAAAATGTGACAAGGTCATTGTCAAATAAATTGTACACATTTTAACTGTAGCTTCGGCTACTATAGAAGTGAGCCACTAACTTAAACAGGAAGTTATTTTAAATGCTAAGCATATCCTTTATTTGCCAGTCAGCATTCTGCTGAAATGTAGCAGGCATGTGAGTGCTGCAACCCAGATTTGAACCCGAGTCACCAGATTACACGGCAAGCAGGCTTAGACCACTGAACTACAGAGACACACATGAAAATTTGGTTCTCTGGGTAATACTCCTTAAAGGGCCAGAAGTTATTTATAATTCTCTTTGCCTGTCTTGGAATCATTTATTAATCAGTTTCTAATGTAACCACAGACTTGGAATTACACCACACCACAAACAGTTGTGTAGAGACGTTAAAATGATGTATAATTACAAACTCAATAATAAGAATTACCATGTGTCTGTAACGGTTATTTCACATCCATATTTTCTGACTAACAATAATTGTACATATAATAACAAGATCATTCAGGAATTTTACATTATAAAGTGATTTCAGGTAACATTCTTCACATTATCAACTTCAAACCATTCATTAAGTTGTAAAGTTTTGAGCTGATTGCCCGAAGTTTGAAGTTGATTGCCAGAAGTTGGAAGTTGATAACCCGAAGTTGGTTGCCTGTTTTAAGGTTGATTAAGTCTAAAGTCTTCAGAGGAATCATAGGAATAATTGTAATAACAATTAAGGGCTAATACCAAGGTTGTATGTTTGTGGTTTTGAACTTGACCTTGAACTTAATTTCATGCCAACCTTGAACCTTACCACTCTAATTTGCTTCAACTTGTTGAAACTTAAGTGAAAAAAAAATTAAGTTACCAATTTTCTAGGGCTCTTTTCAAATGTTAGGGGCCGCTCAAGCACCCTTTTACATTTCAACTTCCCCTGGTCATTGGGCTACATATGGAAACCTATACCCGTGTCTCCCTGGGGAGACTATTTCTCTCCTGTGGTGTGGCAGCCAACATCGATCTGCGGCGCCCAGGAATAGACACTGCCCTCACAGGTACCATTTCACACCATGGTGTCGTGGAGCTGAGGGTCTTGCTCAGAGAAATTTACCGGTGGTTCAGAGGGGGGTCAAACCCAAAGCTTGCGCCGTACTTCTAGGCCTGACCGCTCCCCACTTAGTTCCTGTCTACACTATGAGTGCATCAGGAAAAAAGCATGTCTTCAATAAATGCTTATGCCTTCATGGAAGCATTGTCCATAATAACAAGCTAAGTCAATTAGGGGCCATAATTTAGAAGAAATGTTGGATAGTGATACATGGCCATGGCGATGTAGTGTATTGATGATGGTAAACAAGTATACCAAAGTTTAAAGCAATGCATTGACAATGCAATGAATTACTCCAAATGTATATTGCCAACTGTCTTTTTACCATGATTCAGAATCTCAAAACCATTTATATGTCATTTCAATACAATTGAATCAAGAAACCAATCGGACATTTTTATTTAATAATCAAGTACAATATGGCATGAACATAATGTTAATCCAATAACTTGAGCATAATCAGTTATGGCACTTCCTATTAAGCATAAATAATCATTTAAACATTAACCATAATAATTTTGCCTAGATATTTTCAGGATTATATTGATTTGAATTAACCCAATGAATTAAAGAAGTCTATAATTAAAAGTGTCAACTCAAACATAATCAGCCAGCAATGGTGAGAGTTAAATGAAACTCAAAAATAAATAAATTCAAGTTCAAATCCAATGATACCAAATTTGAAGCCCAACATTACTAAAGTGTTGATCGATCATTTACCATTTAATATCTTTGAATAAATAAATATACACCCAGCTCAAACATATAAAGACTGTATAAAACATGTCTGTTGATAATGCATTCAATATTTAACAAAATAAAACATAAAATCTTCAGGTGAAACAAATTTTCTTTTGATAATATTTTTTATTATATTTTTTAAAAGGCAAACTAAACAAATATTGTATTTGCCTTTAAATTATGTAAACAACCACTGCGTGTGAAGTAAAAATCAATTTTGCAGGATATATGGAATTTGAATTTAAAATGTCGCACAAACTGCTGATCTAAGCAAAATCATTTAAATGAATTCTAAAGTTTTGACCTTTGTATTGAAACTATTTATTGCTGGTCACAAACATTGTAAACAGTATAAATATACAATTTCTTATTTTAACAATATATATGCACAATGATCCCTTTTATGGAGATAGGGATCTGACAATAAGAAACTGCCAGGGGGGATTTGCCCACAGGAGGGGGTCATTAAATAGGGTAACCATAAGCCATGGACGCTTTTAGAATTAGATGTAATATACTCCTTTGAGTATTTTTAATGAGCTGCCGGATGAAAGTTTACTGAAGAAATTAACTATGAAAACCATACAGCATATCGGCTGATATACAATGGTTCTTACCAGTAGGAATTAACCACAAAGGCCAAGGCCGTAGTCATTTATTAAAGCATTAAATGTATGGGCAATTAAAATGCAATCTAATTGCATTTATCATTCAAATAATAAACACTTCAGTGAAATATCAAAGAATGTATGTGTGGCAATGATTAATTAAAGTCAATTTCTTAAAAATTATTTCAAAATAACATATGCTCGTGAAATGATTACCAAACATTGTTTGATAAAGTAACTGTGTTTTCCTGAATAAACTCAGTGATCAGAGAAACTGAAACTCAATTACATTAATTACATTGCATGTAGCAGCTCTAGTCAGAATCTTGGCTCCCAACAACGTCATGTAAGTTACAATAATTCACATGGACTCTGTTATAGATACCTATAATGTCACAGAAGAATGGAAAATTGTTATAAGGCAATATTGTGTTATACTAATATTATACATCACACATGTACATTATTAAGATGCTGGGAACAAAGGCACAGTAATTGCATATAAAGTTGCCATAGTAACTAGAATTAACCTAGTTGCCTTTTATATCACTGATTCTGTATTAACCCAATATCTATAATAAAAGGGTGTTAGTATTATAGATATTGGGTTTTCAGACAAAAATAATTTTAATGCATACATGGTACTTTAATGAAATAGAAGGAAATAAATTTTTGCTACGAAAATTATGCTTTTATGCAACTTTCTGAAAATGTTTCTATCACAAATTCCTGTCCCGATTCCACATATGGTTTTCACTGAATTCTATTTTAATATACTAATAGTGAATGGGCAAATTACATGATTGCACTAAAACTAGATACACCAGATACAGTGGTGGGGTGAAAGGTCAAGCCATTTCAAATTTATAGAGCAAAAGTTAGACATCTCCAGTAGCTTTAGTTAATAAGGAAGATGGAACAAACAGATTTTGTGTTGACTATAGAAGTTAATTCAACAAATTTGTGTTTATTTCTTTAGCCTTTTTGACATAAATGCCTTTAGTAATATCCAACCCTGAAGTATTCAATTTCGTGCTCAATTAGGTCACCATTTTGTCAAATTGTCCAGAAAATAATGTACACCCTCGAAATGATCTATTCAGATTAGTATCCATCTCAGAACGAGTCCTTTGGTGAACCATTAGCTCCCACAAAACATTGGCAGCCCTGCACTCAAGATAGCACTCGTCTAACACAGCTGAGCATAGAAAACAGAAAAATAAGACTGACCACAAGGTCATTGGTAAAACATAAATAGTTTTGTTTTGTTAGCATGCATGCATGTCAGAATTATATTAACTGAATTACATAAACTCAAGGCTTAAATAATGCAAAATGCAATAGGGGATTATAAAACAAAATTCTGACAGATAATATTCAGACATACAGCCTACAATTTCATTCGACATCATCCTTTGGGGGATTGCACATTTAAGGATGACACTACTTCAGGTCAAGGTCAAACAAACAGACTGCTGTCACTGGTCTAACCAATTTGACAACGCTAAGGACTAAAAAACATTTGAACCTGGTCATACAAAACTGACATTGTTGTTTTTGATAATTGACACTCTTTCAAATTATAAAAACTGGCATGTGGTTAGGACCGATACTGTTTCAGAAATAACACCTTAGCCTTCTAAAGTTACAAAATGCAAATTTACAGCACCAATTTATTACTCAGGTAGGTTATAAGGAGAATCAAAGTCAATTAAATGTAATACATGTAATATTGTTTTGCCGAATTCATCTATAAGAGGTAATATTATGAGATGCAAAAAATTAAAGTCTTGTCTTCCACTTTTAAGTTATCAAGTATATTCTATGTTATGTTAAGTTAAAGTAAATACTTCCGGGGCGTTTTCTCAATCCTCCAAACATATTATCTTATGTAACTTTAAATTTAGATTTAACATTATTTAACACACTGCATGCGACCAGGGTTGTCTTCATAAATTGTTCACTGCTGTCACCTTGTTCAAACATTGATGCACCCTTTTTGCTAGATTAGAAAATATTTTATTACTTTTTATCTAAATGATAGGTATACCAAAGCTGCATTTAAAGATGATAGTATGGGTTACAACTCCATTCATAAGGTTCGAAGCTCTTAATACAATAACTAATACAACTAAAATTTTTTGTCAAGGTGTAACTTTCAGCTTAAGTACTTTTATTGGTTTTGTGGTTCAGAACACATGCATGCATACTTAATGCACACACCATAATATTACAGGTACTGTTTTATCAAAGCACTAAACGAAATAGTAAATTTACGGTAAAATTTAAATAGAGGATATTTGTATTTTACCGTGTATGATCGGCTGATTATTCACCGAGTGAGCAGCTGATGTAATATTTTCACGAGTGGCGTAGCCACGAGTGAAAATATAAGTCAGCTGCTCACGAGGTGAATTATCAAACGATCATACACGGTAAAATACTAATATTCTATTTATTTCATATTGCAAATACCTTAAATTATGGAAATACTCCACTATATACCTGAAATGTTTTGCGTGACGTTGTTTTCCCGCCATGCACGCGTCGAGTTGCAAGCAAATAGTTCTTCTGCACTGGCTTCAATTTCGTCCATTTGTTTTACATTTATGTACATATAACGTTCTGTTATTTGTTAAAGATTAAGAGAGCAAGTGAAAATGCTTATTATTTTATTTTTGGCGGCGGGGAAATTTGTTTAAAAAAATAGTCTGTTTGCCGTGAAATTATGAACAGTGAAATTATGGACAGTGAAATTATCGGGGAATAATCCACTGTTATTCCGCCGTAAACCACCGGTAAGCATGAAATAAATTCTTAATAATGCCAATTTATTAAAAGCTGCAAATCAGGGACATATTTTATTTAGTTTGGACTTAAGTTTATTAACTGAATCATTAGTTAGTTTAGCAGATACATCTACCCAACATTGAAGTTGTAAAAGAATAATAAAGAATTTCAAATTTAATGTAAATTTACGAATTCCGTAAGTGCTTAGATAAAACATGTGGGTACCTATAGGTGCAAGTTCTAGTATAGTTGATTCAAAACGTGTTAATAAACATTCAACCCGGGCGATTATTACAGGTTTCTCTGGATTAAATTTTACCATCATAAATATATTTTTACGACTACAACTCTAATGGTCCTAAGCCTTGTGGTTATACTTGCTGCATTTAGCTATTCTGAAATGGATTATTTTGGCGGTTTTGACAGACATCTTTGAATTACAATACAATGCTAATTACAAGTCTGATGCATTTAATTGTTTATTATACCAATCAGCAATGATTCATGCATCATTTCCTGAGCACATAAAAAACCTCCTACAACCTGTAGATGTCTCAACATACCAGTACATTGTTAACCGCTACAGAGATATATACAAAGCAGCAGGTAGTTGATATATTTTACATTACATGATGCCAACATCTCTTAACACCCTTTGCCAAGTACTCAAAAAATACCCATTCTTCTATTAGACAGCATGCAGGCTGAGCAAATTGGAATGAAAACCTGAATATATCATGCCGGAAATTTGATGGACAAAAATCTGTAATAAGGACAAATAAAGTTTGCCAATCCCCATTTAATGTGGTGCAGTGGTTGAGCAGATAAGGCTTTTGACTATTCAAATTGTCAAGAGGTCACTGGTTCGATCCTAATGGCTGGGCAATCAGTCATTTCTGAAACATTTTTCAGTATTGCCAAATCTAGACGAATGTATCACATCAGTCTGTCTGTTCAAAAAAGTTTATATAAAAATCACACAATTCACGGTACATATCGTGATACATCACTTCTCAGTTCCGTCAGAAAATTATTCTGGGTTTTTTTTTACTCGGACGGAACTCAAATGTCATGTATCCTGAGTTCCGTCAGAGTGAACCACATCAGAACTGAGAAATGGTGTATCATGATGCATAACTTACAAATGATTAATTTCTATTCATAGTAATTGGGTAACATCAAGTATAGATCTTCAAGTTATTTCTTATGACCCTGAGGATTAAATTTTGATAGGAAGATTATATTAATCCATCACTCAATGAAGAAATTAAATGGCCTTGATATCTAGGAAGCTAAAAAATTCTTTTACACCTGAATATGGAAGGTATAAAACTTTTAAACTTTAAAAAGATGAAAGTGTCAATCATGACTTCATGGTAGTTGTGTTGTGGTGATTCGGATTTCTGTGCTCGGCTAGTTAGGCTGGGTGCTAACTTCCCTGTCGGATTTTCTCATAACCTTTTTTCCATCCATTTCCTAACTCCACTCACAGTCATTAAGAATTCTTTGGAGAACAAGGATGAATATCCAATTTAAAAAACTTTTTTTATCAAAAAACGTTATGATTCAGAGAGGATAAAAGTGAGAACAATGCTTGGTATTATACAGTAAGGTATTCTAGAGTTTTTAAAACTGAAAATTTAAATGACAAACTATCAATAAATTTTTAATGGCCTTAAAGTAATTTGAGATCAATTCCACATTTAAAAGCTATGATGATTTAACACTGAATTGATTATCACAATAAATCAAAACAATCTATTGACATGTATTATCAATTAGATTACCCAGGTATATCTGTACCAATATTATTAGTTGTATGCTCTATACCCTAGGTCTCATTGAGAGGGTGCCAATAATGCAGTATAGAATAGGACAATAAACTTGTCTATTTATCAAGTTAGTATTGCCTGATTACATTTAAAATAGATTATTTAAATTAAATCAACAAATATTAATAGATTTCCTGCTTATGTTCATAATAGATTATTTAAATCAAATCAACAAAACATTGATATCATAGGTTTTTATTGATTTTTATATACACATGTAGAATTAAATATATTCATGTATATAATGATATTCAAAATGTTGAAGTGTTGAAGGTCGGGTATTGATTCTTTTATCGTCTGTGACATGAGTATTTAGAGTCTTACATATTTAAATTAAATAACGACTACAAACTGACCACTGACCAGTATAACCAGTAACCAGATTTACGGCCACTTATAGTATTACCTTAGGATTAGCTGGACATGAACCTCGGCGCTGGCGCTGTTTACGTACAAGCGTCAGTCTGGTTTGATCCTCAGGGTCTTCTGGAGTGAACTCACGGATTTGCTCATTATCTGGAATAACTTGCAACGTGGGTATTATAGTACCCACTGACCTTCGCCGAGGTCGCAGCTTATTTAACGTAGATCCAAGGAAATCCATTTTTAATCTCCAAACATAGAATATTTCTTAAAAAAAATATAAAAACACTCACACAATATATTTTTTATAACTGTTTAATATAATGCACCACTACTTGAAATAAATTTTTCATTCAATAACGACCACTTCCATAGAATATTTTTTTTATAAAATGGACTGCTTTTGATTACTCCACTATCTTATTTCATCAATAAATATCTAATATAAAACAATATTATTAACACCACTAGAATAATATCCTGACTTCAATATTAACATGTACCTCCTAATATTTCCATATCAAATATCAACCAATAATACATTCAATCAATGCAGTTATTAATAAATAATAAACAGCCCTTCAATTGTTTCCCTCGCTTTTATTATCATCTTTCATAACTTTGGACTATTGACATACAAACAGCCCTATTCACACCTGAATTACACCCACTATATAGCATGCAGCAGTTTGCAGATACATTTCCAATCAAGCCTGTTAATTCACAGCACTAGCAAGCACTTCACCATTCAAACTATTCCATTCTCCCGGTTACTATATTACAACATCCTAACGCTGCACTACTCCCACAATAGGAATTTCCAATATACATTCAGCGTCAAACAGCCTATCTACCTTTACACAGACCCAGTATTAAACCATACAATTCCTTCATTGAGTCAAGCAAAGGTAAACATTCATGTATTTTTACGTATTATTTGGCCAAGTTGTACAACTTACGGACTGCTGATTGATCCAAATTTGATAGATTGCTTTCAAGCTGCCGTTTACAAATCTGTATTATCCGATTCAACAAAAGATATTGCAGTAGCTCTAAATATTTATTAAAATCTAAATTCACGTACAAATAAGCAAGCATGTATATAGATTTAAAGTTTATTTACCTCACATTTTATAATACAATGTTTTGAAAAGACATAAATACTTAATTTAACTCGGAATATTTCATAGTTAGTTCAATATTAAATGTATAATTATTTTCTATTTATAGAACTTCCAGCAGAGTTTAAAAATTAGCATTTTATAGTCTGGATACTGGAAAGAGTGTTACTGCTTCATACAGATGGTGAAAAAGTGTGCAATGCGCCAAATAAAAAAAACTGTATGCATCGTACCAGCTGTTAATAGAATCAATCATAATGCAATTAAGCTGAAGTTTTATTGCACTACAAAACTGCTAATCTAAAACAATTATTTACTGCTTCATCTAAAAGTGACAAATGTAACTTCGAAAAAATAGTAAATTTGCAAATTTACTTTAGATTCATCAAAAGCCAGACTTAAGGCAGCCTAGCTGTCCTGAATAATTTAAATTGTCCTTTAAATAAACAATAACTATTTGCAAGAATTAGATTGAATTAAGTGCATGTTTCTTAACTAAGAGGACAAAATTGAATAGAAATAGAACATGGCACCATAACCATTCCACACACTTTCTACATTACCCAGTAGGTAATCACTTATAACACCAGTCCAGTGAGCTTGGACAGCAGCAACAACCCTATCTACAGTAACAGCAGCAACAACCTGATCTACAGTAACAGCAGCAACAACCCTATCTACAGTAACAGCAACAACCTGATCTACAGTAACAGCAGCAACAACCCTATCTACAGTAACAGCAGCAACAACCCGAACTACAGTAACAGCAGCAACAACCCTATCTACAGTAACAGCAGCAACAACCCGATCTACAGTAACAGAGTATAAAATCAAACCAGTGAGGTTGGTGGTGCATTATGCTTCAACAAGTCACCCCTGCATTCGACAAAGGTTCTGGTAATGAAACATATATCGTTTTGGACCTGTTTTGTACCTGTTATTGCTTGAATAGGTTTTTTACGTGAGCCAGTTTGGCTACCCATAGACCAAGGTGGTGCATCTAAATTGGTGCAGCGTACCACATTTGGTGGACAAACGCAAACAATGATGTTTGAGTTGTTATAACAATGAATCCCTACATACTTCAAATAGAGACTTGAAAGAGCGAGGTTTCACAAGCTCAAATTGTTGTGGCACACACAAGGATTCAGTGAGTGATTGCAGTGACAAAAAGCTGTGATATTTTAACATGATTGTAGATAGCTTTTGTTGAACACATGTAGAGCAGATGACAACAATCTCTATATAGAATGCATTATCTCCATGTGATTGCTGTTACTGTAATGTTGTATTATATAAGCTGATAGTTCCCTAACAAGAGTAACATAGTTTAACTTTGATTTACAATCACTTTATCTCAGATCAATGGCGGAGTTTAAAATGTTTTGGGAGATGTTTTTTGGCAACATTTCTAATTTACAGCATTCCTTGCAACAATATAGACCTGTTCCCTGAACGCATATAAACCATTGCCTCATATATTCAACCTTCAGAAAAAGTTTGTTAAACAAGACTAATGTGATGATGCCCCTCAACATGGTGACCTTATTTAAATGGTGACCTTGACCTATGACCTCAAAATATACAAAGGTATTCTTATACTCCTGATGACTGGAACCTCCCTACATATATGATTGAAGATTCTTTAGATCATTCTTAAGTACATAAATCAGTCACTATTTGGTCTCTAATATAATGTCAGACCCTGAGATAAACCAACCATCTAACTGCATATACCAACACTTGCAAAGCAATAATATCCTCTCATGAAAGATATTGATACTTAAATTAGGTGGTTAATATTGTAATACAGACTGGCCTCCTCTAGAAGCTTGCCCATACAAAAGTCCTTTTAACATCATCCTCAGATTACAACTTCTATGGCACAAACTCATTTTTCAAACTTGAGGAAACTAATGTGATTGAAACCATAGCAATTGCAGGTAATTATATTCTTGGTTTGCATAAGCTGGTTTCAATCTGAAATGATATTAATATTACGGGAAGTTTGCAGGGAAATTCATTAGGTTATGCTCAGATGACCATATTTTATAGATATTTAATTGGCAAGATCACTTGACAGATGAACATGACTACAACAGTAAATAACTGAATAATTTAGCAACAACATCATGTTATATGATGGATCACAGAGCCTGAGTAAAAGCATTGTTGTGTTGACTTCATGCCAATCAATACTACTTACTTCCTCCCCCCCCCAAGAATCCTATTAATATATCAGTATGTATAAAGATAGATAATGATTGGTATTATTGGACTTCACAAAGAATTAATCAATTATTGATGTATTGGTAGAACTAAACTGAACTTGGACATAAAAGAGTTATAATACCTATTCATACCAACAAAAGGCAGATGTACATGTTCAATTCCAGAGCAATTATTGAAGGCAGGATTTGGTTTATCTACTTGGTACCTAAGGATAATTGATCTTTTACCAAGTGTCCCAAACATGCAATGATTGAACTTTGACCAAGTGCCCCAAACATGCAATGATTGAACTTTGACCAAGTGCCCCAAACATGCAATGATTGACCTTTGACCAAGTGTATCAAACATGCAATGATTGCCTTTGATCAAGTGCCCCAAACAATAAATGATTGACCTTTGACCAAGAGCTCCAAACATGCAATGATTGGCATTTGACATAGTGTCCCAAACATGCAATGATTGACCTTTGACCAAGTGCATCAAACATATAATGATTGACCTTTGACCAAGAGCTCCACACATGCAATGATTGACTTTTGACATAGTGCCCCAAACATACAATGATTGACCTTTGACATAGTGCTCCAAACATGCAATGATTGACCTTTGATCAAGTGCCCCAAACATATAATGATTGATGGTTGACCAAGTGCCCCAAACATGCAATGATTGACCTTTGACCAAGTGCCCCAAACATACAATGATTGACCTTTGACCAAGTGCCCCAAACATACAATGATTGACCTTTGACCAAGTGCCCCAAACATATAATGATTGACCTTTGATCAAGTGCCCCAAACATGCAATGATTGAAATTTGATCAAGTGCTCCAAATATACAATGATTGACCTTTGATCAAGTGCCCCAAACATATAATGACTGACCTTTCATCAAGTGCTCCAAACATGCAATGATTGACCTTTGATCAAGTGCCCCAAACATGCAATGATTGAAATTTGATCAAGTGCTCCAAATATACAATGATTGACCTCTGACCAAGTGCTCCAAACATGCAATGATTGACCTTTGATCAAGTGCCCCAAACATGCAACAATTGACCTTTGACCAAGTCTCCCAAACACACAATGGTTGGCATTTGACCGAGTGCCCCAAAAATGCAATTATTGAGATTTGACCTAGTGCCCCAAACATGCAATGATTGACTCTTGTTGAAGTGTTCCAAACAACCAATGATTGCCAATATGACCAAGTTCTCCAAACAGCCAATGGTTATCAATTTGACTAAGTTCCTGAAACAAGCCATAACCTTGACCTTTGATTTCAGTGCTCCAAACAGCCAATGTTTGACCTCTAACCAAGTGACGCAAGATAATCATTGATATTTGACCAAGGGCCAAGGCAATGATGGACATTTGAGCAAGTGCCCCCGCTTAATGTAGAAGCGCCTTCCTTTAACATGCATATAACATTATATACAAAGAGACTGCATCAGACAATTAATTTGTTAATGCATTTATAAGGATTTCTTGTTTTCCAGAAAGAGAAAGAAAATCAGTTTTATCAGACATGTCTCCAGATCTGGTTCATCATCAGAAGTAGGTCAGGAAAGTATATGAGATGAAATCTGTGCTAAAGTTGATTCAGTAATGAAATATAAAACTTTGATTAATTATCCAAAGATACATTAACTAACAACTTTTATGGTCTAATTCAATGATTTCAATCTTATCAAGACTAATGTTTTATAGGCAATGGTGGCTCCCGATAGGTTCAAATAGCCATTCATCACATTACTAAGGAGGTAATACACAGCAAGAAAGTATGTAAATTACCGAAGAAACATGCACATGTGACAATTTTAATTGATGTCAGTGGAAAATTTAAACAGATAAGCGTCATTCGTTTTATGCATCACATAACTGATGTCTTTTAATGAAAGCTCATCCTTTTCTTTGAAAATGAATTATTTTTTTGTTCCAAGGTTGAAACTCAATTTTTTTTAAATCCAGTCAGTGCAAACTAGTAAAAATTAGTTCACATAGGTCACATGGGTATGGTCAAGAACCATGTTTAAATGTCAAAATAAATATCTTGTATTTAAGATTAGATCAAATACATACAGTCGTTTCGGGTAATTCTGCGCATCGGGTAATTCTGCGCACCTTAACTATCTATTTCTTACAGGCTTTGCTGGGTCGTTTTCCTTCGGTCCTCGAGTGTTTTTAAAGACGTGTGTTGTTTATATAAAGTTTTATTATCAAATCAACGAAATCGGACAAGCATTTCTACGAAAAATGTACCAAAATGAGTGTCAACGGCGATTTTCGTTAATTTGGCATACCACGCGACACATAAATTGAATAAAAGCACTTATGTAATGGATGATGACTTTTCCTTTTTTGTCAACATTGTCTTAATGACTTATTTTTTCGATACTGTGATAAATTTCTTACGAAAAAAATCTTTGAAACAGACTATACAAAAAAACAATTCCACCTGCGCAGAATTAGCCGAAAAAATTTACGTCATGAAAACCGGCAGTCATCTTGTTTCGTGACGACATTTGACCTAGTTTAGCGAAGGTACGATGTTTTGAATTGTTTACATTTGTCAACGAAGGTTCAGTCTATCCAAACAGTACCATAATTTATTCTAAAAATAAAATAATCTCAAATGTTGAAAGCCAATAACCGTTAGGTGCGCAGAATTACCCGACAGCACTGTAATATCAAATACATAAATACATTTATTTTCAATGTATTTATGTATCTTATCAAGTTTAATGATCAAATCTGGCATTAACATTATCATTAAGTCCATGGTACGCTGAAAAGCCTTTCAGATATCTAATATGTAACAATGAGTGCGCAAAGTTCATATTCATAATTCAATCTTTAAAATGCTATTTAGGCCCTCGACTATATGAGCAATTAAGCACCACATCCCCATACTCAGGGACACCTAGTCCTGTACCTCTATATTAACTTGAATTGTTTGTTGAATACCAAGCTTTAAGTGTAGAAATTCCCTGGAGGAAACAGATTTTTTTAAATGTATATAAAAATTTAAACATATATGAATATAACTCATTTTTGGTACAGAATTTTGAGCACCAACATCAGTTCTGGGCCAAATCTTATGCATATAAGAATTACACACTTATATTCTCTCATGGAACAGAATAGAAAGAGACATTGTCACGCACCTATACCTACTTTATTGGCATTATCTGACTGGGTTCCATTACAGAATGGGAAACGAACATACATCTCATATTAGAATGAAACAAGAGCATAATAATCCTACAGCAAAATTGAACAATAATTACTGTAAACCAATTTACTTTCACAAATACTAACTTTTGTGTTTTGCGAATCATCAGCATATTGTTATAGCTTGCCCACATTGACACGAGCCTGACCTATTGATTAGCATAATTTAACAGTTGATATATTATCTACGTTTACAACTCCGATTGCATGTTTTCATAATTGGGGAGTCTCACGAAGACGCTCGACTTGTAATACAAACACAAATCTGAAATACCGATATTGCATGACTTGCTTGCGGAAATTGATATATTCAACGCAAGAACCTTGTAATATATTCTTGCATAAAGGTCAGGGTCAGGTCAAAATAGCCAAGCTATAACAACAAATTTTTGCGTTTTTAAGTCTTTTGTGATGTCCACAATAAGGTTTAGGACACTTTCGAACAACTTTAATTTCACAAATTTCTACCATTCAAGAACTCCACAAAATTAAATTGGGTGAAATAATTTCTTGTCTTACTGTATATCATACATATTCATCTAGGAGAAAAAGAATGTTCACTTTGCTGCATGCTATACCCTGGATTTATATCCAATCATTGATTAAGTTACCTATGGTTTATTCTGTGGTGAATTTAATGTAGTTATTATACTATATACATTAATGGACAAAAACGTTATGTCATTTAATGCTTCATAAATATTTAAAATACATTCAATTAAACAAGCCATGTAAATCAAAATGCTCCCAAATCTGACACCAAGGTGATTGCACAGAGGTCATAATTTCAATTTGATAATGATTTAAAACACCAAGATACCAATATGTTTGCATTCAACTTGATTTAGTATTTACTGATCTATGTTTAGATCATAAACTGAAGGTTTGCATCTGTAATTATCTATTTTAGACCAAATAGTGAAGGTTTGCATCAGTACTGATCTATTTATAGACCATAAACTTAAAATTTGCATCTGCACTGATCTATATTTAGACATTAAACTGAAGGTTTGTATCAGTACTGATCTATTTTTAGACCATAACTGAAAGTTTGTGTCTGCACTGATCTATTTTTAGACCTTAACTGAAAGTTTGTGTCTGTACTGATCTATTTTTAGACATTTAACTGAAAGTTTGCATCCATTAATTAATTTATTACATTACACTGAAAGAAGGACAAATTTTGCCACCAAACATTTTTATATCAGTTTGGGCAAAGACCTAAATTACACAGATTGGATACTCCACTGAAAATTGAGAGAAAACGCAAAATAACAGGCAGCATATTCAGTTATTGTGCATAAAACTTTTTTTAGTCATCCAATTTTATTAAATGGGCAATGTATCATGTTGAAGAGCTAAGTTTCTTTTTCTACATTAGGTAACAAATTTTTGTCTACCTTTCATAAAATACAGAAAATTAGGATTTTAATGAGGCAAATCAAGTATTTTTTGATAAACTTGGAATTTACATTAATTTAATGAAAATGAGAGTAGGTCTGGCTCTTCGGGGTCTATTGTTTTATTCCTTGACCTATTTCAATTAATGAGGTATCATTTGAAAGCTGAATAATAAATCTATTGCATAGACGTATTATTTTTTTCATAAGTATATAAGAAGTGGAAATATAAGGTATTAAATATGGACGAGATTTCGCGAGATTTCAGAGACCTGCCACGAGATATCATGAGAGTAGGTACATGTTTCCAATCTGTGTAATTTAGGTCTTTGGGTTGGGGTTTCCATAGTAAGTTATTTGTTTAACATTCCGCCTTACTACAGAGGCTTGAAAAATATTAAATACCCACAAAATACTTAAGTAAAATACTGTTGAAATTGTGCCAGCAGTTTCTGAGAAGTCCCAGAAAATGTTCCAAGTTAAATGTCATGATATAAATCACACTGCTCTGCATGAAATAACTTTGTGTGAATCTATAGTTGGAATACATGGAGATACCTCCAATCCCTGTGAACAATACTTGAAAGCTGTACTAGGATTTTTAGAAGGGTGTGGGATTTGAGCCTGACAAATAGGTGAGGAAGTAAATGCATTAGGTGATTATACCAGGTATATGGGTAACAATCATCCTGCTCCTCTTGTTGAGGGGTTTCAGGCTCACTCACTTCGTTTTGCAGTTAAGGAGACAAAGTTTGAACAAATCTGTGACTACATGCTCCCCATAGAATTTTTTCGGGAGCATAAAGAATTTTTGAAAAATGTGATTATGTACCCGAGTTACTGCAAGAGCTTACTATAGTGGACCTGATAGCAAATGAGTTATTTATAAACATGAAAGCACTAAAGTTAATTGTCTCCTCATTGATTGGAATTTACAAGATTCAATCAATATACTATTACATTAATCTATGACACCATTGAAGTGAATGGAATGAAGATTCAGACAATTTGGTAAATAATTATGTTTAGACATCAAATAGGGAAAAATAAGTATAGTTTATCATCTATTACCAGTCTATTATTTCAAAGTTTCAGTTACAAACACACAGAAATAAAGTGTACACAAACTGACAGGGCTTCTTTAAGTTAATGATTAAACGAAAGAAGCATTTCTTTGGAATTAATTATAACTTTGATTTCCTGAGTTTCCAAGAAATAGATTGGCAATTATCCACTTCAGGAAACATTAAATGCTATAAGACAGACACTAATAAAACTGAAGAAAACTTGCCAACTTCATCTTGAAATAACCAATATGTTGCAAATTTATTCTTAATAAGCTAGACAAAACATTAATACATGGAACACCAATAACTTGATATCATTGAAGAACATGGCACAGAAATACATATTTCACAGTCAGTTTATCTTATTCTGATTTTGAAGTCGTTCTAAGAGTTGCTACTCAAACTAAATATTCTAATGACACATATTTATAGCCACATTTTTGCCACATTTAAAAGATTTATTACATACTTTTTTATTATCTTAGCCAATTTTTAAATAATCAGCTCTTCAGAAATGAAGGTAATAAAGATATATACAGGTAGTTGAGTCATAAATGAACAATTAACAACAATCAAGCAGAATCTATCAAAATGAATATACAATCAAATTATATTACCTACTTATATAGTTGCTTTAAAGAACACTCAAATTTTGATTAATTCATGAGTTTCCAATATGAAATTCTTCATTAAAGATGGTATGTTATGATAATAATAAGCATAATACTGATATATAGTTGGTGCACTTCCATTAATGAATTCCAGATATTGGAAGTTGTGATGACGTCAAAAACATTAATGACATCAAAACATACATTATGTCACTCAGTGACATGTCATTTCCTGTTTTTTAAAATAACAATTTTACGAAACAGATTAAGAGACTAGTTACATGATAAGATTAAAAAATACCCAGCTTGGTTCCAATAATTATTCAAGATTCATTTTCAACACTAAATGAATTTCGAAAGTAGTCCCATGTCATGTGACCACATGACCAAGTAAAGCTAACATCACCTAATAAAGCTGAAGTTTACACCATTGGGGGCAATTTCCGCGTGATGAAGGCAAAGTGGTAGGATAAAACACCATACATATTTTCTCTTAAATGTAAAGAAAATTACTTTATTATAGTAATCATCACATTTTGACAATCTTTCAAAATTTAAGCCATTTTGCGAAATTCAGCCAACAAGTAATATTTTACCACAAAACAAAGCCAAAAGTCTGCTATGTAATTTAAAGTTTGGCGTGAAACAACAATTTAACATTCCAGATAATTTTACATTACATTATTTATGTTTTGTTGTTTGAACTGCATGCAGAATGGTACAGACTTAATATGTTAATAAATTATGGCTGAGAGTCACACTGGGATGCGTGTGGGATCCCATAGGGAAAATGGGATCGGGATTCAAGGCGTTATCCCAATGGGAATCTTGCCATTGGGAAATATATCCCACCATTACAAATTGGTTGGAATAATCCTGGTCAATGCCACTCGAAATCCCACAAGCCAATCCCATTGGGATCCCACCAGGAAAACTGCAACAATAGACATTTGAGAATAATTGTATTAAAATATTGTCACAATTTAAGTACAACCAGACTTGCGGGCAGGTTAATTGTGTGCCTCCTATTTCAAGGAAATTGGTATACAATTAAGAGCCAATTATTGATGATAAAACAATATAGATATTCTCTCCAGAAAAAAATACACCTAATGCTTATACTTATAGAATGCTGTTTATCATATAATTGTTACAAACAATCACAGGTTTAAGACATTTATGTTATTCCTACATTTGTAATTGGCCTCCGACCAAACCTTTACCATTGTAACAATGATGATTATCACATAGTGTAAAATCATTAATTTTCGTGAGTGATTAAATTTCGTGGTTTCCGTGGTTCACCTTCAACCACCAAATCAAATCCCATTGAACATTAATTTTTAACCCTAGTAAACATTTATTACTTGAAATGCACAATACACAAATCCATCGAAATGGTCTTTTTTACCAAAACCATGAAATTTCGTCACATCGAAATTAAATGATTTTACAGTATGCTTACATAGTGGAATTATACTGGTACAATAGCAAAACCTATTTCTACAAGACAACAAAAAACAATTAGCTTTGATATAAATAAATAGTCTGAATGGAATACCTGCATGGTATATGCTATTTGTATTTTAAGATCTTTAGACATCTTTAGATAATAAAATGCTATAAATAATGACGTCTCTTTGAGTTTAGTCAGGGAATACACCAGATAACATTTAAAATGCTCTATATAATGTATAATTAACTATACACATAAATACAGCCAATTAGGAGCTGTCATTTGTGGACATTTAAAAACAAGACTGTGTTTGGTAAATGCTTATGCCCTGGTAGGGTAGCCTTGTCCAACATAATTAGCTAAATCAATCAACTTGAAAGTTTGTAACAAATGGACAGACGGACGGACAAACCAACAAACAGAAGGAACAGACAATCACTATATGCCTCTGCATCAGTAGATGTTGTGGCATAAGAAATAATTTTATTGCTTCTCTCATTAGCAACAACCTCATATTAGAATGCTAATGTGTTGTTCTCATTTTTTAATAATTTAATAACTTATCTAGTTTTTCTGGAGCATCAACCTCTTGTGAGCAACTAACCTCTCTTGAGAAATGATTCCCCTCTCTTAAGCACCTGCCTTGAATAACAACCTCTCTTAAGCAACCATTTACCTCCATAGATCAACAACCTCCTTTGAGCAACTACCTCTCTACAGCAACCATTAACCTACCTAGATCAATAACCTCCTTTGAGCAACTACCTCTCTACAGCAACAATTGATCTCCCTTGATCAATAACTTCTATCAAGTAACAACCAATCTTGAGCAACAATTAAACCTCCCTCTCTTAAGCAAGCAACAGTTTTTATCTCTATTAAGCAAAAAACTAACTTAAGTAACAACCTCTCTACAGCTGCTCAGTTAGCATACACATTTCTTGCAGTACAACCAAGAATATATGTAAACCATATGGCAGAAAACCCCATCCTAGTCTTATGCAACACACATTCTTTATTAAGCCTTGGAAAGGTATATTTATATTTTACAATACTGTAAAATCATTGATTTTCATTGGGGATTACATTTCGTGAATTTTGTGGTTCATCTTTAACCATCAAATCAAATCCCTTTGAACAATGTATCTTTTACCTGAAATGCAAAATCCCTGAATTAACGTCCCATCAAAATGGTCTTTTTTACCCAAAACCATGAAATTTTGTCCCATCAAAATTAAATAATTTTACAGTATTTATAATTTACAATAGAGAACTGTGGTAAGATCTGGAAGAAGCAGATTTATAGAAATACAGAAATATCATAAAATATGGCATGCAAAGATAAACTGATATAATACAGCAGTGGATAACATTATTACATTAATTGCTCTAGCTTGTGCCAGATAACAATGCTAGGTCTGTTTCAGCTTGCCAACTTCTGTAACAATCAACATTGTTTATCAGGATATTAGGGAAGTCACAATTTTTTAATTTGCTCAATATTCGATCATTAAAACAGTTGACTAGGTTTGCAAAATTAAATAGTTATCTCATATGTTAACGTCCACATCACAGCAACAATATTTAGTATGGTAAACTCTTTCCTCCAATAGGCCAGCCGCATTGTCCTATTCATATATATGAACACTGCTCATTATGAGTTATAATTATTCTACATGGAAAAGTAAGTTTCATAGTTTACATGCATAAATTGTAGATTGGGAAGTATTTGGTAATCATAAATGTGACGACAAAATTAAGTCTTGTACACACAGAAAGGGCACGGAGAGTCTAACAAAATATTGAGTAAAGGGTCATTGGACCTTAACTGAATCCCTGTCTGAGGTGGCTGAGAATATGTCCAGGGATACGGATACATACTTGGGACAGCATTGTAAACAAAGCATCAGCAAAAATTGGCCTAGCTTCGTTTAAAGATGAGCATTATTTAAGCATTAAAAAATTCAGGTCTTTCATTAAAACAAGATGCAGTTAGACAAATTCTCATAGGAAATTTGAGAACTATTATAGTGTTCCAAGATCAACAGACACCAAAATGCCAATCACAGAATGTGTAGCTCAATTATAAATGACAAAAATTAAGACTTGTGCATGTAATGGAAATTTCACCTAGGAATGTTTATCAATTTGACATTAAATTTTATCAGAGGGAGGAATGACAGCATTCATTGCTATAACAAGATAAGAGCATGTGTCATTTATAAGTATTATTAATTATACCTGTGCTACAATCACTGCAATGTTGATGAATTCATAAATCAAACACAATTCTCATTGATTTTTACAAGAATTCAATATTGCGGGCTCAGTGCAAAACTATGGTATGCAACTATATAGATTCAGGTAATTACCACAGTTTTGCGCTGAGCCCTTATTTAGTCAACAATAATGCCATATTATAGCTCTCCCGGGTAGCATGAAAGTGACTCAAGCATTTATCTGCTAATGTTCCCTTAAGGTCACTGATTGGCATTTCAATTTTCAATATATAATTTTATAACAAGTGAAAGATTTGCAGTGAAGTTGCCATTCTCAGTTATAAATATATCTCCCCCCTCACCTGCGACCTGAGAATTTATATATTATGATCAATGTAGAGCGGGGTCTGCCTTTGCCGAACGGAGTCTAATTCCGAACAGTACCAATTTTAGCACGTTTTTATACCTAATAACGTATTTTTATATTTCATTCCATCAAACATTCATATTTATGACATATCCAACCATAACCACCTTAGTTGACACCGAATATAGGGATATTTGACATCAGAATCAAAAGTATGTGTGAAGTGGTCTATTTTTAGCAATTTCTATAACATACTACGTAGTGGTGCTAAGATATGGGAACATTTTCATAGCCTTAATTCTATAAAATAATGGTGCCGAGGGATAAACTATGACTATACAAACCGAATTTGGTGCACCTAGATGTCCTGATTCATTCCCCTGCGAATAATGTTCTAGAACTAGTGAAAAGTTCTTGAACATTCTAGAACTTCTGAAGAACATTTAGAACTGTTGCTAAAGTAATAGAATAGTTCTTGAACTCATATTCTAGAACTATACTTGTTCTAGAACATGGTGAAAGGTTCTTGAACTCACGTTCAAGTTCTAGAACAATACAAAAACTCAGATTCTAGAACTATAATAGTTCTAGATCACTGAGAAAGGTTCTTGAACTCAGGTTTAAGTTCTAAAACAATGCAAAAATGGTTGTTCATTTTTTTTATATAATCAAACAGTTATAGAACTAAGGTTCAAGAATTGAGGTAGTTCTAGAACTCTGATACAAAATCTTACTGTTACCATTTGTTCAACCAATAAAGTTCTAGAACTGTCGCAAATCTTGAATACACTACTGCATGCACAAGCCATGAAATATGTATTAAATTCCTGTTAAATGCCCATGAAAACTGAAAAAAACATTAATTTACCCCATTAATTCTCGTAACAACTTATTTAACAGGTTTAACAAGTTTAATGGGTATCCCATTAAAATACCATGAAAAATCTCATTCATGGCTTTGAAAGTGCCTTTAAACAAATGTTATTTCGACCTGAAAATTTAAGGCCCAGGAAAAAGCCATGAAAATTTGTAAGTTTCATTTTTAACAGTCATATTAATGGCAGTTTTCCGAATATAGTTCTTTCCATGAAGCTGAATGGTGAACATCCCACATCTCATCTCCATCATAATTGCTACCAGGATGAGACATAACTAGCTGTGCAAGATTAACTTCACCATACAATCTGGCAAGTCTAGGGCCAATTGGAATATATGTGAATCTTCTTCTTGAAACAGGCCTTTTAGTTTTACTGGAAGAATTTGTATTATATCTGTTTTCACCACAAACAGGGCACTGTAGCATGTCAGCACATTGTAATGTACCACTATTTCTAAATATAACACACTCGTTTACACAAACATCAAATACCACTTTTTTAACGACATATGGATCTAAAAGTTTTCTTGCTTCATAATAAGAAGACGGCAAAGTATTAGTTACATCACCATGAGTAACTTTCTGCACTTGAATGTTATGGGTAAATGCTGCCTTGCTTATTGCGGGGTGTGCAACAAACATGGAAAAGTTCAAAGCCAGCCATTGTAGAACTGTCGTGGTTGAGTTTGGTAAAGTTTGGATTGCTGGACCCTCTTCATATATGCTTTTATCATAACAGAATGACCATGGACGGTCAGAACTAGATGCTGAATCACTTGAACTTTCGATGTCAGACATGCTTTCACATTCCTCACTTTCATCTGTGCTTGAAATGTCACTACCTGATGTATTTTCACAAGTGGTATGTTCATCTTCAGAACTGAAAAAAATATAAGTAGAATAGAAACTAGAAATGTTTTTGAAACCTTATAAAGGATTCTAGCCTTCATATCGATGCTTCATCATCATGTCAGGTTTCATTGAAATCCGTTCAGGGATTTTGGAGATGAAGCGCAGACAAACCTTCCCTTAACAAAGGCAATTGTTGAAAGATTTAAAGGTCCTAAAATCGGCTAAAAACTAGAGCTATCACAGGAGTGATGAATCATACCCCCGCAGCACTGCCTTGACACAGGAATAAAATAATTAGTTTAAAATTAAAAGATGGCCGCCAGTTGGCCATTTTGAATTTTGTCGAACTAAAAATAATGTCACACACTACGTACTACACATCATAAGCATCAACTGTATGGAATTTCATAGAAATTGGCCACTGTAAAAAGATTAACAAATCCAAGATGGCTGCCAGTCGGGCCATCTTGAATTGCAGTGGCAAAAAATAAGTAACACACTACTACGTATCATCGCATGACTATTTATGCCTTTTAACCTTTAACCTCCATGTGTGACCTTGACCTTTGAGCTAGGGACCTGGGTCTTGCGCATGACACACTGTCTTGATGTGGTGATCATTTGTACTAAGTAATTTTAAAATCCAGTAAGAAATGACAAAGTTACAGAGCTGACACGATTTGCATGACTATATAACCTTTGACCTCTAAGTGTGACCTTTGAGCTAGGACCCTGGGTCTTGCGCATGACACATCGTCTTGATGTGGTGAAAATTTATACCAAGTAATTCTAAAATCCAGTAAGAAATGACAAAGTTACAGAGCAGACACGATTTAACAGACCAACATGGTGACTCCAGTATACCCCCTTCAAACTTTGTTTGTGGGGTATAATAACCCGATAAGAATGCGAAAATGACGTGCACAACTATCCTTCAAATTGATATTTCATACCAAGTTGCACTGAATTCTGTCAAGGTTTTTTAAATGAAGCACACACAAAACTTATGTGGCCTCATTTTTCGCTAATTCAAGGGCCGTAACTCTGGTAATACTGGTCTGCTCTAGTCCATTATCAAACTCCTCCGAGATATTATAGCCATATATATAATCTCTGCTACTGCAAGTTTGGTGATAATTGGTCAATAAATGTGGCCTCAATTGTATTTATAAACAAGCTGAAATATAACATTTTTGCTAATTCAAGGGACATAACTCTGATATTACTTGTCCAACCTTGCCCATTATCGAACTTGTCTGAGATCTTATGGACACATACAATTATTGCAGGTTTAGTTCCAATTTTTGGTCAATAAATGTGGCCTCTATTGTGTAAACAATGTGAAATATAGCATTTTTCACTAATTCAAGGGCCGTTACTCTAGTATATACTTCGTGCTCAGGGTAAAGTGCTCAGGTGAGCTAAAAAGCCATGCATACTTAATGTGAGAGAAAGCATTCGATAACAAGATATTTTTCGCTCACATGTGCCGTTATAAACCGTTTTACTTATCCTGGGCCCCGACAAATTCTATTTTTAAGAATTCACATGTAACTAAAATTTTGGAGAAAGTAGATGTACAAATAGGATAATGATGATAGTTTATTATGATACTGTATGGAGTGTATCCCAACAAACAGCATCTATTGTTGTAAAACTAGACATAGAATTAAAATGCAATGATGCTTAGAAGTCAATTATAAGCGTTCTTTTTTCCATATTGGGTCCAAGAAGTATGTATTAGTCCCTTTAAGTTCATAAATCTGTTTAAAGATATACCTGCTTTCGATGGCTGGGCTATCAGTCTTGGGTTCAAGTATAGATGGATCCGAATCATGCTGCTGCGTACATGTGAATAATGTTCCTGATTCTGTTTCCGAGCTATATTCATCTACGTCAGCGGGAACAAAAATGCCATACATGAGTTCGTGTCGTCTCCTAATGTGCCTTTGAACAGGTTCACCAACATTTCTGCACATTTGGCAAATACAGTTCTTTAAGGACGACATGCCCAATCACTGTTCGCACTAAATTGTTTTCAGTATGTTCCTCTCAACTGGTTAAAATGAGCTGGCAGTTACTAAACAAAATCTGAAATATAAAATGTATCATCAGGGCTCTCCAAATCTTATAGTCCGACGTCCTGGACAGCTCTAAATCACTTTCGGACCGCTGACAATGCGCTAAAAAAGTAAAATTTAGTCCCGGACAACTCTATAATTTCAAATGCCGAAAAAATCGGACAGCTGTCCAAAAATTTGTATAATCAACATCACTTAATTAATTACGAACTACGTCCGAGATTTGGCACTGTATACAGAAATTTATGACTTCAGGCGTGTATAGGCCTTCAGGAAATGGAAATAAACAATAAACACCAGTCGTCGGATCAACAGCCATATATCATTTCTAATTTGTGCCAATTATATAGCGGTAATCAAGCATCATACATATTCTTTGACTCAATTCATTCTCTTTTGATATTCCCTACACACTCGACTATTTCCGCAGGCATTTGTATGGTTCGAAATGAAATAATTTATTACATATTATTTTTTACAGACTTTTCTCCCTGCAGTGCAGACGTTTCTCCCAGGCCTGGTATATATACACAGTATAAAAGTTCTGCTACCCATCACAATAGCTCACCATGAACACTTTGTGGTCAGGTGATCGTGAGCTAAAGACGAACAAATCGAGGGTTCAGTGCAAAACTATGGTAACTACATCAATTTATAGAGGCACATACAATAGTTTTGCGCTAAGCCCTCGAAATAAACTCGAACTGTTAACCGTCCGTGGTATAACATTCTTTGGGTCGCGAAATCTGATGTTATTTGGCATCAAACTTCAATTTTGCCCATGTTTTGACAGCATGCATAAGGAGCGCAAAAATTATTTTCTGTTGAGCAAAAGAACGTAATTCTCGCAACATACCTGGTCTCTCCAATCCAAAGAAACGATAAACCGTAAAATAAATACGACATGCGCCGGATGTTTTCATTTTAAACAGACTGGTTCTTAATTCAGTGAATTTACACCACCAATTTCTATGAACTAAGCAGAGCGCAGTCTGTTGATTTCCAATGCGGTGCGGTATGACTAAAATACGAAACGAGGATTTTTGGCGCAACGAGGCGAAACGAGGATTAAAATTTGGTATAATAGGAATTACAGTTATTATTTTTTACGAATGTTAATTCCAAATAAATGAATTGTGTATTTGGATGGCTTTGACTATTTCCTATCAGTAAATAATGTCACTGTTGTATAATAATCCTCGTTTCGCCTCGTTTCGCCTCGTTGCGCCAAAAATCCTCGTTTCGTATTTTAGTCAAACCCTTTCCGGTGTTCTTTCGGCGCGTAAAAAAGCAGCCATGGGCGAGGAGAGATTTTATACGTTCAAACAATCTTTAACTGAGGAAGGGCGACAGTCTTTCATAGGTAAGTTCGACGATTTTGGTGTGAACTCTTGAGCGATGCCCGCATTTATTTTCAGACTGTCCGGTTAAAGGAAAATCTTTAACGAATTATTCCCATATTTCGGACAGACGTAATTTCGGATGACAATGTGATTAGTCAGTAGTGTACTAAAAGAATTTGCGTCAATGCCGTTACAAATCGTTATTGATTCAAATAATACTGTAATGTTGCTACATAGCTGCTTGTGATATGAAAATAGGCGTAACCTTAGACAAACTTGCTGTCTCTCTAGTTTCTGTTTAAAATTTGTACCACTTCGAGACAGCAAGCTTGAACGGACATGCTTCAAAACCTGAACATATGGAGGACAAACAGTTGGAACAGAAACTTATATATTAAATATCTATAATATTAGAACAATATCAGCCACAGACAGTAGAGGCCTTCAAGACTGGCACCCATCCAGAAATGTCCTATTGTTAGGCCAAAACAAATTAATAGTGTGGTTCTGGTAACATGCTGAAAAAAATCGGGTAGGTAGGTAGGAAAAATATTTTATTTTTTTTAAATTATTTTATTAATTTTATGCACTGGAAAATTAATGATCCGCGGTGACTTCCAGTAAAATGCCAATTAAATGTTTAGGGTAGGGGCAAAAACATAGGGTAGGTATGGTTACTAGAACCACAATATCATTTTGTTTTGGCCTAACCACACATAGGGGCCTACATATTTATACATTAATTATAGAATAGAGTATGAATAGGTATACAGCTGTATTATTTGTTTGTTTATATGGGTTTAACTTCACTTTTCAACAGTAATTTAGTCATATAGCGACGGTGCCTACCAAGACAATCTTGTGCTGCCACACTTGGGATACATGTTGTAGGCACCAACAAGTACCTCACCCAGTCCTGACACCGGGCCGACCAGTCGTAGAACTACACTCTAAATGCAGGGCCAAGCGAGGGAGTTACTACTTCAATTTTTTATCGTCTGGTTTGACATGGTAATCTGTATTATTTGTGGAATTATTGTATATGTTGGAGAGACAGAGAGGCATCTGCTACTTTCGGAAATACCGTATAAGCGGGTTAATTCCACGTTAAAAAAAATCTGCGATTTGGGCCTAAAATGGGTAATTTTATTTCTGCGACCTGGCAGAAAATCGGGAATTAATTTTTGAGGTTTGCATGAACCTGAAAGTACATAAAAATGCTCACTTCGAAGTTTTGACCCGATATGTTATAACCTAGTCAAACTTTACATAATTGTGTATGCTTGTAAAGATTACACATCACATTCATTCATTGATACCTAACAAAGGCAATCAACCACAATCAATAGGGTTAGCACCTTTAATGTGTGAACAACACAGCATTATACGACAAACTCGGGAGATACATGTATAGATAACGGTTTATTACCGGTATATTGAAGTATAATATCGAAGTTTAATTTTGCGTCAAAAATTACTGCTGATAGTTTAAATGTGCAGTTGATATTTCTCGAACTGCAGAAATAAAAATCCGCAGAAATAACCTGCTATACGGTAATGCCGCAACATAATGTAGGTTCAAGGTCACACTTAAGAGAGTTCAAAGGTCAAATTAACAATCTGGCCGGGGTCAGTGGGAGGGGTGCAAGAGTGGTGTAAATACAGGCATACTGCTCATCGGACAGGACAATGGTGGGGGGGGGGCAGTAGCATTTCTCAAACACAATTCTTGTATTATATTTAATTATTCCCTGCCGAAGGGGATATGGTAATGGTAGGCGTCAGTCCGACCGACCAACCGACTCTTCTACATTTCTTATAATCTTAAGGAATTTTGACGAAACTTTCACAGAAGTACTGTTATCAGGTGCCCCAGTGCATATTATCAGGCTTTTGTGTTTCGACTATTTTTGTAAGAGTTATTGCCCTTGTTGATTTTATACATATACTCTTCTGTGTGCATCTCCTACATTTATCAAGGAATTTTGTCCAAACGTTCACAGAAGTACCGTTATGAGATGCCCTAGCGCATATTGTCATTTTTTTTATTTCAACCCTTTTTGACAGAATTATGGCCCTGAATTATGATGCAGAGTCACATCAAGCATAATCCTACCTTATAGCGTTTCCGACCATCACAGATGCAGATCAGCCCCCACAAGATTGTGACAACTATTCAATAAAAGTAGCTTACTGATTATACTAGTGCTGAAACGATTAACCTGTTACCGTCCGTATGGTTACCGATTAACCGGTTACAACTTTTACTAACCGGTTAACCAGACTAAGTTGCTTCCCTTTATAAGGTAACTATTTTGTAGCGACCATGTGTTCCTTTTATAAAAAATATCAATTTTGGAAATATTATCTGAGTTTGCGGTTTGATCATTGAAATCATTTAGTTATTTGGTTCGATCTTTATTACCGGTAACTCAATAAAATGGTTTCTAATATGGTTTTCATCACCAGTATTATACCAGTGTTCGCGTTTACCTCAATTTTTTGTGGGTCCCAGGGACCCAATGCCTTTAAAAAAGTTGGGTCCCATTACAAATTTACTGAGTCCCAAACTGACCGCGGTTTGATTTAATTTCGAGGGCACGCCGATTACCGTCGGTAGAAATGTGCCGTACTAGCGAGCTTCGTTGGAAATCAATTAATGCAACCACTCGTCGTGAACGTATTTTTAATCTTGGTATCAGTACAGATAAGACAGTGCATTGAAATGCTTTTATCAACAGGGTTTTCCTTCTTGACTAACCAGTCTTTGAATTGCGGATCTTTCAGCCATTGCTCTTGGAAGTTTCGATTATGCTTTACTTTCTTTCGCTCCGCCTCCCGTAACTAGTAGCAACTGCAGCGGCCTCGATCTGGTCGCTTCTCGAGTAATTACCAGTCGAACACGGTAAAATTTATGCAGCGCTGTAACCCAGTCAAGCAACTGTCCGCGTGACGTCACGATAAAATTGCATGTCGGGAGATCAAAATAAAAATAAACATGATTTTATTTATGGCGCTTCGGAGAAAAGGGGAAGAGATTTTAATTCAAGGTTTCGGGTTTGTTTAATGAAATTGTTCTACTTCTTTTTGGTAATTATAAATATTGCGTCCCACGTACGCAACGTACTCCAGAATTTTACGTTCCGCCGATTTTCGTTGAGTAAAAAGACATGTTTACGCCGTAAACGCGAACACTGTATACCCTATGTAATGTTGCGTGTGTTATTACATCAGCAATCCAGCATATTAATCATATATAAAGCCGATCGTCTAGTGGTTGTATCTAATGATTAACCGGTTAGTTACCAGTTAATGATACATGTACCAGTTAATTGGTTTGTAATTTCGGCTAACCGTTTCAGCACTAGATTATACTTAGTAGTGAGCAGCAAGTCACCTGATAATTCGGCATTTTTTGTACACTGTCCGGCTGATATGGTTCTAGGCTGGTCTCAAACACTAAAATAAGGTACTTTTAAATAATGCCTTACCTGGCTTATTTCATGGATTTTTGTCTTATTTTCAGACAATGGCATTAACATGGAGATGCTTCAGGAGTTCTCTGAAGAAGATGTAAAGGATGTATTTCAAACCTTCAGTGATCGCTTCAAGGCCCGAAAGTTTATAGCTTTCCACAAAGAGTTTGCACGTGCACCTGAACTTGATTTTTCAAAGGATCGCAGAACAGTGTCTGAACCTAGCAATGACAGTGATTTAGGTGATGACAATGATCAACAGAGACACTACTTGCCAGAAAATAAATCGGTTTGTGTTAAAAAAAAACAACACTCTGTTCCATATACTGTTGATCAGATGCTGGAGAAAAAAAATCAACGAGGTAAACCAACGCCTGCTCAGTTGTTCTTCCGCCAGTTACTTAGAGATGCAGCTGTCTCATCAAAAATATGGAAACGTGCACCTATGTTAGTGGATATTTCCGAAAATAAAAGAACTGCCTTCTTCACAGCATTTGAAGTTGCGCCAGGACTTCTTCAACAGAAGAAGGAACTCTGGACAAGGTTGGGAGAAAGTTTGCAAAACCGCCGTAAATATTTACGTGACAAAGGTAAAAAGGGAAAACGATCAGAATCATCACATGAAACTTCCACGTCTAATGTAAATCTAAATGAGCAGCTGAAGGTGGGCGCTCATGTAGTGATTTTATCCAAAAATAAAACACCTATAGGCAATGGCGTCCTGATTATGTACGGTTTGATGTATTCAGAAGTGGTCGTGAAAACAATTTATGATATTTGTAACAGCTTAAATGATACAGATATTGAACTGCCAAGTCCTGTGGATGACCATACCACACTAAATGCAAGACTAGTAAAACGTGTTATTACGTGGAGAAGTGTAAGATTGTGTAATAAGACCTTGTCATCTGGTGCATCGGTTAAAAAATCAAAAATCAGTTCTCGGTCATCGGATCTAGATGTGGATTCTAGTGCATCGGTTAAAAAATCAAAAATCAGTTCTCGGTCATTAGATCTAGATGTGGATTCTAGTGCATCGGTTAAAAAATCCAAAATCAGTTCTCGGTCATTAGATCTAGATGTGGATTCTAGTGTATCGGTTAAAAAATCCAAAATCAGTTCACGGTCATTAGATCTAGATGTGGATTCTAGTGCATCTGATCTAGATGTGGATTCTAGTGCTTCACTCACTAGCATTGAAACATTAAGTGAAGACGGTTATAAGGATGTGTCATGTTTTTCAAATGAATGTCAGTCAGTAGAAGATTCAGATTCGGATACAAATTCAGTCAGTCTTCTGGCAGATCTGAATTCAGAACTTGAAGACATAGGAATTTATGAATGGGCCAAGGTAGATGTCTTTTTAGGTGTTCTTGATGGACAGTCTATCGTTAACTGCCAGAAGCCGGTGGCTAGAATTATTGTGAAGCCTCAACTTGAAATGAAGATATACTTGCAGGATTGTAAAACAGACAAAGGCATAGTTACATTGAATCTTTCAGATGTGCAGAAAGATCCAGATGCAAACTATTGTGTCATGAAAGTGAAGTTACCTTTCGATAAAGCCAGGGATATGATAAAAATAAACAATGTTCCACTCTTTGTTAACAAACTGAAGAGCAAGTTTGAGCAGTATGCATTTAAAAGTTAGGCTTGTCAATTTAAATTTTAATAAAACAACTATATATGATACAAGTATAGACCTAGCTCTGTGAAAGTCGCAACATTTGGACATTGTAAATGACATCAAGAAATGATAATAAATACAGTTCAAAATGTCTTTATAATTAGAATATCAACATTAAGTTGCATATGAATGTAGAGTTTAACATGCTACATGCACTATTTATTCTCTTTTCTTGACCTCGTTTACAACGTAAAAAAATCCCAATTTTCACAGAACACAGTCTACATGTATGATCTATTAGTATTAGGCAATTGACATTTTGAAATTTAGCGAACCTGATCCAAGACATGATGTATAGATAATCGCAAGTCGTGTATTTATTCCTGTGCCCATTTTACCGGAGATTTGGCACTTTATTAATTTTCAGTATAGTGCATTGATATGCAACTTCGTATGTGAAACTTTTTCACTCTCAATCTCATTAAAATCAGAACACAATTGACACTCCTATACTGTATGCTGATCATGGTCTGAATTGCTAAAATTCACAACATTATTACTCATTCCATAATGAATGGAATAATAAATAATTCAGCACAAATATTTACCATCAATCTGAAAATATTATATTTAGTGCATCATTCAAATGTTAATGTCATTCTTGTATGTAAAAAGACACATTTTTAAAAACTGTTATACCCCCAGGTACAAAGTATATGGGGGCTATATTGGAGTCATGCTTGAGGTTGGTTGGTTGGTTGGTCTGTTGGTTGTGTAAATTTTGTCCGCGCCATGTGTCTGTAACCATTTGTCATATTTCAATGAAACTTTGCATGACTCATCAGTACCAAGCCTAGTTGTGCATATCCTTGGATCGGTTGGATCAATTTGCAGGGAGTTATTGCCCTTGATTTTTTTTTCTGTTACCATTCGTCAAATTTGAACCAAACTTCACAACATACCAGTGGCATGTTATGCTTTGATCAATTCTTACTGGGTTATTGCCCTTTGCACTTTTTATGCCCCCGTATCGATAGATCGGGAGGCATATAGTGATTCACCTGTTTGTCCGTCCGTCCATCCCTGGTTAACCCAAATTGACCGTTTTGTCTTATATCAATATGGCTTGCTACAAAGCTTTCATACTTGCATGGATGTTGTATTGGAACACTCTCCACACACCCATATCACCCAACCCCATTTTGACCTTCACCTTGACCTAATTTTGGTCTTGGACTTATTGAAGGGCCAAATTCTTGGTTAACCCAAATTGACCGTTTCGTCTTATATCATTCAATATGGCTTGCTACAAACCTTTATACTTGCATGGATGTTGTACTGGAACACTCTCCATGCACCCATATCACCCGACCCCATTCTGACCTCCACCTTGACCTAATTTTGGATTTGACTTATTGAAGGGCCAAATTCTTGGTTAACCCAAATTGACCGTTTCGTCTTATATCAATTGCTACAAAGCTTTCATACTGGCATGGATGTTGTACTGGAACACTCTCCACACACCCATATCACCCGACCCCATTTTGACCTTCACCTTGACCTAATATTGGACTTAAGACTTATTGAAGGGCCAAATTTTTGGTTAACCCAAATTGACCGTACACCCCTTACATTGTCAAAGCCATGTCACACTATCCAATGTTTCAACAGAATTATGGCCCCTGATTGACTTAGCTTTTTTATGGACAAGGCTTCCACGGGGGCATAAGCGTTTATTGAATGCAGTCTTGTTTTGTCCATACTATTAATTTTGCTGTAATTAACAAAGTTTCATAAGGCACAAGTTAACATACTGTAACTGTCAAGCAATATATCTGGGGGTATTCATCATCTTCAGTGATAGCTCTTGTTTATTTTAAGTAGTGCTGTGAAAATAATTTGTGCAACATATGGCCAGTCATAATTTTGTTATTATATAAGGTCATTTTGTGGTCAAAGGTCAGTTTTCATTTCCTAAATATGTATCATTTTGTAACGGATGCACTTTTTATGTGAAAGCTTGTGGTTTAGGTCAGGTATTTTAAACTCACATCTTGAAACTGCTTTTGATTTCTGTCATTTCAAGGTCACTGAACATAAAAAAGAACAGTCAAAGTGCTCTTTCCCACTTTCCTAGTACATTTTTATGCGACCCAAGGGACGTATACTATTATGTTATGGTGCTTTCGTCCGTCCGTGCTTACGAGATGGTATTTAAGTGACTAGCCACTTGCCATACAGACTCTTAACGGTCTAGGGTTAGGCACTTAATAGTGGACAATAAAGTACAAAATTGTCTTTTACATGGCTATAAATTAACATTGTTTAGCCACTTAAATATCGTACCGTAGAACAAGACGTCTTCAAGGATTAATGGATTTAATCTATTTTTGGTACATAAAATACAGGTCAAATTCCATTTTGGTTACAATCTGCATTCAAGACTACGGCAAATGTTCTTCGGGCGTATAATGCCCGGCCCAGTGGTGCTCTTGTTTCTGTATACTATATAGTCCCTATTCGGTTGGGGTATATCAATTCCCTGAATTCCTTGTTAGTTATATCTGTTTAGGGTTTTTCCAGAACAAAAATGAATGAGAGGCCACTCAAAAAAATGTGTGGGTGGTGGGTTCTAATCAATGTTTGGAGGGGGACGGCAAATTAATTACAGGTAACAGTACGAGCAGTATCCCTAAAAAATTGCAGGCCACACACTAATTTTTTCTGGAAAAGTCCTTAAAAATGTTCCATGTGTTTTAGCAAATTTGTTTGTGTTGAAGATCTTAAGTTTTTGTTTACGAAACATTAAAAATATTAATGTATAAGAAAGAGCATTATTATATTCCTGTTTAATATTTGTTCATATTGAATTTTAGCTAACTTGATACAATCTCGGGGGTGGACTGCACTCTTGAAAAACTTGTGGGTCAGATGTGGGTGGCGGGTACTATTAAATATTTTGGGGGATAGGGCAAATTAATTACCGGTAAAATTATGTGGGTGCTATCCCTTAAAAAAGTGCAGTCCAATCCCCTCACTCATTTTTTCTTAGGAAAATTGTTTCATGAATGTTCATGTTTTTTTTAGCTCACCTGTCACACAAGATGAGCTTTTGGGAGCACTCTTCGTCCGTCCACAATTTGCTTGCGTATATACTAGAGGTCACAGTTTTGGCCTAATCATTATTAAACTTGGCCACAATGATCAATTCTACAAAATCAAGGCCAAGTTCGATATTGGGTCGTATGGGGTCAAAAACTAGGTCACTAGGTCAAATCTTAGACAAACCTTGTGTAGACAACAGAGGTCACAATTTTGGCTTAATCTTCATGAAACTTGGTCACAATGATGATCTCAACAAAATCTAGGTCAAGTTCGATATTGGGTCATATGGGGTCAAAAACTAGGTCAAACCGTAGATAAACATTGTGTAGACAATAGAAGTCACAGTTTCAGCTTAATCTTCATGAAACATGGTCACAATGATCTCAACAGAATCTGGGTCAAGTTCGATATTGGGTCAAAAACTAGGTCACTAGGTCAAACCATAGATAAACATTGTGTAGACACTACAGGTCACAATTTTGGCCTAATCTTTATGGAAGATGGTCACAATGATCATCTCTAATAAATCCAGGTCAAGTTCGATATTGCTGGATATCACTGGATCTTCGTGAAAGTTGGTCAGAATGTTTGTTTACATGTAATCAAAGTTGAGTTTGAAAATGGATCAACTGGTATCAATAACTAGGTCACTAGGTCAAATCTTAGCCTGTACTACTACGACTGGTGAGCGACCTAAACCTAGGGCCCAAAGGGCCCTCTTGTCTAGTAAATTTATTAGTGTTAAGAGTTTTTAGCTCGACTGTTCAAAAAATAAAAGGAGCTATGTATTGCACTCACCCTGGTTTATCCTAGTAGCCGTTGGCGTTAGTTAACCTTATTTGGTAAGCAATAGCTAGTACCTCCGACAGCTCTTGTTGAAAAAAATGGCTTAAATTCGGCTTGTCCGGACCATTACTCTGAGATTTCTCAATGTAATTTTAAATTATTTTTACATTTGCATTCATCTTCATCAGTTGGTGTGGCATGCGCAAGACCCAGGTCTGTACCTCAAAGGTCAAGGTCACAATGAGAGGTCAAATGTCAACATTGGGGAGACATGCGTTTTTTTTCAAAAACAAGCTCTAGTTTATGTACACTTTCATTGTTATAAGTTCGATGTTAACTGTTTATGGTTTATTGTTTAGATACATATCTATCATAGGTGATATGCATTTTATGTTTGAAATGTTGACCTCATGGGTCTATGACCTTCTGGTTATATATGAATAAACTTCTTTAAATGTATAATTGCAGTTCAAGAACTTAATATTCAAGAACTTTCTCAAATCAGGTGCAGCAGTCATATAATGGTAGTTCAAGAACTTAATATTCAAGAACTTTCTCCAGAACTTCTAGAACAAGTTCTTGAACTCATCTATTAAGAGTTCAATTACTATTCTAGAACTTGGTTCTATATTCTAGAACTGGGTTCTAGAACAAATTTACATAAGTTCTATAATTTGGTTCTAGAAGTTCTAGAGAAAGTTCTTGAACATTTAATTCTAGAACTGCCATTTAGAGTTCAATTACTATTCTTGAACTATCTTCTAGAATCTGTTCTTGAATAATTCTAGAATTCCTCGCAGGGGTTGTGCCTTCAGAATAGTCCCTGTTCGACAATACCCGACACAAATTTCAATCCAACGGCTAATTCCGAACAGTTTCAAAATTGCAATACACACCTACATCAAACAGGTAATCCTACTTCAGATGAAGAAGATATCATATTGGATTTGTCATTCTGATTAACGGTGGGTCTAATTAGTTCCATATCAAGCTATTCTAGAATATATATTTTTTTTTAAATTTTGAAATATTGATAATTCATAGTTTTTCAACTGAAAATGGTTCCAATGGATCTTTGCAACATGAAATAACTGAAATAACACCGACTGCATAGATAATTTAAAATCGTGATGATAATATCTACATATATGAGTTTTACTTTGGATAAAGAAAACATAATGAGGGTACAGCATTATTACAAATCATTCACCTGTTTACTATGGTGAATTTAAGTTGTGGATTTAGTTGTTCTTATCAATGGCGACATTTAATCTAATGGTAGGATCACACTCAGGACTGAGATCCAAGTTGGTACATACTCTACACACACACACACACACAATTATATACCTGACGATTTACCATATCAAACATTTAACATAATGCTAATACAGCTCCGAATTGTGTTTCATCGTTTCAATCAAAGTAGGAAACAGTAAATATAACATCTAACTACTCCTTAAATGACAGTTCCGCGTATGTACTTCATGTTTACACCAAGTTGAAGCATTGCTATCATTGTGGGGAGTCTTAGATTGGTCAACACTGGAACCTAGAGACCAGTCCACAGGTGCCGTGCATACTACTATTTGCAATTATATGTGTAATTATATCAATATATTGTGTGTTCGGAATTACCCGACATTCTGTTCGGCTGACCCTCCATGTTCGGAATTAGACTCCATTGGTCGTAATGAAAAGTACGTTCGTTCTGGGTAAACGGAAAACTTACGGGAAATGTGTAGTATTGTACGGAACGAGCGGGCTTTTTTTGTCAACTCCAAATCGAAAGTGTTCGGTATTACCCGATATAAATCGATGGAGGAAAATTCTTGCTTAAGTGTTCGGAAATTGCCGACTCCGCTCTAGTTTGGTTGAAATAGCTTTATAAATTTCAAAAGAATGTGCAAATTTATTAGTATAGATATATTAATCTTATTGAAGGATGATGTTTTTCATGCAGTTTACATGTGCAATCATTGTCAATGTGACAAAGTATGGCACCATTATCACATTTCCATGTGACACCAACAGAATCAGTGGAGACCTTGAGAGTTGACCTTTCAACTGAGAAAAGCATGTGACCTGAAATTGGGTGTATTAATACTTTTCTTTATTGGAAGAATAAATTTAACAGTGAATAAATGAGTCACCTCTGGTTATCACAATAATGTATAGTATCCCAATAAGTTATACAGTGATTGGAAATTGCATGTTCTTCTAATTGCAATAAGTCATACAAGTTAAATTTTATAGTATCACAATAAATCATACAGTGATTTGCTTTATACGCTGTGAGTATAATACATTATATACATTATGCAGTAGAACTCTGGCTTACATTTTACCAGTTAAAAATTATCAGATAAAATAAAAGCATTTACATTTAAACGATAATTGAAACACTGGAAGTTTGAATAGTGACCCCAGGAAGTCTGCTTGGAAACAGGAAGTGCTAAAAACAGCTGGTTTTCTGGTAATCTATATAATAAACACTTGTGTGTGGCAATACTCTGATCCAGGTAAAAACATCTTCCACAGTTGGATATAATTTTCTAAAATAAATTCTTCATTTTTATCAATCTCATTTTACAAAATTGAGTGCCAAATATACAAGTATGTAACTTCTGTGTAGCAAGAATTGAGATTGAGCAGTTTTGTATCAAATACTTGATTTATTCTATCCAGATGTTCAATATTTGGTAGCTGCCAACTGATTCCAGGGATTGGAGCATATGTGCACATGAGTATCCATAGGAATGATTGGTTTCATATTAAAGTGACTCAGTTCTTTTTTTTTAATTTTTAGGAATCATTCAAGTAAAGTATATGCATTTTAAAGTGTATAGAGCTATACAGTCCAACCTGCCTTAAGCAGCCAGCCAAGGGATGCAGCCAATTTGGCTGCTTAAGCCAGGTGACCACTTAACGGAGGGGCTGAATACTGGGCAAGGGGGGTCGGTTTCGAGCATACATTGTACTTATTTAATGAGACAGGACCTGGTGTATCATAATGGGTTGTTATACATAAATGGTAATTTAAAGTATGCCTCTTGTTGTAAAGGGTTGCACTGGCCTATCTGCCCTGCCCTGTATGCCCTGAATAAGCAGACACTTACCTCTCTGGATTAGTAACACCGCTAAAAAACGATGAAATCTGCTCGGTTATCTTTGACATTTTATTGACGCTAAACGACGTCATGCAGAAGGCATGATTGATAGATGTTGACAGTAAGAAATATTTGAAGAGAATAAAATAAAACACACTTCTGAACGCATAATTGCTCATATGACAAACTTTGAGCAATAACAAACAATTGTCTAAAGCGTGCAAACCGTCAAAACGAAATTGAAAGGAGCGATGATAAACACAACAATTTTCTTGTAATACGGTAATTACACGTACAAATACCTTTTAATTGGTACAGATCTATAGCCTTAATTGTGTTGATAGACTTTGATGAAATATACCCATCAGAGGTGCTAATCGTTTGTTTTATTGCTCTTTGAGCGTTAATGGTCACAAAATTCACAACACCGTTGTTTACAGTTTACTGATTCCCAGTGGTATATTTCGCAGTGCTGTAAACAATGCATAATTGACATAGAAGCTGGGTAACAGCGCACTGGTTCCCTTTAAGAACCCGGATGTATCGTTGTATACACACAGCGTGTGACGCGCGGAACCAGTAAGTAGAGCAATTATCGGATTAGCGGCGGTATGTAAACATCGCATCATCGCACTTTGAATAAACAACTCTGATTGGCTACAGCGTGTATCGAAGCCATTCTCGTTCTCGTTCGCGGTCACGTGTAAACTGATGATAGTTTTCTTTGACACGGGTTTGAAATTACTGCGGATGATTCAAGCTATATAGATGGCCGCCAGACCGGCGCCTGGCCGCCTAATAGGGGCCATATTGAGTATTTGGGAAGCACTTTTGGTGACCGCTGACCGCGGACAGCAGGTGACCGCTAAATCAACGTGTAAAATAGAACAAATTTCGTTGGGGGCGTCAGAAACTGACCGTTTACACCAGGTGACTGCCGATTAAAGGTGACCGTTAAGGCAGGTTGGACTGTATTGAATGACATTTTTTAAAAAAGTTTCAAAAACTGAACAACAATTATGCTTTCATATCCATTAGATCATTTTTCGCTTCAGTTTTAACAGAAACTCTCTCTGTGATTTATTGGACATGCAAACTGTCCATTTTCCTACAAAAGTGTTCTAGAACACCCTATGAAATAATAAGAATCGTCTACTTTTCGACCATTGAATCAAAGTACACGGAACCTATCCAAAGTTTTAATTTGCAATTAAGGTAGTCTAGTATCATACTAAAAAACGATGCAAGTCATTATTTTGACATTTAATGACTGTTAGAATATAGCTCTATAATTATACTTTAAACTAGTCAGTCTGTGTTACAAGTTAAATAGTTCCTGCGGCCAATTGTTTTACAGACCAGTATTGTGAGAGACATTTTTTTTGTAATTTTAGAAACTAGAACTTTTTAAAGTGTTAATAAGGCTTGATAAAAAGGTATGAGGAAATGGGACAGGGGAGACAGCACACTTTACCAGCTGAGCAAAGACTCGCATCAGTAACATCACAACACATGTACAATGAGCAATGCCTTCACGTAAGTCAAAGAAACAATTAAAAAGTCCAAGTCCCCGCCGAAAAATGCGGAATTTTACAAACCTCTCTGATTTAGTGGGCTTATGGCTTATGTGTGTTTGGGTATATTTATTTAGTATAATTTACCTAAAATTGGTGTTATTTTCATTATTAGTAATTCAAATGCGAAATATAATTTACGACAAATAGTTTATTAAATACAAGAATTTGCGCAAAAAAAACGTTCATACTTGTGTACATTTGGGTATGGGTGCACGCAGAGCGTAAGAATGTAAATAAAGCGATTTACGTGCAAATATAATGGCAACGCCGGTTCGAAATGATACTGGGCCGAGTCTTGCCGAAAAGCTTGCTAGTTTACGTTTATTTAGTCATCACTGGTCATTAAAATGCGTAATATAGTTAATCAACCCCATATTGTTAGTTAAATATAAGTATTTGGGTAAAAACGTTACTATTTGGGTAAGATTTGGGTATATTTGGGTGTTTCGTGCTGCCGCGTTGGCCTGACTGACCTAGTTAATGTAATGACCTAGGGGAGGTAATCCAGACTACAGGTGCACGTCAAAACACATATCGGAACACATTTTTTTTCTTATTTTTAATTTCTTAAAGGGGTAAAAGAAATAATTATGGTTATTAACGTACATTGCTTTATTTTAAAATATACAAATAAAAAAAAAAAAATGGTGTTAGTCTGGTTCACGACATTCTTAAAAAATGCTTATTTTTTCGTTTTTTTTTTTTTTAAATGGTAAACCATACAGAACAGGTCACGTGCCCCTACATTATCTGGTTCACGACATTCTTAAACAAGAGCTGTCACTAGACAGCCCGCTCGACTATTCGCAGCCATTTGTCAGAAAAAATATAAGTTCAAAACAGGCCATTTAAAATTTGTATTATATTGAAACGTGAGCTTAAACATAGTATTTTAGACCAAATTCACATGACGAAATCGTGTCTCGTGTCCAAGTTAAAAAAAAGGATCATAGTTTGCATTAAAAAGTTAAACTTTTCAATGCAATATCATTGATAGTAGGTGAGATATGGTTTGAATGTAACTTGCATGCAAAACTTTAACCAAGGAAAGTCTAAGTTAAAAGGGGCATAACTCGAATTAAACTAAAAATGGAGTTATTACAATTGACCAGTACCATTGACTAATGATGATAAACAAGTGTTATAAGTTTCAATGCAATATCATAAATAGTAACTTAGATATGGCGTGAATAGTACTTGCATGTAAAACTTGAACCAATAAACTCCTATGTTAAAAAGGGGCATAACTGAAATAAAAAAATTATAGAGTTATTGCCCTTGACTGATACCATTGACTGATGATGGTAAACAAGTGTTGTAAGTTTCAATGCAGTATCATGGATAGTAGCTGAGATATGGTCTGAATGAAACTTGCATGCAAAACTTTAACCAAGAAAATTCTATGTTAAAAAGGGGCATAACTCAAATAATAATCATAATAGAGCTATTACCCATGACCGGTACCATTGCCTTATGATGGTTAGTAAGTGTTGTTAGTTTCAATGCCATAGCACAGATACTATTTGAGATATGGCCTTATTAGTAACTTGCATGCAAAACTTTAACCAAATTTTCTAAGTAAAAAAGGGCCATAATTTGCATTAAATTCATGCAAGAGTTATCTAACATGGTTGATTACATGACAGGGAAAGCCAGTGCAAAGTTTCAATCCAATATATGCACTGGTTATTGAAATATAACCAAGGTTAAAGTTTTGCATGTAAAACTTTAACCATATGCAACGCCGACGCCGACGCCGACGAACAAGTGACTGTAATAGCTCTCATATTCTTCGAATAGTCGAGCTAAAAATGCTGATTTTTTTGGATTTTTTTTTTGAAATGGTAAACCATCCAGAACATGTCACGTGCCCCTACATGGAAATTTTTCTTGTTGCATACAAATATAACCTGCGGCTCAAGGCCGCAGGTTAATAATATACTCAGAGCATAATGTTTGATAGGAGACAACTTATCAGCCTTCTCTTTTTTCATGAAATTATTTCTCTTTTTCTCAAACATAGATAATCAAGTCCAAAATGAAATATTAACTAAGATTGAAAAAAAAACACACCATGGTGTACATTTGATTGATCACAGATCGATGGCTTAGAACAAGAAGGTCGTAACGACAAAATCGATATATTGAGAAAACAAGAGAAAACTGTCTGTAATTTACTCTTTACCTATGGGGAAAACACGTTTTTAAAACTTCATTTTGGTCAACATGACAATTTCAGATTTTTATGAAAATTGGCTCATAAGAAGCGCCTTGTGACGCTTATTCTAATTTTGTAGGAATCTTAAAAGGTCGTAAGTGGCACTTCCGACCTTCTAATTCTAAGCCATTGATATATCATCTTGTCCAATGGTTAAGCCAGGCTAAGGTATTGGCAAGAGAAAAAATATTAAAATCACCGGTTACTCAGTTTCAATATGTGTATGTAAATATGTGCTATATTGAAACACTTGAAATGTAATCGATTACAAGCACATTGCTGATCACAAATGGAATCCAGCAGTTATTTAGATGTTTTACACAGCTTTACAGGGTTTTACAGATATCAGAATCTAATGAAAAATAGATAAATCAGTACAATAACATTAAATGGATGACAGATATTATCTGTCATAACATACAATCCTGAAAGAAGAGAGTACAGCTAATGCAAAACTGTCTTAAAAAAGTTAAAATACTACACGCTTTTACTATAATATGCCACCTACTGTGTATGTTACACTCTAGCATGAAGTCATAGAGAATATTAATTATTTATTCACAAAGTTAAACAATATTTGTAAAGCTTCATGTTGTCTAAAGGATTCAATGATTTGTGATCGATTGGAATCTACTTATATAGAGCGGACCTCTTTTGCATTATAATTAATTGATCAAAAGTTGCAGTTTTCCTGTAGTGAAAATGTACATAATGCAGGCATATTTGTTTGAAGCACTTAATAAGCATGCAGTAATAATCAAGGCATAATTGTAACCGAGTAAGGAACAAATTAAGAAACAATCATTGCATTTCAATAAAACAGCAGAGCAGCTCTTTTTGTATTACAGTCGATAAAAAATATCCACTTATTATTGAAATTGTACATTCAGCGCAAACAATAATGAAAGGCAAATACTACAGTACAACCTCTGTAGAGCAATAATAGGGAGCAGCAAATATTTACTTGACTGGTGTACAAAGGGTGTCACTTTAAAGAGGTCACACTCATAATAAATTAAATATCATTTAATTAATTATCGACATAACTGTATCAAAACAAATTGTAATTTTTTACACGAGCAGTATTCATATTTTATAGTAACTATAGTAACAAAACATTATACGAGTATAGCTGAGATTATTAACTACTCATCTTTTTTACTTAATATTTGTTTAATCCAAACCTGTCTTAAGAATAAATCACTTTTTGTATGATCTTTAATGTCATCAAAGAACCGCATCATTAATTAATTCGGTTTGAAACACTGTTCTTACAATAAACTAGCTCTAATCATAAAACAAGACTGTGTTCAATAAACGCTTATGCCCCCATGGAAGCCATTTCAATAAGACTAAGTCCAAAATTAGGTCAAGGTGAAGGTAAAAATATAGTCAGGTGATACAGGCGTGTGAAGAGTGGTCATACACAACATCCATGCAAGTATGAAAGCTTTGTAGCAAGCCATATTAATGCTAGAAGAAACGGTCAATTTGGGTTAACAAGGCCGGAAGGATGAATTGACGGACGAACGGACGGACGGACAGATGGACGAACGGACAGATGAATCACTATATGCCTCCCGATCTATCAATTACGGGGGCATAAAAACAAATCTTCAAAGTCTATAATATAACTAATCATCTTGTCTAATTTTCATTACAGGCATTACATCACAGAAATTGAAACAATACTGTGTTCAGTAAACGAGTAAGCCCTGGTGGAAGCCTTGTTCATAATAATTTCTTGCTTAGATTCAATCAAAAGTTTTGTAACAAATGGACGAACAAATAAATGGATAAACGAACAGATGAATGAAAGAATCATTGTTTACCTCCACAACAGTAGATACAGGGGCGTAATAAAAGAGGAAAGAATGAACATTGTTTGCTGAAAAACTGGACACTTTTTAGTACAATTTGCACTTTACAAATCAGCCACTAAATTTTCCTAAAGTACAAAGGGAGGTAACTGTTTTCACCTATAAATATGCTTAGTATGAGTACAGTCCCTTGAAATACAGATTTTTAAATTTCTTCTCCTCGCAGTAAGTTTAGTGCTCTAATGACATTGGCTACTGTGATTATGTTGAGATATTGTCAAATTGCATGCTCAAGAGCACTTTCATAAGTTCAGGGAAACTCATTATGTCAACAGCCAACTAAACAGTTTAACGGAACTGAAGCTTAAATGCATTCAGTAAACACTTTAAGTGTATAGAGCTATATCGGAAGTTAATTTTTAAAAAAGTTTCAAAAACTGAAAAAAAATTATGCTTTCATATCCATTAGATCATTTTTCACTTCAGTTTTAACAGAAACTCTCTCTGTGATTAATTGGACATGCGAACTGTCCATTTTCATACAAAAGAGTTCTAGTACACCCTCTACGAAACTATGAGAATCATCTATTTTTTGACGATTGAATCAAAGTACACGAAACCCATTCAAAGTTTTAATTTGCAATTAAGGTAGTCTAGAATCATACTAAAAACGATGCAAGTAATTATTTTGACATTGAATGACTATTAGAATATAGCTCTATACACTTTAAATGCTATGATGGTAGCCTTGTCCATGAGTAACTAGCTAAATCAATCAACATTTTGTAATGAAAGGACGAACAAATGGAGGAACACACAGACAGACAGGACAATATGCCTCTGCATCAGTTGATGCTGGGGCATAAAAACATCTTTCACTGGATCAAAGCATACTGTAAAATCATACATTTTCGTGGTGGATTAAATTTCGTGGATTTCTTGGTTCACTTCAACCACAAACTTTAATCCAAACGAACATTGATTTTGACCCTTGTTTTGTTACCTGAAATGCAAAATCCACGAATTCAAGTGCCAACGAAATTGTCTTTTTTACCAACACCACAAAATTTCCTTCCAATGAAAATACATGATTTTACAGTAATTTATAATCGAAAATTATCATGGTGATCTCTATACACAAATGGCATCAATGCAGATCTCAAGCAATCAGACAAACCAACAAAACTCCTATCTAAACGAGACAAGAGCCAAACAATCAGAAATTGAAAACAAAATTGTGATGAGCAGAACAGCAGATTATTAAATTGGAGTCTCTCGGTCAGGGTTGCATTACCATGTCGACGATGCCAATGCGAAAATGTCAAATAATCCAAATGCCATTTTTTTACCTTTCATTATTCCTGTTTTCATCATTTTGGCACCCTTAATAATAAAAAAATGTCCTTATCTGGGGTTAATAAGCCAATGGGAAATCATCACGAAATGAAAATGCTGAATTTCTATTGGTTTTCATATGGGCAGAAAAGCAACCCAGAATATCATCAATTCCATCATTTGTATTTTATTTAAATGTAAGTTATAAGAATGCCTCGTTGAATTAGGATGTCTTAATTATTAAAATGGCCAAGAATAAAATATTAGCAGTTATTTTACACAACTTTGTGTATACATACTTTAGTACCATGAACAAAAGTTTCTCCAGATTTGACCTACTGACCTAGTTTTTTTAACCACAGATTACTCATTAACAAACTTGGCCTAGATTTTGAAGAATCATTATGACCAAGTTTCAAAATGATAATGTGAAAATTGTGACCTCAAGTGTGTTAATTGTTGACGCAGCATGACAGACATAAAAAGGCAATCATAATAGCTCATCTTGAGCACATAGTGTTCAGGTGAGCTTAAATGACAAATGACATATTCAACTATTTTAAATATTGAACTTAACACTGACTTTCCAATTAGCCACAGTGCTGTCTGACTAATTCAACTTTTATGCTATATCAGGATGTGTCTTATAAGAATATGAGAATAGTAGCAAAATCACAGCTGAGAAAATGTCAAATTACCAAAATTTAATATTGGAGAAAACCGTCATATGAGCTTGGATGTGGGCGACGTAATTTATATCACTCGGATATTGTCTTCAAATAACCTGCTAAAGCAGCAGTTTTAGTTTTGAGCTTAGAACTAAAATTTAATATTACACTTTGTACTTGAAGATATCACCGACTTTGCCCTGCAGTGATGTTTGTCAATTTCGGTGCAAGAATTTTAGGCAGTGAAGAGTCAACATGTTTTTTCCCATTATTTAAAAATTGTCCCAGGAACTATGATGACCTATTTAAGAACTTTATTGGGTCATCTACGGTTAAAAAGTAATACTTTCTGTAAAAATATGCAGTAAAATTCTGACTTACCTCAGTAGATTTATTTTGCTTTGAGAATAATTTGTATTTCTTTTTATCCGTTTTCTTTGGTTGCTCTGTTGGTTTGTCGATTGGTTGTTCAGTTGGTTGACTGTGATCAGTTACAATAAAAGCAAATACCGGCGATATAGCGCCATTACGTTCATCTGGTCGTATTACACTTAATGGTAATTCCAATATACGTTTCTGCTGTTTAGAACTCATTTTGAAAAATGAGTCTGACTCTTCAATTATGAAGTTGTAAAAATTCCTTCACTATATGACTCTTCAACCAGGAAGACACAAAAAGATCACCTCAATATATGACACTTAAATAATGGTAATATTTCCTCTCAAGACGAATTCTAGGAACTATCACAGATTATATAAATCACAGATTTTAATCTTCCAAGCAATTAAATTCCAATTATGTCACCATTTAGGAATACCCGGAGACTGTGACATTTGAATTCCACTCTTTTCTATAAGTAATCCACAATATTGAAAAAAAACTCCAGGTTTTGTTGAGAAACTTTCAACGATAATACATCAGCACACACATGTACTAGTATATCTAAGACAAAAGTTAAGTCGCTGTTTGAAGATCATTCAGAAAAAGTGCAAACATTTCAGATTATTCTTGCATGATAAATATCAGTCATTTCACACACTCTATTGGTTTATCATGCTTTGATAATGTCTCAATGGCAGAAAACTCTTGTCACATGATTACTATCACATTTATTCAGATTGCAATCATGAACCGACAAACAAGCGACAAACAAGCAGTGCTCTTAGTTTAATGTGCAATTAGTCAAGTTAGCACTTTATAGTGCAACAGTCACTTTATCTGGCACGTCCTGCAAAGACATTAAACTATTGATATGCTATATAGTGGGCCTAGGATAATGTGATGTTTAGAAACAAGATTGGTCTATGGATGCAAAATCGGTTACTAATATAAACACATACGGTCAATTAGAGCCTTTCACATGACAACAAAATATCGAAAATGTTATAAATAAATGGTGCCATATGAATTGTCCAACAGTATCTAATGTAGTAATGTATCATGGGTATCCGATGATGTGCTGGAAGAGAATTGGAACATATAACCATGCAAGAACTTTATGGTGGACCGACCAGAATCATACAATAAAGTGGTAGATGACAACTGCTGAACAGTCAAAAAACATGATTTACTTCCCCATGGAGAACCATTCATTTCATGTCAATCTAATGTGTCATAAAAATAAGTAAATTTGTTGTAACATAATTACTTCCATGTACTTGCTGACCAACAGCCCAACAATGACAGCAGAAAGTTTGATTTCATCAATATTCATGGATTATTATCGACATTGATTTATCATGGTTACCCTATACTTGTTAAGTCAGCAATAATTTAAAATACAGAAACCTTCCTTCATTTTACAACTAAAACCTTAATTTAATTTGTATCAATTGATTCTCTATAAGTGTAGGTTAAATATTAAAATGTGTGCTTCATTCCATCATATTACATCGCTCCACAAAGGGAAGAACCTTCCACCATATTACATTAATTCACCAAGTGAAGAACCTTGCATATCAAAAACAGACATCTTCTTTCATACTTTAATTGATTAACATGAGAAATTAGATCACTAGGTCAAATTATGGAAAACCCTTATGATTGCTGTATGTTTTACTTGTTCTTCAAAAAGTTTGGTCAGGATATTTGTTGGGATCAATGGAGTCTATGACAAGCGCCAATGTAGACGGCTGAAGAAGATATAGAGGACATTTGTTGATTTTGGTATAAATTAAATTTTATTTCACCAAGTGATCACGGAAATCAATATTTTCACAAGTTGCAGCCACTCATGAAAATATCATTTTCTTTGAACACAAGTGAAATAAAATAAGATCTTCCACCAAAAAGCAACAACTTTTCTGTTTATTATTTGCTTCATTTTCTCGTCTTTAGGCTCTCTAGTAATGTATTGATATCGAGAACAAAAGTGCAGAAGAAAATATGGAATCCAGACAATCACCTTAGATTTGGTATAATCTATCATATTTCCTGGGAACACAATATGTTTCACATATTCCAAACTTCTCCCCTTGGAGAACAATTGTCAAGATGAAGCAAATTCAAGCAATCCAAACCTTTCCTTAACACTGTCACCAGAACTAAGTTAGACAGAGAATTGAATTATATTGAAGCTCATGGTTTCTCCTACATCAAGCCAGAGATATAGAAATACAATATTAAAGTTTGATTAAACCAGCAAAAACACAAAGATCTGTCAATTTGGACCCCTACAGTTGTATTTTTTGTTGATACTTTTCACGAGAAACGCACAGGAAAACATACAGAGAAATCATACTTAACTAATTTTATCTCAAAATACCTTCATGTTTACTGAATTATTCAGCATATTCTCTTATAATTTAACTAAAAGTTTGCATGACAACCAATAATAAAATGTGGAATACACAATCAAACACAAGCTCAAACATAGTCATTTTATGTACATGTGCTGAGTACTTAAAGTAAAATAAATTATTATTGATCATTAAGTGACCTTCAAACTTTCTATGTTGGCCAATCAGCTAATTAGTATTTACATGAGCCAAGTCATTTTGATTATGGTACAAATAGTCTGGCCAAGTAACTCTGGCAGATTATGTGAAGCTTGTTCACTTTGACAAAAAGCAACTTAAATGTGCCAAGTTACATCTAATCCCACCATGTGAGGCATAAATTTAAAGAAGAAATCATCTGTACAAACTTCAATTTCACCTTGACCTAACACTGTGTTCTTGACCTAAGGGATAGGACACTTGAGGTTAATATTCGTTCCAAATATTAAGTCAGATTAGTCATTTGAAAGCATGAACACTTAAATTGACCTTGTGCCCTTGACTTATGATATAAGAACCCTGGGCTGCACATAACCCAGTGAGTATGGAACTAAAGTATACCCAAATCATACCTGCCAAGTTAGTTAAATCCAAAATATGAGTGATCAAGCAAAACATGTCATAAGATGCACTTAAATGTCATTTAAAAGGGATTTATATGCATAAAAAAGGAAAATATTAATCCTAGTGGGTATAAATATTGGACAGAAGATCATGAAATGAACCAATTGTACTTTTGTGCAAAGGAAGGTGAACTTGGAGACCAGAAATTCATCAATGAAAATAGGAGTAACTCCACTTTAATAGGAGTTCTTGGCAGGTATACCCAAATCTATCTCATAAATCTAATATTATTCTATTTGCATGGAATAGATTAATTTATCATAAGGTTTCAATAGGAAATCAATAAGACTATAGCTACGTACAAAACAATAACAGAAATTCTGTCATCGTCCTAGAGGAACAAAATCTTATCAATCCGACCAATTTATTACGAGAACTGGTCACATGACATGATATGTCACATGACACGATATTAACCAATCATAAGAAACACGGTTAATGATAAACTGAGAAATGAGACTGTCATCAAATTTGTCTGTAAGTCGGAAATATTTTAACTACAAGTATGAGCTGTATCCTGACAGATTATTTATAGAAACCAATTTGCTTCCTTATATTGTTTAAGGACAAATTTTTAGGACAATTTTTGTCCTTGGTATTATTAAAGTCTACTTCAGTTTCTTTATTAATTACCATATCTAGAGCAATGTTGAGGTGATAATAATGCATGAAAACATCATTTTGTGGGAATATTCAAGTGGAAAGAAGATATGTTTTTGAAAATTTCATATTTCATGAGGTTTAATCCAAAATGTGAAATTTCAGGGTCTGAGTGAAGAATGGGCATTTCAAACAAGTTTGCTTTTTTTTTTCACAGAATTTAACCAAAAACAGCTCTCAAAGGTATCAATTACCACCATGATCGAGTTGAGGGAGCAATTGTGAGTTATTCATGCTCAGAGAAATGCAGCAATGGTAGATGAGTCTAATAGGCCCCATAGGTGATTGAACCGTTACGCCATGGCACTGCCCCGGAAAGGTGATTGCTATTAGAAATCATATTTGATAAAGTGTCTGTGTTAAAGTTTTGTTCAGTGTACTATTACTATTTAATGATAAGGAATTCAAATGTACATACAAAACAGAAATTTGTCAAGTTAGAGATAAATTTTTGTCTGAAAGTGTATGATAAAAGTCTTGATATGTTAATTGCATTGTCTGATGGTGAGAATGTCACAGTCCTCTTAGATCTTACATTGTCCAAATATATTTTATGTAGCTTTTTCCAGCACTTGTTCCATTATAAATTACGATAGCAGGCTTTCTAACTTAATATTCTGTTGCAGACAAAGAACACATGTTTCACATGAGTACTACAAAGTTAAACAAAATTTTGTCCTTTCAGTACAATAAGGTTGTAATTTTTACTATAGTTCGATTTTGATGTACTATGAAGAGAAACAACCTTGTTGTGCCGACGGTATGTTAAACTTGAAGTGGCCTCCGTAGCTTAGTGGTTTGGTCACTTGCCGCTTAATCCGGCGAAATGGGTTCAAATCCCACTGGAAGCACACAATTATGACTGCCATATTTTTGCAGAAAGCTGACTGGCAAAGCAAATAAAGGCTATGCTCAATATTCCCAAGTAATACAATTTTCCTTGTGGAAATTAATCCTATTAGCTGGTTGAAGAATATTTAATTCTTGCTCTACAAGTTTTAATTGGCATTCGGCTCTCACAGACAACTTGTTGATGTTAAGACAATTTAAAGTTGGGAAACAAAATCAATGCATCTTCTTTAACTATAGGCTAAATGAGTATGAGACCACTTGTGTTCCGCTATTAAATCCTTATATATATGATGCGCCTAAATTTGGAAATATTCTTACATGGGGCCTATTAGCCTCATTACCTGAGGTGTTTTTATGAATGTGAAGTCTGTCAAGTAGTTCCATGAATAGGAAGACATGCACTAGTCAAAGTTCTCAATTTAAGGAATACACTAAGGAAATTTACTTATTGAAATGGGGCTGCAATAAAGCTACCCTAGCTTCATTACTCTTACTAAACTCAGGGGTTTTGGGATTATAATGTATTGGCATGTCAGTCATTTTACTGTCCATGGGACTTAATACAAATTTCAATTGGAAGTACATGAATTATAGTAGACTATGTAACAAATTCTACAACAATGGTGTCAGAAGTGGGATGTTTTGTTTTCCAACGTTTGTAATTGTGGTTTGTTATTACTGTGTATTACTGTAAAATTAAATTTCAAATCTACATGAATGTTTTCCCTCACTCATATTCTTAGAAGATGAACATATACTGGTTGATATTTTCATTCAATGGAAATTATTAGTATAATTCTCTTAAAATGCAATAACAAATGTGTTTACATTTCTGTGACAATTTGATCCTGCCTATCTATGGTGCACTTAAGTCGGCATTCTTAATCATTTGTCTGAAAATGTCAACTTGTTTATGATTATGAGTATTTGGATTTGCTTAGATAATCTTGATCATATCATTGTGTGGTAATTGTATTAGCATGAATAGTTATATAGAGAATTAAGTCCTGTCTTATATGGTTTGTCTTGTTCCTCATATCTATAAATGTGAGTTTTCTTTCTCAAGGCATACTCTGCAAAGACGTACTGCTAAATATATTGCTTGAAATTACATGGAAAAATTCAAAGTAAGATCGTTGAATTTCTTTGACTGAATTTCTACGGATATAAAGAAGGAAATAATGTTCCTACTTAAGGTTGCTATTGCAGCGTAAATCTTGGAAATACTGGATTTCTTATCTATCTTTTCTAAGTTGTATATTTATGCCATTGTCCAATTCTTTCTCCTGAAGGCATACTTACGTCATTGTCATATCTTCCATTTACTGGCTTCATAGGTTATAATAAGTTGATTTTAAGTGTCAATATTCACTGTTAATTCCCTGGAGTAGCAGAGATATTCCGTCATTTTCTAAAACTGAATGTATTTAACATTTCAGATAGTCTTTTGACAAATAACCAAATTACTTAATTTGACCTTGCTTAAATTCATTCAACCAATAGACCGTGATATTGATAACAGAAGCTTAAAGCAATAGTACTCATGTTGAGATTAATGAAGATCATTCATTCAGTGCTCATGTACTATAATTATGTTAACATTTACTTTGTTCATTCTGTTGAAAGCTGAACTCCCAGGTATTTTAGTGATGAACTCAAGCCCCTTGCGGTGAGCGAGACACAGTAAAAATGCCTCTTTTGGTGTGCATGCTTCAGTTTGTGCATCCAATTTTGTCAAGACCATAACTTTGTAATGCTTTGACCATTTTTACTATATCCGTGAGGAGGTGATGGGGGATTGACAGCCCCCACTCTTCATTGACATTCTCAGTTTATATAGGCTGTGCCATGATTGTGCATATTTCCTTATTTATTCTTAAAATTTATGTCTAAGGTCTATTATAATATAATATCAAAGTCACTTTGATAAAAGCTTTTAATATGCCTAAAATGACTCCAACCTATGGTTTGAAATTTGTAATTGAAAAGATTTAATAGTAAAATTGTCTGAACATTTGATCTATGTCACTGTAACATTAAACAAGCTTCAATATGCCTAAATGTTTACTCTAAGTGTTGCATAAAGTAATTAATGTGTCTACAATCTTACAGACTGTTACCTCATTGATGTTGTTCTTAATATTTAATGTGTTGGTAAAAATTGCAGGACCTAATGGCTGTTATTACATTGGAACCTATATGCACCTAATGTTGTGATAATTGTTGGTTGATTCAATTTGTCTGGTCATAAAGGGTCTGCCAATACACTGGTGTTTATCATATTCTGCTGTTTCTATTTACAACCTCTGTTGAGTCAGCAACACCCTTTGGGAGCTTAACTTACATTAGGGATATGAGGAAAATTGAGAAATTAAGACTTTCTGTTGAAATTATATATTTTTTAAAATCCACTATAAGGGTTTTGGATCTATAATTTAAATCCAACACCATTGTAAAACTATGAAACTAGAGGCAAAAGCAACATACTTTAGAAAGCACACAAAAGTACATTTGGAAACAAAAATGCACTGACACTGTCCAGCGTAATAAAAAAAAAGGAAGGGGGTAACAGACAATGCTCAACACAAAAAAACTACAGTAACTCATTAATTTTCGTGTGGGGTTAAATTTTGTGGATTTCATGGTTCATTTTCTTCCACGAAATTAAATCCCATCCAACAATAATTTTGACCCTTGTCTTTATTACATGAAATGCAAATTCCACGAAATTTCATGCCATCTCATCCAAATTAAGTGCTTTTACAGTATTACAGAACACGACTTTACAAAGGCATACAATTAATGCACTCAAACCCGAAATCCAACCTGAATGTTTGCTGCTTAAGTCAGTCAAACTACTCAGGGGCAAGAACCAAGTGGCAACATACATCTCAATGAGGAGTCACTACAGATACAGTATACATGTAGATTTGAAAGATACAGGTAGCCTTTGGCTGGACAGCAAAATTGCAAATTATTAAAGAACATGTACAATAGAACCCTGGGTGAAAATGAGTGAGTTACAAAAAGTCACTAAGCCAAATATTTTAGTAGTTTTTATTTTTACTATGAAGTCGACAATATAGAAGAAGGTTGCCTATGGGGCTTCATCCTTGGTAAAGTTTGCTTTTAGTGAATGCTGTTGACTAATTGTATATCAAATATTATCTCAGTTATGTTATACATTGTATATGATTGTGAGATGCCAATGTCAAGAGTACGATGTTTTCTGTGGATATATTGGATGTCATTAGCACTGTTATAGCTTGCCAAGTGATAATGTATTTTGATGGTGTCTCCCTTTGGGACATCTACTAGCAGAGAAAATGGGTGGGTTGGTGATGATCACTGCTACTTAACATTCTGGTCGGCTACATAATATTGGCAATGTCTAGTCTGGCTTCATTTAGAGCATCTTAATGCATTGATACTGGTATTTTCTGGTAGGTCTTGTTGGGAATGTGGCTTTAATTTTAATGTACTTGCACTCTGTGTCTCAGCTTAACATACCACTTTTAAAAGTCACTGTAAAAGTACACTGAACAAAACTTATACCGAGATGCTATGTCAAATATGAATTCTTATACAGTAGAAACTCCCCAATCCGGAACCTCTCTAATCCGGAATCCCCCTCAACCGAAATTTTTTCACGGTCCCGATTCGTTCCTTCTAAAAGTTATATGAAAAAAACCTCCCCAATCCGGAACCTCCGTACTCCGTAGACCGGACTACTTTTGCGGTCCGGAATGCAAATATGCAGTGTTATTTAAACTCCCCTATCCGGAATTTAACGCTTGATCCGGAATTATTATGATTTTATACAAAATATGTCAAACCGTTTATTTGATCGGCAAATGTTCCGTTACTCGTGAAATTGCTTTTAGCATCAACCCGAGTGTTTCCGTATAGTAGGGCACGGGGTAATTTGTTGATAATTCGTCATTTTGTAAATAAATCACCATGGAGAAAAAGTTCAACTTAATTTGTCATTTATTTGTTAAAAACAATTACATTCGTACATTAAAATGCATTGTGGCTCACATAAACAAAGATTTGATTCGTAATTACCCTAATTATTGACAGTTTTTTTATCGACGTATAGTCAGAATGAGGTTAAATCAAACGGTTTTGCACTTGGTTTTAGACACGAAGGACCGTACACAGGTTGATTTTAAACACGACCCAATACGAAGAGCAGAAATGGAGATCGTTATCACACCTCTTAATCTTTTAATTGCCTCACAGGGGGATTAACTGCCTGTTTGCAGTGTAGCCAGAGGCAATCACAAGTAGTCAGTTGTTTATTGGTGTCTACAGGTCTTTCCGGTATACAGATCTTTACACCAAAATGAAAAAATAGGTTTGAAAAAAAAAATTCTAAGCTTTGAAATTATTTTTTCGCCAATCTCAAAAAAAATCCACCAAAAGCGGAAATGGTGAATAGCAGCGGAAACACTAATGTAACATGAACTTCAGAAAACAGACATACTGTACCAACAATAGTGTACATCAGACGATATAAATTTTCCCTATAAACACTACATAGGTAAAACCTCTCCAATCCGAAATCCTCCCTAATCCGAACTTTTTGGCAGGTCCGAAGGGAGTTCGGATTAGAGAGTTTTTACAGTATATCTTTTTTTCCCTCCCCAAATCATGTTTTCATACATTATTATCACCTCAACATTGCTCTAGATATAACAATAAAGATACTGAAGTAGGGTTAAATAAAACCAAGGACAAAAATTGTCCTAAAATTTGGTCCTTAACCAATATAACTAAACAAATTAGTTTCTATAAATAATCTGTCAGGATACAGCTCATACTTGTAGTTAAAATATTTCCGACTTTCAGAAAATTTGATGACAGTCTCATTTCTCAGTTTATAGTTAACCGTGTTTCTTATGATTGGTTAATATCATGTCATGTGACATATCATGTCATGTGACCAGTCCTCGTAATAAATTGGTCAGATTGATAAGATTTTGTTCCTCTTGGATGATGACAGAATTTCTGTTATTGTTTTGTATGTAGCTATAGTCTTATTGATTTCCTATTGAAACCTTATGATAAATTAATACATACCAAGCAAATAGAAACATATTAGATTTATACGATAGATTTGGGCATACCTGCCAAGTACTCCTATTAAAGTGGAGTTAGTCCTATTTTCGTTGATATATTTCTGATTTCCAAGTTCACCTTTTCCGGCCAATAACTTTGTCATGCATTTGACCAATCTTTCTTCTATTTGGCATGAATGTTAACCTCTATTAGAAGGAATGTCATGTACAACCTCCAGGTTCCTGTCTCAAAGGTCAAAGAAAACAGCACTGTTGTAGGTCAAAGGTCAAATTGAGTTTGTCTGTGCCATTACTTTGGCATGCATTGACCAAACTGGCTAATATTTGGCGTGAAAGTTAACGTACATGAGTCAAAGTGTCATGTGCAGCCCAACGTTCCTATCTCAAAAGTAAAGGGCACAGTAAACTGTTGAAGATCAAAGGTCAATGTGAAGTTTATCTGGAACCATAATTTTTTCATGCATTCAAACGACTATTAATTCTGGCTTATATTTGGAATGAATGTTTACCTCAAGGTTCCTATCTCAAAGGTCAAGAGCACAGTGTTAGGTCAAAGGTGAAACTGAAGTTTGTACAGATGATTTTTTCTATATGCATCACATGGTGGGATTAGATGTAACTTCAATGGCACATTTAAGTAAGTGCTTTTTATGAACATGAAAAGGCTCCACATAATCTGCCAGAGGTCATGGATTTCAAGGTACCTGGCCATACTATTTGTACCATAATCAAAATGACTTGGCTCATGTCAATACTAATTGGCTGATAGGCCAACATAGAAACTTTGAAGGTCATTTAATGAACAATTTACTAAAATGACTATATTCAAGCTTGTGTTTGATAGTGCATTCCACATGATATTATTGGTTGTCATGCAAACTTTTAGTTAAATTATACTAGAATCATACTGAATAATTCAGTAAACTTAAAGATAGTTTGAGATGAAATTAGAAACAAATGATTATTCAGTAGATGTTTTCTGTACGTTTCTCGTGGAGAAGGCCATCTCAAAAGTAAAAAAAAATACAACTGTGGGGGTCTAAATTGACAGATCTTTGCTTTTTTTGCTGGTTAAATCAAACTTTAATATTGTATTTCTATATCTCTGGATTGATGTAGGAGAAACCCTGAGCTTCAATATAATTCAATTCTTTGTCTAACTTAGTTCTGGTGACAGTGTTAAGGAAACGTTTGGATTGCTTGAATTTGCTTCATCTTGACAATTGTTCTCCTAGGGGAAAAGTTTGGGATATGTGAAACATATTGTGTTCCCAGGAAATATGATAGGTTGTAACAAATCTAAGGTGATTGTCTGGATTTGATATATTCTTCTGTACTTTTGGGCTAGATTTAAATATATTACAGGAGGGCCTAAAGACGAGAAAATGAAGCAAATAATAAGCCGAAAATTTGTTTTTCGGTTGAAGATCTTATTTTATTTCACTTGTGTTCAAAGAAAATTATATTTTCACGAGTGGCTGCAACTTGTGTGAAAATATCGATTTCCATGATCACTTGGTGAAATAAAATTTTATTTATACCAAAATCAACAAATGTCCTCTATATCTTCATCAGCCGTCCACATTGGTGCTTGTCATAGATTCCATAGATCCTAACAAATATCCTGACCAAACTTTTATGAAGAACAAGTTAAAAATACAGCAATTAAATTATAAGGGTTTCCATATTTGACCTGGTGATCTAATTTATCCTGTGAATTGAACTATGAAAGAAGATTTCTGTATTTGATATGCAATTGTACTATGAATGAAGGTTCTTCGCTTTGTAAATCAATGTAATATGGTGGAAGGGTCTTCACTTTGTAAATAAATGTAATATGGCGAGAGGTTCTTCACTTTGTGAAACAATGTAATATGGTGCAAGGTTCTTCACTTTTTAAAGACCAGACTGTCAATGCAACCTCGTTAAAAGTGTTCTCAGTCAATTCCCTACCACACCAATGACTGATTATGAGTGCACAACATATTTGAAAAGCAATTAATTTAAGCCCTCACTGGAGTAAAAAAATAGCAAATCGGCACAATATTAAATGAAATAAATTTATAATCTGACATAGATTTTGTAACTGATATTATAGACCATGGCCTCGATTTTAAAGATTAGGCCAAGTGATAGTGATTGAACATCAGATGGAAAACACCAACCGATAATCAGTTTGAATTGGTTACTTAACTGACGTGATATATCAATTAAATAATCGGTTCACCCATTTATAGGTGGGGCATGACACTCTACTTTATGGGGATGAACATATTTGTGCTAAATATGAGATAGATTGGTCAAAATGCATGACAAAGTTATGGTCGGGACATTTAGCTTCAGTTTGACCTTTCACCTTCAACTGTGACCTTGACCTTTGAGATAGGGACCTAGGGTTTTTGAATGTAATGCCTCCTTATGGAGGTGTACATTCAAGCCAAATATAACAAGATTGGTCAAAGCATGACAAAGATATGGTCGGGACAAAATTGGATGCACAAACGGAAGCACACACATCCACCAAAAGAGGCATTTTACTGTCTGTGTCGCTCACCACAAGTGGGGTCAAGTTCATCACTAAAATACCTGGGAGTTCAGCTTTCAACAGAATAAACAAACTAAATGTTAACATATAATACATGAGCACTGAATGAATGATCTTCATTAATCTCAACATGAATTCTCTTGCTTTAAGCTTCTGTTATCGGTGTCACGGTCTATTGGTTGAATGAATTTAAGCAACATGAAATTTAGTAATTTGGTTATTTGTCAAAAGACTTTCTGAAATGTTAAATACATTCAGTTTTAGAAAATGATGGAATATCTCTGCTACTCAAGGGAATTAATAGTGGAATGTCGACACTTAAAATCAACTTATTAAAACCTATAAAGCCAGTAAATGGGATATATGGCGATGATACATAGTAAGTAATGCCTTCAGGGGGAAACAACAGGGACGATGGCATATAGATTAGAATTCAAGGATTTCCAGAAAATGGAGTTTTATATCGCTACAGCAACCTTAAGTAGGAACATTAATTTCCCCTTTACATCCTTAGAAATTCAGTAAGACATTTAAAGATCTTACTTTGAATTTATCAATGTGATTTCAAGCAATATATTTAGCAGTACATCATTACTGACAAGGCCTTACTGTTAGATTGAGAAAGAAAACTCACATTTATAGATAGGAGGAGTAAGATAAACCATATAAGACAGGACTTAATTCCCTGTATATTGTATTTATCCTGATACAATTACCAAACAAATATATGATCAAGATTATCTTAGCAAATCCAAATAACCATAAATCATAAGCAAGTTGACATTTCCAGACAAAATGATTGAGAATGCTGACTTAAGTGCACCATAGATAGGCAGGATCATTTTGTCACAGAAATGTAAACATATCATTTTGGTATTGCAAAGGGTATAATAATCATAATTTCTATTGCATGAAAAATATCGATCTATCTGTCCATCTTCTTAGAATATGAGTTAGGGAAGACATCCATGTAGATCTGAAATTATTTTCACTCTAATAAGGAATCACAATGCCAAAAGTTGGAAATAAAGTATCCCACTTCTGACACCATTGTTGTGGACTTCGTTACTTTAAGACTACTATATAATTAGTATCATGTACCTCTATATGTAATTTATATTAAGTCTCATAGACATTATAGTTACTCACATGCATACATATAATCCTGAAACCCCTGAGTTAAGTAAGAGTAATTTACTATTATGAAGCTAAGGTAGTTATATTGCAGCACAAAGTAATTCCTTAGTTTATTCTTTAAATTACAACTGATCTCTACAACAACCGTATTCATGGAACTACTTGGCATACCTGAGGCTGACAAATTCATAACTGAGTGTGAGAACATCTCATAATTTGGATGCAGCATCCATATACGATTTAATAGCACAGCAAAAGTGAAATCATACTCATTCAGCCTATATATAGTTAAGAAGACGCATTGATCTTGTTTCCCACATTAAAATCGCTTTAACATCAAGAAGTTGTCTGTGAGAGCCGCAAGCCAATTAAAACTTGTAGAGCAAGAATTAAATATTCTTCAACCAGCTAACAGGATTAATTTTCACCAGGAACATTGTATTACTTGGGAATATTGAGCAGCCTTTATTCGCGCATCACCCTTCTAATGAAATATGACAGGCATAATTGTGTGCTTCCAGTGAGATTTGAACCCATTTCGCAGGATTAGGCAGTAAGCGCGCTAACCACTAAGTTAGGGAGGCCACTTCCAAGTTTGCATCATTGGTGAAACAAGGTTGTACCTCTCTATTATTGTCGGAATTACAACATAACTGCACTAAATGGACAAAAATTTGTTTAACTTTGTAGTACTACTGTGAAACATGTGTTCTTTGTCTGGGACAGAATATTAAGTTAGAAAGCCTGATATATTAATTTATAATGGAACAGCTGCTGAAAAGCTACATAAAATATATTTGGACAATATAACATCGAAGAGGACTGTGACACTCTCACTATCAGACAATGCAATTAACATATCAAGACTTTTGTCATACGCTTTCAGACAAAAATTAATTTCAAACTTGACAAATTTCAGTTTTGTGTGTACATTTGTATTCCTTATCATTAATTCAAATTATTTGTCGACAAGAATCACTGATCAATGACAACAGGACCGCATGGTCGAGCCATTGAAAACATGCTTGACCAAATAAGGACCAACATGAGATGTTTGTAAAACATGTATGTACGATTTGCAGTCCAATAGACAGAAGTGGATTATGATCAAAGTGACGTATTACCAACTGAGTTCAAAATCAATTGGGGCCATCTAGTGTTGCTAGCCAGCTGCATGTAAAGTTTGAAGATCCTAGGGCAAAGCATTCTTGAGTTAATGAACAGAAACCTTTTAGAATACCGACTGACGAAGCAACCAACCTACTTTAACTGACAGACCGAACATCATATGCAATAGAACAACCATACCCCTTCATCAAAGACTTGGCATAATCTATTAATATATCAACATTATAAGACTACAAAGTTAAAGTACCAATATCTAATATGTTTGAAATATGACACAACATATTTCATTGTGCCCATTTTGAAGGGGAAAATCCTGCTGCGCTTACTGGCCACTGATTATATGCCATCGAAACAATCACAATAACATAATATCAAGCTCCAATTACAAACCTCCCAAACTAATGACCAAAATTTTATATTCTATAAATATAGAAATAAGTAACAGATCTATATACTAGACCACTTCAATCGAAACACCGGATCAAGTGTAATCAGATTTACCAGTATTAACAGGTTGTTAAATGAAATTTACATTATTCTAATCCATAAAATTGTCATAAATGAAAAACTTTTGAACTTAAGTAGTACACAACAACAGGAACGCCCGAAATACCTTTGGCATATAACACGAACAAGACCAGATTTTCGAACTTTATACCTCAAGCAAAGGTTAAATGACCAAAATAAACAAAAGTCAAGAACCAGAACTCCCCTCTAAAAAATTATCACATAACAAGAACATATTTTTTTAACTTTATACCTCAAGCAAAGGTTAAGATTAAATAGACAAAAACAAACAAAGAACAAGTACCAGAACTTCCCCCTTAACATTGGGATGACTATGTCACTTAGCCTTAAACTTATAGTGTTACTGAACAAACAAACAAACAAACAAACAGATGGATGGACAAACAAACAAATGGATAAACATACGGACAGGAACATAACTATATGCCTCAATCCACACTTCTTGTATGCCTTGGTATAAAAGATAGATTTAATAGGGGAGCAGCAATATCCTACAGACAACATGGTTAACAAAACATACAATATATAAGAATGTGTGACCAGGAATAACCAGGACATATTTTCCCAGAAATAATTATGTCTTATTTGATTATAAGAATTAGGCAGAGTCGTTTTAATGGCCATTTAGTCATTCTATCCTACACTATATGTGATGCAATTAGGCTTCTGCAGGAGCTACAACATTCAGCTAGAGGCTCAATGGTGGACAATTATTATGCTGTCTTATACTTATTCCACAGAAATGTTTCTCCCGTAGTCAGTAATTATAGGACACTTCATTTTCTATTTTTTCTTTGTCCATCAAATATTATGTTTTCATATTTTGGATTGAACCACTGGCACCCGTAATTCCCCCTGCAGACCCCAATACAACAATATACTTTCATATTTTTGGATTGAATAAATCCAACAGTGGAATTTACAAACCTATTTACATTTTTCTAACACTGCCATACCCAGACAATCATAAGCACTATGAATAGCAATTTAATCTACCGAGTACCATTTTCTATAGTTTTAGTATGCCGCCACCAAGAATCAAAGAGCAACTTAAGCTCCTATTCCAAAGGTGGTCCCTCTTTCGCTTTAAAACTACATGTTCTTAGGCAAGATTTCAATACTATTCATATTATATATTACATCCATGTACACTATATAATAATCAAATTAAGGTTCTGATGGACCCACAAAATGAAGTATTGACATTCTGGGGTGCCCATAATCACAATAAATTTGTTCTACAAAAAACTTCTTATTTCTGACATGGATACAATCAGATCCTGTCAGTTTTCATCAGTCAATAGAAATACTGTCAACTATAGGGTCCATTTACAGCAAACAAATAAATATATCATCGTCATATTGCCTCGTCAAAGCACATTTACGGTTTAAATATGTTCATCAATGTTGGTCATATAATGAACATCTAATTTGCACATGCATGTGGAGTAGACCACCTGGACAATTCATCAACCATGTATTTTGAAACCGTACATAATCCGATCTTGAGACTTAGCTTATTTAAGGTGTCTCCCATGGTGTCCACTGTCATATAATCGCTTTACACACATTTTTATAAATACAGATTCATACACATAAGTTTTATAGGTGACAATTATATCAAATGAGGATGATCTGTTTGTTAATTGTGAATTGATAAGAATAAAAACACGCTCTTTGATGTTAAACATAAAAGCGTATTGTATCTAATCTTGTAATCGGTATAAGCAGTTATGCCCTATAAAGATTGTGAAAACTTGAACTAGCTATTTGGTATGCAATAAAGCAACACCAATCACATAGACTTACACAATTGTCAAGAACATAATCGCTTCTATACATGTAACATTTGATAAGCATTCAGAAAATGAAGCATAAAATTCTAATGAAATTGACACAAAACAACTGTCATTGAATGATGACAATATTTCTTGATAATAGAAATTCAGACAAGGAAGGCAGCACTCTTAGACTGAAAAAGCAAGCTGAGTATAGGAAGCAAAAAACAATCTTGTAATAGAAACATGGTTAGCAATAAAGATTGCGCAACTTGAACCAGCTATTTGGTATGCATAAAGCAACACCAATTTCATAGATAGACTGACAAAATGTCAAGATCCCAATTAATCCCTTCTATACAGCTTTTGATGAAGGGAAAACAGTCAGACAGTGAAGCATAAAATTCTAATGAAATGAAATTGACACTAGACAACTGTCATTGAGTATTGACAATCACAATCTACAATTTGTAGAACAAATTTATTGTGATTATGGGCACCACAGAATGTTAATGTTTCATTTTGTGGCTCCACCAGAACCTTAATTTGATCACAATTATGAATTCTGGAGAACAAGTAAATTATAATATCAATATAAGTGAATGAGTGACAATATTTTTAGATCAAACAAAGATAAGAGAAATTCAGACAGGGAAGGCAGCACTCTACTTTGAAACAGCTGACTGAGTTCAGAAAACATAAAAGCAACACAGACAATCACGCAGCACAATGCCCATCAGTGGTTGAGTCTCAACTGAACCAGAAAATGAACATATAACCACTGAAAGTCCAACTTAATTGCAATAACAAACTTGACCTATATATTGTTAAGATGATCATTATAAGTGACCAAGTTTGGTTAAGATCATACCAAAATTGAGACATCTAGTGACTACACAAGGTTTTCTAATGATCTAGTTTTTTCCCTAATTGACCCAATATCAAACTTGACCAAGATTTTGTAGAGATGATCAATGTGAACAAGTTTCATAAATATTAGACCAAAATTGCACAGTGACCCCTTAAAGTTTCAACACAAGGTTATGATTTTTATTTGTCCTAGTGACCTAGTTCTTTCCCCCAAATGACCCAATATCAATTAAACTTGACCCAGATTTTGGTGAGATGATCATTTTGACCAAGTTTCACAAAAATTAGACCAAAATTGTGATCTCTAGTGATTATATACACAATTATTTTCCTTTTATTAATTTTGATCCCTAGTCAATTTTATTTTTTAGTGACATATTTAGACGATGATTGACAAGGTACTTTGAATGTACTGCCATCAGTCAAATTGTCACACAGAATAAAATACAATACCAAGAGCTTCACGAAGTTGCAAACCGCAGACAATCAGAGCTTTTAACTATAAAAGTATGACAGACTTGAATCAGAGAAGTTTAAATATGAAGGAAGGTTTCTATAAAATTATACATAATAGAATCCGCATAGTAAGATCATTTAAGTATAATAGTCCTTTAAACTGGTTTTTGTAAAGGCTGATTTTCAAATTTATAAACGCCTTGCAAAATATAGTAATTAATTGATCTGCATGAAATATTGCATTCATGTTACTGTGAATTAAACTTAAAGCAATGCTAGAATTAACTGGGTACATTATTTCAAACTCATATGGTCTTAATTTAGTCCCTTAAGTATTATATTTTTAGACTTTAAGAATGACAAGAAAGTAGATACAAACTTAATTAGCTTTATGTTCAGAAACCCAGGACACACAAAAGTGACCTAGATTCCAATCAATGTAATAAAATATCCAGAATTTTTTTCTTTATTTTAAATCCACAGAGAAAACTTTTCACACACAATTTATCACTTATTTAGGTAATCATAATAAGAACTGACACTACTTATTCACCATCCGAGAGCCAGTGTAGAAATGTACACCAGCAACTTTCAATTTGTACAATAAGCTATATTATACAATAAATAATCCAATACTGCAGTATGACTATGATATATTATATATTATATCACCAAGTATAGCCAATACTACCTAAAGTATACTTTCAAACGGACTGACCAGAGGACCATGAGACCATTCATAAACATAATAACTAATGTATTAACCGCTTTAATACAATAATCTCTTACTGGTCGGAACACAAATCAATATCCAGTACTGGTGTAACAAATGTCAATTATTCCCTCGTTTGTTAAAGAACTTGAATCAAGCAATCAACAACACTATCAACAGATATCTCATCTATAGACAGTCTTGTACACTGTCTTCTCAGCTTATCGCATACTTCTCACGCTCTTAACATATTTGTAAATGTCTCCTACAACTCTTAGCTCACATCGGAATTGTCGTATTCTCGAATTATCGTATTCTCGTTCTACTCAGAATAGATATCTGAATGAGAAGTTTTTTCACCATTACAAAATTTGAACTTTTAAGGCTTCCTTTCAAAAAAAATTCTTAAACCTTTAATTTTTTTTTTCTAATTTTGATGAATCTTATTTTTTATATTAATTAAGGTATAACAAAGTTGTTTTTCTGATAATTTGATTATTTTTCAGCCAATTTAATTATATTGTGTTTACAATGCAATGCACAAAATTTCATGAAATGAGAAGTTAAATTTCACCATTACATAATTTGAATTCTTAAGGCTTCATTTTCAAAAGCATTCATGAACCTTGAAACATAAAAATCTATTTTTTTCTAATTTCTTATTTTGCTGAGTCTTATTCTTATGCTAGTATTAATTAAGGGTTTAATAAAGTTGTTTTTCTGATAATTTGATTATTTTTCAGCCAATTTAATTACATTGTGTTTATAATGCAGAAGTTTTTTTTCACCATTACACAATTTGAACTGTTAAGGCTTCATTTCCAAAAACATTCTTGAACTTTGAAAATATATTTTTTTCTAATTTTGCTGAATCTTATTTTTTACGCTATACTATTAAAGGTATAATGAAGTTGGTATTCAGACAATATGATTATTTTTCAGCAAATTTAATTATATTGTGTTTACAATGCATTGCACAAGGTTTCACAAAATAAGAAATTTTTCACCATTACAGAATTTGAACTCCAAAGGCTTCATTCCAAAAACATTCTTGAACCTTGAAAATCTTTTTTGTCCAATTTCTAATTTTGCTGAATCTTACTTTTTTATTCTAATATTGCAATATAATTAATGTATAATGAAGACGTTTTTTAGACAATATGATTATTGTTCAGCAAATTTAATTATATTGTGTTTACAATGCAATGCACAAGGTTTCACAAAATGAAAGGATTATGAACCTTACTGATGCAGATATTGGTCTAGACAATTCTATTACAACAGTATCAGGGGTGTTTTGTAACTTAGTTTCGTTAACCCTTGCTTTAATAAGACCCTAATCTATAATTTTAGCTACAGAATTAATTATTCCCAATGGACTTGACACATTTTAAAATTGGATTGACTTACAAGACACTAGTAAGTAAGAAAGTAACGTCTTTATTTAACGAGGCTGACACATGCAGTTTCCCGATCTTCCATGTGGGCCTCAACTAAAGCCAGCAATAATGTCTGACCCTCTTTCAAGTTCTAGAAGGCGACTGATCGAATGCCAGGGCCTTATGTAGTTCCTCATAGTAAAATTTTAATTTCTGATCCATAGACATTCTTCCGGGAAGCCAGAATAGCATAACACATTGATGGCTTAAAAGGCCAATCATAAAACAGGGCTGTTAGCATAAAACATTGAAACTCAAACCACTTAAAGCAAGTCAACAGGTCTGTCAAATGGCATTCCCATAATGTTACTAAAAACATGAAACAGGGCTGTTACAAAAAAACTTCAAAACTCAATCACAGAGGACAAGAAATCAAGAAGGCCTGTCAAATGGCATTGCTCTATGAAACAGGGCTGTTACAATATAGCACTTCAAAACTCAACCACTGAAGGCAAGAAATCGAGGCAGGTCTGCCAAATGGCATTTCTATATGAAACAGGGCTGTTACAATAAGACTTTACAACTCAACCACTGAAGGCAAGAAATCAAGGCAGGTCTGCCAAATGGCATTTCTATATGAAACAGGGCTGCTACAATAAGACTTCGTTCCAAACTCAACCACTGAAGGCAAGAAATCAGGGCAGGCCTGCCAAATGACATTGCTATATGAAACAGAGCTGTTACAATATTAGACTTCAAAACTCAATCACTGAGGACAAGAAATCAAGCAGGCCAGCCAAATGGCATTGTTATATGAATCAGGGCTGTTACAATAAGACTTCACAACTCAACCACTGAAGGCAAGAAATCAAGGCAGGCCTGGCATAAGACATTGCTATATGAATCAGGGCTGTTACAATATTAGACTTCAAAACTCAATCACAGAGGACAAGAAATCAAGGCAGGCCTGTCAAATGGTATTGTTGGTAATGATTGATGATTGACTAAATGAGAGACATTTCCTATACATGGTGGAATATATCACTGGACATGAACATAATTCACACAGAGTGGAATATGACTAATCATATTGATTCTAACTTTGATTCTTACTCAGTATTTGGTCTATTCGTTTATGCTGCATCATGGGACCCTTAATGTGAAGGCATTATGTGCAGTCTGAGGGTCCGGAGCATGTAAACTGCTTGACAGTGTTAGCTATAATCTACACAGTGTATAAACGAGAAAACTTCCAGTAATCGCAATAAGGCATATAAGTTAAATTGTATAGTATCTCAATAAGTCATACAGTAATCAGTAGTTACATGTATTTTTAATCACATACGAGTTTAATTTTATAGCATCCAATAAGCCAACTTAATATAAGCAAGATTGGTCAATGCATGACAAAGTTATGGTCGAGGAAAACTTCTATTGGACCTTTGACCTCCAACTGTGACCTTGACACTACGCCTAAGAGAGATAATAACTTAACATCCATGCCAAATATGTGAAAGATATGCATGACAAAGTTAAGGCCCTGACAAAATTCAATTTGACCTTTGACCTCCAACTGTGACCTTGGCCTTTGAGATAGGTACCTAGGGGTTGTGCATGACAATACACCTCATGGAGGTGCATATTCATGCCAAATATAAGCAAGATTGAAGAATGTATGATTTATGGTCCGGACACGTCACACACTCACATATACCAAAAGTGGTGACTATAAGTTTCGTTCACCACAAGCGAGCTCCATGGAAACGGTGAGGTACAAAGGGAAACAATTGTTACAAATTGATGTCAATTTCATCTCTCAATATTCCTACGTAGTGAAGTAAATAATTTTTGATAACCATTATATCATGACTTAGCTCTCCCAACAAACTTCTTGTATTTATTTATAGTCTTGTGTACTTCCTGCTATTTCTGATATTTCAAGAATAATCAGCATTCCTGTTTTTACTCAAACATGGTGCTTCAAGTTTGTTCAATCTTACGATATAACTCTTAAACCTATATAGGGAGAAAATAGAACACAACTCCAATTCCAAACAAGTAACATGTCACAAAATCCTTTTATGACTGCAGTAATGTAGTTTTCCTTCCTACAGCCCGGAGATTTCTCTAGTGAGATGATTCAAATATCTCTAGTTTATCTTGATTAAAATGAGATTGCTCACAGATATCAACAAATTGTTTCGCAGCCTGATGCAGGAATTTTCAACACAATGAGATGATAAACACATATTAACAGCCCTTCAATGGGAATTCTTAATAGCTTAACTAATTTGTTTTACTGAATTTAAAAAGCCTTAAGACAAGATCATCTTTTCACTTCAAACAAAAAACTATTTATTCGAACAGCACATTTAAATTCAGGTTGCATGTTTGTAGCATATAATTCACGGAATCAGATATTTCTTTTTAGATATATATTCAAATTCGCTAATGTGGATTCAGCTATTAAGGCCGCTCTGGTTAACATTGTATTTAAATTAAAGAAGCTTTTATTATTTCAATATTTCAACCAGTTTTCAAGTAATTAATAATATGCTCTAAACAGTACCTTGTATAGTATTAACTCAATATCTCCAAAAACTAGCAACGTCAGCACAATGCCAATGGTGTGTGTCAATAGGATATTAGGAAAATTTATTTTATTGATGGGTGGCACGGTGGTCTAGTGGTAAGACGCTAGACTCCTGATCGAGAGGTCCCGGGTTCGATCCTCGGCCGGGACACTTGGTCATTTCAGAAACGCTTTTTAGTGTTTCCCACCCAACTAGAGATGATCCTGGTTGGTAACCGAGGGGTAGTCTCACGTGTATCAGGGCTTTACACCGGGCACGTTAAAGAACTAAGGAATCTATTCGAAACAAGCTAGGGTATCGCACCCGGATTCCTTGTATCTCACCTCTGTCTCTAATATTTGCGATAATGCCCCGGAGTGGGCCCTGCAAATTAAATGGAAGAAAGAAAGAAAGATACAATGCTGCAACAACGTATATAACTCACCAAAAGGGGGCAATGGAAGACATTTTTTTGTCAATTCATTCACAGTATTCCGTAATATGTTGGCATATTATTTAACAACTTGCAAAGTTAACAAAGTCCTGAAACTGACAATAAACACACACCAATATATTTACAGAACCAGCTGACTTAATTATTGCACTTGGCAACATTTTGAGTATGCCTGGTGTATCAATTTCTGGTAAATACTGTCAAATCATTAAATGTCAATGGGATAAAAATTAATGGTTTCGGTAAAAGAGACAATTTCGATGGGCTCTTAATTTGCAGCTTTTGCATATCAGGTAATAAAATTAAGAAAAAGGGTCAAAATTGGTTTTCGACTGGATTTAACTCCATGGAAATTTTTTAAGGTAAACAACGAAATCCACCAATTTAATACCCACGAAAATTAATGATTTTATATTAAAGGCTGTATTGGATCACCTAGCGTTAAGATAACTCTATAATGACATTTATAACAAAACATGCAATAACCCGACCTGCCAATATCCTATACCCATTGTAACCAATTGTCGGTCTAACAAGATTATAGCAATATTCCTTTGGGACGCCACGTGTATCCAACACCAGGATACAGAAACACAATATTACAGCAATATTCCTGCGGGACACAATGTGTAGTTGACACAGGATACAATATACAATACTCATCTCTTTTCCATATGTACTAAATCCCTTTCTATGGAATAAAATCTATCTAAAGATCTATTCAGATTGGAATTTAACTGAAATGAACCCCTAAGTTCATCATCTTGCAGATTGCGGGACTTACTTTAGTCTTCCTTAAGAATGGCATAGTCCAATATCCAAAGTCAGAAGGGTAAAATTTGTAGGGGAATCAGTTTTATTCTGGAAGGTCACAATCTGTTTAGATTAGAATCATATAATTCTTTTAAAAGAGCTCTTCATTGTGGTTGCCAGACTACAGAAAATTAGCACTGGATGGATTTATTGTGAATTCAGTCCAAGTCTCTGGAGAATTTTATTATTCATTTGACAGACAGGAGAAAAATAAGCTGGGCATGCAGTATTAAAACTAGCTGTTTCATAAATTCTGCAGTACTTTCAGAAGTCTTTGAATGGCAATTCTTTTAAAATATCTGACGGTATTTGAAAACCATACATTTAGTAATGTGCATGAACTTAAATTGATATTTCACCAAGGGCCATAACTCTGCTCATACTGGATGCATCTTTAACAAAACAAATACATCCTTTGTTTAAGGCACGAAAACTCAATCTTAGTGTGCCTGAGACTGAATATCAATATAATCACATTTAAGCAAATGCAAAGTAGTGCACCCACATATTTGATGGAATCAGCTATTCAAGCCATTATATTCAGCATGAATTAAACAAACTAGGTAAAATTTTGAAACTCGAAATGTGTCCATCGACACGGGTTCCCCCATTAGAGTATAAAGTAACTTAGGCCATAAGGGTCATAACTCAGGTAAAAATTTCCACAGCAAAAAGTCCTACCTTTACACTCAACTAGACATCAAGGTTTTCAATCTGTGAAAGCTTGAAGAAATTCTACCAAACGGTTTGTGAGGAGTTCAACACACAAGATTTGCCTTACATACGAACTGACAGTACCAATATATGCTATATGCTCCCACTTATAAATAAGTGAGGGCACAAAAAGGTACAACACCATTGATACTGGATCTTAGCTGAAATGCAAAGGGGCATTAAAGCTATAATGCAAATGAGTACATTTGGTGCCATCATTATAACTAGAATGTGGAAATAACCTCGATAATAAATGCAGACTAAAAGAAAAAGCTGACACTAAATGGACTTCAAGATAATAATGGAAACGTTAAACAAAGAAACTCCCTTAAGAGTGTGATTTTTTAGGTAAAAAAGAAGAAATTTACATTATTAACTGGTTAATTTAACATGCTGATGTCTCTCAAATTCATTCTGTCCTTTTAGCAGCAGCTGCTAGATTATGCACAAAATTGACACATTATTTTTAACAGCCATGCAAACTTAACGACAGATTAAACATGTGAAGTAAACAAGAAGCCAATGATCATTATGGCCCTATAATGCTGAGATACATTGCTTTTGCTTCACATACATAATACGGCAAATGAGTCAAAACAGTAAACTGCAGTGATCGTTCTACATCGCTCAAACAACAAGTTCATCGGACAGATACTTAATAATGGTATAGATTTTATACAGATAAACAATAAACATTCTGCCAAAGTTTAATGAAGATTCAACAATAATTTCGGCATATAAGTACTTGCAAGCTGTTTCTAAGATTTGACCTAGTGACCTAGTTTTCAATCCCACATGACAGTTTCAAACTTGACCTACATTTTTGAGAGACAATTAAAAATTCTGACCACATTTCATAGAGATTGGGCCATAATTGTGTCCTCTAATGTACATGTTTGCAAGTTTCTTTTAAGATTTGACCTACTGTGACCTAGTTTTTGGCCCCACATGAGCCAATTTCAAACTTGACCTAGATTTCATGAATACAAACATTCGGACCATGTTTCATTAACATAGGGCAATATTTATAATGTGGCCAGGAGCATGTTCATAAAAAATTCTGAATGGATAGAGGGTTGACAGACAAAAGGGATCACAAAAGCTCACCTTGTCATCATGAGCTAAACATAGGTGATCTGCAAAACATTAGAACCTGACAGTTTGGAGACTTTAGTTAGATCTATTTTCCCCAATCTGCTGATGAAAATTGAATAAAGTTCACATTTCCATATCAACTGAATACACCAACACTTTACTAGGGCATCCATCCATGTATTTATTTAAAGAATAAAACCAATATTGACATACTCTGCTTTTAATTAAAATTTCTTCAAGACGCCTAAATGGCAGCTAGCAGACAACTTAACTGGCAGACAAATCAACTGGCAGACAAATCTGGAAAGCTTGGTATGATTAAATTTTAGAGAATATAAAGGATTCTTGCACTTTGTAACATATTCAATAATGTGCAACAATAATGTTGTTTAACAAGTTTACACACGAAACTCCTGTATTATGATCGTTTTCTTAGTCAGTGTAGCAATACCACATGACTTTTGGCAACAGTGCCAAGGCGAAATTTTCTTTACTTCGAAAAAAAAAATTTTCACTGCAGACTAACCCGTACTTCATTAATATAAAGATCAGCTTTTACCACAGAACCATTGCCTCTGTACTTAATTAAAGCTAGAATCTCGGCAATTCAGAATTTCTCAAATTTTTAATTAAAATCTAAATGAAATTCCAAGCCTATAATGGGACTTGAATCAGATTTGAAATCCCTAGGGTATACCTTGTCAAATGTAGTTCGAGAAATTAGATTGACAATTTTGTTGTTGTAATATAATAATACACAATTTCCTCTTCAAGCAAAAACTAGAAATGCTACTTTGATTATAATAGAAATTATTAAACAAGTTAAAAGTTGGTAATCAAGGCAAAGTACCTCACTAAGTTGTCAATAAATGGAAGTGGATGAGTCAATCAGAAGCTTGTGCTTTGATTCTCTTTTTGCTACCAGCTTTCAACTCAATTTCTACTCACTCCGTGATGAATTTCTTCTCACTCTCCTTGTGATTATGAATAACTATATTGAGTTTCAAGTGGATAACTTTATTAGTATTTAAGAAAATGGCTGACATAAACTCAATGCACACGCATACACACATGATGCTGCCACAACAATGATAGCTAGACTTTATTCCCAAAATATCTGTCAAATATGAACTCCAGCAGTCACTCAGTGGAGCAACATTTTTATGCCAAGTCATTCATATAATAATGTGAACATCAATATGAGACAGTCAAGTTGTAGTTGTGTCATTACAAGCCAATAAATATCTATATTGTACACACATATATGGTCATATGCAAATAAAGATGAGGTTTTTTTCTTGGAATATCATAAAAAAACAGAAGGGAGTCCCCATACTATCTTATATTGGAAACAAATCATATAACCATACAGATATACAGAATACAAACACAGCAATTACTTTAGTTCATAATGCTGGCTTAGAATGAGAGGTGAACATTCATGCCAAATATAAGAAAAGATTGGTCAACACATGATATTGTTATGGTCCAGACCAGCTTCAATTTGACCTTTCACCTTCAACTGTAACATTGACCTTTGACATAGGAACCTGGGGTTTGGCATGACACTCCGCCTCATGGAAGTAAACATTCATGCCAAATTTCAGCACAATTGGTCAAAGATTTGACAAAGTTATGGGCCAGACAAGCATCAATTTGACCTTTGACCTTCAACTGTGACATTGACCTTTGAGATAGGAAGATGGGGGTAGGAAATGGCAGGCCCCCTCAAGGAAGTGAACATTCATGCAAAATATTTATGCAAGATTGTTCAAAATATGAAAAGTTATGGGCCAGACAAGCATCAATTTGACCTTTGACCTTCAACTGTGACCTAGACCTTTGAGATAGGAAGATGGGGGTAGGAAAAGGCACGACCCATCATGGAAGTGAACATTCATGCCATATATAAGCACGATTGATGAAAGCATGACAAAGTTATGGTCCGGACAAAATCGGATGCACACGGATGTACATATACCAAAAGTGGTGACTAAGACTTGCTCTCCACACGGGGCTTGACAAAAATACGTTTGGAGAGATAACAAAAAGTTGCTGAGCTTCAACCAGTATTTTTATGTTAGTAATAAAATACTCATATAAACAAGAAAATGAGACATTTAAAGATATCATTTTTCTCAAGAAAGTAAATTTTAGCTGTAAAACGAAAAAATTTCAGACCACCATATTTTGATTTCCATGTTGTTCCTTTGGTGCAACAAGGTTGTATCTCTCTATAGTTAAATTTCATAGTGAGACACAACCTTGTTGTGCTAAATGCACAATGTTGTATTTTTTCACAAAAGAAAAACAACAATTTTTCAGAACACCCTACTTTGATTTCAAGGTGTTTCATAACCTGTTAGGAGTGCTGTTATCATTATATTTCAACGGACATATCAAAATCTTGAAGATCATGCATCCATTTGACAAACAAGATCCTGTGAGGAGTGGTTTTAATAGAAACTTTCAGAAGAGTTAGCAATATTAATTTGACAATCTCTGACTGACATAACAAATGTGATGTTTTGCTAATGATGCATTTAATCTAAAGAATAGAGAAACATTAAAGCAGTAGATAGGAAATTAGTTTCTGAAAATCAGGCAGCATGGCAGTTAACTATAACGAGAAAAAGTGGATTGCTATTTCAGGTTTTTTCTCTCAATTTTTATGTAAAATAATGATGGCATTAACCGACTGAATTCTCTTTTGATGCAATTTTTTATTTGTCTTTATTCAAATTGACACCAAATTCAAACATACACTGTAAAACCATTAATTTTAATTTTGATGAGACAACATTTTGTGGTTTTGGTAAAAAAGACCATTTCGATGGGACGTTAATTTGTGGATTTTACATTTCAGATAATAAAAACAAGGGTCAAAATTATTGTTCGATGGAATTAAATTCCGTGGTTAATGGTGAACCGCAAAATTCACGAAATTTAACCCCCCACAAACATTATGGATGTTACAGTCTTTACTGTAAAGCTGCATGCAGATATTGAGATATTTGCAATAATCTAGTTTATACAGTTACTCAATAAGCCTGCATGACCTAGCTGCTAAGAATTTAAAACTATATTTACTGAGCATGCTGAAGATATACTAGGATGAAGAGATAATTGCTTTTCAGGCAAATGCTGAATTTACTGTCATTTGTCTTAAACATTTGGTTATTGCAACAGCTACAATAAGTCGCTGCAGATATGCCTCTGGTTACATGCTTGATTCACCAAATTAATATATTGAGATTGACAATTTCCTAGACTGGCATTTTAAGCATTAGATGATCCAGTTTTTGCTGCTGGTGCAGATAACTCTTACTGATCAGCCTACTAATAAGACGTCCATAGTTGCTCCCCTTTGCATTTTAAAATTGACATTACAGTGACTATAATAATAGCATTCCCAAGCATACTTAATTAAGACCAATGGAATTTCTTTGTTATTCTCTTTAAAATCAAATCTGACAAATTTGTTTCACATTTCAGTACCCTTGTCATTAAAATATCACCCATTACAACGCCATAATTCATACATGTTACATTAATCATAAACCTACATGAAATCCTGAGACAGTTTTATGTACATATTTCTAGTGACCACATACAGTCACATGAAAACAGTAAACAAGCTATCAATCCAGCCCCCACCCAACTGTCTGTGTAATGTTTGTCAACATTATTTCAATCTACCAATGTATTCACTGAGTCTAATAACCGGACTATCTTTACAGGAAATATCTATCAACAAGAAATTTTTGCACAGAAAAATGTCGGGGAATCCTGCTGGCATGTGGGTGGGATTAGGATTCCACAAGGTATCCCACTGGGATCCAACCAGCGAGCGTTCATCTGACCCAGGTTTTACCGGAAATATCTATCAACAAATGATTAGCTTTTTGCTGTAACTTCACTGATTTTGGTACAGTATAATCGTTTACTACACTTTACCCATCTGAACAACATCCACCTTGGTTGCACAATATCCTCTTTCCTATGATTTCGTGAATTCTTATGATTTCGTGAACCATGTTATTACATATTTCTTCCAAATGTGAAGGTCCAAAATTATTGACAAATGATTGAAAAAGTAAAAAGAGTTATTTATCATCAATTTTATGAACATATTTATCTTTATAACATATTTTAATGGAAAATTGGTAAAATATCCCAATATTTCAACTTGACTGAAAAGTAGACGACACCACGTCAGTAGTCAGTACTTTCATCATTTATGTGCTTCAGAATCAACTGCAAAGCCACCATTTTACACACACATGATAATGAAATCCCCAATAAAATTCTGCCGTGAACAAATAGAACCAGAGATTGCTAGAATGCAATTTACTAAACAGCCAATAAAAACTCACGAAAAAGATAGGAAACTTGTCACCTGATTGTAGAGGTGGAGGCCACTACGTAAGCCAGGCTGCTACTTGGAAAATACGATGATTTCTCATATTGTTTTGCATTCAACATGTAGAGAGGGCTTCAGGCAATGGTTTCTTTGTAAAAAATATTTTTTTATCAGAAAATAACTGGGTATGCTTCATAAACAAGTCTTACGTTCAAGAAAAAATAGGTAAACAGGCTACAGTACATATATATACATATATATTTGTGACATTTAATTTATATTCTTGCCTCAAACACACTGAATATATACATACAGGAAATGCCTAAAGTATAATGATATTCTACATATTATTATGAGTATTAACATAAATTAGTGGCACATCAGAATATGTAACTATGTCAACAAACATAAGACAGATAGTTATGTCCAAAGTCTATACCTCTATAGTTGAATGGCAGGCTCATTATTTCTAAGTAAGGGCATAATTTATTTTCCCATGATATTAAGTCTGAATTTTCGGACAACTTTTATAATGAAATAGAACTATGGCAACTGCATGCTTTGCTGAACCAGACTGACTTGAATATGGAGCCCAGTCTGTATTACACAACTTGTTTACATTGATAAGTAGTGATTGAAATGTTTGCCAAAAGAAGATCACATGAAGGCAATTGAAAATACTTAGCATGATAATAGATTCTACAACAATTAGTTTTTGCATCCTCATTACTTCATGTAAATTAATTTATCATGCCACAATTTGCATACATAATGAGCTCGCTGACAGCACTGTCCTACAAAATTATGCAAGTGAATGATACACTTGGCTCACTAGCAGTACTGCTTTTTTTGTCACAGACAAGAATGCTTTCAGCATACACTTGTGTCCCGGTGGAAGCCTTGTCCTTAATAAATAACTATGTCAACCAGGGGCCATAATTCTGTTGAAATGTTTGATAGTGTTAAATGGCTTTGACAATGTAATGTGTTGATGATGGTAAACAAGTATCCCACGTTTGAAAGCAATGCCTTGATAGACTTTAAAATATTTCAGTTTGAACATTTTGTAACTGACAAACGGGGGACGGACATAAGCCCCTACGACCATAAGCCCCTACGCTCATTTTTATACATAAGGACATAAGCCCCTACGCATTTTTTTACACTAGGACATAAGCCCCTACGCATATTTTTACACTAGGACATAAGCCCCTATGTTGTTTTTGTTTGTACTGTTCTATGTTTTCTTCCATTATTAAATAGTAATTAAGAAATAATTATTGTACAAACTGTTCTATTGTATCTACTGTTTATTTATTACAAATATGCATTAATTTTAGGCATATAACTTGTAAATTGAAAGATAATTAGTGTGCAAAATGCTTAATAAGATCAATTATCATGTATTGTGGTTACTATCTGTTTGTAACATGCCCCAAAACACTCTTTTGTTCATAGATACTTGTTATAAATATAATAATTATTTCTTTTTATGTTGTGTCTCATTTGATATTTAATTACAACTTAAAAAATTGAACCTGTAGACTCTGGTACATGGCTGAGTTGTTCATGTTGCAAACAAACATGCATAGGGGCTTATGTCCTAATGTAAAAAAGTAGGTAGGGGCTTATGTCCTAGGGTAAAAAAATGCGTAGGGGCTTATGTCCTCATGTATAAAAATGAGCGTAGGGGCTTATGTCCGTAGGGGCTTTTATCCTACACTCCTGACAAACAGACAAGACAATCACTATGACTATATGCCTCCTGCATCAGTAGATGCCGGGGCATAAAAAGCGCTTAGAATATACTTTGTTACAAGTACTAGTGCGATCCCTCATAATTAGACTAATAGAATGAAAACCAATACTATTTCCGGTGCATTTTGTATGTTGTGGATTGTAGTATCATACTAATGGAACCTGCTGTTTTCACGTTGAAATATATCTAACCCACAAAGACAACTATAAGTGTCAAGCCAACTAAGTTAACGTGCACCAACGTGGTCAGCCTACAAGAATGACTCAAGTGTCGTGTTGACAAAACAATGATTGACCAATTAAAGAGTAATGTTGACCAAATAATGACAAGTGTTAATGATGCACCTGAGTATGATAATGTCTGAGTTGGCCTTTCAGATGATGTAACCCAGACCATATCATGCAACATCATCCCTTGTACTAGCCTAACATTTAGATCAAAGTTAATGCTAGCTACAATCTTAGTTTCACAGATATTTTCACTTGTGCTGATTGAGCTTATAAAAAACTTCAATGACACTTTTTTTTCAGTATGCTGCATCTCACTTATAATCAGTATTCAACCATCCATTTCAAAATTTAATGCCCAGCTTAAAACCATACATGTTCAATTTTTCTATCATAATAAAAAAGGAACACAATGAACATGTGATTAATTATATTTGAATAAAATAAACCAAATTATAACATCTTGTTTAAGAAACACACAAGACAATTAACATGCCGGGTACTCTCTTAAATTTGGCAACAACATTAACACTCTTCAGGCAACAACTGAGTCTATATTCAAGCAACAACCATTTTCCCAAGTAAAATATTTACAAAATATATTTATATAATGTTATAATTAAACATACATGCACATAATTCTACAATTATCTTTTAACTCCATTTTCATTTGACTTAAAACAGATCATATAAATTTTTTTCTTGCAATTCTATGATTTCCTGTGATTTCAGGATTTTTGTTGCAAGGTCAAGGTCGTAAAACATAGCAAGAAAAAAACTCTTACCAGTGGAGGTGGGATCTTCAATTTCAATTTCTGCCTCATCTGTAGAGCCTTTGAAGGACTTGTAATGTCATCTGTCAGCTCAAAAGTGGTCTCCATGGCAGCAAGAATGTTCAAGGTTACACAGAAAAATTAAATCCAGGTCAAGGTCACACAGAAAATTAAATCCAGGTCAAGGTCAAATGAAATATATTCCAAAATCACAAAATAGGTCCAAAATCAACACAAAACTGAAGACAAATCTAGGTCTAGCAAAATACAAATGTTATATTGTTATTATTAATCATTAACATCATTAAATCCACCTTTGAATTTCACAAATATTCCAAAAATATGGAAAATAATTAAATCTGAGATGTAAGAATATTTTTAACAAATCCACTAACACAAGAATATATCCAACATTATATTTAAAGCAAGAGGATATACTATAACAACACTATGTTAATTTTATACACAAAATTAATAATTCAACACTCGTTTTGACAACTGTGTGAATTTTATCTTAAAATCTGTCAGCAACATAAAATTACTAAAAATGCACCTTAAGTGAACAACTCAGTGAGCACAACTATTTTGAATTGATACAAATGATAAACGAATCATGTAAGAATGGATCAGATAGTAATTTATTCACCTATCACATGTAAATTAAGTGATCGGTCAAGTTAACACATATAACACATAGTGACTTTAACTGACTTTGTACTGTATATGTATAGTCTAGTATTACCACATCCCATCTCACTGTTTTATCTTTATCAAGTTAAGTTCAAATAGGTAATGTCAACTGACTTTCTTCTATGATAACAGGTATATTAGACCCTCGATAGCGACAAACTAGGTCCCGACCGTCTCTATTACCTATATAAATATTTATAATTATATGCTACCGGAAATACCTTAAAGACCAACTACAGGAAATATAAAATCTTTGTAATAAAATACTTTGACATTTTATACTGTAAAATTATTCATATTCATAATGGATAAATTTTTGTTAATTTCACAGAATCATGAACTATATTGAGAAATGAAATCCCCTCAAATAATTAACCTTAAAACATAAGAGATTTTTCTGTCAGAATTTTAAATCAACAAATTGAAGAAACTACTGAATTTCAATTATACCAAAATCCAAGAAATGTAAAAATTGTGAAAATTAATTGTTTTACAGTAAATGTACATGCAAATCAACTTCTCAGAAAACAATGTTTTTATATACTTCATAAATATTGTATTTATATATGATATATTGTTTTATAGGATGCAACCAGCTGTTACAATCAGATATAATATATGACATAATCGGTTGCTATATATTAATTAAGAAAGAAAACACATAGGGAACATTATAATTGGGTACGTTAAAATTAGGAACAACTAAAACTTCCAACAGAAACCACATTTTGATTGTTTTGGTCACAGTATAAAACTGCCAACAGAAACCACATTTCGATTGTTTTGGTCACAGTGACCTTGACCCTACAGTTCCCATTTGAGTGGCGTACTGTTCACATAAGCTACCTTAATTCAGCAAGTTTCATCAAAATATCTTATTCCTAACCAAATTTAAGTTATCACCTTGAAACCAAAACTGGACCGACATTCAGACAGACCGACAGACATTAGACAGGCCATCATCAAATAGGTGGCCAATTGATAATTGGGAAAGTAGAATTTTTGTTTTAAATTCAAGCTTAACAATCTGGTTATTCTGGCAGCATAATTAAGATCCAATGCCTTCATGTGCATCTAAATGTTTAGGTTGTTTACCTGTAAAAGTTGGACCTTACAATCAAGCCAAAACTGTAGGAGTTGTGTCCACATGTTGCAAGAATGCATCTACCAAAGGACGCCCATCATGCTAAATCCAGTATCCCCCTTACAACTCATTGTATCGGGGGAGGGGTAAAAAAAGTAACCATTTACGTTGGTGTGTTTTATCATATCTGTAACAAACAACCATTAAACATCACTACCATCATTACCTAAACAAGGTGAAAATGTGATTTGTCAGTGTAAAGTTTCCATTATGACATTTAATATGAGGAAATAAGACAAAACAGTAACTTGATGTATTTTTTTGGTGCAAAACTAAAGGCATTAAACAAATTAATTAGCACAATAAAACTCCCAGAAAAAGAGAACACACACATTACATTGTCAACATTTCAAGACGCACGAGCAAAACTAGAACATCATGGGGAAAACAAATCAAGGCTACAGTTTGTGAAGTCTGTGAATCTAGAATCAGTAAAATTTAAGTTTTCCTATAATACTCTATACATAATAACAGCAAAAGTCACTTGCCCGAATTAACAATACTTGTCCCTGACAATCAGGCAAGTGCTAATTTCTCAGACTGTGAAGCTCATTGCCTATATGTACACTGTCTGAGGGTGACAACCCCTACTTGGATTCATGGGCAATTTACATCACACTTGGGACATCGATGCAGGAACGTCATTCACGGTTCACAATAAAATTTATCTATGTATCAGTACGCAAGATTTCAACTAAAGTAGTCAATGGGTATCAAGTTATCAGATTTTTAAACATTTTAAATGCCAACAATGCTACGAAACATGCTTTCATAATTTAAATAAGGATGCGGGACTCAATGAATAAATTAGAAATATTCGGGACTCAAGTGAGGGTGGGGAGGGGGTGTCAACCTCGTATTATCGCCCCCGGGGCGATGCATTTTATGAAAAAATAATTCCATACACAGTCGGACCTCGTATAAACGCCCCCCACGGAAAGGTACCGTATAGTACGGCACTTAGCCGTACGGCACTTAGCCGTTACCTTAACCAGTACGAATTACTTCCCCTTCTTAAAAATACCGGACTTTGTTTTTTTTGCCTATCGTATGCAAAAATGGCTAATAAACATGTAGACTACGCTGTAAATACCGTTAAATAATTACTCGGCAGTAATTAATTGTTCATTTGAATTGATTACCGTATCATGACTGAATGTTATTCTGGATTTGTGGGAATACTTTATTGGATTACTGTAGGACCAATTTTTGAAGGTGATGTTTTTTTTCTCAAAAATTGCTCTTAATTAGAGGGGGAGCACTAATACGAGGAAACACAGTAACTGTTGTTGTTTTTTTAATCAACCAAAAGTGTCGGAATTCAGTTTTGTTTTTAAAAGCTTACGTAGTGCTGAGAACATTAAAATTTCAAAACAAATTTAACACCTGAGCTTGATAGCATTCTAACATAAATTATGACAAATATGACAAATTTATGATTTGACGAGCAACACTTAAACCTGTGAACACATCCATATGACAAACTCTCTTTGTTTTTCTATGATAAGTTAATTGCCAATAAATTCATTGATTGAATACATTAATTATACCTAAAATTATCATAAATTTAATCGTAAACAGATATTTTACTGTATTATTACCATATGTTGTTTCCCTGAGTAGAAGATAAAGAGTATCTCTGTTTCATAAAATGACTGCTATACATTACTAAAATATTTATACTATTGATAACAATTCTATCCCAAAGATATAAGATATGCAACAATTGCTCATGTACCTTTCTAAGCTCACAATAACATTGCAGCCCCATCGAAGAACATGTCCCTGAACCAACCCCCACATTGACAAGCCTGTCCTTCATCAGTCCCAGTACTTTCGTCAAGCCTGCCCCTACACCAAAACCCCTTTCACTGTAGCACCATCATTTAAAGAGCAGAGGTCTAGAGGTAGAGCATGTGCTTTGTAATCGAGAGGTCCTGGGTTCAACCTCGGCTGACCACAGGTTAATTTCTCTGAGCAAGAATAACCCAAACTGCTCCACTTGAGCAAGGTGTAAATTGGTACCTGTGTAGGAAGTTTTATATTATCAATATTCCTGGGTGCCATAGATCAATGTTTGCTGTCACACCCAAAGGAGTGAAAATAGTCTCCCAAGGGAGACTGGAACACAGATTCCAGGTAGCCCAATGAACAGTAGCAGTTAAAATGTCGAGTTTGGTTGAATAACTGAACTGCTGAAAATAGCCACGCAAATTGGAAACTTAACTTTTTTAATTTATTAACAAGCGTCCCAACATTGTAGCGCCATCAACATATCTAACAAGGCGTTATCTCATTATAAAGTACCACTGCAATCAAAGTAAAAACTTAGAATAATATCTGTTGCAGCATGGTTAATATTATTCATAGTAATCATTATGATTGCATTCATATCAATGCAAATTGCATTCAAAACATGTCTTAAATAAAATGCGTGACATTTGACCTCTTGAATACCTTATCAAGCAGGCAGTTTATTTTGTAGAACGTGTAAGATATACAAAAATCTGTTACGTCATCAACTAGATACCACCACCTCATTATATCATATAATTTGACAATTTGTAAACAGAGAAGACTTAGCTAAGTAGGTGAAGGATACCGGTGTGTTATTGATCAAATAAGTCGGTAAGTAAAAAAATGTATCACCACAGGCGAATAAATGTCATTCTCACTATATCCTGACTAACAAACATATTATCACTCAATGTGATGAACTTCTGTGAACTTACAAGTTTGTGCTTTCATCATATTTGCATAATATGCCATCATGAACAATCATTACTAATTAGTGTTTTATTTGCATAATATGCCATCATGAACAATACTTACTAATTAGTGTTTTATTTGCATAATATGCCATCATGAACAATTTAATTAATACTTACTAATTAGTGTTTGCTTTTATCATACTTGCCACCATATCAGCCATCATGAACAATCATATCAATTTTCAACAAGGCAATCCAAAGCACAGAGAATGGCCAAAGAAAAACCCTAAGTGGAGAGAGACCATTGCAGCTTTATGTCCAACTGAGGACGAAGATGATTAAGTGAAGAAAGTAAGTCCAAAGGACACCTTTAATCCCCCACCAGATTAATTGATAATGAGTGGTGACCTTGACAGTATGTCAGCTAGCTTTGTAGAAGTTAAAGTTATTTTGCAGGTCACCTCAGTGTGTCACAAATTCTCTATAAGTTTGGTTGGTGCAATTTGGCCCAGTCATTTAAAAGTTATGAAGTGAACAAATAAAAGGACTCAAACCTTTGACCTTGAACTATGAACATTTGCTGTAAGTTCCATGCAATTCAGACAAGTTGATAGAAAGTTATAGAGCAAACTGTAAGGCTCAAACCTCTAACCTGGAGCCAGCGGAGTTGAAACGAGGGTTTTGTATGTCATCCAGGTTAAAAAAGTTTTTTGTGCCATGTTTTAAAACCATTTTCAGTCAAATACAGAGAAGAAAAAATAAAAATTTGCCAATTTATATGGTTCCAAATTGTACCATTCTTATAACTGAATACAGTCAACATAATGTGAGTAAATATCTACTTCTGCCTGAATCAATTCAATGACAAAAAATTGGAGGCAATCAAGACATCACTTCAGTAACAAGAGCAATACAGAGTTAGCTCCCTTATACAAGTAAATCAAATCTATGCTCATTTATAAGTAAACATATTATTTCACAAGTCTGCAAAAGACAATATGGCCAAAATCTACTGAAGCATTTCATGTAAAAATCTCAGCTCAAATTGAGATTTTGCTCAAAACAGATCGAGTCTGAATATGCAATAGATTGTTTGAAATCTGGAAATTTTGATGTATTAGCCTCAGAGAATAATGTTTCTGTTTCATGGTTCAGCTTCCATTTGGATATTGATAAAGAATAAAGACTCAAAGTCATGACAATCTCTTTAAGATGAGATTTAGCTCACATTGTATTAGATTAAAGTCTGGGGCGTCCAGATAGAAGCCATATCTATGTACGTCATGTAACATATAGATTTACTCCGGAATTTAGTGCAATCGGATCTTTCTGCACCAATCCTGCAGTACAAACAACTTTTAACAGTTATCCATGTTTTCGTTTAATAAATATTTATGTATGAACAATTGAAATGAGCGATGCTTATTTAAATCACAATAGCTTTAGCAAAGGATTAATTTAAAGGTCAACAGTATCTGTATCGCATGTAAATTTGCAGAAAACCCACAATATTGCAAATTCCGGATAATGTCCATTGGGTATAACATAATTTAGAGATTAATAACTGGGCGCGGTGTGGCATTGAGTGATAATATCCCCGGCGCATCAATAATGGCCTGAGGGCAAGAGCCGAGGATTTAATTTCAGTAAACACAAAAGGCTGAATGTCCCGTTTCCCTTACTTTATTGGCCTAGCGTCCAAGCGTACAGTCCGATGTGTCTACTTATTTTTAACGTCAATCCCGCGCAAATAACGTCACGTCGCGCGTGCGCTCGATCACAGGGCGATTATCGATCAATAATCAATAATATCCTCGACGTTTTTTTATAATATCCCCGGCAGTCCGATAATACAGATTTTGTCAACGTTATAATGCTACTATATATAGTAACAGGTGTATTAATATCAAATCTCACCTGTTCATACACTGTCTTCAGTTTATGCTTGTAGAAGCCTAGAGTCTCATCAGGGACAAATGTTCCATTGTAGCCAGCATCAATCTCATCTTCATAGTTGAGATAACTTCTATCATCATATACTGCACCATGAGTATCGGGCAGGTATCCCATATCACTGTGACGAAATGAAGGTCCATACTGACTTAACATTGGCTCGGACTTATACAGTAAAGGATCAGAAACCTCCGAATCGTGATGTAAAGGCACATTTGGTTCAGATTTATGACATAAACGCCTTCTCGGCTTGGATTCACAAATTGTTATAGACTCCTCAAGTACCTCTGAATTGTAAAAGAAAGGGTCGGATAGCCCCAAATTGTCATAATCATAAATAGGGTCAGATAGCCCCAATTTTTCATTATCATGATTAAGGTCGGATAGCCCCAAATTGTTATCAGCCTGATTAGGGTCCAATTTGTCAAATAAAGGCTCATGATGTTCTTCAGTTTCCAGTTTGGAATAATAAGCTATATAGTCATCGCCATCATCTACTAGTGAAAGTATTTCCCCGTCCTCAACATTATTGTTATTATTATTATTGTGGTACTTGATTATACGTTCTTGTAGATACTTTCCCTCACCGTGTGGTGGATAGGACATGGAAGTCTGTAGATCTCGGCGATCACTAGATGCCACACTAGAACCAATCTCACGAACCTGCCGATATAGACTACTGACCTTCTCACTGATAAATTCTACATATCTTGATTTTTCACCATCTGCCATCTTGTTGTTACAGGGATGTGCCTACAAAAATCATTAGAAAGTGTACAAGAAGCAGTCGTAGACAGCAATATCACCCGACGAAGAGAAGATAATCAACAAAGGGCCATAACTCAAACAAGAATAATTGAATCTCAAAATCAAGCAGACTGACTGAGGGACAGACGAAATGAGGCCAACTGTTAGCATATACCTTTGCCTCTGGGGTGTGAACTATAGCGTGTGAACTATGGGGTGTGAACTATGGTGTGTGAACTATGAGGTGTGAACTATTGGGTGTGAACTATGAATTTGAAATGTGATCTATGAGGTGTGAACTATTGGGTGTGAACTATGAGGTGTGAACTATAGGGTGTGAACTATGGGTTGTGAGCTATGGGGTGGGAACTATGAGGTGTGAACTTTTGAGTGTTAGCTATGGAGTGTCAGCTATGGGGTGTGAGCTATGGGATGTGAGTTATGGGGTGTGAACTATGAGGTGTGAACTTTGAGGTGTGAACTATGGGGTGTGAACTATGACATTGATATTAATAATACAAATACAAAAGTTTATTTAGGCATTAAACAATAATTTGTTTCTAGCCGATAAATTATATATACATACATGTTATTATTTGATAGGTGAAAGTTTAACAGAGGCATGATGAAAATGGTTAATACAAGCTATATAATCCTTTGTTGAATAATTAACGTAATTTGGTAGTATTATTTATAAAAACATTATATGAAACACACTGGAAAAGAATTCCATTCATGGAGATGGTGCTCGTTTTTCACGTGGAAGTGTAGCGGTCGCTATAATTTAGTCACGTGACACTGTATATTGCAAGTATACAATATCACGTGACCGAAGGATAACGATAATATTCAGGGGATTTAAATGTGCTAGATGTTTGTATTCTGTGCTAAATATGTTAATGGGACTATTAATTGCCCACATGGTGATTTTTGATGAGGTAAGTGGTTTTTGTCCATGTTTAGTGAAGACTGTGTTTATGTTGTAGTAAGTAACAAAATGTACATTAACTGGTAGTGTGATTTGGTTTATAAGCGAGGAGACCTTAGTTACGTCCCTTTTATATAATATATTACAATGATTGAAAGAAGAACATATAAATAAGAAAACCTAGGTTACCTCGCTTTAACCGGTTCAGTAATAGGTGTATAAAATGTACATTTGGAGGATCAAATATGAGTAATGTTTATGTTTCGTTATAGAATTTGTATGGTTAATTACAAGTGGTGTCTGTAATTGTTTTGTACAATGTATTGGGTGAATACCTATTCACAGTAAACGAGTCCCATCCTATGTACACAATATAGAAACAAAGTAGAAATAATCAAAACAAAACAAACAAAAATAAACAAAAGCAAATAATAAAGTATCCATACGTATATACAAAGTGAATCAATAAATATAAGCAATGACAGACAGTTACATTATTGAGTTCTTTTTTTCATAGCGAAATAAATGAATTTAGATAAATTTACTTGTGTGCGTTTGGATTCTGAGGACATGATTTTTTCAAATTTATTTAGTGTTGGCCAATGGCAATAGTACTGAGTGAGATATTTAGTTCTTAATTCTCTGTAAAAGGGACAGACTAGGAGAAAATGGTATTCTGTTTCAGCGGTATTCATTGTACAATTAGTGCATTTTCGTTCAAATGGTGGTATATTGTCGTGACGACCGGTTTCAATCGCGAGGCAATGAGAGGAAACTCGAAATTTCGATAGTGCTATTCTATATTTAGATATTTGTATATTATTAAGGTAGTTTTCAAAACAGAAATCGTGTTTAAATAAACAATATGTTGCGAGCTTATTCGAATTATTAATATTAGAGTACCATTGTTGATAGTACATGTCATATATTCTTTGTTTAATAATGTGCATATTGTTGTTGTCTGCGGATTGATTCAGCCATATGTCGTTTAGGCCGTGTTCTTGAAGAATTGCTTTTATTTGAGAAACCCAATTGTTTCCATGATATGTTCTTGAATTCTCTGCATCTTGTTTTAGCATATTATATGTACTCCGAATTAAGCTATGCTCTGGTGAGTTTAATATCTTTATCCAATATTTGATCATTTTTGTTTTTCGTATGATAATTAATGGAACTCTACCTAGTTCTCCATACAAAGCTGTCACATTAGTAGAACGTTTAACGAGTAATACTCTTCGCATGAATTTTTTATGAACGAGTTCAAGGTCCGAGCATGTATAGGTTCCGATTATTTCTCCGCCGAAATGTAAGATAGATGAAACCAGGGTGTCAAACAGGTGACATTTTTGGGAATTCGGTAACTCAATATTTTTTAAAATTACAAATAAACTATTCAATGCGCGGGATGCATGTTGTGCTATGTGTTTTTGGCTTCGATGCCAGTTTCCATTTTTGTAGAAGTTTATGCCTAGGTACTTGAAATTTTTAACGGTTTCTAGTTTGGTACCATATAAATAAAAATCATGTGTTGTGTGTCTACCTTTTTCAAATATCATGACTTTAGTTTTTTGTGTGTTTATTTTCAGTCTCCAAGTGTTGCAATAACTTTCAATATCATTTAATAGCGATTGTAGGTTTTGTTTAGATTTTGCGAACACAGCTTGATCATCTGCATAAAGTAACATAAATAATTTGAGTTCATTGATGGAGAAAATGTCCTCTAGATCAGTATCTATATTATTGATGATATCGTTAACGAAGAACATAAATAGTAACGGTGAAGTTGGATCACCTTGTTTTAAGCCTATTCGCGAGTCAAAGAAGTCCGAGTATGAATTTTTATAGCGGACACACGATCGGACAGATGTATACATTGCCTTAAGCGCTGTTACCATTTTGCAATGAATATTTTCTGATGATAATTTCTGCCAAAGGGATTGTCTGTCAATCGTATCGAAACATCGTTCATAGTCAATGAAAGCACAATATAGTTTATCACCAGCATCAAGGACTTTGTTTATAACTGAGCTTAAAATAAATATACAATCATTGATCGATTTACCCTTTTGGAAACCAAATTGATTATGTGATAACTTATCATGTTTGACAGTCCATGCATTTAATCTGTTAAGTAAAATTTGCGAATAAATTTTCCCTAAAATTGGTATTAAGGATATACCACGATAGTTAGCAGCCTGGTCTGGGTCGCCTTTTTTAAAGATTGGAGCAATTATGCTTTCTCCCCATGCGGTAGGATACTCTCCCTTTTTATACAATTCGTTATATAATGTCAATAAGAAAGGGGAAAATAAGTCATTACACGTTTTGAATATTTCAGCAGGTAAGTTATCTATACCTGGTGATTTGTTATTATTTTGGGCGCTAACAGCTCGTCTTATTTCATCTGCGCTTATTTCAGTATCAAAATCTTCCGCGTATAAGGTTGGGTTATTTTCATTTTCATTTTGTTCTTGGTAATTTATTTCGTGTTCGTTTATATCGTTTCGGTTTCCGAGCGATAAGTTTTTAAAGTGTTCATGTAAGTCTTCTATTTTAAGATTTTCTGAGTTGTCTTTTTTTTTATTTATTGGTTGTTTTATGTTTTTCCAAAATTTTCGAGGTTCAGTTTTCGCTAAATTATTTATACGTTGACCTTCTTTTATTCTATGTTCTTGTTTCGCCTTAGATTTTATTTTATTGTATTTATTTCGAGCGTTAATGAAGTTCGCGCGATTTATCTCCATTTTGTTACGCGAGAAAATATTTCTTGCTAATTTAAAGTCACGTTTAGCTTCAAAGCAGTCCGCATTGAACCATTTATTGTGGGCGCGAGGTTTACTACGATTACCTTTTGCAGGTATAGTAAATATATCACGTGATTTTTCATATACTAAATTTGTGAACCGTGTGACTACGTCATCGATTGATCCGCCAATAAGCATGGTCGATAGCTGGGCGATTGCCTCGCTTTCGTTTTCAATAGCCGCGCGCAACTCTGGTGCCCTGGATTTTTCCCACGCTATCTTTTTGGGCGAGTCTAATTGATTTTGCGTATCCTGTTCTGACTGCTTATTTTCTAACAAATTTAAGCAAAAAAATAATGGCGCATGGTCTGAGAATTCAGTGTGATCTAGTATCTCAAATTCTGATACAGAGTTAAAATTATGCAGGTATGTCAATAAATAATCTACGGTGCTGACACCCCCTTGAGAACAGAAAGTGACCAGTCCATCGATATCATTTTGTACACGCCCATTTACTATCAATAAACCTGTAGTACGACAAAGGTCGAGTAATTTTCGCCCATATGTGTCAATGATATTGTCCGAGTTTTTACGTACTGGAATGTCAACACTGTTTACAGAAAATAAATCATTATCAACATATTTATCAAAATGAATGTAATCAAGTTGGTCTGCCGTTCTACTATTGAAGTCTCCTGTAACATAAACATTTCCTAGATCATTATATTTGATGCAACCAATTTCAATCAATTCAAACATATCAATATCTTGGACATTCAATACCTTTGATGAGCTTGGTGGTATGTAAGTATGACATATGTAAATATCCGACTGGGAATGTAGCATATTACAAGACAGTTTTATCCACATAATGCCCGCCTGCAAAGTTTCAACAACACTTATATGGTTTTTAAATATGTTTTTAAAGTATATTGATAAACCGCCACTGTATCTGCCTTTGTTTGTGTTTCTCGATTTATTACCACATAAATGTTTACTTGTATATCCATTTATTTCAAGATTTGATATCTCTTTTTCAGATATCCACGTTTCATTTAGAAGCAAAATATCAAAATTTCCAATATAATCTAAAAAGTCATTGTCTGTCAGTTTGCGTTTCAATCCATTTATGTTCCATGAAACAATGCTGAGTTGCCTCGGTTGACTTCCCTAGTTTGTGGAGTAAGTTTTTCCTTCGACATATTCTTCTGTATTTATGAACAGTTTGTCTGCAACAAGTCGTACGTTTTTCACACCACGTGTCCTCAGATCGACCATGATGGGTATAAGCTTCCTACGCTTCTCTCGTACCGCGAATGGATACTGTACACCAATACCTCGGTCAGCATCCTTTAGTTGGTCTTTGAATTCGTACGACAATTCTCTGATCCTTTCGCGATCACTATAATCGTGGAATTTAACACAAATTGGACGATTTTTGTTCCGAATGAACTTTCCTGACCTGTGTGCGCGATCGAACTTGATGGAGGTAGCATCCTCATCTGATAGACCTAGGATACCTTTGAAGAATTCGTTTTTGACAATATGTTCACAGTTTTCTTTTTCACCATATTTGGCTTCTTGTTTACCATAAAACAATAGATTTTCTCTCATTTGTCTCATTTGTAGATCTGTTAATTGGTTCTCAAGTGTTTCACATTTTTTGTGCATCGCTTTTATATCTTCTTTAGCATCCGACAGTTCTCTAGTTTGGTTGTCATTTGCATCACTAATGAATTGACACGTTTTCTCAGTATCATGGACTCTGTGTTCTAGAGATCTCATATTGATCTCAAGATCTGAGATTTTTGCGCTTATCATGTTCACAGTTTTCTCTACTCGATCTATTTTTGTGACTTTTTCCTTAATGACTTTAACGTCGTCTATCAGTTGTTTAGCCCATAGCGGTATCTGTGAGCTAGTTGGCTGTACTGCATGTGCGGGGGGTGGGGTACCCGCTGACTGGCTCGAGTATGTAAAGGGATTTGCCATTTCGGAATGTCCAAATGATGGGTCACAGGTTAAATTATAGTTTTTGAATGTTTCACTTACGGTTGTGTTAAGCTTACTCCTTGTTTTTGTCGTCGTAGTGTTTTCACTGACACGTGTACACGGCTCATCGGGTTCTTCGTGCGCGGTGTCCTGTAATGGCGATTTGGCTTTTCGTTTCTGTTTTTTCCTTTGTTTTGCTGATTGGCTGGTTTTTGGAGTTTGTTCCGTCGTAGACATCAGTATTGAAGGTTCATAGTCCAAAATATCAAAAGTAGGTGTTTGAATTATCCGTTTAAAATTCCAAAATGTTGAATTTTTCACTGAGTCAAAAACACACGTTTCACCTATCAAGGGACATAACTATACTCATAATAAAAGATCATTTAGTTACGGTTTCAAGAATGATCGAGATATTAACTATGAGATGTGGACATGAGCCTCTGTATGGCTACGAACGCCACTCCCTGGCTCGGCTACGGGCCTGAGTTCTGTTATCGTCTGATCGTAAGCGATTGTGATAATATCATTCTGTTTCAGATGAACAAAGCATACCAGATTTCTATATGACCATTCGAACGTTTTGAACACTAACTATTAATGAAATCTAACCTTTATGCTGCATTACCTGTTTTTATATGATATAAACTATTAATTAAACAAACTCGAAACGCCATTAAATCACGGACCGCTCGTGCGGTTGCAGCTAATAACTATATTGTCCGGACGGGTCCGGTGAACATCATTTCTTCGTTTTGGCATTGTAGCCCCAAACATCTTTGAAACACTTTGCCATTATAACTTTGTAATAAAGGGGCGTACCTTTTCTGGTCACATTGTACATCCGTCGCTGTATGTTTATGTATAAATGAAGGACCCCTATTAGAATCTAATTGGAAATAAACTTATTCTAAAAGTACCCGTTGTTCACTGCATTTACCCACAGATGCAAGGCACACAATCTAATTTAGATACATAGGCCTAGTATGTCACAGAGAAATAAATATGCATATTAGGTCTATATAGCCAAGATAGATAAAATTGTGTCTTACATCTGAGCATTGCACGGAGCATTCAAATATGATATGACAAGAAGGAGACTGGGGTTATCGTCGGACACCCGAAACTATAATCATGACAGTTATAAGTATGGTGAATGGCATTTCACATGCCGATTATACCAATAAAATACCAATAAAATAAAATAAAATTGTTGTAGCTGATACTGGTGCATCGCTGGTTCCAGGTTATGTATGCATTTTCGCTGCACGTGTACACTTTTTTCTTTTTGATTTGCTGATTTTCTGTTTTGATATTGCAGAAAGTCTTGATTTGTGAAACATCGTGGTTAGATCACTTCTCTCCGGTACCTATATTTGTGATGTCCTCGTCACGCCAAGCCATGTCCGTTCTATTAAGTAACCCTTCTTAATAGATTATGCTTAAAATATTACTAACATAAATTAGCGTAAGTGCGTCATTTGATACGCTGAAAAATATGTGAACTTTTTTTATTTATCTTATTTTACAACGGGTAGTACAAGTAATGCTACTTTGAAGATTAAAACCTCTTAAGTCTGTAACCATTGTATATATGGCTGGCTTAGGATGAGAAGGTCGTAAGTACAAATCAATATTTTGAGAAAACAAGAAAAAACTGTCTGAAATTTACTCTTACTTATAGTAAAACAAGTTTTTACAACTTCAATTTGGTCAACATGACAAGTTCCGATTTTCATAAAAATAGGCTCATAAGAAACGCCTCGTGGTGTAAATTTCAAATATGCATTAGTCTTTTAAGGTCTTAAGTGGCACTTACGACCTACTCATTCTAATCCAGCGATATGTATGGCTGATTGACTGTCCACTAAATATTGATATAAAGTATAAACCAAAAGGTATATTTTCTCTAATTCCGTGGTATATACTTACTAATGTTTTTGTGTTTAAACTCTAATCAACAGGGCTATTTCAATAATGTATTTAATTTTATGCTCTCTATACTCATTATCTTGCAATTATAGTGCGGACAGATTAAATACCTCCTCGACCTTTGCCCATGAATATACCACAAGCTACTTGTGTACAGTATTATGCATTCGTTTCGTTTCCGCGACAGGGTGGCACGGTGATCGAGTGGATAACGCACATGACTGCTGACCGAGATGGCCCTGGTTCGATCCTTGGCCGGGGCACTTGGTCATTTAATAAGAAATGCTATTTTGTGGTTCCCACCCAACTAGAGATGAACTGGCTGGAAACCCAGAGGTAGTCTCGTGTGTATCGGTGCTATACCGGACACGTTCAAGAACCAATAAATGAATCTATTCGAAATGAGCTAGGGTGTCGCATCTGGATTCCTTGTATCTTAATTCTTTCTCCTCATTGATTTTATGTCGGCCCTTGCCAGACACCTCTCAATTATATGCATTAATGAATGCTCGGGAGTTTGACGTATAGCAGTAGAGAAAGGTATTCTACTGTTTTATTTTAGATTAACATTAGTGTGACTAACGTTAGTACATACCCCTAACACTCGCAAATGCAATCCCAGGATAAATTATTAAATTATAGCCAAGAAATCAACTGTTAAATTATGCCAATGTCGTTAAAAGGTTCAAGGATCATATTAATTTGCCCGTACTATACAGCATGACCAATACTTACTCATTATAGTACCCGTAATGGATTTTTGATCGAATGTGTAATTACTTGTTGTAGTTCTAAAACGTGTATCAGATTTCCGAAGAAAGTGATCAATTTATATTCACCGTCATATCAGCAAGCCCACTGATGTCCTGTGCAAGACGACTATCATATTGTGTTTTAAAGGATATAAATAAATCGTTGTATTGACTCAATTAGACTTTCTAAGTTTATAATCGAATAATACAGTATATAATCGAATTATACTAGTATATAATCGAATTATACTAGTAATCCAATTAGCGACTTATTTATTTTCATATTCTACTACTACACAGCTCTAGGATAACATCACACCGGTTCTTTCGTGATTAAAATTCATTACGTAAGTATGGTGTTTATTTGGATTTTATAAAATGCCGCTTCTCAATATTTTTCAGTTATTTTCAGTTATAAACTAGATCTAGTACGGTGACCGATTCGTGTTACTAGTTTTCACTGGATGTATGCTTAGATCCCTTGGCGTGACTCACATTTTCTCCAAGAACCAGCAAAATTGATATCAACTGAAAAACTGTATGATTTATTGTGATGTTTTATATTCAATTTAAAGTGTATGGCTTTTTGTGATAACCGGAAGTTGACTCGTATATACACTGTGGCATCTATGTTGTCGAATCAAGGAGGTCTTTGACCTACCACGCCCAAGGAATCTGATCGTTGTGTTACAAATCAGGCGCAATCACGGTGTGCAACTTTACATCTCGGTTCTTGTACGTAGAAAAATCAGACTCTTATTACGTACACTCCCACTACTGATTTTGGATCTGACGACACTCTGTATGGGGTCATGTGGAAGCGAACCTTACGCAATCCAATCATATCGCTACTTTCACAAATCTGAAAGTGCGTCGAAGTCTACTGAACAAAGTGACGCCGTTTTGCGCCGGAGATGTCATTCGAGCGTGACCTCTTGCGGAGTGTGTTCAGATCTCAAACAGCGCAAAGGAATGGAGTAAATGAAATGTTAGGATATGCTTTAAATGATATTGCAGAAATGACAACATGCTGAGATATATAACAGACAGCATTGCTTCATGGTAATAGAACTTGACAAGGTATTTAGATAAAGTGAAGATATTTTTCATAGAAAATATTTTTTGTACATTTTCATTTAATCATGAACAGGTAGTAGAACACAAATTATGCGGCATAACTTTTTTTAGAAAAAAAAAACTTTTAAATAAATATATATTTTGCTATTTATCAATGATACAGTAACCTACGCCTATATCTACACATGAAATGAAAACTAGATTATTTATGTCCGAGCCATGAGTCTCTAAAGACCAGTTAACCTACCGATGATTACATGTTCGTATTTATTAATTATACCATGGATATTTTATCCTGTTTCATTTAATATTTTATATTGAATTCGATGGAGTACTTTTTTTTATAGGACTTTGACAAAATATTTGTAAGATCAATTGTAGATGAAACAATTTTAAGAAATATTTTTGTTTGCATATCCTATAATTACGTTTATGTATATAGCATCTAACGATTTTGTAAACAAATAATTGTAGAGTAGACAAGTCTCATTATTTTCTGATATATGGTTACATACTGATGGTTTCAATTTCAGCAGGACGATTTACCTTAACCACTAAGTATTGAATTAAGTGGGATAATTGTTCTGGTTAATTAATTGATATTTGTATAAATGCCGACAGTCGAGTGTAAAGCAAACATAAAAAAACTCTCTTCTGGTGGGGGATAGGTTGTTATTGAACAATCTTACTGATACTTAGCTGGCACCATCCATGCATGAACTATGGCGTTTTTTAAATCAACTAGTTGACCATCTGATGGCAGATAAGGACACCATCGAACAAATTTGAGAAATGCAAGATGGCAGCCAAGATGGCCGTCAAAAACAGAGGAACTATCATTTGTCCTAGGAATAAAGTGCAATTTGAATGGAATCAGCTGTCCTAGGTGTCACTTTAAATTTGCTAAGTCGATAAATAATTATATCAATAATGATTACACTTTTGATGAACATGTATATGTACAATTTGTGTACACATGGGATAGTACAAAAGCTGTCATACGGTATATACAAGAAACATCAAAATGGCCAGATCATGCGAAGAAATGTATCATAACAGTCACTAGGTTTTAACTTTTTGTTGGGCTATCAATACTATGCTATGTGATATTTATGTAATACAAAGGTATTGTCCTGTTATGACAAAATGCCTGATATCGATACACAAAATCGACAAATCTTGACTTTAAGTGTAGACTTTAGACACAATCTTATAATTATACACTAATTAAGTGCATGCGAGCGTAAGTCTATTCAATAATTTTCTATGCAAACAATAGCTTACCTATATAACAGATTTAACGAGTGAATTACTTGTAACATTAAGATTGCAGATAGCATAACTACTCAATGAAAGGGTGGGGGTATAAGAACATAAAAGACATGAAGTTATAAGTGCCTTCTATTTATGTTTGTCATCGTCAAAATTGGTGTAACAAGTTTATAAAAAAATATAATCGTCCATTTAAATAGTCAATGGCTTTTGTGGTATCTAATTGAGTAAGAAAATAGAAACCAGCTTGAATGTGAGCCCTTCATCAAATATCTGTGGTTGCTGTGGGGTTTGTGTTTACATTAGCAATGATTAATTTGGAACTTTTGCCAACAATAAATAACTTAATAAATAGCACCAATCAGATATTAGTTCAGGTTCTTATTTAGCAGATAAAAGTGAAAGGCGGCCATCTTGATCGCCATCTTGTTTTTACCATTTCCCCTTTTTCTAAGAATGCAGGTTTTAATATAATATTAGTACAGATACGTTTGGTACTTTTGCCACCAGTAACAAAACATTTGCAATGTTGTCTACCTTACCCTATCTATGACCTATCAACTAAAGTGCTCTAGCCTAAATGCATCATTCTGATCATTGGTTACCAAGTTATTGCTTTTAAAAATAACGGTGTATTGCTTAATGTGAGTAGAATACATATAAGCATCTAGCATCCATGTTGAAATCTCCAATGGAGGTTTCTGGAGGTTCCACGAATAGTTATAGTGTGGTCATTGAACATTTAAATTATTCATTCATTCATTGACCTGTGTTTGATAATTTAGTAACACATCTGTTGGCATAGCAACCCCGAAGGCATCCATCATGTTGAATCTTTGAGTGTATCGGAATGATTGACCGGTGTTAAATAATAAATATTGTCACCAAATCGATCATAGCAAACCCCTAATGCACCAACCATCTACTCGCCATGTTGGAACCTGGCATTGGAGGTTCTGAAATAAGTGTAGTCATTGAAATTTCCAGTGTATCCAAATCATTGAGAGCTAGGTGTTAACTAATGTACATTGTCACCAAATCGATCCTATTGCTGCTCAACCTGTCCTGAGAGGAATATTAACCATATTTGAAAGTTGTAGATCAATGATAGCGTGGATAGTATGATCTATACAACCTGGTTATTTCATATTGAAAGGTGTATATAGATCAATGACTTTGATAATCTTGTGTATCTATCCACAGGACCTTGCAATTATATAATTGAGTATGTAGATAAATTTGTCCACATTCTCACAGACGTAGTATTTTACTCAGGATTGCCACGCATGTGTCAAAACAAAAGTAAACACGAACTATTTTTACATAAATATTTTCTCTATTCCAACAAGACAACTAAACTCCATGACATGAACATTTAATAGTTCGATACCAATACATAATACAGCATTGTCTCATTCGATCCGTGCCTATTCACAGTGGTCCAAAGCGAATATACTTGCAGTTTCTTCAATCGTCGCCTCCATTGCGTGATGTCACAGAGTTGAAAGGTTTATTGGTTAAAATTCGGTGAAAGCCGTAACACTTCGTACAATTCTCAAATCGAATCGTATTTTATCAAAGGGATAAATGCCGTACGGACGTTCCGATTGGTTAGTGTATTTGTAGTATTCGTGTTTAATTGAAATGCATTGTATATCTAATGTATAATTCTTCATCTTGTGTATTCATGTTTATTTAAAATGTATTGTTGATCTAATGTATAAGACTTCAGCTTGTATATTAATGTTTATTTGAAATGCATTGTTGATCTAATGTATAATTCTTCAGCTTGTAGTATTCGTGTTTATTTGAAATGCATTGTTGATCTAATGTATAATTCTTCATTTTGTGTATTCATGTTTATTTTAAATGTATTGTTGATAATATGTATAAGACTTCAGCTTGTATATTAATGTTTATTTGAAATGCATTGTTGATCTTATGTATAATTCTTCAGCTTGTAGTATTCATGTTTATTTGAAATGCATTGTTGATATAATGTATAATTCTTCATCTTGTGTATTCATGTTTATTTAAAATGTATTGTTGATGTTATATAAGTCTTCAGCTTGTATATTAATGTTTATTTGAAATGCAATTGTATATCTAATGTATAAGTCTTTATCGAGTGTATTCATGTTGTTTTGAAATGCATTGATGATCTAATGTATAAGTTTTCATCTTGCATGTTCATGTTTAATTGAAATGTATTGTTGATCTAATGTACACGTCTTCAGCTTGTATCATCCATGACCATAGTGCAAATATTGAATTCATTTTAAATCCTTGTGTCCTGTGAGTCTCTAACAGAGGGTGTATTTCTTCAAAAGCTTTGTTGTACTAGTTTGGTGGTCATATCGCTGGCTTAGAATGAGAAGGTCGTAAGAGGCACGTACGACCTTGTAAGACTAACGCATATTGGAATTTCTGCACCATAGGGCACTTCGTATGAGCCTATTTTCATGAAAATCGGAACTTGTCATGTTGACCAAACTGAAGTTGAAGAAGCTTCTTTTGACTTAAGTTTAGAGTGATTGCCAGACAGTTTTTCTTGTTTTCTCAAAATATTGATTTTGTACTTACGATCTTCTCATTCTAAGCCAGCGATATGTATTTGCATTCTAATATTAAATGCCAATCGTTTATCATTAAATACTATTGTGGTTTTAAAGCCAAATGTTTGCCATGTTTTAGTTCGATCAACATGTGCTTAGATACATCTTAATTTCTTTCAGGTACAAGCACTGGATGTTAGAGTCAGAAACAAATTACTGAAACCATTACAACACACTACTTAACATCATTGTATTATTTAGCTGCAAATCACAGACACGGCAATGGATGTCAGGATATTCTATACGATGGTAATTTTAGCACAAGTAGGAACTATTTGTTATTGTCAATCAATATACAATGCCAGTGACTTGATCGATGACTTGCTGACCGACTACAAGACGGTATTAATACCCAAAATAAACCAAGCCGAGGTCCTACGTGTTAACTTCACTATGGAACTTCTTTCAGTTATCAACTTTGACGAGGTTCAGGGAAGTCTATTTATCAATGCGATTCTCTTTCTTTCCTGGATTGATGAACGTCTGATATGGGACCCGGCAAATTACAATGGAGTGTCCTACGTTAGGATTGAAAGCAACAAGGTATATACCCCTATGATAGTTCATACAAACACTATTGAAAAGACAGAAAAGATCGGGTCTGATGACCCCTGGCAGTTAATTTATATTAATAACAACGGTCAAGCCAACTTCTACCCGGGTGGTTTGCTATCGTCAACATGCGACGCTGACGTCACCTATTATCCTTTCGATAGTCACATTTGCACCATTGAATTTACCGCATGGGGATTTTTAAGCTCAGAGCTTCAGTTGATTCCAGTCGAAAATGTAGTCAAGCAAACCTATTATTCACCTAACGGTGTTTGGGAGTTGACAGGCTCTAAAATGAGAACCCTCTTTGGTGGCGTTCAAGTAATGGTTGATCTCCACTTAAAAAGAAAACCGTTGTTTGTCATATTTAATGTTATGCTTCCAATTATGATGATGTCATTGTTGAACACGGTCGTTTTCCTTATACCAACAGACTGCGGTGAGCGAATTTCATATAGCATCACAATGTTACTAGCGATAGCAGTGTTTCTAACACTAGTTGGTGACAACTTACCGAAAACGTCCAGTTCAGCTACTATCTATTACTTATATTAACAATCGGTGTGTTATCTGTTGTCGCTAATATAATCAGTTTGAGATGCTACTTTGCAAGCGAACAGAAGCAGATAAACCCCCACTGGAAGAAGTTAATTGCAATATCGAGATGCACGTGCCTTAAAAAGTGTAGAAATCGGTCAATACGAGCTGAAAAGGAACTAGGCAATGAAAAAGGTGGACAATTCGCCGATAGTGAAGATTCTAATGTACCGAGTGCGACTAATGCTAAAACAGACACGGCAGAGTTTTTAAGTCTTGATAAAGAGGACAATATTGACAGTGTAACATGGAAAGACATAAGTTGTGCATTGGACAGGGTCTGTTTTGTGGTATCATTTGCTTTAACGGTGTGCATTACCCTGATAGTGTTTGTAGCTTTATATGCTGGCTCCAAAAATTGAGTGGACCATACCTGAAGAAACATGAATATTTCGATTATGCAGAAAGTGGTCACATAATGTCTCTGACTTTACATGGGTTAGCCGTCCGCATAGTTAGCCGTCCGAAAAACCTGATAATACATCGTTAGAAAGACGAGACTCTTAAGAGCAGTTTCTGAAAATTTGAAGTAATTATTACATACATTTACAAAGCTATAGATTTTTGAAAGTAACTACTCACAACATCCTTTTAGTGACGTCGCCAACGTCATTCTTAATAAATCGTTATTTGACGTAACGTTACACACCTTTCACCAATCCAGTATTCGATATATTCTTGAAGTAAACTTAAAACTTGTGTCACATCTTAAATTATATTCTTATTTTGATTAAACACATACACAGTTTTCAAATAAATCAGAAAATGAGTGTTGGCGAAGTTCTTACTTACTTACTTACTTACTTAGGCCCTTTGCTCCACTGGGGAGCATAGGCCAATGACGAATTCCCTCCATCTGACTCTGTTTCCTGCAGTTTGTTCCATAGCGTTCCAGGTGTTTCCACTCTCATTAATCTCTGTCTCGATATTTCTTCGCCAGGTGTTGCTATCCCCTTTTCCTTCTACCTTGGGGGTTCCATTTTAGAGCCCGCTTTGTAATGTTGTTGTTAGGTTTTTGTAGGATGTGCCCTATCCATCCCCATTTACGTCTTTTTATCTCTATGTTGATAGGTTCTTGGTTGGTGATGTTCCAAGGGTCTTCGTTGCGAACTCTGTCGAATCATTTTATCTTTAGTATTCTTCTTAAGGAGTAGCTTTGAAGTTTAGTTAACATGGCTTTGGTTGTTCTCCATGGTTGTGATTCGTATAAGAGGAGTGATTTCAAGTTTGAGTTGAATAACTTGACTTTTGTTTTTCTGGAGTCCAAATGTTTCTTAAGATATTGAATATTACTCTGGCTTTGTTGATTCTAGTTTTTTCGTCGGCATCAGTTCCACCTTGATTGTGCACAATACTTCCTAGACAGGTAAAGGAGGCTACTTCGTCTAAGTTCTTATTGTCAATTTTTATTTGCTGGATGTTAATGCATTTTACTTTTATTACTTTTGTCTAAGCTATGTTTGGTTTAAGTCCAAGTTTGATTGAAGATGCTATCAGTAGTGATGTTTTCTCCTGCATGTGTTGGTATCTGCTGAACAGAAGGGCGATGTCATCAGCAAGGTCTAAGTCATCTAGTTGTATTGCATTTGGTTCGAGGATTCTTTCTTTGTTGAAATTGTTTTAATATTAGTTTGACCCTGGCTATGACAAGATGGTGATCTGATGCAGCATCTGCTCCTTGTTTAACACAAATATCATGGAGAGACCGTCGAAACTTTTGATTTATACAGATATGATCAATTTGGTTTTCTGTTATGTTGTCAGGTGAAACACACGTTGCTTTGTGTGTTCGTTTATGAGGGAAGACACTACCTCCTATGACCAGTCTGTCGTTTGCACACATGTTAGCAAATTTCTCTCCATTTTCGTTCATTGCATCTAAACCATGGGTACCCATTGCTTGTTCGTAGCCTGTGATATCTTGTCCAATTTTTGCATTAAAGCCTCCCATCACAAGAGTTAGCTCTTTTTCAAAGTTCATTTATACATAAAAAATACTACAGAGTCTACAGAGTATATGGCCATGGCGCTCACTGGTGAATCGAACTTGAAGGTTAGATTGGACGCTCTCGATTTGTCAGGTTTAATTTCGCATATTTCTCGCACTTGAATGTAGTCTTGAAGATACGGTATGTTCATAGTTTGGGTACTATTTTTAATATTCAGTGATCAGATATCACAGTATTGATTAACTCGTAAGGTTTGCATAATAGGGGTCTGTTTCATCGTCCACTCCCTCATTCATTTATTAAATAATTCTGGAGAGAGTGGAAGGTGAAATAGACCCATATGGACCGCGTTTGATAGAAATAACACGGATATATAGTCAAAATGAATTAGACAGTAGTCCAAGCATTGTCATAACCTGTTTGATTTTACATGACCAATTATTTTAAAATGAGTTTAATATAAATCATGTTAAAAGCTTTCCTGGTGATACGATTATCGTCCATCACGGCTAGTCTATTCAACATGCTTTACAGGTTTCCCCAGCGCCTATACATGCCTGGTAGCCATCCTACGTATCCAGTCATCGCGAGAGCAGCTAGGTGTACCTCTGTGTACTCATAAGAAATACCTCATGGCTCGATTATGAATATTGTCAATTTGTTGATAATATTTGAATCCCCAGTCTGAAGAACAATCATATATATTAATGCCTCAACCCCAAGTTGAATCCTAGTCGCCTATACTAACCACTGAGCTACGGACGCACACAATTGCAACGTTTAATGTTCGCCAAGGCGAACATTGGTCTCCACTATTGTTTTCAATATTCCTTAATGACCAGGGCCAGAAATTACAACCGATACTTACACTCTGCACTCTGCACTCAGCACTCAAAAATAGAAAATGTTATATTATGAGCTAAAATTTGTTCAAGATTGCAAATATAAATAAGGAAATATGTAGAATTATTATTTGAATGTTTAAAATAGCATTTGATACATTATCTATGCAATTACATACTATTTATGAGATGAAAATGTAATTGTTACATCTGAGTACCACACTCTGCACTCAGGCTGATAAATTGCACTTATAGCTTACAAATACATTAAATTTCCATTGGAAACAAGCAAATGATAATCTTTAGCACCTATTCAACATATTTTCAACTTCTCATTCTAAAAAATGTCCATTTGAACCTCAAAAGAAGAAATTTCAAAATTTGAGTGCTGAGTGCAGAGTGTAAGTATCGGTTGTAATTTCGGGCCCTGGTCGATATTTTTGAAAATAATGGAGGAGTAAATGGTATTCATATTCCCAATGGTCAGCACATTGACAAGTTGTCCAACCTTCTAAAGATATTCATTCTAATATACGCTGACGACACAGTAATCTTAGCCGAATGATCCGAAGAATTGCAAAATGCATGAAATATGCATGAATATGACAATTACTGCAACGATTAGAAATTAACAGTAAATGCATCAAATTCGAACTTCAAGGTCCATTTTTGTACTTGTTTTTTTCTACAGGGAGACAACCGGTGTATAATCTTACCGGCAGTAAATAAAATAGAAGTACATGTAGTAATATGGTATTCAAATTTAGGTATATATTTTAATAAGAACGATGGGTCATTTAACAAATGCAAAAACCATACTGGTACAGTAACTCGTGCTATGTATAGCGTTTTAAGAAATTTCATCCGTCAAGCGCCCTAGTTACATGACATACGGTGAAACCGGCTTGAAATAGCTAGATAACAAATTTGTAATAAGATATAAGAAAATCGGACTTTGAATACAGCACTCGACTGACCGAGTACAGAAAACTGAAGAAAAACAATCACATAACGCAAATACACGATACCCATGACTGAGTAATTATAACTTTCAGTTGAATTTGTAAAATCGTTAATTTATCCGGCGAGTTATTTTCGTTGTGTAACAAAGGAAGCTAACTCCTGTAAAAATAAAATATTGCAACTTTAGACCAGCCCAGTAGCTTCCCTTGACCCATCACAAATTGCCACAAAAAGCTAATCTAGGTTTTATGACAATGCCTTGGCTGTATGTTTGGGTACATTTATATGAAACTCTATCCTTAAGATATCAAAGCAGGCTATCAATCTCAATTCGTTTTATTTGGGGATAAAAGTACATTTTAAAAATCCTTTGGTTTGAGAGGGTAATATTTTACTGCTACGTTTATCCTGAATTGTGTCATGAGCAATAAACATATTCACATTGTCAACTTAAGTCCCATATACCAGTAACCTATAGTTTCGGTGTCAATGTGCCGTTGTCATAAGTCTAACGCTCGCGTACTTATAGTATTACACTATTATTGGCCGAAAATGATACCCTACTTAAATAAAGCTGTTAAACATAAAATTTAATCAAGGAGTATAACCTAAAGCATGGAGAATGGTGGTTTAAGTAAGACTTTCCATGGAGATTGGTGCCAATGGCCGATATTTTGATGTTTTTTGTCACTTGACGGACACATTTCCACCAAAGTAAGTTCATTTTCTTGTTTTATATGTGGTGTGTATGCGATAACCACCTAGCCATAAGTTTAAGCGACCTATTGGCGGTCTGTTTTAGTCCGTCAGTGCAGCGATAAAAGCCTGAAAGAAGGGATGGTGACATCGGGTGTCCGTAGTCCGCATTGATTTTTATTAATTCTGAGGTATCCGGGGCATTCTGGATGGTTTTACTGTGTTTGCTAGGTACTTCATGCATAATTTAATGGTTAAAATACTATTTCTGCTTATTTAGGAGGCTCCATGTGCATATTTTTAACGTTTAAGACGATTTCATGGAGAATCGTCAACTTTAATACCCTCTCCATGGAGACTTGTTATTATTCTGTAAGTCATATGTACTGGTATTATAAACATGGAAGTAATCTCTATTTTGTACCAATTTCAGGGCTACCGTATTACAAAGGGTCTTGGCTAGGCGAGTACCACATTATTGGAACCAAATACAGTGACAACACCACCTGGCTGCAACAAGTGATGTGCTTTCCTTATTTGTTCTCCAAAGATATGCATATGATAATAAAGGATGATGTTTTATAATTGTGTGCTCTGTTTATTATGCACCAGTCAAATCAAACCCTGGCTCCCTAACCCCGGGGTATAGTCACGAGTTTTTAACTTTTGATGACCCCGCACTGGCGAATGAGAGGAGGACTTTTGCTCCGCACCTAAATGCGTAGATAGGAAATGCAGCCGTGAAAATGTTTCATTGGTACGGGCGAGATTGTTACCTTTTGTAAGGCCCTCGGGCAGGGATTTTACCATGGTTTAAAAAGTCAACCCACCCTTCCCCGTGCTAAGGGTTTCAATTGACCGGTGCATTGTGTATCTGGAATGATATTCAGTTGAACAGACAAAGGGCCTAGTAGTAGCTGTCTTCTCTACTAGATGGATATTTTCTTTTTTCGGAAATGTGTGCTACAGGCCAGCACCAGCATTGACAAATAGAAGCAACTGGGAATCATACCAAGATTGCTTGTTACAATCACAGAGTGAAATTCAATATTCGCTCTCTTCTCTATAATGCATTCATCTTGTTAGATGCATCGTACCATTGATACTTATTTCAAATGGGTCCTGTGATTTTGCTAAAGAGGCAGCAAGTAGAGAACACAGTATGGTGTTACCATGTATATGGGCGCACTGCCCTACAGATATTGGTTCTTCAACGTACCTGGTGTACATCACTGATACATGCGAGACTACCTCTGGGTTACCTACCAAATAGATCATCTCTAGTTGGGTGGGAAACACGGGAAAAGCGTTCCAGGAATAACCAAGTGCACCGGCCGAGGTTCGAGCCAGGGACCTATTGATCAGCAGTCAAGCGGGCTATCTGCTCGATCACAGTGCCATCCTAGTAAATTTTTTGTATACTATTTATAAAGGGGTCATTGCCGAGAGGTCATGGTAGACCGATGGTCACTTTTTGTGCAATCCATACATAGTAACAATTACAAATTGTAGTTTTAAAGGTTCATTAGTGTAGACAAGGCAATGTGATCTGATGCTTTGTGAACAAAAATGTTCCAGGCAGACCTTAGCATATTCAGCAACAGCTGTTGAACAATAACATTAATTTAAAAGTAAATAAAAATAATAAAGAATACAACCAAAATCTGTGCTATTGGACCTTTCCAACAAAACAAAATAGACACAATATTTCATATTTTCTTCTATTATTTTATAGAATCATAACCTTGAACATGTATTAAAATACGTGAATAAAGTGTTATCATGAGACTTTAGTCTATATTTATTTTCTGGCTTTTCAGTGGGGTTCTTCGGGTCGATACAAATGACCAGGTGATGCTGAAGTTAATCGTTTTCTCATTGATGGCGAATATCTAAATGGTGACGGCGTATTTAGTGTTTAATTTGCGACACAAAGCTTCTTAGTTACACTTTTATTAGGCAATGAGATTTCATTAAAATTTCTCTTCCGTTTTCATTTCTGCCACTTCCTCCTTGAATGAAGTAACGTCTTTCTGGCACGTATTCTTCAAACCAGGAGTCTGAAAAATAAAAAGAAACTATATTTTTAATCAACGAAGGTAACACACTATGCTGCAAAACATTTTAGAACAGAATACTTACATTGATTTAATTCTCCACAGTTCGGGTTTTAAAGTTGACGATTCTCCATGAAACGTGAAAGCGTGGATGTTAAAACTTAAATAGGAAACATTTTATCCAAGTTTATCAAGTTCCACATAAAAGAAAGTGTCCGGATAACCTAACACTCCTCATCACCACAACATTTCTGGCATACAAGTAGAGACTCGTATAATGCACAAGATTACAAGTATATTGTAGCTACAAACCATTCATGGAAAGAATGGTAACATACCAACCAGTGCCCCATACAGTGATAGTGTTATATAGTCAGTATAGTATGCTAGATACCCAGATGGTCCAATATAGAAATACATCCTCATCATTTCCCTATAGTTGCTGTGTAATATATTACATGAAATAATTATTATCAATGATATGATAAAAAGGTCCATGCTGTGCCCCCTACCGCTGGCAAAGTCCCCCTTTAAACGTTAAAAATATGCAAATGGAGTCTCCTAAATAAGCAGAAATAGTATTTTAACCATTAAATCATGCATGAAGTACCTAGCAAACACAGTAAAACCATCCAGAATGCACCGGATACCTGAGAATTAATAAAAATCAATGCGGACTACGGACACCTGATGTTACCATCCCTTCTTTCAGGCTTTTATCGCTGCACTGAGGGATTAAAACAGACCGCCAATAGGTGGCTGAAACTTATGGCTAGGTGGTTATCGCATACACACCACATATAAAACAGTAAATGAACTTACTCTGGTGGAAACGTGTCCGTCAAGTGACAAAAAACATCAACATATCGGCCATTGGCACCAATCTCCATGGAAAGTCTTACTTAAACCACCATTCTCCATGCTTTAGGTTATACCCCTTGTTAATGATCTGTTTTATTTTACTTGTTTAAGTTTGTGCTTGTGGTCACAGTATCAAAGATAACGAAAAATAACACGAAACACAAAAAATATATTTACATAAAAACAACAACATTTTTTCTTGTGTTTTCGTTATCATTGATACAGTTACCAGTGCTTGTGGTCTGTCAGTTTTACCATGAAATTTTATAGATCAACACTCCATGGTATAATGTTCTGTGTTACCGTATGTGATTTTCGTGTTTTGCCGTTGCTGTTGAGCGCTACCTTCCCTTCACGGATCCATCCTTTCTTCATAGATAATATCACATTCCCCGTGCTACCTTCCCTTCACGGATCCATCCTTTCTTCATAGATAATATCACATTCCCCGTGCTACCTTCCTTTCACGGATCCATCCTTTCTTCATAGATAATATCACATTCCCCGTGCTACCTTCCCTTCACGGATCCATCCTTTCTTCATAGATAATATCACATTCCCCGTGCTGCCTTCCTTTCACGGATCCATCCTTTCTTCATAGATAATATCACATTCCCCGTGCTACCTTCCTTTCACGGATCCATCCTTTCTTCATAGATAATATCACATTCCCCGTGCTACCTTCCCTTCACGGATCCATCCTTTCTTCATAGATAATATCACATTCCCCGTGCTACCTTCCCTTCACGGATCCATCCTTTCTTCATAGATAATATCACATTCCCCGTGCTACCTTCCTTTCACGGATCCATCCTTTCTTCATAGATAATATCACATTCCCCGTGCTACCTTCCCTTCACGGATCCATCCTTTCTTCATAGATAATATCACATTCCCCGTGCTACCTTCCCTTCACGGATCCATCCTTTCTTCATAGATAATATCACATTCTCCGTGGAAAGCGCCATCTTCTTTTTAAATGTTGACAAATATTTTGATAACTATTTCAAAACAAAGTTAAGTTTTTGTGAAAATGTAAATACCGTTTATGTGTATGTATTTGGTTGAGACGGTATCACATTACCTTTTAATATATCGTGACCAAAAACATCCACTATGCAAATGTACATGTGTTGTAGAAAACTATTGGCCATTCAATATTTAATCATCGTGCGATTGTATTAATGTACCCACCAAAATGTTATACGGGGTATCTATTGAAGTACCCTCAGGTAAGTCAAAATCAAGTGTCTATGTTTGTACCGTAAGAATGTTAGCATAGGCGGATCCAGGAATTCCGGTTAGGGGAGAGGGGGGGGGGGGGTGGTGTTAGAAATTAGCTGGAAACCGTTTACGTGTATGTATTTGGTTGAGACGGTATCACATTACCTTTTAATATATCGTGACCAAAAACATCCACTATACAAATGTACATGTGTTGTAGAAAACTATTAGCAATTCAATGCTCAATCCTCGTACGATTGCATTAATGAATCTACGAAATACAAAATTATACAGGGTACCTATTGAGCTACCCTCAGGTAAGTCAAAATCAAGTGTCTATGTTTGTACCGTAAGAATGTTAGCATAGGCGGATCCAGGAATTCCGGCTGAGGGGGCGTAAGAAATTAGCTGGGGTCGAAGGGAAAGCCTCGGTAGGGGAGCTCCTGAAAATAGCAGTTTGGATACCATTGGAAACCATTACGTACGTACAGGTACTAGTTAGTAAACTTATTCTTTATTCTACGATTATCAAATTTAATACAGTAACACTGATAACAAGAGGGTCCAAAGGGCCCTGGGTCGCTCACCTGTTTGGCCTAGTGACCTAGATTTTGGCCCAAATGACACAGTATCTAACTTGACCTAGATTTTATAGAGATAAACATTGTGACCAAGTTTCATAAAGATAGAGTCAAAATTGTGACCTCTAGTGTGTTCACAAGATTTTTCAATGATTTGGCCTCGTGACCTAGATTTTGACCCCAGATGACCCAATATCGAACTTGACCTAAATTTTATAATGATGATCATTGTGATCAAGTTTCATAAAGATAAGGTCAAAATTGTGACCTCTAGTGTGTTCACAAGCTTTTTCAATGATTTGGCCTCGTGACCTAGTTTTTGACTCCGGATGACCCAATATCGAACTTGACCAAATTTTTATAGTGATGATCAGTGTGATCAAGTTTCATAAAGATTAGGCTCAAATTGTGACCTCTAGTGTGTTCACAAGCCTTTTCAATGATTTGGCCTTCAAAGGCTTGTGACCTAGTTTTTGACCCCGGATGACCCAATATCGAACTTGACGTAGATTTTATAGAGATGATCATTGTGATCAATTTTCATAAAGATTAGTCTCAAATTGTGACCTCTAGTGTGTTCACAAGCTTTTTCAATGATTTGGCCTTGTGACAAAGTTTTTGACCCCAGATGACCCAATATCGAACTTGACCTAGATTTTATAGAGATGATCATTGTGATCAATTTTCATAAAGATTAGTCACAAATTGTGACCTTTAATGTGTTCACCAGGTTTTTCAATGATTTGGCCTAGTGACCTAGTTTTTGACCCCAGATGACCCAATATCGAACTTGACCTAGATTTTACAGAGATGATCATTGTGATCAAGTTTCATAAAGATTAGGTTCAAATTGTGACCTCTAATGTGTTCACAAGGTTTTCCTTTGATTTGACCTAGTGACCTAGTTTTTGACCCCAGATGACCCAATATCGAACTTGACCTAGATTTTATGGAGATGATCATTGTGATCAAGTTTCATAATGATCAGGCTAAATTTGTGACCTCTAGTGTGTTCACAAGCAATTGTGAACGGACGGACGGACGACGGACGAAGAGCGATCACAAAAGCTCACCTTGTCACTTTGTGACAGGTGAGCTAAAAATTAAGTAAGGCGGGGTTATGGTTCTTGTGCACTGCACTTCTCCTAATTGATATCTATACACATGTGAAATTTCAAAGTCATAGCTTGCTTAGTTTTGAAGTTATGCTCCGGACAACCTTTTGTGACGAACTGACTGACAGACTGACGGAGCGCAAACCATAAGTCCCCTCCGGTTTCACCGGTAGGGGACTAATAACCATTTGTCATTGTATTAAACCAGAGACAGATATAGAATATTGCAAGTGAAGACAATGACCTTGGTTTTTAAATTTTGAAACAAGCAGCAAATAGCTTCTTATGTCTAGAAAAGAGCCCCAAAGGTGATTAAATCTTACTATTGAAAGCAAAATCTAGAAAACATTGTTCTTACAATCATAAAATTTTCTTTCTAAGACATCTAAGTTTAAGTTATTTTAAGCAAATGTCTAAAAGATATGAACTTCAAAAACTCAGACATAACACCAAGCCTTGTCAAATAGTAGGTACTAAATTACTCTAAACATTAGGAATAGGATTCAAAATTGTTAGCTGTCACTTTGAATGTCTGGACACTTTCTAAATACATAGCCTCAGGCCATAACTTTAAATATTGTTTTGTATATATAGCCAATATATCTTACTTATATGCCTACTATTGAGTCTGCAAGAAAACATTAAACGTTAATTGTGCATTCAAAAGTGACACTTATGTTATAGTCCAAAATGATTTAAGTTCAAATTATAACAATTTATGGTAAAAGGACTTCAAACATCTATGTTTAAGGTCTTGTTATAATGTAAACATATTCCATGGGATGTTAATGTATTTAAATTCCAAAGGTAGATTATATTTGTTTATTACCAAGGGCAAATCTGATAAAAGTACAAATCAATAAGTAGAATTTAATTTAATACAAAACTGGTTGGCGATATCTTGACGGAAGTATACATTACGAAACATTATTTAAAATTTCATCTGTATGGACCTGGACACAGCTAACAGACAACCTACCATGTCAAACTGAGTTAAATCACAGAGCCAAATCCTTGGCTAGTGTGACCTTGATCTGTGTGCACCCTAGTACAATACCATGGAGCTTGCTTAATGTTTCAAAACTGGGGACAATAGGTCAATCCGAAGAAAAGTTATCGAGAGGAAGAACTTCTTTTGTCTTACAGTCCTTGACATGGACACACCCAAAGGTTATGTCTTCCTATATGGTTGTCCATAAAAGTAACTGAGCGGAAATGAATTTTTTTACATTCTTCCAACACATCTATATCTGCCACCCTCCTATCAGGACTTATAAAAGTTGAAAAAGGTAAAACAAACTACAGTCTTATACTTCGTCCTTGGCTTTATATAATTATGTACAATAAATCTGTATGTGAAATGTATTTATGTTATTATACGGGAAGCCGTAAGAAGTTTTCTAATTTCCATACATTTATACAAGGCTTCAGATAATAGTTTATTTTCCTACTGATGCCATTAGAAAGTAAGAATAAGTATCATTATAGACAATAGTTCCTTTCAAAGACATAGTGGAATTTCTTGATTTCAAATTTGCAAGAACATACTTTTTAAAGAAATATACCAAGTTTCCAAATTGTCAATTTTATAAAATCTAGAATTTTTTTTGGAAAGATTAACAAGGAGCCAAAACTTCAACTACTGAATAGTACTATTAAGCGCATTACTTTGTTATGCTAAATGAGCGATAACACACTATTTCTCAGCTCTTAGCTAGGCAAGCACTACTGATAACTTACTTATGCATATAATATTGTTCTGTGCAACATTATCTGCTATTCCTGAGCACTTGCAGAAGCATACCGGTTTTTGAAAGCAACCTATTTTCTAAGAAAGCGCCATTAAGACTTAGTGCTGTGTAGCATTATATAGTTAAGCAGCAGGCTCCTGACTTTTATTGCAGAGTGAAAGCCAAATACTGTATTATAACAGTACTCAAACATGACAAATCGAGGGGTGCCTGCAATACTGTAGTAAGTCCTTTATCTATATGCAGTTACTACAGTCTTGCGGGCACCCATCGAAATTAGCTATTTTGTTCACTAACTGGTATATTGTTATTTACATAATAACAATCAGGGAGAAAAATAGCTAATTTGTAACACATAATACAAGTGCAACAAGAGTTGTTTAAAAACATGCATGTCCCCATGACAGCCCAATAGTTGGAAATGGTAAAGATCACATTGACCTTGACCTTTGACCTTTGACCTTTAACCTTTGACCTACTGACCTCAACATCAATAGGGACCATCTACTTTTGCTGAGAAACCATCATGTAAAGTTTGAAGATCCTAGGGCAAAGCGTTCTTAAAAGTTAGTGAACAAAAACCATTTTAGTCCACCGACTGACTGATCGACAGGTATGACATCGTGCAAAGCAAAATACCCTTTCATCAAAGATGGGGGGGTCAAAATTAAGTGACCAAGAAGTGTTCTTACAACAATAGTTTTAACATGAATTATGGTTCTAACATTGGATCACTTAACAATGAGAAACTTTCTACTCAATTTGAAGACAAAATGGTAAATTGGTAAGTAGAGAAAGAAATGTAATGACATAGTTTTTTTCTAGAACATTGATTTCTCCTGACATTGTTAGGAACAGATTTAAAAAACACTTATGAATTGTCGAGAAGCTGCAACTAAATGCGGTTACAGCGTATATATATATAGTTTCATGACCTTCAAGAACGTTAACAGTAAGTGTTTGGAGTAGACCTTGTAATATGTTTATGTTATGAGCATTTTGAGCAGTTTCTAGAGAGTGATGTAGAAAAGTGTTCCTTATTATAAATTAAGTTCAAAATTTGTAAGTGGAGAGTTAATCATAATTAAAAACTCAGAATTGCTAAAGTATCAGGCCATCATGGTGCTTGTATGTTCTCTGCCATTGAATAAACAAAATAAAGAGAAAACACAAGTTTCAGGGGCAGAGTACTCACGAACAAATTTGTTCGCCAATGACTATTTTTGTGGGTATTTCCGTTTATATAAACATGATACTCTGAATACACACATGTACCAATTCACATGAAACTTGACTTTTATCAGAACCTTAATTAGAAGGTTAATAACCACTGAATGCCTACACGGACCAAAGTCAGATACACTCAAATAGTCCAGAAAAAACTTTGAAGCGATTGGAAATGGGGGTATGTCTTGACAAATCAGCATCAGAATCATGAAATTGGGTTTAAATGCTTTGTATGCATGTATGTGATGTAGTGAAATGGTTTTATTCAGAATTATTTGGCATTTTGGCTTAAATATGAAAGGGCAAGTAGGGTTGGGGCTAACAGACATTGAGTAAATCTGCACATGTGAGAAAATCTGTGCTCCCATTTGACAAACCAAATTTTTCTTATATGATACATGACCCCATACTTTTTTTTCATTTTCTTGAAGGTGGATGCTATTTCTATTGATTTAAAGATTTTGAGAGGGCCCCATGGACAAAAAGTGTTTTTTGACTGATGTTGGTCACTTCATATTGAGTTTAAGAACAATTCTATTTGGTGGTTTTTGACATGTTTAGGATTCATGAATATCCAAAGCAAAATGCAGTCCTAATCCTTTATTTTTATTTACTGTTGTCAATGTAGTTCATTTGGGCGATAGTGAAGTGTTTGAATGCTGATAACAAAAACACATGTTTGGATTGAACATGAATGACGCCAGACAGAAGCGTACAATCTATTGAAAAGCATGATTAGATAATGTTGTCACACTATAAATACAGGTAACTTTATCATTGATAATGAAAATAAAAACTAAACAATACCTAAACACTTAAAAAAATCAAAATAAAAAAATAAAATTTTGGTTCCAGTGGGGTTTGAACCCACGACCCTCAGGAAAATGTCAATTGACATTGTGAGTTTTAGAATTGACAGTGTCACCTTGTTTTTTTATCCTAGATGACCGAAAATCACACTATACATAGATTTTGTTGACATAATCATTGTGACCAAATTTCTTAAAGATTAATAAAATATTATGACCTCCAGTGACTATACAAGGTTTTTCTATTACTTGACCTAGTAGCCTAGTTTTTGACCTCAGATGACCCAATATCGAACTTGACCTAGATTTTGTTAAGATGATCATTGTGACCAAGTTTCATAAAGATTAGGCCAAAATTGTGACCGCTAGAGAGGACACAACCCAATTGTTGACGGACGGACAGACGGACGGACGGACGGACGGACGGACGGACGGACAGACGGACGGACGGACGGACAGATGGACGGACGAAGAGTGATCACAAAAGCTCACTCTGTCACTTTGTGACAGGTGAGCTAAAAATCGGAAACAAATATATAAAAAGTTGATATAAGTTATTTCGACTGATGCAAAGGTTTTTGCTTTACAAAATTAATGGCATTTAGAATCTTAATGCAAAAGAAGGTGATCCGTGGAGCTTGCTCTTCCGGGACAATTTTCAAAACGATGGAACAATCTGGTGCATTCTGGTGGTCTGAGATACCTTATTTGCTAGTCAACAGGGCATTTTTTTACAAAACAAGGCTAATTTAAGTCATTATTTTGTAAATCGTCTTAATTTGTCGTAGACAATTAAACGATTTCTGAGATCTAAATAGGAAGGAGTCTGAATACTAGTAGTAGGGAAATGGAACATGCAAATTTTGTCTCATAGTTTCTTTCTTAAATTTAAGGCAACTATTTTTCTACAAGGTACATGATGAATGATTTCCATATATTATATTTTTGTGCGAGCGGGCGAGCACGAAAATTTCACATTTTTTTCTTACAAATTGCATATAACGAGGCTATTTCAGACTTATAAAAACTTTGGCAATTTTAGGGGGGGGGGGGGAAGACATACGCCAAGTCCGCCCCCTTGGACCCGCCTTAGGTTATGACTGGGTATAATAACACATCTGATCGGAAGAAGGATAAACACAAACCTTCATTGGTGTCACTTGGTAGAGCGACAATGTACGAGTTCGTATATCGATGGCTTAGAACCAAAAGGTCGTAACTACCTCTTACGACCTTATAAGACTCATACATATTTGAAATCTGCGTCACAGGGCGCTTCTTATGAGCATATTTTCATGAATTCTGAAATTGTCTTGTTGACCAAAATGAAGTTTTAAAAACGTGTTTCCCAAAGGTAAAGAGTAAATTACAAACAGTTTTCTCTTGTTTTCTCAATATATCGATTTGGTAGTTACGACCTTTTTGTTCTAAGCCAGCGATATACTGATAAAAATGTCAAGCTCAATGCCATACCCATTGTTTCTCTATCAATTATTCTGCATTGATTGTTCTTTAAAACCGGGCGATTTTTTTTGGCATTTTGATATTTATCTTTTCACTGTGTTTCATTGTATTGGGTCACAGCTTTGTACAATTGGTAAATGTTAAATATTTTTAAACTAAATAAACCCTCATTCAACATTTTTTTTATGAGGAACGCTAAAACAACTTAATGATATACTTCCCTGGTCTAATACACATCAAATAATCTTGTACATGACATCATTAGGCCAATTTAAAGTTGGTTTTAGAGAATATAATTATAATAATGCTGTGATTTCACGTATTTCTATCAATTTTAATTGTTTTTAGTTAGATCATAGGTAAATGTGTCATTGATAACAACAAATAACACAATAACATTTTAAATATCGGAAAGGATTGGAACGAAAGACTAAGTCTTATTTGAGTTATTGTCCTTTTCTTTCAACAGTTATAGAATAATAGGAAAAAAATATTTCCACAACGAGCTGGCTGAGTCGCCAACAGCTTAGCCTGTTGTTGACTAAAACACGAAAAGTCCATTTCCAATGTAAAGCACGAACATGACGGAAAGTATGTTCCCGTACCTAAATCTTACAATTACATATTAGGTCCGGCCTAATGTAACTAATATGGATGCTTCCAAGGGTAAAACAAGATGGCGGTTGTACATTAGTTTATATAGCGAATTCTACATTATCCCCCTAAAATGTGTGTTATGTGCGTGTCGTTTCGATGAAACTTTGTATATAAATGGACAAATGTATGTTCTTTTCAATTGAATATTAGTGTTGTTGTTGTGAATAAACTTCTGTCATTCCAAAGACCATTCATTTTGCCATTGATATACAACGTCTCATCAAAACGACGCCAACAGAACACACTGTGTAGTAAGATTATCCAAAAGTACTTCAAAACATGTTTGCTCACCATCAAGTGAAAAGCACACAATATATAAGAAGTATGTACGGGGTTGTTGCAGTAAATCGTATATTACGCTCATTAAACAAACAATATACAACACATTGATTTTTAATTTCACTGATTATTCATAAAAATGTTTTTGCCAGGCCCGGTGATTAAAAACATTGGAGTACGTACTCCATGCTCCAACTCATACTCCGTACTCCAATTGGACTTTTTCTTAGTTACAAAAACTGCTGTAACTTCTTTATAACTGAATGGAAACATATGAAAGGGGTGGTTCATTTTCTTAATTACATCATTTGCTACAAATTGATGTTGGTTTTGGTACAAAATTCTAAAATAATATGTTTTTCAAGTTTGAGAATGGAGCATGGAGTATGAGTATGAATATGAGAATCAGAAATGTTTTTAATCACCGGGCCAGGTATCCGGAATGTCATAAAATGTATCAAGAAATAAACGTTTAGTTAACATTACTAATACACATGCATGTATAACAAATGCCGAGCACAGTGACGTCAAAGTTTTCTCTATCTTAAAATATCTATCATATCATTCAATATGCTTGTAATGGCATTAAACCTTCTTTTGATAGTTATTTGCGAACCAATCACAGTATAATGCACGATAGGTAATTGAAAATATGTAAATTACAAGTTTATCAAAAAGACATTGAATGAATCTCGGCCCGTTTAATCGGTTGCGCCGCATTTGCGTGAACGGGGTTGATAAATCACAGATAAGATGCATATATTATACATATTCGTATATTTTTCACACATGATTTCGATCAGCAATACATCTATAAAGGTAAATACAAAAATCATGATCTTGTAACGTCAAATAAGAAAATGATTAGCAAAGTACACGATTTACTGGGACAACCCTCGTATATGCGCTACGTTGGTGGTATTTACTACAACAAACATGTAGTTAAAATTTAGACAAACAATACCATTGTATGGTACATGTATATATTAAAGATCAAAATGTTATTTAGCTAGCCACTCAAACACATCTCGAAACGACGATCAGATGTTCACTTGTGGCACAACTCTATTACTTATATTATACATGCTTACTTATTTTTAGTTTCTCACCATAAATCTCCAGAAAAATACTTATCTGCCACACAGATACACATGACACTTTGCTTTTTATGTAATTCAATGGCTGTGACAGTATACGCTTGGCCAATTTGACACGAGCTTGACCTTTTGATCAGCATAATTTAACAGTCGATATATTGCCTACGTTTACAATACCGATTGTATGTTTTCATAATCGGGGAGAATCACGAAGACGCTCGAGATGTAATACAAACACATATTAGAAAAACCGATATCGCACGATTTGCTTGCAGAAATTGATATGTTCAAAGCAAGAACCTTGTAATATATTCTTGCATAAAGGTCAGGCTCATGTCAAAATAGCCAAGCTATAACTATCCAGAAACCATTACTCACAAACATAACTAAACATTTGATTGATCATGGAGCTAACAACAAAATCTTCAGGGTGTAAGTTTTTAGAATTTACCGCAGTGCTGGCCTCTCTATTGTCCAAGTATATAACCTTGTCATACAATCCGTTGAATACATCTTTTATTATCTCGATAAAAATATACCCACTAATGTCACTTCTCCCTCCGTTTGGGGTTAAATTAGTAAATGTGTGGGGTATTTTAAGCAGCACTTTTGCGAACGAATTCCGTCGAATCAAGCGGTCAACACCTTCGCGAAGTTTCAACATTTTCTCTCTAAAATATCGATGGTGATATCCCCAAAGATGCGCGAATATATGGATTAACACAATAGCTTTTTGGGTTGAAGGTATTTTGTCTAATTTCTTGGATACAGATGCTAGTCTTTCTTCCATGGTGTTTTCTTTTACATTTGCGTTGTAAGGAAAATTATGAGACGAAAATATGGTCGTAAAATTATACATCTTATTAGAGCATGCGGACAATTGGTCCCATTTAGAATTTGTCCATTTTTCAGTGTATTGAACACAATGGAAATGATGTAAAAAATATGCATACCATTGTCTCACAGTGGAATCTCCAATCAAATATAGAGTTTTGTCTTTCAAACAACTTGGAATCGTTTGGACATCAACGCCTCGACATTGACGTAATTTCCACTCGTTTCTATAGAAGAATCCAGTCCTACCCGTATTATACCATAAGTTTGTGATATTTGATTGTACACATGGCTGTGAGGGTAATGGTACAACATTACTTAGAGTCTTCGTATCGGTCTTTGGTTCATCCACCTGCACTGACAGTTCGGGTGTGATCTTGCTGTGGACTCCCAATAAAGCCGATTGCTCACAGTCAGTTAGAGGAAATGTTTCCTCTACGTAACCATAGTGTGCAAGATGCCAATCTTTGCACTGAAGGTGAGTATCACTAGGGCTGCCACAATACCATTGATGTCCCGAGTTCAACGCCGTATAATTACACACATCTTTATAATGAGCTTGTTCAATTAACCGTTTTGCATCAGGGTGACAAAGAACGTCTTCCTTGTATTTACCATTGGTATAAGTTCCTATGATTTTATTCAATGTTAGATATATATTTCTCAACCTGTAAGAGGCAGCGATAGCTTCTCTCGTGTAGTCTATAACAACCTTGATGACAGATGAACCCGCCCATAATGCTTCGAATTCTACCAAGTATGTACCGTTAAGGTGATCTGTAACCATACCTGTGGCATAAGCACCTAGTGTCTCGTTTGACATCGTTGCATGAATTAGATGTCCTCCTTGTTGTATGAGGTTCCTATAACCATTTTTCAGCTGTACAAATATGCGTATTGTGTCACCTAGGCTAAACTTATGATTGTCTTTATCTATTATATTAATGATAGACTGTGGTGCTGAAGGACTCTTCATACTATCTTCGCAAGGAGGTGCAGCCAAGGCTTCTTCCTCCGATATAATTAATTTTCCGAGCTGGTGTGTTGTTTTTCCTAGCTGATGTGTTGTTTTTCCTAGCTGATATGTTGTTTTTCCTAGCTTATGTGTTGTTTTTCCTAGCTTATGTGTTGTTTTTCCTAGGTCTGGCTGATGTGTTGTTTTTCCTCTCTCTAGCTGATGAGTTCTTTTTCCTAGCTTGTGTGTTATTTTTCCTCGCGGGTGTGTATAGTTTACTATCCTCTCTTCGGAAAAGGCATCATGATATTCATCTAGCACAAGTTGTTCCTTCGGTTGTGGAATAAACACATTGATTGTGTTTTGCCTATGAGCGATTTGTCCAACATATAAAATGATGAACACGAAAATAGCGCAAAATACTGGAACTAATTTATTCCTCATTATTCGTAGTTCTCTAATTAGTCAAAAAATATTTAATCCGATAATTTAAAAACACATATGCTCACTTTAACGACCGCTAAAAAACACCCACAACACTTGAAATGTACGAGTTAACTCCATACATGTATCTCACTTAAACTTACTATCGGTATCAGCCATTTTGGTCTAGAGCATTTACACCGTGCGAAACTCAGTCATTCTCAACAAATTCAGCAGGTTCTAAATTAGTTACAATCAATGTACGTGTATGTCGCTGTATCTGTATACTAGTCCAGTCATTGAAGCTAAAAAATATGGTCAACCTCAAACAAATTGCAAAACAGAGTTTCTTTGCATTTTCATCATCCGCAGACTATTATCAACTACAGATAAAACGTCAAATATGCGAGTTCAGTGGGCAAAATACAAAAAAATCGACATGTTTAAGGTCACTTTTGGTAGCAATTTCAGCATTTTCAGTATTTCTTACTACATAGGGAATTTTAGGTTCTAATAATTCCCGTGTAAGTCGTTAAATATTTACTTATTGCACCTTAAAGCTTATATTTTCTGAAAAATACAACCTTCTTCTATCGAATACAAATATTGATTTTATCATCAGACAATTTACTTTTTATATATATGCCAGTCTACGTGTTGGTATACTACCCATTCAAATGTCGACAAAATGACCCAAAATAGCACTTGGAAGGGGAAACAAAAGTTTTATTCATTTCTTTATTATTAATCCAATTTGCTTAAAATTTACACATATCATGTGCTGTATACATGTGTGTCTAAAAGAAAAAGGATATTTGTGTTTGGACAGTATACAATAATGACAATATACAAAATGTACACGAATCTATCGATTCGGGAGAAATAGTGATTGTTCTCTTTGTCTGTTCGTCCACAATTGCATTTGTATTCACAATTTTGACTTTATGATTATAAAACTTGGTCAGAGTGATCATCTGAACAAAATTTAGGCCAACGTAGAAAATGGATGATCAAGGATGAAAAACTAGGTCACTCGGTCAACTTGTAGTAAAACATTGTGTAGTCGCTGGAGGTCATAATGTTGACCTTATATTTATGAAACTTGGTCACAATAACAATATCAACAAAATTTAGGTCAAAGTTATAAATTGGGTCATCCGGGGTCAAAAAGTAGGTCGCTAGTTAAAATCAAAGGAAAATGTTGTGTAGGTACAAAATTCACAATTTTGGTCTAATATTTATGCAACTTGGTCACAATGGTCATCTCAAAACATCTAAGACAAGTATGTTATTGAATAATTTGGGTCAAAATAAGGTCAATAGGTGAAAATAATTGATGCGACTTTTTGGCGCATAAAGGTTTGTCTATTATTTGACATAGTGACCTAGTTTTAACTCACGATAAGTAAATATTGAATTTGACCTACATTTTGTCTTCATGATCCATGTGACATGCTTTCATAAAGATTAGGTAAAAAGTGCGCCTTCTGAAGATTTGTTCTATAATTCGGCCTAGTGACCTAGTTTTTAACTCAGGTTAATCCAATTTCATACATGACCTTGATTTTTGTAAGGTGATCATTGTGAATAAACTCCACAAGTGTAAGGTCGAAATTACGACCCCTGGTGACTATATCTTGTTTTTTTCTATGTTTTGACCTAGTGACCTAGATTTTGGCTCCGGTTAACTCAGTATTTTTTTTTTAGATTAGCTTCCGATGATCATTGCTGCCAAGTTTCATAAAAATCAGACCAAAATTGCGACCTCTAAGCACGATGTAAAAATAAGTTACTGGTACAAGTCAAGATATATTTACATCAAAAGTGACAAATATCGCGAAAACATGTGACAATTCAATATATTTGTAAATATCTCAAAAAGTCCCACGATTATTCAATTAGGACATTTTGTACATTGCTAAAGATAGCTTTACGCACCATATAAACACAAAACTGTTTGTTTTGCAATTAGTTTGAGGTTAAAAGTTAAAATGACTGGACTATACGTATTGATTTGAAAGTGCAATTCAGTCGGAACACTTTGACCGAAGTACCTTCACCTTTCGAGTTACAGGTCCGTGAAAAGTGTCCTAGGAGAACCTTATATACATAATATAATTATTATATAATGTATATAAGGATGCCCTAGGACACTTTATAATTATTACATTATGTATATAAGGATGTCCTAGGACACGTTTCACGGACCTGTGTTTCGAATAGTTAAATTAAATATACCGGTACCTGTGTTATGTGTAATTTACGTTACAGCTCTATACATCTATATATCGATAGCTTAGAACAAGAAGGTCGTAACTACCAAATCTATATATTGAGAAAACAAGAGAAAACTGTCTGTAATTTACTCTTTACCTATGGGAAAACACGTTTTTAAAACTTAATTAAAACAATTTCAGATTTTCATGAAAATAGGCTCATAAGAAGCACCTTGTAATGCTTCTTCTAAATATGTATGACTCTTAAAAGGTCGTAAGTGGCACTTACGACCTTCTAATTCTAAGCCATCGATATAGGCGATGGTGCGTCTTGTTATGTAAGCTGTGCATATCATGATATCCTTTTAAAAGCATGTTTAATCAACTTACATGTACTTATATATTATACGTATCGATATTGATTATAATTAATTTATACATGTAAGTAGAACAGTAAAGAAGTGTTGTCATAAATAAACTGCCTCACAGATGGAGCGAAAAAAGTATTATTTCTTACCTTATCAAGTATTTACATTGAATATAATAGAACGTTGCTGACTGATGCTTTAAGAAAGAAATATTGCAAATAATCGATTTAAACCACTATAAATATAGCGTTACCTATGTGTTTTTTCCCTTTTAATAACTGTGCAGATTTTCTTTCAGTATGATTTGTGGGTTATGTTATTCACTTGATCGATCTGTACCATTAACAAACCTTCTGCCTAAATATCTGTGGCGAATTAGGTTTGTTTTTAGCTCGTTTTCATCACATGCAAATAAATTACAATTTGAATGAAATTATCGGTAGTTTAAATTCTATACCGTACGATGTAGTATTTTGGATGTATTTATACTAAATAATCACAAAATCTTGAAGTTTCACATGTTATATTTCATATCAGTGTGCTTGTTTATGTGGTATACATGCATATATACCAAAATAAGTAATAATAATAATAACATCTTTATTTAACGAAGGTTACATATAAAATATACAGAGTTTTAACCAATATACATTTTATTTTCATATGGCCTTCTGGTATAATGGTAATGACGATAATAAAGCAATAACAAAAAGAAATCTATGATGTCACATATGGACAGAACCAGTATTTACATGAAACACACAATTAAATTAAATAAAGTAAAACTCAATATAACACGCCAATAAATAAACACATATGTCGACAGACACTAAGAAGAAACAATCATTAAAATTATGTGTTAAATGAAAACTTACATACATGCATAAAATTTATATCAAAGTTAAACTTATTTCGAATAAATTTCAGTCAATTTAATAGGTAAGTGAATAGTTATTTGGCATTAAATAGGACATACTGATTACCGATAACATAAAGTCCTTAATCCCAATTAAGTGTTAACTGGTTGCACAAGTGGCCAATTATGATATGTAAGTTTCATGTGAAGTAGTTTTTGTTTTTATGATTGTACATATAAGCAACTTATAAACTGTGTGTATTGCAGCAAGTAGTGGACGTTTATACCACAATTCATTTCCCAAGTGTATACTGGTTAAAACAATGCGGTTTTACCTGTTTTCATAGATGAAAGTTATTGTTAATTTTTTTGTGTATGCGGGATTGCCTTCTCACCAAGAACTGAAGGCAAACCACGTATTACGATATTTATTAGGGCGTAAATTATAATTTCCGTCTGCATTATTGGGGGTGGGGGAGATATGTCCCCCGCTGTCCTGCCCCGGCTCCTACGCCCATTGGTGAGGGATAACTCACTTATTTTCAATCGAGTTTAGCTGAAGGGATGTAGCAAGCAGAAGAGACAGTGATGTGATACAAGAAAGCCGGGTGCGCTGCCCTAGTTCTCTCCGAAAGGAGGCGCTTTGGTTCTTTAACGTATCCAGTGTATATCATGCGAGATCACCTCTTGAGTAATAAAATAATCTCTAGTCACATAGAAAACATTCGGAACAAGATCAGACAACCTCAACACAAATCCAAACTCCCGTATGTTGGTTATATCACATACATGATGTGCCGGATATAATCGCATATTATAAAGACACATAATGCTTCGTAAATTTGTATTTGTGACTTTAGTCTTTATGAGTTATCATTTTGTAATATTTGTATACAACATTGCTATTTTACACGATCGTTGCAATTCTTATATTTTCTAAGGAGATGATTGTTATTTCACTCTATGCTAAGTTATAAAAACTCATTAGGGTGCTTTCACATTCAAATGTCACATAAATTATAAGCGTAGTGCAAAATATCATAAATATAAGTTACATTTGATACAACGTAAATGCACAGACTTATAACAATTTTATGTAGAGTAAACATGTACACTCAATCAATGCTTCATTAAAGAGGCGTTTCCCATAACTTTGATCGTTTAAATCGATTATGGAATATTATACATTAAATAAGAATCATTCTTGCTCAAACTCCTTAAATCTTCAACATACAGCTCCTACCAATTACGGAGAAAAAAATGAAAATGTATTTCCGTAACGAGCCAAAATAGTCACGAGTTGTTCCCTTTGATCACGTGATAATAAATCGCTGGAAGCGATAACTTGTTATTCACTGGGTATACCCTCTCTTTTTAGAACTGGAAAACCGTTACTTGGGACGGGTGACATTCGGTTTGGATGAGGTAAATATCTGATTTTCTATCAAACAACTTATGATCCATACTCATCAACTAGCGCACCGTATCCAAAAAAAACAACAACAAAAAACTGAAAAAACAATTATGCTTTCATATCAATTAGATCATTTTTCGCTTCAGTATCAACAAAAACTCTCTCTTTGAGACTTGGACATGCGAATTGTTCGTTTTCAAACTAAAGTCACAGTTGAGAGAAATATGCTAGTTATAGGGAATGCCTCTTTAATTTAGCCAGCATGATAAAGTCATATATAGCCACATGAACGAATGGGATGTAATTGCATTCTGAAAACGTTATTAATACCTATAGCTAGGACACGAAGAAAATTAAAAGGTGGAGTTGATTTATAATGTGGTATCTATTGGAACATACAAACAAATGTAACTTTATTCAAATCAGGTTCATGCATTTATATAGAAAGCTTTAAGAAAATTAAAATGCAAAATTATGAATTGAAAATGGCTAAACGCAACCAGTCGGCTTTCATTTTATAATATATACTTCACCAAAGCATTCCAACGATGGTTTATGCATGATAACCATTGGAAATGAAATGATGAAATTAATTTTCTTTTACACGTGTAAGATGTAATCTTGATATTACCACTCACTCAAAACAAGATACTAGTGAGATACTCATTAAAAGTTAAAGTTACCGATTTTCGGGGGCTGTTTTCAGCTGTTCACCCGTTCAACTACCCTTTTACATTTTAACTTCCCCTGGTCATTGGACTACCTAATGAATTCTACATTCGAGTACTCCTTGGGAGACTATTTTACTAGTTTATACCATGATGGCGTGGAGCTGCACAGCATGTGTGTTATTCTTGCGTTAAGAAATTAACCAGTGGTTCAGACGAGGGATGAACCCTGGAGCTCTCGATCCCGAAGCGTGGACCTACCTTTAGGCCATAGCTACCTACTCGTATTGTACGCATAAGACTATTTCCGAAAGGGGAATGATGCAGAACGATTCTGTGTCCCCGGAAATAGACTTAAGCCGGATTTTCGATTTAAACCACAAAAGATGACCGACACCGCATACCATTTGATGTAACAAGCATCTCCCATGAGGGGATTCCGAGCAAATGTTTGGCTCTAGGGTGGGGAGAAGGTAGCCAAAAAAGAAAACAATTGTATAATTACCCTTGATTTGGGACAAAATGTTGAAAGGTACATGACCATCAACGTCAGTAACTGTATATTCCATCGACATGTAATCCGTGTAACAATATTGCACAGTAGTTCTGTACATTACAGTACTCCTCGCTTTCAAGAACAGACACTTCAATACCGATTTGAGATCTCACAAAAATGTACAACATCCGTTTGAAGTATTCGCCGCCATCAAGTTCATCGATATCAATCTAATACAAATGAATATGGTATAGTCAATCTCTATTGGTTACACAGTTATCAGGAACGACTGCGGTCATTCCGGTTCCTTATAGGTACATGCGACCACCAAGTACAGCCACTCATTGGCACAGGATACATGTCATATACAAGTGAAAGTATGCAAAGTCCGGCCATATTCACTACCGCCATTTACTGCAATTGAGGCTGAACATTGTACTTAGTCTTTCTGAACCTCCACAAGCGAGTTATGCCATGTCAACTATGATGATGACTTACTCACTTTACTACAAACCAACTAAATCTACACCATCCCCATAAGGTACTCATCACCATCATATGCTCGGTTACAATGAAACTAAATTTTTTCAAACATCGAAGCAAAAAATGTATACTAAATAATCACAAAATCTTGAAGTTTTACATATTATATTTCATATCAGTGTGCTTGTTTATGTGGTATACATGCATGTATACCAAAATAAGTAATAATAATAACATCTTTATTTAACGAAGGTTACATATAAAATATACAGAGTTTTAAACAATATACATTTTATTTTCATACGGCCTTCTGGTATAATGGTAATGACGATAATAAAGCAATAACAAAAAGAAATCTATGATGTGATTGTCACATATGGACATAACCAGTGAATAGTTATTTGGCATTAAACAGGACATACTGATTACCGATAACATTAAGTCCTTGATCCCAATTAAGTGTTAAGTGCTTGCATAAGTGGCCAATTATGATATGTAAGTTGAAGTAGTTTTTATTTTTATGATTGTACATATAAGCAACCTAACAAATTGTGTGTATTACAGGAAGTAGAGGACGTTTATACCACAATTCATTTCCCAAGTGTATACTGTTTAAAACCATACGTTTCTACCTGTTTTCATAGATGAAAGTTATTGTTAATTTTTTGTGTGTATGCCTTCTCACCAAGAACTGAAGGCAAATCACGTATTACGAGATTTATTAGGGCGTAAATGATAATTTCCGTCTGCATTATTGGGGGGGGGGGGAGATATGTTATTATTAATTTATTATTATTATTTATAAAGATATAAATTGTTATACGTGATAATCTTTATACACGTACAATTTGTAGCTGTTTTTCTAAATGTTATACTGTATCTTATTTTCTTCTGTTTGTCCGAAAATAGCTATATATTAACTAATGTTATATGTTTATATATATCCGACGTAAAATAAATGTTCTTGTATCTTCAACTATCTTGTACATATGAGCAGGGAGGTATATAAAGAAATAGATGTAATTCCTTGATATGAGCCGTTCACCAGGAACACCGGGCTTAGTGACAAAAATGCGAAAATATTGAATCAAACGTTTAACCGTTTATTCCTGTTGAAAATATTTAACATGCGTTACATGTCCAATGGTCATATTCTAGACAAAGCCAGGATCTACTCTATTAATTATTCGAAATCCCTGTCTAAGCTGTCTCAAAATCTAGAAACTTGGTCTCAATTGTCCAAATTCGGAAAACTGGTCTCAGACGTCTATGGTGTTGGGGAAAGTATAAAACATGGCGCCCCTCTAGATTTTAGTACAAAAAGAAGGGAAAACATGGCGCCCCCTATTAACTTTTTTATTTCTGGTTGGATGTTTTATTTATTTATATCATATCAAAGCTAACGCTATATAGTTTTAGAATATGATATTAATTATTTAAATCCGTTTTGTTTTGAGGCACTTATTACTGGTTAAAAATGGGTCAAAAATGAACAAAAATATCATAGAATTTTGTGTTCGGAAAACATGGCGCCCCCTCTTAACTTTTTTATTTCAAAATATATTTTTTATAAATTTACACTGTTGAAAAGCTATAGCTCTCTAGTTTTTAAAACTGTAACTGTAACTGAAATTGAATAAGTAAAACATTTTTTATCGCATGTTAAATTCGACTCATGTTTTTATTTTTTTACCGTGCGTAAAATTTGGTTCGGAAAACATGGCCCCCCTATTTATATTTTTTATTAGTCAACATATAATTTTTATGAATACATGGCTGAAAAGATTACGTTCTCTAGTTTTTATAAATGTAAAGATATTTAAAATTGATGCAGAAAAACAGGATTTATGACGAGTTAAAGTAGACGCATTTTTTCTTTTTTTTTCACGCGCCCGATAATCGGCTTTTGTGATATCGCATAAACAGTACAGTAACGTTACATAGAAAATAAGTTATCATGTTGGATTGTTCATTTGATATAAACTTTAACTATCAAGAAAGCATTATGTGTTGTTAATGTATCAAATTGCAATATTGATATAAAAAAACGGCTATTGATTCTTATGCGTGAGTAGTTGAATATAATCGAATTAAGATGATATATAATGTGTTTATAACAAACCACGTAGATCTACGTTAATCAAAATAAATATGCTTGTCAGAACATAAATTCGCGGGTTACTTAGCATAGGCAATATATTTCATGATTGTCGAGCTAAAATATCGTCGATATTGTTCATCGAACATGACAATTGGTGAAATGTAATTTCTTGGAATTCAATAATTACCATATTATATTACCCAATGATGTATATCAAAATCTAAATTTACGTCCATGTATTACCTTAATTATGTCCGAGTATTATATAAAGTATTGCTAGTCACAACTTAAGGTGATATATACAAAGGTAAAACTAAGAGATTGTCGTTAATACGTTGTAAAATACGTTATTAAAATAATGCTAAATCATTTGTTATTAAGAAACTTGAAATTTGTAAATATGCACTAATGCGCTGATTAAAAAACAATGTTAATAACTCGTTTATCACCCCGGTCAGGCCGTAGATGAACTGATTAACAACAGTGTCTTGGATGTCAGTAAAGTGATGAATATCATTGTATCATATGTAGCAATTGTTATTCAGTTTATTTTCGATCTGATCGAAGGTGATAAATTTATTTTAAAACGTTTCGTAACTATACACATTAGTGTGATTTTGATTTTCAGTGTTTTATTTGATAGATATTTTAGGGCAGTTTTTATAATTAGAATAACAATGGTTACATAGATTTATATTGTAAATGTTTAATGAAATTGTGATTTGATAGTCTCTTATAATTCTTTTAGAATGGCTTCGTACTGTGATATATGTTTTGTAAATTGTATAGTTTATGTGTACAGAGATGAGACTTAAATAAAGATATATATATTGTATTGTATACAACAGTTACTGTATGTCTTTAGTCTTGATAATGAATAACAAGTTTAATGAGCACGTCCATGTGTAATTACACTTAATTCACCCCATTACCGTTTAATTGCCCGAACAATGTTTGGTAAAAAACTTGTGAACAGCAATGCATTATTGAATTAAGCCTAAAACCGACACTTTCTTTCTAGATGTGATTTGTGAGACAATAATGTTCACAAACTTTAGTTCATAAAAATCATTTTTAAAGGGCGGTTAATTGAAAGAATTTGTTTTCGTTATCACATAATTGTTTGATTTAAAAAAACTACTAAGGTACATGGACCGTATATATTGAATTGTTATATAGCTTCCTGACCAGTTCGATTAAAATTTTTATTTTATTTTTTCATATATATTATATATAGCTGTCACCACCATTTTGTTCTTCACGTGATTCGAGATTTAATTTGAAAATCAAAAAGTCGTTGTCTTGACGTTAATACACAAAAATTAACGTTTAATGACATGTAAGGATATGCTCAAGTACCCGATAGATAATCCTATCAATGTTGGTGATTGGTTGTGAATGCATGCCATTAATTGTTAAACCAATTATACAATCATCGGATAATCCTGTTACCGGTAGCTGATTGTTTGTTTATTGCATAAGTGTGACACTTGATAACATATCGATTTAATGAATTTATTATACAATAGTGTCCTATAACTATTTAATTTAAGAAAAGCGTTATACTGTGATGTATAGGATTTGTAAATTATATACTTTATTTGCGATATACAAAGTTGAAAGATGAGACTGCAACAACAACAACCTTTTATTCGCTCAATTCATGCACAACATGAAAATAAGAGGAAGAAATAAAGAAATAACTATTATGACCAAAATCCTATAAATTAAAAATTAGCTGACATGTTTTTGTTGATTTTCTTCAATGGCAGATAACTGATTATCACATTTTTAAAACTGTTAGCAATAAATAATGAAATACCGATTATAATTGACAGCTGCATATTGTTTTACCATATTGCTTCAAACCGAAGACCTTAATTACAATAATTTTATTGAGGTCTTTGTTCAAACGTGTTTGTTGATAGAGAGAACAGCTATTGAAATTTTGTGTACTAATTAAAATAATATTTTAAACTATATTAAATTATATTGCCAATTGAAGCAGATTATCCGAAATAATTAAAAGCATGATTCAGTGTCATAACAAATATCACAAAATCAAGCGGTTCCATAAAATATTGTGAACTTCAGTAGCAATCATTTTGTATACTTTCGGTTCATAATACATATATTAATATTGGGATGGTTGTTAGACAATGAGCTGTAACATTATTTAGACGAATTACCAAATACTACCTTAACATGACTGAATAAATATCATATATTTTCAATGTTTTATACTTGCGCGTTTTTGTAAAGTTTAATATTGTGTACCAATTATACCTTTATATAGACGTGCAATGGGCACGAGAAAATAATGAAGTGTTAATGTACTTTATCACGTGAAACAGACGTAGACCCTACGTTTACAGTCACAGTATTTATATCTATACATGCGTGATTAAATGTTTGAATTGTGAGTCTCATTTTTATTGTAACCTCATGACTGCTATTTTTTCTATGATAGAAGAAACCGACATGAGACATTAGTTGTAGTTCTTGGCTAGTTTTAGAGTCTTAATTTAAAGGCACTTTCCCTTGCAAAATAACCTCCATTTCCCCAAAAGTCACAATGTTTCCTTCCATTATGAAACAAATTCATTGATATGGCTGCTTTTAAGTAAAAAAGTAGATTTTTAGACCGACAAAGGTCTTTGCTACTTCAGTTGGGTATAATTAGTAGAAAAGCCAAATATGAACAACTTAATACAGAGATTCAATAATAATTCCCAATTTGTCGGGCTATTTTTTTCGAATTTAAAGACACAGGTAATTTTTTCTCAAGAAAAATAATTCTTAATTCAATCAAATTTCGCTAATAAGACATATTAATTATTATAAGATTCGATATACATTGATATTAAGAAGCAGTTTCTACCCAACTGGTCTCATTAGCGGGACTTCACTGAATTGCTATTTTTTAATCATTTAATAATTATAATAAGTAAGTAAGTAATTTTATAAGAAGTATCTATATTGTATTTTACATAAACATCACACGTATGCTTTCTTAGTCTAATACTAACAACTTATATCAAATGAACAGTCCAACACACGCATTATAACTAATTTTCAATGTACTGTACTGTTTATGCGATATCACAAAAGCCGATTATCGGGCGCGTGAAAAAAAAAGAAAAAATGCGTCTACTTTAACTCGTCATAAATCCTGTTTTTCTGCATCAATTTTAAATATCTTTACATTTATAAAAATTAGAGAACGTAATCTTTTCAGCCATGTATTCATAAAAATTATATGTTGACTAATAAAAAATATAAATAGGGGGGCCATGTTTTCCGAACCAAATTTTACGCACGGTAAAAAAATAAAAACATGAGTCGAATTTAACATGCGATAAAAAATGTTTTACTTATTCAATTTCAGTTACAGTTACGGTTTTAAAAACTAGAGAGCTATAGCTTTTCAACAGTGTAAATTTATAAAAAATATATTTTGAAAAAAAAAAGTTAAGAGGGGGCGCCATGTTTTCCGAACACAAAATTCTATGATATTTTTTTCATTTTTGACCCATTTTTAACCAGTAATAAGTGCCTCAAAACAAAACGGATTTAAATAATTAATATCATATTTTAAAACTACATAGCGTTAGCTTTGATATGATATAAATAAATAAAATATCCAGCCAGAAATAAAAAAGTTAATAGGGGGCGCCATGTTTTCCCTTCTTTTTGTACTAAACTCTAGAGGGGCGCCATGTTTTATACCTGCCCGTCTCAACTGTCCCGTAACGATATAAACGGTTGTCTCCCCTGATACCTGCTATTTTGGATTATGATTCACAGGTACATTTTTATAAATAATCGTTTGACAACGTCCGGTTTTGTTCTTTGCCATTAAAAAATAAGCTGTTATCATTGAATGTCTATACTGTATGGAATTTGAATGTTAGTATTATAAATAAATACTCAAGTTTTACAATAGTCAATAGGCCGGAGTCGGATCGTACCCAGGTACAGTGCCCAGGTAAGTTCGTCGCGGAAATGATTCTAAAATACATTCATGCGATTAAATGCCTAAAGTATGATCACATATAATTGTTAAGGAATGTAAAGTTAAAAGGTGGTTATTGATATATGAATACTCAGTATTATATAAAACAATAAATTATTACAGAAAAAAATTAGATATACGGCTTAATTTAGATAGTTCCTGGTACTGTACAGTTTTTGCTGTTAGTATACCAACCGTATAATAAATTATATTCAATGAAGTTTGCAATGATCAGTCACTTGAAACCCAGCCCCAACCCTGGAAAAGAGATGGGCAATAGTCCCGGGCTTTTATCTTTCAGATGTCCCAGTTCTTCTGGATGAGTGGGGGGGAGCTACAACTATACATTGTATTGGTTTAGGTCGGGGACAATGGGGGTAGGGTTACCATCTGCATGGCCTGGGAGACTGGGATTTGACCCAGGGTTGGAAATGTAAAAGTCCCTGCCCTTCCCGGGGAGAAGGGTTTCAATTGACTGGTGCAATATTTTAGATAAATTTTAAGTTGATTCAGAATAATTAGAATCTATAATTTTACAGATTTACTGGTACAGAATCAGGTTTATATTGTATGTGGTTGGTGCAATATGGCGAGCTTAGCTGAACAATTAAAGGCTGTGAAACTGAAGAAAGGTCAGGAGCCAATAAGAGATTATTCTACTCCCAAAACAGGAGGTTTTCTGAGCAAGCAAGAAATCAGTGGTAGGTAAAACACATTTACTTTAAGTTAAGTATCAAGGACTACTTTCATTATTCAGCCACCCTTTGACATTTTAACACTTCATACCTTGGTCTTTTGGATCATCATGGGTGCTTGTCTTGCTAGTCAAAGAAATTAAGCAGTGGCGCAGAAGGCATCCATCCGGAAGTGTGCACTCAACCTGTAGGCCACAGCTCCCCTTATATATACAAAAAAGCATTAACTGTTACAATTTAAACATAGGCCAAAAGACACCGATTGGGTGGTTCTGGTAACTTTCCTTAAATAAGAGGGAATAGAGGGACCTAGGTCACTTACCAGTCGTAATAGGCACCTACGGTGACTTCAGAAATCATTTTCAACTTCTTACAAGAGTTTTTTCTAAGATTTGTCCCATTGACCTAATTTTGATCTGACATGACCCAGTTTGAACATTGGCCTAGATATCACTGACTTGACTGAGACTTAGCATTCTGACCAAGTTTCATGAAGTTTTATAACAGTTTTCTTGAGAATGAACATAGGGCATTTCAAAAATTTGACCTAGTGACCTAGTTTTTATCCCTACATGACCTAGTTAAGTTAAGCTTCCCGGAGATTAACATATTCACCAAGTTTTCTGAATATTGGAATACTGTGACTTCTGAAGTGAACAAAATGCTTTTATAAAATTTGACCTAGTGACTTAGTGCTTCACTTGACAAGACCCAGATTCAAACTTGGCCTACATTTAATGTATTTATATTTATATTATGACTATATTTCATGAAGTTTGGATCAAAACTGTGACCTGTAAATTTTTTCCCCAACATTTGACCTAGTGAGCTAGTTTTCAATCCCATTTGACCCAGTTTCAAACTTGGCCTTGCTTTAATGTAGAGTAACTTTCTGACCAAGGTTCATGCAAATTTAATAACAACTGACTCTGAAGTGATTATTTCTAAGATTTAACCTAGTGACCTCGATTTTGACGGGACATGACCCAGATTCGAAGTTTGCATATGTTTTAAATAGAGCGGCATTCTGACCAAGTTTCATGAAAATTGGATGAATAATGTGACATGTTGAGTGAACACAAGATTTTTCTAATATTTTACAGTAAAGTGACCTAGATTTTGACCCTACATGACCCAGTTTAAAAAATTTGCCTATATTTCATGGAGAACAGCATTCTGACCAAGTTTTAAAAAAAAGATTGGATCAAAACATTGACCAATAGTGAAAACAAGATTTTTCTAATATTTGACCTAGTGACCTAGTTTTTGACCCAAGATGACTCAGTTTTGAACTTGGCCTATGAAACAACCCGCGTTCAAAGAGGGATTACAAAAGTTCACCTTGTGGCTTTGTGACACTTTGTTGAAAGAAAATGTATATTCTATTCCACTAGTTGTTGTCAGAAATGAGTGACATAAAATGCATTTCATAATCTGAACACATGTGTTCTAGAATTGAGATTAGGCCAGAGCAGATATTGCTCCACCTGATTGATTGTCGAAGGTAACGCTTGGCGAAGGATTTCAAGTTAATCCATTGGACCATGTGAATATAATCACAGGCTTAAGAAATTATATCACAGAAATAACAGAGTTTTAACATCCCCAAATTTTCACTCATTTATTAAAACTTTTGTGATGTATGTTTTAGGCCTGTGTTATAATTAACGGTTCAAATTGATTTAAAGGGTATTGATTGACAACTGGCATAATGTAAATTGAATGACATAAAATGTATTTCAGAATATGAAAACTGTGTTCTAGAAGTGAATACTGAGAGATGGATAGATTTACTTAAAGATGAAACATTTCCTACTGTACTCTGCCCTTTCACATTGGAAGCTGCTAAAGTGTTTATTGGTGTTTATGAAAGGTAAGGCATTATCTAATGTACAGTAATGTAGAATAAATTATCTTTGCTGGTATTAAAATCACTACATGTATTAAATTTCATGAATTTAGGTAAAAGGCCTTAAAGGGACTAAACTCCATTTCAATGATAAAAACACCTTTTTTAGATGTTTTAATCACAGAACCATGTTTAACGAATCTGTAAAGTATTCTTACAACATACATTACTATCAAAGGTACTATTGATGAAAACTCACCAATATGTTTTGCTGTCTGTTAATTTGATAAATTTCTCGGCATTTAAACACCACCCTATGATATACTAATCCACTGCTTTATTCACATAATTAATCCACCTCTTCTTCACAAAATTAATCCACTGCTTCATCCACAAGATTATTCTATTGCTCAATTCATTTAACTATTTCACTGCTTCATTCACAAAATTATTACACCTCTTCATCCACAAAATAATTCCACTGCTTCATCCATAAAATGAAGCCATGAACTTTCGTCCCATTGAAATTAAATGATTTTACTGTTCTCTGTTTTGCTATTTTTCAGATTGTATCTAAATAAAGACAGTAAAGTTATTTGTGAGACAAGTTGGAAGGAGGCATTGACAACTGAAGAAACACAATGCCTGGATGCATTAATGGTAGAACTACAGAAATGTATGGCTGTGTACTGCCAGGACGGTTATGCATTTGTTAAAACTTCTAGTAGAAGTGCCAAAGATGCTCCGATGGTACAGCAACATTTCAGGGATTTGTATAGGAAAGAATTAGAGAAATGTCCAGAAGAAAACAAATCGGAAAACATTCAGATCACTTGCCTGTTGAAAGCCGCGTTTATTGCACTGCGTGTGAAAACAGCAGAGGAAGTGGTTGACATGTTTATACGCAGTGAACGTATCTACCAGGATTTACTTCTTGCTTCAGTGAACCAAGTATCTCGCTATGATGAACACTTCGTTATACGACAGTTTGTGGATATTGATGTTGATATGGAGTTCCGTGGATTTGTTCACGACTACGACCTGGTAGCTCTCTCACAGTATAACTATGCTATATTCTCCGAGAGACTTGCTAAAGGAAAAGACAATTATGGAAAGATGGTTAAGGAGTACTATGAGGAATCCGTCAAGCCTAAACTTATGGGATCCAATTTCCCAAAGAATTCAATCATAGACTTTGCAATATGTAATGAAGGTAAGATACATTATACTGCAAAATCATTAATTTTCATGGGGGATCATCCGATTAAATTTCGTGGATTTCGTGGTTCACATTCATCTATGAAAATAAATCCCATCAAACAACAATTTTGACTTATGTATTTACTACCTGAAATGCAAATCCACGAATTAACGTCCCACCGAACGGGTCTTTTTTTCCGAAACCATGATAATTCATTCCTTCGAAATTAAATGATTTTACAGTATGTGACTGTTTGTTAGTCACAGTATAAAGCTTGCCTGTCACAACGTCACAGAACAAGTCTTCATTTTGTCATCATTTTACATCTATCATAATGATATGTCCATAATTGTTTTTTTGGTCACTAGAGGTCACAATATTGGCATTATCATTATGAAACTTAGGCACAATGATTTTCTTAGCTAAATCTAGACCATGTCAGTCTTCACAAAAAACTTTTCAAAGTACTAGTCAGTCGAACTACTAACATGGCAGAATTACCTAAGTTACTATCCAGTGAAGACACATGACCAGACAAGAAAATTTGATACCCGCATACCAGAAGTCAGAAACACAAATAAATAAAAAAAATCCCTTTTAAAGACCATGTGGGATGATGATTTGGCTATTAATTTACTTGGCTTAATGAATTTACTCGGCCTAATGTATTCACTTGGCCTAATGAATTTACTTCACCTAATGAATTCACTTGGTCTAATGAATTCACTTGGCCTAATGAATTCACTTGGTCTATAGAATTTACTTGGTCTATAGAATTAACTTGGTCTATAGAATTAACTTGACATAATGAATTTACTTGGCCTAATGAATTTACTTGGCCTAATGAATACACTTGGCCAAATGAATTCACTTGGCCTAATGTATTTACTTGGCCTAGTGAATTTACTTGGCCTAATGAATTCACTTGGCGTATTGAATTCACTTGGCCTAATGTATTTACTTGGCCTCATGAATTTACTTGACCTAATGAATTACCTTGACCTAATGAATTCACTTGACCTAATGAATTCACTTGGCCTAATGAATTCACTTGGCCTAATGAATTACCTTGACCTAATGAATTCACTTGGCCTAATGAATTCACTTGGCCTAATGAATTTACTTGACCTAATGAATTCACTTGACATAATGAATTTATTTGACCTAATGAATTTACTTGACCTAATATATTCAACCGGCCTAATGCATTCACCAGACCCAGTGAGTATGAATGTTGAAGAACGTACTCCATGCTCTTACTTGTACTCTGTACTCCAATTGGAGCATTTCTTAGTTACAAAAAACTGCTGTCACTTCTTTATTACCAAAAGGAATCACATGAAATGGGGTGAAATGGGAGTTTATTTTTTTAATTAGATCATATGCTACAAGTTGGTGTTTGTTTTGATGCAAAATTCTATAAAAAGCCGTTTTTCCAGTTTGAGCATTGAGTATGGAGTTTGAGTATGAGAACAAGAAATGTTTATAATGACCAGGCCTGGCCTAATGAATTCACCTGGCCTAATAAATTCACCTGGCCTAATAAATTTACTTGGCCTAAAGAATTCACTTGGCCTAACAAATTCACCTTGCCTAATGAATTTACTTGGCCAAACAAATTCACTGGGCGTAATGAAACCATTTCTTCTTTCAGGGGCCAATATGTGGGTTATTGAAGTCAACCCTTTCCTGGAAACCACTGATGGTGCATTGTTTAGCTGGAACAAAGAAATGGATATTTTAAAGGGTTCGCAGGGGTTTGTGTTCAGAATTACGGAAAAACCAAGACCCGGAGCCAAAACAATTCTACCTCAAAGTGTCAAAGCTCTACTTGATGAGTGACTTTCAATGATAGATGAATTGAGTGAGAAAATTAGCCAAATTGTTCTGTCTGTTTCATGGGTAATTCAGTTTTACACAAATTTCTCCAAATATTTCCAGTCATATAAAATAAGGCGGCTGATAAGGAATCTGTACAAGTTGGTACAATCGACGAAACCGTGTGCCTGTGTTTTCATAGACTGTATCAGAATCCGAACTAACTTGTTTTTAGCTCACCTGTCACAAAGTGACAGAGTGAGCTTTTGTGATCACTCTTCGTCCGTCGTCCGTCCGTCCGTCCGTCAACAATTGGGTTGTGTCCTCTCTAGTGGTCACAATTTTGGCCTAATCTTTATGAAACTTGGTCACAATGATCATCTTAACAAAATCTAGGTCAAGTTCGATATTGGGTCATCTGAGGTCAAAAATTAGGCTACTAGGTCAAGTAATAGAAAAACCTTGTTTTTCATTTAATCAAAGGGAGTGTACTCTGTAATAATTCTACTGGTTGTGATCATGTAAGAGTTGTCTCTCTTACTATATTTTAGTTGTAGAACTACGAAATGTGTACTTGTTAGCAGCTTTGAGGCTTTAATTTAAATTAAATGCAGAATGTGGATATTAGGGTTATCATCGTTTACAGTGATTGTATGTTTACAAACTATTAAACAATTATTAAGCTGTAATTATAGTCTTATGCAACCTTACTAATCGTTTTACATAGACTTATATAGGGAAAACATATAAAAATCTTCTTCTCTAAAACTACAATGCCTAGAGCTTTGATATTTGGTATGTAGCATCATCTAGTGGTCCCCTACCAAGATTGTTCAAATTATGGCTCTGGGGTCAAAATTGGCCCCGCCCCGGGGGTCACCGTTTTACATAGACTTATATACGGAAAACATATAAAAATCTTCTCCTCTAAAACTACAATGCCTACAGCTTTGATATTTGGTATGTAGCATCATCTAGTGGTCCCCTACCAAGATTGCTCAAATTATGGCCCTGGGGTCAAAATTGGCCCCGGCCCGGGGGTCACCGTTTTACATAGACTTATATAGGGAAACATATAAAAATCTTCTTCTCTAAAACTACAATGCCTACAGCTTTGATATTTGGTATGTAGCATCATCTAGTGGTCCCCTACCAAGATTGTTCAAATTATGCCCCTGGGGTCACAATTGGCCCCGCCCCGGGGGTCACCGTTTTACATAGACTTATATAGGGAAAACATAAAAATCTTCTACTCTAAAACTACAATGCCTAGAGCTTTGATATTTGGTATGTAGCATCATCTAGTGGTCCCCTACCAAGATTGTTCATATTATGCCCCTGAGGTCAAAATTGGCCCCGCCCCGGGGGTTACCGTTTTACATAGACTTATATAGGGAAAACATATAAAAATCTTCTTCTCTAAAACTACAATGCCTAGAGCTTTGATATTTGGTATGTAGCATCATCTAGTGGTCCCCTACAAAGATTGTTTATATTATGCCCCTGAGGTCAAAATTGGCCCCGCCCCGGGGGTCACTGTTTTACATAGACTTATATAGGGAAAACATATAAAAATCTTCTTCTCTATAACTACAATGCCTAGAGCTTTGATATATGGTATGTAGCATCATCTAGTAGTCCCCTACCAAGATTGTTCAAATTATGCCCCTGAGGTCAAAATTGACCCTGCCCCGGGGGTCACCAGTTTCTATATTTACGCTCTACCTTTGTTAGTCTAAATTGTGCAGGGCTTCATTTATAATCAGGTGAGCGATATAGGGCCATCATGGCCCTCTTGTTTAAATTAATTATGTTTAGCTCCCTTATCATGAGCAGTTTTTGATATACAAATGTATGAAAACCCTTGCTTTTATCAAGGGAGAAAACTTGAAGAACTCTTCTGTATTTATGTTTACCTGACTATTCCACATTTATCTCCCTTGATCTGATTGTATGCCCAAGTTTATGCAGATATTAATGTTGTCGAGAAACTAGTACGTTCTATACAAGCATGCGAAATATAGGAGCTGAGGTCCGAAAAATGTGCGGTCATTTCTCTAGAATGGACAGTCATATCTAAGTACTTGTTACAGTGTGGAGAATCATGTGATCAAATGAATAACATTCACACTCAAAAAAATGTGATTTGTCTGGTAACGGTGAGATTTTTCTCGATTATAATGATTGTGCATTTAATATGGTTATATTTTATAGCCTAAAGAATATCCTGTATATATAAGAATACCGGCACGTACCGATTTCGCTCTATCTTTAGCTATTTTTAATTGATGCTCCACCAAATGCAGTTTTCAACCAAGTCTAACAATTTGGTCGAGCATCAGTTAACAACAGTTAAATATAGAGCAAAATTGGTATTTGTCTAGTGTTCCTACATAAATGAGATCTTTTTTAGGGTGTATAATATACTCATATGAAGTGCACAATCGCTGTAATCAAGAAAAAAAAACGATAGCGGACGAAATTGCAAATGGTTTGAGTGCGAACGTTATTCATTTCAAATAGTTTGATCACGTGCTTCTACACACTGACTTAGATCTACAATAATGTACAGTAGGTTCAATCCTTAACTAGGAAAAGTTACCATGAGTAATGCATATTAAATCCTCCGATGATACTTCATGTCCTTTGTTGAACTTGTTTTAGATGTTGACCGTGTTAATACTAATATGATAAAATTTATGCCCCCCCCCTCTTTGATGAGGGGTAGATTGCTTTCACAAACATGTCAGTCAGTCTGTCGGTGGGTTGGTAGACTAAATAGTTACGGTTCAATAACCCAAGAACGCATCACCCTAGGCTCTTCAAACTTTACATGGCGGTTGGCCACCAACAGGAAATGGTCCCTATTGATTATGATGTCATTAGATAGAAGGTCAAGGTCACTGTGACCTTTACCATTTTTTAGACCAAACCGGTTCCGTTTAATAACTCAAGAACTCTTCGCTCTAGGTATTTTAACTTCATATGGAGATTGTCCAGTAACAGCAGATGACTCCTATTGATTTAGAAGTCAGTTGATCAAAGGTCAAGGTCACTGTGACCTTTGCCATTTCTGACAATTATGATGCCATGGGCGGCATATATGTTTTAATTACAAACATGTCTTGTTATATTATATTATTGTTTACTTATAGACCATACAGTACTGTTATTATGCCATCCATCTTTGATTAGGGGTATATTGCTTTGCACATGTCTGTCAGGCCACTGTGACATTTACCATTCTTGGCTATTTGGCTGCCATGTGGCATATATGTTTGGAATATATGTGTTTTCCAAACATCTCTTATTCTACATATTGCTGGCTTAGAATGAGTTGGTCGTAACAACAAAATCAATGTTTTGAGAAAACAAGCAAAAGCTGTCTGAAAGTTGCTCTTTCCTTTCGTAAAACGAGTCGTTTCAACTTTAGTTTGGTCAACATTACAATTTCCAAGTTTCGTGAAAATAGACTCATAAGAAGCCCCTTTTGATGTATATTTCAAATATGCATTAGTCTTATAAGGTCGTAAGTAGTAGTAACGACCTTCTTATTCTAAGCCAGCGATATATCTTCATATACTAGTGGTGTTTTATTCTGTACACTTGCAATTGTTTTGTATTGTATAGTTTGGCTATTTTGACCTGAACCTCACCTTTATGCAAGAATATATTTCAAGGTACTGGCTTTGGATATATCAATTTCCGCGAGAAAATCATGCAATATCGGTATTTCAGATTTGTGTTTAAGTATTACATCTTGAGAGACTTCCTGATACTCCCCCATTTTGAAAACATACAATCGGTGTTGTAAACGTAGACAATATCACATCGACTGTTAAATTATGCTAATCAAAAGGTCAGGCTCGTGTCAAATTAGCCAAGCTACACGTCACTGTGATACGTTTGAATTTCTCTAACACATTTATTTATTTATAATTTTATATACATTTACACTGATATCAAGTATTTTGTAATAAACAAATCTTTCTTGTCCATGTCAGTTATTTTGTTCTTTCAGCGTTCAGGCCTTGTGGTCATAACTTTTAAAAGTATGACATTAAGTACATGTAACAAGTACACTAAGTCAGGAAGCTATTAAGTTCGTGACTAAGTCTGTTAAAATTTATTGCTTTCAAGATTACAGTAGGATTACGATATATAGGTACGACATCGATTTTATTCATTCTGAATCAAATTATGATAATTTGAACGCATTGACTTGTATACAAAGATACTTACAATAATTCCGTTTCCTAGTTTTATCCCTTGACTAGTACTTAGCTACTGGAACCATCAGCACTGCTAGGCAGGCCCTACCAAGTGCGCTTCGGTAGCGCTTTTCTGTGTTACATAACAGTCTGCTAGCCAAAAGCGTTTGCCGAAATCATTCATATTTTTCACTTTGTCCGATATGTGCAAATGTAACATGGATGCAAACACGATTAAATAATAGAAAAAGTCAAATTTCGCTTTTGATGTAATACAAAATGTACTAGTTTTAAGTTAACGCAATGCGTATTTGATGTGCGTATGATTTTGTTAACATAGCTAAATGTCCCTATTGTTATTAACTAGTAGACGAAAGTCCAAGTTTCAGCTGTGAAATAGACGAAAGTCCAAGTTTCAGCTGTGAAATAGACGAAAGTCCAAGTTTCAGCTGTGAAATAGACGAAAGTCCAAGTTTCAGCTGTCAAATACCAGTAGACGAAAGTCCAAGTTTCAGCTGTCAAATACCAGTAGACGAAAGTCCATGTTTCAGCTGTCAAATACTATTAGACAAAAGTCCATGTTTCAATTGTCAAATACTAGTAGATGAAAGTCCATGCTTCAGTTGTCAAATAGACGAAAGTCCAAGTTTCAGCTGTCAAACAGATGAAAGTCCAAGTTTCAGCTGTCATAGACGAAAGTCCAAGTTTCAGCTGTCAAAATGTCGAAAGTCCAAGTTTCAGCTTTCAAATAGACAAAAGTCCAAGTTTCAGCTGTCAAATAGACGAATTTCCTAGTTTTGCTATCAAAAAGTCGGAAGTCGAAGATTCAGTGAATGTAAACCATACGTACATATTAAAATCAAAGCCAGTCCACTAATTTATTACTCTCGTACATAGTGCCTTGCAGTTTAAGATATCACAACTATAGTGCCAGAATATTTTGCTAAATGATAGTAATTTTGGGGTAAAATAGTGTAAAGCATAAATGAAAAGTGACAATTTTGAGAATTGGTTAATTATTTTGTTGGGTTTACTCAAAAAATCAAATATCACATTAGATTACAACACACCATTAATGTGTCATGATCCAAAACACATTAAATAAGTGTATTTTATTTCCTTTTTCTTATAGGGCGCTTATAATAGGTACTGTACTGATTATATGACATCACCATATTTGTGTATTTTTTGTGACGCCAATGACGTCATTTTGAACATCAGTTGTAATTTCATTTCTCTACTTTTCTTTTTGTCATAGCATGTTATTAAGTTGGACGATTTTGAAAAGGTATACCTTTTTAGAATCCTTAAACATTACTCTACACAATCATACCAAATGTGAAGATGTGAAATTTTGACATCAGGTTGGAAATCCCACTGCACAGCTCACCTATAAAGCGTCTAGAAATAATAGTTTGTTTTGACAAGTCTCGTGTTTATACATAAATCTTACGTAATTTATGAAACCTTGACTTCATCCGGGTTGCGGAATGCGATTGAAGTTTTCTTATCTATACGTACTCAATGATCAATAAAATGAGCATTACGGTTTGTCATATTAGTTTATTAAGTCCAGGACATGCACACCGAATGTCAAAAACGAATGTTTTAGAAGTGTACGTTCTTCGCCAAAATGAGCATCATACTTTTATGTGTTGTGCTTGCTGGAATCCTTCCCAGCGCTAGAGGTATTGACGTAGACTCGGTTACAGCGTTTGGTGATAAATTGGTCGACACGGTATCCAAAGTTATCGAAAATACAGGAGAAGACATAACAGCAGAAATAATAGAGCGTATCCGTGAAATTGACACGAAGACATCATGTGTAAAGTGTTCAATTCTAGATGAAATTGGACTTCCATCAAGACTGGAGAAACTGAGAGACATACGAAGATATACAAATTCCATTTTTGATTATGTGAAGAAGATCTTGGTCGCCGAGGATGAAGCTTCTAGAAAAGAAACAGAAGCTTTGTTTAAGTTTAGCTTTGAAGCTTACAAAGGTGACATAGATAAGCTGAAAGATTTGCTAATGATTGTGGATGCTGGTATTATGAATAGCTTACTTGATGCTGTGGTAGATGAAATAGACTGTAGTATCTTAATGTTTGATCAATTCCGTGACGTGTACACAGATCTTGTCTCCACGGGCTTGGCGTTTCATATGATGAACGAGCGTCTCAGTGATCACGATCAATCTGCAGACGTTAAAACTGAGTGGATAGAGCGCATCAATGTAATGCTGAACTATTTTGAGAATAAGAGGCATGACTGTATTCTCAAATTTCCTACTTACGCTGAAGATGATTTTAACGCTATAACCAATGGAAAGGAGCTCTTTACTACCTTACAGAGTCGCTATAGTGATAAGCATGTTGACGTCATGTACATACCAAGTCACTGGGGCTTCTACCATTGGACTGCAGACCCATTATTGTTTAAGCAAATCGGCAACAATTCTATCAGGACAGCGATATTCTCTTTAAGGAAACAATACACAGAACATTTTCCCACTGATGACCTGTTGGCTGTAGCTGAAGGAGAACTGATTGATGACAACGTATGTAGTAAGGGTGATACAATGAAGCACATTCTGGACATCATGTTGAGAATGTTCAAGTGGAATTCGCGCCAACTTCGACTGTTGATAGTTGTTCCCAAAGACCGACTTTCCGATGATTCCTTTTACAGATCGGCTCGTAAGTCAATGTTCTATTTCATTGTGTATAAGTCCACTTTATCTTGTTTATTTTTGTATTACGTGGAATTGAATTTAGAAATTGATTACGTCGTATTTATAAGCAAGCGAAAAAAGTTCAATGCTCATGATAGTTGGGGTATTTAAAAGCTAACCACTCAGACAGAAGTATATGCCATTGGTATACACCCGGGCCTTCTGTTTTATTAATTCAACATTCCCTAGGATAAGAATGAGAAAGTCGTACGTACAAAATCGATTTTTACGAAAACACGAAAAACTGTCCGAAAACTTTTCTTTACTTATGGTTAAACAAGCCTTTTCAGCTCACTTTGGCCAAAATGATAAGTTCCGATCTTTCCTGAAAATAGGCTCATAAGTAGCGCCATGTGATGTAGATTTCAAATATGTATCAGTCTTATTACTTACGACCTTCTCATTCTAAGCCAACGATATATTATATACTGTGTATTGTACAGTAATACATCTGGGTACGGTTTAAGAAAACAAGGAAATCCTAAGCTTACTACAGTCTTGCAGGCACACATTGCGTGTCTGTGATAGAACACACTTTAGTCGGCATAATAATAATAATAATAATAATTATGATTTTACAGATTCGCCAGGCAAGGTGGGCACGTTCAGACTGGGTGAGTGCGGGGAGTATACAGTAGTAATGTACGACGTTGAAACAACAACAGACCCAGGGGATATATACGAAGCACTCTGGCTGACCGATGAGATGCCTACTACAGCCGGTACAGTTGAGGGCCAATCCTCTGGTGCAGGTTCTGCCAAGTTCTCGCTTTGTCTACACATGATGCTCTTTTTAAGTGCGATGTTATGTACTTAAGAGCCGGAGTGATTTTTCGTTTTATTGTTTTTCATATATGCCTAAATGTAAACAGGTTACACTGATAAAATATATATGAAAATTGAGACACTTATGACAATATTTCCTACTGTACGGTTTAGGGACCTCGATGATCATGTCGCGGCCCTTTCCTTGTCTGTTTATCGCCAAAATGAACGGTCCGAAATCGATGTCAGTTGATACGAAAAGTAAACAAGATAAATATTTCAGATAAAAGTTGAGCAAAACATTTTATAACATATCTTTTCAATGCAATTAATCTCCGGCCTGCCTAAATTTAAATCAATAATTTTATGTCTTAAATACATGTTTAAGTTTTTAAAGGTTTGGTACATGTTGGTATTTACAAGTGACATCTAGAATTCATAGATCAGAAACCGAAACTAAATCTATATGAAACTCATATACATATTGCCAGTTCTTTATTGTCATTATGACTTGTCTCCAGAAATAGATATGAAATCAGACATTAGTTCGAACTATAAAAGTGTAGAATGGTTTAAACGTTAGATAATAAATCACATGCTCGTGCAGTGAACGTGCTACATCAAGTTATCAATCCTTATCGAGGGCTCTGTGCAAAAATAATGTAACCACATAAATATTTTAAGGTATGTACCATAGTTTTGCACTGAATCCTCGGTACAAGATAGATGTTTAAGACAATAAACATGCCAAGTTTTTTTAGAATATTTGATATGTTTGTATGCTAAATATATTAATTATGTTATGCCGTGTTGTTACTCATTGTTTTATGTGATTTATTCATGTACAGTCTCTACAAATTCTTAATAGAATGATCACTTGTGTGTTGAACATGTTATAATATTGATCATGCTTGTAAAGTATATTGTATACTATGTGTGAAATGACTAAATACATTTTAACTCTTGAATACGTGTATACATGTACGTACGTGTACTTACAATGACAATACAATGCACCGTTTCTAATGTCAATCCAAAGACAAGGGACGATTCTTTCTGTCCTGATAATTTGTTTGAAGATAAGTACTGTATACATGTAAAAACTCTGAATATCTGAACTCTGTCTTGTATTTGTGAAGGTTGTATGTTGCATACCGAAACATCTCATCTCTATCTGAGCTAACTCTCGTCTCAAATATTGACATCTGTCGTGTGGATAATTTCCATGGGAGGATGGACTCAAAATTAGCATCAACAATAGCAAACGTTATTATCAGTTTATTACAGTGTTTTTTTCTAACTTCAGATCTATCTCTAATTCAGATTCTGATTTGGGCAAAAGTTCAACTTGAGATGATATTTCTATTTGAGATGATTTGAGGGTGCGGGGCCTGGTAACATATGTTTATGGTGTTTATATTTGGAATGGAACACCAAACTTGCACATAGTTTACACGTATGTAGTAATTTATTGACGAGTTTACGCTTCGTAACAACTGACTGTTCTTTAAGGTACACAATGCAACATAATTGTCATTTCGATTCAAGCATAGCCTTTTAGTCTTCACAAATATACACGGTAGAATTCAAGTACACGTTTATTTCCTCTATAAGCAAATAGGTAAATTGCATTGTCGCGTAAGAAAAATAATGAATGTTTTTGTTCTTTTTAATAAGACATATAGAGTGATTTTGAACCCCTAGAAATAATAATCACAAATACTTCAATAGCATAGCCACAGTGATATATATTTGCAAGACGATTTCTTGGCGTAAATGTATGCATATTTACTAAATGCAACAAAGAACATATCGCTGGCTTAGAATGTGAAAGTCAATATACAAAATCAATATTTTTAGAAAAAAAACACAAGAAAATACCTGTCTGAAATTTTTGTCAGTTTTGTCAACATGACACGTTTTGATTTTCATGAAAATAGGCTCATAAGAAGCACTGTATGATGCAGATTTTAAATATGTATCATTATTACTAGGTCGTAAGTAGTATTCACAAACTTCTCATTCTAAGCCAGCGATATATAATTACTGGTAGATCTATGCAATAATGAAAACATACGGAAATAAATGGTAAATTTTTTTTTCGGACAATTGACAATGTTTCCAATAAACCAGGAACTATCAGCCTGGTGATGTTACGATGACCAACTTATGAAGACGGTGGAGTGAAGGGTGGTGGGCTAGCTGATGGTTGATTCAGATGGTCGGCAGATAACGTGTATTCATCTGGACATTGGGGTAGTGGACAACAATGTCCTTCCACAGCAACCATCTTGCACACCTTTGGTAGATGCCAAGCTGGACAGCTGGAGTTGAATGAAAAATAAAATACATGCTAATGAACAAGCAAAACAAATACTGAATAGAATGCAAAGCGAAGTGAGCTAGAAAATGCATAGTTTGTGTTCAAGAAAAACGCTGTTCGGATAGATAGTACAAGGAGTTAGAGATAATTAAAAATAGTAAGCAAAGTGAAGCAATATAGCCGTTTTGTTGATTCATTTAAGGAAATTTACGGATGCCTGAAAAAGTAGGAGATTTTTAGAAATTTTAGAGCCACTTGAAAGCTAGAGATTCTACTCAGAAAACAACTCTTTTAGAAAATTGTTTTTTTATCCGCTTAGAGTTTTCTGGGGGAAATGGGGGGGGGGCGTTTCAAAAGTTCCAGGAAAAGTGCTCTATAATGTTCATCGTATGTTCAAATTACTTAGAACTATGCATCTAAATAGAACAAGTCATTATACATGTTGTACCATGATACAAACGCTTGAGGGTGTGTCGTACAAAATGGCACTACGGCCATAGTAACATCAGTAATGGCTACCCGGATAAATATTATAGAGCACTTTTCCTGGAACTTTTAAAACGCCCTACATACTTACATGGTGTTATTGACAGTATGACTCTGGTAGTCCACATATTGTGTAGAACAGAACCCGCAGAATTTAGAACAATGAGCTTGCGCCCAGGCCTTATATTGTGGATTAGTGCACATTTCCGTTCCAAATTCCAAACAGTTGTTAACCGTATCCACACATGGTGGTTCTGAAGAATAAATAACACGTATCACAGACAGGTGAGACCCACATGGAAGATTCGGTAACCAAATGTGTAGCCTCGTTAAATAAAGTCTTTACTTACTTACTTACTTACTAACAGGTCTAAGACATTATTTCACAAACTAAAATTTTTACTTCTCCAATTTTTCATCCATTCAATATCTAATAAATAAGAAAAAAGTTTGGGGATGTTAATAACTTAATAATTCTATTTTGAAATTTAAAATTTATATTTACAAATTTAATAATCAATATTTGAAATTAAAGGCTTATATTCAGTAATATTTAGTTCACCAGACAGTCTTGTCATACGGTTTTGAACTGTATTTGAAAAGCAGCATTTGCACGTTTCTGGCTCTGTGCTGAGAAGGGCAGTATACGAACAAAAGCACGCGTCCGTTCGAATACAACCGTCTTTAACAATAAAACAATGTACAAAACAATATTTTACTGTTTTATTATTTTTATTATTATTATTGTTATTATTGACGACCGTTAGGTTCTTTTTCTGTATCAATCCTTTCATGTTTGTTAGCAACCGAGCCGTGAGCGTTTATGTTATTGCAAATGATGAATATCTTCTCGAGAATATGGCTTCGTACCCTAAATATGTTAAATGAGAATGTTTGCAAGCCTTTGCAGATGTAAGGGTGCCTAGTACTGTTTGACAGGAAGTGTCCTCCGCCAAACAAGCCTCGGAGTTATGAAAAAGGCATTAACTCCATTGTCAATTGTTTGTTTATTTGCATTCGATCCGAAACAAGTGTGTTTACTGACAAGAATAGCTGACTTATGTTTTTGGTAAATGTCGGTGTGAGTGTTATTTTTGATACCCACTTGGTTCATACCACCTGGCGATTGCCGCCTCACCTAGCAGCCCGGTAGAAGTACTTATGTATGCCTGCCATATTTCAGCAGAAAGCAAAAAACTTCAAAAAGGATTTGCTCGGCATACATCTCTGGGCACAAACTCTTTGTATGAGGAAGTTTGCCAGACTTTGCAGAAGTATGGGTGTACAGATGGACCTCTTTCAAATAACAAAAAAAGAGCTTAGAAAAGAAGCCGTATGCCCACGATACGACCAATACAATTTTATATTTATAATACTGTTATCACAGTTATGGTTAAATATTAATATTTTAATAATTCAAATTAACTTTTAAGTATTGTTCTTTTAGATTGAAATTTTAAGATTTTGATAATAATATTTAAATATTTAAACTTTATTTTTAATTATTAATTTATTTTCTGGCCAACCATTATTAGGGACTCTTGCATATGCAAGATCCTTAAAAACTTGCTCATATAAGTTTGCTCAGTTGAGGCTCGAACCCTCTCCCTTCGAATACCAATCCCCAAGAGCTCTATGATATACAACATTCATTCAAGAATAAAGCTCTATTAAACTTTTTTAGCGCTCACATAATTGTGTTGAAAGGGAGATATATGCATATGCCATGCTTTGATCCTGTTACTGGTCCTGTATTACAGTATGAATTGTTGCAGTACATGCAGATAGCAGAGGGTTTTTTCAAACACACATCTCCGGCCCTTTTCAGTGTATTTAATACTCTCCCACTTCAATATTCAGTTCAATTTATTCTTTTTTAATCGTCTTTTTTCAACAACAATTCAGTTTTATAAAGTCGTTTTCTGTATTATACATGTCAGAACTATGATTTCCTGGCTTAAACCAGTTATGCTGCAACACAGATCAGATGAAGCGAATTTGAATGACAAGCTCTCTGTGGCGTCCGACACCTAACTAAGTTCAGCAAGTTATCCCTACATAACGTTATATCCTACAAGTTAAATATAAAGCAATACTTTTGAAGAATTTAATTTTAATTACTGAGAAAGAATTATTAAGTTTTAATTTCAAATGTCCCGCCAGAGCTTCCATACATATTGATATTTTGGCTAATTAAAATATACGAATACAATCACATGTACAAGTGAAATGTTGATGCTGGGCATCAAAGATGCCGCTAGTTCTTTTTAAGTAAATCTTTTTATTTAGTAAAAGGTATTGGTAGAAACTTGTAAACAAACTAAAATTCCGGCGTGATGTGTGATGCACAAGGGAAGTTATTCTCATGTGTTGAGTGTACGCTGCAAAAACTTAAGATTGCTGAAAATGGGTATTTTTCACTAATTCAAGGGCAATAACTCTGGTTGTACTAAATTGAAAGGGGAGTGAAACCCCAGGTGCACTAGAGTACATGCTGTCAAACATTTCTATAAAGGTTTCATGATCCTAGGTCAAATACTTTTTGAGTAGCATGTGAAACAAGTCAAAAATGGCTATTTTACACCATTTCAATGGCTAATAACTCTGGATGTACTAAACTGAAAGGGGAGTGAAACCCCAGGTGTAGAGAAAACATCCTGACCATTTCTGTGAAGGTTTCATGACTCTATGTCGTGTACTTTGAGTACCGTGCGACATAAGGTAAGCGGCCAATTTTTTCTGTTTCAAGGGCCATAACTCCGTCAAAATTGGTTGAATCATAAAACCCTGATAATATGCACCAGGTCACATGATGACAATCATTCTCTGAAAGTTTGGTTGAAATCTATGAAGAAATGTAGGAGGAGTTGTGCACAGAAGAAATTGTTAAGGCCCGCCGACATTCAGCAATCTAATAACCAGAGTTTTCCTTTGGAAAACCTGGTTAAAAACTTGAAGGCAGTGAAACACCAGGAAAGAATAGAAAACATGAAAACATTCTATTTTCTATTGAAATATTTATTCAAATGAACATAACATGTTTTAGAAATATGAGCACCATTATAATATTGATTAATGCTTCACAGATGGCATTTAGCATGTTTCATAAAATAACAAAGTGTATTCCAATAACGTGGTATAGCCTGACAACGTGAAACTGACACTAAAGGACATTGTTATTTCGTGGTTTGTGAGCTTGATAAGTAAATTTATTGCGAATTAATACGTTCAACATAGTTTAAAATATGCATAGAACTAGTTCCATTTGGCAGGAGTATAGGAGCGCATATGAATATTTTGTAAATAAGAAGTGTCAGTTCAATGTTGGCATAGGCCACACCAAATTAATTTTTGGTTCTACGGATTTTTTTGGGAAAAATTAGGGGCGAGCGAGCGAAATATAAATTTAAATATTTATTTTTGAAAAACCCGTAATTGAGAGCGAGCGAAGGAGCGAAATAAAATTTTATAAATTTATTTTTGAAAATGCCATTTTTGAAAGCGCGTGAAGGAGCAAAAGTGCCCTATTCATTTCTGATGCACCCATTTTTAGGAAATAGTGTCTATTACAATAGCTTTAAAAAGAAATGAGGCCAAATAAATTATTGTTATACATTTCTTGTTATGTTGTGTAGGATTTATCAAATTATTTTACCAGAATACATGTATTCAAGGTAATTGTGAGCAGACATTGTCACATACATATAAATTATAATGAACACAAATGCACTGAGTGACTAGTGGTTAAAGATTCAAATCAACTAAGCATCAAGCTAGTCAATGATCACCATGTACAGTTTTGTTCTTGTAGTGATACATAATGCTCAGACGGCTGTTTATTTAGCACTGTTAGTAGCGCACTGATGCATAATTCTATGCAAGGTTACCGTCATAGGATCTAGCCCCACATTAAGGACACTTCCCTTAGGGATATACAAGGTCCTTTCTTTCTTCCATGTAATTTGCAGGTCCCACTCTGGGGCATTATCGCAAATTATAATAGCTCGTTTCGAATAAATTCCTTGGTTCTTTAACGTGCCCGGTGTAAAGCACCGATACAGACAAGACTACCTCTGGGTTTCCAACCAGGATCATCTCTAGCTGGTTGGGAAACACTAAAAAGCGTTTCTAAAAATGACCAAGTGTCACGGCCGTGAATCAAACCCGCGACCTCTCGATCAGGAGTTAAGCATCTTTAAATACCACTCGACCACCTTGGTAAAATGTTATGACGGTTGTTGAGAACTGCAGCATGTAATCTTACATAAGCTGTGATTTATCCAGTTGTAATAGATCTAGCTGGAGTTTTAGCAAGTGACTGAAAAGTACAGCATTTGGTGCAATAATTAGAGCAAACTATGTTTTATCAAATATTTTGAACTCTTTGATGAAAGTAGGACCTTCTGAAGGTTTCTCTATGTCCAGTATTCAAAATCCCTGATGAAATTATGTAGGAAACAGTATAGAAACTTATTGACAGGTGCGTTGCGTGTCCGGGACGCATAAAACTGTTATTATCACATACCACGGACCATGTATGAACGAGACGTCATTGTCGCGAAAATGGGTGACAATTCATGATTTCGTCGGTAGTACGGAATACTAGTAATAATAATGAATACAAACATATCTAGATACGCTTGTTGCTTCATTCCGCAATCGCAATTCTTCCCATTTTACTACGTGTATACACTTATGCGTGTTTTTTGTAAAGGGCAGAATCAGGAATCATTTCACCAGACGCTTGCATCGTAAAAAGTTACACGATTTTTGTGTGCAACAATTTACTGCTAAAATTAATCGAGTAGCTAACATCCTCAGCAGAGCGCGCTTTCGAAGAACATATTCTGTAGTAATAGTGAAAAATTATAAACAAGTTGGCTTTATTTTTCGTAATTTGTAAATATTGATGCTAGCGGCAAAATAATAAAAAAAAATGTAGGAAAAAAATCACATGCGCGTGGTTTACTCAGGTGCGGGCGCAATAATTTAAATTTAAATATTTATTTTTCATTTTGGAAAAATCAGGAGCGGGCGCTCCCGACGAACGCATGATCAATTTGTTGTGGCCCAAGCTATATTTACCCGTTTAAATTTTGGCAAAACAAACTATTCTGACATACATAAATAAAGAAACATAGAGATTAAAAAAACACTTGCATTTATCAAATTTAGATTAAGACAAAACCTAAGAACTGGAAAAAATCGAAAATCATAACTAAAAAATATCTGACAGACATGAAAGTATTTAACATGTTCCATAAAAGTTCGAAAGGAAAATCGCCGCTCCGCGCAAATAGTTTTTTTTTTACTTTTTAATAGCCCCTGCTAAGACCCGCAAATTGCAACATATGTAGCCGTTATATAAACACCCGTTCCGAACTGATTTGGACTTTAGTACCTACCGAACATTTATCATCCTATTTTACCCCTGACGGGCGAGTCCAACAGCGTTATAACCAATCAAATCTTGTATCCTCCTGGGACTTGGACTTTAGTACCTACCGAACATTTATCATCCTATTTTACCCCTGACGGGCGAGTCCAACAGCGTTATAACCAATCAAATCTTGTATCCTCCTGGGACATCTGCTTGCACCCTTTCATACTCGCGGCATCGAATAATTACATAATGCGAAAAATGTTATGAAAAAAGACATCAAAACAAAAATGTTCATGTAACCGTTGAAATAAAATTACAACAAACTAGCTAAACTTTATTTATCGAAAGCAAAACAACCCATTACGTTATGTACCAGTATACAATGTACATCTGTTTTCATTGTGGCGTTCGTTGAAACGCCATTTTAACAAGAAGATAAAACAAGCATGCAGTATACACATTTAATTTCGACAACCACCGTTACTTGTCATATCGACGGTGCCGAACCAAAACCCCGTAACTCAGTTTTGGCGCGAACACTTTTTTTGCAGCATCCGCATCTGCTAGACCTCCCGCGCATTTCTGTCTTGTCGCCATTTAAATAGCAAATCGCGTTTCGTAGATGGCGACACGACAGAAATGCGCGGGACGTCTAGCAGATGCGGATGCTGCAAAAAAAAAATTCACGCCAAAATTGAGTTACTGGGTTTTGGTTCGGCACCGTCGATATATGATTATAGGGGCTACTAATTCCATAGCATAACATATACTAGTAAGTATACAAACCTGTGGTCGTTGTAGTTGTTGGTGTCGTTGCGGTAACTGGGCCTGGATCTAAAACATTAAATACAACGAATGTCTATTTATAGTAACATCAGTAATTTAGTACCTCTTAACTACTTAAGGGAGGCAATGACAGTTATCATTTCATGGCAAACGTAATGCACACTTGATATTATTTTATTAAAACTAGATTATAAGTCTTCATTGAATACTTTATAAACATTTTTACAACTTTAAATGACAGGATGTACTTGTAAATCCATTACAAGATATCAGTATTGTTGTTTATTGCTAGCAGCGTATTTTTTCAATTAAATGTGTCTATGAACTTTACTAACCACTGATTTATGAGAACGATTGCTAGCAAATAAGGTGAGTCACATGATCAAGGTTGTTCCTTTGTGATAATAAAAAATATCAATGACATTGTATATTACACAAGTTTACCTATTCTTTCAAAAATAAAATGAAAATACTGAAAACAAGTTAAAGCATACCACACATTTGGCAATAACGAGGACAGTTGTCTCTAGCCCATATCAAGAATGATGTAGTTGTGCATACAAACGGTCCATATTCATCACAATTATCAATAGCATCCTCACACGGTCCACTTGGTGTCGTTGGTCCTGCAACATCACATATTGTTCATATCGCTGGCTTAGAATGAGGATGTTGTTAGTACAAAATCGATATTTATGAAACGCCTTCTGGTGCAGATTTCAACTATGTATCCGTCTTATAAGGTCTTGAGTAGTAGTTACGACCTTCTCAATCTAAGCCAGCGACAGAATAATAGGTTAGTTTCGTGGATGAGTAAGTTTATCTGGCAAGGTGGAGGAATATATCGAATGAGCCGGGATCAAATCCGAGTGGAGGCACTCCTATGCCCTCCATATTTCAGCAGAATGATGACTGGCCAACAAAGGCTACGCACAACATTGTAAATTTCGACCGGGAGTTGCTCTTATAAGGATGGAAATTGCGGCAACTGGTCGATATGGAGAGTTACCAGGTTTCTTAGCCTTTGTTCAGATGGGACTCGAGTTTTTGAACTTTCCAGATAGTTGAAACTTGGTGATTCAGCTGTAAAGTTCAATTGCTCGTCCAGTAGGTGTTGGACATTATGCCATGTAATTGTTGTGCGTGTTTTGTTTTTTATATTGCTGTGCTCGAATGTTTAAGTAGAGTGTTGTTTTCCCTTTACGCTTTTTGTTCGTATCTGTTCACTAGAGGAGTTTAGGATATGTTCGTTTTGAACTAACGTTATCATAGATAACACATTACACAAACTCTAACATAGCTATGACTATGGTGGTATAAACTAAATACGGTAGCGCACAAACAATAAAAAAACAACAAAGCTGTATTGCCAAAAGCAAATGAAGGTAATGTAAGTCTGTATCAATTGTCTGAGTTTGACATAGATATGGACTCAATTAAGTTGGTCTCTTAAGCAGTTAGCAAACGTCGGGTTGGGCATTTGCAGCACTAAGTGTGTCAGTATAAATCAATAATTGTCTTCACTTCTGTTTTGTGAGAAAGTATTCGATGTTTAAAGAAGTTAAAGTAAAATTGGTAAATGATAAATGGGCATTAATTTCTAATAAATGTCAAATCATGAAAATAAGTACCGACCCACCATAAAACAAATTAGATTTTGTTGAACAATACTAGCGTATATTTGTTTTGGTATACTGCGCAATCGTTCTGTGCATGTTTCTATAACAGAGGTTTCAAAAACTGGACGCGGCAGAGAGTTGATAGTGAAGTTTGATTTACCTTGACAGAAGCCGCAGTAAAGTCGACATTTATCCATTGCCCAAGGCTGATAATCGGTACATACTGCCTTTCCATATCCAATACACGTGTCGATTTTGTCGAAGCATGATGTATTCAGAGGTGGGGAGGCAGGAACAACTTGAGTAGTTGGAGCCATTGTAGGAATGTGTGTGGCTACTGGTGGGACAATTGTAGAAGAATCAGTTGTTGTTACTGGTGATGCAGTCGTTGCTGTCGATGCGGTTGTTGACCTTGATGCAGTCGTTGCTGTCGATGCGGTTGTTGACCTTGATGCAGTTGTTTCTCCTGATGCGGTTGTTGATCTTGAAGCAGTTGTTTCCCCTGATGTGGTTGTTGATCTTGATGCAGTAGTTGCTGCTGTTGAGTTTGTTGATGTGGTTGTCGATCCTGATGTAGTGTTTGATTCTGTTAGTGTTGTGGCTGATGGTGCAGTTGTTGCTGCTGGTGTAGTTAATGCTGCTGTTGATGCAGTTATTGCTGCTGATACATTTGCTGTTGTTGGATGTGACGACAGTGGTCCTGTTAATGTACCAACTGCAATAAAGAAACAAAAAGGTCCGTATAAAAGCGATCTGCGGATAGTTTGGAATCATTTCTTGCAAGTATGTCGTATTTTACGAAAGGGGCGTGTCTCTGCCTAATGTGGTTCGTACCAATGAAACGGGTACACCAATTTCTCCAATCACCTGATCACACTGTGCAAATAATATGGTCTTGTAGGAAATGATGCATTTTGTACGTTATAAAATGATGCCAATGGTTTGCAATTGTGTCAATAGCGCACGGATGCACCTACTTACTATTTGACCACACCATGAATTTTAACTTAAGTGAACATAATGTAGGTGAGAACTTTTACAAATCCATCTGTTTAAAACATAAATATATAAATAACAATTGTATTAATAATATAGACACCATTGATGATGTAACTCACCTCCACAAACAACACGAGCTAATAAGTTATGAAGTGACTGTGATTGGAGCTCATCGAACGAGTTCACGTGATAAATCAGACTCTCGTTAGTGACGGCACTTTGACTCGCGATGTTCGTCAGTTCTTGAAAGTCCAGATGAGTACCAACACCAGTGACAACCATGACAAGTTTATCATCTTGCTTCGCTAAACGAGCCTGCAAGTTATATAAAATAATGGTGCAGATAAAATCCATACCGATCTGAGCTAAAATAAAGATAAATTGTTTAGATAGAATGTCAACATAGTTCTGGAGTGATATTCAATATTGGTCTTATTTAATTGGAGAATAAGGATAGTCAATAACTTAAACTGTTGGCGACCAATTGTTTAATATGGAATGTTCTGATAGGTTCTCTTTATCCTCTAGTCAAGTAAGATCAATAATGAATACCGTCCCTGGATTGACCCTGGGGCAAGCATTCGTATTGTGATTCGTTTTAGTTTGATTAAACTATCTGGAACATCTCATCACAACTTGTACTATTCATAAACACACCTTTACATGAAACATACTTTAAAAACCATTATGACCAAATGATACGTGATACGTTGATACATTGTAAGAAATCCCTTAGGACAGATCTTCGTCATCTAGCGGAAGTTTAGCATTTCTCATTACTTTAAATTGGATTTAATGACTAGTTTTAGTTTGTCGTTCATTACCTGCACAAATATTTAAGGAAATATGACAGTCAATACAGCACTCAACTTAACCAACCGAACAGCATCACATTACACAAAAGACACGGCACAATGTCAATGTATAACCGAACGAGAAAATGAAATACCCAAGTCCATGTACCAATACATTACCTGTAGTCGCGTGGCATCTTTATCTTTGGAATAACCATCGGTGATAAGAAATGCAATGTTTGATGTATCATTACGGTCATTTAGAAATCCGTGAGTTCGCATCAGTTCCAGGGCTTGTGCTTTAAAAGAGAACGATTTGCATCCTTTTGTTTAAGTAAGTTATATGACAAAAGACATCCTAAAATCTAGACATATACTAGTAAAAACTGTAGTGCACCGACAATCCAAAACCACACAGTCACGACGGTATCTCCTAGCCACTCACACAAGAGTCAGGCATAGAACAAAACATCCACATTAATACAATGGCCGCTTCAAACTCACTCTGCAGTAAATGACAAGCAGCGGACTTTGAATTTCGTGCAAGGTAAGCCATAATTAAAGGAGGTTAACCCTCTGGAATATAGTTAAACTTACTATTAACCGTCTCAATTGTAACACGATGTGTAACTCTTCGTTCAGCGGTAAACAATGCTTTTTGATTTATTAACATCATTGACCAATGCAACTAAACATAAGAATGAATGGTTTTTAGCAAAACAAGCAATCCAAGTGAATGTGGCAATGCCATGACACCAATTCATTAACAAGTGGAGGATAAATAAAAATATCATTGGTATAGTAGTATTGAAAATGCTGATAGTCTCATGAACTACTTGAATGCAGAGACACATTACTAAAAAGTATTTTGCCCATATAGAATATGCTTTAACCTGATAATAAGAAGTAGCCATTGATAGTAACTTTGAGGGAAATTTGCCTCCGCCCCAATTAAACCCCAGTAACAACTATGAACTAATGAAGGATCAGTTCATATGTAGTTGAAATCATTAGAATATTTGTTTTCCGAATGTTTGAAAATGAGAACAAACCTGTGTTAGTACCACCAGATGTATATTTGATATTATCCACAGCGTCCAGTATATCTTGACTATTATTATATTGATCTAAACTGAAGACAATCTTAGCGTCCGTACTATACATGATCAAACCGATTCTGGTAGCGTTCAACCCAACGTCAAATATTCCAACCGTCTGTCTGATGTAGTCTTTTACTGCTTGGAAGTTAACAGCCCCCATGCTTGAAGATGAATCCACGAGAAAGATGACATCAGCAACGTCAGGAATACACGCTGAATGTCAAACATAACATGGTGGTTAGTAAAAATGTAAGTCTGCAAACATATTCTGCAATAAATAGTTGCATCAAGCAGAAAATAGTTGCATCAATGAATGTCGACTTTTTGTACTGTATTCCTTTCATTTTTACATATTGTTAACACACAACTACATGGTAAACATAAATAGGAGGATGTCCAGTTCAAGCGCTGACAATATCGAAAACAAGACTGCGTTCAATAAACGCTTATGCCCCCTTGGAAACCATTTCAATAAGTCTAAGTCCAAAATTAGGTCAAGGTGAAGATCAAAATGGAGTCAGGTGATACAGGCGTGTGGAGAGTGGTCATATACAACACCCATGCAAGTTTGAAAGCTTTGAAGCAAACCATATTAATGCTAGAAGAAACATTCAATTTGAGATAACCAGGCCGGACGCACGAACGGACGAACGAACAGTTGAATTACTACACCTATCGAAACAGGGGCATAAAAAGAGATATTTACAAAATTAACTTTTCGTAACGATTTTAATGTCATTGATATTTAAAATTTTGAAATATATCTTCTAACTTGGCGGCTGTTCCTAATGATATTACTTACATGAATCGTTCCTTGGGTATGTAGCCAGTAAACTGAAATAAATTAATGAATAAAGCATTATACCAGTAAGTAGACATAGTGTTGTTTTTTAATGACTGTATATCTCGAGATTGTATTTTTCTTATTTTGATATTCGTATAAATATGCCAGGTCCTGTAGTATACACATATCGTCAACCATTATCCATTTCAAGTTAACAGCATTAAAACCTGAATAATTCATATTATATGAGAAATTTATTCTTGATAAAGTCTACTATCAAGCATTCACTATAGGACCTATTGTGCTCGGGGACTACTGTTGAGGAAGGCCACAAAATTACAATCACTGGTTATTAGTTGTGTGCGGTTATCAAAAAGTTTCTAAAATTGATCATCATACTAGTGCACGATGACGATCACACGATGATGATCACTCATCATATCAAAAGTGAATCAGTTAAGAGAAAAGACTATAAAGACACAGGAATAGGCCGAAAGTAGGTAAAATAGTATTTTCTGAGTTAATACATTTGTAATTCCAAAATTGCCATTTGGTTAGTAAAGCACTTAATATCACTGGTATCCAAATAGGTCACACTGGTATAAAATGTATTCTCCATGGGAGTTACACAACGAACAAATTGATCCATGCCACTTGCATAAAAGGTTTTTCTCAACAGTCGTCCAATGTAGAACGCATACGTTTCGGTGATAATGGAATAACAATAAATAACAGTAACTGTATTATACATACTCTATTGTCGAAGGTATTGGCGTTGTTGTTGCTGTTGTTGATGGCGTACTTTGTGTTGTAATTATTTGAATTGCTAAAATAGAAAACAATGCATTGACCATAATCACTTACCGTGGGTATTAGCATAACTGTACGTATGTGGCCCACTACTGTACAGAATGGCATATGAATGACACAAAAACTTCAAACTTTGTTTATGTATTTTGACAAAAAAAAATCAAATACAATAAACGAGGAGTGTCCCAAAATGTCACAAACAAATACCATTACATCATAAATCATAAACTGGAAGTCGATAGCTACATTTTGTATATGCACGTGTACATTAAATGTGCATGAATTTAATTACTTTACAAAAAGTATAGTATAATAATACTAGTAAGTTTGTACAAATTGAAAATAATAGAATCATTGAAATAAACTGTTTTCTTGGGGTAAACGTTATTTAAGTAGATTTTCTATGACATTTTACAAAACACCTTGTAAAAAATTGACACAATTCCCTATACAAATGTATTTCAAATAATAACCAAATGAAACGAAACAAGTACATACTGTCACAAACATTTCTCGCTACTTCAAATTCAAAGTTAGATAGATCAAATTCTGCGAAGTTAGGAACTACTGTCACGTGGCTTGGTGATGTGGCCATATATTCTAACTCGTCTTTATTGACACCAGAGCCAACACCTGTAATCAGAACAGGAAAAGAACACGTGACTTAAGAATGATTCTAACATAACCAGACGTTTAACCTTTATACACATACAGGACACCAAAGTGGGAATGAGCACAGCTAACTGTATCATTGATAAAGAAAGACTATTTGAAAAAGAAAAAAAATGTAAAATTTATATGTTTCTTTTACATTTTTTTCGTTTTTGTTTTCGTTACCTGTGAGTATGAGAAGTTACCGTAAAACACAAGCAATACGGCAAATAACAAAAAAGTGTTCCGATGAAGAAAATAGTACAGTGGTTACAAAACTAGATATTTGTTTATCAGTACAACATAAAAAGTTAATAGTTTTAACTACACTCTATAAATAACCATATAAATAATTATTAGTGAGTATCAATTACGAGGACTAATTTGACAGTTCTTCAAACCAACAAACGTGGTAAAACGCTTTACATTACGCATCTCCTAAAACGCTTCTCCTCGTTCATATCACAAACTTTCCACATGTATATTGCAAAACAGACGGACTATATTCAAATCGACCAGCGGATTGATATACATATCTGTATGTAAATCGGTAGTTCCACGTTTGTCTATAGTTTTGTACTTACCAACTACAAAAACTTCAGTACCACTTTGTTTCACAGAGTCTGCCGAACGTTTGGCTAGAAACGTATTATGTGAGACACCATTGGTGATAATGATTGCAATATTAGGGGCTTGATAGCGGTCAACATCATACCCCTCCAGACGTAGTAATTCTAGGGCTCTGTCCGTCTCCCTGCTCCCTAAAAGTCAATATGAACCATATATACATGTATAACTGGTAATACCTTTTGCCCAAATGTTCGTAAATACTTCCTTCAGTAGGTAGTACATTTTACATGATTTCACAAAAAACAAGCTTTCAAAAACGTTACTTTGGAAATAAGAAACCAAATAAACGATTTCATGGGGATAAAATGAATGATGTTATAATCTCAGTTTGAACAACACGGACATGTTCGATCACGAGACTAACTTTGTTGCAAGTTTTAAATTAGGAAATATTGAATAAATCGCCCTCCACTCTTAGGGCCACCCATTTGAATTAATCGCCTTGGGGCTTTATGATAATAGAACATGGTTGACATATAAGGTTACAATGAATATAATGAGTTTTACCTGAATAGTAAGGTATCTGGTTGACAACATTCAACAGTTGGAGTTTATCATCATTCAAAGATTGTCGTATGACTGGGTAGGTATTAAATGTGATCACACCGACCTATCAACAATATGCAACGAAATTGTCAATTATGCAACACAACAGATCTAGAGGACGAATTACATTTGTTAATTTCAAAATGTCCCTTATTTCATTACATAAGATAATATACATGTATCATAAAAAGTTATCTGGAAATATTGCTTCTGTTTGACATTAACTTAATTATCTATTTTGCAGAAAAATAGCACATAAATTTGAAATTACTGAAACCATTTTACAGCAGTTAAGCCATACTTAATTGCCCAATACATATTTTTAGATAGACAGTAATACACCCTGTCCAAAACGGGAAACACGTAGCCAGTACAAGCCAAAGAAACAACCTTATTGATCAAGCTGTAACGCATTCGACGAAGAACAAGTAAACATTATAACATTTGATCAAAGATTTTCAGACTCGCTTGATTTAATAAATACAATTCATTCGTCATTTACTTCCACGATTTCAACATTAGTACCAAGTTTCTTTCACTCTATCCAGTTCTGTTATTTACCTGTGTTGTATTTTCACCTATGTTCAAATCATTGATGATGTCAATGGCAAACTTTTCCACACTTTTAAAATGTGTTTGTCCAACATCAACGGATGAGTCCAGTACAAACATGACATCCGCAACTTTACCTTCACATTCAGCTGGCAATTGAATACAAAATACAGAATAACTTTCGTAATAAATGGTAGAAATCATGCTTTATCTTCGACGAATTATTCTGGTATAGCACATGGCGATTGAGCTGGTGTTTTCTTTTTCGGCATGTAAGAATATCTTGATACGTATGTTAAAGTTAAAATAGAAACTTTGATGGACAACGGATAACTAGAGGATATTTGTTGATTTTGGTGTAAATTCGAATTTTATTTCATTTCTTTATAGTGAATAAATTGTGTTATTATAAATTATATGAATGTTTTAAATTAAAAAAAGTTTAATAGAACAAAGGTATTCTCACCGACTGGTTCTTGGCGTGCATGAGAGATGATATCCGGTTCTACAAAAGTGTAAACAAATTGAATTTGAATAGAAATGAGCTAATATGATGGGGAAATATTTTGTTTCTAGAATGTAGATCAGTAACACCGTTAAATCTTTTATATAATGTACATCGATGCCCTGGAATAATTTGTCGTAAGGGCTACTCACGACGTTATAAGACCATTACAAATGTGCAATAGAAATCTGCACATCATCTATACTAATTGGATGAGGTCATGGTGACCAATCTGAATCAAATATAAGTATGTTAGTTTAAACACAATTTTATTTTATTCCCTAAAGCATAAATTAAAGGTAAAGACCAATATGATGATTTACTTAAAATACAGTTTTAACCAAGTCTAATCCTTACCATGTTACTAAAAAGTAAATTAAATGAACAATATACAATGATAGACAATGCCGGAGCATTTAAGTATGCAAATACTAGTATACAGCAGAAATTGTTATTGATTCTCATTCTGCTTTCCATGGTATAAGGTAACATATAACGTGATAATATTTAGCACTTACTAGGTGTTGTGTGGACTGTATAACTGCGATGAGGAACTGTAATATAACAATCAAACAACTATTATAAATATATTACACGAACATATTGTATCAGATTCATACATAATTAAATCGATTACCTCCTATCGTCAGGTATTGTATTACTGCGATGTCCGATATTTCGGATGGTTGTAGTTGATAATTTATGTTTTAAGTCTTCATCACAATGTTCTTCTTATTAGCCTATTTTCATGAAAATCGGAACTTTTCATGTTGACCAAACCGAAGTTGAAACAGCATGTTGTTCCATAAGGAAAAAGTAATTTTCGGACAGTTTTTATGTTTTCTCAAAATATCTTCATTGCACCTACAACCTTCTCATTCTAGGCCAGCGACTTGTCTTTACCGCTGGACAACGAATTTTGATTTTAAATCTTTAAACTACGCATCTGTTCTCATTTTTTAAAGTGTCTAATAATTTCTGAATAAAATAAGTTTTACCGTCGCATGTAAGAGTAATTAAATCAAGTAGAGTTGATGACAGCGCTTTATAGTCATTAACTGTGAATGTATGACGGTTGTCAGGATTGGACGCTATAGCATTTAATTCTTGTGACGTCACATCCGGTCCGACGCCAACTGCAAACATCGTCACACCTGAAACAAGAGGTCGTAGGTTAGTGTTCTGAACATACTTGTAGAGTAGTATTTTATAGTGATTACTTACCTGGTAAACCTATTTCTGTAAATAAAAATCAGTAGGCTACTTTCAGAATGACGTTCCCATGTGGTTCGTGACGTCATATTTGATACTACAGAACGTCTATGCCTGCTTGCCATAACAATTTTGATTTTATTATCGAATGCTTATGGCTAGAAGCATGTCCCACGCCAATGAATTCATTAGCGTTTCCATTTTAACAACACACCAGTCATGAGCAATGGTATTGTAGTTTGACCGACCTCCTCAGTTAAATGTCTTTTCCGGTTTGGTGTGTGGACAATCTGTCAGTTTATGTCAAAGGCACGCGATAACAGTATTGTCTAAGTCCTATTTCTAAGTATTAATTTACCAAACATAAAGTAAAGGTAGTGCAGTGAATCAGTTTTAACAACAACGGGTAATTATGCCATTATGGAAGCTGGTTCCCAGTGTTTCAACAATCGTCACTGCCAACACGGATATACTGACCACATAAACCATGTGCCTACTAATTCACAACAACCATATCTGTTGCGCTTTGGGTGAATCTTAGCTTGGCCGAATTTTCTCCTAAACTCTCCGAAAACAAAAACACCACTTAGTGGAAATTGACCTTGACTTTGTAGCGATGAAGCAACACTGGTAGTCTCTGTAAGATGACGAGATGTTCCCTCTGTTACGATTATTACAACGTGTGGTGCGTTTGACCTTGAGCCAGCAAAGCCTTCTTGTTTTAACAAGGTCAAGGCCGCATATGTCTCTGTGATACCTGCATACAAAAATACAAAACGGTTATAATGCAGGCCATGTCCTGTATGCTGCTATAAGTAACAAACTAACTCAGGTGTTATGTTTAATAACAAAGCAGAAAATGTTTATTAGGTGTGGGGTAAATCAAATAAGACAAAACTTGAAGTAGATTAAATTTCAAACCGAATTGTATATGCAGGTTACACCAAGAGTTGGCCCTGAAAATTATTAGGACGTGAAAGAACAAAAAGAAGAAGAGGAAAAAAAGAAAAAAGAGAGGTGGTTGTAAATGATACAGTAGCACCATCAACATTGAAGTGAAGTTCATGGAGACAATTTACTGTTGTCGTCCAGTTTCTTCCTATACGTACCGGTAATATATGGTACTTGATCGATGGCATCTATTACAGCTGTCTTGTTGTTATGATCATCTAATTGAAATCGAATACGGGGATATCTGCTGAACGTCATTAATCCAACCCGTGTTTCGGTTGCTCCAATATCCAGACTTAGGACAATGTCCTTGGCGTACTTTTTGACAAGTTCAAAGTTATCTTTACCAATACTTCCAGACGAGTCCAGAATCAGCATTACATCCAGTTGTTTTCCATCACAAGCTTAAACATAAGAGTTTGCATTAACACTATATATACAGTACACGAACAATTTGGGTTAGGGTTAGGACTTATGCAAAAATGGCGAAAGCACCTAGCTACCGTAGTATGGTTCCCGTAATAATATACGTCTCAACAGTGATAACGTAGAAATCAAGGACAGGGAACTCCAGGCCCTTAGCTACCGACACAATATACTAGGCGTGTTCCACATGTCTCATTTCGGATTCCACATACAATAGTGCTACCAGTCTTCAAGATTCAGACTATATCCATGCCACGTACGTATGAAGTTCGTCCTGAAACTTATATATAATTTTTTTTATAATAGTTACACTAACCTTTCTTTTGCCAACAAGTACTTCCTTGGTAATATATCGTGCACGTACACCTGTCGGGGTTAATGCACGTGCCACCATTTGCACAGGGTGGATCACAAACCGCTGAAACAACGAAATAGCACAACAGTTTGTTGATGCATGTACATTTTACTAGACACTCCAAATCGATTGAAATTTAATGGAATTTATTCATTATAGACGCATACTAAGCGGTTTGCATATTTTTGTCAAACCCCGTACGTTCGCTTTCAAAATTTGGCTACATCTCTGGCTTAGAATGAGAAGGTCGTATAACAAAATCAATATTTTAAGAAAACAGAACAATCTGTCTGAAAGCTATTCGTTACTTGAAAAAAACCTGTTTGGACTTCAGTTTGGTCAACATGATCAGTTCTGATTTTTATGAAAGTAGGCTCATTAGAAGCGTTTGGTAAAGCATATATTTCAAATATGTATGACTTTTTATAAGGTCGTAAGTAGTTTTCATTCTAAGCCAAAGACATGCATAGTCACTATTTTTAAAACAAATAAGTTAATATTAAGAACTACGACAATAATTTGTCTTACACAAACGCATTTACCTTATTATGAAACCATTAATCAAGTAGATATAGGGTTGTATCTTTAAAAATAACTTATAGGCCTTAACACCATTGCAAAAACATAATGTGGCGAGCAATTAATTACATACAAGAGTGTCATAAATGCTACACAAGCCCTTGTTGGTCTGATATGAATACATGTACGCGTATACCGATGACCTTTGGTAGTTTAGTACTGATATCAGATTTAAATAAAATAAGTTTTATACTAATTTAATATACAATAGAATACAAATAAAATTTTGTTATATGTTTTATAGCAAAAATTACAAAACAAAAAGACAAAAGGAATGCGTACATTAATTATATTTTATACGTACGTTTTGTGCATCCACCGAGCCCGTCTGAGCTCCATCCACTGCAACATATACTATAATAACAGGTTTTAGTATATGTCCGACCGCACCGACTCCACCATCTATAATGTATTTATAGTTTTATGTACCAGGGGTTTCCGGTGTGTTGTGTGACAATTAGTGTTGTCGTTGTTAACACTCAAAGTTTTATCCATGTCTTTAAATATAATCATGCTGAGCTCATTATTTCTCTTTATTCCTTACAATATGCACTATTATCAGACACAAAAATAGAAACTGAGAAAAGAATACAAATTATTGTCGCCATATCCCTTGAAGAGGAGTTTTTGACGATTCTTGCTTGGAAAACCCGACTGACAACCTACGTCTCCATACAACAGCATTTCAACAGAGTAACGTCACGTTCACGCTAATCAATGTGAGAGGAGCAACCAAATGTACGGAATGACGGGACAACCAAATGATCAGAATTGCTCGCAGATTTAATACATTTTAAAGGTTCTCCATACAGTTTATCATGAACAACTTACCCACAACTTGTGTATCTTGTACCGTAGCAGGTATATGCCCTATTGCATGAATGTGGTCTGTAACAAGACCAAAGTGGTACAATGAAATAACATATAACAAATCATCATGCATCATAGGTATCAATTGAATATTATAATTGAACGTAGAGAACAACTTTCGCATATATACTGACACATATTTTTTTAAATTTCGTCTCCAACCTCAAAATTGTTTCACATATTTTACTACATTCTTACGAAATATCGTACATTTGTCAGTCACAGAAAACGGTGCCATCTACCTGATATATTTTTTATAGAAAGATACTAGTTAACAAGTAAAAAAACCAGATTAGACAATAAAATGAGCATAATCATAAATTGACTTACCCGGTGTATGTGCTTACCACGGAGACATATATACACAATATTAGACATGAGATTATCACAGTAGTATTCATGGTAATTGTGTTGTATGTCAACTCTCAAACAGGACGGACAATAATCTTCCATGTGGATACTTCTGTACCCGTCTATCGTATGACACTCACCACTGTTTAATCTCAGCAAGATGACTGTACGGTTCTTAAATCGCTCACCTGATTCACAGCGCGCCTGGACGTTTGTTATAAAACATTTTAAAAATATGGTTACCTGTCGATTGGACAAATATCTACCACTTGATATGAAGCGTAATATTCGACTGACACCGCAAGTAAAGATATCGCTGACTGAGAATGAGAAGGTCGTAACTACTGCTTACGACCTTATAAGACTGACACATATTTATAATATGCATCATAAGGCGTTTCTTATGATCTAAGTTCCATGAAAACGAGACTTGTCATGTTGACCAAACTGACGTTATAAAAGCTTGTCTGTCCATAAGTAAAGAGTAAATTTCAGACAGTTATTTCTTGTTTTCTCAAAATATCGATTTTGTACTTAGGACCTTCTCATTCTAAGCCAGCGATATATATAAACACAAATGTTAAAACAACTAAAACATAATTTTTTCTTAGACCGGTCTCGCACATGATTTGTGTGGTCCGTACTCGAAACCGTTGAGAAAGTCTACGTGCGTAGTCAATCATTTTTGTTCTACCTGATGAGCCAGAAAAGACACCCGACTTTGTGGGAGCCATGCAGACAATGAAAATGAAAGTAGAAAGTATTGACCATCCAAAAAGTTCACAGAATATATTGATGAGTTATTACAGTTTTTAGAAATAAACTATAAATTTTGTTTGAAATACCAAAACTGAATTGGACTTCAACCAATTTTGACGCAGAAAGAGATTTTTCATATTTAGTGAGGTAGGTCAAACAAGTACGTACACAGTTTAAGTGTCAACATTGTTTTCAGTCACCTCAGTAACTGAACAAATACAGAATTTTTATGATAGTTTTCCTAGATAATGAAGTATGCGGACTTTATTTATTCTTCCTGATTGCCCGGCTGTGAGATAAGGGTATCAGTGATGAAGGTCACTGTGTCATAATTTCAGTATTATACCTCCTCAAACCACACCATAGTAAAGAAGAAACAAACCAACGTTGTATTAATGTTATTTTGTCTATAGCGATGAGCTGTACATAGGCTTAAGTTGAATAAACTGTTTGTTCTGTTCTGTTCTGTGTTCCCAGTTGTCATGTCTACTCTTTTATTTGCACCTACCCTAAACATTTTGGGAGCTGTGGTCTAGAGGTTGTGTGTGCGCTTCGGGATCGAGAGCAGAGGTCACGGGTTAAACCATCGTCTGAGTATTTTCTCTGGGCAAGGATAACTAACATTCTCTAGTGTCTATTCCTGGGCACCGCAGATCGTTGTTGGCTGCCACACCCACATAAGAGAAATAGTCTCCACAGAGAGCAGGTTTCCTTACGTAGCCCTATGGCCAGGGAAAATTGAACAGCTGAATTGCTAAAAACCACCGTCGAAATCAGTGTAATTGTTGTATTTTGGCGCCAATGACCGCAGATAGTTGCTTTTGCCAGTACTTACTTAGACCCCTTTGCTCCGCTGGGAAGCATTAGTCATTGACGAATTCCCTTCTTCAGCAGTTCATTCCATGCAGCTATAGGTGTTACCACTAACGTTTGTTCCTGTGCCTTGAGAATTCCGTTTTAGGGATTTCTAGTATTTTGTAATGTTTGTTTTTGGTTTGCGTAGAGTGTGACATACATCCATCATCGTTTGCGTCTTCTTATCTCGATGATGATAGGGTTTTGGTTGTTAATGACTGATGAGCGTAACTTGCCAGTGCATACAATCTATAAAAATAATGTTTTACCTCCTAGATTCTACCTACAATATTCTTTTCAACAAGTTACCGGAGCAAAAAAACACTAATTTGTACATATTTGCATAACGCGTGTACGTGAAAAAGAGAGAAAACTCAAATACTAAACTAAGTACAGTGTTGCATAAAACATACGTTTGCAGGTGAGCTGTTTTAAATAGTCATTTTCAACTAAATGTTTTTGTTGTAGTATTACTGGTACATGCATAGTCGAAAGCTCATATTTTGACACATACTGTTCAAACAGTTAAATTTAGATTAGAATGATGAATGATTTTGGTGTTCGTTTAAGAAGGACATTTGGTGGTGAGCGATGGCCTAGAGGTAGGACGCACGCTTGGGGATCGAGAGGTCCCGGTTCGATCCCACTCCTTACCACTGGTTAATTTCTCTGAGCAAGACCCACATGCTCCATTCCACCATGGTGTAAAATGGTACCTGTGAGGGCAGTGTCTATTCCTGGGCGCCGCATATCGGTGTTGGCTGCAACACCCACAGGAGAGAAATAGTCTTCCCATGGAGACACGAGTGTAGGTTTCCATACGTAGCCCAAATGACCAGGGGAAGTTTAAATGTCAAAGGGTGCTTAAGCGGCCTAACAGCTGAAAAGATCCCTAGAAAATTGGTAACGTAACTTTAACTTATTTGTAGATATACTTGTTTATTTTTGTAGTCACTGGAAAGAAGCTCAGCTATTCATGGCCTAGCAGAAGACCTTTCCAGCCATGTGATTTTGTAGCTACTGGGAACACTCTCAGCTATTCATGGCTTAGCAGAAGACCTGTCCAGCCATGTGATTTTGTAGCCACTGGGAACATGCTATTCATCTATTTTCAGAATACCCTTCGACTGACCTTTGTTTTTATACTACACAGTTTTGTCAAGATTGCTTACTGTGAACTGTTCAAATTGGATCTTTAGATCGTGATGGCTGGAATCATGATTATGTTTTAGGATTGGCTCGAGGTGTTAAAGCTGGTATTATAATAGATATATTTGTACTACTTGTTTTGAGGTCTAAATTTCTGGTAACATTCAGTAAACAGGGTTTGTTCAGTTCATAAGCATGAAACATTAAAGAAAACGATTTTGATTTCATTCGGAATACCCCGCCCAAAGAACTTTTTTTATTTAGCATGTTTTGCACGTGCAGCTCGATCGCGTCGACCTTTGTGGTCAATATTTACTTTAAACTGTACGCTGTTGGTTTACATATTGAAAAAACAACAGAAACAGTATTTGCTAATGGTATTTTTATGCTGCGAATAGCTCGAATATATTTTCGGATGATTGTGCCTTCGCTTCCAACTGAAAAGAACATCGGTGCCTTAGCATGGCGGTTCAGTTGCCTCCACACAACGATTGTGGCCTTAGAACATCAACATCGATTCATAGCGAATGACACAGTCAAAGACCAACCTGGATTAAACAAGCTAAAGGTATTGAGCCCGAGCTATGAGGAAGCTATGCTTAAACAACGAGATGCGATGTTCCACAATCTTTGGCATATAGACATATTGTACGCTTTATACCCTGATAGTATATTTGCTTAGTGACGGACTTTTTTATATATTTTTTTAATATTATTTTTTAATCGTTTGCAGACCTAACACTGATACTGCCACCTGTGGTATTAGTCATGTATACCTTTGATTAAAACCCTAGTACATTAAACCGTTAACTGATATAGAACCTCATATCCGTGTAGGTGTGTACACCTCTAATAAATGTGAAGAGTTTATTTCAAGAGTACGTTACAAGTACTTGAATATCAGAACTGCCACATGGGTGTGGCGACAATGTAATATATACTGTACATTATAAGTAATTAATTAACACTCCACAGGTCAAGCGATGCGATGCTGGACATCGATCATTACCATGTCTGTCAGCGATAATTAATTCACAAGTCTGTCGTACAATCAGAATATTCAATATTACAATCAGGCCATATTTTTTATACATTTTATTAATGTAGTTTCTGATCCAGGAGTACAGTTAATACAATGTAATTCCATGTGACAGACCGAATTCCATTACCCCCCCCCCCCAATTAATGTAAAAAAGGGATGTGGAAAGAATGACACGGAAGGGTTTCAGAGCATCACAAATACAGGTCGAATCATTACAATTTGAAGTATCTTGAATTCACGAATCATTCCAGATTTCGAAGACCGAGATTTAGGACCGCCAATGGCTCCCGAAGCCAATAATGTCCAATTTTGGATGGTTCGGCATGTTTTCGCAATGTGCTGGAACCCTTCTGTGTATTCCCTTAACCATTTCTTTTTCATATTTTACGATTATATCCTAAAGCATAGTTTTATATTTGACTACTGGTGACTGGTGTGCCGTCATACGATTAATCATCGATAAACACGGTGCTTTATCGCCAACATTATTCGGTATTTGATAAATGAAACACTTATAGCCAGTCTGAAATATGCTTATATGTAGTAAACCCTTTCGATCAATGATTACTTACTTACTTCGAATGTGGTCCAGTGTTTTGCTGAAGGGAAAGCAAGTAGGGGGCAGTAGGTTGTGTGGTGAGATTACCTCTGGGTTGCAAACCAGTGGATGGTTAACACTGAAAAGCGTTTCACAAATGACCAAGAGCCCCGGATAAGAATATAACCAGGGATCTCTCGATCAGCAGTCAAGCGGGCTATTCATTCGACCATCGTGTCACCCACATACAGTATGAAAAATATTAACTTACAAAACTGAACTATTAACCTTGCTAAAAGACACTTTGACGGAAAAACAAGTATCATATTAGTTCATGGAATGATTGACCGGTGTCTGGCATAATTATGTCAGGAAATGAAATGCATATCGTATATATAATGCATATATATATATACACTGTATAGATTTAATATTTCAACACCTAAATATCTAATTACAAACAATGGTGTAAGTGTGTATATTAATTAGCACAAATTAAGTAATATACAATATATATTTGCTACATAAGTTTTTTTATCACTGTTCAAAAATGTTCGGAGGAATTCGTGTTTCGCGGACAAGTTTCGTGTTGTTGAATTTCTGCATTGTAAGTCTTAACTCGGAGTTTCTCACCAACAGCAGATGGAAGGAATACGCCACACTTTGTCCTTACAACAACTTCTGCACTACAAATGCAACGAAGGTATGTGATTTAAATAGCGGATAAAATTCGCATCCCGTTATAATTATATTGACATGTACATATTAGTGTACTTATCAGTTTTATTTTCCACTAATCAGTTTAATCATTATTTAATATTTCGGCCAAAGGCCTTTTTCGGAACTGAAAACATGTACAGAAATCTTTCGGTAATTGAATTATTTCTGTATGAGAATGGTTGTCTGAGCATGCTTTCGGTTCCGCCTAAGGCCTTTGGCCGAAATATAAAATAAGTGAGAAACCAAGAGAATTGATATACTTTTTCACTAAGGATAAACAATACAGTATAGTTTGATAAGTTTTGTTATGATACAGAGCGCTTGACTGGATCTTGGCCTTTATGTATGAATATATTGCGTTGAATATGAGATTTTTCCAACTCCCTTTCTCAATGCTGATTCGCTAACAGCGGATACATATGGTCTAACTCTGCAATATCGACCATTAGATTTGTGTTGGTATAACCCATCGAGCAATTGCTCGATATTTTCTGCTTATAGAAACATACAACAATATAATTATCAGCTGTTGATTTATGCCAATACAAAGTCAAGAATCGTGTCAAATTATCCATGCTATGTAGGCAAGCTTGTTTGGTTGTTGAGGACTGTATAGTTTTGTTTTTTCTCGGAAGTACGACATATTGGAATTGTTTCTGTTATATTTAATACATTTTTGTGCCTTTAGTTAAAATTTAAACTCTGATGAAATACAACACTTTATTCAAGTTAACAATTATATTATTTCTTTTTGTTTATAAATTCATTTATTTTAATGATGGCAGTAACATTTTCATTTCAGAACTATCAAATAATTCAACCGCAGTAAATAATACACTCATTAAATGTTATAAGTACATTAAGACAGTACATAGCGTTACGTGCAAATAGTCGGTCGGTCGACATGTCGAATGGGTTTCCAACAAAAACTCCAAAACGGGTGGACCTATAATTCTAAAATTTTAAGTGGAGAATATTCATCCTCCACAGACGGTCCGATTCAATTTATAGGTTATTTGGATCAAAAGTCAAACTCACCATGACCTTTGAACACACAACTATCACTGGTCCACAGCATAAGAAATATAGGATATTAGATCGTAACACTTTACAGAAAGGTTGCTGATCATCAGATGTATACTCATACTAATTTTGAGGTCCAAAGGTCAAAGGTCAAGGTCGTGGTGACCTTAGCTACACCAGACTATTTACTGTCATGAGTCGGGCATGTTTCACAAACCTCTCTTGTACGGTATGTTATCGTAATTCTTCCGGTTTGTGTTTTCCTGATGTGGGCATTGGTGGACAATGTGTATGTAACATTTTGAGACTTCGTGCGAAAAATCATTTGTTTTTCACGTGCATTTTGCATAATTTAAAAATTCACGGTTCACTGCTCGCAGCGGCCAAATTACAATCATCGAATTATCGGATATTGCGGCTATACTACTCGCATGAAGACATGCAAAAAATGAACATGATATCATGTATAATAAAAAAGATAGACGCATGTCATGTTGGCGTACTTATAACATTTAACAAGTGTACTGTTTTTAATGTCACTGCCCTATACAGTGTATGTACATACTTTTATTTAAGCGACAAGCGTGCGGTGGGATTTCGGGCTCGTGTATATTGTTTACCATTTTGTCATTAAATTCTGTTGTGTATTAGTTGTTTCTGCTGAGAATTGTCTGTGCCCCCTTCCTTTTTTTACGCTGGACGGTGTCGTTGCATTTTCTGTTTCCATGTATACTTTCGTGTCCTTTCTGGTAGGTTTTGCTTCTGTTCACAGTTTCGTAGTTTTGTTATGGGCAATTTGTTTAATACAATGGTGTTGGTTTTAAATTATAGCTCCAAAACCGTTTATAGTGGGATTGTAATTTCAACTGGAAGTCTCAATTTCTCAATATTCACCATTTTCTAAGGGCCAAATTTAGAGCTAGCTTGGAATTATTTTCGAATCAATAATCTATCCTTTATTTTATTCGTCCATGTTATTCGCAACCCCCGCCCTTCAAATTCCTTCATATAGTTTAATGCTTGTGTAGTCTTATATATGTATTTTTATGGCTAGTTTTTGTCTATGCTAAAGGACTTCAGAATTATTAAAAGTTTTGTTTGCTTCCGTCCATTTATTAATTGCGGTCCCTAGGTTATTCGTAATTGTTTAAATGATGGTGTATATACGATTAAGCCTTTTAGAACTACAAATGCACAAATAGTTAGAAATATGTTATGCCCCCCTTTTTACTGCTGTACCTTGCCCAGTTGCTGGGGGGGGGGGGGAGAGAAACTAATTAATTAGATCACTGCGGTGGCATTACATTTATGATTTTCTCCTTGAAAATACCTTGTTTTGGTGCTACATATTGAGGTCACCATTGGTTGGCCAATATTTATGGTTGTACTTAGACGTGTGTGGTCGCTGTAGGGTTTGACTAAAATACGAAACGAGGATTTTTGGCGCAACGAGGCGAAACGAGGCGAAACGAGGATTAAAATTTTATATTATATGAATTCTAGGTATTATTGGTAACAAATATTAATTCCAAATGAATGTATTGTGTATTTGGATGACATTAACATGTTTCTTTCAATTAATTATCACATTCCTTTTAGATAATCTAATTTGATGCCTCGTTTCGCCGACCGTAGACATTGAAATATCGGCGATCGAAAGGAACTTTACCTATCCACTCAGTTATGTCAAAGCCTCCTTTCGCCAACTGTTGACTATATGATATAGGCGAAAGGAGCTTTATGATACTAATTTAAATTATATAAATTTACTGGTCTCTTTTCGCCGTCGGTATAATGTAAAATGTCGACGAAAAGAGCTTAGGCTTTCTAGGCTCGTTTCGCCGACCGTAAACCACGAACTATCTGCGAAAGGAGCTTAACATACCAAATTACCAGCTTAGTTATGATATAGCCTGTTTCGCCGACGGTAGAATGTAAATTGTCGGCCATCCAAATACACGATACATTTATTTGGAATTAATATTTGTTGCCAAAAATAACTAGAAATTCATATCATATAAAATTTTAATCCTCGTTTCGCCGACCGTAGACATTGAAATATCGGCGAAAGGAACTTTAACTATCCACTCAGTTATGTCACAGCCTCCTTTCGCCAACTGTTGACTATAAAATATAGGCGAAAGGAGCTTTATGATAATAATTTAAATTATATAAATTTACTGGTCTCTTTTCGCCGTCGGTATAATGTAAAATATGCTTTAGCATATCAACTTAGTTATATTCTAGGCTCGTTTCGCCGACCGTAAACCACGAACTATCTGCGAAAGGAGCTTTATCATACCAAATTACACACTTAGTTATGATATAGCCTCCTTTCGCCGACGGTAGAATGTAAATTGTCGGCCATCCAAATACACAATACATTTATTTGGAATTGATAAATGTTGCCAATAATAACTAGAATACATAGCATATAAAATTTTAATCCTCGTTTCGCCGTCGGTATAATGTAATAATGTTATTTTAATTAGATTATCGACGATAATTAGATTAACAACGGTAATTGGATTATCACATGTAACCACGGGTCAAGTCACCGACTGTTTGTTAGATAAATAAAATTATCGAGATGGTGTTTTTGTTATGGAATTTTTACAAGTCACCAACGAAAGATCATACCTTTTGTTAATTGAGTAGGATGTCAAAGTATTGCTCTAGAATATAACAAATTTGGTATGGTAAAACTCGTTTCGCTGTTATATCATTGTCAACGGTGGCGAAAGGAGACTAGAATATTGCTATGTTGGTGTGAAAAAGCTTCTTTTGCCAATATTTTACATTATACCATCGGCGAAAAGAGTCTATAATATAACTAACTTGGTAGGTAAAGCTCCTTTCGTCGATATGTTAGAGTCATCAGTCAGCGAAAGGAGGTTATAATACAATAACTATTTTATGATAAAGCTCTTTTCGCTGTTTTATCGTACATTTCTAATATTCCCATTTTGATGAAAAGAGCTCAGCTATTTCATACCAACTTATTTGTTACATCGTTGATTGAGAATTTATTTGTTTTCTATGTGTATGTAATTGAATACATAATATTATGCACATTAAAAAGTATATTGTTGGCCATATCAAAATGATAACTAAATTAAATTCTTCTGTTCTAATCATTCGACAATGATTGGCAAATGAAACATTACTTTCGCAAACCGTGTGTCATTATTTTAAATAGATTATCGACGATAATTAGATTAACCACATATAGCCACGGGTCAAGTCACCGACTGTTTGTTTGAATAAACTTATTATCGAGATGGTATTGTTATAAGTCACCGACGAAGGATCACACCTTTGTTAATTGAGTAGGAAGTGTCAAGGCGCTGCTTATAATATTGCTCGTATATAAAACTAGTTTCACTGTTATATCATAGACAACGGCGGCGAAAGGAAGCTAGCATATTACTAAGTTGGTATGATAAAGCTCCTTTCGCAGATTGTTTACTGTCGGCGCAAGGAGCTTATAATATAACTTATTTGATAGATTAAACTCCGGATGGCCGAAAATTTTAAATTTAAGTCGGCGAAAGGAGGCTACCATATAACTTAGATAATATGGTAAAACTCGTTTCTCTGTTATAGCATGGTCAATGGTGGCGAAAGGAGGCTAGCATATTGCTAAGTTGGTATGATAAAGCTCATTTCGCCGTTATTTTTATTGTCGGCGAAAGGAAGTTATAATATCACTTATTTAATAGATTCAGCTCCTGTCGCCAATATTTTGAATGCGGATCCACAGTCAGCAAAAGGAGGCTAGAATATAATAAAGTTGGTGTGGAAAAACTTGTTTCGCTGTTATATCATAGCAAAGGAGTTATTACAGAACTAAGTTGGTAGATGAAGCTCTTCTCGCCAAAGTCGGCGAAAGGAGGCTCATTTAGTCGATATCTTATAGTCACCCGTCGGCGAAATGAGGGTATAGCATTTATAACTAAGTGAATTGATATCCTAAATCTCCTTTTACCGATATTTCATGGTTTACGATCGGCGAAAGGGGACTATAAAGTTATTAAGTATGTATGAATAAATTCCTTTCGCCGATATTTTGCATGCTACTGTCGGCGAAGTAGACTATAATGTAACTACGTAGGCATGACAAAGCTCCTTTCCAGACAATTTGAATTCTAACTTCGACGTAATTTGGTATGATAAAGCTCCGATATTTCAATGTGTAGGGTAAGGAGACATTCATATAAGGACCATCATATAACTAAGTTGGTATGATTAAACTCCTTTCGCCGAAAGTTTGAGGCTATGTCATAACTAAGCTGGTAATTTGGTATGATAAAGCTCCTTAGCCGATAGTTCGTGGTTTACGGTCGGCGAAACGAGCAATGAGTATAACTAATGTGATATGCTCGTGCTCCTTTCGCCGATATTTTACATTCTACTGACGGCGAAAAGAGACTAGATCTAGCTGATCTATATAATTAAATTAGTATCATAAAGCTCCTTTCGCCGATATTATATAGTCAGCAGTTGGCGAAAGGAGGCTATGACATAACTGAGTGGAAAGGTAAAGTCTTCAGTCTCCTTTCGTCGACCGCAGACATTGAAATGTCGGCGAAAGGAAGCTTCAAATTGGCTTATAATACAACAGTGACATTATTTATTGATAGGAACAAGTCAATGCCATCCAAATACACATTTCATTTATTTGGATTTAACATTTGTAAAAAATAATAACTGTAATTCCTATAATATCAAATTTTAATCCTCGTTTCGCCTCGTTGCGCCAAAAATCCTCGTTTCGTATTTTAGTCATACCGGTCGCTGTAGGTTTCCATTTTGTCGTGGACTTAATGTGTTATGCACATGACCAAGGTTCCTTTGTGAAAGGTCAAGGTCACATGTAGACTTTGAAATAAATTGTGCACTGCTATTCTGTGTCCGGGCTGTATCTTTCTTACTAACGGTCGGAATTTAAAATTATCTAGCATAAATGATAACCACAGGGCGGCGATATGTCATGCACATGATCCAGGTCCGTAGATCTAACTTCAATGTCACAGGGGGGGGTGCATGACTCTTCTGAGTCCGGGCTGTATCTCCCTTACTCGCAATAGGATTTTAAAATTACTTGGCACAAATGATCACCGCAGGGATACAATGTGTCATGCGCATGATCCGGGTCTCTAGGGCAAAGGTCAAGGTTACCGACAGACTTTGATGTTTTGCACTGCCATTCATTATCAAGTTTTTTTTCTTCCTTTCTTGCAGTAGGATTTTACTGACTTTTCTTCAATGTTTTTGCGGGTGTTATTTTCAGGTGAAACAATGTGTCATGATATTTTCTGGCGAAATGTCTTATTGTCTGCTGGTCTTATAAAAAGTCGGAGAAATACTAATACCGTTTTGGTCAAGACTTTGTGTAACTGAAGGCAATAATCTAAACAAATTATCTTCCGAAGTTTATAAATATATTCTACGACCATCAGAAGCACTAAATGACAGCATGCTGAAAATAAAATACCCTTTGTTGTAAAATGTGAACTAAATTTTGATTTAACGGTGTAGTCGAATAAAGATTAAGACTGAAAATACATTTCCTAATGAAAAATGGTTAAAAAGGACCTCTGAACAAAAATTAAAGGATTTTTCTTGAACAACTTGGTATTGATTAATATAAAATGCAGGTAGCAGCATATTGTACATAGAATATAAGAAATCCTTCGGTGTTTACTCTTATGTATTTATACTGCAACCATCTTTATTATATCATTTCACCAAATTTAGAACAGAAACATCGATTCCCTATTGAAATTTGAAACTGGAAAAGACTACCGAATATTGAAATAACTTGTAACTATTGTAGAAACAGAATCGGGGATGAAATTCATTATTTATATGAATGCGAACTATTCTCAAATAGAATATACCAGTATCAGAGTTTGTTATATTTAATAGGATGGCTAATTAGAAATTAGGTTAAGTGTACTGAATCTTCTTATAACCATCTTCCTATATGCATATTTATCTCTATGCTTGTTTACGATTTATTCTCTTATTATTAGTATTATTATTAGTAGTATTATCATTATTATTTGTGTTACTCATATTTGCATGGTTGTATGCATTTGGGAAAGAATAAAAATTAAAAAAACAAGCCAAGAATAAAACTGTATTTGTTTTACCAGACTACCTCACAATAAAACTGCATTTGTAATACCGAATTACAATTTAATACTTATTTTGTCTTGTACCTTTCCTCATTAATTATTTGTATTATTATTATCGTTATTATCGTATATTCTACTTTTCAGCACCGAACCGCGGACGAGGAACATCTGAGACCATGCTGCCAGCAATGCTCATGTGATCCAGACTGTCACAGATATGGTGTATGCTGCCCAGATGTCCAACATAAATCACACGCTGATGTCGATTTCCCGTGCGTAGATCTTGTCAACGATGCAAATAGACATCGAGGAATAAATCCCGAGTTGGGTGCATTCGATGTCAATTTTCACATCGTAGACCGTTGCCCAAATTCAACAATTGCTAGTCAGTATAAATCTTGTCTTACACGGTCCAATCTGAGCGATTATATTGTTGTAACGGACATTACAAATGGTCGTATTTACAGAAATAACCACTGTGCTGACTGCAACGGCGTCGAGCAATTTACACAATGGGATATATACACAGAATGCCAGGACATGAATGAAGTTTTCTTTGAAACATTTGAAGAGCGAGATTTGTATATTGTAGACCACTGCAGTATAATACCAGTGCCACCAGATGCACTAAAGTCTTCGATATATCGCTGCCAACCAACGTATGTGATCATTGAAGACGGATGTTCCAGGAGTATGGAGGTTGACACAGATACCGAAGCTGCTTGCAAACAGGATATTCCGGGCACAAATCTCATGTTTGCTGACCGAAAACATTGGGGTGAAACATACCTTCACTCCTATGACTATTTTAAAAATATATTTTGTTACCAATGCGCTGATCATCCCCATGCTCATGCTGATCTATGCCTTGTTCACCCTTTCATAGATATTGAGTTAAAAGAGTTCAGACCTAGAGTAAACCTGATCATGTTGCTAGGTTATCAACGGGTGTCTGAACCTAAAACAGGACGCTGCAATACATCAAATGTCTGGGATCCCTATTCGGTAGGTTGTAATCTCACCTTGAACAAATACTATACGACATTGCACGTATGATAAAAACATATTTCCAGTATAATTCACCAGGAAACAATAAAAGTATATTAATTTCAGCAATTTAACATATAGAAAGATCCCCTCGATTTAAATTACAGCCGTAGTCAGTATTTTACATAATTAATTAGTCAGGTACCTATATCATATTGTGTTTTAACTTTTTACTATATAACACTTTATGGGCTAGTCAATATACGAGAGGCGCCCCACTTATATATGAACAGTGCTGGGCCTTGGTCAAAACACCATAATTTGGAAATTGTCGCCAGGAAAGTCATGTGGGGTACATTTTGTCCCAAAAAGGTTTTGAACATGAATGGCATACTATCGTGCGCTGATTTGTCCATTTGTATAAGAAATATGAGTTCTATTCGATTAGTTATAACGAACAACAGCACATGTAATAAAACAGGCGGCTAACCCATGTAGCTTAACGAATGACAACTTCTTGGTAGAGTCGTGGATATTTCTCATATAGCAGTCTGGTAGTGTATCGTAAATATCTCAATGTTAATGTATTGTCTTATCAGAGGTGACAGAATTATCGATATAACCGTTCTGTTGGTGTATATATGATGGTTAAAGACGATTGCCTCCTTTTAATTTTTGTTTTGTTTTTGCGATTGTGAACACCAATTTTTTCGAAGTTTAGCTTGTAATATTTTCGAAATTTCTGTTTTGGTAGTTACAATGCATACTCCTAGCTTCGTTGAAAACCATCTTTTAGTTATTTGGTTGGTCCTCCTCGTCATACACCCGATGAGTACGATTATCAAAGAAATAGTCACTTTTTGACATTTTTAATATTTTGTGTTATTTCATTTATGGGTGCAATACGACAAAACCATCCTTCTAGTGACGAGTACTACTGATTATCTTCACAAAAACGGTACACCAATGTTTCTTCAACTTCTTCTTGGCGATTCGTTGGGAGTGTTTTGCCTTCAAAACAACCCAAAGCAACATCCTCTACAGATTTGGCAATTTCGGTTGGAACCACATTGCAAATACCCAAACCAATTATTGTTTATGATGCCTGACACATTACTTCTCACTGTTGAAAAGAGATATTTCATTTATATCGTGTTAGATTGAAGATATCGGCATTCAGTACTGTTCAAATATAAATGGGGCACCTCTCGTAGTACAAAAAGCACATAACCAAGACTAAATGCAAAATCATTTATTTTATCGATTTTAAGTTATATTATGTCTACATGTAGATGTCCAAATGCATGTGTTTGTATGTAAACTATGTGATTTGTGTTTATCAAGTATGTGTGTGTTTAAGAGAATGAATGAAACACTTGGTTTCTGAAAAATGTGTTTGTTTGTATGTTTGCATGTGTGTAGATTACTAGTACATGTCGACTAAACTGATCTATTTTTAATTTCAGGAATCGTGCTTAAAACTAATCTGCCCATCAGCAAGTATCCCTTACCTAGGAGAATGTAAGCATGCTATCACAGCGTCGGTTGGAGTTGCTTTTACAATAGCATTTAAACTGGATGTTCCAAGACCGATATCAATGAGCCAATCATTGGGAACATTAGAAGCAGGGATTGCAACTATTTTCGGTAGTTCTGAGCGATGCGGTAGATGTTCTACTAGAATTAGTAGGGATGGTACAAACTCGTCCAACTTGTTTCTTTTCTACTCTCTATACACAAAGATGAATTGTAAACGTGACTTCCTACTCGCACGCATAGAACGTGTATTTAAACGACCAATTAAAATTAAAGTTCCAGACGTCATGTACCCTACTGTAGTTACACTGACACTGTACACAGACATACCGGAAGAATTGGACTTGATAACGTTCGTCAAAAACAAACCATTTTGTCAATTGTCTCAACCCATTACAACATATATCCTTGAGAATTGTGCTAGAGTTGATACACGGATGATTCCATTGAAAGCCGAGATTGAAGCCTCTCCAGAGCTTACTGAGAAAATGATAAATCATACACTATGTGTACATGATTACTTCACGTATATGGAATCCTTGTACACGAACCAGGGTTCTAACCAGGATGTCATACAATGGTGTAATCTTTGGTTAGTGCTATGGTTTCTGAAGTACATGTACTCATTATAAGACTTTCAGAATGTATGGTTAGACAATATGTTATGTAAGAATAGGCTTTCTATCGGTATCTCTGTTGGTTACACGATAATGACATCATCCACTTGTTTCGTGAGGCTTTCTGTCAGTCTCTCTGTGTTCATTTTCTGCAAATGCGCTAATTGTTTTCGCGGGTCCTTTCTTTACCTTTCGTGTAATTATCTTTCTTGTTGGTTCTACACCTGCCATAAGATTCGTATTTCAATATAAATAACTAAAACACGTCACTAATCTCAAATACCGTGTACAGTAATATTTTTGATACTTGTATTATTAAACGAATGTCATATACCCTCGGTATTTGCCATTTCACCCTTTCACATTCTATCGGAGCTAGTTATTTTCCTTGTATTTCACCATTCGGCCCCTATCAGATTCGATCGCGCTATATGCACGAGTACATTTGCTTGTTCATCTTTCCTCAGTAATGCATGTGTTTGTTTTCGAAAATTCACGTAATGCATTCTGCTGTGACTGATGCTATTCATTTTCTGACCTCAGGGTCAAACTCTCTTCTCCCAGAGCTATAAGCGTTATGATAATTGGTTTAGCCGCAAGATCAATGCCATCTGAGGCATTTGATTTGAACTGTGCTTAAACTGGTCTTATGTACCCTCAACTCGTGTATTTATTATCTTTTCTCGTCAATATTAACATAAGGGCACATAACGGGACTATCGGCGACTAGGAAATATAATTATTTTTCACGCATTTGAAATCAAATTCATGTGGCACGAAATACCTACCCCTCGCATTTGTAATTAATCCAAGTCTAGAACATTAACAGCCATATTAACACGTTTCATCCGGGAACACAGTGTAATATTCATACATTCAAAATTGAAAATCAGAAATGGTATATGGGTAAGGAGTGCTATCTCATATACAGGTATATATATACTTACATAAACACTAATTAAATAACACTTCACAGGTTGATACAACGCTGAGTATTAATGACCACGACATCCAGCTTGATAATTAACTTCGCAGCTTATGTCATCAACAGGTAGTCTAGACAAATGTTCTGTTTTTAGTTCTGTTATAGACGAATAGGGTGTAATGAGGCTTGGAAGGATATACGAGCGACGTTATAAGTGGGATGATAAAAAGTAATCAAAGTCAAATGATGAAAATAATACTACTTGTAGTTATACGCCATGGTACAAATATAAGAAATGCATATCAAATAACAAATCCTCACTCTTTCTGAAGAGTTCCATATTTTGTCATCCTAACGACGTCACATATGCAAATGATTAACTTTTCGAACGTTATATTGCTCCGATAAATAGCTCACACGTGTCTCTATTATCATTGGATAGATTTGCTATTTATTCAGTAGTTAGTTAAAAAATATGATCATTCGACTAAAAGAAATTCAATTGATATAAAATATCAAGAAAGTGTTAATTGTTCTTCGATTATTTTTTCTTAAGGCGGCTCTCATATTTGACATCCGTCAAAAGAGTGACATTTAGAATTGACCACTTATCTTAGCCGTACTGATCTATGCTTGATAAACATTGTGCTAGAGTTTTTTTTCAGTCACAAATCCATTTGCACCGATCTTGGAAACATTTATAACGATATTCGTTTCTTGTTTAAAATGTTTGTTAAGACTTTACTCCTAGTTTGTTCAGTAAAAGATCGATATATGTTCGAGATGTACTTGTTTGGCCAAATACGATGCGGTTTTCAACTCGCTACTGTTAGTTGTCATATCATAATTATATTAAAAACAGGCATAATTACATAAAAACTCTTTTAATATACAGTTATTTAATGTTTTGACACCATGCCCAGGTAATTTAAACGTTGGATGAATATGTAATAAAACATCTGTACAATTCTTTTCCCTATCATACGGCCAATACTGACGAGCGTTTGATGAGCGGCGACATAGACCGACATCTTATATTTGACGTTGCATTAATAAAGCACTATTGAAATTGTAGAACAACCTTTTGGTTAGTTTACATTTGTCAATATATGTTGTTTCTATCCAAACACGACCAAAATTTATTCTAAAAATAAAATAAGCTCAAATGTAGAAAGCAAATACGCGTTAGGTGCACAGAATTACCCGGTAGGTCTTTAGCGACCAAGCTGGACACCCATAGACCTTAAATATCTATCAAAGTAATTATGCCATTTCATTGAAATTTGGCATAGATCACTAAATTACCTTTACCAACTCTGTGTTTAAATTTCAGATTTTTTACTGTCTAATTAATGTTTTGTTTTCCCTATTGGGTTAAGTATATTATTTTTGGTATTTTAATCAACAAATAGACAGGGAGTAAAATAAGCTTTTGCGATCAGCTAGTTAGAATAATGCTATTTTATTATTTAACACCTATAACGGAATAATTATATAACTTTGACCAACATGTGTCTGGTCATAAATGTGTATGTAGTCGAACAGTTTACAGTATATTTCGAAACATGTAAAAGGCCACCGGCCCATACACAACATATATACAACATAATGTTTTATCATACAAATACAATATTTCCCAATTATACATAATACATATATACACGAAGACAAACAGTATTTACAATTATAGCATGTTACTAAAATAAATTATGATAAATCTGTAATGATATTGATTTTTTTTACCAATTCATTCGATGAATGAACGTCTTCATTTGAAAGCATAATAAATAAACATGGCTAAATTTCTCAAAGTTGTTTTGTTAGTACATGACTTTAGCAAATAAAATTTCTGTAGATTGTCATTTTTAAAATAGTATTCTGATAAATATTTATCGTAATTGATCGTATTTCCGAGTATAGAGGGCACAATAAAAGGAATTGGAACTCATCTTCAACACTAATCTCACAGAATGGACATGTTCTATGTTCGTTAGGGATATTTAAATACCTGCCCTGTTCTATCATAAGGCCATGACTAGAAAATCTGAAAGAAGCTAAATTTGTTAAAAAAATTGAAACATCTATATCAATTATATAATGTTCAAAACCAAATAGTGGTTTAAAGTTTGTATAATAAAACGGTTTACTGCTGTCTTATCATTTAGCAGTCCATATTTATTTATACTGGTCAGTTAGTATCTGCATATAATGGTGAAGGAAATGTTGGGTATTTCCAACGTGTTGACTGTACCAAACATATCAGAAGCCATTTGAACCGAGATTAGGTCGCACACTAGATATCCAATTTTTATACCCCTTTACATCATAATGTAGTAACATATCATAACATAATCGCACATATCTTGTACGAGGCATTGCAAAAATACGTAGCCAGTTCCTAATTCATCTTTTTGAAGCATAAATATACATCTTCCCATATCACCCAAAACTACATTATTACAGGCATTAGTATTTACATTAAATAGCCTTTTACAAGCAAATATTTGTACATTTTCCATGCAATCAAACCTGGTAAGACCCCAGAGCTCTGATCCATACAGCATCACTGAAGCAATCTTAGCATAAAATACTATAAAAACGTTTTGTACGGAATTAAAGACAAATTTTGGAATGAATACAACAGTTGAATAAGAACTCTTTTTGCCTTCACCGCCATAGCTCCACACATTTATATAATGACAGTCTATTTGTAAAATATACACCAACATAGTTGAGGCCTATCTTCTGATTGTAATGATCATCTATACAAACAAAAAATACATTGTTTTTCTTGCTAATATTCTACAAAGTTGCTTCAGTTACATGTTAATAAACTAAAATAAACGTTCATGTATGGACCTCATTACATATTTTCAAAAGTCGCTGGTGTGTTACTAAATGTACAGTTATACTGGACGAAATTGTTGACCTTTGCTGTTTCGGTCACTTCTATCACTCATACGTATTTACCCAGTTTCAGACTTAGAATTTTACATTAGGCGTCTATGCAAAGTACACTATTCCGTGGACTAAACATTCTATTCTATTTTATGTGAGCTGGTAAGGGTGTTTTATGAAGACGTACCCATTTTTGTTCTAATAGGCATTGTACTTTTTAAGATATTTAAGGTTTATGGGGGGTCCAGCTTAGCCGCTAACGCACTATACTAGGAAATGACATCAGCAGGTGGCCTTGCCAAATGTTTTGTGTCTTATTATCATTTAATCAAATATCATTGTTTTGTAGGGGTTAAGTAAAGTAAATATCAGTATTCATTAAACTACAGCACGTGATACGTTAACGAGAAAGGATTTTTATACATGTATATGCCGAGAATGTATATTAAATTAATCGCCTTCCCAAACAGTCTTTGCTAAATGAGTCTATATAATTATAATACACAAACATGTATAAGTTTGCATTATACGAGTGGTGTCCAATTTATTTATGAACAGAAAATGAACATCGATATTTTGTTACTCCAACAAAGAAATTGAACAAAAACTTTATATTGTGTGAAGTAGTGTATCAGGAAGTATATATCCGCTCCACCTACTAGGTTTAGTAGGGACCCCACCTACTGGGTTTAGTAGAGCCCCCACCTACGGGTTTTAGTAGGGCCCCTCGCCTACTGGGTTAAGAAGAGTACCCGCCTACTAGATTTAGTAGGGCGCGGCCTGCTTGGTTAAGTAGAGCCCTTGCTACTCGGTTTAGTAGGTCTCCGTCTACTGGGATAAGTAGAGCTCCTCGCCTACTGGGTTAAATAAAGTAACCGCCTACTTGGTTTAGAAGGGCCCGGCCTACTGGGTTAAGTAGAGCCCCTGCTACCTAGCTTAGTAGGGCCCGTCCACTGGGTAAGTAGATACCTCACCTACTAGGTTTAGTAGGACCATCTACTGTGTTTAGTAGGGCTCGGACTACTGTGTTTAGTAGGGCCCGGACTACTACTGTGTTTAGTAGGACCCGTCTACCGGGTTAAGTAGGGCCCCGCCTACATGGTCAAGAAGTATTTTACCCGTTTGCATAAATGAGTGATAGATATGTTTTATATGTGATTTATAAATTTGTCCATACTTGAATATTTAATTTACATTGTATATTGCTTTAACCATGTTTTAGTCGTAATGGTACAGCAATTTTGAACGAGTGTATGCATGAAAAAAGGCTATATAAATATGGTATAATAAATAAAATAAATATACTAGTATATTATAATAATTGTAAATTGCCAATACGTTACTGTTAACTCATAATCAGCATTGGAGTAGTGGATGTTGTTATTTGCGTTTTGAAGGTACAAAACTCAAAATGATTATATTTACATTTTCCTTCTTTAATCGATGTTTTAGTATCAACCAGATAGAAAATTAAAGCATGAGAAGACTTCTACACCCACTGTTTGGTTATAATATTCATCACAGTTTTATTTATTTGGCGTGGTATCTGGCGATTTTAAGCTGAATCGTGATGAAACACTATGTTCTTGGAACGGTTGCTAGGACAGATACGCAATTAACACTTATTTTGCCACTCCAATACACAGATAATCACGACTATCCCGTGCTTAAAATTGCAAATTTGCATGCTTACAAACAGTCGATCCCCGCCCTCATTTATATAAAATATAACCTGTTTCAGATTAAAATTAACATTTAAACCAATGGGCATTCACCCCCCTCCTTTCCAACAAGGGATAAACCCCCATGAAAATAACTTTATATACCTTGTCATCTGTTGTATAAACGCATATGTATTGTTATATGCCATGTCACATGTTTTTCATTATTTGTAATATGTACTTATTCTCTTGTGTTGCGATAGCAACGAAAGTAAATAAAGTAATGTTCTGTTCTGTTCTGTTCTACTTAATAGTTGATATCCGGAACTCTGTGCAATGTGGTTTTCCCATTAATTTACATGAAGGTACAAACAAATCTGGCCTAGTTATACTAGTTTTGTATTCATATGCAAAAACAACTGACACCAACTCTATTGTCCAGATATGAATATTCAATAGGCTCAAGGATTATAACGGTAAAACTCTATTTGTACCTACAGATTAGTGGAGATCCGGAGTAAGTCTATTGTTGAAACCCTGGTTTGAAACGGTGTGTACAAAGACCACATACTTCAATTTCATCATTTTGATATTGATTATGAGGTTCGTATTACCATAATAACAACCACGATGCGTTTCCATGAAAACGGTCGCGAACATACAAAGCTGGACAAACACCTACAGTAAACTCTCCTTAACCTTGTGACCTTTGCTAAAATAGCATACTCTAATATATCATGCAATTATCATAGAAACAGCATTACTTCGTCATAGTGAAACAAATTTTCCACATGATGATGTTTATTTCGCTTTTCTTAACTCCCAAGATCTTTGACAGCGATGCATGACTTTCTTGATTTTCAGCGTAGGAACTTCGCATTTTCCCGGAACTATGCATTCAACTTTTTTGAAATAATTTTACTGATAGTTTTTTGGACACTCCCATTGAATTAATGGATTCATCATAGACATCATAAAACTAATTTAACTTTTAAGTGTCGGTTTTGGCAATGTTGGGCAATTATTAGTTTTTGGTGCCATTCGCCACTACTGAAAAAAGAACTCTAATAACACATCTTGCGACAAAGGGGTTGAGCCACGAAGGCAAGAAATCGGCCCCGCTTTTTTCCATATTTTGAAGTACTTGTTTTACAATGGTTTTTATGCTATAATTGTTTATTAGGCATCGTACTTTCATTCAAAATAAAAAAAAATACGAAATTTACCACTTTGAGCATCATTTTCATATTTGCGGCAAGGGTGAACAGCGACGAAATTTATACCAGTGATTTGTAACTATAACAGCAGTCAAATACATAAAAATCATAGCTGTTCTATAATGCCGCCAAGTTCAAAAACGAAAAAATTCGTAAATTTTAATCAAATTTCTGCAACGTCAACGTAAGGAAATGACGTCATAGACGCGCGCTATTTTCCCCGGATTTTCCAATCAATTAACAATTGTTTACAATTGTAAAAAATAATAATATTAATATTTTGTTAAAACTCGCTTCGTACATTATCCTGCTCCACGCAATATTTTTTTAGTGCAGTCCAACCGTTGCATGCAGTGAAAGTTCTCTCCCCTTCAATAGATGGCGTGAGTGTCGCTGTATTTACATGTTTTGCTAAACAACGCCTTTAAATATATGGTTTTGTTGTAATATTGACGTCGATCGCGGTATGATCTGATTGTTATCGAGTGTTAAAAGTATAACGGACAGGTAAGTGTTTGTTTATATTATCTGTCATTACACTGTCGCTGTAAGTAATACTAAATATCGGGATCTACGTAAGTAAACATGACCCGGAAGTGTACAAACCACGTTTATTTATTTGTACATGGTGTTGGATTTATCTATGATTGGTCTAGGTTTGTGATTTGTGTCACAGACCTCCGTCATTGGCTCCAATCTAGACTACATAATTTTCAAATACAAATATTACATCGGCATAAATTCGATGAGACATCATGGCAATGTATTTCTAGCCATGCATAGCCTACGTGATATATTCGTCTGTTAGATTCCTTGGTAGAAGGGCGAAACGACTGCTTCTTTTATAATACATGTAGGTGTATGTTATTTAAGCCTCTCGAGCATGATTGTTTACCTCGATATGAAAGTACATTTCAGATGCTTGTTTCTCCTGGTGGTTGTCAAATTATGGTTAGAAGTGTTCTAACAAGCGTTGTTCTTATAGTTGGCAGTAGAAAGAACACGTCGCACATATAAAAAGGATGAACACTTAGTCCTAACGCACATCAATTGCAGCGAAAGTGATGAATATACATACATGAAATGTGCTACGATGTGTCTGTGCACTCCCAAATATGTACCGAAGATAGCCCTGAGCAGTGACCTTGCACGGATTCCTACGTGTTACCTATGTTTTAGTACGTAGACAGCACGGCTTTAAACGTGACCGCTGCATTACTGTAAAGTGTAGGTATGACAACTGATAATGAACTGGTTGATCAACTTAACTTATAATTACCAGAATTGGGGATTAATGGCAATATGTACCAAAGAATTTAGTATTTGGCTTATTGAACATTTCCCATGCAGTACTCACAGCAGTTGTATTGCTTCGTGTAAAATTAAATAACATGATATCTGTCCATCTATATATATATTGCTTCGCCCCGTTTTAAGAGTCATCGGTTCCTTTAATTGTTGTATAATTAATTGCAGACAATACAAAAACACAATTGGACTTAATCTCAGACAGTATTCAGACACTACTTCTTCTCTATATTATACATGTTATATTGGTGCTGCAGAATCATATTATTTAATATGTAACCCTGTCGATGAACTGTGTAATTTGCAAGTTAATACGAATATTTTGCTAGTCATATTATTGAAAAAAATATTTATAAGTTATTAATTTCTTTTCAGACGCGTTGACGCTGGTGAAGCTCTTTGAATTTGTTCCTTATTGTTGAGTCTTGAATCCACTGGATGCTGTCAAAAATATGCTTAGTCCACTCGTTTAATATTGTAATGCAGAACGCCCTTCGCATATCTTTAGTGCCAGTAGTGAGGAGAATTAATCTTCGAAGAAGTTATTTACACTGCCAGTAATGAAGTATGAAAAACACTATTTATCAACTGCCAGGACTAAGAAACAAAGCCGGATAACGGATAAAACGGGTTCCGTTAAAACCAGGGTACTTCAAATAGAAATACAGTGACATTTTGCCGGGACCGACGAACAGTTTTGGTTAAATCAGAGTTCGGGTATAATCAGGTTCCGGATAAATGATGTTATATCGTATTTGTTTGAAGTGTGTCATTATTATAGTACATGTGTTAAAATAAAATTGATCGTCATTCGTACCAGAATGTTGTGAAGTTAACCAGCAATAAATTATAGTAAACCGGTGTATCTCCTTATTTTTTATTTGTTGTTGATAAATTATCCACCATTAGTTCAAATATATGCTTATGGCGAAGAAAATTTGAAAATATGTGCAAGTTTCTTTGCAATCAAATCATAAATGAAACCATTTTCATTCAGACGCTATCCTATAGGCAATTATTTATTGCTGTTTTCACTGTTAATGGCTGTTACCACAGAGGACAACATAAGATATTTATTCCGGTCAAAAGCTTGAATGGAAGCCATCGCTCATGTCAACGTAAGTTGTTATGAATTGGTTCAAATTCAATCATAAATTGAAAAACCATAGTAAAGATTCTTTAAAAGGCATAAATCAATCCCACCAGAAATCTAGAACCCAATCTTTGTCAAATATGTTACCATGGTAACCAAATAAAAACAACTGTCAAAATTTTACTTTGGATTAATATGAACATTTTCTTGATAAAAACTTATTTTCTACAAAATTTGAAAAATTCTTTTTTTTTCACAATTTCTGCAAAATGTTGTTTTCGTTGCTATGGTAACAGTTACAATATTTAAAAACAACTTGAAATGTAAAATACTGAAGAACGTCTTGTAATTTATTTCGAACGATATGCAGTTGAAAGTAAAGTGTTAGACAGAAAAAACGATGAGGGTTCGTAAATAATCGTTTTGGACATTGTTTTAAAACTGTTACCATAACAACCGAAGTGAAAAAAATCGTAACATAATTCCTTGGTATGATTATATGGACGCACACCTCCTTTCCTTTCAAGATTTTGAAAATATAAGCATTTTTTCATTTATTTTTACAAAATATTCAATTCGTTGCCATGGCAACAGTTTAATAACAATTTCTTTAAAAACGCCTTTTTTGAAAGCAATTTGATCAGTTGATATCACATTATCATTTTCACAGGATTACGAAATGGGGCCATTTTTTACCCTTCGTGGCTCTACCCATTTTACTACTTATCTCATGAAAAATGCAAAATAATAATTTACTTACACTTTCTTGATAATGATAAAAGGGTCATATTGCGTTAAAAGCAGAAACAACAACACCAACTACTTAATTGTTGTTTTAAGTTTTGACCAATTCAAAAATGCAATATATAATGATCATATATTCAACTTAAAAACAGTTTCTCCCATGGTTTAAAATAGATATTTTAATAATTTATTGTGCATATTCAATATTTTAAAATCGGCGTTCGTGTTTTGTCCATAAACAAGTTGAATACCTCTCGTACATGCATAATTATGGTAGGTATGATATGTAGATCTAATATTACCGACACTGAAAGTGTTGATGCAAATATAGACTCAATTTTCATGTGTTAATTGGAAATATATCATCTTACAAAACAGCACTCTTTCACTTTGAATAGCGCCATTTTTATCACAATCTAGTACAATAATCGACCTATAGTACCATAACAATAATTCATGATGACCATTAGTATGGTGTACGTCGTTTGTTTGCTAGCACGTTCACAACAGGAATAGTATATAGTTAAAGTGGATGTTATTGTTTTCATACAAATGTAAAAGTTGCGATTTTTTTTCATAGCAATTACCCGATTAGTTATGCTTGTGAATGTTCGTTACAATCAGTGTTTGGAAAAATGTGTAATTTATATATCCCGTATATTTATATAACAATGTACGTTATATTACATTCAGTCATAGAATGTAGACTGGTGATTGTTGGGGCGATAACCAATGCGGGTACATTTAGCACCCACATAAACATATAATTATCTTTTATTTATTGGATCGCATCGACCACATACAAACTGTGATATTTCCTGCTGATGATCGACGTTCATTTCCAAACAATCTGTTAAGTGAAGCATAATACTAGTATATATTTGAAAAAGACTCGTTTTTCTGATCACTGTTCAACGATGTTCGAAGGAATTCGTGTGTGGCGGACAGTTTTTGTTTTGTTGACTTTCTGTCTTGTAAGTCTTTACTCGGAGTTTGCCGCCAACAGTAGATGGAAGGAATACGCATCACTTTGTCCTTACAACAATTTCTGCACTACAAATGCAACAAAGGTACGTGAATATATTTTGTATCGTTGATTTGAGTCTGAAGCCTAATAACAAGGCCATTATGAAAGCACTTTTAAAATTATTGAACATTTTATTTGTTTACTAAACTATTCGTGTAATACTATATAATACATTAAAAGATAACAACTGGTATATAACGAATCAAAACAAATATGTAAATGAAAAGAAAACTAGCCAACGTTAGCTATTGATTTTGAATTTAACATTACCGTGTTCAAAACGTTGCGTATCCGAATTCTCGCCAGTTTTCGTTTCTCACTAAATAATGCATCACAAAAATACATTTAAATCACAGAAGGTCTGGTTAATTGGTGATAATGTTGTCCAAATGCAATACAAGGTTAAAGGCATAACAGAATATGATATTGTAACTAAAGCTTAATTCATATTGGAGTTAAACACAATTAACAAAAGTATAGTGATAAAGAAAAAACAACATTTAGATGAAACTAAGGATGATAATTACAATTATAAAGTCACATACAAAGACGCAATTTCCAAAAAAAACAACATATATCCGTACAGCCAAGAGACAAGATAGCCGATCATTTTTCAAAGATATCAAATAGATACTTAGCTAATATATCTAAAAAGAGTGGATCTTCATAGGACATTAACCAAACCAATCTTTCTTTTTCATTTAGAAGATTGAACTTTTTGCACAGCGATATTATTTAATGAAACATGGTCTGTCTCAAACTATGAAAACTTGTACAAACCATAGAAAAATGAATATACATATATGCCGTCAAACCCGTATTACATTCCGCGCATTTACTTCCTTATGTATAACCGGGGGCCAAGTAGTCACGAAACCCGCTATTTTCCTTATAGTCCAGTCATTGATGCTAAAAAAAGGTCAACCTCAAACAAATTGCAAAACAGAAATTCTTTGCATTTTCATCATATACCGACTATTGTCAACTACAGACAAAACGTCAAATATGCGAGTTCAGTGGGGAAAATATAAAAAAATCGACATGTTTAATGTCACTTTTGGTAGCAATTTCAGCTTTCTCCTTATTTCATTCTACATGGGGAATTTTAAGTTCTAATAATGCCCGTGTTAGTCGTTAAATATTTACTAATTGGACATTAGAGCTTATATTTTCTGAAAGATACAACCTTCTTCTATCGAATACAGATATTGATTTTATCATCAGACAATTCACTTTTCATATATATGCCAGTCTACGCATTGGTATACTTCCCATTCAAATGTCGACAAAATGACACAAAATAGCACTCGGAGGGGAACAAAAGTTTTATTCATTTCTTTAATATGAATCCAATTTGTTTATGATTAACACATATCATGTGTTGTAAACATGTGTGTCTAATGGAAAAGGGATATTTGTGTTTGGACAGTATACAATAATGGTAATATACACGAATCTATCGATTCGGGAGAAATAGTTACTGTTCTCTCTGTCTGTTCGTCCACAATTGCATTTGTATCCACAATTTTGACTTTATGATTATGAAACTTGGTCAGAGTGATCATCTGAACAAAATTTAGGCCAAGGTAGGAAATGAATGATCAAGGGTAAAAAAGTAGGTCCCTAGGTCAAATTGTAGCAAAACCTTGTGTAGTCGCTAGAGGTCATAATGTTGGCCTAATATTTATGAAACTTGGGTCACAATAATAATATCAACAAAATATAGGTCAAAGTTATAAATTGGGTCATCCGGGGTAAAAAGTAGATCGCTACCTCAAATCAAAGGAAAACTTTGTGTAGGTACAAAAGTCACAATTAGGTCTAATAGTTATGCAACTTGATCACTATGCTCATCTTAAACATCTAAGACAAGTGCGTTATTGAGTTATTTCGGTAAAAATTAGGTCAATAGGTTAAAATAATTAATGCGACTTTTCGGCTCAAAAAGGTTTGTCTATTATTTGACATAGTCACATAGTTTTAACTCGTGATAAGTAAATATTGAATTCGACCTACATTTTGTCTTCATGATCCATGTGACATGGTATCATTAAGATTAGGTAAAAAGGGCGACTTCTAAAGATTTGTTCTATTATTTGGCCTAGTGACCTAGTTTTTAACTCAGGTTAATCCCATTTCACACAAGACCTTGGTTTTGGTAAGATGATCATTGTGACTAAATTTCACCAGTATAAGGTTGAAATTGCGACCCCTGGTGATTATATATTGTTTTTTTCTATGTTTTGACCTAGTGACCTAGATTTTGGTTAACCCAAGTTTTATTTTACCTAGATTAGCTTCCGATGATCATTGTTGCCAAGTTTCATAAAAATCAGACCAAAATTGCGACCTCTTAGCACGATGTTGAAATAAGTTACTGATACAAGTCAAGATTTATTTACATCAAAAGTGACAAAATCGCGAAAACATGTGACAATTCAATATATTTGTGAATATCTCAAAAAGTCCCACTAATATTCAATTAGAATATTTTTTACAGTGCTAAGGATAGCTTTACGCACCATATAAACACAAAACGGTTTGTTTTGCAATTAGTTTGAGGTTAAAAGTTAAAATGACTGGACTATTAAAAACATTTATAAAATCAATTTACATGAATTGAAATTGGCGACTATTTTTATTCGAGAATTACGCGCTTTCATAACGGCCGAGCTAGACAGCCAATCATAATGCTCGAATCTCATAATGGCCGTATAATTTCCATAATGGCCGCGTTTTTCCACAATGGCCGAGTTTTGTGTCTATGATACAATTCGCATCTCCAGATACTTTCGACCATACGCATTCTCTTTGAGCTTACATTTTTGGACGATAAATTAGTTCAAGTGTTAACCATGAATTACCTCTAACTAAATAAAATATATAAATTAGAGAAAAACTTGCAAATTTTAGACTTAAAAAACCTGTTGCCATGATAACCTTTGCATCATATTTTAATGAAACCATTGGCAATTCATACAATGAACATGGCATACTGACTTTTACAAATTGAACAGTTGTAAAATTTTGAATACTTCTTAGAATTCGCAATATGTTCTGGGAACGCTAAACTTACAACAACATCGTTAATTGATATAATTGTGTTCATGTTTTAACATCGGAACCATTACTGTATACGATAAATTGGGCAAATTGTAAATAATGATAATCTAGCAAGCACGTCGTGTATTATTGTAACCATAGCAACGAGTATATGGAACGCACAATTTTAGCAACTGGTTGCAAATAGAATGAAATTCGAGAAGGCAATGCGCTAAACTTAAAACGTTTTTAGGAATAAGAAGATTGGAACGAACATGCAAAATTATACTGACGTATTGCAATATAATATTCAAAGTGTTATCTTAAGGTCAAAATCCTTATAATAGAATTGTTCTTTAACTCAATGTAAAATGACTAATGTCAGCCAACAAAACTGTCAACGTTTTGTCCATGGACCCTCTCAACATCTATTATTCAATGGAAATAGCATTAAGCTTCAAGAAAGTGAACAACGTAGCGGGTCATGTATCATATAAGAAACATTTGGTTCGTCAAACAGATTTTCTCGCACATACGGACTGACTCAATGTCCATAAGCCCCAATCCTACTTTCACTTATACATTCAAGCCAGAATGCCAAATATGTCTGAATAAAACAATTTCGCTACAAAGCATTTAAACCCAATTGAATTATTCTGATGCAGATTTGTCAAGACATATCTCATTCCCAGTCGATTCAAAGTTTTTTACCGGACGATTTGGGTGTATCGGATTTTCGTACGCTAACGCGTAGGCATTTAGTGGTTACTTACCTTAAATATGTTATATTTGAGAAGTTATCATTTACATAATACAACCTAACATGAAGGTTTCAATAAAAAGTGAACAGGTTCAAACTGGTACAGAGCGATAATCAATACTCGATAACGACACAAACGTGGGACGTGTGGCAGTTAGTGATTATTTTCTGTTCCAAGTTACTTTTCACTGAATGATTGTCGTGTCTTTAAATTTGGTATTAATATGCCGGACATATTTCGCTTAAAGATGATAAAGTTAAAAATTATCAATTAAAGCATGAGTACATTATAGCAAAATTCTACGTTATTTTGGATCATCCCTCGTAAGACTACGTCGAAATTGCCAGACTTGTATTTTCAAATACGCTTTATCGTAAAATAAAGTTAATATTACAATTACGGTATTCCACTATTTACAAAAGTTTCTTTTTCAGTTTCAAACCGCGGACGAGGAACATCTGAGACCATGCTGCAAGCAATGCTCATGTGAAACAGACTGTCACAGATATGGTGTATGCTGCCCAGATGTTCAACATAAATCGCACGTAGATGTTGATTTCCCATGCGTAGATCTTGTCAACGACTTAAATAGACCACGAGGCATTACCGAGTTGGGTGTTTTCGATGTTAATTTTCACATCGTAGACCGTTGCCCAAATTCAACAATTGCTAGTCAGTATGAATCTTGTCTTACACGGTCCAATCTCACAGATTATATTGTTGTAACGGACATTACAAATGGTCGCGTTTACAAAAATAGCCACTGCGCTGAGTGCAACGGAGTCGAGCAATATACACAATGGGATATATACACAGAATGCCAGGACATGAATGAAGTTTTCTTTGAAACATTTGAAGAGCGAGATTCGTATATTCTAGACCACTGTAGTATAATACCAGTGCCACCAGATTCTCAGAAATATTCGATATATCGCTGCCAACCTGTCTATAGTACAATTAGAGACACATGTGGCACGTCGGTTGTTGCTGACAGAGATACTGAAGCTGCTTGCAAACAGGATATGCCGGGCACAAATGTCATGTTTTCAAGACTAAAACCTTGGCATCAAACATACCTTAGCACATTTGATTATTATCAAAATATTTTCTGTTCCCAATGTTGGGACCATCCTAATGACCAAGCTCATGCGGATCTATGTGAGCAGCTCCATTTCATAGACACTGGGTCCAAAGGTTCCAGACCTACATTAAGCCTGCTTATGTTGTTAAGTGGTCAACAGGTTAATGAACCTAAACCAGGTCGGCCACGGTGTAATATGTCAAGTATCTGGGATCAATATTCGGTAAGTTTATACCTTACTGTGAACCATTATTTTAAGTGTCTGAGATCACTAAAAAGAATGTATTTGGTAAGTTTGTACCGCACTGTGAAGAAATATGCCAATTGTCTGGGATCACTTTTCGGTAAGTTTTTACCTTACTGTTAACCAATGCTAGACGGTAAATTGTGTATGTCATACATTCCCTTTCAGTCCCGACGTTATGCATAGAGTTACGAATCGAACGACTCGACCAGTACCATAGTCAATATTCCGTATTTTGCAATTAAGCATATAAAAAGATATTTCAAACCATGACACCTGTCACCTTCATATCGATCTCTTCATTTGCTTTTTAATTCAGTGTCTAATCTAGTTATGTCGAAAGTGAATTCTTACTATGTAATTGCATGACTTCAATGTACATTTGGTCGCGTGTGTTTTCGAGGTATACGGGTGTTTGACTGTTTGATTGTATTGAACGGGTATGTTTTGTGTATTTTGCATGCTGATACATTGTAATATGTTTTAAATTTCAGGAATCGTGCTTAAAACTTAGTTGTCCCGCTGCAAGTATACCATATCTCGGAAAATGTACGCCTGCAATCAGTGAATCCACTGGGGTTGCTTTTACAATGGCATTTAGTCTTAATGTCCAACGACAAATATCCATGAAGAACGCCTTGAACGTATTAGATGAAGGAATTTCATCTGTGTTCGGTACGCGATGCGGTAGATGCTCTACAAGAATAAGTAGGGGCAGTACCAACTCATCCAATTTCTATCTCTTCTACTCTCTATACACGAAGGTGAATTGTAATCGCAATTTCTTACTTACACGTGTAGCACGTGTATTTCAACGACCAATTACAATAACAGTTCCTGACGTTATGTACCCTACTGTAGTTACACTGACACCGAACACAAACTTACAGGAAGATGTGAGCTTGATAACATTCGTCAAAAACAAACCATTATGTCCGTTTTCTCAGCCCATTACAACATATGTCCTCGAGAATTGTGCTAGAGTTGATACACACATGATTCCATTGAAAGCCGAGATTGAAGCATCTCCAGAGCTTACAGAGAAAATGATAAATCATACACTATGTGTACATGATTACTTCACGTATATGGAATCCTTGTACACGAACCAGGGTTCTAACCAGAATGTCATACAATGGTGTTACCTTTGGTTAGTGCTATGGTTTCTGAAGTACATATACTAATTATACAACTTTCAGAAGGTTTAATGTAAACATGGGTGGTTCCCAAATACTTAGTATGGTATGTAAGAATCGGCTTTCCATCGGTCTCTCTATGGACCACTCGAAAATGGCATACAATTCATCATGTGACTCCCGTTTGCATCCGTGTCAGATAGTCTACTTATGTGTGTTAGGGATAGGACTCGGTGGTAAAGTACAATAGCAACGGACGTGTGTGGAATATCTGTTTGTATCATGATTCACCGGATAATTGAAACTTTTTAATCGTTGTTGTTAAAAGATGAAATAAAATTAATTATCTCCTGCTTGTTCGTTTGTTCATTGTTTGCCTAGACTTCTAACCGAGAACTTAATTTCGATTTAGATACCCTAAATTAACGCATTTCCTTTCATCTTTGTGCTTTTGTTGGACAACATAAACTAATTCATAACAACCAGTCTGGATTTCATAGAAACCACTCTTGTGAGACTGCTTTAGCTTCAATCGTAGATGACTGACTATCAGCGATTAACGATCACACCATTGTTGAAACTGTCCTAATTGACCTCACTAAAGCATTTGACATAGTAAATCACAACATTCTTCTTGAAAAAAAACTCTATCTTTACCAATGCAGCTCTCTTGCTTTGCAGTGTTTCAAATCTTATCTATCAAACAGGCACCAACAAGTTTCGATTTCTGGTAATCTTTTAACACCTCAGCTTATAGCAGCTGGTGTTCCTCAAGGGTATGTTCTTGGGCCTCTCCTCTTTATGCTTTATAAATGACCTTCCATTAAATATAAATATATCAGAGGCAAACATGTTTGCTGATGATACAACACTTCATGTTTGTGGTAAAAACTCCCAGGATGTCCAATTAAAATTGCAAGATTCCTTGAACACAGTTTCTGAACAATGCAATCATATCTAAATGATTTTAAACAGTTCAAAACAATGACCATGGTACTATCTGCGTCTTGCAAACAAATCAGTAATGTCCATGTATCTCTCACCCTTCAGAATGACAATTTGCAGCTTTCTACAACAGAAAAACTACTTGGAGTACGTATTGATGACCATTAAACTTCAACACACATATCACATAAACACTTAAAACATGCAACTCTCTTCTCTTCCTTTTCATGAGAATAAAATGTTATATTGACCTAAAATCCAGGAAATTGTTTTTCAATTCCTATATTCTTCCTCATCTTGACTACTGTGTCACAATATGGGGAAGCTCTACTTGTCTTCTACTTGACAGACTATTAAGATATTAAAAGCGTGTTGCAAGAATAATTCTTGACAAAGATTTTGATTCTCCATCTGCAGAGCTTTTTCAAAGCTTGAGATGGGTGACAATTTATTTAAGAATTGAATGTAAAAAACTATTCTTGTATTTAAAAGCTTGAACAATGCAGCTCCTGAATACCTGTGTTCGTAATTTCAAATTACAAACTATCCCAATCAACCATTAAGGTCAGCTGAAAAATAATCTCCTACACATGCCTAAACCCAATTTAGAAATTTTGAGAAAGTCAATCTCTTATGCTGGAATTCTCTTTCTGGAGATATCAGAAAAGGCAAAACATTAAACACTTTTAAGTCAAAATACATCAAATACAAATTTTCACACTGGACTGATAGTATCTCCACTTTACAAATATGTAGGCGATACCACTGTTATGGACATGTGATACAAAGTATCTAATATTTTACAGTCTATCAAAAAAAAATAGTATTTGCATTTCACTATGACTAAATGTAATATGTTTTAATATGTTGGTGAAGGGGGTTTATTCATTGTTATTTGTTTATTATGTTATTTCGTTTTTTTTTCTTTTCAGTGGACCTTATCGAAAATTGATATTAACTGTCAAATATGTAATCCACAATGAATAAAGTCGTTATTATTAGTATAATTATACAATGCATAAGACAACAGAGAATTGCAGATCTGGTAACCTACTCAATAAAGTGTATGAATACTGTAAACGTAATTATTATACAGATGAAGAAACTGACAAAAACATATTTGGTCACTGTGTCTTAATGTGAAACTCTGTTCGTTTTCTGTATATGCGCTTTTTGTTTTCGCGTGTCCTTTCGTCGCCTTTCGTGTCATTATCTTTCTTGTTGATTCTACACCTGCCGTTAGATTCGTATTTTAATATAAATTAATAAAACATGTAACTTTGCTTAATTGTAAGCTAAAATACCGTAAACAGTCATAATTTTATACTAATGATATTAAACGAAGGTCAAATACCCTCGGTATTGACCAATTCACCCAACCTCATTCTTTCGGAGCTTGTTATTTTCCTCGTATTCTCCATTCGGCCCCGATCGGATTCGTTCGCGCTATTTGTACATTATCGTGTTCATCTTTACTCTGCAATGCATGTGTTTCTTTCGCTAAATCACCGAATGCATTCTGATGTGACTAATGATACAAATAATTTCTGACTTCAGGAACATACTCTGTTCTCCCAACGCTATTTGCGTTGTGATAATTGGTTTGGCCACAGCATCAATACAATCGTGGGTGCTTGATTTGAACTGTGCTTCAACTGATTATATCAACCCTAAACTCGTAAATTAATTATGCTGTCTAGTTACCGTTAAGATAAGGTTACATAATCCGACTAACGGTTACTAGGAAGAATAATTAATTTACACACATTTGAAAGCAAATGCCTATGAATGAAACAGGCACGAGCTACCTACCTCCCGCGTCTTGTAATTGATCGCAGTCATAAGCAGTCCGGTAAACACGTTTCACCCGGAAACAATGTACGATTTTCTTACCTGTAAATTGTAAATGAGGAACAATACATGGGTGAAGAGTACAATGTCATATATATCATACATTAACACTAATTAAATAACGCTTAACATATTAATGCCACGTTGAGTTATTATAACCACGACATTCCGCGTGATGAATTTGAAATCATTTGTTGTCTACGAGTAAGAAGACAAAAACAATAACAAAATTCATATTGTTTTTGAAAAAGGCAATACTGTTCTTCGATATGACCAAAACTTTCTTCTTGCATCATAATGAAGTAATTTCCGTAATATTGACCTACAGTATGCCAAGCAGATACTGCAAAATTCAAATATCTGTCTTGTAACTGTGTAAGGTTTTTGTTCAATTGTTATATTCATGATAGAGAAATGGTTGTTCCACAGAACTTGAAAGGAAGTTTGTCAGCTATCTGCATACCAGGAAGGCTTTTTTATACATGTATAAACTGATACTGTATATTTAATTACTCTCGTTTCCCAAACAGTGTTTGCTAAATGAGACTATATATAATATGCAAACTTGTATTAGTTTGCTTTGCATATGCCTATAATGATACTGACACTAACAGTGTCGATACGCTCAATTTTCATGAGCTAATTGGCAATAAGAAATATATCATCTTACAAAATCGAATTTACTTTGAATAGCGACATCGGTACGGATAACTAGTACAGTTACATCAGTATGTGTCACGGGGCTTCTCTTCACTTGTTAGGGGTAGAACAAAGGGTCGTTATAATGTAGCAACAACACTCTATTCGGTTACTCGGGTCTATTACACCGGTATCATCAATATCATCAATACCATCAATCTACAATTAATTATGAATACAATAAAACACTAATATATAAACCATGGATCATCTGATTACATTAAATTAACATGTGTAAACTTTACTAAATATATAGAGCATATTTGTGATTATAACGTCAGTACATTGTATATTGTTCTAAAGTATTTGATCGATTGATTGATGGCGGGCTGACGGACAACGGACAAAGAAATAATCAATCGGCCGTTACTATTACTTTTTGTGAATATAAAGGAGGTCTATTATATAAAATGATACATTAGAAACATAAATTACAACAATACAAAACAATATAAAAACAATCTAGTTACCTGCAGGTTTTAAATAAAAACCTACAAAAATTGGTATAACAAGTTTCCTAATGCTTTCAATGGCGGGCGATTACTGCGGCCGGGATGGGTCAGTGACGTATTATATATACGGAAAGGTAAACGTTGAATATGAATGTTAACTATGTATAGATGTTACTAAATATTAGGTGAGATGTTACTAAATGTTACTACTATTTACTAAAAGGTACTAAACTTTCGAAAACTACCTAGACTCACTAAAAGATATATAGATGTTACCCTACGACATATGGTACCTAGAAATACTTCGTGATGACCATTGTAGGGGCTGTTTGCTAGCACGGAATAATATACAGCTAAAGTGGATGTTTAAAAATAAAATTTCAATTAAATTTCATAGTAATTTTCTTTTTTTTCTTTTGAACGTATGTTACAATCAGTGTTAGTGAGAATTTGCAATTATAAATGTCCCGTATACCTGTATGTGCTATTACATTCATTTAAGACAACTTAGACTAGTAATTACAAAATTGCAATGTTAGGGCAAAAATCAATGCGGGTACCTGTAGCACCGCCTTTAATATCTAATTATATTTTATTTATTAGATCGTGTAGACCACATACATACAAACTGTGATATTTCCTACAGATGATCTATATTCATTTTCACACAAACTGTTAAGTGACGCACAATGCTAGTATATATTTTAAAATAATTCGTTTTTCTGATCACTGTTCAATGATGTTCGAAGGAATTCGTGTGTCGCGGACAAGTATTCTTTTGTTGAATTTCTGCATTGTAAGTCTCAACTCGGAGTTTGCCGCCAACAGTAGATGGAAGGAATACGCATCCCTTTGTCCTTACAACAATTTCTGCACTACAAATGCTACAAAGGTATGTGAATATGAATTGTATCGTTGATTTACTTCATGCTACTGTGTTCATTGTTACATAAAAAAAAAAAAAAAAAAAGTTATTGTTATTCTGAAGAAGGCCTCTGCCGAAACGTAAATATAATAATAATTCTACAAAATACGTGATGTTGTTATACAAATTCTCAATTATTTCATTGTTACATCACATACATAGTTTCTCATATAGCTAACCTTGGTTATTCCTGGTTATTAGAATGTTTTTCAAATGCACTTAAGCGTTTTTTGTTTTCACTCTAATACTCCAGAAAAATATCGACGTCCTTTCTTGTACGATGTATAATCGATGTGCATTAATGAAGATTATGTCATTTTCCTTTCAAGATCTAAGCAATTGAAGAGCCGGACTCTGTGGTGCATTTGTTTTCATAATTTACGATATTATGCAAATTAATCATCAATATACGGATGTGAATTAACTAAAACAAAATAATTCAATTCAATTAACAAAACGAAAAGTTTTAATTTATTGATGGAAAACAAAACCTTGTCATGTGTAACAACGAAAAACGTTTTAGGGATCTTGGTAAACAATAATCAACAATAAACAATAAGTGCACATAACAAACTAAATTCAAAACTCTTATCTCTATGTATCAGTTTTACAGTTTTATCGGATAAATCGTTTGATTATGATGCAAATACATGTATTTCATTTTCAGAACATCATTTAATATCATTTTTGTTGAGATGTAAATATCATATTGGTGGGCCGGTGCTGGTGCATAAATCGTTAAACGATTTGTCCCCTATACATGTATATATAATGTATGTCTAATATTCTCTAATGTTCTACTAATGTTGTGTATTCTTTGCGTTCTGTCACAAATAACAATATGGTACACCTTGTGTGTAATGATATTATACTAAATCAACTCTTCAATATAAAGCCATGTCAATTCGGAACACATTGTCCAGTCAAATTAAAAACACTACATCAGAGAAAATATTTAAGGTAATTGTAACGTTTTCAGTTACGCGGACGTTTAAACATCGCAGTACGTTAGACTATCTAAAGCATCTAAAGATATGTCTTTTTTTGCATCCCGCATAATGATGAATGAGTTTAGAAAAACAACTGAATTCAATTAAAAATATATGAACATTGTAGCAAAAGTCTATGTTATTTTGGATCATTCCAAGAATGTCCACATACAGATTGCTAATTTTATATTTTCAAATACGTTTCATCGTAAAATAAAGTCAATATTACAATTACGGTATTCCACTATTTACAAACGATTCTTTTTCAGTTTCAAACCCCGGACGAGGAACATCTGAGACCATGCTGCCAGCAATGCTCATGTGAACCAGACTGTCACAGATATGGTGTATGCTGCCCAGATGTTCAACATAAATCACACGCAGATGTTGATTTCCCATGCGTAGACCTTGTCAACGATGCAAATAGACCCCGAGGAATGACCGAGTTGGGTGTTTTCGATGTTAATTTTCACATCGTAGACCGTTGCCCAAATTCAACAATTGCTAGTCAGTATGAATCTTGTCTTACACGGTCCAATCTCACAGATTATATTGTTGTAACGGACATTACAAATGGTCGCGTTTACAAAAATAGCCACTGTGCTGAGTGCAACGGAGTCGAGCAATATACACAATGGGATATATACACAGAATGCCAGGACATGAATGAAGTTTTCTTTGAAACATTTGAAGAGCGAGATTCGTATATTCTAGACCACTGTAGTATAATACCAGTGCCACCAGATTCTCAGAAATATTCGATATTCCGCTGTCAGCCTGTCTATGTTCCTATTAAAGAAACATGCGACCCGTCGGTTGTTGCTGACAAACGTACCGAAGCTGCTTGCGAACAGGATATGCCGGGCACAAATGTCATGTTTTCAAGACTAAAACCTTGGCGTCAAACATACCTTAGCACATTTAATTATTATAAAAATATTTTCTGTTCCCAATGCCGGGACCATCCTAATGACCATGCTCATGCTGATCTATGTGAGCAGCTCCATTTCATAGACACTGGGTCCAAAGGTTCCAGACCTACAGTAAGCCTGCTGATGTTGATAACTGATCAACGGCTTCCTGAAACTAAAACAGGGCGACAACGGTGTAATATGTCAAGTGTCTGGGATCGCCACTCGGTAAGTTTATACCTCACTTTGAACCAATATGTTAAGTGTCTGTGATCACTACACGCTAAGTTTGTACCTCACTTTGAACCAATACATGTATGTCAAGTGTCTGTGATCACTACACGCTAAGTTTATATCTCACTTTGAACCAATACATGTATGTAAAGTGTCTGGGATCACTACACGGTAAGTGCTTGGAGGGTAACAATTTTTCTTCGGACGCTGGGGACACCTCGTTGGCATATTTTGAAGCTACAGTTACATGCATCTAGAAATATGTAATGTTATTGCCCGTCCCCTTCCTCCCTTGTTTATTATTTTTAACTAGGTTGCGTCTGAATTATATTGTAGCTCTTTTGGTAGCATCAAGGTTAGGCCACTGCCCGTGGTGTTTAATGCCTCATTTGGTCGCCGTTTTGGCATGTGTTTGTGAGGTCGTCCTGCAAGGCCCTTGGGAAACTTGGTAGGATCAATGACACCTGTCACCTTCATATCGATATCGTCATTCACTTTTTAATTGAACGGGGGTGTTTTGTGTATTATGCATGCTGATTCTTTGTTATATGTTTTACATTTCAGGAATCGTGCTTAAAACTAAGTTGTCCCTCTGCAATTATACCATATCTCGGAAAATGTATGTCTGCGATCAGTGAATCCACTGGGGTTGCTTTTACAATGGCGTTTAGTCTTGATGTTCCACGAGAAATATCAATGACCAACGCATTGAGCATATTAGATGAAGGGATATCATCTGTGTTCGGTAAGCGATGCGGTAGATGTTCCACAAGAATAAGTAGGGGCAGTACCAACTCGTCCAATTTATATCTCTTCTACTCTCTATACACAAAGATGAATTGTAATCGCAAGTTCTTACTTACACGTTTAGCACGTGTATTTGAACGACCAATTACAATTACAGTTCCTGACGTTATGTACCCTACTGTAGTTACACTGACACCGAACACAAACTTACAGGAAGAGGTTAACTTGATAACATTCGTCAAAAACAAACCCGTCTGTCCATTGTCTCAACCCATTACAACATATATCCTTGAGAATTGTGCTAGAGTTGATACACGGATGATTCCATTGAAAGCCGAGATTGAAGCATCTCCAGAGCTTATTGAGAAAATGATAAATCATACACTATGTGTACATGATTACTTCACGTATATAAAATCCTTGTACACGAACCAGGGTTCTAGCCAGAATGTCATACAATGGTGTTATCTTTGGTTAGTGCTATGGTTTCGGAAGTACATGTACTAATTATACAACTTTCAGAAGGTTTAATGTAAACATGGATGGTTCCCAAATACTTAGTATGGTATGTAAGAATCGGTTTTCCGTCGGTCTCTCTATGGACCACTCGAAAATGGCATACAATTCATCATGTGACTTCCGTTTGCATCCGTGTCAGATAGTCTACTTATGTGTGTTAGGGATAGGACTCGGTGGTAAAGTACAATAGCAACGGACGTGTGTGGAATATCTGTTGGTATCATGATTCACCGGATAATTGAAACTTTTTAATCGTTGTTGTTAAAAGATGAAATAAAATTAATTATCTCCTGCTTGTTCGTTTGTTCATTGTTTGTCTAGACTTCTAATCGAGAACTTAATTTCGATACTTTAGATACCCTACATTAACGCATTTCCTTTCATCTTTGTGCTTTTGTTGAACAACATAAACTAATTCATAACAACCAGTCTGGATTTCATACAAACCACTCTTGTGAGACTGCTTTAGCTTCAATCGTAGATGACTGACTATCAGCGATTAACGATCACACCATTGTAGAAACTGTCCTAATTTACCTCTCTAAAGCATTTGACATAGTAAATCACAACATTCTTCTTGAAAACAATATTCGATCTTTACCAATGCAGCTCTCTTGCTTTGCAGTGGTTCAAATCTTATCTATCAAACAGGCACCAACAAGTTTCGATTTCTGGTAATCTTTTAACACCTCAGCTTATAGCAGCTGGTGTTCCTCAAAGGTATGTTCTTGGGCCTCTCCTCTTTATACTTTATAAATGACCTCCATTAAATATAAATAAATCAGAGGAAAACATGTTTGCTGATGATACAACACTTCATGTTTGTGGTAAAAACTCCCAGGATGTCCAATTAAAATTGCAAGATTCCTTGAACACAGTTTCTGAACAATGCAATCATATCTAAATGATTTTAAACAGCTCAAAACAATGACCATGGTACTATCTGCATCTTGCAAACAAATCAGTAATGTCCATGTATCTCTCACCCTTCAGAATGACAATTTGCAGCTTTCTACAACAGAAAAACTACTTGGAGTACATATTGATGACCATTAACTTCAACACACATATCACATAAACACTTAAAACATGCAACTCTCTTCTCTTCCTTCTCATGAGAATAAAATGTTATATTGATCTAAAACCCAGGAAATTGTTTTTCAATTCCTATATTCTTCCTCATCTTGACTACTGTGTCACAATATGGGGAAGCTCTACTTGTCTTCTACTTGACAGACTATTAAGATATTAAAAGCGTGCTGCAAGAATAATTCTTGACAAAGATTTTGATTCTCCATCTGCAGAGCTTTTTCAAAGCTTGAGATGGATGACAATTTATTTAAGAATTGAATGTAAAAAACTATTCTTGTATTTAAAAGCTTGAACAATGCAGTTCCTGAATACCTGTGTTCGTAATTTCAAATTACAAACTATCCCAATCAACCATTAAGGTCAGCTGAAAAATAATCTCCTACACATGCCTAAACCCAATTTAGAAATTTTCAGAAAGCCAATCTCTTATGCTGGACCAAAGCTATCGAATTCTCTTTCTGGAGATATCAGAAAAGGCAAAACATTAAACACTTTTAAGTCAAAATACATCAAATACAAATTTTCACACTGGACTGATCTCCACTTAACAAATATGTAGGCGATACCACTGTTATGGACATGCGATACAAAGTATCTAATATTTTACAGTCTATCAAAAAAAAAATTATTTGCATTTCACTATGACTAAATGTTATATGTTTTAATATGTTGGGGAAGGGGGTTTATTCATTGTTATTTGTTTATTATGTTATTTCGTTTTTTTTTCTTTTCAGTGGACCTTATCGAAAATTGATATTAACTGTCAAATATGTAATCCACAATGAATAAAGTCGTTATTATTATTATTATACAATGCATAAGACAACAGAGAATTGCAGATCTGGTAACCTACCTTTGGCTTTATATTCAATAAAGTATAAATACTGTAAACGTAATTATTATACAGATGAAGAAACTGACAAAAACATGTTTGGTCACTGTGTCTTAATGTGAAACTCTGTTCGTTTTCTGTATATGCGCTTTTTGTTTTCGCGTGTCCTTTCGTCGCCTTTCGTGTCATTATCTTTCTTGTTGATTCTACACCTGCCGTTAGATTCGCATTTTAATATAAATTAATAAAACATGTTACTTTGCTTAATTGTAAGCTCAAATACCGTATACAGTAATAATTTTATACTAATGATATTAAACGAAGGTCAAATACCCTCGGTATTGACCAATTCACCCAACCACATTCTTTCGGAGCTTGTTATTTTCCTCGTATTCTCCATTCGGCCCCGATCGGATTCGTTCGCGCTATTTGTACCCTATGGTGTTCATCTTTCCTATGCAATGCATGTGTTTCTTTCGCTAAATCACCGAATGCATTCTGATGTGACTAATGATACAAATAATTTCTGACTTCAGGAACATGCTCTGTTCTCCCAACGCTATTTGCGTTGTGATTATTGGTTTGGCCACAGCATCAATACAATCGTGGGTGCTTGATTTGAACTGTGCTTCAACTGATTATATCAACCCTAAACTCGTAAATTAATTAAGCTGTCTAGTTACCGTTAAGATAAGGTTACATAATCCGACTAACGGTTACTAGGAAGAATAATTAATTTACACACATTTAAAATCAAATGCCTATGAATGAAACAGGCACGAGCTACCTACCTCCCGCGTCTTGTAATTGATCGCAGTCATAAGCAGTCCGGTAAACACGTTTCACCCGGAAACAATGTACGATTTTCTTACCTGTAAATTGTAAATGAGGAACAATACATGGGTGAAGAGTACAATGTCATATATATTATACATTAACACTAATTAAATAACGCTTAACATATTAATGCCACATTGAGTTATTATAACCACGACATTCCGCGTGATGAATTTGAAATCATTTGTTGTCTACGAGTAAGAAGACAAAAACAATAACAAAATTCATATTGTTTTTGAAAAAGGCAATACTGTTCTTCGATATGACCAAAACTTTCTTCTTGCATCATAATGAAGTAATTTCCGTAATATTGACCTACAGTATGCCAAGCAGATACTGCAAAATTCAAATATCTGTCTTGTAACTATGTAAGGTTTTTGTTCAATTGTCATATTCATGATAGAGAAATGGTTGTTCCACAGAACTTGAAAGGAAGTTTGACAGCTATCTGCATACCAGAAAGGCTTTTGTATACATGTATAAACGGATACTGTATATTTAATTACTCTCGTTTCCCAGACAGTGTTTGCTAAATGAGACTATATATAATATGCAAACTTGTATTAGTTTGTTTGCATATGCATATAATATTACTGACACTGACAGTGTCGATACGCTCAATTTTCATGAGCTAATTGGCAATAAGAAATATATCATCTTACAAAATCGAATTTACTTTGAATAGCGACATCGGTACGGACAACTTGTACAGTTACATCAGTATGTGTCACGGGGCTTCTCTCCACTTGTTAGGGGTAGAACAAAGGGTCGTTATAATGTAGCAACAACACTCTATTCGGTTACTCGGGTCTATTACACCGGTATCATCAATCTCATCAATACCATCAATCTACAATTAATTATGAATACAATAAAACACTAAACAAATGTAAATGCTTTTACGTCAATGTTGTGTAAACATTTAAAAAAATTATTTGCTGCTTGATATTTTCCTGACAAGTGGTCAGAGGGTTATGTTGTGCCATTGCACAAAAAGGGTGATGTTAATGATACAAACAATTACAGAGGAATTACTTTACTGAGTACACTAGGGAAATTATTTACTAAAATTTTAAATGATAGACTTACATGTTGGGCATGTATATATTGAAGCTCAAGCTGGGTTCAGGCAAAATATAGGTACTGTTGATAATATTTTTGTACTGCATAATCTTATCAATCATTTAGTAAACAGTCATAAGAAATTTTATACAGCATTTGTAGATTTTACTAAAGCCTTTGATTATATAGTGCGAGACACAGCATGGTTTAAGCTTATCAAACTAGGCATAAGAGGAAAGATGATGGATATTATTCGATCAATGTATTTAAATGTTAAATCGAGGGTAAAATATGAAAATGATTTAAGTGATAGCTTCACATGTTTGTTAGGTGTACGACAGGGGGAATCTTTATCACCATTTTTATTTTCAATGTATTTAAATGATATCGAGGAACATTTTATAACTAATAATTATCAGGGTATAGACTTAGACTCATTTAAAATATTTTTATTGTTGTATGCAGATGATATTGTGTTATTTTCAGAAACTGAAAATGGTTTACAGTATGGTTTATTGCTACTCGAAGAATACTGTGATAGGTGGAAATTAACGGTTAATTCACAAAAAACTAAGATAATGATTTTTAGGAAAGGGGGGAGATTGAGAAGAAATTTACAATTTTTGTATAAAGGTCAATGTTTGGAGATTGTGGACAAATTCACCTATCTTGGAATAGTGTTTACAACTGGTGGCTCTTTTAACACACCATTTGACAGTTTATCAGGTCAGGCCATGAAAGCAATTTTTAAAATGAGACAATGTTTGTCAAAATTTCCAACGTTATCTATAAAACATAGATTAGATATTTTCGATAAATTGATATATCCAATATTAAGTTACGGATCTGAGGTGTGGGGTCTTTTTAAATGTAACCAACTAGAGAAAGTGCACTTAAATTTTTGTAAAGAAGTATTAGGAGTAAGAAGGCAAACACAGAATAACTTTATTTATGGTGAACTTGGTAGAACGACATTGTCATGTAGGCACTCAGTAAATGTAATTAGATATTGGTTAAAGATAACGACAATGCAACCTGTTAAATATGTAAGAATTGTTTATGATAGAATCTGCTTAGAATTAGACAGAAATCAAAATAACAAATCGTGGATCTTTATGGTTAGACATTTACTACAAAGTTGTGGATTTAATGATGTATGGTTAAATCAAGGTGTTGGAAATTGTGAATTATTTTTATGTATGTTTAAACAGCGATTCTAACACGATTGGCGGATTAATCCAATACACAAAGAACGAACCGAACCATGTTTTATTGCCCCCATAAAACATACCTGTCAAATTGGCTGTTTCTATTTACGCCCAGTATCACTTGACATATTTATGAATGAATGAACGTAAACTTTATAGTAAAATTTACTACGAGTCACGATGACAAGGCGAGTTGCACGAGAATCCAGTGTTAGATCTATGACGCATCTATTTTTAGAAACTCCAATGTATTCTAGAAACCAAGTTTTATTAAAGCTTCTGATAATCAATCCATATATATTTTTCATTTTATGAAATAGATACCATATACTCGTGTTATTAAAATTGTTTCAATGTTTAAATTGTGGTATTTTCTTCAGAAAATTACGAAGGTCGTTTTAATTAACGAGGGAGGTAATTGTACCAGCTACTAAGCCACTCAATTTCATCGTGGAATTATGTTCAATGTCAAATGGGTGAAAATGGAATGCGCGCAGTTAAATAGTGCGGGATATTATCGTATTTAGAATCGAAATAAAACTCTGTTCTTGTATATTTTGGTGAATAAAACACGGGCACTCGTTCGGATGCGGAAAATTAAATCCATATTCTACGACAATATACAAGAACAGATTTTTATTTCTTAAGTATCAGATATGTTTATACAAAACTGGAAATCTGAATTGGAAGACTCAAATAGAACTAGGATATATGTTTTAATATCAGAGTTTAGTTTTCATGCTTACCTAAATAATGTTAATATAGACAAGTATAGAATCGCTTTGACAAGATTACGACTATCTGCCCATAGACTGATGGTAGAAACTGGCAGATGGCACAAACCAATAGCTACCCCTTTTAATGAAAGAAAGTGTCATTTGTGTAAAACTCTTGAAGATGAGTATCATTTTGTTCTGGAATGTAGTCTCTATAGTGATATCAGAAAGTTATATGTTAATAAATATTTTTATTTGCGTCCAAATATGGTAAAATTTATAGAATTGTTAACCTCTCAGAATGTTAATATTAATAGACGATTAGCTATGTATGTTTTTAAAGCTTTTGAAATTAGAAATCAGTATTATATGTACTATGGATAAAGTATTTTGTTGGTACTTCTCCCGCTGTATGTAAAAATATTGACTGGTATAGTTTATAATTTATGAATAAGTTCACCAAAATTAGTAATCATTATATATTTTTGACCGCTGACTATATTTATGTTTGGAGATATACATAATACGCTGTGTAAACTCGTGTGATATTCTGATATACTACGGGTTTCTACTGTTCATTATACAAGCAATATATTTATTGTTGACCTTGAAATATTTATGTAATTATGTTTTCATGTACATATCGTATGTATATTTGTATACTCATGGGCATAATGCCTAATGTATTTCGAAATAAACTGTAACGCTTTTGTTCTTTGGACAAGATTAAAGACACGGGTAAAACAACTCCAAGCACTATTAATCAACTGTATTTTCCTAATACGATAACAACATGACAAAATAATCCAATAATAGTATCCAAATGCTAGATCCATAAAATATTACAATACACGCGTCCTGATGGTAAAACGGACTGACGTTAACACTGTCCTGATAGTTAACTAACTGACTGACTAATACTTAAGTCAATCCTTTATACACTGCCAACTGATCCGACAGATCCGACAAGTCCGACAAGTCCGACAAGTCCGGTAAATCCGGTAAGTCCGACAAGTCCGACGAGTCCGACAAGTCCGACAAATCCGGTAAGTCCGATAAGTCCGACAAGTCCGGTAAGTCCCGATTCGTTACATATATTATAATAATTGTAAATTGCCGATACGTGACTGTTAACTCATAATCAGCATTGGAGTAGTGGGTGTTGTTATTTGCGTTTTGAAGGTACAAAACTCAAAATAATTGTATTTACATTTTCCTTCTTTAATCGATGTTTTAGTATCAACCAGATAGAAAATTAAAGCATGAGAAGACTTCTACACCCACTGTTTGGTTACAATAAACATTACAGTTTTATTTATTTGGCGTTGTATATGTTCTTGGAATGGTTACTAGGACAGACACGCAATTAACACTTAATTGTTGAAACCCTGGTTTGAAACGATGTGTACAAAGACCGCATACTTCAATTTCATCATTTTGATATTGATAATGAGGTTCGTATTACCATAATAACAACCACGATGCATTTCCATGAAAACGGTCGCGAACATACAAACCTACAGTAACTTCTCCTTAACCTTGTAACCTTTGCTAAAATAGCATACTCTAATATATCATGCCATTATCATAGAAACAGCCATACTTCGCCATAGTGAAACAAATTTTCCGCATGATGATGTTTATTTCGCTTTTCCTAACTCCCAAGATATTTGGCAGCGATGCATGTCTTTCTTGATTTTCAGCGTAGGAACTTCGCATTTTCCCGGAACTATGCATTCAACTTTTTTGAAATAATTTTACTGATATTTTCTTTGGACACTCCCATTGTTTTATTAATGGATTCATCATAGACATCATAAAATCAATTTAACTTTTAAGTGTCGGTTTTGGCAATGTTGGGCAATTATTAGTTTTTGGTGCCATTTCGCCACTACATGTACTGAAAATAGAACTCTTATAACACTTCTTACGAAAAATTTTACTACTTATCTCATGAAAAATGCAAATTAATAATTTACTTACACTTTCTTGAAAATGATAATAGGGTCATATTGCGTTAAAAGCAGAAACAACAACACCAACTACTTAATTGTTGTTTTAAGTTTTGACCAATTCAAAAATGCAATATATAATGATAATATATTCAACTTAAAAACAGTTTCCCCCATGGTTTAAAATAGATATTTTAATAATTTATTGTGCATATTCAATATTTTAAAATCGGCGTTCGTGTTTTGTCCATAAACAAGTTGAATACCTCTCGTACATGCATAATTATGGTAGGTATGATATGTAGATCTAATATTACCGACACTGAAAGTGTTGATGCAAATATAGACTCAATTTTCATGTGTTAATTGGAAATATATCATCTTACAAAACAGCACTCTTTCACTATGAATAGCGCCATTTTTATCACAATCTAGTACAATAATCGACCTATAGTACCATAACAATAATTCATGATGACCATTAGTATGGTGTACGTCGTTTGTTTGCTAGCACGTTAAAAACAGGAATAGTATATAGTGAAAGTGGATGTTATTGTTTTCATACAAATATAAAAGTTGCGATTTTATTTCATAGCAATTACCCGATTAGTTATGCTAGTGAATGTTCGTTATAATCAGTGTTTGGAAAAATGTGTAATTTATATATCCCGTATATTTATATAACAAGGTACGTTATATTACGTTCATTCATAGAATGTAGACTGGTGATTACAAAAGTGCAATGTTGGGGCGATAACCAATGCGGGTACATTTAACACCCACATAAACATCTAATTATCTTTTATTTATTGGATCGCATCGACCACAAACAAACTGTGATATTTCCTGCTGATGATCGACGTTCATTTCCAAACAATCTGTTAAGTGTCGCATAATACAAGTATATATTTGGAAAAGATTCGTTTTTTCTGATCACTGTTCAACAATGTTCGAAGGAATTCGTGTGTGGCGGACAGTTTTTGTTTTGTTGACTTTCTGTCTTGTAAGTCTTTACTCGGAGTTTGCCGCCAACAGTAGATGGAAGGAATACGCATCACTTTGTCCTTACAACAATTTCTGCACTACAAATGCAACAAAGGTACGTGAATATATTTTGTATCGTTGATTTGAGTCTGAAGCCTAATAACAAGGCCATTATGAAAGCACTAAATTATTGAACATTTTATTTGTTAACTAAACTATTCGTGTAATACTATATAATACATTAAAAGATAACAACTGGTATATAACGAATCAAAACAAATATGTAAATGAAAAGACAACTAGCGAACGTTAGCTATTGATTTTGAATTTAGCATTACCGTGTTCGAAACGTTGCGTATCCGAATTCTCGCCAGTTTTCGTTTGTCACTTAATAATTCATCACAAAAATACATTTAAATCACAGAAGGTCTAGTTAATTGGTGATAATGTTGTCCAAATGCAATACAAGGTTAAAGGCATAACAGAATATGATAACGTAACTAAAGCTTAATTCATATTGGAGTTAAACACAATTAACAAAAGTATAGTGATAAAGAAAAAACAACATGTAGATGAAACTAAGGATGACAATTACAATTATAAAGTCACATACAAAGACACAATTTACAAAAAAAACCCAACATATATCCGAACAGCCAAGAGACAAGATAGCCGATCATTTTTCAAAGATATCAAATAGATACTTAGCTAATATATCTAAAAAGAGTGGATCTTCATAGGACATTAACCAAATCAATCTTTCTTTTTCATTTAGAAGATCTTTTTGCACAGCGATATTATTAAATGAAACATGGTCTGTCTCAAACTATGAAAACTTGTACAAACCATAGAAAAATGAATATACATATATGCCGTCAAACCCGTATTACATTCCGCGCATTTACTTCCCTATGTATAACCGGGGGCCAAGTAGTCATGAAATCCGCCATTTTCCTTATAGTCCAGTCATTGATGCTAAAAAAAATGGTCAACCTCAAACAAATTGCAAAACAGAGTTTCTTTGTATTTTCATCATCTACTGACTACTGTCAACTACAGACAAAACGTCAAATATGCGAGTTCAGTGGGGAAAATATAAAAAAAATCGACATGTTTAATGTCACTTTTGGTAGCAATTTTAGCATTTTCTTTATTTCATTATACATGGGGAATTTTAAGTTCTAATAATTCCCGTGTTAGTCGTTAAATATTTACTAATTAGACATTAAAGCTTATATTTTCTGAAAGATACAACCTTCTTCTATCGAATACAGATATTGATTTTATCATCAGACAATTCACTTTTCATATATATGCCAGTCTACGCATTGGTATACTTCCCATTCAAATGTCGACAAAATGACACAAAATTAGCACTTGGAGGGGGGACAAAAGTTTTATTCATTTCTTTAATATGAATCCAATTTGTTTATGATTTACACATATCATGTGTTGTAAACATGTGTGTCTAATGGAAAAAGGATGTTTGTGTTTGGACAGTATACAATAATGATAATATACACGAATCTATCGATTCGGGAGAAATAGTTATTGTTCTATCTGTCTGTTCGTCCACAATTGCATTTGTATCCACAATTTTGACTTTAAGATTATGAAACTTGGTCAGAGTGATCATCTGAACAAAATTTAGGCCAAGGTAGGAAATGAATGATCAAGGGTAAAAAAGTAGGTCACTAGGTCAAATCGTAGCAAAACCTTGAGTAGTCGCTAGCGGTCATAATGTTGGCCTAATATTTATGAAACTAGGTCACAATAATAATATCAACAAAATCTAGGTCAAAGTTATAAATTGGGTCATTCGGGGTCAAAACGTAGATCGCTAGCTCATATCAAAGGAAAACTTTGTGTAGGTACAAAAGTCACAATTCAGTCTAATAGTTATGCAACTTGATCACTATGCTCATCTTAAACATCTAAGACAAGTGCGTTATTGAGTTATTATAGCATAAAAACGGTGATTTTGCTCATACTTAAACGGGGGAAAAAGGTACGTTATTGTAAAGATTCTCGCGCGCACGCGCTGTTGGTGTTCAGTTTTAAGTATGCTCATTTCAGGATCCAGCCGACGCAAATAAATGATTTACAGCCTTATATGAACTGAAATTCACATTGTAATTGTAACTACTAATCAATTTTCTATAAAAGGTAAAATAATAAACGTAAACAAACCCCAAATGTCACTGTTTTCTTGGTATTTGCCGATACCGGAAGTCGACGCTCATAACAAAAACTTGCATGTGACGTAACGTTTGCTAAGCGACGTCGCGTTTGTTTTCCCGACGTCGCCCAAAATGTCCCGCCAAAATGTCATAATTTTGAAAAACACACTAGTTAAGTGTTGTTTTTATGCTATAATAGCGTTTACGCATGCTTTTTCGTGCTATTACATCTGCAGAGTCCCTCGGGAGTGTTGGTGCCCTCGCCCTGACGGGCTTGGGCACCAACTCTGCAGATGTAATAGCACGAAAAAGAATGCGTTAACCCTACATTTGGGTAAAAATTAGGTCTATAGGTTAAAATAATTAATGCGGTTTTTCGGCTCAAGAAGGTTTGTCTATTATTTGACATAGTCACCTAGTTTTAACTCATGATAAGTAAATATTGAATTTGACCTACATTTTGTCTTCATGATCCATGTGACATGGTATCATTAAGATTAGGTAAAAAGGGCGACTTCTAAAGATTTGTTCTATTATTTGGCCTAGTGACCTAGTTTTTAACTCAGGTTAATCCAATTTCACACAAGACATTGGTTTTGGTAAGATGATCATTGTGACTAAATTTCTCCAGTGTAAGGTCGAAATTGCGACCCCTGGTGATTATATATTGTTTTTTCGATGTTTTGACCTAGTGACCTAGATTTTGGCTCCGGTTAACCCAAGTTTTATTTTACCTAGATTAGCTTCCGATGATCATTGTTGCCAAGTTTCATAAAAATCAGACCACAATTGCGACCTCTAAGCACGATGTTAAAATAAGTTACTGATATAAGTCAAGATTTATTTACACCAAAAGTGACAAAATCGCGAAAACATGTGACAATTCAATATATTTGTGAATATCTCAAAAAGTCCCACGAATATTCAATTAGGACATTTTTACAGTGCTAAGGATAGCTTTACGCACCATATAAACACAAAACGGTTTATTTTGCAATTAGTTTGAGGTTAAAAGTTAAAATGACTGGACTATTAAAAACATTTTTAAAATCAATTTACATGAATTGAAATTGGCGACTATTTTTATTCGAGAATTACGCGCTTTCATAACGGCCGAGATTCAGCCTATCATAATGCTCAAATCTCATAATGGCTGTATAATTTCCATAATGGCCGCGTTTTTCCACAGTTGCCGAGTTTTGTGTCTATGATACAATTCGCATCTCCAGATACTTTCGAACATACGCATTCTCTTTGAGCTTACATTTTTGGACAATAAATTAGTTCAAGTGTAAACCATGAATTATCTCTAACTAAATAAAATATATAAATGATCTAAATTAGAGAAAAACTTGCAAATTTAAGACTTAAAAAACCTGTTGCCATGAAAACCTTTGCATCATCTTTTCATGAAACCATTGGCAATTCATACAATGAACATGGCATACTGACTTTTACAAATTGAACAGTTGTAAAATAAAACTGTTACACCATTTTGAATACTTCTTAGAATTCGCAATATGTTCTGGGAACGCTAAACTTACAACAACATCGTTAATTGATATAATTGTGTTCATGTTTTAACATCGGAACCATTACTGTATACGATAAATTGGGCAAATTGTAAATAATGATAATCTAGCAAGCACGTCGTGTATTATTGTAACCATAGCAACGAGTATATGGAACACACAATTCTAGCAACTGGTTGCAAATAGAATAAAATTCGAGAAGGCAATGCGCTTAACTTAAAACGTTTTTTAGGAATTAGCAGATTGGAACGAACATGCAAAATTCTAAAGACGTATTGCAATATAATATCCAAAGTGTTATCTTAAGGTCAAAATCCTTGAAATAGAATTGTTCTTTAACTCAATGTAAAGTGACTAATTTCAGCCAACAAGACTGTCAACGTTTTGTCCATGGACCCTCTCAACATCTATTATTCAATGGAAATAGCATTAAGCTTCAAGAAAGTGAACAACGTAGCGGGTCATGTATCATATAAGAAACCTTTGGTTCGTCAAACAGATTTTCTCGCACATACGGACTGACTCAATGTCCATAAGCCCCAACCCTACTTTCACTTATACATTCAAGCCAGAATGCCAAATATGTCTGAATAAAACAATTTCGCTACAAAGCATTTAAACCCAATTGAATTATTCTGATGCAGATTTGTCAAGACATATCTCATTTCCAGTCGATCCAAAGTTTTTTACCGGACTATTCGGATGTATCGGATTTTCGTACGCTAACGCGTAGGCATTTAGTGGTTACTAACCTTAAATATGTTATATTTGAGAAGTTAATATTTACATAATACAACCTAACATGATGGTTTCAATAAAAAGTGAACAGGTTCAAACTGGTACAGAGCGATAATCAATACTCGATAACGACACTAACGTGGGACGTGTGGCAGTTAGTGATTATTTTCTGTTCCAAGTAACTTTTCACTGAATGATTGTCGTGTCTTTAAATTTGGTATTAATATGCCGGACATATTTCGCTTAAAGATGATAAAGTTAAAAATTATCAATTAAAGCATGAGTACATTATAGCAAAATTCTACGTTATTTTGGATCATCCCTCGTATGACTACGTCGAAATTGCCAGACTTGTATTTTCAAATACGCTTTATCGTAAAATAAAGTCAATATTACAATTACGGTATTCCACTATTTACAAAAAATTCTTTTTCAGTTTCAAACCGCGGACGAGGAACATCTGAGACCATGCTGCAAGCAATGCTCATGTGAAACAGACTGTCACAGATATGGTGTATGCTGCCCAGATGTTCAACATAAATCGCACGTAGATGTTGATTTCCCATGCGTAGATCTTGTCAACGATTTAAATAGACCACGAGGCATTACCGAGTTGGGTGTTTTCGATGTTAATTTTCACATCGTAGACCGTTGCCCAAATTCAACAATTGCTAGTCAGTATGAATCTTGTCTTACACGGTCCAATCTCACAGATTATATTGTTGTAACGGACATTACAAATGGTCGCGTTTACAAAAATAGCCACTGCGCTGAGTGCAACGGAGTCGAGCAATATACACAATGGGATATATACACGGAATGCCAGGACATGAATGAAGTTTTCTTTGAAACATTTGAAGAGCGAGATGCGTATATTCTAGACCACTGTAGTATAATACCAGTGCCACCAGATTCTCAGAAATATTCGATATATCGCTGCCAACCTGTCTATAGTACCATTAGAGACACATGTGGCACGTCGGTTGTTGCTGACAGAGATACTGAAGCTGCTTGCGAACAGGATATGCCGGGCACAAATGTCATGTTTTCAAGACTAAAACCTTGGCATCAAACATACCTTAGCACATTTGATTATTATCAAAATATTTTCTGTTCCCAATGTTGGGCCCACCCTAATGACCATGCTCATGCGGATCTATGTGAGCAGCTCCATTTCATAGACACTGGGTCCAAAGGTTCCAGACCTACTGTAAGCCTGCTTATGTTGTTAAGTGGTCAACAGGTTAATGAACCTAAACCAGGAAGGCCACGGTGTAATATGTCAAGTATCTGGGATCAATATTCGGTAAGTTTATACCTTACTGTGAACCATTATGTCAAGTGTCTGAGATCACTAAAAAGAATGTATTTGGTAAGTTTGTACCGCACTGTGAACAAATATGCCAATTGTCTGGGATCACTTTTCGGTAAGTTTTTACCTTACTGTTAACCAATGCTAGACGGTAAATTGTGTATGTCATACATTCCCTTTCGGTCCCGACGTTATGCATAGAGTTACGTATCGAACGACTCGACCAGTACCATAGTCAATATTCCGTATTTTGCAATTAAGCATATAAAAAAGATATTCCAAACCATGACACCTGTCACCTTCATATCGATCTCTTCATTTGCTTTTTAATTCAGTGTCTAATCTAGTTATGTCGAAAGTGAATTCTTACTATGTAATTGCATGACTTCAATGTACATTTGGTCGCGTGTGTTTTCGAGGTATACGGGTGTTTGACTGTTTGATTGTATTGAACGGGTATGTTTTGTGTATTTTGCATGCTGATACATTGTAATATGTTTTACATTTCAGGAATCGTGCTTAAAACTAAGTTGTCCCGCTGCAAGTATACCATATCTCGGAAAATGTACGCCTGCGATCAGTGAATCCACTGGGGTTGCTTTTACAATGGCGTTTAGTCTTGATGTTCACCGACAAATATCAATGACCAACGTATTGAGCATATTAGATGAAGGGATATCATCTGTGTTCGGTAGGCGATGCGGTAGATGTTCTACAAGAATAAGTAGGGGCAGTACCAACTCATCCAATTTCTATCTCTTCTACTCTCCATACACGAAGGTGAATTGTAATCGCAAGTTCTTACTTACACGTTTAGCACGTGTATTTGAACGACCAATTACAATTACAGTTCCTGACGTTATGTACCCTACTGTAGTTACACTGACACCGAACACAAACTTACAGGAAGAGGTTAACTTGATAACATTCGTCAAAAACAAACCATTATGTCCGTTTTCTCAGCCCATTACAACATATGTCCTCGAGAATTGTGCTAGAGTTGATACACGGATGATTCCGTTGAAAGCCGAGATTGAGGCATCTCCAGAGCTTACTGAGAAAATGATAAATCATACAGTATGTGTACATGATTACTTCACGTATATGGAATCCTTGTACACGAACCAGGGTTCTAACCAGAATGTCATACAATGGTGTTATCTTTGGTTAGCGCTATGGTTTCTGAAGTACATGTACTAATTATACAACTTTCAGAAGGTTTAATGTAAACATGGGTGGTTCCCAAATACTAAGTATGGTATGTAAGAGTCGGCTTTCCGTCGGTCTCTCTATGGCATACAATTCATCACGTGACTCCCGTTTGCATCCGTGTCAGATAGTCTACTTATGTGTGTTAGGGATAGGACTCGGTGGTAAAGTACAATAGCAACGGACGTGTGTGGAATATCTGTTTGTATCATGATTCACCGGATAATTGAAACTTTTTAATCGTTGTTGTTAAAAGATGAAATACAATGAATTATCTCCTGCTTGTTCGTTTGTTCATTGTTTGTCTAGACTTCTAATCGAGAACTTAATTTCGATACTTTAGATACCCTACATTAACGCATTTCCTTTCATCTTTGTGCTTTTGTTGAACAACATAAACTAATTCATAACATCCAGTCTGGATTTCATACAAACCACTCTTGTTAGACTGCTGTAGCTTCAATCGTAGATGACTGACTATCAGCGATTAACGATCACACCATTGTTGAAACTGTCCTTATTGACCTCACTAAAGCATTTGACATAGTAAATCACAACATTCTTCTTGAAAAAAAACCTCGATCTTTACCAATGCAGCTCTCTTGCTTTGCAGTGGTTCAAATCTTATCTATCAAACAGGCACCAACAAGTTTCGATTTCTGGTAATCTTTTAACACCTCAGCTTATAGCAGCTGGTGTTCCTCAAGGGTATGTTCTTGGGCCTCTCCTCTTTAAACTTTATAAATGACCTTCCATTACATATAAATAAATCATCAGCAAACATGTTTGCTGATGATACAACACTTCATGTTTGTGGTAAAAACTCCCAGGATGTCCATTTAAAATGCAATATTCCTTGAACACAGTTTCTGAATAATGCAATCATATCTAAATGATTTTAAACAGTTCTAAACAAAGAACATGATACTATCTGCATCTTGCAAACAAATCAGTAATGCACATGTATCTCTCACCCTTCGGAATGACAATTTGCAGCTTTCTACAACAGAAAAACTAATTGGAGTACATATTGATGACCATTATACTTCAACACACATATCACACAAACACTTAAAAAATGCAACTCTCTTCTCTTCCTTCTAATGAGAATAAAATGTTATCTTGACCTAAACCCCAGGAAATTGTTTTTCAATTCCTATATTCTTCCTCATTTTGACTACTGTGTCACAATATGGGGAAGCTCTACTTGTCTTCTACTTGACAGACTATTAAGATATTAAAAGCGTGTTGCAAGAATAATTCTTGACAAAGATTTTGATTCTCCATCTGCAGAGCTTTTTCAAAGCTTGAGATGGATGACAATTTATGAAAGAATTGAATGTAAAAAAGCTATTCTTGTATTTAAAAGCTTGAACAATGCAGCTCCTGAATATCTGTGTTCGAAATTTCAAATTGCAAACCATCCCAATCAGCCATTAAGGTCAGCTGAAAAATAATCTCCTACACATGCCTAAACCCAATTTAGAAATTTTCAGAAAGCCAATCTCTTATGCTGGATCAAAGCTGGAGATATCAGAAAAGTTAATACATTTTAAAACACTTTTAAGTCAAAATACATCAAATACAAATTTTCACACTGGACTGATAGTATCTCCACTTAACAAATATGTAGGCGATATTATGTTATGGACATGTGATACAAAGTATCTAATATTTTACAGTCTATCAACAAAAATTTTTTTATTTGCATTTCACTATGACTAAATGTAATATGTTTTAATATGTTGGGGAAGGGGGTTTATTCATTGTTATTTGTTTATAATGTTATTTCGTTGTTTTCTTTTCTGTGGACCTTATAGAAAATTGATATTAACTGTCAAATATGTAATCCACAATAAATAAAGGCGTTATTATTAGTATTATTTTACAATGTATAAGACAGTAGAAAATTGCAGATCTAGTATTTCTAGTATCTAGACTTTTTGGCGTTATATTCAATAAAGGATAGATACTGTAAACGTAATAGATTATTTTGTTTAAGTTATTATACAGATGAAGAAACTAACAAAAACATGTTTGGTCACTGTGTCTTAATGTGAAACAGTGTTCGTTTTCTGTATATGCGCTTTTTGTTTTCGCGTGTCCTTTCGTCGTCTTTCGTGTCATTATCTTTCATGTTGGTTCTACACCTGCCGTTAGATTCGTATTTTATCATAAATTACTAAAACATGTTAGTTTGCTCAATTGTAAGCTCAAATACCGTATACAGTAATAATTTTATACTAATAATATTAAAAACGAAGGTCACATTCCCTCGGTATTTACCATTTCACCATTTCACATTCTATCGGAGCTTGTTATTTTCCTCGTATTCTCCATTCGGCCCCTATCAGATACGTTTGCGCTATATGTACACTTGCTTGTTCATCTTTCCTCTGTAATGCATGTGTTTCTTTCGATAAATCACAGAATGCATTCTGCTGTGACTGATAATACATATAATTTCTGACTTCGGGAACAGACTCTGTTCTCCCAGCACCATTAGCGTTGTGATAATTAGTTTGGTCACTACATCAATAAAATCTTGGGCATTTGATTTGAACTGTGTTTAAACTGATCATATGCACCCTAAACTCGTAAATAATTATGTTTTCTAGTTAACAGAACAGAACAGAACATATATTTATTAAGACAAGTAACAAGTACATAGTCTACAACTCTGATATACAATGTTTATAAATAAACATGTAATACAAACAAAATACACATGATAAATGGGTTAGTAACGGAGAGAAAAGTTTTTAAAGCATCAATAAGGTTAGTGTTATATGATCATACAGTATATTTCAAGCACACAGAGATACGCGCACCAAAATCTTCCACTCAAAACATACACCTCATTTCATTCAGCGAATACATACTCACGCGCGCTCAAAACTTCTCACGGTACATTGATATACACAATTTATTTAATTATTTACAATTATATTAGCAGTGTTTCTAGATCTAAAAGCTTCCTTCAGGAAATATGCAAGGTTACATAGGTGGTTTTTGTTATTGCTACATAGCAATTCATAGAATTTAAAAACAGACGGTCTCAAATAGTAATATTGTTGAATTTATTTTAATCGTATCGTTCTATAACTTGGACAAATGCATACAAAGTGATAGATATCTTCTATATCTTGCATATTGCAAAATAAACAAAATCGTTCATGGCGGGGTAATCTATTTTCTCCAAATCTACCCGTCTGTATTCGTAGAGAATGAGCAGAAATACGTAGTTTTGTAATAACAAACCTAATATTATGAGGTACAATATCTAGATACGGTTCGTAAACAAAATTCAATTTAAAATCCTTGTATTCTTCTAAGACGCGGTTTCTTGCTACCGAGCCAAACCATTCTTGTTTAAAACAATCGACAACACGGGTTTTAAATATAACATTGAAATTTTTTACAATTATATTATGGTCATTTGCATTTGTAAACACTTCCGAGAAACGTCTAATAATTTCTTTACTCGACTTACCCAATTGTTATACCCGGCTAAACAGTCTTTAACGGCTAATTTATACAATTTGTTTAAAATAATGTTTTCTGATTTTACAATTTTGCACCAATATTTTATGATTTTACAGTAACGTGATACATACAAAGGAACGCGTTCTAACTCTCCGTACACAGCACAATTACTAGCATTTGTCGGTACTTTTAAAATACGCTTGCAAAACTTTAAATGCAATCTTTCTAATTCTTTTGAATTGCTGAAGCCACTAATTTCGCTGCCATAATTTAATATAGCACCAACAAACGAGTCAAACAACTGACATAGAACTTTTAATTTTAAAGGTATTTTTTTGCAATTAAACAATAAAGTATTTAAAGCCTTTAGAGCTTTACCAGATACATAATTGTGATACATAGAAAAAATTCCATTATACGAGAATAACGTTCCTAAGTAATTGAAGGTATCTACGATTTCAACATCTATACCATTGTAAGTCCACTTCTCGTCTTGTTTTAGCCCTCCCCGTTTTCTGAAAACCATGATTTTCGTTTTTGTCGCATTTACATGTTAACGTTAAGATAAGGTTACATAATTCAATTAACGTTAGGAAGAATAATTAATTTACACACATTTGAAAGCAAATGCCTATGAATGAAACAGGCACGAGCTACCTACCTCCCGCGTCTTGTAATTGATCGCAGTCTAGTACATAAGCAGTCCGGTAAACAAGTTTAACCCGGAAACAATGTACGATATTCTTACCTGTAAAACAATACATGGATGAAGAGTATAATGTCATATATATCATACATTAACACTAATTAAATAACACTTAACATATTAATGCGACGCTGAGTTATTATGACCAGGACATTCCGTGTGATGAATTTGAAATCATTTGTTGTCTACGAGTAAGAAGACAAAAACAATTTCAAAATTCATATTGTTTTTGAAAAAGGCAATACTGTTCTTCGATGTGACCAAAACTTTCTTCTTGCATCATAATGAAGTAATTTCCGTAATATTGACCTACAGTATGCCAAGCAGATACTGCAAAATTCAAATATCTGTCTTGTAACTGTGTAAGGTTTTTGTTCAATTGTTATATTCATGATAGAGAAATGGTTGTTCCACAGAACTTGAAAGGAAGTTTGACAGCTATCTGCATACCAGAAAGGCTTTTGTATACATGTATAAACTGATACTGTATATTTAATTACTCTCGTTTCCCAGACAGTGTTTGCTAAATGAGACTATATATAATATGCAAACTTGTATTAGTTTGTTTGCATATGCATATAATATTACTGACACTGACAGTGTCGATACGCTCAATTTTCATGAGCTAATTGGCAATAAGAAATATATCATCTTACAAAATCGAATTTACTTTGAATAGCGACATCGGTACGGACAACTAGTACAGTTACATCAGTATGTGTCACGGGGCTTCTCTCCACTTGTTAGGGGTAGAACAAAGGGTCGTTATAATGTAGCAACAACACTCTATTCGGTTACTCGGGTCTATTACACCGGTATCATCAATCTCATCAATACCATCAATCTACAATTAATTACAAATACAGTAAAACACTAATATATAAACCATGGATCATCTGATTACATTAAATTAACATGTGTAAACTTTACTAAATATATAGAGGATAATTGTGATTATAACGTCAGTACATTGTATATTGTTCTAAAGTATTTGATCGATTGATTGATGGCGGGCTGACGGACAACGGACAAAGAAATAATCAATCGGCCGTTACTATTACTTTTTGTGAATATAAAGGAGGTATATTATATAAAAGGATACATTAGAAACATAAATTACAACATTACAAAACAATATAAAAACAATCTAGTTACCTGCAGGTTTTAAATAAAAACCTACAAAAATTGGTATAACAAGTTTCCTAATGCTTTCAATGGCGGGCGATTACTGCGGCCGGGAAGGGTCAGCGATGTACGAGGGTCAGTCACGAAAAACTGAGAGTGGTTAATTTAAGCCTTCCAAATGTATTTAAAATTATATTTTCTACCAATCATCGTCAACTATTATCCATTGCGGATATTCTGATGAATTCCGTGATCGGATATAGGCTTATATATTAAGTTGCCTATCAACCAAAGAACATCACTAAAGGGTATGCGTTCGCGCGAGCGACTGGGAGACTGATTTTGTTGCCAATTTGAACGTTTATTTCAACTATATTGAGCGTAATTAAGTACAACTAACATGTGTATCTTATAGAGTCGTATATACCAAATAATAATGGACGTTCGTTACAGAATGGTCACTAATACTTTATTGTTTAGTTGCCTAGCAACACTTTTACCCGTATTTTAAAAAAAGTCTCCGCATGTGTTCTTTGCGTTGCCATGGTATCCTAAAACTAATCACTGATTTCACAATTTCTACTCAGGAGGTTTATGAATGTATCTAATGGAGTTCAGTGACCGTAATAGGAATAGAAAATATAACTTCGCTTTTGAAAAACATAATGCGTTCTTTTGGGTGGGGTAAAATTGTGGTCTCAATACCAACAAATAAAGTGACAATTAATAGTTCCATCAAATATATTTTCTATATTTGAGGAACAAATCAACCATAATTAACTATATCTGATAGATTAATGTATAACAAAATAAAACATAAGTTTGAAAATGTTCAATATAACTTTATGTTTCCATAACAACGCACAATTGTGTTCTACATACAGCGCGAACGCATGTCTTCGAGTTGTCTTCTTCTGTTGCCCGGCAACAAGATACAAATATTCATACCCAAAATTGGTATTCGCCATAACATCGAGGAGATACCATATTTTACGATTATATATAGACAATATACAAACACATATTCTCCTGATCAATAAACACCAACTCTCAGTTTTTCTTGACTGACCCTCGTATTATATATACGGAAAGGTTAACGTTGAATATGAATGTTAATTATGTATAGATGTTACTAAATATTAGGTGATATGTTACTAAATGTTACTACTATTTACTACTAAACTATCAAAAACAACCTAGACTCACTAAAATAAAGATGTTACCCTACGACATATAGTACCTAAAAATAGTTCGTGATGACCATTGTAGGGGGTGTTTGCTAGCACGGAATAATATAAAGCTAAAGTGGATGTTAAAAAATAAAATTGCAATTAAATTTCATAATAATTTTTTTTTGTACGTATGTTACAATCAGTGTTAGTGAGAATTTACATGCAATTATAAATGTTCCGTATACCTGTATGTGCTATAACATTCATTAAAGACAACTTAGACTAGTAATTACAAAATTGCAATGTTAGGGCAAAAGTCAATGCGGGTACCTGTAGCACCGCCTTAAATATCTAATTATATTTTATTTATTAGATCGTGTAGACCACATACATACAAACTGTGATGTTTCCTACAGATGATCTATATTCATTTTCACACAAACTGTTAAGTGACGCACAATGCTAGTATATATCTTAAAATAATTCGTTTTTCTGATCACTGTTCAACGATGTTCGAAGGAATTCGAGTGTCGCGGACAAGTTTTGTTTTGTTGAATTTCTGCATTGTAAGTCTCAACTCGGAGTTTGCCGCCAACAGTAGATGGAAGGAATACGCATCCCTTTGTCCTTACAACAATTTCTGCACAACAAATGCTACAAAGGTATGTGAATATGAATTGTATCGTTGATTTACTTCATGCTACTGTGTTCATTGTTACATAAAAAAAGAAAAAAAAGAAAAAAAAGAAAAAAAAGGTTATTGTTATTCTGAAGAAGGCCTCTGCCGAAACGTAAATATAATAATAATTCTACAAAATACGTGTTGTTGTTATACAAATTCTCAATTATTTCATTGTTACATCACATACATAGTTTCTCATATAGCTATCCTTGGTTATTCCTGGTTATTAGAATGTTTTTCAAATGCACTTAAGCGTTTTTTTGTTTTCACTCTAATACTCCAGAAAAATATCGACGTCCTTTCTTGTACGATGTATAATCGATGTGCATTAATAAAGATTATGTCATTTTCCTTTCAAGATCTAAGCAATTGAAGAGCCGGACTCTGTGGTGCATTTGTTTTCATAATTTACGATATTATGCAAATTAATCATCAATATACGACTGTGAATTAACTAAAACAAAATAATTCAATTCAATTAACAAAACGAAAAGTTTTAATTTATTGATGGAAAACAAAACCTTGTCATGTGTAACAACGAAAAAAGTTTTAGGGATCTTGGTAAACAATAATCAACAATAAACAATAAGTGCACATAACAAACTAAATTTAAAACTCTTATCTCTATATATCAGTATTACAGTTTAATCGGATAAATCGTTTGATTATGATGCAAATACATGTATTTTATTTTCAAAACATCATTTAATATCATTTTTGTTGAGATGTAAATATCATATTGGTGGACCGGTGCTGGTGCATAAATCGTTAAACGATTTGTCCCCTATACATGTATATATAATGTATGTCTAATATTCTCTAATGTTCTACTAATGCTGTGTATTCTTTGCGCTCTGTCACAAATAACAATATGGTACACTTTGTGTGTAATGATATTATACTAAATCAACTCTCCAATATAAAGCCATGTCAATTCGGAACACATTGTCCAGTCAAATTAAAAACACTACATCAGAGAAAATATTTAAGGTAATTGTAACGTTTTCAGTTACGCGGACGTTTAAACATCGCAGTACGTTAGACTATCTAAAGCATCTAAAGATATGTCTTTTTTTGCATCCCGCATAATGATGAATGAGTTTAGAAAAACAACTGAATTCAATTAAAAATATATGAACATTGTAGCAAAAGTCTATGTTATTTTGGATCATTCCAAGAATGTCCACATACAGATTGCTAATTTTATATTTTCAAATACGTTTCATCGTAAAATAAAGTCAATATTACAATTACGGTATTCCACTATTTACAAACGATTCTTTTTCAGTTTCAAACCCCGGACGAGGAACATCTGAGACCATGCTGCCAGCAATGCTCATGTGAACCAGACTGTCACAGATATGGTGTATGCTGCCCAGATGTTCAACATAAATCACACGCAGATGTTGATTTCCCATGCGTAGACCTTGTCAACGATGCAAATAGACCCCGAGGAATTACCGAGTTGGGTGTTTTCGATGTTAATTTTCACATCGTAGACCGTTGCCCAAATTCAACAATTGCTAGTCAGTATGAATCTTGTCTTACACGGTCCAACCTCAGAGACTATATTGTTGTAACGGACACTACAAATGGTCGCGTTTACAAAAATAGCCACTGCGCTGAGTGCAACGGAGTCGAGCAATATACACAATGGGATATATACACAGAATGCCAGGACATGAATGAAGTTTTCTTTGAAACATTTGAAGAGCTAGATTCGTATATTCTAGACCACTGTAGTATAATACCCGTACCGCCAGATTCTCAGAAATATTCGATATACCGCTGCCAGCCGGTCTATGCTCCTATTAAAGAAACATGTGGCACGTCGGTTGTTGCTGACAGAGATACTGAAGCTGCTTGCGAACAGGATATGCCGGGCACAAATGTCATGTTTTCAATCCTAAAACCTTGGCGTCAAACCTATCTTAGCACATTTGATTATTATCAAAATATTTTCTGTTCCCAATGCTGGGGCCATCCTAATGACCATGCTCATGCTGATCTATGTGAGCAGCTCCATTTCATAGACAGTGGGTCCAAAGGTTTCAGACCTACCGAAAGCCTGCTGATGTTGATAACTGATCAACGGCTTTCTGAACCTAAAACAGGGCGACAACGGTGTAATGTGTCAAGTGTCTGGGATCGCCACTCGGTAAGTTTATACCTCACTTTGAACCAATACATGTATGATCACTACACACTAAGTTTATACCTCACTTTGAACCAATATGTTAAGTGTCTGGGATCACTACACGCTAAGTTTATACCTCACTTTGAACCAATACATGTATGTCAAGTGTCTGGGATCACTACACGCTAAGTTTATACCTCACTTTGAACCAATACGTCAAATGTCTTGGATCACTACACGCTAAGTTTATACCTCACTTTGAACCAATACATGTATGTCAAGTGTCTGGGATCACTACACGCTAAGTTTATACCTCACTTTGAACCAATATGTTAAGTGTCTGGGATCACTACACGCTAAGTTTATACCTCACTGTGAACCAATACATGTATGTCTAGTGTCTGGGATCACTACACGCTAAGTTTATACCTCACTTTGAACCAATACATGTATGTCAAGTGTCTGGGATCACTACACGGTAAGTGCTTGGAGGGTAACAATTTTTATTTGGACGCTGGGGACACCTCGTTGGCATATTTTGGAGCTACAGTTACATGCATCTAGAAATATGTAATGCTATTGCCCGTCCCCTTCCTCCCTTGTTCATTATTTTAACTAGGTCACGTCTTAATTATATTGTAGCTCTTTTGGTAGCATCAACGTTAGGCCACTGTCCGTGGTGTTTTATTCCTCATTTGGTCGCCGTTTTGGCAAGTGTTTGTGAAACTGGGTCGTCCTGCAAGGCCCGTGGGAAACTTGGTCGGGTCAATGACACCTGTCACCTTCATATCGATCCCGTCATTAGCTTTTTAATTGAACGGGGATGTTTTGTGTATTTTGCATGCTGATACTTTGTAATATGTTTTACATTTCAGGAATCGTGCTTAAAACTAAGTTGTCCCTCTGCAAGTATACCATATCTCGGAAAATGTATGTCTGCGATCAGTGAATCCACTGGGGTGGCTTTTACAATGGCTTTTAGTCTTGATGTTCAACGAGAAATATCAATGACCAACGCATTGAGCATATTAGATGAAGGGATATCATCTGTGTTCGGTAGGCGATGCGGTAGATGTTCCACAAGAATAAGTAGGGGCAGTACCAACTCATCCAATTTCTATCTCTTCTACTCTCTATACACAAAGATGAATTGTAATCGCAAGTTCTTACTTACACGTTTAGCACGTGTATTTGAACGACCAATTACAATTACAGTTCCTGACGTTATGTACCCTACTGTAGTTACACTGACACCGAACACAAACTTACAGGAAGAGGTTAACTTGATAACATTCGTCAAAAACAAACCATTATGTCCGTTTTCTCAGCCCATTACAACATATATCCTTGAGAATTGTGCTAGAGTTGATACACGAATGATTCCATTGAAAGCCGAGATTGAAGCATCTCCAGAGCTTACTGAGAAAACGATAAATCATACACTATGTGTACATGATTACTTCACGTATATGGAATCATTGTACACGAACCAGGGTTCTAACCTGAATGTCATACAATGGTGTAATCTTTGGTTAGTGCTATGGTTTCTGAAGTATATGTACTAATTATAAAACTTTCAGAAGGTTTAATGTAAACATGGGTGGTTCCCAAATACTTAGTATGGTATGTAAGAATCGGCTTTCCGTCGGACTCTCTATGGACCACTCGAAAATGGCATACAATTCATCATGTGACTCCCGTTCGCATCCGTGTCAGATAGTCTACTTATGTGTGTTAGGGATAGGACTCGGTGGTAAAGTACAATAGTAACGGACGTTTGTGGAATATCTGTTGGTATCATGATTCACCGGATAATTAAAACTTTTTAATCGTTGTTGTTAAAAGATGAAATACAATTAATTATCTCCTGCTTGTTTGTTTGTTCATTGTTAGCCTAGACTTCTAACCGAGAACTTAATTTCGATACTTTAGATACCCTACATTAACGCATTTCCTTTCATCTTTGTGCTTTTGTTGAACAACATAAACTAATTCATAACAACCAGTCTGGATTTCATACAAACCACTCTTGTGAGACTGCTTTAGCTTCAATCGTAGATGACTGACTATCAGCGATTTACGATCACACCATTGTTGGAACTGTCCAAGTTGACCTCACTAAAGCATTTGACATAGTAAATCACAACATTCTTCTTGAAAAAGAAATCGATCTTTACCAATGCAGCTCTCTTGCTTTGCAGTGGTTCAAATCTAATCTATCAAACAGGCACCAACAAGTTTCGATTTCTGGTAATCTTTTAACACCTCAGCTTATAGCAGCTGGTGTTCCTCAAAGGTATGTTCTTGGGCCTCTCCTCTTTATACTTTATAAATGACCTTCCATTACATATAAATAAATTAGAGGCAAACATGTTTGCTGATGATACAACACTTCATGTTTGTGGTAAAAACTCCCAGGATGTCCAATTAAAATTGCAAGATTCCTTGAACACAGTTTCTGAACAATGCAATCATATCTAAATGATTTTAAACAGTTCACAACAAAGAATATGGTACTATCTGCATCTTGCAAACAAATCAGTAATGCCCATGTATCTCTAACCCTTCAGAATGACAATTTGCAGCTTTCTACAACAGAAAAACTACTTGGAGTACATATTGATGACCATTAAACTTCAACACACATATCAAATAAACACTTAAACATGCAACTTTTTTCTCTTCCTTCTCATGAGAATAAAATGTTATATTGACCTAAAACCCAGGAAATAGTTTTTCAATTCCTATATTCTTCCTCATCTTGACTACTGTGTCACAATATGGGGAAGCTCTACTTGTCTTCTACTTGACAGACTATTAAGATATTAAAAGCGTGCTGCAAGAATAATTCTTGACAAAGATTTTGATTCTCCATCTGCAGAGCTTTTTTAAAGCTTGAGATGGATGACAATTTATTTAAGAATTGAATGTAAAAAAACTATTCTTGTATTTAAAAGCTTGAACAATGCAGCTCTTGAATACCTGTGTTCGTAATTTCAAATTACAAACTATCCCAATCAACCATTAAGGTCAGCTGAAAAATAATCTCCTACACATGCCTAAACCCAATTTAGAAATTTTCTGAAAGCCAATCTCTTATGCTGGACCAAAGCTATCGAATTCTCTTTCTGGAGATATCAGAAAAGGCAAAACATTAAACACTTTTAAGTCAAAATACATCAAATACAAATTTTCACACTGGACTGATAGTATCTCCACTTAACAAATATGTAGGCGATACCACTGTTATGGACATGTGTTACAAAGTATCTCATATTTTACAGTCTATCAAAAAAAAATTTATTCGCATTTCACTATGACTAAATGTAATATGTTTTAATATGTTGGGGAAGGGGTTTATTCATTGTTATTTGTTTATTATGTTATTTCTTTTTTTTTCTTTTCAGTGGACCTTATCGAAAATGGATATTAACTGTCAAATATGTAATCCACAATGAATAAAGTCGTTATTATTAGTATTATTATACAATGCATAAGGCAACAGAGAATTGCAGATCTGGTAACCTACCTTTGGCTTGATATTCAATAAAGTATAAATACTGTAAACGTAATTATTATACAGATGAAGAAACTGACAAAAACATGTTTGGTCACTGTGTCTTAATGTGAAGCTTTGTTCGTTTTCTGTATATGCGCTTTTTGTTTTCGCGTGTCCTTTCGTCGCCTTTCGTGTCATTATCTTTCTTGTTGATTTTACACCTGCCGTTAGATTCGTATTTTAATATAAATTGATAAAACATGTTACTTTGCTTAATTGTAAGCTCAAATACCGTAAACAGTAATAATTTTATACTAATGATATTAAACGAAGGTCAAATACCCTCGGTATTGACCAATTCACCCAACCACATTCTTTCGGAGCTTGTTATTTTCCTCGTATTCTCCATTCGGCCCCGATCGGATTCGGTCGCGCTATTTGTACCCTATCGTGTTCATCTTCCCTCTGCAATGCATGTGTTTCTTTCGCTAAATCACCGAATGCATTCTGATGTGACTAATGATACAAATAATTTCTGACTTCAGGAACATACTCTGTTCTCCCAACGCTATTTGCGTTGTGATAATTGGTTTGGCCACAGCATCAATACAATCGTGGGTGCTCGATTTGAACTGTGCTTCAACTGATTATATCAACCCTAAACTCGTAAATTAATTATGCTGTCTAGTTACTGTTAAGATAAAGTTACATAATCGGACTATCGGTTACTAGGAAGAATAATTAATTTACACACATTTGAAATCAAATGCCTATGAATGAAACAGGCACGAGCTACCTACCTCCCGCGTCTTGTAATTGATCGCAGTCATAAGCAGTCCGGTAAACACGTTTCACCCGGAAACAATGTATGATTTTCTTACCTGTAAATTGTAAATAAGGAACAATACATGGGTGAAGAGTACAATGTCATATATATTATACATTAACACTAATTAAATAACGCTTAACATATTAATGCGACGTTGAGTTATTATAACCACGACATTCCGCGTGATGAATTTGAAATCATTTGTTGTCTACGAGTAAGAAGACAAAAACAATAACAAAATTCATATTGTTTTTGAAAAAGGCAATACTGTTCTTCGATATGACCAAAACTTTCTTCTTGCATCATAATGAAGTAATTTCCGTAATATTGACCTACAGTATGCCAAGCAGATACTGCAAAATTCAAATATCTGTCTTGTAACTGTGTAAGGTTTTTGTTCAATTGTTATATTCATGATAGAGAAATGGTTGTTCCACAGAACTTGAAAGGAAGTTTGACAGCTATCTGCATACCAGAAAGGCTTTTGTATACATGTATAAACGGATACTGTATATTTCATTACTCTCGTTTCCCAGACAGTGTTTGCTAAATGAGACTATATATAATATGCAAACTTGTATTAGTTTGTTTGCATATGCATATAATATTACTGACACTGACAGTGTCGATACGCTCAATTTTCATGAGCTAATTGGCAATAAGAAATATATCATCTTACAAAATCGAATTTACTTTGAATAGCGACATCGGTACGGACAACTTGTACAGTTACATCAGTATGTATCACGGGGCTTCTCTCCACTTGTTAGGGGTAGAACAAAGGGTCGTTATAATGTAGCAACAACACTCTATTCGGTTACTCGGATCTATTACACCGGTATCATCAATCTCATCAATACCATCAATCTACAATTAATTATGAAACAATAAAACACTTATATATAAACCATGGATCATCTGATTACATTAAATTAACATGTGTAAAATTTACTAAATATATAGAGGATATTTGTGATTATAAGTATATAAGTAAAGTATTTGATTGATTGATTGATGGTGGGCTGACGGACAACGGACAAAGAAATAATCAATCGGCCGTTACTATTACTTTTTGTGAATATAAAGGATGTCTATTATATAAAATGATACATTAGAAACATAAATTACAACAATACAAAACAATATAAAAACAATCTAGTTACCTGCAGGTTTTAAATAAAAACCTTCAAAAAATTGGTATAACAAGTTTCCTAATGCTTTCAATGGCGGGCGATTACTGCGGTCGGGAAGGGTCAGTGACGTATTATATATATGGAAAGGTTACAGTTGAATATGAAGGGTAATTATGTATAGATGTTACTAAATATTAGGTGAGATGTTACTAAATGTTACTACTATTTACTACTAAACTATCGAAAACTACCTAGACTCATTAAAATATAGATGTTACCCTACGACATATGGTACCTAAAATAGTTCGTGATGACCATTGTAGGGGGTGTTTGCTAGCTCGGAATAATATACAGCTTAAGATGATGTTACAAAATAAAATTGCGATTAAATTTCATAGTAATTTACTTTTTTTCTTGTGAACGTATGTTACAATCAGTGTTAGTGAGAATTTGCAATTATAAATGTCCCGTATACCTGTATGTGCTATTACATTCATTAAAGACAACTTAGACTAGTAATTACAAAATTGCAACGTTAGGGCAAAAATCAATGCGGGTACCTGTAGCACCGCCTTTAATATCTAATTATATTTTATTTATTGGATCGTGTTGACCACATACATACAAACTGTGATATTTCCTACAGATTATCTATATTCAATTTCACACAAACTGTTAAGTGACGCACATTGCTAGTATATATTTTAAAAAAATTCGTTTTTCTGATCACTGTTCAACGATGTTCGAAGGAATTCGTGTGTCGCGGACAAGTTTTGTTTTGTTGAATTTCTGCATTGTAAGTCTCAACTCGGAGTTTGCCGCCAACAGTAGATGGAACGAATACGCATCCCTTTGTCCTTACAGCAATTTCTGCACTACAAATGCTACAAAGGTATGTGAATATGAATTGTATCGTTGATTTACTTCATGCTACTGTGTTCATTGTTACATCACATACATAGTTTCTCATATAGCTAACCTTGGTTATTCCTGGTTATTAGAATGTTATTCAAATGCACTAAAGCGTTTTTTGTTTTCACTCTAATACTCCAGAAAAATATCGACGTCCTTTCTTGTACGATGTATAATCGATGTGCATTAATGAAGATTATGTCATTTTCCTTTCAAGATCTAAGCAATTGAAGAGCCGGACTCTGTGGTGCATTTGTTTTCATAATTTACGATATTATACAAATTAATCATCTATATACGACTGTGAATTAACTATAACAAAATAATTCAATTCAATTAACAAAACGAAAAGTTTTAATTTATTGATGGATAACAAAACCTTGTCATGTGTAACAACGAAAAAAGTTTTAGGGATCTTGGTAAACAATAATCAACAATAAACAATAAGTGCACGTAACAAACTAAATTCAAAACTCTCATGTCTATATATCAGTATTACAGTTTAATCGGATAAATCGTTTGATTATGATGCAAATACATCATTTAATGTCATTTTTTGTTGATATGTAAATATCATATCGGTGTGCCGGTACTGGGCACTGTTTTATCAAAGCATTTACGTTAATCGTAAACTTACGCTCAAATTTGAAATCTTGATAATTCTTTAACTGCTACACATGCTGGTAAAGCGATATGTATTATCAATGCTTAATTAATTCAGTAAATGATTTCAAACGAGATACTTCCCCAATTGGCAGTTATTAAAGAATTACACAGAATTTAAATTTGAACGTAAGTTTACGATTTCCGTAAGTACGTTGATAAAACAGTACCCTGGGCACTGTTTTATCAAAGCATTTACGCTAGCGTAAACCTAAGATTTCCTAAAATATTGCGTACGTCGATAATATTTGCGTAATTGCGTTTTACAAAGATATTTTAGTTCACATTCTGTCGTAAGTTTTAGCTTATTTCTACGCCAAGGCTGGGCAACCCTAAATAGCAAAAATGAACGTAAGTGAAGAGTTTTTAACACGCACTGATGATTTTTGACCGTCGCAAGCGATTTTAGACCGTCGTTTGTTGTTTTAGACCGTCACTTGTTGTTTTAGGCGTGATTAATCATCAAATCTTGACGCATATTTATTCATTCTGGTACCCGTTATATTTGTTATATTGGTTATATTGGTTATATTGGGTCCCGAATTACGTTCAATCTTCAATATTTTTTGCGTAAATGTATGCGAGTACTTGCGATCGTTTAGTAAAACACACTTACGAGTTTGCGTAAGGTAGATATCTATGCGTAAATATACGCGACATTCACGCATTGTTAGTAAAACAGTGCCCTGGTGCATAAATCGTTAAACGATTTGTCCCCTATACATGTATATATAATGTATGTCTAATATTCTCTAATGTTCTACTAATGTTGTGTATTCTTTGCGTTCTGTCACAAATAACAATATGGTACACCTTGTGTGTAATGATATTATACTAAATCAACTCTCCAATATAAAGCCATGTCAATTCGGAACACATTGTCCAGTCAAATTAAAAACACTACATCAGAGAAAATATTTAAGGTAATTGTAACGTTTTCAGTTACGCGGACGTTTAAACATCGCAGTACGTTAGACTATCTAAAGCATCTAAAGATATGTCTTTTTTTTGCATCCCGCATAATGATGAATGAGTTTAGAAAAACAACTGTATTCAATTAAAAATATATGAACATTGTAGCAAAATTCTATGTTATTTTGGATCACTCCAAGAATGTCCACATACAGATTGCCAAATTTATATTATAAATACGTTTCATCGTAAAATAAAGTCAATATTACAATTACGGTATTCCACTATTTACAAACGATTCTTTTTCAGTTTCAAACCCCGGACGAGGAACATCTGAGTCCATGCTGCCAGCAATGCTCATGTGATACAGACTGTCACAGATATGGTGTATGCTGCCCAGATGTTCAACATAAATCACACGCAGATGTTGATTTCCCATGCGTAGACCTTGTCAACGATGCAAATAGACCCCGAGGAATTACCGAGTTGGGTGTTTTCGATGTTAATTTTCACATCGTAGACCGTTGCCCAAATTCAACAATTGCTAGTCAGTATGAATCTTGTCTTACACGGTCCAATCTCACAGATTATATTGTTGTAACGGACATTACAAATGGTCGCGTTTACAAAAATAGCCACTGTGCTGAGTGCAACGGAGTCGAGCAATATACACTATGGGATATATACACAGAATGCCAGGACATGAATGAAGTTTTCTTTAAAACATTTGAAGAGCGAGATTCGTATATTCTAGACCACTGTAGTATAATACCAGTGCCACCAGATTCTCAGAAATATTCGATATTCCGCTGCCAGCCTGTCTATGTTCCTATTAAAGAAACATGCGACCCGTCGGTTGTTGCTGACAAAGGTATCGAAGCTGCTTGCGAACAGGATATGCCGGGAACAAATGTCATGTTTTCAAGACTAAAACCTTGGCGTCAAACATACCTTAGCACATTTAATTATTATAAAAATATTTTCTGTTCCCAATGCCGGGACCATCCTAATGACCATGCTCATGCTGATCTATGTGAGCAGCTCCATTTCATAGACAGTGGGTCCAAAGGTTCCCGACCTACAGAAAGCCTGCTGATGTTGATAACTGATCAACGGCTTCCTGAACCTAAAACAGGGCGACAACGGTGTAATATGTCAAGTGTCTGGGATCGCCACTCGGTGAGTTTATACCTCACTGTGAACCAATACATGTATGTCAAGTGTCTGGGATCACTACACGCTAAGTTTATACCTCACTTTGAACCAATACATGTATGTTAAGTGTCTGGGATCACTACACGCTAAGTTTATACCTCACTGTGAACCAATACGTCAAATGTCTGGGATCACTACACTCTAATTTTATACCTCACTTTGAACCAATACGTCAAATGTCTGGGATCACTACACGCTAATTTTATACCTCACTTTGAACCAATACATGCATGTCAAGTGTCTGGGATCACTACACGCTAAGTTCATACCTCACTTTGAACCAATACATGTATGTCAAGTGTCTGGGATCAATACACGCTAAGTTTATACCTCACTTTGAACCAATACATGTATGTCAAGTGTCTGGGATCACTACACGCTAAGTTTATACCTCACTTTGAACCAATATGTTAAGTGTCTGGGATCACTACACGCTAAGTTTATACCTCACTGTGAACCAATATGTTAAGTGTCTGGGATCACTACACGCTAAGTTTATACCTCACTGTGAACCAATACATGTATGTCAAGTGTCTGGGATCACTACACGGTAAGTGCTTGGATGGTAACAATTTTTCTTTGGACGCTGGGGACACCTCGTTGGCATATTTTGGAGCTACAGTTACATGCATCTAGAAATATGTAATGTTATTGCCCGTCCCCTTCCTCCCTCGTTCATCATTTTTAACTAGGTCACGTCTTAATTATATTGTAGCTCTTTTGGTAGCATTAACGTTAGGCCGCTGTCCGTGGTGCTTTATGCCTCATTTGGTCGCCGTTTTGGCATGTGTTTGTGAAACTGGGTCGTCCTGCGAGGCCCTTGGGAAACTTGGTCGGGTCAATGACACCTGTCACCTTCATATCGATCCCGTCATTCGCTTTTTAATTGAACGGGGGTGTTTTGTGTATTTTGCATGCTGATACTTTGTAATATGTTTTACATTTCAGGAATCGTGCTTAAAACTAAGTTGTCCGGCTGCAAGTATACCATATCTCGGGAAATGTATGTCTGCGATCAGTGAATCCACTGGGGTTGCTTTTACAATGACGTTTAGTCTTGATGTTCAACGACAAATATCAATGACCAACGCATTGAGCATATTAGATGAAGGGATATCATCTGTGTTCGGTAAGCGATGCGGTAGATGTTCCACAAGAATAAGTAGGGGCAGTACCAACTCATCCAATTTCTATCTCTTCTACTCTCTATACACAAAGATGAATTGTAATCGCAAGTTCTTACTTACACGATTAGCACGTGTATTTGAACGACCAATTACAATTACAGTTCCTGACGTTATGTACCCTACTGTAGTTACACTGACACCGAACACAAACTTACAGGAAGAGGTTAACTTGATAACATTCGTCAAAAACAAACCCGTCTGTCCATTGTCTCAACCCATTACAACATATGTCCTCGAGAATTGTGCTAGAGTTGATACACGCATGATTCCATTGAAAGCCGAGATTGAAGCATCTCCAGAGCTTACTGAGAAAATGATAAATCATACACTATGTGTACATGATTACTTCACGTATATGGAATCCTTGTACACGAACAGGGGTTCTAGCCAGAATGTCATACAATGGTGTTACCTTTGGTTAGTGCTATGGTTTCTGAAGTACATGTACTAATTATACAACTTTCAGAAGGTTTAATGTAAACATGGGTGGTTCCCAAATACTTAGTATGGTATGTAAGAATCGGCTTTCCGTCGGTCTCTCTATGGACCACTCGAAAATGGCATACAATTCATCATGTGACTCCCGTTTGCATCCGTGCCAGATAGTCTACTTATGTGTGTTAGGGATAGGACTCGGTGGTAAAGTACAATAGCAACGGACGTGTGTGGAATATCTGTTTGTATCATGATTCACCGGATAATTGAAACTTTTTAATCGTTGTTGTTAAAAGATGAAATAAAATTAATTATCTCCTGCTTGTTCGTTTGTTCATTGTTTGTCTAGACTTCTAACCGAGAACTTAATTTCGATACTTTAGATACCGTACATTAACACATTTCCTTTCATCTTTGTGCTTTTGTTGAACAACATAAACTAATTCATAACGACCAGTCTGGATTTCATACAAACCACTCTTGTGAGACTGCTTTAGCTTCAAATTGAAATTGTTAGTAATTTTAATTATTTGGGTGTTGTATTTTCTTGTGGTGGATCCTTTACAAACGCTGCTAGTACACTCGCTGGTAAAGCCCTTCGTTCTTTATATTCGTTGAAATCGATTACGAGAGAGGTTCAAACTCCTGTTAATATCTTATTTAATCTATTTGATGCATATGTTTTATCGATTTTAAATTATAATGCAGAGGTCTGGGGAATGCAAAATATGGAAGTTATTGAAAGAGTTCATAAAAAGTTTTGTAAATATGTATTAAATGTGAAAAGTTCTACAAATTCATTGGCAGTCTATGGGGAACTTGGAAGGTTCCCATTAATCATAGAAAGACATATACGAATTATTAAATATTTTTTAAAATTGCATCAAAATAAATCAAATAATTGTATTTTACAATGCGTATTAATGGACCAACGTCAAACCATAGAAAAGAATCATAATTTTAATAACTGGTCTGCTAAAGTAAGAAATTCATTGCAAAATTCTGGTTTTGGTGATATCTGGGAATTTCCACAATCTGCTAATATTAACTTTCATACCAGTTCTTAGGATAAGACTTAGAGATACTTATATATCAAAATGGAGAGAAGGTATGAGGAATAGTTCATCGCTTGATATATTTAGAGAAGTTAAAACTAATTTTGAACGATCATCATATCTATATCTTCTTGACAATATTAAATATAGAGAAATTTTATCGAAACTTAGACTCTCTTCACATAAATTAAACATTGAGATAGGACGACATAATAGAATTAACAGGCAAGATAGAAAGTGCAATAATTGTAATTTAAACGATGTGGAAGATGAGTTTCATTTTATTCTTATATGTCCTTTTTATAGAAATTTAAGAATAGCATATATTCCAAAGTATTATTATCAAAGACCAAGCGTTTTTAAGTTCATTGAATTGCTCCAAACTAATAATAAGTCTGTTTTAGTAAAACTCGCCATATTTTGTACTAAGGCTTTCATAATAAGAAATTAATATAATAATATGTTACTACATTAAACGTTTGCAGTATGTATACTCCTTTTCGATTCCGTAACAACTCATTGACAATAACAAAACATTCTCACTTACTATTTACTATTTTCTGTCTTCAGGAACGTGTTATATATGTCTTTTTTATTTTTCTTTTTTTCTGTTTTTTTTTCTTTTGCATGCATTATTTATATTATGTATATATTATGTAAGGCTATAAGCTATGTATGCTTTGTCTGAAATAAACTTTCTGTTCTGTTCTGTTCAGTCGCAGATGACTGACTATCAGCGATTAACGATCACACCATTGTTTAAACTGTCCTAATTGACCTCACTAAAGCATTTGACATAGTAAATCACAACATTCTTTTTGAAAAAAAACTCGATCTTTACCAATGCAACTCTCTTGCTTTGCAGTGGTTCAAATCTTATCTATCAAACAGGCACCAACAAGTTTCGATTTCTGGTAATCTTTTAACACCTCAGCTTATAGCAGCTGGTGTTCCTCAAGGGTATGTTCTTGGGCCTCTCCTCTTTATACTTTATAAATGACCTTCCATTAAATATAAATACATCAGAGGCAAACATGTTTGCTGATGATACAACACTTCATGTTTGTGATAAAAACTCCCAGGATGTCCAATCAAAATTGCAAGATTCCTTGAACACAGTTTCTGATTAATGCAATCATATCTAAATGATTTTAAACAGTTCAAAACAAAGAGCATGGTACTATCTGCATCTTGCAAACAAATCAGTAATGCCCATGTATCTCTCACCCTTCAGAATGACAATTTGCAGCTTTCTACAACAGAAAAACTACTTGGAGTACATATTGATGACCATTAAACTTCAACACACATATCACATAAACACTTAAAACATGCAACTCTCTTCTCTTCCTTCTCATGAGAATAAAATGTTATATTGACCTAAAACCCAGGAAATAGTTTTTCAATTCCTATATTCTTCCTCATCTTGACTACTGTGTCACAATATGGGGAAGCTCTACTTGTCTTCTACTTGACAGACTATTAAGATATTAAAAGCGTGCTGCAAGAATAATTCTTGACAAAGATTTTGATTCTCCATCTGCAGAGCTTTTTCAAAGCTTGAGATGGATGACAATTTATTTAAGAATTGAATGTAAAAAAACTATTCTTGTATTTAAAAGCTTGAACAATGCAGCTCTTGAATACCTGTGTTCGTAATTTCAAATTACAAACTATCCCAATCAACCATTAAGGTCAGCTGAAAAATAATCTCCTACACATGCCTTAACCCAATTTAGAAATTTTCAGAAAGCCAATCTCTTATGCTGGACCAAAGCTATCGAATTCTCTTTCTGGAGATATCAGAAAAGGCAAAACATTAAACACTTTTAAGTCAAAATACATCAAATACAAATTTTCACACTGGACTGATAGTATCTCCACTTAACAAATATGTAGGCGATACCACTGTTATGGACATGTGATACAAAGTATCTCATATTTACAGTCTATCAAAAAAAAATTTATTCGCATTTCACTATGACTAAATGTAATATGTTTTAATATGTTGGGGAAGGGGGTTTATTCATTGTTATTTGTTTATTATGTTATTTCTTTTTTTTTTCTTTTCAGTGGACCTCATCGAAAATGGAATTTAACTGTCAAATATGTAATCCACAATGAATAAAGTCGTTATTATTAGTATTATTATACAATGCATAAGGCAACAGAGAATTGCAGATCTGGTAACCTACATTTGGCTTGATATTCAATAAAGTATAAATACTGTAAACGTAATTATTATACAGATGAAGAAACTGACAAAAACATGTTTGGTCACTGTGTCTTAATGTGAAGCTTTGTTCGTTTTCTGTATATGCGCTTTTTGTTTTCGCGTGTCCTTTCGTCGCCTTTCGTGTCATTATCTTCCTTGTTGATTCTACACCTGCCGTTAGATTCGTATTTTAATATAAATTAATAAAACATGTTACTTTGCTTAATTGTAAGCTCAAATACCGTAAACAGTAATAATTTTATACTAATGATATTAAACGAAGGTCAAATACCCTCGGTATTGACCAATTCACCCAACCACATTCTTTCGGAGCTTGTTATTTTCCTCGTATTCTCCATTCGGCCCCGATCGGATTCGGTCGCGCTATTTGTACCCTATCTTGTTCATCTTTCCTCTGTAATGCATGTGTTTCTTTCGCTAAATCACCGAATGCATTCTGATGTGACTAATGATACAAATAATTTCTGACTTCAGGAACATACTCTGTTCTCCCAACGCTATTTGCGTTGTGATAATTGGTTTGGCCACAGCATCAATACAATCGTGGGTGCTTGATTTGAACTGTGCTTCAACTGATTATATCAACCCTAAACTCGTAAATTAATTATGCTGTCTAGTTACCGTTAAGATAAGGTTACATAATCCGACTAACGGTTACTAGGAAGAATAATTAATTTACACACATTTGAAATCAAATGCCTATGAATGAAACAGGCACGAGCTACCTACCTCTCGCGTCTTGTAATTGATCGCAGTCTAGTACATTAGCAGTCCAGTAAGCACGTTTAACCCGGAAACAATGTGCGATATTCTTACCTGTAAATTGTAAATGAGGAACAATACATGGGTGAAGAGTACAATGTCATATATATCATACATTACCACTAATTAAATGACACTTAACATATTAATGCGACGCTGAGTTATTATGACCATGACATTCCGCGTGATGAATTTGAAATCATTTGTTGTCTACGAGTAAGAAGACAAAAACAAAAACAAAATTCATATTGATTTTGAAAAAGGCAATACTTTTCTTCGATATGACCAAAACTTCCTTCTTGCATCATAATGAAGTTATTTCCGTAATATTGACCTACCGTATGCCAAGTAGATACTGCAAAATTCAAATATCTATCTGGTAACAGTGTAAGGTTTTTGTTCAATTGTTATATTCATGATAGAGAAATGGTTGTTCCACAGAACATGAAAGGAAGTTTGTCAGCTATCTGCATACCTGAAAGACTTTTGTATACATGATACATGTATAAACTGATACTGTATATTTAATTACTCTCGTTTCCCAGACAGTGTTTGCTAAACGAGACTATATATAATATGCAAACTTATATTAGTTTGCTTTGCATATGCATATAATGTTACTAACACTGACCGTGTCGATACACTCGATTTTCATGAGCTAATTGACAATAAGAAATATATCATCTTACAAAATCGAATTTACTTTGAATAGCGACATCGGTACGGACAACTAGTACAGTTACATCAGTATGTGTCACGGGGCTTCTCTCCAATTGTTAGGGGTAGAACAAAGGGTCGTTATAATGTAGCAACAACACTCTATTCGGTTACTCGGGTCTATTACACCGGTATCATCAATATCATCAATACCATCAATCTACAATTAATTATGAATACAATAAAACACTAATATATAAACCATGGATCATCTGATTACATTAAATTAACATGTGTAAACTTTACTAAATATATAGAGGATATTTGTGATTATAACGTCAGTACATTATATATTGTTCTAAAGTATTTGATCGATTGATTGATGGCGGGCTGACGGACAACGGACAAAGAAATAATCAATCGGCTGTTACTATTACTTTTTGTGAATATAAAGGAGGTATATTATATAAAAGGATACATTAGAAACATAAATTACAACAAAACAAAACAATATAAAAACAATCTAGTTACCTGCAGGTTTTAAATAAAAACCTACAAAAATTGGTATAACAAGTTTCCTAATGCTTTCAATGGCGGTAGATTACTGCGGCCGGGAAGGGTCAGCGATGTATTATATATACGGAAAGGTTAACGTTGAATATGAACGTTAATTATGTATAGATGTTACTAAATATTAGGTGATATGTTACTTAATGTTACTACTATTTACTACTAAACTATCGAAAACAACCTGGACTCACTAAAATATAGATGTTACCCTACGACATATAGTACCTAAAAATAGTTCGTGATGACCATTGTAGGGGGTGTTTGCTAGCACGGAATAATATAAAGCTAAAGTGGATGTTAAAAAATAAAATTGCAATTAAATTTCATAGTAATTTTTTTTGTACGTATGTTACAATCAGTGTTAGTGAGAATTTACATGCAATTATAAATGTTCCGTATACCTGTATGTGCTATAACATTCATTAAAGACAACTAAGACTAGTAATTACAAAATTGCAATGTTAGGGCAAAAGTCAATGCGGGTACCTGTAGCACCGCCTTAAATATCTAATTATATTTTATTTATTAGATCGTGTAGACCACATACATACAAACTGTGATATATCCTACAGATGATCTATATTCATTTTCACACAAACTGTTAAGTGGCGCACATTGCTAGTATATATTTTAAAAAAAATCGTTTTTCTGATCACTGTTCAACGATGTTCGAAGGAATTCGTGTGTCGCGGACAGGTTTTGTTTTGTTGAATTTCTGCATTGTAAGTCTCAACTCGGAGTTTGCCGCCAACAGTAGATGGAACGAATACGCATCCCTTTGTCCTTACAACAATTTCTGCACTACAAATGCTACAAAGGTATGTAAATATGAATTTTATCGTTGATTTACTTCATGCTACTGTGTTCATTGTTACATAAAAAAAAAGAAAAAAAAGGTTATTCTGAAGAAGACCTCGGCCGAAACGTAAATATAATAATAATTCTACAAAATACGTGTTGTTGTTGAACAAATTCCCAATTATTTCATTGTTACATCGTATACATAGTTTCTCATATAGCTAACCTTGGTTATTCCTGGTTATTAGAATTTTTTTCAAATGCACTAAAGCGTTTTTTGTTTTCACTCTAATACTCCAGAAAAATATCGACGTCCTTTCTTGTACGATGTATAATCGATGTGCATTAATGAAGATTATGTCATTTTCCTTTCAAGATCTAAGCAATTGAAGAGCCGGACTCTGTGGTGCATTTGTTTTCATAATTTACGATATTATGCAAATTAATCATCAATATACGACTGTGAATTAACTAAAACAAAATAATTCAATTCAATTAACAAAACGAAAAGTTTTAATTTATTGATGGAAAACAAAACCTTGTCATGTGTAACAACGAAAAACGTTTTAGGAATCTTGGTAAACAATAATCAACAATAAACAATAAGTGCACATAACAAACTAAATTCAAAACTCTTATCTCTATGTATCAGTTTTACAGTTTAATCGGATAAATCGTTTGATTATGATGCAAATACATGTATTTCATTTTCAGAACATCATTTAATATAATTTTTGTTGAGATGTAAATATCATATTGTTGTGCCGGTACTGGTGCATAAATCGTTAAACGATTTGTCCCCTATACATGTATATATAATGTATGTCTAATATTCTCTAATGTTCTACTAATGTTGTGTATTCTTTGCGCTCTGTCACAAATAACAATATGGTACATCTTGTGTGTAATGATATTATACTAAATCAACTCTCCAATATAAAGCCATGTCAATTCGGAACACATTGTCCAGTCAAATTAAAAACACTACATCAGAGAAAATATTTAAGGTAATTGTAACGTTTTCAGTTACGCGGACGTTTAAACATCGCAGTACGTTAGACTATCTAAAGCATCTAAAGATATGTCTTTTTTTTTGCATCCCGCATAATGATGAATGAGTTTAGAAAAACAACTGAATTCAATTAAAAATATATGAACATTGTAGCAAAAGTCTATGTTATTTTGGATCATTCCAAGAATGTCCACATACAGATTGCCAAATTTATATTATAAATACGTTTCATCGTAAAATAAAGTCAATATTACAATTACGGTATTCCACTATTTATAAACGATTCTTTTTCAGTTTCAAACCCCGGACGAAGAACATCTGAGACCATGCTGCCAGCAATGCTCATGTGATACAGACTGTCACAGATATGGTGTATGCTGCCCAGATGTTCAACATAAATCACACGCAGATGTTGATTTCCCATGCGTAGACCTTGTCAACGATGCAAATAGACCCCGAGGAATGACCGAGTTGGGTGTTTTCGATGTTAATTTTCACATCGTAGACCGTTGCCCAAATTCAACAATTGCTAGTCAGTATGAATCTTGTCTTACACGGTCCAATCTCACAGATTATATTGTTGTAACGGACATTACAAATGGTCGCGTTTACAAAAATAGCCACTGTGCTGAGTGCAACGGAGTCGAGCAATATACACAATGGGATATATACACAGAATGCCAGGACATGAATGAAGTTTTCTTTGAAACATTTGAAGAGCGAGATTCGTATATTCTAGACCACTGTAGTATAATACCAGTGCCACCAGATTCTCAGAAATATTCGATATTCCGCTGCCAGCCTGTCTATGTTCCTATTAAAGAAACATGCGACCCGTCGGTTGTTGCTGACAAAGGTATCGAAGCTGCTTGCGAACAGGATATGCCGGGCACAAATGTCATGTTTTCAAGACTAAAACCTTGGCGTCAAACATACCTTAGCACATTTAATTATTATAAAAATATTTTCTGTTCCCAATGCCGGGACCATCCTAATGACCATGCTCATGCTGATCTATGTGAGCAGCTCCATTTCATAGACACTGGGTCCAAAGGTTCCCGACCTACAGTAAGCCTGCTGATGTTGATAACTGATCAAAGGCTTCCTGAACCTAAAACAGGGCGACAACGGTGTAATATGTCAAGTGTCTGGGATCGCCACTCGGTAAGTTTATACCTCACTTTGAACCAATATGTTAAGTATCTGGGATCACTACACGCTAAGTTTATACCTCACTGTGAACCAATACATGTATGTCTAGTGTCTGGGATCACTACACGCTAAGTTTATACCTCACTTTGAACCAATACATGTATGTCAAGTGTCTGGGATCACTACACGCTAAGTTTATACCCCACTTTGAACCAATACATGTATGTCAAGTGTCTGGGATCACTACACGCTAAGTTTATACCTCACTTTGAACCAATATGTCAAGTGTCTGGGATCGCCACTCGGTAAGTTTATACCTCACTTTGAACCAATATGTTAAGTATCTGGGATCACTACACGCTAAGTTTATACCTCACTTTGAACCAATACCTGTATGTCAAGTGTCTGGGATCACTACGCGCTAAGTTTATACCTCACTTTGAACCAATATGTTAAGTGTCTGGGATCACTACGCGCTAAGTTTATACCTCACTTTGAACCAATACATGTATGTCAAGTGTCTGGGATTACTACACGGTAAGTGCTTGGAGGGTAACAATTTTTCTTTGGACGCTGGGGACACCTCGTTGGCATATTTTGGAGCTACAGTTACATGCATCTAGAAATATGTAATGTTATTGCCCGTCCCCTTCCTCCCTTGTTCATTATTTTTAACTAGGTCACGTCTTAATTATATTGTAGCTCTTTTGGTAGCATCAACGTTAGGCCACTGTCCGTGGTGTTTTATCTCTCATTTGGTCGCCGTTTTGGCATGTGTTTGTGAAACTGGGTCGTCCAGCAAGGCCCTTGGGAAACTTGGTCGGGTCAATGACACCTGTCACCTTCATATCGATCCCGTCATTAGCTTTTTAATTGAACGGGGAATGTTTTGTGTATTTTGCATGCTGATACTTTGTAATATGTTTTACATTTCAGGAATCGTGCTTAAAACTAAGTTGTCCCTCTGCAAGTATACCATATCTCGGAAAATGTATGTCTGCGATCAGTGAATCCACTGGGGTGGCTTTTACAATGGCGTTTAGTCTTGATGTTCAACGAGAAATATCAATGACCAACGCATTGAGCATATTAGATGAAGGGATATCATCTGTGTTCGGTAGGTAAGAATAAGTAGGGGCAGTACCAACTCATCCAATTTCTATCTCTTCTACTCTCTATACACAAAGATGAATTGTAATCGCAAGTTCTTACTTACACGTTTAGCACGTGTATTTGAACGACCAATTACAATAACAGTTCCTGACGTTATGTACCCTACTGTAGTTACACTGAGGCCCAACACAAACGTACAGGAAGAGGTTAACTTGATAACATTCGTCAAAAACAAACCAGTCTGTCCATTGTCTCAACCGATTACAAAATATATCCTTGAGAATTGTGCTAGAGTTGATACCCGAATGATTCCATTGAAAGCCGAGATCGAAGCCTCTCCAGAGCTTACTGAGAAAATGATAAATCATACACTATGTGTACATGATTACTTCACGTATATGGAATCCTTGTACACGAACCAGGGTTCTAACCAGAATGTCATACAATGGTGTTATCTTTGGTTAGTACTATGGTTCATCAAGCACTCTATACTCTCGGAAGTTTAAATTTCATCACGGACACTCTTTATGTAAAAAGTAACTCGTCTTTAGGTTGAGGACAAATGGGAATCTCGTTAGGAATGTAATGCCGATTAAGCCAAAATATTGACAAATAAAGGCGTCCCCTTCTTTCTTTGTGTGACTCTCCTTCTGCCCCAGTTAGCGTGACTCCAAATGGTCATCGACAGGCATCTCATGCATCATGTGACTCCAATTGACCCTCAACATGCGCCACTTGCATCATGTGACTCCAATAGTTCATCAACGTGCGCCAACTACATCATGGGACTCCAATTGTTCCTCAACATGCACCAACTGCATCATTGGACTCCAATTGTTCCTCAACATGCACCAACTACATCATGGGACTCCAATTGTTCCTCAACATGCACCAACTGCATCATTGGACTCCAATTGTTCCTCAACATGCACCAACTGCATCATTGGACTCCAATTGTTCCTCAACATGCACCAACTACATCATGAGACTCCAATTGTTCCTCAACATGCACCAACTACATCATGGGACTCAACTCAACTTGTTCATCAACATGCACCAACTACATCATGGGACTCAACTCAACTTGTTCATCAACATGCACCAACTACATCATTGGACTCCAATTGTTCCTCAACATGCACCAACTGCATCATTGGACTCCAATTGTTCCTCAACATGCACCAACTGCATCATTGGACTCCAATTGTTCCTCAACATGCACCAACTGCATCATTGGACTCCAATTGTTCCTCAACATGCACCAACTACATCATGGGACTCCAATTGTTCCTCAACATGCACCAACTGCATCATTGGACTCCAATTGTTCCTCAACATGCACCAACTACATCATGAGACTCCAATTGTTCCTCAACATGCACCAACTGCATCATGGGACTCCAATTGTTCATCAACATGCACCAACTACATCATGGTACTCCAATTGTTCCTCAACATGCACCAACTACATCATGGGACTTCAATTGTTCCTCAACATGCACCAACTACATCATGGGAGTCCAATTGTTCATCAACATGCACCAACTGCACCATGGGACTCCAATTGTTCCTCAACATGCACCAACTACATCATGGGACTCAACTTGTTCCTCAACATGCACCAACTACATCATGGTACTCCAATTGTTCATCAACATGCACCAACTACATCATGGTACTCCAATTGTTCCTCAACATGCGCCAACTACATCATGGTACTCCAATTGTTCATCAACATGCACCAACTGCATCATGGGACTCCAATTGTTCATCAACATGCACCAACTGCATCATGGGACTCCAATTGTTCATCAACATGCGCCAACTACATCATGGTACTCCAATTGTTCATCAACATGCACCAACTGCATCATGGGACTCCAATTGTTCATCAACATGCACCAACTACATCATGGTACTCCAATTGTTCCTCAACATGCGCCAACTACATCATGGTACTCCAATTGGCCCTCAACAAGAGCCAACTACATCATGGGACTCCAATTGTTCCTCAACATGCACCAACTACATCATGGGACTCCAATTGTTCCTCAACATGCACCAACTACATCATGGGACTCCAATTGTTCCTCAACATGCACCAACTACATCATGGGACTCCAATTGTTCATCAACATGCACCAACTACATCATGGGACTCCAATTGTTCATCAACGTGAGCCAACGACATCATGGGACTAAAATTGGCCCTCAACGTGCGCCAACTACATCATGGGAGTCCAATTGTGCTTTAACATGCGCCAACTACATCATGGGACTCAACTTGTTCATCAACAGGCGTCAACTACATCATGGGACTAAACTTGTTCAACGAGGATAACTGTCGTTGTTCATTGGCCCTGAACAAGCATAACTGTCGTTGTAAAATCAAACAAGCATCCAAATCATCATTTGACTCACAGTGGCTTTCAACATGTGTCAAATACATATACATAGTGTGACTCCAATGGTTCATCAACAAGTATCAAATTCATGATGTGACTCCCATTGGCCCTCAACAGGCGACCAATTATTTGGAAAATACCCATTTGCCCCTAACAGGCACCAAATTGATAATGTAAATTCCATTGACCCTCTGGTCTCAACAAGCATGACTCCCAATTGCTTTCAACGGGTGTCCAATTCATTGTGTGACTCAAATTTTCTCACAACAGGTATCTGACTAATATGAGACAGAAATAGAATTCCGTGGTTATGTTAGGACAAGAGTGGTCGAGTGTAGTTGATCTGTTAAGATGAATATTGTGAAATGAACATATTGTTGATCAAAATATGAAATAAAATTAATACTCTCCCATTTGTTTGTTTGTAAGTGTGTTTTTCTTACCGGTTACTAATTTATTTCAATACTTTTACAACCCTTTTATTTACTAGGCATTAAATTATTGCGGTTCTTGTAACCCTTCAGACCAAATAATTTTACAAACAAGAGGGCCCAAAGGGCCCTAGGTCGCTCATCTGTTGCACATTGTTCTATGTATCAGTTTTTACAACTTATGTTCTGGCCATATTTCATGATGATTGGATCAAAACAGGGGTCTCTAGAGTGAGCACAAGGTTTTTCCTTAGATTTGACCTAGTTCTTGACTCCACATGAACAAGATTCAAACTTGGCCTAGATTGCATGGAGAACAACATTCTGACCAAGTTTCATGATTATTGGATCAACACAACAAACTCTGGAGTGGGCGCAAGGTTTTTCTAAGATTTGACATAACAACCCAGTTTTTTAACCCATATGACCCAGTTTCGAACTTGGCTGATATTTTATAGAGAACCACATTCTGATCAAGTTTCATGATTATTGGATCAAAACGACGACCTCTGGAGTAAACACAAGGTTTTTCTAAGATTTGACCCAGTGACCTAGTTTTTGACCCCACCTGACTCAGTTTCAAACTTGGCTTAGATTTCATAGAGAACAACATTGCGACCAAGTTTCATGAAGATTGGATCAAAACAGTAACCTGTGGAGTGAATACAACGTTTTTCTAAGATTTGACCTAGTGACCCAGTTTCGAACTTGGCCTATTTTTTTATAGAGAACAACATTTTGACCAAGTTTCATGAAGATTGGATCAAAACTGTTCTCTAGAGTGAACACAAGCAAATTTGTGACGGACGGACAACTGACAGACGAAGAGTGATCACAAAAGCACACCTTGTCACTATGTGACAGGTGAGCTAACAACAACTAGTCTTTCCTTCATCCTTTTGATAATTTATGCTACGAGCAACTTACATGTATGCCCCATGGCAGCCCATTAGTCAGAAATGGTAAAGGTAACAGTGGCTTTGACCATTGACCTCGACACCAATACGGTCATCTAGATCTACAGTTGCTGGGAAACATCCATGTAAGGTTTGAAGATCCTAGGGAAAAGTGTTCTTGAAAATTGAACAGATACCATTTGGTCTTAAACATGGTAATTCACAGTGAACTTGAATATTGACCTACTGACATAAAATCAATAGGGTCCATCTACTGTTGCTGACCAACCTCCATTTAAACGTTGAAGATCATATGACTAAGCGCTGCTAAGTTATTGAACTTTAGAAGCTTTTGAACGGCAACCATTTGGTCTGCTGACAGACAGACCAACCAACATGTGCAAAGCAATAAACCCCCACATCAAATATAAAACAGCAATGTATCTTGGTCTATAACATTTATTTTCAATATACATTCTCTTTATCAAATATTATAAAATCAAAACAACATAACTACAACTTACTAACATATTTGTGTAAGAAAGACAATTGAATGACTGATTTCAACAACAAGAGAGCCCAAACGGCCGAGGTTGTCCTTATAATAGTAATAATAATAATAATAATAATGATAATAATAATGAATTTATTTATAGTGGATGACATATTTGGTTCCAGACCAATGTTCAAAATGGTCCACATCAACATGAAATAATAATATTGACTATTAACCAACCCTGTACCCCATGAACATCTGTAGACCAACAATAAAACTAGTTAGGTTATGTACACTTAATACATTGGTCCATAAATATGATATTAGCATAAATGAAAGCCCAGACAAAATACATCAAAAACATAAATGAAAAACTATGTAAGGGTGCATGCACAAAACTTTAACACATAGGTCTTCCTGAGTCTTCGCTTTTGAGCTTTCAAAATCAAAAGTATATTCATGTATTTATACCAGAGTTCCCACAAATATTCTAAGACAAAATGACTTTTTTCCTGATTTTTTTCCCTGACCAGACAGCAGTTTTCCTAGACTTTTTCCAGTGAACGGACCTTTTTGTAAGAGCAAAAATAGCGCAATGGAAACAGTACAAAGGAATTTATATTTGCTTTATATGGAACCAAAATGTTTCAGGTAGCACTTTAGGGCTGTTATTTGACACTAAGTAATATTAATTTAAGATTATTCTGAGCGGGGAAAGCAAGCGAGGACTTTTTTAGTTTTGGGTATTTTCTTCATAATTTTATGAAATGACACTGAATGAGATCTTAAATAAAGAATTCCCTGACTTTTCCCTGACTTTGCTAAATTTCCAAATTTTCCTGACTAATTTCAAAATTCCCTGACCTTGACAAAGTATGTTTCCCTGACTTTTCCTGACCGTGGGAATCCTATATACTCCGACATGCCCAGTGACTGCATGCAAAAAGTGTACATTATTTCTGTAAGCTGTAACTTTTGTGAGACATTTACTCAGAAAATGATTGGTCAATTTAAGCTTCAAACTATTTCAGATTTGCATTACTACACAGATAAATAAACGTCACAGCTGATTGCATGAAGACTAAAAATTGTAAAAATACACAACCAGTATTAACATGACTGTGCTACTGTACAATAATCAAATTTGCAGCATTAAATTTTAATAAAAATCTTTGTGAAACTTAATTATAAAACAAAGAAATGCAGCGTTATATTTTAATAAGTGTCTGAATTAAATACTAAATCCAAATAATCACAATTTATCTACACCCCAACAATAACAGGGCAATGGCTAATCCACAAAGTTGGGAGCAAAATCCATCAAACTTGAATGATTTTACGTCATTGGTTTTCAGTAGGAAGACAGCAAAACTATAAACAATGTATAAAACATTGTAACATACAGTGTGCAACAGACAAGAATCCTGAGGATACAATGTTTGAAAAGGCTTAAAGCAGTTATAACTTTCTACTTGTTTTCATGAACACATGTAATGCCACTAAGAATCACACGAATACTTCATTATATTATAGTTAATAAATCATTAAATTATAAAGCCCTATGAAAATGAATGTTTAAACTAGAACATTTGTCAATTCATTAAGATACTATTATAATACAAACATTTTTAATATCTATAAAACACATTTAACATCAACGGAGCAGTTTCAGATGTATAAAAATCGGCTAACACAATCCCCTTTGTAAATAAACATTAATTTCATAAATATTTTCGAAACATAAATGACAATTATCTATTGTTTAAAAAGCAAATGGAGACAAATGATATGCACACATATACCTTTGTGTACCAAGCCTTAATCCATGAATTTGGAAGATGATTGCTTGTGTAATCTTAGCAGTAATATATTGTATTAATAGTTTCTTGATGTTAACTCAATCTATATGACAGTTAATCCAAGGATTCTTGATGTTAACTCAATCTACATGACAGTTAATCCAAGGATTCTTGATGTTAACTCAATCTACATGACAGTTAATCCAAGGATTCTTGATGTTAACTCAATCTACATGACAGTTAATCCAAGGATTCTTGATGTTAACTCAATCTACATGACAGTTAATCCAAGGATTCTTGATGTTAACTCAATCTATATGAAGGTTAATCCAAGGATTCTTGATGTTAACTCAATCTATATGAATGTTAATCCAAGGATTCTTGATGTTAACTCAATCTATATGACAGTTAATCCAAGGATTCTTGATGTTAACTCAATCTATATGAATGTTAATCCAAGGATTCTTGATGTTAACTCAATCTATATGAATGTTAATCCAAGGATTCTTGATGTTAACTCAATCTATATGAATGTCAATCCAAGGATTCTTGATGTTAACTCAATCTATATGAATGTTAATCCAAGGTTATTCTGTTACATAGAGTCATATTTTCTAAAAGGCAAAACCTGTTCTGCTCATGAAGTGTGCCAGAATAAATTGTGATAATCATTGTCTCTATGAAGATCATTTTACTTTTTGTCGGAGTAAAAGTCAGATAAAGTGCGAGGTTTTTTTATATTGAAAGTGTCCTCTTACTAGGATTATAGTATAGTTTTGTAAGGACAAAACAAGAAATTGTCCCGGGCGAAGACTGAATTAAATTGTCATCAGAGGATTTGATTGGTCATTTGAGGATTTGATTGGTCATCAGAGAATTTGAATGGCAACACAGAATTTGATTGGTCATCAGATATTTTGATTGGTCATCAGTGGGACAGAGGGCAAACCTTAAGTCTAAAAACATGCCAGTTGACAATTCAAGGTGAATGAAACAGCATTCAGTCATGATTTCAAATCCACAGATCAATAGAATATAATGGGATTTCTTCTACTAGTAAGTATACAGTGTATATGAAAACTTTCAAAACCATCATGACGATGGGAAAAAATGTTGGGATAATCATCAAATATTATAAAAATATTTAAACATAAATAAATCACAATATGTTATTACAAAATAACAAAATGCATGTTTCACAAATATAAATAAAGTCTGTGTAACAAATGTATATATGTAACAAATTTCCTCTGTAAATAATAACAACAAGACAATGGGTAAACGCACCATCACAATATAAATATGGCTAGGGCAAAAAATAAAATAATGTTTGTTTCCCGTTCCCTCAGGGTACCCACAAATATTCTAAGACAAAATTTCCTGACTTTACCCTGATTTTTTCCTGAATAGACAGCAGTTTTCCTTGAATTATTTTAGCTATCCGGCCTTTTGTAAGAGCAAAATAGCGAACAGAAACAGTAAAAAGGAAGTTATATTTGCTTTATACGGAACCAAAAATTTTCAGGTCGTAGTTTTTAGGGCTATTGATTGACATAAAGTAATCATAATTAAAAAAAATTATCCCGAGTGAGCATAGTGAGATCTTAAATAAGAAATTTCCTGACTTTTCCCAGACTTTTGCTCAATTTCCAAATTTCCCTAACTAATTAAAAATTCCCTGACTTTTCCTTGACCTTGCAAAATTTATGTTTTTTCCCTGACGTTTTCCTGACCGTGGAAACCCTGTCCCTACCTACATGAGCAAAATGTCCCCTACCAAAAACACTTTTTGGATCCTCAAAGGTAGGGATCAAATCAATCTCTATCTCTGTACCATACACAAGAATTGTGTTATCACAAGTTCAACTTACAAGTTAACAACTAACAAATCTAATGTGTTACTATAGTAACATTTAGTCTTCAGATTTATTTAATCCAGTCTCCACATCCTTCATCACTCGTAGAACAAGTTCTTCACTAAATGGTAGCCCTACACATTGAACACCCACAGGTAAACCTTCACTTTTCACACTGAACTAAAATACAATACCCATAAAATCATAAGGCATGGGGTCGTAAACAGAATAGCAAACTTAGGCACAACTAGAATTGATATTAATGAGTAATATAATTACATGTTGTTAAAATGTGACCCATGGTAACAGAGAAGCACAGACATACAATATGAATAGAAATTCAAAGGGCAATAACTCTATGAAAATTTATCCCAGCAAAATGTGCAGACAAAATGCACAGCTAGACATGGTACTAATGATTAATGAGTCCAATATTTTTTGTAGAAATCTACCCAATGGATTCATAGAGCAGATAAATTATGAGCTTCTAAAACTAATTCAGCAAAAACAAGATTGAATTCAATAAAAGCTTATGCCCCATTGAATACAATATTGACTAGCTTATAGTCAATAAGGGACATAATTCTGTTAACATTCTTCATAAAGAGGAACAAACAGGATGATCACTAAATGCCTCCTACATTAGAACATAGCGAGGCATTAAAACAGTTTGTCTTTCAATCCCAAGCATCTTACATTTTCATACAAAAAGAAATGAGGAAATCGGACACAGAGGGCAGCACTCAACTTTACCAGTCGAGCGAAGAAAACAGTGACAACACAACACAACTACACTGAGCAATGCCAACACACAACCAAAAGGAATTATTAAAAGCTATGTGTTACTGTAGTTACAACACTAGTAGCATACAATAAAAAGTTTACCTCTTTGACGAGTTGTAATACTTTCTTATTGGTTGGATAATCATCAAGATCAGCAACATCACTGGCTGTAACCTTGGTAACAGGAAGTACTCCACCCGGATAGTTTAGTAGATTATACAACATACTGTAGCTTCCTGCACCTGTAACACAGTAACGGTAAATTTAGTGTTCATTTGTTATATATATAGTGTCACCTTGTTATAAGGCTCAGCCAAATATTTGACCTCAAGAAACTGTATCAATGATAAAAAAATTGTAAAATTTATATTTTTCTTTCTTTATAGAAAAGCATAAATTTTACATTTTTTCTTGCATTCAAAATTAATGAGTATATTTCATTGGTTCCCATGTTTCTGACTCCTCTCAGGATACTCAGGAAAAAGTTAATAAAATCTCAAACATGTCTTGGACATACTGGAGCCTGACATCTGTTGTTCGCATTACAGAAAATGATCCCAAACATTAGTTTCATTTGCTTCATGAAGCATGCATGGTGTTGAAAAAAACCCCAAGTAAAATAATGTACATACCGAGAACATCTACAACCTTTCCAATTGGCACTGCAGTCATGGCAAATGGTGGACATATCATGGCATCAAGATTGTCAGCTCTCCATGCTGTTAGAAACTCCTCTTTGTATTGCTTAAAACAAAGGGAAGATAACTCCAGGTTATAAAGACCCTGGTGTGGTATTCACAAAGCATCTTAGTAGTAACTAGAACCATCACTGTCGTGATCAGGGCCCTGTTGTTATTGTCAATAAGTATTGCAAGTTTCATTTGAATATCTTGAAAAGTTTTTGAACAAAGTTTTGAAGTCAAAAAAGGGGCACAAGCCAAAATTTATTAAAGCTAGAATTGTTGCCCTTTGCTACACATGTACGTATTGTCACTGTCAATATGTAAAGCAAGTTTCATTTGAATATCTGTAACGGTTTTGAAGTAATGTAGAAAAAAAGATGAAAAATGAGGAAAATTGTAATTTTACAAAGGGCCATAATTCTTACAATATTGTAGCTGGAGTAACATAACTTGGCATACAATACTGTATTGTTGCTGTGACCTTATGTTTAAAGTTTGAAGTCGATACCTTTAACGGTTTGCAAGTTATTAAGAAAAAACATTTTTAACTATGGCCAATGTTAAAGTTTTGAAGTCGAAAAAGGGGCACAAGCCAAAATTTATTAAAGCTAGAGTTGTTGCCCTTTGCTACACATGTGCGTATTGTCACTGTCAATATGTATAGCAAGTTTCATTTGAATATCTGTAACGGTTTTGAAGTAATGTAGAAAAAAAGATGAAAAATGAGGAAAATTGTAATTTTACAAAGGGCCATAATTCTTACAATATTGTAGCTGGAGTAACATAACTTGGCATACAATAGTGTATTGTTGCTGTGACCTTATGTTTAAAGTTTGAAGTCGATACCTTTAACGGTTTGCAAGTTATTAAGAAAAAACATGAAAAATGTGGACGGACAGACGGACGGACAGACGGACAGACGGACAGACAAACGGACAGGGTGATTACTATAGAGCACCTGCAAAAAATTTGCAGGGCCCTAACAAGGACAAATCATATTCCCACCCCCAAATATTTGTTTAAAAAAACGTTTAAAATATTTGCTTATTTGAGGCCCATATGGAAGATTGGGAAACCAAATGTGTGGCCTCGTACAATAAAGTCTTCACTTAATTACTGCTTAAAATGTACTTAAATTATCAGGTTAACAAAATAATTAACAATTTGTTTTCAAACGTTGTGTAAAGACAGTCTTAAATCACAGTTGACCATGATGTAGAAAGCTTGACAATGGGCAACAAAATTGTTAATAGAAATTGTCCAAGCCCAAGGGTCACAACTCTGTCAGAAAGTATTCGGCCAGAACTTAATTTGAATGTGGTCCGCATATTGTCAATTATTGCTATATACAGAGAATCTTGCAAGTTCGTAATAATTTATACAGAATTTATTAAGCAAGTGGACACAATAATATTTACATGCTACTTTGTGGCACGTGTCAAAATAAAGATTGTATTGTATTCTATTCTATTGAAATGTATTGACTGACAGGCTTTCAATGGAATATCTCTTATCTATGCCCCTCCAACCTTTGTACATACCTGTATTTTTAAAGCATGACAGAACCAACCATAAACAGATCTGTAATACAAAAATTTGATCTTCATTATAATACAATTGTACATGTAGATTTTTACACCATTTTGTCATAGACCAAATTATTAGAAATAAAATACCAGTATGCATGCCATCAACAACTATGTGCCCTATCATAAACACAATTTGTCTGTGATCTATCAGTATTTTCCACTATATTTCTTTCTTCAGTATATCGTACTGATACTAATGACATGTACACATTATCTGTCACCACTTTATGGTGAAATCCCTTGTTAATCATGTGACAGTCCAATGGAATCTTAATGCACATGATGAATACAACATCACAAACAAAATTGTTAAATTGTTTGTGGTTTTCTAAATTAATTTTAATTAACAATACTGCTGACAATAAGTGAACATGTTTTGATATAATTGTAGTAAATATTATACCAATTCCTGATGAACGGCAATAAGATAGATATTGTTGTTTATAAATCACTATAGCAACTGTTTTCTTACTTTATACCCATTCTTGCACGTATAGCTTCTCCATATACTTTATCCTATAATACAGGAAATTTCACTATATACTAACAAATCAATGTGTACTTTAAATGCAGTTTATAGCTTATATAACTATGTAAGTATGCAGAATTTGGCCTGGTCCGGACCTTTATGCATGCATATTACAATGTGCTTGCGTTGTATATGTCTGTGAGCAATTCGTGCGATATCTGTATTTTAGATTTGTGTTTGTAAGGGTCTTCAGGATACTCCTTGCTTATAAAAACATACAAATAGGATTCTAAATATAGACAAAATATTATCGGTTAAATTTTGCTAATAGAATGTTGAGGATCATGTAACTCCCTTTGCGAGGCATTCAGCATAAAAGGGAATTAACTGGCTTCTCTTCTCATGTCTCACAATCAACCTTAAATAAATAAGTGTAAAATAAATAGTGATATCAGCCTGTATATTGCTTACTTTAGAAGTAAACTGCATAATGTAGGAGAGAATCCAGAGTACAAAGTTGGGGAATCGTGCTGACATCATCAACTTCCGTATAACTGGATCAACTATGTCACCTTTTCTGAAAAGAGACAATACCAACCAAGGGTTATTCAGTATACAGTAGAACCCCACCTTGAGACCACCCTGAAATAACGACCACTACGCTATTATGGGCAATTTTTGAAAGAACAGAACTTTTCCTTCTTTATCTAAAGGTCTTCATAGACAATCATTCTCATTTTATTCTACTTGCATTTATTTATTTAATTTTTTTTTATATCATTATAAACATCAATTTATTACCTACTTTCAATACAAATTTATCTTAAATAATGCGAACCAGTACATTCTGTTCAAAGTTAAATGAGCTAAACTGCTCGAAAAAAACAAGCACAAATTTCCCCTGCAAACATCTCTTGCTGACTTGACTTTAATTATGTTCTAAACACATCTTCCTATAAGTTCAAAGTTTCAAGTATAAACTATAGATAGTAACTGTTCTTGATGAAAATTGTATAAAAACATGAACTTACAACTTTGTAGTGTAATTTTGTCCTTTATCCCCGACTACTGTCCCTACATACAAGTTAGGATAAGCATAGTCCACTCTAGGTGGCTTGAACTCAACAACCTAAAAAACATAAACAGTCAAACATGACTTCACATACACTTTACATAAGCTCCTACCTGCCTCAAACTGCCAATAGCATTACCCTGATATATTGAACCTCGCGCTATCAAGCCCTCAGTAGCCCTAAGCTAAGAAATCGATTCACATTCACATACACTTGACATAAGCTCCTACCTGCCTGAAACTGCCAATAGCATTACCCTGATATATTGAACCCCGCGCTATCAAGCCCTCAGTAGCCCTACGCTAAGAAACAGATTACTTAAGAAAAGCTCAATGTAGTGAACGAAGAATTTTTTTATATACTATTGGCAAGCGCTATAAATGGCTAGCAGAATGTTGCCCAGCGAAGCCCTATCCGCGAACACAGCCACTTGTAGCATGACGTTGCATGAAAGACATCGTAAAGTGCTACAAAAAGTTTGATCCTGCGTTGGCTTTGCTTCAGGCGCCGGGTCTCATGGACAAATATCAATAATTGCCTCCCTTGGTAAAATACACTCATTCAGGGTTCCCACAAATATTCTAGGACAAAATTCCCTGACTTTTCCCTGATTTTTCCCTGACCAGACAGCAGTTTTCCCTCATTTTTTTAGCCATCGGGCCTTTTGTTGGAGCAAAATAGAAACAGTGAAAAGGAGGTTATATTTGCTTTAAATGGAACCAAATTATTTCAGGTAGCACTTTTAGAACTGTTGTTTGACATAAAGTAATAATATTTAAAAATAAATTCCGAGCGAGCATAATTAACGAGGATTTTTTCTTAGTTTTAGGTATTTTCTTCATATGAAATGACACTGAATGAGATCTTAAATGAAGAATTCCCTGACTATTTCCTGACTTTTGCTCAATTTCAAAATTTCCCTGACTAATTTCAAAATTCCCTGACTTTTCCCTGACCTTGAAATATTTATGTTTTTTCCTGACTTTTCCCTGACCGTGGGAACCTTGTCATTAGCCCATTTCTGTAATTTGATTGTCTTCCCTCAATACTATTCAAAATTAAAAGTATTATATTTTATGAATTAACCTGTGTTAAGCAATCACCTCCTTTCACAAACTGGCTATTTAATGATCCTCAGACATATAAACCCTTTATTTCATCACCACGAGTAAAAATTTGCGAAATAAGTTAAAACCTGAAAATCGCAAAATAACCCTCACATGAATATAAAGTGATTTACAGTAATAACTTACAGTATGTCCCATAGATTCTAATGCTCTTTTGGCGAGCATAACAGCTCTTCTACATGAAGGGACAGCAGGTACGTATCCATCATCTACGTAAAATCCAATCCTTAGCGATTGTTTACTGTTATAGATCTGTAAGAAATAATGCAAAGAATAGCCTTTATTTGCCAGTCAGCTTTCTGCAGAAATATGGCAGGCATATGAATGCCTCTGTCCAAATTTGACCCTGGGTTGCCGGAGTAGGCGGCAAACGCTCTAACCACAGAGCTACAGAGGCATTTGTGAGTATAGATATACAGAGTACATGTTCTGTTTATGAAACAATCTGATATGTTAACATATACCTTCAGTACAATGCTTGATAAGCAAAATGGCAGAACGGTTGCTTCTAGTGCAGGATGTTCCAGGTTTGATCCCAGGCGGCGTCATACCAAAGACGAAATAAAAAATAGGGCCAGAAAAAACTGATTTCCTACCGACAAAAAAGGAGAAAAAACAGGACTTAAAAAAAGAAAATGTGAGATAAACGAGTTTAAGATAACAAGAGTTGGCTGTACATTGAATAGTTCCATGTAATAGAACATACCTCATCCCTGAACTTCATTGGTGGAATACTAGGATCCAGTTTAAAGTGAAGGTCTGACAGTAATACCTTCAATCCAACAACTAAACCTTCGAAATCCCGAGCCATAGGTCCAACGGTGCCAGAAACTGTAATATGATAAATTGTAGAGAATAATTCAGTATGAAATTTGTACAGGCTAAAAGCAGGTATATTTTTTATATAAGGGTAACTATTATTATAAAAGTGGTCAATTTTGGATTAACAAGAAATTAAAAATTGCTAGGGTTTCATGTTTCTGTTGCCATGACAACCACAATCAATGAAGAAGATGCCTGAAATGCCATAAATGCACGGTTTTTTTATTGCTTTTTGTATGCTACTTGCCATTTTTTCTACTAATTTAGCAACACATAAGACAGTGTACGACAGTCTATCGATATCTACACTTTTTTAGATGTCTCAAATTTATGTATCCGGCACACCTTTGAAATTTCGTTTCGATTTCCTGCAGTAAGAAAATACCAAAACACTGTGCTACTGATGTGACACAGCTAGACTACCACGGTGAGAGTGGCTCTATAAAAATTGATAAACATAACTAGAACTATGTATATAAAACATGCACTATTTATGAAATGCCTCACCTTGCATTTGTCCTTTAGACAAAGATATGGTCCCTTTACGGCTGCAATACAAGAACAATCAAATATTGAGTATACAGTTTATATGAATGCATATTTTTCACAGTAAAGCAGTTCATGGTATGTTAATAGAAGCTTGGGATTAATCATTTTATAAAGGCTTCTCAAAAGTTTGTTGATAATGTGGAAGAATGTTCCAATGATAAATCAGACTTTTCATAAATGTTTTAAAGATTCACAAAAGTGTTCAAAACATTAGTATGGACATCTCGGGAGACACGAAAATGAATACATGTAGTCGCAATATGCCGAAGATTGGCAGAATAAATATTTGTCATAATTACACTGACACTCACCTCAGACGTTCTAGTGTTGTTTTAAGTCCATAGCAACCACAGAAATGACTAGGTACACGTATACTTCCTCCTATATCACTACCGTATCCTAGCAACAAAATATTCAAAACATAGCTATGGAATTATAAAAGGTTTTCTCAAAAAATACTATGAATGCAAATATAGGCATCACTGAAGATGATAAATACAAAGAGTCAAGAAAGAGTAAATGTGTCGTTGAATAGTCACCAAGATATAGGATGAGTGTGCCTCCGTAGCACAGTGAGTACGCGTTTGCCACCTATCTTGCGACACGGGTTCAAATCCGGGCGAAGGAACTCATATGCCTGCCATATTTCAGCAGAAAGCTCACTGACAAATACATACAATGCTCAGCATTTTAAAACAAGAAATATTACAAACAAAATTTAGACTGACTGACCAACCAATGGATTGACCAAAAAAAGATGTTGCATACACAAGATTAAGCATACCTAAAAGTGAAGCCTTTGCACCCATCAAGGCAGCCTCGCCACCGGTAGATCCACCTGGAGTTCTTGACAAATCAAACGGATTCAATGTTACACCAAATATAGGGTTGCAAGTCTCATAGCTGAAAACATAGAACCAGAAGTGTATACATATATACCAAGTAGAATTTTAATTAATTAATTTTAACATTTAGCACTCAACTTTATAACTAAATCTCACATTCAGTGATATAGATTCTAATTCAACCAGCATTATTTTTTGTTCAAAACATAGTGTGGAATCTTGACTAACCACTGATGTATGAGGATGGTAATATAGGGTCACATGATATTTTAACATTGATATGTTTAACAAACTAAGCTCTGCACAAAGCTTGGACACATAAGATGAGATGCCATATAATCATAAATATTTGTGAGGGATTTAATTTCGTGGATTTTGTGGATGACCTTTACCATGAAATTAAATCCCCCATTAATACTATTGATTCTAAAGAATCTGGCTAAGTGGATTATGCATCCTTGAAATTAGATCCCCCCTGAAATGGTCTTTTTCACAAAAAGAAACATGAAATTTTGTCCCAAAATTAAATATTTTACAGTAGATTTGATGCCACATATCCACTTGGCATGTTAGTGTATTCATGTGCCTCTTTCTGGTACATATATAATATTTCATTTATATTCAAACTGGAACATTACCAAATGGTGTTGTTCAATGTAACTATAGCAGCATGAGCTGTAATATACTTACATCATCATAGTCTGTGGTATGTTGGTTCTGATGAAAGGTATGGCCCCTTCTGCCTTTAATACCTGAAACCAGTTCATGCATCTATCACAAACATGCATTTCTTAATAATAATGAATGTATTAAATTTGACAACAACACGTTTTTTTAATTGTATTATCACTTACGTATCGGCATTTCGCCTTTTTGAGAGTAATAACAACATTTTTTTTATTAATAATAATGAGTAAGAGCCACAGCCTTGGTCCAGAGACCAGTGTGCTTGATTTGTAATCAGACAAACAGGGTTTAATTCCCTGTCAGGGCAGGTCAAACCATTCATAAAATTTTGTCCATGTCAAAGAGGATTTGTTGGTAGCTTATGGAAAGGTAAATAAGTACTAGGTAGTCAAAATGAAGCGACTTGGTGAATCACCCAACCTATTGAACCCTAATAAACAACAAAGCATAACAATAATAGCTGTGATATGGGTCAATGTTATTTGGTTGAAGGCCAATGTTGATCCATACAGCAGGTTGATACTTTGACTACACAGATATCATTTATTAAAATAAATGCTCACCTTGACTAAAGCGGCATCCTCTGGTCGGGGTTTACTGAGGTACTGACTTAAACCTGCTGTTGTGTCCAAACTTTTGATATCAAAACTTTCCTTCAAGCTAACAGGAATACCATGTAACATCCCTTTCTTCTCAGTCTGTGAATCTAACCGCTCAGCAATTTCCTGAAAAAATGTGTTAGGTTTCAGTTTAAAAACAAAACAATCAATACAAGACAACAAGAGCACAGCAAAACAGGCGCCACGCTCAACAACAGTGCAGAAACTGATTTTCCATTTTAGTAACAACAGTCCCCATCAACCCTGATTTAGGGTTGGGTAGAAAGGTTAGTAAAAATTTGTTTTATATATTTTTCATGAAGTTTTATTTTGCCTATACACTTAACTGGTTCTAACTTCTACTGTTTTAATTGATGTTGATTTTGTATACATGTGTGACTTACCTTAGCTGTGAGAAGTGGTTCTGTTATGGCGTTCAGTCTTTCATTTGCCTTCAAAGCCTGATATAGATATGTGCATAATGTATTAGTACTTAATTCACATCCATCAATCAATTTCTTTCAAAAAAAAATCATTATTTTTTGTTGATATTGAATTTCGTGGATTTCGTGGTCTTCTTCAACCACGAAATCAAATCACATCGAACAATAATTTTGACTCTTGTATTCATCACCAGAAATGCAAAATCCACAAATTAATGTCCCAGCTAAATTTAATTTTTTACCCAAACCAGGAAATTTGTCCCATCGAAATTGAATGATTTAAATTTACAATATTTTATAGTGACATTCATAAATTTCGTAAAATACCAGTACTGAAGGTTTTAAAGTCATAAATACAAGCTGTCTGTCCATAGTTTTGCTAATATGAAATATGCAGAAGAATTTCTTGTAAAAATGTTCAAAGAGACAAATAGCAGGCACTATTAATTAAGACCCTTGAAGTCTGGTTTAAATATGCACCTATCCATATTTTGCCCCAGGGTAGTGGTAGGCATACCCAGGGGAATTAGACAATTGTTCTTTCTTTGTATCAATTTTAAAACCTTCTAATTCTAAGCCAGCGATATGTTACTAAGGGTTAAGATACTCACATAAGCTTGGTAAGCATGTAATACAGTGACAGCTTTTAGTGTACCATCCTGTAGTTGTTGCTGTAGTTCACTGAATGATAGTTGTATAATCCTTGATACCTCATCCTCTGATAACTGCAAACATACATAAACACACATACATGTATGCCATGTCTCCTGCATCATGCATGAGTCTCCTACATTTGAAAATCTACTCCTGGATTTCCTACCAGTTCATCTCTAGTTGGGTGGGAAACACTAAATAGCGCTTCTGAAATGACCAAGACACCCGGCCGAGAATCAAACCAGATCAGGTGTCAAGCGCCTTATTCACTTGACCACTGTGCCACTGTCACAGTGACTGCAGTCCGTCACTTTTCCAGTGCACGAGTTAAATAATTTTCAAAAGTAGAATGTATTCCCTTCTTACCTATAATATGCATACTCGATCTATATTTGGAGAAGGTTACCAGAAATAATATACACATTTGTTTGGACCTTTTACAGATAATGCGTGTGATAATGTATCAGGTGTCCTTGCCTAAGCAAAGTGCTATGTAACGCTTTTCATGAGAGGTAATACATGCTTTCTGTATTTAATTGAACAGGAGGTAACTAAATGAAGTCACTCGGTAGCGCTTTGCTTAGGCAACAGACACCGGTATTAAATATCAGTATTCCATACTAACATTAGCCTGTCGTAGCTGTTCCACCACTGCATCAAAGGCTTTCTTACACTCTGCTCTCTTCAATTTAATTTTTGTAGCAACACCTTTACGTTGTTTCCATTTTCTCAGAACGTCGACTAGTACTACAAACGCTACTCCTCCAGCAAATGCAAGTTGATACTGTCTGGACTTCTCCATCTTTGCTTTTTCTGAAGATGAAAATATCTTAGCTAATGGATTTTTCACAAAAAGTCTATTTCTCCAACAAAGGGCAGTAACTCTTCACAAAAATCATCAGACCTAAGATTTATAAACTTCCTTAATTTATTACGCACCAGTCAGTTGCATCCACAGCCACCGCGGCTGTTTCCCTGGCTATCCACCGCCCATCCATGAGGACGGGGCCGTGAATGCAAACTGACCGGTGCATTAAGTTAAGTTTAAGCAAGAAAACTCTCCCTGATATAGGTGAAATCTCCTGCATATCCATCACTAATCTTATGCTAAGGGTAATGTGAAACATGAAATGCATGATTTGCCATAACTTATGTCCAACATAAATATAAATCATCAACATAATGCCAGATTTACTTAATTACTAGCTGTTAATTGGTTTGAATTAAGTAATTTAATTTCAACTAAAAATTAATGAAAATTGATATGCAAATTCATATGACATACTTACAGTATATTGTCAAGTTTAACCGATGTCTGGTGAATGCACTTTAAGGTTGTAATCATGCAGATGTACTTTTATACTGCAAACAACTAGCTTACTAATACTTGGGCCTCCAGTATCAGGGAGTATATCCACTGGATTTGAACTAGTTTTATCTAGACCAAAGCCTATGTCATCCAAGTAGTTGACTTGAAGTTGGTGGGTGTTCATGTTTTAGATAAAATGTAAGAGTAGTAACGCAAGAATGTTCATTTAACATGATATGACATCACGGTCAAAAATGAGAACGTTTCTCTAATCCTATCCGAGCACTACTACACTTTATAATTTTCATTTTATGCATCATATCGTCGACAAAACTTTACAACCAAAACGCTCACTACGCGGTATACGTTTTCTTTAATAAATAATGTGTTCTCATGAGCTGACAATATCTACAGTTGGAGAAAATTACAATTAAATACTCACAATTTACTCAGTTGTGTATTTTTCGTCCGCCCATAATTTTCTGCGGTACATCTAAAAGTGTAATAGTCGACGCTACAGATATTTTCTTCGGACTCATATAGTAGACACAATGCCATGTCGAATAGGTTCGTGCAAGTATCTACAGTATGAATAAACCCAGGGCCCTGTACTGCAGGTGGGTTGGTTTCAAATGACTTTTACCCACACTTCCAATTGACATTACGCCAGAGCAGATATCGCTCCAACTTGTTGTTTGTCAAAGGTTTTCATGTTAATCCAGTGGATGATGATTTACCGTTAAAATTGATTTAAAGGGAATGGATTGACAACTGGCACAATGTTAATTATTCACCAGGAAAAACAATTGTAGACATAAAAGGGCCCAAAAATGCTATTGTGTAAAACCAAAACTGCAAGTTCTTGACTAGCATCTCATTGATTGCAGTGTTGTGTATACTTGTTTTGTAGAAAAGGTTGTTGTTGTTGTTCATCAAGTAATAAACATAGCTAGTCTTGATTGCAACGTACAATTGAATAATAGATACTTTCTTCCCTAGCAGAAGAATAACATTATAATTTTTAATCAATTTTAAGATTGATTAACAGGAATATAAAATTAACACACCGCTGGAGATCATGATGGCTGCAAAGAATATTGCATTCTACCCAATTCAAGACTTCTTCGATCCTCATAAATCAGTGGATAATCAAGTCTCCAGACTATTTGAGATGAAACATACGCTGGTTGATCAAGAATGGACCTCTTCAAAATAAAGTTTAAAACAGGAATGAAAACACAAACACTTTCAATTCATTGCAAATAGTTTTTATCATATTTATTAAAGCAATTTTATACAGAATGACATTATTTACACAATGATAACAAATGAAGGATGTCGATGAATAAACTCTCTGCGAGGTCTGATTTACAATTTTAAACAAGCTTTCCAATTTTTATATAGAAAATATAATATTTATTATTATATTCTTATGAGCATGCTCCACCATCTTTGTGAATCCCTACTACGTGTTTTAGACTTAGAACACTTAATATATTATTCACAAATTCATATATATTAACAAAATACTGTCAACTCTCGTTACCTGGAATTCTCTTATATCAAATTTTTTGTTATGTCTAGTTTATTTTCGGTCCCGTTTTTTTTCCCTTATTTGTCTAAATGAAATATTTTCCCCTATCTTGAAGTTACCTCTCAAAGTTTTTTCATGATCAAAATTTCTCTTGAACTTTTCGATAGGACAAAGCAATTTTCATAGTTCCTAGAAATTCGAGATAACGAGAGTTGACCATATCAGATAGAATACATAGGGTTTTAACAAATAGATTCATAACAGACATAATTATGAATATGCAGAGAAATGGCGATTTAAGAGAAAAACCCACACAACAAAAACAATAAATTAATGTCTCATATTAAAACAACTGTTTGATAAAATGTGCCAATTTAATCAAATGCCAAAGTGAAGTCCGCGGTTAAGAACATGTTATAAATACAAGTGTTCTAAAAGTTAATGATGAAATGAGAGAAAATAATCATGAAGACAGAAAAAACATCATTATGAATTTAATTTTATAAGTTAAATTTAACAACTTAAGATAAGTAAACATATCATGTGATCCAAATCAGAGATATAAATTCTCCAGACATCTAACTCAAGTATGCGAGTCATCAATGAGATAAATATTATATAGTATAATGAAGGAAAGACCATTTTTGAGACAATAAAAAGCTGCAAACATTCAATAAGTAGGAAAACAATAGCATGTTGTATTCTGAATTGAGAAAGAAATGTGTTAGTTTATACATTAGCTTTTACTTATTTGACAGAATGTATAACATACTTATATACTAAGTCTATCAAGCCACTTTTAAATGCAATATATTTTTGCAGCTCAGGGACTTTTTCCCTTCATATTAAAAAAGAAATGATGAAATCTGGCAAGGAGTGGGTTATTTAACCTATATGGATCAGTTATACGTTTAATTCAATGCAGGTGGCAAGTAAGGTTAATTGATGCTCCTCTCGCACAAGAAATGTAAAATGAGTATATCTGTTTCGATTCTCATAACTGATGACCAATATACCCTGCACATAAATACCCTTCACACTCTAGACATTCTTGTTCAACCAGCCTATTTTTCAAAGTTAATCTGTAGACTTGACTAACCACTGATTTATGAGGATGAATCTAGATTATGAAATCTCATTAATTGTACCAGTATTTGTGTACCAAAAAGTTTTTAATTTTTTGTACTTTGTTTTTGACACATTCTCAACATTTTTTTTTTCATTTAACATTTTAGAATAGTTACTTCAATATATGCTCCAACTATCATTCTTTCTCTCAGATCATAGAAAGAACAAAGAACTTGTTACACCTCACGATGAATTAATTAATATTGCACCAAAAATACAATGAAATTGACTAAAAAGCATTATTAGCTTAGTGATGAAATGAACACTGAATGTTGAATGCTTAAAAATGATATGTTTGAATGAAAAGCTGAAGAGAGCAGCAGCCAGTGAATGGCTGGTACTTACTATGATGGTACGACTTGATGATAACAATCAACAATACATCAAATTTAACAACATATAACAATAACAAAATGTTTTAAATCAATAAATATTACCGATAAAAAAACAACTAAAAATATGTAATATTAAAGATGTCTCATGGAATGAGATGCACATGTATCTAATTTAACAGAAGGTTTACATTGTTACAGTAAGAGATTCAAGAGCTAGACAGCCAGAGAGAAAGTACTTTCAGTTAAGCAAACAATCAAAATGAATTTATCAATTATGAACTTAAAAATAATAATAGTAAGACCAATATGATATTTTTATAAGACTTTTGTAAAATCAGGCTGCCAAGAATTACCCTCAAGCATAACAGAAAGATTATATTTACAATCATTGTCTATCACAGCATAGCAAATTAAAAGTTGCCTTGCCAATAAGAAAAGCAATATTATAGCTTCAGTATGCCAAACAGAACAAGCGTCGAGGCATGGTTCCAAATCCTGAAAACAAGTGGCAAATCTATTTCGGATGCCATTTACACACCTCCCTATGCCTTTACTAGGTTTCAAACATTTCTATTGTTAAAATTCAGATCATGGAACTTCAAAGGATCATAATCTTGACAATTATTTTCTTTCTATATGTTTCTCTAAATTCTAATGCAGCAAATCCGGATTTCTGGAATTTTTTAACTATAGGACCCCTGAAGCGTACAGTATTACATGAGACTAGTATTAGAACTTAGATCCACTATATGACCACAATCAAGGGTAAAAAATAGTAATTTTGAAAATCCTGCAAAAAATATTTACACAGGAAAATTAAGAAACGGTCCAATTTTGGACACTAAAAGCCTGAAAACTCCACATTTCCTCATGCAATGGCTGCTTATTATGTCATGCAATTTTAAAAAAGTGAAATACTATGTAAAATGGTGAATCTCCATGTACCCATGGGTAAATGTTCAGAATTTTCAAAATACTGAAAACTGCTTGAAAATATACTGAACTAGTTGATTTTCATATAATTACATAGGGCAATCATTTCTAAAAATACTGAAATCAGTATTAAGACTGAAAACTTTAACCCCTGTGTACCTTAATACAGTATAGTAGTACTATTTGTGTCGGTGTTCATATCATAAAACAATCTAATAAGGAATGACAACACCAAAAGTACTAAGAAACAAAACATTAGAAAGAACAAAATGTAAACGTGACAATATGCATCAACCAAAGGTATCTACTCATTAATACCATATTTAACATAGTCATAGGCACATAATTGTCAACACAAAAATCAAAGATTAAATACAGAATATCTACTTCTGAAGTTCTAAGAACTTCAACAAGAATATTCTAGTCTTTTATATAATATAGAAACACTGATCTCTCAAATCATAATGCTGCACCCCAAGGGGACAACGAAAAAATGGGAATCAAGACTTTTAAATAACAGGGTGGTACCGGTACCCGAATTCACACTTCTCTCAACACAAAACACTAACATTGGATCACTGAAGTGAAACAATCGGCCTAGCTTTACATGCCAGACTGACAGACATGTAGAAATTCTGTTCAATCATTTTGTAAGCAGTCTGTAAGATTTATCACTTTTTAGCACAGTAAGTATCACTAATGTTGTAAAAGTCCAATTTATATTGATATAACCGAATGAAGTTATTTTTGTGGTTTAGAGGTATAGAATGAAATGCACATATTAATAGATATGTAAGTTTAAATGTTCTCCAATGGATTAAACATCTCGTCATGCACAACATCAGCGTAAGTCTTACTCTATTGACATGTTTAATATTGACACAATTTACTTCCTGCAAGGAGATTTTGACACATGTGTACGATTTTGATGTCATATATGTTACAGGGGTCAATCACATACTATTTTTAAAATTCCAGATATGGAGATGCTGTGCAATGAAAGCAAAAGGCTTATGAAATGAGCATACGTTGATCAGAACTAAGGGTTTTAAAGCAATATTTTAGCGAATACATGAATATCTTTTAGTTGAATGCACTTGAAATTAAGACGAAATTATTGCTAAAAAATGTTGCGTCATTCATTTGTCTACTGTTCTTTTGACAGTCAGTATATTAAAGCACATGTAGCGATTATTGAATTTTTAGTACAAAGAATGCCATTGAGATTGAAATCAGTGAAATGCCTCCTCTATGAATTCAGGCTGCCGGTACCTAAACTCATACTTCTCATCACAAACGCTTACATTGGACCATTGAAATGAAAGAAACCAGTCTATATTATACTTCAGTTTGACAGTATAATTCTTTCAATGCTTTCAATTCCTCAATAAGAGTCTTGTTTTGATTTTCTAATACTGCAACACGATTTTCTAAACATTTCACATAATCTTTTTTCTTTCGTCTACATTCTTTTGCAGCTTCCCTGAAAACATAAACATACAAAAATATAACATTGATCAATATTTGAAACTACATCAGATACCTTGAAAGGCAACCAGTCTGAGCTAAACAACCAAATCTAGCAGCAGCTTTGTTAACAGAATTTTCGAGTTTTCTGGAAGTTTAGTTTAAAAGCACTCAATTTCTTTGTGAATTAAATCAACATGCCTTCTCTGATATTGATATTTTTAGTAAGAAAGCATCAAATCAATTTTAATATATATCATTTATGTCAAACCAAAGGTTAAGAATTTGGCAATTCCATCTTGTGAATTCTCTAACAATATATGGAAAACATCAGACATTGAGAATATAACAAATTTACTTTCACCGTTTCTAAGACTAACAAAATGTTGAAAGTCATTTGTAACCCCTTTTATTAGAATTGTGGTGGGGAGGGGTCATATACAAAGAAACAAAATTTGCTGAACATCAAGCCAGAAAGATAGACCAGTACAATTTTAAATGACCTTGGTATGCCATGGCCAAGTATCAACAAGACTAGTGAGGTAAACTTATTAAATCAATTTTTAATTTGTTAGCCAATTACCTGTTTTTTAAAAGTCTTAATTCCCGTTTTCTTGCTGCCTCCTCTGATGCAGCATCACGACTTGAGATCGCTGTACTATTAGTTGCCATGACAACACCTTGTGGTAATGCACCGGGGGTAGCTATCTGATAGGCTTGCATTGTACCTGTATTACCAACTGAAAATATACATTTTATCAAAATTTCTCATCAAGTTACCAGTAATTGTATGTGCTCTAAAATTAAAATATATGTTCCTACTTGTTGCATTCAATTTATGACTTGGATATAAGTTTTATAACCATTAACTTAAGCCACAACCTATCATATGTGTATGCAAACATACACAAGTCACCTTAAATTACTAGACTAGACAATTTTTCAGTTTAACAGCTTTCAGCGTCAAGAAAACAATATCTTTACAGGCCCAAAGACAAACATTTTGTGTTGAAAAAGAGGCAATAATATGATAATTATTATGTTACCTGGAATATAAAATTGTTGACCGTCCGGACCCTGTGCGTACTGTACAATGGTAGCGCCTCCAGTGGATGCAGCACTTGAAGCAGGACTCGCGTTTGTCATAGTCAATGTCTGTAAACCTTGTGCTACCGGCGTACCGTCCGCGTTTACACTGATCTGTATAGCTCCGGATGGAATCACTGAAAATATCAAGCATACATCACTTTAACATTCGTACATCATGACATTCACATGGGTTCCATTTGATCCTTAAAAATCTGAAGAGCCAAATATTAACCCTATGGGCTATAAGGGGGTCATATTAGTAATGATTTTTTCAAATGCTACAAAAAAGTTAAAATTCAGTACAAAATGACGCACGAGAATAAGGCACTGTGTGTGAAGATATCAAACATGCATTAATTGAATAACCGTAGGACAGCTGTTTAACACAAATTCTGAATTAAACTTTAGTTATTCTTCGTAACTGATTGCTAGTTGTCTAATTGCATGCAAGTTGTGATTTTCCTATATTTTGCTACAACACCATCTAACCTAACAATGGACAAGATGTACCATTATACTCCATAGATTATGTACATAATAACCCCCAAACATGTGTCAAACCAAACAAGAAGCCAACATAGCTTTCAATACATCAGTATAACATAAAACAATTTTAATTAAAGTGGTAAATTGAGCCGATCAATAAAAAGTGAGTCCCAATATGTTGATAAATATTTCTATCAAACAATAGTTATATGATCTACAGAAACAAATTCAATGTCAAAATAATCAAAATTCACAATGAAGGATGACAATGACAAAACCAGGTTATATGTTAATATGTATTAGAATGGCTGTACAAAATCATCAAACATTGAACTTTTACAACAGAAATTGAGCGATGGGGTGGCTGGTATAATAAAAGTTATCTTACTGTAATCCCCTGTAGCACTCTGGTACTGTAACGCTGCGTTGCTCAGACTAGTACCACTTCCGTCCTGTGAATCACCGTCCTGACTCTGGCTACTGTTGGATTCCTCCTCAATTTTGGCAACTGATACGGGTGAGGACAGATCGTTTAAAATTTTTCTGAAAGGAGATAAATAAATTATAACGTTAACACTTACTACACAATCATGAATGACATATTTATCTTTTTTACAACAGATAAGTAAATCAAGGTTGTACTAGCTAATTTTAATATTATTGCTAAGTACTGCAAGTCCTACACCTTAAACATTAATTTAATAATGACTGTCCTTGCATGCCCATACTAAAAATCAATTCAATATATGTTTAGTAACTTATTTATAAATACGTGGGAAAATAAATCAAAAGACATGTGGAGTTTTGAGTAAAAGTTGAGCCTTGACACCTCATTTCCCTATAGCTTTTTATAATCACCATAAGAAAAGTTACACTTTTTAATGCTGATGAACAATCCATGGATAATTTCTATTTTCATCTTTGGAATGTTATCATGCTAGTAAACCAAACCTAATAGTTTATTTCAATATTCAAATACCTGTATGACGGACGCCTTGACAAAATCTCTCTTCTTTTTCTGCCTTCAGAATCGTCAGATAGTTGCTCTTCATCAACTTGAGCAACCTATAAAGAGAGAATGTAGAAATAAGCCATTAATAGTAATGCTATATAAATATACGAGTACAACTGAACTTGCAATCGAGTGTTGTACTTTTGTCAAACTTTAATAATTATAGTGCCAAGAAGGCAACAACTGCCTTCAGACCAATGAAATAGTTAAGAACTTAAGAGTCATCTACAGTACAATATTTAAATTACTCTTATTAAAGATTGACTTTCTTTAGCAGACTGGCAATAGTCCAGGGAAGGAAGAATCTGTTCTTGGAACTTGGAAGGTTTGTACAAGCCAAAACATTTTAAGCATTAAAAGCTCTACTCAGCATTAAGTCCGATACATTGATTAATGATGTACTATTAGAAGTATTATAACGAGGAAATTAAATTAATGATTTCGTCATTTAGAAAATAAAATACAGTCAAGTATAATTCTATATTATTTATAATTTAATTCATATATAATTGGCAGAACTGGGATTGATTAAAATAATCACGATTGATTATTAATCGATCGTTGATAATTAGACGTATTGCATGCTGAATAATATGACGTATTTAAATATATTTTTTGACCATTTTACTTTCAGCTGATTGAAGTGTTTATCTGATTAACTTACCCGTACAACTTGTATTGTTGGAACGTTCGAACCAGCGGTTTGTATCACTGAATTCTGACTAGATGATTGTATAATATGTTGGTTTGGTTGGATGACTGACTGCACTTGTAATGAAGGACTGGCTAGTGAAACTTGCACAACAGATAGACCTTGATTTACATCAATGTCTGATGTCACACCGTCAGACATCTTGGTTTAAAACCTGAAACAGTTGAAGTTAATATTAGCACTGAAAATATACTTTTGTTATAGATTTTGCTGGTACTTATTTACCACAAGTAGACCCTTCAAGTTCATGATAAAAACAACAGGCGACAGAACTAGGGAAGTAGGTTGCTTCTTTATCATATAATGTAAGTAACCAAGACAGGACCAATGCAATATGCTGCAAGCTATGTTGTTTTGTGGTGTTGATGGCCATAATATTATGATTATGAGAGTAGTGCCTATTGGCTACATGAGGTCAGCTCTGTATGAACAGTGGTCGAGTGTATAACACATTTGATTACTGATCTAATCATCTTGAAGTCCCTGGTTTGATCCAGGTTGTCAGACACACAGAGGTCTGCCAATAATACTCAAAAAGAGAAGTTTGACAGTTTACATTGTACATCATGCACATGCCTCTATAGATAGTATGCAGAGTGTTAGCAACTTAGCTACTAAAATACTAATCAAATAATTTTAATGTTAAGCCCTGCTTGCACTGGGTACACCCTCTATTTTAGAACTGGAAAAAACGTTACTTGGGACGGGTTACTTTCGGATTGGACAATGTAAATATCTGATTTTCTATCTAACAACTTTTGGTCCATAAACCTCGACTAGCGCAACGTATCATGCCTTAACAGTTGCCATGTGCAGGTTGTCATCATTTTCTTTGAAACGATTCTCCAATTAAAAAAAATAGCCGGTACCATTTTTTATATGAAACTTTAAATTTTGTAACGGCTATTTTATTTAATCCGGGAATCTTTTCAAAGAAATTGATGACAACCTCAACGTAGCAACCCTAAAGGCATACGGTGCGCTATAGTTGAGGTTGATGGATCACAAGTTGGTAGAAAATCAAATATTTGCCTGAAAATCACCCGTCCCAAGTAACGTTTTTTTTTCGTTTTAAAAATAGACGGTGTACCCAGTGGCTTGGTTATTTCAGAAATTTTATGCTAGGCTTCTTAGAGAAGCATTTGCTGCTGCATAAGATCTGGAACATTCCCCCTTGATGACATTCACTCGTTGGTGACAAGGGGATGTTTGGGACAGACAGGATGTGTCGCAGACGATTAGGAGTGTAGAGGTACTGTCCTGATCTAGTTGAATCAATTAGTTGAGTGTCCCACCTACTATTGAGTTCAACTTCTTTAAGTTCAAGGGATTCTTGATTTCATCAACTTCCCTCAAAGGTCTTTCTCTTTGGATAAATGAACTGATCACATTGCTTTTAAAAACCTTTAACTTTTAAATAGTTCTAGATCTGGATCTGGATAAATACGTTGTAGGGCCTTTCGGCATATAACGGCCGAGATATTATTGGCAGTGTCTGGCAGGGGCAGACAATCAATGAAGAAACAGAAGTGAGATACAAGGAATCCGGGTGCGATACCCTAGCTCGTTTCGAATAGATTCCTTGGTTCTTTAACGTGCCCGGTGTGAAGCACCGATACACGCGAGACTACCCCTGGGTTACCAACCAGGATCATCTCTAGTTGGGTGGGAAACACTAAATAGCGTTTCTGAAATGACCAAGTGTCCCGGCCAAGGATCGAACCCGGGACCTCTCGATCAGCAGTCTAGCGTCTTACCACTAGACCACCGTGCCACCGTGTTCTAATTTCATCAATTTCAATTGATGGAGGTTGGCATAATTCAATTGACTTAAACTTTACTAACTTGGCAAGTTGTGTAATTGGTGTTAAATAGCTAATTAGCACCTCAAAAAGTCAAGAAATGCATCTAAACTGTCATGGTAACGTCCAAAAAGTCAAAGTGAAATAATCAGCATCTGACAATCACAATGTACCACAGATTACCAGGCAGATCAAATAATTCATAAGTTCAACAGGTGAATAAGATTCCACTTTGTCGATAAGACATGCACCAAAGTACAACTTAGTGCATTGCTCACGACATGTCGTCTTTTGACTGACCTAGATATTTTGTGTCCATTTTATCAGCAAAATTAGTTGACACATTTATTAAAATAACGATTTGAATGAAATAGTATAGTATACTTCAATTACCGTTAATGCCGAGGGAATTCCGATATAAATCCATGTTTTCTTTTTTTGGGAAAGCCCTTCAATATAGATGTCCACTATGAACAGATAAACAAGAAATAAATTTCGACTCCACGTTTTTCTTTCCAAAATAATCTTTAAATTTGGCCGTGCACTTCTAAAATAACACGACAAAACATGTGTTAACGGTTTAAGTGCATCATTTTCTGAAGGGTACCTACCAATTACGCAGATTTCGTCACCAACCTTGCCACCAATTAGAAGGATAAATTTGCAGATACGTAGTCGCCACGTCAAACGACGACCATCAGCGTCATAGCTTTATCAACAGAACCGAATCACCGTGAATATTTTGTATATTCATACACACACAAGCCGGCGAACGTAGGATTTTGATTGGCTATTTGAACCGAATGACGTCAATGGTCCATATTTATCAGTCCTACTTTAATTGCAATGTACATTATAAAATGTAAACAAATGCTTATTTAAAATAGCACAAATCAATACTACGAGATTGTTTACAAAAATTATTTCGTGTGTTCTTGGTCAAAACATAATATATAAACGAAGAAAAATGACACTGCATTCGCAAGAAAAATATAGGAATTATTTCTTTTGTCGGAAACATACTAATTTTAGCTTTACCAAAATGCTGCGCCCTTTAGGCATACTTGATCGATTGTAGTAGTGTCAGCACATTTTAAACGGACGAAATAATACTTAATGTATAGGCTATTAGAATATAAATAGCAAATTTAATTTTAAATAATAATTAACGTTGCTAAATCAAGCGTCATGTCGTAGGTTTTTTTTCACGGACATATACTGTATGATATGAACTAGACCAGGGATTCTATATTACTAACTATATTATATAGAGACGATCCTGACTTGTCACTAGACCTACAAAAATGTGTATCCTCATGTATCTAAGACTATATCGGGAATATACATGCGTGATATCCTGTACGTACACATCATTGAATGATAGATCTATCATAATGTTCATGGAATATGTGCCTACCGCCCACGGATCTAGAAGCTAACAATTAATAATTATGTTAGTTCCATGCCATGCTTATACAAATTCCTAATCCTATTTAGATCAGGACGCATTTAGGTGAGGGGATATGGGGCTTAAGCCCCCAGCTGGCTGGCCAGATACGATTTTTAAAAAAAATGAGCCCGCTAAAATTTCAAACTTTTCCACCAGTAACGTTACATTCCTGTATAAACAGCTAGATCGTCATGCTGTGCGATTTAGCACACATATAATCTCATAGCACAATTCATTGGGTCACGGACACTATAGATACACACATTGTATATATATAGTAATATAACTTCGTGATTGGGTCAGCTAATTAATGATAAATCAGGGATTTTAAATGTATTGAATATCTCCTGATAAAATGCATAGACGAATTCAAGGGATGAGGGCGGACCCGACGTAGGTCCCCTAAAATCGCCAAAGTAACGTGTTTAGTGTGTCTGAAATAGTCTGGTTAAATGTAATAATGTACGTAATTTGACTATAGATCTTGGTGAAAAAGAATAAAGTGTGATTTCTGAATTTAGTGATATATTTTCTACTATATTTAATATATGTGTGATTTAGTTGATGGTGAATGTTTACAATTACAAAATTTGCTATTAGATATAATTTTTTTAATTATTACAAAATACAGAAATTTGACATTCACGAGTTTTTAAGTGTAATAACAAATACATGGCTCTAGATCTAATTTTATGTCTGTGACAACTAATTTTGTGAGGGACAGAGACCCGGGCCTTGTGCCAAAATGAACCGCTATGTACAAATGACTCATGTGGTCGGTCGAAGTTCATACATTGAAACAATGTTAATAACTATGAGGTTATTCATGTTTGTATTGCATGCCCAGCAGGCACAGCAACGTTTATACAACGTTGAAAAAACGTTGCGGGGCAACGTTGAAATAAGGTTGAATAAGCGTTTCATTTGCAACCACTATGTTGCAACGAAACTTCAACGTTAATACAACCTTAATGCAACGTTGCATTAATGTTAAAATAACGTTGCATCAACGTTGAAATAAGGTTGCATTAGCGTTGCATCAACGTTGAAATAAGGTTGCATTAACGTTGAATCAACGTTGAAATAAGGTTGCATTAACGTTGAAATAAGGTTGCATTAACGTTGAAATAAGGTTGCATTAACGTTGAAATAAGGTTGCACTAACGTTGAAATAAGGTTGCATCAACGTTGTCCGCCAGAAATTCTGTGCTTGAAAAGCGAACAAAAAGTGATCAAAAAATCACGATAGCCTAGTGGTAGAGAGTCTGCTTCGAGTGTGTGTGGTTCTTGGTTTGATCCTATGTGTGGCCGCGTCATAGCAAAGATGAACTTTAAATGGTACCAGAAATTCGCTATAAAAGGGAAACTTGCATCTCTTCTCTCAGTATGTATACCTTTTTGGTGATGGATAATATCAGCAATGAGGTGTCGAAAGTGATTAATATTAATTAGAAAAACTGGTTTCCCAATCGACCTTAAATACTCGTAAATAAGTAAAAACGGAAAGCTCAATATGTACCACACTTCCCGGTCAAATGAACAAGCATGTTTTAGAATACATCTGAGATTCATCACTACCAACTTTACATAAATATTCAAATTCAAACAAGTATCAAATTCTTATTTTATTTGTTGTCTACGTAAGTTAACAAGCAATTGACATTATCAGCCCAAGTCTAATGTTGATTAGATAATAAGAAATTGCACAAATTCAATATGCCAATAAAAAAATTTCGACAGCGGTACGATACACCCTCTCGGAACCCTCCCCAGGTTGAGCCTCTTCTGAAACGGTTCTGGGTATCCTCTATGGACAGATTATTTCTGTCCGTTCACAATAGCAGAAACTGGGAAAAAATGGGGATATCAAAACTTTGGGATGTAATTTCATCTTATGTATGTGACTAAGTATGTGCTTTCGCTGATGGTGAATGTTTATAATTACATTATGTAAAAAAATATTTTTTCAAAGAAGAGTAAAAAAGTAATGTCACTCCTCCCGTGGTTTATTTGTTTATAGGCCGATATGCATAAATATGATATCAAAATGTTCAGCAATTCAATTCTGATTAATAAACAACGTGCCCCATTATTCCATTTTCATAATTGGATTATATGTACATTTGAAATATACCTATGACGTCAGATCGCCGCACACGAAAATTACGATATTTTTTCATTATCATAACGATTTTCTTTTATGCGTTTTTATAAAAAATAGTTCTCGAAAATAGACGATACTTTCGTGACGTGATGAAACCAATGTGTTGCGCCTGTTGCTAAAAATTCATTGACGTCATTCTATTTTGAAACTCGCAATATATTTTCAACGCACTGATTACTTAACGAAAGCACGGCATATTTGTGACAAAAAGACGCTGCGCGTAATAATGATCTTATCCTAAAAGTTATGAAAGTCACCTACTGAAACTTTAGTTACACACGGCGGCAACATAGTTTCGTGTACCTGTAGTATAAGCTTTTAAGGGGCATGGATCAACAAACCATTATCGATAGAGAGTCATATGAACGGTTTGTAGTAGATCCGAAAAGAACACCAAAAGTATTTTAACGCCGTCAATTCAATTCGACGTTCAAAACTGCGATCATTATGTGGTGAGTTATTTTTTTGGCTGTGGGACTATCAAAAGGACACTTAACAATAATTTGATTTCACAGGGAGTAAGTGTCAGGTGGGTTGCACATTTTTTAAGGTCGTGAAAATGACTGCATGTTTTATGAGTCGTTAGAAATTACTAGGGATGAACTCTTGCTGGATGAGTAGGTGCCAACAAGTAACGTCATTGTGACGTCGTTGACGTCGGACTTGCGGCGATGTTCGAAAGTATGTCTCATATAAATATTCATATCTCAAGAACTATTCTGTGCATTGTTGTGAAATTTAGTCATCATATTAAAATTAGACTGAAGTTACGGTGTGAAGAAAGTCGTGGTTTTACTGGCATTATACGCGATTTTACAGCATCAGTGACATTACTTTTGGATATACCCACGTATGTTCAACACTTTATTTAGGTCCAGCACGAGTCTATATGAAAACGATGATGTTATATTAGAAACATTTATTCTAAGTTTTCAAAGTTCAACGTAATAGAAAGTTCCTTTACAACTAACACTCCTCATCACCAAAATTGTCTGACATAAATGCAGAGACTTGTATAATTCACAAGATTACAAGTACAATGTATGAGTGTAGCGGCAAACCATTTTAAAATCAATGTATCGATCGAATGGTAACACATCAAGTAGTGCCCCATGCAGTGATATTGTAACATAGTCAGTATAGTATGCTAGATACCTAGATGGTCAAAGATAGAAATACATCCCAATCAAAAATACGTACGGTCCATGCTGAGCCCCCTACTGCTGACAAAGCCCCCCCCCTTTAAGATTATCTGAATGAAAAGTGTTACTTATTAATTTTACGAATATGTGACCAAATTCTGACGTCTTGAGTTTATATTTAATTATTATTAATAAATGTGTTGTTTTTCAGTAAAATTTGCCGATTGCATGTTCTTTTGTCAAGCAACATTGTGATAAGATTGCCGGAAATGGCACCAATTCAATGTGCCATTAAAAAATTCGACCACGGGAGAGGACACCCTTTCCGGAACCCTCCCATATTGAGCCCCTCTGAAAAAAAATCTCGATACGACCCTGAATTCAAATATTTGTGAGTTCCGTATTTTGCGCTTACGTGTGGAACGGATTTTAATATATCCATTCAACCGGTGTCAGGAGAATATAACATTCGTCAAATTTACTCAGAATTCCAGATTGTAAAAAAGTAAACAACTCGACAAAATGAGTGAAGGCCTTTGGGAGGATCGAGATGTCAAATTTGACATTAATCCAAAGTAAAATATGCTGATTTAACATTATTTGTTATTTATGAAGCGATGTACTTTATGTATTGCATTGCAACCCGTATTTTAATTCTACAAAATTCAGTTGCCAAGTACGCTACTAGCTGTCTGGTCATTTGACAATGTCAAAATGGATTTCAAGTTACATGCAAAACAAGTCATTGAGATCTAAACCAACTGTTGTAACCTTTATTTAGTCTAGAATCTTGACGTAATGTATGCTGAGTTACTTTGAGAATGGCAGTATCGTAAGGAATGTCAAAATGTGAAAATACCAAATCGATCGAAGTTCAAACAATTGTCAATTAACATATTTGTACTATGACTAAACCTTTATTATGTTATGCGCCAGTCAGTTGCTTCCATGGCCTCTACCCCTGAGGATGGGCAATGGATACCTGGGGAAACGGCCCTGTTTTTACTTTCCAGTTTCCTCTGCATTGCCGGTGAAATGTTAGGAATTATTTCTCTAAACCAGTACCACAGGGACAATATTTAGTTATCAGGGACTAGGGAAATACCAGAAATTTTACCATCAGGTGTCCCCCCCACATGGCCGTTGAATGGCAGGGATTTGACAACCCAATTAAAAAATCCCCGGGATGGGGGGCCGGGGGACTAGTTGCAACTGACTGGTGCATTATTTTGGAGAATGACAATCATAATAAGTATCTAGCTAGCTGGATGGGTGGAAATGTGGTCAAGACTCACAAGGGTGACATACTTGATAAATGATTGAGAGCTCCCTCGTTTGATCATCGGCCATGGCACTTGGTCATTTCCAAAATGCCTTTCAGCGTTTCCCACCCAACTAGAGACAAACTGGTTGGAAACCCAGAGGTTATCTTTGGGCTATCGATGCTGTACACCAAGGAGTCTATTCAAAACAAGCTAGAATAACACACCCGGATTCTTGTATCATACCTCTATAGACAGTACAAGCCAAGGATACTCAAAAGGATGTGTTATGCAGTATAAGATAGATATTCTCAGTTAGTAGAAAATCCTGCTATCCACTGTGGGATTATTGGAAGTAGAAATATTGTATTCATTACAAATGAATGCTAAAATTTTACTGGTTTCTGCAAGAATTCCAATGCGGAAGCTCTGTGAATGAAATTACATGTTACATTTGGCCTTCAGCACACTAACAAAACCCCCTGTAATGGCATATCTACTACCCTTTAATTCAACTATATTCAGTTTCATTGGATGCTGGGTTATGAGGAGTTATTTCCCTTTGCAAAGTAAAATGAGATGTCAGCAGCTGATTGTCCCACAGTACTTAATACTGGTATATATTTATTTACAGTGGGTCTTCAACAATGAAATATATTGGCTCCTTAGTCTTATTAATTTCTGTCCAGTCATGGTGCCTGTGCAGCCACCAAGAAGTACCATGTTAGAACAGTGTGTTTCAATTTTGGTAACTCACAGTAAGTGTTTATGTATTTTTATAGACAGATGAAAATGAGACCAGGTGAAAAGCTTATAGACAAGATGGATGCAGTTGAGGACACAAAAGGAAACAATGGGGAGAGAGGTAAGAATGTTCATTTCATAAAGTATTGTGCAGTTAATTGTTGGTAATTGCTGAATTGTTAAAAGTCTATATATGTTTATTGAATGCAGTCTTGTTTGAAATGAAGCAAAACTGAATAGATTTTAATCACATGACGCACCCAGACTGGGATTATATTAACCACTGGTATTGTGTTCAGTTGTTCACATGTATTATGCAATAAGTGAATTAGATTCATTGATTGTTGTTTTCTTTGTCAATTTCGTATTTTTCTTTATTTCAGGAAGGCTGATTGTTACAAATCTACGATTGATTTGGCATTCATTGAATGTGCCTCAAGTGAATCTTTGTAAGTTTGATTTTCTCATACAATTATCTACTGACCGACAGCAGCATGCAATCTATCATTTGCAAAGTTGAAAATCATTAAAACATAGATCAATTAATAACTGAAACAACAGTACTGTAAAAATTAAATCATTTAATTTCGATGGTATGAAATTTTTCATGGTTTTGATAAAAAAAACACTGGCATGTCAGAACAGATACAAACAAGGAATTGAACCTTTTACTCCCACTTTGAAAGTGAACGACCAAACCATTAAACATGGTTATGGTAGTGTAGTCAAACTACATGGTACTTAAGTGTGCAAGTATTCTTCCCTTTGTAAGTTTTATCAATTTTTTGCATCAATTACATTGTAAGGTTGAAATTGTCAATGCATAAATAAAATCATTTTAAATGACTTCTATGAATATTTAGCTTGCTCATTGTGGTATCTTTTATTTATGTTTCAGCTATTGGATTCAACTGTGTAATAAATATATCAACGAAAACTGCCCAATCTGTAAGTATTATAATTATGCCCTGATCTTTGATGAGGGAGAGTATTGCTTTGCTCATGTAGATCTGTCTGTGGGTACACTAAAATGGTTTCCGTTCAATAAGTCAAGAACGCTTTGCCCTAGGATCTTCAAACTTTACACGGCGGTTGGCCAGTAATGGTAGATGATCTAGCGACCTCCTATTGATTTTGAGGTCAAAGGGTAAGCACACTGTGTCCTTTACCATTTTCGGCAATTAGGCTGCCATGGGGGCATTTATATTATAAGTATTTGTTAGAACACGTCCAATATTATATGTGAGTCATAGTAAACCCTTGTGAAATGATTTTCAATGTAAGAAATTTTCAATGAAAATAATAATCTAAAAGATTACTCAAGTATTGTGATGGCTTTTTTTACGTCCTCATGCACTTGTTTTACTTCAATTTTGTTTGTTTGTTGATTCTAGAAACTACGTGGAACCACTGAGGCATTGTATGTGCTCACAAAATGTAACAATACAAGATTCGAGTTCATTTTTACAAATCTGGTAAGTTTTTTTAAAGTCAAAGTATGAAATATGGTATTAAACACTAGTAGGTTATAACTATTAGAACTGTCATTAATAAATATACAAGAAAATATTGTTTGAAAAAAAATATTTTACACATTTTTGTTTTTGTTTTACTTTTTATCAATGATCCATGCAGTTTCCTGTGGTATTGAATGCATTTATCTGCAATTATGTCTATATTTTTAATACATATATTACATTATTATCTAAAAAAAGTAACATGTATGTTTTGTTGTAAAATTTTTCTCATTTATGTTTCTCTAAAACAACTCATTATTCCTATTCATGTTACAGTTAATACTCTACGATGACTTTTAGCACCTTTCATAACGCTTACATTAATTAGTAATAGTTGTGGTCACGATAATGGATATGTCTCACATGACAGCCAATTCTGTGTATGTAATTATACCGAATATTGAAGTTTTGGTATTATATTTCACTACGACATGATAATGAGGTGTAATACACTGATCACTGTAGGTATCTCGTTATGAATGGGTTACAGTATAGTATCAGATTTTATGGATATTGTATATCGACGGTGCCAAACCAAAACCCTGTAACTCAATTTTGGCGCGAAAACTTTTTTTGCAGCATCCGCATCTGCTAGACGTCCCACGCATTTCTGTCTTGTCGCCATCTAAATAGCCAATCGTGTTACTTAGATAGCGACACTACTCTGTTGTTTCATTAGGGTTAAGAAATCAATACTCATGTTCGTTTTACATTACTGGACAAAACCAATTATAGATCTACTCTGGAATTCAATGCAATCTGATTTGTCAACGCTAATCCTGCGGTACTAACAACTGTTGTAGTTCTCCACGCTTGCCTTCAATAATTATTCATGTATAAACCATTGAAATGAGTGATGCTTGTTTAAATCATGATAGCATTAGCAAAGGGTTATGGCCATCATTATTTGCAACTCATAAAAATTATCAAAAAAAACACGCTATGGTAAATTCGATCTATTTGAGGACAACCTGAAATGCGGCAAATTCTGGATTCAATCCATTAAGAGAACATTGCGCAAATATCATTTAATCTACTACAGTTACTATATTAAGAAACATTGATATGATGTACTGTAAAATCATTAATTTTCGTGGGGATTAAATTTCGTAGATTTCGTGGTTCACGTTTAACCATTAAATAAAATCCCATTAAACACTAATTTTGACCCTTGTATTTGTTACATGAAATGCAAAATCCAAGAATTAAGGTCCCATCGAATTGTTTTTTTTTTAGCAAAAACCATGATTTTTTTTGCCATTAATATTAAATGATTTTACAGTATTTTGTTTGTGTTTTAGATTCCTGGTTCACCAAGATTGTTTACCACTGTTATATCAGTACACAGGTAAGAGAACTACTTTCATGTTTGTGCTCCCTCACTTATACATATAGGTGTAGTTGACTGTAAAGGATAGAATTTTTGCTGCAGCGGACCTGAGTTATGGCCCTTTGTTACTTTTACTATATGCCCCAATTTTAGGTCAGATACATTATAACAGAGTCATGGCCCTTTGTGAGAGAAAAACATTATGTTTTTGAGTAAAAAACCTTTCTAGTTTTCAAACTGTCTTAAGTGTACAGGTATATATTGTTTTTGTTGATTTGTAGAGCTTATGAAACATCAAAGTTATACAGAGATCTGAAGTTACGTGGAGCTTTGATACAGAACAAACAACTACGACTTTTACCTCTTGAACAAATTTATGATAAGATTGGTGGAGTTTGGAATCTTTCTAGTGATCAGGTACATGTGCAGTAAAGTAAAGTGCCATGTAAAAGTTTCATTTTCAGACCTTTGTGCTTTATCTCAACTAACACCTTTTACTCTTTGTCATTTAGTCGCATGTCTCCTGCTGGCAGGGTGCTGCTGACACGGTGCTGCTGACAGCCAAAGCACATTGACTGTTGACTCTCTCAGGTTCTGACTCTCTCAGGTTCACATTCATGGAGTATGTGGATTCTTCTTTTGCTAGTAGAAGTTGACCAGTGATGCTGACAGGGATTAAACCTGGGACCTCTTAAATCCAAGAAAAACTTGAAACCCGTTATTCCAACTGACTGCCATATAGGATTATCTGAAATATTGTTAATTTGCCACTAATCAAACAATGTTAATGGATAACTGTTTCTGTAACTGTAATGAACCATTATTTTTGTTTGAATATAATTTCACAGAATATAAATAATCACACCTTGGTAATAAGTTGGGACTTAGCAAATTATCTACGCTATTTAAATTAGATTTATTTTGTTGATGTAAGTGTATAAGTACTGGTACTTGTATATAAACGTTGACATTCTATATTGTAGGGAAACCTTGGGACATTTTTCATCACAAATGTACGGCTTGTCTGGCATGCTAATATCAACGAGTCATTTAATGTCAGCATACCTTACCTTCAAATGGTAAGTATTGAGTTTCACTTCTATCACATAATGTTTGTATCAGGAATAAGTTAAGTAAATGATCGAGTTAAAATCTATTTTCAGACATGAATGTAACGGTACATCCTTTTAACTGACTGCACTTTAACCCCTCGATCATTATGTCCCAAGTAGGTTCGACCACAAAATGTGCTCCCCATGAGTAACCAACTACTTAAGCATGCAATAAGTTTTTCTATTCAATATTGTGTATATGTATGAATTTATGACTCCATAAACTCACTTTTTCTAAAAATCTACCGAATTTAATGTCCAAAAATTAGGCGATTATAAGTCTTTATGATTAAGTTTTCTGACAACAGATGATGAATAGACTGTTGATGTTATCGTTGCATTGTTTTGTTTTTTTATTACAGAAAACCATAAAGATTCGTGATTCCAAATTTGGGCTTGCTCTTGTGGTGGAAAGTTCATCACAGGTTTGTATTACATGTTTTTGTTGTTTGGTGATTTTTAGCTAGACTATTTGAAAAATAAGGGCTGAGGAGAACTATTCCAGTCACCCTGACATCAATGTGGGCGTTGGTGTCAGTGTAATGGTTTCAAAAAGCTTTGAGTGCAAGCTCATATCTCTGAAACTACAAAAGTTATTCATTTGAAACTTTACACATGTATTTAGGATCATTATCTGAGGTCACTGAATTAGCACTATAACTCTGACTTGCATTTTGACCAAATTATGCACATATATGTACTAATAAAATCTTGGTTAAAGTTTTGCGTGCAAGCTATTCAATTGAAACTTCACACTTGTATTCAGGGTCATACAAGCTCACTGAACAAGCCCAACTTATGCCCCTTTTTCAAGTTAAAAGTCCTAGGCTAAAGTTTTGCATGCTTGCACATATCTCTTCAATTATCAAACTTATTGACTGAAAACTTTAAGCACCAGTTTGGGTGATGAATTAAGTCTGAATTAACCTCTCTGACAAGTATTGTCTTTTATCAAAGTCTTCCATGTAGCGTCAATCATCATTATTACTGAAGGTATCTTTTTGAAACTTAATACATGTCTAAGGGATTAAATATGAGCACACTGCGCAAGGCCCATAATTCTAGCATGAATTATGACAGAACTTGGAAGTGTTTCAATGAGATTCCATGTGCATATTTCATTGCATGGTACCAAGCCTAGTTGTATGTATGATCAAGAAATTTTGCTGGAGTTATGGTCCTTTGTGTAAGTTAATCTTTTCGTGTAAACAGACCTTGTACTTTTGTAGCGATTTACTGTTGATCCAATAAGTATTGAGGGAACTATCTAATTTGGAATAATAGCGGGGACTTCAGTTAACTCAGTTACACCCAGGTAAACCTAGATTAACATAGTTTACTTGAGAGACGAGCTTATGTTTATAACCGTCCTAATTTAACTTAGATCGAACTGTCCATAGTCATATGTTAACAAATAACAGTTACACCCTGGTTAACCTAGATAAACATAGTTTACTTGAGAGACGAGCTTATGTTTATAACCATCCTCATTTAACTTTGAACAGACATTCCATAATATGTTAACAAATAATTGTTACACCCTGGTAAACCTAGATAAACATAGTAGATGGTAAACTATGTTTATCTAGGTTTATCAGGGTGTAACTATTAACCATAACAGGTAAACTACCTGACAGACGAGCTAATGTTTATAACTATTCTCATTCAACTTTAAACAGACTGTACACCTAGTATATGTTGACATTTCAGAGTGGTGGTTATGTGTTAGGATTTAGAATAGATCCGACAGAGAAGTTACAACAAGTACATAAAGAGATACAGAATCTACATAAAGTCTACAGTAACTGTCCCGTGTTTGGTGTCGAGTTTGAAGAGGAGGAAAGGGTTAGTTAGTGCAAAGTTTTCAGTGAAAAATTCAGGGGGAGCATATTGTTGCTGCTTTGTCTGTCTGACATTCCGTCCGATACTTTTGTCCAGAGCCTAACTCAAAAAGTATGTGAGGTATCATCATGAAACTTCATAGGTGAATAGATTTATAAGTGGGAGGCATATAGCAATGTATGTTGAGAAATTCTTGTATGTCGAATCTCATCAAACTCTCTCAGATAAACAACCCCAATGTATAGAGGACTGTATTTGTAGCCTCGAAGAGTAGATGAGCTTACTTTTTCCTGCTTGTTTTTGTAGCCTCAATGATTAGATGAGCTTACTATTTACTGCTTGTTTTTGTAGCCACAATGATTAGATGAGCTTACTATTTACTGCTTGTTTTTGTAGCCTCAAGGATTAGATGAGCATACTATTTACTGCTTGTTTTTGTAGCCTTAAGGATTAGATGAGCTTACTATTTACTGCTTGTTTTTGTAGCCTCAAGGATTAGATGAGCTTACTATTGAACGAGTCAAGGATGATGTTGAGATTGAAACAGAAGGACAATCTGATGCTTTCGCTGTAAGTAATTGTAATATTGTATCACCAATGTTGTAAGACTGAAACTCAGACTTAGACTTATATTTGACAAAAATTGTAATCATTGCCATTTATTTGCAATCAGATTTAACCATGTGAAATTTTTATCTGATTATTTGTTGTTATCCACTGAACATGTATACCCATTTATATCAAAATTGGTAAACTTGAGAGCGAATAGAACATTTGACAATTTTTGAAGTCTTGAGTTTTAGACTTACAACGTTGGTGAATAAGGCCCCAGAAAATTATATAAAATCTTTCAGCTTTAAATATTTCCAAAAAATGACATGATGAGAATAGCCTTTATTTGCCAGTCAGCTTTCTGCTGAAATATGGCAGGCATATGAGTGCATCCACCTGGATTGGCACCTGGGTGGCCGGATTAGGTGACAATCGCGCTAACCCCCAAGCCACCGAGGTACACAAAAGGTGTGGAGTGCAAGATGGCTTTAAGTTAGTGGACTATATTCTTGACTATCACTCTTAAGGTTCCTGGTTTGAATCCATGGTCAGTCTGTTGGTAGACAAAATGGTTTCTGTTCAATAGCTCGAAGAAAACTTTGCCTTGAATCTTCAAACTTTACATGGAGGTTGGCCAGCAACAGTAGATGACCCTTATTGATATCGAGATCAGCAAGTCACTTCGACTTTTCCCATTTCTGACTATTGGGCTGGTATGGGCCCGGGGGAATACATGTTTTACAAAGTTTACATCCTTTGTTGATTTTGAGGTCAGTTGGTCAAAGCTCACTGTGACATTTACGACTATTCGGCTGGTATTACAAACATTTGTTGTTTGTTATTGTTCTATAATGAATGTGTGTCATTGCAGGCATATTTTGCTGATGGAAACAAGAATAAAGATAGAGAACCGGTATACAGTGAGGAACTAGGATTAGCCATTGAAAAACTCAAAGATGGTTTCACGCTGTCAGGCTTATGGGATGTGCTAACTTAGTGCTTTGCTGTTTGTGTGTCAACTGTCAAACTTTATGCCTAGATCCCTCGGCGATTTACATCCGATTTAATAAATGAACACCGGAAGTTATCGGGGAAAGGGTCTTCGTGGTCTAGGGGAAGTCATTAGAAAATTTGTGAAATCCTGTTCCCATTGCCTCCTGGAGCTAATTTATCAAAATAGGGAGTACATTGCAGAGGCAAAAAATGCCCAGTGGGACCTAGGCTTTAACTGTTGTACATGATATACATTCCAGTCCTTTTCTTTTTTTGGAACGTTTTGATCTTTTTATAGATGATAAAGAAAAGACTAAAAATCTGTTCATTGTAAATGGCTCTTACATGGGCTTCAAAAACATATCTGTAAATTTGGAATTTAATTAAACTGTATTTATTTATAACAACACTTAGGTTTTACAAAACTCATTTTCGTTTTTCCTATTTATACATGTTTTCATACTTGTTATCAACCTCATTTGTCAGTGTTTAGTCAAATTCTCATATTCTTGTGACCATGAAGAATATGCTGGTGGACACAAGAATGTTGCCTATATACTTTTTTAAATCTTAGTGTTACCGGGTAAATGTAATTGCTCTGCCTGATTGTTTAATGAACATACATGGTGATGGTTTTCAAGCTTATCCATTGGACCATGTGATTATATAAAAATATCATTTTAATACTGATAATTGAAATTGATTTTAAGGTTATTGATTTACAACTGGCGTAATGTCAATTACGATGAGAAAATGAATGATATTTATATATTGGCAAGATCTACTGCATTGGTACTCTAGTTCATATAGGAAGCACCAGGAATCGTGCAATTGGTTTTATTGAAATATTTATTTGAAATTATAAAAATATGATAATTTTGTTTCTTTTTTCACATTATTGAATGTCTATGTGTCTGTTTTGAAATTTCCGTCCATTTTGTGTAAATTGTATATGTGCAAATAAAAGTGATAATATATCAGTGTTGCTGTTATTTCAACTTTTGAACTTATTACGAAAGTCTAGCCTGGCATCTACTTTTGATGGTAAACAAGTATATACCGGTACCAAGTTTGAAAGCAATTCATTGATGGACTACAAAAATACTTGACTTTCAACATTTTGTATCAGACAGACAAACAGGCAAAAACTAGCAAAGTCAATCAGGGTCCATAACTTTGTGGGGATGTTGGATAGTGTAAACTGTAAAGTGGCTTTGATAATGTAATTTGTTTATGATGGTAAACAAGTATGCCAAGTTTGGAACCAATGCCTTGAATATTTGGGTTTCGACATTTTGTAACCAACTGACAAACAGGGGAATCACTCTTATGCCTCTGCATCAGTAGAATCAGGGGCATATTTAAACAGTTTTGTCCATTATTGCTCTGTTGTTTAAGTAAGAAACATAAAAGTAATTTTAGCATATATAATTTATTGTAGTTCATATAACCATATACAATGTACATACACATTTTCTAACTTCTAAAACCCATGTAAGCAATTCCAACAATGCACCAAATTAAAATGACTAAATTTTGTACAAATATACAACACGTGTAAACAATATAACTATAAATTAATAGAGTAGGTATTAAGCCCACCATGAGAATGTACCAACCATCTACGGACTACTAGTAGAGTGATCCCATTTACTTAATGCAATGTTATAGCCAACCAACAGGCAAGCAACTTTCCAAACGAAAGACCTTACCAAGACTTCAACACTGGAGGAACACAAGTGTTTTTTAAGTTAAACTTGAGTAATGATAGCTCGGCCTGTGAACCACTAATTTCCCCTGTGGTAAGATATGCAAGATTGCCACTTCCGTCCATTCAGTGAAACCATATTGCACATAATTATGAGAAAATACCAATCCCCTACTCTATAGCCAAATACAAATGTATTTGCAAAATTCCCCTCAGAAAACCGGCGCAGAAATCAATTCTCCATCAAATACTCTTTAGACAGCAAAATAAATATCCTTCACCATATACAAGCTTACAGGACTCTTACAATTATAAACATTTGTCATTTGTAATATTTCTCTTTTCACAATGAGCATAGCTTGTGTTACATTCACTGTCTGTGAAATTATCACAAGACAAATCCCTGTTCATCATATAAGCACAGCTAGCAACACATGAACTTCTTGTGTTTATATAATCTGTTCCTACCCCAGAGTGATAGGGCAAAAATGTTTAAAATAATTTCTTTCTAGAGTCAGAGAGATAAAATATGTCTATCTTTTAGAAATGGTTATCCAGATTTCCTCACTAGGATGCGTAACTAAGCCATGCACAGGTTCAATAATTTGACCTTCAACCATTTTGACCTTGAACTTTCTAAGAAGAGTAACCAAGGCAACTGTGCCTTCTGCATAAGCAAAGTGTTGACCAGGACAAACACGTTTCCCGGCAAATCCAAAAGGTGAGAAGGCAAGATGTGGTCGGTTCTTCTTATTCTCCTTACTGAACCTGTCCGGATCAAAACTGCAAACAAAAATTACACATTTACTGAACCTGTCCGGATCAAAACTGCAAACAAAAGTTATAATGATGTTACTCAAGCACAAAACTATTCAATATGAGATCTTTTAAAATTAATCAATTAATTTGAAAACAACATCATAATTTATTATATCTCTTGCTTAGAATGAGAAGGTCATCAGTACCACTTACAACCTTTTAAGACTGACTACATCTTTAAAATCAGCATCACAAGGCACTTCTTATGAGCCTTTTCATGAAAATTGGAACTTGTCATGTCGACCAAACTGAGGTTGAAAGGGCTTGTTTTGCCATTATTCATCTGATTGGCCAATTCAAAATGAGGCTTCCTAACTTACGGATGGAAGGGCAGCATTTTTTAAGACTGGTTTCCATTCTCAGTTCATAAACTAGGACAACTATAACTTAATCTGATTGGCCTGATCAAATTGAGGCTTCCTAACAGACCAATAGTAGGGCAGCATTTTAAGAGTGGTTTTCATTCTCAGTTCATGAACTTGGACAAACGTGGTTTCTTTGATTCTGTGTTTGTATAAACTTATAGGAAAACACATAGAAGGGTGATAAACTGTGGGTTTAGTCCATCCAGAAATGGCTTGGACATGGCATCACAAAAGAAATCAATGCCCTCCCAAGAGTACCCTTGATATGGACGCCCTAAGGAAAGAGAAAATGTAAAACACCAGAGATCATGTGGAAGCGCACAGTTCAAGCTGAACTGAAAAGCATGGAACAGTCATGGGGAACGGTTGGCCAAAGACTTCGGTGGAGGTCCTTTGTTGCCCTACATGCCAGAGGGCATAACAGGCAGTAAGTAAATAAGTCCATCCATATAATCAATGAGAATGAATCCCCTACTTATATTAATGACATATCTACTTACGTATCTGGAAGTGGAAACACTTTCTCATCCTTACCAGCCACACCGAGAGCATGAATCACAGGAGTCTGTAATAGTACAATTATAGAGTGAACTTCATCATCTAACTCATAAGATACACAACACACCCTCTTCATAGCAACACACTTTTGAAAAGTCATGTTTGACTGTTCTTAAGAGGTTGATGCTTAGGCTCTGTCGAGGTTAAATAAGAAGTAAACCTATTCTACAATGAAAAATGTGTTAATTTAAATCCTTATGTTGTTGTAAAGAGGTTGTTGCTGAAGAAAGGGCTGTTCTAGAGAGATAACTCTAAGACTAGCATTAGACAACAACCTATATAAGATCTAGACCATAGCATATGATATCATTTACTTAATTATCAGTAAATTTGTGAAATTTGCCAATATTTCTATCCTGCTAACTTAACCATTGATACAGTTGTAGTCTTACATTTTTTGGTATTTTATGTCCACCAAGTTCTGAATCAAAGTCTTGGAATCTTCCTGCCCACGGAGCAATCACAGCGCATCTAAACGTCTCGTCTATAACCTGTCGCACGTATCTGTAAAACAACAATCTGTGTTAGGCAATTTGACATTTATCTAAGGAAGGGGACAAAATGGTTTAATTTTGTAATTTATATAGTTACCTAGAAAAGATTATTATTACTTGTTTTCATTTTGATGGAATTCCTTCGATCATTTGTTTAGCCTTAGACTGACTATAATAATTGTTCATTCACGAGAAAGTCTTAAGGCGATTCCAAACTTTAACAGACCACTCACTCAGACTCCCATGTGGCTATTGGGACTATAGTACACTTCAGTGTAGTAATCATTCATTAAGAACTCCTCATTACCTCCCCCTTAATCTAAATGTTAAATCATGCACATATCTCAGTATGTCAGTCAGTCATGGGTGTTGATTGGTATATAGGCTTGTTTTTTTGGGCGGATATGCATACTATAGTTTGTTCCATGTCTGACACTTGCGTGGGTGGCTAGGAGCTGCCACACATTAATTCTGTGTGACATTGGATTGTCTGTAAGATACAGTATTTCATGTATAATGCTATCATCAAAACAGAGATGCATAAAATTTATCTTACACAAGATCTCCAATATTAGTATGATCCAGGTCATCGTCACCAAGGACAGATTTGATCTCCTTGTAGACCTTCTCCTGCATCTCCTCATGTGTAGCCAGAAAGTACATACACCATGTTAACACTGAAAGTAGCCAGAGAGTACATACACCATGTTAACACTGAAAGTAGCCAGAAAGTACATACACCATGTTAACACTGAAAGTAGCCAGAGAGTACATACACCATGTTAACACTGAAAGTAGCCAGAGAGTACATACACCATGTTAACACTGAAAGTAGCCAGAGAGTACATACACCATGTTAACACTGAAAGTAGCCAGAGAGTACATACACCATGTTAACACTGAAAGTAGCCAGAAAGTACATACACCTAGTAAACATTGAAAATTTAACCACAACTATAGGAGATTTAAATGTTTAAATTAACAACTATTTTTCTATGTATGCACGTCTGTATATTCATCAAATCTGTACTTTTGAGTGGCATGCGTGAGTGTGTGCGTGTGAGGGTGCGCGTGCATATGTGTGCTACAAGTTTTGAATGTCAATGTAAGTGCGTGTGTGGTAACAGAAGAAGAATGAATGTTTTGTGTTATCTAATACAAAAAGTTTCATTTATTTTGTCTTGTTTTGCACACAACACAAACGTCATGTACAGTGTAAACGTTTGCATTATCTTCTTTGTATGTTTTGTATGAATGCATATTATTGATGATAATTACGTTATATTTGTACGGTAGTATGTGGGATGTCCTCGACCCACATCTACCTATAGACGAGGAAAATAAACATATCTCCACAAAAAAAAAAAAAAAAAAAATTGAAAGTGGCAATCATAGCATTTATTAATACCGTAACTGTCAAATCAATAATTTTCATGAGGGATTATATTGTGTTGATTTCGTGGTTCACCATCAACCTCGAAATCAAATCCAAACCAACAATAATCTTTACTCTTGTATTTATTACCTGAAATGCAAAATCCACGAATTGACGTACCATCCAAATGGTATTTTTAACAAAACCATGAAATTTTGTCACATCATAGTTAAATGATTTTACAGTATTATTTTTTAAAAGTTACTAAAAGGCTCAGAATGGCCAAAAAAGTAGTAAACTGTTGTCTCAAATCTCTGCGAGAACTACATCATTGTAATGGAAATAGAATCCGTATGTACAAAATATAAGAGCTAACAAATTGAAACTAGAAATGTATCCATGGGACATGGGTGCCCCCATCTGGGTATATACTTTATAGTAAAAATACCAAAGGGTCATAACTCTGGTTAAATCTATTCGGCAAAAATGCCATCCTTTATGGTCATGTATCCATTGGGGTTATTAACTTGTGAAAGTTTCAAGAAATAACACCTAATGGTTAATGAGGAGTTCAATGCACAAAAGCACAAAATTAGCGTTATGTAAAGACAAAAGACAGACAGACAGCACCATTGCTATATGACCCCCACTTATAAATAAGTATGGGGGCACAAACATGTTTTAATTAGGTGTTACTACAGTACAATATTCAGTAGATAAAATAAGATAAGTTTATTGTCATGTAAAATATGACATGTGAATCAAGATAATGCATAATGACAAACATATAAATACAGAAACTAAATGATTCTAAAATAAGTAAGGCTTTATTCTGATGGGCATATACAGTAGTCATGACTTACTGTTTCCGGTGGTATGAAATCCACCAATCACATACACTAGAGCATCACAGTTCTGTATCTCGATATCATCTGTATAATCTATGAGTAAATCTAACAGTAGTTCTTCACCATGTTGTGGTGGACTAGACTTCCTGTGTGCTACCATCTCCTTGGCAACAGCACTCAACTTCTTCCTTCCTGTAAAATATGTAAAAATCCTGATGTATTACCTCACCTAGAGTTGCTTGTGCGACGAGGATGTATTTGCAAGACTGTCAGGTCGAGCGAGATGTGGTACTGTATAATGCAAGCAATGGGAAGTTATACGGCCAGACATATCAACACAACTGCAGTTATATTCCTTTAGTTATATAACTGCACAAGTGAAAAAGCACTTCAGTATAAATTATTAGAAGTGTGTAGTGTAACCCATGTAGGAACATGTAATTAGGGAAAGAAACGCTAGCATGTCGTCGAAGGCAAGTGTTGTTGCAGAATTTTCTGTGGACAGCCAAGCATCACTTTCATGATGTTCGTAAAATGTCTAGGAAGACATCATGTATGAAATGTTCACAATAAGTGATTAAATGCTATTTTTTGTTGTCAGCAGAAGTTAAGTCTTGACAAAATTACACGAAAGAACTTACCTTCTTTTATATTTTTAAGACTGGATTCAGACAGTGGCTCCTTCAATCCATTTTCTAACTCAGCCCATACCTGTATATACACAATCACAAATATTCATACAACTTATCAAGTAGAGAAACCAGTCAGCAGGGATTTCCCTGATGCAGGTTTTCTGCGTCCCTGACGCAACTTTGTGGCTTGGGACCCTCATTTCTGCATTACTGTGCATCCTTGGGACCCCCAATAGGATCCCTCAAACAGACATTTTTATTTCAGCTAGAAAATTTTTCTTTCTGCTATTTATTACACTAAGTCTTGTGGTGCATTGAGCAATCTGCATTTGCTGTTTTATTTATTTATAAATTTGATACTCACTAATAATGAGCTTGAAATGCATTACTGTATAGTGAAGGGACCCCCAAAATTTCTCTGGGATTCCCTTAATATAAATTTTAAGGGTCCTGTGACCCTCGTATGAAAAATCCTAGGGAAAACCCTGAACTGTCAGTCTGTTGAAACAATCTAACAGCATATACCAGATCACTGTATGACTTAATGGGATACTATACAAATCACTGTATGACTTAATGGGATACTATACAAATCACTGTATGACTTAATGGGATACTATACAAATCACTGTATGACTTATTGCAATTAAAAACACCTGTAACTTACGATCACTGTGTGTTTTATTGGGATACTATAAAATTTAATGTGCATGCCTTATTGCGATAACCAGAAGTCCACTTGTTTATACACTGTGACTGACTTAACAAAGCAGTTGTCTTGAATCGTAAATATATTAGTTAATCATGATTGAGACAAGTCTCCTCTTTGACACAGAAGAATAAAATCCTCGTAAATAAATAGTGAGATACAACCTTGTTACACCAAAGGAAATTCTAAAACAGACATAAAGATGAATAAATACCCAACAAACTTACTGCATCATAAGTAGCTCTGAATTCCAGCACTTTCTTATCTGATTTCATTTGTTCTCCATACAATGTAGCAAGCACAGCCTTGAGAGCGAATGCCATCATGAACTGACCTAATGGAATATGTTCCTCATTAATCATGGTCTCCCATTTCTTCACCAGCTCATCAGCAATCTGTAATTATGTATAAGTTATGTTTGTTTTAAAATAAATGCCGAGCATAGCCTTTATTTGCCAGTCAGCTTTCTACTGATTATGGCAGGTATACCGGTATATATGTATGAATGCATCCACCCAGATTTGAACCTGGGTAGCCAAATTAGAAGATAAGCTCACTAACCATTGAGCTATGGAGGAACATATAATACATGAAGTGTAAGTTCCTATATACTCAGTAATTCAGGGGGGGGGGGGCAAGTCATACCTTTGAGATCACACTCATCTTATGATAAATACAGATGGTTTAAAGAAATACATCTGTTATAATAAGGTCATGAAAAGCTGCTGCCAGTTGATACACTATACGTGCATCTGTTGGACGTGGATGACACTGCAGTAAGATTTCTATTTGTTATTGTTAGGAAACCAGTAATTATTGCACAAGTCGAAAAAATCCCATTAAAATAATAATTACATTATGGTTTTAGGTATAAATATACTGATACCTCTTGGAAGTCCTGGTAATATTTTTTGCAAGCATTATGAGTCAAACATTTGTCATACAAGTTACGCCTTGCCCTTCCTTCTGATCCATTAGCATACTGTATACATTCGGCACCAATCAGTGGCTCAAACAGTTGAAACAAATATGCTGAAATAGAAACAGAATTTATCAGGTTTAATTTCAATGGTTTTGCAAGGCCATTTAGTTTATCCTTGCCTTATACCCGGTAATTGGCCAATGACCTTCACCTTCGAGGTAAGAGACAGAAAGTTTTTATGAACAACTTTTCATTATGACTCCAGTCAAAATGTTTTCATTCTCTCCAAAGTAAGTGAAAACGCAATTTTTTTTTTAAATTTGAATACAAATATGTTACACCTATATACCTAATTACATTTATTCATTTACAACAGAATCCCAAACTGAAATCTATTACAACAATAATGTACTTCTCTACTTTTCTACTTTCTAGACTGACAGGGATAGTTCTTTCATTTTTTTACAGAAAAAGTTTGACAATTTTGCTGCCTGGAGATGGAAATGGACTTATAAGAGGGCCAAAATGGTGCCATTATGTGAGCTACCTGTGGTCCCTGGAGGGCCTCTTTTTATATTTCAATTGCCTTCTCCAAAAAGCAAAAAAGGTTACAAACCAGTTAACCTAGCTACAAACTGGCCTTTCACAGTAATCAAACTGGAAAACACTTGACAAGATAAAATAATCTTTTATAAATCAAAATGCACGGTATCTAATCGCAAAATAAAGCTGTCATGTCCTTGAACTTGATATCACTGTGGACTGTAGTAAAGCTAGTCGTGTCGTTTACATTCACGTATGATACAACATAGATAAACAATGACATAGTTTGAGACAACCTCGAAATTAAGCTCACACTTTTCATGCACATATCACAGATTTGAACATCTATTCAACCCCACACCTGAAGAGAAGAACAGATTTCCAAAGAATTCCAAGGGTGGTCTTACTCAATTGACATTTAAGTTGATTTAACTGTCAAAAAAGCGGGTTTTTTGTCAGATCATGATTATTTCATTTGTAACAGCTCATTTACATGAAATAAATTTGGTTACCCACATGGGCCCTCAAACAAAAAAGACAGAAGTGCTGTTTATAACGTTAAAATGAATTAATAGTACATTAAAACCTCATTTCAAAGACGTCCTCAAAATTGAAACCACCTTATTCATGCACATGACACAGATTTGCTCTTTCATTCAACTCCAACATCAGGCTCCACGAAAACTGTCAGTCCTCCAGTCAAAAATTTTGATTCGGACTGAATGAATATTTTTCTCTTACCAGGTGGACAAAAAAGAACGTTCAGTCATTTTAACAATTCAGACTGACATGTTAAAAAACTTTTTTGGGAGCCTGCTTGCACATAAAGACAAGAGGGCCATGATGGCCCAATATCGCTCACCTGATTATAAACCCTGCACAATTTTCACCCAAAGGAATAATTTGAACATCTTGGTAGAAAACCACAAGATGATGCTACATACCAATTATCAAAACTCTAGGCAGTGTAGTTTTAGGCAAGAAGATATTAATATGTTTTCCCTATATAAGTCTATGTAAAACGGTGACTCCCGAGTGGGGCCAATTTTGACCCCAGGGGCATAATTTGAAAAATCTTGGTAGAGGACCACTAGATGATGCTACATACCAAATATCAAAGCTCTATGCAGTGTAGTTTGAGACAAGAAGATTTTTTTATGTTTTCCCTATATAAGTCTAAGTAAAATGGTGACTCCAAGGGTGGGGCTAATTTTGACCCAAGGGACATAATTTGAACAATCTTTGTAGAGGACTTCTAGCTGAGTCTACATACCAAATATGAAAGCCCTTGGCCAATTGGTTTCGGAGAAGAAGATTTTTTAAGGTTTTCCCTATATAACTCTATGTAAAACTAAGGGCCCCAAGGGCGGGGCCAATTTTGACCCCAGGGACATAATTTGAACAATCTTTGTAGAGGACCTCTAGCTGAGTCTACATACCACATATGAAAGCCCTGGGCCAGGCGGTTACGGAGAAGAAGATTTTTTAAGGTTTCCCCTATATAACTCTATGTAAAACTAAGGGCCCCTGGGGCAGGGCCAATTTTGACCCCAGGGACATAATTTGAACAATCTTTGTAGAGGACCTATAGCTGAGTCTACATACCAAATATGAAAGCCCTAGGCCAAGCGCTTTTGGAGAAGAAGATTTTTTAAGGTTTTCCCTATATAACTCTATGTAAAACTAAGGCCCCCGGGGCGGGCCAATTTTGATCCCAGGGGCATCATTTGAACAATCTTTGTAGAGGACCTCTAGGTGAGTCTACATACTAAATATGAAAGCCCTGGGCCAAGCGGTTTCGGAGAAGAAGATTTTTTAAGGTTTCCCCTATATAACTCTATGTAAAACTAAGGGCCCACGGGGCGGGGCCAATTTTGACCCCAGGGACATAATTTGAACAATCTTTGTAGAGGACCTCTAGCTGAGTCTACATAACAAATATGAAAGCCCTGGGCCAAGCGGTTTCAGAGAAGAAGATTTTTTAAGGTTTCCCCTATATAACTCTAAGTAAAACTAAGGGCCCTGGGGCGGGGCCAATTTTGACCCCAGGGACATAATTTGAACAAACTTTGTAGAGGACCCCAAGGTGATGCTACATACCAAATATGAAAGCTCTAGGCCTTACGATTTCAGAGAAGAAGATTTTTAAAGTTTCCTTTTTGAAAATCTATTTTTAGCCTTTGTGACCTAGTTATGCGACAGACCGGAAATTTTTTAACAACTTTGGTAGAGGTCCACCTAAGGAACATTCCTGTTAAGTTTTATCAAATTTGGCCGAGCGGTTTAGGAGGAGAAGTCGTTTGAAGAAATTGTTGACGGACGCACGACGCACGACGCACGCCGCACGCCGCACGACGCACGACGCACGACGGACGACGGACGACGGACATCTCGGTATGACAAAACCTCACCATGACCACTTTGTGGTCAGGTGAGCTAATAAAACTAAATAAGTAGACTGAATTTCGAGAGTCTGAAAGGTGGCCCTACTATAGTAGAATATATTGAAGTTTTACTGTACTCAAAATAGTGACTAGTCATAATACATTTCTTGAGTAGTTAATAAAGTTTAAAATACAACAAAATTCAACTAACTTGGTCGATCAAATACGCTGTGATGTTCTTTAAACAAAGCATCGTTGGCGATACTAACAACATATTTTGGTCCCCACCAGAATGAAGCTATAGGACCAAACTGTTTGTGTAGGTCTAATAAGAACTCGTGTAGACTGCCTAACTTTGCTATATCACCAAGGTTACCATCTCTGAAAGAACAAAACATGAACTGATTTAGCATACAGGTGCTTATACTAGTAGTTAGCCTTGAGTTGAATACAATTTGTGAAGTATTCTTTAAATTATCAAGATGGTACTTACTATACATTTTGACGTAATCATTCAGTAACCTAGTTTAAAGTTAAGATACAGTAACTGTTGCAGTTATCTTCTTTGTACAAGGATTGTTAAAAACTTCTTTGTCAATATGTACTAGTAACTGAGAAGAATATGACTTGAATCAGAATTTTTTTGTTTCAGACTGACAAAATTTCAAATTGTTTAAATCAGTCCAAGGCATAAATATGTTGAACAATATTGATTGATCGCCATTTTTATCAGTTCTACAGATTATCAGGTAACAATTTGTGTAAGACTGATCGTCCAGTATGTTTTTTTTACTTCTCAAAGACTGTTTAAGAAATTACTTACTCCTTTGAAACAGGATCCAGACCTGGAATGGTGGACGGATTCTTGGAACTCTGAAATTGATAAATACCATGTAATGACAAACTATATAGTTGTGGGGGTTTAGCTGGCTGCGTGTTAACAGGTTAGCACTCTGGTTTTGCCCAAATCACATCCATTATAGTTTAATTAATTGAGTCTTTACATATGGTCAGTACGTTACATGTCATTGTAAACAGAAAATTTTAACTCAAGCAGGAACTGGGCCCGGAATTACAACAAATACTTTAGATACACTCTGCACTCAAATATTCAAAATGTAATATAATGAGTTATTATTTGTCATAGACTGCATATCTAGATGAGGAAAATGCAGTATGCAAAATTAGGACTTGTTCGGTAGTCTGGGAAAAGTAATTGTTGATTTGGGCAAGTAACAGTAAACTTATGCAGTATGGCAAGTAACTTTTGCAGTAATTATAAAGTACAAAGAGTCTATAGGAAAAGTATTCAATTTAGCTGAATTGGGCAAGTAGTTTCAAATCCTAATTTCACAGACTGAAAATGTATAAAATTGTTTATATGAGTGTTAAAATTGATACATCATCTTTGCTAATGTTCACTATTTATGAGGTATAAATGTAGAAATAATGATTACGTCTTGCACAGATGAACGAGGAAGTGAAGTATCAACAGGTGAGTTTATAGAGTATATAACCAGTGTACACTTCCGCAGTGCAAATTACGTCACATAATCAGAAATTTAAAGCAGCCTTCAAATGTGGAAACCTCCTTGCCATACATGCTAAGTTTTGCAGACCCCTTTGCGTGAGATTAGTGTTGGAAATGCAGATGTTTGACATGCATTTGTTCAATATTCAATATTTTCATGTAAATTAATGCAACAACTTTTGATTGTTTAGTTAAACATGTAAGATTACAAATTTAAACGTAGATTTACGTGACATATGTACACACATTGTTAATAAAACAGTACCCATGTGAACAGAGCTCTCCACAAGCTCCCATGGTCAGTGATTTCAACAGCTACTGGGGGAATTAAGTACTAGTCGTGTGCATCCCCCTACCCTCAGGGATGGGCCAAGATTTTTTCTTTTGGGTTGTCAAACTCCCGACCTTCCACGGCTCTGTGGGGGACAGCTGATGTTAAAATCTCTGTTACATCCCCGGCCTCTGGCAACTAAATCATATTCCCAAGGTATTGGTTCAGGGAAAAATCCCAACATTTCCATGGCAGTGCGGGGGAAGGTGGAAGGTAAAAACACAGCCGTTTGCCCCGCTATCCCCCGAGGATACCTGGGGGTGGGGGCTGTGGATGCAACTGACTGGTGCATTACCACAAGATACTTTTTTAAAACTGAACCAGTTTGAGGCTTACAATAGTAATATTAAATTATTAATGTTGAAATAACACATGTATACACTGCATTTTAAGCACATAAGAAGCACTGACTACTTGTGCACTAGTCAGTTGCATCCATGGCCCTCCACCCCAGGGATGGGCCAGGAATTTTACTTTTGGGTTGTCAGAACCCCTGTCATTCCCATTCCCTGTGGGGGACAGCTAGCTGATATGATAAAATCTCCAGTATTTTCAATAGCCCCGGGATACTGGCTTGGAGAAAAAATTGCTAACATTTCCCCGGCAGTGTAGACACAATTTCTGTCTCCGGTGGTTTTCTTAGTGATGAGGGGCGCCGGTGATGAGTAGTCACTAAGTCCAGATTGTTTGAGTCTTTGACTACCTGGCAGTGCACGGAAGCATGTAAAAACGGGCTGTTTCCCCTGCTATCCACCGCCCATCCCTAGGGGTTGGGGCCGCAGATGAAACATACTGGTGCATTCAAATGGTAAAAATTACTGACACTGGTTAGTTAAAAATTATGCCAAGTATGGAGAGTCCTGTGTCTGTGACTGTGTGAACAGCTGTGCTTTGCAAGACTCAAGAGTCAATTTTAGAACAAAAGGCTACATACCGGATACAGATAGATGACAAGTGCTATCAGCGACAACACAAAGGTAACTGCAAAAATGGCGAACGCCAACATCTTGATTCAGTGTTAAATCATGCGAACTAAGCAGTATTTCAGAAAAAAATACTATTAATTGTCAACTGGGTACGCAATAGTTACTTCCCTTTATTACAATAAAAGGGAGATAACTTTGACACGTATTGGTTGACACTATTTCCCGAAATCCGTACAATAGTACGTTCTTCTGCTAATCAGGCACTAGTTATCTAAACCCTGTTCCTGTGCTAACACTTGCATAATTATGTTCTTATTAATCTCCAATAATGGAATTCACGAAAGGAATATTACCTGAATAAAGAAACTGTTTAATTGTTGTTTTCGATGTAAAAGGAGTCACAGATACTTGGGGTATGGACCCCGCCCCCTCCCCCCACCTCCTCCAGATACGCACCTGGGTTATTTTTATCATCAACATTGTAAACCCAGACCCATACACTAATCACACAAACATTATTAAACGTATTTGGGACCAATAGAAAATTCACGTAAATGCCTCTCTAGCTAAATAACACATGTTATTTAGCTAGAGAGGCATTTACGTGAATTTTCTATTAGTCCCAAATACGTTTAATAGTGTTTGTGTGATTAGTGTATGGGTCTAGGTTTACAATGTTGATGATAAAAATAACCCAGCTGCGTATCTGGAGGAGGTGGGGGAGGGGGCGGGGTCCATACCCCAAGTATCTGTGAAAGGAGTTTTACAAAAGTCAATCTTGCTCTGTGCTTGCACCTTAGAGAACTAACGTTACAATGTGCATTAAATTTGTGCCACACAATGCTTCCTTTTCTGTTATAAAGTATTATAGGCCACCTATAACATTGTGGACGCATTAATTGGATTAAATTGGAAAACCACGTGCAAATTAGAACGTCGTGACGTCAAAAATGACCAATTATGACGTTACGTTAAAACTTGTAAGTTATGACGTATAACGTTAGTTTTATCTCATAATAATTATTAATTTTGCTGTACACCATAAATCAGTGAACTATATAGCAGAACTGCCAGTAGTATTTTGGTATGTACTTCCCCTGATCACGGTGACAAGGCGATTACCACAACTTTTCCGCTCACCGTCGAAATTTCATACTTCTGACAAATGCACCGCATCCTTACGACGAAATCACAAATGGCGCAGGGGCCTAAAGCAAATAGGCGGGTGACAAAATATTTTATTATAAGACATTGTAAAATGATTGCCACTTATGAAGCACTCTATCGAATTTCTGAGACATTATTCCATCCCTTTGGAAGTTTATCAGTCGTAAAATATGTAACACGACTTAGAAAAAGTGTTTACAAAAAGTAGTGTAGCGCTCGATACAATTCGTACTCGTAAAGAAAATGTAATATTCTGATGATTATCGATGTGTCATACCTGATGTGACCGTCTTAAATCATTGTATATATAAGAGTACGTGTCACACAAACCTGCTTGTTTCTATTTCTCATTGAAAGTCTTGTTTTTTGCTGAAAACATACAAGTAAACAAAAATATCGGAGCACCGCACAACACTGATAATAAACACCGTATTTCTATTCCGTTTCACTGAAATCGGTGGCACCGCTTATTTCTGCACTTGGTTTTAAACGATATGCTCAACACGCTCTAGATAAGCCATCGTTTGCTGCATTTACTTACGACAATCCTCCATTTATCTTAGTTACATGTCCAAGAATTTATCTTGAAAACAATGGCATCAAAAGGGTTCCCGATCACGTAATCGCAATGGGATATTTTGTCTTGTTTCCATGTAGGCCTACATGGAGGGCACATTAAGTCTCGTGTATCAGTTTATCTATGTTTGTACTATTGAATAAAATAAGCGTGTTGTTTTCAATTAAAGCATATCTCTTGTGAAGACTAGTACCTTAAACTAGTCAGATGAAGCTATTTTCTCTGGACTTGGACTTATTTGAGGACCATTCACGTTACTACAGTGATACGTTTCCATAGTTGCATCCATGTCCCCTACCCCCGAGGATAGGTCGGGATTTTTACTTTTTGGTTGTCACAACCACCGCATGTTGCGACAGCTAATAGTAAAAGCAGAGGTATTTCCCCGGCCCTTGAAAACTAAATATTGTCCCCGGGATATTGGTTTGGGTGGCTGGGGGTCTCAACATTTCCCCGAGAAGCTGGGAGACAAAACATGACGTTTTCCCAACTATCCCCCGTGGACCCCCGGGGTGGGGGAGTGCATGCAACTGACTGGTGCGTAATAAGAGAAATCTTTTTAAAGTCCATGGATAGATCTTTATTGCTTTGATGTACTGGGCGTTAGGTGTCTCTATTACAGAAGATGAACTGGTCGACGCTGATTTACGTTGACTGTAGACGTATGGCGTACATTCAGGGTCAATTTAAGTTAGGGCAGCCCTAACTTCAGCCCTAACCAGGTTAGGACAACCCTAATATATCCGATAAGTTAGGGCTGGTTAGGACAGGTCTAACTTAAATCAGGTATAACTCCACGCATACGGAGAGGGTCTAAAATACCATCTCAGGTTAGACCAGCCCTAACTTCAAGTTAGGCCTGGTTATGGCTGCCCTAACAAGCTTACGACCCTGTCATTGTAAGCCAGCGGTATAATGTTGTTTGTGGTTGTCCGTATGACATTTTCTTGTCCTCTGCATATTGGTCAGGATTTTTTATGACAAGAATAGAAGTTGTTGCTAAAGTGGTTGAGTTTTTCTCTCTTCTATATGATTTTAACTATTTGCATCAGGCAGTTTAATAATTAGGCCTAATGTATAGTTATCCTTGTAAATCGATTGCAATTTTCAGGAACTACCAAGAAGACATGGTATAATGCTGTTATGTTGTTTTAAACTTTGCTTCAAGTTGCATTTTCACAATAGACTCAGTCCGGTTAAAATTCTGGATACCCCTCGTATAATTATAAAGTATAGAGCTAATTCGCCGGCTTTTTAAACATGCTCGACACAGAACGGGTGCTACTTTTATCGATGCACGTAATAACGAAGTTTTAATGTATGCACTTTTGTGAAGCACTGCTTAAAATTGTTGTGTATTTGAATGTTTGTATGAATATTTGACGTGAATCTGAACATGAATTAAACAATCATACTGTAGTGGCATGTACGATTAATGTAAATGCGCCATTTAGCTTTTTATAGCTGAAAGGAGATCATACATATTTGTTATAGCTAAAATTATGACTTTTTAGTCTTTGGTCAGCTTGGACTTTGACTTTCGACTCTATGACTGACAGTTGAAACTTTGTGCTCTGTAATTATGGTATGGTATGTTTAACATTATGTTTTCTTTGCTCGACTGTTTAGTGCTGCCTTCCTTGTCCAATTTCTATCATCTTCTTAAGTACCACCGGTGCTGGCAAATTGCGTTTAAACACAGGTAATGTTATCGTTGAAAGCGAAAAAAAGGAAAAAGTTTTTGTAAACTATTAATTTTCAAAAAAAAAAATGTTTTCGTTTTTTGTTTCGTTTTCAACGATACAGTTACCTGTGTGTTTAAATATGGATATCCATAAACTCAATATTCGAGAATAAACAATTAACAAAACACTTGAAGAATCAATGTATGTCTATATTTATACATCAGTAGACTAATAACATCATTACCCACATACGATTAATTATAGAGATAATTTATGAATGCATGTATCTTATAACGAGAATCAACTACATATTTGTAGGCCCTACCAAAGAGGTTCGACACAACTACAAATCGATCACTTTACACTATTAGATTGTATCGAACCCCTTTGGGCCCTAAATGTAAATTTACCTTGGCATAATCAAAGCCACAATATTGCCACAAAACATTTTTTCTATCAAACAATACATAATACAATAATTATACATGGATTTAGATAACATTAGGCTTTTTAAACACATGACTGATAATTCATGACAGAATGTTGACTATATCTGTCGAAATAGTATGCTAAAAATCACATTTAGTAAAATGATCGATGACAAATTACTAGTTTTGCCATCGTTGCTTAACTTAGACTTAAAAAGTTATTTTTTTATAAAAATACCCGTTTAAGGCTCAGTGGGGCTTTGCACAGATTAATTTTAAATACCGAAAGTAATCCACTTTTAATGACAGCATTCGAATGTACATTTAAAGTTACTTTCTATTTCCATGATAAACACAATTCGCTGACTAACAACGAGAAGGTCGTCAGTACAAAGACATTATGTTGAGAAAATAAGATTTTAAGCGGTCTGAAAACTAACGTTACTCTTTATTTTAACAAGTTTTTCATGTTCAGCTTGCTCAACGATTCTCAAGAAAAATACTCATAAAAAGCGCATTGTGATGCAGATTTCCAATTAGTAAAACGTTTATTATGAGCACATATAAATAGACCCCAATTAAGACATATTTCTTTTTTTGTATATCCATATTTACAGTTTTGTTGATATCCCTTTTGAAAACACAAAATTGATATATGGATGTCTCTGTTCGCAACAAAACTATATGGATGTCTAAACATAATACATGTGTAAGTACAAAAATGTATATGAAATCATGAATGAATATTTTCAAGCGCAAGAACGGACACAGGTGTATCTTTGACAAAGCCAAACTTTTTTTAAAAATTTATATTTGTCTAATGTAGCTTATGTAAATTTCGAGAAAAACAATTCTTCCATTTTTTACACTTTCATTGATGCAGTTACCTGTGGGTACGGATTGCCATATTCAAAACCTAATGTTGTCAATGCCCGTATTCAAAACATGCGTATGTGTATGTTTCTATTGATAACTTTATAATAATAACATTATGTACATGGATGCATCTATTCAAAACACATAACTACATAGAACTCCATATTAAAAACATACATAAGATTTCCATATTCAAAATATACACTATAAATATAACCAGTCATCATTGTCCCTATTCAAAACACAAGTATGTCAATGTCTATATTGAAAGCATAACACACACGAATAAAAATGTAGAAGTCAATATTCAAACACAATTGTATACTGATGTCCCTACCCAAATGCAAGTGTATCTGGATGTCCCTATTCAAACAGAATTGTATATGGATGTCCCACTTCAAACATAAGTGTAAATGGATGCCCCTATTCAAATGCAAGTGAGTTTAGTGTATATGGATGTCCCAATTTAAACACAAGTGTATATATGGATGTCCCTATTCATACACAAGAATATGAATGTCCCTATTCAAATACAAGTGTCTATGGATGTCCCAATTAAAACACAATTGTATATGGATGCCCCATTCAACACACACACATATAGTTATATGGATACCCCAATTAAAACACAAGTGTTTATGGATGCGCCAATTCAAACACAGTTGTATATATAGATGCGCCAATTCAAACACAGTTGTATATATAGATGCGCCAATTCAAACACAGTTGTATATATAGATGCGCCAATTCAAACACAATTGTATATGGATGACCCAATTCAGAAACAAGTACATGTATATGGATGCACTAATGGTTATCAAGATCACACCATCTTAACACGTTTTGTGGTACCAGACTGATCGGTTAGTTTTCGTTTGACTTGTGTAGATCTCGGAACAGTAGTAACATTCCCTACGACAGCTGGAGTAGACATCCTCTTCTCGATTGTTACAGAAGCCGCACTCTTCATGCTTGTTACTGTAGACGTTGCACTTTTGCTGACAGTTATAGTAGATGTACGTTTCACGACAGGGACGGTTGAAACATTTTTCACAGCTACAGCAGGCGGGCTAGGTTTAGTTGCGTTCGAAGACGAGACTTTGCTTTGTTGTGGACGACCTGAGAATGAAGCAACACATTAGAATCCGTTGGATACGTATCATAACATATATAGGAACAAGACTGCACTTAGACAGTCAGGAACCATAACTATGCTAGGAATGTTGATTAGCCCCAAAATATAGGAACAAGACCACCGCGTGACAAGACTGCATTCAATAAATATTTATGTCCCGGTGGAAGTCCATATAAAGAGGCCATTACAATCAGGGACCATAACTCTGTTTAAATGTTGGATAGTCACCCCTCAGCCCTCAAATACAGTATAGAAATTAACTCTATTGAGGGTCATATATAGCGATATTTTGTGAGAACAAAAAGTTGTAATAATGTTTAATAGGTACTAGATATTATTTTGGCTTAGTACATACTAGTAGTGGACTGCACACAAGAAGATAACGTGGCGAGCTTCAACCCCCACAAAAATATGACCAATAGTTTATATTAATATTGAGATATTGCTTAGACAACATGTTAAAAACAAGAGCTGTCTCCATAGGACGACACATGCCCCCGTGCATGCTTTGATAGTAACGTAACGTTAAGATATCAGCACCGTCACAGATGTGTCATAATATATTGGGCAAATGTGATATTGACATATTTTTCTTTGTGTAAAGGGCCATAACTCTTAAGCGTGTAGGTCAATTTGAAATCTTGTTATCTAACATGACCTAGATCTTATGGCCGTACACCTTTTCATGTTTCAAAAGGTTTGACGAAGATCCGATGACAAATGCTTGAGTTATTGAGCGGAAACCAAAAAAAACGCCATTTTCCTACGTGTCAAGGGCCGTAACTCTATAGTGGCTACGTCAATTTGACTGGTTATCAAACCTGACCTAGATCTCATAGCCTTACACATTTTCATGAGGTTTGGTGAAGATCCAATGACAAATGCTTAAGTTATTGAGCGGAAACCAAAAAAAAACGCCATTTTCCTACGTGTCAAGGGCCGTAACTCTAAAGTGGCTACGTCAATTTGACTGGTTATCAAACCTGACCTAGATCTCATAGCCTTTCACATTTTCATGAGGTTTGGTGAAGATCCAATGACAAATGCTTAAGTTATTGAGCGGAAACCAAAAAAAAAAGCCATTTTCCTACGTGTCAAGGGCCGTAACTCTAAAGTGGCTACGTCAATTTGACTGGTTATCAAACCTGACCTAGATCTCATAGCCTTTCACATTTTCATGAGGTTTGGTGAAGATCCAATGACAAATGCTTAAGTTATTGAGCGGAAACAAAAAAAAACGCCATTTTTCTATGTGTCAAGGGCCGTAACTCTAAAACGGCTAGGTCAATTTGACTGGTTATCGAACTTGACCTAGATCTCGTAGCTTTACACATTTTCATGAGGTTTGGTGAAGATCCGATGACAAATGCTTGAGTTATTGAGCGGAAACCAAAAAAACCGCCATTTTTCTATGTGTCAAGGGCCGTAACTCTAAAGTGGCTACGTCAATTTGACTGGGTATCAAACCTGACCTAGATCTCGTAGCCTTTCACATTTTCATGAGGTTTGGTGAAGATCCAATGACAAATGCTTGAGTTATTGAGCGGAAACCAAAAAAAACGCCATTTTTCTATGTGTCAAGGGCCGTAACTCTGAAGCGGCTAGGTCAATTTGACTGTTTATCGAACTTGACCTAGATCTCATGGCCTTACACATTTTCATGAAGTTTGGTGAAGATCGGATAAACACTGCTTGAATTATTGAGCGGAAACGAATCCGGACGGACGGACGGACGGACGGACTGACGGACGGACTGACGGACGGTGCGATTTTAATATGCCCCCGAACCATCGGTTCCGGGGGCATAACAAAGGACAGTAACTCTCTTTTAATTCATCCGAATGACATACGACGACGATATGCACAACTAGACTTGGTATTGATCAATTATGGATAGCATTCTGCCAATGGTTACTGAGAATAGCGCGTACAAAATTGATAAGTGTAAAAACATAGGGACATTACTCCCTATACATTTATCTGATCGACATCCGCCAACGATATGCACAATTCGATTTGGTACTGATCAGTCATACCAAGTTCCATTGAAATTTGACCTGTATGAGAAATAGAGTGGACAAACTTTATACGGACCAAAAGACCGACCAACCTCAAGCATGACTCCAATATAGCCCCCATATGCTTTTGTCTGAGGGTATAATATTTAATAAAATAATAGGCCTGCGAATGATAAATAAAAAGTTGATCAATGAATCGAATTGCTAGATTGATGACGGCTAATCAATCGACCGACTGAACAAATGCACCGATTATGTGCCTAATCGGGAGTCAAGCACCAATGGAGGTGTTTTCAAGAGGTTTTTTTAAAACTCTGTATACATGTTTATAACTGTTACCTCTAGAACTTTGAAATCTGATGATTCGGCGATCCTTTTCTTGCTTCGATTTGTTGATCCACTCATACTCATCTATCTGATGATGCAAGAAGCGTTCGTCAAGTGAATACTTTCCCATCATTAATATGGCATCAGCTCGATCGCAAGTCTCGAACTTTACTATCGTGTAGAGCCTCTCAATGAATTCAGGCATTGTCTGAACGTATGGCGGATCATTCATCCATAGCTTAAGTTTCTGTTTAGCACTCATGGCGTTATTGTTTGTCCAATGTTTCGGTATTTTCTCTTTAAGGAATGGTTTAATCACACTGGCACATAGCAATGGAAGCAACTCCTTATCGAAATAGGATCTCATAGGTTTGTCACTCTTGGTTACGTCATCATCTTTCTGGCCAATCAGAGTTCTTACAGCAGTCACGTGTGCTTTCAATGCATCATTATTGGTCACGCTTGTGAGTCCATTGAGTCCAAATATAGCTTCTGAAATATCTTTTCTGTCTTCGAGTGAATATCCAACTTTGTCTTTCATGAACTTGTTGAGTTTCTGTTTGATTTGAGTGGTACAGAAGACATGAGTTGCGGTACTAACACAACGTTTCACAGATGTAACTATAGCTGGTTCTTGTCTGCTACCAATGGTCAGATTGTTTACTTCTTCGGCGCTCAAGTTCATGGCTATTTTCTCTAAAAAACTTGACAGAACGTTCGTTTGTGAGTCTGTATCATGGTGGATGAACGAAGGTCCAAAACATATCGGATGGGTCGTTGTTTGCGACTTACGAACTACAGACAAATCCTTATAAACTGTGAAGGTCAGTTGAAAGTTTCCGTATTTGTGGGTTGTGTCAAGTCCAAGTGGAGTACCTCCTCCTCGTCTGCAGCAGAATCTCTTAATGTCCACCAGCTGTTGATCAGTGTAGAGTATAACCATCGGGTTGTCTTCCCCGTCGACATCTTTGACGTGTTTCACAAATGGGTGAGTTTTACCTAATTCACGTAACATAGAATTGGTACTCTGAAAAATAAAGATGTCACATTTTTATTTATAAGGAAATCATACCATTCAACGATAACGTAATGCACCAGTCAGCTGCATCCAAGCCCCCACCCCGGCGATGGGCGGTGTATAGCTGGGGAAACAATCGTGTTTTATCTTCTAGCTCCCCCCGCACTGCCGGAGAAATATTTGGGATTTTGACAACCAAAAAGTAAAAATCACCGCCAATCCCCAGGGTTGGGGCGCGAATATATCTGATTAGACCGTAATGAGTTTGTGTGCTGTTTCAAAAGTACGATAATCACAAATTTTGTCATCGTTTGATGTCATTGAATTTGGTAAAATGTAGATTACATGGGATTGAGTCTGGACAGTCCTTATTACGGTTAACATCAAACTAATCAACGCAAGGTTTTCGTTTTGTTTAAATGGTTGCTAACATAAGCAGAGAACCGAAAGTCCTAGGTCAATATTCGTAGCATTTTTCGAAATATGCTCAAAATATTGAATTGTCACATGTTTTCGCGATATGTGTTACTTTTGATGTAAATAAATCGGGACTAGAATCCGTATTTGTCTTATATTTCGTGCTGATAGTAAACGATTCACACAAGCAACCTCCATGTAACATTTATTTCTTCGAGTAAGAAAAGATCCTAATAATAATATAATGTTATGTGTTGCATCCACTGCGAAAAGGTTGAATAAATCCCTTGACAGCCATGTCTTTCTACGAACCTTATTAGTTTTAAATAATTTAGTAGAGAGTGACAAAAAATAATTAACACGGAATTATTTTGAAATCAGACGATGGTTATGAGAAAAATTTTAACAAAAAAGTTATTATTTTTAGTGCATCCACTAAAGGGAAAATGTGCCTCACTCCCCAATTTACATGTTTTTTACTTATTAAAATTAATATCAGGGTTTAGATGAGAGTAACCCTATGGACATGCGTGGCAAATAATTATAATAATAATTAACAACTGGTTAAAACAAGAGGGTCTTAATGACCATACGTAGCTCACCTGTCAACGTTGTTAACTTGACCTAGATCATTACGACCAAGTTTCACATAAGTTTATGCCAACATTGCGATGCTCCAGTGACCATACAACTTGAAGGTATTTTATATTATTTGAAATAGTGACCTAATTTTTGACCCCGAATGACCCAATTTCTAACTTGACCTATATTCTGTTGAGATGCTTATTTTGGCTTAAGTTTCATTAATAGTAGACCAAAAATTGGGACTCATAGTGACACCACATTTGTTTTATTTTATTATTTGACCTAGTTACCTAGTTTTTACTACCCAAAATAATCAAATATCTAACTTGTCTTAGATTTCACTCAGGTGATCGTTGTAACTTAGTTTTATAAATATTAGATCGAGAGGATTGTGCTCAATCAAGGTTTTTTATTATTTGAGTTATTGATCTATTTTTTTACACAGGCGACCCAATTGAGATAATTATCGTGACTACATTTCACGCCTATAAGGCCAAAAGTATTACCTCTAGTGACTACACATACGTTTTCTACAAGTTGACCTAATGACCTAGTTTTTTAACCTGGATCACCCAATATCGAACTTTACCTTGCTTTTGTTTAGATAGTCATGTATAATGTCGGAACAAAAATACCAAGTTTCCATTGTTGTTTACATGAGCATGATATTCCCCTCTGTTGTAACAGTATTCCAAGAAATGATTGAACCTGAATCGATCTTTGCATCATTGCAAATATATTAATGGGAGAATATGTAACATTTGTATGTAAATTAGTAGATCCAACTTTAGCATATACGTAAAATATATAAATAGAAAGTCAGTGAATCAACACCGCGTGATTTTGGACTACTGACCAAAGAAGAAATTTGCTTCGAAAACAAAACTACATGTAACGTTACTTGTAAGTTGTAGCTAGCCGTAACTAAATTATTTCTAAACATGAATTTCTAAGTTGAGAGGGGACCACATTTCAACACAATACTTAAAATGGTTACTTTCTCCTGGGGTCATGATGGTGAACTTGTATGTAAGGTTTCAAAGCAATGTGTTAAATAGAGATTAAACACTTGTACTTTAAATGTAAAAGTTTAAAAACTTAAAAATTGCATACGTTCAACAAATACTTGACAGAGAGTTACAGACTCCTATGCAAGGGACTGGGGTCGTGTTGGTAAACAAGTATAATGTATAATATTATGCAAAATGTCAAAGAAGTATGACGATACTCTTTTGGGCCACCATAAACAGAACGCTCAATTCATAAAAGACCTAAGTACGTAACACAATGCACACTCCTTTCAAACACGTTTTCAGCATCACGAACAACGTCGTTCATTTCAAGGACATTTCAGCACTTAGGAATAAATACCTGCTATAGTTAGATGCTAATAAATGCAAGAACGAATCAGTCGTTTGGAAATATCGTGGCTGAACTTACAATCGTTTCCAGTCCAATGCCGCGAGAAGTAATGGTATTATTCACATGTATGAGTAAGATCCAGTGCACGGTTGACCGCAGTGAATGTTTTACATACCGGAAATATATGAGGAAATCGGACAGGGAAGGCAGCAGCCAACTTAACCAACCGAACACAGAAAACATTAACACCATAGCATATAACACAATTACACGAAGTAATGCACATACATGACCTAACGAAAACATTGAAAACCTAAGTCCCCTCTGAAATAGAGCAGGGCTATGTTCACAAACAAATCCCCCCCCCCCGGGAAAATTTGCAAAACACTGGAAGAATCTGGTGCAAATCTAAGCCTATCTGGGAGCCCTAAAATATCCTCTTTTTGTAACAAACACGGCGCGCTTTTTTACATAAACAAGCACACTCGAGTCTTTATTTTGCAAATAATCTTACTTTACTCATTAGTGCTTATGCAAGTGACAGAATTCTGAGAGTTAACCTTAATGGTTAAGTAAGGATTATTTAACATAGAAATGACAAAGTCTAAAAGTAATGTTATGACTAGGGCAAACTTTAAAATGAAATTTATTTCTGTAGTGTAACCACTACGCGATAACATAGTTATAGGAAGCGGGAGGTCGAAGGTTCGAATCTCGGCGGAAGACGGGTTCGAACTGATGAGACCGGTTCGTCAGCCGTCAGCTAGTTAAATTAATAGTTACCGTAGGCCCATCTCTGCCAGGTGCCCGGCATTACGAGAAGGGATTCGGGAAGGTACTGTAAGCATGAAATATACGTAAGTGTCTCATAAGTCAGAATTGACTGACCCTTTCAATTGGGGTGACACTATAATAAACAAACTTTATTAAAAATATGAAAAATGTTCATCTTACACTTTTTCATCTAAAACTTAAGACAAATTACCCATATTATTTACATAAGACTACATGTAGTTAATGCCGAACATTATACATTTGATCTGAATTATTGAGGAGGCAAAACAATGGGTGGCTCCTTGTGCTGACATCGGAGACCTGAACCCTGGTCCCAAGACTCCTACACCAATGAATTGTGGCATTCAGCAGCATTTTACGTATACATTTTAAGTGCTAATTTGCCTAGTCAAAATAGTTAAGAGTCTAGTTTTTAGAAACGTTGTTTTTATCACAATAGTCATCACATTCTTCAAATGGCATATAATAAAACCCATTTCAAACAATAGTAAATGATGTATGAATAGGGATGTGACAGTCGCTTTATACACATTATTCTTCGGTTATTTTTGGGCCCAATTTTTAATGTAATAATGAACAATCTGGGCCCGTCGTAAGAAGTACCATTCGCAAACTTTGATTACGGTGGGGATATGGAGTTTTGCTTCATTTTCTGTAGGCTAGTCAAAGGAGGTAAAGTAATATTTATTTAAAATTATTTTCTTTCATTTCATTCAGGAACGAAATAAAGTGTGCCTGTTCATTAACTGTTTTATTCTTTATTCGTTTTTTTTTTAAATCTCAGCCAACTGGGGGGGGAGGCGGCACGGGCCCTCGTACCCAGTGCCTGGATCCGTGTTTTTATTGAACAAATATTTTATACAATATTGCATCACTCCCCTTTCCATAGGAAACTTAGTTCAGCTACTGTATTCAAAGAAATATTATAATTATTGTTTTGTAATTTCAACATTTATTGGGCATTTTCTTTCTTTATAATATACATTTGTAAATAAATCCAATAAGAACAGATTCACATTAAGAAATAATAGACGGGGTATATTGTATCATTAAGAACAAATGGCACCAAATTAAAAATATCTATAAGTAAGATGGTAAAGTTTGAAATTCCAGAAATCCTGAAAATTAGTTATTATTTTGAAAATAAAGGAAACGCTCCATTTTTGACAATTAATTCCAGAAATTCAAGAATATCCTTAGAACTTTTGCCTATGCACCCTTTGTAATAAAATAGAGAATCTTTATTCGGTAGATCAATTACAGACACAATACTTATACTATTACATCTCCCCATAATTAATCAGAAACGTGACGCAATTAAACAAAAAATAATATTATATATGTACAGGGTGTTAAAAGGTTTTCTTTTATATATTCGTGCAGTGTTTTATTTGAACTGCTAACCTAAAAAAGTCAATTTTCATTTACTACTCTAATAGCTTCATTTAATACCAGGAAGAATAGCACATTCAAGATTTAAGGAGGTTCGAACTACCGCGTGTGCTTAATTGCGCAAAAATTCATAATGGTTTGAGATAAGAACAAACATAAAATGTAGTTCCTGTGAAGGCATTGAACGTTCAGTAATGAAAAATAATTTAGTGACAGTGCACAAAGTTTATATTTATGAACAGTTTATGTTTATGCATACAAGAAAAGTGGGTGGGAGATAATGCGAATGCAATTGTTCAAATGCATCAGTCTGCTTGAATAAAATATGGTGTTCTTGGTTTAGTTATGATATGAAGTAGCTACACTTTGAAATATATTTAATCAAATTCTGTTTATTCACATTATGTAAAATCAGTACTTTTTTACGAATAGCTCCAAAAGAAGCCTGTCTATCCCTATTTTATTTTACTAAACTGATGGTCTATTCGGATCTCAACTAGACATGCTTTAAAAAAAATAGATCTTTTAATTTTTTTGGGATTCGATTAAAAATAACATGTTTTCAAAATTTAGCAAGTGGGTGAGGTAACTATTTATCATGTACATATACGGAATTTGTTCATCAGGAAGTAAAAATTGCTGTTTATGAGGATAGAAAAGTGTTCACATACAACATCATGGATTGCAGTAATATTATAATAAAATCTTAAAATGAGTATAATGATGCCGTATTATACCGGTATGCAAGAAATAGCAGGAATGAACAAAATACGATGGTAGGTCATTTGAAAATTTTACGTCATTTTATAATGATGTAAATGCATTGTTCAAGATCTGGGAAGAAGAAGAAGAATTTATTCAATTTTGGTATAGCAAATTACACTCTTTGAAATGGGTCAATATGAAGTATCATCGGACAAACACATTTCAATAAATTTAATACAGTACAATGGACATTAAGGTATTCTAATGCATAACAGACAATAATATTGAGATAGGGTCATTAGACCGGCCATGTAGTCTGGGCCCAAGCTTGGTCGAACCTATATCGAGCAATATTTTTAAACCGAAATAATTCATAAATGATGAACATCCATAGCAAACATTGGAGATAAAACAAAGAAGGAACTTCTCTGGTGAAACATTGAAACAATAACATTAGAAATATCATATCTGCACCACATAAATTCTTTATTTGACCCAATTGCGAGAAAAATTAAAGCGAATGTATCTGTATTTTTACCAATGATCAGCATTAAATTTTGTAATAAATGGTCTGTCATAATTCTTGGTCTTAAAATCACTCATGGAGTTTTCTGCTCTTTTGAAAGGGTCCCACATTTTATGCAATTTAGGAGAAAAAATAAATGTCTGTGGATGATTTCCTTTACTTAATCTTATAAGAATGTTGTTCAGCTCATGAAAAGTAGACATTAAAATAAATCAAAGGACCCATTAATTTGTTATTTTGGGCTAAATGCCGAAATCAAGAAATTTTGAAAAACAAGAAGATTTAAAATTGGTTCAATACGGACATATCCACTTAAAAACAATACAATAGTGAAACATATAATTACCTCATTGTCTTCTTCGTCACTACTATACCCTGCACACAAAGGACACGAATAATCCTCGCACGTTAAAGACATTTTCCAACAACTAAATATGACAAGATGCACTAACAACACTTTTAGTAAAGTAATAAAATGTATAGCAGCGAAATGAACACGATTATGAAATTGGTTTGTAAATTGGGATTACTGAAATTTTCTTTATATACAATGGATAAAGTACTCATTTTGTTGTTGTTTTTGTTTCATCATTAGAGAATTTTGTTTGCAATAAAAGTGTGAATTTGTTCTTCTAAAAATTTGAATAGATCAAAGGTCGGTACAGTTCAAACTGATAAATAATTAAAGACAATTAAGGGGGCACGTACCAAATTATCAGTTATTACCCTAATTACGTCAAAAATATTAAAACCAATTATTCGTTATTATGAAAAAAAAATCAAAGAAGGTAAAAACAAACTGATGACCAATTAAAAGTAATATAGAACCAAATAAAGACTAATTAGGTCATTCAATTATTTGTTTGTTTACCAAATTAACACTATTACAAATGTGTTAACCAACGACGATTATTGCATACTCTTTAATGTAGCCGCCGACATAGTGCAGGTGGCAACAACAACATCAACATCAACAACAACAGCTGCAGCAGCAGCAGCAGCAGCAGCAGCAGCAGCAGCAGCAGCAGCAGCAGCAGCAGCATCAGCAGCATCAACCATCTTCATTTAAACTAGTTATTTGAGTATGAGGATAATATATCAACGTAAATTTTAAAAACAATGAAACAGAAACACTATTAAACTCAAAATTGAGTTCCTTTCAACCTCTACACTTAAGTATTTTTGACCATTCTTATTTCATTTCGCTCAGTACAGACAGAAAGATTGCTCTTTTTCTATTCACAGTTACTATTCTGTATTAGTAATCATTGTATTAGCCAGTCATCTGACTTAATAATAATGAAGTCTAGTTCGTACCTCCTACTTTGACTGCCGTTATACGTAGACCTACCCTATTATTGTCTGGAATAAGAAAATTGTTCATACGTGCGTGGCTAATTTGAATTTCCCTGACTGTGTATAATGATAATTATATCCCAGTTGTGTACGATATACGTTAATAATACGGCAGTTTCTGTGAGTATTTGTGGAGGTAATAATTTCACAGAAAGTAATGAAAAAGCTTGTGCTAGGTGAGTAATGACGAAGTTTTGATGTTTGACAATATGGTTTATTTAGACAGTTAAATGATAGTAATGTTGTTATGAAAAATGAGTGTACACCAGACCAATCTTATATGTTCTCATCATCTGCTTATATAATGTTAGTTTGACTGGCTGAAAATTCGTAAGATTTCGAAATTATTACAGATACTCCTAAATAGTCTTGGAACTCTTGGAAACTGGCCCTGATCCATGGAAACATCTTAATCTGACCTACATCTCATCTCAAATATTGCCATGTGACGTTTGGATAATATCCATGGGAGACTGGACACAAAATTTGCATAACAAAAATGAAAGATTTTTCTGAGTTTAATGGAGTAACATTTCAATAGCAAGAACGTCCCATTGATCTCAAATTCCGACTCTGGTTTGGACAAAATCTCATTTTGAGATGAGATTTCTGCTTGAGATGCTTCGGGAGATCGATGCCTTATTATCAATAAAATATAATGGGGGACAGATAAATATGTTAAAAGATTCTAACATCACTGGCTTAGAACGAGAAGGTCGTTATTACAAAATCGATAGTTTGAGAAAAAATGAAACAACTGTCTGAAATACGAGTATATCCTTTACTTATGGAAAAACAAGCTTTTACAACATCATTTCGGTAAATATGACAAGCTCCGATTTTCATGAAAATAGGCTCATAAGAAGCGCCTTATGCTGCAGAATTGAAATATGTATTTGTCTTATAAGACCATAAACATAAGTTACAACCTTCTCATTCTAAGCCAGCGATATATGCAATGCTGTCAGATCGATGTCATATTCTAGTTGATTGATTAGACAGCTGCTAGGATCTATAATCCCTATATTTCTATATGTAAATATAAACTGTCTGCGATGAGACCCTATCAGTTATGTCCTTGTCATACTAAATCCATGCAATTTTACTACTGGCAGTGCATTTTAAAGCAAATAATATTCCGAAATATATACAAGATAATAGTTAAATTGTTGGGCCCAATTAAGATGCGTCTGTTGTGTAAAGGTTAGCATGGTTGCCTTCCAATCAGTCGATCCGGTTTCGATTCCCGACCGACTCATATTTTATTTTAATTTTTGGAATACTCTTGACAAAAAAGAAAGAGCGAGTAAACCAACATTCCGACAGTACAAATACAAACCAAACTGTTTATTGAAAAATGCTATTGTCGTCGAATAGTAAGAGGGTATGAAGTACAAATTCGCTGTACATGTCCTTAATTGTTCTTACTCTTGTCCTTGTCATTGCTCTTGTCCCAATATCATTGCTAATGTCGTTTTTTTGCTCTTGCTGTTGTCATTGGACCTTGTCCTTTTCCCTGTTTTTGCCATTGTCTTTGTTGTCGCCAGTGTCCATGGTCCTTGTCCCTGTCGTTGTTCTAATCCTTGTTGTTACCCGTGTCCGTGGCCATTGTCCCTGTTCTTGTTCTAGTCTTTGTTGTTGCCCGTGTCCTTGGTCCTTGTCCCTGTTCTTGTTCTAGTCCTTGTTGTTTCCCGTGTCCTTGGTCCTTGTCCCTGTTCTTGTTCTAGTCTTTGTTGTTGCCCGTGTCCTTGGACCTTGTCCCTGTTCTTGTTCTAGTCCTTGTTGTTGCCCGTGTCCTTGGACCTTGTCCCTGTTCTTGTTCTAGTCCTTGTTGTTGCCCGTGTCCTTGGCCCTTGTCCCGGTTCTTGTTCTAGTCCTTGTTGTTGCCCGTGTCCTTGGACCTTGTCCCTGTTCTTGTTCTAGTCCTTGTTGCTGCCCTTGTCCTTGGCCCTTGTCCCGGTTCTTGTTCTAGTCCTTGTTGTTGCCCGTGTCCTTGGTCATTGTCCTTGTTCTTGTTCTAGTCCTTGTTGTTGCCCGTGTCCTTGGTCCTTGTCCCTGTTCTTGTTCTAGTCTTTGTTGTTGCCCGTGTCCTTGGACCTTGTCCCTGTTCTTGTTCTAGTCCTTGTTGTTGCCCGTGTCCTTAGACATTGTCCCTGTTCTTGTTCTAGTCCTTGTTGTTGCCCGTGTCCTTGGCCCTTGTCCCGGTTCTTGTTCTAGTCCTTGTTGTTGCCAGTGTCCTTGGACCTTGTCCCTGTTCTTGTTCTAGTCCTTGTTGCTGCCCGTGTCCTTGGCCCTTGTCCCGGTTCTTGTTCTAGTCTTTGTTGTTGCCCGTGTCCTTGGACCTTGTCCCTGTTCTTGTTCTAGTCCTTGTTGTTGCCCGTGTCCTTGGACCTTGTCCCTGTTCTTGTTCTAGTCCTTGTTGTTGCCCGTGTCCTTGGCCCTTGTCCCTGTTCTTGTTCTAGTCCTTGTTGCTGCCCTTGTCCTTGGCCCTTGTCCCGGTTCTTGTTCTAGTCCTTGTTGTTGCCCGTGTCCTTGGTCATTGTCCTTGTTCTTGTTCTAGTCCTTGTTGTTGCCCGTGTCCTTGGTCCTTGTCCCTGTTCTTGTTCTAGTCTTTGTTGTTGCCCGTGTCCTTGGACCTTGTCCCTGTTCTTGTTCTAGTCCTTGTTGTTGCCCGTGTCCTTAGACCTTGTCCCTGTTCTTGTTCTAGTCCTTGTTGTTGCCCGTGTCCTTGGCCCTTGTCCCGGTTCTTGTTCTAGTCCTTGTTGTTGCCAGTGTCCTTGGACCTTGTCCCTGTTCTTGTTCTAGTCCTTGTTGCTGCCCTTGTCCTTGGCCCTTGTCCCGGTTCTTGTTCTAGTCCTTGTTGTTGCCCGTGTCCTTGGTCCTTGTCCTTGTTCTTGTTCTAGTCCTTGTTGTTGCCCGTGTCCTTGGCCCTTGTCCCGGTCCTTGATCTAGTCCTTGTTGTTGCCCGTGTCCTTGGTCCTTGTCCTTGTTCTTGTTCTAGTCCTTGTTGTTGCCCGTGTCATTGGTCCTGTTCTTGTTCTAGTCCTTGTTGTTGCCCGTGTCCTTGGCCATTGTCCCGGTTCTTGTTCTAGTCCTTGTTGTTGCCCGTGTCCTTGGTCCTTGTCCCTGTTCTTGTTCTAGTCTTTGTTGTTGCCCGTGTCCTTGTTCATTGTCCCTGTTCTTGTCATTGCCTTTGTTTTTGCCCGTGTCATTGGTCCTTGTCCCTGTTCTTGTCATTGTCTTTGTTTTTGCCCGTGTCCTTGGTCCTTGTCCCTGTTCTTGTTCTTGTCATTGCCTTTGTTGTTGCCCTTGTCCGTAGTCCTTGTCACTGTTCTTGTTTTTGTCATTGTCTTTGTTGTTGCCATCGATTTTATTGTTGTCTTTGCTCTTGTTCATATTCATGGCCTTGTTCGTGTCATTTTCTTTGTCCTTGTTTCTTGTCCTTGTTTCTTGTTCTTGTTTCTTGTCCTTGATTTTTGGTTGTCTTGTTTTTGCCCTTGTTCCTGTTTCTGTTTTTGTCCTTGTTCTCGTGTTGTTGTTGTTGTTACTTTCGTTCTTTATGCTCTTGTTGTTGTGGCTGCATTTTTGTTCTTGTTGTTGTTGTTTACGGTCTCGATTTCGTTCTTGTTGTAACTGTTTTCGTGCTTGCTCGTCTATTTGTCTTCCTGTTGACAGAAGGGGGTCAAATACCGCTGTATCCATTGTACTAGACATAGAGATAGGGAGAAGTGTTTCTTTAATAAATAACGTTTATGTTTTAAAACACGTTCATTTCATTTGCTTCGATTCGACCCCCGCCTGTGCCACTGCCTTATTTATCTTAGCAAGAATAACCCACATGCTCCACACGACCAAGGTGTAAATATTTGATTCTAATTATTGCGGTGTGTTACTACGTATATGCTTTAACACACCAAAAATATATAAAGCAAGGACATTTGTATTGTGGCTCATTAAAAGTTTATCAATAAGTTGGTTAATTTCTGATTACTTAAGAAATTTGAACACATGCGTACGTGTTTGTTAATATAATTATGTTTATTGAACAGAACTGGATAAACATGTCCTACATAATAAAATAAATAAACGTAGCTCTAAATATACTACAAAACATTATAATTACATTGTTTGTCGTAAACTTTTCGGTCGTTGTTCGGGAGGTCATAAAAAGTTCGTTTACGTCAGAACTTTTTTTTAAATTTCGCCAGTTACAATGAAAAACGTGTTATTCAAAGACAGGTTCTATAAGAAAATGGTAATGAAATGTCGGAAGGTAACAAAAACGACTTTCAACCAGAAGCACGTCTGCCAAATTAGTTCATTATGACTTAAAACTGGCAGATATCGCTAAAACAACTCGAAAACTAGCGTTTTTTACGACAATCGACAAGAATTTATGGCATTTGTGTTATTTCTTGCGTTTATCGACAAACGGTTGTCAAAAACAACGTCGTTAAGACAGATTAGACTATAGTAGGCAGAAGATTTTGGTGATGGTTACCAAATAAATGTAAACATGCCTTTGCGTGTTTTGTGCGGAAGTTTTTAAAGAAGCTTGGTCATATTTCTTGGCAGCCCATCAGTTTCTTTAGGTTTATCGCCGCTTTTCACCAACGTTTTAGTTATATGCGGTGGCAGATTCACCAAACCAGTTTTCATGGACTGTAGCTTAACCAGAAGTAACTTACCCTACCACAAGGAAACAAGCAACAAATTTCTCCACATGTGGAGAAAAATCCTCCTTTAAACTCATTTTCTCAAAAGATGTTTTCTAAAAATGAGGAACAAAAAACAGATACGAAATGTTGTGTTTTAATGGGATGTTATAAAAAACCATTGGCAATGTTGTAAAATGCAATAACGCATTATTGAAATTCTATTTGATATTCAATTAAGTTTGCTGTTGCATCAATTTGCAATTCAAATCCCAACTCTAATGGCTTGATAATAAATGCAAATGGCGGATGAAATTGTAAAAGCGAATTATGGAAATTTAAGATTAAATAATACTCATGAAGTGATGTGCAAGACGTTATAGTCAATGCAATAATTGTTGCACGCATCAACGTATGATATATGAATCAATGCAAACACTACAATAGTAATTCAAAACCTGAATAATTTGGAAAGTACATTGTAAGTCTACACACTTGTGAATGTTACAACGAACTTATTTACATGTCAATATGTGGTCGACGCATAATACAAGACCATGTATCGTGGGCTCAGTGCAGACCTATGGAACATGTGTCTCTATATTGACACAGTTACCACAGTTGTGTATGTTACAGCCATAGAGCATCGTAACATAATCTATTCTATGGACTATTAACACTTTAATGGTCCATGTGACATAGCGAATGCCATTATCAAATTGGTGAACAAATCAACTTAGGTACTGTTGTAATTGTAACTAATTAAAAGTAAATTACACTCTCAAATAATTAACGTCATCAAACCCATACATGATTCCTACTTAGACACATATCACATGCAAGCCTGTACATAACCCGCGGATTCCCCCTCCTTGAATATAAATTGTATACCCCGACATGACTTATTATCAATAAAATAGAATGAGTGATAGATGAATATGTTTAGACATTCTAACATACGTGTAAATGCAATGCTGTAGGAGAGATGTCATATTCTGGTTGATAGATTAGACAGCTGCTAGGATCTATAATCCCTATATTTCTACATGTAAATATAAACTTTCTGTAATGATACCCTATCAACTATCAACTTGTCATAATAAATCCACATAATTTAACCACTAGCAGTATACATTTTAAAGCAAATTCTATTCAAATGTATACAAGATAATAGTTAAATTGCTGCGCGCATTTTCAGATGCGTTGGTGGTGTAAAGGTTAGCATGGTTGCCTTCCAAGCAGTCGATCCGTGCTCGATTCCCGGCCGACGCACACGAATGTTATAATATTTGGAATACTTTCGACAAAAACCAGTACTGGTCATCAAAAAACAGTGAGAGAATAAACAAGCATACCGACAGTACAAATACAAACACAACTGTTGATTGTGAAATACTATTGTCGTCGAATAGTAAGGGGATATGAAGTACAAATTCGCTGCACATGTCTACTTTGTTCGTGCTCTTGTCCTTGTCATTGCTCTGGTATTTTGCAACATCATTGATAATGTCCTCGTGTTCGCTCTTGTTATTGCCATTGCTCTTGTTCATATTCATGTCCTTGTTTCTTGTCCTGTCCTTTTTCATTGTTCCTTGTTTTTTTTTTGTAGTTTTGTCTTTGCCCTTGTTCCTGTTTCTGTTTTTGTCCTTGTTCTCGTGTCGTTGTTGCTACTGTCGTTCTTTTTGCTCTTGTTGTTATGGCTGCATTTTTATCTTGTTGTTGTTGTTTACATCTCGTTCTTGTTTGTACTGTTTTCGTGCTTGCTCTTTTGTTTTAGGTATTTTTCTTCCTGTTGACAGAAGGGTGTCAAATACAGCTGTTTCCATTGTAGTAGGCATAAAGATGGGGAGAAGTGTTTCTTTAATAAATAACATTTATTTTTAAAACACGTTTATTTCTTTTGCTTCGATCCCCGTCAGTGCAATCTACATGCTCCATTCGACCAATATGAAAATGAATAAAAATGCTTGTGGTGTTTGTAACCACATGACATATGCTTTAATACACACACAGTTTATAAAGCCATGGAATTTGTAAGGTTGCTCATTAAGATTTTATCAATAAGTTGGTTATTTTCTGATTAATTAAGAAAATTCTGATTAATTAAGAAAATTGAGAACATGAGTATGTATTTGTTAATACAATTATGTTTTATTGAACATAACTAAATAAACATGTCCTACATAATAAAATAAATAAATGTAGCTTTAAATATACTACAAAACATCATAATTACATTGTTTGTCGTAAACTTTTCGGTCGTTGTTCAGGAGGTCATAAAAAGTTCGTTTACGTCAGAACTTTTTTTAATTTCGCAAGTAACAGTGAAAAACTTGGTATCAAAAACAGGTTCTATAAGAAAATGGTAATGAAATGTCGGAAGGTAACAAAAACGACGTTCAACCAGAGGCACGTCTTCCAAATAAGTTCATTATGGAATAAAACTTGCCGAAATTACTAAAACAACTCGAAAACTTGCGGTTTTTACGACAATCGACGACTATTTATGGCACCTGTGTTATTACTGGCGTTTATGGACAAACGATTGTCAAAAACAACGTTGTTAAGATAGATTAGACTGTAGTAGGCAAAGGGTTTGCTGATGGCTTCCAAATAAATGTTTTGGGCGGAAGTTTATATAGAATCTTGGTCATACTTTGCAGGCCATCAGTTTTTTGGGCTTAACGCCACTTTACACCAACGTTTTAGTTATATCCGGGATGGCAGATTCACTTGGCCAGTTTTCCTTGACTGTACCTTAACCAGAAATAACTTACCCTACCGCAAGGAACCATGCAACAAATTCTCCACATGTGGAGAAAAATCCTGGTTAAGACTCATTTTCTTCAAAGTTGTTTTCTTAAAATGAGCGAGGAACAAAAACCAGATACGAAGTGTTTTGAATGGAATGTTATAAAAAACACTGGCAATGTTGTAAAATGCAATAAAGCATTATTGACATTCTGTTTGATATTCAACTAAGTTTGCTGTCGCATCAATCTGCAATTAAAATCTCATTCTAATGTCTTGGTTATAAATGAAAATGGCGGTTGAAAATGTAAAAGAGAAATATGGAAATTAAGAATAAAATAATGCTCATGAAATGATGTTCAAAGAAGTGAAAGTCAATGCAATAATTGTTGAACGCATCAACGTATGATATGAATAAATGTAAAACAGGTAATTCGGAGCCTGAATATTTTGGCCAACACGATTGTAATTTTGAATGTTACATTCAACTTATTTACATTTAACTCTTAGCCATAACAAACCATAGTATAATTATATATTAAATAACCGAATTTCCAGGTGGGACCAGACCATCCATACCCCCTGGAATCTCAAAGTGAACACATATATCGTATTGTTTGTAGTGGGGTAGTGGGTAATCATTACCCTAGCGTACAGTTAATCCTCTAATAGTTTCACAATACGCTCGTTCAAAGCATTGCGCTTGTCCTAGTGTTTACTAAATTACCATTGTTGCCAAATTTTCAAGTTGGACTAGACCACCCATACCCCCTGGAATCGCAAAGTCAACAACGGTATCGTATTGTATGAAATTGTAGTGGATAATCATCGCCCTAGCGTACAGTTTCTACTCTACTAACGTTAGTTTCACAGCACGCTCTTTCAAAGCATGGAGCTTGTACTAATATTCCAGTATTCCATTGAACAAACGTAATCGATAACGTTACAGAAAAGCAAATTTACTGGAACAAAACGCTGGTGGTGCTTATTACATATTGTTAACAAGTTTATTTGCTACGATCACCGGATATCGATACCAATAGTACTCGGCACTACTATACGATACTTGCAGATCATAGCTTCCACAGCGCTTGGCCTGGTAGTACAAGCATTGTTTACGTTACATCTCTGACTTTTAAATCAGAGAGAGAATTTTCGGATTTCTTCCAAAAGCACGTGGTTTTATATATTGCTTTTTGACAGATAACCCGGATGTAGAGTTCCACTCACTGAGCGATCTATTTTCCACTCAATGAACGGTGATATTGTGTTTGTGTGTTTATTGTGTAGTATTATTGAAAAATATCAGAGATAAGTTAGCGGCGAAATGGCTTGCTCTGATTGCGACGGTTGCAATGTGTCCGTATGTTGTCCAGGAAAATACGGACAAAATTGTGATTTATTGTGCAGTGTGAATTGTCGAGCATTGACATGTGACTCATGCACGTGTGAACTATGTAATCAGACTTCCGGGGCATGTACAAACGGTTGTGATATAGGATGGTATGGGGTGAACTGTGAATCTCCATGTCCCTCAAACTGTATGGTACAAACCGGACTAGCACAGTCATGTGACCGTATCGCGGGTAATTGCATGATTGGTTGTCAAGGTGGATATTACGGTGATCAGTGTAACCTCACGTGCAGCAGTTATTGCACGGATTCTTCGTGCGATCAAGCTAATGGCACGTGTATAAAAGGCTGCATAGATGGTTACACGGGCGACATATGTGGAGGTAGGGTATAATTAATATTAACTTATACTTCAGGCTCATCGTTGTCCGATCTGTTTTTGTAATCAATATGCCTATAACAATATTCTGCGAGCTGGTTGATTCTATTCATTATAAACAACCATTGACTATGGAATATGATCAGTTAATTCCCTCTAGTGATATGCTCGATATGATGTTACATGATGTTGTTCAGTTATTGAACAATGTGTAAATATAACTGTACGTTCATAAAGTTAAAACCTATGTCCCAGTGATCATTCTTTTGCCTCGGCGATGTACTCTTAATTTAAATAAATTAGCTTCGGGAGTCATCGGGAACATTTATCAAATCGGGAGGCATAAAATGCCAAGTGGGACATAGGCATAAATGCATGGTAATATGTTTATCTGCTTCTGTAGTGTAGTTTGGCTTCACTCACTAAAATAAGCAAAGGGAACTGAATAAACTAATTTATTGACGTGTTTATACTCGCAAGATTACGATCGCTTAGACTCTTGGCCAATCTGCATGATATGAAATACGGTTGACGATACATGTGCATACGAAAAGGTAAATGTACGCTCATTCTTCGACCAATCCTGTTTATAATGACCTGCATGAAGCGGGCACCTGTCTCAATAACTATCTTGTTATAATACAAATTAAGACATTTACACTACTTTTCAACTTCTTCGTATGTCGTATAATATTATTCAACCAACTTCACACAGCTCAATACGTAAACAACCTTATATGACGGTAATAAATAAGCCTAGTAATATACTCATATATAAATGTGTATGTCTGGTCCTGAGTTACAATGTCATGTACAATGTATGTGTTTCATTCACTAGTTAGTCGTATATACCAGTCAAAACAGTTACAGTTAATTTTGTGGAAATACAGTATGTACCTGGAAGTTGTAATAGAAACCTTACGTCATACAAGTATTCCATTGGATTGCATTAGAATGCTTAAACACCTTTTGACTGTTGATATATGATATAACACTTAGGAAGAAATATGTACTATTGCTGGAATTGCTATAACACATTACACCAGCCATGTGTTACATCGCAAAGCTGAACTTTGAAGATATGTTCCTATATATCTCGTTTCTATTTTCAGTACATTTTTGTATTTACACAATTACAGTTTTTCTGAGAACTTCGGTGCGTGAATATGTTCTATTTAACTTTGGGTTTACATTTGTAACATGCCGATAATTGGTAATAAAATGCTGCAATTACCACGCGTAATTCGAAACTAATAGAGGTAATAGTCTTACATGCCTAGGATGAATTAATCTATTTATAAGAACATTCTATTTCAGTTATCTACATACCTAGCTATAGTCTAACCTGTCCAAACTGACCAGTAAATGAATATTTCAAAATGGACTGATCTGCACAGTTGATTGTTTAATACAGACCACGGTCTTAGAATGAGAAGGTCGTAAGTACTACTTACGATCTTATAAGACTCACAAATACATATTTGAAATCTGCATTACAAGGCGCTTATTGTGAGTCAATGTTCATAAAAATCGAAAATTGTTATGTTGACCAAACTGAAGTCCATGATTTTTCCATAGGTAAATAGTAGTTTTCAGACAGTTTGTTCTTGTTTTCTTGACATATTGAGTTTGTACTTACGACCTTCTCATTTTAAGCCAGCGAAATAATACCAATTCTTTTCAAAGATCAAAACATAGCCAATACTGTTTCCAATGTACCTCAAGCCACCATATGTCAGCAAAATACATATAAGTATCAATAAAACAAAATAGTAGCTCCCCAATACTAAACAATTTCCAATGCTTGTTGGATAGTATGTGTAAAATTCCAAACTATATGTTTGATTTGCAGCAAATTTTTCATTCGCCTCGACAGCTAGAACGCAGTAATTGATATTTGATGTACATGGGGTTCGAATATGGACATGGAATACTGGCCAAAGTCATTAAAACGGTGCTTAAAGCTTAGTATAACTACACGTATAATGTGAATAAAACATTTTTAAAAATCGGTCATTTCTTAGTAATTAACACCCCATACCTCCCCGCAAACTCCTCAAACGCACGAAATCATTAGGAAATAGATCCAACATCAAACTGTCGCTCCAGTCGTCAATCATTCTTTTCTTGTCTTATCACGAACGTGATTATGTCCTTATTTCCAGCATAATCTCAAACAACATTTCCGGTAAATTGGTACGGCAGGATATAAAACGATAACCAACTGCGGGATAACCATTAAGAGATAAAGTATAGCTCTTAAAACACCGATTGTTATGAGTACGTGCTCGTATATACAAGGTTGGATTATATCTTTGCTACGTACATTAGCAATACAATTACATTATTTTCGACAATAGAGGATAAATTGTTTTCAGTCTTTTTAGTAATTTACTTTTGTGGATTGTTTTTTGTCTGTGCAATTCCAACCAACGGATTTGCTAATGCTTCCAAATAAATAGATTGCTACCAAAGTATTGACGACAGAAGCTGGGAGACGTGATGAATCGTTGGTTTAATTACGCACACTCTGACACTTCTGACAGACATACACAAACGGCTTTGAAGAATAGTGGTCAATTCCAGACAAATGTTATTAAGACAATGTTGCTAGTATGCAATTAATTTGGACCGAATGTTAATTGTCTCTACTCGGTAAGATGACTACAGTCGAACCTCGGTTATTCAAAGACGGGTGTCGTCGCAACAACAGTTACTGAAGTATTTGACACACGATCAGTTTAATTTAAGATGAATTGGTATTTTTAAAATAAAATCGTTTCCAGCAGTGCAAGCTACTAATTCGAAAAGTTCGACTGTCTTGCATAGTGGTTTGGGGACAAATAACAGGTTCTTAAGTTCAGACTAAGACTTCATATTCCAAATTTGACAACAATTATGAAGTTGCATAACCTAATGTTGTGTAGTCTTTACAAATGGTTTTAGGTAACCCACACATGTTCAACCACCGTTTCTGTCACAGCTGTTTCATTCATCTAATCATGATGGTCAGGTTGTTTTCAAAGATGCGTAGGCAGGTAGTTTTTCAATACCAGGCACTGAATGGCATCGACGAAACAACCATACTACTATACATTATTGGTAAACAGATAAAAAAGATGAGACGGATGATGAAATTAACTATACAGTGCTATACTGAACTGTGCCGGTTTCATTCCAAAAACGAATTTACCGTTGTCGTATGACATATTAAATAGCATTTTTTCTGCCTATTACATATCTTGAAAAAGTACCATGCTAAGTGTTATGCAATGATGAGATTAACACAAAGCCAGACATAACTTGGGAAAATTATCTGGGATAGCACTTCATTCAAGTTATCTTAGACTGGTGAACCATATGACGTCATATATCACGTGATATCAACAAAGATGTTGCATCGCAAATAACTGAATTGAGCTCATAATATTATCGTACTTATTTGACGGCAATATGTGCCTTCAACTTATCAGACAAAACAAACCATCTACAGTACAGCCCATTTCTTTAGGCCCGTCACTTGTATACAACCAATACTTAGAACATAATCATAACATTGTATGAACGCTATTTTTTATTATTCTAAACAAATTAATTGGAGAAAAGGGCTCTAAAACAATATCTTATTCATTTATTAAGCCACGTCCTAGGACAATAATAAGAATAATTACAATGCTCATGTAAACACTGTTTGGCAACCGGTAACTGGCCTTAATAAGCGAATACTAATACCGTATATTATACGTAGGTTGTCCCAAAATTACGTAGAGTTTTGTCATAACTTTCATACTATTTACCATAGAAACAGTTTCAGTTACACATACTGAATGCTTTATGTTGGGTGACAAACATATTAAATGGACACCCTTCGTCTGTGTGTATGTTGCGCATCATTCAATTGGTCCTCAAGAGCGCCTCAATGTTCGGATACTCGTTCTACGTTGAGCGCTTATTAAGCTATTATCGGACTCCATCATATTAACATATTGTTAAATCGATCTCACAGAGTTTTTTTTCCTTGAAAATATCAAATTAAAGCTATGATATGATAGCATAAGCTATGGAAGAATGCTGTAGGCAGTAAATCTGTTCTAATATTGTTTCTGATAATTATGCTAGTCCATCATCTTTGGTATTTCATTATGTACAACGCGTGACTTTGTGATGTAATTGCGTATGACAATGTCTGCTCCGTGTTATACCAGTAAAATGTCACTGAGAGGTGTCCACTGCTCCAGGTAACACGAGCATTATAATACTGTAAAGAACACATATTTACGTGACGGTCTTAAAACTCTATACTCACTCACTCACTCACTCACTCATTCACTCACTCACTCACTCACTCACTCACTCACTCAAGTAAGAACGTCCCATTGATCTCAAATTCTGACTCTGAGTTGGACAAAATCTTGAGATGACAGTTCTGCTTGAGATACTTCGGGAGATCGGTACTTTATTATCAATGCAATATAATGGAGGACAGATAAATATGTTAATGGATTCTAACATCGCTGGCTTAGAACAAGAAGGTCGTTATTAAAATATCGATAGTTTGAGAAAATATGAAACAACTGTCTGCAATTAACCCATTACATGTGGAAAAACAAGCTTTTACAACATCATTTTTGCCAATATGACGAGCTCCGATTTTCATGAAAAAAGGCTCATAAGAAGCGCCTTATGCTGCAAAATTCAAATACGTATTAGTCTTATAAGATCATAAGCAGAAGTTACAACCTTCTCATTCTAAGACAGCGATATATGCAATGCTGTCTTATCGACGTCATATTCTAGTTGATTGATTAGACAGCTGCTAGGATCTATAATCCTTATATTTCTATACGTAAATATAAACTGTCTGCGATGAGACCCTATCAGCTATGTCCTTGTCATAGTAAATCCACGCAATTTTACTACTGACAGTACATTTTAAAGCAAATAATATTCCGAAATGTATACAAGATAAGGGTTAAATTGTTTTGCGTAATTCAGATGCGTCGGTGGTGTTAAGGTTAGCATGGTTGCCTTCCAAGCAGTCCATCGTCATCGTCATTCTTGTTACCCTCCTTTGTTCTTGTCTTGTTTCTTGTCCTTGTTGTTGCCCTCCCTTGTTATTGTGTTGTCATCGTCCTTGTTGTTGCCCTCCTATGTTCTTGTCTTGTCATCGTCCTTGTTGTTGCCCTCCCTTGTTCTTGTCGTGTCATCGTCCTTGTTGTTGCCCTCCGTTGTTCTTGTCTTGTCATCATCCTGATTATAACCCTCCCTTGTTCCTGTCTTGTCATCGTCCTTGTTGTTGCTGTCATCTTCCCTGTTCTTTTCTTGTCATCGCCCTTGTTGTTGTCTTGTCATCGCCCTTGTTCTTGTCTTGTCATCGCCCTTGTTCTTGTCTTGTCATCGCTCTTGTTCATATTGGTGTCCTTTTGTTTGTCCTTGTTCTTGTCTTTGACCTTTGTCTCTGTCCTTGTTTCTTGTCCTTGTTCCTTGTTTCTTGTCCTTGATCCTTGTTTATTGTCCTTGTTTCTTGTCATTGTTCCTTGTCCTTGGTCCGTGTTTCTTGTCCTTGTTTATTGTCCTTGTTTTTTGTTCTTGTCCATGGTCCTTGTTTCTTGTCCATGTTCCTCGTTTCTGGGTCGTCTTGTCTTTGCCCTTGTTCCTGTTTCTGTTCTTGTCCTTGTTCACGTGTCGTTGTTGCTACTGTTGTTCTTTATGCTCTTGTTGTTGTGGCTGCATTGTTTGTCCTTGCTGATGTTGTGTCCCCGTTTTTAGTATTTGCTTTTGTGTCTTTTTTCTTCCTATTGACAGTAGGGGGTCAAACTCAGCTGTCTCAAATGTAGTAGACATAGAGATGTGGAGAAGTGTTTACATAAATTTTAAACACGTTTATTTCAAGTGGTCCGATCCCCGTCTGTGCCACTGCTTTATTTATCTTAGCAAAATACTCAGCATGCTCTAATTGACTAAGGTGTGAACTGAAAACCTTGTTGCGGTACATGTAACTACATATGCTTTAACACACCTAGAATATTGTTTATAAAGCAATGAAATTTGTATTGTTGCTCATTAAACTTTTATCAATTAGTTGGTTAATTTCTGATAACTTAAGAAAATTGAGAACATGAGTACGTATTTGTTAATACAATAATGTTTTATTGAACATAACTGAATAAACATGTCCTACATAATAAAAAAAATAAACGTAGCTCTAAATATACTACAAAACATCATAACTACATTGTTTGTTGTAAACTTTTCGGTCGTTGTTCAGGAGATCATAAAAAGTTCGTTTACGTCAGAACTTTTTTTAATTTCGCAAGTAACAATGACAAACTTGGTATCAAAAACAGGTTCTATAAGAAAATGGTAATAAAACGTCGGAAGGTAACAAAAACGACGTTCAATCAGAAGCACGTCTGCCAAATTAATTCATTATGGAATAAAACTGGCAGAAATCACTAAAACAACTCGAAAACTCGCGTTTTTTTACGACAATCGACAACTATTTATGGCATTCGTGTTATTACTGGCGTTTATCGAGAAACGGTTGTCAAAAACAACGTCGTTAAGATAGATTAGACTATAAAAGGCAAAATGTTTGGCGATAGCTTCCAAATAAATGTAACATGCCTTTTTGTGTTTTGTGTTTTCAAAGAATCTGGGTCATATTTGGCAGCCAATCAGTTTCTTTGGGTTTAACGTCGCTTTACACCAACGTTTTAGTTAGGTGACCAATTTACCGAATCAGTTTTTCTGGACTGCATCTTAACCAGAAATAACTTACACTACCACAAGGAACCATGCAACAACATCTCCGCATGTGGAGGAAAATCCTCCTTAAGAATCATTTTCTTCAAAGTTGTTTAGATAGATTTGTAGGCAGAAGGTTTCTTCGTTACGAAATCAATGTAACATTGCGTTTGTCGTGTTTTGTGCGGAAGTTTTTAAAGGACCTTGGTCATACTTCTTGGCAGCCCATCAGTTTCTTTGGGTTTAACGTCGCTTTACACCAACGTTTAGTTATATCCGGTGGTAGATTCACTTAACCAGTTTTCCTTGACTGTACCTTAACCAGAACGAACGTACCTACCACAAGGAACCATGCATCAAATTCTTCACATGTGGAGAAAAATCCTCCTTAAGACTCATTTTCTTCAAAATTGAGCGAGGAACAAAAACCAGATGCAAACTGTTGTGTTTTTAATGGAATGTCATAAAAAAACAATTATCAATGCTGTAAAATGCAATAACGCATTATTGACATTCTATTTGATATTCAATTAAGTTTGCTGTCGCATCAATCTGCAATTAAAATCTCATTTTAATGTCTTGGTTATAAATGCAAATGGCGGATGGAAATTTTAAAGCGAATTATGGAAATTTACAAATAACAGGATGCTTATGAATTGATGTTCAAGACGTGAAAGTCAATGCAATAATTGTTGCACGCATCAACGTATAATAAGAATCAATATAAAACGCTAAAAACAGGTACTAGTAAATCAAAGCCTGAATAACTTGGCAAGTGCATTGTAGTAGGTCTACACAATTGTGAATGTTACAACTATAACTTTTTAATGTGGTTGACGCATGATACAAAACCATGCTTCATGGGCTCAGTGCAGAACTATGGTAAATGTCTCTATATATTGATGTAGTTACTATAGTTGTGCAGCGATCCATCGTATGTTCCAGCCACAGAGCATGTAACAAACTCCATTCCATGGACTACTATTTACCCTGTACTCCGTGGATACGCATTCTGACACATTTTTCTTATCTCAGTCCTATACATTAAGGGGTATTGCTATTGCATATAGCGTTAAGGGAGTAAATACTTCTAAGAAAGGGGTCCAAACTCTTATCCATAACAATGTTATCATACATGTAGATCTATATTAACTTTTTCGGTGCCAACATTCTGACAAAACGCTTTGCTCAGCGCCAAGTATTTCCCGGCATGTACCAGAAAAAACACCTTACTTACATTTTTTCTGTGAAATGTCAAGGTTGGGACCGGAACACCCATACCCTTCTGGATTCGCATACCGGTATTGACAAGTCAACACAGATAACGTATTGTTTGTAGTAGATAATTACGGAATACCGTTAGGGCCATCGTGGTTACACATTAAAATCCAGAGGGCGACAATGCGATAGTGCGATAGTACGATGGCGACAATGCGATAATACGATGGCGACAATGCGACAGTACGATGGCGACAATGCGACAACGCGATAGTTCGATGGCGACAATGCAATGCGATAGTCATATCGTACTGTCGCCATCGTACTATCGCATTGTCGCCATCGTACTATCGCGTTATCGTACTGTCGTCATCGTATTATCGCATTGTCGCCATCGTACTATCGCATTGTCGCCATCGTACTATCGCACAGTCGCATTGTCGTAATCGTACTGTCGCATTGTCGTCTATCGCCTTCCGGTACACATGCGCACATCGTATTGTAACAAAAACATTTGGCTCGTGCGCAAAATACTAGTAGAGTACGAAGCAAGATTACATTACTGGCTTTCGGTTATACTTTTATAAATGACTGCATTTTTAAGTTTGCTGGAAAGCAATGGTTAGTTGGAGATATGTTTTTGGATTGTTTTTCTCAAAGCGGTAATATAGCCTAATATAAATTCAATCGAGATGAATATAGCATATCCTACCTGTAAGGCGGCCTGAATTTGATTTATGTCCCAAACGCCTCGCCTTCTTAAACCTAGTCGCTGCAAATGTCGCTTAAGCTGACGATAGCTGAAACGAATTCAAAAAATATCGCAAATAAAAACAGCACGGTACCAAACCATAATGGTCCGTACTCACCAAAACGGTACTGAAATGGTATCCTATCCTCCCCTCTTCAGTTTATACTGAATTTATTTTAGTTCGATTGTGTATGAAGCTTGAAGCTTATAGATACACTTTAGAATCCGATCCTGGAAGCAACGAGCACTAAGCAATTAGTGTAAAGTTTCATGCTCAAGGACACCACGGCAAGCCCCTGACGGGGTTCGAACTCACGCCCTCCACTCTTTAGACTGACAGATCACAAAGATGAGTTGTTGTACGAAGCTAATGCACCAGTCATTTGTAACCATGGACTTTTACCCGCGGGGAATATCAAGGACTATGACTTTGGACCAAGCAAAGTGGCCGTTTCTTTTTATTTTAAGTAGCCGAATACCTTAAAGTCATGTCATGGTCCATTTTATACAAACAAAGAGTAAAAAATTGAAGACTAAGATATAAACCTATAAACCCTTGACTTGTTTTCGATGAATGCATGTTTCTTAGTTTGTTTCCTGGAATTTACGCCGTTTTTAAAAGTCACATGATTTCAGTCATATCACGGCGTTCAGTTCACCTACTCACTGTTCCTGGGTTCCTTATCAGTACTAAGCACATATCTTTACCAGTAACAGACATCTGACCTACATAAAACAGAAGTATGGAAGGATTGGCCGAAGAGAAGATCTCATGACAAAACCGCACGATGGTTTTGTATGGAGCAAGTGGCAAGGCCTGAGAATTGAACACGGGACCTCTCGATCTCCACTCAAACGTCTTAACTACTGGACTACGGATGCTCCTCAATTTATATATAGTGCGACAATACGATAGCGACAGTGCGATAACGCGATAGTACGATGGCGACAATGCGATAATACGATGGCGACAATGCGACAACGCGATAGTACGATGGCGACAATGCGACAGTACGATGGCGATAGTACGATATGACTATCGCATTGTCGCCATCGAACTATCGCGTTGTCGCATTGTCGCCATCGTACTATCGCATTGTCGCCATCGTACTATCGCGTTGTCGCATTGTCGCCATCGTACTATCGCATTGTCGCCATCGTATTATCGCATTGTCGCCATCGTACTATCGCACTATCGCATTGTCGCCCTCTGGATTTTAATGTGTAACCACGATGGCCCTAACGGTATTCCGTAGATAATCAATGTCCAAAGCGTACAATTACTCCTTTACTGGTTTTACAGTGTGCTTGTACAAAACATTGAGATTGCACGAGTATTTACCAAATTACCATTGTTGCCAAATTTTCAAGTTCGACTGGACCACCCGTACCCCCTGGAATCACAAAGTCAACAACAGTATCGTATTGTTTGAAATTGTAGTGGATACGTACAGTTTCTACTCTACTAACGTTAGTTTCACAACACGCTCTTTCAAAGCATTGAGCTTGTACTAATATTCCAGTATTCCATTGAACAAACGTAATCGATAACGTTACAGAAAAGCAAATTTACTGGAACAAAACGCTCGTGGTGCCTATTACATATTTATAACAAGTGTATTTGCTACGATCACCGGATATTGATACCAATAGTACTCGGCAGTACTATACAATACTCACAGATCATAGCTTCCACAGCGCTTGGTCTGGTAGTACAAGCGCTTAATTGTTTACGTTACGTCTCTGACTGTTCAATCAGAGAGAGAATTTTCGGATTTCTTCCCAAAACACGTGGTTTTATGAATTGCTTTTTTGACAGATAGCCCGGATGTAGAGTTCCACTCACTGAGCGATCTAGTTTTCCACTCAATGATCGGTGATATTGTGTTTTGTGTTTATTGTGTGACTTTATTGAAAACAATATCAGTGACAAGTTAGTGCGAAATGGCTTGCTCTGATTGTGACGAGTGTAGTGTGTCCGTGTGTAGTCCAGGAAAGTACGGACAAAATTGTGATTTATTGTGTAGTGTGAATTGTCGAGCATTGACATGTGACTCATGCACGTGTGAACTATGTAACCAAACTTCCGGGGAATGTACAAACGGTTGTGATATAGGATGGTATGGGATACACTGTGAGTCTCCCTGTCCATCAAACTGTATGGTACCTACCGGACTAGCACAGTCATGTGATCGTATCGCGGGTAATTGCACGAGCGGTTGTCAAGGTGGATATTACGGTGATCAGTGTAACATCACGTGCAGCAGTTATTGCACGGATTCTTGGTGCGATCAAGCTAATGGTACGTGTATTAAAGGCTGCATAGATGGTTACACAGGCGATATATGCGGAGGTATGGTTCATTTAATATTAAATTATAATTCAGGCTTATCGTTGTTCGATCTGCTTCTGTAATCAATATGCTTATAACAATATCCTGTAAGCTGGTTGATTCTATTCATCATAAACAATAATGGACTATGGAATATTATCAGTTAATTCCCTCAAGTGATATGCTCGATATGACATTATATGCTGTTGTTCAGTTATTGTAGAATGTGTATAATTTTTATATAACTATACGCAACCAAAGTTGAAGCCTAGGTCTAACTGAGCATTTTTTGCTTCGTCGATGTACTCTTAGTTTAAATAAATTAGATTCGGGAGGCATCGGGACTAGGGATTTCAGAATTTTGCCAATGAGTTCCCGAAAGCTTCCCCTAGATCACGACGACCCTTTTCCCGATGCATTCCAATCCCTACGTATAACTGCTTCTGTGTTAACACAGTGATATTGAGGGTTAGCTTCATTGACTAAAACAATCAGAGGAAACTGAATCAACAAATTTATTGACGCGTCTATACTAGATTACTATCGCGTATGATTCCTAACCAATATACTTAATCTGAAAGCAGCTGGACGATAAAAGTGCAAATGACGAAATTAATATAGAATCAACCCATTGTCAACCCTGTTTATTATGACCTGAATTAAGCGGACACTTTTCTCAATTACTATTTCGTAATCTACACATATAATTCAGTAATTTACAATACATTTCAACTTCGTCGTATGCCGTATATCCAGCAAACTTCACACATCTCAATATGTAAATAACCTTATATTACAGTATGGTAATAAATAAGCCTAGTAATATACTCATATATAAATGTGTAGGTCTGGTCCTGAGTTACAATGTCATGTACAATGTATGTGTTTCATTCACTAGTTAGTCGTATATACCAGTCAAAACAGTTACAGTTAATTTTGTGGAAATATAGTATATAACTAGACGTTGTAATAGAAACCTTACGTCATACAAGTACACCATTGGATTGCATTAGAATGCTGAAACACCTTTTGACTGTTGATATACGATATAACACTTAGGAAGAAATATGTACTATTGCTGGAATTGCTATAACACATTACACCAGCCATGTGTTACATCGCAAAGCTGAACTTTGTAGATATGTTCCTATATATCTCGTTTCTATTTTCAGTACATTTTTGTATTTACACAATTACAGTTTTTGTGAGAACTTCGGTGCGTGAATATGTGCCATTTAACTTTGGGTTTACATTTGTAACATGCCGATAATTGGTAATTAAATGCTGCAATTACCACGCGTAATTCGAAACTAATAGAGGTAATAGTCTTACATGCCTAGGATGAATTAATCTATTTATAAGAACATTCTATTTCAGTTATCTACATACCTAGCTATAGTCTAACCTGTCCAAACTGACCAGTAAATAAATATTTCAAAATGGACTGATCTGCACAGGTGATTGTTTAATACTGACCACGGTCTTAGAATGAGAAGGTCGTAAGTACTTCTTACGATCTTATAAGACTCACGAATACATATTTGAAATCTGCATTACAAGGCGCTTATTGTGAGTCTATGTTCATAAAAATCGAAAATTGTTATGTTGACCAAACTGAAGTCCAAAATGTTGATTTTTCCATAGGTAAATAGTAGTTTTCAGACAGTTTGTTCTTGTTTTCTTGACATATTGAGTTTGTACTTACGACCTTCTCATTTTAAGCCAGCGAAATAATACCAATTCTTTTCAAAGATCAAAACATAGCCAATACTGTTTCCAATGTACCTCAAGCCACCATTTGTCAGCAAAATACATATAAGTATCAATAAAACAAAATAGTAGCTCCCCAATACTAAAACATTTCCAATGCTTGTTGGATAGTATGTGTAAAATTTTAAACTATATGTTTGATTTGCAGCAAATGTTTCATTCGCCTCGACAGCTAGAACGCAGTAATTGATATTTGATGTACATGGGGTTCGAATATGGACATGGAATACTGGCCAAAGTCATTAAAACGGTGCTTGAAGCTTAGTATTACTACACGTATAATGTGAATAAAACATTTTTAAAAATCGGTCATTTCTTAGTAATTAATACCCCATAACTCCCCGCAAACTCCTCAAACGCACGAAATCATTAGGAAATAGATCTAACATCAAACTGTCGCTCCAGTCGTCAATCATTCTTTTCTTGTTTCATCACGAATGTGATTATGTCCTCTTTTCTAGCATAATCCAAAACTAAATTTCCGGGAAATTGGTACGGCAGGATATAAAGCGATAACCAACTGCGTGATAACCATTAAGAGATAAAGTATAGCTCTTAAAACACCGATTGTTATGAGTACGTGCTCGTATATACAAGGTTGGATTATACATCTGTTACGTACATTAGCAATACAATTACATTATTTTCGGCAATAGAGGATAAATTGTTTTCTGTCTTTTTAGTAATTTACTTTTGTGGATTGTTTTCTTTGTCTGTGCAATTTCCAATCAACGGATTTGCTAATACTTCCAAATAAATAGATTGCTACCGAAGTATTGCCGTCAGAAGCTGGGAGACGTGATGAATCGTTGGTTTAATTACACACACTCCGACACTTCTGACAGACATACACACACGGCTTTGAAGAATTGTGGTCAATTCCAGACAAATGTTATTAAGACAATGTTGCTAGTATGCAATTAATTTGGACCGAATGATAATTGTCTCTACTCGGTAAGATGACTACGGACGAACCTCGGTTATTCAAAGACGTGTGTCGTCGCAACAACTGTTACTGAAGTATTTGGCACTCGATCAGTTTTATTATTATTTAAGATTAAAATAAGATCATTTCCAGCAGTGCAAGCTACTGATTCGACACGCTCCATAGTCTTGCATTGTGGTTTGTGGACAAATAACAGGTTCCAAAGTTCAGTCTGAGACTTTCAGACTCCAAATTTGCCAACAATTATGTAGTTGCGTAACCTAATGTTGTGTAGTCTTTACAAATTGGTTTAGGTAACCCAAACATGTTCAACCACCGTTTCTGTCACAGCTGTTTCATTCCTCTAATCATGATGGTCAGGTTGTTTTCAAAGATGCGTAGGCAGGTAGTTTTTCAATACCAGGCACTGAATGGCATCGACGAAACAACCATACTACTATACATTATTGGTAAATAGATAAAAAATATGAGACGGATGATGAAATTAACTATACAGTGCTATGCTGGACTGTGCCGGTTTCATTCCAAAAACGAATTTACTGTTGTCGTATGACATATCAAATAGCATTTTTCTGCCTATTACATATCTTGAAAAAGTACCATGCTAAGTGTTATGCAATAATGAGATTAACACAAAGCCAGACATAACTTGGGAAAATTATCTGCGATAACACTTCATTCAAGTTATCTTAGACTGGTGAACCATATGACGTGATATCAGCAAAGATGTTGCATCGCAAATAACTGAATTGAGCTCATAATATCATCGTACTTATTTGACCGCAATATGTGCCTTCAACTTATCAGACAAAACAAATCATCTACAGTACAGTCCATTTCTTTAGGCCCGTCACTTGTATACAAACAATACAAGTTTTATACCGACGGTGGCAATTTTTATACTTTGCTTGTTGTGTTTCATATGTTCTGCTGTTTCATTTGTGTGCTGCCATTCCTGCCCGATGTGCAATTCTGGTTTTTTTTTCAGTATGAAGACCGTCTGGTGACGTACATATACTATGATAAAACAATTCAGAAAAATAAAAAAATAAGACTGCAATATAGGACAACGGGGTTTGCAATCTAGAATATATTATACGTAGAGGATCAATCACGAGTTGCCAATTGATGTAAACTTATATTAGACGGATTCTGGAAATTTTATTAAGCGAGCCTTTGGCGAGATAGATTCATTGCTCTGATAGTTTTGACGACATCGAGTCTGAAAAATAATTGTTTTCGATGATATTAATATTTTCATGCCACCGTGTGTACGTTGGACAAATGATTTTATCTGTTCTTCAGCAATGGAGGAAATAAAAGATAATAAGAATAGTTCCCAGAAACCCTTATGAGAAAAACATATAATATCATCTCTCTGAAATACCTCTGTTGTCGTGTTCCGCTTTAGCGTTTGGTTTCACCATCTAAGTCGCGGCAAAACGCATGTTTTAGCAACTCACGTACGCCAAGTTCCCGGGGAATTTATATTCCTACCAATTTCCCGGCACATCTGACGAATCAGATTTATCTGTAAAGCTGTTGATACGTGGCACTGAGATTAATTTCTAAATTCATGAGGGATTATACTTGTGTAAGCTAATGTAGGCGGGGGAATCATACATATTTCAGAATGATTTAATCACGTTACACAAACGCTTTAACTATAAATCCGTTCCTAGGATTAAAGGAATGTTCGAATAGTTTTGTGAAATGATTTATTGAACATGATCTATTTTATATAATAATTGTCTCCGACTGCGTAGTCGTGCGTTGACAACAGATCATGACATACTGGTCAAAGTCATTAAAACGGTGCTTGACGCTTAGTATAACTATCCCGTTAGCCTTAGGTCATTGTACTACAAACATAAAACATTATGTTTCAAAATATGTTATTTCTTAGTAATTGAAACCCCATACTGCTCCTTAAACTTCTCAAACACACACACAAAATCATTAGGAAATAGATCCAACATCTTAGTAAATAAGACCCTATACCGCTCCTCACATTCATCAAAAGCACGGAATCATTAGGAAATAGATCCAACATCAAGTTGACGTTCCAGACGTCAATAAGTCTTTTCTTGTCTTATCACGAACGTGATTATGTTCTCATTTCCAGCATAATCTCAAACAACATTTCCGGGAAATTGGTACGGCAGGATATAGAACGATAGCCAACCGCGTGATTACCATAAGAAATGAAATATAGCTCTGAAACGTTAATTATTTTGTCATGACGTCTTCTTGTTACATAAACGTTTTTTACAATATTGGTCATTGATAAAAACAATTGTATGCTAGCTAACATGGTCAATGTCTTTACAAAATCACATTCGGATACATATCACTGGAATTATTACCGATTTGTTTGGGTAAAGCCTAGGACTCACTGAGTAATTTTTACATAGGCGATGTACTCCCTTGACCTGTTTTCGTGCTTGCTCTTCTGTTTTTGGTATTTTTCTTCCTGTTGACTGAAGGGGGTCACATACCGCTGTCTCCATTGTAGTAGACATAGAGATGGGGAGAAGTGTTTCTTTAATAAAAAACATTTATTTTTAAAACACATTTATTTCATTTGCTTCGATCCCCGTCTGTGCAACTGCTTTATTTATCTTTAAAAATCAATCTACATGCTCCACTCGACCAATGTGAGAATGAATAACAATGCTTGTGCTGTTTGCAACGACATATGATTTAATACACCCATACTTTATAAAGCAATGGAATTTGTAATGTTGCTCATTAAAATGCTATCAATAAGTTGGTTAATTTCTGAATACTTAAGAAAATTGAGAACACGAGTACGAATTTGTTAATACAATTATGTTTAATTGAACATAACTAAATAGACATGCTCTACATAATAAAATAAACAAACGTAGAGATCTACGTATGCTACAAAACATTATAATATACATTGTACATTGTAAACTGTTCGGTCGTTGTTCAGGTGGTCATAAAAAGTTCATTTACGTCAGAACTTTTTTTTAAATTTTACCAGTAACAGTGAAAAACATGTTATTCAAAGACAGGTTCTATAAAAAAATGGTAATGGAAAGTCGGACGGCAACAAAAAAGATGTTTAATCTAAAGCACGTCTGCAAAATTAGTTCATTATGACATAAAACTGGCAGATATCTCTAAAACAACTCGAAAACTCGCGGTTGTTACGACAATCTACAATAATTTATGGCATTTGTGTTATTTCTTGCGTTTATCGACAAACGGTTGTCAAAAACAACGTCGTTCAGACAGATTAGACTATAGTAGGCAGAAGGTTTTGGTGATGGTTACCAAATAAATGTAAACATGTCTTTGCGTGTTTTGTGCGGAATTTTTTTTAAGAAGCTTGGTCATATTTCTTGGCAGCCCATCAGTTTCTTTAGGTTTATCGCCGCTTTTCACCAACGTTTTAGTTATATGCGGTGGCAGATTCACCAAACCAGTTTTCAAGGACTGTAGCTTAACCAGAAGTAACTTACCCTACCACAAGGAACCAAGCAACAAATTTCTCCACATGTGGAGAAAAATCCTCCTTTAAACTCATTTTCTTCAAAGAAACGCATTATTGACATTCTATTTGATATTCAATTAAGTTTGCTGTTGCATCAATTTGCAATTCAAATCTCATGCTAATGGCTTGATTATAATAATGGATGAAAATTTAAAAGAGAATTATGGAAATTTAAGAATAAAATAATCCTCAGGAATTGATGTGCAAGACGTTAAAGTCAATGTAATAATTGTTGCACGCATCAACGTATGATATGAATAAATAAAAAAACAGGTACTGTAGTAATTCAGACCCTGAATAATTTGGCCTACACGATTGTAATTGTGCATGTTACATTCAACTTATTTACGTATAACTCTTAGCCATAACCAGCCGTAGTATAATTATATATATATTAAATAACCGAATTTCCAGACCAGACCACCCATACCCCCTGGAATCGCAAAGTCAACACATAAATCGTATTGTGTGTAGTGAATAATCATTTGCCCTAGCGTACAGTTACTCCTTCACTAATTTCACAATACGCTCGTTCAAAGCATTGAGCTTGTACTAGTATTTACTAAATTACCATTGTTGCCAAAGTTTTAAGTTTGTCAGGACCACCCATACCCCCTGGAATAATGGTATCGTATTGTTTGAAATTGTAGTGGATAATCATTGCCCTAGCGTACCGTTTCTCCTCTACTACTAGTTTCACAAAACGCTCGTTCAAAGCATTGAGCTTTTACTAATATTCCAGTATTCCATTGAACAAACGTAATCGATAACGTTAAAGAAAAGCAAATTTACTGGAACAAAACGCTGGTGGTGCTTATTACATATTTATAACAAGTGTATTTGCTACGATCACCGGATATCGATACCAATAGTACTCGGCAGTACTATACGATACTCGCAGATCATAACTTCCACAGCGCTTGGTCTGACAGTACAAGCATTGTTTATGTTACGTCTCTGACTTTTCAATTCAGAGAGCTGAGAATTGTTTGATTCTTCCCAAAACACGTGGTTTTATATATTGCTTTTTGACAGATAACCCGGATGTAGCGTTCCACTTACTGAGCTATCTAGTTTTTCACTAAATGAGCGTTGATATTGTGTTTTGTGTTTATTGTGTGGCATAATTGAAAACAATATCAGTGACAAGTTAGGGCGAAATGGCTTGCTCTGATTGTGACGGGTGTAGTGTGTCCGTATGTAATTCGGGAAAATACGGACAAAATTGTGATTTATTGTGCAATGTGAATTGTCGAGCATTGACATGTGACTCATGCACGTGTGAACTATGTAACCAAACTTCCGGGGCGTGTACAAACGGTTGTGATATAGGATGGTATGGGATGAACTGTGAATCTCCATGTCCCTCAAACTGTATGGTACCAACCGGACTAGCACAGTCATGTGACCGTATCGCGGGTAATTGCATGAGTGGTTGTCAAGGTGGATATTACGGTGATCAGTGTAACCTCACGTGCAGCAGTTATTGCACGGATTATTCGTGCGATCAAGCTAACGGCACGTGTATAAAAGGCTGCATAGATGGTTACACGGGCGACATATGTGGAGGTAGGGTATAATTAATATTAACTTATACTTCAGGATTATCGTTGTCCGATCTGTTTTTGAAATCAATATGCCTATAACAATATTCTGCGAGCTGGTTGATTCTATTCATTATAAACAACCATTGACTATGGAATATGATCAGTTAATTCCCTCTAGTGATATGCTCGATATGATGTTATATGATGTTGTTCAGTTATTGAACAATGTGTAAATATAACAGTACGTTCATAAAGTTAAAACCTATGTCCCAGTGATCATTATTTTGCCTCGGCGATGTACTCTTAATTCAAATAAATTAGCTTCGGGAGGCATCGGGAACATTTATCAAATCGGGAGGCATAACATGCCAAGTGCGACATAGGCATAAATGCATGGTAATATGTTTATCTGCTTCTGTATTAACACAGTGATAGTGTAGTTTGGCTTCACTCACTAAAATAAGCAGAGGGAACTGAATAAAGAAACTTATTGACGTGTTTATACTCGTAAGATTACGATCGCTTATGACTCTTGGCCAATCTGCATGATATGAAATACGGTTGACGATACATGTGCAAACGAAAAGGTAAATGTACGCTCATCCTTCGACCAATCCTGTTTATAATGACCTGCATGAAGCGGGCACCTGTCTCAATAACTATCTTGTTATAATTAAAATTAAGTCATTTACACTACTTTTCAACTTCTTCGTATGTCGTATAATATTATTCAACCAACTTCACACAGCTCAATACGTAAATAACCTTATATGACGGTAAAAAATAAGCCTAGTAATATACTCATATATAAATGTGTAGGTCTAGTCCTGAGTTACAATGTCATGTACAATGTATTTGTTTCATTCACTAGTTAGTCGTATATAGCAGACAAAACAACATTACAGTTAATTTTGTGGAAATACAGTATATACCTGGACGTTTCAATAGAAACCTTACGTCATACAAGTATACCATTGTATTACATTAGAAGGCTGAAACACCTTTTGGTTGTTAATATACGATATAACACTTAGGAAAAACTATGTAGTATTGCTGGAATTGCTATAACACATTACCATTACACCAGCCATGTGTTACATCGCATAGCTGAACTTTGTAGATATGTTCCTATATCTCTCGTTTCTATTTTCAGTACATTTTTGTATTTACACAACTACAGTTTTTTCTGAGAACTTCGGTGCGTGAATATACCATTTAGCATCGAATAGCTGCCATTTAACTTTGGGTTTACATTTGTAACATGTCGATAATTGGGGATAAAATGCTGCAATTTTAAACACGCGTAATTCGAAGCTAATAGGCTTACATGCCTAGGATGAATTAATCTATTTATACGAACGTTCTATTTTAGTTCTCAACATACCAAGCCTTAGTATTACCTGTCTAAACCGACCAGTTAATGTATTCTTCAAAATGGACTGATTTGAACTGATGGTTGTTTGATATAGACCACGGGTGAACAACGACAAATCGATGGCATAGAATGAGAAGGTCGTAAGTACTACTTACGATCCTATAAGAATCATAAATACTAGTTCACATTTATAATGATAATATAATTTATATTATCATAACTTGTCATTTTGACCAAACATCGACAAATCGATGGCATAGAATGAGAAGGTCGTAAGTACTACTTACGATCCTATAAGAATCATAAATACTAGTTCACATTTATAATGATAATATAATTTATATTATCATAACTTGTCATTTTGACCAAACTGAAGTCTAAAGAGTTGATTTTTCTGTAGGTAAAGAAATGGATCTATATCTACAGAGAAGTTTTCAGACAGTTTGTACTTGTTTTCTTAAAATATTGATATTGTACTTACGACCTTCTCATTCTAAGCCAGCGGAATCATACCAATTCTTTTCAAAGATCAAAACATACGAAAAACTGTTTCCAATGTACCTCTCGCCGGCATATGTCAGCAAAGTACACATAAGTATCAATCAGACAAAAAAGTAGCTCCTCAGTAAACAATGTTTGTAGGAAAATCTGTAAAATACTTAACTTTATGTTTGATTTTCAGCAAAGTTTTTATCCGTCTCGATAGGTAGAACATCATATTCACATGAATTATTTTTTGATGCCCATGGGGTTCGAATACAGGTCTTGGCAAACTGGCCAAAGTCATTAAAACGGTCCTTGACGCTTAGTACATGTATAACTATCTTGTTAGCCCGATGTTAGGATAATTATTATGACTAGAACGTTTAAAACATTATTTTAAAAAAGCGGTCATTTCTTAGTAAATAAGACCCCATACCGCTCCTCACATTCATCAAAAGTACGGAATCATTAGGAAATAGATCCAACATCAAGTTGACGTTCCAGACGTCAATAACTCTTTCTTGTCTTATCACGAACGTGATTATGTCCTCATTTTCAGCATAATCCAAAACTACATTTCCGGGAAATTGGAACGGCAGGATATAGAACGATAACCAACCGCGTGATAACCATTAGAAATAAGTATAGCTCTTAAAACGCCGATTGTTATGAGTACGTGCTCGTATATACAAGGTTGGACTTCTAGTATATCTTTGTTACGTACATTAGCAATACAATTACATTATTTTCGGCAATAGAGGATAAATTGTTTTCAGTCTTTTTAGTAATTTATTTTTGTGGATTGTTTTCTTTGTCTGTGCAATTCCAGCCAACCGATTTGTTAATGCTTCCAAATTAATAGATTGCTACCAAAGTATTGACGACAGAAGCTGGGAGACGTGATGAATCGTTGGTTTAATTACGCACACTCTGACACTTCTGACAGACATACACAAACGGCTTTGAAGAATTGTGGTCAATTCCAGACAAATGTTATTAAGACAATGTTGCTAGTATGCAATTAATTTGGACCGAATGTTAATTGTCTCAACTCAGTAAGATGACTACAAACGAACCTCGATTATTCAAAGACGTGTGTCGTCACAATAACTGGTTTTGAAGTATCTGGCACACGATCAGTTTAATTAAAGATGAATTGGTCTTTTTAAAATAAAATCATTTCCAACAGTGCAAGCTACTGATTCGACAAGCTCGATAGTCTTGCATTGTGGTTTGGGGACAATTAACGGGTTCCTAAGTTCAGTCTGAGACTTTCAGACTCAAAATTTAACCAATGCAACTGTGTAGTCTTTACAAATAGTTTTAGGTAACCCACACATGTTCAACCACCGTTTCTGTCACAGCTGTTTCATTCCTCTAATCATGGTGGCAAGGTTGCTTTCAAAGATGCGCAGGCAGGTAGTTTTTCAATACCAAGCACTGAATGGCATCGGTGAAACAAACTATACATTTGTATTTGTTATTACAAAATGAGTAGGATGATAAAATGAACTATACATTGATATGATGAACGGTGCTGGTTTCATTGCAAAAAAATTACCGCTGCCGTATAACATATTGATCCATATTTAATAGCATTTGTTCTGCATATTAAATATCTGAAAAAAGTTGCATGCTAAGTGCTATGCAATAATCAAATAAACACAAAGCCAGACATAAGTGGTGAAAATTATCTGCGATAACAAAATCATTCAAATCTTTGACTGATGAGCCATATGACGTCATTTATCACATGATATCAGCAAAGCTGTTTCATCGCAAATAACTGAAATGATCTCATAGTATTTTCGTACTTATTTGACCGCAATATGTGCCTTCAACTTATCAGACAAAACAAATCATATATGAGTGCAGTCCGTTTCTTTATGTCGGTCAGATGTATGCAAACAATACAATGTCATTACATTGTATAAACGTTTTCCATTATTTTAATGAATTTAATTAGAGAAAATGGTACTGTAAACGAATACCTTATTCACTAAGCCCCGTCCTAAGACAATAATAAGAATAATTACAATGTTCAAAACTTAATTTAATAAATAATGTTTGTCAATCCGTGACTGACCGGAATAATCAAATACTAGTAATTATAAATTGTACGTAGGTTGTCCAATGATTACGAAGACGTTTGTCATAAATTTCATACTACATGTACGATTTATAAAATGCCTATTTTATTAAGTCAAATAGGCTTTATTATTAAAGCTCGAATTTATCATAGAAACACATAATTTTTATGTTGAGTGGAAAACATAATTATTTAATGAATTTTGGACACCCTCGTACGTGTATATGTTGCTTGCGTTCTATTGGTCCTCAAGAGCGTCTAAATGACTCGGATAATCGGTCTACATTGAGCGCTTATTAAGCTGTTATCAGACTCCATCATATTGTTAAATCGATCTCTGCTCATAGGATTTTCTTTATAGAAACATAAAGTATCAAATAAAAACTCTTACCATCATCTTTGGTATTTCATTATGTACAACGCGCGACTTTATAATGTAATTACATATGACAATGTCTGCTTGGTTATACACGTAAAATGTCACTGAAAGGCGTCCACGGTTTCAGGTAATACGATTATTATAAGACTGTAAGCACACATATGTACTTGAAGGTTTAATTACTTACACATCATCTTCGTGACCACTGACACAAAAGGCGGCTACCAGATCCCTCCACTGAACTTTGTCCTTTGCAATATGCTGTCTTTCACCAATAGTATTTCTATCACATTTGATTTTACTAACTATTGTTCTTCTCCATGTTTCTTTTTCTAAAGCTCCCTGTTCAAAAATGGCAGTTGTGTTATAGGACAACAGTGTTTGCAAAATTATAAAGCAACTAGAATCTATGATAGGCATAATAATTATAGATAGAATCACGTTATGATAGTTTCGACGACATCGCGTCTGAAAAATAATTGTTTTCGAGGATATCTAGATTTTCTCCTTTAGATCAAGCCACCGTGTATTTGTTGAACAATGGTGTTATCTGCTCTTCAGTAATGGCGGAAATAAAAGATAATAAAAATAGTTCCCAGAAACCCTTATGAGAAAAGCATATAATATCATCTCTCTGAAATACCTCTGTTGTTGTGTCAGGGCGTTTCGCTTTAGCGTTTGATTTCATCATCAAAGTCGCGGCAAAACACAAAATCAATTATCGTGTATAAACATTGATTGCGCTACTGGTCTCACGACACAAGCGTTTGAATTAAAATGTCACCAGGCGATAATTTAATCAGTGTCACTGAATGCATGTTTTGAACATTTTGGACTTAATCAGTGTCACTTAAGAAATCTGTTTTGTATGTTGTGATTCATCTATGGTATACTTTAAATGACTTCCTTCTACGGCTATATATTTGTAATTATGTTCAGTCGAAACACTTGTATTTTGTTAACCAAATTGACCCCTGGGTGGTATTTAATGTTGATCTTACAGATAAGGACAACCAATCAGAAAGCACCATGTAAAACTGTTGTTCAGTGATATGATTGGCTTTCCTTATTCCCATATTATATTAGATCAATATTGAATACCACCCGTGCACGTAGTACTATAATGGATGGGATGATATAATTGTTTTGTGTTTCTCATTGCTGTATGTTCTTGTGGTTCGTGGGTTGTCGCTTTTGTGCTTTCCTATTTTTATCTTTCGTGTTATACTGCTTCTGATGAATACTGCCTTCCTTGTCCGAGTTGTACCTTAATTGTTCGTATGCAGTAAGTTGTATACATGGGCGTATGAGCGTCTTCAACATGGGGGGGGGCAAGCATTTGACAACTTAGGGTAAACACCCATTGTTTACAAAACAATACAATTGTCACATTAATTGTACTCTTAAACGTCCCCCAACCCTCCTTTATCTACATAATAATTGTGAGTTTATGGTTCTGTTGCAATTCAGTTTAGTAATTTCGAGGTAACTGGAATTTAATCAGTTCAAGTATATATAATTTCCGGGAAAAGTGAGCAAAACATTTTTTATACGTTTTCACCAAGAACTGAAGGAAAATTGCCTAGTAGTATTACGAGATATATTAGGCTGTAAATTATACTTTTCGTCTGAATTATTTGGGGGGGGGGGAGATATGTTGGTCCCATGTCACGACATTTGGGGACTGCCCTCCTGGCCCCCTGCTCATACACCCTTGGTATACAGAAGACCATGTACAAATCACGTGACAGCATGCATAGCATACTGGAATAGTTCAGCCTTTTTACTCCTATAGGGACTATTTACAATAATCAGTATACGCAGCAGGATGGCGTTAATGGAAATCCGTACAAATCACAATACATTTGTATTAGCAACTCAAGTACGTCGAGTTCCCGGGGAATTTATTTTCCTATCAATTTCCCGGCACATCTGACGAATCAGATTTATCTGTAAAGCTGTTGATAGGTGGCGCTGAGATTAATTTCTAAATGCATTAGGGATTATGCTTGTGTAAGCTCATGTAGGCGGGAGAAGCATACATTTTTCGAATAAATTAATCACGTTGCACAAACGATTAAACTATAAATCCATTCCTAGGGGGTTATTCTAAGCAAAATTCAATTTTAAAGGAATGTTGTGGAATGATTTATTGAACGTGATTTATTTTATATCATACATGACTCCGACTGCATAGTCGTGTGTCGAATACAGGCCATGACATACTGACCAAAGCCATTAAAACGGCTCTATGACGCTAAGTATAACTATCCCGTCGGCCCTAGGTCATAATGTTACTAACATAAAACATTATTGTTTAATATTCGGTCATTTCTTAGAAAATAAGACTCCATATTTCTCCTCAAACGCACGAAATCATTAGGAAAAAGATCAAACATCAAGTTGCCATTCCAGACGACAATCACTCTTTTCTTGTTTCATCACGAACGTGGTTATGTCCTCATTCATTTCCAGCATAATCTCAAACTACATTTCCGGAAAATTGTTTCGACAGGATATAGAACGATAACTAACCGCGTGATTACCATTAGAAATAAAGTATAGCTCTAAAACGTCAATTATTTTGTCATGACGTCATATTGTCATAGAAACGCTTTTTACAATATTGGCCATTGATAGAAACGATTATTTCTTTTTCATTAAAAACCGCATGTTAGTCAGTTTAGTAAAGTATTAGCTCAGAAGTTTACTCGCATTTACTTAACTTCTGAATCAACAACTAATAATTATTTCACAGACTTTACAAACCTCAAGAACTTTTGTTTCAATTATCGATGTGTTCGAGTAAAGTAAAGTTTTTTCATGCCATTCGTTAGGTCTTTGTTCTTAATAAGTGGAACACCAAGTCAGTACTGATTGATAATTAATTTCAAGAAAAATGGTTGTGTTTACTGATCGCCGTATCTTGTTGAAAATAACATATACAACCAGTCAATAATTAATGTATATTCTACAGTAGTCAGCCAATACAATTGGCGGATGTTTAGGGAGGTGTTGACATTTCATTTTACCACAACGGTTGCTACATGCAATATGTTTTGATCGGCGTCAATGATGCTGTTTCCGTATTTGTTGTTCAAGTAAAACCTAAAAACGCCAATTTTCAGACTCACCGATTGTTATGAGTACGTGCTCGTATACTAGGTTGGACTTTATATACGAATCTAAAATCTCCGTTACGTTCATTAGCAATATAATTACATTATTTTCGGCAATAGATAATAAATTGTTTTCTGTTCGTTTTAGTAATTTTCTTTGTGGATTATTTTCTTGGTCTGTGCAAATCCCAATCAATGGACTTGTTAATACTTCTACATTAGTAAATTGCTACCAAAGTATTGACGACAGAAGCTGGGAGACGTGATGAACCGTTGGTTTAATTACGCACACTCTGACACTTCTGACAGACATACACAAACGGCTTTGAAGAATTGTGGTCAATTCCAGACAATGTTATTAAGCATGTTTCTAGTATGCAATTAATTTGGACCGAATGTTAATTGTCTCAGCTCGGTAAGATGATTACAGACGAACCTCGGTTATTCAAAGACATTTGCCGACGCAACAACTGTTTTCTGAATTATTTGATACATTACCAGTTTAGAAATGAATGATCTGTTCCAAAGTGGATTAGTGACAAATAACAGGTTTCTAAGTTCAGTCTGAGACTTTTATACTTGATACTTTCATATTATGAAGTTGCGTAACATAATGCAACTGTGTAGTCTTTACAAATGGTTTTAGGTAACCCACACATGTTCAACCACCGTTTCTGTCACAGCTGCTTCATTCCTCTAATCATGGTGGCCAGGTTGTTTTCAAAGATGCGTAGTAGGCAGGTATTTTTTCAATACCAAGCTCTGAATAGCATCGACGAAACAACCATACTACTATTCATTAGTACATATTATTACAAAATGAGTAGGATGATAAAATGAACTATACAGTGATATGCTGAACTGTGCTGGTTTCATTCCAAAAACGAATTTACCATTGCCGTATTACGTATTGAATATTTTTTTTCTGCCTATTAAATGTCTTGAAAAAAGTTCTGTGCTAAATGCTATGCAATAATGAAATAAACACAAAGCCAGACATAACTGGGGGAAATTATCTGCGATAAAAAATCATTCAAGCTATCTTAGACCGATGAGCCATATGACGTCATATATCACATGATATCAGCAAATATGTTACATCACAAATAACTGAATTGAGATTATATATACGAAGGTTGTCCCAGATTCACACTGTTTATCATAGGAACACATTTAATACTTGTTGAGTGACAAACATAAAATTATTTAATGCATTTCTTGGACATCCTCGTACGTATAAATTGTGTTGCATTGCGTTCTATTGGTCCTCAAGAGCGTCTCAACGATTCGGATAATCGGTCTACGTTGAGTGCTTATCTAAAGCTGTTATAGGACTCCGTCACATTTTCATATTGTTAAATCGATCTCACAGAGTTTTTTTTTCATAGAAAATATCAAATAAAAACTCTGATCAGTATGGTAGCATGGGCTATATACGGAAAAATGCTGAAGGCACTAAATATTTACTAACATTTTTTCTTATAATTATGCGGGTCCATCATCTCTGGTATTTCATTATGTACAACGCGTGACTTTGTAATATAAATACAGATGACAATGTCTGCTCCGTGTTATACCAGTAAAATTTAAATGAGAGGCGTCCACGTCTTCAGGTAACATGATTATTATAATACTGTAAGCACACATATTTACGTGAAGGTTTAGTTACTTACACATCCTCTTCGTGCAGGCTGCTACCAGGTTTCTCCACTGTGCCTGTCCTTTGGAATTTTCTCAATCGCGCCAAAAGTCTTCCCCGTATTTTAGATTTCACTAGCGAATTCTTCACCATCTTTCCTTTGGACTTCCTTTTTTTATTTTGCCGTTTCAGTGTTGGTAACTACTTATAGAATTTAGTTTTCAGATTTATTGGACCGTTATTTCGTGGAAGCAAAACCGATGGTTTCCTATTTTGAGGGTCGATAGTAAATGGAGATTTGATTTCGTGATTGAATTCATTCTCAGAATCAATGAAAATAATTTGTTTACGAATAATAATCTTTTAAGGTGTTACGTCCGTCAGAGTAAGCGTATTGTGTAGTTTCCATATTATTTCGAACTCAGAACTTGATATGTAATTAAGAGCAGCGTTTACACACAGGGACATGGTTTCATCAATTTTAATAACTTGTATGAAAAAAATCGACCACCTTTTTAAACACCCAAAGGTAGTTTGGAAACCATTTGCTCAAGCAACGGAAGTACCGTTTGTACTTTGGTTCCTAGCGCGAACCAGTATCGGAATGCGTAGTGGGGTGCCGTTAACATCCATACCAATGTGAATAGTGAAGGCTTGTACTTCCATTCACTGGGAAAATGGCAGTTGTGTTACAGGACAACAGGGTTTGCAAAATTATAAAGAAACTAGAATCCAAGACAGATATAACTATATAGATATAGATCATGATAGTTTTGACGACACCGTCACTGAGAAAATTATTGTTTTCGAGGATATCTAGAGCTTCTCTTTTAGATCAAGCCACCGTGTGTATGTTGAATCAAGGTGTTATCTGCTCTTCAGTTACGGAGGAAATAAAAGATAATAAAAATAGTTCCCAGAAACCCTTATGAGAAAAACATATAACATCATTTCTATAAAATACCTCTGTTGTCGTGTTCCAGTACGTTTCGCTTTAGCGTTCGATTTCATCAACACAGTCACGACAAAACACAAAATCAATTATCGTGTATAAACATTGATTGCGCTACTGGTCTCACGACGCAAGCGTTTGAATTAAAATGTCACCAGGCGATAATTTAATCAGTGTCACTGAATGCATGTTTTGAACATTTTGGACTTAATCAGTGTCACTTGGGAAATCTGTTTTGTATGTTGTGGTTAATCTATGGTGTACTTTAAATGACTTCTTTCTGTAATATTCTACAATATTTTTGTATAAAGTTTATGTCGTTACACTCATTTACACTTTTATTAACCCAAAGTGACCCCTAAAAGTTGTACTAAAATTTAGGTCACCTTTTTTCTGCATATTTATTAAATTAGGTCACATATTACTCGCTGTGATATATAGGTCAAGCATCTAGGGTAAAAACTAGGTCACACAGTAGAAAACCCTCTTTAACATTCCTTAGTTCACAATTTTACTTCATCTTTTTGAAACTTGGCCTTTGCATGTCTCTGTAAAATCTAGGTAGAGTTTAAAATTGGCCATCATGGTCGTAGATGAACATTGTTAACATTTTTGCGGTAACATTTATCTAACATTTATTTAACCTGATCACAATAAGTGTCTCTGCACAACCTAGACCAACCTACAACTAGGTCATTTGGGGTGGTCTGATACAAAAATTAAAGCATTGCTTTGTGTGGCTCGTGTATTTTGTGTGTTCCTATTGTACGAGTCGACATCAAGCATAGTATTCTGGAATAGTTCAGACTTTTCACTCCTATAGGGACAATTTGCAATAATCAGTATACGCAGCAGTGTGGCGTTAATGGAATTCCGTACAAATCACAATACATTTGTATTAGCAACTCAAGTACGTCGAGTTCCCGGGGAATTTATTTTCCTATCAATTTCCCGGCACATCTGACGAATCATCTGTAAAGCTGTTGATACGTGACGCTGAGATTAATTTCTAAATGCATGAGGGATAATGCTTGTGTAAGCTCATGTAGGCGGGAGAAGCATACGTGTTTCAGTAAGATTTAACCACGTTGTGCAAACGCTTTAGCTATTAATCTATTCATAGAAAATTTATCCTAAACAAATTTCAATTTCAGGGATGATTTTCGAATAGTTTTGTGGAATGATTTATTGAACGTGATTTATCTTATAAAGTATTCGACTGGTCTCCCATTGCAGAGTCTTGTTAGCATCAGTACAGGGAGCGGAAGGCCAAGGGTTTGATTACCCACAGAAGTCCGTTCTGACAACGCCAGAGTAGGCATATTGCCAACGGCTTCAAGTATTTAAAGCCCAATTGATATCGAAGTTTTATACTTATTTCGTGATATGAAAAACTGAATTATCCAACTTGTCTTACGTCTATCAAATATCGTCGAAGGAAGACATCTCAAATTATAACAAAAGAATGAAAATTCTATCCCATTAACTCATTCGTTCAAGCAAGTCTGGATAAGGTTTCACGATATAACCTTCTTTGTGGTCACGACAGCATGTGCTACACTATGAACCAACGCAGTTCAATATTTAACTGTTCGGCGCGTTGGTCAAGCGAAAGTTGTTTAGTTTTCACTACGAGTTCATGTATATTTTCAGATAGCAGTTCTGGTGGGGCAGATCATGGGGACGAGATAGCAGGGGCCATAGGTGGAGCTTTCGTGGTGGTGTTATGGGCGGCTGTTGTCATAATACTTATATGCTTTATATGGAAGTAAGTGATTCCAATTAACACCATCTTGATTCTACGAGAGGTGCCCCACTTATATTTGAACAGTGTTGAACATGACATATTTTCATGGAAATATGGTATAAATCAAATATTTCTTTTGTACTGTGTAAACATATATGTTAGGTAACATTTACACTAACTGGTTGGTTTGTTTGACAAATAGAATGAACCAAAAACAACAATTTTGTAGAGGGTATGGTGTTTTGCGTTTTGAAGGTCAGCCACTGCCATACAAGCCCTTAAAAGTAGTTGGTTGAGCATGGATATTCCATTTTTGTGAAGAAAATATGCAATTTTTGTCACAGGAAGGATGTTTTGCGCTTTGTTGTTGTTTTTTACGAAATAACGCAAAATATTAAAAACTGACTAAAAGTGATGATACCTACCAAAATCTTAAACTTTGGTTATTTGATAAGTAAGGCATATCCAAAAAAACAAAATAGGGACTTCAGCGACGTTAAGAGTACCCATTGGAACTTTCGATTTGTTAATTTAGAGAATTATACATGCCGGTCTCGGGATAAAATCGGTGATTACATGCTCAATACCACAAAAACAACATAAGGGAGACAAATGTCTTTAACGCTGTGTATACTTCAACGGAACCGTAAATGCCACAACTTTGTCACCTCTGTAGAGGCAATGCTTTATCGTTGTGAAATATACAATGAACGGACAGCCTACTATATGATAAATGTTGATAACGCTACCCACTAGTTGACATTCGTTAAGCTTCACATGTTTCCGAACGTTTGCATGACGTATGCTGTTGTTTGCTATACCGGCCTAATGGAACACATATGTTTTACTAAAAAGTCAAAGGTGAATGCACATTGCTGTGTACATTAGGTTCCAAACCATATTTGGTCAAAGTGTTTGCAAAACAACTTTCCTGGATACCATATGGGGAGCATGGTGTTTTGTGAACATGGAACTTCAACTCCCTCCGCAAAAACACCATTCTGTACCTTAAGAACGCACATTTGAAGTATATTACGCAATATTAGTAAAGGCTAAAGTCTAATGAACATATACCCACAAACCCTTTTGTCTATAGAATATTGCTGCGTTTATTACAGGCGGGAAATGCAAACAGCATCGATCGGATTATTCGGTATTCAAAAAGCCAAACACCATACCCTCTACAAAATTGTAGATTTGAGTGCAAACTAAGAAATTAAGTAATAATCAATAGTTGTTTGTGTTTCATAACACGTTATTTTGCACGATGATATAGAAATATTTTGATTAAATATAATGAGCATCGAACTATTTGATATTCAATACTGTTCAAATATAAGTGGGGCACCTCTCGTATAAACATTGATAATACTACCACTTTTAAACAATCACATTTAAATCAGACCCATATTAGGCTCCCTTACTTTACACTGATATAGGAGCTGACAACACTCCGTATGGGTCATGTTGATGTGAACTTTACATCATCCAATAGTATCGCTTCTTTCACAAATCCGAAGGCGCAGGTAATATCTGCTGTAGTTTACGACGAGGGAGATGTTTAAACTTTAAACAAAGTGAGCTCAGTGCAGACTGTCTTGAATAGCCATACTACAACATGCACTCATCATTTGAACGTGACCTCTTAAGGAATGTTGTCCAATCTTTAACATGGTAAAGGAATGGAGCAAAGGTTAGGATCTGATTTTAATGAGATGCACTTTTATACCACATAGCATGTCTTCAACAACCAGCCATGTGGTACTAAAATATTAAATTGCATTCATTTTCTCTGTAAGACAGATTGTCGCTTAAATCAGATAATCAGCAACACAGGGATTACAGTAGTCTGATGAATAAGACACGCGCTGTTAATATTTACTGTCAAACTGAATCACAACTTTTTGTTAAAATATACTATTATCTATCACAAATATGCCTACATTGATGCAATGATATTGACCACTGACACATGGCATGGGAAACAACTGCGATATCAATTATGTCTTTATGTCGAGTAGTTTTTCAAGGGAAAGCAATATCTCGAAATAACCTCTCCTATAAAGCCGAACGTTGGTGTTCAATGTTGAGACGAGGGGTATTACATTCACTAGCTAACATTTAGTAATAAACCTCAACTATTTCAGCTCTAATAAATATCTATCGATCCAGACGTTTTCAAGATTCCTATTTATTTATTCTTGTCAAATTTTACAGACGCCGATTGAAAGATATCGCAGTGTTTAACAGAAATACAGATCTAGCCACTGGTTCTAATCGTAGCTCTGAACGTAGGTTACACAAACAGAGTAGTTGTTCATCACGGGGGAGCGGTGCTGGCGAGTATTGTATCATTGAAGAAGTGGAGCCAAGCTATGAGGTGAGCGATATATCAAACAAATGATATTCAATTCTCATTATTACTGGTCAGATGTGTTTTCTGCCATATTTCAATGGCTTAGTAACTAGGTCGTAACTACCATATCGATATTTTGAGAAAACACGGAAAAACTGTCGGACATTTACTCTTTACTTTTGGTAAAACAAACCTTTACAACTTCATTTTGGTCAACATGACACGTTCAGATTTTTTATGAAAATGGGCTCATAAGAAACGTCTTATGATGCTTATTCTAAATATGTATGAATCTTAAAAGGTCGTAAATGACACTTACGACCTTCTTATTTTAAGCCATCGATCTGTAATGAGTTTTATGTGTAAAGAGAAAATTCTAAAAAATCTACAAAATAAAATTCCCGCAAATATCCATAAACGTTACAGTTTGAAAATTCGCACGATATCGTCTGGATGGTTCTCAATTTAGACAAACATTTTATGAAGATAATACATAAATAAATAGAGTTTAATGTAAATATATCTCAATGCCAGAGTATTGATGTACTAGACATAGATATAAACAGTGTATTGCTGTTTAATGTTTGATGCCATGATGTGGTAAACAATTCACATTGTCACACCCTCGGTAGAATATTGGGATGGTATCAGTTAAACAAAACCCAGACATCCATTGAAATTAAATTTAGTATTAATTCAGTCTGTTGGTTACCCACCACAACAACTGATCCCCCAACAGACAATTATTTATTGATAAATTTCGGATCGCTTTCAATACATTTTACATATATTTGGATGTATCACTTGACTGCTTTACAAACAGCAAACTCGTTTAATTTTACTGGGACAATTTTTCGTTGTTTTTGTTGAAAATGATCAGTAAGGGACGTAATTTCAAGTAAGTCATATACTATAGAAATATTAGCAGGGAAATTTAATTTTATTGATATTGAATATTAAAATCCTCGACAACCCAGGTGACATCCCGCTCATGCACTTCGCTACATCGTCGATGTAGCGTGTTCGGGAGTGGAGTCTCCGCTGGGTTTTCGAGGATGGAATATTAATGATTTAATAGTACATGTTGTTAAATTATTCTTTTCAGCACCACGGATCTCGACATTCCAGACGACGAAGTCGTTCCTTATACAAGAAACGTTCCATGACAATGGATGAGAAAATACGGCCCCCTTGTTTGTGTCATCATACGGGGTCTCATGAATATTTTATAATAACTGATGAGCCTATTGTACATCATGAACAATGCGTCCAGAATGCCGAATATCACGTTCACTTCTCGAATGGAAAACGAGATTTACCGAGACGTTCGTGTTCTGATAGTGACATTGCTGCTTCTATTACAACATGGAGAACTTAACAATGAAATACTAGATGTTATATGGATTAAGTGCACGAGAGGTTGTCTCCCTTTTTTGTTGTCGTGTAAATGTGTTGATTGTTTTAACCTTGTCTCAAGGCATATAAGAATGGTACTTCAAGCAAGTTTCATTAAAGAACATTAGACAAATAAATATATTTACATCACACCGAAGGTAGAAAAAGCACAAATTGGGACTTAACTTAGATAAATGTTATAGATAAGTTTGTTATTATTATTACAGTTCTGTAAACATGATCATGTTTTTATTAAATGATATTGTCTGATTATTTTAGGTATATTTCTCCTACCCCTCATTCACTCTCGACACTTCATTCCTGAAGGTATCCATGACTGCAGGCGTTGGAGAGAACCTAGTCTCACTGGTACGGATCTATGTCAAAGAGTAACGCAAGTCTGGACGATATTCTGCTATCGACTCTGTCTGACGTAATACATATTCTGTGTATACATAATCTATAATGTTACCACATGAAATCACACAATTCGGGCCGAACTATAAAATTATGTGAATGAAAATAACACACTTTTCAGAAATCTAGTTTAATTCTTTGTAACATAGCATTACAGGAGTAATGTCAATTTGCACAAAAGATTGCAAAATAGAAGTAAATGGTATCACTAATTACTAGTAGTAAATATAAAGTAACAATTAACAAATAAACAGCATAGAACATCCAACAATAAGCTGAAAAAACATGAACAGTTACAAATGGTTGAAAATTACGATTTTGGTTAAAATTTGTTGGAACTACTTTCTTGCTCGGATGTATTAACTGTGGAGAAAATACATGTTATTAGAATATTAGGGACTTCACAATTTAGTATGTATAAATGCACATGAACAGTGTCTTCAATTATGACCACGATTTTATCCGAACAGAGCAGCTATGAAGCATATGGAATACAATGTACTAGATACAAACCAAATACAAGCAAGGGATTCCAACAACGGATACTCAACCATCCTGCAAGCACACAAAAATATTTTAGTCTGCTAGTGAGATATCATATGTTCTGCAAGCAAGAAACCTTAATTAATGAGTACGTAATTAATTAACATGAAGTTTCACGTGATCACAAAGTACTTGTCATACATCTGGTACCTTCCCATCGAACATACATGTAGTCTATTGTATGTGCTTGTCTACGATCATCGATAATCTAGAACTTCAACCCAGTTTTTGAATAAAGCATTTCGTGTGAGCCAAACTGATAATGAAAAACGACAGTGCAGCAGACTTTGGATGGTATTTCAAACTTCGGATGGTAGTTCAGAGTTTGGATGGAATTTCACACAATGCAAGGTATTTGATAGTCGGTTGCGTTACGTAACATGTGACCATAGAACGGTCTTTACAAATATACTTGGAAATCATGTGTTTAAGCAGTAATGAATGGGGCGCAAAGAAAGTTAATACTTTTACTATAGTTCAACATTGTACAAAAGCACTAACACATAACTGCAGCATAGGTACATGCACATGTACGTATTTTGAATCTTTAAGACAACAAACAGAATAATCTGAAAGCATAATTGTATCATCGATGCTTATGTAACGCATCGGAGCAGCAGATATTGGACACATGACTACGCTTGCAATAAGTGAACACTTGATTATGCTCGCAATTATTAGACACATGACTATGTTCGCAATAAGTGGACACTTGATTATGCTCGCAATTATTAGACACATGGCTTTGTTCGCAATAAGTGGACACTTGATTATGCTCGCAATGATTCGACACCTGGCTATGTTCGCAATAAGTGGACACTTGATTATGCTCGCAATTATTAGACACATGGCTATGTTCGCAATAAGTGGACACTTGATTATGCTCGCAATGATTAGACACATGACTATGTTCGCAATAAGTGGACACTTGATTATGCTCGCAATGATTAGACACATGACTATGTTCGCAATAAGTGGACACTTGATTATGCTCGCAATGATTAGACACATGGCTATGTTCGCAATGATCATTCTCGTTCAACCACCTGAAAAAGCTAGTCTGGGAACTTGACCAACAACTGGTGTATAAGGATGTCATTAATTGGACACATGCTCGCAATAATTGGACACATGATTATGCATGCGGTAATTGGGCACATGGATATGCATGCAGTAATTGGGCAAATGTATATGCATGCAGTAATTGGACAATACTATGCTCGCAGTAAAGGTAACCGTACATTGCAAACACTTTAAAATTACATAAATAATCTTTGACTAATAACTTCAGTTAGGAGTATATTAACATAAAAGTGTGCTCAACATTAAAATGACTGTATACAAGTGCTTTTACATCTAACTATACTCAAGTTTAGTTTCCGCTAACCGCTTGGTCTTGACCTGAAATATATGCGCCGTAATTTGTGTAAGTCAAAGCACCTAACAAACATAATAACGAGTTTTAGATAATAGATTTAGATTTAGAACATAATTATACTAATACTAATTAGTAATTGATATATCTACGTTTGTTACAGTTACCTTGATAAAAGGGTGTGTATTGTTCATATTGATAAATATACATGTTTTGTAAGTACAACATCCCTGTGGTATGTTATTAGAAACTTGCTTTGTGTACAGTCCAGTTTCACATTCAATATTCACTCTTTCAGTGAGTCTTTGATTGCAAAGGGTATAGAATATTCGTACAAACACGAATATATCACATTCATAGGAAACGTACACCATTCATACTTTCAGTTGGTACAGCAATTGCGTCCAGCGTCAATAAGTTTAACAGGTAAATAAATAAACAAAATGGCACCATTTCTATAAATTACATAATTATCAATCATTGATCTATTTATAAAAGTGTCAAATATTTTGTTTCCAAGAAAAATACTCCAGATATATTACAGCTATAATATACAATATATACAATATGTGCATATACTTACAAACTTTTAACATTACGTCCCAAAATTACATTGCACACACATGTGTATTTATATAGTAACAACATAAAGATTGTGGTATTACTGCATACCCATCACACTGCTTCAAATTTACAATAAGGTGAATACAAATTGCACATTGTTCAACATTTATACAGCAATATAAACGGATGCAAAAAAAACGTTTGTGACATTACAGTGTTATTTACAGTACATAAAACAAGAAAGTTCCACAAAAATCGCAGTATTTAACTCTTCACCGATATTTAGCCGACTACAAAATGTTCAACTTTTTACCGATAGTTTGTCAAATGTTCAAATTTTAACCAATAATTTGTCAAATGTTCAAATATTTACCGAAAATTTGGCAAGCGTTCAATTATTTACCGAAAATTTGGCTAGCGCTCAATTATTTACCTAAAATTTGGCAAGCGTTCAATTATTTACCAAAAATTTGGCAAGCGTTCAATTATTTACCGAAATTGTTTTCAATAACTCAACTTTTTACCGATAATGTTCTAGGGTTTACGATAATTCCAAGAAATTAAAGTTTCAAAGATCAGCTGTCGACTATACTGTGTTCGCATAGATAAATAAATAGTATTACTCATTTTTGAAAAACTAAAATATCTAACTTGACTACTTAGTAAATACATCTGGTAATTTACAAAACAAGAATCAAACAAATAAGCATTATCAATCACGAACAAAGCGTGAAGAACAACAACAACATTGCATTAACAAACAGTAACAAAATTGAACAAACAATGTGTCGTAGTACAATAACAAGTGCTAAAGTGTTTTTAATTTTAAGTTATTCTAAGTTCCTACATTTCAAACTGTATTTTATTAACCAAGGTACCTTTGTCAATCAGATTAAATGCTCAATATTCAGTTGATGTGTCATACATAACGCCAGCTATGACTCCTCTATATTTTTACATCTCAAAAAATAAATGCCGCGTTTAGTTAATAATATAACAACATCTTTGCATTACTTAAGTGTAAGCACAGGCCTGCGAAATTGTATCATAATTTACAGTTTTACTTCCCCAAATCGGAAGTAAAAATCTGTAGTTTTAGATATAATTTCGCAGACCAGTGGTGTAAGCAAGTACTATTGTATAAAACAAGTGACTACAACGCAAGAATGTGTGGCAACAAGTTCACATAACAACACAAGCACGAGACTTCTGAGCACCCCTAGCCTTAGCAACGAATCTGGCCACTTGAAGTGCAGCACCGATGCTATTTTTCGGGGTGTTTAAGTCATCTTCGTCATTACCATTTTGCATTCCTCCGATTTGATGCTTCTGGCGGCTGGGTATAGACTGTAGAAATTGTACATTGTCCTCGAATTGTGGATCAGCGAGAGCTAGTACGGTAAGACTGCCATCCACACACCCGATGATAACAGACATGCCACCAGGACTACACGTCATGACCTTCACCTCAGCATGTGCTTTATACTTTGCTAACTGTTTCCCATCCCCCATCCGAAACAAACGCAATGTCCGGTGGCCAGAATGATAATATATCACGTGACGATCATTCCGGCTGAACATTGTGTCGACACTAAAGACACCTTCGGCAACCTTGGGTATCAGCGTCTTCACCGTTTTCCCATGTTTCAGTTCAATATATTCCAATCCACCTCTGCTTGGAGCATACAGCCCATTCTTCCCGGTTTTTGTGACCTGACCATTCCATCGATTCACAGACCTTACGAGTGTCTTTTTCTTTAAATCTAGAATGTTTCCTTTATCAACGTCAATCACGGCTACTTGGTTCGGGTCATGGGGCATTGGAATTAGCTTGACCAAAGGTTTGTATGTAGCGTATTTAAGTTGAAGATTATAGAAATGTGTCCCAGTTTTTGCATGATACACGCCGATAACATCTCCACTTTTGTCGATGGCGGGAATAGCAAGGTATGATCCATCACATGTTATCACACCATTTTTATACACTCCTAGTCCGTACTCAAACTTATAAATCTGCTCTCCCTCTGGTAGAGAATAACACGCGCAACATCCCTTCGACGTACCCATCTTTGCTATTGCAATTATGCGCGTATCATATTCATTACGGATGAGTTTTTGTGTGTCCCGTTGAGGAAGCGTTTTTACAGCGGCGTCTTTCGAAACATCCCAGATCACTATATTAGCAGTTTCTGCGGCACAAACAAAGTTACCGTCTCCAGTAATGACAGCCTCGGTGATCACAGACGTGGATGTCGTAGTACCGAATGTCTTTAACAGTTTCCCATTCTCTAAATTCCACACACCTACACAATTCCTGCTTGTAGTTACACATATTGGAACCTCTGATGCAAGGTCTATAGTTTCAATTGGTTTTTCAAGTCTGTCAATAGAATGCACATCCTCTAGAATGTTGTCAAAATTCCACACTTTGATTGTTTTGTCAATGGAAGATGAGATAATTTTATTGCAACCATTTGTGACTGCGGTTAAAGCAATAATTCTTCCAAAATGAGCATCTAACACTTTGACCATATTGCCTTGTTTCACGTCCCACACGTACAAATTCTTTCGCACCGCTGCCACCACAAAATGGTTATTTCTCGTCAACGTCACTAGAGCATTCAGCTGATTCTTTGTCGGGATGTTGCGCGTACCATGTGGCAGTTTCAATGGTACCATAATGTCTGTTCTCAAATTCCACAACTTATAACCAAGAGCAATAGTAGCCACTAAGAAATTTTCATCTTCTGACAAATTCAGAGCAAACACCATGTCAAAGTTGTCACCAAGTGTTCGATCGTACCGCCACGCATCCCCTTCACGTTTGTAAACAGCAACAGCATTGTCACTGATTTCAATACACGTGTACATTAACTGTTTATCCTTTGTCATCGCAATGGCACTGTGGAATTCAAATGGTTCGATTGAATTATCACTCATTTCTAAAGTCATTTCCGAATCATTCGGGCCACCACTTTTAACACAAATGTACAGTTTGTCATCAGGTCCAAAGGAGGCCGAGATAATTGGCATACTCATTTCTATGGTATGTCGGGAGAGGAATGTACCGTTAATGGAGTACAGGTACCATTCCAGCTCTGTCCATATCACTAAGTGAGTATTTATCATTGTCGTTCCAGTAACAGTTGATTCCTTTTGCACTTTCAACGGGGGCATGATTTTAACGTGCTCACCAGTCAATATATTGCACACAACTACTTGGTTATTGTTCGTGAAACCAGCAGCAAACTTATCATTCTCTGATATGACTAGACTTTGCATTATTCCTTCAATACCCGGCGCGATTGTTCTAAACACTTCCCCGGTAGACAGGTCAAAGATAATGAACTTGTTCGATACCGATATCAAGTATTTTGCGTTTGACGTGACTGCAATACCAAACGGAGCAAACAGATGACCTTCCAGTGAGAATTGAAGCGGACCACCGGGAGTGTGTAGGCAATGGTGTACAGGCACAAGAGCACAACGAGTAAGACCATCTGTGTCACATTGCTGAATCAGTCCACGGATGTTTTCATTAATTGTGAAATAAGGCAACAGTCGTCCAATGATCTGAGGCCCCAGGTTATCAGGGTAGTGACTTAAAATGGAACTAGACAGTCGAATAACATCAGCGATTAATTTAACATCCTTCTGATAAACATGTTCTAGTAGATCTTCAAAGTCGGATAGCACAGATTGCAATGGCATAGAGCTCAGTTTGGCGTGTAACCAGTTGTAGTTAAATATGACTTGGCTGTACAGTTCTTCGTATCTATGGGAACGAACCAAATGGTATGGAAGCTCATTGAGTTTACGAAGATTGTGACGTATTGGTCGCCCATGTTCGTCAAGAAAGACCAATGGCTGGTTAGGAACCTTTCTATCACTCTCGCCACCTTTCTGTTCTAAGTGAAACATCTTTCTCTGACCTTCAGTGTACTCAAACGGCTTTGGTTTACCAGCTCCCCATATTCCAAGGAAATATTCGGCGATGTTGGAGTGTATCTGACTGACATAGTTGAGATTTTTGAAGTACCTCTCTCTAGCAGCCTCTATAAACTGTCGATGATACCAGTTCACGACATTTACGTTGTCAGCTTCTCGCTCGCTGAGATAAGAAGGGAGATCACTCCGGATTCTTGTCCACAATAATGGCGGAATTCTTCTGACTGGAGGTAAATGGTACTGATAAACATCGTTCAAGACCTTCTCATCTAGTGACAATAAATCTTCCAGCTCGGCTTCAGATAAACCACTTTTAGCGGCGGTGATGTAACCAAACGCATGAGCAACCAGTGTCTTGCCGTGTTGGATTTCTATACGTTCAAACAGTTTATATATACTGTCGTGTATTGTGAATGCCAGGGAGACGTTCTGAATGTTCGTGTACGACTTCCATCGGCACACCTCGTCGAATACAAGTTTCACATATAAGGGCAAATTGCACTTTGAGAACGCTTCATTCACAATCTCCATCTGCGGTTCGTTCAATGTTCGGTTGGCATTTTTCAGCCAGAATAACAAAATGGTTGCACTAAGGTTTTCACCGAGTGGTAGAATAGGGACATAGTTGTCAGGAATCTCTATCATGTTTCGAAGTGTGTCTAGGATTCCATAGTAGTTCGGTAACGTGGATACAATCAGGCGTACGTTTGGTGGTAGAGTGGTCGGTAGCCATGCCAACTGGTGAGCGCCATCAGCTCCTGACAACTGATCTAGCGAGTCTAATATAAGTATCAGCGGCTTCGCCTTTGTTGCACAACAAAGAAGCTTTTTAAAATGCGTAACTAAGGGCGACAACTCGTCTGGTATGTATTCCTCTGGTTGTTCATACAGCCACGCTAGATGCTTCGACAGAGTTGTTAATAGTGGGATAATGCTGGAACTGTTAGGTGTGGTTCCCAGGAATCGAAGCACCAAGAACGGCGAAACCTTTGTACCGAACCATCCTCGAGACTGAAAATAAAATAAAAATATATGTATTTTGTTGTTTGTTTGCGTTCGACCGAGCCAGTCGCAAGCTTGTGGTGGCATTAGTTTTTTTCGCTGCAATGTTGGCCACATCGTCGGACCTTACGACTACTAAGACCTGCTAGGCAAATATAAACTGTGTTAAAAAGTGAACATGATACCATGGGTGCCGACGATGGATTAGTCAATGATACCCAGGTATTAGCGAGGAAAGATGCAGTTCTTTGATACAATGAAACCGAATGCTTTACTCTACTTCTAGGTTATGAAATCAGTTCTAATAGGTCTTCAAATTAAATCGGATATCACCACTGGCACTCGACTAGAGATAAATTTTATTTACGGCCGTGACCTACATTTTTGTTAGGTCTAGTTCCAGTGGTAAGCGCTAATTACAATGGCAAAGAGCTTAAGTTAGGGTAAGATGAGATCTCCGTGTTTGAAATAAAAATTACACATACACAATGTAATTGTTATAAAATGACAAAATATAACAATATAATGTTATGCGTAGTGTAGAAAAAATCTTTATGTAATATGAACCTTAGCAACATAAGTATGCCACACCATTATAGCATCATTTCATCGGTAATTGGAACTGGTAGGATATTTCAAACATCAATATTTTGTCAACTTATTAAAAGGGAATGTACTCGCATACTTTCTAGAAGTAATAATGACTATTATTTACCTTATGGTAAATTGCAGTTCTGATTCAGGCAAAAAACTGACACATGTCCTTTTAAATGTCAGACGGTCATGTCGGTTGGCTATTACAAATAAATTTGTAAATATGTTATAGTAACCGCCTCCTATGCAGTATAGTAACAAAGTCCTTAAATCAGTGGATCGACAATCGTAAGGGTTTCTGCGATGGCGCGAAAGGTATGGTTGTTTCCGTTTCATTAGATCACACATGCTTATTATGTAAATGTATATATGTTGGCAACTTTGTACTTGTAAAAAAAAAATTAGCGCTGCCACCAGTTTGAATCAATCCTGGTAAATCAATGATTTGTTAACGTGCCTGATATGTGCATACCCGCCAAGCTAGTTAAATCCAAAATAGGAGTTATTAAGCAAAACATGTCACATGATGCACTTAAATGTGATTAAAAAGGGAATTTAGATGACAAAAACAAGGAATGTATTAATTCTATTCGTTATCAATAAGGGACAGAAGACCATAAACTGAATCAAATGTACCTTTGTTCAAAGTTAGGTGAACTTAGAACACCAGAAATTGACAACGAAAATAGGAGTAACTCCACTTTAATAGGAGTACTTGGCAGGTATGGATATAAATATATAACTTACCTCACTAGCACCTTTAGCCATCAGGGAGGTTTTACCACATCCACTCGTTCCAAATAAAATCAGGGGCTTGTCTGACTTTCCCAATACATATTCTTTGATTTTATTTACTGCAATAAATAAGAAAATATAAACTACGAGTCACAAACGAAGCCCGATAAACTAGTATCGTAACTGATTTTGAAAATGCACTAAATTTGTCTAAAAGATAATTTGACATGACTTGTAAAATCTTTAATAGTATCTACTATCTATATGGGTTGGGACTTTGCCTTTCGTTAGTTTTGTAGTAAAATTAAAAACTTATTGACTTATTCAATAAAGAAACTAAAGATTTGATAGGTAAATGACAAGTTTTACCGACGGGTAGAATTTATTATTTCTTCCCAGCAATGTTGACCTCGACACTTGTTAGTTATATTGACCTTGACAGTTAGTTACCGACAACATACATTTCAACTTAGACGTACATTTTTTTAGTTTTGGGTGATATGGCACTAAACACAATTTAAGTACAGTCGTATATATACAAAAAAAATAGTACATAGTATAATACATACTTTAAAGCAATACAGTTTTGTATGCAATGTAGTTTTCCATGACAGCCTAAGTTAAGGTTGAAATAAAATGGTTTAAAACTTTAAATCTTAAAAATATTAAACTAATATACACAATATAACAAATAGCCACGAATGACCGAGCAGTTTGCACAAGGCCAATAAAGCATCCCATTCTTCCCTTTATAAACCACCTACCAATATCCTCTCGGCCTTGGAAGAGTTTACATGAGTTATAGCAAGCTTTAAGATGTTGTAATACTTCCACATAGATTTGGTTACTGGATAGTTTCTCGTCTTTAGCCATTGCATTGTCAACCAAACGCAGTACGTTGAAGAAGAAGTGGTTGCAGAAAGTCTCAATGTATTCCTGAATAGAAAAAAGTGAATAGTGAATACATGTACATGAACTGATTCTGTAATAACTTGTCTATTCTTACAAAACGATGCCAAGCAGCATACTAGATCCCAGGTTCATTATAAAAATGCATATTCACCGCCATATTAAAATCTCATTAGTGGGAAGCAGTTGCCTAGAGGTAACTTAAAACTAAACTTTTTTCATGTGCAAGTCGCCATAAATACTGTAAGATATCGAGGTTGGGACCAGACAACCTCTTTGGCCTTTTCTGGGTTATTTACAAGTTAAAGTTATCATTGATTGTAAAGTTAAGGTCCAATGTGGGTTTAGAACCCTCTGTTCATGATTCATTTGTCAGTGAGTCAAGGACAAAATAACTGAAAACACTACAACGTACTGTTGTTGTTTTTTTATTATGTTCAGACTGATATCTCAGGGTTGCATGTTCAGCTTCAAACATGTCACCTGTGAGTTCACTTACAACAGGTTTCACTGTTATATAAGTTGTAAACCTAGAAACTTTCGCGTTTTTAAGTCTCCCGCGTTTTTAAGTCTCCCGCGAACTCCGCACTTATAATACGGTCTGATATACGTCGTAACAAAATTATGAATTTTCTTCAAAAACGAGAAACTTTCGCGTTTGTCTTGTCCTGGACATGTTCGCGGCTATTTACTTTCGCGGATTTTTACAAACCGCGAACACCGCGAACTTAAATCGCGCGAAATAATTTCTAGGTTTACAGTAGTGATATAATTCACGTATACATTGACTTCCAATGCAGGGAGAAATGATTATAACACCATGTTTGTTTAACCGATCCTATATCAACACTCTTATGTCAATAAGTCAATATTTATTCGTCTAATTAGAAACGGTAAGAAAACTAGAACAGTCATCTAGAAACGATTAACATATTAATTAGTATAACTGGTCAAATTAGTGTAAATAATGGAATCAATATACACTCGAGAAAATGCTAATGAGTCACGATCCGTGTATTCTACTTTTCATTTATCGTTTCAATATCAACCTAAACTGAATATACATGTATGGCGATCATTTTAGATAAACAATATTGAAGGTTTGTCGCAGACATACACTGCTAAAGTACCAACTCTCAAGTTTCGTGGACTGAATTGGTGTACAATGTAGTCACGTTAACAGTCGTGTATAAACTCGATGCAAGGATGTATTGTATACAGTTCCTTATTAACAATATTAATATACACAGTGGTGTATAGCTTGACCAATTTGACACGAGCCTGACCTTTAGATTAGCATAATTTAACAGTTGATATATTGCCTACCTTTATAACACCGATTGTATGTTTTCATAATCGGGGAGTATCACGAAGACGCTCGAGATGTAATATAAACACAAAATTGAAATACCGATATCACACGATTTGCTTGCGGAAATTGATACATTCAAAGCAAGAACCTTGTAATATATTCTTGCTTAAAGGTCAGGCTCAGGTCAATATAGCTAAGCTATACACAGTCTTAATAACCAAGGGTAGTATTCAATATGTATCTTATTTAATTGAAGAATAGCGAATGCTACTGACCTAGAATTTAATATGGAGTGATTCGATTGGTTGTCATTATCCTTAAGTCAAATAAGATCACATTTGAATACCACCCCAGGTACCATTACTTTACATCCTGCTAAAATATACGTGATAAATGTGAAAATGTTTCAATGGACGTACAAAGCCACTGACCAGTCCCTGACTCTCTATAAAAGTCAGGTGCGGTCCTGTAATTGCCAGTCTTGGCACTGAACAATAAACAATTGAACAATTAAGCAAAACATATACCATATTTGGTAATTAATAAAAAAAATACTATCAGCCGACAGCCGAACTAAATTACCTTATGTGTTTCAATATCGATGCCTTCCTTTCCGCCCCATTCCACTTTGAAGCGGACAATATTCGAGTCCGGCATTTTCGCTGGTAGTTTGTCGTCTCGTAAAGTTTTCAGAAGTTTTTGTGCTTCACCGTCGACATTTCTCGACGCAAAATCGACAAATTTCGATGCGAATCTCAGCAGAGTTATATTGATATTCTCAATCTCTCTAACGTAAGCCAGACAGTGATCCTGTAGGTTTTTAGCTTTTAAGATACCACGGGTGATCTCCCTTTCAGTCACTGAAAAACACACAACGTTGCAGAGAAGATAAGCGCCATGCATTATTCCAAATAAAACCACGGACACAATAATTTTGGTTTCGAGGTTCGAGAATATCTTCTTTTAGTAAAGTTAGTGTCAGGGCGATGATAGAATCTAGTGACCTATGCAGTATTTTAGCCAGTTCGCCCTGATACACTATTGCCAACGTTAATTGCTAATGTTATATACTAAAATACAAAGGGGAAAATCATTAGCATCCTTTGGGATAAATGGGACTTTTAATGAAATTCCAGTGGTCAAAGTAAAGTGTCTCTGTTAAGATGGAATGAAACCCCATCGTGTGACTTGTTTATAAATGCATGTACCATAAGAAGGAACAATCATGATAATGTTGATTTTTATTTCAACCAATTATGTAAACATCACTACTGCCAGTAAAGCAGCATATTGTATACACGTATAAACAATAAGCATGTCAAACAATTCAATTTATGTTAACTTTAGTCTTCTATCAACACCGTCAACTGTTAAACATGTTTGTTTAGGGTTTACGCAATCACATCTTTTGTAGGTGTAGTTCTTATCAGAAGAAAAAAACATGCAGTTAAACATTTCAAACAGTCCCAACTGCAAAGTAAGTTCGCAGCCTGAACATGCCACTCATGAGTTTATAACTTAGATGACAAACAAAGCTATTGATAATTGCCGCAATGTGAACTCAAAGCTTACTTAAAGACCTTTCAATATATTTGACGAGTGTAGAAAAATGGTATGCCAAGTGCTGATAAGATTGTCGAGTACAAGGATACGTCTGGGTATGCAGAACGTGTCGAGTTTGGTATATTAATCAACATACCAATCATTTCATTACAGTTTATGGGACGTACTACCTTTTCTATTTCTATGTGTTACTCCTAATACTGGTAATCAAACTAAGTATGACATGGGGAAGATACTAAAATAAAGTCCTCCCTAAGAAACGGTTGGTTTGTTATAATTAATCAGAAGACGCAATGTTGCGAACCGTGTCCCCTATCAAAAGAGCGTCTTGACGAAGTTCCGAACACGCTAATTCGAAGTCGTCAGTTTTATTCTACTAGTAAGTATAAAACTTAGAACATCCTTTTTCTCCTGATTCGTTCAAAAGACGTAGCATTTCTTCCTGAAACTACAAATCGCAATGAGGCCCGGTATTGGTGAAAACATGGTTCATTTAGGATTTGGAGTGTGTGTAATATTTAGAGTAATTCCAAGATTTGACAACATGGCTACTTGTCAAAATAAAACGTCTGTATAGTGTTTGCAGTCTGTACACAGGCATAGTTCTTGGATAGAAACTACCGTATATTCATTGACATACTTTTGAAATACATCGTACATCCGAAGCAGGAGACCAGACCTAGAATTACATAAAGAAGCATACAACTGAAGACGGTGTACGCCCGAGTAATATATCTATGATAAAATCCCCAAATAGGCAGTGCCTTAGTTCATAATGCATACCTGACATGAAGTAATTGTGCATTTGTTCTCGATCAATTCTCTTCGTTACAAACAGAATCTGTGCAGCTTTCCTGAGTATACGTTGTAGTTTACCCAGAGTGTCCCACCACGTGGCCTGATCCGCTTCCATTAAACGACGTTGTCTCTGTGGAGAAAGTAAACTAATTTTAAGAAATATGTATGAAACTGTGTCGTCGGACAGCGGGGACTTGGGGGACTATGTAGGATCTCAACTACTGTCTTACCTGTCCAATTTCCTCATTTCTTTTTTCTTACACAAAGACATATTAAAATAGCAAAACACATAGTCATTGACTTGAACATGTAATACTAAAATATTGTTTTTGCGTTCGATTCACAAGAAGATAAATGTAAGCGTCCGGTATTCTGAAATTTTCTTTTTTGAACCTTTACGGTGGACGGTTTATTCGATGAAATTAACCATATATTAAATACGTATATGCGGTATTCTAAAATTAAACACAGTTGAAAATTTTGTCAACGGGGTATCCGGTATTGCAGAAGATTTTTAGGTAACTGTAACTAGAATAATGTTACAGACAAAGGAATTCGATTTTATGGAAATTCCGGTTTTCGGAGATTCCGTTCGAGGAGTCCGGTTTTGAGGGCATGTACAGTATTATTTTAAAAACCCGAAAAGTACAACCCGAAGAATAATCACTTCGTAATCCAAACAAATTGTACTTTACAATATACCTTTCCCTTGCCAATTGCATGTCTGTATATAATGATTGGCCACATGAAAGCTTTTGACTTGTTATAAGTTGCAATTAGTGATCGCGACCACATTCGACCTCATTCTTTTATGTGGGTATTAACTAATAGTACAAAATGTATATATGCATAATTTTATATCAAATCCATGGACTATATTTCAAAGTTTTCGTAAGATCATGTAATAAACATTATTGGGATAAAGTTCATTTGTTATGTATTAAGGAGGCCAGCCAATCTTGAGGAGAGGGGCTTCTTTTCGTGGGGGCGGCTTCCTTTCGTGGTTGAAAACACCCCAAAACGTAAAGTATGTTAGTCAGTCAATCGTATAAAGTTGCGATTGCTTACAAGATGACAAAGTAGTATCAGTCTTATGTAGTAGTGCGTGAGTGCCAACAATGACATCAGCAGATAGTCTGTGAACAATACCAGAACGTGTGTGCTCTCAAATGATAAATTCAAAATGCATATTATTTATCTATAATGAGGGGGCGTCACAACATTCAACAGTCGGATGACAAACTATTACCGCCGTCATCAAAGACACGGTATAAATGGTTTGTATTATAACATGACATGAGAGATACCAAAAAGTCGTAAACATTGTGATCACACAGAACTACGTTCACATAAAACAATAATGGATTCCTGTTATAGATGTTTTATCAGCGCAAATAGCAATAAACGGTCGATCAATAATCAATATCTTTGACAAATGTCATCAATTCCAGGAAGAAATTAATTATTTTCTGTAGTATGACAAAGATAAAGGTTAAATAAAACTAATATTGCTTTGTTAATCTGGCCAAGCATGGCTGAGTCCCGTACGTGCGCGGTTATGATAGCAGCTTAGCGTGTTATATATGTAACAGCGTAAATGTCCAAAGCTTTCAAGTACCGCGTTCCTGCAACACTAGTTTGGTTCACAGCTCAGTTGACTTTGACCAGATTGTAAGTTTGCTCTGATCATGTCATGCATCATATGACCTAGTGTTAAATGTTTTGTAAATATGTTTATGCTGTTTGTCAAAAACTGTATTGTTTACGACAATAAACTATTCTGTTCTAAGATATTTGCAATACGCCTGTTTCTCTTTAGCATTTGGCTTACCTTATTGTTGAAATGGAGCTGATTGGTTAAGTTACCTTATTGTTGTAGTTTGTAAGCATGGAGTTGATTGGTTTAATTAACCTTATTGCTAAAATGTGTAAGAATGAACATGATTGGTTGAATTTACCTTTTTGTTGAAGTTTGTAAGAATGGAGCTGATTGGCTGAATTTACCTTATTGTTGAAGTTTGTAAGAATGGAGCTGATTGGCTGAATTTACCTTATTGTTGAAGTTTGTAAGAATGGAGCTGATTGGCTGAATTTACCTTATTATTGAAGTTTGTAAGAATGGAGTTGATTGGTTTAATTTACCTTATTGTTGAAACAATCGAGCTGATGTGTAACCCTACACTTATGTACAAGGCGTATTTAACAGTTACGGAAATGCCCGAGTTGTGACGATTGGAAGTATGTAAGAATGGTGCTGATTGGCTGAAATTACCTTATTGTTGAAGTTTGTAAGAATGGAGCTGATTGGCTGAATTTACCTTATTGTTGAAGTTTGTAAGAATGGAGCTGATTGGCTGAAGGATGAAGACGGCTGGTACCGTATTATCATCACGACGGAACCAGAGGTCCATTAATTCTAGTTCCTCTTGTTCGGATATACATTCTCGCAACAAATTAAACTCGGAGGCAACGATGTGGGTTGGTATAGGACGGTAGCCATATTTCTGACCCAGAAACACCTGGAAAATAGCGAGAATAATAAAACCGAAAGGTTAAATGCTGGAATTAAAACCATGTCAAAGAATAACATACATAGCTGGTTTAGAATGAGAAGGTCGTATGTAAAAAAAACCGATATTTTGAGAAAACAAGAAAACCCTGTCTGAAATTTACTCTTTAATCTGTTTCAACTTCATTTTGGTCAACATGACACGTTCCGATTAACATGAAAATAGGCTCTTAAGAATTGCCTTGTGGTGCAGATAATTTCAAATACATATCAGTCATATAAGGTCGTAAATAGAAGTTACGACCTTCTCATTCTAAGCAAGCGATGTGGAACTGAGTGGATTATAAAACCCGTTTTGTGCCGATATCTCCGTTCCTCATTATTACTTAACAATCTATAAGTATTGATAGAATAATTATTTCTGTCGTTTATCATTGATTCCATCACAGCTGACGTCAATGATTGTTCTTTAATTACCCGAGAAAGTAACCCATCAAGTTGGTGCAAATGGGTGATATTTACTGACAATAATCGCGCGGGTATCGTTCCAGTTTGTGCAATAAGTTGTATCAACTTGAAAAGTTGTTTATAGCCACTTTGATTATTTAACTTATTAAGTCACCTGTTGACGCCATTTTGTTTTCCGGACATTCCGAATATTGTCCCGGTCCCAATTCCACTCAGTCATTGCTCAGGTGAGACTGCTATTTTGAATACATATTTTGTGAATTTAATGACTACGACTCGTGACTGACAACACAGGAGATACGATTGGCTACGTTAAACTTGGAATGGTGTACATTCTGTGCGTATTCCTATATATGGTCATAAGCACGCCATGCATGTACATGTAGCAACAATAAGTTGAATTTGTGTGGCTGAATAACAAAACCATCAGACATGAGGAAATTATGTTGTGTCACTGAACTGTTTGGGTTGTCACTTTAGGAACCAAGGCACGATCCCGTCCATGCTAGACATGTGCTATCTTCTAATCAAATAATCTAATTTTAAAAGACAAATTTAAATTCATCAATAATATAACTTACAATGAAGTTTGGACCTATGGACAGTCTCTGACAGTTGTCTATTTCCTGCATACATAACGACGTGGTCATGTGATCGTCTGTAGCCTCATCTCGCACGCCCCATCTCATATCCACAACCTAAAATAGATAGATGAAATTGTCAATTAAGTATAAAAACAACAGAGTAGTACAATTTGTATAAATCCTTACGCAAAACACCCAAAACCAACTGGTCATATCGTGTAGTGTTAAAACTATTCAAAGAATACAGAGTTTTCATCAGGATAGACGATTATCATTTGGATCAGCTTTAAGTTTGACATTCTATGCAATGGTGTCTAACGAAACTCATTCGGGTAGGAATAGGGCGTTTAGGATGCCAAATAAGCTAAAAAGTAGTCCACAAACACTATATCCAACCGTTAATTAACTCAGAAATCTAGGACGATATTTACGAACGATTGATTATACCAGAATTTGCACAAACAATGATGCTACAATTGTTGGAAGATCATTAACAAAAATAGACCGACAATGTAAATAACCGCACAGTAAGACAAATTTCCGGAAAAGATACTTCATGATAACTGGGTCTGTGTACATCGCAAATATTAAATTGTTATTAATCAATTTCTTTCATTGATAAAAGTACTTGCAGCCTCTGGGCAAAGACTACCGGATATCTTTTGTATGAAATCGATTAATTACGACCTTTTCGATTGTAACAGAAGTGTTCCGAAAACCGAGATTTATAATTTTAACTTCCCGTTTGCTGAGCGCTGTTTCGTTTTCATTGAATAATAAATTCTATTTCTATACAAAGAAGAAACCAAGTCCCAATTATAGCAATCTATACCTGAATGTGGCGATATTTTAACGAGGCTTTTGATTACCAATTTCCTTGTCAAAGATACCAATTATTTCATTACATTGATTTGCACAGATTCGTTAATTACACGATCGATCGGTTTCCGATTTCGGCGCGAAGTCTATATTCAGGAAAATGCTGGACTCAAAGTCTCAAGGCGCGTCACGGGAAAGCTCTTTGGAAAAGGAATTGTACTTTTTGTCTGATATTTTGTCAAATAACGCGTCAGAAAGACAAATATGTGCTTTTATATAACTGTAATATGCCAAACATACAGTAGGTTTGATTTTTTTCTAGTACAAACATATTCTTTAAGTGTTTTCATTTGTCGCGCCTTGTCTTTACGATGCGAAAATCCCTAAACACAAAATTGTCGCTTCGACATGTCGCTGGCTTATAATGAGAATGTCTTTACGACATTGCATATATCGTAAGACTCATATTTCTTTGAAATTTGAAGCACAAGGCGCTTCTTATGAGACAATTTTCATGAAAATCGGAAGTGGTCATCTTTATCAAACTGATTCAAAGGATGTTTTTTTCATAAGTGGTTTTCAGACAGTTGTTTCTAATTTTCTCAAAATATCGGTTTTGTACTATCGACCTTCTTATTCTAATCCAGCGATGTATATTTTTGCACTCTGCCAGACAAAAAATGACTTTTTAAAATATTATTAAGCAACGTATCTGGTCTATCGACGCAGTGGTAGGCCTCTATTAAACATGATTAATATTTTGGTCAAAGAACCGGCTTATTGATATGGTTCTCATTTGATACTTAATGAACAAATTAATTACAGCATAAATTTCCATATTTCTTTGATGTGAGGTCTCGAAATCTTAACACTAAGTCGCTAAATACTATTAAAACAGAGTACTCAGAAATCGCTTAGAGCAACGTAAAAAGCGACCTGTGTCATTACATGTGGTCATGGTTACCAAACAAACGCCATATGTGACTATTGTCCAAAGACTAGGTGGACTGACATAAAAAGCCACGCAGAACAAGTTGAATATGTCGGGTTAGACTTTAGAAATATGTTACGTGGAATCAAATTTCTAATTTATAAGCAAATTGAATTAATGGCTCAGTAATTAAATAATATTGACATAGAAAAACTATTTAAATACGCTTTTGTAATAGTTATGTTGAATGTCATCGTCATTATTGTGTACGGAACCATTTCGCAAAGTGGGCGGGGTGAAACTAGATACCTCCCCCACTTCGACGCAAATAGCACGGTTAGAACCATATGTTGTAAGTGCCTTATTTTCGTGTAGTGAACTTTTTGCGATAGTTCAAATTTGAAGTTAGGTGACGTGAATGGTGCGTGTTGATGTGTGGTTACATTTGCACATTTATGTTAGAATTCAAATAAACATATACATTTTTTTGTAATGATTATATTATTGCAAAATAATGAAAGTCGAGAAATGTAAAATGTCGCGAAAAAACACGTCGCCAACAAAACCAAATTTATAGTATGTCAATTAAAAACAATCATGTTTTTTTAATAATAAGGCAGTGCCTGTATATTCATGGATTTAATTTTCATATGATTTTCTACGTGGGTCATATTCGATGTGTTTTTACTCTATGAACGGCAATCTGCATTCTGATCACCTCGGTTTTTATCCACTGCAAACTATTTACCGGAGACAAACGGAAATGACCGATCTTTCACGATTAAGACAATCTGGTGACTCTCCTAAATTGGTTCCCTGGACCTATTTGTCTTCCTTGCGTAAATTGCGATAATGGCAAGCATGGATTGAGATAACAGGCAGTTTCTACGCTGTACTGAAGTGCTGCCATTTAAATTAACCAAGAAGAGCTATCTGTTCTGTTCTTTATCAGTCAATTTAGACTGAGGTGTGACGAGCCGAGAGATAGCCACGAAATAATATATCAACAATAGCCAATTATCTCCCCTTTTATCAATAATTGCCGTAATAGTGTCCGGGACGACGAGCGGAGAAATTTGTTTAATATTCGATAGTGAATGAGGTCAAGCCACTTGAGCATGTATTATGCAATGTTGATATAAACTAGAATTGAGTCATACACAGGTTTCAAAGACGTAGATTTTGATGTAAGAATACAGCAACGTATATTTTAAAGACGACCTTAATTAAGCTGCAACTTGGTATTTGTCTTAAGCAGTCAAGCACTATTGATTTAACCACAACACCATTCTGCTGATACGCTTATATAGACATGTTTGAAACCGATCAAGTCTCTGTCTGACATCACGATAACACCCTCTCCTTAACGATTCGCATTGGCTAGGCGGGATCAAAGTCTCAAAATATTAAAATTCATGAACCACGACATTTAGATATCATGGAATACTTGACTATCGAGTGATTTCTTGACGACGTAATGCTTATTTTTGCGTACATCAACGTAATCCATTCCGAGGTTGGCATCGTTTAAAACGTGATGATGAAAGAGAGAGAGAGATCAAATGAAATGGCACCCTGGTCTTCCATAGTACACCACGTACAGCCATCACGCTCTTCGTCGTTCAGTGACGAAAAGGCATGTGACATTTCGCAAAATTCGCCAAAAATAACCTTTCTACCTAACGTTACCATTCATGCCTCGATTTGTTAACAAATACATCTCATCATTCTATATTGACTGATACAGTCATTCACTTGTTTTCGTGACATTAAAACCGAAAACGTTTGTTTTAAACGTCATGTCTAATGCACGATGAAGACAATGCTTACGTTGTAGAATTGCTTTAATTAAACGTTTGTCCCTTAACAACGATTTTTTTCTGGATATACAAACAAGTCTTCTTACCTGAAATTCTAACCCATATTTTTCTCTGAGATTGCTTTTAAGTTTCGGATAGACTTGTTCCATTAAGGCATTTCTCTCTAACGTAGTGTCTGAAATATACGACGATAAAATACATGTTTATCAACATACACGTATGTGTACATATTAAACTATAATTATACATCTAACAAACATCATCGTTAGACCACCTCAAAGTTAAGACCGCCTTAACATTAGACTCTAAGGTCGTAACTCACTTGTTCGCTCGTTATTCAACGCTGATATTAAGACCAATTCCATAATGGTTCCAATTATAATGGTTACTATGGTGTTTGTATTATGTACGTTTTCCAGTATTTATACCAGGTTACTGGATATGGGTTCTAGCCTGCGATCTTCAGTCTAAGTGGCCGTGGGGCGGTCCATTGACCGAGATGTCAGAGTGTCCGAGGAGACAACCAATGAGTCATGTCACAATGACAAGTCAAAATGACAACGTGCGGCGAATACAGGGTGTTAAAAGATCAAAGGGACGATCAGTAACGTTAGTATCTACTTCACAATGTCATTAACCCAAATACTCGAATTATCAGCAAAGTTACCCTCTTTAAAATATCGACCTATCGATCCGACGTGACCTCATCATTTTTGGTATACTGTAAACCAATGTACTTTTGAGAATACTAAATTTCGATTTTTCAATTTTATCGATAGTCGGCATATTCGCAACTACTATTTTTCTCGTTTTAAGTCTCCCACAATGTCCATATGAATATTTTGCACACTTTCGCGACAACTTAATTTCGGTAATTTCTACAACTCGCGAACTACGCGAAATTAAAAGTCGCGCGAAATAATTTCTTGGTTTACAGTACTTAGTATATCACCCAGGTAGGTTTACAATGCGGAGGTGTCGTTATCTTCAACCGCAGCAATAGGACTGTATTCAGTATGTAAGTATAATCATTTCATAAACTTTTGTTCGACCAGGTTTTACTATGTCGAGATTGTGCTGATATGCTATAAAAATTATAGAAATCGTTGGCTTAGAATGAGAATGTCGTAACTACAAAATCAATATTTTGAGAAAACAAGAAAAACTGTCTGATAATTACTCTTTACTTATCGTAAAACAAGCTTTTCAAACATAATTTTGGTCAACATGACAATTTCTGATTTTCATGAAAATAAGCTCGTTAGAAGCGCCTTGTGGTGCAGATTTAAAATATGCATTAGTCTTATAAGGTCGTAAGTGCCACTTACGACCTTCTCATTCTAAGCCAGCGAAATGATCATACCCCAATTTTCCACACATTGGAATGTACGAGTATACCCTTAATGAGATATAACATTAAATGTGACCATCGATTATAGAAATATAATGTTTTGAAAAAGCCATGAAATTATAACGTAATTATCCTAAAGATTATTGAGTATCCCGAATATCGGTCAAACTACTCGGGTAATAATTACATACATTTATATGGTATTAGTAAATTTATACATACTTATACTGACCGAGAGAAAAGGTAGAAAATGTACTTGTAAACTTCACTTTATTGGTGTTAAAGAATAATTCATTAGTTACCAAAACAGGCATATAAAACATATGAAAAAGCTCAAAACACTGTCCTAGCACAATTATATAGAACATATGAGATAATTAATCATGCACGAGTATAACCGCTACGGAAGCCAAATTATTAGTAACGTTGAAGGTCAATGCACTGTGACCTTTTCCAGACTAACGTAAGCTTCAAAACCATTACGAATTATTTACTGATAATGGCCAACCTCAATACGAAGTTCGAAGATATTTTTGCAACTATTAAAAGAGATACCTCAAACAGTTTTTAGTAATACGGACAATTTTACGTGGTGCCCCCTTGTCTTCCAAAGGAAAACAATTGTCACATGTACGTATACGAAGGGAACAAACAGTTGGACATGCCGAGATACAAGTATTCTTGATTAGAGATCAATCGGCGACCTTGACCTTTGACATACGAGCCTCAAAGTTAGTGTCAACGGAAACATCAATTTATAAGGACCAACTTCCCTCTGAAACTTGGCTATTCTATTTGCAAACGTGTTTCAGAATTGATCTGAATTTGTATTTTACGTAGCCTGTATTTGCCAGTCAGCTTTCAGCTGAATAGGACAGGCATAACTGTGCCTCCACCCAGATTGGAACCCAGGTCGTCGGATTAGATTGCAAGTGCGCTAACCACTGAGCTACGGAGGCCACGAAATCATACAAAAGAAATTGATCAGCCATTGAAGGAAAGTCTCGATTGACCTCTTGTATTTGAAGAGTCGATATTATATCGACTTCGCATCAATATTATTGTTAACTGTCAAAAGTTTCAAATAGTTGATACATAATATGAGATAACCTTTTTATGAAATAGAAGAAAAAACGATTTACAATAAAAATTAAAATGTTTGAATGCTTTGACATCTGTCTGGACCCCATAGGCGTGAGAAGTGACCTTAAATACTTCCATGTTATACCTAGGTGTTAATTTCACGTGTAAACCTAATTCTAATCGCATTCTATACATAATTGAAAAGATCCGATTTTAATTATGTTATTTCATTTATTACGGTACACAATTAAACACGCCTATAAAATTCAATTCGCCAATATAGACATTGTATGTTTATCTAATTTCACCATTTCTTAACATGTGGATGTTTGCAAACGTGTGTCAACCATACAAATGTGCCTTATAATAAAACAAAATATCAATAATTTTAATGATACGTGTATTAATAAGTTGTTCAACTTACTCCCGTGGTGTGCAAACAGTAATTTTGTCATTCCACAGATTGTGAAAGTCAGTCTAAGTATCGATATACAGTTGAACACAAAGGGCGGTCAGTAGCGGTTCCCTATCTCCATGTACACTTCGCTGGCTTAAAATGAAAAGGTCGTAACTACAAAAAAAAACAAGAAAAAACTGTCTGCAATTTACTCTTTACTTATGGTAAAACATGCTGGCTGGTCAACATGACAAGTTCCGATTTTCATGAAAATAGACTCATAAGAAGCACATTGTGATGCAGATTTCATTTATGTATGAGCCGTAAGAGCCGTATAAGGTCGTAAGTAGTAGTTACGACATTCTCATTCTAAGCCAGCGACTTAAGTATATGGGGACTTGGTCCAACAATGACCCCTAAGGTTTAACGTGCCCCCCCCCCATTAAACGCCAAGGATAAGATTCGAACCAAGACATTCGAGAGCGTTAACCACACGATCACCATGCCATGGGCCCACCCTGTATAGATTGCATAATATATTGTACTAATCCGTTGATTTTATTCATCCACACATTTACATGAACTTCATGTTTTAATCCTAAAATTGAAGGCATTGATTCCATAACGATTTTGTCTAGGTAATAAAGGTTGCTGTATCGATTGCTGAGTAGAAATTCTATCTTCCCTTTTATTACAATCAATTAGTTATGTTTATTTAATATATTTTCATGAACTGACAGAGTAACGTGACAAATAGAACAATGAATAGATATTCTAACAACTAATTTAGAAATGCGTGATAAAAGTTATTTTCAGAGTGATAACGTTATTATAAGTGTATAAAAAGTGTATTTTAATTATTTTAGCGTAATCGCTATTCAATTCAAAGGGCCAGACACTTGAGCTTATAAGCCCTGTACTTCCAGAGTCAACTTGACTTTCCGACCCCTACCTATGTTTGACATCGAGGGGGGCTACGGGGAACATGCGAATCATCAATCCGCTGCACTCACTTGGCGAATACATTAACCAATCAGCTATGTGAGTCGGCATATGAATGGCTTAGAAAGAGAAGGTCGTAACGACAAAATCAAAACTGTCTGACAATTACTCTTTACTTATGGTATGGTACAACCAGCTTTTTCAACATCCGATTGTCATGAAAATAGGCTCCTAAGAAGCACCTTATGATGTAAATTTCAAATATGCATTGGTCTTATAATGACGTATGTGGCACTTTCGACCTTCTCATTCTAAGCACCAAAGTGAGCACCAAACTCTCTTCAACCATAATTATATTATCCGACTTTCCTCAACTTTGACAAAGACATTATAACCGTAAAACATCACTAATGACTACCACAATCAGAGCAAATGGAAAAAATCTTCATTTTGAGTTGGTCTCAATAGCAAAGACTAATTTAGAATGTGCTTGCATATCATGGTATTGAATTGAATTTTAAGATGGTACTTTAATTAGACGGCCTTTGGAATATGCATAATCTAACTAGAGGAAATACCTAATATAGGGCATGAATCAGCTTACATTGGGATACAGTCAAATCTTAATAATAAAATCATTTTCTAGTATGTGACCCTTGGAAACTGGTCTTATTATGGAGGTGGTCTTTACACGATGTTTCAGTGTATTTACTCATACATATATGGGCCATGTGGTGGTATTCAATATTGATCTTACTTAAGGATAAGCTGATAAGGACGACCAACCAGGATCCAGGATTATAACCAGTACTTACATTCTGCACTCGGCACTCAAATATTGAATTTGTAACATATTTGTTCTTAATAGCTAATTTAGTTGGAATAAAATGGATAGAATTGTAATTGGAATGTTGAAAATAATATTTGATACATTTTCTTTGTAAGTACCAGTACTTGCTCTTCCACAAGCAACCGCCAACTTCTCCATTTGTGGAGGAAAATCGACATTGTTGTCAAACTTCGAACTTGAAATATGGGGTCATGTGTACAGCACTCCACACCTAGTGTAACCAGACCTAACTTATCTCCAATATGGAAATCCTTGACTTTATCATAAAACAAACACTTTACAACGTAAATGATAAACTAACAAACTAACTTACCCGTGAAAGTCGAACTAGTGAATATTCGAACGATTTTAGATCCTAGTGGTGGTAGGTCCTCTAATTCACCAATTAGCACTCTATTTAGTTTCTCTTTCTCTTCGTCTTTAAGATCATCTTCACCTTCTTCGACCTCACCACCGTCCTCTGACCCTTCCTCTCCATTCACACCATTCGTCGTTCCATTCTCAAGTTTGTCACCATTTTCAGTCTTTTCACCCTTTTCGCCTTTTTCTACCTTTTCTGTCTTTTCTTTCTTTGTCCCATTTTTCTCTCCTTTGTCCCCTTTCTCACCTTTTTTGTCAGCTGATTTCTCGATCTTTTCACCACTCTTTTCTCGTCTTTCTATGGTTTTATCCGTCTTTTCAAGAACTTTATCCGCTTTCTCTGTCTTATCTGGCTTTTCAGCCTTTTCCATTTTCATATTTTCACTCGTTTTTGTTGTTTCTCTATCAAGTAATATCACTCATGATTATTTATATATTTCCTAAACTTTATAAAATCCACACATTTAGCACACCACGGTTCATGATCGCGTTACATACTTCCACAAGTAATTCACCAGTTCACTATATCACGCCGTTTTCTTAAAATCTCAAAACCTGAAACAAATACAAACAAATGTTCGTAAAAATTCCTTTCTGGATTACTAGTATGTGTACCGAGTTTTAAAATCAAAACACAGTCGTTCCCAACATGTACAATGTACACATAGTCAAACAATCTTTATCAAACGGAACAACAGAATACAAAAAGTTAAATGGAAGGTAATTTTTCTAATCCAAAATTAATGTGTGTACCAGAACCAGGAAACCTCGCTTCACCTAAGTGTAATATCAAACTGGAAATTGATAAGCTGAATAGAATTAATGTTAAATTAATCTTCGGCCAGCCATTTATTGTACGTACCTCGTATGTATATATCCCATATCCTATACCCACCGAATTTCCATTTTAATTTCCAATATTTAAACTAACTACTATAATAGTTCCCGAGCAGCAGTGTAAGTAATGCAATGCCTTATAACAAGATCATATGCCCAATTTGCGTTATATAAACACACAACACTAAAACTTTTGTGTTATGACAACCGAATTGATAACGAGAAAAATATCAATAAACGATAAATCCCTCCTTTAAGAAAGGAATCTTTAAGGCCATTACAATAATATTAAGGTTAATCGACATATAAACAAAATTTGACAATATTATATAGAGAATTTATAGTTCGACAAACATACATGTACATGCACATAAAATGTCACAGATAGTATGCTGGTATGGAAGTGACCGCGACGAGTGAATGTAAAATTTAATGTGCGTGGGATGTAAGGAGTACTGTTTCAGCCACCGCTATTAAACTTTACTCAAATGTTAAGCCGTGTGTCACATTAGCCTAGTCAGTCCGCTTAGCTCAGTCGGTAAAGCACGGGACTTCTGATCTCGGAGTTATTGGTTCGAGTCCCAGGACTGACCAACTAAATTTACTAATAGTCTTTTGGAAGAGATTTTAAAACCTAGGTCCCGTGAATGGTGCTTTGCATTAGACACGTACAAGAATCAGTGATGCTTCTCAAACTAGGGCATTAATTGTAACGTTATTAATATGTACTTTCTCCCAAAAACTAAAATAGCTAAATTATTCCAGGGTCTTCACCAATATGGATTATCCGACGGCAAGGATAAATAAAAACATTTATAATAATAATAATATAATAAAACTAAGCAGTGTGTCACATCAGACTACCGCCTATCATACACACCTATGTACGAGCATATTTTGGTGTAACTGGTAATTTCAACAACCGCAAAACCGTCCTACTACTGCCGTACGCAGGATTAAAGCCTGGAACACACCAGTCGCACGATAGTTTGGTCGCACGATTTATTACTTCCGAAAATGTAATTAAAATAACATTCAAGCCTCAGATAAAATCGCAGACAACCAAACATATCGTAGACAACACAATGCTACCGCACGGTGCCTCTGTGGCTGTCCCGCGCGTCGCATTCTTTAAAAATAAGCTCGCAGCCGATAGTTGCAACGTGCACAGACTAGTGTCACGATTATTACGTTTAAGTCGTCTTTCGTGACCGAATGATTCCAATGTACGCCGCTTGCAGTGGGGGAGATGTCAACGCCGGGTTTGAATCCCTATATGACACCGTTCTTGAATATCCGGTTGGTGAGCTGTTATCTAAGTAAAATTTACAACCGTTATCATTTAATATTAATGGACTGTACAAGTCAATTCAATATTAAATGATAACGGTTGTAAACATCAGTTCGTCCGTCAGGTAAACTTTGTTTATTTAGATTTAACTCGGTGTAGCTGATTTATCTATAGTCCCCGCTATTCTTCCGAATAAGAAAATGCCTTCGTTAGTATTACGTTTTTTAATTGTCAATACAAGCTCTATTATTGATGTAAATATTATAAAACCATTATTGCGCTATATTGACACCACCCTTGTCCTTGTTAAATCAGTGCATACACCCGTACCGACACACTGCACTAGGTTGTCTATTAGAATCTAGTATCTACTAATCGATTTTCTTTTTTAATTACAACCGATATATCTATCAATATTCTGTAAAACGAAACTTAAGCAACGTGACAAACCTATAATATAATCAAATATAACTCCAATTCCCAATTATCCAAAACACCGAAGTTGATCAACAACAAACTTGTAAGAAGAAAATTAACAAATCCTAGACGTTGTTAAAGAACTCACCGAACAAATCCATGTGAGACACCCGTATTTGTTGGCGTGTGTGTCCCGGTTGCCTGGGTACAACTGTTCGGGTAATATCTCTCTCTCTCGCAGTCCCATACGCGTTTATCGGACATTTTCATGACAAATAAAATCGAACTGTCGCTTGTTTCGTTGTTCATGTTAAATATTGGCTCGAGCAGAGTGAGGTAGGCTTGGAACGTGGATATTGGTAATTATACTGTGGATTCAAATCGCTTTGATCAAAAGATCTTTCTACCACAGAATGGCGGTATAGATTCCTTGCGCAATTAAAAGTCAATTATTTTAAGCCGAACTTTATAGAAATAACTGTAATGCAAAGCCTTGATTTTTTTATTGTAACTGTTCGGTTTAAATACTAGTATCACTAGTAACATGTCACTAAATTGCTTAATAGTACAATTACATATACGTCTTCAAATTGTTAAAAAATACATTGTACGTGTGTGTTGCCAGCGTGTCATTTGTACAGTTCCAATCGTAGTGACAAGTAAATTGCGTCTATTTTTACGTTCCATTTACGGTCAGTATCTGTACAATATACAATGATTATTAACAGAAACCTTTTGCAGATCTATGTATCCATAAAGAATGTTAGATATGAACTGGGTCATTATGGTGATTCGCCCATTTCAATCTGGCATAAGTTGAACGAAAATATTTAAAGGATTTTGTTGGATTTTTGAAATGCGTTCAGAGATATGAACACTATTGGTAAAGGTTTTGAAGTTTATGATTTCTACTTTGGTTGATATCTTAGTTTAAGATAACCGATATTATAACCCTCAGATATTTACAATCATCTCAAACACCTGCTGAACAAACTCACCTCGGGTAGATTCTATTATCACCAGGACATGTTGTGTGTCGCAAGAAATGTCGGACATGCAACTTCTCGTATACTCGTAAACCACCGAACAATCGTTCTCATACAACAGTGGTTAGTCAACTTCCCAGACTACTGTAAAATCTTTTAAAGAGACTGTGTCACGTTTCAGTGTATAGCAAAAATATAAAAAAATTGTTAAATATTCACTATATTTTGGCATAGATGCCTTTATATCCCAAGCACACTGATATAAAATATAACTTGTGAAACATCAGGATTTTGTAGTTGTTTAAGTATTTTACCTCCCAAATTATATACCGTATTAATACGGTATAGAATTTTAAACTACTCTCAATTAAATTGCCTGAAATTTACTCGCATGTGATGAAAATGAATTTAAAACAAACCAAATACTTCATAGATGTTTAAACTGGAGTTTGTGTATGTTACAGACCGATCTAGTGAATAATATTACTCAAAAATCACACTGAAAGGAAAAATTACATTGTGTTTAAAAGGAAAGCCACAATGGTGGGCGCGATGTTGAAAGTGATTAAAATCGATTGTTCGCAATAAATATTTCTTACAGTCAACAATGTTTTATTATATAAATACTTGATTTGGTAAGAAAATTATACTTTTAAAAAAAATTCGCTCCATCTGTGAGGCAGGCCCTTTAATGTCAATTGGACACAGTTTCGAAGTACATTGTAATAGTGAAAAAGACCAATTCGTAGGAACGTTATTCAAGAAAACAAGTCGGATACTTTAGAATCATTAAAAATGAAAAGTACGCTGGTCTAACGAAAATGCAGAACAATAGGCCCATTACATTCTCTTTCAGAAAGTTCATAGCACTTTGTATCGTAATTTGACGTAGATCTATATCTGAGAAAGAATTAGCATACAGTGTATAGGCCTAATCACTTATTGGTATAATATACAATTCAACTTGTATGGGTAGTTGTGAGCGCAAACATTTGCAATATCCAATTACTGTATGGCATATTGGAAGGGTACACACAATGCAAAGTGTATGTCTTATTGCGATAATCGAAAGTTGGATCGTTTTTAAAACTGTGGAGAGAAATCCGAATGCATGTATACAAACTGTAAAGACCCTTTTAAAGTTACAACAGATTTTTTGGTGTTTCTTTTTATCTAAGAAGAGAAATAAATTAAAATATTCAAATTGAAGTGGTCATATTGATTAGTAAAAGTTTACAATTCCTGCTTGTATCACGGTAACAGTCGGAAGTCCAGGTATAAAAATTTTATACTCGGGAACCGTACAAATCACCAATTCACAAAATAGGTTGAACCCCTTTCCGTATGGACTAAGGACTAAGGACACTGCACGCTCTGGTCATGCCAACCAGTGACTGTCGTGCGTATTCAAAATGGTTAAACTCAACAATAATCACAAGTATAACTCTAACGCGGTATTGGGACCTGTGTCACCTAAAGTCAACTGGTAAATCAGGTAAAACAACGTAAGGATATTGGAAAAGGGATTATCTTTTCAATGTGTACCGTAAATTTAATTTACTTGGTGAATAAAAGTGAGCAGGTAAAATAAACTTCTGCTCTCCCTAAATCGATGTAATGGTCAGTGATTTCTGTTTATATTGACATTGCAGAATATCGCGTTCGAGTTATACTTACAAATAGAAAACAAACCAAGAAACTAAACCAATAAATTACTTCAAATACCTGTTAAAATATCTCATAGATATTGAACTAAAAGTGTTGACAAAATAAAGCAAAATAATTAGTTTGACTTACACAAAGAACCGCTGTAAGTTTAATTTAGCCAAATACAGTTTTGACTAAACGGATTAATATACAAGTGCCTTATTGAAAAAGAAAACAATTTTAAGTATTATACAGTCTACTGCTATTGAGAGTATGACCATGTTGGGATTTAGTATAACATGACACGAGAAGGTGCACTGAACACTTGACTTAAAATATTACGGACTTTAAATACCCATAATGTCTCAGTCACAACTAAACGTGCCAATCGTTAAAGCTCGGTCATTTCCGTTCGTCTCCGGTAAATATACTATTCTGAGATGACCAGATTGCCCAATGTGCGTGTTCTCGTCCGTACGTCGCATCGAAAGGGTGTGGCAAAGATTAGACATGAAGTACATATCACGCATGTTTTGCGCTATGTTGTGAGTGCGGGCTGCGTGCATCGTACGATGCGCACGTGCGTCTCCTATCGATTGTTGTACGAGGGCCGTATTTACAAGTGCTGCTCACGTATGCTGTCCTTACTCACGATTAAGTTGGCAGTAGAAGACGCATAATTGCACATACTGGGGTGTATCCGTAACACCATCACAGATTGAACGCAGTTCAACATTTACTTAAAGTGCTACGCATGTGCCTGCGTGTACCCGAAATCCATATACGGAAGCAGTACTCGCCGCGCATAGTTTGGATTCCTTATTTCTAAGGAAAGCAAAACTCATCTATGAGACTGTGACAATGAGAGGCTGAACTCTTTTTTGAGTAAGATCTCCCAAAAAAAGATCTCAATTTGAGCTGAGATTTCTTATTGAGATGCGTCAAAACAAAAAATCACAATTTTGCGCAAAAAAAACTTCATCATAATCTTTTTGTTCCTGTTAATTTGCAGGGTGCAATCTAGGCCATTGTCGAAAATGAAATACTAAGGGTAGGCATTGGTATTCGACTTCTGGTCGAAATGTATATATCCATTAATCATACCTGACAATCTCGGTCGACATACAGGTCAGTTGTGATAACTGGCATTCGTCGGAGGCGATTTAACCTTGCGAACTAGACATTTTTTATCAAATTGAGTCGGTGGTTTAAATTATTGATAAGCTCACGGCATGATACAAATATACCATAAAGTAGGTCGAATTAAAGCGATATGTATTCGATACACATTCAAACAATTACAAAAAAAACATAATACGGTTTAAGAAGTCAAACTAATCGAAGCAGTTGACATATTTCCTTCCACAGACCTGAGTAGACATTGCGTAGTTATTCGTATAAGGTCGTAAGTAGTAGTTACGACCTTCTTATTATATACCAGCGATCTCTGGGCTACCAACCAGTTCATCTCCAGTGAGTTTCGGGAATATTCAAGTGTCTCGGTCGAGATTCGAACCTGAGACCTTAAGCTTCGTAGTAAAAAGTTTAGGCATGACCCAATCGGCCACCTTGTCGTAATCGGTTCAATAAGGGTGTGGGTATATTATATTTGTTGGTGTTGCATCCGACCGATTATTTCGAAATTTGCTGTCACAATATGTGCCGTTTATGCACAAGCGCTTTGTGAAATAGCAAGAAAATACATGTATTCGTTGAATTTTAGGAAATCTAGAAAGTCTGTGAAGGGGCGCCAAAAGTTTAAGTAAAGTTACACCTTAAACGACATCGATTTATCCGGGCAAAGGGAGACTACTGTGTCGAATGTTTACATTATTCTTCAAAAGTCGTCTAACTATGATTGGATTAGCGTTTAGCACCATTTCTTTTACGGTTATTTCCTAATAGGTTTTGTACATACATGTATGTGTACCCAATAATTCCCAAACCAACGAAGCTTCACATGTTAACTAGTCAATTTGCCTTGAATAAAGTTAAGTAAATACAAATCGCTGGCTAATAATGAGAAGGTACTTACGACCTTATAAGACTAACTGTATTGCATATTTGAAATCTACAGCATACGGCACTTCTTATGAGCATATGTTCAGGAAAATCGGATCTTACCATGTTGACCAGACTAAAATTGAGAAAGCTTGTTTTATCATAAGTAAAGAGCGATTGTTAGACAGTTTTTCTTGTTTTCTCAAAAGGGTGGTTTTGAAGTTACGACCTCCTCATTCTAAGGCAGCGAAATGTACTTGCAAATGGCATTCAATTTTATCAATTATTTAAAATTCTGTCGAATCTTTATACAACCTATTATCCGAAGAACTGGAATCATTCGAAATAAGGCCAAACATTGTTCTGGTAACATGGTGACAAAATAGGGTAGGTACGAATAGGAAGAACACTTTAATTTTTAAATGTATCCCATTGATATACGCATGGGAAAATCAACGGCCAGCGGTGCCTTCCAGCAAAATGTCAATATAACGAATGTTTTAGGTTCGGGCAAAATAGAGTTAGTAGGGTTAACCGTTACCAGAATTTCAACATCGGACGTTTTGTCTATACTTGAGAAAATTAATTAATGATAATAAGAAATGTAGAATACGAACACATGGTTTAATTCGAATAACACTTCGAATCTGGTTATTTCGAAGAAATAAGTCCGGACTATATACACTTAAACGAATTTCTAATTGGCCACCCAATGAAATACTATATTATGCGATATATTCAGTCAATATTTCTAAAATTGTGGTTATTATCATTCCATGTACTTATCTATCGATTTCAAGAAATGAATTACGCATGCATGTATAAAATCATCGATGCGGAACAGTTAGTGCAAAATGACTTACGTGCACGTGGCTAACATGCCCGACATATTTGATTTTTGAAATCAGTCAAAATGTATTCTCTGTCGATTTACTTAATGAAAGGTATTAATACTGATAATAATAAGTAATACGGGGCGCGCTGATGCCGTAAGAATGACGAGTATCAGCACCAAAATCAAGACATGTACGTCAAAACATCTTTTGGTAAAAAGCGATATGTATAATAACGTGGTATTTAGCTCGAATTACTGCGAGAAATATATTTTCCATCAACAAGATTGGACAGTATCGTGGTTTCGACTATTTATATTCTTCTAAAACCATTTTTTAAAACTAATTTATAAAAACACGTGGCCAATCAGAAATTCGTTCAATGCATGCATGCATCTGACGTCATGAGCGCGTTCCACATGGCTCATCTTCACAAATTATAGTGTTTAAAGAAAAGTCGATCTACAAGAAACCAACTTTTACAAAATACGATACTTTCCAAGCTGTGCACGAGACCAACGTGCAAAAAAGCAATTTCGCACCAACCGTTACGCATGGATGATTTTGTATATGAAAACGCCATTTCTTTCCAGAAATAGCTAAGTAAGTGCGTGGAATGAACAAATAAAACAGCCTAAGATTTATTGATATAATTTATCAGATGATATAATATTTTTTAGGGTGGCCAATTAGAAATTCGTTTAAGTGTATTTAACTTATTTTCACAGACCTAAGAAACTATTTCACTTTTGGTTTAATATACCCAAGGGTTCGCCCCTTCACTAAGTTTTAAAAAAAATGTTTTCTAAAGAGAAGGGGTGAAGATTTAGATATGACAAAATATCTGTATTTTTGCTATAATTTCTTAGACATGTGTAGTCCAGTCATTTTAACTTTTAACCTCAAACTAATTGCAAAACAAACAGTTTTGTGTTTATATGGTGCGTAAAGCTATCCTTAGTAATGTACAAAATGTCATAATTGAATATTCGTGGGACTTTTTGAGATATTTACAAATATATTGAATTGTCACATGTTTTCGCGATATTTGTCACTTTTGATGTAAATAAATCTTGACTTGTACCAGTAACTTATTTTTACATCGTGCTTAGAGGTCGCAATTTTAGTTAGATTTTTATGAAACTTGGCAGCAATGTTCATCGAGAGCTAATCTAGGTTAAATAAAAGTTTTTAGTTAACCGGAGCCAAAATCTAGGTCACTAGGTCAAAATAAAGAAAAAACAAGATAAAGTCACCAGGGGTCGCAATTTCGACCTTACACTTGTGAAGTTTAGTCACAATGATCACCTTACAAAACTCAAGGTCATGTATGAAATTGGATTAACCTGAGTTAAAAACTAGGTCATTAGGCCAAATTATAGAACAAATCTTTAGAAGGCGCTCTTTTTACCTAATCTTTATGAAACTATGTCACATGGATAATGAAGACAAAATGTAGGTCAAATTCAATATTTACTTATCATGAGTTAAAACTAGGTCACTAGGTCAAAAAATAGACAAACCTTCATGCGCCAAAAAGTCGCATCAATTATTTTCACCTATTGACCTAATTTTGACCCAAATTATTCAATAACATACTTGTCTTAGATGTTTTGAGATGAGCATTGTGACCAAGTTGCATAAATATTAGACCAAAATTGTGGATTTTGTACCTACACAACGTTTTCCTTTGATTTTAACTAGCGACCTACTTTTTGACCCTGGATGACCCAATTTATAACTTTGACCTAGATTTTGTTGATATTAATATTGTGACCAAGTTTCATAAATATAAGGTCAACATTATGACCTCTAGCGACTACACAAGGTTTTGCTACAATTTGACCTAGTGACCTAGTTTTTTATCCTTGATAATCCATTTTCAACCTTGGCGTAAATTTTGTTCAGATGATCACTCTGACCAAGTTTCATAATCATAAAGTCAAAATTGTGAATACAAATGCAATTGTGGACGAACAGACAAAGAGAACGATCACTATTTCTCCCGAATCGATAGATTCGTGTACATTTTGTATATTGACATTATTGTATACTGTGCAAACACAAATATCCTTTTTCCATTAGACATATATGTAAACAACACATGATATGTGTAAATTTTAAACAAATTGGATTAATATTAAAGAAATGAGTAAAACTTTTGTTTCCCCTTCCAAGTGCTATTTTGAGTCATTTTGTCGACATTTGAATGGGTAGTATACCAACACGTAGACTGGCATATATATGAAAAGTAAATTGTCTGATGATAAAATCAATATTTGTATTCGATAGAAGAAGGTTGTATCTTTCAGAAAATATAAGCTTTAAGGTGCAATAAGTAAATAATTATCGACTTACATGGGAATGATTAGAACTTAAAATTCCCCATGTAGTATGAAATAAGGAAAATGCTGAAATTGGTACCAAAAGTGACCTTAAACATGTCGATTTTTTGGTATTTTCCCCACTGAACTCGCATACTTGATGTTTTGTCTGTAGTTGATAATAGTCTGTAGATGATGAAAATGCAAAGAAACTCTGTTTTGCAATTTGTTTGAGGTTGACCATATTTTTTAGCTTCAATGACTGGACTAGTGGTACTTCTGACCTAACATGACCGGTTAGTTCAGTGGATATAGTTGAGCCAATTGTCACTCTAGCGACCCGGGTGCGAATACTGTGGTCGTTATTAGTTCGTATGTGGTCATTTTAACACTTATTTAAATTTGGTTGATCAGTATTATATATACATTGTAGATTAAATATTTATAGAGCTTAATTAAGCCTAGACTTGGTTAAAGCTCAAGTTTTTTGGACAGTATTTGTGACCTTAGGATTAAGTGTTTTAATACAAATTATACATGTACATTACGCTGTACGTAGTTAATGATAAGTTCATTTAACATAAGCGGAAAAGGTTGAATGCAAAATTTTTCACAATGAGGAATTTAATATTTTTAATAGTTTTAATCGCAGGTAAGTCAAAACAATCAATGTATTTTTGTATATTTTATTAGTATTTACATTTATACTCGTAACTTACTACATGAATGAGTCTGCAATTGCATTGTTTTATTTCCAAAGAAATTGGGTTGGGCAACAGGGTACTGTTTTATCAAAGCATTTTATAATAATAATACTTTTATTACCTCCGGAGTTGGAGAGCTCATACATTAAATACAAAAGTATACATGAAAATGTACAGAGAATGTATGTATATACAAAAAGTCAGGTAAAACAAACGATGCATACAATCACTAAATATTAGTGAAGGGTTTTATAATTGCATGTGCGAAACAGAAAATTAGTGAATATTTGTCGTGTATCTGCAATGTTGTGGATGTCGAGAGTTTTGCCCTAGATCATTTCATGACACTGTCTTGTACATGACTTTTTGACGAACACTGAATAGTTATCTGGACCAAGTAGTGTGTGGATCTCGTACCACAGTTTGTTTCTTTTACTTTCATAATAGGGACAGTGATATACATTATGATATATTATTTAAGGCCAACTTTTATAAAAAGGAAAATTCCATTAAATACTTAAATTATATATTATATATTATGTAACATATTTTGATAGTAAATGTATTGTATATGAAGTTATGAACCATGGTGTGAATATTGTTAATGTTGAATGGCAAGGATTTTAGTTATCTCTACGGTGGAAAAGAACTGTCCAAAATACAGTGGTCCTACTGGGGCGTAGTGTCCATTTGTGAACACTAGTCGCTAGTCGCAAGTAGGATTTGAGTGTGATTAGCACACATCCCTACACATTAAATATAAAAGTCACATCATTGCTCCCACAACTTTTTACCGATCATCCGATTACGTGTACATACAATGCATAATGGAACCATTAGGCTGTTTCTTAACAAATGACCAATACTCGACGATAGAATGTCAACTACATTTTGTATATCAAATATCGTATTTAGCAAATTGTATTGTGAACAAAATACTTATTTTTCAAGAGTTGCTCCCCTTAGACTTTAAATCGTGCATTTATAGTTGACAAATTGTCACCTAGATGTTTTATTGGATTTTCTTCCATCTTCTGGTGTTTTCCACATTTGGGAAATCAACTCAAGTGCTCAAATTGCATCATTCTGCTGAGAGGTTACCAAGTTATACACCTGTAGCTTATTAAAATAGCAGTTTAAGACGTAATGGGACTTTAAATAGGGCATATAAACATTGTTTCTTGTTCAGATTCTAATGATGGAACTTCAAATAACCATAACTTGGTCAATCCTTTGAATATATTCATCAAATAACTTTTAGTTTGCACAGAACAGATAGTTCTTTCTGTTGCTGCCAACCTGGATTTCCGAATTTATCCGGAATTGCAGGGCCTCTGCAAATCATACGCACGCAATGACAATGCAAATGGGTAGTTTGTATGACTTGTATTTACCATTTAATATATTTATATTAGCTAAATTACGTCTCATTTCCTTTAGTTTAGAATATATGATCATCAATATATTATTCAGTTGGCAAAAGAAGAATAAGGACCATAGACAGCTTAAACTATGCATTTGAGCATTTTATAACTCATGACGTCATAACATTAATTTCTATTAAAATTCCTTGATGACGTCTTACCTACCTACCTACCTATCCTCTTCGTGCCCACTGGCACATAAGGCTGCAACTAGGTCTCTCCATTTCTGTCTGTCCTTCGCAATATTCTCTGTTTTCCCATCGTCTTTATCTCATTGTTTATCTTCCTTCTCCGTGTTTCTTTCGGCCTTCCTCGGTGTCTTAATGAAGACGAAACGTTGGATTGGAAAAAGACTGGAGTTGATGTGGTATTGTTTCAACTATTTTTTTTCCATAAAATTTGATAATTAGAAATGTCTAACATTCTATAGTTTTAGTCGAAGATGCTGACGCCACTAAAAAGTACAGAAGTTACCGAAGCTATAACAGTTATAGACGAAACACTGACTACAGTAGCGGAGAATCAAGGTATAGGGTAATGTCAGAAATAATGAAGCTTTACCTTTCAACCATTCCCCAATCAATATATAGACGTAACGCACGGTATTGAGTACGTTTGTGTAACGTCGTGTTACGTCAGCATATTATTAACTAACTTTGCGTAATACTAGTCTTATGATCTAAACATTGATATTTAACTCTTCAAATGTTTACAATGTCGAAAACTACAGTACATTTATCTACCAATAACATCTTTTTTAATTAAAAAAAATATTGGGTGTCTTTCGGTAGCAATTTCTCCCGCTTGTTCAACTTTGTTTCAACTTGTTTCAACGCTTATTCACTCGTATCACCGGATGTCTATCTGACAAGTATCTTACTCACTCACGCATTCAAACCCTAACCACTTATCTATTTACTGTTTCATGAAAAACAAAACACCACATTGTACTAGAAGATACGGGTACAAAATGCCTATGCATAATATCGCTCAAAATAATTATTTTGGTTATGTAGTTCGTCCACTATAAAAACTTGCGTTACATAAAACGTCCAAAACGTCGCAAAATTGCGCCGTAGGACAATCTTCCTCCACACATTGAATCAAGTGAGTCGGACTTATTTTAAGAGCAATCGTATAGAATTTTTAAAAGTAGAAATTTCACTCTGATAATATTTCAAATTTTATTTTAATTGTACGTTCTATAACTTATAATGAAATTATTAAGTTTTGATAATGGTCTGTGTCACAATGTATCGCTAAAACGCGCGAGTAGGACAATTTTCCTCCACATATTCTATTCTAATAATCTCGATAAGTATTGGCTAGAATGCATTCGGATTTTATTATTTATCATAAAACAAAAATAATATTTTAAAAACGAAATCATAATTATTTTATTTATAAAATGAAAAAATAATTGCGTACTAAGCATGCGTCTTCGGAAAATTTTCAGCATTTTTTTTGCAAATTTGCACTTTTTTCGTGTTACCAGTTTATTATTTAACTTTTTTATTTTTTGCACCCGTGATTTGTCACGATAGTATGTTATAACACGTCCTTTCTGGTGTCACTCAGTGAAGTATCCCACAAATTTAATGATATTTTGAATAAAACGGCTGTTATTTTATGCCGACGACCAATATTTTGTGTTACAAATTGCACACGGATTTTTGTATATCTGTCGGGCATTGTCTCCAATTCTACGGCTACATATTATTCTACATGAACTCAAATTAAAATGGCAATGTAGACAATTTTATAATGAATAGTTTGGTATATGATATGTAATGTATCGAGTGAAATAGAAAGAAGTTTGAACTACTGTTTTAAAGCGAGTGTACGAAATTACGAACGTACTCAGTTACGTGCGTTACGTCATACTATTAAATATCCTGATAAATGTGTCCACAAGATTCACTTAGTAAATGTGAAAAAAATTGCCAAGTGATATGAAATTTGAATGAGTACAAAAAAAGTTATGACAAAAAAGGAGGTAAAAAATGTCATGAGTGTAACAAATTTTCGTGACATTTTTTAAAAATTTTGTTTTGCAATACTTACTAAGAAAAGTCAAGGTATTCAATCATGAAAATTGCAATAGTTTTGCATTGTGGAATATGTTGGCTTTTACTACATATCCATTTCCATGTTCAGATAGTTATAAATAAGATTTAACCGACATGATTATAAAGTTGCTGCTTCGGGAAAAACACCTAAATTTTGCTTTGCATTTTTACTAATATCACAATTTCTTCTAATATATGTACTAGTTAATCCTTTGAATGTTTCAAACATTTTCTTTGATGTATCTTCTATATAGAAATGTTAATACTTTTTATGTTGGACTATCGTTGTCGAGTAGGGGTCTTATAACACAATTGTACATGAAAGTGTCATGAGTGAAACATTTTGAGTTTAACATACTATGTTGAAATCAGACAACTCTTTATACAACTTCCAGCTTTCCGACATAGTAGTTTTTATCACAGAGATGCTATCAGTAACAATTATTCATGCTTTTACCCATTAGATATTTTTCTTACATGGTCTTAGGTTATGTCATGAGTGTAACGCTGAATTTGAAGTTTTGTGTTGTTTCTTTATTCCTGTCTAACGTAAATAATTTTTCGATTAGCATTTGATGTTATGCTTTTTTTTCAGGCAAGGTATGGGAATTTAATTAATTCATGATAAAAACATGGTTAAGTGATATATAATTATTTTATTTGGCACTTTAAAATAAAAATGCACATTATCACAACAAAATACAGAGAAAAAATTAGAAATTTTCAAAAAGATTGCCCATTGTTGTAACTGGATTGGTAAAATGTTGTTCAGTGTCCATAAAAACACATATGGAAACTGAAAGTGTTAATTTTTTTATCTGTCATGGTGTCATTTCTTAGTCTATACATAAGTGTTACACTCATGACATTGTTTTATAATTTCTGTGTTTGCTAAAATTTAAACTTGTTTAAGGCTGCAAATTTTAACATTCTACACTACAACTGGACGGTTTAAGTGAGATATACTCTTTCCGCTATTCAAAAGTCAAAATATCACCAATAGCCCACCTTCTATAGATATGAAAGTGCAACACTGCTCCCATCAACGAAATCTAATTACTTATTCAATATTCACTAACAATTGAACGTCTATATTTAACACAACCGTAAATAACAAATCAAACATTTAATTTAAAGAGAAACATAAAATGAAATTCACCGATGATTCCGTGATTTTTCTCCGACTGAAAGGGGATTTCACCTGACTATTCAAGGTGTTCGCAACTTAGATGCACCTGAATATATGACATTCGACCTCGCCTTACGACCGTACCTTCATTGCAAAACTCATGATTGGTATGTATGATGTATCTTACAATTCATACATGTTGCTTACAGTATTTTGAAGAAATATCTATTCTATAAAGGCGTAAGAAGAAGCTACCAGTAGAACATAATCATGTTCTTTGAATTTTGATGAAACTCCCTGACAATTCCCTGATTTTTGCCCAATTTTGAAATTGTACTCGTACAGGTATGCCCATATTTGAAATTGTATAATGTTTTCCTGAATGGAATTTGTTGACCAGATTTTCCAATGGAAGAGGAATAGTCTTAAATGGTAAATGTCACAATTACATTGACCTTTGATCTACAGACCTCAAAATACATAGGGATTATCCTCTTGCTGACCAAACTCCATGTAAAGTTTAATGATTCTAGAACAAAGCGTATTTGAGCTATTGAACAATAACAATTGGTCTAAATATGGTATATATCTAATAGACCTTGACCTTAGACCTACTGACCTCAAAATAAATAGGGGTCATCTAGTGTTGCTAGCCAACCTCCATGGAAAGTTTGAATATCCTAGGTCAAATCAGTCTTGGGTTTTTGAACGAAACCATTTGATCTATTTACGGACATACAGTTCGAGACAGACAGCAGATCGTCAGACATGAGCAAAACAGTACATTTATAAACCCTCATCAACGATGGGGGGCATAATATTGTAACCTTACTTTAAGATTTTTTTCTGGGAATGTGGCAACTCTGACAATGTACCAGAACCAACAACTAAATATTAATTTTAATTTTATCAGCAGGTGGATCACCAATAGCCAAATTGGTGAATACATGCCTGGATAACTATAACATCATCAACATCAACCAAACAAATCACACTTTCTAATACATTAGCACGTAATAGGCATCTGCATAAACTATCAACATCATTTTAACCACGATAATTTAAAGTCTTTGAAATACCATAAAGGAACTTTACATACAAAACTATAAATGCATGATAAAAATCAAGCCATAAAAATAGCATTATCTACCAACATATTTTGACCCAGAACCAAATGATCACACAAGTGTTTTTAAAGTGTTGATGACATCATGTCATTGATGATGATGACATCACAACTGCAATTTATTACATTTCTGTTAGGCAATTTATGACTCCACAAAATGAATTGGTGTTGACAAAATACAACTTATGGTATAAATGCAATAAACTACAACTTTGGTCAGAATACTAAATATACCATAACTCAAGTTTAAAGTTAGAATGAAACAATCATAATTACAAACAGTATTTTGCAATACATTTTAACTCACGCTAAGGATATGAACACATTCTACAATGTTTAGTGTCCGTTCTAATTAGCTTAGTATTAAAAACATGTATGCAATACTTTGTTCTTATCAAAATATGGTTAAATGCCAACACTATTTAGATTGGGCATATATTATTTTTTGACATATTATGCACATGTAACGATTACAGTACAAAATGTCGAAAATTGAATTAAAATGGTTGATTACAGTAAATGCCGTCTTTTACATCTTTGGTTTGCAAAGCATTCCAACAATACCCATATTTCATATTTGAAGTGTCATGAGTGTAACAGTTACATGCCAGCAAAGTGAGTTTCAAAGTTTATAAATACTTGTAGTTTAATTATTTTTAACATTGTATATTTAAAATCAGTTTAAAAGATGTAAATACATACAGGAAAGAGCGTTAAGGTTACATCCAATTATTGATTTATATCATATACAAAAATGTATGTAATTGTTACCCTGGTAATTTGAAATAACGAAGTGCACAATTTCTTTGTTTCATATTTGTTATAAAATGACAATTTGGCTATGTAAATCAATTCTTCTACTTATTTAATATTTGTAATGATGTTTTACAACAAAACAATTGTCAATGACAGTAGTTCATATAAGTTTTCGAAAAATCTTAAGTTCAACTTTATTGTGTCATGAGTGAAACATTTTTTTTTTAAATCTTAAGATTGAATTTAACTCGCTGTCATTTTCTTTTGAAAACTAGCAGTATTAAGAAAATTTCAATACCTGTTCCGTTATCATCAATAAAGGCTGTTACACGTTTTTATTAATTTCGTGTGAAAATTGTGTCTTCAGAGAAAACGTTTGTGAGTATAACCAAAATATCAGGGTCATAAAAGACACAAAATTCCATTTTTTCTCAAACAATAACTAAAATTAAATGTAAAAATGACATTTTTAGGAACTTTAATACCATTATAGTAAAAATACACCAAAAATACATAATAACTGGCTTTGACCAAGTAATTAACTTGATTACATTGTTTCAGGATATTTTGCAATTTTTTATGAATTAGTTTTAAACTAATTGTAAGAAATTAAAAAATGTGCAGGTTTATCACAAAACCATATTATCGTACATAAACTGCAAATACTATCCATTTGCTTTGAACAAAAAATAATTGACTCATTTCATTTTGAAAATTTTCACTCCATGTCATTCTTGGCTTCATTATTTCTGACATTACCCTATAATATTATGTCAATTCTGATCACCTCGGATGCATTAAAATAGTATAATTACCGGAGACAAACGGAAATGTCCGAGCTTTCACAATTGGGTGAAGGTACAGTATGATAACGCCACCACTATAGAAAGGGACAGCCAATTTGACTTATGAGACCAACCGGCCGCGCCAGTTCTAGCCCAGCTTCCACCGGGATTCGATCTTCTGCTCTAGAGGCGGACGCCCTAACCACTCGACCACGGTATATGTCAAGCGTCTTGTTCTATGGTGATGCGTATCTTTTAACATGCTGTTAAAAACGTTAAAATTGCACACGCACAAATTTACCACTGCCAATGTGCAACAGACAAACCATGATATTCATACATGCAATTGAGTCAGTTTTGGGCAAAACTTTTTTTTATATTTTTAACCGACGTAATTTTAATTGTCTTCTTGGCCATGGTACCTATAATATTTGCGTTATGCTTGTTTTTCAGTTCAAGTGGTATGATAGCAGGTATTGTGGTTGGAGTAATTGTTGTTGCCATGGTTATACTGGCGGTAGGGTGTCGCATAGCACATAACAAAAGTATATGTAAGTATATGTGTGGCTCATCATGCATTATAACATACTTTGCATATAAACAATTTAATGGTAACGTATATTACACATACTGTTCTACATGCAACGGTGTTGTGTACATTGTTTATCACTTACCGTTCCTTTAAACCTATTTCATGTTCATGCTTGATATTACATTTAACAGTTATTAGTTCCGATTAATCTTGTAATTTATCATTTTGGTCACGTAAATTTCACATTAACTGTTGAAAATGTGTATTTTTTGAAACCCACCTAATGTATACAGTTCCTTTATTAATCATGCTTATTCCATTTCAACTAAAACATAGATATGCTGATATTTTGACGTTAGTACAAATGTTATATATGGAATTAAAGTCCGTATTTAATTGTTAAAATCGCCATTTTGGAGGCCATCTTTAAACCCAAATAAAAAAGTTCCCCAATGATGACAGAGTGTCATCAAACGGTTTTGAGACCTTCAATACCTAGGCAACACAGAACAACAATAAAAAAACTGAATACTGTATAGCAAGGTTAAGCTAAAAATCCCCAATCCTTGTCTGGACTATATGTTTGTGTATAATATGCAGATGACGTTTGGTACCATACAATCTGAGGCTATTTTAAAATATGCTCCTTAGGAACAGGGCTTTCACTGGGCTCCAAAAATGAAGAGTGAAAATGACCCCGGCTCTCAATTTTCAAGAGCCATCAAAAGTTGAAAGAAAATTTGTATTGTCAGTTAAATAGATACTTTTGTCAAATTCAAGAATCAAAATACAGTTTCAAGAGTCAAATGAAAGCCCTGGGAAAGCAATCGCATTAATTAATAATTTTTTACTAAGCAAATTAAGTGAATTGTTGCATTCATCACAGTATAGTCCAGTTAGGCTAAAAATACAGTGACGCAGTGGAGCAATCCATGAGTATGGTGTAAAAACAAGTATAAAAGCTTATCCCAACAGTTCAATACCAAACTAAACTGTTTGAGCAATGGTTTTAATCTTTTGGGTATACATTAACGATGACGTCACCCGAGTCGATGGACACATTTCTAATTAGTTCTATAATTCCACTAATTGTGTATTTCAGCTAAGAAGAAGGCAACAGTTAAGCCGGTTGATACACGAGATAGCAATACAATCAGCACGGTACAACATCACCCACCACCTCCCGGTCCTCCACCAGGCAACCCACCACCACAATATGGAGCCCCGCCTCCAGCCTACAATAACATCTATCCACCAGTTGGATCAGATCCCGCCTACCCACCACCACCTGCAGCATACTAGATCTAACCAGTTCCTATGATGCTGTTACACCACAGGATCTACTAGTATCGGGGCGGTCAACAGAGCCAAATTAAAAATCAGGAAATTGTATACAAGAGGCCTTCAATGACATTATTTCCATAATTATATTCAGGTTTTTAAAAAAATCCTTCAAAGATTAATTTACCATAACTTTGCCTTTTCTCGATATTTTCGTCAAATAACTTTTGTGTTTTGGTCAAAAGTAATTGCTCTACCGGAATTCTGGATAAATCAGGAAAATTGACAACCCTGTAGTATACTGTCGTCCTGGATGTGAGCAAGTGTAGTGATTGTCCAGTGAAAAAACTGTTAAGCACATGTACCATCAGAAATTTTAGCAAGCTAATCACTTATTCATTCAGGGGTTGTTTTCAACTTCATTTTTTACTTTGGAATAAAGATAGCAAATCATGTCGCCTGTTACAGACCAGGAGTTTAATATGGCGTGATCCGATTGGCTGCCTTTATCCTTAAAGTCAAGTAAGATCAATTTTGAATACCTCACCAACAGAGTAAAATATGAATTGTTTATGTGAAACATTTTTTATAAGTCTATACTAGTTTCTTTTCTAAATGAATTTATAGATTATGTACATTGTTGCGTCCATTCTTTACTCCAAACCAGGCTGTGTTCAGTAAACGCTAATGCCCCGTTGGAAGCCTTGCCCATAATCACTTGCTACATCATTCAGGGGCCATAATTCTGTTGAAATGTTTGATATTGTTACAGGACTGTGATAATGCAACATCGATGTTTATGATGGTAAACAAGTATGCCAAGTTTGAAAGCAAAGCATTGATGGACTTCGAAAATATTAGAGTTTCAACATTTTGTAACAGACGAACCGACAGGTAGATCGCTCTATGCCTCGGCATCAGTAGATGATGGGGGGGCATAAAGGACAGTATTTCAATGAGAGACAAACTATTGCATACACCCACACAGGGGCTCTACAGAGACATAATGGCCAATCCTGGAAATGAGTCAAGTCTGTTTCCGATGCTATATTTTCTATATTTAAAATTCCACCTGTGAAACTTCAGATGGCTATAACTTTGTCATTTCTTTGAAGTTTTTCATCGAATAACTTTTGTTTTCTACAATAAAGAACATTCTTTTTACTGCAACAAATCTGGATTTGCAGAATTCTAGTAGGCACCTGTATACCATACATTAGAAATGATAACACCAACAACATCTTGGAAGGGAGTTGAGTTTATTGCAGTTGAATAAGAAAGACAGAAAGAATAAAAGATGGTAAAATAAGGAATTTCAGGTCTAAAAATACATAAATAACTTTAGGACAGACATTTTGCCATTCTTTCGGAAAAGGTAAACAGCTGAAAATCAAGTTACATACAAGCAAAATAAAATACGGCAACTACAAGCAAATATTGTACTAATAAGTGAAATAGATTTCTTGTTTTTCAACTTGGTATTATTACATATTCTACAATAACCTTTGAAATAAATTCTTAACAAAAGGATACACCTTTTTAGGTCAGTAAAGGTTTCCAACAAAATATTATTTGTCTTTCTATTATACTTTATATTGAATTTAACTTTATATTTTATCTATCAAGAGAAGTTACAACACCATGGCAGTCAAATAGCCATTTTTGCTTAACCTGAAAATCTATAGGGACCATCTACCAAAGATGAAACAATAGGTCCGTCATCACAAATGGTACACAACAATTTTCCACATTGAAAAGAACACTTAAAATTTTAACTATAAAAATTCCCCAAGATGCTTCTTGCAAAATTTTGAATACCTGGTAAAAATAATTGATTTTGAAATAAAAATATATTGAAATGAATAATTTCAAGCGAATACAATACCAAACCCTATACATTTATTGTAAACGTTTACAAAATATATTATACAGGGAATAATTGTGATAAATAAATATATTGCTTGATATAAATGGAGTACATACATTAAAAGACCCTTAAATTAGCCCCAATCTCACAAAGCCTCTCAGTTTTAGCTCAATCTCATCTCTAATTTTCATGTGTCTGACTTGAGTTAGTTTCCATGAGAGACTGGACTCAAAATTTGGTATCACATTGTTACCGTGTGTTACAGTCACAATTCAAGAGCTCAAACTTAAAGACTTAAAAAATCTCAAATTCAGACTGCATTGATCTTTTGAGAAAAATCTCAACTTGAGCTGAGTTTTCGACTTGAGATGTTGAGGGAGATTGGGGGGGACAGGTCTCGGTAACTTAAAATATCAGGTACATGAATGAATAACACGGCCAGTGTTTGAAAATATAAATATCCACTGTTCGTAGATTATTACTGGTGGGTCTGGGGTCCTATTGAGGCATAATCCCCATTTACGAAAATATGCCAGTCTTGTTTTGGATGCTATTAGAACTCATCCTTGTTTCATTTTGATGGGGTCTGGAATCACTTCACAGCTGTGATCATCTAGATAATCATCTCTAATTTACACTAATAACATCCCTAACAACTACTGGCAAGAAAGCTCATAATTATCATTAATTTTTTTTTATACATTTATCATCATTGACATTATCAGGGTGGCCACAGAAAATGAAGAATGAAATTCCCTGATTATTCCCTGATTTTTCCCTGAACAAAAGGTTATTTTCCATGATTTGTGCGGCACTTGCGAACATGGTTTAGTAAAGGCTGTTTTATTATTTAACATAAAACCTAATGGCAATATAGGATATGGTGCAAACTTTATCCTACTATTTCTTTTTGAAACTACATGATAAGATGTTTATAATTATTTAAGTTATTTTGCGAGCGAAGCGAGCACGAAAATTCACATTTCATACTTTTTCACCAAAACAAATGGCAAATTAACAATTACAAGACTATTTGATTTCTCCAATTTTGTAAAATTCCCTGATAATTCCCTGAAATTTGCACAATTTTGAAATTCCCTGATTTTTCCCTGCAGGGAATTTATTTTGGACATTTTCCCTGTTTTCCCTGTTTTCCAGAGTCTGTGGCCACCCTGATTATAGTGCAGAATTTCTAACCAGTCAAAATAAACATAATTACATGGTAGCTGCGCACAGATAGTTAATCTAGAGAAAGGTCAGCATCACTTACGGTATGCAGGGGTGTCAGCAGGGCCAAATTAAAAATCAGGAAAATTATATAAGGATAAATTTGTTTACCAAACAAGAGGCTTTCAATGACATTATTTCCATATTTTACTAGTTTGTATTAAAGACAATCCTTCAGAGCAGATTAAATTTATAATAATTTTTCATTTCTTGAGACATTTTTGTCAAATAACTTTACTTTGGAATTACATTTGGGTAGAACTCATTGCTCTGTCAGGAATGATAAGTCCGAAATTTCTGAAAAATCAGGAAATTTGAAATCCCTAAGTATGCAGCCATAGTGTAATTATGTTTATTTTGATTGGTAATAAACTGTAATATACTTGGATAACAAACAAAATACAACATTCAATTACTATAATACACAAGAGATGTTTGTACAGCACAAGATGCCCCCTGTACTGGCAGTCATATACAGAACTAAGTAAATAGACAATGATTTTCAAGATTAACACGGGGTTCATTGCCTAAGCAAAGCACTAGCATGCACCTTTCATTCAGTTTAGTGAGTTATCAATTTAGTATAGAAGACATGGATTACCATGTGTAAAGTGCTACCTAGTGCTTTGCTGAGGAAGCGCACACATGATCTTGATCTGTGACAGGTTAATGTCTAAAGCATTACATCTAGAAATTTGTTTCCAAGTCATGACCAACCTCACTTGCATGCATGAGGACTGTAGTTTAGTACTAGGTGCATTATTGTGTTCTGTAATAGATTGTTCTATCGATCGACCAACCCGACATGTGCATAGCAATAAACACCCACTTCTTCAATGGGGAAGGGGTATAATAATAAATTCAGCAGTGTTTACTGATTTAACTAGTGACAAACATTAATTATCTTCATTTATAAGTTAATTAAATCAACAACACAGGACATTTGTATTCATTTTAAACATCAAAACCTGAGAAAACAATAAAAACTTAGCAAACTAAATAAAAACAAAATGAAAATAATAAAAATGAACGCAACACAATTTTCTCAAATATAGCATTAAGTAGCCTATCGCTTAAAATCAAATTATCACAAACTAAGGTTATACTTTTCTGCTTCCCAGAACTAGGCCATCATTTAAAAATTGTATGTATACCCTAACCCAACCCTATCCATCAAAATTACCTCTACTCAATTTTTTCAGCCTATTTCCTTATTTAACTATATGAACTTGAATTTGCTTTCAGGTACTCGAAAATTATTTCCATACAAAAAAAAATTCGACAGACCTACCAACCTTAAACAACTTGGGTCGTGTTATGACAAACAAACAGTAATTTAAGGATGACCATATTAACAGCCTACACTTCAAATGACTATACTTAATCCTGACCTTAATGCATAAAAATAATTATTCAAGAAAAATATATTTACACCTATTTACAAGTCTCATGTAATTATACATGTGACATGCGTTTTATTTATTTCATTTCAGTTGGTCAAAGAATATACCTCAACACCTATTAACTACCAGAAGGTCTTAAAACAAGAGCTATATAATTAAATCTTCAAAATTAGATTAGACAATCACACAACTCCACAAATGTTCTTTCAACAAAATTTTGATCAGTATATCACCATTTTTTGTCCATTAACTACAATTTTGTAGAACTTTCCAAACTCGTTTTATTTGGAACCGTAACCATGGCAACATTTTTTCTTCTTCAGATTATGATTATATTTTAGCAAACAGAGAATTCCTAATCAACAGTCGGTGAAGAGAAGAAATGTCTTGGCTTTCTTGATAGATTTGCTGTTCTGTCACCAATTCTGAAAAATAAAACATGGAGTAAAATGATCAATAATATCATGATAAGCATGTAGACTCAACAGTGCCAACACACCAATTCGGACTGTCTATTCCCTAAGAGTAAGGACGGAAACATGTGTTATAGTGAACATTCCTAATTTCCTGGATTACAATCCAGTTCAGATCCCATTTTATGCCGTATATGGCAAGACAAATGGAAGAATTCTAGAGTCAACCAAAGTTTTAAAGAGAGAAATACACCTGTTAAATAAATATACAAAGAGAATTTAGAGTCAAGATAGAATATTATAAATATGTACCAAGTATCAATAATTCATGCATAAATCTCCAGTAATAATACTGTATAAAGAGTATAACATAAATATACAATAACAACTAATAACCACAACTGTTCTGAATCAAACTGCTAGAGCCTAGTCCAGGGGTTCTTAGGAACAAATACAGTGTCGCCTTTAGCCTTTTAGTTGCCAAATGCACACATCCCTACTCCCAAACTCTGTTTCATACATTGTCATTTGTTTAAATTCAACTAACATAAAGACATAAAATAACAAACAAACCCAAAACATAAGCCATCTATTAACACATACACATGCTAGTATCACGGCCAGGTTTGACCAATACTTTGCCTGACAACAGATGATTATAGTAACCTTCCAGACTGGATATAGATGTCCAGTCAAAATGTAGATGAAAACATACTTCTCACACAAAGGCCCATAACTGCTGGCACTATCCATCAGACCAAATATTACCGATACTATGCACCGCTAGACTTGAAACCAACTAGATCTATCTGTTAACAAATTCAGACTAGTGGTTAAGGAGACCAAGAGCAGACAAACTTATTGACATCCATCCACCCAGCAGTTGCACAAAATATGTTCTACTACGATATAAAGTGGCGAAAAAGTTGTTCCAAACCATTCGGTCCAAAACTATTTAAAATATCTATCAGGACGAATCACATTAGCTATCAACTGGACAAGTTTTGAGCCTAGTAATGTGAACTCATACAAACAAACAGCAGCTCTACAAAACCTTCAAAGGACACATGACAGACAAACACACGGACACATAGATGGATCACAGTAACATTTGGTTACCTCTTTAGTTACCTCCCTAGACGGAGCTCTCGCTCATTGAACGTCGTAACTCTCGGAGAGGTGGCATAAGTTTACGCTTCTCCTCCCTGATATAGAAAATGTAACATTAGAATGAAGGAAACACCCAATACAAGGGTGCCACTCTGGTTAGTATTTCGCCACTCACCTGTAGATTATAAGATACACCAAGATACCCAGCTATAGTCAGATCTATCCAGCTAGCATCTGATACCCACATACCCAACTACAGTAAGATATACTCAGATAAAGTCCAATATACCAAGCTACCAAGTTACGAGTGAAGCAAGACAGGGGAGTAGTTTCATATCATGATAAAATTTAGCACCAAGATCAAAAGCTAATACTGTTATATGATATACCATATATGGGAGGCTGACACAAATGCTCATATAGATAGTGAACTGATATATGTGATAGATATACACGTAACACATGTAGGTTAATAGAATATGAATGGTCCTTCAATGGCATGATGCAAAATCCTGAGAATGCCACCTAGGCTGGTTATTACACATAATACCCTTGTTTTTGCCAACCCTGGTACTAGACCTTCAATCAACCTGCTGAACAAATGTACTAATTAGTTTCAAATCCTTCAAGCTTTGTAAGAACAGAAAGAACACAAACATGGAACAGACAGATCACAGGATGATTAGCTCGCTGTAGGCCTCCCTTCATGGCAATAATGACCACAAATGATATAACATGATAGGAAATATTGCTTACATTAGCAAATATTATGAATTTAATAGCATTTTTTTAGCAGTCGAGACATCTGCTTCATTTGTAATGTTACAGTCATGCAATGCATTGAAGGTTAGTAAAAGATGAGCAGAGTATTAGGGGTTACGGTTAACCTAAGGATTGTTAGCTCTGTTTACTAGTTACAAACTGTCAGCACATAATACAGCTTTTGGAAAGATGATATATATCAGGTACTGAGGTTTAATTCCCAATCTTGAAAACAAGTCACAAGTCTATTTATGGCGCCATTAACACACACCCCTACCTGTAGCTTAACTCAGGCTTCAAACATTGTCTAATTATTGAAATTCAGATCATAGAACTTCAAATGACCATAGGCAAGAAAATAAATATTTTTAATAGACAGAAATGTGAAACCAAACAAATATAGCAACAGACAATTGCACAAAAGAACCTAACAACACATTATACCATTTATCCTAACTATGTGTGATTACTACATTAGCAGCTAAGAATAAGACTCATTTAGACTTCTTCATGCTCAATGAATGAATACTTAAACTCCCTTAAGAAAACCAGACACAACATTATTGTAGAGTACATGTTCTAGCAATAGGTATTATTATCAAATAACCTGCGGTCTGGAAGTACCGTAAAGCCGTGCCGGAAATATCGTTGGGCACTCCCAGACTGTTACATGAATATGCAAATTAGCTTGAAACATGTTAGCCAATCCAGGACATGGTCAACCCACAAAGGCCAAGTATCGTTAAAATTTGGTTAAAACCTATGCAGCATCCATAATGATGTTCAAAGATATTGACCATGATAAATAGAATCATACATTCTTGCTCATTACATATACGAGGCTTGTGTCATATTATAGCCGAGTACCACATTTCAGCCAGTCGTTTAATAAAACTTGTATGTAATGAGCACTCATACAGGATTCTCTATTTACAATATGACAGCAGATTTGTATGACAGACTGACAAACAGTAATGAAAGCAATGTGACTATATGTTCTGCAATCAATCTCCAATACTCAAACACTGAATACAAGTTGGCAAGTTATTTTAGCTCTGATTATAAAATAGCTAACATATATAATAATCTACATTAATTATACTACAGTGGAGAGATTATAAATGCAAGGTATATAGTTTTAGCATCTCAGTTATGGCATCTCTATGTACAGAAGCAACCATGATTGCTTGATTATAAATGCAAGATATATCACAGATTCTATCAAATGAAATATCATTCGTTTTTTCATGCTAAAATGAATAGAAGTAAATTGTTTTCAGAACGCATGTAATAGATATAACAATTCAATATTTATATACTGAAATCACAGGTGAGTTACAATCAGTAACAAGATATGTTTGTAAAATGTGTATGCCACCATTGAAGCCCATTATTTCAAAAAGGTAAAGGTTGACCCTTGACCAACTGATCTGTAAAATCAATAGGGGTCATCAACTGTTGCTGACCAACCTCAATGTAAATTTTGACAACCCTAGGGCAAAGTGTTCTTGTAGAGTTATTGAACAGAAACCATTTAGGTCTACCAACAGACAGACCAACCGATGTACATGTGCAAAGCAATATACCTCCTCATCAAAGATGGCAGGGGATAATCTTTTAGTCAGCATACCAGGGGTCCTACTGAGGCCTAATGCCAAATCTTGAAAACAAGACACCAGTCTATTTTGGCTACCATTACTATGCATCCCTACACTATTGTTCTATTAATACAGGCTTGCTTACCAAATTTCAATAACCATAACTTTGGCAAAACATTGAATTTTTTCTTCCAGTAGCTTTATTTTCTGCAGAAAAGTTAATTCTTTCTGATACAGCAAATCAGGATTTCCGAAATAATATTTGGTAATTGAAAAATCTCTGGCATACCTAATCACTAGACCATGATGAGGTTACTGAACATACTACAGGGTGTTAACGGAGCAATATTAACAATCAGGAAAATGATATGCGGCCGACCATTCTTGCCAATCAAAAGGCCTTGTTTCTCAGTTTTTATTAAGAAATCCTTCAAAACAGATAACAATAACTTTGCCATTCCTTATGATATTTTTATTTTCATATGATATGTAAATCCGGAATTCCCGATAAGTCAGGAAGATTGACACCCCTGGTACTTTAACTGACAGACAAGTGTATGCATGTAGACTAGATCTTACCTTGGTGTTCTTGCATTCCATGTTCTACTTCTATCATACGAGTTTGGTGTTTGTACAGGACCTAATCTACTTTCTAGTACTGAAATAAAGCATAATATACACCATTATAATATTGTAAAATATATATTATTCATCAGGGATTTAAGTTTGTTGATTTCGTGGATGACACGAATCAAGAAATTAAATCCCAAACAAATATCAATAGTTTGTATAGAGTATGACTAAGTGGATAAGATAGAAATTATGTCTCCACAAAATGGTCTTTTTCACCAAAACCACTAAATTTAATGATTTTACAGTGTACATGGACTAAAGTAGCAAGTTGCCTGTCCAGGTAGTGAGAAATGGCGATGAAAGAGTAATTTTGAAATAAGTTCAAATAAATATTGTCAGCACATTTGTTTCAAGGAAGAACTGAAAAAAACTTTTTGAACTGAAAGGGTTTTGACACAAATACTTATATCTCCCACAAAGGGCCAGAACTCAGATTTAAACTCTGAATCTTGATAAATAATTTCTGACAAAATGCTCAACTAGGCTAGTTACCAACTATATTAGCAACCCCAGCTAATCCAATAATCATGTGGTCAAGCATAAAAAATATATAAAAAACAAAGGGTCAGTGTAGAAAAACTTGACATAAATCAAGTTATCCCTGTGCAATTTTTATATCAATTACATATAATTAATGAGAAATAAATTATCTTTCTTTTGGTATAAGTAATGATGAGATTAAGTCATAAATAAAAAATAAGTAGTAATTAAAAAATCAGATAATCGGTAATTTTTATCGATTTTCACACCTCGTCGATGTCGATAAACAAAGGACGCGGATTTGCGATGATGGTATTTTTTTAACCAATCGCGACGGGTTAAAACTTCATTAATATTGATGAAGTTATATTATCCAATCAGAGAAGGCCATGGTCTTCATTTCGGTGTTTGTTTGAAAAAAATCGAAAAAGTACCGACCGAGTAAAAAATCGTCAAAGTTCAACGAAAATAGCAGAAAAACAACGGGGTTTGTATAATTCTTACATATATCAAAATAAAATTCATTTTCTTAGCTTTTAAATGGTACTAAATACATAAAAATCTGTCCACATTTAACCCGTCGTATTCTTCGAGAAAGTTCGAAGGTCTCGAAATCTGAGCCGAGACGGCCCGCCGCCATTTTGATAAATTATCGTCTTTGGCACGACTCAATAAATCCCTCGATATGTGCTTGCATCGTAAGTTTAACGGCGAAATACTACGATAGGATGAATAAATACATACTAAATATCAAATAAAAACATAAAATGCGGCTGTATTTTGAAGGATTGCCACGAAATTAGCCGTTAATTTACGATTTTTAAAAAAAAACGGCCGCGATTTGTAGAGTCGAAGATTCTAATTTGAGTCTTTTATACGCAAAATTATTGTGATATAAGTAAATAAAATATAATATAAACACTTATTTACAAAAAATTATTACTATATTAGCAATATTGTGCGAAATACATCGTCGTTCTGCTCTCAGCCTCTCAACTAACGTATCCGAAATGCGTCTATCCGAAATTTTGTCAGTTAAAAAAAGCAATGTTGTTTTAAAAGCTGCACTTTTTTGTTAATGTATTTCATTCATAATGTTTATTTCAACAAAGTAATTAAGTATTAAATAATGTATTTTTTTCTCATTACAGCTTTGGATAGCTCCACCAGGTAGCCAAAATGGACTGCTTTCCAGGTCCATTTTGTGAAAAGATGGGCCTTACCAAGGCCACTATTTTAGAAGGAACTATTGAAGTACATCAACCAGTCATTCTTCATGGTCACATAATTGAACTTAAAAAGTTTGCGGACAGTTGCAAACTTTCAGTTTCTAAAGTAATTCATTGGTTGAATGCGATCGACCAAAGAACATCTCAACTTAAACCGGGAACTCTTGCCGTTCGCATTACACGCATTATAGAGACAAATAAGAAATTGCTACACAAGAAAAAGGTTCCAAATTACAGTTCTGCGTTAGACTTTCAGAACACCCCATTTAATCCTGTATTGACAAAGTCAGTGACCCAGGAAGCTAGTAACCACGGTATCCCACCTAGTACCACATATAGTCCCGTATTAGCCCCCATGAAAGAAACAGTGACCAATGAGGTCTGTACACAGGATCCAAGTATCGCATCTAGTACCCCAACAGTTGAGACGGTGACCATTGAAGCCAGTAAACATGAAAGAATCCCACCTACAGCAGTTACTTCAAATGAACTTAAAGCAAACAACATGTTGCTGTATGAAATTGGAAAATTACAGAAAGTTCAATGTAAATTGCAAACGCTGATTAAATCTGAAAATGAAAAACTCAATTCCTTAAAATCAAGAAATGGACACTATTCAGTACGCAACGTGACCAAGCGTGATAATTTGGCTGCCAAAAATAGGACATTGTTACGAGAAACTCAAGCTGCATTAGTTAAGCAAAGAAAATTAATAGACAGCATAGAGCAATGTAACCTTCAACTCCAACGCAACAACAGAAATCTTCAAGAGGAACTTACAAATGTGAGATTTACTGAAAGTGAAAACAACAGTGTTAAACACCCAGATGACCAATTGAAAAAGAAAATTTTGAATAATTAAGTATATGTGGAAAATTTGTTGACTGATAATGAGAAACTACGAAAACAATTGAGTCAGCAGGTGTCAAGTAAACTGAATGCCAAAAGGTCGGCAAAATATTTGAAGAAAAATGTCCTGAGATTAAGAAAAGACCTGAAATCTAATGAAAACTTTAAGCATCTGAAAAAAACTATTGAAATAAAAAATCAAGAAATTGAACAATTGCGTCTACTGCACGACAGTTTGAAAGATGATAAGAAACATAAGTATGGAACGAGGAATTCAGATGGATCTTTCAATAGTAGCGTCAGACTTTGTGTTATTGAATTAGCCGGATTAGAAGTAGCCACAGAGAAAATTTCACCAGTTATCCAAGTGGTATCGAAACACCTCCATTCCTGTGAAATAAACAATTCAGATTTGCCAACTAGTTCGACAGTCCAATCCATCCTTGACGAAGGCCATTACCTGGCGAAAACATACATCTCAACAGTATTAGAATCGGCTGGAAGTTTTGGTATTAGCAGAGATGGGACTACCAGGAAAAAGAGGAAAATAGTAGATACAACTATAACTACGGATAAAGAAGGTGCAATGAGTTTGGGTTTCACACATGTAGCTCATGAAACTGCTAAAACTATAAATAGTGTAACAAAGCGTAACATTACTGAACTTGCTAATTTAAACAATACATTGAAAACTACAAATGGAGAATCTTCAAATTGTGAGGAATATATAAGGAATACTTTATGTAAACTGGCCTACAGCATGTCTGACCGCGCAAGCAATGAAAAACTGGCGGATAAGTTACTGGACGAGTGGCGGGATGACATTCTAAAAAATTGTTCAAATGATGAAGTTCAGACTGTTAAACACTTTCACTGTATGGCACATGTGCTTTTAGGATTTCACAATTATGCGTGCAAAGATGTGAAACCATTTGAAGCCAGTCTTGTTGAACTCAGCGGTCCAATGGGACGAGATTGCCTTCCTGCTTTCAAGAACTGGCGAACAACAGGAACGGTCATTGAGCGTGTCGTGAGAACAACCTCTGAAACATTTGGACCGTCCGGTGACCACCTCGGCTTGCGCGACCGATGGGATGCTTATTGTAGTCTCAAAGGAATTAAATCTGTCCTTGGAAATTACTGTGACAACCGGTTCAACGGAATATTTGAGACTTCAGCTGAGGTTCTTGTTCATGCTGACGACATGCTCGAAGTCCTCAACACTGTCCAAAATCCGAACAGAATGCTTCAAGCAGTGAAATCTGATCTGCAGTGTGAAAGGATTAGAGTTATATTGATGTGCTTCGCCCTATTTTATATCAAAATAACAGGACCCTACTGGAATTTGGTTACTTCAAATACCCCTTACCTCCTTTTATACAAACACATACAGACACTTCATGAGTTCCTAAAATCTTGCTGTGCTAATCCTTCAATACTCTTGAACCCTGATGGACACTGGGATGCAACCGATGAACATGGATTTGCTGACATCCCTTATAGACAAAGGTTTATTGATAGTCTTGTCAAAACTCCTCCCACAACAGATTTATATGACATAATTAAAGTAGTAAGTGCGGCCATGATAAAATGCGTTGAAAAACAACTTGTAGACTTTCTCCCTGATGGACAGTTCAGTGAACAGCCGAGTCATGACGATTTGAAAAGAACAGGATTCGCCCACTCCACCAACCTTGCCTGCGAACATCACTTTGGGGATTTGGACAGCAGCCAGAAACGTCGACCAAATGCAAGCATGTACCACCACTCTACTGTCCAACTGTTAAAGAGGAACAGGAAACCCATGTTAAATTGGCTGTCCAAAATGTCCCAGTCAGAACAGAAACATATACTTAAGAAAGCGCGCCATGGAGGAAGGGAATTGCGGATAAAACATATAAATGACGAGAAGGAAGTTTTAGCTGAAATACATGACGACATGATAAAAGGAAAAGACAAGAAAAACAAAAAACAAAGTCGTAAACGCAAACATAAAGACATGACCAATGACCATCTAGATACCGAGACAGTTAATGATGATGATGTGTTTACCCCCATTACTGACAAATTAAATGACAATGATTATGTTGTAGTAGCATACCAGGACAATTGGTATCCTGGCTGCATAGAAAGTTCAATCGAAGATGCCATTATTATCAATTTTATGTGCCCAACCAGAAAGCCCGGACATTTTGTATGGCCAAATAGGAAAGATGTTCAAACGGTTAACAAAGAGTTCATCATACAAAGTAACTTTATCCCCCAATGTTTGAATTCTGGTCGACTATGGAAAATCCCAGACTTTGAAAAAATCAACGACCTTTACAAGAAATATTGTCAAGTATATTTTTGATGATTTCAGAAAATTGTGAACTTCAGGCGAATTATTATAGTACTTAGACCATAGTGGCACCATTGGGGAAGCCGGTCTCGTGCTATCAAATCATCTGTTCCTGCTGTTGATAGAGTGTTGTTGAAACGTTAAGTGTCATATTAGTACATAGACCATAGTGGCACCATTGGGGAAGCCGGTCTCGTGCTATATATCAAATCATCTGATCGCGGCTGTTCATAAAGTGTTGTTTAAATATTATGCGTCATATTAGTACATAGACCATAGTGGCACCATTTGGGAAGCCGGTCTCCCAACCATGTTTATGTATACGATAATCACAATAATCCCCTATTTGAAAAGGTGTTTGTGATTAATAAAGTTTGTGAAACTGTTATGTTATAAATTCATATTTATGTCCATATTGATAATGTTATGAATGCATATTTATGTCCATGTAAGTTTTTAAACAGTTTTATGCAATATATAGTGATGTATGTTCATTTGTTGTTGATTGTATGCGGTACGATATGAATAAAAAATCAGAAAATTGACCAGGTTTTTTTCTTCATACTTTTAGTTTTTATTGAATCATATAATGATTTTATGATGAAAACAACTGCAGAAACAGATTCAGCACCAAATTTTACATTAAGTTGCAAATTTTCATGAAGATATCTCAATTTTTGAAAAAAATATTACAAATTTAGTGAAAAAGCAGTCGTTTTCGGTTCCGTCGATACGGCGCCAAATCTCAGAAAATCAGGAAAATTCTTGACCAAAAATGGTCAAAAAGCGGCATATAAAAATTGGCATAAATAAAGTTCTAATTGAGATATCTTGAAAATTTAAACTGCTATGTAATTGTTTGATTAAGCTCTTTCTTATGAGCTTAATTGCTGTGTGGAGAAACAAACTTTAAAAATCAGCTGGGGTTGCTAACTATATGAATATGAAGTTGCATTGAAATCAGACCAGTACTTAATAAGAACAAGGACAGATAAACTTTGTGATATCCATCCGTCCAGCTGGCAGCACAAAATCAATATATGTCATAAGATTTGTACCAAGGTTAATCATAGAGGTAGCCATTTCAAATTTTCAAATTGTTTTGTATCATCCTGGTTTACACTGTTACACAATCTGGCTTTTTTCAACTTTTTATGTAGATGCTTTGGAGTCATGACTGTCTTAGACTGACAAAGTTCTAGAGAGCTTTTAGGATTTATTGTTTTAACTAACATGCTCTTGACAGTCGGTGGTTTATTGTTAAGCCTGATAAAGCTTAAGAGAACTTTGATGTTTTTTGTTTGGACTCACATTCTCTTGAGAGGTTTCATAATTTTGTAAAGACTCACATTCTCTTGAGAGGTTTCATGATTTTGTAAAGACTTACATGCTCTAGATGGTTCTGGTGTTTTTGGTGTATGTACATCCTGGTACATATTCTCTGGTTCATCACTGATAAAGTTGATCCAATAATCCTCGGGTATCTCAAACAGACAGTCCATCACCTATAAACATAGAAGATGAATTAATCATAAGTAGAAGGTTTCTTCGTGGTCTTTCGAAAAAAATGCCGAGCATAGCGGTGATTTGCTTTATTTCTACTGGAATATGGCACTGCGTGCCATCACCAGCAAGAGATTTGAAACCGGATCGCCAGATAAGATGGCAATCACACTAACCGCTCAGCTATGGAAGCACCTGACCTAGAATTTCTGACATAATACATTATACACAAGTAGGCTTTGCACAAAGTACATGTTTCACTAAAATCAAACCAACGAAACAAACTTGGATAAACTTGCAAAATCAAGATAAGATATCTAGAGCAAAATATGTTATGACTCCAATTGAGTTATTTATCAATTTCTGAAATATAAAATGCTTCGCCTTATCTTAACAATTGTAGAACGATTTAAAGATAATTAATTAGAATTACTAAGTATTAATGTAATTCTGAAAGATGTTACATGCCAGATAAACAGGCGGTGTCTAACATGTACAAATGATAATTTTATACAAACCATTGCTTGGAATTTTGTTTCACTAATTAACTTCATTGGTTCAGGTTCTGGGCATGAATGTCCAACAAGGGTGGGTCCAAACACTCTGGACAAGTTGTTAGCTGGCATCTTACAATCTGGCGTCTGGGAGACTCTGCATAAAATAATTGCATGTTGATAACATGAAGCTACAGTATATGTATGAATTACAGAATGAGGTATAATCAATCTTGTTAAATAAACAATTGACAACATAGTTCCAGTCTTCTGAAGCATCCAAAGTAAAAACTCTCGGCCCAAACTCAGATCTTCCTCCAAATTTGATGTTGAAAATCATGAACTCAGAACACTTGATACCAATTTTAAGTTCAGCCTCGCATGGAACTTAATCAAAACATGTGTGAAAATATATAATTAGCTAGAACTGACCTCAGTAGATGTAACATAAGGAAAGCAATGGTGTCCCTGTTAGCCTTGGGTAATTCACCCAATACTCTGTACATCTGTGCCTCAGCTACAGTTTTGTTCCTGTTCTCTGTAAATTACATCATCAGTAATATTCAGTATGCAGATCATAATGAACAGTTTAAGGCATATAAGATAGCCTCTTATTATCTGAATGTTTAGATAACATATAATACCTTGTAGATAACACAATACTGCTAAACCTATTGCAAAATTGTTGATTTCTTCTTCTTCCTTTATAGTACAGACACTTTCTGGCAGATATTCTTACAGGCAAGTTTATTTATTTGTGTTTATCATAATATGGAAAGATAAAAAATATGCATAATAGGACAATAAACTTAATTCATTTTCCATTAATTGTGAAAAAGAACAACTAAATTACTTAACAAAATTTTAATTGATGGCTTCAGGAGCCGGGTCCTCAAAGCTCCGTTAAACTTAAAGGCCAGATATTTAACCGGTCATTAAGTTTAACGGAGCTTTGAGGAACTGGCTCCAGTATGATATGTGTGCACATTGATTGACAGTAAATGTCAAAATTACACCATGCCCAAAGTGGAATTGAAACCCATGACCAATGGATCAGCAGTAAGATGGTCTTTCTCTTTTAAATCTAGGCCACTCAATTAAGTGATTTATAATTAATCAAATATGAAGCAAATTATATTTACCAGAAGCCTGTACAAAGTCATTCCACAGTCTGAACGTCACCAATGGTTCCTTTAATCCACGTAGAAAATCCTTCAGACAACCACAGATTACATGTATATCATCTATGTTGGACTGAAATTGACAACATTGCATGTGTACATGTATATGGTAACTCAACTTCCAATGATACATTTTGCAGATAAAATTAAGAACTACTTTCCAGACATTGTCAAGCTTTTTCTTGCAGATTAACATTGAAAAGCCTAACTAATGTCCCTGAAAACATTTTCTGCTAAAATTAATACATTTGCAAGACAAGTCATTTTTTTTTAATTCAAAGGTTTTCTGTGAGAACAACAAAAGTGAAATACCTATCTTTGTTATAAACACTTAGGAAAAATTATATCATTCAATTGACCAAAGTCCTACTATGCAGCACAATTCCTGCACTGCACAATTGATACATACATAATTGATATTTCCTTCGTAATATGCATACTTACTAAATTAGGCATTCCCTTTCCTTTGAAGAATTTCTCTTTCAATTCTTTCACTTGTCTGTCAGATCTACAAATGTAACATGGACACAAATCAATATAGAGTCTTACAAAAAGGATGCCAATCAACAAAGCAGTTCAATCCAATAAAATATTGAACCACCGTCCTGAAATTATTTGTTTGGATACTTTAATAGCTATTTGTATAATGAAGTTGTTATTATTCTCCTAACAAAAGAAGGTGGTCAGACTTGGATACAAAATTGCAAGTCAAATGTACCTTCAAAGCAGGTAATGATCCCCAATTAAATTTTTATCAGTAAAACTATATGGTATACCTATCTATTCAGTTAAAATGAATATCAAAACTATTTTTATTGTTTATAGTACTAACCCGGGAACTCTGTAGATACCGACTTCATTCAAACCTCTCGCCTCCACCTCATTCACACAATGTATCTACAACATACAAGGTAAAATACAGTCCAATGGAACAGACCCAACTAGTGGACAAACAATTTCAACATGCAGTTATAGTATTTCAAGTCTCCCGCAGTGTCCATTTTTTAAAAACATTTTCAGGAATTTCTACCACTTACAAACTTCGCGAAACTAAATCGCTCTAAATAATTTCTTGGTTAACAGTATTAACATAAGGCCAATTTCTCCAAGCTGTAACAGAATTGATATATATAATGAATTACATAAGATCTACAAGCATAAACTTACCACGATGCCTGGTATCATAGGAGATTCATCTCTACAGTAATCAGATAATATACCCTGAAATATACGATAGAGATTAAATTAGTCATGAACAGTAATTTCAAAATTTGCCATTAGAGTAGAAGGACGTCTAGTGATAACAGTGCAGACATGGTTATCTGATGAAATTTCAGGCTCCAGTTAAAAGTTTTGAACCCTGTCAGTCCAAATTGCTATAAATGAATGAATGTGCCTCTTGTTCTAATAGAAAAATACAGGATTTTCAGTCCAATTCAAAATTTGTCAGTCGGGACAAAATGAAAGGTACAAAATTAGGACAAACTAGGGTTGCCATTAATAGCATATTTGTATCAATGATGCAATATGACACATATTCAAATTTGGCCTAGGGTGTTTGTTTGGCATATAAAACACTGCTATACTTGTATACATACCCCTTGAATCTTTCCTGTACCTGGAGTGGGCGGGGCAGATACACATGGTAGGGGCAGATTATCCTTACATTCATTGTGACACATTGATTTACATTCTGAAATACATGACAATATATCTCACGGTTAATCTCAAAATCTTACAACAAAATTCACATATAATTACAGTGAAGTTCCGCTAATAAGACCAGTCAAAAGCTGGTCTTAATAGCGAATCGGTCTTATTAGCGGACCTTTTTTGTTCTAAATTTAATACTTTGGGACCTTAAACTGACAAAAATCTGCATGAATTCAAAATAATCAAAGTGGTCTTATTAGCAGAACTTTACTGTATCTTTTTTGAAAAGCATTGAAAACTGATAATATATAAACTTAGATGGGTTTTTATGCAAAATGTGCGTCTCCCACAAAGGGCCGTTACAAAAATTATCTGATCACAATGGCTAACAGCTAGGTTTGGTTCCAAGTCAATTAAGTTTCATTGAAATCTGGCAAATGCTTAAGAAGACCAAGCACAGACAAACTTTGTGACATCCATTTAGACAGACAAAGGTCCAGCACAAAATCAATGCGTCTCCCCCCCCTCCAATATATGCATTTTAAAAAAAAAGTGTATGCCACAAATATATACTAAACTTAGCAATTAAATAACCAAAACCCGGGTTTGAATCAAGATCCTTGATATCAATATATCAGGGATGTAAACATCCTATAAGGGCTGACAATTGTAGGGTATCTAAATATGACTATAAGTTCCAGGGCTCGACACTAACACTGGTCCGAGGCCAGTGAAAATCAAGAGGGACCAGTGAAAATCTTGAAGGACCAGTAACTGTTTTATTTACAAATTTTACATTTCTTTGCTTGGGGACCAGTGACCAAAAATAGTTAGTGTCAAGCCCTGTGTAACTTGCATATTTGTAGTCCAATCTTGACAAAAAAGAACAACTTTAAAATTAATCAGGAATCAAAGGCGAATAGTTTCCTGAATAACATAATTAATTTCATTTAGCCCAAAATGCAGAAGATTTTCATTCCTGATATATTTTGAAGGAGCAGTATGGTATAAAATATGACCTAATGCTCACCTTTACATTTCATAGCCAACCTTCCAAAGCCTATCCTCTTGCCACACTGAAACATACAGAGATAAGATTTAATGAAGAACATAATAATAGCTCAGTTTTCAAATCTATTTAAACACCAAACAAGACTTTGTTCAGTAAACGTTTATGCCCCAATGGTAGCCTTGTCCATAAGCAGAAAATAGGTTTCAGCAAAATCCCTTGTCAGGATGTCTACTTAGTTGATATCAACAAGTACCATGATTGAAGTTTCAATACTGCCAACAGGAGGGTAGTAACGTTTTCATGTAGCCAGTTAATTTTCAAAAGAAGGCAGTTGATTTGATAACTCACATAAGAAACAAAGAAGAAAATGGCAAAAAGTAGCCGGCAAGCATATTCAAACTGCCAGTGAATTTTACCGACTCCTGCCTCATTTCTACCCCCCTGGCCAATAAAATGCTTGGGGAAATACAACACTGTGAATGAAATAAATGTTGAAAAATAGCAATGAACAAGATAAAATTTAAAAAAGGAAACAGTAAATCAAGGATGAGAGATGTATACTTACAGGTACACATGTACGTGGTCGGATCACAGTCTCGGAGATGAAGAAATGTATTCGGTTCAATCCTCTACTGGCAGAGTTAGCTTTCCTTAAACTAGGTGTTCTAGAACAGAAAACACACTTTATTCATAAAGATATACTAAAACATGTACAAACAGTAATTAAACATCAAATTTTAACATGATCTCACTTTAATAAAACTTATAAATCAGTTCAGTGGACCACTCTATACTCAAATTTTCGACCATGCGGTCTTTTTCAAGAGATATGATTAGCATAATAATATCCCTTAAAGGGGATCACAATCTCATTTGTAGCAAAACCACTCTGTACTCAAATTTTCGACCATGCAGTCTTTTTCAAGAGATGTGATTTTTTTACAAACGAGATTGTGATCCCCTTTTAGGGATATTATTATACTAGAGTTCAGTGGAGTTTTCTAATCTAATTTGAATATACAGGGGCCTTATTCACCAACATTATAAGACCAAAAACTTAAAATTGACAACAATAGTAATCGCTGCCATTTCTTTGCAATTAGATAACCATGTAAAATTTTATCTGATATTTTGTTGTTACCCACTGAAAATGTATACCAATTTATATCAAAATCTGTACATTAATAACAACATGAGACAATGTAAAGTCTAAGTCTGAGTTTTAGGCTTACAATGGTTGTGAATATGGCTCCAGGTATTGTTAACTGGGCTCCAGGTATTGTTAACTGCATGATAACGAACGGCAGAATTATTTTATAATTAAAGACTTAAAAATTTAAATTGTACATGAATATTGTTTATGTCCACTACAGTAAACTCGCAATAAGATGACCATTCACCATTCAGACATTGTTTGTAGGGTAGATGTCAAACAAACTTACGTTGGTGTTTCCATCAAATTTTTACTGGCATTTCTGGTCATGTTTCGTGGTGTCCATGGATCAAGGTCAGAGTCAGTCTCTGTATCTGTATTACAAACATTGGACAAAAATTATTAGGTTGCATTGTATGTAGTGTTATTGAAATCAAGTTATTCCCCCTTTTTAAAGAGCATTTTGGCCATGGAAGACTCTCTTGGAGGACAAGCGTTTCTATGCTACCAACCGGTTACCTAACCTATTTTTAGATCATAGAAGTACATTATTGCGACTCGGGGTTTTCACTAGGTATTCATGTAGTAGAAGGCTTTTTGTACATTTGAGGAGGTCATCTTGGGCAAGTTGCCTGAGAATTGAAGGTTGAAGACTGCTGGGGGAAATTTGAGGCAGCACAAATATCATTTGAGACAAATTGGCCTCCTGCTGCCTCCCCTGCAACTGAAGGAAATCAATAATTCCTGTTTCCAAGGTTATGGGCCAGTATCCATGCTTATTTCAAGTATTCAAATAAGTTTCAAAATTGCTCAAGCCAGACTGCCGCACCTTCAAATGAGGTGTCAGGTACTCTTACCCCAATCCTTGTGCTTCACGTAAAAAAGCAGACACTAACTAGAAATTCTGAAGCATGGCTATCATACTGTCTGTTTAAACATACATTATGTCACATGCATGTACCATGAATTGTAAGGCTTTAGCCAGGAACAAGATAGCGTTCAGTAAAAGGTTTTGCCCTAGTGGTAGCCTTGTCCATAGTAACTAGCTAGGTAAATGAACTTAAATATTTGTAACAAACAGGTGCATCACTAGATGCTGTGGCATCAGTAGATGCCGGGGCATAAAAAGTAATAAGATCAAACAAAGATCAAGTACCTAACAAATGTTTATCCAGATTGGGTTCACTAAAGCTCTTATTGAGTCCTTTACGTCCACTGTTTGGTACTGAGACTTCTGTGGTGGCCTCGATTGGTCGTCCATCAGCTGTTACAGTGATTGTCGTCGTGGTAACCACCTCATTCTCCTGGTAAACAAATAAAATAAAGTTATGCAAACACTCTTGTACTAACAGTCTAACAGTAACTTCACAATGTTCATTGTTTTGAAGCTAGATTTACTGGAATAAATAAGAGAGCTTTCAAAGGGCCCTCATTTGACCATTTTTGAACCGAAATTCGGCCCCATTTCCCTCCTAAATGAATATACATATATACTAAATGAATGGCCCTGGACCAGTGAAAATCTTGAAGGACCAGTAGCTGTTTTCTTTAAGAAAATAACTTTTTTTACTGTTGGACCAGTGACCAAAAATAGTTAAGTCAACACTAGATGGGTGGAGGGGAGCATAATAAAGCTAAGTCAGGAGAAAACAGGTCTTGCAAAATAGTATGAAAGAGATGTTACCACTTTGACGGGTTTATGACGTTTTGGTGGAGTTTCATTTAGGTCTTCCAGTGGTGGAGCAGATGGTCTCTTACTCCGCCTCCGTTGTCTACACGGAGCATCTAGGTCCTCCTCTGTCTTATCCCAGTCAATGTCCTCATCTGATAGGAAGGAATGTGCAGACTCGTTCACACGTGACCGTCTATATAGGAGATAGAATTCATCATTAGATCAAATACTGTAAAATCATTTAATGTTGGTGGGACGTTAATTTGTGGATCTTGCATTTTAGGTTATAAATAAAAGGGTCAAAATTAATGTTTCGATGGGATTAAATTTCGTGGTAGAAAATGAACCACGAAATTTGATCCCCATGAAAATTAATGATTTTACAGTACAGCATATTATAAGAAAATATTTCCACACATCGACGATTAAGCACATTTTGTTGAATTTCAGACATGATTGATGAATTGTTACAAATACAAGCAACAATTAAAATTTTATTCAGCATAATTTTGGTCAATATGCCAGATAAAATGTTAACAAATTTTATAAATTCAATAACTACATGTTTCAAACTTTACTACTCAATGTTAGTTGGGGTATATGTACAACTGAGGAAGGTATACCTTTTAGGTGGAGACTCAAATGTTGATCTTTGAGCTGTAGTACTGAGGAAGGCGAGTCGTTCCCTATCATGTCTATCAAGCTTACTACCGCACTTACTGTCCATCAATAGCTCACGTATCAGGGCAATTTGTCTCTCCTAAATTGAATATAATATAACAATGTTTCATACATGACTTAATGTAAAAATGTTATTTTTGTGTGTAGAAAAATAAGCGACTCAAGCTTCTAATTTTCGGGCTGGTGCCCTTCTTCAGGATTTATTTCCTTCGGCATGGATTATGATAAACCAAAATGGATACTACTTGAATTCATGCAGAAGGAAATAAATCCTCAAGAAGGACACGAGCTGGAAAATTAGAAACTTGAGCTTATTTTTCAACATAAATACTAAGTTCCTATGAGAGACAATCAATATTATTTTTTGTGTTTTTGAAGACAATGAAATTTTAAAATCTCATTAGTGTGAAAAGAGATTCAAACTGTAGTGAATCCATAAATTTTTGCTATGCATGAAAGTAACAGAAACCTTGACCATTGAACTCAAAGTCAATCTAGGTGTCATATATAAAACTGGTGAAATTTGAGGATCATACTACCAAGCATTGAGACACACCAACTGTCCTACAAACATGTGCAAAGCAATAAATATACACCTCATATGTAGACAGGATGACCCTGGAATCACAGCCCCCACATAGACCTCATTTTAGTTACTGATATGGACCAGTCAATTGAAACCCCGACCCCACCAACCACAGGGAAATAGTCCCAGTTTTCTACCTGTCCAATGTCCCCACACTGGATACAGTGTGCATAGCATTTTGTTTCGGACCAGGGAAACATAGCTAGATCATTTCGCTTGCTTAGGGCAGGTTTTCATACCTTCTGCATAGCCCTAGGGGCAGGGATTTAACCCGGGATGTGCAAAAAGTAAAATTCCCACCCTTCCATTGGGTTTGGGGGCTGGGGTTCATCTGACTAGTGCATTAGCTATCGTATAAATGCAACAGAATATTAAGAACACAAAAGCTTACTGTCTGTTCCTTTTCTTGTTCAACTTTCAATCTCTTCTGTTCCTCCGTCACAAATAGACTTCTGCAAATGTTCACAAAATATGCAAATGTCACATATCCAGCCAAATATGGGCATAAAATATAAGCATATATAATTATAAACCTCTATAAGAAGATCAAACTTGAGATAATTAAACACTTAAGAGTTGATCTCAATAATGGTTAAATGTAAAGATCACCAGATTGCAGTCACAGCAATTATCAACAATTCAAAGAAATTTACAATATGGATGCTACATTGCAATTATAGTTCATCCTCATTGACTCAAAGATTATACTGCCTGTCTGTCAGCAGATTTTTAAAACAAACTGAGGGAAATTCAATGTCAATATTTTTTGGGTGATATTGAAATTGAATTTGATGCTGTAGTTACAATCATTGAGACTATCTTAACATTTTAGGGCCTTTCATTTTATTATTTTCATGACATATAAATCCTGCACTGGAAGGTAGGTTTTGGTAATATTTAAAGGGTCCCTATTTTTCCATAATGGCAACAGGCCCGGACTGCATATCATGATTCATATAAGCCCGAATGGCCCCTTGTCATGGTGAGCTAGATCAGGGGTTCTACTGAATCCTGAAAACAAAGTTGCAAGTCTGTTCAAATGACCATAACTTCGTCAATTCTTTGAATTTTTTCATCAAATTAACTTCTTTTTTGTGCAGAAAAGATTGCTAGATTGAACAATGATTGCCAGATACATAGACAGCATACCTAGCATGTTTCAACTTGTTATCCAGTGCTTTGTTATCGGATTCCAAGGTTATAATCTTTCCATGTAGGTCTTTCATTGCCTCCTCTGCTCTGGCCCACTGTCTCCGACATGACTCCTGGTTTTCAGCAAATCTAATGAAATCTAAAATAACATCCAAATTTCAAATATATCATGTTTACAGTTAATACAGTTATGAATATATATAGTATAATATACACAAAAGAAAAAACTGGCTGAGACAGTCGTAGTTCATGGTCTTTTGGTTTTATCCCTACCTCTTTATTTGATGACCAGAATAAATTAAAAATTATATCATAAAACACTGTGTCATTTAACATCATTTCCCCGGCAGTGCGGGGGTAAGCTGGAAAGTAAAAACACAACTGTTTTCCCGGCTGTCCACCGACCATCCCAGGAGATTGGCCGTGGATGCAACTGACTGGAGCATTATACATACCTGGTTCTATTCCTGCAGACAGTACTTTTGCATTTCTTATAAACTGGTCATATTCAGCCAAAACACTTAATTTTGTATTCTGAAAAAAAAACCAAAAACAATTAAATGGTCATATTTATAAATAATAATATATATAATTACAATAGTATACCCAAGCTAGAATGTAATTAAAGTAACTGTCATTAACTCAATCTGAACAACTAAATACACTGTAAACCGTCACTAAACGCTGAGTTGCTGAGAAGTCAACCTACTTTCCTAGAATCAACGGAAGCTTGATTGCTATATACCGTGCAAATAACACAGACTAATTCGCAGAACCTTAAAATTAAATTAGCAGAAATTGACAAAAACTGTAAGTGAAATTTTTGCTCCAATTACTGATTTCCGTAGAATTTTCGCTATCAATCAGAAGTGCATAGTTCTTGCAGTAAATCTGTAGGAAATACAGACAATGATTCTGTAGAGGCAAACAGGTTTTAAACGGTTAAATGCAAAGTTTTCCCCAGCAGCAGCATTACACAACTCCCCTAGCTTGTTTCGAATAGATTCCATGGTTCTTTGACATGGCCAGGGGAACAGCTCCGATTCACAAGAGACAACATGTGCTGAAGCCTGATATAGTGATCCGACGATAGTCGCCGACAATCGAACTATCGTCGCTGTAAGGTCGGAGTCGCCGACTATCGATAGTGAATTGGAACAATCGATAGTCGCCAGTAATTGACTGCCACGTGAAGTGGTCTGTGGCAATTGAAAATTAGAACCATTTCCCCTCATTTTAGATAAACATATCGCTCATTTACTTGTATGGATCATTTTAATGGAATCAATATGCGTTGCGCTTGCGTATGCCTCATAGACCACACCGCCATTGCTTGTTTGTTTATGTTTTGACGCACGCGCGAGAATCTTATAGAATCGCTAAATCACAATTTTTACAAGGAGTATATCCACAATCCTTAAATAAACCCCGCCTCCAAGCTCTATATATTTCTATTGGGAGGCGGAGTCTACGGCTACTAGAACGATTTAACGCACATCGATTTGTACAGAGTTTCTGAAGCGAGGAAAAATAAATTCAATTACCGTATATTTAGATTCGTATTTCTGCTTTAGAGCAATAATGAGCGGCGACAATTAAATCATAAGTTCATGCAAGTATCTAAAATAACACAATTTGATATTTTAGACGTTATTGGCAACCGGAATTGTGCCATTTCCGATTGTCATATATTTTCGCGACCTTATTTTGTAAATCGAAAGTATAGCAATACTGTTCATCTTATCCCATCCAGAATTGTTTATTTACACAATATACACGTATTTATTTGTTGTTTTGTGGTCTTCTGAAGCTATATAGGAAAATGCTTTAATAATAACTTTTCTTTATTTGATGAAATATTACAAGAAGGCTTCATTCATGTACTAATTATTTACATGACACATTTTTACATAATCTAACATTTATAACACAAGCTGAAGCTAAAAGCAATGATCACAATATCATTATTGGTTAATTTGAAAAGAACAGTTTATTACCATAAATAGTTTCAACCTTTTAAAATCCACACATTAGGCCACCGTCAAGTATCTAGTTCTACTCTAAGTTTTAGAAAATGATCCATCAATATTGACTTTAACTGTTTATAAGGGTCCTGAGACTGGGGTCACACCCGGTTAACCACTGCAGTCAATTACTTTGGTTCATTCCTCATAGTCTTAGGAACATGAGGAAAATTAATTCTCTCTTTCGACTGGAAAAACTATGAATAGCAACAACCAACCCCCCCTTTAAACAGGGGAGGTAATTTTGAAAATGTCACGGATTTCTGACCTCAGTATACCACCTTGTTTCAACGCCTTTATACGAAGAAATGCAAGGGTTTTGGAGGCAAATATACCCGTATACGCCTAGATGAAAGGTTAAACTTCACGTTTTGAGTAATTTTGATGCCAGACGGAAGATTTTTCATGAAAAAAATCAAAAAGGCAATTTTAAGTTTCAGATTTCTTTTCTTAAAATGCCGAAAACGCAAGTAAATCCATGCTCATTTGAAAGAATAGTCATCAATTTATCATTTTCAATTAAAGTTTAAAGGAATTCTGGGCGTAAAAATGCCGAATTCTGATGATGAAACTTTGACAAGGGAGGTAATTTACTTTCACTTTGAGAACCACAACAACAACAACTGAACACGATGATGTTTGGAATATTCTTCATAATAACTTTAAACAACCCATAATTCCAGTTGTTTCTCTTAAACTGCGTATTCCAGGTCGTATTTTAAAAATGCAACTCAACTTTGTTCACTTTTACAAAAGAATTGAGCCAGAAACAAGATAATCATATTCGTCCCAAATATTTTCGTACCATCATTTTTGCACCCAATATTATTCGTACCAACATTAATTTTCGCCCTAAATATTTTCGTACTCGTTTCTAAAAATGCATGTTTGTTCGTATTACAACTGTTTTATCCACTCTTTGCTCAAAATATATCATTTATATTATAAATTTAACTTTCTTCGATTTTAATGCTTTTTACTTGATAGGCAATGTTAATAATTGTTGATATGGCAGGTGTAACATCACAAAAAAGTAAAACAATGGTTTGTATTGTTCAATCTATAGAATTGACACACATCCAGCATACTTATTGGTGCTTTTTAAGTCTTTTGAGGTGAAAATTCCAGTGAGGTTGAAAAAATTCTAAAAATGAAAATGAGGTCATTTTCTAGTACACTTTTTGACAACTTTGAACCTCTGTAAAAAGCTAAATCACCATTTTATACTCATAAACCTTATATTTTCTTACTTCTCACACCTAGCACTTTTTAAAAATGTATTCATCTGTACAGATTTATTCATGGATAAAAATGGTTGGTTGTTGCTACTATGAAGTCAATGTTCATTCGAGTTTTCGATAGCACAATCGATTGTACAATCGATAGTGAAATGAAAATTCGATTCGATTATCGATAGTGATTTTGGTCCGATTTTGGAACACTAGCCTGATAGATCTATCTCTAAATGGGAGGGACAAGTTCACTAAATAGCGTTTCTGAAATGTCCCAATGATAAGAACTAGGACTTTTCGATTGATAAGTACATGAGAAGATAAGATTTGTGTACTCTTATTGAATTACAAATTATGGACTCGCACAAAAATGAAATACTGGCTTTAAGCATACAGTACATAAGCCAGGCGACAAAGTCCGCACAAGGAAAACTGTGGTGGGTGGGGAAATTTAAAAATGAAATTTCGATTTCAAGAAAAAACTGCCGATTAAAGCATTTTTTAACTAGCATGCTGGACTAAATATGATAATTATGTTACTAATATCTTTACCCTGCGCCTCATTTTGTTGATTTGTATCTGTAATGCTTCAATCTAGTTTTTCATAATCTTTTTTGTTGCTTTGTATTTCCCAGTTTTAAAGGCATTCAATATTAGCCAATCAAATCGCACGATTTTTGATATACGGATATGTTCGGCTTGATTCGTCAAAAAATGTCCAAGATGAGGCGAATTGATTTCTAATGGTTTCCGATTTCCCCTAATTAGATGGCGAGAAAGTTATAATTTCGTTATTGCAATATGAATTTAACGAAAAATTGTGTTTTCATCAAAATACTTAAACATAACGTGTTTTACCTTGTATTTTTCTATATAATCGACATTTATCCTAAAGTTTTGTATCTGGTAGCGTGGCCGAGCGGTCTAAGGCGCTGGTTTTAGGCACCAGTCTCTTCGGAGGCGTGGGTTCGAATCCCACCGCTGCCAATAATTTTTTTTTTAACATACTTATTTTTTTAAATTTTGAACAGAAGTCTGCAATAATCCTAATCCATAAGAACAGAAACTTAGTATAAAAGCTACACATAGGAAACTAGAAATGTGTCCACAACACATGCCATGGAGACCCCCTCCTCCCTAGTCAAACAATCTCGACTTAGAGTTGCCACATGCGGTGGAGATAGAGGTCAGAAATTAAAAAATCTCCTAGCAGATTGCCCCACATCTACCCTCCTCCCCAATGCATGCTATCATAGACATTAATATTAGTTATAAATAAATATCTGTGTTGCTATAATCAGACACTGGAAAAGTTACACTGTGTAGGTGCCGTGGATTCCATAACAAATAATGATTTCTTGGATTTGGCTCTGGATCATCTATATTCCATGTATCGATGCTTTATGGTTAACTCAGTTAACTCACCTAGCCAGGGCATACATTTGTGTACCTTTTCCTAGTTCAGGGGTTTCACTAGCAGTAGCGTAGCTGCCGCTAGGCCATTAGGCCCGGGCCTACACATCATTTTGAGAAAAATCATATATATTTTGTTTAAGTTTAACTTGAAATTTGATCTCCTAAATATACGTCAAAACGCACCACTACCTTTCAAGGAATAAAAAAAATCAGGGGGAGCATGCCCCCGGACTCCCCTACTTTTTTCATATTTGCCTACGGGCCTACACATTGCTAAGGTCCTAGCTACGCCCCTGACTAGACCTGAAAACCCAAGGGTCCCAGGACCCTTCACTCAAAATTTTGGAAGGTCCTTTTCTGAAACCCGGGAGTCCTTTCCCGAACATGCCTGTCTACATTAATTATGCAGCTCTTGCTTAGTAACATGAACAAAGTTTATTAATAAAAAGTGTTGTTGTTTTATTTAATGTCAAATAAATGTTAATACGTACATAAATTTAGCCAAATAATGGCTTATTTACAACTTTATATTATTTTTCTAATAATTAAAGTAGGCTACAAAAGTGGTAGTCTTGAACAGGGTTGTGAGGCTAATATAGATTCATGATACCAAAAACAATATACTAATACACGTATCTGCGTGTATTTATAAACTTCTTGATGGATTAAAATACCACTTAGTAACTTAGTTCTACTTTCATTTTTCTGAACGATACGCCAATATCGCGAAAACATATGACACCTAGTTATATATATATATCATTCGAATGCCATTTAATAATCTGAAAGTGATAAGCATGGATTGGATGTAGATATATTTCCATGCAAGATCGTAAAACAGTGTAAATGTCATTAATATTATGAGTACTTTTTTAATTATACGGTTTTTATACCTGAAAATAAAGTATCCCAATAAAATACTGTTTTTTTTTTATCTTTCAAATGATATATAACTTGGAAAAATATTCAAATATTTATTAAAGTTACAGCAATAAGAGAAAGTACACAAATGCATACATCTACTCATTTTGATTCAAGTTCATCCAATATAAGCAGAGTTATGGCCCTTTGAATGGTGAAAATTTACTCGTGTCACACATACAAATCTTAAACTATTTGTGCTAAAATCAAATCATCTGGCTTATTTTTACAAATCACTGTCCCTCCTCAGCTCAGTGACTAGCGCCCTTGCCATCTAGTCTGTTCGCAGTGGTGACCTGAATTCAATTACAGGTGGAGGCAGAAAGCTGACGGGCAAATCAAGGTTATGCTTGCCAAGGAATCCCTTATATTATTTAAGATCCATCCAAAAATCCATTCAATTATTCCAATGTCTCCTTTGATATGGCTCATAGCTTAATCTTGGCGCAACAAGGGGAATAAGACATTTTTGTATGTCTCAATCCTCACCCTAGAGACGATGCTTACTTCCTGAATTTCCAGCAATAATAAGGGCCAGAATTCTGTAAAAACTTATTTCAGCATAAATTCCTTCCTTCATGAACATGTATATGATAAGATTGTTCATGTGTAAAAGTTCGAAGAAAATCCTGTGAAAAATCAAAGACGTTCATACACTGGATATGAAAGTAGAGTATTTCTTAGAGCATTTCTGATTAGCTGACCCGAAATTATCAGTCACGTGATCCACCTACGTCACACGATTGAAGAAGACGCTATCCGCCATCTTGGATTTTTCGGATGAAAAAAGATTTTTGTTCGTTTTAGATAAAAGGTTTTAATGTTTAATCCTCCGTCGAATTGAACAAATGTGGGCATTTACTGACTCTAAAATATGTATTCTATGTTTAAGTTACAATATTTTGTATGATACGTCCACTATATTAAAATAAACCTCAGATTTGTGTGAGTTATCGAAATGGAGTTTTCGAACCGACAAATCGGCCCGCAACAAATTATGCGGTTTGTTTTTTATTCTTTTAGAGCTATTCGTACTCGCTATTTTTATGGAATATTAATTTTTGTAATCTTTGGACTGTCTTGAAAATACTTGTGGTAATGAAACAACTTCGTTTTTCTATTTGATGGGGGTAAAATTGAATTCTTACAAATCGTCCAAATCCAAATTTCGTTCATATTTCTGCTCGTGATCAATGTGTGAAAAACATAATAATTTCCTATTTTAATCGAAGTTTCGGTGAATAAAACATTTAAAATGACAATAAACATGTTAATACTCTATCAAATAGCCAATTTGTTTCAATAAAAGTCGATTATCAGACATTTAAACCACCTGTGAACTCCATTAAAGATGGCCGTTAATTAACGGAGTTAACCGAACGCGGTAAAATCAAGGTTTAGCGGAAACGGTCGATAATTACCGAACCGTGCGCATTGCATTGTGGATCATCCACAATTTTCGGTAAAATCGATGACTTTCAAATCCAGTGTATGAACGTCTTTGGAAAAATGCAAGAGATGTTAATTGCTTTCACAATCATTTAATTTCGATGGGACGAAATTTTGTGGTTTTTGGTAAAAAATCCCCATAAATTTGTTGATTTTGCATTTCTGCATTTCAGGTAATAAATACAAGGGCCAAAATTAGTGTTTGATGGGATTTGATTTCATGGTTAAAGTAATGAACCATGAAATCCACAAAATTTAATCCCCCACGAAAATTAATGATTTTACAGTAAGTTGCTTTATTTTATTTATTATTTTACAGTCGGTCATAATGATGTACATGTTGTACAAGAAAATAAAGAATACATTCTGTACTAGCAGTTCTATTCTTAGAATTATATTTCTTTGAATCACTCAAAATGTGCAACAACATTGATGACGTTATTGACATCGAATTGACATAACATATATGTTCCACGGTCTATCTACAAACAATCTGAGTGACAATGACTTGATTAATCTTTAGATGAATAACGTATCAAGAAAAGTGGCAAAGTTTCTAGTCAAAAGCTATTTAAAGAGGCGATCAAAACTTTATAAACACTAATTGCGCATTTAATTGTATTCAATGTGTATTCAATATTGTCCAAATGAATAATAACCATAACTATTATTATGTTTAGCTCATTGTGTATTTCGCTGATTTGATAGACATTAATTGTGCCTTTAAATATATGTAGTCGATAATTTCTTTTCAAATGATTATTTGAATATATTTAATATATTATGTTTCAGCTCATTGTATATTTGAACTTATAAGCAATATCTGTATATATGTACAATACTATGTATCATCAGAGACCTAAATTGTAATTTAGGTCTTTGGTATCACGATATCAAAATAAGTCACAAAGCCGGTGACATATAGGTCCATTGGGCCGGGTGTTTTCAATTTATATTATAATTGCTGGTAAATATATGTTATACACATGTCACGTTAATAAACTATTTACTTACTTACTTACTTATATTGATGATCACCCTGTACTTTCCCTTGTACCTATAACAAAGATAAAACATTCCCAAACAAATCAAATAAACCTCTAACATAATTATTATAAATTACAAAATATTCATAAACAAATAAAATCTAGGATACATATTGCAACCATTATAACGGTTATAAAGAACCATTAAGAAAGGTGAAATACATGTTAAAATATCTAGGCAGTCAGATGATAATAATGTAGGTATAGCTTGGAGAATTTGACACGAACCTGACCTTTTTTATGAAAACATTAAAAGGCTCTTGCGTTGCATATATCAATTTCTGCAAAAAAATCGTGCAATATCGGTCCTTTAAATTTGTGTACGTATTACACTTTGAGTAACTCCGTGATAGATCCCGCTTATGAAAACATACAACCAGGATTATAAATATAGACAATATAACAGCATTTAAAATATGATAATATAAAGTTGGGAGTCATGTCAAATTCTCCAAGCTATACTGGACATCAAAGTATGAGAGTAATGCTACCATACAACTTTGACGCCTCAAACATGCAGTTTTCCCTCAAACACTCTAAAAACCTTGGACAGATTCTTTGGTCCCAATAAAATTATGATTGATCATAGAAATAAATGAAAATGTTATTACTATCATAGTACAAGGTCAAGTAGAAGACATTAAGAACTGTCAATATCCCATATTTGACCTCATCCAGTCACCTTGAACTACAAACATATCTTTCTCATATTAAATAATACACATTTGGCAGTTAAAGATTAACATGAGATGTTTGTAAAACACATATGCAGCCTAAATGTTGAAAATGGTAAAGGTCACAATGACCTTGACCTCAAAATCAATTGGGGTCATCTACTAATGCTGTCCAACATCCATGTAAAATATAAGAAAATCCTAGGGCAAGGCGTTATTTTTTAATGGAAATCATTTTGGTCTACCGATCGACAGACAGACAGACCGACAAACATGTGCAAAGTAATATACCCTCTCATCAAAGATGGGGGGCATAACAACGCATACAGACAGATGGTCCGGGAATGATCAATCAAATACAATATGTGCTAATGTCCCATCCCATTCTAGATGAAACATTCAAACACATATCACAAAACAGTACCAAAACAATTTACAATAAGTTTAACATTTTAAAATGTCGTCCATTTATCACAGATTATTTATTATGCACTAGAATGGCGCTTCTGCATTATTCATTTCTACATATACAGATTTCACTTGAGTGTAGTACTCTAAAGCTTGAGGTCCGTTTTCACGTCCGATACCGGATTTCTTATAACCTCCGAATGGAACACCGACTGGATTTAAGTTATAATTGTTTATATATAAAGATCCTGCTTTCATCTGTGCTATCACACGATGTGCTCTCTGCAGATCACTGCAAGAAAAGAATGAGAATGTAGTTAGTTGAGTAGTTATCATTCACGATTACCTCCCTTTATGCTAATTATGCACAAAGTTCTAAGTTCATAGTGCGTCAGTCATTGCAAGGTGAGTTTATAGTTTAGCTTTTAAAATCCATTTTTTTATAAGGCACTCAAAGTGTATACTAGTAACAGGACTAGAAAGAATTATGGTTTTCGACCAATGTGTTTCAAAAATGTGTGATGGAAAGAGAATATTACTTTAACCTCAAACCGTCTTTTCACCCGGGCAAAAGAAGCTGAGTCACAGAGCTGCATTGATTAAGTAGATCTCACTTACTTGGTAAACACTCCACCAGCAAGGCCAAACTCTGTATTATTGGCTCGACTGATAACTTCCTCCTCACAATCAAACTCTAACACTGACATCACGGATCCAAATACTTCATCCTTAACAACGGTCATGTTGTCATGGCAACCAGAGAGTACACATGGCGACACAAACACACCATCTTTATACCTAGCTTCTGGTGTCACTTCCTCCCCTCCACATAATACTGTAGCTCCCTAAATACAGAACAGTTTAGAACACATTTTGAACAAAAGTTTTAAAAGTTTTTCCTACAAGTTGTCATGGTAACCTTTCGCAAATATTGACAATTTTAAACAACATTTCAAACATGAAATACATCTGTGACAAGACAAGTCTTAGTAGCAAACCAACCTCTTTTCTAGCAATATCAACAAAACTCAGGACTTTATCGGCTTGCTGTCTCGATATGGTTGCTCCTACAGTCGTGTCATCGTGGAAAGGATCTCCAATCTTCATTTTCTTTGTACGATCTACAAGTTTGTCCAAGAACTGTCCCATAACAGACTTCTGTACAAACACTCTGGTACCGTTAGAACAAACCTGTATGAGAGTAAGAAAGGGTATGAAAAGGCACTGTCAGCTTTAATACAGTAAAGTCACTTAATTTGTGTAAATTCTTTTAATTTCTAAAAATGAAATTTCATGTACCGGAACTGTACAATCATTTAATTTCAATGGGACAAAATTTTGTGGTTTTGTTGAAAAAGAACATTTCATAGTGACATATTTTCAAGGAAAAATCCCCTTGTTTATCAGTAATTTCTCTAGTATATTATCCACTAAGTCACATACTATAGAAATTACTAATAATCAAGTGGATTTAATTTCCTGGTTGAGACCATCTACGAAATCTACAAAATTAAATCCAGCTCAAATATTGATGATTTTACAGTAAATGTCATAAGTATTTTGATTACACATCATGGAAAACAAAATCCCTTGCTTCATATCAATTTTGTGAGCTAAATCAATAATTGGTATTCCTATAAACAGTAAGCAAAACGACTCATCGAGACGAGCTTTCTTGTAGAAATTGATAAATTCCATGCATTGAGAATTTTGTATTAATATACTTAATTAAAGTTCCGAACCCAGTTAATATGTTAGGACTGTCTTAAAGTGTATAGAGCTATATCGGAAGATATTTTTTTAAAAGGTTTCAAATACTGAAAAACAATTATGCTTTCATATCCATTAGATCATTTTTCACTTCAGTTTTAACAGAAACCCTCTCTGTTATTTATTGGACATGCAAATTTTCTATTTTCATACGAAAGTGTTCTAGAACACCCTACGAAACTATAAGAATCGTCTATATTTCGACGATTGAATCAAAGTACACGGAACTCAATCAAATTTTTAATTTGCAATTAAGGTAGTCTAGTATCATACTAAAAACGATGCAAGTAATTATTTTGACATTGAATGACTGTTTAACAATACTAGTAAGTGATTCTGGTTGTCTAGCACTCTCCTTTTCAAAACATTTCAAGAATCTCTAACATGACAAAACCTGTCACAATATTAACATGTACATGTATATACAGAATCTTACCTGGCCTTGATTCAGAAAATTGGCCAACATAGCACCAGTTACAGCGTTGTCAAGGTTACTGTCATCAAATATTATCAGCGGTGATTTTCCACCAAGTTCTAGTGTAACATGTTTAATGCCCTGTAACAATAATCATATCATACATACATCATAAGAGAATGACAATGGTGAATATTAAAGCCCCATTAGGCCCTAAATCTGTTTATAAAGGGCATTAACCTGTCTGCAGAATGATGCATTTTGAGCAGTTTAGTAAGTTGAAGTCCAAAGGACGAACATGTCATTAGATGGAAGCAAACAACCAGAAGTCTCCTGTTTAATTGTTACAAACAATAAAAGCATGATACATAGTCTAAGGGAAGGAACTCTTGCAAGAGTAGTATTTTTCCATCCATACATTTTATCTAAATTAATGTATTTTTCACAAACAATTTACATTACGCCGTTCAGGTGATACATAATGTTGCATCAAATGTTATTAAAAAAGAATTGATGTTTGAAAAATTAATTTAGAGAATTTACAACCCAAATTTATTGAACTGGGCACTTGTTATGGTAATTAAAAGATGGTTCAGAAAACTATATCAGAAATCTAGGAGAGAACAATGAGTAATTACACTACAAATTAAAATTATTTGAAATCAATGACCTTGGCACACGCCTCCATGACCTTTGACCCTACAGCAACACTTCCTGTAAATGACATCTTATCCACCTCAGGATGGTTACATAACAATGACCCTGTCTCTGCTTCACCCTGTAATACAAGCATATAAAACATGCTCAATCCATCTTCAAACAAGAAGGCAAATGTAAACACAAAACATGTCTTTGAGCATTAATATGCCGTGCATAGCCTTTATTTGCTTTATTTTAACAGAAATATGGTAGGCATATATTATGCCATCACCCAGATTCGCACCTGGGTCACAAGATAAGATGCCAAGCGCACTGAGCTACGGAGGCTCCAACAAATGCTATAACTCTGGGACAAATAATTTGACTTAAAATTCTAGACAATATAAAGCATACTTAGGCTTGGAATCAAGTATTTATGTTTATTTTTATTGAATTCAGTCTAATATTTTAGGAGAACAAGCACAGACGAATTTTGTGAAAGACACCCATGACAAAATCAACTACGAGAGGGACACATTAAGGGTAATTAAATATGTAATAAAACATCTACATACTTGTACAATATTATAGCACCCGTCAGGTAATCCCGCCTCCTTGTATATTTCCCCTAACAATACGGCAGTCAGAGGAGTCATCTGAGATGGTTTAAACACAAAACTGTTACCACACGCTAAAGCAGGGGATGATTTCCATGAAGCCATCTGAAATGGATAATTCCAAGCCCCGATACCACCCACAACACCAAGGGGTTCTTGTATTGTATACGCAAAGTTGCCCCCTGACAGCTGAAGAAATTCGCCTTTAATGGTAGAAGCTAGACCTCCGTAGTATTCTATAGTATCAGCACATCCCTGCATGTCATACCTCGACTCCCAGATTGGTTTACCAGTGTCCAGTGTCTCTACACGTGCTAACTCATCTTGTCTTGACTGAAAGTACAAATTTGTTTGTTTATGTCAGTTTACCAGTGGTTTCAAGAAAGTTTCAGTTACCGGTATAACATGACTGTGGCCAATTCACTTTACTAGTTTCCTGGATTGTATCCTTAGATCAGTACAAACTTCTACAAACAGTACTAACCCTTCTTAAAGCAGTCAGCAACTTTCCAATATATGGAGAAAAATTAACATTGTAACTAGGGGTGTAACGGAACGCCCACCGCACGATATGATATGTACCGTCCATTTTTCTAACGGTTCGGTTTATTTCGGTATGATACAATATTCTCTAACAACAGCTTAAATACTTCAATTTTTAAGTGATAATGAATTTTATGCTTCTATAACAGCAATTATCATGTGCCTATCAACTAAGTTAAGTGAATTTAGACAACTTGAGGCATATATCAATACAATTAGAATTAGTGATACATGGTAATTATACATAATCATAAGGCTGTCACGTGTTTTCGTTGTCTGAATATTATTTAGGTCATAAAAAAGCTAATACCGAACTGTACCGAAATTTACAAGTCATGTATTGTGAACCGTGCGGGACTGAAGTCCGAGGTATTTCGTAAACCGGGGTATACCGTTACAGCCCTAATTGTAACAGTTGTCAAATTATTATATTTATGGGTTTTTATATGCTGTGACAACAATGAAACTCGTATATTGCCGTGTTACAATTAACCCTGCACACTCACTTAAACTTGTGCAAGCCTACTAAGGTTAAACATATTTTTATTGTAAAGCCTTTTGAGATATTTTTAAGCACCACAAACTTTGAAAGTCTTAAACTTAACCCCTCATCCTATTTTAGGGCGTTATAAAATTATTAAATCAAAAGCGATAAATAGATTTAGAATCTACCACATACTCTAGCAACACATTTTAAGACTTGTCCTCTGCATCCCTTTGGTGGGTATAGCATTTGAACTGACCGTGATATTTATATATGAATATATTATAAGGCTCTAGCAATAAAAACATGAAAACAAGCAAATGGTGCTATTTCAGTCTTTTGTATTTGTGTTTGCATTATACACATGAAAATATATTTCCCATTTGTGAAAGCATACAACCAGGGAATAAATATAGACAATATATCAGCAGTTCAATTATGCTAATTTATGGCTGATGACCGTGTCAAGTTCTCTGGACAATCACAAAAATGAATGAATAAAGTAACAACATACTCTGATTATGTCAGCAGCACGTTTTAGTACTTGTCCTCGTTCGAATCCCGACATGGCAGCCCATACTTTCTGAGCTGACGTTGCCGCGGTAACAGCCATGTTGACATCTTCAGCACCGGAACTTTGTACAGTTTTCAAAACTTCACCTAATCAATAACAAAACAGAGAGATTTGTAAACAAGGCATGTATGAGTGCTGTAACCAATGAATGGACAAAATGTGGACAAACAAGAAACTAGACCCTTCTTCTTGCAGTCTGCAAAATAAGCACTTGTACTGTTGTCCTGGACAAGTAATTTTTATGCGGGCAAGTATCTTTTGCAGTATTGTGTATATATACTGGTAGATTACATAGGAAACAATTAATTTTGCTAATTCCGGAAAGAAGATACAAATTTATCCTAAATTCGCAGATTGTTACTGGTTCAGATAAATAGAGGTTCTCATTGCATCAAGACCCAGACAGCAAGATTTTTTCTTCAAACTCTGATTGTTTGAAGTTAAAACTGCCTTGAAACCAAAAAAATAGTTTGAGCCATCTACCAAGGAGATCATATAATCATTATATTGCAAAAAATCCAAATCAAATCGAATAATATAATACCACTATAGTTACAGTACAATTGTTGTTTGGTTCGAAAAAGAAATTTTATAAAACACAAGTAACACAAATTGACATTACACCAGTTGTCAATCAATAATTAATTTTAATGGCAAATTATAATCACATGGTCTAACTTGAAAACCTTCTCCAAGCAGCCTTCGACAACCAATCAGGTGGAGCGATCTTTGCTCTGGCCTAATGTCAATTGGTAACACAACATGGTGTTTATATTTGAGATTTGTTTTTAATTCAGTGAGACTTTTCCGTCTATTAACTAATTACTTACCAGTTGCTGGATATTGTAAATCAAACTGTTGTTTTGCATCTTTATTAACCGGTTCCACTCTTTGTCCATTTAAATAATTCAGTGATTGTGTGACAGCAGGGGAACCAGCAACAGCAGTATGACAGCTTCGTTGATGAGCAACAACTCGCCAAAATGGTTTCATCCTCATAATAGAAGCCATTATAGGGACACTTATAATCTGCAAAATATATGACAATAAAATTAATTAATTTTGTATATATTTTTTAAATGTTAGTATATTCTGAATATTTTTTGTGGTTAACGAGTTCTGTTTTTTAGTATTAGTCTGTTAGTTCATAATGCTATGTACCTCAATTTCTAAGATGACATATAAACACTAGAGCATTGCCCCATTTCTATGCAATGGTAGTCACAGTGAGTCTAGTAGGAATTATATTGATATATAGGCATGCCTATACATGTAGCTCATGATATAGCTGCATGCAAAACTCGCCAATATCACCATTTGTCAGAACTTTGATTAGGCTGTTTTGGTAGCCGTGTGCTATAGGTCTATTGAATGCTCAGTTACGCTTTGCATATGGCAACAAAACGCAGACATTTTGCCATTTGTTGTCTGGGGGTCACAAGATATGGCACTTTGACGTTTTGTTCTAAGCTAGTGAGTAGTCTATAGAATGCATAGATATATGTTTGTTTCCTGATTTTTCAAAATAATTTTGTGTTAACATTACTTAAACAATGTCATTATCAAATAGTGCTTGTATTCTTACACAGATCATATGTAAACAAACATAACAATTTTCAGAAAGGTCATCCGAATACTCTTCTCATCCGAATAATGTTATATTTTAAACACGCGATTACTATAAAACTAATGAGTGTCATGCGATTCAATCGATTGTTATACATAGATAAAGCAATAATCATTACCTATATATACAAAGAGACTTCAATTTCTCATCAAAATAGTAGAAAAACAAAAATTACGACTTTCCACTTTCACGACGGAGTTCTTCAACTGGAGAGTATAAAGTGAAAGTCAGTTCCGGTTGGTGACATTTTGCGGGAAATTTGTGGAACATGTTGAGCACAAGAAACTATCTCTGCTTTTTAAAAAGAAGTTTTGGATCATGTTCTCGATATTATAATTTTAAAAGGTGATTTTTTGTTTATTCCCTTTCACCTAATGTCCCTAGTTGATAAATTTTACAAAATTACATAACTTCAACTTGCCTTGAACTCTTGAACCCACAGGGGATTGACACATAATTTTTTTTGGTTCAATATAGCCTTATATCAGTATATATAGTAAAGGGACACATCGACTGTGTGTTAGTGGTCTTTTATTTCAACGCAGTACACACACTTCAACAAATAATTCGTGGAAAACCTTTCGCAGTTCGATAGAAGGATGATTTATCTGCAAGTAGCACAAATCCGTTAGACTCTAGGGTCTAAAATGAGTCAGAAATACACAAAAATGTCACAAAATTACGCCACTTTTGTAAAAATGTCCGTTGGTCCGGCCACTCGAATACAACAACAACAGACCCAACCATGCCGTTATTACATTAATTTCACAGTGTCAACACAAAATTCTTACATCAAACGTTATCCTAAGAACATAGTTATCCGTAACATCCAGAAACTCCGTAGTATTTTGCGTATAACTATATATATATACTATATATACTGATATAAGGCTATATTGAACCAAAAAAAATTATGTGTCAATCCCCTGTGCTTGAACCTGTCAATTGTTGAATGTCAAATCTGTCAACAATCACGATCATGAAAAGTGACATCCAGTGGGTCATTTGTCAATAAATATTATTGTTGTTGTTTTAGCCAATAGATACAGAATTATGTGAGTGCTATGCCGATTGTCGTCCTTTTCTTCAAACAGAAATGGAGCGACAATTAACACAATATGACCTGCGACAATGGGATACAACAGGCGAAATTCTTCGAAATGACATGATGTTGGATCGCATTGTCGAGCATTGTATGGCGCTTCGAAATATCGTATTGTGTTATTGAGTGTCGTGTTTCAATGTTTTGTCAATCCTCATTTCGCGATTTCATATCGCCGCAGTTATCAATTATTATCATATGTGTCTTGTATTTTAGCGACACAACACTTGAAAATGGAATACGACAGTGTCACAATGCCAAAATGTAGCAATGTCATTTTGTGTTGTTATATGTCCGATGTGTCTCCTATCATTATCGGCCTATGCACCCACAGCGCTAGTTCTGGTTACCATAACTAAATGATCTTTTATTGATAATGATGTCAATCTTTATTTGGAATAATCATTGAAATGAAATAATCATCGTCTAAGAAGCTTGGACTACCATAGCGCAACAATGAGATGCAAGACAATGCAATACAACCAACTACACTTCAATATTTTCACTACATTTTTTTCTGGTTGTCCTGTTAATCTTTTTTAAAACCATTTAGTTTCTGTATTTATGTGTTTTGTAATTATGTATTATCTTGATTCACATGTCATATTTTTCATTCATAACCCTTATTTGGACAATGAGCTATCTTGTCTTATTGTAGAGGTATGGCTAGTGATCACCTAGGAAGAACAGCTGATAACTCAAGACATGAGGTAACATTGTTTGATGTGATACCTTTGTTTAAGAAGATAACGATTAAATGAATGCCTATTTCATTTGAATGAATAATATAGTTTATATACAGTCAGGTGCCAAATAAAAGTTCACGAAGTACAAAATGCATGAAAAATTGGACAGATTTTTTCACTTTGAAATTTGATGGCACAATAAATATAAATATGTTATACTATAATTTGGGATCAAATGATAGAATAGTCCAAGCATGATTTTATTCTGTTCAGAAAATAATAAAACTTATCAAAAATTTTGGTTACTAGGCAATTTGAGAACATCAATGAAAATTCTTCATTGATGGAATAAGTCTGGTTGCCATGGTTACATACTTTTAGTATTTTGTTTGCAAAATGTAAGTTTGTAAAAAAGTCATTAGTTTTAAAAGTTGAATAACAAAAAAATGTAGTGCCCATTGACTCCCATGTAAATTTTGTAATTTTCACGCTAAAAAATATCAAAACAAAATTCAAATGTTTGTTATTTTCATATTAGAACTCCGATTTTCTTCGTATAAAACTGTTTTAAGGTGAAATCTATGGTGGTAAAAATCAACATAAATTTAAAAATTTCAGTTTGTCTATGTTACCATGACAACTTTGTCAAATGGACTAACCATCGATTTTTCGTGGTGTTCTAGAATTGCTTAGCACCCGAGAATGGAGTAATGAGTAATGTGCATGACAGTTTTATCAGAAATTGATTATCCTTCTAAATGATAGTAAACATAGTTTAATTGTTCTTATTTTACAATTGTTATTGTCTTCTAACTGAAGAAATTCATTAAATTATTTTGTGAATTTTGCTCTTTGGGAACTTTAATTTGGCACGGGACTGTAGTTTGCTCCTACTTGTATAGTGAGATTCAAACCTATACTGCAAGACATAATTTTCTGGTTTAACAAAGTATGTAAACATTAGATACTAGACATTCCAGAAGAATTTTTATTCATTTAACGGAAGTGAAAATACTGTACTCACCCATCCCTGCTTTCAACTATAGAAATGTGCAAATAACCAGTATCAATGTAACTGCATCACTCCACATCAGTGATAAGCTGATATAAATACATTTGTGTTGACTTTAGTATAAAAATGGGCCATTGAAGGGGAAGGTTTCTTAAGGTGGCCACAACTGGCCATGGTATGTGATAGAAACAAACTTGGAAACAGTGAAAAACAATGAAATTACATAAATGAATCAAAAGTCCAATAAAAAATATTATGGGTATACCGTGTTCTTTTTTTCAGATAATCTCTTTGGCTACAGTTGTTGGTTTAAGAGATGAATCAAAGACAGTGAAATCACTGACACTTAAGGTCAAAGATGACCAACTGACCTTTAAGGCTGGACAATGGTACAAAATTTGATTTATTCAATAGTGTGTAACACAATTTAATACACTGCTTGTAAATGTTTGTTTGAGACAATCTTAAATGCCTAGTTATTGTTGATCCCTGTCAGGGGTGGTATTCACAAAGCATCCTTAGTGAAAACTTAAATATTTTGTCTTAAGTTAAAATATTGAGCCGCACATGTTTCCCAAGAAATGAAGAATGACTCGTGTTTTCTATGTGATTGCTATAGCTCTTAATATAATGCTTCTAAACAATGTAAATAATTGTTGATCTTGATTTTCATGATATTTAAGGAGCTAATACAACTAAGGAAAATCTGAGATTATTAGAAAAGTTTAAGATTTCACTTAAGAAGTTAAGATACTTTGTGAATAACACCCCAAATCTAGGCCTATGAACTCGGACCACCTTGCCACTCAAAATATGTTGTTGGATGGGAACAGTAACATAAAACTTACAGGTAGTAGGGGTACGCATGTAATATTGTATTGAGCATACATAATTACCTTATTTTCAACTGTATAGAAAGTAGATTTTCCCGAAATAATCCTTAACATGAGTTGGTATGGCAAATGATTGGCTAGAATTAGAGGGTTGTGGATTTGATCCTTTAGGAACATGTTTCACAATTGACCTTAAGGCTTATATATGATTTAATTTAAAAATTTCAAATACAGTAAAATCATATAATTTCGATGGGACAAAATTTTGTGGTTATGTAAAAAAACACCATTTCAATGTGTTTTGTGGCTTTTGCATTTCTGGTAATAAATACGAGGGCCAAAGTTAATGTTCAATGGGATTTGATTTTGTGGTTAAAGGTGAACCACGAAATCCACAAAATTTAATACCCATGAAAATTAAGGATTTTACAATAACAGTAACTGACTCTATTTCAGGGTAGACATGTTTATACCAGGTGTGGAGACTGTAGGTGGTTTCTCAATGTGTAGTTCCCCACACAAGTTACAAACAGATCAACTGATGGACCTAGCTGTGAAATTCAGTGAACATCCGCCGGCACACTGGGTGCATACACAGGTTTGTTGATGTTGATCAATCAACCAGTTTGATCTATTAAAGATGCATCCCCTGTAACAAGCATATTTTTTTCTACTATGACATTACATGAGCTAAATGTACAAAGCACTATCAATAATTATCATAATTTGTCAGAAGAAAGTATGCGCAAATATGTCTCTATAATGTCAAAAATATATTCAAATCACCAATAATAATTTATCGCTTCCAGCAATTTATTATTATGTGGTCAAAGGGGAACAACTCGTGACTAGTTTGGCTTGTTACGGAAATATATTTTCATTTTTTTCTCGGCAATTAGTGGGAGCTTTTTGTTGAAAAATTGAGGAGTTTCAGCAATAATGATTCTCATTTAATGTATAATATTCCTGAATTGATTTTAACAATCAAAGTTATAGGGAACACCTCTTTAATCAGTTGAAGAAGCAGCTCCTCTGAACAGAACCTTCTACTGTAGACAAAGAAATTAGCAAAAATTTTTAGTTTTCACATATTTTTGTGGGTATCGAATTTCTTGGAGTTTTTTGTAAAATGCAATTTAATTGAGTGATATTTGTTGTTTACAAAGGTGAAACCTAGAGTTGTATAATTGGTAGGCCTACTAGTTGTAGGAGATAAGAATGTGTGGTGGAGTTTAACTAGGAAGTGTATCAACATTGAACAGGAATGAACAATGACAGTTTTACTTAAAATACATTTTTTTTATTTCTTATTTTTATTTTTTAAACTCTGATGAAGGCTTAATTGTAAAGCCGAAACATTGGTTTCAATAAAAAGATAAACTCATCAGTTGTTATAGTCGTGAGATCCATATATATTTATTTATTGTACGTAAAAACCTAATATCGAATTACTATCTATGATTTTCAGTGTAAGGAAGGGGATGAAGTGAAAGTTCGGGTAGGTGGAGATTTCTTCTTTGATCCAATCACTTCGCCGGATGTAGACTTACTGCTGATTGCTGGCGGCGTCGGTATCAATCCTCTATACAGTATCATCAATCAAGTGGTAGATATAAACAAGGGATGCAACCCTGGGGAAGAAAAGTTTACCGGTAATATTTCACTGCTGTATAGTGCTCAAACTCTGGAAGAACTCGTTTACAGGGTAAGTTTGTTTGTTTTCTGTGAAATTATCTTATTTTGATGGGACAAAATTTCGTGGTTTGGGTAAAAAGGACCATTTCGATGGTACATTGATTCATGGATTTTGTATTTCAGGTTAATAAATACAAGGGTCAAAAGTATTGTTCGATTGGATTTGCCCCCATGAAAATTAATGATTTTACAGTGTTAGTTTGTCCTTTCATTTGTTTGATGGTTTGTTTGATCGTTGGTCTGTTTGTTCAGATTTAATGACGTTTCTAGGCAATTGATATAAATGCCCTGCATCTTTGATGAGGGGGTATATTGCTGTTGAAATGTCGGTTGGTCTGTCTGTCGACCAAAATGGTTTCCATTCAATAACTCTCAAGAACACTGAGTCCTAGGATCTGCAAGCTTTACGTAGAGATTGCAACAGTAGATGAACCCTATAGATTTTGAGTTAAGTAGGTCAAAGGTCAAGGTCACTGTGACCTTTACTATTTTCGACAATGTTTTAGAAACATCTTTTGTTAATCTTGACTTTCTCATTCTCGCCCAACCAGCGTATTATTTTCAATTACATATATAGTCTAGAGACTTGACTTTACACTGATTGATGAGAATGGACTTTCTGGGATTGACTATAATAAAGTGTACATCTACCGCATACTTTAGTATTTTCTTACCGGTGAAGTCAATAAAACTGGACCAAAGCATACCTTATTTTCATGGCACACATTATACATGCCAAGTTTTGCAGACCCCTTTGTGTGAGATTAGTCGAAATGCAGAAGATTTTATTGAAATGCCGGAGATTTTCCTTGCTCAAACTTTTAACTTAAATAAATGAAGTTTTTATGCAGTTTTCACTTACTGAACTTGTAAGGCAATACCATGCAAGCTACATGAAGCCATTTAAACTAAAATTTGTCATCATTTTCATAATGATAACAAGAATATCAGGTTCCAGAATTCCAAGAAATGCATGATATTGGACCAATTTGCCTCAGATCATGCAGGAGTAGAGTCTCAAATGCAGGAGACTCACACATGATGCTGCAGATCTTACATGCATGGGCACAATTTGTTTTAGGTTGGTTTTGGCCATGATGTTAAATCATACTTTGCTTTCATTGTAGGATGAATTGAGTGATATTCAAGGCAATAATGAAAATATTATGTGCCAGTTTCATATAACAAGAGTAGGCCAGATGTTTGCCAAATACGGAAATGTTTTCACTTTTGGTAAGTTAGCATGCAAGATATTTTATACTGTAAAATCACTTAATTTCAATGGGATGAGTTTTCGTGGTTTTGGTAAAAAGGACCATTTCAATGGGACGTTAATTTGTGGATTTTGCATTTCAAATGATAAATACAAGGGTTATTATTATTGTTTGATTGGATTAAATTTCATGGTTGATGATGAACCATGAAATCCATAAAATTTAATCCCTCACGAAAATTAATGATTTTACAATATTAGTGCTTTAATACCAATGGTGCGAAGACGTTGCACTCGTTGTAATGCTAAATTTTGAATGATAATTAGCATTAATAATCTGCAAGCGATTCGTGCAATATTAGTATTTCATATTTGTGTTTGTATTGCATCGCAAGCGTCTTCATGATACTCCCGGATTATGAAAACATGCAATCGGTGTTGTAAACATAGACAATGTATCGACTGTTGAATTATGCTAATCAATAGGTCAGGCTCGTGTCAAATTAGCCAAGCTTTACATCCAGGGTATAGATTATAGTAAATTAACAATTTTTTATACCGACATCTACTGATGTGCAGAGTTGATGCGGAGGCATATAGTGATTGTCCATTTGTTCGTCCGTCAGTCTGTTTGTTATATAATGTAAAATCATTAACTTTGTTGGAACAAAATTTCGTGGTTTTGGTAAAAAAGACAATTTTGTTGGAACTTGAATTCGTGGATTTTGCATTTCAATTAATAAAACAAGGGTCAAAAGTAATGTTCGTTTGGATTAAATTCGTGGTTGAGGTGAACCACGAAATCTACGAAAATTTAATCCCCCACGAAAATTAATGATTTTACAGTACTTTCAAGTTGATTGACTTAGATACTAAATGAATTATTATGGACACATCTAGCACTGCAGTGTAAGTGTTTACTGAATGGAGTATATTAATGTATGCTGATTATTTTTAGAAAATAATTCTGTTTGTTTGCTTATTGCAGGTCATCGAATTCATAAAGCTATATTACCACCGTGTTTTGATTGGGTACATCAGTCAAAGACATTAGTTTATATATGTGGACCTTCGGACATGATACAAGACATGGAAAGTGCATTACACGAAATTGAAATTGAACCATCTCAAATTAAGTATGAGAAATGGTGGTAACTGCGTGCTTGAATAGAAATCTACCATATCAATCTCATTCAAATCAGACCCCATATTGTGCTTCACTACTTTACACTGGTATAGGATCTGATGACACTCTGTATGGGGTCATCAGGCCATTCCCCAGAGTATTTTTAAGGCGCTGGGGTATTTCTAGAATACGTACTAGAGGACATCGCCAAGAATAGGTAGAATGTTTTAGAACATGTATTTGCATTAATATGCATAATTGAAATGCTGATTTAAGTAATTTTTACACAATGCAAGTCTTTTTCTCTCAAATAACACAATACTGACAAAAATATAGTGATTTCTAGACACCATTCTGAGATTAAAGGGGCTGGGGGAAAGCCAATTCTTGAACTAAGGCGCTGGGGTACCACAGCGCCTTCTGGCCCTGGGAAGGGCCTGGTCATGTTGATGTGAACTTTACATCATTCAATCAAATTGCTACTTTCATAAATCTGAAAGTGCAGAGAATCTCTGCTGAATAGCGAGAGAGATATTTAAAGCTTCTATTTATACATAGAGAGCTAAGTGTAAACTAACTTCACAGTATACTCACTATACATACAGGTGAATAGCCAAAATACAACATGCACTACAGAGGTAATTTGAATGTCACCTCATATACAATGCAGTCAGATTTCAACAGCATAAAGGAATGGAGCAAATGATAGGATCTGATTTTAATGAGATTGCTACCGTATTAAAATATGTTTTATTTTCTGCAGTGGTTGCCATGTACCCATGCCCCTGCTATTATTATCAGTGTACCTAATTTTATGATTTTTAAAAAATGCGGAATTATTGCCAATAATTTTCACTTTTTGTCAAATTCTTAACACTGAAGATTTAAATGTGAAATTATGTAAATTTGTGAATAATTAATATTTAGTGATGAAAGAGTTAATATATGCTAAGCCTGTCGCCCAATCCTATTTCTTTGAAAATAAAATTAATATTGAATTGAATTGAATTGTTTTTAGTTAAATTCCGAAACTTTGTTTTTGCGAAGAAGACTATTTAAAAACAGTATAAATTGACTGCAATCTGGTTGCTTTATTGTATATGTTCATGAAATTGTTATGTATTTTTATATAACCTAAATTGCGAATTATTGTTATCAACTTTTACCTCATTCCTACTGTTTTATTGAACAAATATACTTGTGATAATATCTGTGTCCAATATCTTGATTCGAACAATACTTTGTAAATATTGTATTAATTTTTCGACAAAAGTCATCTTTCAGACCAAGTCTATGTATGCTTAAATGAGGCTGCTTCTTGCTGCAGATTGAGCAGAATGCTTGTCTCAATGTTCACATCCCTGGCTTAAAGTGAGAAGGTCATTTTTAAGTACAAAAACATAATTTTGAGAAAACAAGAAAATCTGTCTGAAAATTACTTTTTTCTTAAGTTTGGTCAACATGGTAGGCTCATAAGAAGTACCTTTTGATGCTGATTTCAAATATACATGGCCTTAAATGGTCGTGAGAAGTACTTAAATTGTGAACTAAAATTAATAACATTGATCAGCCAATTATGTAATGCACAGAAAATATTTTATCTAAGCCAGCAAAATATTCATTAAGTTTGAATATTGGTTTATTTGAGTAAAACAGTATGTCACTTTGGTCTGGTCTATTTGGGTAAAACAGTATGTCACTTTGGTTTGGCCTATTTGGGTAAAACAGTATGTCACTTTGGTTTGGTCTATTTGGGTAAAACATTATGTTACTTTGGTTTGGTCTATTTGGTTAAAACATTATGTTACTTTGGTTTGGTCTATTTGGTTAAAACATTATGTTACTTTGGTTTGGTCTATTTGGTTAAAACATTATGTTACTTTGGTTTGGTCTATTTGGTTAAAACATTATGTCATTTGGGTTTGGTCTATTTGGGTAAAACATTATGTCACTTGGGTTTGGTCTATTTGGTTAAAACATTATGTCATTTGGGTTTGGTCTATTTGGTTAAAACATTATGTCACTTGGGTTGGTGTCTTTGGGTAAAACATTATGTCACTTGGGTTGGTGTCTTTGGGTAAAACATTATGTCACCTGGGTTGGTGTCTTTGGGTAAAACATTATGACACTTGGGTTTGGTCTATTGGGTAAAACATTATGTCACCTGGGTTTGGTCTATTTGGGTAACCGTTATGCCACTTGGGTTATCACAGGGACCTTCACTGTTAGTGAAGGATATAAACAATAAAAACATAAACATTTTCAGAGCAGCAGTTTAATAACTAACAATATATATATATATGTATATTAATGCTTCTTTTGTAAATTCTACAGATATAGATATTGCATGTCAATCAAATATTATAAAACTTGAGAATCAGACCACATCTAGGCACAGACAACTGTACCATTGATAATTGAAACATTTTTGTGATATTTTTCTTACAAAAAAGTTTTTTTTTTTTATTTTATCTATGATACAGTTTGCTATGCATCTAGTGGGAGTATTCTTCATGCAATCAACACAAAAGATTGTCTCCCTTTGTAATTTCATCAATCGGAACTCCTTGTAGGAAGCAATACATGCCGTATGGACGTTCCGGTTGTAATTTTGTACTACAAGTTACTCCCCTTTGTTTCAAAAAGTCATAATCCAAGGTAGAGAACTCATAAATAAACATTTCATTAAAAAGGAGAAAATTCAAGGGAGACAATCAACTGTGCTTTAATGTGGTTCGAAAAGGGAAAATATATTTAGTGCAAAGTTACCTACTCCATGAGAAAAAAGCAAATATTAGAGTTCATAAAAATAAATAAAAATTGATAACTTTTACAAAAATTGATAACTTTTACATGAAAATATGCATGACCAACAACAGTAAAACTTGAAACCAAGTATTTTTTAGTTTTTAAGATAAAAATTGCATCTAGAAATGAAAATAACAAAATAAAAAATAAATAAAAATATGAGTAAAGTATATCACAGTAAGAATTGCATGTAATGACTGCACATATGGTATAAAAGGCATGTTACGGCCGCAAGAAAATGAAATATTGTTGTTCTGGTAGCTCTCCTACCCTATTTTTTGCCCCTACCCTAGATATTTTAATGGGTATTGCTTCGGATATTCATGAAATCACAGGTAACTGTATTATTGATAACGAAAAAAAAGCATTAAAAAAAACACTTATTTTATTTTTCTTTATAGAAAATATTAATTTTACAAAAAAAAAATATTTTAGTCTTTATCAATGATACTGTTACCTGTGCATGAAATCAATGAAATAATTAAAAAACAAATTAATTTCCTATCTACAACTATCACTGTACAACATGGTACGAGAACCACAGTATAAATTTGTGTTAGCCTAATTAACATATAAGATAAGATGAATAATAGAAATGGGTATGTGTTAAACTACAAAAAAGGCACATCAAGATTTTGGCAATTTAACCAGGGGTAGAATTTTAAGTCCCTGTTTCAACTACTTAAGTTATGAGTACAAGGACAACAACTACAATTATTGCTGTGTATATATATATGTATAAGCCATGTATAGACAAACAGGAGTTTTTACTTTAAAGAGGCATTCCCTAAAACTTTGATTGTTTAAATCAATTCAGGAATATTATACATTAAATGAGAATCATTATTGCTTAAACTCCTCAAATATTCGACAAAAAGCTCCCACTAATTACTGAGAAAAGACTGAAAACCCTTTCAGTAATGAGCCAAAATAGTCATGAGTTGTTTCCTTTTGGCCACATAATAATAAATGGCTGGAAGCAATAAATTTTAATTGATTTGACCATAATTTTGACATTAAAGAGACATATTTTTGCACACACTTTCTTCTGACAAATTATGATAACTGATAGTGCTTTGTACATTTAGCTCATTAAATGTGATAGTAGAGAAAAATGTGCTAGTTATAGGGAATGCCTCTTTAATCAAGTACTAGCAGTATGTTTAGTGTCAAGAAAGGGAGATATGTCAATTAAATATCACCGTGGATTAGAACATATAGACTGACTAACCCAGAATAACATAAAAGTTGTAACAAGGTTTGTTACATAATGTGGCAGCCTGAAATCCAACTTGATACCTCTAACACTCCAAATGTAAAGTGTACGTTCTACAACTAGGCTATCAAGGCAGACACTGATTGAGTCTTTTATAAGAGGTATCTATTGAGTAGAGGGTTAAAGGTTATACATGGTATGACTGAATTGATGAGATAAGTATGACATGAATGCTGTTATAGGAGCATGTTATGTGGAAATAAATAATAAATACATGAATGTAAAACTTGTAGTTTGACTAAATCCTGACCTTTATCCATTACAATGTTCAATTTCAATTAAGTAATTTAGGTCTTTGCTCAAATAAATCAAGCAATATCGGTATTTTAGTTTTGTGTTTGTATTAGATCTCAAGCGTCTTGTGATACTTCCGTTTATGAAAACATACAACCAGGATTATGAATATAGACATTATTTTATCAAATAAATGGTTGACTTTTTTTGTGTATCATCCTTATTTATTAAATGAGCATAATTTTATATGCTGTTAAATTATGCTAATTAAAGGGTCGGGATCATGTCAAATTCTCCAAGCTTTACAACATATTGTTAATGTATATGATTTCTAATAAAATATCACAGATATAGGGATAAACTGTAAACAAATCAACAAAACAAATAACATTACTCTTAACAAAAATGATTGCATTTAATATTTTAGGCCTTAAAACTTGTTTGTCGGTGGTTTTATTATCTACCATAAAATAAGCCTTGACTTGATCGCCTCATGCATGTTTTTGTCTCTTAACATTAATTTTATCAAAAAATAACATTTTTATCTATGTACCTACTTAAGCTTGGGACTTAAAAGTAATTCTTTATATGCAATGTTGTGCTCCCAACGGTGAGAGTTTTTGAACAAAACTAAGCACATAATCACTTTTGCTAAGTTCTGTGCAAGATTTCAAGTACAAAGTTTTTGTCAATTTTGCAAGTTGAAAAGGAATCAAAGTGTGATTCTCTAATCTTGTAATACATGTTCCAGCTAGTCATCATTATCTGTTATTCCATTTATAACTCGTGTTCACTTTAACTTCAAGATATTGTGATTGAAAATTGTCATGTTATAAATAATTCTATAGTAATTTCAGTGACATTCTGCTTGCATGTGTTGTATTAAATTGTCAAGAAAATATACACAGCTTTATTGCAACCACAGGATTTTCTTTCTCCATTTTCTTTATTCCATGCAATGAGGGCTGAAAAAAAATCGATATTACAAATCAAAAAAAATCCACAGGTGATGAAGATATCTACAAATTAAGGAATGTGTACTTGGTTATTAAAATTAATTGTGTAGACTCATTTTCAGGTCCATTGTGAAATTTTATTGTAAGTTTGTTAGACTCCTATTATCTTCATTGTGCACTTCATTTCTGATGTTGTCCATTGCCTCAAGTGTATAAGAGACAAAAGCCAACTTCCCTTAAATGTGCTTATGTTACTATTTTCATTTAATCTTTGATTATTGGCAGTGGTAGGTACACCCTGGTATGAAACATGGGTAATGTAACCTCAATCTTTTTGCGTATTAGCTGCTACTGACGGAAGTTAAAATATCGAAGGGTGCTTGAACAGCTTAACTGCTGAAAATAGCCCTAGAATATGGGCAACTTTTTACTGAGTACAGACTCAGGACAGTCTCTGAATTACTTACCAGGGATTAACATCTCCTGTGGACCGGACAATTACAGAGAACCGTTTCTCTTCATCTGCCTGGTCAGTGTGGAACAGAACAAAGTATCGACCAGGTTCTAACATGTGTGAAATATCAGCATTCGCTCCTGAAGCATAAAACAACGTTGACTTATTAAATGAAACAAGAGAATACAAGGTCGTTTAGTACACTATAACTGTTTTATGGTTCTAAAAGTCAACAGAAACTAACACATCAGCGTTTTATGCCCCAGCATCTACTGATGTGGAGGCATATATATATAATGATTGTCCTGTCCGTTCGTTCTTCCGTTACAAAACTTTCAAGTTGATTGACTTAGCTACTTATTATAGACAAGGCTACCATTGGGGCTAGTCAAACAATCTCGACTTATAGAGACTCTGACTACTGTTGAAATAAAGGTCAGAAATTAAAAAATCTAGCAGATTGCCCCACATTTACCATCGGGGCATAAGCGTTTTTAAATAAACAGTCGTGTTATGATAACATTACTTACTGGACATTTTTTTAAAATTGTTGACAGTTTGTCAAGCTATATGTCATATCCCGTATGAGATTCCCACCCGGATTCTAACATCAGATTCTAGATAATTTAGTCCTTATGCCGTATGCGTCGGCGATGCACTCGCGATTTAATAAATAGGCACAGGAAATCATTGGGAAAAGGTCCTCGTTGTCAATGGGAAGCTTTGAGGAAGTCATTAGAAACTATGAACTCCCTGTTCCCGATGCCTCCCAAAGTTAATTTATTCACATCAGGAGTACATCTCCAATGCAAAAATGCTCAGTGAAATGCTTTACAGATTAACTAAATTAGAAAGCGAAGCGTAAGTAAAATAAAGCACTAACCTCTGATAAAAGCTCCTTGATTGCCATCTAGAGTTTGTGGAGAGGCTTCGTAATGATCATACAAGTATCGCTGATGTCTATCACCCTTTTCTAACTGATAACCATCATCCATCTAGCATAATACATGTATAGCTATCAATACTAGTACAATAATACAAGTTTTTTACAAGTTTTACAAGTTTATTCAAAATAAGTTTTACATGTGTTTCTATAAGATTGTTTAGGTCATAAATGACCCATGAACAAACAACATAACTATATGAAATAATAAAGGATGGTAGATAGTATGAAGGTAAATAATAAAGTTTCCTTCATTAATCATGAAAACAAGTACAATAATACATGTGACTATGGAGCGAGCTTATTCAAAGTTTGGAAATATATTTGCGGCTCGTCAAACACATTTGCTTTCGATTATTGACAACAAAATATGTTTTAAAAAGGTATAACCTAGAATGCTCCCATATTTAGAGTAATTAAGTTTGCAAAACCGTAAAGCCCAGACTCTAATGTAGCTCTGGATATATAGAATCCCATGCAGACCTTTTTATTCCAGGTTTTATTCATAGCTTGAAAATACCAAGTTTGATATCATATAGGTACATACATGCACCGTACTTGTAGACCTTTACCCAAGATGCAATTAGTATACTTCCACTAAAAGATCGCGGATCTCGTTGTAAATAAGTCAATATATCGATTAAAGTCAGTTTTCTTCCATAATTATGCTGGAGCCCTCCCCCCACCCCAAATTAAACCTCGATTTCTTTAAACTATTTACCAATTTATTTTGGACTCCAGAAACTTACCTTGAAAAGTCGTAAACCAATAGCTAATGTGTCTCCACCAGATTCCTGCATCATTGTGATGCTAACAAACTGACCTGTAATAAAACAATGCCGATATGTGTGAATATTATTTTTATATTTAGTGCAATATTGATAAAATTAGTTAGATGAATTTGTATAACATTGGATTTAATCATTAAAATGCTGTAACGCCATTGTTCTTTGTGAAGGAAATACCTTTTTGAAAGTTAAACTATTGTACAATAAACTTTGATGTATATACAATGTATCTAGAAAAGGCAGTTCAAGCAATGTCATAAATGCTTGCAACCAGTATGAATATGACTAGATGTAAATAGTGGACTTGAAGTTACTTTTGACATGGTAAACTCCTCACTTCGCATTTTGGAGAAAATAATGAAAAAATATGAAAATATACGTGACAGTTAAAATTTTTGATAAATGCAGAAAGTTTTTTTCTAGATTTAGGAATAGCAAGAGAGACATCTGGTTGAAGTGTGCGATCTTTCTGGTAGCAAGCAGGTTCAGGACAAGAGACGATAGTAGCTAAGCTTTGTGTTCGTTCCAAGGCCATGTCATGCTAAAGAAGAAATAAGTTTCCTGGCAATAGACGCTAAGCATATAATATAGCATAATTTTAGTCTAATAAGAGAAACTGGCTTCTCTTTTCTCTTACCCTTTATGGAGATGGATAACATTAGGGATGAGGGACCGAGATTGATTAATATAGCTGTCGGGGAACTTTTTTTTTCACAATCGACCTTAAATAAATAAGTTGATCTACATGTATAAACTCAGTAACATGTTTGATAATTGATGAACTTACTCTGTGATACCTCCAACATGAGGTGTGGATTAGAGTTAAATGAATTATTAGACACCTGACCACCAGCATTATGTCCACGTCGCCATTCTCCGAAGAATGCTTGACAATATCCTGTAATATATATCACATGACAGATGATGAGTACGTATATGTTTTCATGTATTTAAGCAATTTTTCAAACATTAAGGGTTGAAGCACAGGGTACTGTATCAATGATAAAGACATATACGATTTTATTTAATTTCATTATCAATGCTACAGTTACCTGTGGTTTGAAGCCCAACACTATTTTAAGCCGGTGAATTATGTTAAAACAAGAAAACACAGTGTTTATTACGGGCAATAGGTCCAAGAACACGGGAATGTGGTTTCACAGACATACGAATACAATGAAAAAAATAAGCACAAAATGAAATTGTTTGTATGACTTACGTATATCTTTGCATGATAACTGAGCATTATCATGAGGTTTGAACTGAGACGATTGCATGATGGCATAATCTCTTCCTATCTCCCTGAAAATATAATAAATCCACAATTGGAAACTACATACATGTATTTGTACTAATCATAATATTCGTACATTTACATATATGCATTTTATACGCATTTACTATAACTATTTTGAGGTGTAGCATACACCAAATTATTTTATAATTGCAATTGTTATGTACTATATACATAGTTTGAAAATAAAATGTATAACTAAAAGGCTTAAACAATGCTATTCAAATAGTGCAAACTCGCTAACAATGCACTTGTTTTTTAGTAGTCGATAACTATTTAAACGTAACGAGGTATTGCAACGATGCTAATGAAGTTAATGCATAAGGAAATGAGGACTTCAACTTCAATAGCTTTAATCGCGTTTCAATTGTTTTAATTGACCAATTTCGATTCTGTTCACGTCAATGCGATTAGGAACGGTATTTTCAAACACAGCAAAGTTGCAAGTCATTAGCCTTTTTTTCTAAATTAAATTGCAAAAATGCACAATTCAGTGGATTGGTTACTTTAACATAATGATAAGTTATCGTTTATGTAAAACAACCATTTAGTATTAAATGGGGACGTAATTGATAATTCAAGTAAAATATGATAATACCTATACGAAGAACACTTTTAGTACAACTCACCTAATATTGGCCAATGGACCTGTTGTAAATGTTCGAATCAAGAATTCCTTCTCTTTGCCAGGATCCATACATGATGGGACAACAGCATACGTTCCTGGTTCAATCCTGTTGGAACAAGTCAGTGGAATACCGTTAGTTAGGTCGATGAAGTTGGTTTTAAAATTAACAAATAACAGTCATAGACAGTTATACCCCTGCCGAAGAGAAGATGATATGTAAAACTCAATAAAAGGCCATAATTGCCAATTAAAACATGAGTACATTACAGCAAACTTCTGCGTTATTTTGGATCATCCCTCGTATGACTACACAGAGATTGCCTAACTCGTAATTTCAAATACGCTTTATCGTAAAATAAATACGGTATTCCACTATTCACAAACTCCAGACAATGTGTGCTGACTCTCCCCATAATTGATATTCTGTCAAAATCCGTTAAGAAATGAAGCAGGACTGGAGTTGTACACAGGGTCGTCCAGACGGACTGACTGACGTACTGACGGACGGAATGACGCCTACCATTACCACATCAATATAATAAAATAGCTTGCACAAAAGCAACGTTATTTAATCGATTGTATCATTTATTTAGTATTTATGTTTTACGAACATGATCTTAAACATAATTGCAATAATTATTTCCTGTCGCCCGGCGTAGTCTGTTTTGTGTCGTCTGAAGTAAGCTCACAATTAGTTTATGAACCGTGTACCTCTTAGCTACCATTCCAAAGGCCACAGTTCATATTTTAAGTTGTCATGGAAATTTGTCATAATGGTTGTATGTCGAAAACGGGATAAAGTGAAAAACACACCATTGGGAGCATCTAGAGCACTCACGAGGCTGCATGTCTGCTTAAATTCCAATGAGTAGCAGAGTGCAATAAACTGAATAAAGCACTGGTTTTGCTAAATCATTACACAAAAAATAAATACATTGTATATAGAAATCTAGTATTGTTTTAAATGTATGAAACACATATGTCTCTTACTTGTATCGAGTACTCATTTGTCGTTCACATTTATAAACATTTGTGACGTCACCAAGTAGCTCCATGATAACTGTTGGTCCTTTCCTGTCTGTGTTAACACCAATAACCTGGAAAAGATTAATATAATAGTAGACACACTTTCTTACACAGAAATATAGGTATCAAAACATCTATATAGCACCAACACCTTATAGGTGCCTTCGAAGAAGTTAAAAAAAAATTGAGAACATGTATGAGATGCATACACGTCATTTCTAAGAACTTATTTCTTATTTACTTATGTCGTTTCCTATTGTTATATGACTATAAAACTTATTTATGCAAGGATAAGCTCGGGTTCCCATCCGTGCTGCATGTGGTTTTAACATGCTCAAAAGGTACATTTCGACACTTAACATGATTTATGGTCAAGGAACCACTACGGATAACTAAATATTACAACAAAAAACTACTAATTTTACGGAAAACGCCGAATCGAATCCGTAACAATCCACGATCTCCTGAAGCATCTCTAGCAGGAATCTCAAATCAAATTGAGATTTTGCTAGAACCAGGGCCTGAATTTAAGAAAAAAATGGAGTTCAAACTCGTCATCATATTGTAAGTGTAATAAATCCAGAGCAACGTTCTGCTCGGACTGCCGATTTTGAAAACATCCTCCCATGGGAATTTTCCAAACTACACATAGCAATATTTTAGATGAGGTTTATCTCAGATTGAGATGCTTCGTGAGATCGGGGCCAAATCACTAGGACATACATGTTGTCCCCAGAACGTACCTTGTACAAGTCGACACGTATTGAGAATTTATCTTTCTTTCGGTGTTGTAACCTTTGGCATATCTGTATAACTATTGGAACCTCTCCATTCTCATCGGCACCTGGAATAATTTACAATTTTGTTACTTATAGTTCGATTTCGAGCATTGAGCCGTGACTGCACTTTTTAAGTTTAATCAAATAGCCGATTAAATGTTGTTGCGGGATTGACTAACTGCGCTAAATTGCCAATTGATAAATTACACATATTAGTAAGTATCATATCTTTAAACCATGACTATTAAAATCAATAAATCACGGGCTCTCCGCCCAAATTGACTCGTGTTTAGAAAAGGTCATGGCTCAGGGTTCAAAATTGAACTATAGTTTGTATTTATTTACTGGATATGTATTGTAGAATATAATAAATAATAGAATCCGTGGATTGTCGTTTTGCTAACGACGAATGATTGCTATTAAATGTCCGATACGAGGGGGCCGGGCGTATTTTTTAGAAATAACTGAAACTGGTATTTAAAGAATACGCTTGGTCTAAAGCCATGCAATTATATATGTGAAATAAGGAACATAATGCTATCTAATTCATTGGCCATTTCCTATTTGGACAGTTTAGCCCATTACGGTTTTTACATGTGTCTATGCTATATCATTGCCTATAATGCATTTCAAGGTTACAGATGGGATTCGAACCTCTGATTTATGGTCAATAATACTTTACAAGCCTCTCACACCGTTGTTATAAGGTTGTGTACACTTACCGGCACCCGAAACCTCAAACATATAGCGCGGGTTGTCAATTCTGTTTTGGAATCCAGCAGCCGTTTCACCGAACCATTCCCCAAATATCGTTGTGTTGTAATCTAGAAATAGTAAGAGGCGTAATATGTATATAGAAACAACGCAATGCATCGCAGCGTATATATCTAAATGGTCTATTCTCTAAGCACAAAAACTGTTGTTCTATTGTGCTGCAATGCACTTTTTTCTTGTATTTATAGTTACCTGAATATACAATTCATAGAATGGAACACCATCTATGCTCGACACAGACCGGGTGCTCGTAATAATAATGCTCGACATAAAAATTGTGAATTGAAGTACAAAATAGAGCAAAGTCGTCGGGATTTTGAAATTTGTTCGACATAGGCCGGATACTCGTAATATCAATGCTCGTCTAAACGAAGTATTACTGTACATTGCTTTTAATTACTTCAAATACATGAGGGTGGGGGGATATAAACAATAACACTGTCTGAAGGAAAACACTCCTCATGCATGGAAGGTTGATTGCGACACCAAGATCGTTAGTGAATTAAGTGAAGTTAATTCTCAAATCGGATATAATTAGGTTGAATGAAGACATTCTTATATTCCTAACAAAATTGTATCTAATTACGGATAGTTTTAGCCAATTTTATAAGGAAAAGGATGAAATAAATTAATTAGATGTGTATAGTCGATATATCTTTAAAATTCTTAATAATATGTTAATAATGTTCTTTAATAGTGTTGTGTTTTAATTTTAGTTTCATATTTGAATGAACGCATTAACAACACGTATCAGACCAAAAATAAAGCGTTTTAACACAAATAATGCAACATCACAAGATAAATATATCACGATAAATGTACAATACAATCACCAAACACTTTCAGCAGTTAAAAAGTGATGCTGCATGTCTGAATTAAGAAACGCATGTTAAAACACTTTTATTACCCCCTCCTCCTTTGAATAGCGAGGTATGCACACTCTTTATATTGAATTTTCTCAATATATCCTAACGTTGCATAAGTTTCGTGACACGAATCTTAATGATTAAAATAATTCAAAAGTTGGTAATGCACTGGCAGCTTCCATAATTTATATTTATACAGTAATTAAATTTATATTGCATTTCATCATTAACCCGTTGCACATAAATTAGTTACAGTAATATATACACATAGTGAACATTAGTATTAAAAATATAAGAAATGTTGCATTGAAGATTGTGGTATTTCAAATGACTAAATGAATAACGTACTAATTGTGAAGTATTAGACAGATACGGTTGAAACTATAATTAAAAAAAACATAGAAATATATAGTCTACATAGTTTTAGATATGTACTCAAAGACATTTAGTAAATACGCAACAGTTTTCATTTGCTATACTAGACTATTGATATTTTTGTTCGGTTACCGTCGGGGAGTTAATACAAATATGGTAAGTCATAATGATAAAATGGTACGTTGAATATGATGTTTAAATGTTTAAATACTGGATGAACGTACAATGTAGATGCTTTTCATAATGCAATCATATCACAAACATGCTTACAACGATGGGTTGTTCATGATACGAGAAGAAAAGGCTTTCATAGGACTAGAGCATACTATTTATATTATAATGATGTCGATACCTAGACTAACCGCCACGCCTTTAAAATGGCTTTGTTTCGGTTCATATAGTAGGATCTGTACTATACGGTTAGTATTATTTTCGCCATGGTTGTAAGTCACATTGGTCAACATGACTGGTATTTCAGTTATACATGTATGGAGGCTGCCAATTCCTATTGATCAGAGACCCGACAATCCAGCAATTACATGGAACTAACTACATGTATGTACAGGACCAAGTTAGTGAGATAACTATGCTAGTACATTTGAACAACTTGGGTATCATGGCCGTAGCCTTGGATCTTACCCAAGAATAAGATGACAAAACGACGCAGCAACAAAGACGCATATACCAATAATACTAAATTATTGTTTTAATTTGTTTAAAACTACAACTAAACAAAACATTAATGTAAATAAACATACACAACATTAAGCCACTAAAACTTAAATAAATGAGAAAACTAACAACAATCAACAACATGCGAGTAAGCGGTTAGATTATAAGCCTTCAGTAAAATAAATTCACTAACATTCTAATAAATCAATATTTCTTATAAAACAACTGCTAGGTTATTTCACTCTTTCTATCACGGTTATAGAAGTAGAATGGGAATGCAGGGGAACGTCGGAACAAGAGCGATAATATGGAACAGAATATGTTCATCCTTGACATTCGTCTATATGGCCATGTGCTCCATATGTTGAGAAGTTTGACTCTCACATGTGGAAGCTTCAAGTAAGAGCCATTAATCGTCTTATGAATGTGTTAGGAAACGAGATAAGAATAGGAATGGGTCTTCATGAAGCTCCGAAGACTAAGGTGAATACTAACGTTACTAGTATTAGATTAGACAAGAAGATCTAAAGTAAATTAAGTAAGGAACATTTATTAACACTTTACGATGTTATCGCTAATTAGTAATTACTCATACTTACTTAAGCCTGTTGAAACAAAAATAATAGGTTAAATGAATAAATCTTCAATATATACAGGCTAGCCTACTACGCATGGCACAGCAACATTTGGTGATTGCAATAGCATTCTGCTGATAGCAAAGCATTGCCAAAACACAATGATAGCCGTATCATTCTTAAGGCTTTATTATAACATGTATTCGGACCGTCTGCAACGGAATGTACCTACCACCAAGGACAGGGCATGGTATCCAATTATATTTCTTAATCAATTAAACATGTATCAACTTCAATATACTTATGTACGAAGCCACCGTGTATGACATTACAACACAGCACCATCTAACAATTAATATGTAATGTATGTAATTATTTAAACCTCTCGGTCAAGGATAACCCATGAAAGTGCAAGCACTTATTTCCAATGGGGTCCTGTGTTTTTGCTGATGGGACAGCAGGTGGAAGAGATAGTGGTGTGATACAAGGTATCCGGGCGAGATGCCCTAGCTCTTTCCGAAGAGACAACTTGGTTCTTTAACATGCCCGGTGTATAGCACCGATACACGCGAGACTACCTCTGGGTTGCTAACCAGTTCATCTCTAGTTAGGTGGGAAACACAGAAAAGCGTTTCAGAAATGATCAAGTGCCGCAGCCGAGGACACATACGCGTGTTGGAATGCTTTTATAAACAACTATAAGCATACTACTTTTCTGACACCGACCAATGTGGCCAGAATGTCTTTCTTAACAACACGTCTACAAACTACCTAGTACAATACGACATGCACATCTTCCATGAACAAAACGCTGTTAAAGCACAATGATAGCAAATAAAAAATGGCACCCGTATATGCCACATTATTTCATGCTTATCGGCGGTTTACGACGTAATAACGGTGGATTATTCCCCGATAATTTCACAGTCGATAATTTCACTCAAACGGACTACTTTTTAAGTAACGCTACTCGTGAAAATATTACGTCTGCTGCTCTTTCGGTGAATTATCAAACGATCATTCCACGTAAAATACAAATATCCTCTATTTAACGGGAGTTTAGCTTAGGTACAAAATTATATAAAACCACATACAGTCAGTATGCCAATAGACCTGCTACGAAAGAAACCATTGCTATAAACCTATTAATTTCGAGGGTTGTTATTTACGTGAAATTTGGAAAGGTGGCGATTTGTGGGATCGAAATAACGCGTATTGAACTATTTGAAGGCAACTACAATGTAGTTGTAACGTTTGTCGATTAATGATAGGAACAAGATTTCGTACTACATGTACAGGTTCAGAGGGTGGTCCTAATCCCTAGAAAATTTTGTCAAATTGAATTGGATTTTCTGAGAATGTACGCGATTTTGAAAGTTCTAAGAGTATGACTGTGATACTCTTTTAACAAGAACGTCTTGTTTGACACTCATGGGTAAAAAACTTGAAAAAATAATTGGTCGAACCACCAAAGAAAACTTCTTTAGCCGCACATTTGGTATAGTCCATCAACGAGTTCAATGGGACTTCGTCATCCACGATTACTTATTAGGGATTTTAGAGTAGTTAAAACATAAACTTACTTAAGCTATCGGAACATCCATCACGGTCGAAGTCGGGTACCATTGAACACACAGTTACACCAGAGAAATATTTGATGAAATCTTGTAGTGACATCCAGAATTCACCGTCGTCCTTGTTAGCATGTGGCACGTTGCTTGCATCAATGCGGCCCCATTCTTGGCTTCTGCAAGTTCAGAAGGTATATACGTGTACGCGTGGAACAACCAAAATAGTGCAGAATTATGCGATCCTTATACTTTAGTGGTATGTCAAATTCCCAGACTATGTTTCGGAAGAACAAATACACTGGTTGAACGGGAATGGAGTACACCTGTTAATATTGTCATTTCAATATGCTGTGGTTAGGTTGTGATTTGTTTCTTATTGACCTACACATTTTTAAGAGTATCCATGTTTTATGCATTACAGGGCGCTACAGCCCTATAACAAATAACAAAGAAGTAATATATTTATTAAACATTAAATCATAGCGACTGGCGCGAAGATCTTGATCTTCCTTCGTAGAATACCCAAGGAGATTGAAATAAAGAAAATAAACGCACCCATCTGACCATGACCCCTTCCATTCAGTATGACCCCATGGGTTCCGGACACGAACCAGATGCGCGGGCCTTCCATTGTTACTTTGAACAGTGACAGCATCAGTGAGCGAATACGCGTGACCTCCAACCAATCCACAATGCCCGTCATATTTTGCCTGAAATAGAAGCACTCTTTAGATTATTTATAAGCTTACTCCAATAAATTTTAAAACCAGGCCGACGATGATTATTGTATGCGATTTTTTAACAAGGTCTCCTGTTCATGGCAGGCGTAAAACTTTCTCCGTCAATACTGTAATTCTAAAAATAAATTCGTGTGGTCATTCGATGGGATGACTTCGCGCTTTGTCGCCTTGCAATACTAGCAGCACACTTATTATGTTCAAATCACGAAACACAATTTAATCAGACGTAAGTATTACCACAATATTTGCACCGATTCAATACTTGCGATGAAGTAATTAAACAAAACAAAACAAAACAAACCAAAACAAAACAAAACAAAACAAAACAAAAATAATTATGGAGTGTAACAGTTGATGAAACAGGATAGAACACCATACTATTTGAGAGACAGTGCTCAGTTTCTAGAACTCTCACTAACAGGAAGAAGAAGCAGACGATGACATATTCAAAGTGCATTTTTTGTAAACAATGGAAACTAAAAATTCTAGATAATGAAACTAACCGGAACTTCTGTAGCTAACATACAATCTCCTTGTTTGCAAGCGTTTCTCAGTCGTCTATGCAACAACAGGGCTTTCTCCATTTTCGAACTGTCAGAATCCTGTTCAAGAGCATCATCAAAGTCAATATATTCGGAGCAACCTCCGGTCAGTGCTAGAAAAGCATCTCCTGACTGTCCGCCATACACCGCATTGTAGTTACCGTGGAAACTGAAATACGAAATGTCATATTTGATTAAATGAGCAATGTACATTGTTTGCTACAACTTCACATTCCAAAATACGTTTCCTGGATTTTCTTTGTACTTCACTAACCACAAATTTACACACCATTAACTATACAATACGTGGCGTTGGCAATTACTTAAGTACTCATATACAATATATAGAGCCCCACAAGAAGTGTCAGTTTGACATTCTGTTTCAACGGGAATAGGTACATGTACCTATACTTGGTAAATAAATAAATATCTTTTATTTTTCTTGTACACAATGTACAAATTACTTGAGAAGAACATAATTATAATTTATTAGTGCAGGTATACCAGATTCGTTCAGAGAAATGTTAACCATTATGTTCACATCACATATAAACATCACGTACCACAAATATATGACACAATGTCCAATACATATCCGAACGAGAAAATAAATTGCCCAAGTCCTAGCAGTCAAAAAGCTGAATGGTGAAGTTTCAGCGATAAAAAAGTTGAATGGTGAAGTTTCCGCAACCAAGAAACTGAATGGTGAAGTTTCCGCAATCAAGAAGCTGAATGGTGAAGTTTCAGCAATCAAGAAGTGGAATGGTGAAGTTATAGCAAGAAAAAAGTTGAATGGTAAAGTTTCAGCAATCAAGAAGTGGAATGGTAAAGTTTCAGCAATCAAGAAGTGGAATGGTGAAGTTTCCGCAATCAAAAAGTGGAATGGTGAAGTTTCAGCAATCAAGAAGTGGAATGGTGAAGTTTCAGCAATCAAGAAGTGGAATGGTGAAGTTTCCGCAATCAAAAAGTGGAATGGTGAAGTTTCAGCAATCAAGAAGTGGAATGGTGAAGTTTCAGCAATCAAGAAGTGGAATGGTAAAGTTTCAGCAATCAAAAAGTGGAATGGTGAAGTTTCAGCAATCAAGAAGTGGAATGGTAAAGTTTCAGCAATCAAAAAGTGGAATGGTGAAGTTTCAGCAATCAAGAAGTGGAATGGTGAAGTTTCCGCAATCAAAAAGTGGAATGGTGAAGTTTCAGTAATCAAGAAGTGGAATGGTAAAGTTTCAGCAATCAAGAAGTGGAATGGTAAAGTTTCAGCAATCAAAAGGTTGAATGGTGAAGTTTCAGCAATCAAGAAGTTGAATGCCTAAGTCTGATACATACCGTGCGAAGGCTTTCTCTAACATAGACGGCCACATTTCGTTCCTATCCTCGGCCGATTTAGCTCCCCATTGTTCGGTACCATGTACAATCGGCAACAGGTCATCAATAAACACACGCTCCCATTCTCCAAATCTGTAATACATTCAAAACATTTACAGGCTGCTATTTCGATGGCTTAGAATGAGAAGGTCGTAACTACTACATGTACTCACGACCTTATAAGACTCATTCATATTTGAAATCTGCATTATAAGCCGCATCTTATGACCCTATTTTCATGAAAATCGGAACTTGTCATGTTGACCAAACTGAAGTCAAACAAGTTGTTTTTTCTATATGTAAAGAGTAGATTTCAGACAGTTTTTTTTTTTTTTTTTTTTTTTTTTTTTTTTTTATAAGTTTGAGGAACCAACTCGGTTAACCCCGTTTATTCAATAAAAGAATGGTAACAACATGGTTTATGGTATTGACACAATAATACAATACAAGCAATACATGTATAATAATCAATACAATAAATAACAATATTATTACATGCAAGCTAATTTAAGATTAATTGATATGTTCTTTTATTTTACTTAATAAATGATCAGTATTATTTTTACAATAAGATTTACATAAGTTCCAAAATTCTGATTTAAATAATTTGTAGATATCAAAAGACTTAGTTCTGCTTTCACTTAAAAAGTATGCTTTGTAAATACAAAATCCGAAAAGTGTTAAGATTAAATTCAAATAGGTATTTGCAGGATATGATAGTCTATCTCCTATTACAATACTCTGGAGAGATTGAAGGTTTTTATTTACTCCGCATTCACTTAAGCAATGCGTTAATTTGATCCAGGGATCTGTAACTACAGGACATTTTAAAAATGTATGATCATAATCTTCAATTACGTTGCAGAGGTTGCAATTCGGCGAATCAACCATTTGCCATTTAAATCGTATTTGTTTACATGGGAATATATTGTGTATTAATTTGTATTTATATTGTTTTAGTCTGTTATCTGGTAAGTATCGTAAGAAATTATAAAAGATTGACCAATCAATACGTGTGTCAAATTGTGAGTTCCAATAGGTATGTATATATGGCTTTACGAACTTATTTTTGATAAATTCGTCATATATAGTTTTGTTGGTTTGCGTGTGAATACTGCGTTGAAAGACAGTGATACCAAGTTGTGTTTTCACTAATGTCAAACGAGACTGTTCTGTTTGTATTTCTTGAATCCACTTTTTGGGGATACATTTCTTTAATAGTGTTATTTCGGCTATCCAATTTGATTTATTATTTAGTTTGTTATATATCAAATTTTCCTGTAATACACCATCATCATTTATTAGGTCATTAATGAAAATAATGTTCGAATTTATCCAATTGTTAAAGAATAAACATTTATTTTTAATTCTAATGAACCTGTTACCCCAAATTATTTCTTTTCTAATGCTTACTGCTGATTTTGGAGATTTGTGTTCGTTGATGTTTTTTGCTTTTATCCAGATATCAAGAACATTTTTATAAAATTCCGGTAAAAATGACGTATTTAGATTTTTAATGTTATCAATATTAGACTTGAATATGAAAAAATTTTGTCCGAATTCTTTGAAGAAGAAGAGGGGCAAAAGCTTCCAACTGGAAAATTTATCGTCTGTTAATGATTTTACCCATTTAAGTTTTATGGACGATATAAACGATTCTAAATCGACCATGTCTATTCCACCTTGCGATCGGTTGCCAATTAAAGTTAATCTTTTAATTTTTTCTCGTTTGTCGCTCCATAAAAATTTGAATAAAATGGTATTTATTTTATCTGATATTTGCTTCGGAACTACTAAGGACTGAAACATATACGTAAACTTTGGTAATAAGAGGGTTTTAATTATTATGATTTTCCCATAAATTGTTAGTTTACGTTTTGACCAGCTATTAATCAATTGTTTACATTTTTCTAATTTAGTTTCCCAGTTCAATTTGTTACATTCAATTTTGTTGTGACCAAAATAAATACCCAGTGCTTTAATAGGCTTTCGTGGCCAACATATGTTACCGATGCAATCTATACATTTTTTACTTTTTCCTATCCACATTGCTTCTGTTTTATTTTTATTTAATTTCAGTCCAGAGACTAAGCCAAAATCTTCAATTATTTTTAAAGCATTGAGGATATCTTGTTTTGCTCGAAGAAAGAGCGTTGTGTCGTCTGCTAGTTGAGAAATTTTTAATTCTCTTTTCGAATTATCGACTTTTACGGATATACCGTGAATAATATTTGATTTTCTTATATTAGTTGCCATTAGTTCTGCAGCCATTATAAAAAGTAGGGCGGATAATGGACAACCTTGTCTTACTCCGCGCTCTGGGGAAAAGGGTTTAGATACCCATCCGTTATTAATAATCGAAGTTTGAGCATTGTTGTATAAAGTTTTGATCCAGTGAATAAACTGATCTTTGAAGCCAAATTTGTTCAAAGTTTGTAACAGGAATTTATGTTCAATAGTGTCAAATGCTTTACGGAAATCTAAAAACAATATGGCACCATTTAGGTTTAATAAATTTGTATATTCTATTACATCTTGTATTTGACGTAAGTTGTAGCCAATAAATCTATCTTTGATATAGCCTTGTTGGTCATTGCTGATTATTTTATCAATAACTGTTTGTAGTCTATTAACTAATACTTTAGCAGCAATTTTGTAATCAACATTAAGAAGTGAGATGGGTCTCCAGTTTTCAAGGTTCGTTGGGTCGCCTTTTTTGTATAGAAGAGATAAAACAGCAGAACTTTGAGAGTTAGATAATTGAGTTTGTTTATACCCCTCATTAAAGACTGATGTTAAAATGTATTTTAATTGATGCCAAAATGTTTTATAAAACTCAGAAGTAAGTCCGTCTAAATCTGGACTCTTGTTGTCTTTCATAGAATTAACTTCAGTTGTGCATTCTTCAATAGTAAAAAGACCTTCGCATTTATCGGCCTCAGCTGTTGTAAGTTTTCTGTCTATTTCAACATTATGAATATAGTTATTAATTTGTGTGACATCGGGGTTAGTTGAAGTATAGAATTTAGAATAAAAAACAACTTCTTGGTTTAAGATATCTTCTATTTTGTCATAAATTACATTATTTACTTCAACTTTTGTTAAGTTTTTTTCTAGATTGTCTGCTATTTTCAAGATTAAGGAAATATTTCGTATTTTTTTCGCCATTTTCGATTATATCTATTTTTGATCTAATTTGAGCTCCTTTGGCTTTAATTTCATACAATTCAGTAAGTTCAGATTCTATAGTTTCAATAATTGAGGAGTTTTCGTCATTTATTTTAAGCAAGTTTGACAGTTGTTTTTCTAAAACTTTTATTCTGCACGATCTTTTATAGCAGATAAATTTAGAGTACTCGATTGTTTTCTCTTTGATTTCATTTTTAAGAAGCTCCCATTTTGTTTGTGGTGATATGGAGTTTAAAGTATTGTATTTATCTATAATCGTATTTATTGTTTTCAAGAAATGTTCATCGTTTAGATGTGAATTGTTTAATTTCCAGTAGCCAGGACCTTTTTGTGTGGAAATCAATATTTTAATGGATATAGCTTGGTGATCTGTGTATTTAATGCAGGCTGGGCGGATGTCTGTTGAAAGTACAGTGGGTATTATGTCGGACTTAATAAGCCACATATCAATTCTACTTTTTCCTTGATTATTGTGTCTTTTCCAGGTGAATTGGTGATTAAGTAAATTCATTTCTCGCCATATATCTATTAGTGAGAATTGAGTCATCAATTTCTGTAGATTGATAGTAGTTTTATGGTTATTTGTGGATTTGGTAACTCTATCTTTAGAATCTAAAATATCATTGAAATCGCCTCCTATTATTAATATACCTTGCGACAATAGTTCGATTTGTTCCATTAGGCTGTTAAAATAAATATTTCTATTATGTTTATCGTTCGGTGCGTATATGTTAACTAGTGTAAATGTGTTATTGTTGATAATAATATTTAGCAAACAATATCTGCCTTTTTGGTCTAAGTGAAAATCTATAATTTCGTTACAAAATTTTTTTTTGATAAAAATTGAACAACCCCTACTTAGGTTATTCCCATATGAATGAAAGCAGTCCCATTCTAAAAATTCATTAGTTGCTATATGGGACATGTCTGCTGTAAAATGAGATTCTTGTATGAAGACTATGTGTGCTGTTTGTTGTATGATGTATTGAATAAAGCGTGCGCGTTTTTGTTTATCTCTTAAACCTTGGCAGTTAAGGGATATGATGTGAAGGTGTTCAGTCATAAACAAAAATAATAAATACTAAATTCATTATGAAAACAATATAGTATAGGGAAAATTGAAGATGCATGGAGTTTCTTCGATATGTGATTATAAAAATTGAAGAAATAAAAATTAAAGAGATACATGTATATGATAACATAGAATAATGCGTTATTTAACAATATTGAAAATACACCATAATAGTACATGTAAAATAAACAATGTAACAATTATCTAGTGGCATTGGTCTAATATCGACATAATATTTACTACTGCTGGTTAAAACACATAATATCATTACATTATATTTATAGCATCGTTCGTTTGCGTAAACTATGAGGTTGGTAAAGTATAACGTGCATTGTAACTTATGACGATGTAAGCAATGGTAGTAATGGTCTATACGATATATAGTCTTTTTGAGATTAACAGTGTAATCATGTATAAACAATAAATTTATTCCTAAAAAATTTGATTCACCACGCACACAGTGGCAACCATAAGTACAAGACAATGGGTATGTTACCCGTTCTTTAATTATACTAATAATCATACTTAAAAATAGTATAATGTGTAAAAGAACAAGTGAGTACATGGTAAACAAAGTGAACATACATTGTATAGTGTTACAATAAATGTAAACTAGAAGACCAACACGTGGTATGAAGTGTAACAGCCATATAAAACTACACATACAAGATGTAAAATGAATAGCAATAAATAACAAGCTCAAAATCATGGTGATTGTGTATGATACTCATCATAGACGATTAATATATGCATATCAATAAACTGACTTGGTATATTTATTCCCCTTGCAAGAATACGGTGTTCGTTACAATACTGGTTAGACTCAATGGAAGTCACGTGATTATGACTTACCGTATTTGGGCATACAACTAAAGATAGTACATGGTATATATACTCATAGTAAAACAATCGTACGTTATAATCAATGGAAGTCACGTGACTATGACTTGCCGTATTTGGACATACACATAGTATATATACATGGTATAAAATCATAGTAAAGCAATAATGGTAGTTCGTTTATTCGTTTGTCGAGTACCTGTTTGAAACAGAGACTCACATAATTCTTCAGTCATATAAAATTGTATTTCGTTAGGCGATTTATCTCGTAGTCCGTTAGACAGTTCGAATATAGGGTCGAAAATCAGTTGTTGGTTAGTGAAGATGTACATATTACTTCTCACGGTTAGCCTTGCGCGATTTTTTACTTTGGTCATTCAATACTTCAGTTGGAGTTGGTGGAGATCTAGTCACAGATCTTGACCTTTGTTTATCATTTCGAACTGACGACACACGCGCACTTTTAAGAAATTTATCAAGATTGGATTGAACTGGCGTAGTAGCGCTTATATTCACACTTTTGTTGTTATCTTGGTGTTGTTGAGGTTTTGATCTCAGAGCTCCAGATAAGGTGCGTGAAAGCGTGATTACGCATTGAAATTAACGAAAAACGCATTAAAAATTATTTCTGTGCGTTGTAAAACGCATTGAAAAAGACGATCACGCATTTCTGATCGATTCCGATGCGTGAAAGGGAAGTAACTCTTCCGTTATCCGGTCAGTCTGCTTGGTTTTAGACACTACCAATCCGGTGTACAGGTAGAAAAATCCACTGACAAATGTCACTTTGAAACAAAAGTTGTCGGTAAATATGCAGGATTCTAGCTCTCATAAGCATGTGTTTCAAACCAGATGTGGTAACACGTGAGAGTATGTACGACCTTGCGTATAATTCATCGTCGAAGATGCTTGGATGAGCTTGAATTGCAACTTTCCAGCGCAAAATAGTTGAAAATACATGCATGATGATGACAAACGCAATTGACAACATGCGAAAAATGCGAATTTCACGGTTAGTTAAAGTCGCTGTTAAGGATAGATCTATAAAAATCATTGGACCATGTAATTTTTTTAATTCACAAAACAAAGTGACTTTATTAATTTGAATGCAGATCATTTGATATAATTGCTGCACAGTTCATTTACACATGAAAATCTTTTTTAACTAAACTTCAACTTCGTCAATACATTGGTAAGGGTTTAACTACAATGAGACAGCAAATGCATTCATAAATAGTGATTTTTTTATTGCTTACATATTGAATGTAACTGTCATTCACTCTGTGTTTAAAGCCGAGGTCATTGATATTTTGTCTCCGGAGTGTTTCACTCATTAGTTTTGTAAACAGGGAGTGAACGACTCATTGCACCTCAAAATTATCTGGAGCACTGGATCTGGATGATTTACGTCTTGGTTTTTGTGTACCTGGAGAATTACCCCGTTGGGTGCCTTCGTTCACACTTTCGTGTTGAATTTTATCATCTACATCGGAGCACTCAGAAGCGGTGAATGAATTACTATCGGACATATTGTCCTCAGTTGGTGGTTTACACTCGCTCCGCTTGTGTCCAATTTGGTTACAACTCAAACATTTCCAGTCATTACGACAGTTTTGAAGCGTATGTCCAACCATAAGACATTTATGACATTGAAGCGATTTGTTAATTTGGCCTCTATGTATAACTTTGGCTTTAAATTGAGCAAATTGCATGAATCGTTCCAGGGGTTCTTTAAGGGTGGATGTTTTCACAGTTACTAAGCGATCACCAGTTTCACAATTGGTTAGTTTATTGTTGATTCTCAGTTTTTCACGTATGCACGTGATGACATTATTGTGAAATTCCCTATAGCTACTTAGTAACTATAGAGACAAAGCTCACTAAGGAGTAGAGTGTATGAAAAGCACATCTATTCCTTAGGGAGACCGGTTATCAAAGAGAGAGAATACAAGAATCATGCTTTGGAAGTCAGGTGATTCACATTGCCTTGATTGGCTGTGGTCACTCATGCTTGGTGTGTATACTGGACATCCACCCAGTCAGTGGTTACTCAAGCATGGTGCATGGTGTGTAACCTGTATGCTACCCACAACCACAACATTCCTCCCCGTTTTATTTAATTGAGCATACATGTATGTTTTGAAACATTTGAAATATCTACTTAAAGACGGTGTTTAGTCTCATACGCAGAAAATAAACTACATGTATATTAACCACCCCATACCCGGGATATAGACCCAATTTAGAATTCCCATAAATATAGAACTAGGTAGCCATGTCAAAAGGCACCCTAGGTGAGGGACTATCTCCTTGCAGATCAGGTAGCTCTATTTGGACTACCAGTAAGACTAGATAATGACTACACACACCAGAATCACTGAGTCACTGAAATGAAAACGATAGACAAGAGCTGTGACCAAGGCCAAATATTATACTTGTTACTTATTCTTATAAATTATGTTTAACCTGTAGGTCTACTGGGATATGGGGAGCCGGTCGGGCAGAACAAGTGAACATTTCACCTATTTTTTCCTCTCGCGCTTGATCCCATAAATGTATTCCCAGAAGATCCACATGAATGTGACCATGGGGATATTGAAAGAAGGCTTAACTTTGACCATAGGGCTTTTCTCTGGTTCTGGGTTAGATAAACTGGGAGTCTCACCCTGGGTAAGTTTCCTAAGGATGTATCCTAACTCTCCCAGTTGTTCCGGAGGTAGCTTGTAAAATAGCATCGCTACACACCTCCAATGAAACAATGCCTTTTAGAATAAGGGCCCTTGTAATGATTCCATCATCAGCCGATAATGGGATGTTTTGTATTCTAATCCTTGTTGTATTTTCGTTGTCTAGGCGCAGTGGATTTGTTTTTAATATAGGGAGAGATTTTCCTCGTAAGACAATCCCCCCAGCGACCATGGTAGCTTTATCATCTAAATTATCTAGGTAGATGCGCCACATACCATTCACTCTTTGTAGACCAGTAATATGGGTCGAGTTGATTGAAAGACTAATAGCAGTGTACATCTCTTCGTGTGTGAGATAATTTCGTGTCGTAGAATTAGAGACAGGCTTGCCAAATAAACTTGACTCTTGGAAGAAAACTAGCGGAACAGTTTGAAGGTCGCCGCCATTTTTATTCGAATTCGAATTTGAACTTACAGTTTCTGTTGAATTCTGACTTAATCCAAACATTTTAATCCGTAAGTGAGTCACAATTCACTAGTGTAAAATTCGTATCCAATTTGACGTAAACGTTTTATGGTTTACTAGTAATAATATTAGCAATTAGATTATTCTTTGCAGAGCGATAAAACGCTGCCTTGGCTTGCGTAGAGTTATCGTTCTTTTCTTCAGACAGTTTTTTCTTGTTTTCTAAATGTATTGATTTATTGATTTTGTAGTTACGACCTTCTCTTTCTAAGTCAGCGATATATATAATTTGCTGGATTTGGAAGAAAAAGGTTAGTACAAACATGCTATTTGAGAAAAAAGAAAAAAACTTTTCTTTACGAAAATCGCCTCTCCTACTTCAGTTATGTCAACGGGGTATCTTTAAGAGCATATTATTAATTATGTTAACAAGATGCGCATTGTGCCATTGTGATGCAGATAAAAAGTATTATTATAATTTATTATATGGGTCTTATCAGGTCAACTTCATCGTTCTAAGCCAGCGATCAATATATAGTAAAAACTTACTAACGTTACAAATGCCAAGTTATAGATTACGTTTATTTTTCTATAAATTGCTACGTCTGGGGAGCGGTGGCATAGAGGAATGGTGCGCGTTTCGGTTCGGGATCGAGAGGTCCCGGGTTCAACCTCCATCTGGACCATTGGTTAATTTCTCTGAGCAAGACCCACATGCTCCACTCCACCATGGTGTAAAATATACCTATGAGTGGCAGTGTCTATTCCTGGGCTCCACAGATCGATGTGGACTGCCACATCATAGGAGAGAAATAGTCTCCACAGGGAGACACGAGTGTAGGTTTCAATATGTAGCCCAATGACCAGGGGGGAGTTGAAATGGCAAAGGATGCTTGAGCGCCCTAACCCAGCTGAAAAGGGTCCTAGAAAATTGGTAACTTAACTTGTTTAACGTCTTCAACTGCATGGGAAGAGTATAAGTAAACCGCATGAACCGTACATTACAGTAAACCCGTGTTATCTAGGGACCATGATGCTCAACCATTGTTTTTATTGTTTAATAATTTACTGTCATATAATATTGCTCAATCTGAATTGCACGTCATCCCCAGGGACGATATTAATATACAATATGATACATGTACGTTTTAAATATGTGTTTTCCTATATTACCTCCAAAAGTTACTATAGAAGTAACCTCCTTCAGGACTCCATGCATCTTTCGGTACAACCTGAAGGTAAAATATTAAAAAGCATAATTATACACGTAACGTTTTATGTATACAATTCATATATGGATTTGTTACTGTTCTGTAATAACGAGAAAGAGAAAAAAATATTCTTTTGCAATAATAAATAACATAAAAACATAATAACTTGCCCAAAAAAATCTAAGAAAATTCCAAACTGTTCTGCCTACGGAAATATTCACTTTTACAGTAACACAACGCATATTCGAATCAGGACTGATAGTTGATATTGTGTTAATGTCTCTGTGAGGGTCATGATTGAAATGGTCAGTACTTTAAAATGGAAATAACATCCGGGTACTGTTTTATCAACACACTTACGGAAATCTTAAACGTGCGCTTACGCTTTTTAAAGTCCGAATATCGTTTTGACAACTGCACTTGTTTTACTGCAAGTTTGCAGTAGTTCATTGCACCTAGATCTAATAAGAATAATTATTCATATTGCAGACTGATATATTTACTACGATTTGTAGTCTTTGAAGAATTATAAATCATCTAATTTTGAATATAAGTTTACAGTTTTCGTAATTGCCTTGGTAACCAGTATCCTGGTAATCAACTTATTAAAAAAAAGATAATTACTCTGTGGAAAACATTTGGGTTGTCTGCCAACATTGCAACCATGGATAAAAACCAACATGTTCCGGCCGAACCTTGTCCAATGTCGTAACGTGTCGTTCCATCTGAGAACAGCACCGGGGCATCTCTGAATTCCTGAAAACACAAAAAATAACACATACAGTTTACAGTTTACAGTTTATTTCGAATTACATTAGGCATTATGTCCACGAGTATACAAATATACATACAATATGTACAAGAAAACATAATTATATAAATAGTGTAGCAATACCATGTGACTTTGACGTTACTAAATACTACAGTTCCAAGTCGAAAAGTCGAAGATTTTCAACGTTGGAACGTATTCATGACATAGTTCTGTGTATCATACAAAATTGAGATAGACGAATGAAGATCATGTTTGTGAGGGTTAACTATACGGCATGTACATTAGTATAATATTATACATGCATATACATATTACTTACCCCTGGTCGTTTCCATTCCACGTTTTCTCCCTCTATAGCATAACCAGGTCCAAAATCTTCGTCAACAAATGGTCTACTTTGTGGTGGATCGGAGAAATCATTGTCCGTATCTTCGGGGTGTTTCCGGAAGTCGTGCTTTTCAGATTCGTATATACCAAAGTCATTTAGTTGATAACCATCGATGTTTTGTCCACTTTGCTCGGCCGGTGGTGGGGGAGGGGGTGTTGGCTCCCTCGGTGGAGGCGTTGGCTCAGGTGGTGGTGGAGGCGGAGATGGCTCTCTTGGAGGCGGAGTTGGCTCCCTTGGAGGCGGGGTCGGTTCTCTTGGAGGCGGGGTCGGTTCTCTTGGAGGCGGTGTCGGTTCTCTTGGGGGCGGGGTTGGTTCTCTTGGGGGCGGGGTTGGTTCTCTTGGAGGAGGAGTCGGTTCTCTAGGGGGAGGAGTCGGTTCTCTTGGTGGTGGTGGTGTTGGTTCTCTAGGGGGAGGCGGAGTTGGCTCTCTTGGAGGAGGAGGAGTTGGGTCTTTAGGGGGCGGAGTTGGATCGCGTTGTGGTACCGGTTGTACAACAGGTTCTTCATTTTTGTGTTTATTATGTTTGTTATATTTATGATGATGACTGTCGTCTGATGAGGATGATGAAGAAGAAGACTTATGTCGTCTGCGTCCTGAATTGTGACGCGGTTGCTCACTACTTGCACCGCAACCCATTCTGAAAAAGTATTTCTAAGACTTAGCATCTGGTTTCACGACAATCATTTAATATTTTCAGTGCGATATTTTTGGATAAAATGTAAGGAATATAAAGGAAGAAAAGAATTGTTTACCGGTTTATGTATATTCGAATTTTCTCGAATTTGACCTCGTAGTTATTAGTATAATCGTTCGCACCGGATAAACTTTCCGAGATGCTTTTTGGTGGTATTCTGTTCCTTTTTCTTCTGTCCCTTTTTCATGATAAATTGTTTCTGTTGAGTGCTGCCTACGAAGTGCGACAGCTCATGATATTTTGGTTGAATTTTAATATATTCTTAATTCCCTTTAAACGTCATGTCATAATCGCCACAGGTAACTGTATCGTTGAAAACGAAAAAATGAAACGAAATTTTTTTGGGAAAAAATATACTTGTACAGAAATTGATGAACCGGTTACTGAGGAGAACTGTCGTTTTTAAATTGTCTTTATCAATGATACAGTTACCTGTTAAAATCGCTTAATTAGAAATATTTATTGCATACATGTATAGTTAACTAAATAGCCCATGTAGTACTAGTACTTGTTAGCATTTTACTCCCAAAGAAGTTCCAACCTGCCATAAGTAGTGTTTACCCGGTCGCCCTCTCGCAACTTCCTCATAGCATTATCATGATTATGTATTTAAAATGCCGTAAAAATCCACCCATAAGTCGCCCGAAAACCGTCCCGGAAAACTTAAAAGTCACCCCGACTTACATGCGACCTATGAAAGGGTTCAGACAAAAAACTTGATTTTTTTACGAAAGTCCCCCTGCGACTTACTTATGACCGAGTGTTTACGGTACACTACAGAACTCAGTAGACCAATATCGAGCATTTGGCGGAAACAATTTCGATTATATTAAAATAACAATTCACCGACTGTCATAGAATGTCAATAAAGTCCCAGTGAAAAACAATATGTAAATCTTTTGTAATATCCTGTATTGACGTAAGTCGTAGATATTTATCGATTGTTTATTACAACTTTTAGCATTCAGTTTAAACCCTTTCAAACGGACGCGTGTAAATGTGAATTGGGGCCAATTGATTTTTGTGGTAAAACTAATTAATGTTGGATTTTTTCAGGTCGAGGTCACATAATCACTAAACACTTTACATGAAATAAACCCAAAACGCAATCAAACGATTTATCGATCCGATTTAGGCTTTAAATTAATCCTTTCTGTTCATATGAAATACTTTGTATTTTGCCAAGTCTTCACTTAAGAGCTTTTAAGGTGGAAACACATTATAAATGTCTATACCTAAAAATCTATCTTGTTATTAGTATTAAAATCAGTTTTTATTAAACGGAATTGAATTTTTCTAGTATGGGCTAGTTCCAGCTTAATGTAATTATAATATTCATTTTATAGTTTGATATAATTTTTAGACTTTGTCCTAAAAACTTGCAAGTATAAAACTTCATTTTCGTTTATATCTAGTTTCAAAATATTTTGTACAAGTAATGTATTTTGAACCATCGTAAAACATGCAAAAGGCGTTGCTTTATATTTTTCTTTGGAATGGTAATTTAAGAGCTTAATTTAGACTAACTACCAGTGCATGCTTCAGATAAGAGCGTCGTCAATGATTACGTAACTTATTCAGTACACAATGTCATGTAACTATATCATTGAAAAAGAGAAAAAATGGATATCTAGGGATGTAACGGTACGCTCACCTCACGATATAATACGTACCGTCAATTTTTCTAACGGTTCGGTATATAAGTATGATACAACATTCTCTAACAGCGGCTTAAATACTTCAATTTTTAAGGGAATATAAATGTGTTGTGTCTCTAACAGCAATAATTACTATGTGCCCATCAACTATATTAAATGAATTTCAAAAATATGAAGCATGTCTCTGTACAATAAAAACGAGTGTTACATGGTAATTGTACATAGTCCAGTAGGCTGTCAGATGTCTTCGTTGTCTGAATATTACTTTTCTCTAAAAAAAACCTAAAACCGAACCGTACCGAAATTTAGGAGTCTTGTACCGTGAACCGTGTGAAACTGAAGTCCGCGGTGTTTCTTATACCGCAGTATACCGTTACAACCCTACAATTCTTTTACTCTGAATCAATGATACAGACACCTGTTATTCATTAGTGCGCTTATATAATTCATTGAGTGTATATTGTAGTTATTATATGACTTTAACACAATGATTCGGAGAATAGCAAATATCATTTTTTTACTTTGCATAGTTAGTTTTCTAGTGCATTGTTCATTGTTGAGGATCTTATAGAAGAAGGATATTAGTTTTGTCAAATAAGTTTCCTCGTAAAATAAAGTTTAAAGAGGCATTCCCTATAACTAGCATATTTTTCTTTACTATCACATTAAATGAGCTAAATGTACAAAGCACTATCAATTATCATATTTTGTCAGAGGAAAGTGTGCGCAAATATGTCTCTATAATGTCAAAATTATATTTAAATCACCAATAATAATTTATTTTTATGTGGTCAAAGGGGAACAAGTCGTGACTTTTTTTGGCTCGTTACGGAAATATATTTTCATTTTTTCTCGGTAATTGGTGGGAGCTTTTTGTTGAAGATTTGAGGAGTTTAAGCAATAATGATTCTCCTTTAATTTATACTATTACTGAATCGATTTAAACGATCAAAGTTACAGGGAACGCCTCTTTAAATGTTTACTATTATAATTATTCGCCATTTGACCAATTTGATCAGTATTCTTACAAAATGCATATATGTTCGTTTTCAAATTTCAATAACGTACCAGTTTGTATATTATATAAAACTTTCTCCACGAACTGTCTGAATTACCCCCTCCCCCATATCTATGGCTTAACACAGATTGCAAGTTTATTAATACTCCTAATAAAATTATAGACAGTCTATTCAAATATTTGGACGAACTTATGAATATGTTTATAGCACACTGTATAAAGATGTTTAATGCTATTATTCTGTATGAATAAATCGATTTTATAGTCTATATCTCCTTATTAACTGATATATCCAATATTTGATTTGCTTAAGTAAAACGTCCTCATTCATTTCTAAGTATTATTGACCCTCGTACGAACTATATACGCTCTATTGCTATGTGCAATCAATGACACCTAACAGAGTATTCTCGTTCAACCAGCGTAGACTTGACTAACCACTTATTTGTGAGGATGCCCACAGAACGACTGCTACAAAGATGTATATTTGACGTTAGATTGATCATAAATAGTCAGATGTACGAAGGTTATTTTTGTATCAGACAAATGATACATTTCGATCAATTGTCTGGAACTCACTACTAGTAATACAACATCTGTCATAGAGACGAGACCGTGTAAAATTGCAACTGTTGCACCATTTTAAAGTACTTCATTAATAGGGATTTCGTCCATTGTACCTTTCGACTATCCAGCTTTTCATGAACTTATGACTCATGATTGTGTAGACATCTATTGATGGGATCAAGAGCATCCAACAACCAACACAATTACACAAGTCCCAGCATATCATTACCCATGCAAGTTATATATTTTGCATGTACTATAACGCTAAATTATCTTTTTTTTCATTATAGAAAAACATATGGAACAAATACACTTTTGTGGCAATTTTTTCATGTTTGAAATACTTTAAAAGACTGTCTTTATGTGGCTGATTTGTGATAATAATATATTTAATTAAACCCGGTCGGTGACATTTATTTGTTAACCTTATTATATTAACGTTAATATGTTTAATTGAATAATTAACTATGCATGTATACCGCCTACATGTACACATAATACATAGTAACTCGAACAGGGTATGTTTCCAACACATGATAGGTTAAATAAAATAACACACATAGTCTATTACAGGGATTATAGCATTACCCCAATATAGTATTCATTTCAACAAAAAAATATGTATTCAAATTCAATAGAAAGTTAAATAGTACTAAAGCAATAGTAGATCTACATGTATACCTGTCGTCGAATTATATCTTTATCTATGAAACTTTTCACTCTACACTTTGATAAATCACGCACAAATATCCCAGAACTCTAAATTTTATTCCTTTTAAATGCGTAACATATAATTCCCTTGACACACATAAATCCTACTGATCTCCTACATTTCAAAATAAATCGTATTGGACAGCACCAAGCAACATGTCAACAAACACCATTGTCCGTACAATAGCAATCGGGTTTTAACCTCGACTAAGGGAGGTAATTCAATAAATTGGAACACGACAATGTGAATAGTAATTGGGTAGTTGTCTCCCTTTATAGCGAAAAAACATTCATTTCATAAACATAAGCTGGATAAGCGAATCATGGATTAATCCTTAGATCAATATTATTTTGGTCACATTTTCTCCACGTATATTTTCTTTATACTGAAGTTACAATTTTTGGCTTTTGTTTCCCTTAATACTTCCGCTTTTTATATTTCCATGGCAATTTTGACGATGCTTTTTGAAAGTATGTACTTTATTATCAAGCATGTTTTTCCATCGTCTCTGACGTTCTGCTAGTTTGGACTTAATACATAGCCTAGAAATTGTGTCTCCTCAATACTGGGGATATTGTCCACCTTGAAACATCCATGGTTGGTATGCCCCTACTTAGTCCATCCTGTCAAAATGAGCAGTGATGATTCTTATTATTCTTTAAAATGATGTTTCGGACCACCAACAAATCGATGGCTTAGAATTAGAAGGTCGTAAGTGCCACTTACGACCTTTTAAGATTCATACAAATTTAGAATAAGCATCACAGGGCGCTTCTTATGAGCCCATTTTCACAAAAATCTGAACTTGTCATGTTGACCAAAATGAAGTTGTAAAAGTTTGTTTTACCAAAAGTAAAGAGTAAATGTCAGACAGTTTTTCCGTGTCTCAAAATATCGATTTGGTAGTTACGACCTTCTAATTCTAAGCCATCGAAATGATGGGCTTTATAGTATTAGAATATACATATAATGCATGTAGATAGAAGAAGATTTTATTCAGTTTTGGTAGAGCAAATTACATAGTTTGATATAAGGTCAATAGGACCAATGAACATTCATAAATATCAATAGTTAAATACATTTAGATATGTGAAAGCTACAAATGATATGTAGTAAATACATAATTTTTCGGAACATACAAATTGCATGAACAGATATGGTACGACACAAAATAACTTGGCCCTCGATCATTATGCATATATATACTACATGCTTGATGTGTTCAAAGTTGATCAATTTTGGAGAGTACGTTTTGTCTTCCCGGACATTTAGATTTATTTAGTTTTTAAAGTACTGAAAAAAAACACGGATTTTAACACGGTAACCCTCCAATGCGTCAATTACCAAATTGGTGAACAGACACAAACCCGACATGATTAGTAGGACAGTCTATTCAATAAGTAAAACTAATGTCGGAACTATCCCATTCGAAAGAATAGTGGGGATTACCGTTAACCCAGGTTTACCCAGTTAAACCTAGATAAACATAGTTTACCTGACGGACGAAACTAAGGTTTACAAACCGTTCTTACTTAACTTTGAAATGACTGTATAACGTAATTAATCGAACGTCGGTACCGACGATGGTTAAATCATGCTAAAAGAAGGTTGGAGGACCAAGCTAATTTGTTCGCAACTAAATTCAAATTGAATATATTAACCGAGCATGAACACACAATACATGGACAGGCATGTAAGGACCATCATGGCGAACGTTGAAGATTTCTCTGATTGGGCGCCATTGCACAAATCATCGTTACACGCACATTCCTCGTACGAGTAATCACCGAAATGGTAGGTGGCACAGCCGTACTTGTATTCTATACTTGTAGCGCTTTTCCTGGTGCAATTCCGCTTCACCTCTGCAATAAATCAATAGTAAAATTAATCAATACTTGTGGCGCTTTTTCCAGGTGCAATTCCGCTTCACCTTTGCAATAAATCAATAGTAAAATTAGTCTGGATTACCTCCCCTAGATCACTATATTACTAAAACGCAATAGTACGATGGGGAACCAGACTACATTAACACCACAGGAACAAATTGTTTTAAGTGAAAAGTTCCAATAATTTCAATGCAGTATAAAAATGCCAGTTTGGGATAACAAGAACCTTTGAAAACTGCTCTTTACTTAATAGTAGCTTTTTAAATTTCAAATTGGACACATGATCATTTCCGATTTTCATAAAATATGGGCTCATAATAGCGCTTTGCGACGCGGATTTTGAATATGCAAGTGCCTTTAAAGTCTGTAAAAATCAAACATCTTTCAATTACATTATTTTTCTTGCAAATTTCATTAAATATACCCACTTTATCACTAAATCCTTAATAGTGATTTTAAAATAGTTCTACAAGTATACAATACAAGAACATGTTGCCGTGTAATTTCGTAGCTTCGGCATCAATAATTATCAATTTCTTAGACGTCGTAGAAGTGCATGGCAAAGGTGAGAAAATGAGTAAAAGTTGTCTTAAAGAGACGTTCCCTATAACTTTGACCGTTTAAATCGATTCAGGATTATTATACATTAAATGAGATTCACTATCTCCTCAAACTTTCAACAAAAAGCTCCCACTAATTACCGAGAAAAGAATGAAAACATATTTCCGTAATGAGCCAAAATAGTCAAGAATTGTTTCCCTTTGACCACATAATAATAAATAGCTGGAAGCGATAAATTATCATGGTGATTTAAATATATTTTTGACATTATACAGACATATTGGCGCACACTTTCTTCTGACAAATTATGATAATTGATAGTGTTTTGTGCATTTAGCTCATTTAATGTGATAGTAGGGAAAATATGCTAGTTATAGGGAATGCCTCTTTAAAACAACGTGATAATAACATATACATTACCATATCTGTTCTTCATTTTGTATTTCAAACAATATTGACAGTCGTCTTCAATCTTTATATCTCCTGATTGAAACTTATCGTCACATTGTGAATCACTGTCTGAATCACACCAGTAACATCTCAATGAGCTCACACCGACGACCACGCCTGCAAAGACCGTGCATATACATAATATGAACTAAGACGCTATTTTGCGAATTGCATTTTACACAACTAAGAACTATTCTGAAAAAAACCCACATAGTTACATCTAATAATAATGCAATTATATTCAAAATACTAATATAACTGTTAAACAAATTTTGGTCGCAAGTACGCAGTCAACGTATTGTGTGGCCGCAGATTTGGCCGCATCTTCCCGCGTTTTAACATGTCCAGATGACAGCGATATTCATTTTAGTCGTAAATACTAAAACAATCTTACACACATTTTTTAATCGGATAATGAATTAAATTTTAAGGCGATTTTACTCTATTCAAGCTATTTTTTACAATTTTCTATAGTCACCTCACTGTACAAGTCGTTCCCTTTTTACTTATGGGAAACACATTGTCAGAAAATAATAACTTTTAATATCAAGCTTGTATCTATTAATTTCACCTCTATTTAAAAAGACCGGGCTGGAATATCCATGTGTATTTGGTAGAAACCGATCGGAGTGCGTTAGTTTATGGGTAATATGATTTCATTTTCCAACTTCGCCTGAATGTTTTGTCTCACGCTTAGATCTAGATCAGAACTTTTAACTGAGCTATGTGATGCTTCGGGACTTTGGAGCCCGAATAGTTTCTAAAAGACCAGTCATCGCAAGATTGTTTGCTGTGAAATAGATCCGCGACAAGAGAAGCGGTGACCTAGATGCATGGTGCGAACTTCTGGATCGAGAGGTTCCGGGTTCAACCCTGGTCTTGACCACTGGTTAATTAATTAATCTCTGAGCATGAATACTCCACGTGCTGCACGAGATCAAGGTGTAAATTGATATTGTGTGAATGCAGTAAGAGATGTTCGATATTCTTAGGCACATTGTATCGTTGTTGACTGCCACACCCACAGGAGAGAAATAGTCTCACCAGAAAGAAAACGCGAACGCATGTTTCCATAGGTAGCCCAATAAACAGGGAAGTTAAAATATCAAAGAGCGGTTTAACGGCTGAACTGCTAGACCCTAACAACCCTAAAAATTGGTAGCTTGTAACAGCATGCATTCTTACTAGGTACTAGTATTCATATACTTACAAGAGATAAGGATGACTGCGTATATGGAATTCCTCATTCTCGGTTCGTACGTGGAAAGTTTTTACTTACAAACAAACAAACAAACACAATCCAAATATTATTTATAATCAAGCCGCACCCACCAAGTTCACTCACCAGAAAACTAATTACTTGATGTTTGCTGTATAAGGAAAATTGTATACGAAACTGCTTTGGAGTTTGGACATCATTTTCGGAAATGGATACTTGGTTACCATATTATAATTTCCGTACTGTTAGTGTTTGTTAAATGCCTTGCTTCCGTTTTCACTATTGTATTAATCGTATCACTCAGACCTTTAACACCATAATTATAATAAGTAGATCTAACACGTATACAGTACGAGGGATGTTTCATAAACAATGCAAATCGTTGGCCTGAGTACTGTATCTATTTATTGAATGTTTTACTTTTATCATCAATATAGTGCGCCCAAGATAACGAAAAACGCAGTAAAATTTGATACATGCCAAATAGGTGGAACAAGCAAGCGTGAACGATTTATCATTGTTATTTTAGTAATAACTATGAACTTGACCACATGCATTTAAGCAACCAATTTTTCAACAGTAGACAAATCCAGTCAATGTTTATAAATTAAATAGCACCTTATCCTGGGCGTACACTATACCTTGAATTCGTTTGTAGGCAGGCACAATGCCTATCGAATTTTCAAAACAGTTTTGAACAACATGAATGAATTTATTATTTCTTAGAAATAGGAATCTGACCGATTTCTGTGCTTCTCGGGAACCAAACAAACCCAACTGATTTAACTTTTTTTCTACATTTCATTAATTACAAGGCATTGAAACGATGACATTATGGAACAACCCTTGTTTAATCAACATAAATCTAATCTAACGATCAACTAATGAATAAAGATAAATGTCTGTCTATTTATACATGTTGCTATTTAATTACTTATGCTCATATACGTGACGTACGCATATATATTTCTTATATATTTCAAGCTTACATATCAAATTATTTGGCCAATGAGATAGAACAGTTAAATGTTGAGCGTACGCAAAATTCCCAGTTTCTAGCACTTTTGACGCGAAATGTGCTAAAAAGTATGAGGACTTGAAACAATTATAATAATATAAAAACGGAGTTATCTGAGATCATCCTCGGCATTACTTTCATTGGCTAGAGGTATGGCTGCAAAAATAGCAATCTATTTTCTCTCCTTGGTTCGGGTTTCTATCGGTAGAAAGCCGACTACCCACATGTTCCAGCGATCTACACACACTGAACGATAGGACTCGGCGTAATTTGTCTAACATACCCTTAACTCCTCAATCTACTAATTTTTCATGAACTTATTTCCCTTTGCACCCTCAAGCATAGGAGAAACATAGCAGATAATGAAGCCCAGAATAAAACCTAGCTAAAATTGAAAAAAGTAATGTTATTTGATTGATAAAATATTTTATCTAGTCGGATGGCCAGACTAGACTGGGTGGTGCATGCGTATTACTATATCAGAATAAGACGTTAAATTATATTCACCATTATTTGCAAAAATGTCAATCTTTTCCCGTGTGTTCCTATGAGTGTCATCCGTTCTCAGTTGTGTCGGTTGAATTCGATGATATTGCAGGAGAGGAGGAATAACGATCGTTCGGAAACTGGTACTGTTCGGTTTAAGATCGGATACCAGTACATGAACAATATTGATGGTGTGGGATTCATACAACTACTCATTGACATCTTTACAAATAGTGTATTAAAATCGGACAGGGAAAGTAGCCTTAAACAAAAACAATAGATCACAAAGAATGAAGCACGTCAGATTTATAGACACTATAAAAATAGTAGGGCACAAACCAAACCCACACAGCTACGGCGGCAGCGCCTAGCCACACACGCAAGACTGAGACATAGTACAAGCCATCCACATCCTAAAAATGGATGCTTCAAGCGAGCCTAATATGCTCACAATAGAATCCGAACATGACAGTTACGACTTCAAGGAATGCCTCAAGAACAACCACCGATATGAACTTGATAAGTTTAAGACACTGGCACAAGATAAACACAACGTTGCAAAACACATTCTCCATATGCTGATTTTCTGCGTTGCGCTTGCAAGTCGCCGATACGACGTCTTGTCTATGCCAGCGGTCTGTCAGGATATATGCGATGTTTTCAGCGTCATGGTTGCGTGTTTCATTTTGTGGAGTAAGAAATCGTACGACGAAATCATCGATTGATCTGGTCATCAAATCATAATATTCGTCATTTTTACCAGAGTCACTTCGATGGAAAGTTAGCCATTTGTAAGCTGATCATTTCTGTGTTCTGTTGTTTCTGTTAAATGAAATGCCTTCCCCATTTGTATGAGTGGACTGTTTTATTAAATGCAAAGTATGTTCGTATGTCGAATATTATAAACAAAGAACTTATTCAACTTTTAGGTTCTATGAAACAATGCATGAACAAAGTACACACGACTACTTACATATTACACTAATGTAAGTGAATGTTGTTATAATTCATGGTGGGCTTGGATGGTGCAAAAGTGGGAACGGAAATAGGTCCTGGAAAATATAACAATACATTACATACGTCCCATTGTTTCACTGTAGACGACCTTCGACACTTTCACTGGTATAGAATGAGAAGGTCGTAAGTCAGCGATATATGTTCCTCATAAGTAGAAGCAATGTTATACATAAATACAAAGAATTGTTTACTGGACAGTTAGATGATATCTAGCTGAGTTTGTGTGATTTGCTGGTTTTCTTGATTATATTATAACCGAATCTTTGGATAGATTCCACGTCGAATATTCAACGATGAATTTCATACCCGCATTGGTATATATCTCCTGTAAGTATGTAACATTTTGCTAATCGCAATTTGTCAATTAATTGATATAAATTTATTTTCATATTTAACGAGTTCTGGAAAGTTTATCAAGCGAGACTCTGACTGAAAAAATAGACTCATTTGAATATGTAATTTGAATGTTATACTTTACACGTGTAGTATAAGATTATACGTACTCATTACACTAATTCGGATGCGAGCAATGACATGTGGTGAAACATATGGAGATGACTTCATGAATATATCTGTCGAGCTACTTTGCATATTATTCGGTTGCTGGGTTGTACAAGTTATAGTTTCTTGCCCTTGTAGAGGACCAAATTGAGACACAAAAGTAGTATTTTTTAAACTTTTGTATGGTATTGCTATATGTCACTTTATGTGTTGGTCACTGTGAGGTGAGGTTGTGATATGGGATTTTGTTCTTTTTATGTGTGTAAATTATGCTCTGGTTTTAAAACGCTGGGAACTGTCTTCCCTGTCCGAGTTGTTACCTGTTTGAGTATGAAATGTAGCTGAAATAAACACTGCATCAAGTTTTAATTTTTATATCAAATTTTGTCTCTGGTATAACGGTATCATGGAATTAAATGTAGCTGAAATAAACACTGCATCAAGTTTTAAATTTTGATTGCACATTTTGTCTCTGATATAACGGCAGCATGAAATTAAATGTAGCTGAAATAAACACTGCATCAAGTTTTAATTTTAATTACAAATTTTGTCTCTGGCATAACGATAGCATGAAATGAAATGTAGCTGAAATAAACACTGCATCAAGTTTTAATTTTTATTTGAAATTTTGTCTCTGGTATAACGGAAGCGTGGAATTGATGGCAACAATATGCGATGATATTTGAAGTCATTTGATACTATATGAGTATCGGGTGATCGGGATATGCACTACTGTCACAAACATTATTTGCAAAGTTCATTATCAAAACCCTCTAATCGTACTCCAACTGGAGTTGATAGGCAGAAACTCTTATATATTCCTTGACCGTGAACAGGCTATAGAATTGACCTAGTAGTTAAGGCAACCGGTTCGGAAGTGGGTGGTTAAGGTAGGGCTTCACGATACAAGTCAATCCTGGTATGTTGAGTTGATGAGCTACTTTCTGCATATCAATCTTCTGCCCAAATCTCCCGAAGCATCTCAAAGTAGAAATCTCAACTCAAATTGAGATTTTGCTTATACCAGAGCCACGACTAGAGATAAATTTGAAATTCTAACTCTTTAATTGTTTCTGTTATAGACTCAGAATACCATTTCTGTCAAATGATGCCGATGTTTAGTCTAGCCTTGCATGGAAATCGAATGTCAATATTTGAGATGAGATATTGCTCAGATTGAGATGCTTCAGGAGATCGAAGCCCACGTACCGATCTCCCGAAACATCTCAATGTTGAGACAAATCTCATCTTAAATATTGTCAATTACGTTTGGATAATTTCCTAGGGAGGGTGGACTCAAAATTAGCATAAAAAACAGCAATTTTTATTCTTTGTTTATTCCAGTAATTTGTAACGAGTGTTAACTTCTAGCTTTGATTTGGGCATTTTTTCAACTTGAGTTTTCTGCTTGAGATGCTTCGGGAGATCGGGCCCTTAGCAGAAAGTATGAGTCTTATACGCTCAATGGACAAACAGACAAACAGTAGGAAAACATGCTTTTCAATAATAAGAGAGTAGTTTTCAGGATGGTATTTTGTTTCCTCAAAAAGCATTTTGCTTTGGTATTTATGTATTAGATACAGTACTAGTTTTCGTTCAAAAGTGTCTTCTTACAAGCGTTATTGTACAGTTTCGGAAGGACAAACAACATAATTGTCCGAGGCGAAGCCGAGGATAATTTGTTGTTCGTCCTTCCGAAACTGTACAATAACACTTGTAAGAAGACACTTTTGAGCGATAACAAGTTCTGTATCTGACTTATACTCCGACAAAAAGCAAAATGATCCCCAGAGAGACAATGGTTATCCAAAAGTTCCTTGCACAATCCATGAACAGAGCATCGTTCGCAGCATAGAAAATATAGTTCTTATGTAAAAATGTGCTTGGTCTATAATGTACCAAAGGGATTAAGTTAACTGTCCAAAAATGTCCATTCATAGGTTTAATTAGCTTGTGATTAAAATTCACACTAGTGTCAATGTGTCTTACACCTTATAAGTGCTTATAATACACTTGCATCTAGTTTTCTTCATTCATTGATAAAGGACTTAGTACACAAAGGTAGAAATTTATGCATCTTATTTTCACAATTTTCATATTTTTATGAAAATATTGGTATTGTTTTATTTGTAATACACATAACAAGGTTATATTCGTACTGCCCATGTTGACGCTCACAGTTATATTAATATATAGAATAAAGTTCACCTGATAGACAATTATAGTAACTATTTGTCTTCTGTATATATTCAGGTTTCTTGTACATGTAATTAATTGCACAATTAATTTTTACAGCTAAATCTTAAATTCGCTTAAATTGTTACAAATACTTTAAAAAATACTGTAAAAGCACTGCTTTTCTTGGGAATAATAAGAAAATAAAATTTGCTTGGTATGAATATTCTGTTACTTTGCTTCAATTGCTATAATTAATTTCTACTTTTCTTGGTCCTTACAAGAATATAAATTTTGCTCCCCATTTTGCAGTTTACAAAACAATAAACAATTTCTCTAAAATTTGTTCTGGCCTAAATAAATCAAGAATATTGGAATTCATGATTTAGTTATCTACACTATTGATTCAAGTAAAAGCCACAAATAAGATTGTTTTACAGTAGTACAGTCTAATATTGCACTATCTTTGGGTGGACTTACAATTTTCTAGCTACATGTTTTTGACGAGTAAAAATAATTAAATTTCAATGAGACAAAATTTGTGGATTTGGTGAAAAAGACCATTTCGTGGAAAGTTCAATGTAATTTAAAGGATTTTCGTGGTTGAAATCATCCACAAAATTAACGAAATTAAATGGCCCTCTAATTTTATTGATTTACAGTATGTCATTTATTTAACTGTTCATGTAGTTATAAGCGGATTTGTCATGATTGACCAATTATTTTCTGAGTAAATGTTTTGTACAAACAACTTTCTTACAAATCAAAAAGTGTACACTTACGAAAATAATGTACACTTTATCAATGGAGTCACAGGGCGTATCGGAGTATAATTGATTTTACTTGGTATGTTATCCTTCTAAGCCATCATTGTTAATAGGTGTGACAATATATAGATAAACCATGATTTTTGAGCCGTGACTAATTTATGCAGGAAGGTTGGTTTGCCCTCAAAGGATAGATATAGGTATGTATTAATGATATTAACCAATCCATGGCCCAAAGAGATTTTAACCGGGTATATTCACATACCATGACTAAGAATTGTTACCTTCCGTCACGGCTCAAAAGAACATGGTTTATCTATAGCAATGCATTGTAATAATTATTATGCCTGTCTTGTATTTTCAGGCTTCGTGGTCAGTGTGACCTCACTGAGATGTTACTGGTGTGATTCAAATCATAACCAACACTGTGACAAGAATTTTCAACCAGGAAGCATAACGATTGAAGACGGCTGTCAATATTGTTCTGTATATGATTTCACAAACCCTGATGGTAATTTATAATTATTAACTATACAAATTGTTTCAGAAATTAATAGGGGATTAAAAATTTGAAAATATTGAATATACCAACATCAGTAATGGGTGCACGTGCGTATCTTCGTCGAGTCTCTGCAGGTAATAATGCTTTCAGAAAAAGTTATTTCTGGTCATAAATTTCAGGCAGTTTTCTGAGGTGACTTGTCCTTGGAAAATAATAAAATGATTATCTGTACACGGTTGCCCCCTTTCATTCTCTTTCGATAATAACCATCTTTAAAAATATGCAAAAAAAATAGTATTACAAACTTTTTTAAAAAAGAAAAGGAAGTAAGAAATACGCTATACACGGCGCTTATGATAGAATGTTGTTAACTATATCACCAAATATCGTATTTACTATTTAGCAAATTGTATGGTGAACAAAAACTAATTTTTCAAGAGTTACTTCCCTTAGAATGAGAGTACATTGCATATTAGAGCTCAATTCTAATCAAGCATCAACCGCTTAGCTCAGTCGGTAGAGCGCGAGACTAGTAGTCACTACTGATATCGGAGTTGTGGGTTCGAATCCCGGGCTGGCCAACTAAAATTACTAATAGTCTTTCGGATGAGACTTAAAACCGAGGTCCCATGTATGGTGCTATACACTGGCATGTAAAAGAACCAGGGATGCTTCTGGAATTGGGACATCTTCTGTATCATGCACTTTCCCCCAAAAACTAAAAATACTAAAACTCTTCTAGGGGCCTCGCCCATATGGAATATCCGGTGGCGAGGATAAAGAAACTCATTAAATAACAATAAAGCATCATATCAACGTTAAATGATGTTTAACCTCTAATGAGGTATAATCTGTCAACAAATACCACTTTGCAGCTGCAGTAAATAGTAAAGTCCTTTCAAAGTCAAATGAGAACGGTTGTAAATATACTATCGTCCGACAGGTAAACTGTGTTTATCTAGGTTTAACTGGGTATACCTGAGTTGACAGTATTCACCACTATTCTTTCGAATGGGGTAGTTCCCTTATTAGTATAACTTATTAAATCGACTATACATACAGACATGTCTTTTAATTTACTCTTTACACTGAATGAGGATTGCATAGTATTTGCCCATAAGGGGAACGATATTTTATTAATTCTTTATACCTATCTATTTTTCAAAATTTCTTAAATGCCTATGCTAAAACCAATTGCCTTTATTTTTTGTATTACAGTGGAACTCGGTTATAACGAAATCCTCGGGACCTTGAGAATTGTTACGCTATATCCGATTTTCGCTATATCAGTACAACGAAATTTCGTTATACATTGTATGTGTACGGATATAACGTATTTCGTTATACCATGAATACATGTATAGCCTGACGTAGAACAAAGTTATGTTGTACTAAACACAAACATACATGAGGTTGAACAGTATTTTGATATGAAATATAATATATCGCTTAAGTAAGTGTGTACATGTAATATTATGATGATTAACAGTATATGTTCTATGTAGCACATTATTATGATTAAGTTTCAACAGAAACTAGTGTATCTAGTTTTTTACCTTAAAATAATCACTGATTTTTACTTGCTTTGATCCAAGTGAGTGTGTTTTTTCTGTTCCACGACATTGAGCGATGAGAAAACGTGTCCTTCTATATCGTCGCACCCTTCAAGAATCATCCATTTGGATATCTTGCAGAATTTCAAATTTAGTTTCATATGAAATCGTTTTTCGTTTTTTTTTTATTTTCCATTTTGTGACAATCCTGTTAACTCGCTTACATGTACACCAAAGTGAATGCATTACACACACAATAATGATACATTGTAGAGTAATCAGTATAGGTTATAGATCATATATTAGATTTATAAACAAATTAGAGCAAGGGAGCGCTAGCGACCCGCAGCTCTAATTTGTTTATAATTCTAATATGTGAGCTATAACCGGCTTATAGTTTACCCGCCCACTTTTGGTGAGCTTTCCAATGCTTTTGTATGCAAACAATAGCATGTCCATTTATTGAGAATTGAGAGTGAAAAGGTGTTAAGGTGTTTCACCGCTTTTGGGTGGAAGTTTAAAAATCGCAGTCACTTGGGTGTATTGTGAGCGTCTGACAACGAGATCAAATAATACAAAATGCTTAAAATTGATTTTTCAGCATCTTCCCATGTCTTAAAATCCCGAGTGTACTGACTAGTTATTACGATTATATACATTTAATGAAAATACAGAAACACCCTTAGCTCAATCCCTTCGGATAATTTAATCCAAATGATATTAAACATATAATCTAGCGAATTGGTTACGACGTATTTAAAACGTAGCTCTGTGCGCCAATATCAAACTTATTTAATAGTTTTAAACAGTATCCCGAGCATTTTAGAGGACGGTTCTTTTGCATTTATTCCTGCATTTATTTCTGCATTTATTCCTGCATTTATTCCTGCAGAATATAAACTAATACATGCAGAGGTACCCAAATTAAAACTGTAAGCACCTTGAAGTATGAACTAGTTTTTAAAAATAGAATGGTCGCGAAATCTGAATACAACGGATGCAAAACGTTGATTATTTTTGTTACCTCCCCTGTTTACAGCATTTCTGAAATCACTAAAAGTGTAATAAAAATAAACTAACCGAGCAATTGTCATGAAATCTTGCATGAAACTTCAATATTTGTCACTCTACTTGAGAACTTGTTGCATGCGTGGAAACAGTATAGGCGGGTAAACTATAAGCCGGTTATAGATCACATATTAGAATTATAAACAAATTAGAGCTGCGGGTCGCTAGCGCTCCCTTGCTCTAATTTGTTTATAAATCTAATATATGATCTATAACCTATACCTATCGTGTAAGTTTTAATGTATTCGGGAGTTTATTATATCATTAAAGGGTAATGTGAGTTGATTTGTTATTTAAGTTCATTATATTGTGAAAGCTGGGTTACTGTGATGAATAAATGTAACGGTTATGTAAAGGATTATACTAATAGATAAGTTATATCGCAAATTTGTATGCCAGCGGCGCAAACACTTAACACCTTATTAAGATGGTTTGCACAAACATATCGCTCGGTTACACCTAGTCACATTTTAATTGTCTTTGTTATAACCGATTATGAATGCACACAAATTACTTTATCGGGACCTAGAAATCATTACGCTATAACCGATTTTTCATTATATCCGATTACGTTATAAGCGAGTGGTGTTACAGTTAAATAAAGAAGGGACTCGGTCGGGGATTTTTATTTGTTACGCTATAACCGAGTTCGCTATACACCCTTTCAATTAAGACCGTAATTAAATTGTCTCCCTTTGATGACGTCAAACGAGGGCTCAAAGCGAATACACGAGCCGATTACCGTTAGCGTGTAAAGGAAATAAAAAATGTGTCAACTTTAAACCGCTGTAAATCACGTTTTACTCTGTCGATTTTTAAAAGATGAACACTTACGAAAACAAGACCGTATAGACTTTTTAATAATGTAACTTTTGTTAATGTATTTTCAATAATAAAACATAAAAAGCCATGTTTTCGGAACAAAAATTTCAAGGGCGAGAAAATGTAAAAATAAAGAACTGAATTCAATACTTAACAATTGGCATTTTACTTGCTCAAAATGTTTATTATTTGCAGTTTTAGGAACTGTGTAGACTAAGCTTTCCAACAATTATATTATTAAAAGATATTATTAAAGTTTTAAAAGGAGAGCCATGCTTTTCGAACCTAAATACCATGCATCACGCGCGCACAATCCACTCATTGAAACCTGACTTACATTTATACTAGCATAAAGAAATTGTGTATTTTAATAATTCATCACACATCATAAAAGTATAGAATATTAGCTATATCATTTCAAAAGTGCGACTATCCAGCCAGAAATTAAAACGTTAATTTACACAGGAGGAAATTTCTTTCTAGATATAGTTTGTACTAAAATCCGGGCGGCATGATTTTACATGTCCGCATGTGCTTACTTGTTTAGTGTTATACCGAGTACATTGATGTGTTGTTTACTGCAATCAAAGAAAGTAAGGAATCACCGTAAAAGTTCACACGACGAATAACTTAAAATCATAATCAATTCTATGTAAAATTTTGTTGTATGTAGGTAAAACTAAATTGTTTGGCAATACAATGTAGTCTGTTTCAAATCTTACTTTTCCATCGTGAAACTTTTGTTTATTTGAAATTCATATACAAGTAAATGAGAAAAGTGCTTTATTTATTTTAAATGGTGTCTACGTGTAATAATATTGCAATAAAATATATTTGAAACATCAAAATGAGCATTGTAGCACAAGTCATACAGGTGCATGTCCATTAATTTACACTTTTTGTTCGGACACGGAATTAGAGAGACCTCCGTGGTTTGGATAAACATAATTTATACTTTTTTATAAAAGTAACCCTACTTTTTTATAAAAGTAACCCAAACGTTGATTTAAAAGTATCAATCAATGTCAATCATTTAAAGTAAAACACTGATCAATATACTGTACATGTATATTAAGATGACAGATGGTGACAACATAGTATTGATTGGTTGTATATTAGTACCCTGCTGTGAAACTAATTTAGAGTATGGTCTTGGTGGCTTATCTTGATATTAGGGGATCTATGCTGTTTATTGTAAATCATTATATAATTATACAGCACCTAGAATTTATTTATGCGTTAGGGTTTTAGCACCTTATCATCTGACAAGATTTTATTTATGCATTAGGGTTTTATCTGTCTCACTTTAATTTGTTATGTTTTTCCCATCACTCGAATTGCAGTTCAGGTCACTTTTTGTGAATTAAGATTTACAATTCTTATATTAAAAACAAAATATTGTAAATTGTGATGTTAGTTTGAGGAGCAGTTGTATATAAATAATGTATTTTTTTAAATTAATTTATAACAATCAACTGATATCATAATCGTCATTTATACAGCTTTTTAAGCCGAATTTGCCCGAAATGACACGTATGTAACCAGATAGGACATTCCAATAAATAGTTGTGGCTCTAATATACGTGTAGTTGTATTCAAAGGCCTAAATAATTATGTCTTTGTTTTATTACAATCCATAATAAACAATACATAACTTGTGAATTGTATTGATAAAAAGAAATGAGACATAGCAATGATCCAGAGTTAACTAGGTCTAATGGCGGTAAGGATGTAGTAGTACTTATTGAAAGAACCAGGTGAAAATACTTGCGCTTTATATTCCCGGCAAAATATACATTTATCAAAGTACAAATATACACTGTATCTTAGCACTAACGCTCAATTTAATGTACGAAATGTGCATGACAATCAACCGAATTACAAAACAACATTAATACAACTACAGATCTTTTTGGAAATTAACGCCCGATAATTGACCATTGTTGATAGAAAAAAATCCGAGAAATCACACGTTTCCTCCACATCCATAACATGTAACATATTATACATACATTGTTAGTACATTATAAACATATTTATTGAAAAAACAATAGCTACAAAACATGCAATTAACGAAAAAAAGCGATTAAATAATCTCTTCGCTACTGCGTTTATAGTGTCGTTAATTTGTAGAGCCCTCGTTTGACGTCACATCCGGTTACGGGAGGTTACTCTGTACATACGATTATCGCTTAATTGAAAGGGTCTATAAGTGAGTTCCACTGTATAATAACTAATGCAAAAAATGCGAAGACTCAAGAGTTGTGTTTTGTAACATATTTCTTAGAAATTGATTCTATTGATTTTTTCAGTAATTGTGCGAAATTGCTCGAAGAATGGTTTGGAGTTCAAGTCTGGATGTAAAACTGAACCCTCTTACGGGGAGTGCGCATGTGCGGAAGATTTGTGTAATGGCGCCCGATCAGAGAAAGTTTCATTGTTTGGCATGACGATTCTAACATGCCTGTCTATGTATTCGTTGTACATGCTCTGTTAACATTTGAAACATTAAATTAATTTGAGAAAACATTAATATACATTTTCAACGATAATTTATGCCAAATTAAAACCCAATTAAACTGCTAAGCAAAAAAAACGGTGACGATTTGTAAAAACGCCCACAAAACCATTACCATACTTTTTGTCATTTAACAACAGCAAACATGTTTTTGGAGAACCACATTCAGGACAACGTGCCGACGGAAGCTTCCTCACAATTTAATTTAGACAGATTCATATCATTAATAAATATCTAGTTTTGTCATAAAGTCTCCAATATTGAAAAAGTCGGCCCTCCATTAGGCATTTTTAGAATTTTTCTGTTATTAAATTTGAATGATTATATGCTATTTATTATTTTATTTTCCAATATTATTTAAATTAATTGCCACTCACGTGCTGTCATTCAAAAATCCCAATCATTCTTAAACACGGTGTAAAAAATCATTTGGTTTATTTAAAATGATGATTTTAAATTAAGTTTACGCGTACAAAACTTGTTGACATCTTTTGATGCATTGTCGTTGATGGATAAAACACGGTACCAAAGGATAAAATGTTACTACTACGTTTGTATTCATGTCCTTCTGGTGCACCTAAATTAATGCCCTATATATCATTAGGAGGTTCATTTGCCGGGCACGTATACACCCATGTACTTTAAACCATTTATCATAACAATTACATTACATATTGTCGATTCAAAGATGTCTGTCAAAACCGCTAGAATGTTTTATTTCTAAATAACTAAATGCAGTAAGTATAACCACTACGCTATAGGACCATTAGAGTTATAATCATATCAGTGTATTTATGATGGTAGAATTTAATCCTGAGAAACCTGTAATAATCGCCCAGGTTGAATGTTTGTTTACGCGGTTGTGACAGAGATCTTTGAATCAACTATAGCAAAGGACAATTTGAATACCGATTACTACAATGTTTGAAATGTGTTCAGTAAACTTCACTGCACGCACACCGTCGCCAAAAACGAAGAACTTGTTTGGAATACCTGCACGTGTCATCCTATATTACACCCAGTGGTTAAGTGCTAGATTTATAACCCGACGACCTGGGCCGGTATTTATAATGCATCTTAAGTAAAAACTTAAATATTTTGACTTAAGTAAAAATATTGAGCAGCCAATATTTTACAAGAAACGATAACTAGCCCATGTTTTCTATATGCTACTGTAGCTCTTTACACAATGCTTCTAAACCATGTAAATATTTGTTAATATTAGACTCCCCGTTTAGCATATACACTTAAGAAAAAATTGAGGTTCAAAGAAAATTCTAAGTTTTCACTTAAGATGCTTCATAAATACCGACCCTGTGTTCTATTTGCAACTACGGCAGGTCATATCGCTAGCTTAGAATGAGAAGGTCGTAAGTACAAAATCAATGCAGTGTATTTTGAGAAAACAAGTAAAATTTAATACTGTCCGGAAAATTACTCTTTACTTATGATTAAACAAGTTGTTTCAATTTCAGTTTGGTCAACAAAGTTTCAAAGTTTATTAAGTTTCAAAATTTATTAGATACATAAAAAATATATGACACAGGAAGACATTGTGAATTAAGTCAAATATGACCCATGATCACAATATTAATACAAACATTCTACATACCAATGTTAAAGTCAAGGTCAAACATGACAAGCTTCGATTTTCATGAAAATGGTCTCATAACTGCTGATGGTAAACATGTACTTACGACCTTTTCATTCTAAGCCAGCGATATGCATCCAATTAAACTAATAATACAACAGTGTTAATTGGTACAACATTATATTAAAATCGTTAAGGAAATATTATAAAGATGACCAGATAACTCTTTTTCCGGAACTACTTTAGGATGAATTTACTCATATATCTATTGCCAACTTAGGATAGATCCTCTTTTCACAAGTGTCCGTCACGTTATTTGTTCTGTGTGACGTTACCCATGCGCAATGAACATTTGCGTTTAGCGTTATATTGAATCGACAAAATGTAAATAATCAAACAAAAACAGCCTACTTTGTCATTTTATGTATAGTAACATAATTACGTATTATGGATTTTCAAACTGCTGATACGTCGATATTAATAACATCAATAACTACCAAGTATGCAAACTCCACCATATCGTACCCTTGACAATACGGTACCGTACACTTCCATCAACAACATATGATACATCATCTGTTTGTTTTTCAAACATGATTAATTGGCTATTTAAGTAATAAATGTAAAGATTGTTAAATAATCATTTCCACGAATCTCATGCTTCGGTTGTGCTTTCTGACGACTGTACTGGCGATGAACTGATGAGAAGGCCCACTGGCACTCGACCAGAAAATATTTTATAAATATACATGGACTATAGCCTATATAGCCATGGCTTCTTATAACGTGTTTTTCTGATCGAATGCCATTGAAAAGGCCGAATAAACACCTGCAAAATCAATAATAACCCGACATTTTGGTGAAAACTGTTAACATGTTTTAATACAGGAATGGAATTACAATAGATCTATAAATGATTGAATAGCAAATAGTGAAGTCAAAAGAAAAGTATGCTTCCAGTCATGCAACCGTCTGTTCAGCCGATTGCACAATACTCCCTTTCCCTATCATTGAGTCGCAAGTCGACTGTTATACTGGGCACCGATGGCAGCGATAGCACATTAGTTGTATCCATTCATATACCTTGGTAAAGTGGGGGAATCCTGGGCTATCCTCTCCCAGAGAAATTTAGCCCTGTTGAAAGTCAACATTCTGTTTGTTTTTGCTGATCGACCTTGTTGCGAAGATTTCAAATACATGTAGTACAAAATAGCACATTTTTATGAGCGCATAATGCAAGGAAATAGTTGTCTAAAATGTTCACAATATGATTTTACTTTTACCTGCCACGTGGAAAATCACGTGGTTATTTGCTGAGGCAGTTCATTTAAGTTTTTTAGTTTCGTAATTGTCTTGGAACCACATATAAATTGGCAAAAACTAAGTAGTTGCTCATTTTATTAGTATAAAATAAATTATGGCAATAAACTTATGAATTATTATATATGATATAAATCATCCATAATACTGCAATGGCGCAATTCTAATTGTCCTTTTTGCTAATAATTTTAATTATGATACATTATTAATTAAATGATCAATCACTAAGGTTTTCTGTATGACCAACTGTATATAAGTCCACTTTCCGCTTACAACCGCACTACTTGCATTTGCTTGTTACATTACGAGTGAAAATGAAAAGGTAAGACTATTTCCTATAATTATGTATTTTACATAATAACGTTATTTTATATCTTGTGATTACGTATTTGTTCATTTGTTTGTATAATATTAGATTTTATTTCACCATTTTAAGTGATCACTGAAATCAATTTAATTTTCTCTGATTTAGATTGAAATATAATATATTCTTTCACCAAACAGCAACACATTTTCTGGAAATATTTTATCGTTTCACCAAAAAGCGTATGCTTCATAGTTGTAATTACATGTACTCTGTAATCTAAGAATGAAAACTTGTAGACTGTTTGTTTTGTTTAATTCAATTCAATTTATAAGCAAATCCGTTACTCTTGTGCCTTTGGCCAGATACCTGGTTACCTTGGTCCCTTAACTCTGATTAGAGTCGTAGGGACACCACATGATATTCTTTATTAGATTTCTCCACCTCCGTCGGTCTTGAGCAATGCATACCGTGTCTGCAAATGACACCCCGTCCACTTCTCAATGTTGTCTGCACATTCCTTCTTTTGTCGGCCTCTATGTCTCTTTCCTTCTTTGATAAGCCGTCTGATCGTGTGGCTTGGCCATTTCATTGTACTTTACGTTTTTTAACTGTTCATAGGAGGTCTTCGTGATATTTTATGTCGCATTTGATTATGTTTCTAAAGCTTTTGTTTGTTATATGAGATGCCTGCAATTGTGCGATAGCATCTCATTTCTGAGGTCTGGACTTTTCTTTGATGTTCAGCTGTTAGTGTCCATGTCTCAGAAGCGTAAATAATTAGGGATAGAACAAGGGTGCACATTAATCTGATCTTATGTTTAATGAGATGTTTTTGTCACACCAGATTGGTGTTAGTCTCGTAACTGCGAAAGCTGAGTAGCGCTAGCTAGTATTTCTGCTTTTCGTCCCTCGTCATTGATTGTTGCTCCGGGGTATTTAAAATGATTCACTGTAGTTAGTCCAGGAACATGGATATATTTGTCAATACAGTTTGTATTTGTCATTAGGTTGGTTTTCTCAGCACTGATTTCCATTTCAAACTTCGTAGATGCTTTGACGAAATGCAAAGGAACAAACAAAACAAATATACTGTATTATATTGAAACCAGTGTGTAAAGCCATGAAAAATCATCTTATTTTTAGTTTTGAAAATTCTGTCCATTGAGTTTTGTTTGACAACGGTTTCTAAATCTTTTTTTATATCATTTACGTTGTTATTTCCTTATTTGTCGCTGTAAGTTGTGTGTGTCGTTTGGGGGTACTGTCAAGTTGATTATTCAAATTATTCTACCTATTTGTATACTATATATGTGTTTTCTCCTCTGTTCGGACAGTTCATAGAATATGCACACTACTGTTGTTCACAATTTTAAATACGCTAACTACAGGGCTGTCTATATTGCATATCCAGGTAGTGCATGTGCTGGTATGTTATTATGGTCATTATAAAGAGACATGTTGCTGTTGGTACGTGTCCTTTCCTCTTCTGTATATTTCGTTCTTTGTAGATCTAGTAAGTAATATGCCATTTACAGGTTAAGGCGTAGTTACTTCCTATTAGATTATTTTGTTACTATTTCAATATCAAGTGTTTATTTCAGTACAACAATGAATGTGGCATGGATTGTGGTGCTGGTGGCCCTGGTCGGCATGGCGAGTTGCCAGATTCACCGCAGATATCCTGCCTACCCTGCGTACCCGTCTTACCCTACTAGCTACCCTAGTTACCCAAGTTACCCACCTGCATACCCCAGCTACCCTACATATCCTAGCTACCCTAGCTATCCTACAAACTACTACCCAACAGGACATCGATACTACTAGATGTTGACAAGTATGCCATATCAGCAGCATATATTCAGAGGTAAAAAATTTCTATATTATATAAAATAACAATTATTTTTATTAAGTAGGTTTGATATGTGATATAATGAGTCTATATACGATCGTATAAAATTGGATTATCTGAAATAATAAACGTATATAAAAAGTGAATTGCGCAAAATACATACGTATGCTCATAGTGTTTCAGCATTGAACAGTCACTTGTTCTGTGGTTATTTTATATATTATATATGCTTTTATTTATCCTCATAACCAGATCATCCATTTGGGCGAGGTGGCCCCTAGAAGAGTTTAGTAATATTAGATTTTGGGGGATATGCATGGTACAAAGGGTTCCACAGTCCCAGAGGCACCATTGGTTCTTCTATGTGCCTGGTGTATATCATCGTACACGGGACCTATATTTAAAGTCTCAATCGGAAGACTATTAGTTAGTTTAGTTGGCCAGGCCTGGGACTCGAACCCAAAGCGCCGAGATCAAAAGTCTCGTGTGCTCTAGCAGCTTTACCGATTGAACTAAGCGGGCTGACAGATGCGCCTTCCTCTCGTGTTTGTTACTTAAAAATGTCACATCGTTTAGATACGATACTTTAGTAATCGAAAATACTCGCACAATAAATACTAAAGTGTCGGTGCATTGTCGTCGAGTACATAATAAGACCGCTAATTTCATATTACAGCAAGACGTGCGCATTAAAAATTACTTTGTTTATTTTGCTTATGCGAGGACATTGCTCGGTGTAGTTGTGTTGCGGTGTTTCTGATTTCTGTGCTCGACTAGTGAGTTAGAGTGCTACCTCCCCTGTCTGATTTCCTCATACTTTTGTTACAAGAGCCATGTGAGCTTTATATTCATCGATAAGACAAATGGTGAATAATAACTGTAGTATTTCTATTAAAACTTAATGGTGTAGCTTTTGAAACGTACAGAATTGATAACTTAGTAAAACATGACCATGTCAACATAACAATATTTTTTTCTATTTCAGTTTATCCAGGGTTCAACACCACTGTGACAAAATGAACAACCTTTTAAACTTGCATTAGTTCAATAATGAAGAAGAATATGCCTTCATGTAGAGACAAAACACATGCTTGAATAAAAATTAAATGATATGTGCATTTTATTATATTTATGTTGTTTCCAAGTGGAACTAGTTTTTCACAGTCTTAAACTAGGCCACACCATTCTTTGGTACAACTTACTTATATACAGTTCAATTTAGAGAGGAGCCGTTGTAACTTCGGGGACGGAGCGCTGAATACAAAAAGATATGAGGAAATAGAACAGGGAATGCAGCACTCAACTTAACCAGCCGAGTACAGAAAGCATACACAACATCACATTAAACATATGTATACTATTTACGACATAAACTATGCACATAACTTAACGAACAAATGAAATGCTCAAGCCCCAGTTGTAAAAACAACAGAATAACATAGTATCATAAAAATATGACAAAATGGTGAAATCGAGTGACCATACTAGGCGTTGTGGTAACTTGAACAATGTACTGCACCGGACGACTCCAGACACCATGCCAATAACTGCGAACTCCAGCGACCAAGCATACCAAAACGGTTACCCCAGTGACCAAACGAGGCATTACAAATGTATCTTCACACACAGACACACCTCACAACCCACATAAATTATTAAAGCCAGAGTCCCCGACGCAAACATTTCGGATGACCCGATTTCACAAAGAAATAACAAAATAACGGTGACCCGAAGTGACCGAATCATGCGAATGAAAAGCAGCTAAGACCCGACATAGTTTCGAAAGTCTCACTACTGTTTACCAGGGAGGGGGCAACTTTTTTGAAATCATACCACTGTGCAATTATGTCTCGTTTGGTCGCTAGGGTAACCGAGTTGGCATATAAGTTTTAGAACTACATATAGCAAGAAATATGATATGTTGACCCCCGTTTTACTGTTGTAATTTGACCAGTTTGCTGGGGGAGAAACTTTAAAATCACAAACATGCCAAAACGACAAAAGAGGCATAACTGCGACTATACATACATATATATAGAAATATGTTTGTGTTCGCCCCTCCCTCCCTTGCTGAGGCAGAATGTATAATTGTTATGTCGAAATTATTAACGTTAGGTTACTGTCCATGGTGTTTTAAACTTGGTCAAGTCGTAGTTATGCCTCGTTTGGTCCCTTGGGTCACCGTTTTGGTGTGTATTTGTGGAACTGGGACGTCCAGTGGTGCGGACATGAGGAGCTTGATCGGGTTTCGCTGAGTTTCATTCTGCCTCTTCGTGTCGCCGCTGCTTTGTAGTATCGTTGTCCTGCATGTTTGCGATCGGGACTTTGACTTTCAGTCATTTCTTTGGGTTGTGTATGGGTATTGCTTCGTGTGGTTTTGTTGTTCTTGCTTTCTGTGCTCGGCTGGCCGGGTTAGTGTTGCCTTTCCTTTCCGATTTCCTAATATCTATTTGACCTAGTTTACAAACACCGTGGAAAGCTGTATGTAGCTCTAAAATATATGACAAAACGGTGACCCTAGGGACGAAACGAGGTATAACTGTACCGTGAACTTTATGTACGTATAAACAAAAATCTGTTGATAGTTGTCTTAAATGAGGAAATGCTTGAATATTTCCCAAACACACGTAATATTATTATCATATTGTTAAATAAGCAAATTCAATTTAACAAGCTGACAAGGTGGGCTGACAAATCGTTACGAATACAACGCAAAATACATGCATATTTACGAAAAACTTAGGAAGGTCGTTTCTCCGTTTTAGAAAATGCTTCATAGGATCGAATTTACGACGTTTGCTAAACCTATTTTTTTGCATAGAGAAAAACAACACATATCGTCGATGTATAATTTAAAATTAAGATATTTAATTGTGAGGTGTTGTCCATGTTTTATTGATAGTTATACTTGGGTGGTATTCAATATTGATCTTATTTAATTTGAGAATATTGATACCGCCTGTCACAGACAAGGAGTTTAATATGATACGCTCTGATACGCTCGATTCATAAAACAATGTGTATAATGCATTGTTTTATAAATCTGACAAATGTAATGTTAATTGAACCTTCGACGTTTTAGGACACCTTTGTTCACCTTAACACAACCCTCATATCGCGTTTTACATAGAAATGATCCATTTAACATTCATCAACTTGTATAACTCGTTCATTTAGATCCATCATCGGCATAACTTATTTTGTGTAAATAATCATTGTAAAGGAAAAAGTTCACGAATTACTTATTTTGGTCCAGTGTGTTTTTCTAAAATAACTAGAGCTGTCGCAATTTGGCATACTAATGTGCTCCGCCGGCTAAGGCCCACAATTCTGGCAAAATTAATCTTAGCGCTAATTCTTTCCTTCATGCCCATATATGTATTGAGGATGTCCATGTGTGAAACATTATAGAAAATCATGCAATGGTTATCCTTATATTCCTTTAAATTGCAGACGAGGTCAGATGAACATATGTCATTTTTAGAAAACAAGAGGTCCCAAATTCCCATAGGCCGCTCATATGTCTAATATTTAAAATTGACAACCCCTGGGGGGCAATTTTCACCCTAGGTGCCTAATTTAAACAATCTCGGTAGGGGACCACTAGTTGATGCTACATACCAAATATCAAAGCTCAAGGCTTTGTAGCTTTATACAAGAAGATTTTTTAATATAGGTTTTCCCTATACAAGTCTATCTAAAACTGGTGACCCCGGCGGGGCCAATTTTTACCACAGGGGCATAACCTTTGTAGAGGACCACTAGTTGATGCTCCACGTACATACCAAATATAAAAGCCCTGGGCCTTTTTGTGGTTTCAGACAAGAAGATTTTTTGAAGTTTGTATTTCAAAACCCCCTTTTAGGGCCTCATGACCTATTTTATCAACATACTGTACCATTTAAACAACTTTGGTAGAGGTCCACCAAGGAACATTCCTGCCAAGGTTTAGCAAATTTGGCCAAGTGGTTTAGGAGAAAGTCATTTTAAGAAATTGTTGACTGATGGACGGACGACGGACACAGAGTGATCACAAAAGCTCACCTTGTCACTATGTAACAGGTGAGCTAAAAACGCGACGTTTTGTCTATGATCATGACTATTCGTGTCATAAAATCGTCCGGCTCACCATGTACATTAGCTATATTCGGCGCGATCAATATTCGACTCAACAGATTGTGCAATAATTATGTAGAACGCGTTTCATTTGGCTCGAACATAGCCTCATTGTAAGACAAACATTGCGCTTTCTGATGACCTAAGCGTTATTCTGGAATTAATTATAATATTATGAACCAGTACGCCAGTGTAGTTGTACATGAATAATATAAATTACCATTTATTATGTCAGTTGGATGTTTTTCAAGTGTTTGAAATATGATTAAACTATTTATTTACGATCCATCATGAGTGTTTTTCTTTATGACCAACTATATAAACGACAACTTTCCGCTGCCAACGACACTTTCTTGAATTTGCTGGTTTACAAGAGCCAATCCTACGAGTGAAAATGCAAAGGTATGGAGAGTTATAACGTAAATAATTATATCTACATGTGTATGTCGCTGGCTTAGAGTGAGAAGGTAAAACTGATAACATATTTAAAATCAGCATCGAAAGGCGCTTCTTATGAGCATATTGCCATGAAAATCGGAACTTGTTGTACTGAATTGTTAAAGCTTGTTTACCATAAGTAAAGAGTACTTTTCTGATAGTTTTTTTCTTGTTTTCTCAAAATATCGAATTTATACTTACGACATTTGCATTCTAAGCCAGCGATGTGTTTATTTTTTTTGCTATATTAATTATTATTTCACCAATTTAGGTAATTACAGAAATCAAAATAATTACTATAATCATCAATGGAGTACAAAATGATCTTCAACCAAATATCGACATTTATCATTTACTTCGTTTTGAAACATTTGTATAGAAATTGGGTTGATTTAGAACAATTATGTTTTGGATTTCATAATGTATGTTTAAGTCTGCATCGTCGTGGAACAATTGTGCGTGCGGTTTTGGGCTAGGTGTTTGGTGGCTGAGACAAGTCATAGTAAAGCCTCATTTGTCACTTGTCGTTACCGTTTTGTGGCGTTTCTTTGTGTAACTGAGTCGTCATCTTGCTCTTGTGCAGCGGGGATTTGTGCCTTTATATTTTTCGTGAGATTATGTGTGGGCATTGCTCAGCGCAATTGTATTGTGTGTGGTACTGTTTTCAGTGTTCGGCTGGTGAAGTTGAGTGCTGTCCCTTCGTTGTCCGATTTCATCATATCATTTTGGCTGTTACACTAAGATTATCATACAGTTGTACTGCCTGTTCCTATTTTGTGTTTATCGTCTCTTTGGTCAGTACTGCATATGGTCAAAAGATGTTATGATTCTCGGGCCAGAATTGGCCAATATTTTTGTTGCGGTTGAAATCAATTGTTATGAGCTTTGGAACAAAGTCTTTCGTAACTTTAATCAGGCGAGGGAGCATTGTCGTGGTTCTTATAATGAGGAACTAGGTCATTCTGTCAACTGTGGTCACCGTATTTTGGCATATCTTTGTAAAAATAGTATAGGTTATACAGCTTTTTTACTGCGAGGACTTGGTTTTTCCAATTCTTTCGTTAGGTTATGTATGGACTTTATTTCGTGTACTCATGTCTGATTTCCGCATATTGTTTAAAATGCCTTTGGTAATGTGAAATTTTCTATATGGAATTAAGACCGTGTTAAAAAGTGTAAATTAACGATATACACAAATGTACATAGAACATGTATATTTTTCCTTGGTATTGTTATGCAGCAATAAAACATGCATATTTGTATTGTATTTGTAATGCAGTGTGCATGTTTATTACGTACAATTACAAACGTATAGACTAGTATTCCATAACAACATGGAATGATCAGTTGTAGTGTTCCATCTTTAGCCGTATTATATCAAGCACAAGAGCAAATCGCTAGCTTATAATGAGAAGGATGTAAGTACAAAATCAATATTTTGAGAAAACAAGAAAAACCCTGTCGAAATAATACTCTTTACCTATGGTATAACTGCAGTTCAACTTCAGTTTCGTCAACATGACAAGTTCCAACTTCCGGATTTCATGAAAATTGCCTTAAAAGAAGCGCCTTGTGATGCTGAATTTAACTATGTATTACTCTTATAAGGTCGTAAGTACCTTCTCATTCTAAGCCACAAAATATATAATTATTGTTTGACACCGAGCACGAAATTATAAAATCTGACTCCTGGTTTCTCACACAATCCTCTTAGTAATGGATGTCAATACAGAAGGGTAGTTGAAAGCGATTAAAATACCTTATATAGCTTTTGTCATTCGTTAGAAAATTATAAATTATTTATTTCAGTTCAACAATGAATGTGGCTTGGATTGTGGTGTTGTTTGCCCTTGTCGGCATGGTGGCCAGCTTAACTAACTCCAACTACCGTAACTTTAACTACCCCAACTACAATTACCCTAACTACGGTGAAAACTCTGGGGGTAACTATGGGAACTACCCAAATGGATACAATGGTGGATATAATGGTGGATACAATGGTGGCTACAATGGTCCTAACTATCCTAACTACCCTAACTATAACTACCCGAACTACCATGGAAATCGTTATTGAATGAAGACGAAAATGGCAATCAACATACATTTCAACATACATTTGTAGGTAACTCAATTCAAAATATTTTCTTCGAGCATGATTGATATTGTATAGCTATACCAATCGTTAAAACAAATGGAGAGCGTTCGTTGTTAATACTTTCAGTAGTTCCTAGTCTTGCAGTTTTATACACGAAGTAAAATATGAGAACATAATATTATCTCTTTTCATTTCAGATCATCAATGTTCGACACCAGTGTGGCCTATATGAACAATTTGTTGACATTTAACTAGTTTTTTTAAGAAATCAATAGACACACGCCAGACATATTTTATTTTTCTGTTGTATTAAAGTGAAGTTGTTTTTCACATTGGTTAACATGAAATGTTTGAAAATATCTAAATATAATGATAAAACAAATTCGTCTTTCTTGTAACTTTGAAAACATATTTTTGCTTTTTATGGCAAGGGGAGATAACAATTGCGATATTAACTTCGTATGTCCAAAATTAGATATTCTAACACAATTTGGGCTTTATTCTTATCCTTGTTTCCTTTTTGTCTGATCCGTTGTAAGTACATAAACTTGGAATCATACTTGGTCGGATAAGCGTTTGCATAGCTGCGTTAACAACCTGACAAACGTCTGGTGAATACGCGACAAAATGTATGACATACAAACGGTTATATCGCGTGGCTAAAATAGCTATAACCATGCAGCTACACATATTCTTTCTACACTGCTACAATATGCTCATTTAGGTGTCAAATTGTGAAATACAGTGTAAGCAGCACTATGAAGTATAAAGCGTATAACAGCTGCCTACATAACTTTCAGTTAAAGAGACATTCCCTATAACTTGAGTATTTTTCTCTACTATCACATTAAATGAGCTAAATGTACAAAGCACTACCAAGTATTATAATTTGTCAGAAGACAGTGTGCGCAAATATGTCTCTGTAATGTCAAAAATATATTCAAATCAGCAATAATAATGCATCGCCTCCAGTGATTTATTATTATGTGGTCAAAGGGAAACAACTCGTGACTATTTTGGTTCGTTAGGGAAATATATTTTCATTTTTTCTCAGTAATTAGTGGGAGCTTTTTGTTGAAAAATTAAGGCGTTTGAGCAATAATGATTCTCATTTAATGTATAATATTCCTGAATGGATTTAAACGATCAAAGTTATAGGGAACACCTCTTTAACAAACATATTAAATCATGAATTAAACAATAGTACAAATGGCGTGACCTTCAGCCAAATACAAAATTACAATAGTCCACCAATAATAATAAAAACACAACAAAAATGCATGCGTACTTCGGTATTCGATTGTTTATTTCTTGATTTACAAACTAATTAATATGTGTCACAGTCGTGTGGTGATGCCTGGAAAAACTGAAATGAAAACAGATAATGTTGTATTACAAAGTTTTTAAGAGCTGGCTTATAATGAGAAGGTCGTTAGTAGTCACACCTTATAAGACCTACAACTATTTAAAATCAGCATTACAATGCACTTCTTATGAGCCTATTTTGATGTAAATCGGAACTTGTCATGTTGAATAAACTGAAGTTTGAGCATCTTGATTTACAATAAGTAAAGAGTAGATTTCGACCAGATAGGTAAAGAGTAATTGTCGGACAGATTTTGTCTTGTTTTCTCAAAATTTTACTTACGACCTGTTCATTCTAATCCAGTGATTTTGTTCTTACGGAACCTGTTATTAGTTAGTACTCACAAGGCGACTGTTGTATCAAAGCATTCACGTTACTTGAAACCTGAGTTAGTATTAAGAACGTTTATAGTTGCCATTTAGGGTGGGCCAGCCTTGTCGTAGAAATGACAGTTCAATGTTGCAACACAATATAAGCATACAAATGTGTTTACGGAATTCACTTTTTGTATCCGTTTATTATTTCAGATAATCCTCTTTTATATACTGTTACTAATTATATAATATATTCAACCTTAAAGTATAAACTAATTGTTCTTTTATATAATATAGAATTCTGTTACCTCTCAATGTATGCTGCTGATATGGAATTCCTGTCAACATCTAGTAGTATCGATGTCCTCTTGGGTAGTAGTTGGTATGGTAGTTTGTAGGGTACCTAGGGTAGGCAGGGTAACTTGGGTATGCGTTTGGGTAAGCTGGGTAGGCACTAGGATAACTGGGGTAGCTACTAGGGTAAGTAGGGTGCACAGGGTAGGCAGGATATCTGCCGTACGCCTGGCCACTCACCATACCGACCAGGGTCACCAGAACCAAAAGCCACGACACATTCATCGTTGTACTAAAATAGATTACATATATTGTATAAATATATATATTTCCATAATAATACAATTAGAACATAGAAACTAACATAGTTTAATTCGTATAAGGCTATTAATTATTACGTAGACTTAAGTATACAACAACAACAACAACAGTAATAACAACAACAACACACTGCTTGTATATAACTATAGGCATATTTAGATAGATTTATATCTATTTTCAGTAATGCATGTTTTATATGGCAGTAACAAGTGGCAACATTGATTTCAGTCTTACTTTTAAAAGGGGTAGATATGAAATTACCTTAAATAATAATTTGTGAATTATACACTGAGCCACTTTTCTAATTAATCACTTTTTAAAAACCCCAAATTCTTTCAACTGTGACAATATTTTGACGACATTTTGCACACGGGCGTTTTATGTATACGACTAATCAACCAAATCATAAAAATCAAGATCATGTATTAAAATATCAATTTGTCATTTTCGCCAAGTGCTACTTCAGTGTTATTCAATCATATACCAAAACGAAATATTCTTACCTTTTCATTTTCACTTGTGATATAACAAGCCAATGCAAGTAATGCAGACGTAAGCGGAAAATGGACTTTTATACAGTTGGTCATACAGAAAACATCCTTGATTGATCGTTTGATTAATAATGTATCATAATTAAAACTATTAGCAAAAAGGACAATAAGAAGTGTGCCACTGTCCAATTACGGATGATAGAGTATTATAATAATTCACAAGGTTATTTTTAAATTTGAATTAATTTTAATAAAGCAGAGCTACCACTTATTTTTGCCAGTTTATGTATTTCCAAGAATAATTTGAAACTATTAAAATTACTGTCATCACAATAAATAAAATAATATCGTGAACACCTTATTTACTTGACATTGCACGCTCGTAAGCATACTATAAATTAACAGTACATGTATAAAATTTCTGTAAGACTCAATTAAGAATATCGGTAATATTAAAACATCTTCCCTACGATCAGCAGACTAAACTGGTTTCAGGGGGCGTAATTTCTCTGAGCGAGAATATCCCTAGTCTGGTTCCCTGTCCTAATTCCTACAGTGGTTCTGATCAGGTAGAAAGTAACCGATACACACACTTTTGGGGGATATTCTAAAATTCCCAATATAAACTAATGTACAGCCCCCATCTTTTTTTACCCATGGTATCTTCCATGACAGTTACATTACGCCGGACCTATACTGTAATTTAATGAAAAAATTAGATACCGGGAACCAGACTAGAATATTCTACGATATTCTACTTTACCATGGTGTATGAATGGGCACACTGACGCACACTCCTAATGCAACACCTTTATTATTTCAGGATTACGGCAAACAATAAATGGATTTGACTCTAAATTGGCGTTTGCATAAATACATAACACAAATTTCAAATGATGAGCATCTTTGTAAAAATACGCCATAACATATTTAAATATGTGACATGGCTGTAATTTTTACCAAACTGTTTATCAGAATAAAATGACAAAATAATAGTATCCCCGTTCTTGTTATTTAGCATATTGTTTGTCTACCTATTGCGTTCATGATATATTTATTCATCTGCAATATTGAAAACTAATATTTCCTTATTAATATTTGGAAAGTGTTCCCAACTTTTCTGAACATGGGCAGGTTTGATAGGGCTAGCTGGTAGTCGTCCCATAAGTCGTATACACAAATCGTTTCAACTAATCATAAGTAATATGGAAATACGACTGATTGAGTGTTATTATTCGATTGACTAATTGAGTGTTATTAAAGTTACAAAGATTATACGAGTTGCTTCCCTTGAATTTAGAAAGTGACACTACAGTTTAAACAAGCTGGCGCAGGATAATTTTTTGAACTTCTGCCGATTTAAAACATTACTTTGGTAAAATAAGCTAAATAATAATAATCTTTTGTAAAAGTGATACATTTTAATACTTTATCGTTTGCATTTTTTTCTCATGTATAACAATATGCGGCGGTAATACCATTAGCTGTGCTATAAATAGAATATGGAATTAGTGAAAAGGCACAGTGTAGTGATATTTATGATCATAAGCATACTTTTTCGAATAACTGCAATATATATGATTAATCGAGGCATACTTGATTTTGGTTTGATTTTGAGTTCCCTTCAGCAGGAGAGTTTGTAAAGAAATACTATCGCGGAACTACTTTTTTCGTATGTATCTCGGTAGTCGTTCAGCCGTGGATGCCATTCGTTACGACTGAAATCCGATGTCAGTGTCGCATTGCCCACTATTCCATTGAACTAGCGTTGCTAAGCAACCCTGTTCAAAAACTAATACTCTCTAGTCAAAAGAAACGTTTTTATCTTTATAATAATATTTTGAAAGCGACCAAGCTCCAATATTTTTCAACGGTTGTTAATCACATCACCCAAAATCAGACTGAGACAAGCGCTGTCGGAGAAGAATCTTATTATACTATATTTGGTAATCAAGAATTTGCTCGGGAACATCACCATCCAGGTACCGCTTGATTACAGTTTCGCATCCCAGTTAAACCTGCTTCATAAGAGCCTCCATTTTCAGATGGAAGATTTTCTCACTTTTTTATTTTTATTACTTTTAAAGAGGCGTTCCCTATAACTTTGATCGTTTAAATCGACTTAGGAATATTATACATTAAATGAAAATCAATATTGCTTAAACCCCTTAAATTTTCAACAAAAAGCTCCCACTAATAACCGAGAAAACAAATGAAAATATATTTCCGTAACGAGCCAAACTAGTCACGAGTTGTTTCTCTTTGACCACATAATAATAAATCGCTGGATGCGATAAATTATTATTGGTGATTTGAATATATTTTTGACATTATATAGACATATTTGCGCACACTTTCTTGTGACAAATTATGATAATTGATAGTGCTTTGTACATTTAGCTCATTTAATGTCATAGTAGAGACAATATGATAGTTATATGAAATGCCTCGTTAAATATTACATAAACGAGAGTACCGTTATATATATAAGCTTCCTTAAGCTTTTGCAAAATCTCATCGGCGAAATACATATTTATATTAGTTTTTTTTTGATCTGGTGACAATTTGAATATCGACAAAATTGTCATAGTACACTTAATGTCACGTTAATCACTTTATGTCACCTATTTGGCATACCTTTAATAGTTTATGAAACATAAGGTTATTCCTTTATTTGACAGCTGGTATTAGGGCATTTGATTGTTACGTTCGGTTATTGGTATAGTGCTGCATATTTGTGTTACGTGATGTTTTTACTTGTATGTTTTCTGTTATCGACTGTTTTAAGTTAAGTGGCCTTCCCTATCCGAATTTCTCATACCCTCTTTCATGTAAATTATATTATTATTTGATATGAAGCCCCTGTTTTACACTTTCAAAAGTGCTGTACAATCATCACATTTTTGACATGAGTAAAACAATGTGCATTCGATACAAACATGCTAGTAAAATAATTTAGGTAAAATATAACCAAGTATGGACAGTTTAAAAATCAACATATTCATCACTAACTTATGTTAACGAGTAAAATACACAATTTAAAATGGTTCAAGTCCAGTTGGTTTCGTAAGCTGTATGACCAGTCCAAAACGCGCATTACTCCACCAGTCATATTATTTAAATGTACCTCTCCACAGGTACATATGGTCAGTGCCGCATAGCAGCACTGGTTGATATGACATTACTAAACATACCAATCTTTGTTTATTCTTAACCCCAACATGCCCGTTAAAGTCAATCATAACGTTAAGCCATTATTGAAGATGCAAAAAATGTGGCTTCATTCTCATCCAAAGCAAACAAACAGAAAGGATGTGCGTCTTCTACTGACCGAAACGTCCTTGTAGATCCAAAACCGTAACCATAACAGTAATCATTTTCAAGCTATAAACAATCAATCAAATGGACTTAATCTTTATAGTTCGTCAAAATCTAGGGGACTGTTTTCATGCAGAGCTAGCATTTTGTACATTGTTTTTATGTTCCCTTCCTGCACTGCTATTTCTGCTGATTGCTGCATTTCTTGTCTGATTTGTCATTATATCTTCGCGATTCAATGCATTACAATCATCCGTAAATATGCTGCGTTAGGTCCATTTCTAATTGTTTTTTCCAAGTCAATTTAATTATGATTAATTAGTAATTAATTTAGTCTATCCATCACGCGTGTTTTTTCGATATGACCAACTATATATAAGACAACTTTCCACAGTCAACTTACACTTTCTTGCATTTGCTGGTTAGATTCTACCTTGCGAGTGAGAATGAAAAGGTATGTAAGAGTTAAGTTGGTTATTCTACAATTTGGTCGGGTCTTGGCTACGTTTCATTCGGTCTCATGCAATAACCGCTGTTCTATCATTACTTTGTAAAATTGAGTCATCCTGCATTTTTTCGGCGGGTACTTGAACTTCTTTTTGTTTAATGTGTGGGCATTGCTCAGGGTAGTTGTGTTGTGGCGTTTCTGATTTCTGTGCTCGGCTGGTTAGGTTGTGTGCTACCTTCCCTGTCTGATTTCCTCATACCTTTTTACGTTGAATTGACTTGATGAAGAAAATCGCGTTTCGATTGGAAGGCCATAATGATTTATTTCTTATTTTAAGAGTATATTATATATGTTGTCGCTATTTGAATACATGGTGGTAATTAATTTTTCTTCGGCCGCTGTATCCAAGTGCGGTCTGGTGTATATCATGGTCAACGTATCTAATCTTCAATAGTCCTACTCCGGATCTCCGCTAATCTGTAGGTACCAATAGATTTTTACCGTTATAATCCTTGATATTCATATCTGGACAATAGAGTTAAGGTCAGTTGTGTTTGCATATGAATACAAAACCTGTTTAACTAGACCAGAGTTGTTAGTACCTATATGTAAATTAAGGGCAACACCACCTTGCACTGAGTTTCCGAATACCAACTATTTCTTTGATAAGGCAAAATAAAATCATTACCTTTAACGATGTCCATATGCTTACATCCATCTTCTCTGTGTCGTGGTGGCGATGCACACCATAAGGAATGGGATAACGAGAACGAGTATGTTGAATAACTGTCTTCACAATCGACCGAATATAAATAAGCTTGAACTTTATTTCAGTACAACAATGAATATGGCTTTTTTCGTGACATTGTTTGCGGCGGTCGGCATGGTAACCGGTTACACTAGTTACCCAAGTTATCATACACACTACTTAAGTATTAACTCTATTTCAGTACAACAATGAACGTGGCATGGATTGTGGTTCTAATTGCCCTGGTCGGCATTGTAGCAAGTTACACTAGTTACCCAAGATACCCTAGCTACCCTAGCTATCCTACAAACTACGCCGGTAACTCTAATGCCGCTGGCTACCTAGGTGGCCCATACCAAACTAACTACCCGGCCAACAACTACCCGGCTAACAACTACCCGAGCAACAACTACCCTAGCTACCCTGCCAGTTATCCTAGCTACCCTCCATACTAAATGATGACGGAACTTGCATATCAACGTATATTCCAAGGTAACACAATTCAATATCTTATCAGCATATTTTCAGGAAACTCGAAACTTAAATGTTGACCCAACTGAAGTTGAAACAGCTCGTTTTCCCATACGTAAAGGGTAGTGTTCGGAAAGTTCTTTTCTTTTTTTCTCAAAATATAGATTTTTTCTTACGACATTCTCATTCCATAAGCCAGCGAATTGTTTAAATTAACATATTTCGTATTGTTGTAATGCATGCGTATTAAAATAACTTGTAAAATGGCAGTGACATGTAATGACCTGTAAAAGAGTAACATGTAAGTATAAAATGTATTCACTGTCAAAGTAAAGTGTGAACGTTCACCGTTAATACTTTTTGCTGAAACCTGAAGTCGTAGCTTTAGAAACTTTGTCAAGTATGGTAATGTCATCGTAAAATTGTCTGGATTATTTCATTTCAGTTCACCAAGTGTCAAACACCTGTGTGGCCAATATGAACAGTTGTGCGTGCTGACTATGTATTACTAGTACGGTATATTGTTTTATTAATCAAGAAATAAATATACGCAAAACATATGCATTTTGTTACGTTTATTTTCTTTCGATGTGATTGTTTCACGTTCGTAAATATTTAATACCATTATTTGATAGGGCGTAGTTCTGTTTAATTAAGAATATGGTGAGCGGTGGCCTAGAGGTTGGGCTCGCACTTCGACATCGAGAGACCCCGGGTTCAACCCCCGTATGAAACACTCGTTAATTCCTCTAAGCAAAAATAACCAACATGCTCTATTTCACCAAGATGTAAATTGGTACCTGTGAGGGCAGTGTCTATTCCTGGACGTCGCAGATCGATGTTGGCTGTCACACTCACTGGAAAGAAATAGCCCCAGGGAGACGCGAACGTAGGTTTCTCTAGGTTAAGTTAAGTTAAGTTACCAAATTTCTAGGGCTCTTTTCAGCTGTTAGGCCGCTCAAGCACCCTTTGACATTTTAACTCCCCTGGTCATTGGGCTACATATGGAAACCTACACTCGTGTCTCCCTGGGGAGACTATTTCTCTCCTGTGGTGTGGCAGCCAACATCGATCTGCGGCGCCCAGGAATAGACACTGTCCTCACAGGTACCATTTTACACCATGGTGGAGTGGAGCTGTGGGTCTTGCTCAGAGATTTTGACCAGTGGTCCAGAGGGGGATCGAACCCGGGACCTCTCGATCCCGAAGCGCGCGCCCTACCTCTAGGCCACCGCTCCCCACAAGGTACCATAGGTCGCTCAATGACCAGAGGAAGTAAAAATGTCAAAGGGTGCTTGAGCAGCCAAACAGCTGAAAAAAGCCCTAGAAAATTTGTAACTTTTTATATGATTTGCAGTTTCTACTTTGTTTCTATGTACTACACAATCACAGTTCAATTAGGAACGAAATGATGAGTCCAGTATCCAAAACTTACACTAATCACTCAGGATTCAAATCTTGGAAATGTAATCAAATGTAAGCTCTATTACTGGCAAAATGTGAGCAAATTGTTAAAGAATGCCAAAATTACATTTGATACATTTTCTTTGCTATTGACAAATAGGTATAAGGTATGTATTTAATTTTTGAATCCTAGTGCTTGATATATCTAATCAGCAAACTATTTTAATAATTGTAGTTTATTCCAAAATTTTCTGAATTGTTTGGACTACTAATGACGAAACTCATTTTCCCATTCGAAGTAAAACAAAAAGCGGGGACTACAGTTACACTCAGTAAACTTACGTTTAAACCTAGTTTACGGACGAGTCTCTCTTAACTTTGAATGTGCTTATTATAAGTATAGCTTGGCTTTTTTGACTTGAACCTGACCTTTATGCAAGAATATATTACAAGGTTCTTGCTTTGACTATATAAATTTCCGCAAGCAAATCGTGCAATATCGGTATTTCAGATTTGTGTTTGTATTATATCTCGAGCGTCTCCGTGATACTCCCTGATTATGAACACATACAATTGGTGTTGTAAACGTAGGCAATATATCGAGTGTTAAATAATGCTAATCAAAAGGTCAGGTTCGTGTCAAATTGGCCAAGCTATATACAATATAAATATATTTACATATCAAGAGAGATAAGATAAGACATACAAGGGACACGATTTCTATGAGAAGCCTACATTTACTAAACTATACCTATTGACGATACCTCATCGAGAAGCATGTATATATTGCTCGTGTTTGTAAGTATTTTGTTTATAACGTGTACAGAAATATAAGTTCCTACTCTCGTATTTTTCAAGGATAAACATTATCTTCACGATGTATTTCTAACATATTTGATGCAGGGTGGACATACAACGTGAATTTTTTACTAAGTCGGTGTGTTAAAATCTCTCAAAACGTTGAAAAACGATTTGAAGTATCTTATTCTTTCACCGATTTTCACAAGGTGTCTTCGACGCTCAAGTCGCAATTGAATGTTGGCCTTTTTGGTGGTAAATGCCACCATCTTGTTTAGTTCAGAGTATGTTAACTGGATAATTGTGCCTTATAATACTGGTATATTATGGCTTTCATGTTTGTCTGTGATCGGCTGTTTACGTTTAAGTGCTGGCTACCCTGTCCGACATTGTAGAATCTTTATGAAGAAAATGGGGAAAAGTTACCAATTTTCGAAGGCCGTTCAACAAAACTTAGACATTTTATCCCCCCTTGTCTTTCGGATCTCAATAGAAATCTGCGTTCGAGTCTCCCTGTTAAGACTATTTCTCTCCGATGGATGTGGCAGCCTACATAAATCTATTTCCCCCCCAGGGATATCGATCACGTCGTACAACCCTCACAGGAACCAATTTACAACTTAGTCGAGTGAAGCATGAGGGTTATTCTCGCTCAGAGAAATTACCCAGTGATCCGGACGGGGTGGCATCCGAAACCCTTGATCCCGCCGCGCGCGTTCTGCCTCTAGACCATCGCTCCCCAAGAATAATTGACGTACGTTAAATTGGTGACTGTTGTTTCGTTTTTAGGTGGTTTTAATGATGTATCTTCTTTCATATTTTCAGACTGTCGTTCTGGTGGTAAGTAGTTTTCATTACTGTTTCCTAGAGTGGTAGTATTCAATATTGATCTTATTTGGCTAAGGGGTCAGAACAACCAATCCGATCACACCATAGTAAACTCAGTAACGAGCCATATGTTTTTTTGAGCCGTGACCGACTTCTTAGTCATGGTATGTGAATATACCTGGTTAAAATCTCTTTGGGCCATGGATTGGTTACTGTCATTGATCACATATATTGCTTCATTCTTAAAACATAGCCTATTTCTATCCTTTGAGTGCAAATCAACCTTCCTGCATAAATTAGTCACGTCTCAAAAATATGGTTTATCTGTAGTGCGCCTAGGATAACGTACTGTTTACAAACATCGACCGGATTGGTCTACCGTTGCAAAATTCGTTACTCAAATAAACACATACGGTCAATTGTTAACTAAAAAAAACACTGATAAATCATGCACGTTTGATTCTCCACCTATGTGGATTATTCCATTTTTCCCGAGTTTCTTGTTATCCTGGGCGCACTATAACTGACTGTCCTTATTTTCCAATCAAATGCGATCAATATTGATACCACCCAGGGCATATTCATCATTGAGGTATTGTAATATTAAAATAATACCACTACAATAAAATGATCAAATAATGTACAAACAATAATAATAATAATAGTAATAATAAAGACTTTATTTTACGAGGAAACTTATTTGACAATATATATACGAAACAATCAATCTTACATAAGATCCTCAACAATGAACAATGAACTAGAAAAATAACTATGCCAAGAAAACAATGATATTAGATATTCTGATATTTTGGCCCCTATGATGTCTCACAATATAAGTTGAAAAATTCATAAAAGAGTGTCAGTGAAAGGATTTGAAAAAAAGAAGGTATACCTACGATGGATTTGATTGGTCATGTTTTAATTAGAAAAATAAAACAACTTTGCATAACAAATCAATATAATTTTCTCCATCATTACATTACCATTTAACCATAAATCATTTATAACTCAATTTTATTAACTAGAACATTAATTGATATTTAAAGTGTATAGAGCTATATTCTAACAGTCATTCTAACACGATTCGCGGATTAATCCAATACACAAAGAACGAACCGAACCATGTTTTATTGCCCCCATAAAACATACCTATCAAATTGGCTGTTTCTATTTACGCCCAGTATCACTTGACATATTTATGAATGAATGAACGTAAACTTTATAGCAAAATTTACTACGAGTCACGATGACAAGGCGAGTTGCACGAGAATCCAGTGTTACATCTATGACGCATCTATTTTTAGAAACTCCAATGTACTCTAGAAACCAAGTTTTATTAAAGCTTCTGATAATCAATCCATTTATATTTTTCATTTTATGAAATAGATAACATATACTCGTGTTATTAAAATTGTTTCAATGTTTAAATTGTGGTATTTCCTTCAGAAAATTACGAAGGTCGTTTTCATTAACGAGGGAGGTAATTGTACCAGCTAATAAGCCACTCAATTTCATCGTGGAATTATGTTCAATGTCAAATGGGTGAAAATGGAATGTGCGCAATTAAATAGTGCGGGATATTATCGTATTTAGAATCGAAATAAAAACTCTGTTCTTGTATATTATCGTTGAATAAAACACGGGCACTCGTTCGGTTGCGGAAAATTAAATCACTCGTGCTACGCACTCGTGATTTAATTTTTCCGCAACCGAACTCCTGCCCGTGTTTTTTTCACCGACAATAAACGCGAACAGATTTTTATTTCTTAATTTAATGTCAAAATGATTACTTGCATCGTTTTTAGTATGATACTAGACTACCTTAATTACAAATTAAAACTTTGGATGGGTTCCATGTCCTTTGATTCAATCGTCGAAAAATAGACGATTTTTATAATTTCATAGGGTGGTCTAGAAAACTTTCGTATGAAAATGGACAGTTTGCATGTCCAATAAATCACAGAGAGAGTTTCTGTTAAAACTGAAGCGAAAAATGATCTAATGGATATGAAAGCATAACTGTTTTTCAGTTTATGAAGCTTTTTTAAAAAAAGTCGTCCGATAAAGCTCTATACACTTTAAAGTTAATCAGCTACATGTATTATGAATCGAACATCGCATTCGAGTTCTCAAACCTTGAACTGAGTATTGGAAATTTCGCTGGCTTAGAATGAGAAGGGCGTTTGCACAGACGTACTACGTACGGCCTTAAAAGACTGATACATATTGGAAATCTGCACAAATAGGTGCTTCTTATGAGCCTTTTTTCATTAAAATCAGAACGTGTCATGTTGACCACAATGATGTCCAAACAGTTTAATTTTCTATTTATGAAATCAGTTTTCAGGCATGTTTTCTCTTTCTTGTTATCTTTTGTACTTACGACCTTTTCATTCTAAGCCAGCGATTCTTGTTACTTGTTTATTTAGGTCAGCTGTAATGCTGCTACTGTCTCGTCAACACACATGTGCCATAGTTCACACGAATGTGGGACCAGTATGTGTTGCCGTAGTTTGACAGGGACGGTTGTATCAAACACGGAAATGGGTGGATTCGGAGGCCCATTCCTGCCAATGGGTAACCATCAACAGAATGGAACATGTAGCACAAGACTTGCACAAAAAGGCGAAGTTTGTGATTCTAACTGTCAATGTGATGTCGGTAAGCTTATATAACATACTACTATTTAGTACGGCATTTGCGTGTTTATAAGAAAAAAAGGTATGAGAAAATCCGTCAAGGAAGGTAGCACTAAACCTAATCAGCCGAGCACAGAAATCAGAAACACCACGACACAACCACCCTGAGCAATGCACACACAACCCATGCCAAAACAGCGTCCAAATGAGGCACAACAACCCCGGGACGTGGCCTAGTTTAAAACACTAAGGACAGTGACCTAGCGTTATACGACCTAAAGAGGCACAACTACGACTTGACAAAGTTTAAAATAATGGGCAATGCTGGAATGGGGTGGGAAATAATATTACATATTCCTAGCAACTACATAGAGCAATGCCCACACATAAGCCGAAGAAACAATTAAAAATTCAAGTCCCGGCCGATAATATGCAGGATGACCCAGTTTCACGATGAAAGTATATAATAGCGGTTATTGCATGAGACCGCATGAAACGCAGCCAATTCTCCCCCAAGGCCCCACTGCACGGCGACCGTACCGCACAAACCAGTGCAAAAAGGCGACCAAATGAGACATAACCACCCTGACCTGGTTTAAATCACCAAGGACAGTAACCTAACGTTAATACGTCATAAAGAGGCATTTTTGCGACTTGACCTAGTTTACAATAATGGGCAAAAAGAGGGCGAAAATATGTAACGTTTATCATAGTGACCAAACAGCACAGTGACCTAATTAAAAAGTATCTCATCTAGCATCTCCGCAAGATACAACTGATGAAAAAGGGGAAAATGGGCGGTGGACTTTAAAAGGAGGGCAGAGTAAATTAACTTCCAAGGACAGGTGGAAACAAAACTACACCGATACTACACAGTGCTGTAAAAAGGAGGGGGGCATGGAACACTGCTATAACAGAGTACAACTTGAAGACAACATGTATACAAATTACACAAACCCGAAATCCCACCCGAGCGTTTTTCGCCTCAGTCAGTCAAACTACGCGGGACAAGAACCAAGCGACAAGACTAGAACAAGGGACAACACACATCTAACACGTTTCCTTTGATGAATTGTTCAAATCTCACATTAAACAGTATACGCATACACTACAAGAATACAATGGATTCATGACAAACACAGAGCAGCACGATCATATATTACGGAAAGGCATTGGTCAAGTTAACCAAACTTTAATTGAAGCTGCATGTTTTACCACAAGTAAAGACGTTTTTTTCTTGTTTGCTCACATTATTGATTTTGTACTTAAGACCTTCTCATTCTAAGCCAGCGATGTGTCTGTTTTGTTCTGTAGGTCTGGCTTGTTATCGACCAATGAGTGGAGTATGTTGTCCACCTCACACATGCTATGATGAGGCCTACGTGACCCAACAGAAAGAATACTGGGCAAAATGTTTTAGCGATCCATCATGTGCTATTCCACCATAAACACATACAGCGTACTGTCAGATCACTTTTTGTTACCTAGACAACATTCTGACAATAAATGAACTCTATAAACTTGACAGACTTGATGTTGTATCTCCGTTCTAGCCGTCGTTCATGTTTATAGCTTGGCTAATTTGATACGAGCCTGACCTTTCGATTAGCATAATTTAACAGTCGATGAATTGCCTACGTTAACAACCACCGATTGTATGTGTTCATAATCGTGAATATCACGACGACGCTCGAGATGTAATACAAACACAAATCTGAAATACCGATATTGCACGATTTGCTCGCGGAAATTGATATATTCAAAGCAAGAACCTTGTAATATATTCTTGCATAAAGGTCAGGCTCAGGTCAAAATAGCCAAGCTATACGTGTCCGGTATCTAAAATTAATATATTTGAATATATCACAGCGTCTTTAGAAAAATCAATGTATGACTTATCGGATCACTATAAAAGTCAACATGTATCACTTACTGCCAATGAAAGGACATGTTAGATCTCATCACTTTATGACTTATTGTCGTACTATAATTATAATTCATCATGTATGCATTATTACAATCACCGGACATCGACTTGTTTATACACAATGTGTATATAAAAGGTCCAGACTAGATAATTACTTGATGGCGAATCACATGCAACGCGTGCAGTTCAAAACGATGAGACAACCGGACAAGGAAGGCAGCACTCAACCTAACCAGCCCATTAAATAGAGATAATATATCGTCCTGAATGTAAAACTACGCCCTGATGGATATCCCTTAATCCACTTTATAATGTTCCGTAGCTTGATATAAGACTTATGATACTTTCATTTCCGATTTCTCATATCGTTTCCACCCGCACTTTGGCATTTCTATACTCGGTTATTAATATTATTATGTAACTTCACTTCATTTGTGATTGTGTTCAACTCCAATATCACGCAAGATGCACATGAATTACGTCCATGCCAATATACATGTAGTAACACTTAAATGAGAACCACAATTTCGCAACAATTTAAAAGAAAATGCTAAATCTGGTTAAGATTTCTAACTGAATAACTCACACAAATGCACCCGAATGTATACTAACACACATCAATGCACCAGTACAATTACACGACATATTGCACGTGACAACAACATAATGCATACGTTATTTATAATCAAACTGAAATTTTAGTATAACATATTTTTGTACCGGAATTGAAATTAATAATACATGTATGTAAGCATGCATGTTTTGTTTGTGTTATTTTAATATGTATATTTGTATAGCTTGACCAGATTTAGTAGGCACTCATTAAACTTCCGAAGCGTGTATTATTTTCCGTAAGCGTAGTCGGTACTGTCGGAAATATTTTATTTTTGCACCGACTTTGTCCGAAATATGCACGGAATATGTCCGGAGTGCCTACTAAATCTGGTCAACCTATATATATATATATATATATGACATTGCATGTTTGTTTGTATTCACACATGTCAAATTATGGACATATTGCCTAATTTTCGAAATAAACTACAGATTTTCGTATCTTACCTTTATCTACGTTATCTGCATGCAAAATTAAACAGTTGTTGCACCATTGCTGATACAATATTTACCGGGGGATGATTGGGTGCATTGTGTACAGCAATGGTGGCATCGCCGTTATTCAGTAGTACAACTCTGTCATGTAGACCTTTAAATGTATCATAAAGTATTTTAGTATATAATCCAAAGTTACAGTCATTAAGGCGATCACCTGATGGAGTTTGAGAAAAAGTGTGTGGTCCTTTTATCAATACAACAGAATGCTTGTTTCTATTTAGAAATGTTTCGACTGTTTTCCTAATAAGTATCAGTCGACTCTGAGTAACAGTATAGTGGAATGCCAACTGATGCATGTATAGTTGAAATACAACAATCGCATTTTCATCATCTGGAATACTTTCAATACGCTGTGCTATTGAAATACGTGTGTAACGTGCGTCCACAAACCCATTACCAACACAGAATGGCTGACTATGTGGGTACCAGCCTGCTTTAAATCCTTTATCTTTGATTATACATTCCGCTGGTTTGTGCCATTTTTCTGTCGTCCAATTTTCTGTTACCGGGGTACAGTTTTTAGAGTCTACAATATATCTATACCAATGACGTAATGTCGAGTCTCCGATCATATATAACCTCTTATTTCTCAAACAATCGTCTACTGTATCTTGGCTTATACCTGAAGTGTATAAAGTTATTTCCAATTATGATAGATAAATTTTATTTCCATTCCATAAGGCTGAAAGTCTATGAGAACAATACATATAGACAAAACAGTGGTAGAGTACGTGGTTTGTCCCGGAATACCGTATAAACCTGTTATATCTTGACAACTATCAAGTACTGTATGCCCAAATTGTAATTAACTTTTAGAGAAAGTTTCATTATAAATGTTCCAAAAACATACAAAATGTGTACATTTAATGAGCACCAGGTGACGCTATACGGTCCGAAGAACATTCGCCAACGACGTCACGCTACCTTAGTTTTCCAAAGAACTTCTATTTCGTGGGCTTCACATTTTAAAACGTATATTCCGAAATTGTTATCAACTATTTTGGAAATATATTCTTTACGTACTGTTATACTCGTACCTAGTTATCTATCTGCCAAAATACATCCCTTAAAAGAAGGGAAGCCGTGCTATAGCGCGTTGCAACCAAAAATAGCATGTACTTTTTTCTCTACAAAGCAGTTCTAAATATAGAATAGAAAATAATATATGATCATGGTATTTAAGATGCTACACGGCTTTAACCGATATTTTTGCTGGACTAAAAGCCGAAAAAAACACTTCACCATTCACTCTGGTATAAACAACAGTCTTGTGATCAGATTTGGTTTTAAAATAGTGGCAACTGCAATTCTAACGTCCAATTTAAGAGCTGTATTCACAAAGCATTTTAGTAAAAATAGAATTTCTTAAATTCAATAAATGTCAGCTAAAATTGACAAAGATGCATTGTGTAAATATCTTCGATGACCACAACGAAACCATAGGTTAATAATTTTGAAGAAAATATTAGCAACACAATGTTTTAACTTTTAGATTAAATATTTAAGTTTTCCAATAATATGCTTTGGTAATACCAGCCCAGATCAAATACGCTAAGTTGGAGAAATGTCGTTGGAATCCAACAAATGAAATGACCACGACCAAATACGAATACTATTCATAAGTGATCCTAGTAATAATTCAGAACATTGACCTGCCTGGAGCAAATAATCTTCGATTGGTTCCGTTAACTTATTGTTCTGTAAGAATGTTTTGATAATTAAAAATAACAACTCTGTTTGGACAATGCAATTGATTGACAAGCATTGATATTAATGGCTGCCATGTTAACTGCTCTAAGCTATATAATGCACAAAAAGAAAACTCATTGTGGGCCCTGCTGTGAGCAACACAGTAAAGGTATGAGTATTAAAACCTACCGCGACATTTAAGAAAATTCCATTTGTCACCAGTGAAATACCCTGTCGGTTCTCTTGATGTCCAAGTTTTGGTGACGTCATATTTCGAGCATGGTGTTTCTGGTGACGTATTACACATTGTATCTTCACTGATGTTCACCGTCACGTTTTGCGTCAGAAGTTCATGTTTTCTGTATAAACATACGACATACATAAAATGAAAAGCGATCGTTCAGTATGCACCTTTGCTCACAATCTACAAGAGTGCAGAGCAGTTAATTTATTTATTGAAAGTTTTTATTTGTTGATACTTTGTTGATACTGTGTTCAGGGGTCACGTTGACCTATTGCAAACTGTGTAATTTGTTAGATGAATACTTGTATGAAAATTGAATAAATAATTCAGTATTCTGTAATAATACTGACTGCTTGTTAATAGAAAAATGCTAAATTTGTGTCATGAGCAATCACGTACAATCACCTTTCACATTGGAGTCATCACAATATTTCATATACATGTATAGTCCAGACGAGAGTCACATAAACCTTGCTATATAGTTTTAAGTTTTTTTTATTGTTGTTCTAAGTTCTCATGATATTGAAGGTCTCAAAACCGTTTGATGACACTCTGTCTTCATTGGGGAACTTTTTTTATTTGGGGTTTAAGATGGCCTCCGAAATGGCGATTTTAACGATTAAATACGGACAATAATTTCATATAACATTCGTACTACCGTCAAAATATCAGCACATGTGTGTTTATATTGAAAGGGTGTAAACATGATTAATAAAGTCACTATTTACATTAGCTGGATTTCAATAAAATACAAATTTTCAACTGTTTATGTGTAATTTACGTGACCAAAATGATCAAATACCAGAACAATCGGTACTAATAACTGTTTAATGTGAAATCAAACATGAACCTTACAATGAAGTAGGTTTTAAGGAATTTTAAGTTATATTCAACCTAAAACAATGTGCAATACATCATTGCACGTAGAACAGTATGTGTAATATACGTTACCATTAAATTATTTTTATGCAAAGTATGAACTATATTGTTTCTTGCTTTTTCTGGGTTATCAAAGTGATACGATTGATGTTTTCTCATGGAACACATCTTTTTACCACTGCGCAGGTAATTTAACTTCTCAATCAAACTGTAATTTATGTGACCATATGTTACCAAATAGAAAAATGCATAATATAATGTAATATATTTTACCATCAAAGTATTTAAGCAATTTAAGTCTGGAATTTTATACTCTTACTCATTCTTTGTTTTCTTTCACTAAATCTGTTTTAAACTATCACAAATCATAATGGTAAATTGCTTTCTGATTGAAAGAGTGATTTACGTGACATAATACAAAGCTCCACAGTTCACTGTATATTGACGATGTATCCATCCAGTTTGTCAATATTTTAAATTTACAATGACATCATGTTAATGACAAACTAGATGTGTGTCTGAACTTATTATTACAGTAAGTTATTTGTAATCAATTACCGCATGTTTCTATTCCCCATACCGATACATGTTTACATATAGACTTGAAACAACTCAACATGGTTTGGCGAGCTATTTAAATCAATACCTGTCAAGATTGTTTAAATTATAATTATGCTTTCAAGAAATAAGCACATAAACATCTCCACAGTTTGACTAGAAACTAGTATTTTTCAAGCATGTAGCCGTTTACATGCATCTTCGTATCAGGATTATAATACGTAATAGAATACTAATACATGCATGCACACACAAATGTACATTAAATTCGAGTTAAATATTATTGTCACAATCACATTTTATGTAAAAAGTTTTCTAACGTACAACAATGATGCAGAGCATTAAAGGAAATCTGGCTTCTATTCTCTCATACCCTCGTGGCGATGAATAACACCAGTAATTAGGGGTTGAGAATGATTGTTGTAAGTTTGTCTGCTGGTACCATTTGTGTTTCGTCTATGGTATATACTCGTATATGCGAACGCCCTACGACATGGCTATCGATGAGGCAGTTCACGTGTTTTATATTGATGCCATAGCAACATTGTCAGCTATCATGACTAGACATAAGGGCCTTGCTGATTCTACCTTTACACATTTCTAGATCCTTTGTGACTTGGTTCTAATTAGCTTTTCCAGATACCTGTCTGTATATGTGCCCTCTTTACATTCTATTCAAATGCCTCATGTGTGGGTTTATTTTGAAATTCTTGACGTGATAGCAAACGACTTCACTACCTTTGTTCCCCAAACACGCTGCTGGACGGTTGAAGTATCACCACAATTTCTATATATCTTGTCATGGTATCAAAATCGACACACGATAGGGTTGCCAAGCGTGGTTTCAAAATGTAATGGAGCAGACTTGGACCGTAATACTTTTAGAGAAGTAGCTTTAACTACCCATAAATAGGTAGCGGTGGTGTCCCAACTTAACAAAGCATGTGACGCTAGAATAGCTGGAGTTTGAGAATATGACTTCATTTTGAAATGCTGTTTCTCTTATGTCGACTGAAGCACTATATTTGACTTTGAAGCGACGCGTGGTAATAGGGATAAACAAATACATAGGTAAATTCATCTGTTGTCAATAACCATGATACTACCAAACAAAAAGCAACCACGACCGTAGATGGGAACAAGAAACAATTGTTGAAGAGTTAGAAGTACAAACACTATCAAATGAAGCACTGTCACATCATGATTTTGTGTGTCTGTACAAAACCATAGACCCATTAAATTGGACAAGAACATCAGGATACTACACCAAGATCTCAAAACATCTAAGGACGAGGCACACGTTTTTAACAATATATGAGGGGAAAACTGACTAAAATATGATAATACATATAACATTGCCTCTAAAGTATTATATACACAAATAACTACCTCCCTAGTCAGAGATCGCGCTTCATTTGACATTAGAGAAACAGCATTACAGAATGCAGTCATAATTAGAGATCTCCTAGCGCCAGTTCAGAGATAGGTAAATGTACAGTAAGAACTACTGCTCTCAATGTATTACAGTCTGGTTAACCACGTAAGGCTACCCTACAGTCAATATTGATGCAATTATGAAGGAAAGCACTTAAGATGACAACAGACAATATGACTATGTTACTACCAGACTCGAGCTGATCAAAAACGTTTAGTTCAGATATATATTGATTCAAAAAACTAGTCAGACTGTGGTGATTTGTGTCAAGTATATATAGTCAAACATGTATATGGAAATGAAACATGTGGTTACGTTTAACAAATATTACTTACTATAATTATAAGAAGTTCCGATATACATCAGGTTTGCTATTGATATGATGTCGTTGACAATCTTGATTGAGTTTTCTTGATTATACAATGTACATCGGAGTTTTGCATGATGTCACGTAAATCACTATATTTATATTTCAAAAGAAATCAAGTTACAGTAGTGCTATGCGATAGTTTAAAACAGATTTTTCAACTAAAACATAGATGTGCTGATATTTTGTCCGTATTTAATTGTTAAAATCGCCATTTTGGAGGCCATCTTTAACCCCAAATAAAAAAAGTTCCCCAATGATGACAGAGTGTCATCAAACGGTTTTGAGACCTTCAATACCATGACAACACAGAACAACAATAAAAAAAACTTAATACTATATGGCAAGGTTTAGCGAAAAATCCCTAATCCTCGTCCGGACTAGTATTGCGTATACACCTAATCACTGCATGTCTTATGGCGATAACCGGAAGTCGGCTCGTTTATACACTACATAAGTACAATGTATGTACATTCTGATCATCTCTGTTTTCATCCAATGGAAAATACCGGAGACTAACGGAAATGGCCGAGCTTAAACGCTTGAATTGTGTAATGTAAAAGGTGAGCACGAGCCGTTAGGTCTTTTATTCGAACACTGATCTGAACGCTCGGCTAACAACCAAAGGTTACTAGTGAGTTTTGCATACACTTCGCTTAGCCTGGCGGACAGTATGATAAAGAGTTCAACAATATTTATTATTTAAAGTTCTTAAAGAGGCATTCCCTATAACTAGCATATTGTTCTCTAATATCACATTAAATGAGCTAAATGTACAAAGCACAATCAATTATCATAATTTGTCAGAAGAAAGTTTGCGCAAATATGTCTCTATAATGTCAAAATATATTTAAATCACCAATGATAATTTAAGGCTTCCAGCAATTTATTATTATATGGTCAAAGGAAAACAACTCGTGACTATTTTGGCTCGCTACGGAAATATGTTTTCATTCTTTTCTCGGTAATTGGTGGGAGCTTTTTGTTGAAGTTAGAAGAGTTTAAGCAATAATGCTTCTCATTTAATGTATAATATTCCTGGATTTAATTTAAACGATCAAAGTTAAAGGGAACGCCTCGTTATCTTAACGCTATATATTTACTGACGCAACGAATGTGTTTACCTTTCAAACAAAGCCTTCTCACACTTAGTCAGTGATAGCACAGGGTAAGGTGTTTTAGCACTGATCAGTGTCCAGTCGAGGCACAGTAGGTGAACATTCTTCGGTTTCACGCAGTAGAATGACATACCAGCATTAGCAAATGTCAGATCACAAAGTTCAGCGTTGTGTGTTGCGGCCAATAAACGTGTACGATTTGGATGGCACAGTGCCTCTTCAGAATATACACCACTTGTGAACTTTGCATACATATTTCTTGTGGAAAGTACCTATCGAATAAGAGAAATGTATACACATCAGTGCGAAAGAATATACGTAGATAAATGAATACATAATATCGCTGGCTAAGGATGAATAGAATAGAATAGAATATTTTATTTCACCAATCATGGGTCATATAAAATGACATATATAATCAATATACAAAACATAATGCAATGAACATAATATACATAAACCATCAATAAAGCATAATAGAAATGAGGATATGAATTTAGATGAATAAGGCTTAATTCGTATTAGTGATAACACAAATAATATAGGAGTACTAATGTCAAAAGGAAAAAGAAAATAATAATAATAAAAACACTAAAGTTAACTTGTACAGAACAATATTATACACTTAATAGATTTCATGGAACAAATTGAACATTCAAATTCAACATTGATTATTCAACGGTCTGACAAATTTGTGTTAGCCAAAAGAGCAGTTCTTTTCTTATAGATATCAAGTAAAAACTTAGAAAATACATTCAAGACTCTGTTGTCCTCAGATGACATTAACCAAACAAACTTTTGGTCTTTATTCAATAAAACAAATTTTTTAGTTAGTATCTCAACTCCTTTAAACAATGATTCTCTACTACTCTCAAAACTATTACAACACAAAGAGAAATGGATTTCGTCTTCTATTGGACTAACAGAGCAACAATTACAAAACCTTTGATCTGCTGGGATATTTTTATATCTACCAGTTTCTATATTCAGTTTGTGTGCACTTATCCTGAACTTTGTAAAAAAGGTTCTTGTATCTTTGTCTTTTATATGTCTTAAGTAGGGTTCTCTACAAAATCTATGCTTAAATAACGAGTAAGTTCTGAGTTTCCCTTCATTGCCTGAGATATTTAGACACTATTTGATTTTATACATGTTTACTAACTTAAGTTTCACAATGTTCACTAAGTTCTTATTAGACAGGTCAGCATCAGAAATATCTAAATGTTTGAAACAATGGTGTACTGAGGAGACCCAGCTAGCCTTATTATTAACAAATAATGTATTGCTTTCAGCAAAAGCAGCAGACAATAAATTACTAACATGAGAAGGCGTAAGTTCAAAATCGATATTTTGATAAAACAAGACAAAATTGTCCGAAAATTACTCTTTACTTAAACTTAAAGTCACGTTATTGCTCCCTAAACTTTTTTTCCGATCATCCATTACATACAATGAATTATGTTAGCATTAGGCTGTTTCAAAACAAATGATCAATGCTCGACGATAGAAGGTTAACTATATCTGTCGACAAATACACAAAATATCGTATTTAGCAAATTGTATGGTGAATAAAATACTCATTTTTCATGCGTTGCTCCCCTTAAACTTTAACTCATGCATTTATTGTTTACAAGTTGTCATTTTGTTAACGAACCATCTGTATGTTTTATTACATTGTCTTCCATCTTATGGTGTTTCCCACATTTGGGAATCAACTAAAATGCTCAAACTGCATCATTCTACAGAGAGGTTACCAAGTTATAGCTTATTAAAGTAGCAGTTTAAGACGTAAAGTAACTTTAAACAAGCTGTTTCAACATCAGTTTGGTCAACATGACAAGAACCCATTTTCATGCAAATTACCACATAAGAAGAGCCTTGTGATGCTTATGGTAATTATACTCCGACATGCCCAATGACTCCATTCAAAATGTGTACTTTATTGCTGTAAGTGGACACTTTTGTAAGATATTTACTCAGAGAATGATTGGTCAATTTAGGCTTCAAACTCTTTCAGGCCCGGTGATTATAAACATTGGAGAACGTACTCCATGCTCCAACTTATACCCCGTACTCCAATTGGAGCATTTCTTAGTTACAACAACATAAGATATGGGGGTTCATTTTCTTAATTAGATCATTTGCTACAAGTTGGTTTGGTTTTGATGCAAAATTCTAAAAGAAGCTCTTTTTCATGTTGGGGCATGGAGTATGGAGTTTGAGTGTGAGAATGAGAAATGTTCATAATCACCGGGCCAAATTTGCATAACTTCATACACAAGCCTCGCCTGGGACATTTCCTTGTTTGTCCTAACAAAACTATCCTATAACGCTTGTAAGAGGACACTTTCGATCAAAAACAAGTACTGTATATATTACATATGTACCAGTATTATGTACCAGTCTTATATACATAATATTCGACAACCAAACAATTGCCAATTAATTATGAGATACAATTACTACATCGTACATTTACGAAGGGTAGTATAACAACATTTTGGTCAATATATCACATCGTTTAAATATCCCCACTGTTGCGTTAAGGTTTGAATGTCGCCGTATTAGATATGTATACTGTTGATATCACGGATAAATCCAAGCTACAAATCTTGTATATCGATCGTTCGTTTCCTGAGCTGAACAAACTGGCCTACACCAAAAGGGGTTATAATACGTGGGGTGATCAAAAAGTAATGAGACAAACGCTATAAAAAGATAATTCATCGTGATATCAATAAAATAAGCTATTATTTCAAATAGCAAATGTATCCTCTATGAGCCTGCAGAATTTCATGAATTTTCATTCATTACTGACAGAGATATCCATTGTTTTGCAACATTGGGTACAGCGTTTCGCCGCATATTAACGACGTCAATGAGGTCACATGCGTAAATTGTTAACAATTCGAACGCCTCATTGCTCCGAAAAATTGCTTATGTCTCTAAAACTATTCGATAGATTTACTAACTTTTCCGTATTTATTTAGAAAAAATGTTCATTTGACTAAAACAACACAGCTGATATAAAATATCAACGAAATGCTGAATAATTTTTCGATCTTGATCATTCTAAAGCCGGCTCTTGTATGCGACGTCCGGCAAACGAGGTTACAGTAAAACTTGACATCTTATCTAATACATTTCTGATCTCGGCTTGATATAATAAAGTTTCTTTCTCATCATAAACCATTTTCCACTAGCGATACATAAGTATACGTCTTGCAGACCTTTTTTCCGATACTCGTTTCCTGATTTTAAATGTTTGTTTAGACCTTGATGCTACTGTTAGTTTCCACGCTATATATTACAAACGAACAAACCTACATCAAAAACGTTTTAACACACAATTCTACAATGTTTTAACGTCATTTCCAGTTAATTTGATAAATATTCGAGGAATATTTAATAAAATATAAGAAGAAAGCTTTCCCATACCATACGACGAAAAGGGCGACGTTTTGATGTGCGGCGACATAGCGCGACACGTTATATTTGACGTTGCATTAATAAAGAACTACTAATTGTAGAGCATTGTATTATATACGTAAATGTCGTCATTAAATGCAGCAAAAGTAATATGATACTTTCAGGATTCAGATACGTAAACTTCAAAAATGAGAGCATTTGTCTCATTACTTTTTGATCATCCCACGTAGTACTGTGGTATACCTACATAATATGTTCTTAATGCATGTTGGTTCATTCAGAGTCCTGTGACATGTCTGTCTTGGTATGAATGAATTGCTGTTGAATGTCAAAGGTTAAGGTGCTGATAAGGGTTCAATGCTGAAGCTTAGATGCCTACCTAAAATGTGCGTACATTAATATGGTCTCTTACGAGAACAATTCAAAGCGTTTGGTTTTGAGTATATACTTCACAAGGTAATTGTCATTGAACTATTTTCAAAGGTGTTGATTACGCCAATAAACTTCGACCATTTGAATGTATGGTTTTCCAAGAATAATGTGATGTTTACTTACATTGACTGGACTGGTCTAGCAAAATTTTGTTACTTAACAGATAGGTCAATTATATACTAAAATAGTACTGATAAATCGTGCACTCTTGAATTTGCACCTATGTGGTTTATTCCAAATTTTCCCGCCTTTCTAGTTATCCTGGTCGCAATATATCATAACCAAGTTATAGCATTAAATATAACAAATTAAACAAACCTGAGTTCGTACACGATATACAGCAGAAATCACTTCTCTGGTATAAGCAAGCATGATCTCTATAACGGACTGACCACTCCAGAATGCTTTAACTTCGACTGTATATGAGCCATCAAGGTTGTCTGTTACCACACCGGGTGCATGATGAAAACCTTTAATGTCATGAATTGTTGCTCTAAGCAAATCTCCACCTGTATTTTTCTTGTTTCCAGAACGATCATATACATCTACTCGAGCATGGATCGTCTCCCCTATCTGGTATGATGTTTTGTCATCATCTAAACAAATATAGTATATATAACCTTAGTAAGATCATTATTCGCAATGTATTATTAAAATGTGTGGACGACGTGTCGATTTAGCTCGGTGGTTAGCGCGCTTGCCGTCGGGCTGAAATACTGATGGAGAAAACATCATTAAGTCTGCTATGTTTCAGTAGAAAGTTGACTAGCTAATAAAAAAGGTATGAGGAAATCCGACAGGGAAGGTAGCACTCAACCCAACCAACCAAACAGAGAAATCAGAAACACCACGACACAACTACCCTGAGCAATGCCCACAGAAACCCATGCCAAAACAGCGACCAAATGAGGCACAACAACCCCGGGGCGTGACATATTTTAAAACACTAAGGACAGTGACCTAACGTTATGCGAAAGAGGCACAACTACGACTTGACCTAGTTAAAATAATGGGCAAGGTAGGAATGGTAAATGATATTACATATTCCCAGCAACTAAAATGCAGAATAACCCACTTTCACGAAGAAATTATATAATAGAAGTTATTGCCGAATAAAACGCAGCCAATACTCGACCAAGTTCCTCAAAGCCCCACTGCACGGTAAACCAAAACGGCAAACATAAACGGCGACTAAATGAGGCACAAACATCCCCTGACCTAGTTTAAAACACCAAGGACAGTGACCTAACATTAATACGTCTTAAAGAGGCGTTATGGGACTTGACCTAGTTTACAATAATGGGCAAAAAGAAGGGCGAAAATATATATGCTAAAAACGTTTATCACAGTGGTCAAACAGCACAGTGACCTAATTAAAAAGTATCTCATCCAGCATCTCCGCAAGATACAAATGATAAATAAGGAGATGTGGTGGGCGGTGGACTTTGAAACAAAGGGCAGATGAAATTAACTCCCGAGGACAAGTGGAAACAAAAATACACCGAAACTGCACAGTGCTGTAAAAAGGAGGGATCGGCTTGACACGGTCCACAACAATGGGCAAAAAGAGGACGAAAGCACACATGCCAAAAACGTTTATTATAGTGACCAAACAGCACAGTGACCTAATTAAAAAAGTACTCATCCAGCATCTCCGCAACATACAGCTGATGAAAAAATGGGGGAAATGGATGGTGGACACCACAGGGAGGGCAAGGAAATAACTTCCAAGGACAAGTGGAAACAAAAGCACACGGACACCGCACTGCGCTGCAAAAGGGAGGGGGCACGGACACTGCCACAACAGAGCACAACATGAAGACAACATGTATACAAATTACACAAACCCGAAACCCCACCCCGAGCGTTTGCCGCCTCAGTCAGTCAAACTACACGGGACAAGAACCAAGCGACAAGACTAGAACAAGGGCAATACACATTCAATATACATGTACGATTGAAACATACAAGACAGCCTTATGCTGGACAGCGAAATTGCAGCAGAACATGTACAATAATAACACAGTTGCAGAATGGCTTGCTTGGGTCGGTATTAGCGCCTTATTCAGTTGACCTCATACGTTGTATTTTTTCAGGGGATAATTGTGGACGAGTATTAATTTACTTACAAACTTGCACAAACTGCCTAGATTGAACATATAGATTTTCTGGAATAAATGATCAACAAGTGTTAATTTTATCTCAAATTAAACCGGTCCAAATTAAACACAATCTACATTTGATAGATGTGAGTTATTGACAAATAGTTTAATAAGATGTGATCTGATTGGCTGTCCTTAACCTGAAGTCAGGTGTGATCAAAATAGTTTGCCAAATTTTCCGACCCTATGATACCTCTTCTGGACCGGCGCATCGTTATCTTCATAGATATTAAAATATATGTGAAACGTACCAATAAGTATAACCTTCGAATGTTTGGTAGATGCGGATATCCTGCCATTCTGACAGGGGCTAAAGTTTAAAGCCTCGTCTTCCAACATGATATTATAGAATCGTGGATCTTCTGGATCATCCAGGACGCCTACCTCACACCTTGACGTGTTTCTAGCATCTCCAGTGGTTGACAAAGAAAGCCAGTTGTTACCATTCTCCCTAAAATGTTAATAGTAATTCATTAAAGAAGCGTTCCAAATAACTTTGATCGTTTTAATCTATTCAGTAATATTATTATATTAAATGAGAATCATTATTGCTTTCCCTCCTTAATTTTTCAACAAAAAGCTCCAACTAATTACCGAGAAAAAAAATGAAAATATATTTCCGTAACGAGCCAAACAAGTCACGAGTTGTTTCCCTTTGACCACATAATAAATCGCTGGAAGCGATAAATTATTACTGGTGATTTGAATGTATTTTTGACATTATAGAGACATATTTGCGCACACTTTCTTCTGACAAATTATGATACTTTGCTTTGTACATTTAGCTCCCTTAATGTGATATTAGAGAAAAGTATACTTGTTATAGGGAATGCCTCTTAAAGAATTCGTTAAAACATTTGTGATTATTTAATTATTGTAAAATGTTTTTTATGTGCCATTTTATTGATATGACCAAAATTGTGACCTCTGATTTGACTCATGGACACCGTCTCGGACCCAAAACATCGTACCAAAACTGCGAACTCCAGCGCGTTATTAATATAATGCACTTGAAGCAGCGTTATCATATTAATTACGTAATGGAATATAAATTGAAAGTATAGCAAATCTTGATTTCCGAAGAGTATCTTGCACCATATGCATTAAGCGAAACGGAACTTTAAATTATAAATAAGCGACAGGCCTCGATAATTATATTACATTTGTGTTTATGTAATTTTTAGATAATCAGTTAATAACATGTATGTTGTCACTAGAGACAAGTTGTTATACAGACTATAGTAAATAAAGTAAATAGTTTATTTACATGACAAGTGTATAAGATATATTTACAAGTAATTATATTATATAAATAGCAAACACCCGGCTCAATGGATCTATATGTCACATGTTACACTATACATGCCGCCATTGATTGCTTTAACTACCTTCATTAGTACGTATACTTATGTTTTGTTGATTCAATTAACTTAGATGCTAATTATGTGTTGTATTATTGATGACATTGATATTGACTTGATGACACTCTATATTGTGTTTGTGAACAATCAATACGTCACCATATTGAGTTATACGACAATACACCTTCTGTTTGCTATATAATGTTATACATGTACTTTAATCGCGCGTTACAACAGTTCTTACATTATATCATTCATATCGCTGGCTCAGAATGAGAAGGTTGTAACTACTACTAACGACCTTATAAGACTCATACTATATTGTTGTTAACTCGACAAACAACGAAGACAATCTCCTTGTACATAACTGCTGACGACTCGCTTACATTTGACTGATATTTCAAAACTATATCAGAATGCGCTTTTTATGAGCCTATTTTCATGAAAATCGGAAATTGTCATTTTGACCAAAATGACAGTTTCTTCTTGTTTTCTCAAAATATTGATTTTATAGTTACGACCTTCTCATTCTAAGCCAGCGTTATAATGACAATTCAATATACTTTTATCGTGTGTTCCAACAGTTCTGGCATTATATTATTCATTTGTATTCTCCATCTTTATCTCTCACATGTACATTGTATTTTTGGGCCCGAAACGAAGAAAGAAAGAGAGAGAAAAAAATACATTGTATTATTTTGTTGTTTGTCTCTAAAAATTATTATTGTTCTCATTTCTCATAAAATGTATGTTCATTTATAAACATCACTGTAAAGTGGAATAAAACGTATATACGAGGGATGGTTCAAAATAACGCGAAGGTTTGCTATTGCTTTCAGTAGCATCTATATTTCTTCCAAATACTTACATGGTATATTATCAGAACATTTGTTGCATATGAAAGTGTGAACAAATTTTACATTGACAGGACATAGCAAGCACGTCGGGTGTTTTGTAACTATAATAACGCGTATGCGGCGCATAAAAAATTGTGCGTCCTTTCTTAAGTTAGATCTACATTATGCAATTATATAGAATTAAGAATTAATACAAACAAGAAATGGGCTAAACTTAACCCCACCGTACTGAGGGATGTGCAAGTGACATCTTGACAAAATTATTTGAACAGTGCGATTTGAACATACACATTATTCTTTGCTCAACACCACCTGCGTAACTTATGTTAAAATGACGTCGACAAACCGGCATATAACACTACTTGTAATAAAGATCGACCATGATCTCGAAAAAAATGCGAACAATGGCGCTTAAAATGATCGAGCAGACTAATGAAATACGTCCTTTCAGCTGAGCTCCTATTTTTTAAATTGGCATTGTTAATATGTGGACGGAGAAAGATAGGAAAGTGCAAGCATCGTGGAAGAAACATAAAATACGGCGCGACGATTGTGACGCTATCCGCGATGCGTTGACACTGACGAATAATTGCCTATTTAGGGTTAGCTGGTCGCTATGGGGCCGTAGACGTGCAACATCGTGTACACTATAATGTCAAATGTTATCTTAAATACTTCAATAATATTTAACATCATTGTATGAAATATTAGATAAAATTGTTCCTGTTTACAACTGCTACAGTGACGAGTATCGATACACGATGTTAACCGTGAACGACGTCATGAAACCAACGCTGACGTGCGCCGATTGCAGTTAGTGACCATTTTCTATTGCATGTAACTTTTCACTGTCAGATTAATTCTTTTTCGTAAAAAATATCAGCAATATGATGAACATATTCCAATTGATTATGATATAAGTTAGTAAACATACGTAAGTTAATTGTAGCAAAAGTCCACGTTATTTTGGATCATCCCTCGTACACCTGTTTCTTTCTGAATGTTATGAATATATATTTACTCTGTAAGCTATTATAATAACTCTCAAATGTGTCATACACATATCATGAAATGTAATTTGTATGTAAAATATCTCTATGTATTGTATTAATATATATGAATGTATGTAATTGTAAAATTGTATACGCATGGACACATTGTACAATGTATATATGAAATAAACTGTTGAACTTTTAAACTGTTGTCCAGTAAACTTCATATTTCACGAACCTTTGCTGAACGTAATATATAGATTGTGTTTGACAAGTTGAGCTGGTGGCTAACACCACAACAATCCGTAGCGATTTTTTTATAAATTAAACGGGTAAAATATAAATGCCGGCTATTTATCCGTAATTTAAAGTAATAATATTTACACATAATCAGGCCATGTCGCCGCACACACAAACTTTGTCCATTTTTCGCCCTAATAAAATTAGACCGACATTTATGCAGTTATGTCATTAAAACCATTCTTCAACTTCAATGTATAGTCCTGCTAGGGTAATCTGACAGTGACGTCATAGTTAAAAGATTAAAACCATTGCTAAAAAAGGTAGAGTTTAGTTTGGTATTGAACTGTTGGTATAAGCTTTTATACTTGTTTTTACACCGTACTAGTGGATTGTTCCACTGCGTTTCTGGATTTTTATCCTAACTGGACTGTAGGTACTCGCCAAAATCCACAAGCATACATTTAAGGAGATTTGACGCTGTAAGAATTTCTTGTACATCAGGTATCCAAAGTGGTATTAATGGAAAAGGCCAGCTTTAAGCATCATTTTGCCGAAAATACAAAATGTTTTCACAGCTAGTTATGAAAATATTTGCATTTTTGCGAGAAAATGATCAAAAAAGCATTTTTGAATATTTTTTCTAGTTTTGCGATTTAAAATATGTATAAATGGTATTATTAGTAGCTAGTCATTATAGGCAGTAGTAAAAACCAACAAACATGAAATTCATGGACATATATACATTTTATAACATTTTGAAAATTTGAAAAGAAAACAAAATCACAAAAGGTTTATTTGTGAAAAAAGTTGCTGAACTTGTTGAGATATATAGTATATATAACTCTAACGCGATATTCTGCAATGTCAATATAAACAGAAATCACTGACCATTACATCGATTTAGGGAGAGCAGAAGTTTATTTTACCTGCTCACTTTTATTCACCAAGCAAATTAAAATTACGGTACACATTAAAAAGATAATCCCATTTCCAATATCCTTATGTTTTTTACCTGATTTACCTGTGTACTTTAGGTGGCACATGTCCCAATACCGCGTTAGAGTTGTACCTCTGTATATTAATCAAAGCACTGAAAGTACTGATGTGTGGCGTACTGATGTTATTATAACCAATTAAATAAAGGCTGGCTCAACATGCTGTGTCAGATTTCTGATAAGCACAGACTCACTCGAATGTTTTTGCTGCTCTCAAGACAACAAGCGTCGGTGTCAAGATGAGTGACTGGGTAGTCTCCATACAACTGAATACACTGGGAATTAAAACACAACGAACGAGATAGCCATCCCCCTGTTATAGAAACAGAACTAGGTAGAAATATATTAGGAAAATTAAATAAAGGGAGGTAATTAATAAGATAGAACCATATCATGACTTATTTTGGTTGAATGAAATAATTCAAGAATGGAACCAGATAGAATTATGTTTTCATGTCACATCACTTCTCCTAGATGCCATATACACATATATTTAAAGTCGATCAATTGAATTTAGGTGGACAAGTGGTCCAGTGGTAAGGGCTATGGACTACTGATATGACTACTGGTACTCCCGCCGGATCAAGAGCAGAAATGTTTTTCGGAGTAACATAACTAAACTTACGAACAGACTTTCGGACCATACTCAGCGTAAATGAAAAGTAACCACCCTATTGACAAATTTCAATCATAGCAATGTGTTTGTTATTACTTGTATCATCAAACAGAGCTCATAAATTGATTACCAGGGAGCTTACATAAATAATATTTATGGCAAGATAAATACTTTTATGCAAGTACCGTGTGTACCGTTTTCAGAATTTATATAGTCCAAGTACGGGACCGGTTTTTAGCATTATAATATACGTCCCGATACGGTACGGGTTTTAGCACTATATTTTTTCTTCACGACTAGTCTTTTTCACGCATGAAATATACTGCGAAGAAAAACATTTTAAAACGCATTTATCGTTGAAATTTATAATTAACGCTTTGGAACTACTATACGTAGAACTAGTTCAGCTTCCCGCCACCAGTGAAAACATGTTGTTTCTATTTATAGCATCATTGTTTGTAAACAACATAATTAGGTCATAGTTAATCGGGTTCCCTGTTGTAATCCGTACTCGCCTGAACTCAATATTACTGTGCTATAAATAGAACATTGAACATATTCAGGCCATAGTCTTTAACGTTCAGTGGTGGAGTGATTTTAAATAAAACCGTGGGATTACTTTATCTGCCTTGACGGTTAACAGGCCTTTGGTAGTAGGAATATAGTCCATGCGGAATGATTTGCCATAAATATCCTCTAAAAATAAAAATCTGATATAATTTTTGGTCTTAATAGTAACAAATGTTGGTAATATAAACAAATCGGGTTTAATTATAAGTGTAACCTATGTAGCATGCTTGTAATATTGTTCAAATCATAGAACTATTTATTTGCGTAGGCCTAAATGCGTTAACTTGGTAGTAAGCCAAAAAACGGTAATATCATTGTGTGGCCTACGCCACACAAAAAAGTATATAATTACAATGAACCGAGTACATGTATTAACAAAAGTATCATGTTATAATCTGCCCACTAAACTGACATTTCAATTGCATGCCGATTCAGCATCACCGATATCAAGCATTGGTGTGTATCGCGGCGTTCAAATCGTCGACAAAAAGGGTAGTTCGTTATTTTTGTTTTATCAAAGTTCAACATCTAAGTACGAGATAGAACAATCGGAAGAAGAGAAGAATTTTCAAAGGTTGTACTATATAAGGTAGGGGAAACGAGCCCCATCCATGAACTGACGCAAATGATTTTGACGCATCGTAACAAAAATGTCAATTCATTGAAGTTAAAAAATAGTAACATTACTGTATATGTTTACTATAATATAAAGTGTGTGTTTAATTTTCTCCTGGGTTTACTGTTATATCTTTTTTGTTATAATTGCATAGTCCTGCCTTACGTTCATCAACGAAAACGTTCGCCGCGAGAATTAGTTCGTCACGCGAACTACTTATTGAACAATTATAATCGTTCGCCGCAAACAATATCAAGATGGCGGAGATAGACGATTTAATGGCCTAAATTGTTCTATTAGATTTTCAGCCGTAGATTAAAATTAGGAACTCAGTAATACTTCTTTCGTGTTCTATTTATTCAACTTTGGTATCCACACTGTATCACACATGCAAAACACATACACTCTACAATTAATGTTTAAAACGCTAAGATTACAATAAATTAAATCAAATATTTATCTATCCGCCATCTTTGTTTGCTTGGCGACGCTTGTCGAGCTATGTGTAAAGGTCGTTCGCGATTGGCTAACATGTTCGTGGCGAACTTATCGTTCATTAACGCGAACTCACGTATTCTTCGCGAACGTTGCCGAGCGATTTCGTTAATGAACGCACGGCTGTTAGGGTATGAATACAGTGACGCAGTGGTAGAGTCTACTATAATAATTACGGTGTAAAACCAATTATAAAGGCTTATACAAACTTTTTCGGTATTATTTCAATGCTAAACTGAATTTACCTGTTCGTGCAATGGTTGTGGTCGTTTTGGTACACATTACGACTATGTCACTCGCAAAATATTTTAACTATAATAATAATAATAACGTCTTTATTTTCAGTGGATAACATAATTGGTAAACCAATTTTCATTATGGTCCACAGACAATAACTGGACTGGGGGTTGTGTAGGTATGTGCCATTTTGTTGTCCTTGTAATTTCGTTTGTGACATGGTCTAGTTTACAATGAACGGTATTATGACAACACCTTAGTAATAGATGTAATGCTTGTCTGTGGTTATAAAGTGCACCAGGGTGTCCTTACAATTTTCTTCAACAATATCGACAAAGGACCTCAAAATCTTACGTCGGTGAATTTTTTTTATATATTTGTACCCTGATAAAGATAATACTTTTATTACCTCCAGAGTTGGAGAGCTCATTCAATAAATACAAAAATATACATAAAAATGTACAGAAATGCATATATATAAACAGGCATGTTTGTATATAAATAAAATAAATGAAACCTGACCCGTCCCGTGTTCTACTTATTTTCTCTTTTTTTTTGTACTAATTTTCGTTTTGATGCATGTTTGTGGTTATAAAGTAGACCAGGATGTCCTTACAATTTTCGTTTGACAAGGACATCATAATTATACTAGTATTATACAACCGACAGACCAAAAGAAATTAAATTCTATATGTATAGTGTAGTTACCTTGACAGTATTTTATAGTTTGTAGTACAGTGAAGTTCCGCTTATATGACCAGTCAAAAAGGTGGTCTTAATAGCGAAACGGTCTTATTAGCGGACCTTTTTTGTTCTTAATTTCATTCTTTGGGACCTAAAACTGGCAAAAATATGCATGATTTAAAAATAATCATAGTGGTCTTAATAGCAGAACTTCACTGTACCTTAATGTCTCTTGTAATTCAATTTTGAATGGTTATGTACATTTGATCTGTTTTTACTATGATATGAATTTTATGTGTGTAAATGTACATGAATGAGACGTAAATAAAGAATATATATGGTATGATATCTAATTAGTTAATTGTTTTGAAATCGGTACATTCAATAACTATTTGTAATTCATATGTTCACTTTGTATCAATCACAAAGCCCTCGTGTGTGTATAAGGGCATTATAAACTTCATTATAGCACACGTAAAAACGGTTAGAGCGTCACTTTTTATTGGGTATAGGTGCCAAATACTGCAAATAGTGCATGTAAGGTTATGTCTAGCTTGCAAAATAAACTGTGATATTACGTTAAACATTGTTAGTGTCCAAAGTTCTTTTTACCGGTTTCGGATGTCGGTAAGTGTGAAAGACAAAGGTAAATGTATACGTCCTCAGAGGGCGACACAAAAGACTTTGTTGATACTAATAAATGTGCGCCTAAACTTCCAAAATAATTTGAATGTTAAAGGGATTTTAGCGAACGTTTGGATATTGTTTTATTTTGCTATTAAACACGTATCATAACTTGATATTTAAATCTGACGGTTTGTTAAACCTTGCTCAACGATCAGTAACAATAATATTTACATGTACTACCAACAGTGTGGACATACCAACTCAATAGTTTTGTGAAACAGGTCACAATGTATGCCCGAAACCGACTAAGCTGCATGGGTTGCAGATAAGCCAGTTTCTGGCAAAATGTTTGATATTGTGTTGACGCGAATTAAGTTACGTTGGTAGTACTTATCCATGGCTTGAGCGTCGAACATATCTCGTGAAAATCGGTCAAACTATAAGATGCGTACGGTTGTTTTCAATTTGTTGTTGAAATAGTTTTACTTGCCGACTAAGCCAACAAGAGCTGTCACCGGACAGCGCGCTGATTTTAAACTCTCATTAGGATACTTATTGGTAACTTATACCTTCTTATATATTCCCTAAATTTATATTGATTCAACAAAATACTTATATGGCCGCGTGGTATAGATTTGTCTATTCCCTCTACCTATGTTCGTATTAAGGACATTCGTTCCATTTCAGTTGAGCGGAAGTTTAAAAGTCGCAGTCCCTTAGACGTATCTCAAGCATCTAACTACCATGATCAAAACGTATGCAGAAGTTTAAAATTGATGTGGAAGTACATTTTCATGTCTTAAAATCGCGATAATTCTGCATTTTAAATTCTAATTTACAAAATTGATAAAAATATCGAGGAAACTACTGATGATGCCTTCCGAATTATTTATTTCAAATGGTTTTAAACATCAAATCTCACGAGTTGGTTACAACGTTTGTAAAACGTAGTACTTTGCGATCGGTCATATCAAAACTAGATAATATTTTATAACCGCACTCAAACTTTCTAAAAGAAGGTTCCTTTGTGTTTATTTCTAAAGGGTTTTGTCAAGCAAATGCAGGAGAAACAACCCTTAAAATGTCAACATATTGGATTATTAACATTTATTAAACGCGTATTATCGCGAAAACTATAACCAACAAATGCAAAACGTTGATTCGTTTTGTAACCTCCCCTGATTTCAGCGTTCTGAAATCACAATAAGTTCAATTAAAAAGATCTAGCCGAGCAACCGTCATCAAATTTGCTATGAAACTTCTATAATTGTTACTCTACTTGTTGCATATACGAAAATCGTATGTTGTTCAAAGATTTTTCACATAAAACATATTTTTAAAAAAATGCATATTTTAAAATATTATTTAAAAATACAAATAACTTACGAAGTATATAATAAACTTTACTGCTTGATTCCTTACATGCGTAATTTCATGTATGCCAAGTTTTATGCTTTTTGAACCAAAGCTTTTTCGGTAAAATACGTTTTTTAGTTTTTAGGGGTTGTCCCCTAAATCTAAGAATATCTTAAAAACTAGACGAGCAAAACTGTTGGGAGTTTTCTAAATGATTGGCATTGATCTGATCTTCATAAAAATAACAGGTTTAATATACCTTATACAGAAAATTTCAAAAGGATCGAACGAATGTCCTTAAGGGGAATATGCAACTTATTTCCCAGTAATGTTACCACTGGTCTGATTTCAAAATATGGTTACGCGAAGTTTGCTTCGTTAAGGTAATAGATAGTAATCTATAGTGAAATAGTGCAAATTTCTTTCCAAGTCGTTTTTTTTGTTTTCAAATTTATTTTGTCGGGTAAAATAGACATTGCATTATGATCATATTACATTAAACAATTGGGGTTAGACACACATAAATTTCAAAAAAGCAAATTTGTTGAAGCATGACAGCAATTTCATTGCAAATCTTGCTCGTTCACAATCAATGTCAACATGACATTAAAAGTCCAAGTTTGTTATCTGATATCTGCTTGTGACATTGTGTTCGAACATAAGGACATAAATTGTTAACTTCTAACAAGTGACATTAAGTGTTTTTGAAGACTTTGTATATTAATATTATCCCGTATTTTAGGATTAAATGCACACATATAGCCGGTATTGAAAATTCCACACTTTTGTCTATGGTGATGATGCTTGTACGATCCTTGGTCTATAACGAAGTATCAGTTTGTTATAAACTGAGTTGAGGAAATATGCAGGACATATAAATTCACATGCACATACGTGGGTTGTCCCAGAATACCGTATAATCCTGTTATATCTTAAAAACTACCAAGTTCAGTATGCCCAAATTATTATCGACGTTTAGAGAAATTATTTCTTGTCATACTAGCCAAGTTTCATGATATATCTTCCAAAAACATTCAAAGTGTGCACATTTGACGAGTACCAGGTGACGCTTTACGGCCGACAGAACGTCAACACTCGCCAACGACGTCACGCTACCTCAGTTTTCCAATGAACTCCCATTCGTGGGCTTTACACTTTAAAAAGTATACGCCAAAATTGTTATCAACTCCTTGGAAATATATTTCTTAACATACTTTCAATAATTCATTAAAACATTTTAAAAATGGACAACTTCAGCTGACATTCTGTGCGGATAGTGTAGGAAGCGATCTGACGTAAGTTTTACTTTTGATCGGTTCAACTGATGACTTTGTTCCGCTCCCTTTCTGTGCCAAACAAAACGTCGGGGAATCTTAAAAATAACTGCCGAATTACCCTGATGTATTGTCTTGTGGATTTTACATAATTTATCGTGCCTCCGGATACTATTCTATGTTATATCATGGCTACGTGATGTTAACTGAAGGGGTGGCGCTAAATCCAATGATAATCGAGGGGTGGGACTTAAATTTCAAAGGAATGAGTGCAATAACTACAGAGCATGATAATATTATCCTGCACTGAAAGTTATCGCATGCATGCTGTAAATCATTAATTTTCGTGGGCGATTAAATTTCTTGGACTTTATGGTTCACCTTTAACCTCGAAATCAAATCCATTTGAACAATCAACTTTACCATTGTATTTATTACCTGAAATGCAAAATCCACGAATTAAAGTCCTATCGAAATGGTCATATTTACCAAAAACCTCGAACTTTCATCCCAACGAAATTCAATGATTTTGCAGTGTACCATAAAATACGTTAACCGTAAAATAATCCGTGATGTCCGTGTTTGAAAAGTACGTACTGGGGTATACAACTTTAAGGTAATAGAGTGTAATATGTAGTGAAGTAAAGTTTCAAATATATATTCTTCTTTCAAATTTATTTTGTCGGATAAAATAGGCATTGTATTATGATCATATTACATTAACACTTGAAGTTAGACACAAATAAATTTCTTGACAGCAATTGGATGGCCAATCTTGCTCGTTCACAATCAAAATAAACATGACATTAAAAGTCCAAATTTGTTCTCGGGGACTAAGTCAGTAGTATAAGGAACGAAATCTTACAAAGAGATGATTATAAATACATCCATGAGCTTGTATCATGCAAAACTTCAATGACCTTGCAAACCGAAAGAAGAAAATGTGTAATTTTCTTGAAAAACATGCACAATCTGAAAGTTAAACTCCGTGCCCTTAATATCATAACGTGGTATTGGAAATTTAAATCGGTCAGCGATGACAATGTACCGTTATGTGATATTCAGCCACGCCCAATACAATTTGACAGCCAATGATATAAGCCAGAAAGAGAAACTTAACACTCGGTTTCCTTATTTAGTCTCGGGCTCCGCCCTCGACGAAATAAGACAACCTCGCGTTTGCGTTCTCTTTCTATTACTTATATACGGTATAACACAATGCTTAGGAAATGGCAGTCACTCCGTAACGTCATCTGACGTCGTGATTTTTTACTATTGTAACGCTTACATCGTTGCTATATTACTTCAATAACCCATCAAATATGACATCATCACCATGAATCATTGTATACAAACTCGCCAAAAGATGACAATTATTCTTATATTTATTTGAACGCGATGCGGCAAAAACTGTTTAAGTATTATTGTCATTAAATAATTAAATTCATTTTTGTGATACATACTTTTTTCGTGCTGGCCGTAAACCGTTACCATGGATAACAAAAACATCCATTTATCGAACAAGACGTATTGTCGATTCAAAGATGTCTGTCAAAACCGCTAGAATGTTTCATTTCTAAATAACTAAATGCAGTAAGTATAACCACTACGCTATAGGACCATTGGCGTTATAATCATATAAGTGTATTTATGACGGTAGAATTTAATCCTGAGAAACCTGTAATAATCGCCCGGGTTGAATGTTTGTTTACGCGGTTGTGACAGAGATCTTTGAATCAATAAATCACGGTTACCCGCACAAATAGACTCGTCAAAAGGTCATGGCTCATGGTTCAGACTTGAACTATAGTAGATTGTATGTCAATAAATGCGTATAAACGTGACTATAGATCTACAACGACCTTCGAAATATGACCCCTGGACCAGTCCATATACCAAGGTTGAAACGATACTTACCGTTATTTTATGCAATAATACGGATAGGTTTGAGAAAATCTCCATTTACTTCTAGTTGGCAACGTGGCTTAGTGGATAAACTGTTCTCTTGTCAGGAACATACTTTTATAAAGACTGTGGGTTCGAGTCCTCTGCTTTACTCATTTTCAATATTATAAATTAAATATATAATTCAACTTTTTTAGCGTTTTACGGTAATATTTTAATTCTTAATATTTTATTAATTTTACGTTTTATAACTAATAAAAAACCGCTTCGTTTCCTTTACATTAATTTAGTCTGGATATTGTATTTATTACGTCATTGGCTTCCTTGCAATCGCCATTTTAAGAATTTTCAGTAGAAACGTCAGAATTAGCTAATGGTGTATGTTGTCAGTTGTCTGTGTGATGCAGCGGTCATAGTACATCGCTATCAATCGTCTATTTTGTTCTTTCCCGTGTGAGTTAAGACCCACTAACGAACCGTTTTTTTTATTTAATAAACTTATGCTTACATTAATGCTATATGCATACATTGTATTACCTGCTTATGATCACATATCATTATATTTTTTCTATTCATAGTTTGCGTTATTCTTTTTTCAAATATCCATTGTATCAATTATACAATGTGTCAGAATCAGTGGAAGTATCAATTGAATTTTCAAGTTACGACGCTGAGACAACCTTATATGCAGTCTCAGGTATGTTAGCTCTTGTCAGTCTGACAACACCCTCTCACACACTGACAAGCGAAAACTTCAGTTATATTTCCTTCTCATCCATACAAAACCTAAGTACGTTCTCGATGAGATCTTTCGCGTCGTCGCTTAATCTATGTACCAGCTATGACATGTTTCTTATGTGCTTTTTAAGCACTGGAAGTTTTATAATTAAGCATCTCTTTGTAAATAGACAAGCACGAAAAATGTTTGCCGAGCAAAAAGTAAAAAAATATATAGTAGAATGGGATTCGCACTCTTTCGTTCAGTTTTGAAGTTTACGTATTCACAGTAGCTGAGCCGACTGCGCTATGCACTCTACTTCATTTGTCGATTCTTAATGCACCCTCTATTACTAAATACACCCCTATAACCTGGATTACTCGAAAGTTAAAAGTACATTTACGCCCGAGTGCTTGTTGTAGATCTATATATACTATTATAAAATAATTTCGTCAAATACACGTGCTATGGTTGTAGAAATGTCCATGCAAAATTATAAAACTATATCACTATGTTGGAGTAAATAAATCAAGAATTATACGCTATTCTGGGACAACCCTCGTATAAATCATCTTTCAATAAAATAAATAAATTAAGCCATAACTGACTTTGAATCAGGTGTGGAGTTTTTTATTTCTTCGGTTGCTCTTGTAAAAACAATTACTAACCTTATTTGTGGTATTTCCATGGGTAACATTTTATGAACATTCAGTTTATTTGAACTTCCAAGAAAAACTAGAATGAGACACGCCAATATTCCATAACCCACGTAAATTTTCCTAAACTTTGGCACTTTCTGTTGTTTCTCTACCGCCATCGTTAAAAAGTAAAATCCAGTAGATAACACGCAGTTAACAGTTTAACAATCAAGCAATTTTTGCTATGAAATAGTTCCATAAGAGTTACAAAACTTTTACTGCGTCCTTGCGGTAATAAATGATACAAGATATTTTCGGTTTACACGGTTAATTATATAGACGATTGGAAATCATCGGTGCGTATTATATACGCACGGAGGATTAGCCAGTTGTAGTGACTGGTGGTCACCTGATGTCCAGATAGCGTGTGAGATGGGTCGAAATAGTGTTTGTGTGCGTGTCGAGACGATGGCTATGAACATTACATGGATAGTGACCTTTATCCATGTGTTTTTAAAAAAATATATTATTGTTAAAGACTATGATAAGTGCCTTTGCCATAATTTTTTTTTGCAGCCATCGTATGTGCATGAGTTTGATTATCGATTTAATTAATTTACAATTTAATATGCGAAATATTGAAAAAACTGAAATACACACTAGCTGGGACAACACCTATACTGTTGTTTGTTGTTTATACGTATTATTATTAGATGATAAATAATTTATGTTTGTCTGAATGAAATGACAAGAAAACATAAACTGTGTTATAGATCGCGGACGACAACTCTACAAAATATATTTATCAGATACATATATAGAAGATCTATCACGAGTTGTCAATTGATATAAATTTATATTAAACGAGTTTTGGAAATTTTATTATGCGAGCCTCTGGCGAGCTTAATAATTTTTCCTAAACGAGTTTAATAAAATATATGAATTGACAAGTGATACGAGTGATAGATTCTTTATATTATATGACACTAAAAACGCAAAATACGCGTTGATTTATTGGAAAAATGCAATAGTCTATACTACACGTGTTACGTATAACTTTATACGTACTGGCTATACTAACCTGGATACAAGGAAAATCATGTGATATAGTGCGTTATTACTCTGAAATATGTGATATGTATACAAATAAAGTTAGTGTTCTGTTCTGTTCTGTCCTGACTGAACTGGACCCCATAAACCTTAACTATCTTAATCAAAGCGCTAGTAGCTCTGAAGATATATAATATGAAATGAAAGAGTAGCGCCTGTCACGCGCGGAGTCAAGTACGTGCACTGAGTCTTATTAAGAAGGCATTTATTACAGTTTTGGAAAATTAATTTTGTCACTTAACGTAGACGTAGACAAAATATTCTGTAATGGAAGTTAGCAACTAATAGTTAGACAATAAATGTGTCGAACAGGCAAGCGAACTGTATTTCTCTCTAACAGTCTGTGAATCTAGCCTTTACCGCGTTATTATATGTAGTTAATGTCCACAGAACTCCGCTCTAAGTTATCTTTATCTAACCTTGCTTAAAAAGGAGCTCGACACGACGAAAATCATCCTCTTCTCATCAGACATAGAAAGGCGAATAACTGGCTTACTGGCCCTGAAATACCCAACTCAATATTATGTCTTATATTTTAAACAACTCTAAATTAATTATCCAATGGGTACTGCACATCATACATGATAAACACAACTTTAATAAACATTTGTGTACACTAACGCCGATATTGAGTATTGAACGTTCGCAAAATACATACATCCGACTAGATTTACTTAGGTCTGAGCCGTGTGTTCGTAAGACTGTTCTGTCTGTTTCAGTTCACGGAACACACCGCATAATGTTCTGTGTAGTGACATATTTCTATCACCAATAGAACGACTGCAACTAACAATACCGGCCACTATAAACGTTTTATTATCAGTATTTATTTTTATTGTTTTTACTAGTTGCTCTGCTCTTGTTCCGTTTGGTTTGTAAGTAGTATGAACACGAACACCTGGAACCTTTACGAAACTGTTGCCACGAACCAAGATCAATGACTATTCAGTAACTAGTTTTCTGATTGGTTCAGATTTAACATGATAAAATTGTTCTGTTTATTTGTCCCGTGTACCTTACTGGTAAACAATATATAAACACCCAAGTGATGGTTGGTTGCACAAAATAGGCGCCTTTATCAAATAGGCATACTAATTTCCAGAGGTCAATCCTAAATAATGATTTATCCTCTTTTTATGAGGATATTTTTAGGTTTGTCGGCTCAGCCCTATGTAAATCAAGTAGGATTTAACTTTCTATGTATTTTGCGAAAGTACAATGCTCAATATCGGCGTCAGTGCACACGGAATTTTATTAAAGTTGTGTGTTTTATGTATGAAAATGTATTGTCGTGAAGTGTGGAGTACCCATTTAATGATTACATTCGAATTGTTTGAAATATTAGACATAATATTTAGTTGGTTATTTCCGGGTCAGTAAGCCAATTATTCCCCTTTCTATATCTAATGAATAGAGGTAGATTTTTAGTCGTGTCGGACCCCTTTGCTTGCTTACGCAACATTATAAACACTGTCTCGACTGTAGTCTGCCATACGTTCATTAACGAAAAGTCCGCCGCGAGAATTAGTTCGTCATTCGAACTACTTATTGAACGATCATAATCGTTCGCCGCAAGATTTTCAGCCGTCGATTGAAAATTAGGAACTCACTAATACTACTTTCGTGTTCATTTATTCAGCTTTGGCATCCACACTGTATCACAAATGCAAAACACATACAAAAAACAATTAATGTTTAAATCGCGAAGATTATAATCAATTAAATCAAATATTTATCTATCCGCCATCTTTGTTCGCTTTGCGAGCTATGTGTAAAGGTCATTCGCGATTGGCTAACATGTTCGTGGCGAACTTATCGTTCATTAACGCGAACTCACGTATTGTTCGCGAACGTTGGCGAGCGTTTTCGTTAATGAACGCAATGCTGGTTCCCTGTTCTAAATCTTACAGTGGTTTAGGTCGGGCAGCAACCAATAATCGATAACTGCAGTGGTCAAATACAAATGGCGGATGTACATTAGTTTATATAGTCAATTTTAGAATATTCCCATTAAGTGTATGTTATGTTACTTATGTGTGTGTCATTTTGATGTGACTTTGCATATAGAAATGGTAAAAACAATGGTTTTTGCAATGATAGCAGTTTGCTCGCTATAACAGCACAAATATCTACAAAATAACGTTTATGAAGTGATAAAAATATTTTTGTAGCAGTGTTTTAAATTTTAATAGTCCATAAATTAACAAATGTCCATGTGTCCCAGTTACATGTTGCTCAATCGGTACAGCCACTGACTTGTAATCATGGGGTCCCTGGTTCGATCCCTGAATATGCCAGTTATTGTTTACATAAAAAATGATAATGATAATACTGGTATCGAACCTCAATCATCCATCTTACTGGTTTGACGCTTTACCGATTGAGCGAACCGGGCATTTGATATAAAGTGCGATGTACACTCAACCGCTTTAAAAACGCACCACTATTGAAAATAATCAAATTTTGTCAAGATATATTTTTTTGCTAAAATTGATAGATTACAGGGTTTGTTCAGTTCATAAGCTTGACCTAATTAAAGAAAACGATTTATTTTTCATTCGGAATACACCGCCCAGAGATTATGATTATGCATGTTTTGCGCGTGCAGCTCGATCGCGTCGACCTGTGTGATCAATATTACTTTTAAACTGTACGCTGTTGGTGTGCACATTGAAAAAACAACATAAACAATATTGGCTAAAGATATTTTTATGCTGCCAGTATCTCGAATATTTGTTCTCGATGATTGTGCCTTCGCTTCCAACTGAAAAGAGCCTCGGTGCCTTAGCATGGCGGTTCAACTGCCACCATACAATGCATGTGGGCTTAGAACATCAATTCCTAGTGAATGGGACAGTCAAAGTCCGACCTGGATGAAACCTGCTAAAGGTATTGAGCCCGAGCTATGAGGAAACATGACACAGTTTGTGTCACTGTAATTGGTTCCGCATGGCTGCACACAGTGTCAAAATAATTTCGGACGTCAATCAACAAGCCAAAAGTACATTATTGCATTTTCATAATTATTTCTTTCATAATTGTCAATAAAAAGGAAAATTATTTTAGTACCTTTTTTATGAGTTTTCTCCCGTTTAGAGCCTAAAGTCCCAATTTTTGTCTTCAAGCTCCTTCAATGTGTTGATTTGAGGTGCCATAGAAGCACCACGGAATATGTTCTGAAAGTCTGATGCTCATAACCAAGACTTCAAGTTTAAATAAGGCTTGAATCAATCTTAGGTTCACATAATGCGCATATCTGAACCGCACTCGGTCGTATGGTATTAGCCAGACAGCCATAGCCACATAACATTTATAATTCAAGCCAAACTTTGCTTGAATGGTGGGAAACATCACGTCGAACATTATTCTATCCTATTACGTAATTTATGTTATGCTTTAGGAGGAGATACCACGTTCACGCATCAATGTATCGGGCTCTTATACTTGCTTTTGAAATTGTGACTTTCACTTTCATGGGTCTCAGTGTTATCTATATCATAATTCAATTCGAACCCGTAATAATTGCATGAAAATCACATACATCGTTGAATAAAGCCTGAAGATTATTAATCCGAAAATAAATAACCATAAATTGACGTTTTCATCACTGAAACCGATATTTCATATGTGGTGCGTTTTTAAAGCGGTTGAGTGTATATGCACTATATACACCATGATACAGACATATTCTTAATTTACTTTGCGTTTTTTTGTACATATCAGTGTTGTCATTTTAATAACAAATGTTTAATTGAAAAGAACATACATTTCCATACATAAACAAAGTCTCATCGAAATGACACATACATAACATATTCAAAAATTCCCTATATAAGCTAATATACAACCGCCATTTTGTTTTACACATGGAAGCGTCCATTTTGTTAGATTACGACGGACCTATACTGTAATGAAAAATCTAGGTACCGGGAACCAGACTATCTCGACTGAAGATTGAATGGTTCCCGTACTTCAAAGCGGACCACGGCACCAGTCCAACCGAAGTCATCCCCGAGGAGAGCAACATGGATCTATTTTAGCATAGATATCATGATGTGTACAGCCAGCGCTTAGAATTGCACAAGTTAAAAAATCTAGACGGGTGACACTTGTTCTGTCGATCTACGTTAAAGTAGAGATGGAATATGTAATCTTTCTGGTGTTTTTTTCGGTAATTAGTACTTTCAATGCGATAAAGCCCGAAGTCATCCCACGGAATGACCACTTGAATCTATTTTTAGCATTGCCTCATGACTAAGAATTTTTTACCGCCTGTTATGAAAAGAACACTGCGTAAACAGGCCAGTAAATCACGTGCATGTGACATAAAACGGGTTATGAATTATGGTATTGTATCAAAACAAACCGAATTTCAAAAATTTAAACCGAACAAAAGAAATAGCAAATCCCCTAGCTGGTATAATGGGACACTCCTGATAAGGATACTAAGAGTTATCATCGGTCGACTATAGCTATTGCGTACATTTAGGGTCAATTTAATTAGACCTGCCCTAACTTAGTTAGACCAGCCCTAATTTCAGCCCTAACCTGGTTACGGCAGCCCTAACTTCAGCCCTAACCTGGTTACGGGAGCCCTAACTTCAGCTCTAACCTAGTTAGGACAGCCCTAACAAGGCCTAACTCGAAGTTAGGGCTGGTTTTAGCTGAGATAAATGTACGCCATACTGCAGCAACAGTGCAGCTAATATCATTATGCTGTTATATGATCGACTGATACAACAAACCAATATCACAGCATATGTTTATTTGGGTAAATAAAATATATCCACTATATTAGTAGCAGAGCGCACCCGTGGAACTAATTAAGCTCAATGAAATTATATATATTATTGGCCGCTGACGTTTATTCTACTAATTGACATTAACAACATCTACATGCCAAATGGCAATTTAAGCAAACTAATAATTTTGATAAGATACTTTTCTAAACTGCCTTCAGTAATCACATGCCCTGTAGTCATTTCATATCACAATTTTCTATTTAGTATGTATTTACTATATAGTGTCAATTTGATGTAAGAAATGTGTATTCTAAAACAAAGAAAGAAATAAGTGACAGCTACATACAAAATTGATGAAAATGAGTTAGTGACAAATAAAGCTATTCGTCGAACTCGAACGTAAATAATAGCTAACTGGCTGTTTACGTTTCTTATGTTTTCTTAAATTTCGTGTGCGGTGGTATGACGTCATTTGCATATTTTTAATGTACGTGTATATGATCCAAGTATGATAATACAAAAATGAAACATATTGTATATTAATCAGAATTGAATTACTGCACATTTTGATATCGTTTTATGCATAACCATATCCGCCTATTAACAAATAAACCACAGGAGGAGTGAAATTACCTTTGGAAATATACCCACGTATATTTAATAAATATATTGACTGACTCCCATATATGAAGATATACAAGAACACATAACAATGCAAAATAACGAAGTACAAGTAAAGCATTTAATACATAAAGAACGCTCCCATAAATGTATATACATTCGTCAACGGGAACAGATGTGGCCCATGCTAAATTATGGTGCTGGTCTCGTCCGACTTCGTTCAGACAGACACATTCCCGGCGTCAAGCAAGAACATTGCTGGTACCATTTTTATTTCTTAATTGGTAAGACATGGCCCAGGGTCGGACTCTTTACCACTAGGCCATCGAGGATAAATATTGCCCAAACCAGTCAAAATCTCCTTAGTATGCTTTTTGAACAGAGTTCCTTTAGCATGTCACTAAGTTGGATGATTTTGAAAAGTTATACCTTTTTGGAATCCTTAAACATTACTCTACACAACCCTACCAAAATGTGAAGATGTGAATTTTTGACATCAGGCTGAAAATCCCACAGCACAGCTCAAATATAGAACTGACATATTACGTTAAACATTGTTAGTGTCTAAAATCTGTTACCGGTTTCGGAAATCGGTAATATTTACAGACAAAGGTAAATGTATAAGTCATCATAGGGCGACACAAAAGACTCAATGAAACGCCAGTACAACTGTTGATACATGTACTTATAAATGTGCGTCTCAACTTCCAAAATAACTTGAATGTTATATATCTATACAGGGCTTTTAGCGAAAGTTTGGATATTGTGCTATTTTGCGATTAGACACGTAACATAACTTGATATTTATATATTACGGTTCGGTAAACATTGCTCAACGAGCAGTACAGTAGCAAGTACATGTATACTTCCAACAGGGTGGACATACCAACGTAATATTTTTGTGTGAAACAGGTCACAATGTTTGCCATGAAATTGCTGTCGTGCTTCAATAAATTCACTGTATTGATATTTAATTTTTGTTTAACTTCAAGATTAAGTGTAGTAAACTATATAGAGGATCTATCACGAGTTGTCAATTGATATAAATTTATATTAAACGCCTTTGGCGAGCTTAATAATATTTCCTGAACGAGTTTAATATAAATATATCAATTGACAACGAGTGATAGATTCTTTATATCATAAGACTTTAAAAACGCAAAATACGCATTAATTTATTGGAAACATCCCATAGTTTATACTACACGTGGTACGTATGACTTTATACGTACTGGTTATACTAACCTCGATACAAGGAAAGTCATGTGATATACAAAGTATTCTTACTGTATCCATCAAAGTTCAAATTGAAGAATAAAAGGCTTGGAAAAAACATGCACAATCTCATTAAAAGTTATACCCCGTGTCCTTAAAATAAGCAAGGATCACGAGAACCTTCGGGAGACAAATTATTTAGAAAGAAATAGAACTTTCCTTGTGGACGACGGCTGAAATTAAGCTGATTGGTTGATAAAATCAAACAGTGAAACGCTAAGCCCTCAACGCAGTGTAACCCTCAAAAGCGAACGACTTTACCACAATCCAAATTGACGACCCGTTCCGTTTTCCCATCTTAACGATGCAAGATCATCTATATGCATTTATATAGTGCATATAGATGACAATTTTTTAAAATTAATATACAATGTATTCGATATTTTAGGGAATTATAATTAAATATAATAAAAAAACTTATTTGGCAATTCTCATATCGATCTTTCATAATATTCTAAACAATGAGCAGTGAACTAGAAAAAATAACAATGCAAAGTAAAGAATGATATTTAGTATTTTGGCCCCCATGATGTGTCATAATTATGATTGAAGATATTCGTCCAGTGTGACAGTGAAATTGTTTGAAAAAGGTGCTAAATGAATATGCATTATTAAGCAAACTTTATCAAGATAGCTCTTTACCATATCGCTGGCTTAGAATGAGAAAGTCGTAACAACAAAAGCTATATATTGAGAAAACAAGAAAAAACTGTATAAAATTCACTCTTTGCTTAAGGAAATACAAGCTTTTATAACTTCATTTTTGGTCAACATGACAAGTTCCGATTTTCTTGAAAATAGGCTTATGAGAAGTGCCTCATGATAGAGATTTTAAATCTGTATCAGTCTTATAAGGTCGTAAGTAGTAGTTACGACTTTCTCATTCTAAGCCAGCGATATGTAATTACTCGTAAAAACAATTACTTACCTTACTTGTGGTATTGCCATGGGTAACATTTTACGCACATTCAGTTTATTTGAACTTCCAAGAAAAACTAGAATAAGACAAGCCAATATTCCATAACCCACGTAAATTTTCCTAAACTTTGGCACTTTCTGTTGTTTCTCTACCGCCATCGTTAAAAAGTAAAATCCAGTAGATAACACGCAGTTAACAGTTTAACATTCAAGCAATTTTTGCTATGAAATAGTTTCCCCGTATATGCCCACTATATACAGTCCTATATAGAGTGTTTGACCATATAAACTTTTATACATCTCTAACCTATAAACCGATACGGCTACATAATATTATAATGTTTGCTTCGGTGCATTCTAGTATAAAAGCCGCATTGGTTTATTTGACCATCTTATATAATAAATAATTAATGTCTTTGATATGGTTGTTTCAGTCATATATTTCATCCACCATCCAGTTGACAGAACCCACTACCTTATAAAAATCGTTGTACACAACAGTACACGGTGGTACAAACCCAACCGTGACAATAGCCCTACAAGATTATACTGATACTTCTTGTATACTTCGTAAAAGTCCGAAGATATAACGGTATACTAGTATCCCATAACTTTCCTTGTATACAGGTTAGTATAACCAGTACGTATAAAGTTATACGTACCACGTGTAGTATAAACTATTTGATTTTTCCAATAAATTAATGCGTTTTTTGACGTTTTTTTTTGTCATATGATATAAAGAATCTATCACTCGTTGTCAATAGATATATTTACATTGAACTCGTTCAGGAAATATTATTAAGCTTGCCAGATGCTCGCTAAATAACATTTCCAAAACTCGTTTCATACAAATTGATATTAATTGACAACTCGTGATAGATCCTCTATATATCGACGGTGCCGAACCAAAACCCCGTAACTCAATTTTGGCGCTAAAACATTTTTCGCGCCAAAATTGAGTTACGGGGTTTTGGTTCGGCACCGTCGATATAGTGAATTAACATACAAATCGAATACAACCGAGCATGGCCGGACGAGCTTTACGGGCTTTGATGAGTGTCAGTTAAATCTGTTCAAGCTATAATAGTAGAGCGCACACGTGGAACTAATTAAGCTCGATGCAATTTCAGATATGATTGGCCGCTCGTGTTTATTCTACTAATTGACATTAACAACATATACATGCAAAAGCAAACTAATAATTTTAGTAACATGCCCTGTAGCCATTTCATATCGCAATTGTCTATTTAACATGTACATAAAGTCTATTTATCTTAAGAATTATGTAGTCTAGAAACAAACAAAGAAATAACTGACAGCATCATACAAAATAAATGAAATTTAGTCAGTGACAAATAAAGCTATTCGTCGAACTCAGACGAAAATAATTGCTAACTAGCTATTTTAGTTTCATATCTTTCTCAAATTCAACGCGCGACCGTGAGCCTGTTTACAAGTTATTAAACTGCGAAAAAGGTTAGTTATTTTCGTGTGCGGTGATATGACATCATATGCATATTTTGAACGTACGTATATAATCCAAGTATGATAATAAAAAAAATGCAGCATATTGTATATTAATCAGAATTGAATTACTGAACATTTTGATGTCGTTTTGTGCATATACGCAAATTAACAAATAAACCACGGGAGGAGTGAAATTACTTTTAGATATACCCACGTTTATTATATGCTTTCAATGGATTATGGTGATTTTCAGTGAAAATAACAGTGACAAATAACAGTGAAAAATAACAGTGAAAAACAACATTTTGATAATTCACTGTTTTTGACCGAACTACTTTCTTCTATGAAAATATAAATAACCTCCCTGTATTGTATGCTTATTTACATATGTAACGTGCAGGGTCCCCTAATGAACACCAAGGCCAGAGAATTTAGCTTCAACTGACTAGTTTCAACAACTAGTGTTCAACAGAGAAATGAGTTGACGAACAACAGCACACTTAATTCATTCAATATTCACAAACAATCACCTATATACAAGTAGGATCTATAGCCACGGCCAGCATAATTAAGGGTTCGGACAAGAAGGATTCAACTATTAGGGGGGGGTGACAAGTCAGTGTAGAATAGCTTAAACGTACATAGAAGCTCACTAAATATAATAGGGCTAGCAAACAGAGAAAAGTGTTTCAACAACCATAAAATATCGTTCAGCTAGAGTCCTACAACGTCAAACTCTAGCCTCTCAATAAAACAAATGGCGTTTTCTATAACTTTGATCGTTTAAATCGATTCAGGAATATTATACATTAAATGAGAATCATTATTGCTTAGACTCCTCAAATTTCAACAAAAAGGTCCCACTAATTACCGAGAAAGAATGAAAACATATTTTCGTAACGAACCAAAATAGTCACAAGTTGTTTCCCTTTGACCACATAATAATAAATCGCTTGAAGCGATAAATTATTATTGGTGATTTAAATATATTTTTGACATTATAGAGACATACATGTATTAGCACACTCTTTCTTCTGACAAATTATGATAATTGATAGTGCTTTGTACATTTAGCTCATTTAATGTGATCGTAGAGAAAAATAGGCTATTTATAAGGGAATGCCTCTTTAACCAGCAGACCATAAGTAGTACAGCAAATTTATCGTTTGTCCAGACACAGCCGTATATCCCAGCTCAACATAACCTAAAACAACCATGAACATCACACCAGCTCCAATGCGACCAAGCTGAACACGGAGACACATTGTGGACCTATACAACGTTTCCAGCTACTACCAACAACACCACCCCGTCCTTACCTGACGGACTAAATCCACAGCAGCCCAAACTACGAGAAACACGCAACATCAATCTTCCACTACAGACGTCCAACCTCCGTTGTCTCACAGCCGATGCACCAACCTAATGTTGCTTCTCTGGAAGAATGCGGTGAAACCCGACACAGCACGAGCCAAACACTGGACAACCTTCTAAGCAACCCCGTCAATTCCAAGCTTGGACTATGGCTAGCTCGACGCACACTTATGCCTAATCGAACACCCTTGCGAGTAGGACGATTCCGTATATAGAGGTATTGCATCAGCAACAGCCAAGCCTACATGTTCCGTCTAATTCCTTCTATCTATTCTTAAGCCACAACTCGGCAACACAACCATGTGGACTTTTACCTCCACAATAGAAGTGTTTAATGAAGCGGTTTATTATTTAAATAGAAATCTAGACTCGACATGAAAAATTTACTCTGATAATAACGTAATAAACAAAATCAGCATTCTGTAACATCCCGGTACGATCATACTCGGTACGAATCAAATGCTGCATTTGTCGAGACAAAACTGAGTGGTCTCCCTTACATAATTTCGAGGAGACTAACGAAACCGCTGTTCGTTACACATATTTACCTCCTTGCTTATGTCTGCTTCTTGACAGCTGTTAAAAATGGAGTATTTTGCTGAATCTGATACCAATGGCTTTTAATTTGAAGCCTTCTTGGCATTTATTCGATCCTTATTCACAGGTAACTGTATCGTTGAAAACGAAAAAAAAGTACAGTAGGCTTAAACATATATATAAATTTTCAACGTGTTTTTTTTGTCGTTTTAACGATACTGTTCAGTTTTCTGTGGCCATATTATAGTGAGGAATAAAATGAAGTTAGATCTACTGCAAATCAAGAACCTCAAAATGAGACAGGTGAAAGAACCTCAAAACTATTTATGTAGGTTATTTCCTAAAGTGCCTTTAGAAAGAGAATGTATCCGTCTTATAAACTTCAATTTATTGGATGAGTGGAATATTTCGTATGGTATGAACCAGTGATTGTTGTGTGTTCAAAGGTCATGGTGAGTTTGACCTTTGATCCAAATGACCTTGAAATTGAGACGGACCGTCTGTGGAGGACGAATTATCACCACTTAAAATTTTAGAATCCTAGGTCCACCCGTTTTTGAGTTCGGCATGTCGACCGACCGATTATTTGCACGTAACGCCATGTACTGTGTTGGTGTAGTTATAACATTTAATGTGTGTATATGGATGCATGTGCCTTGTTTACCTGGTTGGGACTTCTAGGTAACTGGGTAATGTGACTGCTACAAGACCATGATAGATCTTGTAGAATATAACCAGTTTGGATATCAGACGTCTGTTTTCTAGGGTACTCCAACCAAGGGTGTTTTGTTATTCAGTGACACTGGTGTAATTGGAGTAATCATTTTTTACCCATCTGACTGCTATGCGCTGGACCTTTTCCACTTTATTGATATTAATCCGGTGATTATACTGATTAGGCGTATTCCAACTGGGGTCGAAAAAGTGTTTTGTTATATTGTGACTTATTGTCTTCATTTGTAGTTTTGATGTTACGTTTAAGAAAACCAAGTTTTTCATTTGCATTTTTTGTTATTCTTGATATGTGTGTGTATCAGTTTAGATCATTACTGATGTCTACACCAAGGTATTTAGCATCCTTTACCGAGGAAAGTATTTGACCATGTAGCGTGTATTGAAATTGTATAGGCTTTCTACTTCGTGTAATATGAATAATTTGACATTTTTGGGATTGAATTCCATGTCCCATAGTTTTTCCCATATTTCAAGCATATTCAGATCATTTTGTAACCTTTGACAATCTGAAAGGGAATTACCTGTAAGGTAGACGACTGCGTCATCAGCAAACAGTCGCACCTGAGAAGTCACTGTGTCGGGGAGGTCATTTATATATAGAAGAACGAGAATGGGTCCAAGAACAGACTCCTGAGGCACCACAGAAGTGACAAGTACTTGGCCGGACATGTAACCATTGACCACTACCGATTTAGATCTTCCAATTAAGAAGGAATGGATCCGTGCCACTATTTGATTGGAAACACAATGTTCTTGGAGTTTTGAAGGCAGCTTACGGTGATTAACTTTGTCAAAAGGCTTTACTGAAATCAAGGAGGACACGATCAGTATGTTTACCTGTGGACAGATTCTTAGATACCTCATCAACAAGCTGAATCAATTGAGTCTCACAAGAACGTCTTTCGCGGAAGCCATGCTGTAGCTCATAGAATATGTTGTGTTCTGTGAAATGTGTGAACAGGCTGGAAGCAATTATGTGTTCGAGGAGCTTGCACAATATGCAAGTTAGATACGAAGGTCTGTAGTTGGCTGGATCACTTGTATCACCTTTTTAAATAAAGGGGTGGCATTTGCCTTTTTCCAATCTGATGGGAGTTGACCAGTGATAAGAGATCTTTTAAAAATAAGTGATACTATATGAAGGATCTCATAGCGGAGCTCCTTCAGAACAATTGGTTTGATCATATCTGGACCAGCAGCCTTATCCACTTTTACAATTTGGAGTAAATTACCAACAACTATAGGGTCGATGACAATATCTGGCATGACTGGGTATGTGTTGCTCCCAATGACATTACCACATAACTGGGATAGGGATAGTGAAGACACCCCTGGATGTTTGCCTTGACAGTGCTGTCTGAGACAAGTTTGCCATCATCCTGATCTGTAAGTGTGGCAATACCTTGGCTTTCTTGTTTTGCATTTTTTATAAGTAAGTAGAGTTGTTTTGTTTTGAATGTGGATGTGGATGTGTTTTCAGCTTGCTGGATGTCTAATATCTTTTGATAAAGTGTGTCCCTTTTTCTAATTAGTCTTTTAATGTCTTGTGTGACACATGGGATGAGTTTTTTCTTTCCCATTGTCGTTATGGGGACAATCTTTGTTATCCCTTCTTGAATTAGACGTTTGAATCTAATCCAGATCTCTTCCACTGGGATAACATCTGCATCTGACCACCGAGCTGTTTATGAACTGTTTGAAGTCATCCCATATGGCTTTCCTAAACAAAGGGATTTCTCTTGGTGCTTGCTTGTTTATAAAGGGTTCGATGCGAGCTAATGTAATAACTACTAGTATGTCATGATTTGAAATACCTGCTTGTGAGCTAATATTGCTGACTAATGTTGGGTTAGATGTCAGGAAAAGGTCCAAAGTATTTTTAATTCGTGCGGGTGAGGTGACCATTTATGTGGGAGTGAAATCATTAAGGATTTCTAAAACATTACTATATGACTGTGTGTTAGTACCGTGTTGTTCCATAGTGGGTGTGTGCTTACTGTCCCATGTAGGATTAGGGGGTGTTAAAATCACAAAGAAATCCATTTGGTGCCTTTGATGGGTCTGGATAGATCCAGTGACTTTTAAATTCTGTTTAACTCAACAGATCATTTTCTTCAGATCTGTTAATTTAATAAATGCCAGTTATTTCGATTGCAATAAAGCATTAACTAGTTTTGTGTTCGTCACATATTATATTTGTTTTATTTATAAACTTCACACATATCTTGTTTTATGTTTTGTATAAAAAATACTACAGCAAGTTGTTGCACTACTTTCAACGGCACTTCTGTATAAAAATTGATCACGTGATCGATAATCGCCCTGTGATCGAGCACACGCGCGACCAGTTATTAATCTCTAAAAAACATACATGTTTATATTGAAATGGAATAAGCATAATCAATAAAGAATAAGAATATATTAGCTCGGCTTCAATAACAAAAATCCTTTTCAACAGTTTTGTGTTACTAGTATTTACGGTATCTATCACGAGTTGTCAATTGATATAATCTTATATTAAACGAGTTTGGGAAATTTTATTAAGGGAGCGTTTGGCGAGCTTAATAATGTTCCCTAAACGAGTTTAATATAAGTTAATATCAATTGACAACGAGTACTAGATTCTTTATATCATAGGTCTCTTATAACATGATAAACATGCACCTTTCAGCTGGAAAAAAACCCTCAACAATTGACGTCATTTAGGAGATAAAGTGACGTCATTTAAGGTAATTTAGACCCTTTTCGCTAAATATCGCCTGTAACTCGGATTTTGATGATATTTTGCATAAATATAGTATCAAGTATTGGCTTTCTGATTTTGATGGTTTTATGGAGAAATATCACGTGACGTACGATGAATAGTGCCACCTAGCGGGGGCGTAATTTCTGCGAGCTTTTCGACGTTTTTCACCATTTTTTCGAGTTAATACTTACGTCATTGAAAATCGAAAAATATAGTTTTGTAGGGAAATAAATGCTGCGTCATATGGTGCAAAATATAGAAAGAAATTTCAATTATTTTTAACGTAACGCTGAAATAACCGCGCTGCGGCCTCGATAATAACGGCGTTTTAATCGCGGCATTTCTTTTATTCACACGCATATAGCAATAACACAGGGTGTTCAAATTTTATTTTATTTATTGCATTAGTTTATTTGAAGTGTCTTTTTTACTTTAGTGAAATAAAAAATGGGGTGTTCTCGGGGCCGTTTTCGCGCTATTTACAATCAAAAGTTTTTAGTCAGGGTATAATTACGCGACGTTGACGTTAGCTGGACGTGTGCTCAAGACAGGAACATCGGCTCTTTCTTTTCTTTTAATAACGCAATTAGCGACCGAAAAGACGATAAAAGTATTTTTGATAATTCTATGATTTGCTTGAAAGAATAGTTTTGATTTATATCAAATATAATTCGTTCGGTCCGTTTTTGCGAGTTTATTAATCTAAGGTCGGAATACAAGTTCTTTTAAATTTTGCCGTTAAACGTTAACTGGTGACTTTTGGCGAACCATACCGTATCAAATATGAAAAATATTTCGTTTCTGAGGAAACATATGGACTTGCGCAGGTATAAATTCATTTTGGGTTGATTTGTATATTCTGGAGTGATGTTATTGTGATGTTTGACGCTGAACGTAAAAATAAACTTAGTAAAAGGATATTTAATGAAATGCGTCAGTTCAGCAAACTGCACATTTCCCGCGAACCGGTTATAAAGCCACACGTGGACGGTTATATCGTATTGGTCTTTGGCCCTCCCAGGTACCTAATCATAATCTTGATTATTCTTGCTTTTAGGAAATAAGCACTGGTACGTACGGAGACCGACCTTGTACTTCTCAATAAGTATGAGTATACATGTCCTTCATCTAGGTACGCACGTCGTACGATTCAACCCAGTTTACAAGAATGCAATTTCATTATTGATGTTATGGAGTAGAGAAGAATGTATAAGTAAATCATGTATTCCGATTAAACTTTCGGGCAATATTCTTACTTTAAGTTGTTTCCTGTTTTAAAATATCCTGTTGTCTAGTTTATGCAGATATTTACCAATGCAATGGTCATTTGAATGAAATTTATTACTCGTTTTCCATATTAATATGCTCAGTACATCTAGAAACGCAACGTTTTCATTCTTGATTTTTTCTTACTTTCATTGTTCATACATTTTTTAATTTTGTGTTATAATATTGTATAATCGCGTAGCCACTTGGCTATTGTCCAAATTTTATCGATCGGGTTACGTAACTCCCGTGCGTCAAATTAATCCAAAACACACGAATTCCATATGCACCAATGATAAAATTGTGTGTAAATTGCTTCGAATCCTTTGCAAGGTTTGCCAATTGAAAGAAAAACACAAACGAAAATTTCTAGGCTTCTGAATAAAAATGCCAGGAAAGTCCGAAAAGGCGAAATCAGACTATTCGGATGGCTGTGACGGGACGTCAAATTGGAGGTTTCACTTCGGGTAAATTGTCATGAACCGACAATGTCTCATCTGGAGACACTGTACTAGCACTTTGGCACCATTTTCAACCACCCATGCACAGGTGATAAATGTAAGAAAAACTCCGTCAGGATCAGTAACTCGACATGTACCATTTCTAGGCAAAGTTCACAACTCGTTCATGCACTTCTAAACAACTTGTCGGACGTCATGAATATGTAACCAATCAATAAATAATCAATATTTTAACTTTTTACTTAGAAGAACGATTCTGAAAAAATAGGATTTTACAAATTTGTGTTTCGTTACTTTTTAGCCGCACTATACATGCAAGCACTGTTCATTCGCATCGATAGCAATTTATGAAAACCATGTTATAGTTGCATTGTTCATTGAATAAAATATCATCAAGTAAATACAGTCTGGTTGTCAATATTTGAAAGTTTGAAAGTGTTGACAGTAACCCCAGTGTTGCGTTTCTAGATGTACTCAGTATACATGTACATAATTAAAAAAACTATATAGAATAATTCTTATACAAACAACTACATGTATATCCTATAAAACCTGCGCTTTCTCATGTGGATGTGACAGCCACCATCGTCGAACTACCTCTCGTTCGCCGCTCTCAACTTAACTGCGAAGTTTGAAATATTATGACTGATTGAGATGTATAATTAGAAAAACATACATGTATATGAAATGAATGATAAAATCAATATTAAAAGTACTTCAATTCTCACTCCATTTTTCACAGATAATTAATAACGCAACATGTGAAATATGCACTATGATGTTCCAACCGCCTCGATGGCTTTGCGGTAGAACGTCCACTTCGAGTGATGGAGGTCGTAGATTCAAATCAGGCTGCATCAATTCCGAGACAAAAACTTTGTATTAGTGATGCCCTCGCTGAGCTTAAAAACTCGTTCTATCACACTCTCTCGAGTCGATATTGACATTCGGGATTAATGCTACGGGCACAATACTCGAACGATGTCCATTCGGATGGTCCAACTCGTACAAGTCGAAAATATTTCAACGGTATGTGTAGATTCTTAGCTTCTGGTCACAGCTCGTACGGACCTCGTTCGAATAAAAGAGAATGTCTCTTACGAGGTCCGTACGGACATCATAATCTTCGCACGGAGATCGTACGGGACTCGTACGGTCTCCGTACGGGGCTCACAAGTAACTCGCACGCTGCCCGTAAGGTACTCGCACGGTGACCGTACAAGGTCCGCGCGACAAGAATAAAATTCTTCGGCACATTTCATAGCTAATTTGACTGAAGCCGAATGTTGTCAGGCTGCATTTCGGGGTTATTGTGTAGAATCGAGTGACGGCGGCCAGGGTAATTTAATTAAAGTATCTTTAAAAATATACATTGCTACTCATCGGTCGGTGTCTGTGCAATCATCAATTAACAACGGGTACATATCGGATACAAGGGCTTGTGGAAGTGACCGAATGTTAAACGGAATCCGGGAACCCTAGCATTTCCAAATACAATGTATACAATTTGGTCATTTAACGTTTTAGGTTACCCACTCGACCACAGCCTGATTGTCACCCGAATGGTTGATTATACCACATGTTAAAAGACATGTTGATATACTTATATATTGGGTCTTCTTAAACTCATTCCAATACTTCTTTCAAAAGTAAGTAGCGCCATTATTACGATATAATAGTAATAACTTTATTTTAAGAGGCAACCCGGATGGACAAGCCCTGTCTGCTCTGTAGGCCTCTACTCTTATCTGATTCTTTTTAATAAACAACCATACAATCATAAAGTTTCTGTATGCCGAACATGCCATTCTGGGTGAAAAGACTTGTCCCATCACTTCAAGGATAAATCCGGCCACCTAGATTCCTAGACCTACATGCAATAGTAATAGGTCGGTACCCTATGTTTCATTCTGGCTAACACATCGTTCATTCTCCCAACTTCTTAATCAGAATGCCGACCCGATCGCATCGTCAGCGTTATAATAATGAAAAGTGACACTCATGTCAGTATTTGAAAGTCTGATACCTTTGATGCATATCATAATGTCGAACTTTTCACAAAATTAATACAGTGCATTTTATTGTCATGTTTTAAGCATGCATATCAAGCATATATTATTATTAACTTTTGGGGCTATTCATTTTGTTAATAATTATGTCACGGCAGATATAATAAATACGTTCAAAATAACGACATTAATTGTTTTTGAACGCTTACAGCATCACCAAAGAACATCACATTGTTTCACTAACATAAAGCAATATATTTCACCGCAAATCAAAAGAAACATAAAACAAGTTTTCTTTCGCTAATGGCGTCGAAAAGAAAGAACATGGATGATTTGAACGACGTCCGCACTAGTAACGTCGCTAGTAACAGTAACGTCGCGTAATTTTACCCTGACTAAAAACTTTTGATTGTAAATAGCGCGAAAACGGCCCCGAGAACACCCCATTTTTTATTTTACTGAAATAAAAAAGACACTTCAAATAAACTAATGCAATAAATAAAATAAAATTTGAACACCCTGTGTTCTTGCTATATGCGTGTGAATAAAAGAAATGCCGCGATTAAAACGCCGTTATTATCGAGGCCGCAGCGCGGTTATTTCAGCGTTACGTTAAAAATAATTAAAATTTCTTTCTATATTTTGTACCATATGACGCAGCATTTATTTCCCTACAAAACTATATTTTTCGATTTTCAATGACATAAGTATTAACTCGGAAAAAATGGTGAAAACGACGAAAAGCACGCAAAAATTACGCCCCCGCTAGGTGGCGCTATTCATCGTGCGTCACGTGATATTTCTCCATAAAACCATCAAAATCAGAAAGCCAATACTTGATTCTATATTTATCCAAAATATCATCAATATCCGAGTTACAGGCGATATTTAGCGAAAAGGGTCTAAATTACCTTAAACGTTGTATTACACTCGTTACGTATAAAGTTATACGACGTACTGGTTATACTAACCAGGATACAAGGAAATTCATGTGATATAATACGTTACCAAACCTTAACAATACAACAGCACTTAGTATTAATTACTGTTTTATGTCATATCTCATATGAGCTTTACAAGGAAGTAGATTTTAAGGAATTTGAAGTGATATTCAACATCAAAAATATAACACAGGTCATCCTTGCATGTAAAACAATAGATTTAATATACGTTACCATTAAAATGTTTACAGACAAAGTATGAAATACTATGTCTCTTATTCGTTTCGTTCTGGATAGGCCTACTTGGTAAAGAATGGTCACGTAAATTGCACACTAACTACAGAAAATGATAAGTTTTTGAAGCCCTGCTAATGTATAGTGATACTACACTGCCTTTATTATTATTATTATTATTATTATTATTATTATTATTATATAGTTTTTATATATAAACATTTCAATATAAACATGCAAATGTTGATATTTTGAAGGTAGTACAGAATGATATAATTTAAAAATTAGGAGCCAGTATTTAATGTTTGAAATCACCTTTTTAACGTGATCTTTAACTACCTATAAAAATCCAAAATTATGACACGCGATGACACATTGTTTCATCAAACGGTTATGATACATTAATTCCCTTCCCAAATCAGAACAAGAATAGCAAAACTTATAATACTTGGGAACACCGTATTTTTGTTATTTAATTCTTTGTCGAATTGGGTCATCCTGCAATTTTGCGGCTGGCACTTTGGCTTTTAAAGTTCTCGTAATCATTCGTTGGGTTGTGTTTGGGCATTGCCCCGTGTAGTTGTGGTGTGTTGTATTGTTACTGTTTTCTGTGCTCGGTTGCTTAAGTTGAGTGTTGCCTTCCCTGTCCAAGTTCCTGATATTATATTTATTACTATACATGTATATAATAAGGTTTAAATGACTTTCGTCTGGTCTAAATTATGACATACAGCGGTTTAGTTTCATGCTCTCGTATATTGTGACGTATGATTGTGGTCAGACCCTTATTCACCAACGACGTTAGTCTAAAACCCAGACTTATACTTTACATTGCCAAATGTTCTATTCGCTCTCAGGTTGTTATAAATCTACCGATTGTGATATTAATGGGTATACATATTCAGCGGGTAACAACAGATAATCCGACAAAATGTCACTTGGTTCACTCCAGTAGCAAAGAAATGGCAGTGATAATATGTATTAGTCTAAGTCTGAATTGCAGTCTTACGATGTTGGTGAAAAAGGTCCCTGTACTTTTTCTTTTTAATGTGTTTATTTTTGTTAAGTGTCTGTCGAGCTCGGCTGTTACAGTTTGGTGTTGCCTTCAATGAACGAGATTTCGTCATATTTTGCTTTAAGAAAAATGTGTCTATTTTCAAAATAAATAAAAACAAAACCTCCTAGAAATCATGCTATTTCTGTATTATGTAATTATTATTTGTGCAAAAAAAGGTATCAGAAAATCCGACAGGGAAGGTAGCACTCAATCTAACCAGTCGAACACATAAATCGGAAACACCACAACACAACTACTCTGAGCAATGCCCACACAAACCCATGCCAAAACGGTGATCAAATGAGGCACAACGACCCCGGGGCGTGACCTAGTTTAAAACGCTAAGTACAGTGACCTAACGTTATGTGACCTAAAGAGGCACAACTACGACCTGACCTAGTTTAAAATAATGGGCAAGGCATGAATGGGGTGGGAAATAATATTACACATTCCTAGCAACTACACTGAGCAATGCCCACACACAAGCCGAAGAAACAATTAAAAATCTAAGTCCTCGCCGACAAAATGCAGGATGTCCCAGTTTCACAAAGAAGATATAATGGCGGTTATTGCATGAGACCGAATGAAACGCAGCCTATACGCGACCAAGTTACCCAAGGCCCCACTGCACGGCGACCCAACCGCACAAACTCGTGCCAAAACGGCGATCAAATGAAGCACAACCACCACCTGAATAGTTTAAAACACCAATGACAGTGACCCATCGTTAACACGTCTTAAAGAGGCATTTTTTGCGACTTGACCTAGTTTACAATAATAAGGGCGAAAATATATATGCCAAAAACGTTTATCATAGTGACCAAACAGCACAGTGACATAATTATAAAGTATCTCATCCAGCATCTCCGCAAGATACAACTGATGAAAAAGGGGGTGGGCGGTGGACTTTAAAAGGAGGGAAGAGGAAATTAACTTTCAAGGACAAGTGGAAAATACACCGACACTGCATAGTGATGTAAAACGGAGGGGACATAGACACTGCTTAAAAAGAGTACAACTTGAAGACAACAGGTATACAAACTACACAAACCCGAAAACCCACCAAGCGTTAGCCGCCCCAGTCAGTCATACTACGCGGGGCAAGAACCAAGCTACAATACTAGAACAAGGGCCAACACACATCTAAATGACACAATATACCTGTACTATTAGAAGATACGAGGCATCCTTATGCTAGACAGCGAAATTACAGCAGAACATGTACAAAATAATACAGTTACTGAAAGGAGGGCCCTAAACCAAAAATTGTTTTCGGAGTTTTCTATATAACGTGGACAATACATACATGTACATAAAGCAAGGCTACGGAATTGAAAAAGGCTCTTAGAAATACACAGATAATGTTGATACCGTAAGAGCGGTGATGATAATTCTGAACTTGTTACTTATCAGTTGTTCTGTATGTGATAATCATAGGAAGACACGTTTTCTGATCTTCTGATTCGGGCTCAATCCCTTAAACGGTTTGGATTGTAATAAATATTGAACATTCGACTAAAATGCCACACTCGCTCTCTTAACGACTTGACGTACTTGTGTGTTCGGGTAAAGTTAGTTACAGTTTTAGGGACTTTCAGTTTTTGTGCAGTATAGACGCTCTCTGGCAGATTTTGTCTGTAATGATGCAAGAGACCGGTATCCACCGGTACCACATACTGATTACCTTTAGATAAAGCATTAATCTCATGTATGTCTAACGTCACCACATAATCAGTACGACATATCAGTTTTGATCTTTCCTCTGGTGGAAACACACGATCGTCTTTGTAAGTTAAAGATTCTGTGATGAGAAGCCCTGCTGGTGGTGTATTGTCCACGCTAATGTTTGGGTACCGGCGGAAAAATGTATTTCTAAACATGTAAACAGCACTTTCTTTTGGTAGTCGTTTCATCATGTCACTCCAAGTACAATCATTGTCGTATTGCGGTATGATGAATTCATCAAAATCGGTCGCAGATATATATTTACTACGTCCTTTAGTTCTGTACAAACAGTCATTTAATGCTCCAAGCTGACCTATAACATGTAGCAAAGTGCCATTGATAAACCTCGACTTGATCCATGGGAATAGCTCCACAACCCCTTCCCTCGTGTAATGGTTCAATAATTTAAGCATGCTCTCACTTATACCATGCTCATAAATGATAATTTTCTCCACTCCAAGAATCTGATTTAACTCAAGCCACTCTACAAATCGTAATTCGCTAACTTCTCCATAGAATGGCGACAAACACATAGTATACTGTCTTTGTGGTGGGTTTCCGCGTCCAATGGTTTGTACTGGAACAATATTGCTGATATTGTTTAGGTCCGTAGTTATGGTAACAGCATCTGGGACGTCAAAGCCACACAGGTAACACAGATAGTACACTGAAGTATACCTGCAATGTAACATTTATGTGCCATATTTCAGTATGTGTCCAAACATGTATTTAACTATGATAATAATAATTACAATAATAATATTATTAATAGTAATAGTAATAAAGGATCCATTTACAGGGGCAAAATAGTCAGGCGTTTGCCCACTTGCAATCTTTGAAACTTAACCTCATTTACATAATACAATATACAACAACAATGGTTAAATCAAATATATCAAAATTTAAAAAATAACAATCCTATCATAGAAAGGCATATACACAGTGCGTTATTAAAACTGTTGCCATCTTAAAATAAACATTTACATTGTCAGATACCAACTCATTGGCTGAAAGTTGGTTTATTTATATAGAACCATTAGATCTGAATGTGTGAGTTTGAACCTTATGAACGTTCTGAAATTTACCTTTGAAATATGCTTGGCACATGTCATTTCAAGATTTGTATACAATACTAGAGTTTCTGTTTTAAATTGTTCGACGAAAGCATGGAAAGGCATCCAATTTAGCGTAGCAAATATCTACGCTAATATTTCTTCCTAACTATCAACGTCTTTGTCAAGAGAATAACTCCACGTTGCTCGCTTTTGAAACATGAGTTTTGTCAAGAGAATAACTCCACGTTGCTCGATTTTGAAACATGAGTTTTAAGTTGACTATCGCTGCAATCTCCCCAGATAGAGCAACAATACTCAATTTAAGTGGCAAAGCATAATGTACATTTAAGAACAATTTCTGTAGTGTTTTATTCTTTGTAGAAGACACAGTTTGGAATTGCATATTTATGAATACGGTGTATTAAAGTGGATTTTTTCTTGTTGAGGTTCTTATCAACTTGAACTCCTAAAAGGCGCTCTGAACTAGACAAATCAGTATAATCTTTAGCTAAATGTAGGGGGATACCTTGATTGGATTGAGTATCAATTACCATTGCTTTTGTGTTTTGGCATTCAGTGCAATCGAACTGTAAGACACCCTGAAATTATTTTGTTTATATTATTTTGAAGGTTAGTTGGTTGAACTTTTTCATAATATTTACCCATGGCTGTTAGAGTTGTGTCCTCTTCAAACATATCATAAAATATATTATATATTTAGGAAATAGATCTTAGTTTTCCGTGATATACCGGCCAATATATCACGGTTTGGAGTTCATATGCGTAGGAATTAATCACGAAGGCCGTAGGCCTGAGTTATTAATAACTATGCATGTGAACGACAAACCGTGATATATTGGCCGGTATATCACGGAAAACTAAGATCTATTTGCAATCTAACACGTGTAATATGCACAATTCCATATGGACTCATTCTTATTGCAGAGTGATGCGTTGTTTGTCGAGTTGCTATAGACAACTTCCGCTGTTTAAAGTATCAAACCTCCACCCCTGGAATATCGTTTTTTGCTAATTTCATTTAAACAGAGGCATAACTAGAGCTCATTCGAAAGTATGTATTTCATAAAAACTAAAATGAATCGATAAATGCAATTGCTGTTGCAATAATACGGATATAATTAAATAAATTAAGAAAGAACGCTACGCAAATAAAAGTTCGCACAACGTCACGTTAACGTTGACGCCAAATAAACGTCATACAATCCATGACGTCATGTGATAAACAAGACGTAAATTCCATTCATAAAAAAGCGTTATTTATACGTGGGAGGTAATTCAACAGCCAAAAAGTAGTACGGCAAAAACTGTGATATACCGGAAATTTAACCACGGTACAGTCCTATACGTTTACACGGAGCTAAAAACAGACTGTGTTAGAATTATATATTTGTACTCAATTCTCATGTCTTATTCACTACATCTGTTTAATTTTGTATATATGTAGGGTAGAAGCGTGTTGTTGTTGTTCTTGTTCTTGTTGTTCTTGTTGTTCTTGTTGTTCTTGTTGTTCTTGTTGTACTTACTTATCACTCATCCATTGATGTAGACTAGCAACATATGCCGCAACAACTCGTACCGTCTCTGTGCCTTCGGATGTGTTCCAATAGCGGAGTAAACAGAGTAGAGGATTTGTTTTGTTGAACGATAAACCTATGAGTCGAATTTTGTCTTTCCTGAAATGAAAATAAAAGATACTAGTACAGGGCACGACTATTTTGGGATCCGGCATAATTAAGCGATCGATAAGAGCTAGCTTTTACTTCAGCTATGCCAAGAGAACCACCATACAAAGGATTTCATCAACAAACGAGACTGAAAAAGAAAGATACGTACATGTAATAGATACAGTACTAGTTTTTGATCAAAAGTGTCCTCTTACAAGCGTTATAGGTTAGTTTTGTAAGGACAAACAAGAAATGATTCGAGTCGAAGCCGAGGATAATTTGCTGCTCGTCCTTACAAAACTATACTATAACCCTTGTAAGAGGACACTTTTGATAAAAAAAACTCGCACTTCATCTGACTTATACTTCGACAAAAAGCAAAATAATTTCCAGAGATACACTGATTACCACAATATATTCTGGCACAATTCATGAGCAGACAAGGACTTATTTTAGAAACTATGACTCTATGTAACATAATTACCTTGGCCTAACATGCCTGATGGATTAACTGTCATATAGATTGAGTAAAAATCAAGAAACTATTAATATACGACATCAGATTTCACAAGCAATCATTTTCCACATTCATGGATGAAGGCTCGATGCACAAAAGTATATATGTGCATAGTATTTGTCTTTATTTGGTTTTTAAAAACAATAGACGATTGACATTTATGCCATGTAAATATCTATAAAATAATGTTTATTTTCAAAAAACGGGATCATGTTAGCCGATTCTTAAATGTATGAGCCGTTCTCCAGGAAAACCGGGCTTAATGACACTGTATTGTAATTATACAATAAGGTTAAGAAAAATGTCTTAAATGAGAAAAAACTTGTGTCCTTTCATACTTAAGTAATTGGATAGTATAGTACTATCCATTAGCTTCAAGTTTTCTTTACTCATATCAAGGAAAACAATGGTAAAGTGGCTAAAACACTTGCAATTGTTCTCTGTAAGCAAACACTCACAAATTGGACACGTTTTATTAAAATAAGAATATGATTCTATAATGTGCCATAATTTAAAAAGTTTACGTCAAAAATGATCAGATACTGGATCTTTGAAATGCCAGCTGACGTTACGTCAAAAACGTAAAGAATGACGTTCGCGATGTCACTCAAAAAGTAGGCGGTAGTGGTTGGTTTAAAAAGTCTATAACTTTGTAAGTGTATGGAATAATTTGTTCAAATTTTTAGAATCTGTTCACAAGAGTCTCTTCTTTCTTACCATATATTGTGGTGCGCCAGGTTTGACCGACCACATGTTTTCCTATTAACCCACATGTATAATTTACAAACATTGTTCAATTTGTTGACATAATGTTAGGGACGAAACTTCGGGTACGAAGTGGTTTGGGTGCACTTACTTTCGTGTAGAAAGCTCAGCAACGGAGGCTGCTATAGCCGTATTTTTACGATCAGTACATGTATAAATGATGCTATTCCTTGAAAATCAAGTACTCTCATCACGTTGGTGGATATTTACCTGCATTTTAGCGATTTTTCGCTCGTCCTTGGCGTCAATTTCAACAACCGGAAACGGTGCGCATGTAAGTTGTTCTCCGTAGCAACGGTCGGACACCCCTAAATGTTGAAATATCGCAAAACCTGTATACCACGGCCGCTGCTGAAGGTGTTTTGATACAGAGGCCCCTATACTTAATTTTGTTGCATTGATTTAGACCGATTGTATGATGTCTTAATGCATTTTTGTGGTTGATTGTAGATTTTGGAAGGTGTTCTATGGTTGCCAGTACGCAAATTTTTTATGTGTGCAGCTCTCGACCAATCAGATTCGGGATTTGCGCACAAAATTTTGTGGTACGCATTTTGCGTACCACAGAATTTTGTGTACTGCGCTCAAAATTTTGTGGTACACATGTTGTGTGCCACAGAATTTTGTGCGCAAGCTGTCTGGTATATAAGGCGAGGCTCCCGTCATTCGGGGTCTCCACACTTTAGAATTTTTTCAAGGCAAAACTCTATTTAATTATTTTTAGACATTTTTATGTATAATTTCACGTCTGAGTTGATTAATAACTGTATTTTTACCTTTTATTGAGTCTTTAGCGATTTGTTAGCTGAAATAAGTACTTTGGTGATTTTTGTGAGAATTTATACTTTTGAGTCCGTTTGATAGACTTTAGGTCAAAAATCACTAAATTATGTATGAGTAATCAAAGCACTCACAGTTACATTGAAATCTTGACTTGTTCTTTGTATGATTATTATGGTTAAGTGAATATTAAATTCAGTCATTCTTGTTAAACCATCTTATCCTTAACTGTCCCGTGGAGACCAACACCCCCCCCCATCTGAGCAGGTACACACACACACATGTACACACACACATACACACACACATGCAGATGAGCTAAGATCTACTGATGAGCTGATGCTGAGTTCCTGTGAGCTGATGCTGAATTCCTGTTAGCTGATGCTGAGTTCCTGTGAGCTGATGCTGAGTTCCTGTGAGCTGATGCTGAGTTCCTGTTAGCTGATGCTGAGTTCCTGTGAGCTGATGCTGAGTTCCTGTGCAAGTACAAGACATCCTGAGAACTGACAGACAGCTCAAGAAGTACTGGTTGGCCTGGTGACTATAGATGTGCTGGGATCTGTACATATGCTTACATTTTACACACATATTAGCATTTTCATACAACTAACCAGTATACTTAAACCCTGCTCAGATATAGATAACCGGGTTTTGAAACGCAAAGCGTTTTAAAGTCAGGTGTTCATATAGAGTCACTCTACCAGTGTTATAATTAGTCAGAAAAGCACGCATACTATAGTGTGCGATATTTAGACACGCTACCATTAGGCTATTTCTACACATATAGAGAGTCACGCTACCAGCGAGTCAACTGTTGAGAACCCCTGGCGCATAACATATTTTGGTGGCAGCGGTGGGATCCTATATTATTATAAGGGATCCAGTGATTCGAACCTCACGACTCCAGCAATTTGAGGGTTTGCCATGGCAGAGCGGCAGGGACCGGTAGAGGAAGACCAGTTTGCACGAATGTCGCGAGCAAGCAGTGTCCAAAGCCTGATGGTGAATGAGTGTTCAGCTACTATACCTGATACGGCACAGCAACCAGAAGAACCAGCAGGCGTTAGATCACCACAGGGACAGGGTCAAGATAGCATATTTCAGCCAACTGCCTTGAGCGAGGTTACTGGGATGATTAGAGATATAGTATTGGAGATGCAAGTCATGAAACAGTCAATTTCCCATAATAATAGTCATGCTAATCCGATACCACAGCGAGCCCCCAGAGGTGTGCGTTTTACAGATGAATGCAATGAAGGAGGTGAAGGGTTTGATCCTTACAGTCCTGATGTAAGCCAGAATTATGCTGACAATACTCATATGCGTCACACGCGACCTGCTGAACCTTGGCTGAGAGTACCCCAATATGATGCTAGTGGTAATTCAATCCAGCCACAGATACCTGTGAGGTATGACACACAGTACAGTAGAGAATATAGAAACACAAACAGACCTAGATTCCAGTATACAGGTCCAAGCAACAGATACAGTAGGCGATCGGACAATATAAAGATCCCTGTCTTCACTGGTAAGCAGGATTGGCCTGTGTGGATTGCAAGATTTGAGGCGATAGCACAGAGGTATGGCTGGGACGATGAAGATAGACTTGATCAGCTATTACCGCGCATAGAAGACCAAGCCGCACAGTTTCTATTTGGGCAGCTACCACCTGCAGTACTAAGAAGCTACCCCGAAGTAGTCAGAGAGATGCATAACAGGTTCAGGGTTATTGAGACATCTAGAGCGTATGCAGCAAAGTTCAGCAGACGAAATCAGAGGTCTGGAGAGACAGCTGAGGAGTATGCAGCCGACCTGAAGATGCTGTATGACAAGGCACACCGATATCGTGACAGAAGAACAAGGGAAGAAGACCTAGTTAGAAAGTTCCTGGATGGGCTGAGGGATGATGAGATCAGATTTGAAGTAGAATTTCATAAAGAACCTGATACCATAGACGACGCAGTCTACCATGTAGTCAACTTTATACAGACTCGGAACAGTAGCAATGCAGGTAGAAAAGACAGGGTGATGAGACGGGCTATAGAGTCAGAGGATGAAGAAGAACCAGACTTTGATACAGTGTTGAGGGTACCAGCTAAGGGAGATAGACAAGAGAAGTCAGCCAATAGAGATGGTGAGACAGAATCCAAGGAAGCCAAACTATTAGCAGAAGTCATTGAGAGGTTGAGCAAGCTAGAAGAAGCCCAGAGGGAGACGCAACAAAGAAGATCAACACCTCAGAATAGAAGGTCTGTAGAGTGCTACAGCTGCCACAGGACTGGTCACTACGCCCGCGATTGTCCGGATAGAGAGACATCAGGTGGAGGAAGAGGCAGAGGCTTTAGCAGAGAAGGCGATATGAATGAATCAGAAGGGAACCAGAATTTAAACTTCCAGGGACCTACCCCAGTGGCAGGGAGGTGGTCCAACTAGTTGAAGTCAGCCACATAGAGAAGACAGAGAAGAAAGTGAATGGTGAAGATCCTCAGGTTGAGCAGAAGAGCAGTAAGAGGGAAGAACTCAGTGATGGAGTCTATGTTAAGGGACTGGTAGAAGGAGTGGAAGTGCTGTTCACAGCGGATACTGGAGCTGCGAAGACTGTGATGTCCTCCCGGGTGTTTGAGAAGATACCAGAAGGGAAGAAGCCTAGGTTGGAGAAGTCAGGGAGTCTGCGGAGTGCTAATGGTTCGCCAATCCGAGAATCGGGGAGAGCAGATTTCCATATGACTTTGGGCGCCTATGAGACAGTACATGAAATAGTGGTTGCTGATATCGAAGATGATGTTCTTTTGGGGTTCGACATACTCATGGGAAGTCAGAGGGGGCCAGCTGATTTGCTGTTGAGCAAGGGTATGATAGTCTTGGACGGAGAAGAAATTCAATGTTTCCAGGTGGGGAAAAGGAACAGGTCCAGGAGGGTTGCTGTTAATGGTGAGATGTGTATCCCAGTTAGAACAGAGATGGTAAACGATGAGGCTGTAGAGAAGGAGCGGTGGAACCATGAAGAGTGCCGGGTGGAGCTGAGTGGAAGATGTAGTGAAAGAATTGTGAGCATTCGGGATGGCGAAGACGATGGTGGAGGATATGACCAGTTGAGTATGGTGAGATGTGTGAAATCTCAGGGCAAAGCAGGCAGTTCTATGAAGACCGTGAGAGGCAAGACGGAGGTACGCAGAGGGGCGAGACCCAGAGGAAAAGGCGGTACTTGCAGTTCCGTGAAGTCCACAAGGGCGTGCAGTGCTACATGTGTACCACCAAGGTCCAAAGACAGTGTCTATATTTCTATCAAATCCAGAGTATGCCACAATGCATGCAGGAGACCTAGAGATAAAGGAGGTACACATATGATGACGAAGACCATTGGGGAAGAAAAAGACTTCGACAAGCTGCAAAGTGAAGAAGACGACCAAGGCACATGCCGAAGGCTGTTCACAGGAAATATGCCAGCAGCACCGGATGAGAAGACGATGGGGACTCTACATACAACTACAAAGGGCGCAGAACGACTCCCAGTGGACCTTGCGCTCAATAATGCGACCAGCAAGAACCCAGTGATGGAAGACGGATACGACATCATCGTTTCCAGGATCTATGATGAGCCAAACAGTAGACGGACCTATTTGGATGGAACAGTGGACTCTGAGTTAAATTAAAAGTGAACATAGTGAATCTAGTGTAACTGAAATTTGACAGTTGTAAATTGTGTTTAATAAGTGAACATTCTAGTCGAGGAGGACACAGGGAATTTCCTATAAGGCTTTTAGGAAGTGTTATTTTATGTTTTAATGAATTTCTAAGTGTTGTTAATTCTAAGCAGTTGGCTTACTGTAAATTCATTTTTATGTCAGTCGGAGCTTTGACATTGTAAAGAGGGGAGTGATGTGGTGCGCCAGGTTTGACCGACCACATGTTTTCCTATTAACCCACATGTATAATTTACAAACATTGTTCAATTTGTTGACATAATGTTAGGGACGAAACTTCGGGTACGAAGTGGTTTGGGTGCACTTACTTTCGTGTAGAAAGCTCAGCAACGGAGGCTGCTATAGCCGTATTTTTACGATCAGTACATGTATAAATGATGCTATTCCTTGAAAATCAAGTACTCTCATCACGTTGGTGGATATTTACCTGCATTTTAGCGATTTTTCGCTCGTCCTTGGCGTCAATTTCAACAACCGGAAACGGTGCGCATGTAAGTTGTTCTCCGTAGCAACGGTCGGACACTCCTAAATGTTGAAATATCGCAAAACCTGTATACCACGGCCGCTGCTGAAGGTGTTTTGATACAGAGGCCCCTATACTTAATTTTGTTGCATTGATTTAGACCGATTGTATGATGTCTTAATGCATTTTTGTGGTTGATTGTAGATTTTGGAAGGTGTTCTATGGTTGCCAGTACGCAAATTTTTTATGTGTGCAGCTCTCGACCAATCAGATTCGGGATTTGCGCACAAAATTTTGTGGTACGCATTTTGCGTACCACAGAATTTTGTGTACTGCGCTCAAAATTTTGTGGTACACATGTTGTGTGCCACAGAATTTTGTGCGCAAGCTGTCTGGTATATAAGGCGAGGCTCCCGTCATTCGGGGTCTCCACACTTTAGAATTTTTTCAAGGCAAAACTCTATTTAATTATTTTTAGACATTTTTATGTATAATTTCACGTCTGAGTTGATTAATAACTGTATTTTTACCTTTTATTGAGTCTTTAGCGATTTGTTAGCTGAAATAAGTACTTTGGTGATTTTTGTGAGAATTTATACTTTTGAGTCCGTTTGATAGACTTTAGGTCAAAAATCACTAAATTATGTATGAGTAATCAAAGCACTCACAGTTACATTGAAATCTTGACTTGTTCTTTGTATGATTATTATGGTTAAGTGAATATTAAATTCAGTCATTCTTGTTAAACCATCTTATCCTTAACTGTCCCGTGGAGACCAACACCCCCCCCATCTGAGCAGGTACACACACACACATGTACACACACACATACACACACACATGCAGATGAGCTAAGATCTACTGATGAGCTGATGCTGAGTTCCTGTGAGCTGATGCTGAATTCCTGTTAGCTGATGCTGAGTTCCTGTGAGCTGATGCTGAGTTCCTGTGAGCTGATGCTGAGTTCCTGTTAGCTGATGCTGAGTTCCTGTGAGCTGATGCTGAGTTCCTGTGCAAGTACAAGACATCCTGAGAACTGACAGACAGCTCAAGAAGTACTGGTTGGCCTGGTGACTATAGATGTGCTGGGATCTGTACATATGCTTACATTTTACACACATATTAGCATTTTCATACAACTAACCAGTATACTTAAACCCTGCTCAGATATAGATAACCGGGTTTTGAAACGCAAAGCGTTTTAAAGTCAGGTGTTCATATAGAGTCACTCTACCAGTGTTATAATTAGTCAGAAAAGCACGCATACTATAGTGTGCGATATTTAGACACGCTACCATTAGGCTATTTCTACACATATAGAGAGTCACGCTACCAGCGAGTCAACTGTTGAGAACCCCTGGCGCATAACAATATTCATCAATATTTTCACAATTTTGTCATTAAGCCCGGTTTACCTGGATAACGGCTCATATCTTAAACTACTCTGTTGATGTTAAGACAGTGCGATTTCTAGATATTAAAAAAACGTTTGTATTATAATAGCAACGTAATGAATTGACACATGTTCTAGTTTAAACATTCATTTTCATTCATATGGCTATATTTAATGATATATTAACTACAATATAATGTTGTATTCAAGTAATACTTAGTGGCATTACATGTGCTCATGACAACAAATATAAAGTTATAACTGTTTTTGAACTTTGTATAATAATAATTCAGGACTCTTGTTAGTTGAACATTGTATGTTATTACAAACTTTTTATACATAGTTTACAGTTTTGCTGTATTCCTTCTGATGATCAATAATATAAAACGATTCAATTTTGATGGATTTTCATCCGAACTTTGTTGACAGCAATAAGGATTAGCCATTGCTCTAAAATTGATTGGGTGTAGATAAATTGTGATAATTTAGTTTTAGTATTTAGTTCAACCAAGACATTAATTAAAGCTGCATTTCTTTGTTTTGTTATAAGGTTTTACCAATACACTAATTATATTTTAATACTGCAAATAATTTGATCAGTTAACAGTATCACAGTCATGTTAATCGGTGTAGTGTATTTTTACAATTATTAGTCTTCGGGCAATCATCTGTGATGTTTATTTGACTGTGTGTTTAGTTATGCAAATATAAAATACTAGTTGTTTGAAGCTTAAATTGACCAATCATTATCTGAGTAAATATCTCACAAAAGTGTCCGCTAAAAGAAATAATGTAAACATTTTGAATGGAGTCAGTGGGCATGTCGGAGTATAGCTTGACCAGATTTAGTAGACACTCATTAAACTTCGGAAGCGTGTATTATTTTCCGTAAGCGTAGTCGGTACTCATCGGAAATGTTTGTTAATTTTTGCACCGACTTTGTCCGAAATTTGCACGGAATATGTCCGGAGTGCCTACTAAATCTGGTCAAGCTATATAAATATGTTTAAAGCCCTTCAAGCCTAGATCAGTTGCACACATCAATGCAATGAAAACAGTGAACAAGAAAGAGCACTGGAATGGAATGATACCACACGATCCATTAAAAAGACAACGACTGGCTCAACCAACTGATGACAGCTGTTCAGTTTTTGTTTGTTTTATTTCTGAATGAACAACTGACAACTACTGACAGCAACTGTCAATGTTATCGTTGGTAATACCTAAAGCCTAGGTCCCATTGAGCATTGTTTGCCATGGCGATGTACTCCCGATTTAAATAAACCATCTTTTGGAGGCAACGGGAAAAGGGTTTTAACAAATTTTCTAATGACCTCCTCGATGCTTTACATAGACAACGACGATTCTTTTCCCGAATGAATGGGATGTCTTCCGATGTTCATTTATAAAATCCGGAGGCAAACATGCTCAGTGGGACTTAAAGTATGCTAATTTAAGATCGAATATCGTGTCAAATTATCTTGCAAATGATCTTTATAGATGGGTGAAAATCAATACTAAGGTAATGAATGGTACATGGGGTACCCTGGTACATGACGCGTCGTTACGCATCAGAACATGGCTGCGTCATTATCTGCAAAATCATCAAATGTAAAAATAAATTCTTCGGCACGACTCGTCTTTTGCAATCAATACTATATCCCGCGGCATGTCATTAGTCATGAGTAGAAAATCAAATATCCAAATAAAGTCGACGTTTTCAACTTAATACCAAAGTCAAAATGCGTGAAAATGGATCATTCGTAGGGGATCTTGCATGAGTGCTCATTACATACGAGTTTTATTTAACGAATGGACAAAACAATATGACACGATGATTTGCCAAGCGCCATAATGTTTTTGTCAACGAGTTTAATAAAACTCACAGGTAATTAGCACGAATGTAAGACTATATTTATCGTATAACCTTAGAAAACGCTCGTTAACGTTCAAAATGCGGATGTACTCTACATAGGTTACATTCAAAATTTAGCGTTACAATGCCGGAATACAAACGTCGGAATTGATATACTGACGTCATGGGTCGATTCAAGGCACGGATTGGCTTACGTTACGTCAGCATGACCCAACCAACTAATCAACGTCAAGCTAATTTCAATATTTAATGAATGGGCTGGGAGTGCATTACGATATTTCCGGCACGGTTTTAATGCACTCCCAGACCGCAGGTTATAAATATATATAATATAATATGTGATAAATGTGTATAATATTAAAGTGTAAACTTTTTAATATTCAAATGTGAATGATTTTGGTAGATCACGTGGATTAAAAAGATCGCGAGATGTAATTCACTTCTAATAATTGACCTAATAAATGTAACCAGAGACTGTTCTGCAATATTTTAAATCCATGAATTTACGAAACAACCGTATTACATTTTTTCCAAATTCCACGAAACTTATTACTCGCGAAAATTAATGAGTTTACAGTGCTGCGTAATACAACACAGACTAGTGCCTAATCCTTAACTTACTTGGTTTTTTCATTCATGAATTATAATTGATTATCATTATAATAATACATGTGTAAATAACATATGTTAATATATATGATAATTCTCATACTGTAATAGTAATAGTAAAATAATAAGATTTTGAAATATACAGGGTGATTCACAAGAGCATATATACCACATCCGTAAAGTTATAATAACATAACTGAGTGACATAACTAAATGTTATGTTATAATGTTGTGTAATATTTTATAATATAAATGTCTCTCCCGAACCCGGGCCAAAATTTGTCTGACGTGTTACACACATAAACGATTTCTCTATGTTTGATATCATATAATATGAATACTTTCTCACCATTTATCACCTTCTTCTTCTTCTTCTTCAAATATTGTGCAGCGCTCCTCTGGAGCATTGTCGCACATGGTGACTATATACAAATGCGCAAGGGAAAAACGCATTGAAAGCTGGTTAAAAACGGATAAAAACATGCTGCTCCAGAGTTGCGGCATTGGCGCGCCCATCCTAGCCTTGAAGACTTCTAGTGATGGGGCGGTGATGATCACATCTGGTAGGTTGTTCCAGATGCGGATGCCAGAAGGAAAGAAGGAATATCTGTAGGCGTTGACGCTGGCAAATGGTACCAAGAATCGGTTGGCGTGGCCTCTTGTATGAACTCCTGCTGGGATGAGTAGTTGTTGAGTTTGGACATCCACTAGATTGTTGACGATTCTGTACATCATGGCAGCCTTGGTGTGTTGGCGCCGGGCCTCTAGTGGTACCCAGTCAAGGTCCTTCATCATGGATGTAACGTTGCTGGTCTGTCTGTAGTCTCCTGTACAGAATCGAGCAGCTCTTCTTTGTACACCCTCAATTTTGTTGATATTGGCCCTAGTATGTGGGTCCCATATTGAGGATGCGTACTCCAGTATGTGGGTCTCATATTGAGGATGCTATTTAATCAGTTGTATTATTTTTGCTTTGTAAAAAGTCCTTTTCAGGACTAAATATGCAAATAAAATCTATTCTATTCTATTCATAATATTCGTCCCATTTTTTAAATGAAGAAGTTTCGATATGCCAGTATATAACCCCAGCTACATGTATGAAGTGTATCAAATGGCCTTAATTGATGTGATTATACAATATTAAAGCTGTCCAAAGCACTTTTAGTCTACTCCTTTCTTTATCTGCACGCTAGTTTTAAATTACTAATTCAACAATCAATATTAAAGAATCAATAGTACGTTACTTAAACACTTAAAGACACATGTTCCGGAGACTGGTGATTCGCATACATCTAAACTACAAGCTTTGTTATATTGGCATGGCAATCTATAATGTCATTTTATTATCGTCTAACGATTGATTATATACTTTATTTAGAATACTAATTTATTCTTAAATGGACTTAACTCCATTTCGATGATAAAAACACGTTTTTTGTAGACGTTTTAATCACAAAACTATGTGTAACGAATACAAAAAGTATTCTTACAATTTACATAACGATCCAAGGCCCTATTGATGAAAACTACCGGACATGTCTACCGTCCGTTAATTAGGTAACGGCTTTCTCACGCAATAGATTTTTTTCAATTTTATAAACCGACGTTATGCGATTATTTTTCTTCTCGATGAACAAGTGCAGATTCGTATATAAAAAAAATTAGGTAGGTCAAGCCAAAACATTTTCGTAATTTAGTAAAGAACATGCACAAAATCAATGGAATTGTGGTTTCAAAAGTCAAATTGATTTAAACTAACTATTTATTTTAAATAGTTAAATATTCATCTATATAAGTAACGAGTTTATAATTAGCTTAGCTTTCTACTACAACCTTGATTTGTGTAAATTAACATAAATCCTATGTAATGAAATTTGACCTTTTATTTAACTAAATGAAAACTATATTTGATCAAATAAAACGTGCAATCAAGTTGCCTAAATCATGTTAAATCATAATCGTTGATTTGCCATGTAAACATCAAGCTCTTCACACCGAACTTCCCAACCAGACCCTGTGCCAACAGGGTGCTCTGCCTACTGCAAGGACATTATGTAAACATTCCAATCCTCCATGTGCGTATTTGCGTTTAAAATCAAAGTATATTAACATAAATTATGAGAAAAAATAAAGCTAAAGGATCGCTTTATCCCCCCCCCTCCCCACAATGAGGATCTAAAAAGAATAAACACGAAATGTTGATCAAATGTTTTGATAGGGCAGCACTTGGTGTTTTCGACTTGTGGTCGCAGTTTTGGCAGGTGTTTGTGCGTTTGGGTCGTCGTGCAGCGGGGCCTTTGGGAACTTGGTCGGGTCTTGGCTCATTTGGTCTCATGCAATAACCGCTATTCTATAATTTCTTTGTAAAATTGGATCATCCTGCATTTTTTCGGCGGTGACTTGGATTTTCGATTGTCTATTTGGCTTGTGTGTGGCAAATGCTCATTGTAGTTGTGTTGTGGTGTTTCTGATTTCTGTGCTCGACTGGTTGGGTTGAGTGCTACCTTCCCTGTCTGATTTCCTGATACCTTTTTTACTAGAAAATTCAGTCAGAATTAATGTCCAATCTAGAAAACGATTCGACAAAAGTAAAAGCAAAGTCGGATTTGCGTCGGAGCTCTATAACTTAATACATAATTATGCAAGTAATTGTGTTTGTCAATTTGTCTGGGGCGTTAAAACTGTTCTTCAGTAATGAATGACAGTATGCTTTCTTTAGTTACTAGTAATCCAAACTCGAGAATGCCAGTCAGAATCCTTTTTGCTAATGCTTCCAAAAACAAATCGGCCAGGGAAGGCATCTCTCAATTTAACAGAACAGAAAAGAACAGAAAGTTGATTTCAGACAAAGCTTACATAGCTTATAGCCTTACATAATATATACATAATATAAATAAGGCATGCAAAAGAAAAAAACACAGAAAAAAAGCCAAACAACTTAACCTTACAACACAACTATACGGAGCAATTCAAATTTGGTTGACGTAAGACAGGCTGTTGAGTATTAGCGTAGATTAAAATATTAAAGCTGCTGTAATGGATTAAGTTGTGTAATGCAGCTGGTGTTATCCTAATTCCATTGACATTGTTAAAGGGACTGTGTCACGTTTCAGCGTATAGCAATAATCAAATAAAGTAGTTAAATATTCAGATTATTTTAGCATAGATGCCTGTATATCCAATAAACAAACACACTGACATAAAATATAACATGTGAAACATCAGGCCTTGGATTTTGTATTTTTTAAGTATTTTACCGCCAAAATTATATACCGTATTTTAAATATACGGTATAGAATTTTAAACTACTCGCATTTAAATTGCCTGAAATTTAATCGCATGTGATGAAAACGAATTTAAAAACAAACCAAATACTTCATAGATGTTTAGACTGAGGTTTGTTTATATTACAGACCGATCTAGTGAATAATATTACTCAAAAATCATGCTTAAAGAAGAGGAAAAATTACGCCGTGTTTAAGAGGAAAAACACACAGGTGTAGGCGATGTTAAAACTGGTTAAAATCGATTATTTGCAGGAAATATTTCTTAAAGCAACAGTCAATACTGTTCTATTATATAAATAATTGATTTGGTAAGAAAATTATCCTTTTTAAAAAAAGATCGCTCCATCTGTGAGGCAGGCCTTTTAAGTGGAACGCATAAATATTTACAGATGAACAACCGCCTTCTTGTTTTACCCATTGTATCTTTCATGACAGTTACATTACGCCGGACCTACACTGTAATGTTATGAAAGATTGAGGTACTGGGAACAAGACTAACAAAAGGAAACCAAATTCAGACATAGTAAAATTGCTTCAAAACAAAAGAAGTATTATGCAGATACGAAATCGTGATGAATTGTGCTGCGCTAGAGCTATTGTTGCCGCGATAGCTCGGATCAAAACACACCGCTTATAAAACAGCATTCGTCAAGGATGTGATTTACAAAAACTGTTTAATATATTCACACAAAACGGCAGGGGTTCCATTAATAAAATGTGGAATTGTAGAAGCATTCCAAGCTGTACTCCCAGACTACCAATTATACACTGCCCTCCAAAAGTTCCTTCATACTCATCAAATTATATGATTTACATCGATTGATTAACACTTAGGTAAAACATATCAAATTAATTGCTGTTTAATAATGCCATAATACTAAGCAAGTAAGAAAATGATAAAAACGGAAATAAAATTATTTTCAATGATTTGAAAGAAAATTATGCGGAAAACGACAGTATCCATAAATCCAGGAAAAATCATAATACTGACGCTCAAGTGTGTGAGCAATAAATAATGTGTGTATCATCAAATGGATAACATTTTGTCACTTACTACCTTCGTATTAGCATTTCAAGCTGTTTTTTTCTTCTAAAATCATTATTCCGTCAAGTTTCATGGACCATGGCCTAATTGGCCTTTGGTTGCCAGAATCCTGACGCTGAAGCACATAGGCAATGCCAAACCATAATTCTTCTACAGAATTTAAGTCTGTCAACTTAAGTTATTTGTATAAATTCAATAGGTATTGTTTCTGTATCATTTTTCTAAATTGTGTTGGCTTGAATGCATGGTATCAATATAACGACCCGAGGGAGGCTGGGCGACATCATTATACAGTCTCTTGAAAAGTCAATTTAATCATCGCAAATCAACCCGTCTGACATTAAACTAACAATGACAGTGTCTCTAAATGGCATGCATCACCAACACATTGCATTCCCTTCATGAAATCAGGTCTTAGCCATCACAAACACTGGTTGAAATTTTAGTATGGGCACCACATGACTACTAACCATACACACTCTGATCGAATTACTTCCTATGATCTCCTACAATCATCCACATGGTTATCACTATGAAAAAAAATATTTTTGCTCTCATCGATCATCAGCAGTACACTAAGAATCGATCTTGGTGAGTAAGAAGATAATAGGTACAAGCTTCGTCGTCATTAGGTATGGTTATGATCCTCCTCCTCATACCTTCAACAAGAGTGTGTGAGGCCCACAGCTTGATTTTATGGGAATAATGTGATGTTTGGTGTTGCATATTATTCAGGAGCACTTTGATGTTAGTTGAGTGCCAGTCACGTAGATTTGCGAGGATTACATGGACTTTTGATGAATTCTAGCCAACATGATTATGAAAATTGAAAAAGAAACATCACCTATTGAGTTTAGACAGATGCAAAGGTTGACACACTTAAATTCCATAGCAAATTTATGGTTTGACATTGCGTCTTTGCTTCAGTGTCAGATTCTGGCAACCAACAGGTCAACTAGACCATTGTCCATGGAACTTGACGGAATAATGGTTTTAGAAGATACAACCTACAGACAATGTTAATACGAAGGTGGTAAGTGACAAAATGTAATCCAGTGGATGATACACACATTATTTATTGTTCATTCACTTTAGCGTCAGTATTATGATTTTTCGTGGATTTATGGACAATGTCGTTTTCCTCATAATTTTCTTTCAAACCATTGAACATTATTCCGTTTTTATCATTTTCTTACTTGCTTAGTATTATGACGTTATATAACAGCAATTTATTTGATATATGTTACCTAGATGTTAATCAATCGATGTAAATCATATAGTTTGAAGAGTGTGAAGGAACTTTTGAAGGGCAGTGAATGCACTTTTTAAAGACAATTTCAACGGTATGATATATGAGGGACCTAAAGGTGGTGCTCCAGTCTAATTATATTATCACGATGAACAATTTGATGTCATCACTAAAATAACTGGTTATCTAAACAGAAGTTACTTTTGTGAAACGTGAATGAAAGGTTATGATCATTTTTGTAACAATCCCTGTATGTATTGCCATCGCCTGCATGCAGATGAGGATAAGAACTGTCGACTTTGCAAACAATGCAACTGGCCTTTTAAAGTCCCATAAAGTCTCAGAAATAGCAATGTTTACAAACAAATAAGACCTTGAAACATTGACAGGTTATAGAGCTCCCTAAATTGCATAGAATCAGTATATATTTGATGTATGTTGACTTTCATCCTTAGAATAATTATCTCCGCAAGTCGCCAATTTGTAAATAAACAAGGAAGTATTCAGTTCACCGCACAAAATACTCCTTCTGAAATCGACGTAAATTTCCGTAATAGATCGCGGACACATATCGATGGCTTAGATTTAGAAGGTCTTAATTACTACTTACAACCTAATAAGAATCATACATTTTTGAAATCGCCAGTACCAGACGCTTCTGGAGCCTATTTCAATGAAAATCGGAACTTGTCATGTTGACCAAAATGAAGCTATTAAAGCATGTTTTACCAAAAGTAAAGAGTAAATTGCAGTCAGTTTTTTCTTGTTTTCACAATATATCGATTTTGTACAATGTTTGTGATTAACTAATACAAACTAACCCACAAAATCTTAGTTATAATGAAATCTACTCTTTACAAGGCAATATACAATATGTTTAACCAGCGATACCGAAAGTTTCTATAGTTTCAAAAAGATACCGGTCGACACCGGGATTTAGTACTCGCCGATGTATTGGAATGCCTTCACGCTCGCGTACTCGAAAATAAGCTCGGTGAGTATAAAAGTAAACAAAACTGCTGAATGAAAGGCCAGAATTTTCCATATTGTGTAAGTCAACTTATTGTTGCACAGTAATCAGTATTTATAGAAACATAATCAATTCTCGATAGGTCGTTCATTTTGTGTACAAAATATGACTGATTTTGAGCGTTAATGGGACTTTAAGAATGATACATGTTTTCATTCACATTTTAAAAAATGAGATAGGCAAAAGAACAAGTGAAGTATACTTCAAATGCAAGAATTAGGACCAAACGATCAACTTGAATCGGCACAAGAAGGCGCAAGAAATGTATTGTAAGACATGTAAAGATTTTTGTCCGGAAGGCCATCAGTGTTTTATGAAGTCAGTGAAACCAACTAACAAAGCACCAAACACGAAAGAACGTAATTCATACATTTTCTTTGATTTTGAACGCACACAAGATGATATCTTACAATGTGAGCAAGGCTTTACAGCTGAAGAAAATACAAAATGTAAAAACTGTAGAAAATCGTGGTGCGGCTCGAATGAACACAGGCCAAATTTATGTGTCGTTATCAAAGTCTGTGAATTATCTTAATTATCGTGCCTGTCATGTGGGAAAAATGAGACAGTACTGTAAACCTAGAAATTATTTCGCGCGATTCAAGTTCGCGGTGTTCTCGGTTAGTAAAAATCCGCGAAAGTAAATAGCCGCGAACATGTCCAGGACAAGGAAAACGCGAAAGTTTCTCGTTTTTGAAGGAAATTCATCATTTTGGTACGACGTTTATAAGACCGTATTATAAGTGCTATTTTGTCTAAATATGGAATGTTAAATGTATGTACTTTTTCTGAATAAAGCCTATTATGATCACGGTACAATAATGAAAACACTTTTTAAAAAAAATCTTTAAAACGTGTTTAACAATACACTCAATATATGAACATGCGTGTAAATAGCGCTGTTTATTACCGGGTATGTCATAATACAAAATGACTGACAGTGTCAATAAAACTGTGAAAACATTACCAGCGTAGTTTGCAATTTGTGTTAACAAATACAATAGGTTACTATCTACATCAAAAAGAGTTTGAGAGGGTTTAACGAAGGTGCGAACTATAATTAAGGAGCAATTATATACGAACCGAGCAATGTATGTGACAGGTTATAATATCAATAATTTTGTCTCTATGCGACTAAGTGTTCGCGGAGTTCGCGGGAGACTTAAAACGCGAAAGTTTGTAGCCACGAATATGCCGACAATCGGCAAAACGCGAAAATTTGTAGCCGCGAAAGTTTCTAGGTTTACAGTATCTCATGGAATCGAGAAAACTCTGTTCTGCCTAAGGTGATTACAACAGGATCGAAATACACGCCCGTTTAGGTCCACAAGCGCAACATTCGAATGATAGACTCATTGAATTTCATTACTATGCCTTTGGCAGACATGCCCTCATCTTTCGGTGAATCAAAGTTAACCAAAGGGTATTTCCGACATTTGATCTATCGTAAGGAGAACCAACACGTTGTTTTACCCAACCTTCCAGATCTACGTAGTAAGAAACCAGAGGCAAGGGATGCCTTTCTGAAATGGTACGACGAAAACAAGAATACTAAATTCAATTTCAAAAAAGAGCTTTTACGCCATTGCCAATCGGATGTGGATATTCTGAGAAAATGGTGCTTAAAATTCAGACAATTATAAATCAAGTTGACTAAAAAGGATAGAAGCATTGGTATTGACCCTTTTGAAAAGTGTATAGCAATTGCCTCGGCATGCAATTCAGTCTGCAGTCTGTTTCTAGAATACGAGAGCATTGCCGTTATACCTCCTCACGGATACTGACCGTCAGTAATTGCCTACAAATGATTATACTATAAGACATACAAAACTCAGATCAACTTGCAACATGGTAGAAACAAAGGCGAAAAGCACATTGGTCCGTACAACGTTGACGGTTATAACAAAATATATTCTAGTGAAAAAGTTGTAAAGGTGTTTTGGGCACGGCTGTCCAATATGTTTTTCTAAGACTACGATGAACCAGTCAGTGACACAAGTATGGGCGAATTATGCGCGTACCATGGAGAAAACAACAGTACATAGAGGAATGCGGGTACATGTATAATTCCATCTGGGAGTGTGATTTTGAAAGGAACTAAAGGTAGATGAAACGATGATTGTCTTTGTACAGACTCTAGATATAATAAGCCCTATAGAACCAAGAGATGCATTTTTGGAGGAAGAACAGAGGCTTTCAAATTATATGAGGAAGCAACATTGGATAGACAAATTATATACTATGATGTCACTTCTCTTTATCCCTTCGTGAACAAGACTGGGAAAGTTCCACTCGGACATGCTACTGTCATCACTTTCAGGATATCAGTCTGGATGAATGTCTTATCAAGTGTCAAGTACTTGCATCCAAAGGAATGTACGTTCCTGCGTTGCCAATGAAATGTAACGGGACGCTCATGTTTAGCTTGTGTTGTTCCTGCTTTTCAACATTTCAACAGAGCTCCTGTGAATAAAACGATGTTGATCGAGCAATTGTTGGCACATGGGTTGCAGATGAGATTAAAGAGGCAATTGTTCAAGGTTATGATATACAGAAGATTACGTTATTTTGCAAGTGGATGGGAAGAATGGTGTAAAAACGAAAAAAAACACAGATACGTACATTACCAAAAGGAAGATATTCAGTTAGAATACAACAAGATCGAAAAAAAAACAGGTCTGAGATCATTGACCAAACTGAAGCTAAATAGCTTCACGGGTAAATTTTGGCAACATACCGATATGACACAAACAACCTACATAGCAGACCCTGCTGAAATTTTCGACATGATGACATCTGATCAGCAAAAAGTGATGAATCTGTACAACTAGACTAAGTTCACAATGATGACTTCGTTTCGGCATCACCTAGAACAAACGTCGTTAAAGCGACATACACAACGGCACAAGCTCGTTTCAAACTATACAGTTATTTAAAACCATAGGGGAGACGGGTACTGTACTGTGACACGGATTCGGTTGTGTTCACTACGGCACCAGGACATTGGGAACCAAGGTCGGTGATTATCCGGGTGATTGAACAGATGAATTACCACATAATGTAAAAACAGCTTTTGTAACAGGAGGTCCAAAAAACTACGCATATGTACGTTGTTAATACCTTACCAGAAAGGTCACACATCGATATGCAAGGTACGTGGCATTACTTTGATTTTTAAAAAACTTAATTGACATTATTTTTGATACAGTGAAGCAATTAGTGACGGGTGACAGATAAGGTGAACATATTTCTGTAACTGATGAACAGAAGATCGCCAGAACTCCTGCTACAGGACATGTTATAACAAAACGAGAAACAAAGGACTATAGAATCGTGTTTGACAAACGGGTTATGGTAGATGACAATCAAACCGTACCATATGGAATATACATATTATTAATCTCCCACACTATACATATTCCCATATTTTGTATAGACATGTTTTAAATCCTTATTTTGTCTATGTATGTTTAATTATATATGTTGTAAATTAATGTACTATAGTTTCAGTGTGGGGAATCACGTGACTAAAATGGTACGCAGCACTATGAAATAGATCGCGAAAATCTGGATATTTGGATAGTTTTTCGATTCTTGGTAAGTACTCCTTGATTATGTTTACTAGTTATATAGCGCAGGCTATGCGAAATTTAATGCGCTTTCTAATGGTACACATGTCATTCCTGTACTCTCTCTGGTTTCTGAGATACCTTCGAGGTTTTAATGCGAACCAGTGGAATATTTTGTCAACAAGTCTACATTACTGTGTATAAACTACACAAAAAACTGTATTTTAAGGCAATTTATTATGCCACGGTCAGGTGCATGTGCTTTATTGTATTCGGAAAAGGCTTCTCGTTGAAATACAGTGCCTGATAACGTCCTTTATTGGTGATTTTAAGGGATTTCTTGTAAAAATGTCAAATTATTGAAATGATACTCTCCACGGAATAATATATTTGTGATACTTACCACGGATCAGTTTTAAAACAGTCCTGTACATTCTAGAACAAAATTTGGTCCGCATTTTGGAACCTTGGTTCAGAATACTGATTGATTACAATTGTTTTCAGTTGTTTAATTAGGTTTCCTTTATTCTTATACAGAAGTTACAGCAAGACGTTGTCGAGAAGCTTAGCTCAGACGAATGAAGGGAACACGCCACGGGCCAACTAAAATAAAAGAAAATTTAGACACACTATCACCAGAACGAATGCGGAATGAATCTTAAAATAGTGCAATGTTCTATCTAATCAAGCAGAGACAAAGCTTTTATTTGTGTAGTTTGAAGATTGTATAGTTGGACGGGAATGGAATCCAAATATAACGTTACATTAATCCATGCAGGACGGTAATTTACATGTGATTTTAGTGTTATTTCATTGCAATCGTGTATTTTAATTAATTTTTCCACAATCACTGTGTTGTTTTGATTTTTATCATTAAATGCAACAACCATCTATAATAGTTTGTTGTCCATTTACTTTATTGACATTTTGTACTTATATAATCGACTATCGCTCTTCCTTATTAGATAGTTGATTTGATGAACTATCTAATTCGATAAGAAAAAAGAAAAAATGGCGATGTAATGTATTTTTTCTTTTCATTTGTGATTATGAGCTTACATAAAGGTATACTAGTACAATGCCCATCTGAACAAGTATCAACGAACTAATAGTTAATGTATCTGCTGTGTAATCACATTAAAATGGCAGCCGAAAATATAGTTCAATGTCGAAATACTCACAAAGATATTAACCAGAAAACAAACATTTATATTGACAAAATCAAAATGATTCTTCGATTGCATTTATTATATTAGTATACATGTAAAACAGTTGATAATGTAACATCACAAATAAATCTAGTAAAACTCTTCAATGTATGATAGAGCAAATGGTGTCAGAAGTAATGTACAACTCACGGGTCTCTGGCCTAACGATTTAAAAACTCGATAGTGGGAGTGGAGTTTATTTTTTTTAAAAGGAAGCCAAAATTAGTTTTTAAATTCATATGACACAGATAAAAATGAATTATTTGTTTTGGTAGCAAAAATGCCGAGCATTTTTTCATTTACACTTCTGCTAAAATATGACAGGCGTGCGATTGCCTCCACTCGGATTTGAGCCAGTGTCACCGGGCAACGCATCCATTGAGCTACTGGAGAGGGTAAGTAATAAAAGTCGACAAATACGTGTTTAAAAAAATACTGTGCAACAAAGACATAAATCCAGAAAATGAAAGTCACACATTAATTAGCATGAAACAGCATTATGCGAAATTCGAAGAAGTCGCATCGCCTTGTTTTGTTGCAGTGGTGTTGCAGACTCTTGATATGCTACCTATTTTACATAATTTAGAATTGAAAGTCCATTATATGTTTTAATTTACCGATACACCCTGTGGCATTCATTTAAAGAATTAATGACTTGGAATCGATATAAGTTCATTAATACTTGCCCGATCTTAGACATTTTTACCCAAAATGTCGACATTATGTTGATATTCAAGACCATATACATTGTATACAAATGAAATATTATCCTGGTAAAGGACACCTTATATCAGTGTCGCATTTAAAAAAAAGATTAAAAAGCTCAAATAAGGTTTATCTGTTCTGATCGAAATGACAACGTTTACATTTTTGGAAAAATCCTTTAATTTGATGTAATGGTCAATACAGAATACAAAATCGTAACATTTTTTATATTTTGTACTATAACACGACTCATTCTAGTTCCTTCAATTGATTCAGATCAGTTTCGATTCCAATTCTCTCTGCACCATGTTTCTTTGATCCTGTTATTTCTGTAAAAGAATAGATGAAAACTATTATTAGGCAACTAAAAATAAGCATAATAAAAATATACTAAACAAAAAACGATGATGGAGAAAAAAAGTTACTTGCTCTAAAATACAAGTTTAAATGATCCGTGGTTTGTATCACAACATTGATGTTCCGTGGAGTGTACCATTTCAAAAAATTGTCATTTTTAGCAAAATAACGCATTAAAATACCAATAAAGTATGAAAGAGTAACTGGTTTTCAACAAAAACCCTTTTCCGAATACAATAAAGTACTGACACCTGAACATGGTCTAATATATTCCCATTAAACACGGTTTTTGTATAATTTTTCTAAAAATATTGGCAAAATATGTCACTGGTTCGCCTTAAAACCTCGAAGGTATCTCAGAAACCAGAGAGAGTACATGAATGACACGTGTGTCATTAGAAAGCGCGTTAAATTTCGCATAGCCTGCACTATATAACTAGTAAACATAATCAAGGGGTACTTACCAAGAATCGAAAAACTATCCAAATATCCAGATTTTCGCGATCTATTTCATAGTGCTGCGTACCATTTTAGTCACGTGATTCCCCACACTGAGTTTGAGCCGTAATTGCAATTTTAAAGTTAAATCCATTCGCCGATAAAGATTGGCGTGGGATTGACTATTCAGATATGTATAACACACATTAGTTAGTAGCAAATCTTTAACTCATGACTATTGAAATCAATAAATCACGGTTACCCGCACAAATAGACTCGTCAAAAGGTCATGGCTCAGGGTTCAAAATTGAACTATAGTAGATTGTATGTCAATAAATGCGTATAAACGTGACTATAGATCTACAACGACCTTCGAAATATGACCCCTTGACGAGTCCATATACCAAGGCTGAAACGATATCTACCGTTATTTTAAGAAAAAATACGGATAGGTTTGAGAAAATATCACTTAACATCTAGTTGGCGACAAACTGTTCTCTTGTCAGAAACGTACTTTTTATATAGACTGTGGGTTCGAATCCGCTGCTATACTCATTTTCAATAACTAAATTTCTATTTCAATATTTTTTTATCGATAAGACATAATTTATAATCCAGCCAAATTCGCATTGAAATAGAATCTAATTGCAACAGAAACATGTTTACATTTAAAAGAAATTTATTCATAAGCTGATCAACAGAAACAATTCCTTAAAAACGCAGTGGGGAAAGGTGAAAAGTCCAAGATGATGTCCAATATCGATGCCAATGAATGGTGAAATGCATAAACTATAAATAGTAAATGCCAATGTGATAGTTTCATCATTCTTTTTTTGTATTTATGATTCTGAATTAAGAATCTACATGGGGTGGAACGCTTATGCAGTAATAGAGATGTGCGATTTAATAGGCTTCAAGGTGATGATGTAGTCACATCGTTGGAAGGACGCTTATCTATTTCGAAACGAAACAAATAGATTAACATGATGTGTTAACAAAATCGCCAATAAAGAAAACCTGGTGGTTATTAGATTTTATTTAATATTTTTGTAAGCAAATTCTAGATCACATACGTAGTTAATGTCAATTCTTAATGTATCATTTATTAGTAAATACATCCCTATAACCTGGATAACTCCAATGTTAAATGTACATTTACGCCCGAGTGATTGTTGTAGATATATACCTCTTGTTATTATGGGTACACTATATAAACACATATACATCATAAAACCATTCGGTGGCCTAAAGGTAGGGCGTGCGCTTCGGGATCGAGAGGTCCCGGGTTCGATCCCCCTCTGGACCACTGGTTAATTTCTCCGAGCAAGACCCACATACTCCACTCCACCATGGTGTAAAATTGTACCTGTGAGGACAGTGTCTACTCCTAGGGGCCTCGGATCGATGTTGGCTGCCACACCACAGGAGTGACACGAGTGTAGGTTTCCATAGGTAGCCCAATGACCAGGGGAAGTTGAAATGTCAAAGGGTGCTTGAGCTGCCTAACAGCTGAAAAGGGCCCTAGAAAATTGGTAACTTAACTTAACTTTTAACTATACATAACGATTCTGTGGTTTCCCGCGATATATAATGGAACCAGTATAGTTAATAATATTAATAATAACGACTTTATTTATTGTGGATTACATATTTGACAGTTAATATCAATTTTCAATAAGGTCCACTGAAAAGAAGAAACAAAATAACATAATAAACAAATAACAATAAATAAACCACCTCCCCAACATAGGCATATATTTATATAACATTTTGTATGTAGTGAATTGCAAGTGATAGTATTTTTGTTTTGTTGATAGACTGTAAAATATTAGATACTTTGTATCACATGACCATAACAGTGGTATCGCGCATAGGTTTGCTAAGTGGAGATACTATCAGGCCAGTGTGAAAATTTGTATTTGATGTATTTCGACTTAAAAGTGTTTAATGTATTGGCTTTTCTGATATCTCCAGGAAGAGAATTCCATAGCTTTGGTCCAGCTTTCCGAAAATTTCTAAATTGGGTTTAGGCATGTGTAGGAGATTATTTGCAGTTGACCTTAATGTTTGATTGGGATAATTTGTAATTTGAAATTTAGAACACAGGAATTCAGGAGCTGTATTGTTCAAGCTTTTAAATACAAGAATAGCTTTTTTATATTCAATTCTTTCATAAATTGTCATTTATATCAAGCTTTGAAAGAGCTCATATCAAATTTAAAAAAGTGAAAACATCTTAAGATAACCAAACGCGATCCGGTTACTATTTACATTGAATTTAGAGGGCAATTCTCTTCTATACGAGCGCATCTGACTACTACAATTGGTCCTACAAAGTTATGAAACTCTTTAAATACACTGTAAATTAGAGACGCCTTAGCTTAGAAAAAATATTTAAAAGTGTAACTTACCCTTCATAATATGCCGAGTACACGTACATATCAGTGCGGTTTGAGACAGGCTGAAAATCTCTGAGTTTAGTATTTTGTAAAGGAATCTTAAATACCGAGCTTGAATTCGAGTCACACACATCACATTTTCTGTATCCTATGTTACTATGCTTCATTCTTTCAGTCACTATGCCAATATAAATAACGATGCAAATGCTACAAAACGACACAATTCCAGCAAACATAGTCATATAGCGGCGAGATTTAAGGAACTCCATCTTCACAGCGTATATACCAATTCACTGTATGGCTTTTCGGATTACTATAAAATTCAACTTATTTCATTTATTGCTTTTGCGGAAATCAGCTCGTTTATACACGGCAATCTTGAGGACCGACCCTTTTAAACACTGAGATATATAACCGATGGTTTCACTCCAGTTCTCGACGCCAAATGATTTTATACACATGTCTGTACGTATTTCAATACAAAGGTTAAAAAAATGTATGTCAGTTTCGGTAGGGAATACCACGGATAACTGCAGTGGGGTACCAGTGGGGGTATATTATTGGCGGTTTTTTTCTTTATAAATCTTTTATCTCTTTTTATCTTTTATTTATTTCTTCCAATAACGAAGAGAATTTCAAACGATTCGATAACATACGTAGGCGATGATTTATGGAACTGTAGTAAATTCGCTTTAAAACCGGTGTAATATAAAAATCTTTAGCTCTATTAAAACAGTCAACGCGCATGACACGGATCGAATGAGACAAGGTATAGTTGATTCAAAGATCTCTGTCACAACCGCGTAAACAAACATTCACCCCGGTCGATTATTACAGGTGTGTCAGGATTAAATTCTACCATCAATAATACACTTAAGTGATTTACATATTATGGTCCTAAAGCGTAGAGGTTATACTTGCTGCAATTAGCTATTCAGAACTGGAACATTATGGCAGTTTTGACAGACATCTTTGAATCGACAGTATGTATTGTTATCAACATATTAACTATCCAGGCCATGGAGCGTAGTTGTCATGTTGGAATAGAGAAAAGATTTATGAAAGAAAAGTTCGGGATTACTTTTGTTTTGACAAATACGTTGTATAGATAAAAAAAGGTATGAGAAAATCCGACAGGGATTGTAGCACTCAACCCAACCAGCCGAGCACAGAAATCAGAAACACCACGACACAACCACCCTGAGCAGTGCTCACAGAAACTCATGTCAAAAGGGGGACCAAATGAGGCACAAAAACCCCGGGGTGTGACCTAGGTTAAAACACTAAGGACAGTGAACTAACGTAATGCGACCTAAAGAGGCACAATTACGACTTAACCTAGTTAAAATATGGGCAAGGTAGGAATGGGGTGGGAAATAATATTACATATTCCTAGCAACTACAATGAGCAATGCCTACACATAAGCCGAAGAAACCATTAAAGATCCAAGTCCCCGCCGATAAAATGCAGGATGACCCACATTCACAAGGATACACTTATACCGTAATCCTAACAATTATGAGGACTATAAATAAAGGAGTAAGTGGAACCACACGACTAAACTATGGAGGAGTTTATCATTTTATTATCACCTTTTTAAGCCTTCATCAGGGTTTATACATCAATTATGAGGACTGTCTAAGGAAGTTTTTATCCTGGCATTAACGATTAACACTTTTTGAGTTTATACAAATTATTATAACAAATAACTCTCACACATGTTAAATTAAAGATACTAGATCTACTGGTACCTTTGGAGTGCCGGTTGTATATCATTGATACTTGTGAGACTACCTCAGTTTTAAACCTGTTCATTTCTAGTTTTCTTTGAATTTCCAACAGATGAAAGGTATTTCACACATTTCCACTACCCCGACTTGATTTTACCATTTTAGTGACATTTTCACTACCCCGACTTGATTTTTCCATTTTAGTGACATTTCCACTACCCCGACTTGATTTTTCCATTTTAGTGACATTTCCACTACCCCGACTTGATTTTGCCATTTTACTGACATTTCCACTACCCCGACTTGACCCCGACTTGATTTTTCCGTTTTAGTGACATTTCCACTACCCCGACTTGATTTTTCCGTTTTAGTGACATTTCCACTACCCCGACATAATTTTTCAATTTTAGAGACATTTCCACTACCCCGACTTGATTTTTCCATTTTAGAGACATTTCCACTACCCCGACTTGATTTTCCATTTTAGTGACATTTCCACTACCCCGACTTGATTTTCCATTTTAGTGACATTTCCACTACCCCGACTTGATTTTCCATTTTAGTGACATTTCCACTACCCCGACTTGATTTTTCCGTTTTAGAGTCTGAATTTCTAATATATCTGAAGTTAAAACTCATTAAACACCGATGAAATTAACAAAGAATAGCATTTGATGTTTTGAAGCTAATTTTGAGTCCATCCTCTCTTGGAAATTATCCAAACGTAATTGGCAATATTTGAGATGAGATTTATCTCAAAATTGAGACGTTTCGGGAGATCGGGGAGAGTGTGTGGAATGATTCCTGTGAGGGCAGTGGACCTCAATGATTGATACACACCATCCAGTAGTGGATTATTCTCAACATGGAGACTCGAACGCATGTTTCCTTAGGCTAAGTGTGGCCCCATGGATGAACTGCTGAAAGCGGCCATCGAAAGCTGATATCTTAATTTTAACTGTTCTAGGCACATCAATGCCTCATGAGGTACCGCAAATGTTAGGTACATCCAAATCATATTCCGTGGGTAACCTTCCACTCATCGACACATATATAAATGTTCATGTTCTATTGGGTATATAAAACATTTTCTTTTCTACGCAGGGTACCTAATATCAATTGCCACAGTAAAGCCATAGCAAATCGTCCATTCGTTAAGCGTCAAATAACGAGTAGGTTTGAGCTTCTTGGGAAAGAAAAACAACAACAAAGATTGTAACCCGTCATATCTTTAAAACCCATTGAGATATGGATGCCATCTTTATCATACATGGTTACCGACATGCCGCCAACCCATACACAGCAGTAGGTTTTACATTATTTCTCTAAGTTATTTTGATTGACAATGCTTGAAAGATATATCTGTTTGTCATATAATTATGAGCAAAGAAGTTGTAATGACTTTATTTCGAATGTTTTGGTTTTGTTACAACATAGCTCGATAGCTTTCGAACTTAGCTCGATAGCTTTCGAACTTAGGACGGACGCTAAACGAAGAAACAATTTCAAATGGTCTAACTCTTGGTTCAATGGGGGATCTGTCACTCTTTTGCATATTCGTCTAGCTTTATTAGCTACCTACTTCCTATTCAATTTGGCATATCTACGTATACATCTGACTCAATGGGTCATTAAATATGCCTTGATATCTATGAGTATGCCCATGGTATGACAAATACCGCTAAACACTCAAATACATTTACAGGCATTAATTGGTGTACTGCCAGTGTATAAGTTAATTTGTATTTTGTCCTACCGGGGGTACATGGTACTACTTTAGTAATGCATAGCCATGGGTTACATGTTATTAACACAATAGAATACAGGTTAGCAATATGCCCATTTAAACATTTGATAAACATTCGAAAAACTAGTGGCGTGTGACATTGACACCAAAATACACATGTTAATACATGCATATTGCATGTTTTTGTGGCCGAGTCTTGGGAGGGATTTGTTTTTTCGCTGGATTTTGAAGTTTGGGGCATGCTATTTTTGGACATCCAGGATTATTGACCGTGTCAAGTCATAGTGATGCAATGTTTTGGTCACTTGGAGTCACCGATTTGGCATACCTGTTATATGCAACTTTGGGTTATTCAGCTTTTTTGCATCTGAAGAATGAGAAAATGAACGAGAAAATGATAAGTCTCAGCTTTTAGGGGTTTGTGTTAGGGGCTAGAGTTAGAGTTGGGGTAAAGTTTAGGGATTATGGTTTGGGGTAGAGTTTTGGTAAGGTTTATGGTTTAGGTTAGGGTTATGGGGTTTCGCTTAGGTGCTGGGGTTTTGGTAAGGTTTAGGGGTTAGGTTTAGGGTTTGGGTTCTATTTTATGCCCTCTATATTTAGTTGTATATGCCACAGTGTGGACTAAAAGAATCGCCCCCACCAACAATGAACAAAGTTAGTTCCGTACAATTGGCAGCATCAACAATAACAAAATGTACACGATTGTGAAACATCAATAAATAAACATACAGTGAGTGATTTTAAAAACGCAAACTGTTTTTTTTTACATATTCCAATAATCACTCCACAGGGAGTATACGTATAATAGTCAGTATGCCAAGTACCAAAAAGTGGCCCAACCCAAAAATTTAGTACGCACAAAATGTTTTTGCATAAAATGGTTATTTAACATGTCCTTTCATAGAAACCAAATGATGCAACCTTGTCATCATTGAGCATTTTGATATATTCAAGATGGCCACCAAGATGGCCGCCAAAAATCTAAAATGTTCATATTCATACAATTGTCTATGTTTTCAATAGTAAAAACATGTATGTTTAGTAATGTATTGTTAAATAATGAGTTTACATATATTTGGACAAAATATTGATTTGAAATATTCAAAATGGCCGACAAAATGGCCGCCAAATCAGAGAAAAGTGATATTTTTTTGTTTTTATCACTCTTATATCTTTTAACGCAAATATTCAACTATTATCACAATAGTTCCATAACATATCATCAGAAATAAGCTGTAAGTCATTATTAAGGTGGATCTTATCATACTTACCCCCATCTTTGATGACGGAGTATAATATTATTGTTATGTACTTATAGTCGATTCAAAGATGTCTGTCAAAACCGCTATAATATTTTCTTTCTGAATAGCTAATCGCAGCAAGTATAATCACTACGCTATAGGACCATTAGCTTTTTAATCATTTAAGGGTATTATTGATGGTAAAATTTAATCCTAACATACATTTAATAGTCGACCGGGGTGAATGTTTGTTAACGCGGTTGTGACAGAGATTTTTGAATCAACTATAGTATATGTTGGTGATCGTCGTCGATTCATCAGTCGGTATAACTCTACCACTTAAAGTAAACAGGCAAATCAGGTATAACAACATAAGGATATTGGAAAAGGGAATATCTTTTCAATGTGTATAGCATGTCTATATTGACCTGGACCTGACCTTTATGAATATATAACAAGGTTCTTGCTTTGAATATATCCATTTCTGCAAGCAAATCATGCACTATCGGTATTTCAGATTTGTGTTCGTATTACATCTCGAGCGTCTTCGTGATACTCCCCGATTATGAAAACATACACACGGTGTTGTAAACGTAGACAATATATCGACTGGTAAATTATGCTAATCAATAGGTCAGACTCATGTCAATGTGGCCAAGCTTAACCGTTATTTTAATTTACTTGGTGAATAGAAGTCAGCAGGTAAAATTAACTTCCGCTCTCCCTAAATCGATGTAATGGTCAGTGATTTCTGTTTATATTGACATTGCAGAATATCGCGTTAGAGTTATAGGCTTAAAGGTTTTTGTTCAATAAAGCGTGACATAAGGATCCTTAATATGTAAGCAAAGATTGGTCAGCAGATGACCCCTTTTGGTGTTGGGGTAAGTTTGTCAAAGGTCAGGGTAGCAGTGACCTTTAACATACATGAATAGACCAAATGACTGACGATCAATAAGCACATTTGAAACCCAAGATCTGAAAAAATCAACAGGAACCATGGTAGTGTGTATTTTGTGTTCAGTACATTTTGTAGATCAACCTTCACTGTTGAACACCTGGCTGAAAATTTGGCATGCAAGTTTCACAAGCATACCGTATAGCTGGTTATTTCTGCCAATTGGTACCTTTTCATATGCGTTTTTTAACATTTTCTATATTCCTTGAACTTTAATAGGATATAAATAGCTTCATCAGGGATATTCTTGACCTTGGTGATTGCTTGCGTTGAACAGCATTCCATCAGTCCTTTACATGATGATTACTCCAGTGTATTTCTGGTGGAAAGCGTCAGTCAACATGGCAGAGAACATGAGACTGGACAGTGTTGAAACACCTTGTCTAACACAGTTAGTGTCTTGGGACTCGGTAGACGTCTCTGTCGCCCAGGACTCGGGTCATCATTCCGTCATGAAATTGGCGAACCATGATGACAAAGTGGACTGGGCATCCAAACTTGACCCTTATCTTCCAAAGTCCCTCCTGACTGACGGTGTCAAAGGCCTTGGGCAGGTCAACGAATGCTGAGTATAGGTCCTGATGACGTTTTACCTGTAGCTGGCAGGCTGTAATGACTACTGTTCAGCTCTGACTTTCTGACAGCAATCCGTTTTCTAGATGGCGTACTACAATGTAGTATCAGGCTGTTGAGCATTTATATTCTGACAAGAAGCTTATCTGCGATGCCGAGGGAGGAGTGATAGCCCCTGTGTGTGTCACAGCTCTGTCTGTTGTCCTTCTGCTTGTAAAAAATGTACTATTGGTGCATCTTCGAATCATGTGGTTAGTGCGCCTCGATTCAAGCATGATGTGAACTTCTGAGCCATAGATGGAATGGTATCTGAGTCTGGTGCCTTTCCACAGGATAGTTCTTAGTGGCTTTCACCACTCCCTGGATTGTTAGTGGTCTGCCAATGGTTAAGTTCATTTACACATGTGCTTGGTGGACAATTACGTCATCGTTACTGGAGGAGAGTCTGTTCAGTACGACATTTAAGTGTTCAGCCCATCTATCGAGGATCTTTGACAGATCAGTGATAAATGTTGATGAGTCCGAGCTCAAGAGGGGTAAGATGCCTGAGGATTTGGGTCTATAGACTGTTTTTAGTGAGTCATCGACACGTTTTGCGTCAAGGGTGTCAGAAAACATCTGTATTGATGAGGACTTGTCACTAACTAAGCCATTGGTCTTGCATGCCTATTAGCTTTGATTTGGCTGGTTGTTTGGTTGGGTCTCGGCCTTCTGTGGCTGTTATATCATCACAGGTACTTGGAGCAGTTTTAAGGCTGAATTATGGTCCTGCTGATAGGCCAAATAGATGCGATGCTTTTCTCGACTGTTGTGCGGTCAAGGATCTCCAGTCAAGATAAGTGGACTTGTCGCTTTGACTGAAGTGAACGTCAAAGTATTTGCTGCCGACAGCTGTACGCTACATATTAGTTTTTCCCTGTGGCCTTCGCTTGGGTTTGAGATGAATGGATAGCTTAGAGATGACAAGCAAAATTATGGTCTGTCCAGCATTCAGCACCACACATGGTCTTGGTGAGGTTAACATATTGCCTGTCTACCTTCCTGGTGGAGACATAGTCAATCAGGTTTTATTGTTATAAGTTCTATGTTATTATTTAAACCTCTTGACCGAGAGATTTAAATAATTACATAGAACTTATAACAATAAAATACTACATATATTTAAGCATTATTTTGTTAATATACAATAGAGAAGCGAAGTGTACATTTTTTTAAAAAATTTGGCGGCCATCTTGGCAGCCATTTTGAATTTTTCATATGCTCAGTAATGCCTATGTTGCCCATTGCCCTAGAAGTAACATGCTTTAGAACCAATATATACATATTTTTTAACATAATGTGGTTTATAATGATAAAAAAACAATATATCACATTTTCCCTATTCGGTAGCCATTTTGTCGGCCATTTTGAATATTTTCAACCGTCTTTATTTATTTCGAATACTTGTCTAGAATGTCTAAACAATAATTTTCTTTGTATATTTTCAAAATTTCCCATTTTACTTTCAAAATAGAAGATATATACAATTTTTAATATTTTGGCGGCCATCTTGGCAGCCATCTTGAATATTTCAAAATGCTCAATGATGACAAAGTTGCATCATTCAGTTTCTTTGTAAGTACATGTCAAAGGACCATTTTATGCAAAAACATTTTGTGCGTACTATTTTTTTGGGTTTTGCCACTGGCATACCGACTATAATAAAACTGAAGTTTTTTACATGATTGAAAAGTGAGTATTATTGTCATGAAAATTAGCAACGCTATGCATAAATGCTCTCTGAATTATATTTGAACATTTTACAGCATAACAATAATTAGTAACAATAGTGTCTGGTTCCAAAGAGGCACAATCAAAAAATGAAATTCGCAAGTGATGATTCCAACCGGAACCGGTGAGTGCATTCCAAACTTCAAACGCTTTTAAACTCATCGAAAAAATGCTCAATGTCCAGGATAAAAAATGACCAGCATTACGTTGGGGTGCCAATTTGTAGCGGGATAAGTTGTCAACATTTCATTATTTCTATCGGCATCAATTAATATTATCTTAGTTTGTCTAAGACAAGTTGTAAACAGACAAAACACACCATTCGCCTAATATCATATCGTGATTAGGAACGCCGGAAATACACATGTTATTAAAGGTCTCTAACTTCGGTGGAAATTTTCATTTTCAATTTGGTTTAAGCAAAAATAAATTTTGTAAAGCGGAACGTTTTTAAAGTCTCTCAGTGTACATGGTTTAAAAGAAATACACATGCGTAAAAATAAAATATCTTAATTTATACAACAATATGCGGGGGCGTTTTGGGGATCATTTTGACCATCGGAATAAGGGCGTTTCGACCATTTTGGCACGTTTCTTAACTGTTGCGTTTTTTACTGGGGGCGGTTTAACTGTCAAGCGTGATGATTAAGTCATTAAAATTTTAAAAAGTCTTATTTCCCTTGGGTCGTCAGGCGGGCAAAGTGTATAAAATGCTGCCTTCCGTGTCCAATTGACGAATAATTAGATTTTATCACTGGATTGTTTGAGTTTTAACAAATATCATTGTTGACTAACAGAATTCAAGGTAAACAATAAAACATATGAAGCTCGGGGATTTGAAACGGAAGCAGCTCTCTGCATGAGGAAACCAAAGGACATGGAAGGAACGCTATTTAGAACCTGCAGGAAACGGAAGGAATGCTATTGAGAAACCGCAGGACACGGAAGGAATGCTATTGAGAAACCGCAGGACACGGAAGGAACGCTATTGAGAAACCGCAGGACATGGAAGGAACGCTATTGAGAAACCACAGGACACGGAAGGAACGCTTTTGAGAAACCGCAGGACACGGAAGGAACGCTTTTGAGAAACCGCAGGACACGATAGGAACGCTATTGAGAAACCGCAAGACACGGAGGGAACGCTATTGAAAAAACCGCAGGCCACGGAAGGAACGTTATTGAGAAACCGCAAGACACGGAAGGAACGCTATTGAGAAACCGCAGGACACGGAATAAACGCTATTGAGAAACTGCAGGACACGGAAGAAACGCTATTGAGAAACCGCAGGACACGGAAGGGACGCTATTGAGAAACCGCAGGACACGGAAGGAACGCTATTGAGAAACCGAAGGACATGGATGGAACGCTATTGCGAAACCGCAGGACACGGAAGGAACGCTATTGAGAAACCGCAGGACATGGAAGGAACGCTATTGAGAAACCGCAGGACACGGAAGGAACGCATACGAACATACGAACAAGAAAAAAGCACACTCCACAAGCTGTAATGATAAGTACTAAACGTAACAAGACAAAATCAATGTAATTACTTTAATTAGCAACATAGAAAGTCCATATTTCATGTCAACCAATACAAGTGTAAGATAATACACATGTTAGTTACTTTGCCAGGAACGCACAACATTGGAGAACGTAGCCTACGCCATGCTCCAACTCATACTCCGTACTCCAATTGGAGCATTTACTTAGTGACAAAAATGTTGTAACTTCTTTATTACTGAATGGAAACATATGAAATGGTTTTATTTCTTAATTCGATCATATGCTACAAATTGGTGTTGCGTTTAATGCAAATTTCTATACATGCTTGAAGTTTTACAAGTTTCAGCATGGAGTATAGAGTATGAAAATAAGAACATGTTCTATATTAATCACCGGGTCAGATCGATAGACAAGTAGCAATAACACAGGAAAAATGCATTAATTACTTCTTTTGTAGTTACAATTGGTCAAACAAAGTAATGAAACTCTTTAAAAACGCTGTAAATTTAAATGCACCATAGTTTCCAAAAAATATTTAAAAATTTAACTTACCCTTCATAATATGCCGAGTACACATACATATCAGTACGGTTTGAGACAGGCTGAAAATCTCTGAGTTTAGTCTTTTGTAAAGGAATCTTAAATACCGAGCTTGAATTCGAGTCAAACACGTCACATTTTCTGTATCCCATGTTACTATGCTTCATTCTTTCAGTCACTATGCCAATATAAATAACGGTACAAATGCTACAAAACGACACAATTCCAGCAAACATAGTCATATAGCGGCGAGATTTAAGGAACTCCATTTTCACAGCGTACAAACCAATTCACTGTATGGCTTGTCGGATTACTATAAAATTCAACTTGTATCATTTATTGCTATTGAAAACACATGTCAAACTTTGATCTGATCATTGTACTCCTTACATTCTCGTTTAACCAGCGTATTATTTTCAATTACATAAGTCTAGAGACTTGACTATACACTGATTCATGAGAATGACTCCTTATTGCCTTACTATATAATTCAACATGTACTCGTAATGGCAATTGCCGGAAATCGGCTCGTTTATACACAGTGCTTGATGACCGATCCTTTTTTAAACTGATGTCACCCGTGCAAATCGATGAACGTTAATAAATTATGGACACGCGTGTTCATGGGATGTTGAGAAATGAAAACTGTTATATAACTGGATATTTAACCGATGGTTCCACTTCAGTTCTTTCACGCCAAATGTTTTTTTATAGAACATATGCGTATTTTAGTCAGACGAGGGTTAAAATGTATGCCAGTATCGGTAAGTAATACTACGGATAACTGCACCATTTATAACAAAAAAAAAAACGAAAAAAAAATGTTAAAAGATATAGTTTACAGATGTTGGTTTTGTATTATGTTATTATCAATGATCGGTTACCAGTGTGTTATAGTAATTGGCTCATTAGTTAAGCAAATACACTAAAATAGACATGTCACGTTAAAGAGGCATTCCCTATAACATTAAATGAGAATCATATTAACTCCTTATTTTTTCAACAATAAGCTCCCACTAATTACCGAGAAAAAAAGGAAAATATATTTCCGTAACGAGCCAAACTAGTCACGAGTCGTTTCCCTTTGACCACATAATAATTATTGTTGGTGATTTGAATATATTTTTGACATTATAGAGACATATTTGCGCACACTTTCTTCAGACAAATTATGATAATTGATAGTGATTTGTACATTTAGCTCATTTAATGGCATAGTAGAGAAAAATATGCTAGTAACAGGGAATGCCTCTTTTAGTGATCTGCAACATTCTTACATATAAAACATAAGCAGGTAATACAATGTTCCCCGTAATGAGGCAACTATAGCTTATCAGACCAACCACACGCCCTGTTATACTAAAATATCTCAGCGAAAAGGGCGAATAAAAGTTTGTTAATTTACATTTCGCTAGCTTAGAATGAGAATGTCATAAGTAAGATCATTCCAAGCCAGCGATATGTAAATTTGCTTACAAGACTGATACATATTTAAAATCAGCATCACAGAGCGCTTCTTATGAGCCTATTTTTTATGAAAATCGGAACTTGTCGTGTTGACCAAACTGAAAATGAAAAAGCTTATTTTATCATATTATGAAGTATATGTGGAGTAATTTTCAGACAGTTTTTTTCTTGTTTTCCACAAATATCAATTTTGTACTTACGGCCTTCTCATTCTAAGCCAGAGATATAGACGGGACTGGATGTAATTTTGTCAAGGTATAAGTAAAGGGGTTCGAATTTGTTTTAAAATACCTTTTTGGGGATTTAAATGTCAAACAAAACAAAAAAATCGTGCACATTTCTCATGATTTCTCCCCGAATAAGAACTGGTGTTGTTCAGAATTTTGCGTACTGATACCTCTTTTAACTGCGAATAACAGTGTACTTTGTTTTGTTCAGACCCTGTAAAAAGAATAGAAAATAACAATACACATAGTAACGTCCGCGACGTTCGACAGCGGTATTCATAGTGCCATCTGTATTCCATGTATATGACTGAACGGTATAGACTTTATAATCATATGAGTACGCAATTCTGTATTGACCCACGGATTATTCACCTTGGTCATATGTATTCTTAATGTGCATTTTCTGATTTTCACATATGTACTTATATACAATTAAAATTACATAATATCAGAGTTCTGAACATTATTATGTGGCAATTCCAACACAAAATGATAAGAGACTAACACATATTATCAACGTATTATACGTTGGTTGTCCGTATACTCATGTTATATCTAAAAAACTATCAAGTACTGTATGCCCAAATTATAATTAACTTTTGTAGAAATTATTTCTTGACATACTAGCCAAGTTTCGTTATATATCTTCCAAAAACATACGAAGTGTATGCATTTGACGAGCATCAGGTGACGCTATGCGGTACACAGAACGTCAACGTCAACACTCGCCTACGACGTCACGCTACCCCGGATTTCCAAAGAACTTTTATTCGTGGGCTTCACATTTTAAAAATCATATGCCGAAATAGTTATCAACTATTTGGAAATCTATTTCTTTACACACTGTCAAAAGTTCATTAAATGTTTTTTTTTCAAAATGGATAGCTTGAGCTGACATTCCGTGCGGATAGTGTAGGATGCGATCTGACGTAAGTTTTTTTTTATTCTGATGACCTTCGCTCCACTTCCTTCTGTTCCAAACAAAACATCAGGGAATCTTAAAAACATCTGCCGAATTATTCTGATGTATTGTGCTGTGGATTTTACGTAATTTATAGTTCCTCCGGATACTATTCTATGTTATATACGGTATAACACAATAAAAACATGCTTAGGAAATGGCAGTCACTCCGTAACGTCGTCTGACGTTGTGATGTTTTTTATATGTAACGCAAACAACGTTGCTATATTACATCATAAACCCGTCAAATATGACATCATCACTATGAATCATTGTATAAAAATACGCCAAAACATGCCAATTATTCTTACATATTTTGGCGCGATGCGGCAAAAACTGCCTAAGTATTATTGTCATTAAATATCTAAATTCATTTTTATACAGTACATCTGTTTGTCGTGCTGGGTCGTTTATACCGTTATCATGGGTTTCAAGTACATCCATTTATCGAATCCGACGTAAACTGATGTAAAATAATTTCGTCAAATACACGTGCTATGGCTTTAGAAATGTCCATGCAAAATTCTAAAGCTCGATGCGGTGTTCTTGTAGACTTTCGCGGTCCCTTATAATCATATTGGCACCAAAGTGTCTAAACTTAATAGTCAACTTCCGGCTAGCACAAATGCTGCTGTCGATACAGTATATTGGTGAGATAGTATACAGGAAAATGTCGGAAAAGGATCTCAACAAGTTGTCAACCTTCCATACCAGCAAAAGTTTGAGAAGAATTTTACGAGTATTTTGGGGAAAACCCAAAATCATATGAAAACCTGTTAAAATTAAACACGGTATGAATCCTGTTACATGACTTTTGAGTTCCGTCAGAGCGTTCCACGGGTTTTGAGTTCCGTCAGAGCAATCGCAAGGTTTCAGACCTGTTACAAATTCCGTCAGGGAAAAACATCTGATTATTTTAGTACATAAAGGCTCGTTGCGGAGTATGGCATGATCGTAGAGATAAAGGTAGATATTATATCAAATGCAGCACGTTTACTCGAAACATTTGTTCGAAAAGATACTGTTTTTTATAGATTTAATGTGTTTTTTTATGCATTTTTCTTGCTGTATATACTTACATTACTTTAATCGTTGTAAACAACGATTTATATTCAAAATAAACATTCAGTTTTGAGCGTCAATGTTACTTGATATCTAAGTTAGTTATATAATACGAAAGCAATCATAGAACTGCTGTAGAATGCCATATTTTTTATCCAAACGCGATCATCTGACATTGATGTTACAAATTCCGATTACCACTGTTACAAATTCCGAAGTTTTCAAAACAAGGATGATACAAATTCCGTGAATATGAATAAAATTCGAGGAACAAATTCACTTACTTTTATGTATGATTTTAGTTATAAAGGAGACATTCTCACACAAAACATTAATTTTATAACCCATTTTGTGTTCTTAGTGAGTGTAACCATATGAAAAAGACAAGCAATTTTAGATAATCTTTGTGAATACCACACCATTAAACCAATAACTTTTCAATGTAGGGCTGACCGGGACTAATCGGAACAAATATGTTTTAAACGAGCGATTCTCACAAATTACTAGTATACAGTTGTACAAATAAATTACGTATATTTTATAACGTATGGAATCTATTCACAGAATATCGACTCTCTTCATATATTGAGCGATTGGTCATCAAAATAAGAGGGTGCAAAGTGACGACCTACAATGTCCCGATTTGCCCCGACGCTGGGGGAACATCGGAACCCGATCATGGGTAAGAATGAACGATACTTTATTCATACTGTGTCCTACCGTGCATCCACTCCCACTGGAAAAGTAGCGATTAGTTGTCATATACGGTACTCATCAAAACAAAGTACAACCATCTTTGATGTATTAGGATACTTACCACCATGCCTCATTATGTACTCGCCACAACCTATTACAGCCACATTTGACTCAAATGGCTACTCACAACAATTTAATACAGTCATACTGGTCAGACCCTATTGAGTGCTTAGCAACTCGAACTACAGTTATACTGGGCCCTACATATTTACAACCACTGAGTACAGCCAAACGATGTCGTATGCAGTAGGGTTCCACCCATCGTCGGAACCCATACTCGGTTCATTACGTTATACTACTACATGCTATACTTAACATGTAGTTATGTAGCGTGGGTATCCGACGATGGGTGCCAACCTAAAGACCAGTCTTTTAAGTCCCTATTTTCAGATGTTTGTACTTGCCACTACCACATACGCAATCCCATGCCATTTGCTAGTAAAGTACTCACCACCGACGAATACTGTATCAGGTCCAACGGGGTACTACAAAACCCCATATGACAGTCATCCAAGGCTAGGTACTAGCAAACATTACCTACAACCATACCATAGTCAAAGGGATCTCACAATCACCAAATTCCGCCATGCAATACTCAAAGTTATACTATAGATTACTCAACTCATACTACAGCTACATCAGGCCATCAGTGGTTGTCATCACCACTGGGTACAACCATATCAGGGTTGATGTGGTGTTTATTCGACAAACTACATCCATACCTGGTTATAAGGGGTTCTCGTTTTCGGATAGCCACCAACTATAGCCAACTCAAGCCCTTAGGTGGACTTACTACCACAAGAACACGCATACCCGCTACCAACCATATGTGCGGTACTTCCTCTCACTGAATGTAGGAACATAATCATGCATACAGCTATAATGACTATACGTTCCTGTACTTTGTGGTATCAGCAAGAGACAGTAATGCGAGTCTTATGGGTAACAAAGACTGTATGGCTCAGCCAATATGGTACCTTACAAGTCTTTCTCAGCAATCGTCTGCTATATGAAGTAGTTCTACCTAATAATGCCTTGTACATCAATTCCCAGCTGATGGATATAATCTTCATGAGTTTTATAAGTCGTATACAACCGGTAGCTTTTGAACCCATGAAAGAATGTCGGAAACACAAATGAAAACATGCAGATCTAGGCCTACCATCTGAAGTTTAAATTCTAACTAGCAATGTTGAAAGTGCTTGATGCAGTTACAGTGAGAAAAGGGAACAGAGAAATATAACGAAGTTACAAAAATGTATTTATACCTATATTTAGTTTAAATTATGCGGGAAATAACCAACTTTTTACCAAAACAATAGTTTTCCTTATTTTTTTTGTCAAATGACACAAATTAACCACACTAAAGAACAATTCGTAGAGAAGACTATTGTTCGGAATTTGTATCACGTCCAAGCGGAATTTGTATCAATCAAAATGTTCATGTAATGGAATTTGTAACAACACGTCAAATTTTGGTTAAAAATATGTATTTCTCAGTTAGAATACACCCAACTTGGTGCGATGCTAAGCAACACAGCTCTGGAATGAAGTGTTCAATATTTCAGGTTGTTTTGAAAGATAATAACAATGAAAATAAACAATTTTCCAAAGTGTCTAAATTTTGTAATATAATGCTTTTCATTCGTGATCTTTGAGTGCGATTGTGGTTTTGGTACCGTAATTATAATCTCTAAATATCATTTCTACTAAAACCAGAAGAAATTAGTATTATACTTACTTCCAGAACGTTTTGACGACTATATGATGGAGTCAAGTGTGTACTTTTCTCTTTCACGGAATTTATAACTCGCAGAAAATGCCAAAATTGCTCTGACGGAACTCAAAACCCTTGTAACGCTCTGACGGAACTCAAAAGTCATGTAACAGGATTCATACCGTGTTAAAATCAATAAGACATGGCCAACAAGGTGGAAATTGTTAGAATAAACACGGAGTACCAGGGCAAATTGACATAGAGGCACGTAGTTAACGATGAGCTGGAATGGATAGGTACAGTCTTGGGAAACAGCAGAGATTCGAAGGTAAAGTAGAGTAAAACTTATTTTAAGTCAGTGCAGAATTGATTCCCTTGGTAAATCAGGGGAAGCAACAATGTTCGACTTATTTTAAGTCAGTGGAGAGTTACTTCCTTTGGCAAATCAGGGGAAGCAACTGTGTTCGACTTATTTCAAGTCAGCACAGAGTTTATAACCTTCGCAAATCAGGGGAAACAACTGTGTTACACTTATTTTAAGTCAGTTCAGAGTTACTTCCCTTGGCAAATTAGGGGAAGCAACTGCGTTCGACTCATTTTAAGTCAGTACAGAGCTACTTCCCTTAGTAAATCAGGGGTAGCAACTGCGTTCGACTCATTTTAAGTCGGTGCAGAGTAACTTCCATTGGCAAAACAAGGGGAAGCAACTGTGTTCGACTTATTTTAAGTCAGTGCAGAGTAACTTCCTTTGGCAAATCAGGGGAAGCAACTGTGTTCGACTAATTTTAAGTCAGTGCAGAGTTACTTCCCTTGGCGAATCAAGGGAAGCAACTGTATTCGACTTATTTAAGACAGAGCAGAGTGACTTCCCTTTGTAAATAAGGGAAAACATCAGATTCTGTGTTCGACTAATTTTAAGTCAGTACAGAGTTGCTTCCCTTTGCAAACAAGGGGAAGCAACTGTTTTCGACTTATTTTAAGTCAGTGCAGAATTACTTTCATTGGAAAATCAATAGGAAGCAAATGTGTTCGACTTATTTTAAGTCAGTGCAGAGTTACTTACTTGTGCAAATCAGTGGAAGCAACTGTGTTCGACTTATTTTAAGTCAGCACAGAGTTAATAACCTTCGCAAATCAGGGGAAACAACTGTGTTCCACTTATTTAAGTCAGTTCAGAGTTACTTCCCTGGGCAAATCAGGGGAAGCAACTGCGTTCGACTCATTTAAGTCAGTGCAGAGTTACTTCCATTGGCAAAACAAGGGGAAGCAACTGTGTTCGACTTACTTTAAGTCAGTACAGAGGTACTTCCTTTGGCCAATCAGGAGAAGCAACTTTGTTTGACTTATTTTAAGTCAGTACAGAGTTACTTCCTTTGGCAAATCAGGAGAAGCAACTTTGTTTGACTCATTTTAAGTCAGTACAGAAATACTTCCATTGGCAAATCAGGGGAAGCAACTAATTCGACTTATTTTAAGGCAGTATAGAGTTATTTCCTTTGGTAAGTCAAGGGGAAGCAAATATGTTCGACTTACTATAAGTCAGTGCATAGTAATTTCCCTTGGCGCATCATGGGAAGAAACTCTGTTTGACTTCTTTTAAAGTAAGTGTAGTGTTACTTCGCTTGGCAAATCAGGGGAGAGAACTCTGTAGTGTAGTTATCAGGGAAGCAACTGTGTTCGACTTATTTTAAGTCGGTACGAGTGACTTCTCCCAGGGATATTCAATATACTTATTAGCCTGGAGTTCCCTGCCCTTGATTCCTATGTTGAGACGCACATTATGACGGGAACCAGACTATATACTTATTTATATAGAGAATATCCTGCTTCTCCTGAAAATCAAGGAGAGTACTCGGATTTGAAAAAGAGCTGTGACGATCAATCACAATTGGAAGTGTTATTTCCCTATGTAAACAATAAAAGATCACTAGAAATATTGTACACACATTTATATAGTAGATATAACTCGTGTAATCCAAATAAGAGTAAACAAGAGCAGACAATCCAGTAAGGTCTACTATCCGAAACGGGCGCGAATCTCGGTGTCATTATGTAGTACGTGGTGAAGAATTAGGACACATTCTAAAAATATGTCATCATGCATAAAATTAAAATTTCAGGAGCTGCACGGTAGCTCCGATACGAAATATTTCTTGGTATTAAATCATCAATCGGGGAGCGGAAATGCTGTCTGCACTTGCGTTCGTTTGACCGGCGGCGCAATGTCATAGTGACAAATACTTTTGGAAACAGACTATACAATTTTTACTATGAGACTGGTACCCGAAATGCTAAACGTCATTATCGATCTGTTTTGAGTTGTATTGAAGTTGTTCGAGTTCAGCATTTCTTTTCTTGATTCGACGTATATAAATACCGAGTGTTAAAACAGAACACAATGCGACTGTGAAAGATCTGTGCGAATATTTAGAGGAAATAAACCACTTTGGAACCTTAATTGAAGACCGGTGCGTATCACAGTTTTTTAATTAAATTCGGTCAGTTCCATACATGTATTTCGTACTCAATATACTTCGTCTCTTTCTTCGTTGTACAGTAATTTTTTTAACAAAAATGTTATTACTTATAAGCAGGTGACAAAATCCCATTATAATATATATCATACAATTATATTTTTTGTTATGAACTTTGTCTTTAATAACTTATTAGGTAATCTATTAAATTATGGTGATCAAATTTAGGACAAGTCACAAGGCCATGGACCACCGGGTCTTACTAAAAGCAGTCGAATGCCGTCGAAGGCCGTCGAATGCCGTCGAAGTAGAAAAAAATAGGTTTTGAGGCATATATGTGTTATATTAAGGTCTTATGTGTATGTATATACATATTTGTCACTTATAAAAATCGAAAAAATCCCAGAAATATGTAAAATGAGATATTTATATTCCAAAATCTAAAAACGACGAATCCACGGGAGAGAACTTCGATTGGCTTAAACGAGAGTCATATCTTGAGAAAAGCCGTCGAAGCGGGATTTAACCGTTTTAGCACAAATTAAACGATGTATCGTTGTCATATATGTCTAGATATATATTTTAGTAACTTATTAAAACCCAAATAAATAAAATTGCATGTAATTATCAGTTATTTAGATAAAGATACATGGTTATTTTGAGATCTATCTTTGACCTGTTGACCCATCCTAAAAGTACATATATTATGCTTGTGCTCAAGTCCTGTCTCCTCATGCTTTAGCATATATATGTCAATAAGGGGTCAGGATATTCAATGATTATTTATGCTGATTTTCAGGTGCGTAGCTGAATGGGGCAGGGTCCAAACAGTATGAAAGTTAGAAATTATAAAAAAATCTCTCAGCAGACAGCCCCTTGTCTGACTTCAAGTGTCTTTTAGAAGGAAAAAAATCCTAAAATTGATCACTTGTTCATTGTTTCAAATTGTCATAACTTTTGATTCAGATGACAGTTTAACTACATAAGTCCAACTGTTTAGCACAGCTTTTAATGAGTTCTTTAATTGGTACTTTTAACAAATTTATTTACTCTGGGGAAGATACAAAAGTTGACTGGGGTTGTTATTACATTCTTTCCAATATGAAGATTGCACTTGTATGTCATAAAAAGGTATATACCATAATTATTTTCAATATGATGTCAAACATGAGTCATGACATTACCTATCACAGTATCAGCTGTATATAATTGTTCAATCTAAAACAGTAAGTTCAATAATTCATTGATTGAAGTTCTATGGTAAATCTCAAATATGTGCTATGTTAGAATTTCGAGTAATTAACTATATGTATCCCTGGCTTAGAATGAGAAGGTTGTATCTACAAAATCAATGTTTTGAGAAAACAAGAAAAACTGTCTGACAATTACTCTTTACTGATGGTAAAACAAACAAATTCCGATTTTCATGAAAATAGGCTCATTATAAGAAATGCCTTGTAATGTAGATTTCAAATATGCATTAGTCTTATAAGGTCGTAAGTGACACTTGCGACCTTCTCATTCTAAGCCAGCGATATGTGATAGCAGTCTTTCAGGAAATTAATACAATTACATTGTTTGTGGTTTCATATTTTATTGTTTTCTTTTCCTCAATAAAAAACTAAGTACACATTTTAAATACTGTAAAATCATTAATATTCAAGAGGGATTTAATTTTGTGGATGATATCAACCGCAGAATTAAATCCCCTTGACTATTAATAATTTCCATAGTAGGCCTATATGACTTAGTCGATAAGATATACTAGACATTACATCCCCACAAAATGGACTTTTTCTTCACTAAAAACACAAAATTTTGTCCCTTTGAAATTAAATGATTTTACAGTAACTTCAATATTAAGGATACTCAATGACAATGGGGGAAACGTATTGGTGCGGAAGTGGATACACCGACTATTTTAATGGCCGATTAACGTCGATTCGGTAAGTAAATCTTGACTTTTCGTTGCTTAGTAAGGCGTTTGAAATAAAAACAAACTGACCAAAGTACCCGGCTAGGTTTCTAGTTTGCGACCCATGGTTGTTTTCCCTCCAAGCACCTATAATTAAGCAGAACACTCGCACAAAGTGCCGTTTTGGTTACAGATACCCTGATTTGTGAATATTTATATCTGTAATATTTCCTATTTCTCCCGATTTTCATGGTTTATGGATTGTTTATGGGCCTAGTTTCATTATTTATATGATTATAAGTATGCATGTGCAAAAAAATTGCGATTCCAAAATAAATTGAGGCAAAACACACGAAAGATCCGCTATGATACCCCTGATTAATGCCGTTTGGGGCAAACACCCCTGACACGTAAGAAATGTGGTATAATAAAAACAACATTCGACTTGAAAACTAACTGAATATTACGCGCAAATGATAAAAAATGTACATTGTGAATACTAGATAAGTTTATATAATGCCAAAACAGGAATATGTTTTCAAGCTATACACATATATCTACTTGCCATACACATTTAATCTGCCACTGTGTTAAATTGTAAATTATATATTCACAATGTTTATGGTCATTCTAAGAGTGTTTTCTATTTGCAGAAAAAAGCGTAGACTGATCACGTGATGTAGTTGATGCTGCCTAAGACCTGACAAAGAACACATACCTACAACAGTGGATTCGATGATAGGACCAAGCATTTCAACGATTAAACAGTTGACAATGACATGGATGATGGAGTTCGATAGAACGTGTGAAATTCTATACTAACATGAGAAATATCAAATAAAACCCTTAAAAATCCACTTTGTTTTGATAATAGCATGTACATGCTTGTGTGTGAGAACAGTTCACAGTGTCTACCCATATTGGCACCCTCTCGACAGGAGAGGTACGAAAACCGACGATTTTGCCAAAGATACAGAAAGTCCTTGAACCAATCAGGCCTTTAAATGCTTTAAATATTGCAACTTTCATGAAATAACATTAAAAATAGCCTACTGTCCGATTCAATGTAGCACCGGAACCCTCCCTGGTGTGGGTGTGGTCCAAACAGTCGACCTCAATTTAAGTGTTTTTTGAAGGCAAAAATCATAAGATTGACCACTTTTTCATTGTTTCAAATTGTCATAACTTTTGATTCAGATGACAGTTTAACTACATAAGTCCAACTGTTTAGCACAGCTTTTAATGAGTTCTTTAATTGGTACTTTTAACAAATTTATTTACTCTGGGGAAGATACAAAAGTTGACTGGGGTTGTTATTACATTCTTTCCAATATGAAGATTACATTTGTATGTCATAAAAAGGTATATACCATATTATTATAATATGATGTCAAACATGACATCACCTATCACAGTATCAGCTGTGTTTAATTGTTCAATCTAAAACAGTAAGTTCAATATAATTGAAGTTCTAACTTAGGTAAATCTCGTATCTGTGCTATGTTAGAACTTTGAGTAATTAACTATATTATATATGTATCGCTGGCTTAGATTAGAATGAGAAGGTTGTATCTACAAAATCAATGTTTTGAGAAAACAAGAAAAACTGTCTGACAATTACTCTTTACTGATGGTAAAACAAACAAATTCCGATTTTCATGAAAATAGGCTCATTATAAGAAATGCCTTGTAATGTAGATTTCAAATATGCATTAGTCTTATAAGGTCGTAAGTGACACTTGCGACCTTCTCATTCTAAGCCAGCGATATGTGATAGCAGTCTTTTAGGAAATTAATACAATTACATTGTTTGTGGTTTCATATTTTATTGTTTTCTTTTCCTCAATAAAAAACTAAGTACACATTTTAAATACTGTAAAATCATTAATATTCAAGAGGGATTTAATTTTGTGGATGATATCAACCGCAGAATTAAATCCCCTTGACTATTAATAATTTCCATAGTAGGCCTATATGACTTAGTCGATAAGATATACTAGACATTACATCCCCACATTATGGTCTTTTTCTTAACTCAAAACACAAAATTTTGTCCCTTTGAAATTAAATGATTTTACAGTAACTTCAATATCATGGATACTCTATGAGTCGACATTCAAATTTATGACTGTTATGTACATTATCAGCACAATTTCGACATCACATCCAATATTTTATTGTTTATGTAAATTATTTATGAATTCAAATTTATCTAAAGTCTGGCAACATAAATTCATATCATGAAAGAACATATGTCTACCACATGTGTTGGTCTGGCATGCTTGAATCTAGATGGGTGAGGGGGTGCAAACCCCTTTCTGATCTGGCCCCTCAGAGAAAATTTCTTCTTAAAGACCTGGATTTTGGCACTGGGCCAACCAATTTTGGTCATAGTTTTCTCAGCATGTGGTTACTGATTTTTAAGATATCTGACCATATTGTACCCTATTACATAATATTATGCAACATTGCACAGCATGTTAATTAGTTTACAAGAGGCCCTAGTATTAGATAAGAGACAACAAGAGTTCCCTTTATGACAGGAAGTTATAAAATATCTGTAGGCCTATAGTAAAATTAAATTGATATATAAGTTTTTGTAATATTTTATTGTGAAAAACAACCTGAACCATCAAGATTCACATAATTTTGTTTGAAATTGTGTTGCTTGAAAACGACTGTCGTGTATGATATTTGAAAACAAATTTGATCTGTATGCTAAAAATTGAATGTCTGCCTAAATGTCTAAGACTGATATATCCTTTTGAAATGTTTGGAAAGAGTTGAGTCCATTGTTAAATTTGTGTTATGTATATTACAGGACATTGAAGCAGTGGTCTCACAGATTACATAATGGCCGAGCTGAAAGGTTACAAGGTGAACCATGAGAATGGTCTCAATGGAAAACATGACGGAGGTAAAACACTACATTGTTTGCTTTAATATACATACTCATCAGGGTCGTGTTATATGCTAGTTGTATGTATGTATAGCTTGGCCACATTGACACGAGCCTGACCTATTGGTTAGCATAATTTAACAGTCGAAATATTGTGCACGTTTATAACACCGATTGTATGTTTTCATAATCGGGGAGTATCACGAAGACGCTCGAGATGTAATACAAACACAAATATGAAATAGCGAAAGTGCACTATTTGCTTGCCGAAATTGATATACAAGCAAGAACCTTGTTATATATTCTTGCATAAAGGTCAGGCTCAGGTCAATATGTATGGTTGAATTGTTTGGTATGTTTTCTTATAGAAGACCACATTGTAAAAAAGATGACAATTTTGTATAAATTGTATATTCTTAATGTGTCATAGATCTTCTTAAAATAAAGATATTATTATGTCCAAGGCCATATCCAGAGGCAAAAAGTGGTACTGTACGTACCAAGGCAAATCCTTTCTAGGGTCTATTTGAAAATGAGTATAATTTAGATATTTCATTATATCAATAAGAATACTATACAGATACAGTGTAGTGTGTCAGTCACTACAACATGTAGTAAGTTTCGAATTTATAACCAGAATTGTGATGATGAAAATAATAATTTTACGATTTTTTTTATGTAAAATGGGTGAAATTGACAGTGTAGTGTAAGGGGCTAACGAGTCTATATTTGGAGGGGATACAACAATTTCTGTTGTATCTAAATTGGACAATGTTACAAATCTCTATAAACTGCACATACAAACATCTTAATACTGATTTTACTTTTATTAGGTTAATGTGTGTTAGTCTGAAATGGTCACATTGACTAGACTATCAGTGGTTTTATGGTCAGGTTAAGATGCTTCAGGCAACACTTTTGGTACAGGTTGTGTTCTATCAACATTGAATCTGTAGAAATATGTGTCTGTTCAATGATGTTCTGAATTTATTTTAAAGTTACGGTACAGTTAACAACAGGCTTGAGCACGTTGAGTTAAATACGGTAAAATAATTAATTTTCATGGGGAATTAAATTTCGTGGATTTTGTGGTTCATCTTCTACCTGGTAACCACAAAATTTAATCCCATCAAACAATAATTTTGACCCTTGTATCTATAACCGGAAATGCAAAATCCACGAATTAACGTCCCACCGAAATGGTCTTTTTACCAAAACCACGAAATTTCGTCCCATAAAAATTTAATGATTTTACAGTCTTATGCTATAAGGGGCAATATAATACCTTTTAAGGCATGTCAAGCAGCTTTCAAAAATTCTGAGTTTGTTTTGTCACTTGATATTGCATTATAAATATTTGACATTTCTTTAGTTATATCGCTGGCTTAGAATGAGAGTAAGCCAGTGAAATATAACAGTAGCTGTTTCATATATTAAACCAATATGATTATAATTATGAACTTTGACATAAATGCATTTCTGAACCAGGTTTAAATAAAATGATTGAACAACCGGTTTTAAATATAACCAAATAGTCACTCATTCAAACAGATCCACCCTGTATTAGCAGAGTCGTTCTCTTGATTTAATTTGGCTTGTGTTGCACATAACAGTCATCTAACAGTTGCACCTTTATTATCAGGGGGTTTCTAAAATTCTGGAATAATCTGGAAATCCAGATTGGCTGCATTAAGAAGGAATTTTCTGCTCAAAATAAAAATTATTTGTAGCAAAAATACAAAGAATTGACAAAATTATGCTCATTTGAAGTTCCTTACTCTCAATTTTGACAGCAAAACCATGTTTGAAACCTAGTTAAGGTGTAGGATGTTTGCCAATGGCATCCGAAACAGATTTGCTACTCGTTTGCAGGTTTGGAAATAATTATGCTTCAGTAGAACCCATGTAACAGTATAGGAATTTTAGTTGGCTTACATGTGCAGTTGAACATTTAGGTAAAAAATTCATCCAGTTTAAGCGGAGTTACCACCCTTGACTGTCAGACATCATGCATGATACAAATTAGTAACAATAAATAGCAAGTGCAGGCATCTGTCGCCTAGCAATAGATGCATTTCAAGTTTTGCTTAAATATTTAAACACCCAAAAATCTCAGGTATCCAATTATTCATTCTTATTATTCATTCTTATTTAAACTACCCTGTTATGTATGTAAATGTTGGGTGAGATACAATTTTGCTGAGATACATGTTTTTATCATCTGACCTACATTGTGTGTCCTCTATCTCCTTGGGCTCCATATTTTATCAGGTGAAGAAGAAGGTTGTATAGTGTGGAGGTATTGATATGATCCTAAACCCTCATGCATGAATAATAAGGACTTTTTCAAATTCTTGGGTCGAATATATAAATTTCCACACACAATTCATGGATTATCTACCCTTTATATAAATTGTATTTGTGGTTGTATTACATTCTGACTAAGTCTCCTGGATTGAAATGATACTCAATTTTTGGATTGTAAGTACCGGTATACATAGATGATAGACATTTAGATATCAGCTGTTGAATTATGCTAATCGAAGGTCAAGGATCATGTCAAATTCTCTGTACTATGGTTACATGGTTGGAATGTATTTTGTTTGCTGAAGTTGTAAATCATGCTGCACAGCTTGTTGTTTGATGGTTTCTGAAGTGACTGAAGTCCTAAATCTCTGTACAATGAGACCAGGGTTGTATCCAGAGACAAAAAAATGCCGAGGCAAATCTTGTCTAGGGTCTAGGACTATGTGAGGTGTTTTTTTTCTCAAAAAACATACTTATTTTGGTATTTTCTCAAATTGTCACAGAGACAAGCGTTTATAGGTGTGCCTCAGCATAAAGAAAAGACACTGGTTGGATCCTGTCCGAAGAAAAAAATCCTCGCACATACTCCTTTCTGAGAAAAAATTGCATATTATACCCCTTTGATAAAATATTAAAAGGCTTTTGGATTCATGCATGCATGCATTTAATTATGAGTCATGCTTTTCTTGGTTGGATGATTCAAGTTGAAAGAAATATTTTTACTTTTATTTAAAATTTCTAATGTCATATGCTTGTCATAGATATATTTAATTTATAAATAATTGTCATCGTCTAAATTTAAAGTTTTTCTATCGTAAAGAAATTAAGGAGGATGGGAGTGTTTCAGCGATCAAAGCATTAAAGTATTCATGACTATTTTTGTAGTTTGCTAATTGATTGCCAAATTTGGTTACAAGTATGATTTTTCATATATTTTTTTGCACTGTTCATATCCTGTTTGTGAAAATAATTATGGTATGCTAGACAATTGCAAAAATAGATATTGCTGTCAGCAACATTTAGAAACTTTGGTCCCCCTCGATTTTCCAAATATTCAGTGTCTTGTGAAGAAGGTATTATATGATGTCGTGCTTGGTTATATTACTGATAACTACATTATTTACGATTAAAGTAAACAAATATTTTTTTTAGACGCTTAGGACATTAACATTGTACCAAAAGTCGAGCACATTGAAAAGTGTAGCTCACAACATTTTAAGTGTTTAAATGTCATAAAAATCATCAAACACAGAATCAACCAATTTGACAGAAACTCGAAGGCCATTGGCCAAGAAGGGTGGGATAAAACTGGATGGCTATAATATAGCATTGCCATTTGAACAACTGTCTAGGTCAAATGCATAAAAGTCATTAGCGTAACCTATTACAAGTAAGTTAAAGAGGCTCCCTAGTTCACAGTGAAGAATGCCTTTTAATATTGTAATGTAGCTAAAGATGTATTACATTGTAAGTCAGTTAAAACATTAAATATCTGGGTGAACAAAATCGGTTATTATGTATGTATATCTACCACCTTTCAGCAAATGTGGTTACCTGTGTGCACGATGTGGAAACATTGTTACGGTTAAAATACATCAATTGAAAGTTTCGTAATATTGTTCAAATAATTATACAGTTACATCAGATTCACTAAACTTTCTGTACTCTATATAAGATAGCTAGGTTATAAAAGCTAGCCAAATTATTCTATTTGTAAATGCGAATTTATTAGACTAGTGGACACAGATCATTTGTAAGTAAAATATTTTTACTTTTATCAGTTTGTTAATAATTTTTTTATTTCCCAGATTGCAAAGTATACAATGTAGATCTAAAATTATTATGAATATTGAGATAAATTGAGTAAAATAATTTAGTCATTATTATAATTTTTATTATTACTATGCGCTTAGTAACGACTCTGAGGTCAGAATCTAACTATAATAAATCTTAAAGTACAAAATATTTATTTTGTTTATTAATTATCGCTTACTTAAAAGAGGCGTTCCCTATACCTTTGATTGTTTAAATTGATTCAGGAATATTATACACTAAATGAGAATCATTATTGCTTAAACTCCTCAAATTTCAACAAAAAGCTCCCACTTATTACCGAGAAAAGAATGAAAACATATTTCCGTAACGAGCCAAAATTATCACAAGTTGTTTCCCTTTGACCACATAATGATAAATCGCTGGAAGCGATAAATTATTATTGGTAATTTAAATATATTTTTGACATTATAGAGACATATTTGCGCACACTTTCTTCTGACAAATTATGATAATTGATAGTGCTTTGTACATTTAGCTCATTGAATGTGATAGTAGAGAAAAATTTGCTAGTTATAGGGAATGCCTCTTTAAAATATTTATGGATAATTTAAAATTAATAGTTTCAACAATTCTATGAAATAAAAATAAAAGTTCGAGAAAATTTGCTGTAATTCATTTGAATATGAAATTGACCATGTAACTCTTTGCATAGCTAGTGGAAAGGGAAATACCTTTCTTAAGGAAATTTATAACAGGCTAGCTACCTAAAATGACTATTTTAACTATTTTGGGGCCCTCTCCCATATGGAATATCCAGTGGCGAGGATAAATCAAATCAAACCAAACCACTTGCTTGCTCTCAGCATGTAATTATATGTCACGGGTGTAACAGACTGACCTAGTGTTAGTGTTTTAAATATAGCTGAATCTCAAGTTAAGAGTATAAATAGCTGGGTTGTGAAAACCTGATATCTATCTGTAGGGTAAGATTATTGTAACCTACTGTGTTGCTATGGTAACCTATTGACACAAGATTTTTGTTGGTACTGATGGTATTAGTCATGTGATACCTTCATTCAACATACAGTTAGTAGCTTTGTCAGGAGAGACATTAAAAACCGATTCATCAAAATATAAACTTAAAAGTTGTATATTATGTCATGCCAAAATGTCGTAACTAAATTCAATCTTTGAGATGGTCATACATTTAAAATGAGAGACATTTATACAATTTCTCAATTATAAGCGAAGTACCTATAAATCTGTCAAATAACAACCTTGTACCATTTCCAATAAAGGTTCATATAAATAAATAATAAGTGATGAATTAACTTCTTGCTGCGAGATTTACAGTCCATTCAAAGTTTCATGAGAACGCTTATAAACATAAGCTCGTCCGTCAGGTAAACTATGTTTATCTAGGTTTAACTGGGTATATCTGAGTTCACGGTATTCACCGCTTTTCTTTCGAAAGGGATAGTTCCCTTATTAGTATTACTTATTGAATCAACAGTAGTAACATTGCCTTTTTGAGGGTTTTAATATTTGACAGGATAATTCGGGCTTACAACCGTAAAATAAATAGTTTACAAGGAAAGTGAGGCTAAAACTGGTAGCAAATAAGCTACGAGATTTTGGAAAATTGCTAGTTTCAGTATGACTTTAAATGCCATTAGTAAGAATGACATTAATATAAGGCGTTTTGTGATGGTTTAGTATTACAAAAGTTATGAGGTTAGCTATTATGCAAATCTTAGTTATTTTTTATACTTGAATCTTTAAGAATCCTTTTCGTTTACACTTTGGAGGTGTATGTCTTCTTTAATCCTGTCAAGTTTCACAAAGAACTCCATAAAAAAAGGTTGAAGTGTCTGGATCGGTTAAGTGTGGTATATATTACAATGTCTATGTGCTAGATACATATATCGCTGGCTTAAAATGAAAGGTTTTAATTACAAAATCAATATTTCGAGGAAACAAGAAAAACTGTCTGAAATTTACTCCTTATTTATTGTAATACAAACTTTTACGACTTCATTTTGGTCATCATGACAAGTTCAGATTTTTATGAAAATGGGCTCATAAGAAGCGCCTTGTGATGCTTATTCTAAATATGTATGAATCGTAAAAGGTCGTAAGTGGCACTTACGACCTTCTAATTCTAAGCCATCGATATATCACTGGCCTAAAATGAAAGGTTTTAATTACAAAATCAATATTTCGAGAAAACAAGAAAAACTGTCTGAAATTTACTCTTTATTTATTGTAATACAAGCTTTTGCAACTTCATTTTGGTAAATTTGACAAGTTCCGATTTTCATGAAAATTGGTTCATAAGAAGCGTCTTATGATGTAGATTTTAAATATGTATCAGTCTTATAAGGTCGTAAGTAGTAGTTACGACCTTCTCATTCTAAGCCAGCGATATATTTAGCACTATCACCATGTGCTACATAATGAACCGACATTTCACGCTTCATGACTTTTAAGTCACATATCTGATTATAAATGCGACAAGTTGTTGTAAATTTCTGAAATAAAATAAAAATTAAATAAAACTATTTTACATAATATTGTATAACCATATCTGGAGATGTTTTATAACATATTTGTTATACCTGATAAGCGGACAATATATTATATGGTTGATAGGGTTACATCCATTGAATAAATTATACTATATTATTATTGTATAGATTTGATTTAAGGTAACTTGATGAGACAACAATGGCCGCCAATCTGAAAAACTAGTCCAAAAATTGTTTTGCCTCTATTTTCACTTTAATGTTAAATATTAATTTTGAATTGATCCTATTACTTTCTTAGGGTTATATAGTAACAATTTAAGAAGTAAAAATGAAAAATAAATAATTATATTAGTTATGGTACACACCTGAATGTTTACAAAATATGTCCTTTCTTTGTGCAAGTTTCCACAAAAGTCCTCACAATATAATGTTTCACAAATATGCTGATGTCCTTCTATAAAGATCAAACTAGGTGCTCCACCTATCCACTATATCACAGGTGAAAACGTTAGTTCACAATTCAACTTCGAAAACTTAGAAAAATGTTCAAAAATCCAAGTTCACAGCTGTCAATGGAAAGTAGTCCAGGTAAAAGTATGGTGTACAGTAAGGCCATAATCCACAATCAGCAATGCATAATACTGAAATTTAGAAAATATGAAGTTATATGAATGTACACAATTTCGATTTATTAAGTTAAGTCAACTATTTATCACAAGTACAGTTATAACGCTAGCTCACAGTTGTGTAAAAATAGGTAAAAAAACTTAAATCAGTGGTTTTTTCCTTGGTTGTTATACTGAATCATAACAATAAGTTATGTAAAAATCATGTAACAATAAGGTTAGATTCCAAGTTTCTGTAAAGTAGATCCATTTGCTGCAGAAATCAATAGCTATTATAATTAATGAATGCCTTTGAAAACAACCATAACTATATATCTTATCAGTAATAGTCAGTTTTCAGATTACCTCCCTTTAAAAATTACTTCATCACATATACATGTACCACTGAAAGTTTTAACACCAGAATGTTAATTTTATTTTGTAATTGCGCTAAATCAGTATGACAGAAATGAACATAAAATTTATTCCGATATTTACTGTAAAATCACAATAATAAAACCATCATTGCGAAATTGGTATGTGTTTGGAAAGGATGTTTAGGCGGTATCATAATATAAATAGTATTCAAATTTACTGTCTACACATTGAATGTAGCCATAGCCAATAGTACAGTGTGCTTCATGTTAATGAACAAGTGATCTGGAATAGATTCCTGATTGATGGGCCACACTTATAACTTTTCTGCCTTTCATTTCTATGTAAAATAACTTAAATTGGGACATGCCTGACAGCCCCACTGATGTCCAATCCAATTAATACATTTCCTAGAAACGTTTAAAGGATTGAATGACTCTATATGTGAAAACTGTATACGATTCACAAATTATTACCTCTTATAAGTCATCAAAAAGCAAACTTCCTTCTTTGTAGTCTTCTGATAGTTTCTCTATGTCATAGATGTCCGACTCGTCAGTATATTTGATCTGATATACTGTGTTATCATCACCGTCTCTTCCAGAAGATATACCAACAACTACACCACTATACCACTCGTCATCACCGTCTTCGTTCTCCCACTTATGTCTGATTCTTCGTCCAACAAACTTGATCTTTTGCTTCCTTTTTGTTCTGAAAATTTAAAAAAAAATGAGTTTTGTATTTAAACAGCAATAATAACTACATGTCAAATTATGAAATAACATATTTACCAAATTTGTGCACCCAGACTTAGAATTTGGTAATTGTCTCTAGGTGACTAGTCTGAAAGTCTAGAGAAAATTTAAAATAATTTTAATAATTTAATGGTCTGACTAGTAAATATCTTCTCGGGCTAGTAATTTCTGCCATGTGGGTAGCCCGGCTGGCTACTACTTTGAAAAGTTTTTCGTGAAGACTGTACACCAGCAGTTAAAGTCGTAGAAAAACATGTCAAAACCTTCCATGAAAATGGGGCACTAATGTCGTTGATAAGGGACATATTTTAGGCAAGGGGGCTAGTGTAAATTTGTTAAGATACAGAACCAGACCAATGTTTAGGTGAATTGACCATTAATTTTAAATGTAAAATTGTTTATAAACAGTGTTAAACAACTATAACAATTGACAAACAATTTACCTTTTACATACAACATCAGATTCTTGGTTGCTTGAAATAGTACAAATACTACTAGAGGTAGATGGGTGTTGACTCAAATTTCCAAGGCTTCCAGTGGGTTGGATTTCTTCATTATGTGTAGGGTCTGTACTTTTTTTTGTCCTTTTGGTATTGACTTTCTTTGCTTTAGATGGCTGTTTGTACTGAAATGAAAGAATAAACTTTTAACATACAGCCTGGTTATGCAACCAATATTAAACCAAACATCATAAAATACTGGTCACTCTTGTTCAATTGCGGCAACAATTGATGAATAGTTGCGTTGAGTCAAGCACACAGAGTAAGATACTGGAAAATAATATTGGTATTTCTTGAAAAAATGATAAATTATTATGTAATATTATTTCAAATAAAAATTAACCAATCTGTGGGTCATTTTCTAGACTGGAAATAAGGACTTGTTTATTATAGGGTCACGCCTATTGGAAATTAAAGCTCCACTTTGACTATTGAGAAACTATTCTTTCATTAGCTAGTGACGCAACACTGGACCGCATCAATTCTTACCCAGTTTTCAACTGGATTTTGAAATTTTATCAATCACTTAGTCTTACAAACCAGACAGCCTAACCACTTAGGCATGGTCAATCTAAATATAAGTATCAATGTACAAGAAATCTATATATGAAAACAACACATTTTTTGAGAATAACAACAATACATTAAACCTAGAAATGTACATATTCAGTCATATAGCACAAGTTTGGTAAATAATGGTTAACAATTACAGCACAGAAGACACTGTGAAGTATGGAAATACACACCCATGGTAGTGATGGTTTTCTGATACCAGATATAGTTCTGTATCTGGGCAACACAATTTCCGGAAGCAAATGGGTGAAGTAGAATGCATGTAACTTCGGTAACATTGTATTCGTCCACAGGTCATGATCTCTAATAATCCTTTCAATGTATATATCATATGGGTTTGTACGTCTTATAACAAAGTCACACCATTCCTTTTCTAAAATATTCAGTTGACCTTGAATTTGATAAAAGTACTTGTGATTTTGTTTCAATGAAATTTTGCCGGACGTATTTGTGAGACAAAAGGTCTTCTCAGATTTTGCTGCTTCATGTATGAGTGTATTTCGATTTTGGAGTAAGTTTTTAATTTCAATTAAACCAGTTTCTCCATTTTTCAAATGAATGATCCCATCAGTAGATGCTGCGAGAAAGGGATGTGATGTAGATACCCATAAACCTGGTACACTTATATGTGTTATTATGTTTTCGTCTTTATTTTTATGGTTGATGTATTCAGTCCTAGTATTTTCTTCTTCCATTAAACCTTTCCGTGTATATTCGTTTCCTCCAAAGTTGCTATACAGTAAGCGTTTGGTAAGCATTGGGCTGTTGTTATTAACATTTCTACTAATAACCTCACCAAAAACAGAACTAGTCAATCTCTTTTTTCTTTCTGATTTCCATCTATCGTTTATAGCTTGTCCTCTGGTTTCTACTTCCAACTCACACATTTCATTTCCATTAACCACAACATTTTCTTCATAATACTCTAGACATTGTTTTTTCACTTCCTCCGATGGTAAATCTTGTGTATCATTCAGTGTCTTCGGCCCGTAATCTCTTTTTGCTTTTTTAGTTTCATTTACTGTTTTTTGAATCATTTTCCTTTTGTATCTGTTTATTTTTGTTGATGGCTTGCGTTGTCGCTTAACTGTTCTTATATAAAGTCTTGCTCTCCGCCTATAAGTTTGTACAAAAACGTCATCCGGCCTTTTCCCAGTTACTTTATTGTAAACCATTGGTGACCAAGCTGGTCCTCTGCTTGATCGAAGACCTCCCCCATAACACCGAGCATAAAACGATCCTCTAAAGCATCGATTAGTGACTTTCCCTCCATCAAACTTACAACGTATATTCATCCAACATTCTGCCAAATTACTGGTGAAGTTAGATATTAATCTGTTTGACTTGTTGGCCATTCTATTGAGAATAATGAATACATCTTTTAACAGATCTTCATTGATTGCTGTTTTTGATGTTCCCCCAGTTCTAAGTTCCTTTTCATCCTGTTCACTCATTTCTTTCATTGTATCTGTCCACATTTCACAGACATCTCTCACAGCATCTCCGTCTTCTTCCACATAGTCAACATTATCAGGTATCTCATCGGAACTATATGCATTTGTCTTATTCATGCTATATTTGCAAAAGTCTGTCGAGCATTTGTCATGAAGCCCGAGCACATGACGAGCACAGTTTTTTATATCATTCGCCAGGTTTCTCTTAGCCTTGTTAAAATCACTTTCTTGGCTTCTCATTCTAATAGCACAGCGTACTCCTTGTACAATGCGCTTTCTGTTGATCAATGTCAGTTTCCCCTTACCTTTGTAGTAAGGCTTATCAATTACCAACTGTTCAAGATGGGACCTGAGACACTTACACGCATGGTTAGCGCACTCAATTTTCTCCACTGAGTGACCCCAACCAGCTATATTTTCAATGATGTTGCTATATACAGAACTGTCCCCATCGGCTATCACTTTCATATACCTAACGCCATGCTCTTTCTCACAATTCATGAAGCCTTCTAGAATTATGTCACTTTCCATTGATTGCGCTGATTGATCCCAGTTCTTGAAACATTTATGCTCTTTAGGAGGAATATTACGGCTCTGAGCCACACTACAGATGTAGCACAATTTATTGCGAATTCCGATGTGTAGGAGCTTCTTGGTAACTAACCCGAAAATTACGCCTACACCTGCCATAGCATTATATGTATGTTTGTGTGATCTCTTGCACCAGCCGCCATCACAAACAACTGATATGGACGGTACACCTTCATGAAAGGATTCAGACTCAATTGCATGTTTCCTTTCTTCAATCCCTGCCTCTTTCATGTCCTCTTGAAGGACCTGTTGCCACCATTCTCCAATTTGTTGTTCTGTCTTTGAATATTTGTTTGGATTCATACCAGGAATTCCTAATGTCCCCATAAATTCATTCATCACAGCAGCTCCGCCCCCAGTCACCATACTCCCCCAGACACCCTTCACATTGACCTCTTTCAGTTCTCCAACACTTGAATGTATTCCATCACTTCTATTGAAAAAAAACACCTTTCCACATCCTTTACATTTACATTTAAGAATGCTTTCCAATCCATTTCTTTTCTCTGATGTCAGTACAATTGGATCAATGCCATTCATGGCCTTTTCTCTACCTTTCTCACATACAGCGGAATGCAAAGTTATTTCACCAACATGCTGCTTCAGACTATTCAAATTAATGATTCTATTTCCTTCTAATGAGTCACCAGGTACAACTCCAACATGCATTTTCATGTCATTACCTTGTTTATTTCTGACAAAAAACTTTATTGCTTTCTGCACAGATAGCCTTGCAAATGTCAATTTCAAATCATTTCTCTTTTTCACACACATTGAAATTGCCTTCTTACTATCCTTTATAGTCAGTAAAGTATCTTTGACACGCTTATCTATCGCCCTTTCTCTCCTTCTCGCACTTAAACCGTAGTTACCACCAGCAACTCCAAACTTTTGGAACCGTTTCTTTTTACGACTCCTTCGGCCCATTGTCACTGTTAGTGTTACTTCCGAAGTTCCGTACAATAAATGTTATTACTGCTCAAAAATTACACAAGAAATGGTCAATCCATCAGGTTGGGAACAAGACTACATTTAATATTAATGCATTTGAGTAATTAAAGAATTAATTTCAAATGTTAACCAAACATTAAATTTCGAGGTAGGAAAATTTAATTATAAAAAAGCCGGAATTTGACAGGGGATTTTTCTAAAGTGACAGATTTGTACTGTTGCATAATGTGAGGATGTTAAAATAAGGTTTTCTACAATAATCCTAAAACGACTGCATAAAACAACTTTGTGTAGGAGTAAATATATTAAAACTATTAATATATTAAACATGTATTGTTTAAGTTTCGATATGTATCGAAAATATCTATCAATGATACTAATGCAGTGGTCAGTCAATCAGCATGGAGATAGCCAAGTTCAGCACTGCTGGGCGACTGCGGGGGTTGTTATTCCCGAAACAGCATGGGACGCATAGCCGTGGATTTTACAGAGCAAAACAGTCAATATGGAATTTTACCATGCAACAGCAACAACAAATCCAAACTGCTTCACTGTTGACTAGATATGAAACAATGTAGTAATAATTTTAAGCAACACTATACACATACCCTGTTATGCCTTGACACATATAAGAATAGTATAATTTAGGGTTGTTTTTTCTAAAGTCCTCACATGGCAGGGGTTTATTACCACCAGGCCAGCTGGGCCGTGTAAGTGCAGGGGTTTTGACAAACCAAAAGTAAAAAGCCTGGCCCAATCCCGGGGCTGGCTGTGGATGCAACTGACTGGTATATCTGATACAGATAGTCATGCATTCAGCATTGTGTTTTTGACAATTTGTAATTTACAAGGGAGATAAATAACGCTTACTCAAATTTTAGCTATGCAGAAATGATAAAAGTTTGTCTATACGTTCGATTTAGATCAGTTATAAACTGCATAACCTTTCAATTATTCATTGCAATATTACCTTACAATAGGCATACAAACAACTGACAAAGCAACTAAGGAAATATGGGGATAAATTTTGACTATGAATGGTACAGTAAGTTGACAAACAATACTAATTCTGGCTTTGTTCCCAACCTGGAATTGAATTACCACCACGCTGCTATAATAGTTCACAATTTATTGATAAATCCTTTCACAATAAACTTATAAACACTGACGAAGAAATTTTTTCTAAATCCGTTCACGATACACTGCCACTGATACAGTAAATTATGAAATTCAGAACATGTGTTGCGCGAATACAATGCTAGTATGTCTGCTTGTACACCGTAGAATGCGAATTTCTTAAGTCGCACGGGATTCAAGACACCAATGTGGGGGCAATGTGTATGACCTGATAATATTTGTGTTTACAAAATGTCAAAATTAGTAACGACGTTTTTATGGCATAATTCACTATATACACGCAATCGCATGTAACTACAGCATACCTGGTTAATAATTCAACATATTTACCATCATGATCGTATGGATCAGGTCCGTATTCTTACCTATTTAATGGTTCAATCATTTCCCAAATTCTTCCATCCTTATTCCGGCCGCCATGATATTCAAGTACTGGTTTCCTGTCCTAAGTACATAACCAATATCCACACGGGGTACCAATAAATGTAAGGGAGAGAACTGTCGGTAAGGGAGACAAATGCCGCAAATTGTCGCGTGCGTTTCAACCGAAGCACATTAGTGTAGTTCCGCCCGATAAATACTTCATCTTATATCAACTGTATTTTCATAGTAAACTTGTGTTGTCTACTTTATTTATATACCAGAAATCAGCTGTAATAATATAAGGCTTGCTTATGCACAATTAAACCATATTTCATCATATCTTTATAGTGGCGTATTAATTTGTAGGACACAACAAGCACGGGACACCGGCCAAAATGTAAACAAATGAGTGTTGCCACATCTTTTACATTTTAAGTGCACTTTATTACAAGCCTGATGTCATGAAGTTTGCAGATATTGACACTAGAGCGCAATTGTAGTAAGCAACCTAAAAAATTGTTTGATCGTTATTCAATAACTTCAATGTTTCTGTTTCAATGTTTTGAACTTTCAGATTGATTTTTTCAAAATTTTGACAAAATGGCGACTTCCATTTGGGTACGTGATGCGTGTACCATTTACTAATAAGTATTCGACTCTAATATATTCAATGGACTATAGTGGAGCACCTCGGACGTATATCAAGGTTTATATTTTGATTTTTATTACAAACTGTCATGCAGTACTTTTGCTGCATTTTTTGCACAAAAAATAAGGTTATTTTTAGATCTTTTTTATCTAATATGTTTATAATGTCAATGAAATATATTTTGACAACAACATAATTCAATTAGGGTTTAAGTTAACTTTAATGCCATGAAGTTTTAGAATTGCCTGTTGTATAATGCTAGGGATATTGAACTTTGAATTTTTTTGTAGAAAAAATGTCAAGGTCAGTAATGGCTGCCTATCAATTTACCTTAACCACAAGTGCGGTATAGCCTGTTTCAAAGATTGACGATTTTTAAAGATAGACTGTGCCTATATAAGGATTGGTTTAAAATTGTCATTTCTATAAATAAATGTAACTTTACCGCACCGCACCATTTACCAAAATGGTTGGTGGGTTATTATTCAATGAGCTATTTACTTTTTTGTGTTGAAAGAATAAAATGTATTACACTGTACGGGTAATGATCATATCGGTTCAGGTCGGTATGTAGCTCATGAACTTGTCCCAAAACTAAGGCTAAATTTGCATATGATTGCAAATTATGTCTATATATGGTTATGAATAAGAACATTATGCTGTCTGATGAAATTACTCATTACGTAAGATTTAAAAAACACCATATAAGTCAAGAAATTAAGTTATTGTACACGGATGTCGTTGATTTGGTGCTGATTTGAGGCTTCTTTAATCTGATACAAGAATAGGACAAATGCCTCTGGTATAATATTAATGCTTATGGGGGCTGGAAGAGGAATTTAGTATTAAGTGTCTTCATCAGATGATCATACATATTATGACTAAAAGATGATACCAAATGGCTGCAATATTTGTTTATTGAACGTTTATAATTTATGATACAAGGTATAAAATTCATCGAGATGATTGGTATACTGTTGAGACACAATGCCCATTATATAAAGCAATCCCCTTGATATGAACATGTGTTTCGACTTGAATTACTAGAAAATGGTGCTATATCTAATTTTAAGTTCTCAATTGGTCTACTATTTAGAGGATCTTCCATGAGTGCTCATTACATACAAATTTTAATAGACGAGAAGACAAAATCATATGACACGAGACAATCTACGAGTTTAATTAAACACTCATATCTACTGTAATTAGCAGGAATGCAAGATTCTATTTATTACATTTATCCTAAGAGAATGTCATGGGCCAATCAATGCATGAAGTTAAATATTGGGTGTACCGGTACTTTAGTTACAAGTTGTTTCACTGACATAAATGTAAAGATCACAAGCATTTGCTCTACAGATTTACTCAGATATTGCCTGCAGAGTATACTCCAGCCTATCAATAAGCCTTGCACTTACTTGATACAGATGCATTTCAGTTTTCTTAGAAATATCACTCCTTATTTCGTAAAACACATCCGCCATGTTGGACAATGAGTGTTATAATAGATATACTCACGATGCGTGTAATTAATGTACGACATACACATCATCAATGATGCCCCGAGGCCATGTCACATTGTTTTAGCTATGTGAATATAGTTACTCTTCGCTTACACTTTATTAATTAACACTGTGTCTCGATCTCACCGGTCAAGACGGTTGGATAACTTTCTTGTATTCATGTTTAGTCTCCATTGGGACTTATAATATCATCAGTAATTTATAGAAAACTCTTTAAGATATTTATCAAGTCATTGATTGATTGAAACTGTCTGCATGACATCATCAAATGGAAGTATAATACATGATTGTGTAATTTCAAGGTTGTGTAAATACTAAGGCAGATTGCCTGGAACTGTTGAAATAATCAAGTGCTGATTTCTGTTATTTTGATTGTGTAAAAACAGACTGGCATGCTGCAGCGCCATATTGACATTTCTAGGAATATCACAAAGATCGACTGTTACCTGAAGTAACCTGTATTAATAAATTACAATTAACTATTGATTAATTACCGTAACTAAAGTGATTTAAACAAAATTGTCATGGATTCTGTGTCATATTCACGCGTATCGGTAAAAGATGACTCTGACGTACCTCCAGGTATGACTTATAATAATAGTGTGTTAGCATATACCTACAATAGATTGATGTTCTGGCTCTTTTAATTGTATAATTTGTGAGGTTTACCATAGTCATCATTATAGCTGTGCTTTGCTTTATTTAGCATTCTTGCAGGTATTCTTTAGTTTTGTTCTCCATTGAAATTTTTGGTATTGTTCAGTCTAGCCTGTCTTGAGCTTTCAGACAAAGAACATAAAAATGTCAATTATGGCTGCTTAAAGAAGGTGACTGCTTAATCCAAACATGTTTCGTTAATATCAAATTTAAAATTGCTGATTGGTATTGATTAATTTCGGTTTAATTGTTGTTTGCTTAATTGTGAAAGACAGATGGTTGATTGATTGGGAAAGGCAGGTGGTTGCTTAATTGAGAAAGACAGCTGGTTGCTTAATTGAGAAAGACAGGTTGTTGCTTGATTGAGAAAGACATATGGTTGCTTAATCGAGAAAGACAGGCGGTTACTATATTGAGAAAGACAGGCGGTTACTAAATTGAAAAAGACAGGCGGTTACTCAATTGAGAAAGACAGGTGGTTACTTAATTGAGAAAGACAGGTAGTTGCTTAATTAAGAAGACAGGTAGTTGCTTAATTGAGAAAGACAGGTAGTTGCTTAATTGAGAAAGACAGGTGGTGGCTTAATTGAGAAAGACAGGCAGTTGCTTAATTGAGAAAGACAAGTGGTTGCTTAATTGAGAAAGACAGTTGGTTGCTTGATTGAGAAAGACAAGTGGTTGATTGAATGAGCAAGACAGGCAGTTGCTTAATTGAGAAAGACGGGAGGTTGCTTAATTGAGAAAGATGGGTGGTTGTTTAATTGAGAAAGACAGGTGGTTGCTTAATTGAGAAAGACGGTTGGTTGCTTAATTGAGAAAGACAGGTGGTTGCTTAATTGAGAAAGACAGGTGTTTGCTTAATTGAGAAAGATGTGTGGTTGCTTAATTGAGAAAGACGGGTGGTTGTTTAATTGAGAAAGACGGGTGGTTGTTTAATTGAGAAAGACGGGTGGTTGTTTAATTGAGAAAGACAGGTGGTTGTTTAATTGAGAAAGACGGGTGGTTGTTTAATTGAGAAAGACAGGTAGTTGCTTTTTTGAGAAATACAGGTAGTTGCTTGATTGAGAAATACAGGTAGTTGCTTGATTGAGAAATACAGGTAGTTGCTTGATTGAGAAATACAGGTGCTTGCTTAATTGAGAAAGACAGGTGCTTGCTTGATTGAGAAATACAGGTAGTTGCTTAATTGAGAAAGACAGGCTGTTGTTTAATTGAGAAAGGCAGGTGTTTGCTTAATTGAGAAAGACTGGTGGGTGCTTAATTGGAATAGACAGGTTCTTGCTTAATTGAGAAAGACAGGTGGTTGCTTGATTGAGAAAGACTCTGTCTTGAATGTTGTAGATTGGGGGTTGATAGAGTAAAGGGTTAGGAAAAGGCATCAGAATGCATGGAGACCTTATATAAAGGTCTCAACTAATTGTACTAAAATGTGTCATTCATAATATTTAGTGTTTCCTATTAAGTAAAGCGTTAATGGAGTATTTTGGTCAGTGTATGTGATAAGAAATTTTATTCAGTTTACCAAATTACTGAAAGTCGATGTTTGATTATAGCTCGGTAAAAATGTGACGGTTTAGAAAGGTTTTCTTGTATTATGCCTGATAAGACAGAATCAATGTGACCTGTAAGTTTTATATCGAATTACTGGTATTTGTTTATTCCTGCAATCTTGTGCAGATAACAAAATGACTATTGATTCAAATTAAGGCTGCAGTTTTAATGGTTAGGTTTACATGAAATGCTTGAAAGTGTGGATGGGGGGAGATTCAGGGAAAACAACAAGATGGACAAAAATCACTCTAGCTGGTTGATCCGCCAATCTGTTAGTGACACTGACCCCCCATTAGGGCCTCTTGTTATTTATCCATACTATTTTCCCAATCCCTAAATTTATTTTTAAAAATTCTGTTAACCAAAAAAAAGAACTTTGGCCTGAATTGAAAAGATTGTGAACTCTTTTCACATTGAATATCTGTTGGCCAGCCATTTGTAAAACTTAATTTCATTGGCTAACATGACCTCGGAGATTATTTACTTATTATGAACCCTTATCTTGTATCTATTTCCTCTTTGTATTCAACATGTGATGTCTGATTGAAGATGGATGCATGTAGGTTACTGTTAAATGATTCGTAAAAATTGGTCACTGTGGAATAAAGGGTTAAATTCTTCAAATATTTTCAATTATAAATTGAAATTTGTTAAACATGTTGAAATGTGTCAGAATGGAGTTTGTAGAGTGGATTGGTTAAAATGTGTTGATGGATAAAAAAATGCTAAGCATAGCTTTTATTAGCCAATCAGCTTTCTGCTGAAATATGACAGACATATGAGTGCCTTCACCCAGATTTGAAGTTTAATTTTGAACTCAGGACGCTGGATTATTAATTTATAAATAGGGCAACCACGCTAACCACTGAGCTATGGATTCAGTCAAATAAGATAAGAGTAAAAATGTATCAAATATTGCTTCGTCATGTCACAATTTGTAACTGACGTAAAAAATATTCCTGTATGTAGCCATGGTGATATTATCATTTAGATTATTGCTGGAAACTCTGGCAGTGGATATTGCCTGCAGTAGCTTGATGGCAGTTAGGCATGATATCTACTGTGCTTGATGGTTAGAATATGTTCTCTAGTTCAGGAATATAAATAGCCATGCAGTCATAGAAGTGAGCTCCTATTGTGTGAGGTTATTAAAGGTCTATATAAATATCTTGAGAAATTGATACTGAATGAAATTGTTTCTGGATTTAAGAAGTACCAGTAGTAATCATTGGTACTTTGGAGGAGGTAAAATGCAATTTTGGCGGGGTCACATATTAATGGATTACAGGAAATAAATTCTCCATGAATATTAATGATCGATATAGTGTGCTCAGGATAAAGAGAAAGGGCGTGGAAATTTGGAATAAGCCAGATTGGTGGAAAAATCAAGTGTTCAAGATTTATCAGTGTTATTTTAGTATACAATTGACCATAGGTGTTTTTCCAACAAGTTTTGCAACCGTCAAACAATCTGGTCAATGTTTGTAAATATCACATAATTATGTAGTTTACTACAGGCCGTTTAAAGTTAATTGATAACGGTTGTAAACATTAGGTTTTTGGTTAGGTATACTATGTTTATCTAGGTTTTACTGGGTATACCTGAGTTAACGGTATTCACCGCTATTCTTTTAAGTATTACTTATTGCATTGACTATATTATACTAAGACTAATAATGAAATTTAATTGTTCGACAGGTCGAGTTTCGCCGTCAGATATATCTGCAGTGGAGATGAAGAATGCTGACACGTTTAAGAACGGTGAAACACAGAAGAACAAAGATGGAGATAAAGAGGAGAAGAAGGAAGAAAAGCAGAAGGAAGAAATGGTTGGAATGTTTGAAGTGGTATGTTTCTTCCAATTTCTTACTTTGTAGATATTTATTTAAGGATTAACTGGAATGATCTTACTGAATTTCATTGTAATTATTTCGTAATTTGGTAACTTTTTAGTCATTTGATTTCCATTATATGTTCCCTATAGCCTACAATGCTTTACAAATCTACTGTTACAGTAATAGTTCTGAAAACACCATATTGTGATTTATTTTCTGGCATTTAAGATGTGCGCGTGTGTAGTGGGGTAGGGCATTGCCGCAAACATGGGGTGGGGGTGGGATTCACTCATTTTGGTATAACCACATGACTGTCTGCATGATGTATTAAACTAGACACAGGTCACTATAATTATGGATAATCATGCATTCACAAAAAAATTTGGTCTTATGTTTTGAAAATTTCGAATCTATGTATGCACTGCAGATGCTCTAAATTTTTCGTGTACATTTGTAATTCCATTATTGGGTATTTCCTATATATACAAATAGGCAAGAACGAATTCAGTCATAGACATATTATATAAACAACTAGCTCACAGCTGCTGCATGCTGGAAGGAGAATCTTTTCTTGTTACCTGAAGTGTTTAAATTTGGTTTACAGTAAATCCTTGATAATAAAACCAGTCTTGGTACCTTTATAAAATGGTTGTAATTGATCGGCTTTTCATAATGTCTGTCTCCATAATGGAAGTTTTTTTCCCCGTTAAATTCTGGGGTTACATGAATTAGTACTGTCACAAGTCAACTTGAAAATGGAAGTTAACACTTAAATTCTGGGCTGACCACACTGTCCCAACTCAACTTGAAAATGGAAGTTAACGCTTAAATTCTGGGCTGACTGCAGTACTGTCCCAACTCAACTTGAAAATGGAAGTTTAATACTTAAATTTTAGGCTGACAGTACTGTCCCAAGTTAACTTGAAAATGGAAGTTAGCACTTAAATTTAAGGCTGACAGTACTGTCCCTACTCAACTTGAAAATGGAAGTTAGCACTTAAATTTAAGGCTGACAGTACTGTCCCAACTCAACTTGAAAATGGAAGTTAATACTTAAATTTTAGGCTGACAGTACTGTCCCTACTCAACTTGAAAATGGAAGTTAGCACTTAAATTTAAGGCTGACAGTACTGTCCCTACTCAACTTGAAAATGGAAGTTAGCACTTAAATTTAAGGCTGACAGTACTGTCCCTACTCAACTTGAAAATGGAAGTTAGCACTTAAATTTAAGGCTGACAGTACTGTCCCAACTCAACTTGAAAATGGAAGTTAATACTTAAATTTAAGGCTGACAGTACTGTCCCTACTCAACTTGAAAATGGAAGTTAGCACTTAAATTTAAGGCTGACAGTACCAACACAAGTCAACTTGAAAATGGAAATTAACACTTACATTTAAGTCTATGAAAGGCTAGCAGAGGTTAGAATGTCAACCTAAAAAATTGAAGTTCACTGGCAGGCCTCGGGATATTAAGACCCGGTTATCTTCATTATGTGAAAGGAAAACTATTACTAGTATATAACAGTTACTGTATTGTTTGATAATAAAACCAAATTTGTTTTTGCAGTTCAAGTATTCTGACGCTAAGGATGTAATCTGCATGTTATTTGGGAGTCTTTGTGGATTGATACACGGTACATCGTTCCCAGTGATGATTATCGTCTTTGGAGAAATGATCGATCTTTTTGTCCAATCGGGAAATTTCGGAAATGTTGCCTTGTATCTTCAATCAGCAGGAATCTTAAGCAACCTGAGTAGTACATATAACGTCAGCCTTACATATGAAAGTGTAATTGGTGATCCTACTTTACTTACGTAAGTAATATTTAATAATTTTTGTGCATTCTGTATCGAGGGCTTAGTGCGAAACCTTTGTACATGCCTCTATATATTGTAAATGGATGTAGCCACTATAGTTATGCACTGGGCACTCGGTATGATTATATAGCATAGAGATTTTGACCTTCTGCAAGTTCCTTATTTTGAATTTAGATTTGCCATATTATTAAGTAAATTTGCTCAGCTTTATAAATTGTCATTTCTACATTTCTGCAGTTGAAGCTTATAAAACTGTTTTAGTGGTAATCTAGGGTCATCATCATCTTCAATGGCATCTACTGATGCGGATAGTGAGGCCCATGTCTGTTTGTTCGTCTGTTTGTATGTTTTAAGTCCATCGATGCATTGCTTTTAAGGTAATTTAGACCCTTTTCGCTAAATATCGCCTGTAACTCGGATTTTGATGATATTTTGCATAAACATAGTATCAAGTGTTGGCTTTCTGATTTTTATGGTTTTATGGAGAAATATTACGTGACGTACGATGAATAGCGCCACCTAGCGGGTGCGTAATTTTTGTATGTTTTTCGACGTTTTTCACCATTTTTTCGAGTTAATACTTACGTCATTGAAAATCGAAAAATATAGTTTTGTAGGGAAATAAATGCTGCATCATATGGTTCAAAATATAGAAAGAAATTTGAAATATTTCTAACGTAACGCTGAAATAACCGCGCCACGGCCTCGATAATAACGGCGTTTTAATCGCGGCATTTCTTATATTCACACGCATTTAGCAAGAACACAGGGTGTTCAAATTTTATTTTATTTATTGCATTAGTTTATTTGAAGTGTCTTTTTTAATTTAGTGAAATAAAAAATGGGGTGTTCTCGGGGCCGTTTTTGCGCTATTTATAATCAAAAGTTTTTAGTCAGGGTAAAATTACGCAACGTTACTGTTACTAGCGACGTTACTAGTGCGGACGTCTTCAAATCGTCCATGTTCTTTTTGTTCGACGCCATTAGCGAAAGAAAACTTGTTTTAGGTTTCTTTTGATTTGCGGTGAAATGTATTGCTTTATGTTAGGGAAGCAATGCAATGTTCTTTAGTGATGCTGTAAGCGTTCAAAAACAATGAATGTCGTTATTTTGAACGTATTTTTTATATCTGCCGCGACATAATTATTCACAAAATGGTTAGCCCCAAAAGTTAATATATGCTTGATTTGCATGCTAAAAACATTGCAATAAATTGCACTGTATTAATTTTGTGTAACGTTCGACATTATGATATGCATAAAAGGTATCAGACTTTCAAATACTGACATGAGTGTCACTTTTCATTATTCTAACGCTGACGATGCGATCGGGTCGGCATTCTGATTTAGAAGCTGGGGGAATGAACGATGTGTTATCCAGAACGAAACATAGGATGCCGACATAATATTATTACAAGTGCATGTAGGTCTAGGAATCTAGGTGGCCGGAGTTATCCTTGAAGTGATAGGACAAGTCTTTTCACCCAAAATGGAATGATCGGCATACAGAAACTTTATGAGTCATTGTTTGAATGGCTGTTTGTTAAAATAATCAGGTACGAGTAGAGGCCTACAGGGAAGACTGTGCTTGTCCATCCGGGTTACCTTTTAAGAAGACCCAATATATAAGTATGTCAACATGTCTTTTAACATGTGGTATAATCAACCATTCGGGTGACACTCATACTGTGGTCGAGTGGGTAATGCTCTAGACTACGGATCGACAGGTCCATCCAAGGTGTTAATCTCGACTGGGACACATGGTCATTCCAAAATCCTTTTCACCGTTTCCACCTAACAATAAATGGAGTAGCTGAAAAACCCAGAGGGGGTATACACCTAAAACGTTAAAGAACCAAGTTGTATACAATGTATTCGGAAATGCTAGGGTTTTTTTTTTTTGGGGGGGGGAGTAGGATATTTTATTTTCAATAAATCATATCAATTTACATACAAGCTCCGGGGCTTTTAAAAGACTACGTTTACAATTTGTATTTGAACTACTGTGACATAATATAATACAATTTTGCTAAAAAGAAGAAAGCAAAGTATATATATACAGAAGGTTTAAATGCTAGGGTTCCCGGATTCCGTTTAATATTCGGTCACTTCCACCCGCCCTTGAATCCGATATGTACCCGTTGTTAATTGATGATTACACAAACACCGGCCGATGAGTAGCAATGTATATTTTTAAAGATACTTTAAATTACCCTGGCCGCCGTCACTCGATTCTACACAATAACCCCGATCTGCAGCCTGACAACATTCGGCTTCAGTCAAATTAGCCAAAATGTACGTCAGCCGAACATAGTACAGTCCCGTGCCAAATTAAAGTTAACAAAGTGCAAAAATCACAAATTAATTTCCTTGTACGGTCATTGTGTCGGAGTACCTTACGGACACCGTACGAGTTACTTGTGAGCCCCATACGACGATCCCGTACGATCTCCGTGCAAAGATTATGGTGTCCGTACGGACCTCGTAGGAGACATTCTTTTTTATTCGTACGAGGTCCGTATCCAAGAACCTAAACATACCGTTAGGTTTGAAATATTTTGGACTCGTACGAGTTGCAAAAATCCGAATGGACATCGTACGAGTATTGTGACCGTAGCATTAATCCCGAATGAAAACATCAACTCGAGAGAGTGTGATAGAAAGAGTTTTTAAGTTCAGCGAGGGCATCACTAATACAAAGTTTTTGTCTCGGAAATGATGCAGTCTGATTTGAATCTAGGACCTCCATCACTCGAAGCGGACGTTCTACCACAAAGCCATCGAGGCGGTTGGAACATCATTGTGCATATTTCACATGTTGCGTTATAAATAATCTGTGAAATATGGAGTGAGAATTGAAGTACTTTTAATATTGATGTTATCAATCATTTCACATTTCATATATGTTTTTCTAATTCTACATCTCAATCAGTCATAATATTTCCAACTTCGCAGTTAAGTTGAGAGCGGCGACCGAGAGATAGTTTGTAGATGGTGGCTGACACACCCACATGAGAAAGGGAGACTCGATCGGTTTTAAAGGATACATGTAATTGTTTGTATAAGAATTATTCTATATAGATTTTTTTTAATTATGTACATGTATTAATATGGAAAACGAGTAATTGAATTTCATTCAAATGACCATTGCATTGGAAAATATCTGCATAAACTAGACAACAGGCTATTTTAAAACAGGAAACAACTCAAAGTAAGAATATTGCCCGAAAGTTTAATCGGAACACATGATTTACTATTAATATTTTCTCTACTCCAAAACATCAATAATGAAATAGCATTCTTGTAAACTGGGGGTGAGCTTACTATCGTAGGATGGGCATACCTAGATGAAGGACATGTATACTCATACTTATTCAAAAGTACGATGTTGGTCTCCGTACGTACCGGTGCTTATTTCCTAAAAGCCAGAATAATCAAGATTGCTTCACTTTAATATACAGATGTATGATTAGGTACCTGGGAGGGACAAAGACCAATACGATATAACCGACGAGTAAAACCGTCCACATGTGGCTTTATAACAGGTTCGCTGTAAATGTGCAGTTTGCTGAACTGACGCATATCATAAAATATACTTTCACTAAGTGTATTTTACGTTCAGCGTCAAACATCACATTAACATCACACGTCACTCCAGAATATACAAATCAACCCAAAATGAATTGATACCTACGCAACTACATATGTTTCTTCAGAAACGAAATATTTTTCATAATTGATATGGTATGGTTCGCCAAAACTCACCAGTTAACGTTTAACGGCAAAATTTAAAAGAACTTGTAAATTGCGACCTTATTAATAAACGCGCGAAAACGGTCCAAACGAATTATATTTGATATAAATCAAAACTGTTCTTTCAAGCAAATCATAGTATTATCAAAACTACTTAATCGTCTTTTCGTTCGCTAATTGCGTTATTAAAAGAAAAGAAAGAGCCGATGTTCCTGTCGTGAGCACACGTCACGATAACGTTTACGTCGCGTAATTTTACCCTGGCTTAAAACTTTTGATTGTAAATAGTGCGAAAACGGCCCCGAGAACACCCCATTTTTTATTTCACTAAATTACAAAAGACACTTCAAATAAACTAATGCAATAAATAAAATAAAATTTGAACACCCTGTGTTCTTGCTAAATGCGTGTGAATAAAAGAAATGCCGCAATTAAAACGCCGTTATTATCGAGGCCGTGGCGCGTTTATTTCAGCGTTACGTTAGAAATATTTAAAATTTCTTTCTATATTTTGCACCATATGACGAAGCATTTATTTCCCTACAAAACTATATTTTTCGATTTTCAATGACGTCATTTATTAACTCGAAAAAATGGTGAAAAACGTCGAAAAACATACAAAAATTACGCACCCGCTAGGTGGCGCTATTCATCGTACGTCACGTGATAATTCTCCATAAAACCATAAAAATCAGAAAGCCAACACTTGATACTATATTTATTCAAAATATCTTCAAAATCCGAGTGACAGGCGATATTTAGCGAAAAGGGTCTAAATTACCTTAAACTTGGTATACTTGTTTACCATCATAAACACATTACATTGGTACATTATTAAAGCCATGTAACACTATCAAACAGTTCAACAGAATTATGGCCCCTGATTGACCAAGCTATTTGTTATGTACAAGGCTTCCAACGGGGTATAAGCTTTTACTGAATGCAGTCTTGTTTATTATGAATTTTGTTTGATTTCAGTCCGTATGAGAGTGACATTAAGACGTTATCAAATGGAACAGTAGATTTTGAAAAAGTTAGAAATGCTGTAACGAATGATCTGCTCAGCACCATGCAAACATTTGCTCTATACTATATTGGTGAGTTTATATACAATTCAGGGGTCTCACAATTCCGAAATAATCTGGAAATTCTGAATTTGCAGCACTATAGAAGGAATGAGATTTCTTGACAAAGTTAATGTCATTTGAAATTTCATTAGCTGAATCTTAACCAAAGAACAATGTTTGAACTGAGTTTAGATGTGGGTGTGTGTGCACTAATGACACTAAAAACAGACTCGATATCAGGATTGGACATTATGCACAAATTTCTAGAAGGGTGACCTCCCCTGACTAGGTATCATGCTAAGTGTCATTTTCATATTTTGATTATCTCCCTTTGCTGTCATGAATATTGGAGAAATAACGATATACCTGGAAACTAAAGGGGAAGGGGTACGTGACTATGTCATTCATACATGTATTAAGTAAAGAATTATATACCAGAAAGTTATTAGGATATTTCCATGGGATTAAAGTTAGAAAATTCTAAAAAATGTCAATTCACATAGAAAATCACAGAAAATCCGAAAGTTTAAAAAAAGTGCTGAGAAGTTTGACCCACGGATGTATTTCTGTTTTCAGCTATTGGTGCCACTGTAATCGTTGTCGGATACGGACAAGTAATGTTCTGGATGATCGCCTCCGAACGTCAAACCCACAGGATCCGAAAAATGTTCTATAAAAATATAATGAGACAAAATATTGGTTGGTTTGATACAAATGAGTCGGCTGAACTGAACTCCAGACTGACAAAGTAAGTAGATATAAAACCAAACTGAAATAAAAAAATTGAAGCTTGAATCTAGGATCCTGGAGCTTTACATGGCAGTACTGTTGGTCTTCAACATTAGATGACCCTTACTTATTTTAAGGTGCGTAGGTCAAAAGTCAAGGTTGCTGTGAGTCTGTAACCTATAATAATGAATAAAATGACCAATGTTGTCTGATCAGTAGCTCTAGAACACTTGACCCTAGAAACTGAAAGTTTTTGGTCACAGTGACCTTTATAAATTAATCAAAGACCTAGTGGTGTCTGATAAATAACTCATGAGCACTTGACCCTAAGGTTCTCAAATTTGACATGGAAGTTGGTCAACAACAGTAAATACTCCCTTTAAATATTGAGTTCAAAAGTCAAGGTCACAGCTGTAATGTGAATAAATGGTTTCCCCTCAAGAATGGTTGGCCTCAGGATCAACAAACTTTATCTGGCTGTTTGTCACTGTCAATTGCTCACTTCTATTGATTTTAAGGTCAAGGGTCAAGGTTGCCAATGCCATTGCCAATGCCATTGCCTTCAAGATTTCTGTTCTTGTAGGCTACAATGGAGACTTACATGTTTAACTTGCCTCTCTTGTTTAAGAAATAATTATTATGTAGCTGTTCTTTGTTGAAGTCATCAATCAGCTTTGTTTTATTTTGTAATAAAACACAAAAAAATAGTTTAATATAAGCGAATTTCACGTGCTTTGTTAGAATCAATGATAAAGTTTCACTTTATTATTTATTTCCAGTGATATTTCAAAGATCCACGATGGTATAGGTGATAAACTTGGTGGCTTCATGCAGTGGACAAGTGGTGGTATAGCAGGATTTGTTGTTGGCTTTGTGTATGGATGGAAGCTGACATTGGTCATCCTGGCTATCAGCCCCTTGATGGCTGGATCTGCCTTCCTTATGACAAAGGTAGTGTTCTTTTCATTAACCTTGTCCTGAAATTTAAAGGGACTGTGTCATGTTTCAGCGTATATCAAAACTGAAATAAATTGTCAAATAATCACTAAATTTTGGCATAAATGCCTGTATATCCCATAAACAAGCACACAAGTATAAAACACAACTTGTGAAACATCGCTCCATCTGTGAATCTGTGAGACAGGCCCGTTAAGACATGAATATGTCACAGGGTTATTGCGCAGGGCATGTTGGTTTCTGCTAGGAAGTAAGGCCTTATTGCTGGTTAATGTTTATAGTACGCCCTTTACATGTTCGTAATATTCTTGGCTCATGAAAGAAAAAAGGTAAAGTATAGAACGAGAAGTCTACTGTCAAATAATGATAATATATTTGAAGGAGTTCATGTTAATATGTTTTGAGTATATTTTAATTCAATGAAATTAGGGTTGTGATTTCAACTCTGATGGAGGAAAGGGATAGTATAAGTAAAAGTTGTTGTAAGAATAAAATAAATCGCTATTAAATTAGAACTGGTGGCTGTAAGGTTGACTTAAATTTCAGCTTGTTGGAATGGCTTCAGCACAGGAATTAAAGGCTTATGCTAAAGCTGGGGCAATTGCTGAGGAAGTACTTGGTGGAATTAGAACGGTGGTAGCATTTGGTGGTCAACAGAAAGAATGTGCAAGGTGAAAAATTAATTTCAATAGATTGTTTATACAAATTATCTTTATTATACCTAATGAATTGACTGGACAGAGACTCATTTTGTCTAATAATATCTGTTTTGTAGTTATCTTAATCTTTCGGTCAAGAATTACCCATAAAAGTGCAAGCGCTTGTTTCCAATGGGGTTCTGGAAATGTTAGTAAAATTTACTTTAAAAATTTGTCTATATTTCCATGTCTATTTATTGTATCCATTTCTAAAGTAACTGTTTTCAGTTACCTTAGCAAAACACTTCATAGTGCTTTCCATGGGAGGCAGTCCATGCTTTCTATATTCAATTGAGCAGGAGGTAACTTAATGAAAGTGCTCGATAGCACTTTGCTTAGGCAACCGACACCTGTACCGAAAAAACTCTACTGGTTATTTCAGGTACGATTCTAATCTAACAAATGCACGGGATCAGGGTATAAGGAAATCATTCATCAATGGTGTAACGTTGGGCGTGGTATGGTTGGTCATCTTTGGTTCGTATGCACTAGGTTTCTGGTACGGTGCTAAACTTGCACGAGAGGAAAGTGACGCGTATACCATTGGTAACGTCATGATTGTAAGTCAAGCTAAGATCAATCTTTTTTTTTCTTTTTTTCTCAATAAATCTAATTCTAACATTTGCTCCATTCCTTTACACTGTTAGTAAGATCTGACAACACTACATAAGAGATTATTTGTTGCAAGTTGGCATTCAATTAGAAATTATGTATAAATAGATAAAAAATCAAGTACACTGAAATTAAAATTTGTGCAAATTTTTTACCTGCAGTTCTTTGATTATCTTCATAATTCTTTTGAAATAACTTCATTTCTAACACACTTGCTGGATTTACCCCATTTAATTTTACTTCAACGAATATATAAAATGTTATCAACTTGTATGACTTATTGGAAGCTAAAAGACCTATAACTTATGATCACTGTTTCACTTGATGCTGTACTATGTGTATGACTTCTTGCGATTACTGGAAGATACTGTAAAATCATTAATTTACGTAGGGGATTCAATTTAGTCAACCTCGAAATCAAATCCCATTGAACAATGGTTTCTACCCTTGTATTTATTACCTGAAATGAAAAATCCTCGAAATAATGTCCCATCGTAATGGTCTTTTTTTACAAAAACCACAAAAATTCATTTCGTCCCATCGAAATTAAATGATTTTTCAGTACATTGTCAGTTTAATGTGCCTTCGTAGCTCAGTGGTTAGTGTGTTTTCCATATAATCTGGCGACCCGGGTTCAAATCCGGGTTGAGGTACATGCCTGCCATGTTTCAGTAGAAATAAAACAAATAAAGGCTATGCTCGGCATAATTCAATTTTGAAAAAATATGCAAACCAATCAAGATACTTGTACCATCTTTCAGGTTTTCTTTGCTGTGATTATCGGAGCGTTTTCCCTGGGAAATGCTGCACCCAGTCTTGAAAGCTTTGCTGTTGCTCGTGGTGCTGCTTTTATTGTGTACCGTCTTATTGAAATGGTAAGACTTTCTTATACTTATATACAAAACTGTTTTCACTGGACATTTCTTGAAATCTAATAATCATTTTTTCCTAAAAGGGGATCACAGTAATGTTTGTAGCAGAATCATTCTTATTACACAATATTTTTCAGAACAGCTTATAGCTTGACAGTATAACTTGTATGCAAAAACTTGCGAGTTCAAAGCAATCATTGCTAAGAATTTGGTATCTATCCTGGGATTCAAATTGAAGGTGTGACTTTAAAATGTTAATTAGATTAGAATATTTGTATGTTATAGGTTCCACCAATTGATAGTTATTCCACGAAGGGAGAAAAACCGAGTGAGTTGCATGGGAATATAGTGATACGAAATCTACATTTCAACTATCCATCCAGACCTGATGTGAAGGTATATAAAAAACTTCAAACCTATTTACTTTCCCGATTAATTACTTTCCCGTTTTGCCGATACAAATGTTGGCATTTTAAGTCTTCCGCTATGTCCACATGATTGTGTTGAACACTTTCTTGGCTCATTATTTTGCTATTTTCTATCATTGCAAACTTTGAAAAATTAAATCACGCGTAAATAAAGTTTGTACATATGTTAGAAGTTATAGATAGTAACATCACAAAAACACTAGGAGGTTTTCTTAGCATGAATATCAAACCTTTGAGGTAAAGGTTGAAGGTCCAGAAGATTACTCATCTGCATATACTGTCAATTCATTAGTAATAATAATGAAGGGACTATCCCATTCGAAAGAATTTTGTGGACTAAAGTGATAACTCAGTTACACCCAGTTAAACCTAGATGAACACAGTTTACCTAACGGATGAACTTTTTTATAACCATTCTCATTTGACTTTTTAACCTTTTTAACTGACTGTCGGTTGTTGCATTATGTTAAATTATATACTGTAAAATTATTAATTTTTGTGGGGATTAAATTTGTGGTTCATCTCAACCACAAATTTAAATCCCAACGAACATTAATTTTGACCGTTGTTCTATTACCTGAAATGCAAAATCCAAGAATTAAAGTCCCATCAAATTGTCTTTTTTACAAAAACTATGAAATTTCGTACCAACGAAATTAAATGATTTTGTAAATATTTTCTCTTACTCTAGGTATTGCGAGGAGTGGATTTAGACGTAAGTCGAGGACAAACTGTTGCTCTTGTTGGAGCCAGTGGTTGTGGCAAGTCGACTATTGTACAAATGGTACAGAGATTTTATGATCCTGAACAGGGCTCGGTAAGTTATAGGATTTTGATCCTTTACATGCTTTTTTTTGCCTGGCATGTTTGTCAAAAAGTATTATTGTTCAAGGGCATAATAATAATAATAATTGTTGTTAAAAAATACTATTGAAAGTCTTTTGAAATTGACATTACGCCAGTTGTCAATCAATTTCCTTTAAATCAATTTTAACAGTAAATTATAATCACATGGTCCAAACCTTTGCCAAGCAGATTTCAACAAACAATCAGATTGAGCAATCTCTGCTCTGGTGTTATGTCAATTGTCTAAGTGTAAGGAAATTATTAGAAACAACCAATTAAATGAAAGTTTATCAAAATTTTGAACTGACTGCTAATGTAAAAGGTGTATGAAGAATTTAACATGTAGTACACATATAATTATCTCAATTACAGATTCAGATAGACGGACATAGTCTGAAGGACTTGAACTTGAAATGGTGGCGAGAACATATTGGTATTGTTAGCCAGGAACCGGTGCTGTTTGGTACCACTATCAAAGAAAATATACGCTACGGACGAGATAATGTGACGGACGAGGAGATAACAGCTGCCACACAGATGGCAAATGCTTACGATTTCATCATGAAATTACCTGACGTAAGTCTAACACACAATATCTTGTAAAATCTGATTTCATCATGAAATTACCTGACGTAAGTCTATCTCACAATATCATGTAAAATCTTAAAGTGTATAGAGCTATATTCTAACGGTCATTTAATGTCAAAATAATTACTTGCATCATTTTAAGTATGATACTAGACTACCTTAACTGCAATTTAAAACTTTGGATTGATTCCATGTACTTTGATTCAATCGTCGAAAAATAGACGATTCTTATAGTTTCATAGGGTGTTCTAGAACACTTTCGTATGAAAATGGACAGTTCGCATGTCCAATAATGTCCATAGAGAGAGTTTCTGTTAAAACTTAAGCGAAAAATGATCTAATGGATATGAAAGCATAATTGTTGTACAGTTTTTGAAACTTTTTATGCCCCCGGAACCGATGGTTCGGGGGCATATTAAAATCGCACCGTCCGTCAGTCCGTCCGTCAGTCCGTCCGTCCGTCCGTCCGGATTCGTTTCCGCTCAATAATTCAAGCAGTGTTTATCCGATCTTCACCAAACTTCATGAAAATGTGTAAGGCCATGAGATCTAGTTCAAGTTCGATAAACAGTCAAATTGACCTAGCCGCTTCAGAGTTACGGCCCTTGACACATAGAAAAATGGCGTTTTTTTTGGTTTCCGCTCAATAACTCAAGCATTTGTCATTGGATCTTCACCAAACCTCATGAAAATGTGAAAGGCTACGAGATCTAGGTCAGGTTTGATAACCAGTCAAATTGACGTAGCCACTTTAGAGTTACGGCCCTTGACACATAGAAAAATGGCGTTTTTTTTGGTTTCCGCTCAATAACTCAAGCATTTTATCGGATCTTCACCAAACCTCATGAAAATGTGTAAGGCTACGAGATCTAGGTCAAGTTCGATAACCAGTCAAATTGACCTAGCCGTTTTAGAGTTACGGCCCTTGACACATAGAAAAATGGCGTTTTTTTTGGTTTCCGCTCAATAACTTAAGCATTTGTCATTGGATCTTCACCAAACCTCATGAAAATGTGAAAGGCTATGAGATCTAGGTCAGGTTTGATAACCAGTCAAATTGACGTAGCCACTTTAGAGTTACGGCCCTTGACACGTAGGAAAATGGCGTTTTTTTTTGGTTTCCGCTCAATAACTCAAGCATTTATCATCTGATCTTCACCAAACCTCATGAAAAAGTGTACAGCTATAAGGTCTAGATCAAGATCGACAACCAGTCAAATTGGCCTAGCAGCTTCAGAGTTACAGCCCTTGATGCGAAGAAAAATGGTGTTTTTTCTGTTTTGCGCTTAATAACTTGAAATCTCGGCACTTACTCATCCACAACTCTTCCTCACAGTCACTATGTTGCAGCACTGAAACACTACATCTGTGACGGTGCTGATATCTTAACGTTACGTTACTATCAAAGCATGCACGGGGGCATGTGTCGTCCTATGGAGACAGCTCTTGTTTTAAAAATTATCGTCCGATATAGCTCTATACACTTTAATCTGAGCTACTGCTCAAGTAGTGTTGCTTATTGTTGCAATTATTTATCAGACATGGAAACATTATCAAGACTTAAACATGTTCATTATTAAAAATTTTCAAACAATTTTTATTTGACATGATTTTTTTTTTTTTTTTTAAAAATTGATAGCAAACAAAGACAATTTAAGCAGTTCAAAAATTTTTTAAAAAAACTGTTAAAAACGAAACTTATAGCAATGTGCCCTTTGCTGTGGCTCTGAGTTTCTTAAAACTTTTATGTAAATGATATTTTATTGGTACATCTACAGAAATTTGAGACAATGGTTGGAGAGCGAGGTGCTCAGCTTAGTGGAGGCCAGAAACAAAGAATAGCTATTGCACGTGCCCTCGTGCGTGATCCTAGAATATTATTACTGGATGAAGCTACATCAGCACTGGACACAGAAAGTGAAGGCGTGGTACAGGAAGCGCTGGAGAAGGTAAGAGGGGTAGTTTTAATGACCATCATAAATGCCGAGCATAGCCTTTATTTGTCAGTCCGCTTTCTGCTGAAATAAGGCAGGCATATATATATATATATATATGTGTGTGTCTCAACCCAGGTTGCTATATTGGAGGCCAAGTGCACTTACCTATGGAGGCATATCCAATTAACTCAATTAATTCAATTAGCGCAGTGCCTTATTAATAACTGGTAGTGTTTAGGGGACAGAAAATGAAACCGGCAAATTTCACACTGAACCGGAGGCGACTATAGTGTTTCTGTCCGTCTTAACCACAAGAATAATGTTTTTAGATGTTTTATGATATTTTATGATATTTTGTGGCCTATTTAATAGTATTTTATGATGTATTATATTGTTTTTAAAGAGGCGTTCCCTATAACTTTGATTGTTTAAATATATTCAGGAATATTATACATTAAATGAGAATCGTTATTGCTTAAACTCCTCAACTTTTCAACAAAAAGCTCTCACTAATTACCGAGAAAAGAATGAAAACATATTTCCGTAATGTGCCAAAATAGTCACGAGTTGTTTCCCTTTGACCAAGTAATAGAGACATACTTGCGTACAATTTCTTCTGACAAATCATGATAATTGATAGTGCTAATGTACATTTAGTTCATTTAATGGGATAGTAGAGAAAAATATGCTAGTGATAAGGAATGCCTCTTTAATAGTATTTGATTATTGATTATAGGCTGGACATGGAAGGACAACTCTTGTTATTGCACATAGATTATCAACTATCAAGACAGCAGACAAGATTGCTAGTTTTAAAGATGGTAGAATAGTAGAACAAGGTACTCATGATGAACTGATGGCAAAGAATGGAATCTATTACCAACTTGTTACACAACAGGTAAATACAGTACAACCTCTCCAGAGTGGCCCTCTGTGAAGCAACAACCTCTCTATAAAAAACAACACTTTCAATATTTTCCTAAGCTTCCATCTGTCGAGAAGATGTTTGGGACTAATAGCAAAAATGATCTCCCTCTGATAAGCATTTTTGTTTTATCCATTTCTGTAACTGGATTTTCTCCGTTGTTTCTAACACTTGTGCTAAATGTATTATGTTTCAACTTATCACTACATATGATCAGTTTTGTACCTAAAACAAGGATTATCTCCCATGATAAGGTGTCTTATTAAAAAGGTCCTTTCAATAATAGACTTGTCTCCCTTGTTCCTAAATTGTGTGCTGATTTCATCTCAATAAAATCAGCTCCTCACATCCCTTTGCTATATAGCTTGGCCAAGTTGACATGAGCCTGACCTTTTGATTAGCATAATTTAACAGTTGATATATTGCCTAAGTTTATAACACCGAGTGTATGTTTTCATAATCGGAGAGTATCACGAAGACGCTCGAGATGTAATACAAACACAAAATTGAAATATCAATATTGCACGGTTTGCTTGCGGAAATTGATATATTCAAAGCAAGAACCTTGTTATATATACTTGCATAAAGATCAGGCTCAGGTCAAAATAGCCAAGCTATACCATAGGAAGATCATTGTACTCTAGGTAAATTTGTACTTAATGAATAGGAATTATTTTTATTCCCAAGCATCTACTGATGCAGAGGCATTAAATTGTAGCACTACACCTGTCCGGTGTTCGTCCGTGCGTCATTTACAAAATGTTGTTACTCAAATATTTTTAAAGTCCACCTAGGCATTGCTTTCAAACTTGGCTAACTTGTTTACCATCGTAAACACAACACATTATCAAAGCCAGGTAACACTAACAAACATTTCAACTGAACTATTGTCCCTAGTGACTAAGCTATTGGTTATGGACAAGGCTTCCAACCAGGCAGCGGGCATAAGCGTTTACACAATCTCATTGAAATTATCTCTGTTTATTATTAGCTCAGTTTGTTAAAGGTCAAGGCCCCTATGGCCTTACCATATCCGACCATTGGGCTTTCATGGGGTTTTACAAACATCTCTTATTGAACTTTTCATTGTTTATTATCAGATCACAATTTCCAGTTTTGATATCATTACATTTCAGAGTATGGTTACAGAAGATGGTATGTATAACTTGTTCTCGTTGTTTCATAACCTCTTTGCTAGTAAAATATGTGTTAGTAATTGTCCGGGATATTTTACAACAAGATCTTTGCTATAGATCTACCATAACCTCTAGGTAATGACCCCTTTAGAGATAGAATGCAAGGTACTTACTAGTCACACCTCGAAGCTTTTTGTTGTCCTAGTAAAATATTTGTTAATAATTGTCTGGGGCATATTTTACAACAATATCTTTGCTAGTAGCATGAATACCTAATAGTTGATGATACTTGTACATTGTTGATATAAACTTGTGGATGTTTATTGCTTTTATTAGTTGTCTCGACTTGAGCATCCCATTTTTGGCTAGATTTTATTCTCACATTATGATTTGACTTAATTCATCCATAAAAAGCCTGTGACATACTATATATGTTGGGCTGTGTGTTTTCTGGTTATGTTATGTTACACACATGTTGCGTTAATAAGCTATCTACAGCCTGTTAAAAGTTAAATGATAACGGATGTAAACATTGCCTCATCCTTCAGGTAAACTATGTTTATCTAGGTTTGACTGGGCATACCTGAGTTTTAACGATAATCACCGCTATTCTTTCCAATGGGATAGTTCCCTCATTAGTATTACTTATTGAATCAACAGTAGTTACTTACCTTTTTAATACATTATATAATAATCATATCATGTATATATTATTTCTATTTTATTACTCCCCTGTGTACGGATATTTTAGAACAAGGTATAGTGTAAATATTGTATTACCGGTTAGTTCCCTAATGTTGAGCTATTGAATCTCAAATGATTGATGATGATTTAAATGATTTTTATGTAATATAATGTAATAGTCAACAGAATATATAACCCTTACATTTAGCGTGTATGAAATATTATAAAAGAATTTGCAGTTAAAAGTGTGTCTACCCTCTCGTCTCTCCAACCCTTGTCAGGAATTCCGGGATGGATTACCGAACATTAGAAATGAGGTGCCAAGGGTGATTTTATTCTATATTAAAAAATTTATAAATTGCATCACATGTTTACAATCAAGTTAAAATACAATGTAACTATATAATAAGTATGGATACAAAATCTTACATGTTCATTATAGAAAGATAGCTCTTCATCCATCTGTCAATTCATCCATTTATTCATCCATTTCTCCATCCATCTGTCTATCCATCCATCATTTCATTTGGACACACCAATACTTATGTGGCTACAACTATGTCTTATTGAAAGCAGTAACAATAAACTGAAAGTAGGTTCAGGCCTGAGGCAATGCTGAGGCACATCGAGGCCCTTGTCTTGAGTGATTCGGCTGAATGAGAGAAAATACTAAAATAATCAGGTTTTGAAGACGAAAACAAGTCTCAAATAGACCCTTGAAAATATTTTCCTCTGTGCTTTTTTGTCTCTGGATGCAACCATGAGGTTTTTCTTGTATGCAGCTAAAATTTTCTTTAATGTGGCTAAAATTAGATACATATGTATCTTTATTCAGTGTTGTAGGGATATAAGTATAGTCTGGTTTAAACATCTGTCCATTCTTCCATCCATTCGTCTGTCATTCCAGCTGCTTTTATTCATCCATTCATCATTCAGTGCATGTGTTACCACCAGGGTGCGTACAGATATGGAAAAATCATGGAAAATCGACTTTTCTGAGAAAATCATGGAAAAATCATGAAATTTTGCAAATTGTCATGGAAAAATCATGGAATTTTAGTGCTGGAAGTCTGTACGCTCCCTGGTTACCCAACCTCTATTATATGTTGTCTGTTTACAATCAAACTTTCTGTAAGACAGAAGATCAAAGACTTCCATGGGTATCAATATTCCAAATTGATCCAGAACTCTGGATTTATCGATCCTGAAAAAGATTTCTGACCGAAGAAAATGTCACAAGAAATGGCAGTTATGGTCAATTTAGTCTTCTCTGAAGGATTTTATTTAATTCAAACTGAGTAAAACGTCTGTAGAAGTAAGATGGTTGAAGGTCTCTCATTGAGGAAAATGGCCTGACGTGTATGACTTTCTGGAATTTTAATTGTGTCAATTAAAATTCCAGAAAAGCATACACGCCAGGCCATTTTCCTGGATCGTCTTAACAACTGTAGGGGATGTCATCTGATCCTGTCAGCAAGTTTTATTGTTTATTGTAATTTTGCATGTTTATGCTGTAAAATCAGCCATTCTTGTGGTCTTTATAATTCCTATCACCTTGATGGATGTAGTAGTATGTAGCATGCAGAGGTGATATCCATGGTTGCGTCAACCACCAAAATAAGGATTTTTTTATTTTGTCATTGGTATGACGCAACCAATCTAAGTTAAATCAAATCAAAGAAGATTGTAATGAAATTCGATGTCTTAGAATTAGAAGGTCGTAAGTGCCATTACGACCTTTTAAGCTCCATACATATTTAGAATAAGCATCACTAGGCACTTCTTATGAGCCCATTTTCATAAAGCTCTGAACTTGTCATGTTGACCAAAATGAAGTTGTAAAAGTTTGTTTTACCATAAGTAAAGAGTAAATGTCAGACAGTTTTTCCCTGTTTTCTCAAAATATCGATTTGGTAGTTACGACCTTCTAATTCTAAGCCATCGAATTATTAATGATTTTACAGTATTAGTCATTATGCTTTATTTAATAAAGATTTCAAGTACAGTACAGTCTCACTAGAGCGGCCCTCTTTAGAGCAATAGTCTCTCTATCTTAACAACTCAATATTTTCCTAATATGCAGATATTTACTATAACTGTAACCTCCGCAAAGCAACAACCTCTAAACAATGGCCAATATTTTGAAACTCCCAACGGGTGTTACTCTATAGAGGTTGTACTGTATTATATGAAGACAAACTGATGCAATACAAATGTATTAGAGAAAAGTTTTAATTTTAACACAGAGAATTAATATTATCCTATAATATGACAAGAAATTGTATGGAATTTTGTACATTGTATTATCCTATATTGATATAATACCAGTGCAATATTTGAAAGGTTTAATATTGTATCCAAGTTGTTGCATGATGGTTATTAATGTTTATAATGGAAAAAGAGACAATATATTACTAAGTAATAGTAAGAATGTATTAAGTAAATAATTTTGACATCCTGCATTTTTATTTGCCTATAGAAACTTGCGCGAAAACATGACCTCACGTCTGTTGTCAGGCAAAATTTGAAAATCTTAATGATTGAATTAATCATTTAACATTAAAGATCAGCTTTTCTTTAATAAAAAGGTTGGACAGTTATGCTCGAAGTATTTATGAGATTAATTAAAAATGTAAAAACAATGGCATGAAAAGTAGGGCAGTGGGAATTATATAGAGACATACAAAGGCCTGAGCATGGGGTAGGGGACATTGAATATTGATGAGAGTTGTTATGGTTTGGTGTTGTCATTTTACTATGTAACCCCTTGCTCCATGGACCCCTTGCTAATATCCATTCACCCGCTGTTTTGTAATAAGGAACAAGTTTACTTGTGCACACAATCTCCATACATTAAGTGTGTAATTGACATTTTGTTTCATAAACCCTTAATCTATGTAGTACTACAAAGTATCTAATTTAACTTAGTGTAATATTTTTAAACAGGGAGCTGCACATACACATATTTTCCAAGAAATAGCCCATGTTTTCTTTGTTATTGTTGTAGCTCTTTACATAATGCTTCTAAAAAATGTAAAAACTTTATAATCTTGATTTTCCTGTTTAGCTGATACACCTAAGGGTATTTTGATATTTTAAATTCTTAAACAATTCTTGTTCTGTGATTACCAGCCCAGGATAAATTTAATTGCTATTTTATGTGTAACAATTCATTATTATTGGTAGTTAGTTACAAACTTATAATTATTCTGAAAAAATAAAAATATGAGTGTTTGCATATGTTACACATGTATGATATATTATGTCAGTGGTATTGCTTAATGCTACTTATATGAAAAAACATTTAATTTTTTTATCATTTTTTGTATTTCAGACATTGAAGCAGAGATGTACGATAGAAAAGACAGCAAATTGAAAACCCAACATTCAGTTGTTGATTCTCCATTGAAGAGAGCATTGTCGATAGAAGGGAAAGCCACCACTGAGGTATAAATCATTTACTGGTTCTATGATCCAGCTTCACATTGGATTCATAATCAATTGTCCAAAAGACTGGTCTGTTATGCACCAGTCAGTTGCAACCTCGGCCCTCCCACCCCGGGGATTTGCGGTGGATAGCCAGTGTTTTTACCTTTCAGCTTCCCCCTAACTGCAGGGGAAATGTAGTTGATTTTTCTCTTAACCAATACCGTGGGGACAATATTTAGATGTCCTAGGCAGGGAAAATACTGGAGATTTTACCATCAGCTGTCCCCTGTAGGCCAGAAAGTGGCGGGGTTTTTGACAACCCAAAAGTAAACTTCTCCAGGGGTTGGGCCATGGATGCAACTGACTGATGCATTAATTGAAATCTAAATTTAGTGGCTAAGACATGGAAATATTGTTTTGGTAAATACAAAAATGCTCGATGATAGTCCCTACCTGTGATGAATCATAACTCTGCAGTAGTGTGGTCTCATGACTAACAGCAAATTTGACAAATTAACTAAATTTCCTAATACAAAAATGTATTTTCTTGCGCAATTTTATTTTGTCCTACAAAGAATTTGCTTGTTTTTCTGTAGACCATATGTTTGGAAATAAAAATCTGTTGACCTTTTGGCCGCAGAAATATGCACTATGATAATCGCAGTACTTTATGTTTTTCAGGACGCCAAGGAAGAAAAGGAAGTGGATGCTTCAATTACAAAGATTATGCGTATGAATGCTCCGGAATGGTATCTTATACTGTTTGGTTGTTTTGGCAGTGTTGTAAATGGAGGAATGATGCCGGCATTTGCGGTTATCTTCTCAGAAATTCTTGGAGTATGTCTGATTTTGTTGAAAAGATAATTATCATACGTAACAAGGGTGTCAATCTAACTGCTTAATCAGGAGTTCCAGATTTACACATCCAGAAAGAGACATGATTCCTAACTGAAATAAAAGTTATTTTGAGGAATGGACAATTATGGTCAATTTAATCTGTTTTGAAGGAATTTTTAATAAATACTGAGTTAAATATGAAAACATTGTGATTGAAGGCCTCTTATTTGGCAAAAATGGTTAACCGCATAATTAAAATTTTCCTGATTTTAAATTGGGCTCTGACGACACCCCTGGTCATACCCTGATCTCTGATGAGAGGGTATATTGCTTTGTACATTTTGGTCAGTTGGTAGACCACAGGGTTTTATGACGATAACCCAAGAATGCGTGACTCCAGGATCCTCAAACTTTACATGGAGGTTGGTAATTAATAGTAGATTACTCCTAATAATATTTAGGTCAGTAGGTCAGTAACTGTGACCTTTTATGAGAATAACAGCCCAATGTGGGAGACTCAGGTTTTTGTGTTAAAAACCCTTCTCAAGTATCAATTTTATTGATCTCGTATATTTTATTACACAAGTGGGAATTATTTGTTATATTTTATTACACAAGAGGGAATTATTTGATATATTTAATTACACAAGTAGGAATTATTTGATATCTTGTATTACACAAGTGGAAATTATTTGATATATTTTATTACAAAAGTGGGAATTATTTGATACATTTAATTACACAAGTGGGAATTATTTGATATATTTAATTACACAAGTGGGAATTATTTGATATCTTGTATTACACAAGTGGAAATTATTTGATATATTTTATTACAAAAGTGGGAATTATTTGATATATTTTATTACAAAAGTGGGAATTATTTGATACATTTAATTACACAAGTGGGAATTATTTGATATATTTAATTACACAAGTGGGAATTATTTGATATCTTGTATTACACAAGTGGGAATTATTTGATATATTTTATTACAAAAGTGGGAATTATTTGATACATTTAATTACACAAGTGGGAATTATTTGATATATTTTATTACACAAGTGGGAATTATTTAATATATTTTATTACACAAGCGGGAAGTATTTGATATCTTGTATTACACAAGTGGGAATTATTTGATATCTTGTATTACAAAAGTGGGAATTATTTGATATCTTTTATTACACAAGTGGGAATTATTCGATATCTTTTATTACAAAAGTGGGAATTATTTGATATCTTGTATTACACGTGTTTTATTACTTTTCTTGATATATTTTATTACACAGAAATATTATTATTAAGCCCCTCACACATCAAGTTGTAAGGGGTTTACGATTCTGTTTTCAGTTTGTCTGTCTCGGGCTATCCGTAGAATGATGCTTGTGAACAATCTTAACATGTAGATGTGCATAAAGAAAACAATAAGCACGGAGATTATTTTTTGCCATAATTATGGCTCTTTGCCAGCAGGAGGTGTATTAGTCTCCCGAATGGTGACAGCTCTAGTTTTGATATATTGTATTACACAGGTGTTTTACTATTTTGATATATTTTATTACACAGGTGTTTTCTATGCCGGAAGACGAACAATCATATGAGATAGCGAAATACGCTATCATGTTTTGTGCTCTCGGAGTCATCAGTATGTTTACACAGTTTCTACAGGTAAGACTAACCCTTTACTCAATAGATACACAGTTACATACCAGGTACTCCTTTCATGCATCCATTTACATGATTTTCAGGAGCACTATACAGGCTTGAATTAATGTTACACACACCACAGACCTAAAAAATTGTATCGCAAACTACAGTTTTTACTTCCGCAATTTTTCACCCATTCAATATAGTATATATTTGACAGGTTTGCAACATTTTGGGTTGATTTTCATTGTCAGTATCAAAACGATGTGACAATGGCTTCCAACCCAGAACGGCTCATCGTCGTACCTGATATTATAACTTAAACACGACTAAAGGTATATAATTTTAATTGTTTTGTATGGTAGAGACATAATAAGTCCCGACCAAAACAATTTTCTGGCCCGTTTATGCATTGAATGGTATATTCATGTAGGGGCGGGCAGAGACGTTTCAAACATGTTCTAATGAATGAGTGAAAATTTGGGGATGTTAAACTTTTTGAGCACACACAAGCCTTTAAGTAGGTGGTTCTGGTTGGGGTTCCTCGTGATTGAGGAAATTTGGGACCTTTAAATGCCATTTTGTCATATTTATATATTTACTTTTTAAACTGTTGTTTCACATGTGCAAATATCTGTTGTCGATCACGGAAGTCAACACTCATTGCAAAGACTGGTATAATGTCATGTTTGTTTTTCATGACAAAGCTTCCCGCAAAAATGACATTATTTTGAAATACAAATGCATAAATTATTCTTCAGTATGCTATAATGTTTTTCGGGTTAAAACATATTATGCAGAGTCCCTCAGGAGTGTTGATGACCTCACTATAACGGGCTTGGGTACCAACCGTCCCTAAGATCTCTGCAGATGTTATAGTCTGACAAAGTCTGCATTAACCCTTCCATCATCGCCCTGCTAAACCAAAGCAACATTATCATTGTTACTTGTATACTTTTCAGATTTACTTATTTGGAAGATCCGGAGAATATCTTACGCTACGTATTCGACAAACATGCTTTAAAGCATTAATGAGACAGGTAATATTTTGTTGGAAGTTGTTTTCAGCATACAATGTCTTCTTATGTATCCAACATACGGCTGGCTTAGAATGAGACGGCCATAGGTACAAAATCAATATTTGGAGAAAACAATAAAGACTATCTGCAAATTACTCTACTTATGTGAAAACAAGGTATTTCAACTTCAGTTTTGTCAACATGACAAGTTCCGATTTTCATGAAAATAGGCTCATAAAAAGTGCCTTGTGATGCTGATTTTATATATGTATCGGTCTTCTCATTCTAAGTCTGCGATATTGATTTTGTGCTGGGCAATTTTCTTTTTTTCTGTCTGGATGAATGCCACAAAGTTAGTCAGTGCTTGCTTTTTAACCAATGGCTCTGATTTAAATGAAACTTCACATGAATGCTTCGAAGCCTAACTGTGACGATTTTAAGGGATTTTAGGACCCACAATATTTTGAGATACTGTAAAATCATTAATTTTCGTAGGGGATTAAATTTTGTGGATTTCGTGGTTCACCTCAACCACGAACTTAAATCCCAACGAACATTAATTTTTACCCTTGTTTTATTACCTGATATGCAAATTCCACGAATTCAAGTCCCAACGAAACTGTCTTTTTTACCAAAACCACAAAATTTCGTACCAACGAAATTAAATAATTTTTCAGTATGTCTGTTATGGGAGACCCTTCTGATCTGATATAGATTTCTACAAAACATAAATATTGAATTAGAATTATACTGTGATTCTGAGTTCGTGATATGCATTTAATTTAGTAGTATTTTTAAAATGCAGAGCATAGCCTTTATTTGCCAGTTAACTGTCTGCTGAAATATTGCAGGCATATATACACTTAACAAATCTTATAAAGTGTGCATGCTTATATTAACGATAGCTCAGTCAATACCTGATGGATTGTGCTAAAATTTTCAACATATGTAGCTCGGATATTTGGAATTACAATTCAATTGATTTAAGTACCATCTTATTAAAACAGTTACAATCAGAATAAGCAAATGATGACATCATCAAAAGCTAATGTCACCAATTTTAGCAGCAAATTCATCGGTCGTTTGTCTGGGTCTTGATGCAGCTATTTAACCGCTTTGCTTTTAACTTTTATTTTCAAGCATATGTGCTTATCATTTGTCTAAAAACAATGAAAACTATGATTCTAATAAAGTAAAATCGAGGATTAGAAATACCCACTTTCATCCGAAAAAGGAAATTTTTGACAGAGTTACCTCCCTTTGACCATCAAAATAAAATTGATTTTTTAAAAGTTGACAAATACCATGTTGTTGAGTAAAAAATCTCATTATTTTGTGTTTTTTGAATCGGGTGATACAACTTAAATTTAAATTGACAATACTTAAACATAATTTGCGCGTATGTGTAAATTTCCTGGTAGTTTTGCTTGTTTTGATTTTTCACAGTTCAATGAACCGCATCTTTTAATTTCGAAGAAAAAACTGTATTGATTCAATCTTGAGGTACTCAATAGCATATATATATATACAAAATTTCATGCAGAAATGTTCATAAATAAAGAAGATACAAGGTAAAAACACATGCACACTTATAAGATTTGTTACGTGTATCATGAGCCTGAACCAAATTAAACAGAGGTACTAAGTATTTGATGTATGTTTTACAGGAAATCTCTTATTTTGATGACCATAATAACAGTGTTGGTGCTTTATGTACAAGATTATCGACTGATGCTTCCCTAGTGCAAGGGGTATGTACGACATTTGTGTTACTTCTCAGATCCAAACTGATAGTTGTATTCTCAAATTGCAAACTTAGTAAAAGATTTGAAATAACCATGTTTAGAGCTGTTATGGACATAATTCATTGCCAAAGCTGATCTCTCATCGAATTTTTTTGTGCATATAAAATCGTAAACTTTTTGCTCAATTTGAGCCAGGCACCAATATTTCCGAAAAGCTTCCTAGTTATCTAGAGATCAGCCTGTTGTTAATCCAGAGGTAGTTTCACATGTATATCAGTGCTATACAGAGAGATCAAATGTTAAAGAACAGCAAAGAATATGTTCAGAATGAGCTAGGGTAGCTCACCTGGATACCTTGTACCACACCACTGTCGCTTCTACTTGCTGTCCCTTCAGCAAAAACACAGGACCCCTTTGGAAATATTAATAAATACTTGCTCTTATATGGGTTATCCTTGAAAAAGTCTAAATAATTACAGATACTGTATAATAATTCATTTTCATGATGGATTTCATGGTTCACCTTCAACCACAAAATCAAATCCCATCAAACAATAATTTTGACCCTTGTATTTATTACATGAAATGCAAACTACACAAATTAATGTCCCATTGAAATAGTCTTTTTTCACCAAAACCACAAAATTTTGTTCCATCAAAATTAAATGATTTTACAGTACATGTATTTGTATTCTTGTATTGTAGGCGGCTGGTGCCAGACTTGGAGGTACACTGATGGCTCTCTGCAGTATTATAGCTGGTCTGGTGATTGGATTCATCTACAGTTGGAAGTTGACTTTGCTTATCATTGCATTCCTTCCATTCCTGATGATTGGTGGATTCTTACAGATGAAAATGTTGACAGGAGCTGCTGGTAAAAATAAGGAAGCTTTAGAGAGTGCCGGAAAGGTTAGTGTTGCCACAGTTAGTTGAATAACCATGTTAGGAAAATGTACTGCTGGCCCGTAGCTACGCTGAGATTCACCAAGATGCTTCCCTTGGTGAAGTTGAACATTCAATGAGAAATTTTCGAAGATAAGAGAAAGTCTAGCGTTCAACACTCGTAGGCGGTGCCTAGACCATAAAACAGATTTGCCTTGATGCTTTTTATGTCTCTGGATACGGCCTTGTACTAAGTGGTTAAATCAGTAAACTAACAGGGAGATACCAGTGACTTTCCTTATGTCAATTTAGATATGTTATGGGTGTAAATCCCTAGTAAATACATTCCAAGTTATTTTCGACAGGTACCAAATATTTTACTGTTCTCCTTATTTATTTTTATCCCATCCCCCCACCCCTATTTTTGATGAGGGGTTATATTGCTTTGCACATGGCTGTCGATATGTTGGTCAGAATGTTTGTTGGTCTGAAGGTCGGTCAGTAGAACAAATAGTTCCATTCAGTAACTCATGAATGTCCTAGGATATTAATACTCGAATTGAGGTTTGTTATTAACAATATTTAAGATAAAGATTTTGAGGCCAGTAGGTCAAAGGTCGCTGTGACCAGTAATATTACTTTAACATTAATGAATATTTGGGTGCAATGAGGGCATAATATACATGTTTAACAAACATCTCATGTTGTATATTACAGATTGCTATTGAATCCATTGAGAATATCCGCACAGTATCCTCACTAACCCGAGAGACCATGTTTTATAACAAATTCTGTGACGAGTTGGAACAGCCTTATGTGAATGCATTGAGAAAATCTCACGTTGTCGGAATATCATTCTCATTTTCACAAGGGGTGATATTCTTCGCTTACGCTGCAGCGTTCTGGCTTGGTGCATATCTGATTGAACGAGCAGAGATAGACTACATTGATATGTTCAAGTAAGTGTGGAAAATTTGTATAGATTCATATTTAAAATCAGCATCACATGGCACTTCTTATGAGCCTATTTTCATGAAAATTGGAACTTGTCATGTTGACCAAACTGCAGATGAAACAGCTTGTTTTACCATAAGTAAAGAGAGATTGTTAGACAGTTTTTCCTGTTTTCTCAAAATATTTTGTGCTTACGACCTTCTAATTCTAAGCAAGTGATATATTTTTATGCCCTGGCAGCTAATGATAAAGAGGCAATATTCAATGAGTCAATGTTCGTTACAAAATGTTTAAACATAACATTCACTTTAATCTAATATTGTACCAAATGGTCCTAGTACAAAGCTTATATAGTGAGAACCAAATGAGGGAACTTATAATAATATTACGCCCCACCCCTCCCATCTTTGATGAGGGGATATATTGCTTTGCTCATGTCTGACGGTCTGTCTTGTTTGTCTGTCAGTTGGTAGACCAAATGGTTTCCATTGAATAACTAAGAAGGCTTTTCCCTAGGATCTTCATACTTTACATGGAGTTTGGTCAGCAACAGTAGATGAACCCTATTGATTTTGATGTCAGTAGGTCAAAGGTCAAGGTCACTGAACCCTTAACCATTTTTTACTACTTTTGCCATCGGCGCATACATGTTTAAAATACAAACATCTCTTGTTCATCAGGGCATTCTCAGCTGTTGTGTTTGGAGGTATGGCCGTTGGACAAGCCAGTTCATTTGCACCTGATGCAGCCAAGGTAGACGCCGCTTCTAAACAAATATTCAAACTTCTTGAAGTTGAGCCGAGCATAGATTCAGACTCACCAGAAGGGGACCAACCATCAGAGGTATGATGTGAACTAAATGTGGGAGTTGGTGTTGTGTTTCTACTTGACCTAAATACTGAAAGAAATCAACTGTTTGTGAATGAATACTTCAATTATCTGTGTATTACTTTTACTGTGAGTTCGCGGCTATTTACTTTTGCGGATTTTTACAATCTGCAAATTCCATAAACTTAAATCGCATGAAATTGTTTCTAGGTTACAATATATTAATATTTTCTATTGTTATGCCCCACCAAATAGTCAGCATGTGAATTTCATTTATGACTCTTGACATCATATGGTAAATAGCAAGTTGGGGTATCCATGTCCTATGGATAACTTTCTAGTTTACATGGATTTAGATGGAAAGAAATAAGTTCAACATAGAAACTTTAATTTCTAACTTGTCTATTTAAGAATGTAAAAATTATCCTGAGTTAATTCCCTTGTCAGTTTAATCACAGTATAGGAAAGGGGTTATTATAATCCAATGGTGAATAGTGGTGTATTTTGTTGATTTATTATTGTTTAGGTCTATTAAATTTTGAATTGCAGGTTTTTCGGCCTTGGTCACTCCAAATCTATGACAAGAATTTTTACGATCTTTTTAGTCTGAAATAAACCTGTTGTTCAAATGTTTTTGACATAATTATGTTTAATCATGCAGATATGTTATTTTACAGGGAGCTTTTGAAAGTAGCATAAAGTTTGAAAAGATAAAGTTCAAATACCCAACTCGCCCAGATACGACCGTTCTAAATGGCCTTGACCTGACTATCAATCCAGGACAGACTGTGGCTCTAGTTGGTAGTTCTGGATGTGGTAAGAGTACTACAGTACAACTGACAGAGAGGTTCTATGATCCCGAGGATGGTGTTGTTGTAAGTTACGTTTATTCATAGGCCACAAGTTTGTCGCTTTTGTGTAGCACTTTACTCTATGCAAGAACGCACTACAATGCTATGCAAGCGATAATGGACACTTTCTTGTGGAAAAGACTGCTACAGCAGTGCAACAGTTTGCAATCTGTGTTAGAAGTTTGAGTAAAAAAAACAGTTTTTTTTCAATGTTGTATAATCAGTCAGCTCAGATTATACTGATAATAGTTCATGTATTTACTCAATTGCCCACATTGGTAATTGAAATTTAGATTGAATGTAAGCTTAGCTGTCAGACTGTTATAACAAATTCCGAGTCATCTCATCGATGAATTGTCTACTTTGGTTGAATTTCAGCAAAATAGCTTGGGTGTTGGATTGAAGGTTCATTTCATGTCTACTCATACAACAAAAAGTCATGTAGATTGATGCTATATTTTATAGAATTGTGAAACAGAACAATCATTTCTGTAAATAATGCTCAATTAAAATTCGTTTTAAAAAAATAACACTTCTTTATTTTATTTTTACAGCGTTTGGACAGATTTGATATCAAAGGTTTGAATTTACAATGGTTAAGACGTCAGATCGGTATTGTGTCCCAGGAACCCGTCTTGTTTGATAGAACTATCGCTGAAAATATTGCATATGGTGATAATTTCCGTCAAGTAAATATGGATGAGATCATTGCAGCTGCTAGAAAGGCTAATATACATGAGTTCATCTCCTCCTTACCTCAGGTAATTATTTAAGAAATAAACTATGAAAACCACTAGTATATAAGCCGATATATTATGGCGCTTGATTATTTTATTTCGATTCTGACATGATTTAAGGGCCCAATTATATATAACATCAGCGTTACTTTGAAGCGTATGTTGTTTACGCTACTTGTTTACCTGCATGACATCACAAAAAAATGACATGACGTCACTTTCATTGTATATCGGCCGACATACTATAATATGATTTATTCTTTGTCTATTTAGGCATAATTGCCAGTCATGTTAGAATGCTTCATTTTCCTTCCTTAACATTATAATGAAGAATGAACTTTTTGTCAGGAAAAAATTGATAGGATGACAATTCTAAAAAAGTATTGATAAATGTATGGTTATTTAAGATGTTGTAAGCTGAATATTGTTACAATAGAACAATGTTTGAAATCTATTTGGGTGTAAGCTTCATAATAGCATCCAACTGGACTAGCATCTTCTTTTTAGGATACATCATCATAATTCATGCTGCAGTAGAACTGATGACTCATTTATTTGGATGCTCTTTCACTAATGCATTGCCCATTAATGACAAAATCTCATGTCCATAATTCAGTGTAGCAACACCATGTGACTTTTGGCTACAGTGCCTAGACAAAATTTGCGAAATATTTCGAAAATATCTACTTAATCACTTAATATCAATATCTCTGATTTATTTTGTTCATTATTGAATTCAGCTGGATTTATTTGACACATTTATAGGGCTATGATACAAGTGTGGGAGATAAGGGTGCTCAGTTAAGTGGCGGACAGAAACAGAGAGTTGCTATCGCTCGAGCGTTAGTCAGGAACCCGAAGATTTTACTCCTGGATGAAGCTACCTCAGCTCTTGATACAGAAAGTGAAAAGGTAAACAGATTTCCAATTTAAACCATATTGGCTTCCAGTTACTGTATATACATTTTTGTGCCACACCATCTTTGATGAGCAGGTATATTGCTTTGCTCATGTCAGTAGGTTGGTCTGTTTGTCAACCAAATAATTTCTGTTCAATTACTTCTTATTAAGAACTCTTTGCCCTAGGATCTTCAAACTTTGCATGGAGGTTGATCAGCAATGGTAGATAACCCTATTGATTTTGAGGCCTATTTGGGCTGCCATGGGGGCATACAAGTTTTACAAACATCTCATGTTTGTACTGTATTTGCAAGAGTATTACGCACAACTGTTTTGGACACGGTAGAAAATAGAAGAAGATTCAAAGAAAATGTTCATTTATTCGGTTACTTGGTCATGTGTCGTCTTGTGATCAATCAGTTGATGAAGTTTTCTGACTTTGAAGTCCTTACAAAAAATTCATCATAAATAATGTTTCCTGAGCAGAATACCCGTATTATTAGGCCCCTACAGGATTTCAACCGGAGAGGACTGTAGGTTTGCCCTCCTCAAGTCAGTTTTGATTCGGACAAAAACATTGACAACCTGGAAACCAGGTAGGGGACTTTGTATTACTAGCAATTCCTTATTACTTATTTAATGATTTGGCTATATAACCAAGCTATATACATTGTCTTGACAGGTCGTTCAAGAAGCATTGGACAAAGCTAGGGAAGGTCGTACCAGCTTGGTTATCGCTCATAGATTGTCCACTATACAAAATGCTGACAAGATATGTGTTATACGTCATGGTGTTGTTACGGAACAGGGACGACATAATGAACTGATGCAGAATCAAGGATTCTACTATAAATTGAACTTGGCTCAACAGAGAAAGAAATGAAGGATATGAGGATGTTTGGGGCTTTCATAAGACTCTTCAATTTTGGAGACTCGGAAAAGCCCTTAAGTTGTGTCTTTAACATTTACTTTCACTTCATGCAAATCTTATCAACAGAAGCGGTACTAGGTCCAGGAAAGCCTAGCTTTCTTGTTTTTTCTTATCATATTAACTGCAGCAGACTTACACATACTTACTTACTTAATCTTCTTGACCCTGAGGTGGCTTCCATGAAGCTTCCCTTAGACCAGACGATTCTGTTCGAAGCCTCCGTGGCTCATTTATTTCCATCTGGGCAAAAAATGCTCAATGGACATAAGGCTTTGTGTGAATAGAAAGATATGCTTGTTATTATTTGTTGAACTACTTTATACTTCCTGACACCTATTTGATGCAGGGTTGCTACAGATTAAGTTGTTATGTTGGATGTTTATTTGACAAATAGATTACAGGGTTGCTGCGGATTATTTTTATATTTTGTATTTATTTGACAAATTGAGAGCAGAATTGCTATAAATTAATTTTATGTTTTTGTTTATCAAAAAGGAAAATTGTGCGACCAAGCTAAAAACTGTATACAATTATTTTGACTATTTTACCATTTATTTCATGCATATCAATATTTATAATTTAGTGATGTTCAGTGTTTTAGCTCTAGTTCTTATTGAATTGACTAATCAGGACTTCAGGAATATTTAGCGGTACAATCAAAGGATTGCTTATTTGTTAGGCTAAATTTAAATTAATTTTTTATTGTATGCAAATTTTTACATGACTGTATGCTTTAATACGTTCTGCATATGTTGCTATACTTATACACGATTTGCAAGGTCAACAAATCTACAAGTCATATCACATTTATATACATATATTTTATTTTCTCTGGGAATGCTTTACTGCCATCTTACATATCTGATTTATAATTTCATGTTTCTTCTTACAAGTGTTGTACCTCAAACTTCTGTAAAATCATTAAATTTTGATAGGACAAAGTTTCAAGATTTTAGTAAAAACGACCATTTTGATGGGACAGTAATTTGTGGATTTTGCATTTCAGGGTCAAAATTATTTTGTTGTTTGATGGGATTTGATTTCAAAGTTGAAGGTGAACCACAAAATTTAACCCAACTCGAAAATTAATGATTTTACAGGATACAGTTAAACCTCTCAAAAATTACTGATTTGACAGGATACAGTTCAACCTCTTCTGTAGAGATACAAGTACTAAATTTATGCTGTAGTTACGTTTACAGATAGAAAATATTGGCTGAAGGAAAATTTTGAATTGCATTGTTATATAGAGGCTGTTTCTCTACAGAGGGCAGAATCAATCAATCAATCAATCAATCAATCAATCAAACACTTAAAACAATCAATCAAACAACCACTGGCAAGCAATTAAGTTAGAATCTCAAGGTATCTTAAACAACCATTTACCATACTACGGGTTTTATTCGCATTTACTTAGTGCCAATATTAAACATATTTGATTTTTTACCTCACTCCCATCATAAGCCAATGAAAAGTGACTATATTTAAGTCTAAGAATTTAATTGCTTACACTTTTCTTTTGAGTGTTATGCTGCTTTATTGTGCCACCTGTGTTACAGTATATTCTGCTTTCATATTAACATTATGGATGATAATTGCTTTGATAAAACAACACACTCAGACCGGTATTTTTTGTGATCTTTGGGTTATCGATGGGTTCAATGCAATTTGGGTCCAATGTTCAGGACAGGACACCAAATGGCAATTCTAAGTCCTGTGTGATGATTGGTCTAATATGTATATAATTAGTGTATATAACTATTTTTATATGGTTTTAGCTTCATTTATTACATTTTTGTTTCATGTGATATATTTTCATATCACAATCTATTGACTTTTATGTTATCTGATTTCATGCTAGACAAACTTTATTGTACATGTAGGCCTAACAATAAGCTTCAGTATAAACAGAGATGATGTTTGTATGAATGTAATGTTTTCATGTATGTTATATAATTCAACTTAGAAACCATTTTCATGTTTGTTATATTATTTGACCTTAAAATCATTTTCATAACATAATTCAGCCTTGAAACCAATTTCTGTTTGTTACATAATTTGACCTTAAAATGATTTTCACGCGGATTATGTAAAGCCACTGTTAAACCATTTGTACATTGTTAACATACGTACATGTGATTCAACTATGAGTATGACCTTGAAACAGTTTGACCTATATCTTATAGTGCAGCTATGGCCCACAAGCTTTCGTTACTTAGTTAATAATGATGTAAGTACAATTTGTGTTACCATGACAACAATTAACTTAATGTTAGCAGATTCTGCACTTGTTTTTGACCTTATATTCACTTTTAATGTTTAACTTAATTAACGTTTAATTGAAAAATGTACCAGTACTGCAAAAACAGGAAACTACTCAATTCATTTGATATATTATCATTTTCACAATTGTTTCAAATTGAGGGCTTAGTGCAAAACTATGATACATGCCTCTATAAATAGTTACCATAGTTTTGCAATGAAAGCTCGATTAATGTTGATTGTAAATATTTAAGTATCTGCAGATGGAATCCATGTGTCCGTTGCATAAGCCAGGCGCTATGTAGCGCTTTCCACGGGAGGTTATCCATGCGTTCTATATTTAATTGAATGGGAGGTAACTGAATGAAGGCGCTCAGTAGTGCTATGTGTAGGCAACGGACATGAGTTTGTGTGCTTGGTGTTTCATGCGCCTTATGTTTTATACAAGCATTAGCCGATGAAATCCATTTTCATTTTGTGATAAGTTTGATATTTCTATAAGTGCTATTAAACCGTGTTCTATTTTGATATATACAGCCGCATTGAGACATTTCTGGTTTTTGTTGTGACTAGAAAGTCGTTCATCTGTGAATTTAATGATTTTGTGTATTATGTATTGTTGAGACTTGGAAGAATATCAAACGACAAGTTATGATTTTTAATCTTGACTCAAGCTAATATTTGGTCATTTATGGATAACTAGGAAATCCATCACCACAAAACATGGAATAAATTTTGAAGATTTATATCTCTCTCCATCAAGGCTTCATTGTACTGGTTATGAGACAATAATGTTAGTTTGTGTTATTTGTTATTAAAGTATGCATACTTTTATTTAAAATATTTTAATTTACTAGGTATCAAAAATTTGATGCTTGACTTGTGGTGAAAACAGTACCGGTAGCTATTGTCAGCTGAACATTTGTAATGGTTTTTCTAATTATAATCCCAATTATCATTAGTGCTAATTAAGAGCATGTAGTCGTGCCTGAACATGAATACTTTATTAATAAAGTTAACAAAAAATTTAAATAAGGAATTAAAAAATACCTCATGGCTATAAAACACTGCCATTCACCTACAGATAGACTTATACTTAGTTACATAACCTGCAGTAAGAGCTGGTGTCTTTAGTTATGCATTGTATAGTTACATGTTTTGTTCATAGTTATCAGTTTATTGTTGTACTGTTTTCGGAGACTAGCCTGCTTTCCTGTGATTTCGTGAACATAAGACTTGTTTTTGAAGAATGCTCACTTGTTTGCTGATTTACAAACATTTTTCTACGATGAAACTAATGCCTGAACCCCTTTCAACAAGTTAAATTCAAAACATGATGAAAAATCATCGTATTTTCCAAGTAGCAGCCATCTTACAGAGTGGACTCCAACTCTTCAATTAGAAGACAAGTTTCCTAAAGATTCGTGAATTCTGATTGGCTGGTCAATAAAAATCATTCTGGAACTCTGTTTTTATTGGTTCACAGCGGAATTCCATTGAGGGTTCTTCTAGCATGTGTATTCACAAAATGGTGGCTGTGTGATGATTCTGACGCACATAAATGATGAAATTATAGACCTGGGGTCGTCTGCTTCTCTGCCTAACTGAATTTTAGGGGTATTATATATTTTTTCCATTAAAATTTGTTTTAAAGTGACGTATGCTCAAAATATTTATGGAAAATCATTTTTTTAACTTCTTCAATCATTTGTCAATAATTTTGGACCTGCACGTTTAGCAGAAATATGTCAAACAGGGTTCACGAAACCATAGGAATTCACGAAATTATAGGAAAGATATACAATAAATTATCTAGCCAAAGTATAGCTGTGTTGGTTTTTATAGCTTACCTGTATGTAAACATCACAGAGTTACGCCATCTAGTCACTCAATCGAAATCTTAATCATTTTGCCAAAGGCAACACTTTACTCAAGCGAGTGATTTGGTCGCCATTCCTCATTGTAATTTACAATGATGGTCAGACTTGAAAATCCCAGTTTCAAAGCCAGAAAGACCTATTTATATTATAAGCAAACAAGGAAAATTCTGGGTTACAAACCCTGAAATCAGACAGAGGCCTGAACTGTAGAACAAGAGGGTCATATACCCCAAATCACACTCTTGTGAATGCAGACATGCACTGTACACTTAAACTCTATTACAGATTTCGAGAAAACAATAACAGAACAAGACTTTACTTCAATTATATTTCTGTACATAATCGTACAAACAGGACAGGTATCATTTACAAATTGATTAAAATCACAATCCATAACAACATATCGATGGCTTAGAACCAGAAGGTCGTAACTACCACTTACAACCTTATAAGACTCATACATATTTGAAATCTGCTTCACAAGGCGCTTCTTATGAGCCTATTTTCATGAAAATCTGAAATTGTCATTTTGATCAAAATGAAGTTTTAAAAACGTGTTTTCCCATAGGTAAAGAGTAAATAACAGACAGTTTTCTCTTGTTTTCTCAATATATCGATTTGGTAGATACGACCTGGTTCTAAGCCATCAATATATTTACAGTTAAACTTTGAAGCCTCAGTTATGGCTCCAGTACCCTAGAAACCTCTAACAGGATCTCTGAACCTGTCAAAATAACGATGTTCTGGTACAGTATAGATGCATTGAACAAGGGGCTGTTAACAGAGGCGAGCCCTTTGAAGCGCTTTACACAGGAGGTAATCCAATCCTTCTATATTCAATTTAACAGGAAGTAACTCGTGAAAGTGCTTAGTAGCGATTTGCTTAAGCAACAAACCCCTGGTCAATGGTTTGCCAGGTCCTGTCATGTTCGAGACATGGAAGTTCTACTGTAATCCACAGCTCACTTAGCATGTTTCCTTGTACATACGTGTAAGTGTATCCAATGTATACCTAGCTCACTCCGCTAAATCTATGTACATCAGTCACAATTAGCATTTTACATCTAGTTCAAGTCTGATATTGACTGCAGCAAGTTCAGCCGCCAGATAACGGAACACGTAGGGTACAGATATAACTTCTACGTTGCTACTAGATTGACACTGTAAACATGACCATTGTTGTATTTTCTCTGATGATGCAGCAAACGCAGCATTAGCTTTCTTCTCCATAAACACTGACAATAAACTGCCACATTTCGTACATACAGGTGCCTGTAAATACGAAGAACATCAAGTTACATCATTGTCAGCATTAAAATACAAAACAATTCAAAACCTTATAACAGATCAAGACGGTGTGTCATGCGCAATACCCAGGTCTCTACCTCAAAGGTCAAGGTCACACTTACAGGTCAAAGGTTATATAGTCATGCAAATCGTGTCTGCTCTGTAACTTTGTCATTTCTTACTGGATTTTAAAATTGCTTCGTACAAATGTTCATCACATCAAGACGGTGTGTCATGCGCAAGACCCAGGTCCCTACCTCAAAGGTCAAGGTCACACTTACAGGTCAAAGGTTATATAGTCATGCAAATCGTGTCCGCTCTGTAACTTTGTCATTTCTTACTGGATTTTAAAATTGCTTGGTACAAATGTTCACCACATCAAGACGGTGCGTCATGCGCAATACCCAGGTCCCTATCTCAAAGGTCAAGGTCACACTTAGAGGTCAAAGGTTATATAGTCATGCAAATCGTGTCTGCTCTGTAACTTTGTCATTTCTTACTGGATTTTAAAATTGCTTGGTACAAATGTTCATCACATCAAGACGGTGCGTCATGCGCAAGACCCAGGTCCCTACCTCAAAGGTCAAGGTCACAATTACAGGTCAAAGGTTATATAGTCGTGCAAATCTTGTCCGCTCTGTAACTTTGTCATTTCTTACTGGATTTTAAAATAACAAGGACAGATAAATCAACAAATATACTATGTCACAGGGTTACCAGCCGTTTCAGTATGGACTCCTCTTGTGATGGTGAATAACTATGCTAAGTTTTAGGTGGATACCTTTGATAAGTCGTTTAGAAAATGAATTTGACAATAAAATAACTAGTGCACAAGCATACAATCCCGTCACAACAAATTAGCTCAATTTTTTATTCTTCCTTAAGTAGAGTCAAAATTAACTGCAAAGTAAAGCAGTGTGTAAGTTACCATAGATTTATCGGAGCAGTTTAGAAGTCTGTCTTGCAGTACAAAGGAAGTTCCATGTGAGATGAGAGCATCACGTTCCATTTCACCAAATCTTACACCACCTCCACGCTTTCTACCTTTCACTGGTTGATAAGTCAGCTGATCTACAGGTCCCGTCGTTCTCACCTGAAAGGTAAACAAAAATAATCTATTTGCTTGTTTTTTTACCAGGTTATTCATCAATATAATATTAAAACTCTATACAGTGATAAAATGTACAATTCCTAATTAACACCTCTAAAGGGCATTACAATAAAATTATTGATAGCCTAAAATTTGAACAAAGGGACAAACAGACAGGACTGGTGCATCACTATATGCCTCCGCATCAGTAGATGCCGGGGCATGACAAAGCTATGGTCATTTGATGTTTCATTTAATGTTTCATTTGCTGAATCTTGATAACAGAAAATGACGTTTGAACTGTATTTTGGTGCAGGGGTTTGTGCTAATGTTAGTCAAAACAGGCTTGCTACTCATTTTCTGGATTGGGTAATATGCCTCAGTAGTCTAGAACCCATGTCAATAGTACAGGGGAGTGTAACAACAACTTTGACATTACACATATTTTGCCATACCTGGAATTTATCTGAAACCATATGTCTCAATCTCTGGTAGTATACAACACCCATAAATATATTAGCTTCTAGTTCCCGTCCATCTACACCACTATAAAACCTCTCTGTACCATGGTAGTTAAAGCCAGCTGTAAATAGAAAATTTAAAGGGACTCAACTCCAATTGGTAAAATGCAAAATTCATGAAAAAGTTCTCTTAAAATCACATTTTTAGACTTGATCAAACTAATACATTTATATAAGAATCTGGACTTATTCGTCTAAAAGAAAAATAATCGCATAATGTCGATTTATTACCATTTCAACCCCTAAAATCTATTGCGTGACTAACGCAGCAAGATATAATAATTTAACATTGGAATGTTTAAATGCCGAGAAAAGCCGTAACGTACGATAAATTATGTTTGACAGTTTGCATCAACAGCGCCCTTGATCGTAACGTAAGACGTAAGAATGCTTGATATATTCGTTAAACATAGTTTTGTGATTAAAATGTCTACCAGACCTTTTTCTGCCATTTTTGGGAAAAAGGCCCCAGCCAAATTTGGGAATTTTTGCGTCGTTAAATTTTCGAAATTGGGAAGCAATTTAATTGAATAAATTGCAAAAATTAGGATTTATTTGGTCCATGATTGAATAGGGGTATTGAAAATAGAATTAGCTTTACTGTTCCAATTTATTGATACCAACAATTTCATTTGTGTATTTGTTAATAGTTCATTGGTTTAACTTAAAGAAACCCTTTACTTGGCTTTCATGATTTTGATTTCATTATTTGGGGACTTTTTTTTCAATTGGGATTTTTTTCAGCAATTGGGAATTTTTTTCAGCAATTGGGAACCAATTTTGAGGCAGAATAAAGGCCTCAGACAATACCAAGAAAAAGGTCTGTCTACAAAATGTGTTTTATCATCGAAATGGAGTTTAGTCCCTTTAATACACACTTTATAACCAACACAACAAATTATCACTAACTTAACCACTGTAAGTACCTCTGCTGAATAGAGACGTTAGAATATTAACTTATTTCCCTTTTACACAGTGTATAAACGTGTCTACTTCCGGTCATTGCAATAAGGCATACACATTGAACAGTAGTCTTCCAATAAGTCATACAGTGATCGGAAATCAAATATGTTTATGATAGCAATAAGTCATACAAGTTGAGCTAGACATTATCCCAATAAACCATACAGTGATCAGGTTAATACACTGTGTGCAACAGTTGCTTATTTAATTTCTTATCCAGTTTGTGCACCATATTAAAATTGGTCTTGAACCAAATGCCAATCCACTATACATAAAGTTGTTAATATTACTTAATATTATTAGTAGCAGAAGTTTCCCTGCCGTAGAAAAAAGTTGAATGTGAAGTTATACCTTTAACAAGTAGGTTACCAAAGTGGTCTATGGCAGGATCGTCCTCGGAGAACTGGAAGGGTGTAGCATCATAACAATCACCAAACGTTGCAGCTGACTTACCAGCCATACTCTCTACCATCATACCTACAATATTCACATAGTTTAGTCTTGAGAATTTGACACAATCCTGATTTTTATGCATGAATGTATTACAAAGAACTTTGGTTGAAAATATAAATTTCCAAAAAAATCAAACAATATTTGTCTTTTTGAATTGTGATTGTATTAAAGATTAAAAACAAGATTGAAGCTAAATCCTCATCGGATTTAGACATGTGTACCAATTCTTGATGAAAATGATGTTCCTGTATGCAAGGTGCATATGTACTTAGCCAGATGTGAATGTACTTACCAATTGTCATTCTAGATGGATAACCATGGGGATTGAAGATAATATCTGGAGTCATTCCACTTTCTGTAAATGGTAGGTTCTCTACTTGATACATCATACTGGAATATAAACATGCCTTCATAGTCATCTTAGTGCCATGGACTCAACACTACAGGTCACAGGGTAACCAGCCTCATTGATATTTTTGTGTAAAAACTCTAAGTCAGAAAAGGGAAATAACTCTAATAAAATGCTGGATAGATTTCTTTCCTCTTGTCAGAAGATGTAATTGACTTTCAAGTTGAAAGTTTTAATAGCGTTTGCGAAAATTCAGTTGATGTTTAAAATTTGCCACTATTTCAATGTACTAAGTCAAAAAGGGCAGATAACCACATTACTATAGGACACACGGTTACCAGCCTTGTCAGTATTGACTCCCCTTGTGATGATGAATAACTTCATTGAGTTTGTGGTTACCTTTGCTAGTCTTTGAAAAAATAACTCTGGAAACAAATGTAACCAACAACAACCCTGATGCACATGATCATGTCAAGACAGTAGGGCTGTAATGGTATGCTCACCTCACGATATGATACGTACCGTCAAATTTTCTAACGGTTCGGTATATTTCGGTATGATACAATATTCTCTATCAGCAGCTAAAAACTACAATTTTTAAGTACCAATGAATTTGTTGATTCTATAACAGCAATTATAATGTTGCTATCAACTATTTTAAATGAATTTCGACAATATGAGGCATATATAAATACAATTAAAAGGAGTGATGCATGATAATTTTACATAATCAGAGGACTCTCAGACATTTTTATCTCTGAATATTATTTTGCTCATGAAAAAGCTTATACCGAACCGTACCGAAATTCACAACTCTTGTACCGTGAACCGTATGGAATTGAAGTCTGCGGTCTTTCGTGTACCACGGTATACCGTTACAGCCCTACAAGATAGTAGCAAATGACTCCAACAACAAACTTTAAACCAACACAGACTTGATCCAGTCATGATAGTAGTGACTTTTTCATTGAACAGCTGAGCTAAAACTAATGTTATAGACAAATCATCTGATAGATTAACCAGCTTACCTGCAAACACCTTTCTGTCCATGTCTGCTGGCAAACTTGTCTCCTATCACAGGGTTCCTCTGTAAATGTAAGAACATACAATCATGTAATACAAGATCTCAATGTAACTCAGTTTTTTGATATCTCATGTCCACCTTTATCCTCAAGAATCAAATAAGAATACATGTTGATATGGTCATTCTTAGATCTATAGTCAGTAAGTATATTACTTTTTGAACAACAGCTAACAAGATGTTTATAAAACATGTAAGTCCCTATAGCAGCACAATAGTCGAAAATGGTAAATGTCACAGTCACCTTTGACCTACTGACCTCAAAATCAATAGGGATCATCTACTGTTGCTGACCAACCTCCATGTAAAGTTTGAAAATCCTAGGGCAAAATGTTCTTGAGTTATTGAACGGAAACCATTTGGTCAACTGACAGACAGGCCTACCAACTGACATGAGCAAAGAAATATACCCCCTCTTCAAAGATGGTGAGGGCATAATTAAGTATGTTACTTACATTGATTCGTAACATTATAGCCACTTTTGACATGCCTCTGGTACCCGCATCATTTCCCAGTAACTTGATATGTTCTACATAAGCTGGCTCCTGGCTGGTGTATCTCTTTACACTCTCCTGGTTGTTCTGTGTGTTTATATAACTACAAATACATTAAATACAGAATGGTAACCTGATGAACATAACCAGATGGGGTTTTGATAGAAAAGCGTATGATTCCTGCAAATAGCCATAACTCTTGGCAAAAATCACCCTACATAAAATTCCGGACAACAAAAGATGTTTGTAAAACATGTATGCCCCATAGCAGCCCAATAGTCGAAAATGGTAAAGGTCACAGTGACCTTTGACCTACTGACCTCAAAATCAATAATGGTCATCTGCTGTTGCTGTTGCTGTTGCAACCTCCATGTAACGTTTGACAATCCCAGGACAAAGCATTTTTGAGTAAGTGAACTGAAACCATTTGGTCTAGCTACAGACAGACCGACATGTGCAAAGCAATATACCCCCTCAACAAAGACAGGGGGAAGGCATAATAATCAAACTTAGGCTTGAAGCAAACTATTAATGTCAATTTCACTGAAATCTGATCAGAACCAGCACAGGCAAACTTTGTCAGGCAAACATTAGAGGTCAAATTGCTATCTACTTTGTTTGAAAATGAAATCTACCTGTAGAATGGTTTTGTATCCTCGAGATAAGTTCCCACTGGTGGTAGTCCATCCAGATCTAACTGTCCTTGTTTGTACGCTTCACTCGTTGGTTTTATACCTGAATCATACAATGTAATGGTGAATTTTATATCAGAAAGGGCCAATTAATTTTAATAGGCCAAGCCAGTCAGCTTTGGGCTGAAATATGGCAAACACAACTGCCTCCAGCAAGATTTGAACCAGGGTTACCGGAAAAATATTTGAGACACTGTGTGCCAGCACCACTGAGTTTGGTACATTCTATGACCAACCCATCTCAGTTATTAGAAGCATCATCAGCCCTGTGTTCGATGAAAGATAACTATAAACATGCTAAAAAATCACAAGGTTTTATCATTATAATCTTGCGTTGAACCTTGTGAGCGCCGCCAACAAGCGTATATATAAGACCTTGTTATTTTCTGTCTCAATTTGCAATTTGAATGGATACACTGGTTTAATTATTAACACACCATTGTTTGAAACTGTCCGCTATTTTGGGTTTGATACAGCAATTTAGGCGTTCAAACTTGGTCTATGAGTAGCTGAAATCACTCACATGTAGAACTTGTTGGTTTTATTTTGAAAACATGCCCTTCAAAGAATTAATAACAGGTATGTAACATGTTGTCATAAGATCCTTCTTTGAACGCAGGGCAGGCCTTTATGCCAATATATTCCTTTAAATACTCTAGGCTATGTGGAATGAACTGGTCAGTCTGTGAGTTTATCAATTTTCACATGAAAATGCCTTACCAAACACAAGTGGTGTGTTATCAGATCCTGTCTTGATGATATTTGCCAGGTTGATAACTTCTGTCTTGTATACTGTAGCGTGACCAAAGCCTCGTTGAAATGAAGACTTGTTTATCACCATGGCATCCTCCATATCGTAACCCTGTCATATACAGTAAACGTTTCAATTTCATATAATCAGGATTAATCCATATTATTCTCGCTTGAAGGTATGCTGTTTTTTTAGTATGATGTTTTGATGTACAAATTGCCTGGGTAAGTTGTGTTTAAGTATAAATCGGAAACATTTGGAATTATTCGATTGTTAGCGTAGTCTGGTTGTCACAAATAAGTCGTTTGGATTGCTCAGCTATTTAAGTTGATTTTCAGGCGGTATAAATTTGCTTCTGTCTGCTGCAAAACCGCTTAGCAAAGAATAGTAACATTTTATGGCATTTATTGTCTGCCCTGTAGCAATACAATGTGACTTTGGCTACAGTGCCAAGATGAAATTTGCTTCACTTCGAAAACTACAATAGCCGTAATAATTCAATTTTAATACTGCATGATTTCTGTGAAACATACGTCACGCTAAGGAAATATATGTAAGCTTATAACAAAATACAGGATCCCTATCAGCAGTTCAGGTCATTTTGTCAAACACCCTGTGAAACCTTGGGAAAAAAACAACTTGCAACTGTAGCCAGACACCTTGAAGGTTTCACAGGATCCATCTTGCTCCCTAGCTCAGTGGTTAGTGCGCTTGTCGTCTTATCTGGCGACCCAGGTTCAAATCTGGGTGGAGGCACATATATATGCCTGCCATATTTCAGCAGAAAGCTGACTGCAAATAAAGGCTAAGCTCAGCATTTTAAGATAATGTGCCATAAGAATACTTACAGTGTAAGAGATCACAGCAACAACAGCATTAGTTCCAAGCGGGTATGAATCAAAATCATACATATCATATTTGGTAGGTCGTACCATCGGAGTCTGTGGTGTTTGTAGTTTATACAGCTTGTTGTCAGCTCTGTACTGCAGTGCATGTAGTGGAGTACCCATCGTCTGCTTACCCATCTAGGAATATAAACAACTGTATGATTAGTATAAATAACTAGAACCATCACTGTCGTGAACAGGGCCCTGTCGTTATCATTGTCAATAAGTATTGCAAGTTTCATTTGAATATCTTGAAAAGTTTTTGAACTATGGCCAATGTTAAAGTTTTGAAGTCGGAAAAAGGGGCACAAGCCAAAATTTATTAAAGCTAGAGTTGTTGCCCTTTGCTACAAATGTGCGTATTGTCACTGTCAATATGTATAGCAAAATTCATTTGAATATCTGTAACGATTTTGAAGAAATGTAGAAAAAAAAGATGAAAAATGAGGAAAATTGTAATTTTACAAAGGGCCATAATTCTTACAATATTGTAGCTGGAGTAACATAACTTGGCATATAATAGTGTATTGTGGCTGTGACCTTATGTTTAAAGTTTGAAGTCGATACCTTTAACGGTTTGCAAGTTATTAAGAAAAAACATTTTGAACTATGGCCAATGTTAAAGTTTTGAAGTCGATAAAGGGGCACAAGCCAAAATTTATTAAAGCTAGAGTTGTTGCCCTTTGCTACACATGTGCGTATTGTCACTGTCAATATGTATAGCAAGTTTCATTTGAATATCTGTAACGGTTTTGAAGTAATGTAGAAAAAAAGATTAAAAATGAGGAAAATTGTAATTTTACAAAGGGCCATAATTCTTACAATATTGTAGCTGGAGTAACATAACTTGGCATACAATAGTGTATTGTTGCTGTGACCTTATGTTTTAAGTTTGAAGTCGATACCTTTAACGGTTTGCAAGTTATTAAGACAAGAGGGCCATGATGGCCCTATATCGCTCACCTGATTATAAACCCTGCACAATTTTCACCCAAAGGAATAATTTGAACATCTTGGTAGAAAACCACAAGATGATGCTACATACCAATAATCAAAATTCTAGGCAGTGTAGTTTTAGGCAAGAAGATATTAATATGTTTTCCCTATATATAAGTCTATGTAAAACGGTGACCCCCGAGTAGGGCCAATTTTGACCCCAGGGGCATAATTTGAACAAGGATTTTCTAAGATTTGACCGGATGACCTAGTTTTTGACCCCACGTGACCTATATTCGAACTTGACCTAGATATCACTGAGACAAACATTCTGACCAAGTTTCATGAAGATCAAGCTTCAAATGTGCCCTCTAGAGTGTAAACAAGGATTTTCTAAGATTTGACCCTGTGACCTAGTGTTTGACCCCACGTGACCCATATTCAAACTTGACCTATATATCACTAAGACAAACATTCTGACCAAGTTTCATGAAGATCAAGCTTCAAATGTGACCTCTAGAGTGTAAACAAGGATTTTCTAAGATTTGACCCTGTGACCTAGTGTTTGACCCCACATGACCCATATTCAAACTTGACCTATATATCACTGAGACAAACATTCTGACCAAGTTTCATGAAGATCAAGCTTCAAATGTGCCCTCTAGAGTGTTAACAAGGATTTTCTAAGATTTGACCCTGTGACCTAGTGTTTGACCCCACGTGACCCATATTCAAACTTGACCTATATATCACTGAGACAAACATTCTGACCAAGTTTCATGAAGATCAAGCTTCAAATGTGCCCCCTGGAGTGTAAACAAGGATTTTCTAAGATTTGACCGGATGACCTAGTTTTTGACCCCACGTGACCTATATTCGAACTTGACCTAGATATCATTGATACAAACATTCTGACCAAGTTTCATGAATATCAAGCTTCAAATGTGACCTCTAGAGTGTTAACAAGGATTTTCTAAGATTTGACCCGGTGACCTAGTTTTTGACCTCACGTGACCCATATTCAAACTTGACCTATATATGACTGAGACAAACATTCTGACCAAGTTTCATGAAGATCAAGCTTCAAATGTGCCCCCTGGAGTGTAAACAAGGATTTTCTAAGATATGACCGGATGACCTAGTTTTTGACCCCACGTGACCTATATTCGAACTTGACCTAGATATCATTGATACAAACATTCTGACCAAGTTTCATGAAGATCAAGCTTCAAATGTGACCTCTAGAGTGTAAACAAGAATTTTCTAAGATTTGACCTGGTGACCTAGTTTTTGACCCCACATGACCCATATACGAACTTGACCTAGATATCATTGAGACAAACATTCTGACCAAGTTTCATGAAGATCAAGCTTCAAATGTGACCTCTAGAGTGTAACCAAGGATTTTCTAAGATTTGACCCGGTGACCTAGTTTTTGACCTCACGTGACCCACATTCAAACTTGACCTATATATCACTGAGACAAACATTCTGACCAAGTTTCATGAAGATCAAGCTTCAAATGTGCCCCCTGGAGTGTAAACAAGGATTTTCTAAGATTTGACCGGATGACCTAGTTTTTGACCCCACGTGACCTATATTCGAACTTGACCTAGATATCATTGATACAAACATTCTGACCAAGTTTCATGAAGATCAAGCTTCAAATGTGACCTCTAGAGTGTAAACAAGAATTTTCTAAGATTTGACCTGGTGACCTAGTTTTTGACCCCACATGACCCATATACGAACTTGACCTAGATATCATTGAGACAAACATTCTGACCAAGTTTCATGAAGATTGAGTCCAAAATGTGACCTCTAGAGTGTAAACAAACTAATTGTGAACGGACGACGGACGACGGACGACGGACGACGTACGACGGACATCCATCGATCCTAATAGCTCACCATGACCACTTCGTGGTCAGGTGAGCTAAAAAAACATGAAAAATGTGGACGGACAGACAGACGGACGTACTCATGAGACGGTATTTGTGGGGTTTTCTTTTGTTCTTTCTTTTGTTTGGTTGCAACCCACAAGTAGCATTTTGCACCCCACAAGTGACGGAATGAATGGAATCTTAAAATAGCCTATTGTTCCACACCCCACAACTACCGGTGCATTCGTACGGACAGACAGACAGACGGACGGACGGACAGACAGACAGGGTGATTACTATAGGGCACCTGCAAAAAAATTTGCAGGGCCCTAATAACATCTACTCCAAGCATCTTAACCCAGTCCTGGCCATAAGATAGATATATTATAATAATTTATGTATTTGGACATGAAAAATGCACATTAACATGGCAATCATAATATCAAAGCATACATATCATACATATACAGTAAATGTGTAGGTATGAATTAATAAAACAGACATGTCAAATCAACATTAAATGTCAAGGGTAACACAAGAAAGGGTTTGAAAGAACCCTCATTTCTGTTGTGGTCCTTGACACCATAATATATTATGTTTCTCAACTACACCAATTCAAATCACTTGTGGAAAAGTTAACTTATATTCAAATTTTAAAACTGCCAACAGCTAAAATTATGCTGCTTTAGACCTAATACAATGTACATGTAGATGTGAAAATTCACCATAGCAGTTCCGGTAGCAGGGTGTGTTTATCTGACTAGTAAAGATAGTCCTCTAGGAGGATATATACAACCATTAGTACAGGTACTTACCTGACATTGGTACATATTTCTGGGACTCTGGTTGAAGTCTGAGAATGGCGTCATATTGGCAGCAACAGAAAGCATGCTCACACCATCTAGTTCTTGATGTGTAGTTATCTGAAATAATTGCATGGCAAAGTTTGGCGAATTTGACCAGATCTTTATAGGAATATTTAACAAGGTTCTGGCTTTGAATATATCATTTGCCGCAAAGAAATCGTGCAATATAGGTATTTCAATTTTGTGTTTGTTGTACGTGTTACTCCTCGATTATGAAAACATACAATTGGGGTTATAAATATAGACAAGATATTGACTGTTAAATTATACTAATTAAAAGGTCAGGCTAATGTCAAATTTGCCAAGCTATAGCATGAGGAGCCTGTTGTCTAAACGAAAACACTACCAAATAGAGCTTCATTGTGCAACAAACTGTTTTTATATTAGCTTCCTCCAAAGCATGTTTCATCATGATATCTCATTCCTAACTAAAGTTAACCAATGGAAACCAAAAGTGGACGTCCGCATGCACATCCGCCTGCCGTAATTTTCAATTTAATAGCCAATTGTATTTTGTTGAAAATTCTGTTAATAACAAAGATCAATACAAGGCAGACACATTCTTATGGTTACCCTGCCCATCTGTTATACTTAATACTGTGCAAAACTATCAATCTATTTAAACGTACCCCTTCATAAGCCTCGTTCTGATTGATACATATATCCATATAGACCTGTTCAAACGTGCCAATCATCTCTACAGCCTCTAGTGCTAGATTCATCACAGGTCTCACCATCCTCGCTGGTGTAGTAAACAGAAACAATCCCGGGTACTGACTGGCAAACTTTGTCTTCTTCACCAGACAAATCTCCATTGTGGGTGGTACCTGATACATACAAACAACAACTAATTTAGAATTAAACTTATTTTCAATGCTTCTGTTGCCATGACAACCTCAATTTTTGTCAGATTAAAAAATAATTAGACGTGTATAATCACCTTATATGTACCTTTCCATATACCAAGTCCATAAACCTAGCTTGAAAACTGTTTTAGCTGAGACATGATCCAAATCAGTTCATACCCGAACCAGTTTTTACTATTAAAAATTGGAAGTCCTTCGTGTTACAGTCACTATAAATTGGCCTTAATTGGGGTATGCATTTGTTTGCCGAACAGAGTCTCAAAGTATTTATACCTTATGGGTGTATCTTTGATATTTTAATCTAGCAAATTTCGGAGATGGTTTCAACCATAACATACCTGATATAGACCTTTAACTTTCATGACGCGCAGTTTTTGTTCAACATGTGATGACATCTCATCGCTCACATAGCCAACAATCTTTCCGTCAAGTATAACTGTGTAACAATCCTTGATAGAACATGGTGGATTATCTAGGGAACTTATACCAACAATAGACAATGCCTTAAATATAGGCTTCTGTAGGAAAGTGAACACCTGAAACTGTAAGCATCAAATGTCAGTAATATAAAGGTCTTCCTAAAATGAAGAATTTTAACGGGGTTTTCAAAACTGAAGAGCTCTCAGAGACTTCTAGAAACTAGATGTTTTTAAAACATGTATGTCCCCATGGCAGCCCATTATAGTCAAAAATGGTAAAGGTAACAGTGACCTGATGACCTTTGACCAACTGACCCCAAAATCAATAGGGTCATCTACAGCTGCTGACAAATCTCCATGTCATTTTTGAAGATCCAAGGGCAAAGCCTTCTTAAGTTATTGAATGAAAACGTTTGGTCTACCGTACGGACATGGAAAAAAGCAACATACCCCCTCATTAAAGATGGGTGGCATAATAAGAGGCCACATCCATTCAGGTCTAGATACTCCAACGCTGTTCTTCCCAAGCAAGATGTTGTCGTAACAAACATGTCATAATATTGCCATATTTGCATAATCCAATGCATTAGCATTGCACAAATTACTGGACGGAGCATTCTCTAACTGGTGTTTGGTTAATTGGCAATTAAGAAAGTATACTAATGTTAGAGCATACCTGACACATAGCTGCAGCATGGTTCATCAAACCACATGGTGAACCATCAGGTGTATGTACCGGACATAGGAACCCTGTAATAAATTATACATTGTGTTAACACTATCATATTGTTTCATTTCATTGGCTTTTATAATCCAGAAAATATGACATGATCCTGACCTTTCAATTAGCGTAATTTAACAGTCGATATCTTGTCTATATTCTATTTATGACCCTGATCGTGCGTTTTCATAAGCAGCGAATATATCATGAAAAAGCTCAATGTGTAATACATTACTGATATTATCATGCACAGTTTGCTTTCGGAAGTTTACATATTCAAAGTAAGAAGGGTAAGGTAGCACTGGATAGGTTACAGTCCAGGGCTAGACACTACCTATTTCAGTTAGAAAGATGCGTAATATTTGTAAACGAAACAGTTACTGGTCCTTTAAGACATTCACAGGTTTTTGTTGATTTTCACTGACCTTGGGTCAGAGGGCAAATGTTAGTATTAAACCCTGACAGTCTAGCAAAACTGTTTAGGTAAATCTACTAGTTACATAGCTGGTCAAGTAGCTAAAAAGTTGTTGAGAAAGAGCATTAAACGCAAAGACCGGTAAACAAACAAAAGTCATACCCCAAGCTTCTGGCAATAGTTTTCTTACACTAGTGGTTCTCATCTGAGCAAAGAAAGCTCCTCTGTGGATACATCGGAAGTGAGAAATGTATCGCATGAAATTCAACTTGTCTGCTACCACTGTCATACCTGATTGCTGAAATATACAAGCAATATGCGAACAGTATAAAGTATAACATCTGTACTGGTACAGCAACATCCATTGAAAAGCATTTAAAAGCACGAATATTGGTTAGTGTACAGAGATTGTTTCTCGGTAGAGTTAAATGGTTATTTTTTTTGGAACAAAATGATTAATATGTTGTTTATTGAATGAAGTTGTTATTCTATAGATGACTGCTCTAGAGAAGTGGCACTGTAGAATATGTTACATTGAACATGTCAAAGTTAATGAAACTATCTTACTGAGGCATAATTCCCAACCCTGAAACCGAGTCATAAATCTATTACGGTACCTCCAAACACCTTGCCTAGGTTTCAAACTTTGATTTATTGGTAAAATTCAGATTATGGAAACTTCAAATGACAATAAATTTGTTATGTCTTTGATTGTTTTCATCAAATAACTAAGATCATTCTTTCAAATGCAACAAATTTGGATTTCCGGATTATTCCAAAACTAAATCATTTGCCCCCACAGTAGGTCTCAAACCCTACAACAAGCACTCCAAAATTCTGTGCAAATTCCAATATAATCACTAGTATCTTACCTGCATGAGCGCCAATCCCGACTTTGTGACCAGGTTTCCAGTAGAGATGAAATATTCTATAGACTTGCAGATATCTATAGTATGTCCAAGAGCTACAGCCAGCGAATCTAAGATTCAAAGAAACATATACACTTTTATATACAGAACATAATAGAAATTGATATACTAGGTTTTCATAATTAACCAATTGCTGATTGCAAACATCGCTAAAAAATTGTGTATGGATCAGATAAGGGTTTTTTTTGGTACAAAAAGATGATTTTCTTTTTTAACAATTATGTTAAAAAGGGTCCTGACCAGATTGGTTGTTGTTTCCTGACAATCTGCTATCAATAACAATATAATTGCCTGACATTTTATGCTACATATTTAAATGAGAACATAGTAGCAAACAGGAAAATTGTCCAACCTAAATTTCCGGACAATATGCAAAACTAAGCTTCATATCAAGGTAAAGAACCACTAAATGCCTCCGCGGACCAAGTGGTGATACACTCAAGTAGTCCTTAAAAAAACTTTGGTTTGCGTGTAAATGGAGATATTTCTTGACAAATGTGGAGTTGAATGATGAAATTGAGTTTAAATGGTTGTTAAATATGCATGTGGTGTAGTAAAACTGTAATATTTGTATTATTCCGCTATTTTGTTCTTGATACCAAAGTGAAAGTAGACTAGGGTAAAACCCAGAACTTATAAATCCGGACATGCGTAAAAACGGATAGACCGTGTTTGAAGGACAAAAACTTTCTTAGAAGATACATGACCCCCCTTTTTTATTGCATTATTTTGAAGCTTAACTGCCCCTCTTTACAATGATATATGTGGTCCAGGTGGCCATAGACTAAAAAAATTTGAAAATTGGGTCCTACTATGGCCAATTTACATTGAGCTATAGAGCAAATCTATTTGGTGGTTTCTAACCTCAAGTAATCATGTGAAGTATTATTGAAATCTCACCAATGGTTTAGGAGAACAAGTGTGAACAAACTTTAATATATTCATCTAGACAGAGTCAAAAAGACATCCATTGAGACGTCCATTATAAAATCGATAAATCCCTCCCAATAAATCCGACAGACATAATCAGGCCAAATGCAAAAACAGACAAGAGCACCCCCTAGGAGAGCTGGACCCTCGCCTCTCATACTTGATAGTACTTCTATTAACTTAGTTGAAACAAGGACAGATTACTCCATAAATATAGGCCACAGGTTTACAAGCCTTCTCAGTATGGACTCCCCTTGTGATGGTGACGACTTATGTTGAGTTTCAAGTGGATACCTTTGATAGTCTTTGAGAAAATTACTCTGACAATAAATCTAACCAACGCACTCACCCACACACACACGCCGACAGTCCCGTCACGACAATAGCTCGACTTTTTTCTTTGAAAGTCTAGCAAATAATGTAAGAAATTTACCTGAGTTGAGTCTATATCTATCACTTCCTGCTTTGTGATTCTTTGCATGTTTATCAATGACAGCTTTTAACGACATGAGGTAACCTTCTAGTTTATCTTTGATCACCATCTGGAATAAATGTCCCCCTAACAATACTTCCTGGAACATTGGACTGTCACCGTTCTCGGTAGCACATTTACCTTTAGCAAAATCAAACAACTTTCGAGTCATATACCTGAAACATGGAGAATATCTTAATTAAGAACAGATTATTTTACTGTAAACCAATTGACCAATTGAACACTTTCTTTGCTACCGGTCGGGTCCTTAATTTTGCGAGTTTGTACAACTAGCAAACTTCGCAAAATTAAATCCCACAAAATAATTTGAAATTCTTAGTTTACAGCACTGTCATAAACAATATGGTTTCTTGACAAACACAGTCATCAACATATTAAAATGAAAGGATTTATAGAATATTTTGTTTGAGGACTCATTTGGGTAACCTCGCTAGTATTACCAATTCTAACATGTAAATGAAATTTAACAAATGTAATAGTTATACAAAATACAATGGTTGTATCAAATTTCTGTGGTTGTCCAAAATGTTGTTTAACATTTAATTACTTACACTAGTAGATTGAATTTGTCTTCTTTGCTTGTTAAATGTACACATATTGATTGCCTGAAACATTTAAAATCAGCACTGGTAAATTAGACCATAAACTATTTATTATTACATGACAATTTAGCAAAAATGTAGATGTCCTCCACCAAAATTGATCTTACCATATTTGACCAGAAATAGTTCTAATATATTTACACAATAACATATGTTTCACTTTCTTTCATGCCAATTTGTCAACAGACTCAATTTTCCTCCACAAGTGGAAGAGCTGCAGGCTCCTTGTGGAACAGTAAATCATGACAGTGGTGGTTAGAGTACAGTGACAAAAATGAGTTATTGATAAATTGGCAGCTAAATATCACCGAACAAGACTGCGTTCAATAATCATTTTGCCCCAGTCACCAGGAAGCCTTTTCCACATTAACTAGCTAAGTTAACAAGCTAATCGGGGCCATAATTCTGTTGAAATTGTGGAACATGTTACATAATGTCATATTTGAAAATTTGGATTTCACTTTCTGACAGACATGCTAATGGACAGACAGGACAATCAGTATATGCATCAGTTAATGCAGGGGTATACAAATTGTTGAGAAACCTGAATAAATAACAAATTAGGCCCTTGCATCAGTTAATGCGGGGTATACAAACTGTTGAGAAAACCTGAATAAACAACAAATTAGGCCCTTGCATCAGTTAATGTGGGGGTATACAAATTGTTGAGAAAACCTGAATAAACAACAAATTAGGCCCTTGCATCAGTTAATGCTGGGGTATACAAATTGTTGAGAAAACCTGAATAAACAACAAATTAGGCCCTTGCATCAGTTAATGCAGGGGTATACAAATTGTTGAGAAAACCTGAATATACAACAAATTAGGCCCTTGCATGAGTTAATGCTGGGGCATAAAGTGTTGAGAAAACCTGAATAAATAACAAATTAGGCCCTTGCATAACATATGATCAGTTAATGCTGGGGCATAAAATTTGTCGAGAAAATCTGAATAAACAAATGCAACACACAAAAGTACAGCGACACAGAATTACTTACATAAGTAAATATTCGGCTACTTCTGTATCTGTTTTCCACTCAGGTAGCCCGAGACGAATACGAAACCGAGAACCAATGTATTTTAACACAGAGGACGTGGTTAGCAAGTCTTCACTCAAAGCTTGACGTAACATTCCAACAATACAACTGAAATTAACAACAATGAGTTTTGTAAACAATATATGCCTCCATTGCAGCCCTATAGTCGAAAATTGAAAATGTCACAGTGCCCTTGACCTTTGACCTCAAAATAAGGTCATCTACAGTTGCTGGCCAATCTCTATGTAAAGCTTCAAGATTTAAGCTAAGCGTACTTGAGTTATTGAATGGTAGCCAACTAACCTTTTGATCTATCAACTGACCTACAAACAGACAGACCAGCAATATACCCCTGTCATCAAAGATGGAGGGGGGCATAATGATTTAAATTGAATGAATCAGAGTATAGTGTTTAAAAAAAATATCATAAAACAAATTTTAATCTCATCTGAATCAAGAATTAAAACGAGCAAAGTCAACAAATGTTAACATTTGAATTGATTATGATTATATTTTTGCACAAATTTGAAAACAAACATGATCATGAAATGACATCCTGGCAGTGATTGGTCTGTCTCAAAAATTCCAGAATGATAGGAATTTGTAAAGGTATGCTTTTGCCCATTACTCATAATATAAGTCAGACATACAAACCCTTTATAGAAGGAGTCATTTTCTTTGCCTTTGACTAACTCATCATATATATACTTATCTGATACCGACATCAGAGCCTGAAATCATACATACAGGATGTTTGTTGATTCTGTTGAAAAATAACTTTAATTTCACCAAGTAGTTAAAGAAAATCAATATTTTCATGAGTAGCATAGCCACATGTGAAAAGTTTACTTTCTGTGATCACAAGTGATATAACAAAATGTAATTTTCATGGATATATAATCCATTGGAAGCAAATAATAAACCAAGAAATGTTTGTAAGACATGTTTGCCCCACATGGCAACAAATAAAAGGAAATCATCTACATATTATTTGATCAACCCAGAAGTTTTTAATTGACAATGATCATGAGTGTTTAATAAAGTCAGCGGAAATGACTGTGCCAATATTTCAACGTCACTAACTTTCAATAAGAGAACATATGCTCTGTGAGTATGAAATATAGGTGTCACCCCAGTCCAATTGGCTGACCCTTTCAATAGGGACGACACTATAATAAACAAACTTTAACTTTTACCTTCTAAATAATAAATCTCACCTTTAAAATGACAATAACCGGTGCAAAGAACATTTCTTTATTGTTGAAAAAACAAAGTTGAGCCGTGCCATTGTTGAGATAATGTAAGACCATGTTCTGAAACATATTCATACATCAAATATTGAAAATAATTGAATTTCTAATAAAATAACAATTAATCAAGTCTTAGGTTAAACTTGGACAAGTAATACACTAATTTATAAGATGGTAATAAAACTACAGTAAAACTTTGTTATGACGAGCATCAATACTAGGAGCCATTGGTCAATGTCGAGCAAATTTTAAAATCCCGGTGAATTTGTACCTTTATGATCAGCATAAGTATTTCGAGCACATGTGTCATTTATATCGAGCATTTTACTTGTCCCGATATCTCCTCTAGATAACAATGTTTTACTGTATGTAATTTTAGAAAAATTCTTCAACAATATTTCAACCAGTTCATCTCTATTTTGATCAATGGTGTGAAAAGAATATCTGAAATGTCTAGTGCCCTGGCCAAGACTCAAACCAGTGACCTCTCGATGCACAGACTATAGTGCTATATTTTCAACCACCATGCATCAACATTAGGTGTCTTTTTTATTTCTAATATATTCATTGAAAGTAAAATCAAATGTCCCTTTTGAGATAGAATACAAAGTATGTATACTAGTCAGGCCTCAAAGCTTTTTGCTTGATCTATAGTTGATACAATGAAGAGTAAATAAGTGGAACACACGATCAAGACGGGTCAGGTTTCATTTCTTTTATTAATTTGTTCTATAGTTGAAAGCTCTCGCTATTTGGTCACTGTGCCACCCATGGATTCCAAATGAATTTGAACAGTCATAATACTAGTATTAAATGAGAGTTTAGACTTACTGTAGCCGTGTGATCTGGTCGTACACATCGTACCATGATACCATAGTCTGTAAACAATTGTCCACGTGATTTCCATCCTGGACGTGTCATACATATCGGCTGAAATTAACATTACATGTGAACTTAGTACATAGAATACCAAGGAAAGCCTTTTCATATTTTAAACACATGGACATACATGAGCGAATTGTTATTGTAATATGAATACAAAACTGATTAGCCCATACGCCAAAACTTTATTCAATAGTTAATATTCAGTATTTCAAATGACAATAACTTTGTTATTTGGTTTCATTCCTTCTAATGCAGCAAGTACTCCTGGACAATTTGGGGATTATTTTAGAATGTTAGGACCCCTTTTTGATCAATTGACAAAGCAATATACATCGTCTTCTTCACAATGAGGGGGTCAAATGGTATCAAGGTACCTCAGTCACTCAGAGGAAACCATTTGTCAAATATTCAAAGAATACTCACAAAATTTCGTCTTGGTAATACAAGCATTCTGATAATCCTTTCAATTCCATTCACTATAAAATATCCACCCATTTCCTGAAAGAAATCAATAATTTACACGAGTAAAAAACTTAATAATAATAATGACGTTATTTTCTGGAAATGCCAATATTGGCCATTGTACATAGGTTCTTGCTTTGAAGAGGTGAAATTTCTGGTAAATATCAGCTTACGGAAATTTAGAAAGTGTTATTATAAAGGTTGTTGCTCTACACATGTCCACTATGGAGAGGTTGTACTACTGTAAACTAATTTTATTTTGATGAGACGAAATTTCGTGGTTTTGGTAAAAAAGACCATTCAAATGGGACGTTTATTCATGAATTTTGCATTTCAGGTAATAAATACACTGGTCAAACTTTTTGTTTGATGAGTCGTGGTAGAACGTGAACCACGAAATCCACAAAATTTAATCCCCCACGAAAAATCAATTATTTTACAGTATATGGTGTTAATATTTGTACAAAACAACTTACCTCAGCTTCTTCTCCTTTGTCTATCAACTGTTTTGGTGTCAGTTTGGCCAGATTGCACACCTCACTCTATCAATATAAATATTACATCATTATCAACAGTCATAATCACTAAATACCTCCTGCATCAGTATATATGTGGGGGCATAAAAATAAATGGAACAGCTTCTAAGAAAATTGCGAACAATTCTACTCAAGATCAAATATCTGTTATCATTATTTTACATTAACATAATAAACTACATTACTTAACTTCAGCGGGGCCTTGGGTTACTTGATCGAGTCTTGACTGCATTTCAATCGGTCTCATGCAATGACCTCTATTTTATAATTTCATTGTCAAATTGGGTCATCCTGCATTATTTTGGCAGGGACTTGGATTTTGATTGTTTCTTTGGCTTATGTGTGGGCATTGCTCAGGGTAGTTGTGTTGTGGTGTTTCTGATTTCTGTGCTCAGCTGGTTAGGTTGAGTGCTACCTTCCCTCTCGGATTTTCTCAAACCTTTTTTCAATAGCAGACTAAAGTTACTTTTTAACAACTCTATTTTTTCGGAAGATGACATAATTGGCTGACCAATTTTCATTATGGTCAATAGTTCGAAAGTCTATGAAAACATATTAAAACTTACCTTGACCATTATAGGAATAAGACCAATTTTCTTTGATACTGGTGGTCCCTCTTGACCATTGACGGAAAAGCCAATCTGTACTTGAAGTGGACCTTTGTAACTTGTTCCACGTGACCGACACTAAAAACAGAAGTAAACTTAGAATAATGCTTTGATTTTGTCATTCTAATTTTGTTTTTAGTCCAGCATAGAAATTAACTAAAGGTATGAGAAAATAACAGTTAAGCTCAAATTGAGATGTTTTGGGAGATTGAAGCCTGGTTTCTTAGACTTTTACCACATATTACCAACTCCTTGATAGCCTAGTGGAAGAGCGTCCACTTTGAGTGCAGGAGGTCCCAGGCCATGGCATACTGAAGACAAAAATGGTACTGGGAATTCCCTTGCTAGAAACTCAGCATAAAAAGGAAACTGGCTTCTCTTCTCTCATTACCTAGTGGCGAAAGATAACATCAGAATGAGGTGACATCAGAGTGATTAATATAAGTTGGAAAAACTTGATTCCCAATCGACCTAAATAAATTTGTATAAACTATTACCATGTCATTACAGATTATTGGTGTAAACTAATGTTCATTACCTCTGCTGGGTAAACTTTTGATGTACGACATATTGCTTTCTCGTTGACAGTAGGGGATGAAATCAAAATATCCTGAAATTAAGAACAGATTCATTCAGATCAACAGGAACAATACTGTTACAATAATTTTAAGGCTTATATAAGATTGATACAACTTCAGTAGGTGATTTCTAAAAGATCATGTGAAACATATTGGTTGAAACTGCTATATAAGAGCATACAAGTAAACAAGAATTGAACTACTGTAAAATCATTTAGTTCCAATGGGACAAAATTTTGTGGTTTTGTTAAAAAACAATTGAATGGGATGTTAAATTGTGGATTTTGCATAAATTTCAGGTTATAAATTTATACAAGGGCCAAAATTATAGTTCAATGGGATTTGATTTCGTGGTTGAAGGAGAACCATGAAATCAAAACAAGAGGGCCATGATGGCCCTATATCGCTCACCTGATTATAAATGAAACCCTGCACAATTTAGACTAACAAAGGAAGAGCGTAAATATAGAAACTGGTGACCCCCGGGGCGGGGTCAATTTTGACCCCAGGGGCATAATTTGTACAATCTTGGTAGGGGAACAATAGATGATGCTACATACCATATATCAAAGCTCTAGGCATTGTAGTTTTAGAGAAGAAGATTTTTATATGTCTTCCCTATATAAGTCTATGTAAAACTGGTGACACCTGGGGCGGGGCCAATTTTGACCCCAGGGGCATAATTTGAACAATCTTGGTAGGGGACCACTAGATGATGCTACATACCAAATATCAAAGCTCTAGACATTGTAATTTTAGAGAAGAAGATTTTTATATATTTTCCCTATATAAGTCTATGTAAAACGGTGACCCCCGGGGCGGGGTCAATTTTGACCCCAGGGGCATAATTTGAACAATCTTGGTAGGGGACCACTAGATGATGCTACATACCAAATATCAAAGCTCTAGACATTGTAGTTTTAGAGAAGAAGATTTTTATATGTTTTCCCTATATAAGTCTATGTAAAACAGTGACCCCCCGGGGCGGGGCCAATTTTGACCCCAGGGGCATAATTTGAACAATCTTGGTAGGGGACCACTAGATGATGCTACATACCAAATATCAAAGCTCTACGCATTGTAGTTTTAGAGAAGAAGATTTTTATATGTTTTCCCTATATAAGTCTATGTAAAACGGTGACCCCCGGGGCGGGGTCAATTTTGACCCCAGGGGCATAATTTGAACAATCTTGGTAGGGGACCACTAGATGATGCTACATACCAAATATCAAAGCTCTAGACATTGTAGTTTTAGAGAAGAAGATTTTTATATGTTTTCCCTATATAAGTCTATGTAAAACAGTGACCCCCGGGGCGGGGCCAATTTTGACCCCAGGGGCATAATTTGAACAATCTTGGTAGGGGACCACTAGATGATGCTACATACCAAATATCAAAGCTCTAGGCATTGTAGTTTTAGAGAAGAAGATTTTTATATGTTTTCCCTATATAAGTCTATGTAAAACGGTGACCCCGGGGCGGGGCCAATTTTGACCCCAGGGCCATAATTTGAACAATTACTAAATCCCCCAATGCCACGTACCTCCTGGCAAAATTTCATCAAAATTGGCCAAATGGTTTCAGAGGAGATGTCGTTTGAAAGTGTGGACGGACGGACGGACGGACATACAGACGGACGGTGAGTGATCACAATAACTCACCTTGAGCACTTTGTGCTCAGGTGAGCTAAAAACTTAATCCCTAATAAAAATTAATGATTTTATAGTAGATAACGTTTTTTATAGTTTAGGTGTTTGTTTGAAGAACTGATAGAAATGAGTTACCTGTATAGTTAGCTTGACTCTATCACCATTTGGGAGGGCAAATTCCATAGGATGTAAATGCTGTAATGGAAAATAATGAAAAATCACAATTTAAAATATATTTTTAAATAGTTTAAATTAATATGCATATAAGCTATTCAGTTTATGATATTTCTAGAATACATAACAAATCTAATATTATTAAGATGTGATTGTTGCATCATGTGTAAATAAAATACAAAAATACTGATCAATATGAAATTTATAATGAATGTTGGAAGAGGTTATCAGCCAATGCCTGCCCCAGGAGGGGTACCATGTATGTGAAAGTAAGTAATGTGGGGGCGTTAACTTTGGGAGATTCCAGGATCAAAACTTATCAGTGCAACTGATAAATTGCTCAAAGCAAGAAATACGGAATTACCCACTATCCTCCACTTTGTCTTAACATGCAACAACACCATAGTGTACCCCGCAAATTAATCATTAGGAGAAGTACTTTCAAGAGGAACCCAGACATATGAATTGGTACCTGTTAGGCTGTGACAGACAAACAAAATACAATTAATCTAAGCGATTATATATAATCTTTATGTAGAACAAACTTGACAACTTAAGTAATTATTTAATAATATTGTTAAACGTTTTAGGAAAGTGGGGTTTCCAATCACAGTCCGCAGGTCAAACAAGTCGCAACTTCAACTAAATTTGTAGAACTTACCTTAACTATTTCACCAAGTCCTTCATGGATGATACAATTATATGATTCAATATGTGGTCTTACAAGATCTTGAAGGTTCTGAAAACATAATATTTTAAGCTTACATCGTTTAGCTATTTTGTTTCTAGTTACCCCCCTTTACCTACAAATGTCATGTTGTCATCTTTATGTTTGAGTCATCATTTGCTTAAATGCTTATATGTATAGATATCTATGTTACTTTATAACACAGTGATGCTATAATCATGTGTTAAAACACTGCTGACTAGCTCGTATGTACTTATTATTGCTTCACCTACTGACAGTACTGTTGATATTACCCGTATACAAGCAGTGTCAATCTGTTCATTTCATATCTGATATGAGGTGATACGCCTTCTTAGCACTATCTTAATCGTCGGCTTTTGCTTCACGTTTCCTCTCAGTTTCTTATTTTTCCCCCTTTTAATTAATTTTTAGGATGCATTGCATTCACTTGATTGACACTGGTTGTATACGTTTTATGTTTCGTTTTATGTTAGTTTATTTGCCTAACTTTGCATGTAAATGTACAGTCTGGGACGTGTATCATGTTGTTGTATACATAAAACTGCATGGATTATTTATTGAATTCTTTTTAATTATATGATTGCAACTATGTATGTCATTTCTGTATGTCATTATGTATGCCATTTTGTATGCCATTCTGTACTTCTATTTTAACCACTTAATGCCTATTCCATTGAACATGTCTTTCTTTGCTATTTATTTAAGTCATGACCTTTTTATAAATACAGTTTTTAATTTTAATTTGTGTGACTGTCTTTTATGTACTTTTGTTCCAATAATCTTGCTGTTTTATCTAGATTTGGTTTCCATTGTTTCTATTAATCTGCTCAACTTGTGTTTCATTCTTTAATATACATACATATACATGTCTTAGTTTTAGTTTGTACCCACGTCTTTCCTGGAGTATTTATATTTTTTTTACCTATCTATATTATAGGCAGTGGCTAGGATTACGGTACCGTAATCCTAGACCCACAGGCTAGGATTACGGAAGTTCCGTAATCCTAGTGAGTCCTAGCTAGGGCTGTCTAGAATTACGGAAGTTTTTATACTGAGTACAATTAAGCGTTAAATTATACAAATGTTGGTATATTTATTGACAAATCAATAGAAATATCAGTATATCATGCTTCGAATTTTTCTTCGCTATTATTTTGTCTTTGCAGGGGAAGAAAATAGAGGCAGTCCGAATATTTATAAAGTAATTTTAAATGTATGTGGTCGAATACACAAATGTAGTTCCATTGAGATTGATTGTCATGATCAAAACAAATTGTGTTGCTAATTTTGGTAGTATATCTGATATGTTTGTTCGTCATTCGGTCCTCGAAATAAATATTTAGTAGCTAAATCGTTTGTTCATTCAAAATTTACATAGCCTTCTACTGGATCTACGTTGTGACAGCGCGTAGTGATACGAATTCCAAATATGGTCATATTTAGTTTCTCAATTATTTATTTTAATTTGTAACTGATTACGCTTTGCATGTCATTAGGAATCTTATAAAATTAAAATTATGTAAACAGTCGATTCTGTATGCGTTTTAAAAATAAAATTCAAAGGTTATGCAAGGTTTTTTTGCTCCACGAACGTACAGATGTAAATACCTTCGTGTGTATACACTGATCACACGAGCGGCATTCGTGATATACATGTATGTTGAAGTATTCTCGTTTAACCCTGCTATTATCTGTTATCTCAATATATTTTCCGTATTTTAACACCTTTATAAATTTATGCGAGGATAAAAGTACATGCTTTATACTGCAGTATCAAAAGTATTTGCATTTAGATATTTTCTGCCGTTTAATATCTTTACCATACTCTATATCTTTACCATAACCAAAACTGATTACTCGATCGATGGTAAATATACAAATACTTGTATAAATTCATCAAATATTAATGTCAACATGCAATATAAGGCGACCTGCACGCTTAATTGCACCTGGTATAAAAACTTCCGTAATTCTAGACAGCCCTAGCTAGGACTCGCTAGGATTACGGAACTTCCGTAATCCTAGCCTGTGGGTCTAGGATTACGGTACCGTAATCCTAGCCACTGCCTATATTATAATGAATATTTGAATGTGATACTGTCTTTAATATGTTTAATCTTAGTTTATTTTATAGATTGTTTGTTTGTATGTTATTGGATAGTCAATGTTTATGTCGGATACAAGCTTCAAGCTTATGTTAATATGTTTAAACATTACCGACGTTAAATAAAGATTATCTTATCTTATCTTAGCTTAAAATAAAGTGATGCTTTAAAGTACATCGCGAAATCTAATGACTTATCAAGTTTTCTTTCTGAAAAGTTATTATTTATAGGTTCATTGACTATTATTAGAATAAATTTGAATGTATTGTACCTGATTTTGTGTTTCTTTTGGCCTGCCATAGTCGCTTGCATTTAAATGCTTGTAATTTGGTAATTCTTTCATTTTTCACGTGTGTTATTAATAGTCTGCGTCAACAAGCGCTTAAAAAATGCAACGCACTCACTCGCGTAAAGAGCGCTGTAATTGACATGGAGCAAAACTAAAGGGAGGTCACTCTACGCTAAATAAGTCAACGTAGTCAAGTTCGTTGTTGCCTATAATTTCGGTAAGTTGGTTGAGCACTGTTTATTTTATGCATTTTATAAACTTAATTTTATGAAAATAAATTATAAGGAGTACACCAGATCGTCATAAATAAAGTGATGCAAGATGTCACGTTTGACAGTTTGAATGAGGGGGGGGGGGTTGAAACTCTATACCTTTCTACCCTTCTACAGTTTGTCTTCTCTTCATTACTCACCTGACAAAATGCATATCATGCCCCCTGAAACTCCTCGTGTCATGCTCCCGGACACTCCTTGCATCATGCCCCCTGACACTCCTCGCATCATGCCCTCTGACACTCCTCGCATCATGCCCCCTGAAACTCCTCGTGTCATGCTCCCGGACACTCCTTGCATCATGCCCTCTGACACTCCTCGCATCATGCCCCCTGAAACTCCTCGTGTCATGCTCCCGGACACTCCTTGCATCATGCCCCCTGACACTCCTCGCATCATGCCCCCCTGAAACTCCTCGTGTCATGCTCCCGGACACTCCTTGCATCATGCCCCCTGACACTCCTCGCATCATGCCCTCTGACACTCCTTGCATCATGTACCCTGACACTCCTAGCATCATGCCCCCTGACACTCCTCGCATCATGCCCTCTGACACTCCTTGCATCATGTACCCTGACACTCCTCGCATCATGCCCCCTGACACTCCTCGCATCATGCCCTCTGACACTCCTTGCATCATGTACCCTGACACTCCTTGCATCATGCCCCCTGACACTCCTCGCATCATGCCCTCTGACACTCCTTGCATCATGCACCCTGACACTCTCGCATCATGCCTGAAACTCCTTGCATCATGCACCCTGACACTCATTGCGTCATGTCCCCTGATACTCTTCGCATCATGCACATTGACACTCCTCGCATCATGCACCCTGATACTCCTCGCATCATGCACCCTGACACTCCTTGCATCATGCCCCTGACACTCCTCGCATCATGCCCCCTGACACTCCTCGCATCATGCCCCCTGACACTCCTCGCATCATGCACCCTGACACTCCTTGCGTCATGCCCCCTGACACTCTTCGCATCATGCACCCAGACACTCTTGCCTCATGCCCCCTGACACTCTTCGCATCATGCACATTGACACTCCTCGCATCTTGCCCCCTGACACTCCTCGCATCATGCCCCCTGACACTCCTTGCATCATGTACCCTGACACTCCTCGCATCATGCACCCTGACACTCTTCGCATCATGCCCCCTGACACTCCTCGCATCATGCCCTCTGACACTCCTTGCATCATGCCCCTGACACTCCTCGCATCATGCCCCCTGACACTCTTCGCATCATGCCCCCTGACACTCCTCGCATCATGCCCCCTGACACTCCTCGCATCATGCCCCCTGACACTCTTCGCATCATGCCCCCTGACACTCCTCGCATCATGCCCCCTGACACTCCTCGCATCATGCCCCCTGACACTCTTCGCATCATGCACCCAGACACTCTTGCCTCATGCCCCCTGACACTCTTCGCATCATGCACATTGACACTCCTCGCATCATGCCCCCTGACACTCCTTGCGTCATGCCCCCTGACACTCTTCGCATCATGCACCCAGACACTCTTGCCTCATGCCCCCTGACACTCTTCGCATCATGCACATTGACACTCCTCGCATCTTGCCCCCCTGACACTCCTCGCATCATGCCCCCTGACACTCCTTGCATCATGTACCCTGACACTCCTCGCATCATGCACCCTGACACTCTTCGCATCATGCCCCCTGACACTCCTCGCATCATGCCCTCTGCCACTCCTTGCATCATGCCCCTGACACTCCTCGCATCATGCCCTCTGACACTCCTCGAATCATGCCCCCTGACTCTCCTCGCATCATGCACACAGACACTCCTCGCATCATGCACACTGAAACTCCTCGCATCATGCCCCCTGACACTCCTCGCATCATACCCCCTGACACTCCTCGCATCATGCCCCCTGACACTCCTCACATCATGCACCCTCTGACACTCCTCGCATCATGCCCTCTGACAATAACTTTATCTTGCCCGTTGACAATCAACACCCTGGCAGTTAACTTCAATTTGATGAAGATGACAGTACCCGGAAGAAGAGAAGAAGCATCCCCATTATCATGCCACTGGCCTGCCCCCCCTGACACTCCTAAATGTATCAGCTGATATTTCAAAGGAGAGTCAGTAATAACTAAAAAGACACACTGATATTGGTACACTAGTTTACTAGTAGGGCTGTAACGGTATACCGCGGTACACGAAAGACCGCAGACTTCAGTCCCACATGGTTCACAGTACAAGAGTTGCAAATTTCAGTACGGTTCGGTATAAGCTTTTTTATGAGCAAAATAATGTTCAGAGAACGAAAATGTCTGAAAGCTCTCTGATTATGTTTAATTAGTAAATAATTACCACACATCATTCGTTTTCATTTTATTAAGATATGCCTCAAATTGTCGAAAATCATCTAAAATAGTTGATAGCCACATAATAATTGCTATTATAGAATCAAAAAAATCATTGTCACTTAAAAATTGTAGTATTTAAGCGCATAAGCTGTGGTTGGAGAATATTGTATCATACCGAAATATACCGAACCGTTAGAAAAATTGACGGTATGTATCATATCGTGAGGTGAGTGTACCGTTACAGCCCTATTGACTAGCATGAAGTTTTGATAGCCACTGACCTCACTACAACACTACTCTCATTTCATAGTAAGAGTTTCATCTTCTGTGGGCCTTCATAAATGAACCTCAATACCACCTTTGGTACTCTGAAAATCCTTTTCTTAATGCATTGGTTTATGATATTGAGATTTGATGCAAATATAATCATGCATTATAGTAAAAACATATTTTATTCTGTAATTGTTGTTTTACACTGTATTATTATGCACCTGAAATACAAAATTCGCATCACTACTGTTGAGTACAATATATACTACAACATAATAATAGCTTGGAGAATTTGACCTTCATGATGCTTACTGCTTTTAAAATCATACCACTGGGGTTATAAATATAGACCAAATATCACCTTTAAATTATGCTAATCAAGGTCAGGATCGTGTGACGGTTTCAAATTTTCTGGACTATATTATAAGTTTACTAGCTGTAGCTGATAGTGTAAGGTAACACATATAATTACCGGTATATACCTTAACCTTACAATAAGGTGACAGAAAGGATGAAAACAATCTTATCTTTAATGATTTATAATCTACTTGCCTGGTATTCATTTACCTCAGAGTCAGTTTTTCACAATACGATCAAATTTCTGTTGTTTGATTGAAAGTAAACCAAACTATTGTAGTACACATTAGCGAAGACCAGTTTATATGGATTTAAAGTTAAAACTATGTTGCTTTAAGGAATAGAAAAATATATGATTAAAACTTGAAACTTTTTCACAATTTTGAGTTTGATCATTTTCTCAAGATGCTGGAACGTGCTCTTGTGCATGTTGCCATGTACTTTTCCTATATAAAATTCTTACTGTAAACTGATTTGACAGGTGTAGCTCTCTTTCTAAACGTTGACCATCATATTGAACATTTCCTATGGAAATATAGTTTTGTTCTTGAGGTATGTGAGATTTTCTTACCAAAACTATTTAACACTGTAGGAAGAGAGCACAAAAAAGTCATGCGTATTTTATCATGTGGGGGAAAAAGAATGTTTGTCTATCAGTTAGCCGACTGGAACTTATTCAAACTAATATAGACAAAAACAGTTCCACTTAGCCAACATTAATGAAATGTCCCAATCATGAATACCTTAGTAACCATGTCTGGTTGTGCCCATTGTCTGTTAGGTCGGCCGATTTTGAATTATGGTCCAAAGTGTGAATTGACACGTTTTTTATGCCCCGGCATCTACTGCTGCAGAAAGCATTTTGTGATTGTCCTGTCTGTTCATCTGTCCGTTCATCAGTCTGTTACGAAATGTTGAAACTCAAATATTTTTTAAATCCGTCAAGGCAATGCTTTCAAACTTTGCATACTTGTTAACCACCATAAAGACATTACATTCTCAAACCAATGTAACACTATCCAACATGTCAACAGAATTATGGCCCTAAATGACATAGCCATTTGTTATGGACAAGGCTTCCACGAGGGCATAAACTTTTACCGAACGCAGTCTTGTTTGTATTATACTTCTGATTGTACATACATTTCATATATAATACTAGATGATTTTCTTTTTCAGACCTTGAAGATTTCGAAGCAAGATCACTTATAAAGGCTTGCAGTTTATTATAGCAGAATGGAGAATATTCTTGGTGCTCAGGGATCAAGAGATCAATGGAACAGTTTGATAAAGTCTATGACAGGATGGGACCCTCGGTCAGAATACCTCTCAGCAATACCATCAGCCGCTGTCGTCTATCTATCTATTTACTTAATTGGCCTAATTTGCCACAACATCACCCGACTCGTTTCGCCGGCCATTTTTAGACCATACCTTCTCGACTTCATAAAGACAACAACAGTATGTGCCTATCCATTTGGACACGGTATTATGAGGAAATATTACGGAGAAGTTGGTTACATGGCTGCCGCAGTGCCCATGACGTTTCTTACATTGATCACACTCCGAGAAGGTGATGCAAACCCTTTGGGGGTGTGGCACAAGTTCTTCAACAAGGCTATTCCCGTGTGGAAATGCATGTTGAAAACTGCGATACAAATTCTTGCCGGATTTTCGGCCTATCACCTGGGTATCTATGTGATGAGTTTGAAGCTTCATCCAGTGTTTACTGAACGTATGACAGCCTACTATGAGCAGTTTTGTTCCTCCGATCTCAATGTTCCAGTATATGTTGGATTTTTCCTGGAGTTTTTCGCAGTAATCTACGACTCTTGGTTCTGTAGCCAAAACTTCACCGGTCACCATTACTTGGACATGATCATTAAAATCATCAACGGAACTCTTCTGGTTGTAACAGGTATGTGACTCGTGGGATGGTAGTCAATATTGGTTTTATTGAATTAAAGAATAAGGATAGCCAATCATAGCGCCTGTTACTGTCATGGCCAAGAGTTTTTATATGGTGTGATCTCATTGGTTGTTTGATCCTTAAGTCAAGTAAGTCCAAGCCTTCAATGAAAATTTAACAATAGTTTATTTTCCTTCACAAGTCACATGGTATTAAGAATTAGTACTGGTTATAAGGTTACAATCCAGGAAAACTTGTTATCCTATGTGAATGTGCCGCTGTACATAATTATAACTAAAATATTGTTGAGAAATAAACAAACTTTGAAACAAACTTGAAATTTCCATATACAGTCGAACTTCGATGCCTCGAACAGTACTTGCCTCGAACACCCCAGATGCCTCGAACTCGTTCTCCGGTCCCGTCAAAATCCCTTCTTTATTCATATAGAAAACCCATAGATGACTCGAACAGTACGAGGGTCGAACGCTCGAACTGACTTGCTGGTCCCTTGCTATGATTTACCAGTAGATGACTCGAACAATGCAAATTTTCGCACCTTTCATTAATTGTTAAAATCCAATGTTTGTCCACGGGAAGTCGGTAAAAGGTGTTATTAACACCTTGTGACAATTATTGTACTGTTTTCGGCTGTATTGTATTACATGTTTGTGAAAAGTCTTATCACTTATATGTCCGTTAATTACTTAATGAAGGAAATTATAACTGATTTATTGTTCATTTATTTAAATGTTTGCATTCTTTCAAACAAACTTAACTCGATTTATATTGCAATAAAATAATAACTCAAAAGTATGTTTATGTTTTAACTATCATTTTATTTATTGATTGACAAACTTAACCTATGAATTGCTAGTTTATAATTAAAACATTGATTAAATAGGCAACCGTACGGAGCGATTAATAGAACAGAGAACTGTTTACAAAATTTAATGTGAATATTCAAAGAGCTTGTCGACGATTTCAAGTCAATTTTGCCAAACAATATCGTGTTTTATTATGCTTATGCATATTATTTCACAATTTGATACAAATACATTAAATATGCATTTGATATGAAATACGAACAAACACTAAAAATACGACATTTACGCAGGATTGACAGGTACACGTACCGCTAAGCGTTCGAACTTATACATATACAGTGCATATATACTCGTACCCTTGATGCCTCGAACCGGTAGATGGCTCGAACTAGTTTCCCGGTCCGAAGGTAGTTCGAGGCATCGAAGTTTGACTGTACCTGACATTTAATTTAAAGCAATGAAATTATTTTGATGTATTGTGCAAAAATGTCTTTATTTTATCTGTAGGGGTACATTTAACGGGCATGTATATCCATCCCGCCATGGCGTCCGGCCACACATGGGGCTGCGGGGACACATCTCACGCTGAACATATAGTCATCTATTGGGTGGGACCAATGATCGGGACCTGGATTAGTATACAGCTTCAGCGTAGGTTCAGAATTGGAGGGAAACTGAAGACTGCCACCAAGAAAGGAAAGGTCGACACCCAAACGAAGAAACGTTTCAACAACAACAATAACAACAATAACAACATTAACAACAATATGGAGGCTCGGAATGGGTATGATAAGAAAAATTTAAGAAAAAGATTCTTTCATCATTAACTTTGGAAAATGGTCAAAAATCGTTTGTGTACACTAAATCTTCAAATTTGCTCAAAAAATAATTTTTGCAATATATGAAGTTGAAATTATTTCATATTTATCTGGCACATATCTGATAATGGATGATCTTGTTAAGAAGTAAACTTGTTTGTTCCATTGAAAACACTGTACACCATACGGGCTTATTTTGTTTTATCTACCCTATAGATCTCCATGCAAATCAGGGTCTTAATTCAGCAATAATCCAGAAATTTACTGCATTAGAAAGAATATTTTTGCAGAAAATAAAATTGTATCTTTTTCAGAAAATAAAATAAAGTTTGTTTGATGAAAAAAAATCAACATTTTGCCAATGTTATGGTAATTTGAATTTCATATTTAAGCTAAATTCTAGCAAAAGAACTATGCTTGAACTGAAATTAGGTGAAAGGATTTCATTTTGCTCTAATGGCTCATTGAAATAGTCTTGTAGCTCACCTTCAGGATTTGGTTTAGGCCTCCCTTTAGTAGGACCCCTGGCAATTTATTCAGTACATTCCAATACAAAGGTATTATGACTGTTACATACCCAATAATTTTCATGTATTACTATCCAGTATGTAGAGACATCTTATTATGAGTGGTCTAAATATTTTAAATGCAAATGATCTTGTAAACATATGTTTATTATTTGTATTGAAGGCATCTACTTACTATTAAGGTAACTTCATGGTTTTTAGCCATTTGTCAGTTGAAAACCATTTATCAGAACTGCTTTATCACTGGAATTCATTATAATTCCGCATGCATGATTTTGAGAACCATATAATATTGATATGTGTGTCTTTTTAAGAACACAGTCCTTCTCTTTCTCAGACAAAGTAGTAGGGTAGGAGGTATTAATCTCAAACGGTGATACATGTACTCTATAAATTATACTAATGTTCTGCTTTAAAAACTAGTCTGATCTAGGTTTTTACTAGCCCCAGGCTCCGGGCTAGTGGTCAAATTCAAAGACTGAACACACTTAAAGAGGCATTCCCTATAACTAGCACAATTTTTTCTACTGTCACAATAAATGAGCTCAATGTACAAAGCACTATCAATTATCATAATTTGTCAGAAGAAAGTGTCCGCAAATATGTCTCTATAATGTCAAAAATTTATTTAAAACTCCAATAATAATTTATCGTTTTCAGCGATTTCTTATTATGTGGTCAATGGGAAACAACTCTTGACTATTTCGGCTCATTATGGAATTATATTTTTCTTCTTTTCTCGGTAATTAGTGGGAGCTTTCTGTTGAAAATTTGAGGAGTTTAAGCAATAATGATTCTCATTTTCATTATTTAATGTATAATATTCCTGAATCGATTTAAACCATCAAAATTATAGGGAATGCCTCTTTAACATGTATTGATGTTTTGCAGTTCTTTCATTGTATTTATATTATAGAATAATCTTGCTAATGGTTCTAAATGAGTTAAACAGACTTGGCATTTATTACATTCACATGTCCAGATGTTAATTCCAAATATATTTTTATATACACATTTTCCTTGAACTTCTATGAAATCTAAAGCAGCATTGAAATCACTTTTTGTACATCGATCTATGAAAATCCATTTTGTTCATACAATTGATGAGATGCTACATGTACTATGTACACATCGAAGACTTAGAATTAGAAGGTCGTAACTACCAAATTGATATTTTGAGAAAACATGGAAAAACTGTCTGACATTTACTCTTTACTTATGATAAAACAAACTTTCACAACTTCATTTTGGTCAACATGACAAGTTCAGATTTTTATGAAAATGGCTCATAAGAAGCGCCTTGTGATGCTTATTCTAAATATGTACGAATCTTAAAAGGTCGTAAGTGGCACTTACGACCTTCTAATTCTAAGCCATCGACATGTTGATGTATTTATTATTTATGATATGTTTTTGTCATAAGTTAACTGTTATTGATAGTTGAGTCATTGTTTGGTGTGGTGCATTAAATATTGTTATATTTTTGTTATGTATTTGTGCATATTTGTGATGTTGAAGAGATTTAAAGTGTGCTTCGTAAATTTTTGAAATTGTTAGTGATTTCCTTAATTAATAACTGAGATTTTTTGCCTCGGCAATGTACACCTTGATTTAATAAATGGGCATGGGAAGGCATCTGGAAAAGAGTTCTTGCGGTATAGGAGAAGCTTCGGTGTAATAATGAGAAAATTTGTGATATCCCTATTCCTGATGCCTCTTGAAGCTTATTTATTTAAATCTTGAGTACTTTGCCGAGGCCCAAGAATACTAAGCGGAACCAAGGCATTATCAGTGATTTATTTATGATTTTGTTGTTAAGTGTTCATTGTTGCTGTGTTCCTTGTTTCACTTTATTAACATGTCGTGATATGTTTTGCTCACTTTTTGAACACCCAATCAGTGAAGCTAATTGTCCGAAATTCATTATTATAATCCTCCAGAAATCTGGAAGACAACCTGTATATTTTATATTGTCACAATATGTTTCCAGCCTCTTGTTGAAATTGCCTTAAAGACAATATTTGAGTTGAAATTAAGATCATATTTAGATGTTTTTGGGAGATCAAGGCAGGCTTTGTAGTGTATTCATATACTTCTAAATTCTGATGTGGTGCTTATATGTGTAAAAAATGATATATATTTAAGCTCAAACGTGGTGCTTCACTTCTGTGATGAAGCTCGGCCGGTAGGGAATGCAAAACACTCTCATTTATCGTTTACAGGCCTAAGCGTGCAAACTAAATTGTGCATGTTTTAAGTCTTTTAAATCATTTGAGCTTTTCATCGTGAATGACTTAATGAATTGTTACATATATATAAAAGTGAAAAATGTTTTTTTTAGAAAGGGAGGTAACTGCATATAGTAACATAGATCCAATTATACATGTAGTTTCCACCCCTTAATGTTTTTTTTTTTTGGTCAAAATGTTGAAGACTTTTCGAATTTTTGATCAGAGTTTATGTTTAGTCTATTATGGATGAGGTGAAACACCTACCTAGCTACATGAGGTGATGATGTTAATTATCAGTCTGGGAGTTTATTTATGTCTCCTGCTTGTAAGGTGTGGGTTTCGTAGAAAACTTGCTGATTTTTCTTTTGGTGTCTGTCTGTCTGATTTTGCGTTGGGGCGTTAATTGTCTGTCTGAATGGATGCCACAAATTTTTCTATGCTTGCTCTTTCCTTAACCATTGGTTGGATATCAAAGAATCTTCACAAAATTATTAATTAATAGCTTACCAGTAGTTGTGCAGACTGCCAGAAATTTTATGCCGAAATATTTTGCAAGAGTTACAGCCATTTGTTGTAGTCATACATTTTTACATAAAAAACTTCTTGTTCTGAATGTTGAATGCTACTTACTAAATGTTCTCTAGTCACCTCGGATGATAGTCAATGTGAGGAATTACATGTACTTTTTGAACTCATTGATAACAATCTAGTCTGGATTACCTCCCCTAGATCACTACAATGTCATTGTGTTTCTAAACCACTATAGTACAACAGGGAACCAGACTAATGACACTCATGCTAGATAGTGATATTGTAATGCTTTTAAAGCTTACTACAGTTTGCCATACTATTACGTTTGTGTATTACATAATAACCTATGCAATATTTATTATTGGTGTTGGGATGCTTTTTTCAGTTTTTGGCCCACAAGGATAACCCCATTTATATGTGTTGGGATGCTTACTTTTCTTTCAAAAAAGTTGTCTCTGGCTGTGTTCTGAAATGAATTGAGGCTAATGTGATAAATAACAAAACCCACTGAGTCTCATAGTTAAATGTCATAATGTGCCAATATGCTTTTTTGTCAGGCACTGGATTTACCTAGGGTTTTGGTCGTTCCTAATAGATGTCAGAGTAATTGTCTGAATTAGACCATTGTTGTTATTCAGTAACTCTTTCGTTTACCTATTGACTGGAACATACTTAAACATATTTTGGTGCTGTACTTAATTATTTTGGCATTTTTATTATTTTGTGCCAATTTTTGTTATTTTATTGAAAGAAAGTTCTCTTATAGGTTTGTATTTTTATCCTTGGTATATTTTGCTCACTACATATGATATATTTATTAATGAAATCCTGATTTTTCTCATAAAATATATTTTCTTTGATGTTGGTAATTGTGTACACATTAAAAGCTATGTCACTCTCACACTATCGATACTGTACTGTATACATTCACATTATTGGTAAATTGTTGTTATGTGCGGTTTATAAACTCATACATTGTTATCTTGATGGAGTAAAGAGTTGATGGCTGACCAAAAAGAGCTGCGGATTTGGGTCTCTAGAAATAAAATAACACTTGACTTCAAGTCTTAGAATTGTTGTTTCCTTTCATAAATGTTTATTCCAGAAGAATGTTGGTGCATGTTTTGAAATAGTTTATATAATGTTTTGTTTATTTAGAAATATTGTTATTTAATATTGACCAACTTATTGCCTACTTAAATAATTGTGTTCACTTTTTGTTTGTTTGTAGTTATTATTGTTATTGCATCTGTTTTATGTTCATTCCACATAGCTTCACTGTATTTTTTTAATTTTATCACACTGTTACAAGATATTCCTTAGTTATTACTAGTTCTATTATTTTGTGTTCTCAAGACCTTTTTGAGGAGGCTTGATGTGAAGTTAACAAAGAATCAGGCAAAACCAAATCTCTTTTATGTTTTACATCCAGTCTGTTTTTCTGAAACCTAGCTATCTATTTTCAAAAAGCAGTATCAAAAAAACACTGCTTCACTTGGAACTGAGTGGCAATACCCACCCAAAAGGGTATTTTAGACATAGTTCAAGTCAGTTAATACATTTTAGTAACATAATTGTTGGCGTTGGTTTAATAATTCAATTAAAACACAACTTGACCCTCGAAAATTCCTCTAGAGCATGAAAATCGAGAAAACATATTGTTTTTCAAATGTTTTTTATTTCGAAAATCAACTAAAAAACCTAGGAGCACAACAACGCTAAACATATTGATTTTAAAGCCCTTTGGTATGGCCTCATTATAACAGGATCAGGCTTTAGCTCAATCTATTTTTGCTATTTTTATAAAAATATTTGTAAAATTATTAAATCTATTTTCCTGACCATTTACAGAATTCTTACACATCTTTTAGATATTTTATTAACATATTACGGACCTTCAAAACATATTTTTTCTTATAAAAATGGCTTTATTGTACTTGAGACTGAAACTAATCTCAAACATATAGGATTAAGCTCGAAAACCAGGCTTTAGTTTATCAAAAACAATATTTCTGTTACAATGTATTCAAAAAAGTGTGTCAGGTATAATAAGAGCAGAGTTTTGACCGGTTACTTGTGTCAAGTATTAAAAGAGCAGAGTTTTGTCCCTTTACTTGTGTCAAGTTTTATAAGAGCAGAGGTTTGGTCCCTTTACTTGTGTCAAGTTTTATAAGAGCAGAGTTTTGTCCCTTTACTTGTGTCAAGTTTTATAAGAGCAGAGGTTTGGTCCCTTTACTTGTGTCAAGTTTTATAAGAGCAGAGATTTGTCCCTTTTCTTGTGTCAAGTTTTTTAAGAGTAGAGTTTTGTCCCTTTTCTTGCGTCAAGATTTACTTGGTACCATGCCTAGATGTTCAATGGTCAATAGTTTTATGTCAGATGATCTTTGCCATAGTTATGGCCCTTTTTGGGAGACATACATTTTTTGTGTCAAAAACCCTTCTAGTATCAAAATATCATTGTGCCATTCACTTTTATGCATATATACGAGGGGGTATCAAAAAGTTCGTGGACTGTGCCTGTCCTTTGTTAAGTTTTTGACCGGATTCAGTAAAAATCACACATCCTTTAAAACAACGTATTTTGAATTGATATGCAAATTTCCAGCTCATATAACTTTTTTCCGAGAATGTAGTGGTTACTATGGTAACAAAAATTATGCTCCCCGGCGCACTTTAAAAATATCATTCACTTGACCTCCCACATATACCTATAATTCTGTGAATCGTCATCCGATTTGAAATATAAAACCGTCGAAATGAACAATATGACCGTAGCATCATCCTGATGTATATATTATAGCGCTGTTGTCACGGATACTGACGTGACGTTATAAACATGTCGTTTTGTGCAGCCTGATTTTCGACGCATTTCGTGACGTCGGCGCACTTTTTGACATGACGTTACACTCAGAATATCAATATTCCGTTGCATTTTGCCCTTTTACTCAATTAGACACCAATACTGATCTCAGATAAGTGCATGTCATCCAAGTATATAAAAGTAAGGTTGTCTTGCGAATATTAATCTGTTTAAATGGAATAAAAGATGAAGCGATGAGAGTTGAATGATGCTAATATCAGTAGGATAGACTTCGTGTACTGTGTGATTATCGGAATAAAAGATATAATATGAATAAAAGGCTACTTAGTAAGAACTAAGTATTCTGGTAGACAAAAGAAGAGTTCAATCCAGGTTTGTGAGTTTTGGATTCTTTAGATGATCAAAAAGTGGCAGAAGTATTTATTGTCATGACGTCGTAACGTCATAAAAGTGCGCTGGGTGGATGTTGGTCATCTTTTAAATCGTTAGAATATTTTATTGAAATTATCATATAATCAACTTTTTATTTGTTTTTTAGTACAGAATTGAACGTAGTTTAAGATGATAAAATAAATAATTCAATCGCATAACGCATTTAAAAATGAACGGGTCAGTCCACAAACTTTTTGATACCCCCTCGTAATATCATAGATGTAATTATAGAACTTATTTATAGATCCAAGATCTATATTTACCTTGTTCATAAACTAAAACTCTGTGTCATGTACTCAACTCAAAGTTGTGCTAAAATTAATAACACATATTCGTCTTTCAGTTATAGATAACTTAGAGCATAGTGTATTGTTTACCATAATGCATGTCTAAAATGCCTAGATTTGGTTATGTTTCATTCTTCTGATTAGCTCTGTTTGTCGTCTCATCTTTGAAATGACAGCCGACCTTACGTCAATGAGAGCTAACCCTGACTATTTTATTCTTCTGAGGCAATGAATTATCAGCATATCAAATTAACTCAAGCTTATATCACTTGATCCAAAAAAGGCTCAATGATGTTTAAATTATGATAATACCGATAATTATCATTTTGTATTTAGCATAAGGATCAGTATTTATTGATAAGAGTGTGAATTACTATAGACACTATTATCATAAATATCTTATATTTATCGGTCACTTATTTGCATTTATATAAAAGGTATGAACTTTGTGTCTGAACTCTTCATATTATATGTTATGAATATTGACATGATCCTAGTCTTTATGTATTAATATATAACAAAGTTCTTGCGTTGAATATGTCCATTTCTGAGAGAGCAAATCATGCAATATTGCTCTTTAAGATTTGTGTTTGCATAACACTATGCGCGTCTTCATGATTGTCCCTGGTTATGAAAACATACAACAGGGGCTATAAAATTTAATATAGACAGATATCTGCTGTTAAATTCTGCACTCCCCCAGCAGTTCAGGGACATTGGTAAAGAACATGGGCTATTCCCCGGCCCTTCACCAGGTTAGGGACCAGGGTTTCAATTGAGTGGCACATGTATCTAGAATCTATTGGTCATCCCTCATACATAAAATTTGGTGTTTGGGCATGCACATACAAGGCCGTATCCAGAGGCAAAAATGCACTCAGGCAAATTGTTTCTAGGGCAGATTTGGGAAGTTCTTTTGCCTGAAAAGACATCCCTTTGTATAGCAATGTCTCAAATTTTCCTCTGCATTGATATGGGCCTGATATACATTAATATTTGTTTCATCATTAGATTTGTATTTATTGGTTTAGGGTCCAATTTGGAAAATTGCTTTTGTATGTTACCAGCATTCATGAATTCAATTGTATTTGCTTAGAAGACTGTATTGGCACTGTTAAATTTTAATCAACTTAAAAAAGCTACATGTATTTCAAGCCTAGCTAGTATCTTGTCATGGTTTACTCTTAACATCTGCTTGCATATATTTTATACACACTGGCACTGAACCAGAAACATATTTGATAAATAACCATGGCCTAAAATCTATATAAATATTTTTATCACATAACCTGCGGCGTGGGAGTGCATTAAAGTCGTGCCGGAAATATCGTAATGCACTCCCATGATATAAGCCTGGTGTCATATCATTTTGTCCACTCGTTTAATAAAACTCGTATGTAATGAGCACTCATGCAAGATCCTCTATATGTAGGTTATAGGCCAATGCTATTATGAAATATGAAATATTTCTCAAATCGAGTATCTGTGGTTATAAATTGTTATAACCAAAGGCATAGTTCTTACTTACATTTAGGCCTGAATAAGTTTCTTCTTAGATTATTTCTCAATAATGGTCGGTCCAAGAATCTTCTAATGTTATAGGAAGGTTGTTTACCATCATTACTTGACTTATAGTTTTTTTATGTCAGAAGGTCAAAAGTCAAGGTCATGTGTAGTCAAGGTCACCACGACCTTTAACATTACTCACTATTGGGCTACCATTAAGCATACCACTGGTACCTGTTTTACAAATGTCTTGTTTTATCTAGTCTGTGATTGGTCTCTTACAAATACATGTTGTTGCTATGGAAACAATATTTGTGTTCATCTATATATATATTATCCAGATTTTAAGTATTTTGATTGTGATATTTTCTGTGTAATAAACCACTGTATTTATTGGAATAAAACATTGTTATTGTTCATTTTTAGCTCACCTGTCACATAGTGACAAGGTGAGCTTTTGTGATCACTCTTCGTCCATCGTCCGTCGTCTGTCCGTTGTCATCGTCCGTCAACAATTGGCTTGTGTCCACTCTAGAGGCAACAGTTTTGATCCAATCTTCATGAAACTTGATCAAAATGTTGTTCTCCATGAAGTCTAGGCCAAGTTCGAAACTGGGTCATGTGGGGTCAAAAACTAGGTCACTAGGTCAAATCTTTAAAACATCTTGTGTACACTCTTGCTGTCACCAATTCGTTCCAATCTTCATGAAACTTGGTCAGACTGTTGTTCTCCATGAAATCTAGGACAACTCCGAAACTGTGTCATGACGGGTCAAAAACAAGGTCACTAGGTCAAATCTCATAAAAACTTTGTGTACACCCTAGAGGTCACCAATTTGATTCAATCTTCATGAAACTTGGCCAGAATGTTGTTCTCTATAAAATCTAGGCCAAGTTTGAAACTGGTTCATGCCGGGTCAAAAACTAGGTCACTAGGTCAAATCTTAGAAAAACCTTACGTTCACTCCAGAGGTAACCGTTTTGATCCAATCATCATGACACTTGATCAGAATGTTGTTCTCAATAAAATCTTGGCCAAGTTTGAAACTGGGTCATTTGGGGTCAAAAACTAGGTCACTAGGTCATATCTTAGAAAAATATTGTGTTCACTCCAGGGGTCACCGTTTTGATCCAATCTTCATGAAATTTATATTGTCAGAATGTAGGTTGTACTGATACCTAGACCAATATGCAACAGGTGAGCGACCTAGGGCCTTTCATGCCCTCTTGTTTACTTCCTTTCCCTGTGGTCCACCTGATTAACACAGCGATTTATGTCAGAATTTACCTGTACATAACCTGCTGGCCATATGGTCCACTTGATTAACACAGGGATTTATGTCAGAATTTGCCTTTATCTAACCTGCTGCCTCTGTGGTTTATCTGGTTAACACAGCGATTTATGTCAGAATTTACCTGTATATAACCTGCTGGCCATGTGGTCCACCTGATTAACACAACGATTTATGTCAGAATTTGTCTGTATATAACCTGCTGCCCATGTGGTCCACCTGATTAACACAACCGTTTATGTCAGAATTTACCTGTATATAACCTGCTGGCCATGTGGCCCACCTGATTAACACAGCGATTTATGTCAGAATTTACCTGTATATAACCTGCTGGCCATGTGGTCCACCTGATTAACACAGCGATTTATGTCAGAATTTACCTGTATATAACCTGCTGACCATGTGGTCCACCTGATTAACACAACGGTTTATGTCAGAATTTACCTGTATATAACCTGCTGGCCATGTGGTCCACCTGATTAACACAGCGGTTCATGTCAGAATTTACCTGTATATAACCTGCTGGCCATGTGGTCCACCTGATTAACACAGCGATTTATGTCAGAATTTACCTGTATATAACCTGCTGGCCATGTGGTCCACCTGATTAACACAGCGATTTATGTCAGAATTTACCTGTATATAACCTGCTGGCCATGTGGTCCACCTGATTAACACAGCGATTTATGTCAGCATTTACCTGTATATAACCTGCTGGCCATGTGGTCCACCTGATTAACACAGCGATTTATGTCAGAATTTACCTGTATATAACCTGCTGGCCATGTGGTCCACCTGATTAACACAACGATTTATGTCAGAATTTACCTGTATATAACCTGCTGGCCATGTGGTCCACCTGATTAACACAACGGTTTATGTCAGAATTTACCTGTATATAACCTGCTGGCCATGTGGTACACCTGATTAACACAGCGATTTATGTCAGAATTTACCTGTATATAACCTGCTGCCCATGTGGTCCACCTGATTAACACAGCGATTTATGTCAATTTACCTGTATATAACCTGCTATCCATGTGGACCACTTGATTAACACAGCAATTTATGTCAGAATTTACCTGTATATAACCTGCTATCCATGTGATCCACCTGATTTACACAACGATTTATGTCAGAATTTGTCTGTATATAACCTGCTGCCCCTGTGGACTACCCGATTAACACAGCGATTTATGTCAGAATTTGCATGTATATAAACAGCTGCCCATGTGGGCCACCCGATTAACACAGCGATGTATGTCAGAATTTGCCTGTATATAACCTGCTGCCATTGTAGTCCACCTGATTTACACAACGATTTATGTCAGAATTTGCCTGTATATAACTTGCTGCCCATGTGGTCCACCTGATTAACACAGCAATTTATGTCAGATTTAGCTGTTTATAACCTGCTGCCCATGTGATCAACTTGATTAACACAACGATTTATGTCAGAATTTGTCTGTATACATTTGTATAACCTGCTGCCCATGTGGACCACCTGATTAACGCAGTGATTTATGTAAGAATTTGCCTGTATATAACCTGCTGGCCACATGGTGACAGCACTGGATGGAGCACATGCTTATCACTACAGCGATTCCAGTTCAAACGGTATGTTCAGCTAGGTCATATGAATCTTCCATGACATTAGCTAGGGCAATGCCCTCCCTGTATACATGTTTGTAAAACCGAGTTACATCAATGACTATGCAGATATAATACACATATGATGAATTGTGTTGTAAATATTGTATTAACACCAGCCTTGCTTAGAAACGGCTGAGCCCTGTATGTATAATGATGTTTTATATTGTTCTTGGGCGTGTTCTGTTAAACGGTCCTTACTTTCTCAGCTTGTATGTTATGTTAGAGAAACAAATATCGCCCCCTCAAGTAACAGAGCTCCATCCCTACCTCCTGTATGCTACCATAGTGTGTACGCTCCCAATACCAAATTAGATATCACGCGGTGTGTATGTGATAATTCATACCCTTATAGTGTTTAAAATAATGCGGTTATATACATGTAACTTGTGTGCACATTTGAGCCGCATGTATGTGCTAGTTCGAAGTCACAGCTTGAAACACCGCTTGTTGAAATACTGGGACCACGACGGCCACATTCTAAGACACATTGTCTTCCTGCCAATCACACAGCTAAACTGGCGAACAAGACAGTCCAAGAAAATCGTTTTCAAAGGAGCCATAAAAGCTTTCAATACGAGGGTTTCGAGTTATCAATCTCGAGGACTGTTTTCAGCTATTCTGTCGCTCAACCATCCTTTGCCATTTTAAATTTCCCTGGTCATTGGCCTTTCTATTGAAACCTACATTCGAGTCTCCCTGGGGAGACTTTCTGCGACACCGACCTGCGACACTGTGCTCGCAGGTACTAATTTACACCAGAACGGAGTGGAGCATTTGAGTGAGTTATTCTTGCTCAGAGAAATTAACCAATAGTCCAGACGCGGGTTGAATCTTGGACATCTAGACACCGAAGCGCGCGCTCTATCTGTAGGCCACCGCTCCCCACTTTTCAATGTACATACTGTTTGTGTACGTATATTTAATAGGTTTACCCCTGTATACAGTCCCGGATCACGACTATTCCAATTATTTATCTATAACTTTAAAACTGAACCGTTAGCTAACGTTAGTAACTCTTAAAAATCTGATCGAGTAGCGTTTTCAAAATCGTATAACATTCAGTACATGTAATTTGCACATGTATGCATACTATGTACATGTATGTCAAAATAGCGAGATTTCTTAGGGGACTTGTTCCGAGAGATGAAAGTTTCATCTATGATGTTTGTGTTCAAGGTAGCTATGTGGTTGTCGATAATTATTGTGTCCTTCCCGCAAGACGAACTGATAATTATACTGTTTTCCATCTCAGTCATCCCACCCGGACCACACCGGATCGCACCCGATCTCTCCTTAAAGGCTGACTGGTTTTCATCAATAATATATTAGTGTATATAGCAAGCATGTCCAGCCAATTATCACCATCCTCTACCAGTGGTTATTGTTCCCAGACTTTGTTTCGGAAAGAAAATACGGTGGATGAACGAGAATGATTATCACATTGAGAATCAATATAGATATACTTCATTTTATTTAGCGATTTGTTCAGGGGAATTAACGGCGTGGAAAGCGGTAGTCTAGACATAGGGCGTGCATTTCGGTATCATGAGTATAGAGGACCTGGGTATGACCTCCGTCTATGCCACTGCTTAATTTCTCTGAGAAAGAATATCCTACACGCTCTATTCGACCAAGATGTGAATTGGTGCCGATGAGGAAGGTATCAGTACAAGTTTCCTATTGAGACGCAAACTCGGGTTTTCTTAGGTAGCTCAATGCCGGACCGGGATTTAAAGATGTCAACTGTTGTCTGAACTGCTGAAAGCCGCCTCGACGACTGGCAACTTAGCGTTTTAGACCATGCGGTGCACACTATTTACCGCGATCTTACTATCCAATGTTATAAGCCGAGAAATTACAAAATTACATTTCCTCATCAAATCTCTAAATACCATTACGAGCGGTTTAGGGCCAGTGTCCATCCAAAACAGCCAAAACTCCAAGGTTCAGCTTTCCAAATACCGTAAGACATACACTAGTGAGAACGAATTTGATAGTGGATGGACAGTGAACGCAATACGAAGAAAATAACAAGCTTCCAAAGAATTTGACGGGGTCAAACCTAGTGCTATGTCGTAGAACTATTTAATTTGGCGAAGCGCAATTAACAATGGCGGCGAACGAAGACAAGCCAACAGAAGGTGTTTGATAATGTCAAAGCTTCCTTCGACAAATGTACGAGACAAAATGTTGGGTAGAATTTCAAATCTTGCAGTAAGTTCATGTTTCTCTTTTCATGGACGAACTGTATGTGGGGAATAAAGCTTAATTTCTGTGGAATAGCCCATCGATATATTCTATAGAACATATCACATTGATAATAATTACAAAATTATATTAATTATTATTATAAATCAAGTTTCTATCAGTGTGCTCACGTAGTGTGTCCCCACAAAATTGGTGGTGTCCATCCGTCCTTACGTCTGTTAGATAAATTAATTCAATTTTGATGTTTTTACATTGCAATATATAGTAGAATATATTTCCAATCGTTGCTTTGTATATAAGTATGAGTGCTACCCGTATAATACAAAATAATTATTAAAACGATGTCACAAATTAACTTCAATATAGATAATATTTTTTTAAGTGTCAAAAAATAATAAATATCTGAAATAACAATTCAATTTTTTCTGTATGTTCGATTCATACCATATGAGTAACTGACGACAAATTTGTACTGTTATACAATGTTCGTACCCACAGAAGTATTCATGCTGGGTGTTACTTTGACATCTGTCAATATCATAATTTACTGAACCCGGAAATGAAAAATATGTATAAATTCCAGCGTCCTTACATAGGCGTTTTATCAACGAAACCTTATGAATCAATCGAATCGTTCGCATTTGACAGAGGTGACCCGTCTAATTGAGACATTTGCTAGCTATGCGAAACACGCTTCGTTGACAGTCGTGTATCTTCGGGAATGTCCGTGTATTGAGCGATGTGTGGGATTCAGGCGACCTCGAGTACCGACGGAGTTTACCGAACATTGCTCGCGGGTGTATTTGATGAAAATTTCTAATTACATTCCACCCTTGATGACTGTGTTTAATTAATTACCTTATCAATCAAGAATTCACACCCTGGACCGATCCATTAAAATACAGTGACCATATGCAGTTAGTTTTAGTTTGGATTTCAGTTTTCGTCGGACTCGGCTAGCGAAAGGTCGCATTGCATTGAAACACTTTTCGATATATAGACTTAAATAATTTTAATATTTAGTGATAGTAATTAAGTTGAAACTTAAGAAGTGAACATTTGAACATTCAAAATGATTGCGGAGATATTTTGTGTCGTATTTCTGTGGTCCGCCATTGAGGGCCACAGATATGGTGCTGACCCGATGGCGTGTGATACAATGAAGCCCGGGCACGGGGCTAACAGGCGGCGAACATCTGCTACACCGTTTATCGTAGACACAAACCTTGATGGTTATGTACCGTGTACAACAAATGGACAGCGAGATTGCGGTGTGATAGGTAAGTCAACATTTATTATTATCAACATGAGAACTTTTTAAACACCCCTTCATTTCTTCATTATCCCGCGTAGTTGTGTTATTTGACGTTTCTACAAATATGGTTTCTCTGCTCGGCTGTTTAGGGTGGATGCTGCATTCCGCTTCCGAGTTGTCATTGTCTTTTTAATTAACTTCCAGTTAAACTACACGTATTTTGTGATTGTATTTGTCAACGATGGCTTATGAAGAGTTGCTTGTAAAGTTTTTTTTAAATCTAAAACATGTTGTACCAATGTCGCATTTAATGGCGCATTTAATGTCGCACAAAACTTATTTTCTAGACCGGGTTTGCTATATGAGTAAAGTTCGCATATAAAGTACAGTCCAGTTTGGCTCCGAAGTTCGGGTTTGGGTAGCTTCCCTTACTTGATAGCGAACGAATTCAGATTCAAATGTGATACACTCTGTTACTTTTGTTTTCTCGCAATATAACATAGTATGAACTTTTTGCCGTTTGGAAATTAGTTTTGATTATTTGTTTACTTTGTGTGTTAGGTTCAGCTTCTAACTTTTGTACATAATCAACCGTAATCTAATTATGGCATAATGCATATAGATACTAGTGCATGTTGTATTTTGAGTACAATTCGATGGCTTAGAACCAGAAGGTCGTACCTCCTACTTACGACCTTATAAGACTCTTACATATTTGAAATCTGCTTCACAATGCGCTTCTAATGAGCATATTTTCATGAAAATCTGAAATTGTCATGTTTCATCATAATTAAGTATTAAAAACGTGTTTTCCCATAGGAAAAGAGTAAATTACAGACAGTTTTCTCTTGTTTTCTCAATATATCGAATTGATAGTAACGACCTTCTGGTTCTAAGCCAGCGAATTGCTTCGATTCCGCTGTATAATGCATATGTTTAAGAATATGTAATGGTATTATATATAAATACATAATTATGTGTAACTACAAATTAATGCGTGGTTTCATGTATCATTTAAAAGAAATATGAAATTGCCTCAGGTAATTAAATTTTTAATTATCAAATGTTCATATATAACGTTAGAAGCTGCGTTTGTTCGAACGTAAGCTGATTAATAAATTTGCAATTTGTCTAATGACTCTGTTCATATCTGTGTTAATATTACTATTGCCATTCCATTTTAGTCTAAACCTGCGTACGCCCTAACACCTTAAATGTACGTATGTAGGTTTTTAAAATCATTTGATTAATAAATTCAATTATTTGTATTTTCAGTTCGTATTAGGGGTCGTCGTGGACGTTTTAACACCCAGTTCAAGGGTTTCCTCCTACAGGCACGTTCTAAGATGCCCAATGGTCAACTGCAATATGTCGGTGAATATAGATACATGAATGGACAGGTCAGTGTTTATTTCATTCCGATACTATCTAATCCTGGTGCTAACCATGTACTGTTTGTGTGTTAATTCGTGGTAACATCTTGCTAACAAGTTTACCTAAATAATCGTTTATAAAAGTTGCTCCGTATTTATAACGAAATAATAAAATGTTTACAAACGTCGCTACGAGTGTATGCAATGTTGCTTATAAATACCATACGCACTTCTTTTAAGTACCCAGGGCAATCAATGACGAGGGCAAATAGTTAATTTAAGACTAGTTGAATTTCTTTTGACACGCCTAAGGCTTACTGCGACTTTTTTCGCCGCTTATGACACTTTCTGATCACCTCGACTTTTTGCAAATTGACCGGAGACATACGGAAATAGCCGAAGTTGCCGAACACTTGCTGATGATGTAATTGTAAATATCCACATAGTTCTTATTTCATATTTCAGAACGTTGTTGCTAGGAACAATGCTAGAATGCAGGGACAAATGGCTGGTATGATGCCTAACGGACCCAACGGGCCCCTAGGACAGGTTGGACCCGTAGCTCTAGGACAGGTTGGTTTCCCACCAGGAGGTCCCGGTGGTCCAGGTGGCCCAGGATTCAATCCAAACAATCCGTTCGTTGGAGGAAACACTATGAATGTGTAAGTCAATAAATTAATTGATGATTTAGTTTATACTAATTTAAAAAGTTCGATGGTGAAATAAGTTTTTCCAACTTATATTCAGCATTATTGACACCCCATACCTGATGTTATTCATTGCCACGAGGGTATGCGAGAAGAAAAGCCAGTTTCCCTTTTATACTGAGCGATAATAGGGCATTTCTGGTACCATTTTTATTTCGTCCTGGAATCGAACCCGGGACCTACCCCCACTCGAAGCGGACGCTCTACCACTAGGCTGTCGAGGAGGCGGTTGATGATATAGCCACTTATGTGTTGCTGTTTCTTCTCGGTTGGCTTATTGTAAATTTCTTATTCTTTGCTTTTGCTACCCGCCGTTTTGAATTATACATTTTATTTATTATCATTTTCAGAAACAACGTTATTGTACAAAGAATGCAATGCGTTAGAGGTACGGGGGTTACACATACAGAAAATAGTATTAAGAACATGGTACAACTTCAATGGATACCACCTGTGGGATACAACCGCCCGGTCCAGTTTGTGTAAGAGAATTACTATAACTTTTTTAAAATACACCCTGAATAATAAAGGCAACTGAAACTGTGGAACAAAATGACAATCGAATCGAGATAGTTATGTCGTAGAGGCAGCGCGAATGACTCATACCGCAAAAGCCGCCCGTTTGAGCCCCGCTCTGAGCGGTTGTCGGCCACTAGTATACTAGTGTGTTGGCCATCCTGGTACCCTATAGTTGACTGATAGCTGATCACTGTCCAGAGTGATTGTCAAGCCGTTGGGGTTATCAATATGTTTTTTGTTCGACAATAGATACCACCTTGTCCTTTACGTGTGAAGACTGTTCGCCACTTGCGAATGAGCTTTTCACGTTTCTGATGCTGCTGGTTTGATCTGCATATTTGTATACTGCACACAATAATTTTATAAGTTAGAAAGTATATGACAAATACAATGTACATGTACATTTGTATTTTGATACACCAGAAATATTATTTTACGAACTACGTGATACTTACGTACTATTATTTTCGTTACCAGGGCAACCGTTGTTCGTGACTACAACACATTCTGGATGGGTCACAGGTCACGTGTTATGAGATCCAGACCTTTGTTGAGAATGAGAGGAGGAGGAGTCGGTAAGTTAACAGGATATAATTATTTTTAAAAAAAAACAACATATTTTTTGTTACATTTATTTTTTAAATGCCGAGCTTAGCCTTTTAAGCCAGTCATCTTTCTGCTGAATATGGCAGGCATAGGTGTGTCTCCATCCGGATTTTTTAACCCGGTCGCTGCACGCTAACCACTGAACTACGGAAGTATTACATGATACATAGTACATGTATATCGCTGGCTTAGAATGAGAAGGTCGTAAATCATGACACATAGCTTACACACACACATGCTTGTTATCATATTTAGAAAATCATTAGATTATGTGTATTTTATACGGACACGAGTACTAGTATATGTTTATGTTTCTTCCTTCGTATTTGAACCAATCCCTGTCTTCTAGTCATCATATGAAGGATTTATTGTACTGATCGGGTTACATCATTAAATCTAGTTCTGACGTCACCGACGTATTTCATAAATCTTTGGATCCATGATTATACGCGTATACTGAGTTATGATTTAATCATAATTATAAAACTGACGTATACATACAATTCATTGTGACGAACGGTAGTTAGGGATTGTGCTCATCTACCATAGTTGATAATACGCTCGATCTGATTGGTCCATTTACCGTCGATTTTTTAATGAATAGTGGACGACCAATCAGATTAAGCGTTATTAAATAACATCAGTTTTGCCTCAAAAACCCTGTTTGGTATAAGCACTTGAATTATTATCTGTCTGGAATAGTATATCACCGAAACCACTCTCTTATTGAATTTTATTTATTGACTCATAGGCCCAAATAACATTTGCCTGACCAAATCATTACTTGGATACAAAAAATGAAATTCAATATCGAACTTGAAATAGCAGCCATTTATAATTGGATTTTACGCGAATCAATTTGTTTTAATATTATACATTTTATGCGACTTAATATAATTAATTACTCCTCAACATTTTTTTCAAAAGGCTAATATCTTGAATTTCTACTTTGCAGGAAACACTGCTAGATGGTACGCAGGGGGCGCTGCTCGAACTTCTTCCGGAGTCGTCGTGTTTTTAGCTGCTCTGTGCAGTCTGGTCTACTATTTACTCTGAACTGCAATTTCTTCGGAATAACTAGACATTTAAACAATTAGATTGTGCTAAATATATTGTTTATGACATTATATACATGTACACAACTACTCATAATTTACTACACCTGCATAATTTGAACATTTCTTTTTTTGATGATTTTAAAAAGTTGTAAAATGCTTGAAAAAGGAATGCTACTTTAAGCATCCGATATGACGGCATTATATAACTTTGAGTTTGTTTTATTAGTCAAGACTCGGACTTATAGTCATAGCTCCGTGGTCAAGACCATTGTATAGATTTAAACCTCGCCCTGCCCTACGTTCAAGATAGAATCATGTGATGGAATGTTCGTAACGTTTTCGTTACTTTTACGTAACCGGTGCGTGTTTCTACCTTGAACGCAGGACTGTTAATACGTTACGTATGTAGGCCTACGCAATGTGAAAAATTCAGGGAACTTCATCGTTATATCACGATATCCCACCCCACGAAATGTCAGAAAATTATTTTAGCTCGAGGCTGGAGGGAATATTTTAAAGGTAAATATTATCACAAATAATTGGTGACTGTACAGTAACACTAAATTTATACCCCCGCGGCACAATTGCGTGTATTGGTTACATAAATAGGCTACTAAATCATACGTCACCATTTATGTATTTCATAAATTTCGTCACATATATTGCGTATAAAAAATACATACTTGTATAAAATGCGAAGACATACATGTATAAACTAATTTGCTTACTCATCGATTTTATGAATTCATGGCATATGATTATTGATTAAGAATTCATAAAATGCCTTAATTTACAACGAAGACACGCGTTTGTGAATGAATGACTGAATAAGTGAGACATTTGAATGAGTGAATGGATGAGTGCATGAACGAGTGATGAGTTGAAATATTGTATGAATGCGCGAGCGAGCGAGCGAGTGATTGAATGAGTGATTGAGTGATTGAGTGATTGATTGAATGAGTGATGAATGGATCCTACCATCATCTCCACCCGAATATACTTTCAATGTTAATACATGTATTCAATCGAAAACTGACATCTGATTAGAGAGACACGTCAACGTCGAATTTCAACTTTACAATCTTAAACAGTTTCGCCATAGGTCATTTCTTAAGACCATGTCGTTGGCGAGCCAATCAGCAACTCAATACTCAAAGCACCTTTCTGACTAAAATATAAAACTTAAATAGAGTATTTTATTTGTCATTGTCACTTTAAATATGTAAATATACATATGAGGTCATAATACTTTTTATTTTTATACATGTGTATCATTTTCATATTTTGTTATTTTGTGTTAAATAATTGGTTCCTCAGATATCCAACATGAATGTTTGTGTGTAAATGTATGTGTTGAATGTGATCGTTTATAATAAAATTTTATAAAAAAAATCGTTATTTGGAAAATTTGTTATTTTTTACTTTTTCGTTTGACGGGTCAACATAGCACCGTTCTATATACTGTGGGGACTGTCCAAATGGATGCATGAGAAAATCGGGAAGGGAAGACAGCTCTCAATTTAACCAGCCGAGCTCATGAAGCAAGATTGAACAAGTGAGCGTCATACTATCCATGTATGATGAAAAATAATACTCATTGCAAGTACATGGAGACGTTCTACGACCGCCACACGGTATAAGCAGCACTATTGTGCTTGCAAAACAACTCGGACCAACTAGTATCATATTTATTGTCTTAACTGTTTCAATATGATTTCACTGACCATTCTGGCCGTATCCTCATAATTCTGGACATGTGGGCGACAGGTCAGGCAGATGTACCAGTACGATTTGTTAACAGCTAAGGTAGGTTACTGCATAGGATTGAACCCAGTCTTCTTCCGGTCCTAAAAGCAGTAATTCGGACAATGTACAGTGTAATTGATAATGTGATTCCGCGTGACCGAACCGGGTCGTATAATAAATTGTTTAAGACCATGGACAGAAACACTGTTGACCAGTAATACTTAAAACGACATTAATTAAAACCCCATCGTCGCATCCCCACGTTCGGTGCGGAGGTACCCAACGTGGGTATCTGACGATGTTAAAACCTCACAAGTTTTCTAAACTGTTATGGTGTCGCTCATTTCGGAGAATTTCTTATAATTAATGTAATTGATGACGTAGAGCGAAGTCAAATTACACTTTGACAGTAATGTAGCCTAACATTTCGTTCTAAAGGCGGAAATGTCAAATTCAGGTTGGCTAGTTAATCTGTCCCGGAAGAAAAAATACGCTGGTTAAATGAGAATGGAATTCCTATGCAAAGTGTGTTCGTATGAAAAACTCATTAATGATATTCCGTTATTTATACAGATAGGGACAGCAGACACTTGCTGCGTGTAACCGAATACTCGATTATCATGTTTCAACAGTCGTTAAACCAATCGTCCCCACTCGATAGTTCTCGCTAATTCTCGGTAACTTCCGAAACACCAGTTCGTTAGTCCGAAATACGGGACATTATTGGCTACTCGTTGGTCATATCACACAGTCATTGTTGTCAAATGAAGCATACTTAATTGATTGAACAAATAAGCCAATATACCAGATATGACTCGGTTATATAGGCCATACGTGGTATAATAAAATTGACACGGAAAATGCCGGAAACTTCCGATTTGAACCGAATTAATAAAAGCGCGCGTCGGTGTTCGGCAGCTGACTGGTGAATCATTGCGATCATCGATTTGTTGTTTGCCACACCAATATATCTTGGTTCTTGGTACTATATTGATTTTCATCCCTCAGACGCTGCTGCTCTATGAAGGAAAAGGAAATGAGACTTCGTATGGAATCAACTAAACATTGTCTTTTAGAGGGGTGACTAATATTAACTAAGGCGATGTCTTTTTTATGAATTTAATCTTTTTAACATCGAAGAACTGCCTAGCGGTATCAATTATTTTTGTCCCAAGTACCGTGGTCATTCTATTTTGTGATCGTAGGTCTTTAGAACGGTGACTATAACGTACAGCCTCATCGATAGCCTAGTGGTAGAGCGAGATGTGTAGGGGTGATTATAACGTACAATATGATTTGTTACAGTACTTGTTCAATAAAAATAATTTATATAATCCGTGGGTAGAGCTCATTTTTTACTTAAAAGTTGTACATATCTAGTTGAAATCGGTCAAAGAATTAGATACTTATGGTTGTTTTAACTTTTTGTTTACCTATCAACGCGTCGCGTGGTATGTCCACCCTGTTGATGTACGGTCCATATTTCAGACCTCAATATTTGACACGATCGACATTATTTGGAGATATTTTAAAAGAAGGTATCTCCATTAAATCCATGGGAATCGGAATGACAAAACTCAGCAGCCGAGCACATGAAACATGAAAGCATGCCAAATTTACACGGTATGGAATGTCCAACACATCACTGATCCTGAAAAAGCCAAAATTTCAACTGTCAAAATGTGATTCGTTCTAGTAGGGCTTGACAAAGGTTATTTAGCGAGGGGTTTCAGTTGAAAACATTTATTAATTACTGATGAGTGCTTGAAAAGTTGTGTGGGGAGCGGTGGCCCAGAGGTAGGACGCGCGCTTCGGGATCGAGAGGTCCCGGGTTCGACTCCCCTTTGGTCCACTGGTTAATTTTTCTGAGCAACACCCACATGCTCCACTCCACCATAGTGTAAAATGATACCTGCGAGGGCAGGGTCTATTCCTGGGCGCAGTAGATCGATGTTGGCTGCCGCGTGGAGAGAAATAGTCTCCCCAGGGAGACACGAGTGTAGGTTTCCATATGTAGTCCAATAACCAGGGGAAGTTTAAATGTCAAAGGGTGCTTGAGCGGCCTAACAGCTGAAAAGAGCCCTAGAAAATTGGTGACTTAACTTAACGTTTATGAAGTATGTTTGAATTGTCGCAACATTGTGTTTGCCTTTACCGTCAGCCAAAATTTCTCCATAATATGAAAAAAAAAACTTTCAAAAATGTATCACGATATACCCTGTTATTAAGTCTACAATACCATATCCATGACCATTAGCATTATTAATTAATGGTTTATGGATCTGAAGTAACCGTTACTGCAGCACTATATAGCAGAATATCGAATTTCCATTAACGCAACCAATAAGTCAGCCCTCTTCTTGGATTCTGCACGTCGCCATAGCGATGATGTCATCAAGTTGCCCGTATGTTGAAATGAAGAATACAAGTGTGGTGGAATAGATCGATTCTAGTCAGTACTTTGGGACCGAGTCCACATTAATAGAGCTATTGGTTTTTGTGGGCAGGAATTGATTTTATTACACGATTTGACAAGTAACAATTTGCTGAAAACCAAGCGAATATTCGTTACACTTAGTTGATTCTTGTGACAGTGCTTTTAAAACCTACATATTTGGAGTTAAATATATAGGACCCGATATTTCGTTTTTTGAAGCCGCGATAAGCAAACTTATTATAATCTTGTTGATCAATAAGTCTGCGGGAATCGTAGCAGTGTGATCATTGGCAGCCATCTTGGAAATGGGTGGGAGAGGAAATGTTGATATTTAGAATAGAATTGTGAATTGAATTCGGGATTTATTTGATCTACAAAACAACTAACCATGGGGACTGTTTTATCGTTCTCCCCTCGTCCGAGGAAACCAATGTACGAGGAAATTAATCTAAATAATTTTAACTATGAAATTCTTAATAATGCTAAGAATCAACCGACTAGTAACCGTGACACGAAGGACAAGAGCTTTAAGAGACACACGATCTTTTTAAGTGGCTTGAGCTGGAAGAAATTCACAGTAAATGGAAGTAAGAAAAAGGAGAAGAATATATTCCGACATTCGGCTGTAGGGTGTTTGCCCGGAAAGGTGGATAACAATTGTAATATCGAAAATATAAACATAAATAAAAACATACAGAAATCCGTGTCGTGCTATAATCTTAAGGCGCCCGACGCACAGCTCCAAAATCTTCATATAAACAACAATGATGTGAATATAAACAATAACATCAACAAAAATTTGAAAAACATTAATGACGTCAGTAAACCCGAGATTCAGTTAGTCAAGAAGGTTGACAAAAGTACGAGCCCCCGGAAGACCGTGATCCAAGCGTCTACATCCGAATTACTCAAAAGCTTGGGCGAGTTTTTATACCGTCGTTGCCAGCGTCTGAAACACTTTGAAGGAATGGACGCCATTGTTTGGTTACGTACCGTCGACAGATCGCTTCTTTTACAAGGGTGGCAAGATATTGCGTTCGTCAACCCGGCGAATGTAGTATTCGTCTACATGCTAGTCCGAGACATGGTGAGCACAGACTTGGAGGACGAGAACGAGTTGCAGGCGACTGTTCTCACATGTCTTTACTTGTCCTACAGCTATATGGGCAACGAGATCAGCTACCCCCTTAAACCATTCTTAGTCGAAGACGACCGTGATAAATTCTGGGACCGGTGTTTGCATATTATAAACACTCAAAGTGGCAATATGCTAAAGATAAACAGTGACCCGAGCTTTTTTACCGAAGTGTTCACCGAACTGAAGGGGTTTTCCCCACTTATATGTTAGACATTGACTTCATTGAGAACTGGAGGTATAGTCCAGTTAGGATAAATTGACAGTGACGGCATGGTATATGTGTACCCAAAAGATTAAAACCATTGCTTAAACAGGTAGAGTTTAGTTTGGTATTGAACTGTTGGTATAAGAATTTATACTTGTTTTTACACCGTAATGGTGGATTGTTCCACTGCGTCACCCTAACTGGACTGTACTGTAATGGTGGAAAAGTATTGCGCAGTATATATACGAGTATAGTTTTCTGACATTCTTTTTCTGTCTAGTTCATCATAATCATATTACTTTTTAAATTTCATTTTTCAAGACATTTTCTGAGCACGTTATAAGACCCTTTTCTAGAAGGCGTTCAATGTCCCAATACTATTTGAATATGTTTCATAAAATGATTGTGAACATATTTGTCTTCTACAATCCCTGTTGCTTCAAATGCGCCCTATATTTGTATCTATGACTTATTCAAGTTTTCAATCATGTTACGCTCAAATTAATCTTGTAAACATTAAAATTTTCTTTTTTTAAATTTTCATGAACATTTTACTAAACGTCTAGAACTTTTCCAACCAAGTCCGGAGAAGCTTACAAGTGTATTCTTGTGTTCGATTGGTGTTTTATGCCTAGGGTAAACTATGCCCATATTTGTCTGTGGACAACTTCACCAAGCGTTGTATTATATCTATAGCTCCGTACCAAGGTAAATATGTTTACTGATAGGTCTAATAATGAACGTTCCTACTATATACTCATACGTAGACTATTTGTATCCATGGAATATACCAATTAATCATGTAGCATTTTCCCTCGTGTTTCTCACGGCGGAAATAATGTGCGGACGCATGTGCAGTTGTTTTTGAATTGGGTTTGTAAAACAACACTTTCATATTTAGCAAATGGTCCATATATCAGTATATAAATGAGTATGTATTCAATACTGCTGTAGATAACTTAGTTCTGTTGCCAGAGAAAAGCGCCAACGACCGCCTTCATTCATATACCCCCGTTTAATTAAATACAGAAGGCATGGGTTACCTCCAGTGAAAAGCGTTATGTAGCGCTTTGCTTAGGCAACGGGCACATGATCTCTACCGTTGTCAGGTCCATAGCCTGCCATATCGTTCAATCTTTCAACCATGTATGTATGTTTTTATTCTTTTCCCATCGTCTTTATATGAGAATTTTGTACATATAAAACATAATTATGTTTCATTCGGGTCATGTGATGGCTTTGATAGTAGTGACGTCATCGTATAGCTTATATTTATAGATAGGTTAGATTAATATATCATTCTTTATTGAGAAATTCGTGATTTCTCTGGTTATATTTGAAATATTATGTATTCCCACCATGTTTTCTTCCACTATGAATGTATGTTTTGTTTGCGTGCCTAAGTTATGTCCATCTGTGGCTGGAGTTGTCTTGTTTACGGCGTAAAAAGTACAAACCCTACTACGCTAATTATGTCACCAGTGATCAAGTGATTTCTTTCGCGGCTCATTCCACATGTAACTGTACCATTGATAAAGACTAAAACGAAAACGATATTTTTTGTAAAATTCATACTTTTCTATAAGAAAGAAAAATGAAAAATATATATTTTACAAAAACATTCCGAGGGCTTAGCGCAAAACTATGGTATGTGCCTCTATAAATCAATGTAGTTACCATAGTTTTGCACCGAGCCCTCGATTCGTTTTCCCCTTTTTTCGTTATCAAAGATACGGTTACCTTTGACTCATTCCCTTACAGTTCCATATATTAGGATATTAGGATGTACAAGAAATATTCAGCAAATTGTTTTAAGTATACTTAACATATTATATTATATAAAATTATGTTCAAAGCTCAAACTAGTCTCATTTTTATACATTTTATATTACCCACGTTTTCCGACAATCATGGTTGTAGTTACATCAGCGTAAAGCTCACAGTGTATAAACGAGTCGATTTCCCACAATTGCAATCAGGCATACACGTTGAATTATATAGTACTAGACTAGTATAACGGCGATAAGGCATTTTGTAATCAGATTTTACACGTGTTTTAATTGCAATAAATGGTACAAGTTGAAATGTATAGTATAACAATAAACCATACAGTAATCAGGTTTTACACGACACTTACTTGTATGTGTTTTTATTTGCAAAAAGTCATACAAGTTGAAATTTATAGTATCCAAATAAGTCATACAGTGATTTGGTTTTTGATACGCCGGCTGTGAAGCACTGAAGCTCATGGTCGATAGATACGGTGATAAAACGTTACTTAGCGTGGTATTTGTTTAAAACAATATCGACTCTGTGGCAGTTTAATCCTGTTAACGTCCCCCGGTTGCTAGGTAACCTCAGATACGTAATTATAAGAATAGCAGAAACCTGAAATGTCTATTTCCAATTTGTGCGATATTTATTTTGCTTTTTATTCTGACATCTGATAGAAAAAAGAGATCGCACGACGAATGTCTGGTAATCGAGAAGTGAGACTCGTGTTCATTTTCCCAGAATTGTTTTTGCGTTGTTGTCCTTTTTCCGCGAAAAAAATGCTATTGGACACCAGTCTTCACAGGTTTTAATTAAATGTCATACAATACTAATATAGTCAGTTTATGCTTCGTTTTTATGTTGCATTGTTTCGCGACTCCTTTTCGTTATGTTTTCGAACCGAAAAGGAAGAAAGTCACATTACAATTACAAATAGAATCTATTTTTTTTTCTGGTACATGTACATGAATATTCTAGGTCAATTTGTTTTGTTTGACTGAATTAAAGTTCACACAATGGCATAAATCGCAACATGGCAGCAAGAAAGCTCGGCCATTTCCGTTAGTCTCCGGTAGATAAGCCGTGCATATGCGTTTTCCTTGCCTTCACACTAGGAAAAAAGGTCGTGACGTCATACTAGTACATAAACGATTTTGTGAATAATTCATTAAACGTTATCCTTCTACTACTGAAAAAAAACTCTTGAGCTATCCAGTGCTCTCTTATGTAAATGTGTGCACGTATCCAAGAACTAGTTCAGAAATTCGTCATTCGTTAACTCCGCGATAATTTGAAAGTATCGTTCTCAAGAGATGAAATTAATTCTTGTTATCCGACTCGATAATAAGGTGACCTGTGAATACTAAGCGTTCCCTAATAAGGGGCATACAGGTATATTAGGTAGGCTAATAATAGCGTTTCTCGGATAAGAAAATAGTTGATCTATTTCTGTAAATATTGTCACTGTACGAATGACGAATACTTATCAGCTCGCAAACTTTATTAGTGTCATCGAGTTTGTTTGAATTATAAGAAAATCAATAGATTCTGCATTAGAGAGAGCAGGAATTCCAATTCAGGCAATGAATATGTTATTATACAGCTTCGTGTCACTGTAAAATAATTATTTTTCGCGGGTATTAATTTTCATTGAGTGTGTTAAAATGGTTACTTGGTGGTTTCATAAAATCGCGGATTTAAGATAATGAAAGAAAAAAACTCTTGTCACATAGTTTTAGGTCAATTATATCTACTTGAGGGGATTTTATTCTGCGACTTAGTCTCTTCGTGAAATTTACTAAAATTAGTCGACTGCGAATATATAAAACTTTTGCAATAGTTGTCTAGTTGTTGCTTCCCGTTTTTCTAGCTATTCTAATATCGACCCATCTTTCTCTCACACTGGTGTAGGTAGAAAGTTTGACAAAAAATGTCGCACATGTTTCAAATATAGACCTAGTTCACTTGTGCTAATTTAGAAGACATTTCACGTTGTATAATAATTGATTTGGTCAAAATGTTTAGAAGTGTGCTAATACAAGTTTTTCTAGCTCTTCTAATATCGACCCATCTTTCTCTCACACTGGTGTAGGTAGAAAGTTTGACAAAAAATGTCGCACATGTTTCAAATATTGACCTAGTTCACTTGTGCTAATTTAGAAGACATTTCAAGTTGTACAATAATTAATTTGGTCAAAATGTCTAGAAGTGTGCTAATACACTTTAGTGCCCTTGTGCTAATTTAAAAGACATTTTAAGTTGTACGTTAATTATTTGGTCAATAGGTCTAGAAGTGTGCTAATACATGTACACTATGGTTCCCTTGTGCTAATTTAAAAGAAATTTTAAGTTGTACTTAATTATTTGGTCAATCGGTATAGAGAAATGTCTAATTAGAGTGCGAACACAATGCAGTGTAGCATATGCTTAATTCATGAATAGCGTACGATTACTTAATCGATACGTCGATCTTTTTGACTAGTATGTTTGATTCATTAAATGATGGTCTATTTGTGATTCATTTGTGAAACATTTATGGGTTGGTTAATTAATTGATTAATTCATTAATTAACTCGTAGTAATTTATCATTTACACCCTTCATCGATATATTGGGTAATTTGGTTGAAATCCCAAATTAGTTTACGCCATGTTACCGATATGACGTCATTCATATAACCGTTATAAAAGGGCAACTTTATTCATCATAATTTATCACTAAAATATATTCGGTTAGCCTAATTAACAACATAGTTGCCTGTACTGGTAATTTCTCTATTTAGAGCGGTCTGTGTTCCCTTCCATAGTAGGCGTCCCTGATGTGATAAGTGAGTGTGGATAATTTGTTTGGCAACAACCTCTCTATAGCGGCCAGTATGTGATTTCTTCCTCAGAGTAAACGTTCTTGTTGGTCATTAGGAAGTCGAGGGTTGCCTGCAATACTGTAGAGTGTCCTTATATATTATAAGCAGATACTACTGTCTCGTGGGCAACCCTCGACGTGTGTGAATACATGATACTTGCTTCATATACAATATGTTTATTATACGAGTGTCAGGATTATCCTGAGAGAAAGTGTGAATTATTTATTATTATTATTATTGTTTTATGTAAATCTTCTAGTCTAGAACTGTTAACCCTGTTCAATGTTATATAGCTTTATCATCCATTTCAATTGTGAATAATTTATAATGATGTGAAACATATGATTGTATATAATATAGACCAGTACTGTGTGTATAGTTTATTATTACATGTACAGGGTGTTCAAAAAGTTGGTTCTCAATATTTGTGTTTCAATAATTCATTCTATTTCTGACGTCAGAAGAAATAAAAAATCTGGTAAAAATCCAGAGGGTTTACCATTTTTCTAATTTATTTTTCTGGCATTTGATGAAGCTGTTGTGGTAATGAATTAAAGCTTAGACACTGCTTCCATAGCTTTGATAAAATTAAGTATGAATTTGAATTTGGAGAAAAAAAAACTTTTTTAACACCCTGTATATGACTGTTTACCGCATTATTACATTCATTCATAAGCTAGTGTAAAACACCGCTAAATTTCGTTATGAATGTGTAAATTTTACATGAGGATTTGGTGTAAAACAAAAGTAACTCACTCTTTGGTAATTAAAAAGTTACGATTGTTTTACGCCAATCACTGAAGATATGAAACCATTTAATATTAGAATGATAAAAAATAAAATGTGATTTTGCGTTTGTTTTATTTGGATTATTGAGGGTTTTTGTGTACGGTTAAGTACTATATATTGTCTAGTTCAACCGAAATTGAGGAATGTCGTGGTTTTAGATCGAAATTGTCCTGTTTCCATGTTAGTCTGGGGATTTGGCTAACCACAGATTCATGATGATGTGTTTCCATGGCTGGTATGTTCAAACCTGTCATTGCACATTACCTGTTGACAACATAACTTGATTCACATCGGGAGATACTGCCTGTGCAACAGAGACAACGTTTATTTTGTAGGCGTATACATGGACAGAACAGAACAGAACAAAATTGTATTTATCTAAATGGAAAAAGGCAGAAATTGAATTTAAGGACATTTCTCGGCACACTCCACCAAGCTAGACTGGTACCATTTGTGTCATTCCCGACACCGTCTACAATGAGATTTTGATAGCCGGACGACGGAACCAGCGAAGCAATTTTGTTCCGATTGATTCGGAATTTCTCGATATGTATTTCTGTCAAAACTAACTGTCCTGGAATTCTAAGAGAGAAGTTACAAACTTTATGCGTGATCGCTTGATGTGTCATTATCGATCTGTATGGAAGTATATATATATCTGATGGGAACCTGATCGATCTCACTGAATGAATAATTCATGGAGGATGATTATCCATATGTATGGAATGAATAAACGAGGGTCTTAACACTTTTACAGACGCGTCCTTAGGGACTTAGAGAATGATATCGTACAATGACTATAGGCTTGAAATGATGAAATAACTAGACGTACGTTCACGCAAACATAATGCCAGTAAGGCTAAGAATACAATACTGTCTGGTTTGCTTTTCATTCTCGTTTAACCAACGTATTGCTTCTTTCTCTGCGAATTTGACTAACTACTATGAGCTAGTGAATGGCTCTTTTCAAACCTGCATGACCAATCAAGGGTTAAATAGGCAGGTACATTCCTTTCGAAGTCGAATGAGAACGGTTGTAATTACACTATCGGTCGGCAGGTAAACTATGTTTATCTAGGTTTCAACTGGGTACACTTGAGTTAACGGTAGTCCCCGCTATTCTCGAATGGGATAGTTCCCTCATTAGTATAACTTATTGAACCGACTGTATATCTTTTTTTTATATTTCTTTTATTGTTTTTTTTCGCGTTTGTACTCTTGTACGAGATATTTTTAATACAATATAACTAGATAGGAAGGGAAACAAACACTCTTTTAATTCTGGCCTTATGAAAAGTAATGAATATCGGTGGAATTAACACGTCAATAATATGATAACCAAAGAAATCCCTAGAAACCGGATGAAGGAACACATTAATAGTTTAATACTATGGCTTATAACCACCTTTGGGACAAGCACAAGTATCAGACCGAGGATAAACACATATATTCGAATAAGGCATCGTGAACACAACTTTCTATCACTAGTATTCCAATTGAGTGTATCTGTTTGTTTGCGTGTGACTAGAGCAGTCGTAAGTGCATCTTGAGCCGGTCCTTGTCCTTCCTAAATGAACTTCCTAAAATACGATACAATGATCTCCGTCCATGAGGGGAACGACGTTCGGGAACGTTAAAGGTGATACTTTGTGTGCGCACCCCAACTCCCCACCGTGAATACCACCAGAATGCATATTCGATGATTATGGCCATTTGGTAGAGTACGTTATTATTAATGAGTCAGATTGTGCCTTTTTCTGCGAGAGTTGAAACTGACGGAAAGTCCGAAATGCTGTGCATACACTTTTTTCGTGTTCTTGATAAAGTGATAATGAAAAATGCTAGCTGGGTTCATGGATAGAATTCGAATACAATTGCACTTATATATGAACCGTTTGGATTCTAACATTTGACCGACTTCCGAATATTCGACCCGCTGGTCTTCACTATAAATAGAATGATGAATATGTGTTAGCGACGGGAATGATATATCAATGGAATGGAACACTTTTCAGACAAACTCCATGTCCCTAATTGATCGTTCATCTGCTGAGTTAGTGGTGGAATTTCCTGGCGGTATCGATAATTTGAAACTTAAGCAGTATAATCAAGCTCCAAACTGTTCAATAGCGCCTGGCATACATAACACCATACCACTCAATAGAATAGAATAGAATAGAACAGAATAGAACAGAATAGAATACGATGCGACACATCCAAATACAGTACATTAAAACACAAAGCATTAATATACAATTACATAAAAGACAATTGTTTTACAATTTCAATACATTTTTTTAACAATACAACGCAAATAAAACGTAACGCCTAGCATTTGCAATACTATACAATACAATTTGCAATGAGACAACCAAATGCATGCAAACATGTACATGTATATTGCATGTTTCCATTTGTCAATTTTCATGGTAATTACCTGGTTAAGTAAATATCGTACTCCGATTTGCGATGCCTATACCAGGATCCAAAATAACGTAGACTTTCAATTTGTTAATTGCTTCATACTGGATCGTTCTTTTTTCTAAATATTCACATGGTTTAATAGACCGGAACATTTTTGTAGACAATATTTAGAGCAAATTTCACATATTGCAAGCACCTCGAGTGTTTTCATGGCCACAGTGATGAGTAGGCGACGCACCCGAATGTTGAAACTAGTCTCAAGTTGCATAATTCGCTGGCTTAGAGGTCGGAGAAGGTCGTAAACTACTTACGACCTTATAAGACGGGTACATATTAAAAACAACACCACAAGGAGCTTCTTATGAGTCTATTTTCATGAAAATCGGACTTGTCAGGTTGACCAAACTGAAGTTGAAACAGATTTTTTTTCCATAAGTAAGGAGTAATTTTCGGACAATTTTGTTTCTTGTTTTCTCAAAATATCGATTGTGTACAAGTTTTTCGACCTGCTCATTCTAATTCTCAGCGAATTATGTACATTTTGTAACAATATAATTATAAGTTATCACATCCTCCAAAACAAGAAGGGGATTGCACAAGCACGATCGCGACCTTTATTCAGGAAACAAATTCTATTTGAGAAGACCCTTTGGTCTAGATCTATAAATGGAAACAGAGTCACATTTCTCCCTGTACAAGGCATAATGTCTGCCACATATTGACCTTTCATGATATAATAAATAGTTATACAATGTATAAAAGTATATCTGAACGCCAATGGTCAGTTTCTATTTTTGCCTGGTATTATCTTGATTTATAATATATATGGATCGTTTATAAATACGCATACCACCTAATAACACTTCATCACTAGGCGAAGTCGTTCACATTCAGTAACCTTTTACATGCATAATATTTTAACCTTTTCAAGACAGCCAAATCTTTTAAGACTCCAGAGTTCTGATATAGTATGTATACCGTGTAACAGAATGATATACCTTTATGCAGTTGCATCCACGGTCCCTTGCCCCGGGGATCCTCTGGGATAGCCGGTGAAACGACTGTGTTTTTATCTTCCAGCTTGTGATTATTTAAACCACCCGTCAATGATAGTCCATAAAGTGCAAGCACTTATTTCCAATGCGGTCCTGTGTTTTGCTGAAGGGACAGCGAGTAGAAGAAAAAGTGGTGTGATACAAGGAATCCGGACGCGCTGCCCTGGCTCTTTTCGAACTAATTCCTTGGTTCTTTAATGTGCCCGGTGTACAGAACCGATATACCCGAGACCACCTCTGGGTTGCCAACCAGTTCATCTCCAGCTGGATAGGAAACACTGAACAGCGTTTCAGAAATGATCAAGTATCCCGGCCGAGGGTCGAACCAGGGACCTCTCGATAAGTAGTCAAGCGGGCTATCCGCTCGATCACCATGTCACCCTAGCTTCCCCCGCACTACCGGCGAAATGTTGGGATCCCCCGGACCAATACCCTGGGAACAAAATAGTTGTCATGGGCCGTGGCAATACCAGAGATTTTACCTCCAACTGTCCCCAGGGCCGTGGAAGTGGAAATGGAATGACTGGTGCATTTTACTTTAAAGATGGTTCTGTAAAGTTTAGAGGGTCAAGTTGCAATTAATACTCCCGCAGTCGGAAAAACGACCTCCACTGACATAATATATTAACACATTTTATACACCGGGAGTCTAGAAATTTGCGATATAAACACCAACAAAGACGAAACTTAGCAGTTTCACATTATTATGAAACCAAATCTCTCCCGCTGACAATTTTAAACCTTTTAAATAACAGTTCACATGTATTTGGAACTTACATGTATATGTAGTTAAATTTATTGTCTGATACAATAAGCACTCTCAGAACACTAGTAAGTTATAAGAGGTAGGTTGGCTGTACGAATTCGTTGATACTCTCTGAGTTCAAACCATTGCTTACATTTGAACACACCGTTATTCATGGTTATTGTATTGTGGATAATATGCACGTGGTTCTAATGTTTGCTATATTTGCAGTGAACATCATATAAACCAAGTAAAAATGATACTCGTAAATAAAATTATACAACTTTTACAATGATCAACAATATGTGAATTAGCAACAAGAATTAAGCCAACGTTGACCCATTGGCTTTGCACAAGAAGAACATTATGGCAAAAGCTCCTTGGTTGTTTTAACAAATTCGTTATTTGAATTATGTAACCAAGGAAAACAATAAACAGTACTGGACCAAAGACGTGGTAACTTCATTAGGCTGTCATGCTACATAACGGAGGAAAACAATAAACAGTCCTACACAAAAGGCATGGTAACTTACTTCATTAGGCTGACATGCTACATAACGTAGGAAAACAATAAACAGTCCTACACAAAAGACATGGTGACTTCATAAGGCTGTCATGCTTCATAACGTAGGAAAACAATAAACAGTACTACACAAAATGCGTGGTGACTTCATTAGGCTGTCATGCTACATAACGGAGGAAAAAAATAAACAGTCCTACACAAAAAGCGTGGTGACTTCATTAGGCTGACATGCTACATAACGTAGGAAAACAATAAACAGTCCTACACAAAAAGCGTGGTGACTTCATTAGGCTGTCATGCTACATAACGTAGGAAAACAATAAACAGTACTACACAAAATGCGTGGTGACTTCATTAGGCTGTCATGCTACATAACGGAGGAAAACAATAAACAGTCCTACACAAAAAGCGTGGTGACTTCATTAGGCTGACATGCTACATAACGTAGGAAAACAATAAACAGTCCTACACAAAAAGCGTGGTGACTTCATTAGGCTGTCATGCTACATAACGTAGGAAAACAATAAACAGTCCTACACAAAATGCGTGGTGACTTCATTAGGCTGTCATGCTACATAACGGAGGAAAACAATAAACAGTACTACACAAAAGACATGGTGACTTCATTAGGCTGTCATGCTACATAACGGAGGAATACAATAAACAGTCCTACACAAAAAGCGTGGTGACTTCATTAGGCTGTCATGCTACATACGGTAGGAAAACAATAAACATTACTACACAAAAGGCGTGGTGACTTCATTAGGCTGTCATGCTACATAACGTAGGAAAACAATAAACAGTCCTACACAAAAAGCGTGGTGACTTCATTAGGCTGACATGCTACATAACGTAGGAAAACAATAAACAGTCCTACACAAAAGACATGGTGACTTCATTAGGCTGTCATGCTACATAACGTAGGAAAACAATAAACAGTACTACACAAAAGACATGGTGACTTCATTAGGCTGTCATGCTACATAACGTAGAAAACAATAAACAGTCCTACACAAAATGCGTGGTGACTTCATTAGGCTGTCATGCTACATAACGGAGGAAAACAATAAACAGTACTACACAAAAGACATGGTGACTTCATTAGGCTGTCATGCTACATAACGGAGGAAAACAATAAACAGTCCTACACAAAATGCGTGGTGACTTCATTAGGCTGTCATGCTACATAACATAGGAAAACAATAAACAGTACTACACAAAAGACATGGTGACTTCATTAGGTTGTCATGCTACATAACGTAGGAAAACAATAAACAGTACTACACAAAATGCGTGGTGACTTCATTAGGCTGTCATGCTACATAACGGAGGAAAACAATAAACAGTACTACACAAAAGACATGGTGACTTCATTAGGCTGTCATGCTACATAACGGAGGAAAACAATAAACAGTCCTACACAAAATGCGTGGTGACTTCATTAGGCTGTCATGCTACATAACATAGGAAAACAATAAACAGTACTACACAAAAGACATGGTGACTTCATTAGGTTGTCATGCTACATAACATAGGAAAACAATAAACAGTACTACACAAAAGACATGGTGACTTCATTAGGCTGTCATGCTACATAACGTAGGAAAACAATAAACAGTCCTACACAAAATGCGTGGTGACTTCATTAGGCTGTCATGCTACATAACGGAGGAAAACAATAAACAGTCCTACACAAAAGACATGGTGACTTCATTAGGCTGACATGCTACATAACGTAGGAAAACAATAAACAGTCCTACACAAAATGCGTGGTGACTTCATTAGGCTGTCATGCTACATAACGTAGGAAAACAATAAACAGTCCTACACAAAATGCATGGTGACTTCATTAGGCTGTCATGCTACATAACGGAGGAATACAATAAACAGTCCTACACAAAATGCGTGGTGACTTCATTAGGCTGTCATGCTACATAACGGAGGAATACAATAAACAGTCCTACACAAAAGACGTGGTGACTTCATTAGGTTGTCATGCTACATAACGTAGGAAAACAATAAACAGTCCTACACAAAATGCGTGGTGACTTCATTAGGCTGTCATGCGACATAACGGAGGAATACAATAAACAGTCCTACACAAAAGACGTGGTGACTTCATTAGGTTGTCATGCTACATAACGTAGGAAAACAATAAACAGTACTACACAAAATGCGTGGTGACTTCATTAGGTTGTCATGCTACATAACGGAGGAAAACAATAAACAGTCCTACACAAAATGCGTGGTGACTTCATTAGGCTGTCATGCTACATAACGGAGGAATACAATAAACAGTCCTACACAAAAGACGCGGTGACTTCATTAGGCTGTCATGCTACATAACGGAGGAATACAATAAACAGTCCTACACAAAAGACGCGGTGACTTCATTAGGCTGTCATGCTACATAACATAGGAAAACAATAAACAGTCCTACAGAAAATGCGTGGTGACTTCATTAGGCTGTCATGCGACATAACGTAGAAAACAATAAACATTACTACACAAAATGCGTGGTGACTTCATTAGGCTGTCATGCTACATAACGTAGGAAAACAATAAACAGTCCTACACAAAATGCATGGTGATTTCATTAGGCTGTCATGCTACATAACGGAGGAATACAATAAACATTACTACACAAAAGGCGTGGTGACTTCATTAGGCTGTCATGCTACATAACGGAGGAATACAATAAACAGTCCTACACAAAAGACGTGGTGACTTCATTAGGTTGTCATGCTACATAACGTAGGAAAACAATAAACAGTCCTACACAAAATGCGTGGTGCCTTCATTAGGCTGTCATGCGACATAACGGAGGAATACAATAAACAGTCCTACACAAAAGACGTGGTGACTTCATTAGGTTGTCATGCTACATAACGTAGGAAAACAATAAACAGTCCTACACAAAAGGCGTGGTGACTTCATTAGGCTGTCATGCTACATAACGTAGGAAAACAATAAACAGTCCTACACAAAAGACATGGTAACTTCATTAGGCTGTTATGCCACATAACGGAGGAAAACAATGAACAGTCCTACACAAAAGACATGGTTACTTCATTAGGCTGTTATGCCACATAACGGAGGAAAACAATAAACAGTCCTACACAAAAGGCGTGGTGACTTCATTAGGCTGTCATGCTACATAACGTAGGAAAACAATAAACAGTCCTACACAAAAGGCGTGGTGACTTCATTAGGCTGTCATGCTACATAACGGAGGATAACAATAAACAGTCCTACACAAAAGGCGTGGTGACTTCATAAGGCTGTCATGCTACATAACGTAGGAAAACAACAAACAGTACTACACAAAAGGCGTGGTGACTTCATTAGGCTGTCATGCTACATAACGTAGAAAAACAATAAACAGTACTACACAAAAGGCGTGGTGACTTCATTAGGCTGTCGTGCTACATAACGTAGGAAAACAATAAACAGTTCTACACAAAAGGCGTGGTGACTTCATTAGGTTGTCATGCTACATAACGGAGGAAAACAATAAACAGTCCTACACAAAAGGCGTGGTGACTTCATTAGGCTGTCATGCTACATAACGTAGGAAAACAATAAACAGTACTACTTAAAAGGTTTGGTGATTTCACTGGGAACGAACAATGTGCGAAGCATCGTGTTGTGTCCAGACGTATCTCGTGCGAGATGTTGACTTACTAGGGAGCTCGGTGAAACTCTACGAGTTGTTAAAATGCACAAGGTCATTGTCCAGACTTGCAGGCCAAATGTGACCACCGAAGGTTAATAACTAGTGGCCGTTGTCTAAGCAAAGTGCTATGTAGCGCTTTCCATGGAAGGTAAGCCGTGCCTTCTATATTTAATTGAGCAGCAGGTAACTGAATGAAAAGCGCTCGGTAGCGCTTTGCTTAGGCAACGGACACCTGATCAGAACGTTTCGTTAGCAATACAATAAACACTTCTGTGTTCGACCTTTCCTATGTTCACACGTTTCTGTATTTAACATTTCTGCGTGATACATGTTAATGTTTGTAATTAGATCGTATTCGGAATCATACCGTGTCAATAAATATGATAAATTGAGGAAACACGCAACGCTGGTAAATTCCAACAACAGCACCAAACCTGGCTTAGATCGTGTCCATGTACTTACAATGATTTTATATGCAGTCATGTATAATATACCTCCCAGTAAGAAGTGAGTTTCAAACTATTATGACTTTCTTTCCCTATACAATTACAATGTGTATACCAAGAAATGGTGATTCATAATATACCTCCCAGAAAGAAAGGAATTTCAAACTGCATGTGTATTATCACTTTCTTTTCCTGGCTATACAATATAATGCATGTATAACTAATACATACACATGTACACACAGGTAACTGTATCGTTGAAAATGAAAAAAAAAACGAAAATATTTTGTTTGTGAAAATTTATATTTTTCTAATTTTTCGTTTTTTTTTTGTTTGTTTCGTTTTCAACGATACAGTTACCTGTACATGTACAAGGTACATTTTGCATGTCTTTTGAAAGCTTAGATGATATCCAATGTACCTGTATCTTTACAATTAAAACATAATGCAGTGGAGTCGACACCAGTCCTTGGGTAATATTCGGTATTGGTCTTATTTAATTTGAGAATAAGTATAGTCAACCATATCGCCTGTACTGACTGATTTACTAAATATGGTGTGATATGACCACTTGTTCTTATCCTTAAAAGGTTAAGTAACCAATTTTCGAGGTTTGTTTCCAGATATTCACCTGCTCAAGCACCCTTTGACATTGTAACTTCCCCTGGTCATTGGGCTACCTAATGAAACCTACGTTCTAGTGTCCCTGGGAAGAATATTTCTCTCATGTGGGAGTAGCAGCCAACATCGTTCTGCAGCGCTCAGGAATCGACACTGTCCTAACAGATAGTTACCAATTTACACTTTGGTGGAGTGGAGCAAGTGGGTTATTCTTGTTCAGAGAAATTGACCAATGGTCCAGACTAGGGATGAACCCGGAACCTCTTGATCCCGAATTGCCCGCCCTACCTCTAAGCCACCGCTCCCCAAGGTCAAGTAAGATCAATAGTGAATACATCACCCAAGATCAGATACTTATATAAACATTTCTGAAAATGCCAGTTACAAGATACTGTTCATAAACAATACGACTTATGTAAAACAACGCCTACACTTTGTACATTAAATACCAATATCAAAACCATCGTTATATTCCTAGAATACCGGTAGATGTTCTTATGTCATTTGATATTTGACATGTACTTTAAAAGTCACGTTCCCAGCACCCGTGTGATTGCTTTTCTGGATCGTCTCCATCTCTATAGAGATGAATATAAATCAATTTTTTTCAGTCATTCTATTGTGGCATGGTAAACGACAATTGTAACTACTCGGGTATTTCCGTGTTGAGTCCGGAAGATGATTCGTCATATTGTTGTCCGAGGTGCGCCGATCGAGTATCGCACTTGACGGAGAGGTCCCCGGTTCGAGACAAAAGTGTCATGTTAACTATTTTATAATGATACTCAAAGTATTACAGCAAAGGGATTAATCACACAAAATAAAGCTATCTAATATGCTCGTCCACAAGCACGTTAGAGACAACCTTCTCTGCGACCGTCACTACAGGACACTGGTCGTCTGCCTGGCCTCTCTCCGCGACACCTTTGGAGCTCTGTGTTGAGGGTTCTTCTCCATGTCATGTTTGGTCTGCCTCTTCTTCTGCTGCCTTGTGGATTCCCGTCTAAAGCGTCTTTGGCGATGTTGGTGTCTCCTCTGATAGTTTGCCCAATCCATGTCCATTTCCCCTAACTGAGTGTGTCTTGTCGTCATAGTTCTTGGTTTGATATGCGTTTCGGTCATTTGATGCGTAAATTCTGGCTGAGGCGGTTGTTGATGAAGACGTGTAGCTTGTAGTGTATCGTCTTTGTGTGTCGCAGGTCTCAGGTCCGTAGTAGAGAACAGTCTTCTTGTTGGAATTGAAGATTCTGGGTTTTGTCTTCAAATGGATGCTTCTGTTATTCCAAATGGGCTTCAATGTAACAAAAGCGTGTCTGACTTTGCCAATCCTCGCTTTGACATCCTCATCAGTTCCTCCTGTCTTTCCCTGTACGTCTGCCATCGTTGTTGACGCTGAAGGGTTCGGATGGATTCATATCGTGGATCACGTGGCATGTGTTGTTGTTATACATACTCCGTATGATGTCGACAATCTTCTCCGGTATACCATAGTTCCACAGAATACTGTAAAATCATATAATTTTGATGGGACAAAACATTTCGTGGTTTTTGGTAAAAAAGACAATTTCGATGGGACGTTAATTTGTGGATTTTGCATTTCAGATAATAGATACTAGGGCGAAAATTAGTGTTCGATGGGATTTGATGTCGTTGTCTTTTTAAAGGTGAACCACGCAATTAACTCCCCAACACAAATTAATGATTATGAAATGATAATGCTTTATTCATTTTGTCACTTACATGTTTTAAATGAAGAGTGTGTATCTTTTGGGCCGGTGACTTTGTATTACAATACACTTGTAAAATTGAGTTGAGTTGAAAGTTGAGGTGTATGGTACATAAAGGAGATTACTACTTGCAGTTGCAAAATCGATCTTTGATTATCACAATTAGTACTTGTCATTGGATGCTTGGTAAAACATTTAGCGCACGAAGAAAAGACAAACGTCCTTCCAATCCTGTGACAATTACATAATTAACACGTATACTTAATTAAAACATTGTGCGTATCCCTTTTCCTACATGATTACATACTAGTATTTAGCGCACGTGGCAAGGACAAAGTGTTAACTTTAAAACCAGTAACAGCTAGTATAAACATGTACTTTACTTGTACTGTGGATTTCTCTTACACAACTCATCTGTTTCTGTTATGTTAACATCTTTTCGTTGCAACACATGAGGACTAAGTCCCCCATAACAAAGTTATCAATTGCCAAGGACTCCCTTTGACCTTTTTCGACACTCTTTGGCATTTTAACTACCTTTTGTCATAGGGCTCGAGTCTTCCTTAGGAGTCTGTATCTCTTCTAGTTGGTGTACAACCAACATCGAACTGTCCTGGTTTGGTGGAGCATGTAGGTAATTCTTGCTCAGCGAAATTAATCTCTCGATCCTGAAGAGCACGACCTACATACTTATAGGCCGCCACAAGTAAGACCACGCGAATTATGTTTTTGTCATGTCGATGGTCAATCGTAAGTAGTGCCATTATCTTAGAACTATTAAGCGACTGACAGACCTTGGTAATGTTTAAGGTACTGCTTCACTTGCGGAGTAGGACAAACTCGTATTTCCATGTACTGGTACACGCAAAAATAGTATCTTTACATTTCATTGTAGTTTACTTTAAAACAGGATATCGAATCAAATGACAAGGTTCACAAACTAGTAAAGATGGCCGAGTAACAGACATAAACAATAATTAGACAAGTCACAGTAACTGCACCATGACCAAAAGTTTATTTTTAAAATACTAGTAGCCTATTGTTGCTTTGACTTTTAGCTCAAGACCTCTTGCAATAACACCTCTCGCGTAGGCGTGTAATACTGCCTATCAACACATTGTTGGAATATAGAATCGTATATCTGAAAGTCATGGCGACACGGTTCGTGTTCTGCCAATATGAAAGACAAAAACTTCCCTGTTTTGTCACTAGATTTATTTCTTTAATATTTATTGAACCAATGTAAACATGAGAATCGTCTCCATAACATTGAGATAATGTTCATACAAGTAGACATTAGTTCTCATCTGTTGATTTTTTTTTGATACGCATGTAGCTCTTTGAGTGGACGTATCTAGGTAGTCTACGTGTATTAACAAACATGCTTATGTTGTATAGAGGGACTCGATGTCGCGGGGTGCTTCACCATGTGGACCCTTGTTGGCCGTCAATGTCAACTCTAGAACAGTTTGTTTGTTGTCAATGTTACGTGAGCTTGTGGTCTGTAGTGTATCTTGAGTATCTTCTATTTTGTGCATTTCATGTTATTTCATTTTATATTATATAATACCTAAATTTCGAGATTTTTTTTTCAATTTCATTTTTTTTATTTCTTTTTCAACGATACTGTTACCTGTGCCTAAAGATTGGCCATTTCTAAGTTTGCTATAAAACGTATCGGAGACCAAGGTGTTTGTTGTTAAGAGACGAATACATGCTTTGAAGTATGTTGTTCGTGTATCAACATTGGAAGACCATACTGGAAGGTTAAAAACTACACAGATATAGTAAACAAACAATGACCTTTCAACAATTCTCCAAACTGATAATTAACAAGTTTCATAGTACATTTTGTAATTGACTGCGTGGTTACTCTATTAAATACAAGGGAATGCGTAAATAAAAGTTTCCAGTTTTCGCGGGCTGCTATTAGCACTTTAGCCGTTCACCCACCTTCTGACTTTTAACAGAACTTAGCAACTACCGGACACATTTACAGTGTGATAATCGTACGATTTCGTAAGATTTATAATGGTTCCATATTGTAGGATTGTTTGGACTATATACCCTAGTCACATTTGCTCTACGAGCTCCGTACGAGTTAATTTTTCTGAACTCGCACAACATCCGTACGGAGCCCGCACGGAGCCCATACGGACATCGAGACTCGTACGAGCATCGTACGGATTTTCACAACTCGTAGAGGACTCGGTGATCTGGTGAAAACTATACATTCTGTACAACTCGTACGAGATCCGTACGAGCTATGACCAGGTGCTAAGAACGTACAAATACCGTTAGGATTTAAATATTTCAGACTCGTACGAGTTTGTAAATCCGTACGGACATCGTACGAGCATTGTGACCGTAGCAATAGTTACTGAAAAAACTACTTACTAGCATTAAAATAGCACCTTGTACGATACCCAAGTTCATATTTGGCACACGTATTCAACTATTCATGTACGAGAGGCCATCTTGCGCGAATCCAGGAAGGGCCGAATGCATCAAGTACCAGCACTTTAAATTGATGGCGTCAGCATATCGAGGGGTGCCCGCAAGACTGTAGTAAGTCCTTCTTTAATCATATGTAGTTACTACAGTCTTGCGGGTACCCATCGATATATCCAATATTTATATTACCAGTGCTCTTATATTGTACCAGGTTCTATGATCTTGCATTAAAAATGTAAATTCTGTCTTACATGGCCTCAACATTGTCTTAACAACTTGACTATCGTAAACATGTACATTATTTGTTGAAGTTGTCATCAGTTAGCAGTTGGTCGCCTTCTCTGGTGAAAAGTTAATTTTGAAACAAGCAGGAATTAATCTACTGATTAAAATTACATGTGAACGTACTGTACTTGTAGTTGTAATCAGAGAGCAAAACTAACAATTCGATGGCTTAGAATGAGAAGTTCGTAAGAATAATGCCTACTTGAAATCTACACCTTAAGGCGCTTCTTCATGATGAGCCTTTTTTTCATGAAAATCGGAACTTGTCATGTTGACCAATCTGAAGTAGAAAAAGCTTGTTTTACCACAGGTAAAGAGTAAATTACAGACAGTTTTCTTTTGTTTTCTCAATATATCGATTTTGTAGTTACGACCTTCTCATTCTAAGCCAGCGAATTATTTGATAATGAAGAAACGGTAACACAATTAACACACGGGTAGTTGTAATCAGTTAGCAGTTGATTAAATTCTCTGATAATTGATAGCGGAAGTAGCAAACAGGAAAAAGTACCAATCTATCAATATCTAGTACAGAACGGAATAAAACAGAACATTTCTGTTATTTTGAGACACAGAATGTAAAACATTGTTTTACAATAACAGTATATCTTCCTAATTTCAAGTAATTGTTCTTTTGTGAAAGTTTGGTGCTTTATACACCTTGTGAACAAAAAGACCATTTTTTGGTTCTTACAACCCTGAGTATAAATGCGTGGCGTGTATTGACGAGATGTTCGAGTCAGATTGGAAAACAGTACACCCCCAACTATGTACACACTATATTTTGCATATCAGTGTAGACAAACCATTATGTACGAGTATGCAAGTTATTTTTAATGATATATTATTCTTTGATCGATTTAAGCTAGACATTTGAAAGATAACTTGACTATTTCAGGCCGACAAAAAGATCAGGGGACCATAAGTTGACCCTGTCCTGAGATTTTGGGCTGTCCCTGCACCCCGGCTCATACACTCATATATTACGCAAAGACTGTGAACATGCGTATAATAGATTCCTATCATACTATCATAGTTAAGCGTACTGAACTCAGATTTCTGTTTTTTTACAGTATTGAATTGTATTGAATCTAATTGAGAAAAGGATTTTTAAAATACAGATTTAATTAACTGAAACGATTGGGTACGTTTTGATACACAGCTATTTATAATTACAAACAGCAATTATGCCTATTTTGTCATGTATAGTTTGTTGTTACGTTTTATCATTAATTCGGTCCTTGGAGAAATCTCATATTTTAGTTTAAAGAAACACGATGCAATAATAAGAAACCAAATAGACCTAATTAACTGAAATGTCAGCATAAGAAAAAACTATTTTACGCAAAACACACAGCAGGCATTATTCTAGGATAAATGTATATTGTCTCCATAGTGACGGGCTGTCAGTTAAACGTGAGATTTACCGTAATTGTCCGCAAATAGAAGAATTATTGCATGGTGTTGTCACAGTTAAATACAATTAGCGCAACCTTTAATACATAACCCAGTAAGGCAGTATATATAGCATCGCGTAGAGAACATCTTTGAATCGACTTCATGGAATCAGGATATCTTTGGCTACACCTTCATGGAATAGAAACTACTCGGTCAGTTTCATAAGTCATAACAAAATATCACTACGCCACCGCAGGTAACTGAGTCATTGATGAGGACAATTTGAAAACGGAAAATATGATTTGTTATAGGGGATTTAATATTTTTTCGTTTTTATTTTGTTTCCAAACGATATAGTTACCTGTGAACGCAAACGCCTCCTGTATCTGCGCTATCCTCCTAAGAAACTTAAAATGACAAAACTCTTCTGGGGACCTCGCCCATGTGTGATACTAGCGACGAGGATAAATACAAACATAGGAATGGCTCGCTTGAAACAGACAAAACTAAGCAACGGGAGTGTGCCGCCACAAACAATAGAGAAATGCAAAATCATCGACATCAACAACAATAACAACACGATCAGTAACAAAGGCAACATCATCGACAACAACACCAACAAGAAGGAAACAACAACACCATCAGCGGCAGCAACAACAACAACAAGAGCACCGCCATACGGGGCAATATACGCCCAAAGGGTTTTGTTTCAGGTTTTGGTAGCAAATTTTTGACTGTTGAAGGCAAAAGGACAGCCCTGAACAAAAAATGGAAGAAATCCCCCCCAAAAAAACCCGACAATGTGAACATGATTATAATTTAGGTTTCTTTAAAATCCTTTAAGGAGTTCAAGAGTGACAGAGCGGAAGGGAAACAAAGTCATATGACCTTTAACCCCTAAGTGTGACCTTGACCTTAAAGCAACCCCTTCAGAACATGCGCTCTGCACGTCATCTTGATGCGGTGAACATTTGTGTCAGGTTTCTTTAAAATCCTTCAAGAGGTTCAAGAGTGACAGAGCGGAAGAGAAACAAAGTCATATGACTTTTAACCCCTAAGTGTGACCTTGACCTTAAAGCAACCCCTCCAGAACATGCGCTCTGCACGTCATCTTGATGTGGTGAACATTTGTGTCAGGTCTCTTTAAAATCCTTTAAGAGGTCCAAGAGTGACAGAGCGGAAGGGAAATTGCTAACGACAGACGGACAGACGGACAGACAGACGGACGGACGGACGGACAGACGGACACAGAGGCCATAACATAATACGGCCCTTCGGGCGTATAACAACATCAGCAACAACAACAACATCAGCAACGAAGGCAACATCATCGGCAACAACAACAACAACATCGGCGGCTAAGGTAACATCATCGGCAACAACAACAACAACATCGGCGGCTAAGGTAACATCATCGGCAACAACAACAACAACATCGGCGGCTAAGGTAACATCATCGGCAACAACAACAACAACAACAACAACAGCAACGAAGGCAACACCATCGGCAACAACAACTATAACAACAACAACAACATCAGCAACGAAAAAAACATCATCGGCAACCACTGGAACAACAATAATGGCATTATCCGTAGCAAAAACAATAATAACTACATGTACAACAAGAACAACAACCGTGTCAGCAAAAATAACAACACCAATATAACGAAAATATAACTACATCATTTGGACAACAACAACAATAACAACAACAATAGTAATAACAACAACAATAATAATTACAGCAATAATAGTAACAACAACAATTGCAGCAGTAGCAACAGTCAAGTTATAAACAATAGCAATAGAGCAACAAGAACAACAGTATCAGGGACATTAAGAACAACGACGACGACGACAACAACAACAACAACAACAACAACAACAACAGCAGCAACAACAACAGCAACAGTCAAGTTATGAGCAATAGAGAAACAAGAACAGCAGTATCAGGGACATTAAGAACAACCACGACAAAAACAACAACAACAAGAGAAAACTAAGTCAATTTTAAGATTATGTTCCTTTTGATCAATTTACATATAATTGTCTCGCTAGTCGGTCAATGCCCAACCAAGTTTCCACTACTTTGAGTGTCAACGAACATCTTCTCCATACTTCTAGAACAATGACCTCAATTACTAACGCAGTTTCTTCATGTGTCGAGAACAGTGACTTGGACAGTGTACAAACCTTATCTGTCAATCCCAGATATCTAAATAGGATATGGCATGTGTCTGCCAACTGCATGTCTAACTGAGCTTTCTAATTGGACCTTATACCAACTGCTTATTACAGCTTATTACAAGTGCACTACACCTTGTTGAAGAATGTACGGTTTTCCCTTCCTTTCAACTAACACACACAACCGCCTCTCCTAATGTAAATGTCGAGAACAATGACCCGAAGAATCGTATTTGTCTGTCCCAGATAGCTATAGGATATGCCAATAGAGCTCTGTGAATGGTCGTTATAAACAGCTTAGTACAAGACTTGGTGTACTGCAACTTGTTGAAGAATGTGTTCAAGAATGTAAACTTCTAAAATCCCTTTTAAACACAACCAATTCCAATGCGCCTTGCATCATTCCAGCGAGGGCAATATCTTGATACAGTTCAGCTGACAACAATCTACCTTGATAGCCTCCGTAACTGAGTGGTTATCGCGCGTGCCGCCTAATCTAACAACCTGGATTCAAATCCAGTTGGAGGCACTCATCTGCATGCCATATTTCAGCAGAAAGCTGACTACGCTAGACATACAAAAATGAACATTGAAAGTAAAAGGGAGATAACTCCAAGTTATGATCATTCAGGTTATTGTCAGAGTTATGAACATTAACTAATATTTTTAGTATTTATTTTTGAGGAACTATATAGTACTAGTGATAAAAATTGACTTCTCATACTCGATAATTCGTTTTTATAAACATTATTATAGTGGTGACAGGCAGTTGGCTCAAATTTTGAGAATGCGTGAAGAGTGTGAATGGGATTTATCAAAAAAAAAACATTGGTAGTTTGGTAGCGCATTATAAAAATCCAGTTATACACATTGGCACTTAAGTATACCGTAATTATTTCAATGTTATTGCGCTCCAAAAACGTTGCGTTCAGACTGTCTTCATTGTTATTATCTATACCCTTGCGACTGATTTCTATGTGATCTTTTTTAATCATCAACTGTCTCCATTGTTCTCAAAAATATGACACCATGTCATGTTTAAACTCTCATATCTCGGCGAAAAGGACGAATAAAAGTGTGTAAATCTGCATATAGATGGGGGATGGATGTTATTTCGTCATGGTATAAGTCAAAGGGAAAGGATTTGTCAAAAAATACCTTTTTGGGGATCAAAGTTTCAAATAACGCGTTTTTTGTAAAAAAATCGCATACATTTTTCATGATTTCTCACTAAATAGGTCACGGTTTTGCTCAGAATTTTGTGTACTGATACCTCTTTTAACTGCGAATAAATATCATGGGCGTAGGAGCAGGGGGGGCCAGGGGGGCCAGGCCCCCCCAATGTCTGGACCGGGGGGGCCAACATATCTTTTGGCCCCCCCAATAATTCAGACGAAAAATGATAATTTACGACCTAATATATCTCGTTATAGGCAATTTGCCTTCAGCTCTTGGTTAAAACGTATCAAAAAATTTTTTTGCTCGCTTCGCTCGCATAATAACTTCCTTATATTCAAATACCTATTCAGCCATTGTTTGCAAAAATACACTTGTGCCATAAATTGTACTCTTAATGTCCCCCAACCCTCCTATATGACTTTGGGACGTTGCCAATTATATATAAAGCCTTTGAAACAAACGTTTTCACCTTTGATGCAAACACTTAATTGTGTTTTTGTAAGAACTTAAATTCCCTGCATTAAGGTCCCTTTTGAATGCAAAATAATGTATATCAGAACACCTAGAATGCACTAGATTTATCCATAGTTTAGAAAAATTTCGAGAGGGCTACGCCCCCGGACCCGTGTATACTTCAACGGATTAACAAGTAATTACTTAATCAAATGACCACAGAACCCTAAACTCACAGTTAGTATATAGATATAGGAGTGTTTTGGACGTTTAAGAGTACAGTTTGCGTCTAGAATAGTTTTGTGCCAATATTGCGTGATGACTAATTGACATAAGAAACTTACTTTGCGAGCGTAGCGAGCAAAAAATTTTTTCACCCCAAGTTGCCAAATGTTTGGCCCCCCCAATGTTGAAAACGCTCCTACGCCCATGAATATACACACTTTGTTTTGTTCAGACCCTGCAAAAGGGATATAAAAACAAGCAATACTTCCTTCCACGAGTTTTGCGTACATAAACACTGACAACTGTCTTCTAAGTGCCAACTGTTTTCTATGTATCGGGTTGAACGGTGTGGTGGTATAAAACAAGCAGTTTCAACTTAAGTTTGGTCAACATGCAAAGTTCCGATTTTCATTAAAATCAAAATTTTATCAAAATTCAAGACTTAGTTTTGGTACATACGTTTTACGTGTAGTGTGTCGTCAGAGTGTGATATTGTTTGATACTTTCAACAGGTTTGACTTGAATTCTAGAAAAAAAAAGTTTTCTTTCAAAAAATGCCCGTATTAGCAGGGTGGTCGTAATTTCGGGGTGGTCGTAAGGTGGGGTTCTACTGTATATACATTTATAATGCGGTCATGAGATTTCATCCAGTTAAATTTACTTGTGCTAAATATCGTTTTAAGAAAACTCGCCCGGTGAGAGGAGGGTGTAAGCACGTTTATTGACAAATATCGTTTTACAATGAGGTCACAGACACGTATGCCTTGTCACGTGTTTGGCAAAAATAAGTACTGTCATCACTACTATTTTTTCTGGTGGCGACTGTAATCAACACTTGTCACACAATTCACGTAGAAAAAACAACACCTAAACGAGTCGATCACCAGCATCTTTCCCCTCACATAAAGCTCACCAGGATTATCATAACGATCCTCCCCTGCATGGTCTCTACTAGTCTGGCTATCCGACTAGATATTACAAAATGTATATTTTTCACTCAAATAGAATTACCTTTTTCAATTTTAGTTAAATTTAGCAAGAAACACAGGCCTAAGATATTATAAGTTAAAACTCTGTTATTTTTGTGATATAAATTCTTAGGCCAGTGCAAGAAAGATAACCACCTAAGAACCAATATTGATGATTATTTCGCATTAGTCTCCCTTGTATTTTTCCAATGATTCGTGGCAACGGGCTGTGAAATCTCCTGGCTGATCGATAACACCAGCCTCGTTGTAGAGAATCGTATCTAATGTATGTAATTTATATCAGAACAGTTTTGTGTACGTCATAGCGATAGATTCCTGGGATATATTTCTGGATATTTCATTGTGTCCGCCATGTTTTAAGAAATCTCAAGTGACAGACACGGCCGTGGCTGCGCCGAAACGCAATGGGAAGAAGGCCAAGGGTGCTTCCGAGACAGAAAAGGCACCGAGTGATTTCGTATCAATGTTGTTAAGGGTTCAGATGGCTGGGTATGAATTTTACGATGCTGTGTTAAATAACGAATTGACCGCATTGAAGCGGATAGTCGCTCAGTATAAGAGTGATCTTAACGCCAAATTTGTGGAAGTTCGGAAGAAGAACCATGCAGATTTATGTCCGATCCACTTGGCAGCGTATCGTGGCTACACCTATATGTTACAGTACCTAATTGAGTCTAAATGTGACGTCAACAAAACAACATCAACGTTACGACGAACAGCGCTACATTTCGCCGTATTGCGACACAAAATGGCGTGTATGCTTCTGCTCATAGCGGCTGGTGCAAAGTTAGATGTCAAAGACACGTTCGGGAACTCTCCGTGCCATTACGCGGCAGACGACGGGTACTGTCAGTTTTTGGATGTGTTAATCAGACGCGGGGTGAATGTTGACATACAGGATATAACATCTAAGACACCGCTTATGAAAGCGGTGAGAAACAACAAAACGGACGCTGTTCTTCGTCTGATCCGAGGTAACTGCAATATTAACATTACAGATCGCAATAGCGACATGGCGTTACATTACGCCGCTAGAAACGGGTGTGCTGATATTATTGATATATTAATAGCGTCTCATAGTCAGGTGGATGTTCAAAACTACTGGGGTAGAACCCCACTCATGGAAGCCGTCTGCTACAATCACAGAGAGGCAGTCGCTCGTCTGATCCGCGCAAATTGTGATCTAAACAGACGAGAATTCAAAACTGGGGACACAGCATTGCATATAGCTATTAAGCGGAATTATACCGCAGTGGTTGAACTTCTGCTCGCGGCGGGCACGCGACATGATATATACAACCACCAAGGCGAGACGGCTGCTTATGAGGCGGTAATAAGCAACAAACTTGATGTGATTAAACTTATGGTGATTAACAACTGTGATTTAGAACAGCCGATTAAGTACTTTTGCACCGGTGTGTACAAATCATTATTTCAATTAGGGGCTGAAAAAGGTCACTTTGACATATGTCGTCTGCTAGCTAAGTACGGATATGTGGATTTTTCAGCACGGGTACATTTTTACGCCGGATACGTACCGACACGAGTTGGAACGGAAACAGACGAAGTTCTACACTGGTTGCGCAAGAAGTTGCAAACTGCTACGTCACTACAGCAACTCTGTCGTAAAGTTATTCGTCGACGTCTAGGGCACAATATGGCGGGAAAAATTGAGAATGTAAACATGCCAAAAGCTTTGAAAGAATATGTGCTTATATCAGATTTTAATGAAACACACGGTCATTTTTTGCCTGAATCTTAACATGAATTTATTTCATGCCAAGTGTTTTGTTATGATCTTAGAACTACACAAGTTTCAGACTTCAGTCATGTTTCAGTGAGATTGTATCTCTCTAATATGATCAGTGCAACTGCTTCTAGTTAATGTTTCACTCTAACAGCATCATCTACTATATCTGTATAATATATCTGACGATCTTAGCTTTGTAACACCTGTGAAGTCTGGTAAACAAAAACTGCACCAAACAAACTTCATCATCGCAATTTATTTGTTTATACAGAGGTACCTGCATGCATAGGCACATGGTTTCAGTACTTGCCAAGTCCTTACTGTTACTCCTTGAAGTACCAAAATTACCTATATTTGAATCAGAGAGATCCAGAGCATGTGCACGCATTTACCCAAAATTGACTTTATTTCGAGTTTAATCCAATTCTTAGACAGTTGAGTGCATGGTTTCTAAAAGTTTAAGAACTTGACTGTTTTGTGGAACATATATTTCCAATCAATCAATCAATCAATCAATCAATCAATCAATCAATCAATCAATCAATCAATCAATCAATCAATCAATCAATCAATCAATCAATCAATTTATCAACTTTAAAGTAAATAATGATTTCACTGAAAACTGACATTTTCGTATTTTTCTATAACTTGTGCTAGAAATAGGTTCACAGGAAGTCGATTTTGTTTGAGTTTCAACATATTACAAAAGTAATAAATACAATATCTATAACATTATGTCATGCAGGTTTTTTGCTGATCACAATGTACTGTTTGTTTTTCTTTTAAGCGCAAATAAGATTCATGTACAGAAAGTTGCAATATCTGACCTTGGTTGAGCATTTATATATATTCATAACACATCTGCAGTTACACGAGTCTTTCTACAAATAGATCATTATATTTATAGTTATAAAGTGTTCAAGTGTTTATTGCTGAGAGCTCATCTGCTTAGTGCATAGGCAGTCCGTATGTAGCAGTTTTGAACCTAAACCCATAGATATTTGATTTCAAATCTGTCTAAATTGGCAATTTTTAGCCAATTTTAGAGTTGGGGTACTAAAAGTAAGAACCGAGTTTACTGTAGACCCCTCCATTCTTTCAAATGGGATAGTTCCCTCATTAGTATTACTTATTGAAACGACAGTGATGGTATATTCTTCGATAAGTTTAACAACTTATTTGCGTTCAAGACAGACACCTCACTTAGCTTTTTGAGAAAGCCTTGGTCACTTCAGTGCTGTCGCCATTGGGGTTCATGGGTTTGAATTCCACCAAACTGGGTGAGGGTTTATATACGATATTTAAGTATCTAGTATAGTTTCAGGAAATATTATCATATACTAATAGGGGTGTTTAGGTTCGAAAATGCTTTGTACGGACTACCTATGATCAAAATGGGCAATAATTTAGTGGCCTCTGACCTATTCAGTGAGCATGCATACGGAAAGTGTTTTCTGTATGTTAAAGCTAGGGTTAGAATACGCCTGTTGTAGTTATAGAAAATTGAATTTTAATAATTTTATTATTTAAAGCAATTGAAATGACCTCATAGTTATAGTCTGTTTATATCTTGTATGAATGTTGATGGATTTTTATTTGTTATTTGAGATTAATTTTTGACACCTTTAGTTTTAAACACCCAAGATACTCAATGATTTTGCTGATCTTTCGCTTGTGCCAAGTCATCATGATAAGAACAAAATATTATCATTTTAAAGGGACTCAACTCCAGTTGATGAATTACATTTTTTGGCTTGACTGACCTAATACATTTATATACGAATCTGGACTTATTCATCAAGGAGAAAAATATTTGCATAACATCTTATTATTACCTTTTATGCACTTAAAATCTATTGCATGACTAACGCAGTAAAATATATAATTTAATGTTGTTAAAGGGTAGTAGGGTATAATTACCAAGAAAAGCTGTAATGGACGGTAAAACATGTTCACGAGTTTTCATCAATAGCGCCTTTGATTGTAACGTAAGTTGTCAGAATAAGTTATGTATTCGTAAAACGTAGCTTTGTGATTTAAACGTCTACAAAACATGTTTTTATCATCGAAATGGAGTTTAGTCCCTTTAAGACAATGTAAGATTTACTCTATAGAATAGTAACAAATATTGCACACCTAGAATAATGTGATGTTTTTTCATTATGAATTGGTTTGGTCAATCAATGCGAAAATTTGTTAAAAGGGACTGCTTCACAGATGGAACAAAAATTTTTAAAATAGTAGTTTGGAGGTAAAACTACTTAATAATTACAAAATCCTGATGTTTCACAAGTTATACTTGATAGCAGTGTGCTTGATTATGGGATACATGTACATGTATCTATACCAAAATTAAATGTTTATTTTTGCAATACGCCTAAACATAATGCAATCCTTTTAACAAATTATATAAGTAAACAAATACTGTCAGTTTTTTACTAAAAGTACTATATATCCATTTTTTGTATTATTTTCAAAATCGCCCAATATATATATTTTTTGTTCCCAGTTCTTAATGATATGACTATACATCTATAAATGCTACTCTCCTGTATTTGGAGTCTCCACCCCTCATATCTGAAGTGTTTGATTCATTCTAGTGTCATCACTTCATCAAGTACCGCTAAGCGTGGCTTATAAAGATTTCATTTTGGCTTAATTTTATTAATTTATTTTTGAGTCTAATGCTTCATAATATATAGATATAGATAAAATCCGACCTTTGAGCTGTGGCCGCCGAGATTCCAACCTTCGACCTCCCACTTCCAAGATGGACGCATTAACCACTCGGCCATGGCATATATGTCACTAGTCAAGTTATATATATACCATATTCTGGTATGTGGCGAGGGGGACAATAAAAACAAGGGATGTTGGTAAAACATGTATGCCCCCATGGCAGCCAAATAGTCAAAAATGGTAAAGGTCACAGTGACCTTGACCTTTGACCTCAAAATCAATAGGAGTTTTCTACTGTTGCTGGCCAACATCCATGTAAAGTTTGAATATCCTAGGGCAAAGTGTTCTGAATTTATTGAACGGAAACCATTCGGTCTACAAACAAACCGACTGACAGACCGACATAAGCAAAGCAATATACCCTCTCATCAAAAATGGGGGCAAAAATGGGGGCTGGGGCATAATAAGCATCTTTATCCCACAGAGTCAGTTATACTTTAGTCATACAGTCCAGTGTGTCATAGAGGGTAGCATGTATAGATGTATAATACCACATGTATTTAGTTTATAGTATGTGTATATAAATGAATGTATGAAGATATTACCCAAAGATGAGCTATTTTACATGATGATCTGTTGTTTTAACTTGTTGTTAATATTTGTATGTAATTATAATTGTGTTGTGAACGAGAAAAAAATATAGTTTTAAATCTGTAAGTATCTTGTATATTTAATAGGCCAAACAGAAAATGTGTAGGTTTTTGTGACGTTTTAAGATAAATCTATGGTTTTTTCACATTTGAATACCAATTTATACAACAGTACAACATTGAAATTAAGAATACTAGGAATTGAAGTTAACAAAAGTATTCTAACAAAATATACTCAGTATCATTTAATGCACTTCTCCCAAACTTCTTATGGCAGTAACCTTCCTATGAAGGTAGTCGCTGCGGGGAGTTTTACCCCATCAAATTACCACAATCAGAGAAATTTAATCCCCGCAAAAAAAATTGTTTTTTTGAAAGATTAATAACAAAGATGTTACGATGATGTTTATACATGTATGTTTGTATCACTTATGTTATACTATGGAAGTTAACTTAAACCACACCATTTCGTGTTTGGCCTTCATTGTTTTATCAACTGTAGGGCATTGGTTTCTTATATTTGTTATATATATATATTTGGCAGTGGATTGGTGTAATTGCATTGCGTGAAAGTTTAACTTTTTAACTATTACAGAATATGTCTCCCTTCAAAGAAAGCCGGTTTTATCACATATAAATAACTTGATATTTCATGTAACAACAAATGACAGGTGATGTTCTCCAACACATGTGATATCAAATGCGTGACATCACCAGTTTGTTGGTGCGGAAATGTAACCTCCCAGCTTAAATTCATTAAGGTCATCTGATAAAAAGAATTGTTGTCTTTGAGATCAACCTTTTTTAATTGATTTAGTTGTGCTAATAGTTAATAAAAGGTTCTATTTAGCAATGGTTAAAATCATTTGTTTATTAATGCTATTATTTGTTCATGAATGGTTATACTTGTTAATGAAGGATTTTGTTCAGAATTAAACCCTGTGACTGTTAGTTTATGATTTATTATACTTGTTAATGAAAGCTTCATTTGTTTATGAATGTTTGTGTTCATTAATGGATGAATTCATAATATAAATGTTTATACTTGTTAATTACTGCTACTATTGTTAGTAATGAATGTTTATACTTGTTAATGAATGCTTGCATTTGTTGGTGAATGCTTTCACTCATTAATGGATGATTCATTTGTTTATAAAAGTTTATACTTGTTAATTAATGCTACTTTTGTTAATACAAGTTTATACTTGTAAATGAATGATTGAATTTGTTGCTGCATTTTTTTACTTGTTACTAAATGAAAGTTTTGTCTTTCATAAAGGTTTTATGAATGTATCTTATGTTTATGGAAGATCATACCTGTTAATGGGAGAATTCATTAGTTTATGAATGTTTCTTTTTGTTAAGGAATGCAGTTGTTAATGAATATTTTGTCTTTCATCAATGTTGCTCTGTTTATGAATGCATCTTAGGTTAATGAATGAGTTAATTAGTAAATGAGTGTTTCTATGAATGTTGATACTTACTGGTTATTTATCTTATATGAATTGTATGGTGGCAGAATATTTTCTTCTAATAAATTTAATTCAATAGGACAATTATGTATCTGTTGTAAAGAAAAAATCAGAAAATAAATACAATATTAGAAGAATCTCTATAGTTACCACCTTTATCTTCAGATTGGTCATTTCTCAATACTGTAAAATCATTAATTTTCATGGGGGATTAAATTTCGTGGTTCACCTCAACCACAAACTTTAATCCCAACAAAGGTTAATTTTGACCTTTGTTTTATTACCTGAAATGCAAAATCCACCAATTCAAGTGCCAACGAAATTGTCTTTTTTCAAAACCACTAAATTGCATCCCAATGAAATTAAATGTTTTACAGCAATTGTTAATTCACAATATGGTTGGCTTAGAATGAGAAGATCGTAACTACTACTTACAACCTTATAAGCCTCAAACATATTAGAAACCTGCATCATAAGGCCCTTCTTATGAGCCTACTTTCATGAAAATCAGAACTTGTCATGTTGACCAAAATGAAGTTGTAAAAGCTTGTTTTGCCAAAAGTAAAGAATGATTTTCAGACAGATTTTCTAGTTTTCTAAAATATCGATTTTGTACTTACAACCTTCTCATTCTAAGCCAGTGATATCCACCAGATTTTCCTGGACTGTCTCCTAACTAGTATAGTGATTACTAACTTATTATTTCACATTGACCTACCACAACAGAGAATCTACTAGGGGTCAGTGAGCAACAGATCCAGCACTCTATACAGGTCAAAATCATTAGGGGTCATCTACTGGTTAACCTTCATGTAAAGTTTGAAGATCATAGGGCAAAGAGTTCTGTAGTTATAGAACAGAAACCATTTGCTCAACCGACCGACCTGACAGACATGTGCAAAGCAATATACACCCTCATAAAAAATGGGGGGCATAATAAACTTGTAAATCAGTACATAACATACAAATTACAGACAAAAAATAATTTACCACCAATAATTTTTACACAAAACTGTAACCAAAATACGTCTTTTTTGTTCCACAATTTTATTCATATAACAAAAATTATTTACTTCGACAAAATATAAATGATTAGCACATGTTATTAAAACTTTCACACCAGCACAAGTAAATAATTCAATAACTATTTATTACACCACTAACTTTATCGGCACTATGAAATTATGATAAAATAAAGTATAAATATGTTATAAATCCTTATACAGACAAATGTTGTCGCATTGTTAGCTTAGCATCCCAGATCTTGAAATGGACGGGAAGCAGAATTATTTTTATTTTCAAAATCTTATCACAAACTACAATTATCAGCTTATAGTTTTGATTTGGGTTGATTTGCTTCAATCCAACGTTGTGAGTTATCTTAACATATATGAAAATCGCCGACAGAGCACAGAGAAAATAGAGCACAAAAGGGGACAATATTGTTAAACGTCTGGTAATCTATTACTTGTGGCCTTAAAAGTTATTTCATTTATAATTATTTTGTTTCATTTCAAAGATAGTGAAATGAGGAAAATTCAAATAGTTTTGACTTTTGACCAACAGTAAACTTATAAATCCTTTCAAAACATCAATATTTAAATTCGAACGGTATTCAACATAACTGAGCTAAAATTTTCCGCCTTCAGTTATCTAATCAGATCACGCTAATTTTATCCATGTGCCGTAAAGATCACAGGAAAACATACATCAATTTATCCAGCATTCAAACATTGTCTCTCATATATTGGTCTAACTCTCCCACAAGTATAAATACATCTAGAATATTTAAGATAGTTTTTTAGCTTTATTGTAGAGAGCGTCCACAACTTTGCCCATATCATGTATTGTATCCAAAGCTGTCTCATATGTTTTGTCAGATTCTGTTTCATCGAACACAACTAACACACCCGCTCCTTGGTCCAGAATACCTATATAAGACAGGAAAACATTTATAAATGCCAATCATAAGTCGTCATATTGCTGACTTAGAATGAGAAGGTCGTAAGTACAAAATCAACATTTTGAGAAAACAAGAAAAAACTGTCTGAAATTTACTTTTTGCTTATGGTAAACAAGATGTTTCAACTTCATTTTTGTTAAAAAGACAAGTTTCGATTTCATGAAAATAGGCTCATAACAAGAAGTAGTTACTACCTTCGCATTCTAAGCCAGCAATATACACAGGACAAATGAATCACAGGCAACAAAATTGCTGAACAAGAGCACGGCCTACGATTTCTGGTGGCTTGACTTTCTCCTTCTTGGTAGGGCTCTTGCTCATTTGAGTGTGAAAAATTCTAACAGTAGCCTTGTCAATATGAACCCCTTGTGTTTGTGAATAACTATGTTGAGTTTCATGTGGATATCTTAGACAGTATTTTAGAAACTTTACCAACACACATGCACCCTATCCTGTCAGAACAATAACTTGACTTTTTTTCTTCAAAAAGTCTCGCTAAAATTGTAAAATTTCAGGCGTAAATCTGAAACTTTGAGCATGAAGCAAGGGAGATACACAACTATATACCAGTACCATTTAAATGATTTGGGTTTTTCACAGCCTACAATTGAAACTGATACCTCAGATGCTGGATGTTCAACTATTCTATTGAGTTGGTCAGCTTTAGGAGGCATTGCAAACAGGGATATCACAAATTTTCTAATGATTACCCAGAAGCATCCCCTAGACAATGACAACCCTTTTCCTGATGGCCATTTATTAAATCGGAAGTACATCGCCTCAAACAAAAGCAGATGGAGTAAATGTCTAAGGAATACAAAAATAAATACCATGAAATTTTCTGTCCAATATCATCTGTGATAATTTCTTCTCAACATTTGCCTGAAAAAGTTAAATACACAAACTGTAACAAGAAAGCAAGTGACTTCAATTTGTTATCCACACAAACAAACAGTTTCAGCCTTTGTATTGTTGTATAAGACAGTCTTCTTAGTATAGCTTGGCTATTTTGACCTGAGCCTGACCTTTATGCAAGAATATATCACAAGGTTCTTGCTTTTAATATAACAATATCCGCAAGCAAATCGTGCGATATCGGTATGTCAAATTTGTGTATGTATTACATCTCGAGCGTCTTCGTGATACTCCCCGATAATGAAAACATACAATCGGTGTTGTAAACGTAGGTAATATATCGACTGTTAAATTATGCTAATCAAAGTGTCAGGCTCGTGTCAATGTGCCCAAGGTATATTATAATGCATTGACTCAAAGTAACTGTATCATTGATAAAGACTTAACCCCCCCCCCAGGAGTAAAATTTATATTTTTCTTACACTTTTTTTGTTATCAATGATAGAGTTACCGGTGCATTGATTTAAATTGTATTAAATAATAAGTTGATACCTAAACTCAACAGAAAATTGTGAAATGACAATGTTGAGAAATTTCATTCAGACCAAATAAACAAAATAAACTGAACTTGATTTTAAGTATTAAATGTCTGAACTAGAACTAGTACGTCATAATGTAACAGTTTTTTAACATTTTGTGCCTACTAAGAATAAATCTAAAATTCAATGTCGTCATGAACTGACTATAATACTAATTCCTACATACCACAGGCAGTTTGATCAGGTTGGCAATATGTTGAACCTGAAAAGGAAGACAATTCAATAAGGTGAACTACCAAAATTCACAAGCCAAGTGTTTTTTAAATCACATATTACGAAGGTGTTGACGGACTTAAACCTTTAACAAGAGGTCTTTCTAAACATGTTTAAAATCACCGAGAAGAGCCTGATCATCAATGGAAAATAATTCATTTTGCAGACAAGTTTAACAATTATGAATAGTGGTCTATAACACATGTTTGATTGTAATGAAATAAATAAGTATGAATTTACTGGTGTTTTGTAAATGCAGTCAAGGCCAAAGACTCTTGTTTATATAGGAACGGTATATACTTTTCTATCTAATATCAATTATGAAACAAACTAATATCTTAATTCTATCACTCTCTGAACCTCATTTCTGATGTTATCCATTTCCAAAAGGTCACCAGTGACAAGCCATATTATCGTTTTATGCTGAGCATCTAGCAAAGGGTGTTACTGATACCATTTTTACCCCGACCATCTTTTACATAACATGGTCTGGGATCAAACTGGAGATCAAAACATACCTCTCGACCTCCAACCAATAATTAAACAACTTACCTGAACTTTAGAGAATGGTTCAATGATTCTACACAGATTCTGTTCCAATAAGTTATCATACAATGTCTTCAGATGAGCTGATACAATGGGATCGTCTTCAAGTTGAGATTTATATGTTACCAATGTCTGTAATACAAACAATGTGGTTAGCGTGCTTGCTGTCTGATCTGGTGACCTGGGTTCAAATCCGGGTGGAGGCACTCATATGCCTGCCATATTTCAGCAAAATGCTGACTGGCAAATAAAGGCTATGCTCGGTCTTCGGCATTGTAAGAAACATTTGTCAAGTTTCAATTTACAAGTATACTATATACCGGGGTCCTACAAAGGTGTTATGCCAAATCCAGAAAATAAAATGCATGTTTGTTTCGGGTGCCATTTGCAATACACTTCCAAACATACTAAAGTTTTATTCAAAAATTGCCATTTTCTGAAAATTCAGCTTAAACGTGGAACTTCAATAGAACAATATTAGGCAATACCTTGATACATTTTGTGTCCATGGCATTTAAGGTAGTCAAGGCTGTTCAAATTATATCATTGTTATACTAGATAACTTGTAACAATATAGCATACACCAATAAGATAATGTGTCTAGTTATCTCTTTATTATCAATTCCTTAGAAACTCTAAAAATTTAACCATTTAAGTTTAACTTTCACTTTTGTTCCATATGCTGAAGGGGGGATTATACTAAACTCAGTGGACCTTATAGAAAATTGATATTAACTGTCAAATATGTAATCCACAATAATTAAAGTCATTATTATTATTATTACTCATAGTGGTTGGGCCAGAAAAATATTCCTGGAAATATAAAATCTTTACCTTTTGGAAGTCAGCCAGAGATCTTTTATGACTTGCTGTAGCTATTGACTTCATGGCCTCTACTTCTGGTCCAGAATATTTCAATGCTAATTTACCACTGACGATAGCTTGAACCTCATCAGCTCTGAAGATATACAAAGATCATCAGCACCATGCAGTTGTAAAGAAAAGCGAATTAGGATTTTCAAGCAATACAAAGGTCACCTACCTGGTTTTCAGTGTTCTGTTGCCATCGCAACCACAAGATTGTCCGAATCAAAAATAAAGCCTTCATGATTAAGAAAATAAAGTCTCTATCCACTTACCAATGTTTCATGAATCTAGCTTGAAAACTGTTTGAGTTAGGGAAAAATATAGATTTTTATTGACGAACGATTTACAGACAGCAAACCTATAGTCCATTCGATTGAAAATTAATAGGGACTAACAACACTAGTCCACCAAGTTTGTGCTGTTAGTGCTTGACTGTGCTGTCACCAAATATCAGGATTCAATTCCAGGGCAGTAAATATAATATGCTTGCACATGTATATCATATAATGAAGAAAATATAAGAATTGTAATCTTGAAGCAACATTGGACCAATTCAGACCAACAAAAAGAGACAATCTAGAAAACAAGAGGGCCATGATGGCCCAATATCGCTCACCTGATTATACATGAAACCCTGCAAAGTTTTCACCCAAGGGAATAATTTGAACATCTTGGTAAAAAACCACAAGATGATGCTACATACCAATTATCGAAACTCTAGGCAGTGTAGTTTTAGGCAAAAAGATTTGAACATTTTTTCTCCATGTAAGTCTATGTAAAACTTGTGACCCCTGGGGCGGGCCCAACTTTGACCCGAGGGGCATAATTTGAGCAATCTTGGTAGGGGACCACTAGATGATGGTACATACCAAATATCAAACTCTAGGTATTGTAGTTTTAGACAAGAAGATTTTAATATGTTTTCCCTATATAAGTCTATGTAAAACTGGTGACCCAGGGGCGGGGCCGATTTTGACCCCAGGGGCATAATTTGAACAATCTTAGTAGGGGACCACTAGATGATGGTACATACCAAATATCAAATCTCTAGGCATTGTAGTTTTAGACAAAAAGATTTTTATATGTTTTCCCTATATAAGTCGATGTAAAATGGTGACCCCACGGAAGGGGCCAATTTTGACCCGTGGGGAATAATTAGAACAATTTTTGTTTAGGAAATCAAGCTGATGCTACATATCAAATATGAAAGTCCTGGAGAAGATTTTATAAGGCTTTCTCTACATAACTCTATATAAAACTAAGGACACCCGGGACGGGGCCAATTTTGACCCAAGGGGAATAATTTGAACAACTTTTTTGGAGGACCTCTAGCTGATAATACATACAAAATATGAAAGCTCTTGGCCAATGGGTTTGGGAGAAGGAGAGTTTTTGAGGTTTTCCCTATATAACTCTATGTTAAACTAAGGGCCCCCGGGGCGGGGCCAATTTTGACCCCAGGGTCATTATTTAAACAATCTTTGCAGAAGACCTCAAGGTGGTGCTACATACCAAATATGAAAAGCTCTAGGCCTTATGGTTTCAGACAAGCAGATTTTTTAAGTTTCCTTTTTGAAAATCTATTTTTAGCTGTTATGCAACGGACTGGAAAAATTTGAACAACTTTGGTAGAGATCCACCAAAAGAACATTCCTGTGAGGTTTCATCAAATTTGGCCAAGCGGTTTAGGAGGAGATGTCGTTGGAAGAAATTGTTGAAGACAATGGACGACAACGAAAGACAACGGACAACTCGGTATCACCAAAGCTCACCTTGAACACTTAGTGCTCAGGTGAACTAAAAACAAATGAACAAGTAGATGCCGGGACATAACAATCAACCACTGGCTAGACTTCAAAAATATTTTACAGAAATAGCTGTTGTGAACAGCTCTCACAAATTGACATTTTTTGTCATGATTCATCAAAAACATGGCTGCCAGCAGTAGGGGCTTGTTTATCCCTATTACAAAGTTTTGTCCCCGGCTAATCGGCCAATTTTAAAGACATACTCTTAGGATTTATAATATTATGATATTATATGTAATCATTACGTGTTTAACATAATCTTCATCAGCAACATATACTTGAGAGCCACGATGGCTTTAGGGCTGTCGATAGAATCATATCCCTCAAATCCCTCGTAGAAGTAGGAATATGCTGTCTTAAAGTCTCGCTCCTCCGCCGCGTGCAGAATACCTGAAATACAGACATGTGTTATAACAGATGATGTTAAACACTTTTTCGAACAAGACTGTGTTCAGTAAATAATTACTTCCTGGCAGTGTCGGATACCCACGTTCGATTGCATTAAGTTATACTCATACATCGACCGTGGGTTATTTGGCTAGCAAAATATCGTAAACGTTATAGATAAATGGTGCAATTTCATTGGTTTCCAAAGGATTTCCACTTTGGAAGCTCAGCCAATGATATTACATGTTACATTCGGCCTTCGTTTCATTCTCCAAAATGGCGGCCATTTTGATTTCGACTGAAAGAAAAATCTGTTTAAAGTAACAAAACCCCCCCTAATGATGCAAGGTTAAATCTCCGATTGAAGAGTATTCTGTAAGGAGTGATTTCATTGGACACAGGGTTTGAAGAGTTATTTCCCTTTGAACTGAGAAACGAGAATTCGGCAGTCAAAAAACCCACGGTACCAAATGAAGTTGTACGTAATGTGTACCGTGGGTATCCGACGATGAATTCCTGGTGGAAGCCTTGTCTGCAACAAATAAAGAAATTTCAGGCCAATTTCAGGGGCCTTAATTCTGTTGAAATGTTTAATAGTGTAACATGGCTTTGACAATGCAATGTGTTTATGAAGTATGCCAAGTTTGTAAGCAATGCATTGCAATGAAAGGCAATTGCAGTCAGATCTTATCAGCTATTGTAACACACATGTTGCCTCAACTCAACTGTATTCAGGAGGAGTCAATCATGTACATTATTTTTATACATCACTCTGCAAGCATGTGTTCCATACAGTGGAACTCGGTTATAACGAAATCCTGGGGACCAAGAAATTCCTTTCGCTATATCCGATTTTCACTATATCAGTACAACAAAATTTTGTTATATGACATTGGATATAAAGTATTTCGTTATACATTGTATATCAAAATAAGTGTACTTATCATTTACAGCATGTACAGCCTGCTTCGAAATGCTTAAAGAAATAGCATACACGATGCTGCTCAATTATTTGATATCATAAACTGATAAAAGAAATTGTTATGAATGAGTTCTATTCAATATCTTAGTTGGAATAAAGAAATCCTTATTCTGTGCAAAGTAGGGCATTATCTGAGCAGTTTGACTAGGTATGCTTATATTATAGGCCCACTAATTAGCAAGTTATAATCACGAGCCGTTAAATCATTAAAACAATTTTGTCTATTATGAGGGAGAAAAAAATATGAAACTCATACCTGATTGTTGATCCAGAGATGCTTGCAGTTTTGGAGGACAATAAATACCATTAGCTGTGGTTCTACCTGATGTGAGGGCGGCTCTAGCTTTGGGCAGGTTACTTAATGCATGATATATCTTAGATTCTAACAGTTGAACTTCTACCAGTAATGCCTTGTCATCAAGTTTCTTTAACTCTCTCAGTAATGTGGACGCTGAAGTAAAACAGTGATATCATTATTTATATGTAGGAACATTTTACAAAAAATCCAACACTTTCAACCCTAAAAACATACAATATAACCTCTCCAGAGAGGCCCTCCGTGGAGCAACAACTTCACTACAACAACACCAAAATTTCCCTAAGCCTATATTATTATAAATTTAACCTCTGTAGAGCCACAACCTCTAAGTAATGGTCAATATTTCCAGCTACTTAACCCTAGCTTCTACACAAAAAAGTGGTGATTAGGAAATGAGCAGTCACAACTTCCGTGGTGGAGCTACCAGTAACTAAATGTTACGAAAACGTTACAAATACTCCATCACGTGATTCTATCTTGAATGCAGGGCAGATCATCAGAATGTTTGACGTAGGTTGCTTATTGATTGTGTATTGAAAGGCAAGCATCTATCTGTACAAAATTGTTTATTAGACTAATAGTCGGCCACAACACTAATGCGTACCCGCAAGCACGGACATAGAGTTTTCTGTGTGAAAATTGTGGATTCTACTTGAATAATAAAGCTTAGAGTTTTGCGGCCTCGGACAGAGTAATTTTGAATTGTGAAAACACCAGGTTTTTTTTCCATTTTTTAAGCTGCACTTTGAAATTGTGACTTGGCCATCTTCAAATTGTGAAGTAGCCGAACTTCAGCCTCTGTTATAACTTATATAGTGAAAAAAAGCCTTAGAAGTAAAGAAAAACATTTTTCATTAACACATCTCTCATATAATGTATTTGCTGTACTTACTTAGTAGAAGGGCATCCTGGTATTTCTTTGTTTCAAAATAAAGAGCAATCAGTCTGGCCTGAAGATCAATGACAAAGTGTTATACAAACAAACAGCAAAACTTCCAGCAACATTTGTGCTATCACACATGCATACAAAACCACTGTATAAAACCAAAATGGACAATATTTGACATGTAATACGGTTACCACTTCGTATTTTTATACAGAAAACATTTTGTACAGTTTTTAATACATGAAAAAGCACAAATGGACACAAGCTGTTTTGTAACAGTGACTTCGACCTCATCTGCCCACCCTTGATCCTAAGTGTGTTGGATTCATGCAAGCAACCAAAAGTATGAATACAGCATACCTGCCAAATTAGTTAAATTCAAAATAGGAGTGATCAAGCAAAATACGTCACAATAATATTATGCACTTTATTGTGATTTAAAAGGGATTTAGATGCATAAACAAGGAAGGTAACAATTTTAATGGTTGCAAAAAATGGAGCAGAAGATCATAAAATGAATCTCAATCAAAATGTACCTTTGTGTAAACTTTGAAAAACGAAAATATGAGTAACTCCACTTTAATAGGAGAACTTTGCAGGTATGAATACAGCAAGTTTTTTTACAGCTGTTGAATTACATGAGTAATGCTACTTGCATATTATGTATAGGCAACTGGAGTCTGTTGCCTAATTAAAGCACTGTGTAGCGCTTTCCACGGGAGGTAATCCCTGCCTTCTGTACTTAATTGATCAGGAGGTTACTGAATGAAGGCGCTCGGTAGCACTTTGCTAAGGCAACAGACACATGGCAAATGCATTCATAACTGTGAACTCTGACTGTATGGAAATGGGGGCAATCGCCTCAAAACCTGTCATTATGAAGTAAAGGTTTCACTATAGTATATTTGTGTTTTATGTAATGAGAGAATGATCTCACCTCTAGTGCTTGTCTTAAGAATGTTCTCTTCTCATCTTTAGCCCAATCTATACATTCACGACATAGATCAACCTGTCAATATACAAATAACAAGTCATTAGGAATGGCAAGTAATACAGAAGCCCTCACAAGGTTTGTAATTTGTTGTCAATGTTTGTTTTCATCTCCTTATTGGTCCCTATCTACATACCAAGTTTCATAAACCTAGCTTGAAAACTGTTTGAGTTATGGCAGGATCCAGATGGACAATTCAATTTTTATAAGCCTCCCTTCGGAACCATTAAAACTATTGTTAAAATTATAACAATGGCGACTGGCCACAATCTAAGAATGGAATTATTAATTAATTTTAGTACACTACAACTAACCCATCAAACGGTTAACAACATACCTCTTTGCCAGTTCCTGCTTCCATATCCAGAAACAAGTCAACCAATGCTCTAACAAGTTTAGCAGCTTTGGCTTTACTGACCATACCAAGGAAAGGACGAGTAAACTTCACCAAGCCAGCCAACTCTGTAAAATCAACATTGTTTCATCATATAAATCTCACATACTTTTAGTGACATGCCTGATAAATAATGAGAATGGAAGGGGAGTTTGGTTAAGTCCACTAGATTAATAAGTCAGGGCTCTCCATCAATTTAAAAAATGTCTGAAAGTCCTCTGATTATGTAAAATTACCATGCATCACTCGTTTTAATTGTATTAAGATATGCCTCATATTGTCGAAATTCATTTAAAATAGTTGAAAGCCATATAATAATTGCTGTTATAGAATCAATAAAAGCATTGTCACTTAAAATTATAGCTTTAAGCTGCTGTTAGAGAATATTGTATCATACTGAAATATACCGAACCGTTAGAAAAATTGACGGTACGTATCATATCGTGAGGTGAGCGTACCGTTACAGCCCTAATATTTAGTGTGTATATATTTTACCTTCAGCTTGTTTAGTTTGAGCAAGTAAAGCACCAAGTTCTAGAATAGCTTGTTCCTTGGTCTTTACGCTCTCTTCACTGTTCAAGTCAACATCTCGCTTCACTAGAAAAGTAAAAATATAATATATACCGTAAATTCATATAAATACATGATCATCATTAACATGTATAAACTATAAAGAGGACATAAATCTACTTCAGTATTGTTGTATTTGTTTTTGATGAATTTCACTCATACAATTTTTGTAAAGACATCATACTTAGTCTAAATATTAGATGGTGTAATTTGATATTACAATAATTGTGCTCTACAAGATTAGGTCACAGGTGTGATTCTTGCTTGAGTAGAGTGACTACTTCAGGAGTTCTTCACCATGGTATCAAATATGCTAACATCATCATTTCATGAAGACTTGTTTTTCAGTATGTCTGATCTGGACCCAGTTGTTCCAGGAGTTTTCCTGGCTTTTTAGAAGTGCCTCAATTTGAATTGGGAATACTTTTAATGGCATGACACTTAATAAGTTAATTCAATGTCATCTAATTCTATATTGTATCCTAAGCACTGCTTAGGACTGTAATGTGTGGTAATACTCCTTAACAGTTGAAAAATAATTAAATGAGTGATAATTATTAATTGAGCTACAAATATGCGCATTAAGAATTTTTCCAAAAATTGGTAAGAGGCCTTAGCCTGTCAGTTTGGGAAATTTAAGCGCGATTTTCGGCCAAATTGGGAAAAGTAAGGCTGACTCAAGATACATCAAAAAGGAAACTGCAGTCCTCATACATGTTAAATTAACCAGGGCTTTCATGTTTTATTATAAAGTTTACAAGTCCTAACTTTTCATGAACAACAAAATCCCCATTATAGCCCACAACTGTCACCTTTAGTTTCTCTTATAATTTATCATTCTTTCTTTAAAGTTCTTTTTTAAAAATGATATACCTTTCCATTGTATGAGGCTATGAGAGCTCTGTCAATTAATCTTACAATTTTTGTCCTTGATATTTCAATTCCTAACATATTTTCGGCCTGGATACGAACGGTATGGTCCCGTAGCAGACTTTAGCCATTCTACATAACAATATGGGGACCGTGTTGTAGAGTCGCTTTCCACGCTCGTAGATAACAAATGCAATATTGCTTCCGCGATTTCGCACTCGTAATTAATTAAAAAAATAAATTGACGGCCGTTCGTTTAATTGATTAGTAATGCCAATCGAATGATACATATTTTTTCTTCATTTTAACTGAACAATGGATAACGCCATACCGTTCCGTACAAAAATTCAATACATTGGGAATTTAGCTTTTTTTTTTTGGGAAATTCTTTTACGAAATTAGGAAAAATAGAAGCTTTTTGCGATTTGGAAGTCACCGAAGATCGGCCTCTGTTTTAGAAGGAAAAAAGGCCCTGTTCTTGTTGAAGGTCAAGGTGTACCCAAACTTAGGTGTACCCAATTTTTTTTGGTGAAGGTGTACCCAAATGTTGGTCAAGGTGAACCCAAACATTGGTCAAGGTGTACCCATACTTATTTCTTTATTTTCAATTAGTTTTAATGACTGAAATAAACATATTTATACATTGATCATTCAGATGATTGTATATTTATATGACAATACATAAATGCATTTTGAAAAAAAAAAAAATTCAAATTGTCATTGCCACCTAATCACATGTGTTTGATACAAACTGCCACTACTTTTTAATTGAGTACATTAATAATTTATGAGCTCAATTTAAAGGGTCTACACTAGTATAATTGATGCGCAAACACAGGGGATATTGAATCCAAAATATACTTCATTACATATTTGAACAAATTGTTAAAAAAACGTTGTTAATAAGATTTAAGCACTTTCACTTTTAAAAGTATTCTGTTAACAATTCGACTAAAGAAAACTGATTTATACACTTAGAATTAGCTGAAAACACAAATGAAAACATGTTTTCAAGTTTATTTTTAATGTATAAATCAATGTAATGTTATGCATATTTGATTATAATACCAAAATGAATACTATGGACACTGATTTATAACAAACATATAAATATTTTATATTTGGGTACACATTGACCATTAAGAATGGGTTCACCTTGACCAAAATATATGGGTACACCTAAGTTTGGGTACACCTTGACTGGTTCCCCTTGTTGAAGAGGCGGTAGCGCATTTTGCTAGCTGTGAGCGCCAATAAGTTTCTTTTTAGCGCTTTTTCCTAGCATGGTGATATCTAGTCCAAGTCTTTAAGAGCCATATTCGAGAGAAGTGCAGGAACAACTAGGTGATGTAGTGAAGCTTGTCGCAAAAGCTTCCGGAGTTTAATATTATAATAATCTTACTCATATTTATTCATCATTTCATGTAATGATGTATAATGAACTTGTGTTTAACAGGCACTTATTGTTCTTAAGAACTTATACTGATTGTTTGACTCTTACCTACCTACTCAATAAAACCAACAAGCAGCTTTTGCGGATGGCAGACTGTTGGCGTTGCGCAGCAAAGTGCTGTTGACAGTTGAGTGGAACTGAAGCGGTCTGTTGCATAGGGGAAAGCGCTCAGTAGCCTTCTCCTGTACTAGCAAAGAGCTGAGAAACAGTGTGCTATTGGCGAACACTGCTTGTTGGAAGCATGTCGTTGCATTGGCTTATGAAAGTGCTCAATAGCCCCATGGGCTAAGACAACCGGCGACCAAGACAACAGGCTCCATGTGGTGTACAGTATAGAGTGACAATTCGGTAATTTACATTTTACTAATTTTTCAGCGAATAAAAGCCTTGCATGTAAAATAAACCACTTTTTAACTATATTCATTATTTGAGGATCAAAATCGGATAAAAGCCAAAAATTTGAGAAATGATTCAGCATAAAATTTGATAAACAATCACTTGTCTGACTAAATTTAAGCCTTTATCAAAGTTTAAAAGGTAATAACTAGAAATATAGGTCTTAATGATATTCTTACCGATACTGTGTAAGATATCAATAGCTCCATTTTTGTTTGTTGACTTCAATTCAACAGCTTTTTGTAATTCTTCCGTCATGACGCCGGCAACTTTTGTTCTCGCGAAAAGTGATTACCCGGTGTCGCGTGTGAACTGTTAACACCGTGAGAATCAGTAGGATTGGCTAAAACCCAAATCAGTCCATTCCACTATTTTCAAGATTATTTTCACTATTAGTTTGAATAACGTTTGGTTTACAAACAATTAATTATTATAATAGATTGAAACAGGTATAATATTGCAGGCGAGTCCACACGAAGATGCTAATTTGAAAAATGTTGATTCCTGGCTGAAAAGACAATTATTATTTTTTCAAAGACTTATATGTAATTTAGGTATTTGATTGTTTTAAAGATAAAATATAGATAATTCATTGTCCAATTCAGGCACGTATTTTAAAACACATGATTAAAAATTCAAAAAGCATGCAACCCGAATAATAATAGCCAAAAATTATCACCAATTAGGTTTACATTTTGCACTTCTGATGAAGGTGACGATGCACTTAAACATAGTCGAACACTTCTGTTTGTATGAATTTATTTATTTATCATCGAAACCGATGATCCATATGGGCGAGGCCTCCAGAAGAGTTTAGTCATTTAGGTTTCTTGGGATAGTGCAGATACAGGAGCTGCACGCATCCCAGTGACTCAACTGGTTCTTTAAATGCTAGGTGTATATATAACACCAATACCGTGATGGGACATCGGTTTAGACTTTTCATCCAAAAGACTAGTACTATTAGTATATTTAGTTGGTCTTTCCTGTGACTTAAACCCACAAACCTAGTACTTATAAACATGATCTCATTCTATACTCCATGCTCAAACTTGAAAAACTTTTTTTTTAATTTTTGCTTCAAAACAAACACCAACTTGTAGCAAACGATCTGTTTTCCTGACGGCTACAAATTGCTGGAAGACCACACGTTAGTTACGCAGTATATTCCTGGCTGCACAAATATACAGTCATATGTCAAACAATTGAACATTTACGTGCAACCAGGAAACCGCCTAGGCGTACATGACAATATGTTCCAAGAAGCCTTATTTACTAAAGTTGTAAATGTAAAACTTAGATTTAGACTTTATACGAGGTATTGCCAAATTTAATGTTCTATTCGCTCTCAAGTTGTTATAAATGTACCGATTTTGATATAAGTTGGTAAACATGTTCAGTGGGTAATAACAAATAACTAGATATCACATCGTTAATTCTAATTGCAAAGAAATGACAGTGATAGTAACTGTTTTAACAGTATTAAGACTAAGTCTGAGTTTCAGTCTTACAACGTTGGTAAGTAAGGTCCATTGGAACATCTTTCTATGCCACAGTCTCTGCAGTATTAGGTATGCCATCTTTTCTGCCTTCAGGTGTATCGATTATTTATTACAATTAAAAACAACAATAAACACTAAAATAAAACACATTTTGTGCTAACGGTCTCATCAAGTGTTTATACTTCGGTTTATAACTGTTGTATCTTAATAATTATGAATAAAGAAATTTTACGTTGATAATAACTGAACAAGGGGGCCAAATCCAATCGCGGCAAATTGGTCAGGTGTGGTTTATGTTTCAAAGTAACGCGTGCATTTATTAACAGTGCATAATAGTAATACCATTCTGGCGTTATTGCACTAACCTTTGTCCCACACAGTCCTCGGACATCAGTGGTCCAGACTATGATTCGGACAATATAATACACTGGTTGAACGAGAATTAATTGTCCCATCCAAAATCAAAAGAAACATGTCAACATTTTATTATTTATGGCATGGCGAAAACAATATTATTTCAAGTTTATTACTAAATGTAGATCAGTCATATTGTGACAATTGCTTCATTTCTGTATCAAAAGGTTCGTGTTCTGGTCCAATTATCTCCACTCTTTTCGTCAACAAATAATTAGTCAAAAATAATGTTACCATAAATAGAACTACCCATAATGCACTCTGACCAAGCAGAAGATACAGGAAGGACATTGGAGTGTATGATTCCATTGTGTAACCAAATACCGGTGGAAATATCATAACACCAGCCGAGGCGGACATTAGAAACATCGAGGATATTTTGCCAGAAACGTTTACGATATTCTCGTTAGTCCACGTAAACATAGCTGGAAAGATAAGGGACATGGAAAGCCCTGGAAAGCAAATTAGCACCCATATTAATGATTGGACATCGTACAGTGTGGCTATAAGAAGTCCTGCGTACGATAACACTAAACATATCCCAAATATCACCATCAGTTTGGACGTCTTGAAGAAGCGTACAAGGAATATACACCCTAGACGAGCGAGTCCAAAACTTATCCAATGTAATGACGTAGCGAGCGATCCACGCTCCTTTGTCCATTTGAGATGCGAAATGACGAAAGTCATCAAAAAGCCAGCGTATACGTCGTCAATACCGACATACACAAACATCAATACAGATAAACTTCCTAAAAGTAACACTTTAATTGGTAAGGGTCGTTTGTAAAAGTTTGTCGGTTGCCGTGGTTCTGCCATTCGGGTAATCTTTGCCCTTTCCGTCGGTTGTGTATAATAGACCATAGCAAAAGGAACTGCAGTCAAAAACATCAGAATTGCAGAAATCAAATATGGATATTGCACTTTTGTTTCACACGACACGGAACAATGCTCATCTACATTTCCGGAATAATATGTCGCGTGTGTTGTATTGCCATATGTCATGTTTCTTGTATTAGCAGCATCAGGGTTTTCAAGTTCCGTTATTATAGATTGGTTCCAGTCATGACTTGCCGTAGTCAACAATGACACGTTAAGTCGTGTATTATTATCACCAGGATTCGGTGTCTCCAGAAGGAAAGGTTGTGCCACAAATGGTGCAATCATACCACCCAGACTGAAGCAGAAATGTAATGCCTGCATGTATGAGTCTGCCTTAATGCCCCACGTCGAGACGATCTCTGCATTACCACCTGAAACAGTAAGTATTATAGCTTAAGCCTTATATATGTCACATTGAAATTTTTGCATCAGCAATGTACTCCCGATTTCACTATAAATAAGCTTCGGGAGACACCTGGAACAGGAAATTCACAAAATTAATGCTCTGCTGTTTTTCTCGAAGCTTGCCCTAGACCAGGATGCCCATTAACCAGATGCCTTCTGATGCCCATTTATTAAACCGGGAGTATATCACCGAGGCTAAGATGTTCAATGGGACCTAGATATTAGATACTTTTGGATCAACTCGGTCTCTACGTATGACAATAGAGCTACCGGATAAAAACGAACATTTCCAAGCATTCACGATGGGTAACTTCAGTAAATATAATTTATGATTTTTAGAATAAAATATAGGGGTGTAACGATACGGTCACTTAACGATACGATACATATCACGATATAAGGGTGACGATACGATACGTATCGCGATACAGACAAACCTAATTTATCCTATAAAGTATTGATACTTTCTGGAATATAGTTGACATTTTACTTATTAATATGAACTATTTTACTTGATTATTTTTATTCAACTAAAAGAAATTGTACACTGAGCTTATTGAAACAACAGTGAACAATATTTTGCATTAGTGTTTAAATTTTTCTAATAATTGTCAGACATTTACAATATTATTCTAATATCACTTTAGGTACAAATCGTATCGTGATCTGCTTATGTCACGATACGTATTGTATCGTGGGCTACATATCGCGATACGATATGATACGATATATCGTTGCACCCTTAATAAAATATATATCAAAAGTGGAGCATTGTGGATTACGCTTGCATAGAGAATTTGATATTCAGCAGTGGTGCAGACGGGTATTTAACCCTAGACCTTTCCGACACTCACAGTTGATTAAGAGTGACGAAATACATTGACTAGGAGTAGATAAAATACGGGCTACGTAACCATCCTCGAAAACCCAGACGACACTCCACTCCTGCACTTGCTACGTCGACGTTGCGAGTTCGGGAGTGGAGTCTCCGCTTGGTTTTAGAGAATGGACACCGGCTTACCTGTATCTAGACTGGCTATAAGAAATCCAGCGATAACTTTCACCAGTAACATTAACCAGAAATATTCACACCACGGAATGATGGCATTGGCAATGGCTGCTCCAACGATGGAACCTATTATCAGAGGTAGGCGATCATATCGATCATACAGCACGCCTGTGATACCAGACCCTATTAAGAACCCTGCTGAAGACGCAGTAAATAGCCATGACGAGGTATCAAGTGATTCCCCTATGATCAAACGTAAATCTGGGAGAGTCGGGCCTAACATAGACTCCATCCATCCCTGAAATATAGTAAAAACTTCTTAATAAGTGTAGTAAATGGCTTCGGAAATTAAACATAGTTTTCGAATCTTACAGAAATACATGTTGTTATTTAAGTGTTTAGCCGGGTTTTATTGGAGCGTATCATTCCCTGATTCCGGTGCCAAAGATTCCCTTTCTAGACGCTCGCTCAGCATATAATAGAAACTAGCATCTCTTCTCTCATACCCTTGTGTCGATGTATAAAACCAGGATTGTATCGAGAGTGATTAATTTCAGTTGGAAAAACTTGTTTCACAATTGACCATAAATAAATTAGTATAAACTATAAATACATGTATATCTTAAACTATTTAACACTGATACGGCCTACAGCTAATTAAATTAAGCTAAACAGATTTAAGTAGACATAAGTGCATATGTAACTTACCAACATTATGAAGGCACAACAAATCCATATCGTATATAAAAACTTTTCACGATATATCGGTTGATTTTTAAATTTTTGAATTAATGAAAGTCGCGAATTCTTATTACTGTCCATGTTCTATTATTCCACATGTATATACTGAGCAAAAAAGAAACTTCACAATTTTTAAATTACAATGGGTAATCACCCTGACGTACGTGTATTGGTTTATTAGCTATACAGTATACACTAAACATAAGCGGATTTGAGGGTTTACAGTATATCCTGTTGTCCAGATATTAACCGCTTAGTGACCCAAAAGTACATTCAGGTTTAAGGTGCTGGGATATTTGTTCGTTAGGGGAAAGGCACATACATGGATATAAGCATTTTTGTACGTATCATAATCTGTACTAGCTCAAATAACACAATTTGCAGGCCGACAAAACTCTTAACACCCATGGCCATATAAAGGCACCACACTTGGATTTAAGGCTCTGTGGGAACGCCGATTCTGGTTTTAAGGCGCGGTGGATCCCCATACCAGGGCTTTCTGACTCTGAAAAAGACCCTGACTTAATTAAATTTGTTTGCTATGCCGAACTGATGACCACAAATGGCAAGGGAAGGTATATGGTTTCATCACTCTACATCAACCCAAAACTGAAATATGAAACTTTTAATGACCTTAAGGTTAGTTCTGCCATCGCCGGTCTAAAGCCCGGGTGAAAAATGAGGTAGGTTGTGCACAGAGCCAGCGACCATGCCATGTAAAATAGACCTAGATACAGAAACCTCAACCTTAACCGGCCTATCACGTTTAAATTTTGCTGAGTATACACCGTGTTAACTTAGGTATATTTGGTCAAAGATTAAACCATGCTTGATTGAATGTTATCAGCCACTTTGACATAAACTGGAATGATAATACAAACGTGAACTCGGTGTTATCATTATCGAACAAATAAACCGACTTTCTTTATAAATGTACCGTCGTAGTTGCCTCCCTTTACCAGCCCCAGAGGCATATTAACATATTTCAGGGTCTCCAGTGCACTGGGCATCTTATCTGGCGACCTGGGTTCACATCTTGGTTGAGACACACATATGCCTTGTAGAAGAAGTAATTATTTAAACACTACGGCCAAAGATAACCCATAAAAGTGCAAGCACTTATTTTCAATGCAGTCCTGTGTGTTTGCTGAAGTGACAGCAAGTAGAGGAGACAGTGGGGTGATACAAGGTATCCGGGCGCGCCGCCCAAGCTCCTTGGTTCTTTAACGTGTCCGATGTATAACACCGATACTTAGCCGAGACTACCCCTGGGTTGCCAACAAGTTCATCTCTAGTTGGGTGGGAAACACTGAAAAGTGTTTCAGAAATGACCAAGTGTCTCGGACGAGGATCGAACCAGGGACTGCTCGATCAGCAGTTAAGCTGGCTATCCGCTCGACCACCGTACCACCTACCATATTTGAAAATGAACAAGATCGCTTAAGACTCAGTTCTAGCAGCCAAAATGTCGAACACTCAAGCACCAATTGCCAAAAAGACTGAAAGACGTTATTGCAGCCATAGAAAAGGCGTATGACCTTAATATTTAAATTATACTTGGAAGTTTCGTTGTCTCCGTATATGATAAAAAATCTATGACAACTCATTTGATTAGTATGCCGATAACACTCTGTCCATAATGGTTCATTTACCTCAATCAATTAATACACGTACATGACTGAACTATTACAACCTTGCACACACACGCGTGTTACAACGTGTATGTTCCTACCACAGACAGACAGATGCGTCATTTGTACCAGGTAAATCAATTGTTATGGAACAGGTTTGTTTAAAATAACAGCTTTACGAAGCAACAACGAACGAATATAACGCATCAAAAATTAGAAATTTCCCAAAGGACCATTCACCTCACTCCATTTATTGCTTCAATGGTCGGCACTGCGCACTTCTGTACTACAATCCTACATCAGAAATCATTTGGAAAATTGAAGCTCGGTTGTTTTAAAATAGTATGTTTACGATTCAATCACGATGGAATGAAGCGCATCACAGGTTAGAACTGTCCCGGTGGACCATTCTCCTCACTATACTTAATGCTTCAAAGGACGGTTCTAGTTAACGCCACACTTCATTACTAGATTCCAACAGACTTGGCATGATCAGAAATCATTTGGAATATTTGGACTTGGAACATATTTTATAAGCTCGGTATCTAATGTAAGTATTCCCTTTATTATATAATTTTATCTAGCTTCTTTTTCGCATATTACATGCGACTCATAGACCTTGTTGTCTGAGCAGTTTCCTGGTATTTTGAAATTATCTCTCGCTCGTCTACAAGCGTCTAGTAACCTCGAACCAAGCAAAGAACATACCGGTATTGACGATCCTTAGTACAACGGAAGAATATGCGTGTTCCAAACTAGAGAATTGAACCAGGATCTGTTGATGGGGGACACACTCCTGATGAAACCAAAATACGCTTCCTTGAATGAAATTTTGTTAATGTAAAGGTGTTTACCCTCCTCCCTACAATATTTTTACCCCCCTCCTCCCTTCCGTTGCCAAATGTTCCCCCTGCAATGTTGACGACGCTCCTACGCCCATGTCCTGTAACAAACGCTGCGGCATTTACTGAATTAAACATAATTTTAGTCATGTAATGCACAACACTCAGGAGCCGGATTCTGTCTATATGACACAAGGCTCAGTTCACCAACAGTCGCCGATGATATGGTCCTTATGTCATTCTCAAAGCAAGGATTAAATGACATGCTTGAACTGTGTGATAATTATTCAAAACAGTGGCGCTACCAATATAATTCAAATAAGTGCGCGGTCATAGTTTTTAATGATGATTCAAAGGCTGTTCAGAATCGAGAATTTAGACTAGGAGCTAGTAGTGTTGCTGAAACAACTAACTATACTCATCTTGGTGTGATATGTGATCCATTCCTAAGTACACGCTCAGTGATCGATGATTCGTGTCATAAACTTAGAGGGACGTACTTAAATATCATCAATAGCGGAATCAGTCCTCGTGGTTTCAATCCTTGCACTTCAGTTAAAATTTACAATACTATAGTTATCCCAAAAGCCCTTTATGGATGCGCACTCTGGACGTCGCTGACGGCTACAGACTTACTCAAAATTGAGCGTGTGCATAGATTCTGCATTAAATATATGCAGACATTTAGTTCTGGAACATCAACCGATTTATCGTTGTGTACATTGAATATGGTATCGATGGAAAGCCTCATTGAACATAAAAAATTGCAGTTTCTTGGACAAATATGTAATCTTTCAAATGTCTATATTGCTAAACATATATTCAACAATAGACTTATTCACTACATCAATTATGACAATCAACGTAATGGATTTATTCCTGACGTCTACTCGATACTCCAGAAGTATGGCTTAGTTGATTATTTATCGAACTATATTTCAAATGGGACTTTTCCTTCAAAAGCAAGATGGAAGACTATTATTCGTGACAATCTGTTATCAAAACAACGAACTGAAATGATGAATAATGTTATAACTAAGTCGTCACTCCTTCAACCAATTTTAAGAGGAGACCAACCGTGTACATTGTGGTTGTTATCTAGACATGATCCCCAGCTATCCTCTGTTTGCCTTAAAATAATGTCGTTAATTGTGCGCTTTGTTTCGAAGAAGTTTATATGCATATGCAAAAAGTGCGATTGTGCAACTGAAAGTATTATTGTACACTTGATCAGTTTCTGCGAGAAAAATGTGACAATTCGAGAGCAAGTGTGGGATATGCTCATTTGTGAATTCGGGTATAATGCATATAGGGAATTTACTGTACTGTCACCTACTGAACAGACCGAGCATTTGTTAAGGCTAGCCACTATTATTGATGGTGATACCTTTAAATGGTTTCCGTTAACGTCATTGTTAACAAAATTATTATAATGATCGAAGCCAACGACACTATTACACATGTATCGATCAATTGTTTATACACATGATTATTATACCTACTGAACAACTTGTGTTTGTAACACGTATGTTCGTGAAATTTGTAAAACATACTTTTGGTATGATATACATGCTTTTATGCAAACTGAACATGTATGTGAGTGATGTATATTATACACTTATAAATGTGTTTCTTGAAAAGATAAATTACGTCAATAAGTATTGTACTCTTATCGGCAAGAGTTAAGTACATTGCAATCTCTCCATAGTGGCCCTCCATAGGGCGTCATTCTATCCTAAGCAACACGTTCACTTCATTTAAAGAAAAACTTTCAACGACTATTTGCTGTTTTTTTTTCAACAGCCAGAAGTTGTGCTTTCATAGGGTGCTGCTCTAGAGAGGTTGCACTGTATTGTTGATTACATACACTGAACTAGCAACGTCCATCCTTGGTTATCTAGCTATTTCGTTTCGCTGTCTAGGTAATCTTCTGATGGTGGAATTTGTATATGTAAGATATGAACATACATGCTATTATGTACGTGTATGTTTGGTTGTGTGTACGTGTATGAATGCATACTTACATGTATCATTGTATATAGTGTGTGTGCTTCATGAATGTGTTTAGGCGTGCGTGCGTACGTGTGTAAGTGTTTGGATGTATGCGTGGTGGGTATATATGAATGTGCATGCATGTGTTAGGGGTACGTGCGTGCGTGTATGTGTGTGTGCGTGTGTGGGTGCGTGCGTGTGCGTGTGTATGTGTGTGATAACGTGTATGCATGTATATGTTAATGGGCGTGTGTATGTTTGTGCTTGAATGTGCTTAGCTGTGCATGCATGAGTGCGTGCATGTCTGCGTGTTAGATTATGTTATCTTATTTAGAAGTGATTCCATGTGTTACTGTCTACTATGCCATTATATTTGCCATTCAGTTTTGTATTGTGTAATCTTGTATATTGATGTATATTTGAATGTATTGTAACTCTTCAGAAAATGGAGGAATAAAAGTTAATAAATGGTGATTCTGGTATTGCCTTTCTTGCACTGTGCAAACATCACGGAAGCTGAGAGTTTGTATAACACGTTATTTGAAAACTACAACAATATTATGCCGCCTGTTCTGGACCATAATGAAACCATACTGGTATGGACAAGTGCGGCTTTAGTAGGTATCAACAAATTTGATGAACTTGATGGAAAAATTGAAATTACCTGCGTATTTCGCTTGATGTGGACAGACCAAAGACTTATATGGGAACCGTTCGATTATGGCGGGAAAGAAACTTTACTTCTTCCGGCGGATAAACTATGGCGTCCATTGCTATACCTAATGGAATCATTTGAAAAAATCCAATTAATTGGAGATATCAATCAGTTAGTTCGCATAAACTCTAATGGAACAGTTGTATGGGCACCGGGGAATGTTCTAAAGGTGATTTGTTCTGTGGATGTCACGTATTTTCCCTTCGACTCGCAGAAGTGTGTGATGAGTGTATCAACATGGTGGTATACTGAGAATGAAATGCTGTTTGTCGTGAACGATACAAATTTAGATATGACTTTACTGAGTCCAAACAGCCAATGGCATATAGAATCTGGTACTATATCTAATGTATCCGTTTTACCTGTATGGTATGATGCGTCAATTGTAAGTGTTGAGCTACATTTGCGTCGAAGATCTGAATTTTTCGTCGTTTATATCATTCTTCCAGTGGTATTGCTAGGGAGTATAAACAATTTGGTGTTTTATCTACCAGCTTCGTCCGGGGAAAGGACATCCGTTGCCATAACTGCATTTCTATCCTTTGTTGTATCCATGGAAATGGTAAACAACAATGTTCCTGAAAGTTCCTTACCATTGGCTTACATTTACTACTACATACTATTCTTGTTGATTTACAGTTCAGTTATAATATTTCTATGTGTAATCTCACTCCGAATTCACGACAAAGATGGCGAAGTTTCAAAACCAATCAAAAGAATTACAAGAGTTTTGACGTGCTGTCAAAGCAAAAAGACGCCAGTGTCACCAATGAAATCATCTGTCAACTCTAAGGAATTTCTTAAAGGAACTAATATGTTGGATAGACCAAATGATATAACTTGGAAGACAGTTGGTAAAACGTTTGACAAATACTGCCATTGTATTCTGTCCCTCGTCTTTGTAATATATTCTGGTATCACATTTTGGCGATTATACGCAAATGTTGGACTATAAGTATGAACATACCAATGTTACTGTGACTTTTTTAACTACCATGTTTACTATAGTATTTTATTGTTCATTTGTTTATTTGTGGGTGTGATTTGTGATTAGAATATGTGTGTTATTTTTGCACTTTTTGCGCTCTACTGTTTCTATGGAAAATATATGGAAAATATATGACAAAATCGGACAGAGAAGGCAGCTCCCAACAAGCCGAGCACAGAAAAATAATAATAACATCATAGGACACAAATACACGACAAATACCCAAAATAACACAACGAGAAAATCAAATGCCCCAGTCAAAGCTGTAAAAAACCCAGATACATGTAACCCCATTATAAAGCTATGCCGAAACGGTGACACCAACTGCTCAAACGAGGCGTTACTATTCCTTTACCCAGTTACTGGTCCCAGATGACCCAAGAAGGCTGCCTTCCGTGTGCGATGCAATTACCTTGTTTGAGGTTAGCATAAGAAGCAGCTTTTTGAATGTGTACCTACAGTACATACTCGAAGTAGACAACTCTATTGCTTTGTTTGATTCGTTTAAAGTACAAAATTTAATGTATACCAAGATCAAGTGATTGAAAAATGAATTATTGAAATGACTCGAGCATCAATAAGAAAAAAATCAATAAACATTTATAAAGAACTACGCGCAATTTAGATATCACTTATCTACCCATCAGTGGAAAATGACGAAAATATAAATTATTCAATCTCCGTCAAATGGCTCATGAAGCCAATTAAATTTATCAGACATCAGACCAAACTGATTGTAGGCGGTAAAAATATCTTTATGGAGGCTGATGAAATGGTGACTGAACAAACTGGAGGTGCGGGTAAACTATTTCTAACCACGAGGGATATACTAGTAATAATAACTTTATGACTTAATTAAGATACGACGTGGAGGACTAAAGTGATGTAATTAGTTAGTTGAAATAAATATTAAATATTTAAAATACATGTCTGAACGTACGCAACTATATACGTTTTTTTGTGAAATATCTTACACAAGCTTGAGGTTTATTAGTCTCGTTCAACCAGCGTATATATTCGTCCGAAACAATCTAGCCGGCAATTTGATTAAACACTGATGCATGGAAATTGATATTTTTGGTTTTGAAAAAGCGCGGACATGTCAAACATTCAAGTAATGCACAACACATGAATGATAGTTAAGAAAGATAGCTAGAAACTCTTGGCTAACTCTTTGGGACTATATTTCATGATTTGAAGGCTGTCGTTGGTATAGAAATTCAAATTCCATTAGAATAAGGATATAATGTTAGACACAGTCAAGAACCTCTTATAACATACGTAGTTGAACTATTAATTTTGTAGCTATGTATTTGCTAACCTTACAAGTGTACATGGAAAAACTATGTATTTGTTGTCCTGTACATTTGGAAAACATTGGCCAATTATGTTCTGTTTATTTGGAAAAAAGCTAGGGTATATGATGTTGTTATTGTATATTTGAGAAAAGCGATGTTTATGTTGTCCTTGCAATGTATACTTTGAAACGACATGTTTATGTTGTGCTTATATATGTGGGAAACGCTAGATCAATGCTGGCGTTGTATGCTTATGAAATATAATACGTTTAAGTTAAAATAAGATACATGTACATTTGTTTTACTTTTGCATGGCGGCGTTATATTGTTGTTGCAATTTTTTATAATAATGTTGTAAACCAAATTTAACATTTTTTTCATATTTTAATTCTCATTATATATATTTTTATGACTAAATAGTAATCTATAACATAATTTCCTCACCAACTGCAGTTTCTTCAACTTGATGGATACGAATTCAAGAGTAGAATACCAGACTGAAGCCTATACACGTACATGTGCATATGTAAAATGTTTCTATTCAGAATGTATCGTTTTAGATTGCACCTTTTGGGGACACCTTTTGTGTATAAAAAAATAAACAATGATAACTTGCTATTATTATTGTTGTTCTTATTATCATTATTAAATAGTAAATTTGATTTTGTATAAAAGAAAAAGGTTTTAAAAAACAATAACAAAAAGGTATGACAGGGAAGGTAGCACTCCACATAAACAGCCGAGCACAGAAATCAAATCAGCATCATGACAAAACAACTACACAAAGCTATGCCCACACATAATCCAAATCAACAATTAAAAGTCCCAAATCCTCGCCGACCGAAAATCGGACAGGGAAGACAGCACTCGACAGAAACACCAGAGAACTAAAAGCACAAAACCAACTTGGTAAAATTAGCATTTTAGTGGTAACTTTAAAGATACAACTGACGTACAAAATACGCATGCTTTAATGAAACGTTGATGGCAAAAATACTGCAGTTGACTATGTATATCATACATATACTTTAAACTAATTTTCATCATTTTTAGAACTCATACTAGTACAAAAGGAAATATTGTTTCATTTGTTGTTCTTTATCCATTCTTCATCGCTTACTGCCAATATGAATCGGTTGTGGAATTCGGTACTTTGGAAATTAGCGAATAAATTGTGTGAATGTATCCCAAACCACTTCAGAGAAGTCAACAAAGATAACCTGACAAAATATGTTAGGAGACAAGACGTTCAACACGCATGGCAACAATTAAATGCATGGACTGATATTCACAAAACATATAATTATTAGTGAAAGAAAGAACATATTCTGACGTAAGTTAAAACTTGTATTGTGTATATTTTCCACAATTTAATTGACGCTGAATAATTTAAGAAAAAAGTTTTTCTCGTAATAAAGTAGATTTCTATGTGTATATCAGCCCTGGTTTAAACAATCACTAAAACATGTGTTACGTGATCATCATGCTTTAGATACTCATGTTTGAGCATTCAATGCTGAATAACTTTATCTTTCTATCACATATAAAAAGGAATGCGGAAATGGGACGGGGCAGGTAGCACTCAACTTAACCAGCCAGGCACGGAAAACAGTAACATCACAACACAACTACACGGAGCAATACCCACAAACAACCCAAAGAAATGATTAAAAGTCCAAGTCCCGCCTCAAAAGTGCAGGTTGACTCAATTTCACAACGAAATTACAATATACGCTGATCCCAAGTGACCGAATGAAACGCAGCTAAGACTTGACCTAGTTCACCTAGTTCACCAAGTCCCCGCTGTTTCTGTGTCCTTAAATGACTTTGTGTGATGAAATAATGGACCAGACTAGTTAGAATGCTTCCACTTTCACATAATAAATAACGTGTCATTGGATAGCTGGGTGAAACTGGCTTTTATTATCATTTAAATTATTCAAAACCTAAATGGAATTATCATTATTGAAATATGTGTTAACTTTGGCGGACCGTTTGTAAAAGTACAAAGTTTGGTCATAGATGCTCACAGGGAGGACTGGGATAGCAAAATTGATCAAATATAAAAGCCGTTATCATTACCTATTAATATTTTATTAAGAACTTGTCTGTGACTGACAATACTCTTTTTAATGTTCAGGAGCAGTATTGTTTCGAGTATCACATACTTAAATTGTTTATATAATGAATTCGTTTCATGTAAAATATCGGGAATTAGTACAAACCGTCAATTGTTCTTGCATGTAAAGAATTAATTGACAAATCATACACATTTACACTTCTTTTAAAGGGAAGCACGGAACATTGACATTTTAATAACTAACCACACATTTTTCATTCTATTTGGAGTCCATGTTGATGAGACTTATAATTGGAATGTCAATACAAGTCCATTAAAACTTCCAACTTGGCATCGCGGTAAATATGAACATTTTTCCATAAAAAGTAAGCCAATCCTTACAAATATATTTTTCGAACCAATTCATTGAGTTCGTATCGTTCTGCGATTCCAGACGGATTTTAAATCTGTACATTTAAGGTAAGTTATATATTTATGATATAAACCAAAGCTGGTATTCGCAAAACATCTTAAGAGACATCGTAAATATTTTGACATAAGTTAAAAAAATAAACTAGACATATTTCTAAAGAACGAATTAAAACCCATGTTTTCTTTGTGGTGATTGTATCTTGGTGATGCATTATTGCTACTAAACTTAGACTAATTCGGTTGCATGGGGTTAACTTTTTATAGTATTTCTTAGTGAAACTAGGTCATCCATCTCTTTTGCAGTGGGGACATGTTTTTATATATATTTTCGTTAGGTGTGGGAATTGCTTGAATTGTAAGTGTGTTATGTTGTATTGTTACTGTATTCTGTACTCGGCTGGTTAAGTTTAATGCTGCCTGTCCAATTTCCTCATATCTTGTAAAAACTTATTTTGTGGGGTGTGGTGGCCGAAAGGTAGGGCGTGTGCTTCGGGGTCGAGAGGTCCCGAGTTCAACCCCCGTCTGACTCACTGGTTAATTTCTCTGAAAAAAACCCACATGATCCACTCCACTAAGGTGTACATTGGTACATGTGAGGGCAGTGTCTATTCCTGGGTGCCGCAGATCAATGTTTGCTGCCACACCCACAGGAGCGAAATAGTCTCCACAGGAAGACTCGAACATATGTTAACATAAATAGCCCAATGGCCAGGGAAGTTAAAATGTCAAAGGGTGCTTGAACAGCTTAACAGCCGGAAAGAGCGGTAGAAAATTGATAACTCAACTCTAACTACTTTTTTTCAGTTAGTGAATGTAAAAAAAAGATATCTTGACAATTTGGAGTGGATTCATTATGGAGAAGAGGACGTGTTTCATTCTTTTACTGGTGCTGAATGTCGGTGACAGTGCAAACATTACACAAGTTGAGAATTTATCTGACACTCTATTTGAAAACTACGACCCCAATTTTCTTCCAATTTTGGACTATAATACAACCATACGCATAGCAGTCGAGGCCACAATTATTGGCATCAACAAATTTGACGAGCTGAACGGAGAACTTGTCATGACAATCGTATTCCATAAACAATGGATAGACGAACGGCTTATCTGGACACCGTCCGATTATGGCGGGAAAACGTCTTTGCTAGTTCCGATCAGTAGCATTTGGCGGCCACAGTTATACGTTCTAGAATCATATGAAAACATTCAAAAGATTGGAAACATTTTAGGATCAGTTCGTATATTCTTCAATGGTTCAGTTCTATGGGCACCAGCGAATGTTCTAAAGGTGATTTGTTCCGTTGACGTCACATATTTTCCTTTCGATTCTCAGACGTGTATCATGAGTGTATCAACCTGGTTGCACACTTTAGATGAGCTATTGTTCAACATAACTGATTTGGATGTAGATATGTCATTTATGAGCACAAACAGTCAATGGCGTGTTCAGTCGGCTATCATGTATTCTAAGCAATGGGGTATTTATGACGTCATAACAGTTCAAATTCAATTACGTCGGAAATCAGAGTTTTATGTTGTGTACATGATATTGCCCGTTGTTTTTATGGGAATCATCAACACATTAGTGTTTTTAATGCCAGAGTCATCCGGGGAAAGGATGTCCGTTGCTATAACTGCATTTCTATCTTTTGTTGTGTCTATGCAAATGGTTAACAACAATGTTCCAGAAAGTTCCTCACCATTGGCTTACATTTACTACTACATACTATTCTTACTAATATACAGTTCTGTTATAATGATTTTATCTGTAATCTCACTTCGAATTCACGAAAGAACTGACACCGTTCCTGCTGCTGTTATGAGAATTACCAAGCGTTTGATGTTTTGGCGGTTTACTTGTACGAATAAACGAGTATCGCAGAATGAAACTATTGATCAGAATGGAAAGGATGAGAGCAACCCGGTGGAATTAGAAAAGGAAAATGTGTTGTCAGAAGCACATCAGATAGTGTGGGGAACTGTTGGTAAAATGTATGATATATATTGTTATTTTTTGCTGTCCGCTATCTTTATCACATATACTATTGTGACATTTGGACGATTGTACGGTAATGTCGGACTGTAAATCGTTACTATATCCATCATTTGCGTCGTATCTCTGTATTTATATCCTCAATTCCAGTCCTTTCCTTTACTTCTCTGCTTGAGGCCAATGTAGTCTCAACATCTTTCTAAGACACCTTCCTGCAAATCCACTTTTTTGCCATGTTTCACTACCATATAATAAAACTGTCCTTCTGTATATTTTCACTTTATTATCTAATGATATCTTTTTAGCTGTCCAGATGTTGTCAAGTTTATTGAATAATGATGATGCTTTGGCTTTACTGATCTTACACTATGTTTCGATGTCACCATTTTCATTCAGTGTGCTACCAGGATACTAGTTGCACAAATTGTCGGTCTTCTCAGTAGGGAGTTCCATTCAATATCATACTACTGTTGTTCTTTTGTTTGATGATTATTATTTTAGTGTTCTTCTTGTTGACTTTTTATCCCAGATTATCAGCCTCGTTTTGCAGGTTTAGGGTTTTGCTTTGCATTTGTTGGTAAGTATAGGATAAGAGACAGATGCCGTCTGCAAATAATAAATCTTCTTGATGTTAACTTCCACTGAATTTCTCGTTTGGTCTGAGTTATTATTAGAAAGGAGAAAGCATACACCCCTGCCGTACCCCTGGTTTAATGTAAAACAATTCCGAAAGTTGTCCTTCGTGTCTGACATCTTTGTTGATGTTGATAAACTTCGTGGGTATTCTATATGATTTAATAATTCTCCATAGTGTTTTTCTGTGCATGCCATCAAAAGCTTTCTCAAAGTCAACACAGTTGAGGTAGATGGTAGTTCTCCATTCTATTGCTTACTCTATTATATTAGGTAATGTGAACATATGGCCAGTAAATGAATTCTTATTCCTCTAAACACAGCTTGTTCCTCTCTCAAATTTAGGTCAACAGAATATTTTAATCTGTCTAGAAGTACTAGACATACTATTTTCCTGGGACAGAAAGAACTGTAATATACTTCCAGTTTCCACACACTAAAGGTTCCCCTTTCTTCGGAAGTTTTATAGTAACACCATTTTCCCAGTCAGATGGTACATTTTTCTTCTCTCTGTAAAGTGTTCAAAACATCCTTCCTCATTTCTGCGTTCAACTGTTTATCTACTTTCAACATTTCTGATTTCCCTGTTTTCAATTTCTTTATTGCCTTGTATATTTCCTGTGTTGTGATTTCAGTTGTATTAATATTTGGAAGGATGTTTTGTTTTCCTTTTTGAATAATGAGTACAGTTTCTTTGTTTAGTACTTTTCAAAAATATTCTTTCCATTGTTTCGTTTGTTCTTTTTCACCAATCACGTGATTCCCGTCTTTATCCTTGAGAAATGATGATGTGTTTGGGATGTTTCTCGAAGCTGTTTGGTAATTTTGTACAACGTCTTGAAATCTCCTCTTTCAGCTTCCGTTTTCACCTTCATTAGCCTTGTCATTCCATGCACCTCATTTCACTTCCTTATTTATTGTAACATAGTTTTCTTTCAGGTTTGTTGTATTTGTATCATCTTGGCTGTGAGTATTCTTTCCTGAATAAGTCTGCGATATTCCACTTTTGCCCAAGTTTCTTTCGACATTCATTCTTTCCTGTCCCCTTCCTTATATCCCAAGATATTTTACCACAGTCTTTGTTAATACTGAACAATTTATTCCATTTTTCATCTACATCATCAACTGGTATTTGTTCTAAGAGATCATACTTATTTCTTAGTTCAATTCTAAATTGTTCTTTGCTTTGTTGATCTTTTAGTTTTGTCCACAGTGAACTGTTGATTTTCACTACTGTTTTTTTTGCTCGGAGCTTTCGCTTCCGCTATTAGAGTGTGATTAATGAAAATGTTTGCACATCTCATAGCTCTTGCATCTTGCAGAGAGAGAATTTGTTCCATTTTGAGTTTATCATGACATGGTCAATCTGGTTATGTGTTTTTCCTGATGATGATGTCCACGTATATGTTTGTGCTGGTATTATATTTTCAGCTCCGTTTGACATCAATAGTAATATTATTCGAACGGCTGAGAATAAACAACAAGAAAATAAATATGTAAACTAATTTTATTTAACAAAGTTTGTATCTTGGGCAAAATAATCAAAAGTAAGCTGCATAGTGTAAGTTTACAAGATTGAGTCAAATTATGTAGAATAGCTAAACATGCGTGCTATCAATTTGTCATTCGATATTTTGTGGAACTGACAAAACCACCTGCAGCCTAGTTAATATTTGACCAAGACATATACAGCTGGCTTGGAATGAGAAAGTCGTAAGTACAAACCCGCTATTTTGAGAAAACAAGAAAACACTGTTTGAAAACTATCCTTTACTAAAGGAAAAAAGAAAAACACAATGTTTTGAACTTCAGTTTGGTCAACATGACATGTTCCGATTTTTATGAGACTATAGTCTCATAAGAAGCGTCTTTAATGCTGTTTTCAAGTATGCATGAGACTTATTACTGTAAAAGGTGTTAAGTAGTACTTTTAAGACCTTCTCATTCAAAACCAGCGATACACATTGTATATAAAGCAAAATACAAATATGCTGCTTTGTAAAAGAACACGTTAAATAAACGGATACTATTAGAGATGTGCACACCTATAGACGGATGTTAGGTTCTAAAACTTTTAATGGTAAATGTATAAGGGGTTTTCTCAAAGGTGTCTGATATGACTACTACTAGTACAATGGATTGACAAATATATCATCAATATTAATATAAATATTAAATTCGTCTGCTTTATATCATATCCCAGTTCATGTGAGATAATCCCTCGGGTTTTAACGATTACAAATTACAGATATCCATATAGGTCTAGGTGTGCACATGTCTAATATACTGTCTTAAAATGATTACAATAGAAAGTTGCAGTATCAGTATAGGACATTTTATCTAAAAACGTCATTAGCATTATAATTTAGAGAATATGAGGAATTCAACAATCAGATTGATACGGTATTTGTGAACAGTCAAGCCTGTGTCAAAGACGACATTCGAACAAAAACCTTTTTAACTAAAATATTCATTCAAAAGTCAAAACAAGTTTAATCTAAATATTGCAAAGCATTTCAGCAAATTAGAGACATCAGGTACTTACATGTTTGCAATTGTTTGTAATCATATTATATGTGATTCATGGGTCAATGGCATAAACTGTTGAAAATAAACTGTTAAACCTTGCAATTCTTCATATTGTGGCACCATCGGATGAGTAGGCCTACCCATTTTTTCGCGTGTGGTCGATAATGTGCACTTAAAACGTTTTAATTCCTAATATTCAACGATATTTAACCTGTATTAAAAGTCCAATACAATACATGTACCAGTTGGTGTTGTTCATCTAGTTAATTCTAACATACAGGCTTGACTGTACCTAAATCTGACGTAACAATTGTAGACAAAACAAGACACAGGAATGTTTGCAAATTGCGCTAAAGTCAGTCTTCTACAAACTTATATCAGGTAATATTTCAAATAATTTACATAGCTCGGTTGGGCGTGGTCATTAGCACGTGATCGACGTGAATTTGATATATTCACGGTGCCCTCACACATTTCCCAACCATGAGCAGAAACATTACAATGTGGTAATATCACGTGGTCTCATGGAAACATTGAGCAATGACGTCAGAAACCACGTGGAATGATCACACTAGTACTGCCAATACATGTAAATGAAACGAATCACAAAGCAGAGTTTACAACTATAACGTGTATCACTTTGCAATTATATAATTGCAAATGGTCGATATATTTGGCTTGTATCGCACAGAAAAGAAAAGAGAACAAAATAGGTAGCCATTATTTTTCCAGTTTCCAAAATCTACTCGACTCTTTAAACATTTTCTAAATATCGAGGGGACTATGGCGAAGAGCTTTAGAGACCAAATAGTTCCAATCAAGTGAATTTGAACAGGGAAGCTTTTCCGTTAGTTCTGGGTCAAAGATTATAAAACTGTGGAAAAAAGACTCTGACCCTCATCACAAATTTAATTTCCTTAATCATTTACTTGACTAACCACTGATGTAAGCGGATGTATTAAATTACATTGTGGACTTTTTATAACCTTTGACCCGGATACTCCATTCAATTAAATGATTCAATAACATAAGTACATTCAATATAATGATACCATTACAAGCCATGGTGTCTTCAGTCTCTTTTACACGAGTAAGCTCCCTTTGTACATACAAACACACAAACATGCGTGTTTATAAGGTTAATAGACAGACAAACGAATGATGCTTTAATAACATATTGCATCATTATTGCTATTGTTAAAATGTACGTCAGTGAAATTAAAAACAAACTAGATATATATGTTGTATGCGACAATATTTTCGTGACACTCGACTGATTATAAAATGCATACGTATGTGCGTCAACTTGGGACGTCAGAGAATGACGACCTAATAGAACGCCATCGGTTGGTGTTGGGCTTGTTTCAACAATTTCTCGTATAGTAGTAATACACCAAGTGCATTTTGAAATAACAAAAAACTAAATGCTGCTGATTATCAACAAAAGCGAGGAAAATATTGTGGCATACTACGAACATTCATAAACAATAAATAATCAATAAGGAATGATTGATTACTAAAACCTTGGTCTCACTGAGCATTTTTGGCCTCGACGATGTACTCCCGATTTAAATAAATAAGATTCGGGAGGCATCGGGATCAGGGACATCACACATTTTCTAATGATCCCGAGGCTTCACCTAGAAGACCACGAGGACCTTTTCCGGATGCCTTCCGATGCCCATTTCTTAAATCGGGTGTACATCGGCGAGGCATAAAAAGTATCAGTGGGACATAGCTTAAACGACAAACATGTATAAATCATAGATAAATAATGATGTGCAAGTCATATTAGAAATAGCACTACTATAAATATGTAGATATAAATAAATGTGTACATATGATGCAAAATGTGAATCAAAATGACATTACTAATAGGCCATACCAAATAGTTTTTATGTTTAGCGTCAAGTCTGACTTTCTGAAACCTAGATAGGCGTAGCTATAAAAACATGAAACGCTAAACATAAAACCGGTTTGCATGTCCTTATTTGCACTTTCTGTAGATGCAACGAATACACACAGTGTCTACTACAAGAATGAGTGTATAATTCATTCAAGACTACGGCTTTATTGTTTTATACATAACATTACCAGCTTTAGTCGGGCGTAGGTACAGTATCATGCTAAAAATGAAAGAACATTTTCCAAAATAGTCCTACATACTTTTGCAATCTCATTAAAATCAGATCCTAACATTGACTCCATTTCCCTAAAGCTGTTATTTGATCTGACAACACTACATAGGCGATCACGTTCCAATCACCTCGCTAATGCATGTTACAGTATAGTGTCCACTCAAGTCAGTCTAGTACAAACTCTAACCATCTACTAGAGATTCTCTCTCAGCACTTTCATGAAAAAGAACGTGGCGACCTGATTGGATGTTGTAAAGTTCACATCGACATGACCCAAAAACTGAGTTCAGATCCTGTTTCAGCGTATAGAGTAGTGGAGCGTATTTGATATAAGGTCTGAGTTTAATTGGATTTTGGATTTGCAATTGTTTCAACATTTCGATGGCTTAGAATTAGAAGGTCGTAAGTGCCACTTACGACTTTTTAAGATTCATACATATTTAGAATAAGCATCACAAGGCGCTTCTTATGAGCCCATTTTCATAAAAATCTGAAATTGTCATGTTGACCAAAATGAAGTTTTAAAAACGTGTCTCCCCATAGGTAAAGAGTAAATTACAGACAGTTTTCTCTTGTTTTCTCAATATATAAATTTGGTAGTTACGACCTTCTGGTTCTAAGTCAGCGATTTATGTAGTGTCTGCCAAATATTCTGATACTCGCCTATTCGGGTACACTACCTTACATAAAAACTAACACTTTTAGATTCTACATGAATTATCTAAAAATGCATATACGTATATTACATCAAACGCCAAATGTATACGATGAATTATCAAATTTATTTATAAAATTCGGATTTACATATAACTTTTATAACCTGAGTGACATGTAGAAAATGGTAAGGTTCAATGATGTTTCAAATAGAAAAATGAGTCGTGATTAAATTGCGATAATGTATGATTAAGAATTCGAATGTGTTAGAAATCAGTGATTTGGAACATTGGCTCTGTAAAAATAATGATTTTCAAACAAATATATCTAACCTTACATGATTCATTTCTTAAAATCGTTTGGTAAAAATCAAATGAACGCACAATATTTAACAAATAAAATTGCATCAATGACGTCATTAAAAGTGACGTCACATTAATGGCTGTTTCCATTAGTAACAATTTCATTCTTTTGTTCATCTAGAGGACTATCAATACTCTCAGAATCACTGCGTGTATCTGTCACCTGAAACGATATCATTCTGAGAATATAGGCCAAATCTTTATTGCGACATTTTGTGGGACGTCTGTTTTCATGAATATAGAGTAGATCTAGATATAGCGTATATCCAAGTGGTACCATTTCAACAATTAAAGGTGCAATGTTATTGTATGTAAATAATTTTTTTTTGGATAAAACTCAATGTAACATATTACAATTGTGTCCAATTTGAGATCGTTTAATTAAGATCTAGATATAATATCGCGACACAATCACCAACAAGAGGGTCTGGGCCCTAGAACACTCGGTACACTCTCTATTTTTAGAACTGGAGCAACGCTCACCTGTCGTAGTAGGCACATTAGTTGACATAAGAACTATTTATCAAATTCTAAGAATTAAGGAAATGCAGCACCTGTTGCATGTATAAGGTTTTCAAAATGTCTTAAACATACAGCGACCTGGTTATTTACCTCACAGAACCCAAGTTGTCAGATTAGTTCATAAGTATGACCTCAAATGTGCCATACACGAGGGTTTTCTATGATTTTATCTAATGACCTAGATTTTTACCCAAAAAGATCCAATATCAAACTTGACCTAGATTTTGTTGAGATGGCCATTATGACAAAGTTCCATAATTATTAAGCAAAAAAATGTGACATGTAGTGATCACAAAAGCAATAGCCATTACGCAAGACGCCAGCTGTCCGTCAATACACTTTAAATCAATTTTAGCCGTTCTTTATAATCACATGGTCCAATGGATATTAGCTTGAAAACCTTCGCCATATACCTTCGCCAAACAATCAGGCGGTGCGATATCTGCTCTGGCGTAATTTCAATTGCGGCGGATGGAGGAATTCTTAAGAGCGATCACAAAAGCTAATCTACCTCTTTGTGACACAGGTAACAGTTCCATTGAAAAAGAAATTAAAAAATGAAATTGAAAAAAATATGGATTGTCAATTTCACTTTTTTAACTTCTTTTTCAGTGGTACTATTACCTGTGTTTTGTGACATAGAAGAATAATGGTGTATTGAACTCACCTCTCCCTGAGAAAGTTTCTTGATCACTGCCTTGATGAGATGATATGTCCACATAAATCCGAGGGCCAGTAGTAGATAGAGGAAAAAGTTGAAGAAATAATTGAAGAAGATGGGCGGACCGAGCACTATCTGTAGTTCAAACGTGGTGCTGTACAGGATTCTGTAAATAATACAGGATATACATTTAGGATAAAAAACATCACCTAAATAAAAGCAATTTGGAAATACCGAACTATTGTGAAATCCGAACAAATCAGGTGGTCTGAAAGATGTTCAGTTTTAGATAACAATGTGAAAATAGAATATTGGTAATGCCTCCGTGATACCACGTTGCATAATAAACTAAAATCGAAGGGCAATAACTGAGAAAACCCTGGACAGACACGTAAAATAAGCGTCACTATAAATGACACCTTATGGTCGCAAATTAATTAATGCTATCTTTCGATTACGCACAATAGTAGGCATGTGTGTTCGGTTCAATCTTTGTTTTCGAGTGTATAACGTTAGGGGTGTCTACGTTTACAGTCAAACTTTGAATTTGGTCATCAGAAGCAATAACACTCTGCCCAAGAGGTCAAAACACTAGCAAGCAATCTGGGTTTTTGTCATACATGTTGCAATAAATGCATGGTATGAAACAAGCATCTGCTTTCCTTTTTTTAAAGCATCGTATGGGTCGAACACGTCTAAAACTGTGCATATAGTTATTGTCATTAAACGTATACGATACACATTACCCAATATTATATTTTCTATTGAAACCAGAACTGTCTACGATCTCCCGATGCGTCTCAAGTAGATATATTAACTCAAATTGAGATTTTTTAAAATCAGAGTCAGCATTAGAGACACATCTGAAGTTCCAAATCTTGAAATGTTATTGCACTAAACTCAGAATATAATTTATATTTAGTGATGCTTGTTTTGAGTCTCTTGTGGAAAGAGACATGACAATATTTGAGATGAGATTTAGCTCATATTGAGAGGTTGTGAGAGATCGGGGCGGGGCCTGAGCTCAAGTTATATTAAAGGTGCTTCTGAGTGTTGGCATACATCCGGACAGAGACTAAAACCTTAACAGAACAAGGACGAGAGCCACAACATCATACCTGCCAAGTAGATACACTTAAATGTGATTTAAAAAGGTATTTAGATTCATAAACATGGAATGTATTCATTCTAGTGGTTATAAATTTATCAACGAAAATAGGAGTAACTCCAATTTACCAGGAGTACTTGGCATGTATGCACAACATGTAGGTATACTCACACATAAGGGAATACTATATGTCTAGACGTGATACAAGCTATAACATGTAGGTATACTCACATATAAGGGAATACTATATGTCTAGATGTTATCCAAGCTATAACAAATACAACAGCAGAACAAGGAAGAGAACCACACAACATGTAGGTTTACTCACACATAAGGGAATACTATATGTCTAGATGTGATCCAAGCTATAACATGTAGGTATACTCACACATAAGGGAATACTATATGTCTAGATGTGATCCAAGCTATAACATGTAGGTATACTTACACATAAGGGAATACTATATGTCTAGATGTGATCCAAGCTATAACATGTAGGTATACTTACACATAAGGGAATACTATATGTCTAGATGTGATCCAAGCTATAACATGTAGGTATACTTACACATAAGGGAATACTATATGTCTAGATGTGATCCAAGCTATAACATGTAGGTATACTTACATATAAGGGAATACTATATGTCTAGATGTGATCCAAGCTGTAACATGTAGGTATACTCACACATACGGGAATACTATATGTCTAGATGTGATCCAAGCTATAACATGTAGGTATACCTACACATAAGGGAATACTATATGTCTAGATGTGATCCAAGCTATAACATGTAGGTATACCTACACATAAGGGAATACTATATGTCTAGATGTGATCCAAGCTATATAGAACCAGGAAGAGAAGCACAACATGTAGGTATACTTACACATAAGGGAATACTATATGTCTAGATGTGATCCAAGCTATAACATGTAGGTATACTCACATATAAGGGAATACTATCTGTCTAGATGTGATCCAAGCTATAACATGTAGGTATACTCACATATAAGGGAATACTATATGTCTAGATGTGATCCAAGCTATAACATGTAGGTATACTCACATATAAGGGAATACTATATGTCTAGATGTGATCCAAGCTATAACATGTAGGTATACTTACACATAAGGGGATACTATATGTCTAGATGTGATCCAAGTTATAACATGTATGTATACTTACACATAAGGGAATACTATATGTCTAGATGTGATCCAAGCTATAACATGTAGGTAGACTCACATAAGGGAATACTATATGTCTAGATGTGATCCAAGCTATAACATGTAGGTATACTCACATAAGGGAATACTATATGTCTAGATGTGATCCAAGCTATAACATGTATGTATACTTACACATAAGGGAATACTATATGTCTAGATGTGATCCGAGCTATAACATGTATGTATACTTACACATAAGGGAATACTATATGTCTAGATGTGATCCAAGCTATAACATGTATGTATACTTACACATAAGGGAATACTATATGTCTAGATGTGATCCAAGCTATAACATGTATGTATACTTACACATAAGGGAATACTATATGTCTAGATGTGATCCAAGCTATAACATGTAGGTATACTTACACATAAGGGACTACTATATGTCTAGATGTGATCCAAGCTATAACATGTAGGTATACTTACACATAAGGGACTACTATATGTCTAGATGTGATCCAAGCTATAACATGTATGTATACTCACATATAAGGGAATACTATATGTCTAGATGTTATCCAAGCTATAACAAATACAACAAATACTATATCTGTTGTACGTTTCCACTTCAACCAGTTCACCATCTTTGTTAGCTGTGAAGTAATAATAACATCGATAAAATACTCACAGAATACAATAACAAATAACAATGCAGATAACTTACGATTCAATAAGTAATACTTATGGGGGAACCAATCCCCTACAAAGGTCTCGTGTGTATACAGTTTAGGTGAGAACTGAAAGTTTGGTAAGTACATGTAAGGATAGAAGCGTTGGTATGATTAAACACAAAAAAGCATTTCAATTGCAAATTTTCATTGGATAAATAAATCATTTTTATTGGGTGATTAGTAACAACCAATCAAACGCTAGATTGCTCTGACTGGTCTATAACCAGAAACCAGAATTTCAATGGCAAATTTTCATTGGATAAATTCAAATATATGATTAGAAATAACCAATCAAATGCCAGAGTGCATAGACTAGTCTAGTCTACAATAATAATAAAACATGTAGATACCTCTAGGAGTGGATCGGCAACGTCATGAACTAAAAGTACTAATGTACCAATCCGTACAAAGTTGACAAGCCATGAAAAATTCATGAGAACTATAGTAGCAATATGATGAACGAACATCTGGTAGAAATCCTGAAATACAAGAATAATCAACAGAATAATCACAAGTTAGAGGTACCATAACAATTATCTCCCTTTAGTTACTTTTTTCATATTTCTTTTATTGGCAGAAAACGAACATTTCATTGAGACAAATATTGTAACCAAGTTTCAAAAGGATCGGAGGACGACGAGCGGACGTCGGCCAAAAGCGCAATCACTTCGTGATCAGGTGAGCTAAACTTACCAACTACATTAATGTAAATGTAATAAATACATAGTTTCTGGAAGCAACCTACATGTATATCACAAGAGTAAAATTATATTGTTGTTATAAAAAGAGCTATATACCAAATAAGAAATAACAGTCTTTGTTCAGAAATAACCTTTTTCGTAGATTTTGGGCTTTACACAAGGTTATTACTATTGAATTAGTTAGGTGCTCACCAACCGACGGTATGCATATCTTCAATCTTCTCGCTTAGAAGCAGGTAGTTTGAATGGAAACACAAAACTACTAGTAACGTATAACATACATGTACCGGTTCACCTTTGGTGCCATCTTGACTTTTGGGGCACATACACACGAAACAATGATCAGATAAACTTCATATGCCCGGTATTCTAACGAAGTTTTCTAAATAATAACAAGTTGCTTTTTTGTTTAAACCTTGTGGCCTTTTTTATCATTAACCCCTTTTCAGCATAAGTCACTTCCACACTATAATCAGGGGTGGTATTCAGTTTTGAGCTTACTTAACGTTTGGATAATGACAACCAATCATATATCACCATGTTAAACTATTGGTCAGTAACAGGCGATATGATTGACTATCCCTGTTCTCCAATCAAGTAAGATCAAGATTGAATAATACCACAGGACGTCCTCATACTTACCGATCGTTTTGGGTCCCATAGTAGAGTGTATATAAGACTCCAATAGAAAGCTAGCTCCATCATATAATACCAATATATATCATTTGTGACATTCTGAAATAAAACATTGTAAAACACAGTAAAACTTTTGAAAGTGATCATCCGAATTAGACAACCAACACAATAAGACTGAATTCCACTCGTTCAAGTGGGTGTATGGCACATGCATCTATTAAAGCCTAGGTCTTATCGAGCTTTTTGCCTCAGTGATTCACACCTGAAGTATTGTTTATAATAAATGAGCATCAACATCAGCATCAAGACCTCAGAGAAATGGTCCTTGTGATCTAGGAAAAGTTAAGGGGGAGTCATTAGAAAAATTATGAAATCGTCGTTTCCGATGCCTCCAGATGTTCATTTATTTTAATCGGGACAACATCACTGATGCAAATGATCTTTACTCATACGGTTCGTAATTTGCCGTGCAAGAAAGTTTAAGCTGTGCATGTATTCTTAAAAGTGCAAACACATTAAAATGTGTAAACGTAGGTAGACGTAACAGTTACCACACTGGTGTTCTTACTATACAGTACCAGTGTTCTAGTTACTAATAATCCATTAACAACATCTATTTTAAGACTTTTTGCAAAAAACATTAAACATTAAAAACTACACATGTATGTAGTTAACTTACTTGTAGAGGCCAGCCATTCCAGCAATCGATAGTTCTTTGAAACCAGGGTTTCTGAAATGATATTGTTATGTACATATTATCTTCAAAGCACCGAATCCAGTTTAGCAGCACGTGTCAAACATAAACATTTAGACAAAATGTATGTTAAATTAGGTAAAGTTATATGCAATTAATCTTTCTTAAAGCAACAGCCAGCAGTTACCCCGTATAAATAGTTGGTTAGGTAGGAAAAGTACACCTTTCAGAAATGTTAGCTTCATCTGTGAGGTAGCACATTTAAGATATCAGCATAGTCGTGTACTGTAATTTAACAATGCAACTAAAACAAATGCCGTATATTTCTAGCACAGGGGTATTTTAATTTCAAGAATACGATCAACAAATTTAAAACCTACTTCAATATACTTACATCATTTAAAACAGCTAAGCCATATGAAAACGATACAATGTAAAATATGAAATGCCACCTGCAAGTAAACAAGAGTAATTATTAAAACACAGTAAACATGGAAGTACAAATGTATTATACACCACAGGTAACTGTATCAATGATAAAGTCTTAAACGAAAACAATATTACAAAAAAGTGTTTTCGTTTTTTATCAATAATACAGTTTTCTGTGATATATACTTTGATATGCACCTTTGAATTGTATGTTTCATCAATTAAATGTGAAATGATTGATGAGTTCAAATACTAATGCAAAGAGCTAGCATTGTGTATACAATGTACTGTTCGAATTTCATGCTCTGCCTTTCTATTGAGTGTTGTCCCCCGGACAGATTAATTGCTGTAAATAGCAGTTGAATGTCTACAGGAGTCTGGCAGCATGAAGTTGGTGGATACATGTTCAGGTAAGATAGCAAAGTGACACTTTTATCAGACATAATTCACACACGTTCATACTAAAGAACGGACAGACGAAATAGTTTATCTAAGGTGTTCGCGGTATAATGCCGCAATGTATGGAACTTTTTCATAGCACTCTCCCAATCACGAGTACAGACATTCCAATAAAAGATTATTGCCCTGTCGAAATAGCTCATGTTTCTCTATCTATGGACCACATACAAGTAATTAATAACTAATAACCATCAGGCGGAACTTGATATATGAGGGACTCGAATATACTTGATATGATTCTGGCAAAAAATTGGAGAGGTTTAGTTGTTATTAGCTCGAGTTCCTATTATAAATGTACAAGCACATACATATTACATTCGATTGACTCAGCGAACGTATTTGCTGACAGAATGGGCGAGGGCACGAAGAAATATTCAGATAAAGTGTGGATTTATTCTTGTTTAAAATGTGTATGTCTATAAAATCGACCATGGAATCAAATAGTAACGATTGATCAACCCCCCCCCCCCGCAGCACACGTAGTTGATACAATAAACAGAGGCAATCGGATAGGGAAGACAGCACTCAACTTATCCAGTCGAGCACAGAAAACAGTAACAACAAAACAAAACCACACGGAGTGTTTGGTTCATACATCATGCCATACAATTACCATAGTTAAGACCACTGTACGTTTGTGACCAGCACATATCCTATGTCATTATTCACAGATCTACAGCTCTGCTAGAGTATAAGCCTGGAAGCAGTGTAACAGAACATACAACAGATCTAATCTGGCTAATATAATCAGCAAATTGAATGATTCTTTATTTCATTACAGACCTAAATCTCGTTGCCATCATTGTGCTGCCGGGAAAGAGGTAATTACTGTTTAGTTGTACGGCTTCTGATGTGTTTATACAGTACAAGTGTCCTGTTTTAATCCCGTTTTTTTCTATGGACGAATATTTTAAGCTGATCACCACCCTTGGATGTATGTAGTTTGTAATTTTAACCAGTATTGGTAGGGCCCCTCATGAAAATTATTTAAACAGAATAATTTCAGAAAATATTTTTAAGTTCAAAATTTACGATTAGCTCATGTGACTTAATTGGCATTTGACCAGACCTCTTTGAACAACTTTTTAACAGACTATTGTACGATAACAATTGACAAACAACCACCTTTCTGAATATTTTGCCAGTGAGCACTTTGTGTGTAGGCGAGCTAAAACATCGCGTGGTTAATAAGGGTTTTTAGACGAAAATCGCAAAACAAGGTGTCCCTAACAGTCCATCATAGATTGGTAAGAATTGTCTCTCTTATAAATCTTCTGGAAGTGACTTTTCTAAATGTCGAGCATAACTTTCATTTGTCAGTTGTGTCAGGCATATGAGTGCCCCACACGGATTTGAACACAAGCGTGCCAAGCGCGCAAACCACTGAGCTACGGAGGCAGAGTAATTGTATTTTCCTCCAAAACATCACCATATTTAGTACCAATGCGAACAAATCAATCGACATTACGCCAGTTGTCAATAAATAGTACCATATATATCAAGTTTAACGGTAAATTAATAGATTGGCTTGAAATCCTTCGCCAAGCAGCCTTCGACAATCAACCAGGATGAGCGATCTCTGCTCTGGCGTAATGTCAAGTGCCGACTGTTTCCCAATAAACTGATATTAAAGTACATGGATTTGTGATGAATATATGGACACGTTTCAGACAAAAGACCACACGATGATATGTACTCTTCCTATGACCAGAAAATGATTAACATTCAATATATCTCATAACAGTTCCTAATCCCGGAGGATTGGTCGTAGGGTATAAAACATCACTATGACAATGCCTGTAAGCGTATATAACGTGTTAATTAATAACAAACATTTTAACAACAATGCGTACTTTTACGAGGCGTGGTATTAAATTGTGGAACCATGTACATAATAGATAGTGTCATGAACATATTCAGTATTGTGACAGGCTTACAATAATTCAGTATTTCATCATATTATCCTGACACATGATTAGCCAACCACGAAACTACACTCCCGAGTTCAATTATATTTGCTTTAAACTCAAATTTTCATTTTGTCGTCACTTCTGGGTTCACTTCTGTCAGGTATGGACTCACATATTGCACTTCTGAGTTCACTTCTGTCAACTGTGAACTCGAAATGACATCATGTTTTTCTTCTTCTGAACAACTAACAGCTACCTGCTAACGTCACATATTATGCTTCATACAGCTCAGTGTATAGACCGCTAAAGTATCAACAGTGCGATACAGCTTCAATTCTAGGATAGTGCAGATCATGTGTTTAATTTACGACTGTTGTGAAGTAGTCATTAATTTGCTTGCTGCTGAACGAATAAGTAGTGGTCGATAATTAATTTCAGAGAAACTAGTTCGGTCAACTGGGGGTCGTATATATGACTCGAATGCCATTGGCATACGATTCATTGAAAAAAAAACAAATAATGAAACAAAAACATATTTTTTTCCAGAGGTTACCATGTGTCTGCGAGTCCGATTTGTTGTCCCCAGTTATATGTGCCATGTATATATGTCATCTTAATATTTATTTTTCACGCTGCCATGGTTTTAATTTTGATTCTGATGTTCAGTTTTAGGGGGGGGGGGTCCATTTTTGACTGGGCTACTATTATGCTAAATTAGGGCGACTAAATACATGTGTATGTCCAAAATGTACTCCAAACAATGGACGCTATTAGTGACGTCATCAAAATTGATCTGAATTTGGCAACGACTTTATCACGGCTATTTTCGTCTTCACTATCATTAGTTTGTCGTTCTAAAAGTACCAAACCCTGCAATTATGCAAATATGATTGTCTGACTTTGACTTTAAAACAGACAATACCAATGACTTCCAGTCATCGATTATGTGCTAGTGATTTGTGATTTATGAAGACGGTGTCAAAATCCTGACTCGCATAATACGCTTGAATGAGGGAGAGACGTAGAGCTTTTAGCAGCTCAAGGTTGCTACAGAAATTCTTTTTGCAACCGATTCTCACACTTATGAAGCCAGACGTTTATTCGGTATATAAGTAAAATAATGCATTTTTTAAGAAAAACTTAAATACAGAAAAACTTATTTTGCAGTAATTACGTGTACCTGTACACACAAAATAATGGCTTTATGTTTTCTTCATACTTCGAGTGAAACAAAACTACTATGATACAGGGAATGTAGTCGTGATACGAGTACATACACTACATTTTCTAAAAGACTCATTGGCTATTTAGCGCACAACAACTTAAAACCACAATTACGAAGTTTAGAAGACTACCCTTGGTACAAATGTATCATGCAACTAAGTAGGTCGTATTCTCCTAACAAAGTCAAGTTTAATTTGATATGCAAGTTTCTAAACAATAAATTTTAAAGTGTAATCAATTATTTAGATGTTTTAGCGCGGCCATTATACGCGGTTAAGTTGATTACTATTGAACAAGGATGCTGAGTCTTCATACATTGAAACGTTACATACATTTTGTACATTGCACAGACACATTTGTTATATAATTACTTTGTTGGAAGGGCCAATGTACAGACAAGATTGAGTATTATAACATTAGTCGGTAAATTAGCTGGAGTTGTTTCCCCTTACATAATTCTCGGTCGCGGTACTACCCTTACTGTCGCGACCAGAATGATCTTGTTCACACAAAGCCGTGTATGGTTTGGTAATCGCAATTAAGCACATCTTATTCTATCGAAATACGAAGTTTTGTTGCAACGACATCAATACATTATGTTAAAATGATATTTTTGCTATATACACGTAACGTTATAATGACCATAATTCTGTCATCTGGAATCAATCACAGGAAACTGCCATATTGTTTAGATGATGTCAGACATTTAATGCAACCATTGTAGAGATTGGTAACCATAACAGAGGTAACAAGAGGAATAACCGCGATAGTATGTTTACAGCCCACAAGCATTAGCATCTAGTAACTTGTACTTGCAAGTACATACGACATTGTACGTTGTCATTGCCCTATATACAATGTGTAATTATTTATACGTTGCTATGTACCATATTATAATACTCTATAGATCAAACATGTATAATTATTCTAACAATTAAAGGACTATGTGATCAGTGGGTAATGTCATTGACTCTAAAACTTTCACAATACAAAATATGAAACCGTGACAGTACAAGTGTCCTGTTATAATCCTGCTTTTTTCTATGTACGAAGATTTTAACGTAATCGTCGCCATTGAAACCTACTTAATCATTGGATATACAAAAATGTATGTAGTTTAACCGACTTGATAGGACAAATTATGATAATTCTTCAAACCAAATAGCTTCAGAAAAGATGTTTTACTCTCAAACTATACATTATCTTTAGCTCTTAATTAGGTAATTAACAAGAACCCTTTAAACAACATAATTAACAGAATATTGTACGATAGAGAACGACGACAATCTACAAACAACCACATGTCCGAAAAGCTTCCAGTGAGCACGTTGTGTGCATGCAAGCTAAAAATACATCGCGTGCCAAATAAGGTTGTACAGACAGAAGGTGCAAAACAAGGTGGCCCTTATAGTACACCGTAGATTGGTAAGGATTGTCTCGATTATACATCTTCTGGAAGTCGTTTTCTAAATGCCTAGCATAGTCTTTATTTGCCAGCCAAATGTCTGCTGAAATAGGTCAGGCATATGAGTGCCTCCAACCGGATTTGACAACGGGTCGCCTGGATTGGGTGCCAAGCGCGCTAACCACTGAGATACGGAGACTCAGTATTAATTGTGCCTTTTTCACTCAAAATATCACGATATTTAGTACCAACACGACAAAACAAAGAGAGGACTGTTTCCCACTTCACTGATATCAAAGTACATGTATTGGTAATGTGATGATTATACGACCACCCGATGTTATGTACTCTTCCTATGACCAGAAAATGATTAAGGTTCAATATATCTAATAACCGTTCCTAATCCCGGAGGATTGGTTGTACTCTATAAAACATCACTATGACAATGTCTGTAAGCGTATATAACGTGTTAATTATTAACAAAAAACAATGCGTACTTTTACGAGGCACGGTATTAAATTGTGGCACAGTGTACATAATATATAGTGTCATGAATATATTCAGTATTGTGACAGGCTTACAATAATTCAGTAAGTCATCATATTATCCCTGACATAGGATCAGCCAACCACGGAGCTACACTCCTGAGTTGATTTCTATTTGCTTTAAACTCAATATTTTTATTTTGACGTCACTTCTATGTTACCTTCTGTCAGCTATGGACTCACATAAATTGCACTTCTGTCAACTGTGAACCCGAAATGACTTCATGTTTTTCTTCTTCTGAACAACTAAGAGCTACCTGCTAACGTCACATATTATGCTTCCTACAGCTCAGTGGATAGACCGCTAAAGTATCAACAGTGCGATACAGCTTCAATTCTAGGATAGTGCAGACCATGTGTTTAATTTACGACTCTTGTGAAGTAGTCATTAATTTGCTTGCTGCTGAACGAATAAGTAGTGGTCGATAATTAATTTCAGAGAAACTAGTTCGGTCAACTGGGTGCCGTATATATAACTCAATGATGTGTCGCATTGGCATACAATATATTGAACAACAAAAACACACGTGACATAAAAATCATGTTTTTCAGAGGTTACCGTGCGTCACGCCGAGAGTCAAATTTGTTGTCCCCGGTTATGTGCCGCGTATGACATCGTGCTATTTATATTTGGCATTGGTTTGAAATTTGATTCTGATGTATTTTTTTCGGTTTGGCCTATTTTTGGTCTTTTTTACTGGACTATTATGTTGAAATAGGGAGACTAAATGCATGTGTATGTCCAGAATGTACTCCAAACAATGGACGCTATTAATGACGTCATCAAAATTGATCTGAATTTGGCAACGACTTTAGCACGACTATTTTCGTCTTCACTATCATTAGTTTGACGTTCTAAAAGTACCAAACCCTACAAATATGCAAATATGATTGTCTGACATTGACTTTAAACAGACAATACCAATGACTTCTAGTCATCGATTATGTGCTAGTGATTTGTGATTTATGAAGACGGTGTCAAAATCCTGACTCGCATAATACGCTTGAATGAGGGAGAGACGTAGAGCTTTTAGCAGCTCAAGGTTGCTACAGAAATTCTTTTTGCAACCGATTCTCACACTTATGAAGCCAGACGTTTATTCGGTATATAAGTAAAATAATGCATTTTTTAAGAAAAACTTAAATACAGAAAAACTTATTTTGCAGTAATTACGTGTACCTGTACACACAAAATAATGGCTTTATGTTTTCTTCATACTTCGAGTGAAACAAAACTACTATGATACAGGGAATGTAGTCGTGATACGAGTACATACACTACATTTTCTAAAAGACTCATTGGCTATTTAGCGCACAACAACTTAAAACACAATTACGAAGTTTAGAAGACTACCCTTGGTACAAATGTATCATGCAACTAAGTAGGTCGTATTCTCCTAACAAAGTCAAGTTTAATTTGATATGCAAGTTTCTAAACAATAAATTTTAAAGTGTAATCAATTATTTAGATGTTTTAGCGCGGCCATTATACGCGGTTAAGTTGATTACTATTGAACAAGGATGCTGAGTCTTCATACATTGAAACGTTACATACATTTTGTACATTGCACAGACACATTTGTTATATAATTACTTTGTTGGAAGGGCCAATGTACAGACAAGATTGAGTATTATAACATTAGTCGGTAAATTAGCCGGAGTTGTTTCCCCTTACATAATTCTCGGTCGCGGTACTACCCTTACTGTCGCGACCAGAATGATCTTGTTCACACAAAGCCGTGTATGGTTTGGTAATCGCAATTAAGCACATCTTATTCTATCGAAATACGAAGTTTTGTTGCAACGACATCAATACATTATGTTAAAATGATATTTTTGCTATATACACGTAACGTTATAATGACCATAATTCTGTCATCTGGAATCAATCACAGGAAACTGCCATATTGTTTAGATGATGTCAGACATTTAATGCAACCATTGTAGAGATTGGTAACCATAACAGAGGTAACAAGAGGAATAACCGCGATAGTATGTTTACAGCCCACAAGCATTAGCATCTAGTAACTTGTACTTGCAAGTACATACGACATTGTACGTTGTCATTGCCCTATATACAATGTGTAATTATTTATACGTTGCTATGTACCATATTATAATACTCTATAGATCAAACATGTATAATTATTCTAACAATTAAAGGACTATGTGATCAGTGGGTAATGTCATTGACTCTAAAACTTTCACAATACAAAATATGAAACCGTGAAATAGTAGCACCTTAGACCAAAACAAAATACCAAATTAATTGCCCCAATCCTAATATTGTATGGGCATTTTGCTGAAAGTCAACGGGGATCCTTGATATTACAGTACATAAAATCCTGTGTGACTTCCCACCACGGATCGTAAGTTCGTCCGTCGGTCCTGTCCGAACAACCAGTCCGATGCCCACCAGTCCACACAGACGTACATGTACGCTTTATCGTGTGCCTCCGTAGCTCAGTGGTTAGTGCGATTGCCGTCTAACCTGGTGACCCGGGTTCAAAGCCGAGTGGAGTCAAATGGAGGTAAATATATATGCCTGCTATATTTCAGTGGGAATAAAGCATATAAAGGCTAAGCTCGGCGTTATTTTTTCATCTTGTCACCACAGAACCATACTACATGTAGTCTATCTTAATGTTATATGCTATATTATATATACACACTTATATACAAAACCATTATTCATATTTGATGACAATCTAGTCTAGTCAAGCATATGGATCGTTACTTTATGGGACCGATATAGAACATAATGAGATTGGTCACCATGTGATATATTAGCTTCGACCAGTAGAACAATTCGTCATCTGATGTCATGTATTGTCTGAGAACTCGACACATTGGGTGTCCGTTGTCTAAACAAATCGCTACTCAGCGCATTACATGGAAGGCAGTCCATGCTTAGAACTGTATGAACTTATTCTAATTGAACAGGAGGAAACTGAATGAAAGTGCTCAGAAGCGCTTTGCTTAGGCACACTTAGGACACTTGGTGTATGAGGATTGCAAGTTATTTGTACTTCTGTCTTTATTAGATGTTTGTGTCATTTACCCACTTTTTTATTAATGTATTATAATAATATCTAATTGGAATTACTTTCTTTCGCATTTTAATTTTAATAAAAAATCTACTGTTAAAGCATCAACACAATAATATTATGATTTTAAAATATCACTGTACATCAACATGTACGCAATTTGATCGTATATTTACAAACAAGTACGATTGTAATTTAGCAAAATATTGCCTGAAAAACAGTAGGCCAAACCGATTGTTCAATTATAACATATATCCTCAGTAAGTAAGTACAGACTTTATTTAACGAGGCTACACATTTGGTTACCCAATCTTCCATGAGGGCCTCTTACAGAATATCAAAAATATTTACTATATTTGCAATGCTGGATCATTTTCATTATTGACCAGACTAAAAGAAGACTTTGGAAGTAAGGAGTAAGGTACTTACCCACTGTCACAGAATTTCTGTAAGGTAGTATGCGAGTCTTGCTTCCTTTTATCCCGGAACCACACTTCTACTTGTCGTATTGATATGTCCGTCTGCTTCGACAGTCTCTGGAATAATAGTAGTGTATTCTAAGTTGTTTGGGCTGGTGGAACATATGGAGATCTGGGTGGATTTCAATATTGATCTTACTTGAATTAAGGAAAATTATAGGTTTTGTCCAAAACCAGCTGATCTGCTATCCATGGAGCTCAAATGTGAACAATACTGTGTAGCAGTTTCACACCAGTGATTATACAAAATTACAAATTTCGTTATATCATGTTGCGTGCAATTATATGCATCACGTGCATCTAATCGAACTACCAAACTGATATGTTTCAATTGACTTATAACAATATGTGCATACAGAATGTCATTCTGATCATCTCGGTTTTTATCCAATGGAAATACTGTATTTACCGGAGACAAACGGAAATGGCCGAGTTTTTACGATTGACATAAGGTTTAACCAGTTATACGACTGATGAATAACAACATATCCGGGTGCAGTTAATATTGTAAGGGAACATAAATTGTATTTATCTGCACATTACGCCCCCTTTCCCACCCTGGTGTATTCTGACAATTTCAAGTGTGATTTCCGTTGATATGATTCAAATCCGATATTTTATACCATACATCCTGGTTGGTGAAATATTTCTCAAGATAATTGATACATAAATTGATCAACGTCATCATGTTATATGCATATTTTAACCTAAATTTCTATTAATTTCAAGTATTGAAGTTATAATTTAAGTTTACTTTGCATTTCAAGTAAATATATCAATTATAATCCATTCGGACCTAGAACAATAACCGAACAAAATGTGTCTGTACTTTATGACACACAATAACACCCAAAATATCTTGTCAAGAACTGCAATGTAATTACTATATAAATCAGCAATACCAAATAAACGTACCTTAAAATCAATTGGTCTCTTTTTCTGTCGATAAGCCCCTTCAAATAGAGGATTAGGGGCAACTTTGGGTTTCCGACCTTTGGGTATCCCTAGCCATAACGCTAATGGTGCAATAAATAATCTGAAATAAAATTTGAAAAATCATCAATATGCGATCTGTTGGTGAGCCACCATAGGCACATCCCTATCAGGTGCCCAGCAATATGAGAAGGATTCGGGAGGTACTGTACACATGAAACATTTACTTATGTTTTATGTCAAAATCAACTTTCTTATTAAGGGATCAAAATGTGCATCAGGATTCGACCAATGTAAAAGGCAGACTGGTCATGACAGCTTATTAGTCTGTATAATTACGTATGTTCATCAATGCAGTGTGGCATTGGTTGTATGCCCTAGTTTGTTTAAGGTTTTAAAGCGCAGGTAAAACCATGACCAGTATCATACTAAACGAATTAAACCGTAAAAATAGTATTCTTGGTTGATTGAAGGTTTTTTTTAATTACCATAAAATTTTAATGCAGTACATCTGGTACTTTGATTAGCCACAAATTCAGCAGTTACAATGGACATAGAAAGACAAAATGATTAGTGTCTTGTTTTAGAGTCTTGTTTTAGTGTCTTGTTATAGTGTCTTGTTTTAGTGTTTTGTTTAAAACAGCCGCATACTACATATATACATGGAATTAGACATCAATATACCGGGAAAGCTATCAACTAACAGACGACTGATGCTAATCAATGCTTGTTTCAGTTTTGGCAATACAACTGTTCGTATTTCACAACCCTCGAATAGTATAGATCAAGTTTAGTTTGTCTCGAGCGTTTCCAGTCAGTCGATTCTCATGCGGAGCCAAATCTTGAAAAGTATTTCAGTATTGGAACATTATATATCATTATGTTACAGTCTACCGAATCAGCTTTATTTGTACTGTTAGTGTGACGTAAGGGGTAGAGTGGGTAACGACCTTGTTTCAAACAAACCTGGAGATGGATTTTCGCGTTTATTGGTGCTACTTGCTGAGTACGTTTAGGAACCGAATATTTTACTATTCATTGCATCACACAACGTTTATTCCCTCGAAATATGAGGCCATTGGCCAACCAGGCAGGAAGTGAAATACTAAACACCCACGACTGTCCCAATAGAACATCCACACACAAGCAAACGCATACTTAGATAGATTTATTTTGACATAACAATGACAATTTACATGGCAATCATAATTTTACATTAAAACGTACAAATACAAATGCTGGCAACAATTGACGAAATAGCCAGGTCATATCGACACTAAATACCAAGGATAGCATCAAAAGAACCCTTATTTCCATTGTGGTACTTGTACTTATACAAAGTTTGCAATTTGAACGTCTCAATAAAACACGAACGCCAGTCTTCAAGCGAGTGAAGTCAATGACTTTCTAACAACATTGAGAGAAATTAATCCAATAAAACATACTGCCACCAAGATTGGTGCTGATTGTCTGTTGTCGTGAGAATTACAATGCCTTGAGCAAATCCATTAATGTAAAATTCAGTTGCATTATAAATGTAAAAATTCATTATTAATCGAGAGTGGAATAGAGTTCTGTGATTTCCTAAATGAAAATGGCCACGAAATCAAATCATTACGAATAATCGATTACCGGATTGTATTTTATACTAATCAATTTCTTCTCGATTTTGAAACAGTGTACAATGTACAGTGTAACTTGTGTACGGCAGCACCCTTCGGGACTTGCAAATATATACAGTTGTTTAGCGGGTTGTTGCTCTACATAATTGTGTTAAATTTATGGTAAATATAGGCTTATGGAAATGTTCAAGGTGTTTTAATGAGGTTGCTGCTTTACAGAGGGTCTTTCTATAGAGGTTATATAATGTATATTAACATATATGAATCACAATCGACACCGCATTTCTTGTGGTGACCAATAACCCTTCTGATCACCTTGGCCTTTTTGCACTGCAATATATATATTTACCGAAGACAAATCGTAATGGCCGAGCTTTTACGATTACCATGGAAGTATGCAAAAATCAGCACTCATTTATACATACTTGAATATTTATTACCCGGAGAAATCGACTTCCGATAAAATTCCCCGAAAATTAATCCCCACACAAAAATTAATTATACTGCTTGTCAATAGAACGCCAATCTCAAGATAAGCTATTAAGACGCAATTAGTCGAACAATCGATGTAATCAAAGAAATGTAAAATGGGACATGGAACATAAGATTAAAACCTAGCGATAGTACCATCAATATTCCCCCCTGAGATTATACCAGCCTACCTGGTATCGATCTCACAGATCCTTCTTGATCCCTATACTGCGATATTTAGGAATAGCTTGGCTATTTTGACCTGATCCTGAACTTTATGCAAGAATATATTACAAGGTTCTTGCTTTGAATATATCAATTTCCGCAAGCGAATCGTGCAAAATCGGTATTTCAGATTTGTGTTTGTATTACATCTCGAGCGTCTTCGTGATACACCCCGATTATGAAAACATACAACCGGTGTCGTAAAGTAGGCAATATATCGACTGTTAAATTATGCTAATCAAAAGGTCAGACTAGTGTCAAATTGGCCAAGCTATCTATATATACACTAAAGGCATTACCGATTCATCACACTATTCACACAAGTCCATTTTTGTAATTTTGGGAAATCTGGTAAAAACTTTTGGGTAGATCTATCAACAACTTTGAAACTCAAATTAAACGTTCAGAAATTGTTTCCAGATGACGACCATGCACAGGGCCCTATGTGCCTGACCTGTCGAAGTAGTGCGTAAAGGCCCCCTATGGTTGTGACCAGAGCATATCATTTATAATGTGTGATATCAATATCAATTCGATTGATATTTCTTAATTGTTCAATACATGTTTACAGAATTATATTCAGCGGACTTAAAGAGGCATTCCCTATAACTAGCATATTTTTCTCTACTATCACATTAAATGAGCTAAATGTACAAAGCACTATCAATAATCATAAGTTGTCAGAAGAAAGTGTGCGCAAATATGTCTCTATTATGTCAAAATAATATTTAAATCACAAATAATAATTTATCGCTTCAGCGATTTATTATTATGTGGTCAAAGGGAAACAACTCGTGACTATTTTGGCTCGTTACGGAAATATGTTTCCATTCTTTTCTCGGTAATAAGTGGGAGCTTTTTGTTGAAAATTTGAGGAGTTAAAGCAATAATGATTCTCATTGAATGTATAATATTCGATTTAAACGATCAAAGTTATAGGGAACGCCTCTTTAACATGCTGTGATAATGTTTTTACATGTGTTTCTTCCATAAATGCAGTTAACATAATTGTACAAGACTAAAGTGAGTGATGAACTAGAAGCTTGTCAACTCGTATTGCTTGGAATGGAGTTTGAGACGAAACACACTCTAATTCTTCCAGAACTCAAATTGATGACGTTGATTTATTGATTTTGCACAATTATACACATGTTTTGCATTCTATGTTAACTGTTTGGATCACTAATAGAAAGTAGCAGACTAACAAATCGAAAGGCGTTCCAAACACAAAGGCTACGATCTCCATTAATAATTATCGCTACGTTCGGTTGTACATCAGTCTATAATATAGAGAGCGGCGCAGTGGCATTGGAGCTACTATGTGAGATGTTGAGGATGAAGCTGAACAGTCAGTTCCACACTTAAATAAATGACACAAAGCAAAAAGATTCGACAATTGACAACTACGAGTAATGCACACAATCACTTTGTATATAGAATGTATCTTTGAATGACCGCACTTCGTACAATTTTTGTTTGAGCTACTCGAAGTAAGCGATTATTCGATTGAACATCAACAGCCGGTGACTCGTACACTCTTAGCCAATGTACGAAGAATGAATTCCAATGCTCAGCAGTAACAGTAACAGCTTACACACTGATTGTATGGACAAGTGTGACTTCATTGAACCTTGACGTAACGCACGCAACTGAGTACGTTCGTAATTTCGTACACTCGCTGTAAGACAGTAGTTGATACTTCTTTCTATTTCACTCGATACATTACATATCATATACCAAACTTTTCATTATAAAATTGTCTACATTGTCATTTAATTTGAGTTCATGTAGAATTGTATGTAGCCGTAGAATTGGAGACAATGCCGGACAGATGTACAAAAATCCGTGTGCAATTTGTAACACAAAATATTGGTCGTCGGCATAAAATAACAGCCGTTCTATTCAAAATGTCATTAAATTTGTGGGATACTTCACTGAGTGACACCAGAAGTGACGTGTTTTAACATACTATCGTGAAAAATCACGGGTGCAAAAAATAAAAAAGTTAAACAATAAACTGGTAACACGAAAAAAGTGCAAATTTGCAAAAAAATGCTGAAAATTTTCCGAAGACGCATGATTAGTACGCAATTATTTTTTCATTTTTATAAATAAAATTATTATGATTTCGTTTTTAAAATATTATTTTTGTTTTATTATACATAATAAAATCCCAATGCATTCTAGCCAATACTTATCGAGATTATTAGAATGAAATGTGTGGAGGAAAATTGTCCTACTCGCTCGTTTCAGCGATACATTGTGGCACAGACCATTTTCGAAACTTAATAATTTTATTATAAGTCATACAACGTACAATTAAAATAAAATTTGAAATATTATCAGAGTGAAATTTTTTTACTTTTAAAAATTCTTTACGATTGCTCTTAAAATAAGTCCGACACACTTGATTCAATGTGTGGAGGAAGATTGTCCTACGGCGCAATTTTGCGACGTTTTGGACGTTTTATGCAACGCGAGTTTTTATAGTGGACGAACTACATGACCAAAATAATTATTTTGAGCGATATTATGCATAGGCATGCAATGCATTTTGTACCCGTATATTCTAGAACAATGTGGTGTTTTGTTTTTCATAAAACGGTACATAGATAAGTGTATTAGGGATTGAATACGTGAGTGAGTAAGGGTACTTGTCAGATAGACAACGAGTGATACAAGTGAATAAGCGTTGAATTGAACAAGTGGAAGAAATTACTACCGAAAGACACCCAATATTTTTAATTAAAAACGATATTATTGACAGATAAATGTATTGTAGTTTTCGACATTGTAAACATTTGCAGAATTAAACAGTAATGTTTAGATCATAAGACTAGTATTACGCAGAGTAAGTTATGCTGACGTTACATGACGTTACACAAACGTACGCAATACCGTGCGTTACGTCCTTAGGGTCAGTAACACCATACATCGTTTATTGTACAGCAAACAAAGTATATTGCCTACTCCAATAACAAGATCATTTCCACTTATCCCGCATCATACAGTGAACTTGATCTGTGCTAAAGTCGAGTGATTAATAATTCAGTGTCCTCTGGGAGTGTTTAGTAAAATGCATCTTTCGTCGAAAGTTATCGGTCCAGTGGGTAAATTTCACGACGGAGTTGTTATCATGACACCGTTATTCAATCCGATACATGTCATCGGAAGTATTCGATTTGCTAAGTTTCCCGATAATTATGATAATAATGATTCGATGCCATTAGATTCTGTGGATTTTGGTACAACTGACTGCAAAATCGTGGCATCAATTTAATGAGTGGATTACACATACTCAATCAGCAAAAGAAGATTTTTAGAAAATGCATGATTAAAGAATCGCGAAGAATAGAATTCTAGTGAACGAGTCGATACTAATAACTAAACGATCCACGAAGTACCCTCCACACGATAATTAAGACGATTACGTTACACTCTCATGTTATACATCATCAGTGACATGTAATGGATGACAGAAGAGAAGATGCATTTGCAACTGATTGATGTTTAGTTTTAATGGATCATTACTGAATTAGTCATACTAGATTGATGGTTCCAGTCTTTTAGAAAACCAGAACAATATCAGTTTGATATTACACCGCATATCCAAAGGTATAATGTATAGACAACTTTATGCAACTTAATATGAATTATTAGTAACGTTTCATATGAATCATATTTTTTATGTATTATAAGCTTTATGGATCGCCGGTTTATAATGAATTTCAAATCCCGAAAGAAACGTCGATACAATCAATGAAACATTTTAATTTGTGATAATATTGTTTTGCAAAGATTAATAACTTAATTCTCTTATCGTAGTAATGGCGGAATGAATGTACTATTCGGCACTGGACAAAAGTGCAATAACTGCAAATCTGCACTGGGAAAGAGTGCGATAACTAAAATACTGCAACGGGGATATATTGTGTTCCAATACAACCATCATGAACCATGGTATAAGACGGAAACCTCTGTGCGTAAATCGTGGTATGTCTTGACCACATAGCATCATGCTCCATGCGGTTCACTATATATAACTTGAAAATTCGAACTACGAATACAATGCGGATTACAGTAGGCCAACATTGTACAGTAACGTACCATCTTCTCAAACCTGATACCATTACTGATCATCATTAGCAATACAATAAGTAATATACAGTCCTCGTTAACATCGTTATGTGCATGTTTTCATTCTATTATTTACTTCGGGGTCAAATCTGTTCACTCTTTCTAGTATTGTCTACTCAGCGAATATTCTGCTGACACCACGGTGGCTGGGACTCTGAACCACTTTAATGTATGGAAGTCAAACTTAGTGCGATGTTGCGTTGGTAAAAAGGAACACCAAATGCAGTATAAGTTATCACACTTTATTTCAGTGCAGTATTGTAATTATTACACTTTGTTTCTTTCCGTGGCTATGACAAACGAGCACAGGCAGAAACCGTTTATAAAATTCGTGCATGCTGATCATGTCGAACTTGTATTTGCTAGTCCTAAAATATTTTGACAACGTGTCAACAAATACATCAACACCTCTGTACATGTGAAAATACCAGCGTGACAGGGGTGTGCTTTGAAAATAAATCAACAACAACTCCAAAAGATCCATACTAGTATTTTATATGAACAGTTACTAACTGAGGCTAAATGGTTCGAGGTCCTACCGGGTACTGCTTCACAGTACCCCGGGTACTTTCTAGTATACTTCATCGTACCTCGATTTCAAATAAACACACACAAAGTCGTCACTATACATACATTTAAAATTATCTTTTATAAAACGAGATACAGAATTTGACCGGATTAGTTGAACTGAACCATCTACAATAAGTCATGTCCTTGTATTGTAACTAGGTTCAAATTGAATATAATCTCATTTGGCCAAGTCATCTTATTATCAACCCATATTTCACAATTCGAACACAAATACCACCCTCTATGACTCCTAAAGTAATAAGTACGAATAACCTTATTTGACCAGGTCATCTTATTATCTGGCTATACCCTATAACTCGGACACCCAAGATGACTCGTTCATATTGATTAATAACTAATCATATTCTGATAAGACGAACAATTCAAATACAAAATGAACTAAAGATTGACCGGAAATGAGACTTCAATTGTTTGATAGTGGTGTACTTATAAGCAGCAATAAGTTAATAAGGTCAGTTATTCCACAGGCCTACGAAATTATATCACAAAATACAGTTTTTACTTCCCTACTTTTTTAACCTTTCAATATACAATGTAGTACAAATTCAATGAATGGATGAAAAATGGTGGAAGTGAAAACATGATTTCGTAGGCATGTGGTTATACTCATATCAATTTACAGTACAACCTCTCCAGAGCGACCCTCTGTTGAGCAACAACCTCTCTACAACACAACACATTCAAATTTCCCTTAGATGATATTTACCCTACAGTTTACCTTTATACAGCGATTGAAGTTTCAAGATTTATCAAGGTAATGAAAGGCCTACGGTTCAAACTCAGTACAAACTTGAATGGGTAATGTGATATGATAAAATATGTAACATATTGATTTAATTAATTAAGCAATAACCTCTACACAATGGCCAATGTTTTCTGCTCCCAGAGGGTTTTGGTATTCAGAGGTTTAACTGTATGTTTGAATTACAGGGGTGGTATTAGTGTGAAGTCTCATATAAATTAATGTACATTTAAACTGGTTAGCCAAAACAATTCATGAGCTTTACATGTATTTTGCTTATTCATTTAAATGTGCATTATTGTGCATATTTATGCTTTTGAATCATAACACTAATCCAATCACCTGTCCTTGGAACATGGCTAGAATCTGTTCACTACGGAGACCTGGTGAGGACATCTTAATTTGCTAAAAGAATAATGAGTATGCATCGATCTCTCAACATGACTTGCCGCTACGTGCTTTAAATGGTGTTAAATTGATTTTGACTTAATACCAGCTCAGATTTTGCGGAGACTGTGTGTTATAATGAGGCCACAGTTGTCGACCAAATGTCAAATTAAAGACAGAGAATATCGCTATTGTACTATCGATCGCTGGACTGATCACAAAAAATCAACCATGACAGTGTTATCTTCATTTAAAAACTATTCATGATTAAATGGTCATGGTAGGGGTCTAAATACTACAGTTTCATGCCTTGTTATTGTTCCCATGAGTAGCATCATTCATTGGGCCAATCGTAAAAGCTCGGCCATTTCCGTTTGTCTCCGGTAAATACAAAGTATTTTCCATTGGATGAAAACCGAGATGATCAGAATGTCATTGGACGAATCAAACTTCACGAATACATGGACTATCAACTATTTAACTTTTAAGCAGCTATCTTGAGCGGTTTAATTGACGTAGTAACGACGGATATGGTATCATCTATTATTGATTTGTAAGAGTATTGTATTCACCCACGATTTGACCCAGACACGAGGGGATGCTTGAAACATGTGAATTACAAAGATTGAGATTCTTCATCCATTGTGGTTCGATGATAAAAGAACTTCTGGTGTAATACTTTACAATAATAAAAACTAATCGATGATTCGTAGGCTAAGGAGCCGAATTGGTTTTCCTAATGACATTTGTGATGAGTCTGGTATCCTAGTCTAAGTTGTCTGCAACAATATTTGAATGGGTACCAGAGACACATGCGGGTAATTTCGGTCATGATTGACGAAAACGGACCGGACACAGAATCAACCAAAATTAGACGATTGATGATGGGACAGGGCACTCCATGCTACAACCTCAGCTGAACAGCAACCTTTATGGGCTGCAAATATTGTCTGTGGTAAGGAGATTGTTGCTCTGCAGAGTAGAGGTTGAAGTTATGTAGTAAATACTAGTTTAGGGGAAATTTGAAAATGTTATGGGGATAGTGTTGCTATACCGTTCTGATAAGGTTGAACTGTACAGTTGACCTGAATGCGCATATATATAATAATAATAATAATAATAATAAAGACTTTATTTATAGAGGCAACGTAGTTAGGCATTTGCCCAATCTTCCCTACGAGCCTCTGAAATTCAACACATTTACATAATATATACAACAACAGTCACATTAAAAATGGCAAAAGGAAAAAAAAAACTAAACAATTCAATAATAAGTAATATAATAGTGCAATATATAATAGTAATGTCATCTTAAAGAGGCGTTTCCTACAACTCCGCTCTTTTAAATCGATTCAGGAATACTATACATTAAATGAGAATCATTATTGCTTAGACTTCTCAAATTTTCAACAAAAAGCTCCCACTGTTTACCGAGGAGAGAGTGAAAACATATTGCTGTAACTAGCCAAAATAGTTCCGAGTTGTTTCCCTTTGACCACATAATAATAAATCGCTGGAAGCGATAAATTATTATTGGTGATTTAAATATATTTTGACATTATAGAGACATATTTGCGCTCACTTTCTTCTGACACATTATAATAATTGATTGTGATTTGTACATTTAGCGCATTTAATGTGAAAGTAGAGAAACTTTTCAAGTTATAGGGAATGCCTCTTTAAAATACAGATTTGCAATATCAGATACAAATGTATCAACTCATTGTCTTTTTACATATATTGATTTTTCCAAAAGGTAATATATTTGGTTTTGAAAGTGTTTAAATTTTCTGCTCTGCGTATCTCTTCAGGTAAGGTATTCCAAACCATGGGGCCAGAGTAATCGAGTGATTTTCGGGTGAATTCTAGATTCGGTTTCAGTACATAGAGATTTTGTTTATAATTTGAAGATCTTAAGGTGCGAGTTTGAACCTCATGAATTTTCTGAAATTTATCTTTGAGATATGCTGGGCAAATGCCATTCAATGATTTGTATACAATAATAGATTTTTTGTATTTAAGTCGTTCAGAGAAAGTCATCCAATTTAGAGTAGCAAATAGTTCTTGTGAGGGAGTATCAAAGTCCTTGTCAAGAATCACTCTGGCTGCTCGCTTTTGAAACCTTATTAGACTTTCGAGTTGACTATTGCTACAATTTCCCCATATAGAACAGCAGTAATCTAAATGGGGGAGTATATATTCATTGTAGAACAACTTCCTGATTGGTATGTTTATGTAGTGTTTAATTCTTTGAAGAAGATACAGTTTTGAATTGCATTTTTTTATTACCAAGTTCACTTGACTTTTCCAGTTCAGGTTTTTATCAACTTGAACTCCTAGAAGGCGCTCTGAATCAGACAAGTCAATTTGATCTTGTGCTAAATATAGAGAGATACCTTGATTTGATTGAGTTTTGGTTGTAGCACTAATTGTCATTGCCTTTGTTTTTTTGGCATTCAGTGCTATTGAATTGTATTGACACCATGAATATACTTTATCTATATTATTTTGAAGGTTAGTTTGAACTTCTTCATAAGATTTACCAATGGCTGTTAGAGTAGTGTCATCTGCAAACATATCTGTTAATACATTTGTTAGTTCTGCAGGCATATCATTGATATACAATATGAATAGTATAGGTCCAAGGACGGAGCCTTGTGGGACGCCTGATGTAATATGACCTGCTTCTGAGAGTTTCCCAGACACACAAACCTTTTGATGTCTGTTTGTCAAGTATGATTTGAACCATTGGAGTGATGCTGGACTAAAATTGAATGCTTTTAATTTGTTTAGAAGTGTTGAGTGATGTACTAAATCAAATGCCTTCGACAAGTCCAGAAAGACTGTTCCAACAAATTTATGTTCATTAATGGAATGTATCCATCTGTCAACAATCGAGGTTAAAGCTGTTTCACAGGAGTGATCAGCTCTAAATCCTGATTGGTTTTCATATAGTAGGTGGTGTTCCTCAAGGAATGTTTTTAAATGGTCAGAGATATGACGCTCAATAATTTTTGACAAGATAGGAAGTACAGAGATTGGTCTATAATTGTTTTTGTCACATTTTGATCCTTTTTTGTGGATGGGTGTTACTTTAGCTATTTTGAACTGATCAGGAAATATATTTTCAGAAATACTTAAATTGAGTATACATGTTATAGGCTTGGATATTATTTCTGCCGACATTTTCAGAAATTTAGGACTTAGTCCATCTAAACCAGCAGATTTTGCTGGATCAAGAGTCTTGAGCTGTTTTTCAACATACTTCTCATTCAACAAAGGGATTTCAAACATGGGGCTAGCTATGTTCGCCTCAGAACTTTCTCCTATTTGTGTATTGCCGTTATTAGGAAATGACTGGAATATATTTATGAAGAAATCATTAAATGCATCAGCAGTTTGTTTGGGATCTAAGATTGGGTTGCCCTGATTGTCATTTATAAAATTTGTTTGAGTTTTGGAAGTTTCTCCTGATAGGCATTTTAAGTTTTTCCACATGCTTGTGTATAGATGTTACTCCGTACCGTATGATTAATTTGATACGGGCAAGGCAATATTAAGATAGTATTAATTTGATTAAAGAAAGAACCGTGAGCGATATATATAAAATAATCTGTTCTTTTTAGTACAAGTACATGTATTTAAATAACCGATATCAAATAAGTGAAGACTTTAAAACATTTATATTAACACACGGTACATAGATCAAACAAGTCCCCCCTACTTCATTGTCTGTGAGAAAAAAGAATAAATAAAACAAGAGGGCCATGATGGCCCAATATCGCTCACCTGATTATAAACCCTGCACAATTTTCACCCAAAGGGATTATTTGAACATCTTGGTAGAAAACCACAAGATGGTGCTACATACCAATTATCAAAACTCTAGGCAGTGTAGTTTTAGGCAAGAAGATATTAATATATTTTCCCTATATAAGTCTATGTAAAACGGTGACCCCCGAGTGGGGCCAATTTTGACCCCAGGGACATAATTTGAAAAATTTTGGTAGAGGACCACTAGATGATGCTACATACCAAATATCAAAGCTCTATGCAGTGTAGTTTTCGAAAAGAAGATTTTTATATGTTTTCCCTATATAAGTCTATGTAAAACGGTGACCCCCGGGGATGGGCCAATTTTGACCCTAGGGGCATAATTTGTACAATCTTCGTAGGGGACCACTAGATGATGCTACATACCAAATATCAAAGCTCTTAGGCATTGTCGTTTTAGACAAGAAGATTTTTATATGTTTTCCCTATATAAGTCTAAGTAAAATGGTGACCCCCAGGGTGGGGCCAATTTTGACCCGAGGGGAATAATTTGAACAATCTTTGTAGAGGACCTCTAGCTGAGTCTACATACCAAATATGAAAGCCCTGGGCCAATCGGTTTCGGAGAAGAAGATTTTTTAAGGTTTTCCCTATATAACTCTATGTAAAACTAAGGGCCCCCGGGGCGGGGCCAATTTTGACCACAGGGACATAATTTGAACAATCTTTGTAGAGGACCTCTAGCTGAGTCTACATACCACATATGAAAGCCCAGGGCCAAGCGGTTACGGAGAAGAAGATTATTTAAGGTTTCCCCTATATAACTCTATGTAAAACTAAGGGCCCCCGGGGCAGGGCCAATTTTGACCCCAGGGACATTATTTGAACAAACTCTGTAGAGGACCTCTAGCTGAGTCTACATACCAAATATGAAAGTCCTGGGCCAAGTGGTTTCGGAGAAGAAGATTTTTTAAGGTTTCCCCTATATAACTCTATGTTAAACTAAGGACTCCCGGGGCAGGGCCAATTTTGACCCCAGGGACATAATTTGAACAAACTCTGAAGAGGACCTCTAGCTGAGTCTACATGCCAAATATGAAAGCCCTAGGCCAAGTGGTTTCGGAGAAGAAGATTTTTTAAGGTTTCCCCTATATAACTCTATGTAAAACTAAGGACCCCGGGGCGGGGCCAATTTTGACCCAGGGACATAATTTGAACAATCTTTGTAGAGGACCCCAAGGTGATGCTACATACCAAATGTGAAAGCTCTAGGCCTTGTGGTTTCAGAGAAGAAGATTTTTAAAGTTTCCTTTTTGAAAATCTATTTTTAGCCTGTGTGACCTAGTTATGCGACAGACCAGAAATTTTTTAACAACTTTGGTAGAGGTCCACCTAAGGAACATTCCTGTTAAGTTTTATCAAATTTGGCCAAGCGGTTTAGGAGGAGAAGTCTTTTGAAGAAATTGTTGACGGACGCACGACGCACGACGCACGACGCACGACGCACGACGCACGACGCACGACGCACGACGGACATCTCGGTATGACAAAACCTCACCATGACCACTTTGTGGTCAGGTGAGCTAAAAACTTAATCAAATATGTACGTGATCTGACTATTGTTATCCGAATAATAAAAACTTGATATAAAAATATGTACGTTGTACAAATTAAAATATTTAACTGTTACAGCTGACAATACCACACATCGGTGTTTGTTTAGACGACAAAGAACGAGCATAAAATATTTAAACACTTCAGATATGGTACTATCACTTTTAAAGAACGTAACTTTGACATTGTCATTCATAAGAACGTATGCGTGTTTATTCTGAAAAGTGAGGCTGTCGACTAGACTGCTAGTATCGATCAAATGAATTAAACACATACATCAAACGATAAGTATTGTCGTGCACAATATACATGTACAATGTACAGCATCATAGTTAATACAAAATATTGAAAATCGCCTGTACTATAGCATGCTTGTAAAAATGCTCTCTACATTGTATGTTTGATGACCAGCGTTACTTGGGTTGGTTTGCAAGTTATCATATTCTCGATTACTCTACATACATGTATTTCCCTATTCTGCTGAGCGTCTAGAAATTAAGTTAAAGGTACGTTTTGTACCATTTTTATTTCGTACTTGGTATGACGCAGCATGGGATCGAACCTGGTACCTCCGCGCTCAAAGCGGTTACTTTATCACTATGCCATCGATGACATTGTAACCATGTTGCAAATCCATAAGTAACAGTGTTGAAAACAGTTTGGCATCGGTCCTGTTGCGTGTCAACATGCTATTTTGGGATCACTGTTTTCCCGTAAAACATTTACAAGTATAGTACAACGTGTACTAGACATGTAAATGTACACTGCTAAATATAGTCTAGCTAGGGTATTCTGACAGTGGCGTCATCGTTAATGTATACCCAAAAGATAACAACCCTTGCTTAAACAGGTAGAGTTTAGTTTGGTATTGAACTGTTGGTATAAGCATTTATAGTTGTTTTACACCGTAAGAGTGGAGTGTTCTACTGCATCAGTGTATTTTTTATCTTAACTGGACTGTAATACATATAAAATTTCTACTTATTTTGGTGTTCGTTATCTAAAGCATCTCGATAAGTTTTAAAAACATATATAAAATATTAATATGAGCAGGTCATAAAATAATGATACATGTATTCATACTTCGACGACTTTAATGAGTCATAGCAAGTAAGTTAAAGGCGTGAAGCAGTAAAATGAAAATACTAGCTGGGTTCATATACAGTGTAGCATTTATCGTCTTGGGTCTGTAGTCCAAAGTCACGTGACATTGCTAAACTGATACATAATGTTGGCACTACTTATATGTACAAAGATTGATTTCTAATCAAAATAACTAAATGTATACAATGTATACAAATATGTACGATACATGAACGTTGTTTCATTGTCTTTATAAAATTATTTGTATTAAAAGTCTTTCCGAATACCCAAATAAGGGCCTTATTTGGAACTCAGCATTATAAATGCCGAGCATAGCCTTTATTTGCCAGTCAGCTTTCTGCTGAATATGACAGGCATGTATGTGTTTCCACCCAGATTTAAACCCAGTTCGCCGGATTAGGTGACGTGCGAGCTAACTACTTAAGCTACGGGGCCACATAAAAGTGTTTCATTGCTTTTCTGCTCCCCCAAACACAGCGGGGGGGGGGGTGAATACTAACAGGAACGGAGTACCGAGATTAACGTTTGTAAGTTTTAGAATTTGTTTCGAAATTGACATTAATTAAGTGGATTAATTATTAACAACAACTCTGGAGAGATGAGAAGTTGTGTTGACACGTTACCTGATGAGAGTATCCAGTATGTTTGCTGTAATAGTTTGATGTAATCAAGTTTGTTTAGTCTCAACGCGCCATTTGTTTAAACATTTCATTTGTTTAAGTACTCATTAAACAGTTTACGTTAATACGAACTTCAATGCACACACAGTATAAGACAGTATCGACGCGTAATGTAACTATGAACACTTGATATAGTTCATAATGTTTGATTTTAAGCTAAATAACAATTTACTCAAATCACAAATTCCTTAAAACCAAGAAGATGAATAACAAGTCAATATCATGGGGTGAATTAGTACTAGAGAATGTAACGAATAGCATTACAGACAATTATGACCAACTCAAGAATAGGAAAAACCTCAATGGCCCTTAATTTGTAGTATTTCTGGGTTTTTTTCAAAGAACTTTCAATATGAAAATATCATTCTTTAACATTCTTTTGCATATCAGCCCGCGTTTTATATCTGTCCAGAAAATGCAATGTAATTTTATTAGTTCCTGTGATACCAAATCAATGAACGCTGGTTTGTAACTTTCGTCAAGACTTAAGAAATGTATTAAACCCATATCCATGATTAATTGGCACCACCACGTTACTGTCGATTCAATAAATAATACCAATGAGGGAACAATCCTATTCGAAAGAATAGCACGTACTAAAGTTAAGTCAGTAACACCAAGATAAACCTAGATACACATAATTTACATGAACGACGAGCCCATGCTAATAACCGTTATCATTTAAATTTGAACGGACCGTAGCTTAATACTTTTATAACGATTGGACTGTATTGATCAAACGATCAAACAGTTTTAGATGAAACGCTATAAAAGGTATCATTATGAATAGTGGAATAAATTGTTTCATTTATATGCACATTGCCAAACGTATTATTTTACCATCTGACAAATTTCATCAATATAAATGAAATCTAAATATGGGTCCAATTATTACATTTTGCTAAATGTTGACAAAATCAGACTGAAATACGATATAAAAGTATTCGTTGACGTGGCATTTACTTATAAATGTAAACGCAACTTAAAGTTTTAGTTGTATTCATTGTCATAGGCAAAACATCACCGTTATAACTCTAACGCGATATTCTGCAATGTCAATATAAACAGAAATCACTGACCATTACATCGATTTAGGGAGAGCGGAAGTGTATTTTACCTACTCACTTCTATTCACCAAGTAAATTAAAATAACGGTAAAGCCTGACCACATTGACATGAGCCTGACCTATTGATTAGCATAATTTAACAGTCGATATATTGTCTACGTTTACAACACCGAGTGTATGTTTTCATAATCGGGGAGTATCACGAAGACGCTCAAGATATGATACAAACACAAATCTGAAATACCGATATTGCACGATTTGCTTGCGGAAATTGATATAATCAAAGCAAAAATCTTGTAACATATTCTTGCATAAAGGTCAGGCTCAGGTCACAATAGCCAAGCTATACACATTGAAAAAGATAATCCCTTTTCCAATATCCTTGTATGTTGTTGTACCTGATCTGCCTGTTTACTTTAAGTGGCACAAGTCCCAATACCGCGTTAGAGTTATACTTTAATTTCCGTAAACAACATATCGATGGCTTAATACCAGAAGGTCGTAACTACCTCTTACGACCTTATAAGACTCATACATGTTTGAAATCTGAAAATCTGAAATTGTCATGTTGTCCAAAATGAAGTTTTAAGAACGTGTTTTCCCGACCTTCTTGTTCTAAGCCAGCGACATCGCGTGGCTATAGTAAACAGGTGATACAGATTAAATCTTTTTTACGAAGTTTCTTATTGTTTACGAAATTATCTACACAACAGTCTGTGTGTCTTACTGGTGTTTTACTGATGTATCTGTGCCTTTTATTTCAGGCCCGTAGCTTTCTACAGACCCAATAAACGTGTACCTTGTACTTCATAAACATTTCCCGAAGATCATACAATCTCGCTCGCCAAAAACAACAACAACATCGGAACATAATTATTTTGATTTTTAGTATGAATGCTACCCAGACTGCATCTCTGTCAGCATCGAACTGAACAGATCAAGCAGTGCGTGATGCCCCTAGACCCCAAGAATCAGGATGCCTAAACATTTACTTGTATGTTCACCAAGCTACGCCCATGACTGTACTCACAACAAAACCGGTGATTAATGATGTAAGGGCTCAAAATACAGGACCAAGTCAAACGATCATTCTGTTTACCAAGGATGAGAAAAACATTTAAAACATCCACATCCACACACACACGTCTTCGCTTCGTACATGTATATGCTGGCACAACAATGCCGCGTTTAATTAGTTTCTAAACAATACTTCCTGAAATAGCTTCCAAATGTTCCCAAAATAACCGGACAGAGTGTAGAAACATCAAACAAGCTTGGTGGTCCAGAACTAGACAAATGAGACCATTGGCAAGCATTCGTTATCCTGATACAATAGCGTGTCGGTACACCAAGAGAAAATGCCAGCCAAACATGACATAGTACAGTTACTGTCTTATAACTTCGTTTGCTACACAAACTCGAAGTTTGAGACGGTTCAGTCGACTAACTGAAATTATCCCCGCCCAATCCCAAGTAGCAAATCGATCGTTAAGCTCAGTGCGAATGGCAGCCACAACACGCTAGCTATTGACTTCCTAAGTTACCATGGGAATAAGGGCTACGGAGATGCAGCTTTGGATAACCCGATCTCAGAGCTCATGCCGTAGCTCTTGGCCACCGAAGCCACCAACTCGATCATTAATCTTTTTTTTTCGTCATTAAAGCGAATCGCACCGAGTTCAACGATGTTCGTAAACAGGCTGCAAAATATTGACCAAAACAAAACTCTTTAAATTAATGCTCAACCTGTTTCAACTCGTGTTTCCGCGCATGACACTGGCATAATCTCTATATGCGGAAACATGACCGTAATCCATGTGGTTGAGCAATATAAATTGCGCAATCCAGAGATCACGCCAAATCCAAATCACCGGGTGACCAGATTTATCACAATACGTATTACAACACCTATGGTGAGATGCGGTAGGAAGCAATGTGAACTATGAAAGCCATGAGACCACTCGATCGGGAACGTAACAACCCCAAAAAGTTTGCCCAAATAACAGGTCTTGAAAAATGTTATTTTTGTCAATATACGGCCATGAAAGAATGTATTCGAAGCACGCACATGTTACATAATTACAGAAATTGTAACTTCGCAAAATATTTAAGGTAATTGGTATTGAAGTGACAGCTTGTGTGACAAAACTTGGAGTAATATTGATATCGTGTGTTTCATCAAGAATATAAATAACATAATTATATCATAGGTGTCTCCGTAGCTCAGTCACATGGTAAGCGTGCTTGCGTCTAAACTCGGCAACCTGGTTCTCATATGCCCAACATGTTTCAGCAGAAAGCTGCTTGGCAAATAAAGGCTATGCTTGGAATATTTGTACATGTATTTTAGAACGATACATTTCGGTTAAGATTCCCAACACAATAACTTATCCTTCCCAACCCCAAGTCACCACCCCATTGCAGACACCTACACACATTTACAAATACATTTTGTATAACTAATCGTAAAATATTCACTAATCGTCTTATATAAGATCTTCAATTAGCGTTTTATTCATACACCACCAATGTCAATATTTCTATGCTTCAATGAACCAGACACATTATTCATACATTCTCACAAGATGTCAGACATCACCAGTCACATATGGTACAAAGTCAGGGTTGACATACCACGACACTGTTTGGCAGGCTTAGAATGAGAATGTCGTAACCACAAAATCAATATTTCGAGAAGACAAGAAAAACTGTCTGACAATCACTCTTTACTTATGGTAAAACGAGCTTTTTCAACTTCAGTTTCGGCTTTCATGAAAATAGGCATATAAGAAGCGCCTTATGATGTAGATTGCAAATAAACATTAGCCATATAAGGTCGTAAGTGCCGCATTCTAAGACAGCGGTTTAGCTATGTCGACATGAACAAAATTGTCAACAAAAAAGGTAAAAACAACCGTAAGTATATTATTATTTGATTGACCGATTTTAACGAGCAATGTTCGACGCTCAAGCCAAGATTGGGCACTACCTTTGCAACTCAATATGTTTCATTAGAGCATTCACGCACCTATCCAGTGTACGAAAGCACTCGTAACATCTCTCTAACCGACCACCTCAATTATAAGACCGACAAATTCAAACAGAAGATCACACTCACTCACCTAGCCTCTAGCATCTCATTAACTACCAACTCAATAATAAAGGAGAACGACCCTTTAAACTGAGTGAAGAACAGATTTAGCATTCAATGTGTAAAATACTCACAGCGTTCACACATGGTCACTGTATGACTTATAGGGAGACTATGATATACAATGTACCTTGTATGACTTATTGCGACCAAACTATCTTTGATTGACTAATTATGAGACTATGTAATTCAACGTGTATGACTAATTGCGATGAATGAAAGTTGACTCATGTAATGGTGAGATAATACAAAATAAGTTTACTTGAAAAAGTAGAACGAAAATTTGATGGAATGATATTAAAAGTACATTATGCGGAACAAGTAAAATTACACGGTATGCGATCAATCAAATAAGAAGATCGCATAGTTGTAAGTTTTGCCCGAGGTATAGTTACATAAGTTTTCATTAAATGCAAGCCCCATGTATGCATATATACATGTAGGTGTATAAAATATGTGAGTAAGGTGTCAGTTATAAGGTAAGATGGTTGATAAGAAATCGAAATGAAGATACAACACGTTGATGATGCAGAATCTGGTGATAGTCTACGTATAATATTCTACAGATTTACTAAAGAGTCGTCTTCCGTTTATCGTAATAAGGCATACACGTTGTATTGTATAGTATCTTAATAAATTCTGTATGACACAGACAACCCAAAGCCATACAGTTACTAGCCATTTACGCAATAAGTCATACAAGAATCAGAAGTAACGTGTGTTTTAATCGCAATAAGTCATACAAGTTAATTTGTATAGTTTCCCAATAAGTCACACAGTGATCGGAAGTAACATAATATTTAAATCGCAATAATTCATACAAGTTGAAGTGTACATTTTCCCAATAAGTGATACAGTGATTTGGTTTATACCCGACTGTGTTACTGAATATTGTTGCTATGAAGCTATATAGACTCTACGTATGTACTATAATTTTATCTAGGGAAATATTCGTACCTTAAATTTAAGCCTTGCATCTTTCAAATAAATGTTATGCACGTGTGTACGTCAATATCACTGGCTACGACCCAGGATGTCATGATTAATGAGGCTGCTGTAGCATGGACTGTCGATGACGATGACGGTGATGCTGATGATGCTGATGATGTTGATGTTGTTGTTGTTGACGATGATGATGAGGTTGTTGTTGTTGTTGTTGATGATGCTGTTGTTGTTGATGGTGCTGCTGTTGTTGATGATGATGATGTTGTTGTCGTTGTTGTTGTTGACGACGATGATGTTGTTGTTGTTGTTGATGATGTTGTTGTTGATGATGCTGCTGTTGTTGCTGATGGTGATGATGATGTTGTTGTTGTTGACGATGATGATGATGATGTTGTTGTTGTTGATGCTGTTGTTGTTGATGATGCTGCTGCTGTTGCTGATGGTGATGATGTTATTATAATGATGACGATACAACAGCGAACACTAATCAAGGTACCTACCTCTCTAGAATATACCGTACAAAGACTAACACAAGCCCTAGCACAAGAGCCCACTGTATATCCCAGGTTTGTGGTAAATATATTCCAGTGTCAGCTTTATTCTGCAAATCTTTCCAGCCATATTTATGTCCAGAAATATTTGTAGGGAACCACCATCTTTCATCCCAGATTAAATCATATATAATCCAAATCGACATAATTCCTTTAGACGTCAATTAATCCACCTATCTGCTATACACCTCCTGACATATGAGTTCTCTGTAAAACATATTGAAGATACTAGTATTAATCAATTTTCCCAACCGCACAGATTTTTCTTCTTAGTGTCAAGCATATATAACATCCTTTAAAATCTCACTATAACCACTTAAAATTCAAAACGCTAATTTGTTTCTCATCAAATAGATCGAAAGATAACTAAATTAATACCATAAAATCAAAGCACTAAAACGGTTACATTAATTACAGCCTCTGCATTAAAACTATACAATGTACCGCAAACGACCTCGACCTTGAAAAAAGAATCGAACAGTTCGAATTTTCGGATGACTATTATTTAACATAACCGTAGTCTGACTTATCAATTCCTCACAATGCGAGCGTCCTGATCGGATTCATCATTCAGCCCCGATATTAAGTTAATTGTTTCGCTATCCGAAATTTAGTGTAATGTAACGTTAGTCTTTCGAAGCCACTTAGCACAAGTGTGTTAGCATGATCAAACCGGAAGAGTATAAATCTATTCAGTAAAACTTCGTTAAGACGAGCATCAATATTACGAGCACCCAAGTTTTAAACCAATATCCGTTTGTATCATCAATACATGTCCTTTGGTTATTTCGAGCACTCGGTTTATCTCGAACATTTCACCTGTCCTGATCACTCCTCGAGATAACAAAGTTTGACTGTAGTTAGTATGATCAAACCGGAAGAGTATGAATCTATATATCTATTTGGAAATTGAAAACACTTAAGACAGAAGTGAGTACACAGTATCCATTGGATTCAATAGATCGACTTGATCTTATAGCTGATTCAACCATCTACTATAACCATTGCTTTGTGGTATTATTGAACTAGCTAGTGTATATATATGAACGCGTATTGAGCTGTACTGCTATATTATATTTATAGTAGTATAGTAACAACGCTACACACGTTTGATATTAATTATAGAATAATAGAAGACAAAAAAATCGAAAAAAACCCACGCTGACAGTAAATAGAAACATACCTTGATACAATGCTTGTCCCTTTCCATTAAGCTGAAGATGAATATATCGACACTGCTTGAACACGATAATCAAAATAATGATAAAAATTCCCTCGGTCTATTTGTGTACCGCGAAACCAATGATTCACCCTCACTCCTCGCGTATTAGCACATGTACATCCTTAGCAAGACAAGGCAGAGTATCGATCAAGTATACTCTCAGTGAAAATTAATACTGTGAAGTCACTCTATATATAATAATAAATAAGACAAAACAAAGTGTTTAAACGGTTCAAGCCTGGTCGAACACAGCCTCTTTAAGTGGTGTATTTCTACATTTAATGTAATACGCTTGACTTGCCTTAAAGCAGCCTACTCGCGCTGTAAGAGGGAAAACTAGGAAAACACAACGCGCGCGAGATCGATAAAACACGAGTGATTAAGTGAACTTAAGACGCTTTATGTGATGTGTGATACTTTGTAACCATCTAGGGAGTCTGACGGTCACATGATGAAGTGCCCTCTAGTAATAAGTCATTTAATATTATCATATAAATGCGAGTACATTCACCATCGTGACCTTAAGTGGCTGGTAGGGTGAATATATTAAAAGCAGACACATAAGATTGGTTTTGAGGCTGATTTTCTACATGTAGATAGATTGTATATGGTTTTTGTTATATTTTAAAACGAATACAGACAACCTTGTCACAGACAACCACTCAATAACATGCATCGTTAAGACTGTATAAATCATATGGTTAATGAGTGGAATAGATAATATATTGATATCAAATTATCCTACATGTAATTGTTGCTGACAAGTGGCTGTTTGATTCAGGCGACCACTTATAACACTGATTTGTCTGTATGTTACCCCTTATAAGTTTCCTCGTTAAATAAAGTCTTTATTATTATCTATTATTATTATATTATTATTATTTATTATATTATATTATTATTATTTATTATATTATTATTTATTTTTTTATTTATTATTATTATTATTATTATTATTATTATTATTATTATTGTTATTATTATTATTATTATTATTATTATTATTATTATTATTATTATTATTATTATTATTATTATTATTATTATTATTATTATTATTATTATTATTATTATTATTATTATTATTATTATGACTGTTCCTGTGTGACAGTTACGTGCTTATGTATGTCAAAAGTGCTGTCCTGTCTTGTAAGTGTGACATTCCTTCACGTTGTCCTGTGAATGTAACCTGCCCTTGTGAATGAAGAGGCGTCAGGGTCATCTTTTTACAGTTTTCATTGTGCGAGAGTATGTGTTGTCAATATAGCGTTCCTGCCACGAAACCAGTCCCTTTCCTCATGCTCCATTGGGTGGAGAGGTCCTGTGCTACAATACGATGTATGATGATGTGTTGGGGTTCGAACCTTACTAACGAGCGTAGTACGGCTCCCGGAGTTATATCCGCTAGTTTTAGATACAGTCTAACATGTCCATAAAGCCTGTAATATGGAAGATGTTTTTGTTCTCTTTAAAATGGCGGTTTAACTAATTGTAATTTATTATATGGGTCTAAATTCCTGTCCGAATTATGTATGGTATATATGGAGCATATATTGTGGCACCTTTGGTCCAGACGCAGCATATTGCAGATTCCTAGTCAAGGGGAATTACTTGTGCAAGTACCATTCTAACGGCTTCACAATGTTCCTGTCGGTGGTTTTACTTTAACTGTGACCAGCAACCTCTTGAGGTGATCGTTCTAACCATTGGATCATTGGTCACCATTGATGAATACATGATGAATTAGTGTTACATTCGTATGCAACCGACACTTGACTCAATATATTCGACTTTATGCCAAATGATTAATCATTAATATACGTACACTGTTCAAAAAGTTTTCGCACACTTTCCGGTTTATGGATACTTTTGTTTTCCTAATGATTTTAATCTAAAACCATTGAGAATGATTGCTTTTTGTCTTTTTCTTATTTATTTTATACAATGAAATTATTTTACTGTGAGGTAATTGGTAAAATGTACCGTTGAAGGAGATAGTGTACTTTGTTGAGTGGAATGTACTTTGGGAGAGTAGTGTATAAGTGCATGTTGATCAAATTTCACAAATCATATGATGAGAGTGGAGAGTTGATAATCGTACAGTTACATTTGTTGTCCGATAACATTGTACATATCAATATCAGCAATAAAAGGTCCTGAACTGATGTGACTGCTCATCGAACTCGCATACATATCATAGATAACCTAGTTCACACACGTACATTATATAGTATAAACTTATAATTTACGTGTGAAATGGGTTATCTGTGATATGTGTATAAATAATAATAACTAATACAAAAATTATACATGTATATTTTTAATAAAACTTAATTAGAAGGAACTCCACTGATACAACCAGCTTACACAGTGTAGCAAAACCATGTGACCTTTGGCTACAGTCCCAAGACGAAATTTGCTTCCCCTCGAAATAAATTATTTTCGAAATTGGCGAAACGATGTCGAATAACGAGTTCACTGCTTGCTCGTTATTCGCGTATAGTTCGAACTTCGAATTTGCTGCTTTTTTCTCGGAGATAACTTTTATTTGAATATTTTACTTATTACGGGATAATAGCGTGTAAGTTAATAATCTCTCAATGGCATAGATACGTTTAAAATGAATGCTAAATGCTATATTACGAATTTGGCTTCTAATTCACTGTCGATTTCTATTTATTCTCTATAACGCTGGCTTAGAATGAGAATGTCGTAAGTACAAAATCAATATTTTGAGAAAACAGGGAAAAACTGTTTGACATTCCCTCTTTACTTATGGTAAAACAGGCTTTTACAGCTTCATTTTGGTCAGCATGACAAATTCCGAGTTTCATGCAAATAGGCTCATAAGAAGCGTCTTATATGATGTAGATTTCAAATATGTATCAGTCATATAAGGTCGTAAGTAGTAGCTACGACATTCCCATTCTAAACCAGCGATGCACATAGGTAAATGTTTATGCTATTGAAGTTGAATTATACGTCTTTAATATTGTGCTACGTATGTAACTGTAGCAATTACTACGATTGTAAAGTATTGTTCTGTAAGGCCACCAGTTCTCTAAACTAAGAACACATGTATATTTCAATACCAAAACTGTTAGTTCGGTTTGGTCAGCAATCATTGTAGTACTATTAGAACAATCTATTAATTCAAAATATGCAAATTTATTCGAAGAAACACATGCTTTGTCATCATTTATCACCCAATATCCTGGGTTTGCAATCGTTTTAGCTACAATTATATAATTATGCATGCATGTTATTAAAACAGCACATTAACGAGCCAAGCTGCACTATCAATCATTTCACTGGAATGTGAAATTCCTAGAAAATGAATGTACTATACACAGGCACGCGGTTTTGTCGATTTTAACAACTTGTATTAAAATTAAACAACCAAAGGTTGAACAAGTCGCCTTAATGAGATCACCATCGTCGCACCCCATGTTTGGTCAGGCTTGCTACGCTACTGATGAATTCCTCAGTTGTGATAGTATGCATATATAACCGAAACTGTCGTCCCTGAACAAAAAAAACCCAAATAATCCCAAGACTGGCGTTCACCTCAGTCTTGAATAGAATATGTCTGTTGCAGTATCATATTCAAAGCATTCTCGTCCTAGTTGAATTGAAATGTTTTGTTAAAGCAAATTACAATCGGAATTGCATTTTAACATTTAACTTATCATAGGCCATCTAAAATAGTTTAGTTGCAAGCACGGCTTCATACAAGTATTGACGAATATTCAAGAAACCGATTTGATCAAATGTTTAGCGAGACAACCCTTGTTCAACCTTGCAAGAAATCGAACAAAAATGCAATTGCCTGGTTGAAAGCAGTGAACTGAAGATAATTGCTAAATTTGGTATAATAAACTTCATCCAGCGATTGCAATATATCACGTCAGCACATCAAAAATATGTGACTGGTAGCTTTAAAATGCATCACTTTTTGATATAACGATAAACTTTAAGTGTATCTGGTTTTAATTGGTGAGTAGGTGCATACTAAATTATCTTTATGCCTGAGTACATTTTTGTGTGTTATTTTTAAAGCAGCATAATATACGGGTCCTTTACGAGACTGATGCAAGAACGCGTGACTGATTAATTTCACGCCCAGTATTTCGGCAACACCAGCTTTCATAAAATCCATTTATAAACAACTCCTTCCTCTTCCACATGTACATGATACATTCACCACAGACACTCAACTCTATAACTAGCCAGTGGCATGGACGAACAGAACATGGTCCGCCTGTGAAGCCAGGAAATATTAAAAGAGGCATTCCATATAACCAGCACAATTTTCTCTTCTATCACATTAAATGAGCTAAATGAACAAAGCACTATCAATTATCAAAAGTTGTCAGAAGAAAGTGTGCGAAAATATGTCTCTATAATGTCAAAAATATATTTAAAACACCAATAATAATTTATCACTTCCAGTGATTTATTATTATGTGGTCAAAGGGAAACAGCTCGTAACTATTTTGGCTCGTTACGGAAATATGTTTTCATTCTTTTCTCAGTAATTAGTGAGAGCTTTTTGTTGAAAATTTGAGAAGTTTAAGCAATAATGATTCTCATTTAATGTATAATATTCCTGAATCGATTTAAACGATCAAGTTATAGGGAACGCCTCTTTAAATCTAACTCTCCACCATTTTACGGTGAGCAGAGAGTTGTGGTTATTACATGGTTAAAAATCTCCAATCAACAAAAGCTTCGCATCGTTTAACGGAACTATTCGCGTGTAACTTTATCAAGGGGAGTAACTCCGGGTACACTGAATATATTTGTTCAGCGGTTGTTTCCCTTTGGTGACTTCTTGCTGATGTAATAAATAACACGGGACATTTGTATTTTTTCCAAAATAAGTGAAACCATATACGTTACACTGTATTAAAAGTTTATTTTAAATATCGCTCATTAATTAAAATGTATAAAATATACATGTACATAAAAATTGAGTATATTTGAATAAAATCAAAGAAACAGTGAATATCTGTTTCGATAGACACTGGATAAGTATAAGGCAAAAGTTAGAGTGCGGCCAACCCTGATCAGATAGCGTAAACGGGCATCTAGCGGAAACAAAAACATTAGTCAATACGTTGTGTGCTTTTTTGTTAATTACGAGTAACGCTTATTCGACAAAGGCAGTGTACAATGTCAAGTGATGTTCCTTTTATCCGTAGAAACGTTTTGAGCAAGACTCACTTGAACGTTTGTATTCTTTATTCTCCGTTCGAGCTAGTATCTGTAGTCAGATGTTATATTCGATAAATGCGTTGAAAGTATTTTGACGGACAGGTGTAAGTGCTTAGAAAAGTTTTTAAGTATAGTTACAGTGGGTAACTCTCTGATATAATGTTGCTATCCGTTTGATATTCGTTAACTCTATCTGGTTAGGGGTGACAACATAATATGTACATAATTTATAATAATAATTTTAGTACGCTACTCAAAATTTGATAAGGTTCAGTCAAACAATGGACAGAATTGGAATACCGACCAAAGCATGTATCTCCCAAGCAAGCTAAGCCTTTATTTGCCAATCAGCTAATGTATATGAGTGCCTCTACCCGGATTTGAACCCGGGTCGCCAGATTAGACGTCAATCGCGCTAACCACTCAGCTACGGAGGCTTCATGATTTGAGATACTAGTGCTGATAAGCAATCAAACAGGAGACCACGTGTTTCTATAAAATCCATTCTAGTCATTCAAATCACAGCCAGTTGGCCTACCAGTACTCCGTCCCAAAACCCCCAAACCGTTTCTTACTATATTCAACAATTTACTACATAACACTTGTCTGACAAGTGGTTAGCAAACTAGCCGCAGAATCCGGCGACCCTGGTTCAAATCCGCATGGCGGCACACGTATGCCTGCCATTTTTAGCAGAAAGCTGACTGGCAAATAAAGACTATGCACGGAAATCTGACAGCTTGTTGAGGTCTATGGCATGTCTGGTGAACCGTATCAAATTTCAAATAACATAATTGCATATACATGTAGATTCGTTATTATAAAATTAAAGTTACAATTATATAAAGTATAATAGCAAAATATAAATTCACTCCCAGTGTGTGAGTAATAATATGCATAATCTTTATAAAAAAAATACACACGCTCATTTTTTAAAATTGTGATAAAAAATCCGAGAACTCGATTGTTTGGCAAAATTGTAAAGTTTGGTGCACCAAAAGTTAGAAGACAATGTAAAAGACCACTTAACAAGCCTGGAATAAAAACATCTTGTACATAACCATTACATTTCCACTTGAATACATGCAATTTGAAAATGGTAGAAAAACTTTAGAAAATCGATTGTATGCCTATTTGAACTCTAAAAAATCAAGAAATTAAGTGCACATAATGGTTTAATATAGGAATGAAAAGTGTGAGCGTGGATTCACAGTAAGCAGTAACCACTAACCACATAGGTAAAGTACAAGAAAATTATTTTAACAGCTTAGTGGCAATTCTGCCAAAATCTTATTTATTTTATTTGACAAATACTGTCATATAGGTATTTAAATGTACTGCGGATGTTGAAACATGGTAATTATACATGCATATTTTCTGGCAGTCCCTTGTATTTCAGGAAACACATACATGTAACGTTAGTATATCCATTTTCGATGATTCATTCAAATTAAAAATATATTGCATATAGTTTAATCGGAAGTTGCATGTGCTTTTAATCGCAATAAGTCACACAAGTTGAATCATGTAGCGATTTAGTCTATACGCTATGGTATAGCTTGGCTATTTTTACGTGAGCCTGACCTTTATGCAAGAATATATTACACGTATCAATTTCCGGCAAGCAAATCGTGCTATATCGGTATTTCAGATTTGTGTTTGTATTACATCTCGAGCGTCTTCGTGATACTCCCCGATGATGAAAACATACACTCGGTGTTGTAAACGTAGACAATATATCGACTGTTAAATTATGCTTATCAAAAGGTCAGGCTCATGTCAAATTGGCCAAGCTACACTCTTGTAAGAGAATCTGAAATGCGCTACAAGTGTGTGTATTTACTCTTATAGGAAGTATGTTCTTGAATATGATTATCAAAGGTTAAACAACATGGCAACATACACATTGTGCAATAACAGTGTATAGATACAGTCCAGTTAGGATAAATATACAGTGACCCCTTGGAACAATCAACTAGGACAGTGTAAAAACAAGCATAATTGCTTATGCCAAGAGTTCAATACCAAACTAAACTCTACCTATTAAATCAATGGTTTTAATCTTTTGGGTACACATAAACGATGATGTCACTGTCAATATATCCTAACTGTAGTGATATACATGACCTCGATCATAATTCAAAATTACATGTTGCTGTGTAGATCTAGTATTACAATCTATAATAAAGGTTCTCTCATAGCAAGCACGTTTAAGCACAACATATTACCCTGTCAAAACTCAAAACACCATCCAGTTACATATTTGTGACGTCACAACTTCACAGATGGACTATAATATTTGACGTCAAAACAGCGTCCACAAAAACAAGAATTACAATTTGCATTTACAACACATTCTCCTCATTCGTACAATTTCAGAAATCCCTTCTTCATAATTATGAACGCTTAATTAGGTGTTTCAAACTTCCTTGAACAAAAACTATGCAAACTATTTAAGCATGGTCATAGGCCTTTTGACACGTGTTGCATCATGCCAACATTTATGACGTCATTATTTCGATATGAAAACGTCTTTATAAACAGAATAACACTCATTGTTCCCTCTGGCTTGTCTTCAAGGTAGACATAGTCTTAATATGTTTAGGTCACTTGTCCTTATTTGGTTATGCCATTCGATGACGTCATGAAAACGTTACATTCGTTACTTACTTGGTAACACTTTTCGATGACGTTTTGATGACGTAATAATTGTTTCTATTTGATGACGTCATGAAAACTTTGCATTCATTACTCATTTTGTAGCACTTTTCAATGACATAATGATGACGTAACATTCATTACTCATTTGGAAGCAATATACAATGACGTAATGATGACGTCACTTTTATTCCTCATTTGGAAACACTATTCGATAACGTAAACTTTGTTACGTATTTGGTAACACCGTGGATGACGTTATGATGACGTAACAATCCGTTTCTCATTTTGAAACACCATTGGATGACGTACCATTGGTTGTACTATTGACTATGTTGTTGTTTTTGTATGATGTGCCATTTGTACGGACACCATTCTCGTGGGTACCGTTGGTAGTGTTTGGTATTTCCTCTTCACTCTCATCATCATTGTCACTCCGGCTATCCTTCACCTGTAGTACAAAAATAGTAGATATACATGACATTTGTACAGTCGGTTTTAAGTAATTCGCTGGCTTAGAATGAGAAGGTCGAAAGTGCAAAATTGATATTTTGAAGAAAAAATAAACAAGAAAAAAAAAACTGAATAAAATTAACTGTACTTTTGGAAAAAAACAAGCTTTTACAACTTCATTTTGATCAACATGATAAATTTCGATTTTCATGAAATAGGCTCATAAGAAGCGCCTTATGGTACAGATTTCAAATATGTATCAGTATTATAAGGTCGTAAGTAACGTTTAACTTAGTAGTTACGATCCTCTCATTCTCATTCTAAGCCAGCGAATCGTTTGTTTTCTTATGACTGGGACAGTCGATGACGTAATGTCTTTTCTTCCAAAACATTGCTTATTTTGTTATTTTCTAGATTTAATACCGAGGTAAGCATTTCGGTGTACCCCAGTGTGGCTACGGGCCTAGTTCGAATCACTCTGAAGAAAAGTCGTTGGTTCTAAATCGGAGCTTAATTAAACCAACAGTAATTCAAGAAGAAACATGCCGTCCTTGGGGACCATGACAGGGCACCATGACTATGAAAGATTCAAAACGCATTGGAAATACAGAGTAGGCCTAAATTAAACTACAGGTAACTGTGTCATTGGTATTGAACAAAGTTACCTGTGAATTAAACACAAATGTAGACATTACGAATAACACGTGTATGATAAGCATATATTCAGCAGAATGATAAAATGTAACATATCTTACCTCCCCTTGTGTAAAGTTGGCGACAACAGAACGAAGTATATGGTATGTCCAAATAAGTGTGAGAATCATCAATAAATATAGAAAGAAGTTAAAAAAATAATTGGCAAAATATGGCGCATCGATTATGTCTAAAACCTCGAATGTAGTGGAGTACAGAACACTGAAATAAAGAAATGTGTAAATTATAACCTTTTGCTTAAAGAGGCGTTCCCTAAAACGTTGATCGTTTAAATCGATTCAGGAATATTATACATAAAATGAGAATCAATATTGCTCAAACTCCTCAAATTTCAACAAAAAGCTCCCACTAATTACCGAGAAAAGAATGGAAACATATTCCGTAACAAGCCAAAATAATCACGAGTTGTTTCCCTTTGACCACATAATAATAAATCGCTGGAAGCGATAAATTATTATTGGTGATTTAAAAATATTTCTGACATTATTGAGACATATTTGCGCACACTTTCTTCTGACAAATTATGATAATTGATAGTGCTTTGTACATTTAGCTCATTTAATATGATAGTAGAGAAAAATATGCTAGTTATAGGGAATGCCTCTTTAAAGTACATGCACCATGAAGCCATAAACGGCTGTTTCAATATCTGGAGAATGATGCATGTTGGGTAATTTAGTTCAGCCACAAAGGTGGTAAACACTTTAAGATGGAAGAAAAAGAAATACAGCCTACAGTTGGTTGTTTGACAAAATAACGAATTGTAAATAATACATTCATTGTCTAGGAAAAGCAATATTTGCTTTAAGCAGCAACAATTAACAACATTGCCATGCAGATATAATCTGAGTTCTCAGCTGCTATCTTGTAATATTCACTCTATAAAGTATTTTGCTATAAGTGAAATCAAGGTTCAATTATCTGTTTCGATCGACATTGCATCTGGTAGCGTTTTGTAATTAAAATAGGCATAGCACTGAACAATCACCCCAGCGAGCATTGTAGCATATGTAATAAGGATATAATTTTGAATACGTACGTGTAAGGCAATAAAAATAATCTGGAAACCGTCCATGATATAAGGAAGAAAGCAAAACATATATCTGTATGTGTCTTCCATTTGAGGTAGATGCCTAATTTAGCTAACTGAAAATAGAAGAATATAATAGAGTATCACCTTACTGGGAACTAGATCAAATAAACAAATACGCATGATACTGGAATTATAATAACCTACGTGTAGTAATAAAATACTGTATAGCTAGATGGTCATCTTTGCATATTGATACATTTCTATTTTGTAAATTATGTGTTCGAATAAAACATTTCGTGAAATACACACTTAAAGGACAGATATATTCACTCAAGTGACTTTACTAACAATCTTGAATTTCGACGGGTATTCGATAGAAAGGTTGTCGTACGGCACTAATGATCTCCAAATGAAGATGTTTACAAATTAACAATGTTCGGAAAATGTAATTGGAATTAAAGTTTCAAATTGCCGAAGGAAACATTATAAAGGAAGGTAAATTAATCGTGAGATTATGATTTCGTAGTCAAGGACATCCATGATTTCGACGAGAAATCATATCGCTAACGAATAAAGATGAGTTTACACTTCATTATAGTCTAGGTCCTACTGAGCATTTTTGCCTCGGTGATGGAACTCTCGATGGAAATTAATGAACTCCGGGAGACATCGGGAACAACGACTTCACGAATTGTCTAACGAGTTCACTGAAGCTTTTCCTAGACCACGATGACCCTTTTCCCGGTGCTGTCTGGTGCTTATTTATTAAATCAGGAGAACATACTCAGTGGGACCTAGGCTTCAGGTAATAGTATTGAAAGAAATGACTTACCGCTAACCATGGATCGGCTGCATCATGTAATATAAGGACTAATGAACCCATCCTAACCATATTACCCATCCAGGAGAAATATAGGAGTAAAACTGTAGCTAGATGGTGAATCATCATCTCTCGAAAATCCTACAATAAAAGTATGTTAAAATTATGTTTAATATGGTACAAAGTGTATACTGTACATATTTGTTAACTAATTTCAATCGCATGTAACTGTATTATGATTGATATAAAAAACGAACACCTTTTTTGTCAAATTTATATTTTCTAAATAGTATGACTAGTATATTATTTATTGGTGGACCTTATTGAAAATTGATATTAACTGTCAAATATGTAAGCCACAATAAATAAAGTCGTTATTATTATTATTATTATATAACAGGACGATCGCCATTACTAAAATGCTAATATTATGTGAAGCCTTCGTTGTAGCAAGTTGAAATTTCATACGTGAATAACGGCATGCTGTAAGTGTAATTGTGTGCGTTTTTACATTACAAGTTTTCTAGCACTATCCATCGTCCGGGTATTAAATGAACAACCCTCGTATAAGTACCAGTTTTAGGAATAAATTATTATGTTCCTATTTTGATTCAAGACTAGTGTTCACCATACGTGGGCATATATATACTTACTGCTCTCCTGTGATCTGTAGCCAATGTTAGAATAAGACCCCAGTAAAACGCTAACTCAAATATATAGTACCAATATATGTCGTTTGTAACATTCTGAAAGAGGAAACAGATGATGGATGAGGTGTTGAGAGGGAATAGGTTAAAATTGTGTCTTAATATATCATATTTAGGACATGCAAGCATGAAGTGTATTTCATCATCAACCTTATTCATTTCACATACATTACATAATATCCTGTCTGAAACTGGAATATGTTTATAATGGCAATATATGGGCACTTGTTCGGAAATTGTGTACTATGCATAAATCTAATAATTATTATTATGCCGGCATCATCATTCATTAGTATTATGGTGGGTTGAAAAGCGACAATAGATCAAAGTGAAATTTACTCTCAGGACCAAAAACTAGGAAACAAATGCATACAATAACATACCTGTACGGGCCAGTCTGTCCAACAATTTATTGTTTTAGTAAACCATGGTTTCTATAAATAAAGATTGAATTAGAACATACATAATCTAGAATGATATGACACTATCAATATTTCGTTTTCAACACAAATCTCATTGAACATTTACACAAACGATCGGAGGACGGATAACGTTTGGACATTCGTGCATAATGAAGTACAGATGTGCGAGGGGCGGATGCCCCTGTAGATTGCTACCTACGTTTGGTGTTTCCACTGCTTTGACGGAAAGGAATGACCATTTAAACATCATGAATACAATAATTAATGGATTATGGAATAAATCAAATAGGTTTCTAGTATGCTTAGTTTCATCTCCGATCATACAAGGACGCATTCGTGTATGTGGACGAACAAGAAGACAATTACTCTGGTAAAATTGACACAGCCCAACTTCCATCCTTTGAGGTCAACTATACATTCAGTTCGAGGTTGTTAATCTGTGAAAGTTTAAAGAAATTCCGCCCAACGGTTTGAGAATAATTCAACACACCAGATTTGCGTTACGTACGTACATGCGTACAGACGGAATGATGGACGGACAGCACCAATGTCATAAGCATCCCCACTTATAAATACGCGAGTGTCCACAAATACTCGATATCATCAGACTAAGAGAACGTATTAACAGTCTAAGAGTTAAAACGATGCGCAGTACGTGCCGAACATAACCTGTATTTGCTTCATTTCTACTGAAACACGGTAGGCATATATAATTATGTACCTCCATCCGGATTTGAACACCGGTCGCCAGAATAGGTGACAAGCACACTAACCACTGAGCTACGGAGTACGGAGAAGCGTACATGTAGATATACTTACATTCCAAAGGACACAGAGACCGTACACGAATGACGAGGAATAGAATAATAGCTGCCAACTGAAATACAAGAAAACCTCTACATAAGTATACATGCCAATCACTTCTAAATACATTTCGCTGACTTGGAATGAGAAGGTCGTAAGAACAAAATCAATATTTTGATAAAACAAGAAAGAAATGTCTGAAATTTTCTCTTTATTTATGGAAAAGCTTTTAGAATTTCATTTTGGTCAACATGACAAGTTCCGATTTTCATGAAAATAAGTTCACAAGAAGCGCCTTATGATACAAGTATCTATCAGTCGTATAATGTCGTAAGTAGTAGTTACGTCCTTTTCATTCTAAGCCGGCGATATGTACTATGTTACCCGGACTAAGTGAGTACTATAGTTAGTAATTTAGACATCAACTAAACAAACCGGTCAGGCGAAATAATGTGGAACATTGACCAAACTAAAGTGGAAAAAATGATGACAGCATTCAATTCGTAATTTTATACATGTAGTAAAAATACATTTATATTATATTGACTGCGATGTGGCCATGGGAGGTAACTCTATTGCATAATGTATTGATATATTAGCCTGGTTATCATAACCATATGGGTCTGTTGCGTCTTCCATCCCATTCACTGTTTAAGAATTACAGTTATTCTTAAACAGTGAATGGGGGTCGAATACGTTACAGACCCCTATGCTCATAACCAGGAACAAGGAAAATATGTATTATCCCTGCATAATTATACGAGGATATATACAGTAGCAAAAATATTCTTTACTACATTGTACATGTATTGTGTTTTGTTTATGCAGTTATTTCGTCTTTTTTTGTGCAGCACATTTATATAAGTTACAGATGCAATAACGTGTACTTAGTCTCAAGTCCGTGTTCACATAAGCAAATAATTTTAAGCGTCCATTTGATGTAGTTTTTCTTCACAAACAAGAGTATTTTTGTTATTAATCAAACTTATAGAATGTCCAATTTACCTGCTTTCGCAAAATTTCTTAATTGTAGGCGTGGCATCTCGTTTCTTTCGTTTTCGAAACCACACCTCTACCTGTCGAACTGACCAATCAGTTTGCTTCGATAATGACTGAAAAATATATGTGTTTAAGAATCATTAACATTTGCAGTATGTATACTCCTTTTCGATTCCGTAATAACTCATTGACAATAACAAAACATTCTCACTTACTATTTTCTGTCTTCAGGAACGTGTTATATATGTCTTTTTTATCTTTCGTTTTTTTCTGTTTTTTTTCTTTCTCTTTTGCATGCATTATTTATATTATGTATATATTATGTAAGGCTATAAGCTATGTATGCTTTGTCTGAAATAAACTTTCTGTTCTGTTCTGTTCTGTTCAGTCTAGAATAAAGGACAAGCTCCACTCAAATCACTTAAACGTTTAAAGGCTTTCGTTTTATACCACTTGCAAACTGCGCGAAATTAAATAGCGCGAATTTCTTTACCGTTTACAGTATTCGTCAACCTCGATTATATGTTAGACTTAAAACTTGGAGTACTAGGATGTGCAAACATAAATACAATGAAGCACAAGTAGTCAATAAAATAGCTTACATCATAATCTGGTTGCTGTTTCCGTTGTTTATATGCCGCCTCCAATAAAGGGTTTGGTGTTACGTAAGGGGCACGTGGTTTGCTAATGCCTAATTTATACCCAATCGGGGCAACCATATATCTGAAATAAACAACGTACATTCCAGTTAGGATATTGTGAGAGTGGCGTAGTCTTTTAAGTGTACCCCAAAATATTTCCTGAAAATATAGAGTTTAGTTTAGCATTGAAATCATACTGCACATAAAAATATATGTTTGACTTGTTTGTATAAGCCTAAATAATTGGTTTTACAACGTAAAAGTGCAGTCTACCGCTACATAATGATGATAGTCGCTCCCTAACTGGACTAAACATGCACTAAAATATAAACAACATCCTCCAATTTATCTATTATTCATTTGTCTATCGTTTTGTATAATTTGTAATTGTCTTAAGACAGGCCATGTTTTCCTCATCGTGTATGTAATCAAGTGTTAATATTGTGCTGTTTGTAGCCGGGTTTGTTTAGGTAATAAATTACCATCAACTGAACGATGTTTATTTAGCCCCCAATACAATGCGGATGTATCCGACTTGTATAAGATGCGAGCAGTCAGTCATGAGGTATAATGTCAAGGTCCCACTGAGCATTTGTACTCCCGATTTAATAAATGGGCATAGGAAGGTATCGAGAAAAGGGTCCTTGTGTTCTACGGTAAGCTTTGAGGAAGTCATTAGCAAATTTGTGAAATCTCTAGTTCCCGATGTCTTACGAAGCTATTTGTTTCAAATAGGGAATACCTCGCCGACGCAAAAATTCTCAGTGGAACCAAGGCTTTACGACTCATTCGGAATATTTGGTCTCTATTACTAGCGTTTTGGAGTTTTCTTTTGTATGAGTTTTAAGTACTGGTACCATTGACTATGTGTTTAAAAGTGATAAAGCGACTGCCCCTGTCGCAGTACCCGGTCATAAGAATAATATCCGACAGTGTTATGTAAATGATACACATATCGATAGAAAGAATAGAAAATAATGCATCGAATGATATAAGTTCCGTGGAGAAGACAACTAAATTTGAAATGAAAAATACGCTACAAAGATAAACTTTTACTGAAAAATGACGTGTCACAACGTTGCGTTTTTGCAGGAAAAGTTGAGGCATGATATTTTCGCGATACTTTTAGACTCTTTATCGTAAAGAGAACAACAGAAGAAAAGAGTCGTATGATACGTTTATGTTGAAATTTACATATGTATTAATTTTTTTTGAAAATGGAGACATACTCAGCAAATGCGGTAACTTTTTATTTTTGTACACATTTTCCCAAAACGTGTCACATTTTTATTAATGACGTCGAAAAAATTAAACTGTCAACTATGGCCGTTATTTTAAACCATTTACTGCAGAGGACTTCAAAACAGAAAAAAATTGTCAATATACGTTTTCATCGATGTTTACATAAATAGTTTTGATTTTAAAATCGGAGCCATACTTGAGAAATGCCGCTATCTTTTCTGTGTCGACAGGTTTTGTCCCACGCGCGTAAAATTGACGTTAAAAATGAAACATGAAATTTCGACGGTGATTTAATTATATTTATCGCTAAAAGAACCGCAACAGAAAAAAAATATGAATATGCGTTTTTATCGTTATTAACAAAAATAAGTTTTATTTTGAAATTGGAAACAAACGCGCAAAACGCCACTTGTTTGAGTTTGTCGACAGATTTGTCCCACGTCGGTAAAAGTAACGTTTAAAATAAATCATTTACTTTCGGCGATAGTTTAAACATACTTACCGCTAAAAGAACTGCAAATGAAAAAAATGTCAACATACCTTTTTTTCGTTATTTACAAAAATAATTTTAAATATTAAATTGGAGTCGTACTCGAAAAATGCCGTCAGTTTTCCTTTGTCCCCTAATTTGCCCCACGTCAGTAAAATAACGTTTACAATAAATCATGAAATTTCAACGATGATTTAAAAACATTTATCGCTAAATTAACCGCAAAAGAAAAAAATGTCAACATACCATTTTTTCGTTATTAACATAAATCTGTTTTATTTTTAAATTGGAGACATACTAAAAAAATCCCGTTAGGTTTTCTTTGTCCCCCGATTTTGACATACGCCCGTGATTGACGTTAAAAATGAAATATGAAATTTCGATGGAATTTTAAAGATATTTATAGATTAAGGAATTGCATAAGAAAAATTTGTCAAAATACCTTTTTTTCGTAATTTACAAAAATATTTTTGATTTTTGAATTGGAGACATACTCGAAAATTGCCGTTACTTTTTCGTTGTCCCCTCGAATTTAGTCTACACCCGTGAATTAACGTTAGAATTAAAAGTCGAAATTTCGACGACAATTTAAAGATATTTATAGTTAAAATAACCATAAAAGAAAAAAATGCCAACATACCATTTTTTCGTAATTTACATAAATACTTTTCGTTTTTAAATTGAAGACATACTCGAAAAATGCCGTTAGTTTTTCTTTGTCCCCCGAGTTTGTTCTACGCCCGTGAATTTACGTTAAAAACAATACATGCATTTTCAGCGATCGCTGTATACCCATTATCGCAAAGGTAAACTAAAAAAGAAAACACATGCTAGAATACATTTTCATTGAAGTTTACAAATTAGTTTTTAGCTTTTGGATTTGAATTTTACTCGATATACACAGCTATTTTATCTCCGCTTACTAATTTTGTCTGATTTGCGAGAATTAACGTCGCACATTTGTATTCAGTTTTAGTTTCTTATCAACTTACAATGTTAATTATGCTAACCAAATATAAACCGTAGCAACCTGTTTGGTAAAGACAGGAGTAACAATAGATTATGCTCATACATGTGTGTTTGTTTTCTAAAAATGGTTAACGCAGTAAACGCTTTTCGCGTCAAGTCAACATTTAACAACGTCATTTGACGCAACGTTTAGAGGTACGAGTTATGTGCGTTACGTCAGAATTAAAATAATTCAAATTATACTTCATAATGTTTGTAAATTAAGTCTTCATACTTGGTCTTACACCGTAATAGTGGATTCTACCACTGCGTCACTCTATTCGTATCCTACAGTAACTGGACCCTACATGCACTCGTTGTATACTGAGGGACAATGACTGGTACAGTACCAGTACAATGTAAACAATTGGGTATGCCACAGTATGAAGCCGATAAGTACTGAACCACGTATTTGTCTTCATATGCATACCTAGCAAAACAAAACTACTCATATTATAGTACCACAGTGCCTCATTAGTATATTACCAATCATATAAGCATAAATCGCCTGCAATTATTGATGATGTTCACTTAACAATGAAGACATTATCATCTAGTAGAATATTCATTGACCCAATCCTATTAACCAGTTGCCCTACACTTTGTTTCCCTTTAATCTTCAACATTAATACACGCTGGTGCAGACTGAATGCAATAAAGTAATATGCTTCAAGGGTATTAATTTGCATGTTTGTTGTCTATTGAACGGGTCTGCAAAAAGACAAAATGGCGTGCATGGATCAAGCATCAAACAAATTCAACTGGTTAGGCCATCCTTAAAATATTGTTTGTTTGCCCTAACGCGACTCAAGATTTTTAAGGTGGGTAGGTACTGTAGTTTCAAGTCGATGTAGTTATATTAGGAAATAGGCTTAAAAAGTTTGAGTAGGAGCGATTTCAATGAGTAGGTAGCGTTAGGGCAAACATACAATTTTTCAAGGATGGCCTTACTTAATGCCGTTTTTATCGAGTTTATACGAGTCTAACAAACACATTTCCGCCATTCCATCATGTACGAAAATAATTATCAACTGTTACTAATTTGACTCTTCGCAAGTGAATGACAAGCATTACGGCAAATCCACAAAACGAAATATAACCTGTCCTTTTGGTACCTAACGTATGAAAAACCAAAGCTTCGGGGACGTAGTCAAGTCGACTTGTTTTCGGTGCTATTACCAGACTATAGATTATAGCAGTGAGCCAAATGCTACTTTTTAAGTTAGAAAGATTAGAATTCAAAATTGTTCAATTTTGACTACCCTCGTACAATGTATAAATCAAGGGGTGCCCGCAAGACGTTAGTAACTACATATGATTAAAGAAGGACTTACTACAGTATTGCAGGCACCCCTAGAAATAAGTATAATTTAAAATTGCTAACAATATATTATACAACCTAAAGAAGATCTCATATATGTAGAAACACTAGGCAATTACCGATTTTGCTATATCTTTATCTGTTCTTAACCGATGCTCGACCAAATTATCATTATCGGTTGAAAACTGCACCTAAAATGCATTTGATCGAGCATCAATTAAAAGGAGCGAAATATCGGTACTTGCCGCGTATTGTTACAAATACGGGCTATTCTTTAGGCTATATAATATAACCATATTAAATGCATGATCGTTATAATCAAGAGAAAAAAAACGAGACGAAATCGCAATTGTTTTGGGTGTAACGTTATTTATTTTATCACGTGATTCTCCCCATTGATATTTTTGTCAGTGATATTTGCACACCGTTGGGATTACCGAAAACAGTTAGGATTATCTAGTACCGTACATAGTGTGTTCTCTACACTTACCTTTCAAAGATAAACCTGAACACAACTAGGACTAGTCCCAGGAGGAATCCCCAATGTAAGTCAGATAACTCTGGATAGTATACATCTGATCCTGGCTGGTTCTCGATGTCCTTCCAGCCATAATGCTTGCCATGTACTAAATTCGGGAACCACAAACCTTCATCCCAGAATGCATCATAAATTGTGTTGAACATTATGCTGAATGTATTATTATTGAGTTTATGGATGATCTACGCTTCAAGCATACAAATCGTCCGCGGCCCTGAAATGAGAAAAGAATCATAATGTAGGATGGCATTGCCAAGCACTATACAATCACCGTGAGGTTTTTTTATCATTGCTTCATAAGACTGTTCAATCGTGAAAGCTCGGCCATTCCGGTTGTCTCCGGTAAATATATTGCAATGTATAAAGTCCGAGGTAAACAAAATGAAGACTGTTTTGACATGCGAAACTAACCTATCTTATTGGTCGACGAATAATCATGAACATTCATAGTTCCAAGCAAAATATTTAAAACAAAAAAGATATTAAGATCTTCGGTTTTAGCTTTCCATGAAGAAAGTCATATGTGGATGGTCATTCGATTCTCCCCCTGTCGGTATGGTCAATGACCCATGACTTCGAGTGAAGAAAAAGGTGTTGGATATAAGGAATCAGTCCTAGCTGCCCTAGCTCTTTCAGAGAAGACTTTTTGTTAGTGGTTCTTAAACGTGTTTAGTGTCGTGTGCCATGTTGCTGTACCGATACACTTGAGATTTCATCGGATCTACCGGTTGAAAGGGAAAAGACAAAGTAGAATACTCCAACTGAGAAGTGGTGTTAAGTATTTTGATAGTTGAATCAGACGTGCGAATGACAATTTTAACTATTTAAGTGAAGATAGTAATGTTTCGCCAACGTTTTTATCATTTTAATGAATTGATTTGATCGTCTTCCTGATTGAATGCATCATCATGACGATTGACCTGATCGTCCTATTCAATAGGAGAGGCCTCCAAGAGAAAGGGGGAACCAATCAACAGAACAGAACAGATAGTTAAAACAAAACATAAACATGACGTCACCGTAAATCTATCCGATCAGAAACCGACTTAGTACGAGGCTAGAGATATCTCCAGCGAGCTATGCATGTAACTTACTTGTAACTGCACAACAATGATACAATGATTGATTTAGGTTGATAACAAGATGTGGTAGTTCACAATGTATACACGCGCATGACATGATTTCATAATTGATTGAATAATGGATTTAATGTATACATTGTGCATAGTTTCTTTGCCATGCGTACGGGTTTATGTATTTCTCAGTACAGAATTGAATATAGTTTAAGACGATAAAACGAATACTTCAATCGCATTACGCATATTAAAATGAACGGGTCAGTCCTAGAACTTTTTGATACCCCCTCGTACATGTATTACGGTACATCCATTTGTGAATTTGATAGGATATGTAATTTTGAGTTGAGAAGACCGGTGTCACATTCATGCAGAGCTAGGCAATTAACATAACGCCAGAGCAGAGATACATGTAGCTCCGTCCGATTGTTCGACGAAGGTGTTTGGCGTAGGTTTTCAAGTAATCCACTGGACTACGTGATTATAATGTACTGTTGATAATTGTTGAGGAGTCCCGAAGACAAACATGATACATGGTCGGGTTAGTATTTCTTCCAATAAAATGTTATAGCAGAAGTCCGTTTCCTAAGCAAAGTGCTGCGTTGCACTTTTCAAGGGAGGTAACACATGTCTTATTTATTCAATTAAACGGGAGGTAACTGAATGAAAAGGTGCTATGTAGCGCTTTGTTTAAGACAAGGGACCCAATAATTCGTCAGCCCTAACGAAGAAACAACATACATTGATACACAAAGAAAATGGTGCACAAAATAAAACACTATGTGTCCTGACAAAACCTGAGCACGTGTTGCTGTTTATACAATTACTTAGTTTTCTCATCAACTAGAATTGTTACCGACAAAACATGACAATTATTGCCCTGTATGTTATCTATCATACAACATTTATAGACGTAAAACACATGCTTAGTACTATATGTCAATGACTCTAGTTATAACGGCGGTGGCACTAGATGAACAAGCAAATGCATGTTATTTGTACAACCTAGGTCCCATTGAGCAATTTTGCCTCGGTGATGTTCTCTAGTTATATTAAGGACTGTGTCACTAGTTAAACAAGCAAATACATGTTATTTGTACAACCTAGGACCCACTAAGCAATTTTTGAATCGGCCACTTGCAAATGGCAGCTAACTTCACAACCCAGCAGCCAATTCGATTTCGAAAGTCCAATCGGCAACTGGTAACTGTCAGCCAGCTGACGATTCAAACTTTTCGGCAACATCGAATTGGCAACTGGCACGTGCCAGTCAGCTAACGATTCAAATTTTGACAGTTGCCAGTTGCCGATTCGACTTTCGAAATCGAATTGGCTGCTAGGTTGAGAAGTTAGCTGCCATTTGCCAGTTGCCGATTCAAAAAGTTGAATCTGGCAACTGGCTGCTAACTTCACACACACGATACAAATGTACTACCAGCAGTGTGAACGGACCTGACCAAACACACTAAATGATAACAAAGATTATGGATTCGCATTCGAAACTGCAAACAATGCATACTTAAATGCACATTCATCAAATCAAGATAATTAATGCATAGTGTCGCTCCCGATAGAATAAGAAAGTCGATTGTATTGTGGAAACATTATGCACACATGGCAAACAAAGCATAAAGCCTAGCCAAGATAGCGGTAAGTTGGTACCTTGGGTGTTTCAGAGAAAGTGCATCATCTTGTATGTCAAGACGTGAGTGGAATACAGTAAAACCTCAGTAAGAACAATTGCAGATCATCTAGCACTACATGTATTTGGAAGTGGTATTCGTAGTCATTCAGGAGTCCATTGCCAAAGCAAAGGCGCGCTAACACATGCCTTCTATATCTAATCGAACAGGAGGTAACTGTATGAAAGTGCTTAGTAGCGCTTTGATTAGGAAACGTAGGTCGAGAAAATGAGTGGAATACAGTAAAACTTCAGTTAGTAGACTACAAGTTTAGACCTCCTTTATTACCATTTGGAAGTGGTATTCGTACAGTTATTTAGGTGCCCGTTGCCTAAGCATAGCACTTCATAGCGCTTTCAGTGGTGGGGGTAATCCGTGACTTGTATATAACTGAATGAAAGTGCTCGGTAGCACTTTGATTAGGGAAACGGACATCAGTGGATCTAAGAAGTTTAATAACGAACAAATCGTAGAAAATGAACTTGAAACTTGTGCTCTTTACCCTGTAGGTCATATGGTTCAGAGATTCCGATTTGACAGCATGTTACATGCACTTCCAAGATAGAGGTTTCAATCTCCGTTTGATGCGCATAGTTTCGATAGAACTCCGAACCCCTAATAAAATGTGGTAAAGTCTTTTAAAGGTAAAACAATGAACCAATGATAAATGTTTGTTGACAAAAGTTAGATTATAGACAAGGCGTACGGTTAGGTTTAAACTCGTACTGGCAGGAACCTACTAAATATATACGAGGCACCTCTCCGATTAAAGTAGGCACACACAATAGACGGGGTTGACAGTACAGTGATATTGATACGTAATGATAATATACAGCCACGTGGGAGTGTATGTGCCATGGAAATCGTTTAGTTCTCGGAACATTACCATCACAAGAGTTATTGTTTGTTTATATAGATCAAGTTGATGTCACTATGTTTGAAGATTAAACATAGACTGGCTACTGTTGTCTCATTCACGACATACCAACAACATTATATGCAAAACTAATCGTAAAACTCAATTTGCGATTGATGTTGTTTCAAGTGCGTCACACATTTGGACGTCACGCCAAACATATTATGTAAAGTTGGACTGGTAAGGCAGCACCCAACTTTAGATACATTTTAGTTCGATACTTTACATGGTCGAATTCAAATGTTGGCATATTTGCTTAAGAATACGGTCATACCTGCGTCGCGTAGTAACGTTTTTTTATTATCATGACGTCACATGACGTCGCTTGTTGGTGTCATTTTCTTACACAGTCTATATTGATTATGACTACATCATTTTTTTTCATTTATTTGCCGATTTTTAGTATGTAAATTGAGAAAAATGCTCGATAAACAACCGAGCACAAAAAAAACAGAAACAACACAAACCACAATAACCCCAATCCCGTGACACAATGCAAACAATTGCCTTCTCGCCCGGTTACACGCCAACAAATGTTTCAGCCAGTGTGAGGTGGTCTATTTACCTAGCCATGCAGTTTTCCGGGGATGGGGATTTGATTAAACTCGATTTTGTCATCTGGAAGTGACCCCATCGCCATAATATCGGGAACATTAGCGTTAAACAATGTCAAAAAATAACTACTTGCCCACCACGGTCCCCCAACAACAACGCTGTATAACATTCTGAAGCCAGAATGGCTGAAACTTCCATGATTAGTTACCATTTTATACCAATAATTACAATGTTTGTTTGGAAAAAGCTTTCCATTTAATTACCAAGAACAGAAGAACAAAATCGTAATAGTAATAATCACAGGCATATTTATGCAACATGTGTAGTGTGTCTAGATACCATATTATAGTAAACCTGTCTGCCTTTCTGTTCTGTATTACTAACCGTTCGAATGAAACGATCCCAAGTCACGACACGACTTCACGCCTCAGTCCTTGCATCTTACTCCCCGGGGAAATGTAGTTCCATGAGAAGGCATGCTATGAGTAACATATGAATGTAGAAATATCGTGTAGAAAGGAGATAATATGAATATTTGTACTGACAGCCATTCTATGACGATAATGGAATAATATTGTCTGGGGATTACATCGGGAACACTTTAACGTTCAACTACCGTATTTCTATTAGGGGAATACTGTAAAATCGCTAATTTCCGTTAAAGATTAAATTTCGTGGATTTTGGGTTCAACTTCACCCTAGAAATATAATTCCATCGAACAATAATACCTGAAATGCAAAATCCCCGAATTAACATCCTATCGAAATTGTCTTTTTTAACAAAATCACGAAACTTTCGTCCCATAGAAATTAAATGATTTTGCCGTAACCGTGACTAACTGATGAGAACAATAAAGCTCAACTCTATTTACAATGCTTGTTTAGTTGTTTTTCTATAATTACGTTTACGATATGATAATAAATGTTCATCAATTGACTAGTTTAAAAATGAAGAAAAACATAGCAATTGACATATTAGTATCGCCAGAGCAGAGATCACTCCACCCGATTGTTTGTCGAAGGTTGCTCGACGACGGTTTTCAAATTAATCGATTGGGCCATGTAATTGTAATTTACCGTTAAAAATTTATTTAAAGGGCATTGATTGACAACTAGCGCAATGTCAATTCTCGTACACCATACTTCGCAATATATACGTGACTTAAACATACCTAGAGGATTCCCGGTGACGTTTATAACATAGATGTTTCAATGTCCTCATACGATGTTAATTAATATACATTCTACATGTGGCCCGTAATTACATACACTCTACATTTATTAGGCTGTTATAAAATAATTGCTATGCCATAATCTTAAGGTGGGATTTTATTTTCCATAACTCATATTTAATAGGCTGGAAAAATATGATGTGTTTGTTTCTAGTTTGACTAATTTCGTTTAAATTCATCATTTGTGAACTGGTTAGATTATCCAATACTTTATAAAATACTCATTTTACATATTTATTCTTTATTATAGTCTCAAATAATAATTATCTTATCTAATATTACACTATACCATAATCATAGCTTAAATCTAAAACACCCACGTTAATAACATCGTGTATTCTTTCACCCACGTTAATACATGTATGTATTCCTTCAAAGCATTGGGCTATTACACTGTCGATTCAATAAGTGATACTAATGAAGGAACTATCCCATTCGAAAGAAATAGCGGGGACAATCGTTAAGTCCGGTAAACCGTGTTAAACCTAGATAAACATAGTCTACCTGGCGACTAAGCTAATGTTTACAACCGTTATCATTCAACTTAGAACGGACTGTAAAGCAATTCATCTAAACCAAGGAACACACCCTACTCATGATATTAACTAAATTTGTACGCCTGTGCTGTTGAATCTAACTAGTTAATTATGATATATTGAGTTGTGATCACATATTTTCGTGATAAAATGACATTTTCCACATCAATCAGTGTAATGAACGAAATGGAAACAAGAATATCAGACTCCGAAATATGCAAACACACGCGTACAGACATCAAATGATCTAAGTGAATCAACCGCTTGATGCATGCAATCGATAAAACAATATTACTGAATGTAAGAAATCACGTTACAAACCTCAAACCATGGTGTGAGTCAATCATCACACAAATATAATATCCACGAAATACATCTTACTTCAACCAAGATGAAACACAAGTATTATGATATCGAGTGAATTCATCTAATGAACACAGTTTGTTATGAAGATATTTATTCCCGTCTGACCGACCTTTATCTTTTATACGCGTGTTGCCTATTGCACACCCTGCTCAGCCAATGTGCCAAGGGGCAGTTATTATATTTTGACAGAAGAAATGGATAATTATGACACCGACTTATCGTAGCAAGTTATCATTATATACATGTAATAATAATTGAATATTTACGCTCTAAGTGTTTAATAGCCCAATTATAAGCCAGTAGATCTTATCCCGCTAAAATTGTTTATGTCGGACAGTCACAGTCTGACCGGAAACTGTCGATGACTATCGAGTTCATACGGAAGAGTTCACTTTGCGATAGTACAACTCACACTAAGAGTATACAACGCATTACAATTTTTATGATTAAAATAGCGATCGGTACGATATTATTATTATTAAGGCCAATGCTACATATCGATTGCGCTTGAAATTGAGTACAACTTATGAAACATGGTCCTCAACCACATACTATTTCTGACTGTTCCATGCAGGGCGTTTAACATAACCCCTGTAAGCTGTTCATAACTGGATGTCTTTGAAAGTCTGGAAACCAAACATCTTAAACACATCGCTGGCTTAGAATGAAAAGGTCGTAACTACTACTTCGGACCCTATACGACAAATAACAATATAAGATCAGCTTCACAGGGCGCTTCTTATGGGCACATTTTCATGAAAATTGGACGTTGTCATGTTGACCAAATGAACTTTAAACAGCGAGTTTCACCATTAGTAAAAAGTAATTTTCAAACAGTTTTTCTTGTTTCTTCAAAATACCGATTTGTACTTACGACCTTTTCATTCTTAGCAGGGATTTTATAAAGTCATTTATATTGGGTCGCCCTGGTTTCAGAAACTAACATTTATTTCACTACAACTTTTGTTTCGATCGTACGATAAAGCATGCAGTGAAATGAGGTGACGCATGGTATAGTATAGACTTTAGATTCTGTACCGATTGTGGCTAACAACGTACTTATATATGACAACAAGTGAAACTGAAATAGTGAAATCAAAACTTGACCACCGTTCACTGGTATACTGATACAGTAGCCGATGGTACACTAACCGATTAGTTTAATCTTTAGAGTTGACATCTGTGTTAACTATAATATTATCTTTAATGTTCTAGAATTACTCATTTTGTTGTATAGTACATTGTATAATGCAAATACAAATGTGTCGTACATGAGTATGCATTATATCAACAGTATACTCCGTCAGGTTACTAGATTGCTGGGGCATTTTGGTGGAAGTAGTTGGAAAGACGACACTACATGTCACCGTCTGTGTTTTACTGTAGCAGAGAAATGGGTAGATTCTGTAGAACTGATACATGTGATATAGGAGCTGCAAACAGAGCTGACCAAATACGTCCAGGTTAGAGCAAAGTCCAGAGTAGGATGACATGCCAAAGGGCCTAGCAGAGTTTTTGGACTGAATTACAACAACACAGAGTAGGATAACACGAGTTCGTGTTAGTAAACAGAGCAGGACAGAGAGCAGAGTTGGGCGACATAATGCATACATAGTCACAAGCACATTCATGTGCAATACAGAGAGCTTGTCCTCAATGTTTATGGCAGTACCGAATAGTCGGAGTGGTGCTAAGACTAGGTCAGAAAAGAGCATAGAGTAGTGCTAGTACACATAGTAAAAAATTAATGTAGAACAATATACTAGTAGTACATATTTATTATGTTATAATGCAAATGAGATTATAACATACCATATTATATACATTATTATGCTGATATTATGCATTGTAATATAAACGTCACAGCATTCATTGCTAGAGATTCGGGAATGCGGCGTTGTAAAGCAAACGACAGCTTATGTAAACTTATATCTTACTCTTAGTATATTCAGGACCACAGCCTTCTACTCGTCCAAGGTCATACTCATATAATTTGGACTACAAACCAATTCAAATTTAACAAGAAAAGAATAAAGAAAGAACATTTCCAATCGTGTGGGTTTTAGAAAAGTTTAGGTAGTTGCCGTGCACGAAGTTATAATCGGAATCAGCGACCCGTGGTCTGGTATCCGTTGCCTAAGCAGGGTGCTACGTAGCGCTTTCCACGGAAGGTAACCCATGCCTTCTATATTTAATTGAACGGGAGGTAACTGAATGAAGGCGCTCGGTAGCGCTTTGCTTAGGCAACGGGCACCTGCATTACCTCCTCATATCACTTCACATTCTGATCACCTTGGCTTTTTTGCAATACGATAAGCAATATTTATTTACCGGAGACAACCGGAAATGGCCGAGCTTTCAAGATTGGTCACTTTACGAACAAACTAGTATAATTAGTCAGTTTCTAAGTCTTCAATAAACTGAATCAGTAGCGTCACACACATTTAATATGGGTCTGCCCATAGACAGTACTGCTACACATACAGGCTCTCTGTGCGATTTTATGGTCCCGAAATTATTCTTACACACTAAAACTGTAGTATTTTATAAGACAGACTCTAAAATCGCACCGAGAGCCTGTGAGTCCGACGAATGTACAATGGACAAAATTTCACTAAAATATCCCCCTTGCTAATTCAAATATGTTTACAGTATTGCATACACATTGAGTATGAAATCAATCATCCTGTGTTGCTGTTACAACATATACATTTTTTGTATAACTGTTATGCAATGATATACTGAAAGCAAAACAAAGCTAAACAACAGATGGTAAAGATATGACAGTTTAACCCCCTAGCACATACTTAACGTATATCCGAAACAACTTCCAACAAACTCGAGAATTTGTACATTTATGCCTTGGTTCCACTGAGCATTTTAGCCTTATTCACAGACATTTGAGTCTAAAACACAGACTTAGACTTTACATTGTCAAATGTTCTGTTCGCAATCATGTTGTTGTTAATGTACATAATAATATATAAATGGGTATACGTGTTCAGTGGGTAACAACAAATAATCAGATAAAATTTCACATGGTTTAATCTAATTGCAAAGAAATGGCAGTGATTATAAATTCTGTCAATTGTAAGTCTAAGTCTGAGTTTCAGTCTTACAATCTTGGTGAATAAGGCCCCTGTGCGATGTACTCCCGATTAAAATAAATTAGTTTCGGGAGGCATCGCGAACGGGGATATTACAACCGTTTTAATGATTACACCGAAGCTTCCCCAGACCACAAGGACCCCTTTCCCGATGCGTTTGATGCCCATTTATTAAATCTGGAATACATTGCCGAGGCACAACAATATCAGTGGGGCCAAGGAATAAGATGTTATGTCAATATTTCGGATGCTTGAGTCATCCATTTCTGAACGCTGTAATCGGCTACACAACATTCCGGATGAGTAAATCGTCCGATCATAAAACACTCTATCAACCTACTTGTCAATCTTGCAACCATACTTGCGTACATCAAAACCTTAATTACATGATCGTCACCCCGACACTTGAAAACTGGTATTCATATTAGTGAGATTCATCGTCAACTTCAATTATATCTATAAGACCTCTTTGTGTACTTGGACACAAAAGGCTGACTTATTGATGTACTCCCCGCAAACTTCTCAATTTTGACATCATGGTGTTGTTGAAAGTGCAACACAGGAAAGAGATGACCAGGGGTGGTATTTGATATTGATCTTACTTGACTTAATGATAATGACAATCAATTAGATCACATCATATAGAAGTATTGGTCAGTAACAGGTGTTTTGATTGGCTATCCTTATTCTCAAATAAAATAAGATCAATTTTGAATACCACCACAGAACATTGATGTTGTATGTGTATATCAATCACTTTTGACAGTAGTATTCAGATGGTCTAAAAACTGTGCAATCCTGTTTAGATGGTAACAATACAAAGTTGGTCTGTAAAGCCAGTTAGCATACGTTGTTAATGTTTGCAGAGACTTGTTAAGGACTAGGTATGGTGCATGATATATACTATCTGGAACATTATTATGCGCTAAGATAATAACTAGTAGTAGTATTAATGTAAAACACACTGGTAACGCTATTAGTAAATAGTAGGACACAAACCAAAGCCACACAGCTACGGCGACAGCGCCTAGCCACCAACGTAAGAGTCTGACATAGTACAAGCCATCCACATCCCCAAGTGAGCCTTAAATGCTCAGTCCGCAAAGAATGATACACTGTGGACTTCGAATTTTGTGCATAATTAGCCATAAAGGGAGGTAATTATAAGTGATAACTACACTGAAGTGAAGTTGGTTAATATACTGGCAACAATTTGTAGAGCGGAGAAAAAGAGACAGGGTCAGTTTTATCTGTGCAACAATATTGCGTCTTTATCCCCCAAAATGTTCCAACTAGACCACACCGTTAAGCCCGATACCTCGAACACAGATGGTACCACGCAGACCGCTGGCAGTGTACAGGTGCACAATATCCTCTAGGCAGTAAGTGTTGATTATATACATTTGTATTTATATTCCTATTGCTTGATCCGAAAAAAAACTGTCAAGCTTGGACATTTTTCCAGTATTTATACGCATATCAGTACTTAAAATAGTTTTTATTGAACACTGCTTATAACACATGTTACACGTGGGCCCATATGTGACCAGAGATAGAATATTATACAAATAAATTACAAGCCAATCTGTTGTTAGTGATCAATATTTTGCATGGCTTGTTAATAACACGTTATTATTACATGTGTTTGTATTAACACACCATTGACTACATGCCACATGAATTGTTTGTTATCCGATAGATGTGTGTTATAATCACATTATGTGACCTTTGGGTAAAGGGTACGTGTATGTAGAATGTTTTATTCTGTGGGTTTTGCATATTTTATCGGTAATGTTTGGCTACAGGGTGACAAGCTTTCCTAGCATACACAGCTGGTACTCATTGACATTACACCAGAAAAGAGATCGCTCCGCATGATTGTTTGTCGAAAGTTGCTTGGCGAAGGTTTTCAAGTTAATACACTGGACCATGTGATTATAACTGACCATTAATCTCCCCGGCGTTTATATTTCTCAGTTACGGAAATGACCGAGTAGTTACGATTGAAGAACAATATGAAGGTATAATGATCAGTAGGCCGGGGCGTTGAGATGATATTGCTCTAGAGAGAATCATATATTGTGTTCACCGTACGACTATCATGATGAGTGGAGATAATTGATTATGTTGTCGGAGATATTAATCACCCCACTGCGACCATTTCGGTAAGGTTAAGTATCGTAGGTTAATAATGTGTTGGAAGAATTGATTATATGAGCAACAAACACACAATAAACAACATAAAACAATTGTTCTGAAAAAAAAACACCAGTTCTAAGCAGAAAAGTACGTAAAATACGCGGTGTACAAAGACGAATAAAAACACGGTAAGTACGAATTGCAAGCAATACACAAGTCCCATATCTGGTTTTCAATGTTTTTGTTGCTATGGTAACCACATATTTGGTCCACATCAAAAACACATTAGACGTACATTAATTGGTAATATCCTGATTGGTCCCTATCCATACACCATAGCTTGAGAACAGCTTGAGCTACTGGTAGGATCCAAATTTATTGACGGATGAACAAACTGACGAACGGACGGTTAACGGAGATATACGTGTTGTGCTATCGGGGGGGGGGGGGGGGGGGGGGGTATATGCTACATCAAGATCTATATAATATTGCATCAAAGCTTATGTACACTACCCACAAGTTCTAACCCGCCACCTTACATTTTTCGCCATAACTTTTTTATTTAAGTATGTACCCGCATGAAATTTTGCATACCCGTACTTGAATCCAAGATGCAGTCAATTATAAATTTATTTTGGACGGCAAACGATTATGTTGGTTGTCACAGGCGTGTTACGTAATGTGGTATTTTTTACCTATTCACAAAAATACCCAAACTATTGATGGCAGTGTGCATAAATCAACGCGTGTAAAGCACGTTTTCATAAACATTTTGGCATAACTGATCCCTGTCCCTATACGAAAATCACGTTACATGCCGTGATTTACTCCAGACGAACTCTGCCGAAGAGTATCAATCTTCGAACAAAATGAGAAAAAAGGCTTTGTCAAAACGGTCGGTTTTGCAAAATCACGCTTGTATGTCAATATCCACAAAACTAAGTTTGTTGTTAATAAAAAACGGAGATAACCACTTAAACTTAAAAAACAAACAAAAACATAAAATAATATGCATGTAATATTAAAAAATAAGGCCCGCAACTCTAACCAAAGTCATAACATTCCGACAGGGCTGGCGCGTTCTCTGCTGATACAACTTGGCTTTTAATGTGTTTTTCTCGTAGGAAATTCATCCTTTTAATCAAAATCGTTCGTGAGCACGTGATTTTCGTTGTTTATTTCTTACACGTGTAAACATGCTATATTACGTAACACGTCAAACATGGTAAATTCAACTGCAAGTAGGCCAAATAGCAACATATATTTGAATTTAATACATCTTTATACGTACGTATGTGGATGTTCATGCTAATAAATGCATTATAAAAAAAATATTTAAAACAATGAAACATTGACACCTACGAAATGTGTTCCAGTGATTTTTCGAAATCCTGTGAGTGTTCCTATCGAGTCAATTTCATGGTGTAAAGTGTTTTTCAAGATAAGCAGTCATCAATAATGCCGAATTCGTTCATGTACACTTAAATGTTGGTGCACATGCAATGCACGTGCAAAAATACGTCATTACGCAATACGCCGAATGCACAAAGTTTAGCCACAATACCGCTAAATTAAACTAACTATCAGCTGCATCTACTAAAAATGTATCGGTATGCGAAATCTCACTTGAATATACCAATTTTTGACACTACAGGACTGAAATATCTAAGTGGCGAGTTAGCACTTCGGGGTAGTGTAGTAGCATAGTATATTTTTAGTAATACAGTATCATGACCAGTCTTAAAGCAGCTAACCATGGAATTTCACACGCCAAATTAAGGTTTATGAATACTAAGTAAGTATGCAAATAAACGACTCGGGTTTAATGATATTGAAGTTACGTGGTTGTTATATAGTGACCACTATTACCACAAGTTTGACTGTATAAACTATCACCAACAAACTAATGGAGTGGGCAGATTATGATACGAAAGTTGAAACTATGCATAAATAATCAAGATTCGCCCTCATCCACCATATCAGCTGCATAACAAGTCGCATTCATTATCATCTCAACATCTCAACTATTTAGAGCACGTGGCCAGCTTTACAGACCGTATTACTGGACAACCGAATGATTCATTATCTTGGTACGAATGGGACCTTACATTATTGAGTATGGAACGCCATAGCTGTCTTACTAAAACAATTAAGAATTATTTTTGAACAGGGAGCTTTAGCAAGCTGGTCAGTGTAAGCGTTTAAAATATACTAAAGAAGATTGCGAGCTAAAAATAGATCCAATTGCGCATTCCGCGGGATGACTTCGAACTTTATCGCCTAATCTTTATTATGACTGTTGTGATCATTCTTTATCACAACATAATAAAGAATGATCATAATAATATTTATAAAGTCGTTTCAATAAGTAATGCTAATGAGGGAACTATCCCATTCGAAAAAACAGTGGTGAACAACCAAACGGACGGTAGTATATTTACAACGCTTCTCATTTATCTTTGAGAGATATGTATGTCCATTCTTTATTTATATATGCTGTGTACACTCTTTATTATGTTATATTCATTCTTTATCACTACATAATGAAGAATTGACATAACATAATGAAGAATTGACATAACATAAGAACTAACATAACATAATGAAAAATTGACATAACATAATGAAGAATTGACATAAAATGATGAAGAAATGACATAACATTGACATAACATAATGAAGAATTGATATAACGTAATGAAGACTTGACATGACATAAGAATTGACATAATATAATAAAGAATTGACATAACATAATGAAGAATTGACGTAACATTGACATAACATAATGAATAATTGACATAACATAATGAATAATTGACATTACATTGACATAACATAATGAATAATTGATATAACATAATGAATAATTGACATTGCACAATGAAAAATTGACATAACATAATGGAAGAATTGAAATTACACACCGAAGAATTGACATAACACAATGCAAAATTGACATAACATAATGAAAGAATTGACATTACGCACCGAATAATTGACATAACATAATGAATAATTTACATAACATAATGAAGAATTGACATAATGAAGAATTGACAAAACATAATCAGGCCCTTCCCCAGGGCCAGAAGGCGCTGTGGTACCCCAGCGCCTTAATTCCAGAATTGGCTTTCCCCCAGCCCCTTAAATCTCAGAATGGTGTCTTTATATCACTATATTTTGTCAGTATTGTGTTATTTGAGAGAAAAAAGCTTGCATTGTGTAAAAAGTACTTAAAATCAGCATCTTAATTAAATGCATATTAAAGCAAATTATATATTCTAAAACATTCTACCTATTCTTGTTGGTGTCCTTTAGTAAGTATTCTAGAAATACCCCAGCGCCTTAAAAATATTCTGGGGAATGGCCTGATAATGAAGAATTGACATAACATAATGAAGAATTGACATAACATAATAAAGAATGAACCAAATATGATAAAGAATTGACTCAACCCACAGACAACAGTCATCGTACTAGACAGCTATGGCGTTCCATAATTGTATGATATGGTAGTCGCTTTATGATATGACATGATCTGATCTGAGTATTAATATTCAAGTGACAAATAATAGCCTACCATTTTTTATTTTAGGGTGTTGACTACATTTGTAGGATAGTGGTCTAGTACAGGGTTTGGGTTCACTAGTACATGATTTGGGTGCACAACTACATGGTACCGACTCCAGGACGAAATGCTACGAGTTCGATCCTAGGTTGAACACGTTAAAGAAAAATCGAAAATTTTGCTCGACATTGGACGGGTGCTCGTAATATCGATGTTCGTTTTAACGAAGTTTTACTGTATAATTGTACATTGTAATAACTCATATGTAGTGGGCAGTTAGATTCGATTGTGTATTTCTTAAATGTTCAGGAAGAAGAATAACAATAATTAACAATACATCCACAAAATCATCACATACATTTTTGTATACCAGTAAGCAGAAAAACAGCAACAACAAACCGGCCCCATTTTACTTAAATTTTCTTTCACGTGGCCCAATGGTTTTATATTAAAGTCAATGACTGTCGAATTGATGTTAATTTGTATGTCGGTCTCTTTTGGCAGAATTGTGTTTCGACAACCACAAATATTCACTAAATGATAGTAATGTATGACATATCATGCCTTGAACCACGTGGTAGAAATTTAGTTAACGATTAAATGTAGTTGGTGTTTACAAGTACAACAAATAACTATCAACCACCAAGCGTGGCATGTCACATGTGTACATAAGTGCAAGTAAAACTTTCTTAGCAATTGCATTACACCAGGCGATTTTACGTCCGATGTAGAAATCCATACAAAGTCACAAACATAACAACAAATTTCTACCAACGAGTACGGTGTATATAAAAGTATGCTACAATAATGAGAATAAGAAATAGATATATACCTTAACTAAGCAGCGTTATACATCCTAACATCCTAACATCCTAACATACTAGTAGTTAAATATCCGATCAACTGAAACACTATACCCCAGCCTCCATGTTCGATTTACAACATTCAACTCGTTCATACAGCATGATACAAGCGTATAAAATGAAATAACATCGATGGTGTTTGACCTCGGTGTAAACTCAAGACATTTTCACATTTTCCGTGTGGAGTGTATTGCATATAGTAGCGTATTCCCAGTCTCAATTCCCCCTCTCTTAATTTCTCCCTTTCTCTCTCTCTATCGCTCTGTGCTGTACATAGGTCGCGTAGGTTTGTAGGCGATTTTCAACCTTACAGTAAGGAACGAATGTCTAAATAAGCCTAGCTTTCTACTCAATCCTTGATTTGTATAAACAAATGAATGTATATTATGTTATGGAATTATTGTTTAAACCAACCTTACAGTACTTTCAAAGTCAATCGAGAACGGGTGTAAATAAATGTATACTATCGTCTGGCAGGTGAGCTGTGTTTATCTAGGTTTAACTGGGTAAAAGCAATATACACGAGTTAACGGCATTCACCGATATTCTTTCGAATGTGATAGTTCCCTCATTAGTATTACTTATGAACGACTCGACTATAGCTGTGTTCATATGTGTGAATACTAATTACAATACTATGTGGGCGTTAATTAACAGTGATTCAGTGATTCATTAAGATGGCAACACCACTTATCCATAGTGTCATTTGTTATAAAAACCCTCATTCAGGTGTATCGTAATCAACTACGCATGTAGCACTACATGTATGCTATTATAACACATAGACTCTAATGTAACACTAATTGAGTATAATGCTTGTAAGCCTCCGGCCGAGGTTATCAGAATAAAAATATGTATTTAATACACTCACCTTAATATTAACACCACTGTTGGTTCCCAATTAAACATGTAGTGCTATCTTAATAAGTCTTTATACTAAGGTCAAAAGACGAAAAATGAGGTTGGAACTTGAGTTTAGTTATGACTATTGTCCGAAGATGATGCATTGTGTGTACATGTAATACAGCATGTGTACAGTCCGTTCACAGTTAAATGATAATAGTTATAAATATAAGCTCGTCCGTCATGTTTAAATGTAAGCTCGTCCGTCATGTAAATAGTGTTTATATTGGGTTAACTAGGTGTAACTGAGTTAATGATAGTCCCGCTTTCATTTCAAATAAGTCAATCCCCTAATTAGTATTACTTATCGAATGAACAGGATGCTGCATGTATTTCTATATTGCTGTGCTTGGGTGAATCAACGAAATAAATACCTTAGTGCAGAGTTGAACGCTTCTTCTAATTCCTTTGAACTAAGTACACCAACTTCCCGCGCAGAACTAGTGCCAAAAGTACTCCACTTTGTTAACGAGTTTTCAACACACGTGAATACATGAATGAATTATAGTTCCAGTGAGGCTTATAAGCAGTTGAGTATAACTGTTACACTAGTTTAAAACACGTGGTGTTTTTATGTGATACTATATGATAGTACACGGTTTTAATTAAACAAGATCACTTCGCACAACGTTCTTCTATATTAATAATAAATATTTATCCCTAAAGGCTTTTCGGAAGTAATTAGTTCAAGTAAAACGAGCGTTAAACGAGTGTTGTCTGACCCGAGATATATTCCCTTCTGTTGTTTCTAATTACATTTATGTTTTTATCCTAACAAATACACTTAAGCTACACACAACAACACAATTATGTGTACAAGTATATAGATATTATATGAAGGCGTTTACGACCTCTTATCGTCTAACACTAGCGTACTCATGTAGAAATATAAGATCACAGGCAGAGCAGAAAATATTATACTCACAACGATAACGTATATTCCTCAATCAGTCGTAACTACATTTGTAATTTAAAAGCATGTGCCTAATGTTGCATTTCGAAAGAAAACTATGTGAAGAAAGTTAGCTAAGAAACGTATGAGCGCGTGTCAGCGGACGACATTTCATACTGTATGCGTTAAGACATACTTGAGCGAGTTTAATGCAATGGTGGGAAAATTATTTTTGTTTTAACCAATCCAGTGTGAATATAGCATACTACAATTATACTGCTCAAAATTTGATAAGGTTGAACAAGTCAGTTAAGATAAGCAAAACCAATGAGTACAACTGTCAAAATTTCATCTTAAGCCTAGGTCCCACTGAGCATTTTGTTGCCTTGGAGATATACTGCCGATTAAAATTAATTAACTTCAGGAGATATCGGGAACAGAAATTTAACAAATTTTGTGCTGGCTTCCCTCACTGATAGAGCTTTCACTAGACCACTAAGGAACTTTTCCCGATGCATTCGATGCCCATTTAGTAAATCGGGAGTACATCGCCGATGCAAAACAAGCTCGGTGGGACCTAGGCATTACCTATTGCTGATTTCTACCAAAATCTATGTGATGCATTTTGGCATGCATCGTCACACTATCTTTGTTTTCCCGGTAACTGATGAGCCCACCAGATGTACCTCAAGTGGTGGCAACAACACAATCATATTTTTGCCTCGTTTCCATTATCATATTGTGAACGAACTGCTTATCACAGCAATTAGTCTGTCTAACATACCCTATGTTTAGAAAGACAACTCCGCAATCTACTCTTTTCTCGTGAAATGATCTCCCTTTGCACACCTAAACATAGATAATCAAGCCCAAAATAAAATCTGGCGAATATTGAACAAAGTTATTAGTCTATATGCTATTTGATTGATAAAGTATATTATCTATTCGGGTGACCAGACTGCACAGCCATTGGAGATTGGTTTCAACTAATCGGCACTTAGGCATCAAATAGTGTATTTGTCACAGGTGACATTTAGACATTTATTTATATAAAAATATTAACTGATTATTAAAAAATGATTAGTAAATATACTAATCTATATTAGATCGATTGTGAAACAAGTCTCTCTAAACTTATAGACTATAATCCCTCTCGACACCTCATTTCTGAAGTTATCCATCGCCACGAAGGTGTGGGACGGCGGCAACACAACTTGTTAATTCTAGTTTATAAACACTCCGTTTGTTGGAGCAGATTGGTGTAATGGTCTTAATAGTTATATGTTGACACATAAAAAAGAACTGAGAAAATGGAGTGTGTTGTCAGTACGCAGGTTGATGTTTTCATGTTTTATTGTAAACTATCCGAAAACGAAAATTCTAAAGGAGTGCAAGAACTGTACTTTTCTCAAAGGGTTTGATGTGGTTTATAAGACATACAGGAACCGTGGTAGTTCAATATCTTCCATCAGTGAATGCGCATGAAGTTGGCTGCCAACTTTAAGCTACCAGACTGCTAGGCTGCTAGGCTGCTAGGCTGCTAAGTCACTAGGCTGCCAACATATTAAAATGCAAGTTCGATTATAATGATCTAGAACATGCGTCTGAGCCTTCGTCGCATGATCAACCATTATTTTCCGCACTTGGCCACGTCGTGTTACCTTCTTCAGTTACACTCATGTCCACTCATGGATTAAGTGCTCAAAATGCATCAAAACCGTGATGTGCATACACATACATATGTGTTAGTGATATATACATGCTCAGGCATTTCTTTATCAACCATGTTTTATCCGAGTCTTTATATTTTTGTATAGCTTAGCTATTTTGACCTGAGCCTGACTTTTATGCAAGAATATATTACAAGGTTCTTGCTTTGAATATATCAATTTCCGCAAGCAAATCGGTATTTCAAGTTTGTGTTTGTGGTATATATCGATCGTCGTCGGGATACTCCCCGATTATGAAACATACAATCAATGTAGGCAATATTTCGACTGTTAAATTACGCTAATCCAAAGGTCAGATTCGTGTCAAAATGCCAAGCTATATAGAATATCAACAATAGATCCACAGTTCGTATTGCTTCGATACAAGAGGGATAACTCATATTTGCAATATAAAAATAAACTCCGATTGTCTACCTTAAAAACATCAGTTGTAAGAAAAATAAGCAGTTGAGAAAATTTACCCCTGCGGAAATTTACTTCAACCACACATGGATGTAATAAGTATTATCACGCCTCTTCGATAGCCTAGTGGTTGATCGTCCGCTTCGATTTTTAAAGAAAATTTGAAGCTAATAGATAGTCAATTACTTAAATATGGAATCAAAGGACACATTTTAGACATTTTTCTTAATGTATAATTACAATATAATGTCATTAAGCCCGGTTTAACTGCAGAACGGCTCATATATAGCATGGCAATAATGAGTACAGTGATCAGATTTTACATGTGGTACTTTCAATAGCAATAAATTATACAAGTTATATTTTATCGTAATCTAATACGTCATACAGTGATTCGGTTTATACACTGTGAGAAAGAAATCATACTGTTTGTACATGTAGTAGCAGATTGTGTACACAGATGACACATCCAATTCATATGAAGAAAATCACTCCGAACGGGAACTTTACATCATGAAAAAACATCCCATGGAGAAACTATGAATCGAATTCAATACATATATTGGACAATGCGATTAGTTATTTCTGTGTATGGTCGATATCGAACACAAATCAATTTATATAAACCATATTGCAAATCATATCCTAACGTACGCTGTTTTGGATCTGACAACATTCTGTTAGAGTTCACGTTTAAATGACCTATACAGTGCATGTTTACTGTGTATGTATAGAGAGTGTACGAAGCCGTAATCTGATTGGATGATGTAAAGTTCACATGAACATGAACCCATACAGAGTATGTTCAGATCATATAATTATTATTATTATTATTATTATTATTATTAGTTGAAAATATTTATATAGCGCTTTATATAACAAGTCTCTTAAGCGCTTAACACGCGAAAGTCAGCTAGTTGACAGTTCATTAAAAGTGTAAAACAATTTCACTTGATTCACTGATATGCACTTTTAAATAGATGTGTTTTTAAAGTCGTTTTGAAGACTGTCAGAGAGTCAATGCGCCTGATTTCCACAGGAAGACTGTTCCATAAGGTGGCAGCACATTTGTCGAACCGCTTTCCATCGTAATTCTTGGTTCTTACTTTAGGAATGTTTAATAGCATAGCAGTGTCTGATCTTAAAGACCTGGTTGGCTGGTATTCTCTAGTCAACTCATTCATGTTAGAGTTATTATATTATATATCAGTGTAAAGTAGTGGAATGTAGTTTAAGTCTGATTTCAATGAGATTGTCCATATTCGTACAGAAACTAGGTTCTGTAATAATAGTAATCATCCTGTGATGCAGCAACAAACACCTCGTCTAGATCTTCACGTATCTGTTTGAAAGTTGGTCTTGTTGCTGGACCTTCGGACCACGCTTTCTGCATCACGCCATACCATCTACAAGAAGAAGTAGGTTTTAACAATCTTATATTATAAATGTAATAACTTGTGCCCAATCCCTTTGTGTACATACAATGCAATAAAATATTATTAAACTAGAAGAAGTTACAGAAGATCGAGTTATCCTAGCTGTGATCAAACAGTCAGACACTTTCCAAATTGGTGCTTACCTTACCTAACCATTTGTCCTGTTCCTGGAATAAATTACAAACCAACCAGTAATTACTAACGCTTGAAATTGAAAGTGTCTACAATTATGCGCATTGTCTGATTCTGCTCAAAAGAGGATTACAAATTGTTCAGGATGTTAGTCAATATATGTACGCACCTATCATCGCATTGTTCAGGTTTAGGCAACCTGTAACCTCCCTTCAATAATGCTGGGATTTCCTTGCCTCGATGTTTGCTAAAAGGGCTCTCACCTAACAATAAACAAAACATAATAAGTTCACAAGAATTCGCTGGAAAGCTGGCTTTGGAAACAATCAGTTGGTTCACGTGGCAGCCTAGCAGATGGTCTTGTCAATACCAGACTGTGTTATAATTAAAAATTGTCAAAGTAAAAGGAGCAACCAATTATGACTTTTGAAAAACCTACTTTCATGCACATTAGTTTTACTTCTAACGTTAGACTCCAATCAATCAAACTCAAATTCGGCAGACACACCGTTACAGCTATCAAACTAGGTGGTAGCTCTCAAGTCGATCAAATCAGAAAGGAAACCTTGTTGATTCCAACCCTCGATTTCCTCTCCTTTGACAACTGTTAGATGAATTACCTAACGAGAAGATTTCCCACAGAACAACACCATACGACCAAACATCACTCTTCTCTGTGGCATCGCTGGTAGATTTCAAACACTCAGGAGCCATCCATTTGATCGGAATTCGTTCCTAGAATATTAAATAAAGTTAAATCCCGTCTAGAAACTTCAGTATACTTCGAGACACTTCGTCATTCGCAGAAGACTCGCTGTCCAAATAGTATACAAATTGAAATAAGTCACACAAGTCTACATTTATTTTGCTACCAAATTGCGCTCTCTGTCGAACAGTCTTCAAACACCGAATACAAATACGTGTCCGAATACAAAACATAAAATTGGAGGATGCATATATCTGCAGTGACTGTCCCAACCGTGGGTAATACTGAGAACGGACATCAATGATACATTTAGGTATCGTTTACGTGTATAAGCCATTATTAATAAAAAAAATTTCAAAAGCATTAGTCAGTAGAGTAAGGAATGAAATCAGAAATTGTTATACTCGTAAATAGAATGAAATATCGAAAAAAAGCAAGCACCCTTTTATTAGCATGACCATCGCCGTCGGACTGTTCGTCTGGTTGAGGACCAAACCCTGTTATCTTAGTTTCCAGTCTTCCATCTAGAAGGATATTTCTCGCTGCGAGTCGTCGATGCACAATCTGTAAGAATGCAAATATATATATACATATATAGAACAAGAGATGTTTGTAAACATGTATGCCCCCCATGGCAGTCCAATGGTTTGAAATGGTAAAGGTCAAAGTGACCTTGACCTTTGACATACTGACCTCAATCACCATTTATCACTCAGGGGTCATATACTGTTGATGACTAACTTCTATGTAAAGTTTGAAAATCCTATGGCATTTAGCATTCTTGAGTTTTTGAACGGAAACCATTTGGTCTTTAAAAAATGGAAAAGGTCATATTGACCTTGACCTACAGACCTCAATATCAATAGGAGTCATCTACTGCCCAACCACCATGTAAAGTTTGAAGACCCTAGGACAGACCATACTTGAGTTATTGAACGGAAACCATTTATCAACCGACCTACCGACAGACATGAGCAAAGCAAAAGCAAAGATGTGGTATAATTAATGCGTCAGATTAGAGTAGACCAGAGATCGTATATAGTATATTCCCCCAACCTTTCTTTGAGCCAAGTATTCCATTCCTCTTGCAATACCCAGTCCAAACCTCAGCAGTTTTTCCTGTGTCTCGACAGTGATATTGTTCCTTAATGTATCCAAGTAGTCTCGTAATATACCGTTCTCACATAGCTCGTAAAGGATAAATGAACCAACTGAAAGAAGAAATATACAATAAAACCTCGTTATCTCGAGGACTAATCGGGACAAGCTAAATGATCGAAATAAACCGGGAGTTCGACATAGCGGTGTGATATATAAGTATACAGCATATATTTAGCAAATTCTCCGGGACTAAGAAATTTGCTCGAAATAAGCCGGGTGCTTGTAATATCGACGCTCGTCTTAACGATGTTTTACTGTATTATACAAAGCACCGTAACAGTTCATATTATTGCTCCCACACCTATTATACATGTATGTATCGTTTGCATTTGTCATTTTGTCAACAAACCGTCTGGGTGTTTTAATACATTTTCTTATCTTATCGTGTTTTGAACATTTCGGAATCAACTAAAGTGCTCAAATTGCATCATTCCACAGAGAGGTTACCAAGCTAAACTTATTAAAAATAGCAGTTTAAGTCTTAATGTGACTTTAAAGCGGTGCAAACACTCGACGACAAAACCACATAGACCCGAATACAAGTCTAATATACTAATTAACGAGCCACATTTCTTAAAATAAATATTGGATTTTATATTTTGCCACAGAATTTCTTAGAAAATAAAAAAAATAAACAGATACAGTAACCGTCCAGTAAGAATAATACTTTGTGTACACCTAAAATATAACGTCACTCTCACATTATTCTTACGCCATAATACTTACTGTCAGTATCCGAGACCACGGCACCAACAAATCGGAGAACATTATCATGTTGGCCAACAACGATTGCATTGAAGTTGATTTTTGCTTTCATTAAGAATGCATCTTGGTCAGTGTAACCCTCTAGAAACAGAACAAAACATCATTGGTGTTTTCTTACACACGTTTTCATTTATACCGTTGATAATATTATAAATTAATCATAAACTCCACATGGCCTGACCGAAATGGTGTAAGTGATAGACTACCGTCCTTCCAATAATGATTATACAAATGGGGTAAACTTGACATTGGAAAATTGACCTAAGAACAATCGAGAATGCTACGACATTTCTGTTTGTCTCCGGAAAATTACAAGGCATAAAGGGCGAAATGATCAGAACCGTCACGATTAAACCTACTATAATAATTATATGGAGACTCGTCTTGAAGGTTAGTACTGACAGATAAGTAATTACTTTTTACAGATAATACGCGTGTATTGTTTTCGCTGAGCACCATACTTATAGATTGTTTATAGTACAATATATATATGCATTTAGATTGGATGGATGAATTAACGACGTACACAAAAATAGTCCGAAATTGGACAGGGGATGGCAACAGTGGTTCGTACACAATGCTAAAGCAAGGTCTTAATAAATTATAGGATGATAATTTAATATTATGTCGGACGATGGGAAATATACCTTTCAATGTTTTTGCTACAACTGTAGTTCTTGTTGAGTTCACTTTGGCACGATAGATATCTGCGAAGTGTCCAGATGTCATCAGCGATTCAAATGTGACGTCATCACGGCTCATCTGCCAGTTCTTTATGTCCGAGAAGTCCATTTCGCCATACATGTACAAAGAGTCGGTGGTGTTCTGATGGAAATGAAAAAATAATCCTAGTTAATGTCAGAAATTATAGCAACATACTCTTGCGTTTCTGTCACTTCTTGGCAGTTTGCTGAAGACGGTGAGTGTTATGGGCCACGGCATATATCTGATATCAATGCTGGTCATAAAAAGATAAAAGAACACTTAAAATAAATATAATCTACTGTAGACATACATGTACATCCTTTGTTGTATTGCATGTCACCGTCTGTAAATATGTTATGATCTGTACAAATGTTTTGCTCTCCTTATTAGAGGATTAAAAATATATATATCTATATACGAGCGATTTTCTAGAAAAATGTATAAAGTACAACTGTTACAGTAATAACTCGGTATAACCCGATGCCTCCACGGCATAGTGATGCCTCCATGGCAGAGGTAAACATCGATGACGGGTAGGCAGTGTTTACCTCTGTCGTGGAGCCATCGGGTTATATACCGTGTTGTAGTGCCTATGATATATTATTTCAGAATACTAATGTAAACCCATTCAGTGGTCTTTGTGTATACTTCCGATTTTTGAATCGCAAATCGCGTTTGAACTTGGCACATCAGCTTCTGGCCCTCTCATGTACCTACAGGTAATCATGGGCAAAGCGGAGCATTGGTGATATGTTTCTTGCACAGGGACAGTATGCAATGACGCAGACCTAGATATCGAACCTGGAGGACCTACTCATAAAAATTGCTTCTCTTACATCCAGATTATCGCTCTCTAAATTTGAAAAAAAAAAATAGAACCAATTTCATTCCGTTCTCCATCTTCTTAAATGGAACGTATATCGTGTTTTTTGTATTTTCATTAAGAATGTAATATGTTAACATCGACCTACCTTCGAATCTTGATATTCGTTCTGTTTAGCTCTGTGATTGCGTTGACCGGTGCTTTTCCGATATTTGACGGACATGGCATTTAAACCACGCCGTACAGGTTGCATATGTCCGCGCCGTAACAACACAACAAATATAGCCAAAAGTATACCGATTATCACCACCAACCCTTTAATATAAGTTTTAAGAAATTATGAAATATGGCAATGTTAATTTTTGATGCAAGAAAAAAAGATACATATCTCTTCGTCTACGTACAATCTAGAAATCCACAGGCAACGGGATACGCTGTGATTATTTATTATTGGCCTTACCTTAGGAACTATATGGCTTGATATAAACGTGTTTACAACTTTAATGATGAGCATTTCAAAATGGACAAACAGTCACACAGACCAGTCAGAAAACAATGGAATACTATTAAGTGGAAAATTTGATAATTTCCTTCCTTCAAATACGTAAATTCGAGTTTTCTTACCTACGACTATGCCTGCAATCGCTCCTCCAGCAAGGTAATTTTCTTTGGGTGCTATGAAAAAAACATATCCTGATCATGATCATTTATATTCATTCCAATGATATTGTAATAATAGGTATACTGATACCGCAATCCATTTCTTGTTTAAGAGATAGGGCCAACCTTCACAATAAAATAATTGGTTCAAACTTTTGTTTACGAGCACATAGTAGGCCTAGTAACAGTATTAATTAAGAAACTGAAAACATAATCATAATTCACCGAACTTGCTTATATCAGCTATTCTCCCTTTGAATCTACATGTAGCGTTATTTCTCCATTTTCGTATATTTGAGATAATGCCCGAGGCAAAGGTTAGTTGATCATTGAAAAAAATAGCTTAAAATATATATTAATTTCTATTAAAAGAGGCATTCCCTATAACTAGCATATTTTTCTCTACTATCACATTAAATGAGCTAAATGTACAAAGCACTATCAATGATCATAAGTTGTCAGGAGAAAGTGTGCGCAAATATGCCTCTATTATGTAAAAAAATATATTTAAATCACCAATAATAATTTATCGCTTCCAGTGATTTATCATTATGTGGTCAAAGGGAAACAACTCGTGGCTATTTTGGCTCGTTACGGAAATATGTTTCCATTCTTTTCTCGGTAATTAGTGGGAGCTTTTTGTTGAAATTTGAGGAGTTAAAGCAATAATGGTTCTCATTGAATGTATAATATTCCTGAATCGATTGAAACGATCAAAATTATAGGGAACGCCTCTTTAAGAGAAAATCTTTAACTGGAATTCGACAGGGTTGTTCTTTTCGACTGGAACAGATTTTATATAGCCAATGTACCTGTTTTAAACGAATACGGGATAGACGCAAGCTCGGTGCCATGGTAACCAAGCTTCATCGACACGTGGTAGTCTTCATCCGGGTCCAAACCAACTAAATCCACGGACGTCTCTTCATTGGACACGTGGACCACTCTGCTAGTTCCATCTTGTCGCAACACCACAATGTTGATATCTGCTCTCCCGTAACACGAGGGATTTTCAGGTAAGTCCCACACCAGGCGAACACTGGACGCTAGATTCTTTTCTAGACGAATATTCGTCGGTCCTGAATCTAGAAAAAATATTAAGTCTAATTCAGTTTCCGTGCACCAATTACACATAATTTATCATTCAATAAATTAATTAAGACATGGTCACATGCGCTTGCTCTAGTCTTTTGAAAGAAACTTCATTTTATAAAACGGTATTTAATTTAATAATTATTTTTAAAACTAACACATATTGCATTATTGTTAAATGTCTTCAAGAAGTGACTACAAATATATTTACATGCTTCCAAACCACGTAATTCTGTTAACTGCGTTATCTGAAAGTAGAAGAACATTTATAGAAAATATAAGGCGGTGATTAAATTCAAACTAGTATATCAAATTAAGAAAATGCTAATCGGTTTTGTCATACTTTAGAATTAAGTGCGTTGGTGTGCTGCACAAAAGCGAATATGGAAACAGTTGCAGCTATAATAAGTACATCATTTCTATTTTTGTTAGATGAACTTTAAATATTAAACATGCACATACAATTCAAACCCATACAGATATGTCGACATTGCCGAGTCGCCCATACAAGAGGCAGAACGCACCATCCATATTCCCCAAATTTCAATTACGCCTGTAACTGCCATAAATGAGCTTCGGTTTGCATCGAGACCAGGGTTTCATTTTTTCTAATGACTTCCCTTGCAGCTTCACCAAGACCACGTACCCTTTCTCCTGTACCTTCCAATGCTTATGTATTACATTGAGATGCAAAATTTCTTAGTGTGTTCAATGTTCTTAGATTATGACAGGATGCAATTGAAAATGGTGAGATACGGAGAGGCACCACATGGCAATAACACATGATGTGGTTATATTTAAAGACAAGTTCACTCTGGATCTATACTGTAACCTACTTACGTTATAAACAAACTGGCGAGATAGTAGTGCCTGGTTGAACACTGTCACTACAAGACTTGCTGATTGGTTCAGATCCTCCTTGGGTACCAGGAACCAACAATTATCAACATCCACACTTTGTCGTGGTAGATAGCACGTGTATAGAACACAATTACATTCTGAATTCGTGTTGCATACATCCTCAGTCTGAAATAACAAATAACTTGATAGACTGGTACCGCGGTTCTCAAAGTACTTTCAATATTCAGAACAGGAACCAGTCTAAGAACAGGATCACATCGGTTACCTTCGTAGATGATTCCCGTACCTTAACGGAAATTGCCGAGATGACACGATTGCCAAAGATGGCATTTTCAAATTAAATAGTTATTGTATTTACTATAATTTAGTGTGGGCCCTAATTGCTCACGTGGGGCGAACAAACACCAACGTGACAGCTCAAAAGCAAGGTCCGGTCAGAAAGGTGACTCGAATGTGCAGACAGTTGTTGACATTGGATAATTGGATAAGAATTGTTATTGCTTCATACCAGTTGGATTTCGTAAAATAAAATTTAGCCGTTTTACCATGTCAGTATGTGCCGACACATTTCCTTCTTTCAATAACGTGGTACCCTCATCTACATATAGCTGGTATTGTAACTTATGTACACCACTTTCCTCATCTGATGCGGAAAATGTTGCCCTGAATAAAAGGAATTATATTTAAACATCACTGAAAAACTGCTGACATAAAAGTTCGACCGCAAAATAGTCAATGTTATACTAGTAATTCCAGTGACATAACGCTAAAAATAATGGTCAAGACTTTGTTCGTTTAACATACCTACCTAAAAACGCGAGTTAGTTTTCAAAGGTCGTCACAAGAGTGCTAGGATTATTGCGGTTACATTGGACCGGTTATCTTTTTTGAGAAATACAAATTCAACTGCAACCATACATGACCGAAACTACTACGGCGTAAATCGAAAAAAACTTTACTTGCAGACTATAGATTTAAAAGAAGTGATCCTAATTGTTTTGAAGAAAGACTCCTTAAAGAGGCGTTTCCTATAACTTTGATCGTTTAAATCGATTCAGGAATATAATACATTCAATGAGAATCATTACTGCTTAAACTCCTCAAATTTTCAACAAAAAACTAATTACCGAAAAAAGAATGGAAACATATTCCGTAACGAGCCAAAATAGTCACGAGTTGTTTCCCTTTGACCACATAATAATAAATCGCTGGAAGCGATAAATTATTATTGGTGATTTAAATATATTTTTGACATTATAGAGACATATTTGCGCACACTTTCTTCTGACAACTTATGATAATTGATGTGCTTTGTACGTTTAGCTCATTAAATGTGATAGTAGAGAAAAAAATCTAGTTATAGGGAATGCCTCTTTAAATATTATGGATGAGTAAGTTGTAACTCAGTACAAAGTGATAAAGTACCTTGATGTATACGTAAAAGATCCATTGTTGATGTTCAGTTCAACATGGGTGTGGTCTACCCTAGGTGGTGTATTATCAACGTGAACTTCAGTATAGTCCACTAACGTGTTGTTCATTATATCTGTAGCCTTAACCCAAAGACGAAACACCTCACCACCGACCATGGTCACGTTGGCTTTTTTGTAACGTTCTTGCAGAGAATAATCGGCCCAATAAGTGGGCACCTATTTCAAGTAATAAATTGACTATTACAAATGTATTGGAAATTCTCAAAAACAATCTGCTGCAATAAATCACTGAAATTGATACTTGTTTATAATGGGAACCTGTGTTACCAGGTAGAGATATTTATGTGCCTAACTATTATGTGACAGTGTACTAAAACGATCAAGATAGCAAGACTTAGATGTAACATGTGTAACAAGGAGAAGAACTATAAAAATCTAGTTGCAATTCGTCTCTCCAACCCCAAGAGGAAGCGTTAGTGGAAGACTTGATCGCAGATTATGTTTGGGTCCAAATGTATCTCCTTGGAGTAAAGTAAATACTTATTTGATTTATGATATTACCGTTGCTATCTTTGCCTGGTCTGTGTGTATTTGGAATTTAACGATACCACGCTTGTTTGGAATAGCTGCAAGTTGTCTTCTCCCGTCATGATCGTCTAATGCGACATATCTGCAAGCAAACAACATTGGTTTAAATATATATGGTGTCAGAGGATCGGGGCATAGCATTGAGTTACTTACCCATATCTATTGTTTTGATTTCTACTGTGACAAAGTGGTTTACTTGGAGACTTGAGAGGGGGTCATAGTTTTACAAACAAATTTTGCAGTCAAAATCAAACTGCAAATGTAGCTTATAATGAACAACTGAGTGCAAATCAACATGGTATAAAATCATAGGACCGTATGCTCATGATGTTAGCACATGTACCAAGTAATAAATTATATATCCCGGTGGATTTCAAGCGATATGGGTGAACTAACAATTATTCTATCGGACTAGTCTAAAACAGTGTTTTGTTTTTATGGGTGAGGTGAGTTGTTTGTATGTATCAACTTACTTTTTGCTTCTTAGGATCCCGTCGTCTTGTAGGTCCGCAAATTGTGTTGGATAAGGCAAGACACGATTCAAAAGTTTCTTGTCCTCCATGAGTTTATTCACAAAATGGTTCTCCCAATCTACGACGACATTAAGTTTCATGCCCGGGGATGTCTGCCACATGTAACCGGTTTCTGGTAAAGCGCTTATCACGTGCATTCCGCCATCTCCTTCATGCATGTCAGAAACATCCAAAGGCTTCCCAGATGTTAGCCCTGGTTTTGCAAGCTCTATGTGGGACTGATTGTCGAACAAAACAAGCGTTCGGGCGATTTTGGAATTGTTAGCTTTGTCGGAGGCTTGTAACAGTAAGGAGTACATGCCTGGGTCTGGTGGTGTGTACGGCGGAAGTTGTAAAACATGTGTTTGATTGGTCCGGAAAGTAAACACTGGGTTTAATGGTTCCAGTTCGATCAGCTCGTTATTGATGTTGGGCTCCAGGCGAAACACCTCGAGGTAGTAGTAAGCAATGCCGGATAGCTCATCACTCCATCCGCTAGCCTGTGTCTGAATAGTACTCTGAAACAAAACACATAAATTTACATTTTGGTATATTACGGTACGCAATGTCCTTCCATATGGTGTTCAACAATATGCTGTTACGGACCGATGGTTATTTGGTTTGCATGCATTGACCAGGCTCTGCTTTAGTAATGGCATTCAAAAATGTATGCTGTTGTGATGGTCAATATCAATAAATCGTTTGCTTTTTTATAAAGTTCCAAATGTGAATGGACCAAAACGAATGTTTAGGCGGTTTGACATGGGTACTCACATCATTATTGCATTACTATTCTTTATTGACCATTCTCACAACTTTAGAGGTTCTATACAGCGATCAATTGATCAGACCAGATTCCTTATCAGTACGCATTTCTCCATTTTCAAGCAACTGATAAGCTCACCACATGCGTTTATCCAGACCACTGCTAACACTCGAGTGTAAGTTTACTTAGCCAACCGGGGATCAAACAAGACCACAACCAACGCTACAGTGAACTATTACCTATCCAACCGGGGGGTCAAACCTTTTTCAAGCCAATAACTATTCTCACCTTTGTAACATCAGGGCCTATGTCTATAGGTTTGTCTCCAGCACTGCACTTCGTGGTAGCATTAGGTTCAGAACAATGAACAGGTGCTATGAAGTCGAATCTGAATTCGATCGAATTAGATACTGAGTTGCCATAGTAACGATCCGTTTTATAATCCCTATAGTGATCTATATCCCATAGCTTACGGTACCCTCCACTAGTGGTCTTGTAAGTAACTGTAAATCTGAGAATAATAAAGTAATTGGGACGGTATCAAGAGACAAACGCACAAGACAAATCGCTGGCTTAGAATGAGAAAATCGTCATTTTTGTGCTACTTACGCTCGTATAAGACTAATGCATATTTGAAATCATAAGGCGCTTCTTATGAGCCTATTTTCATGAAATTCGGAATGTGTCATGCTGACCAAACTTAAGTTGAAAAAGCTTGTTCTAGATACCATAAGTAAAGAGTGATTGTCGAGACAGTTTTTCTTGATTTTGTTGCTACGACCTTCTCATTCAGCCAGCGAAACATTTTTTCTAGGGTACTTTATCCCACCCAAAACACGGTTCTATTTATTATTTATTAAGTTTGCATTGACGCGAGTGACTCGGTATATCCGTGTAGAATACCTTTGCGATTCAAAAAGCACAAACATACATTATAGAGTGTCAGTGATTCGGTCACTGTGTTTTTTCACTCTTTGCTTGTGTACATTCCATTGTTTTTTTGCTTTTACTCGAAGGTTGTTCCTTTGTGTTTTTTCTTTGTTGCCTGTTCAATGACTATAATTATATACATATGTGTTTATATTTAAAATGTAAATTGTGATTGTGATTTAATACTACTTTTGTCCTGCTTTCTGTTCTTCCAAACAGAATACTAGTAATCGACAACTACCTAATCTCAGGTCCTAGCATGCGATGTAATGGATCTGACTACATTCTGTTAGAGGTCACGTTCAAGTGACATCTAAAGTACATGTTTACTGTGTATATAGAGATAGTGTACTAGCTCAAATCTCTAGATAAAACTAGTAGTGTTTAAATGCATTTGTGAAAGCTGCATTCTGATTAGATGATGTTAAGTTCACATGAACATGAACCCATACAGAGTGTTGTCAGATCCAATACCAATGTAAAGTAGTGGAATAAAGTATAGATCTGATTTAAATGAGATTGACAACTACCACTTGTTTGACTTTACTTACATATCGTCATGTTCGATGCTGATTTTGTAGTTCTCATTTCTGATCTGACATTTGAAAATATCTTTTTCTGGATGATCATAGGAGACATGTGGACATGTGTATGAATGATCCCATGCAACAAATCGTGTAGAGCCTAAAATATAAGTAAAGAAGTCGTGTTGGTTATGAGTGCAAAGTCAAAGAACCACAGCACCCCACGTGCCAATTATAAAAATGGTTAAACTGATTTTAATAATCAACATTGCGTCAGCTTTAATCAGTATTCAACCTTGTTGTTTTATGCGTCTATATAAATACAAGTTATATAGCACATTGTCCAATGAATTAACTTGAAATCTTTCACCAAACAGTCTCCGAACAGTTGCAAGGTGGGACGACCTCTGTCTTGGTATCATGCACATTGGTGTCGTAAATTTCGACAATAAATCGAGAAATTTTAAAACTACAGTAAAAATTCGTTATGACGAGCATCGATATTACGATCACTCGGCCTATCTCGAGCAAGTTTTATACAAGAATCCATTTTTATCATCAATACATGCCCTTTGATTATTTCTAGCACCATGTTTATCTCGAGCATTTTACCTGTCCCGATTACTCCTCGAAATAACGAAGTTTTACTGTAGTTAGACTGATGGTTGATGGTAAATACCTGATATTAGACTATGTCAGCTATTGTAAAGTTAAGAACAGTGTGAGAGCGAGGTGTTCTTTTATGTGTACACAAAATATTACAATTCTAAGCAGGTAAAGTCACTACATGTATAGTATTTTGCATATCATTGTAATTATAGATATCTATATACGTCTTCATAATTGGTTATGATAGTGAATTCGGCGACTGTATCACAATTTTATCCAAACTGGGCAGTAGACTATTTGGAATTAATCCCAACACGGAAACAAAAACGTTTAAGTATGTGTTATTGCTCTCATACGGTACATACGGCGAAAGTCGTTTTGCTTATCAAAGGGAGGTTATTACAAAGGCATGTATTTATATGAAGAAAAAAAACAATACCTCCATCTCGCGGATATTTTTCATGAACAGCATGTACGCCACTTGAAACTATACCAAACCCGTGGTCACTGACGTAGTTTGGTGGGGGTGGTAACTGGTTGATGGGCGGGTAGTACGAATCCATCGTATATTGAACATAGTTGAATAACTCTTGATTACTCCACATTGTGCGTTGTGTGTTGCTTGAACACGGGATGCTGAAAATGTAATTACAGATACTGTGAGAGTAAGGTCAGATTCAAGGTAGGTATTATTCCACTAATGTGATTTGCATCCTCGAAAACCCAGGCGACACCCAGCTTCTGCACTCGCTACATCGTCGATGTGGCGAGTTCGGGAGTGGAGTCACCGCTGGATCTTCGGGGATTTGCCATATTTAAAAAGTATACATATTTAATTATGAACATAATCACATCCCTTACCAATTGTAATAACTAATTATATTATACCTCTTGACTCGCTTGTTAGACCACCAAAATAGTTCTAACAGTGAAATAACGAGTATTTATAGTAAAAGCCTTAAATAGTTCAATAGCCTTCATGTAAAAACAACTGAGGGTGGCCAATTTATCAAAATGATTTTACTCGATGTTTTCAATGACAGGAAAATCTGTACTTTAAAGAATGATAGATAACATTGATTTAAAGTGAGCAGACGAACTAGCAAACACTGGGGCATTATTCACCAACGTTGTAAGTCTTAGACTTTATATTGTCATTAAATGGTCTCTTTGCTCTCACGTTGTTACAAATGTATCGATTTTCATAAAAATATGTATACATGTTCAGTGGATAACAAGAAATAGTCAGATAAAATTCCAAATAACTAAATCTAGTTGCAAAGAAATGGCAGCGATTTTAATTTTTGTCCATTTTAAGTCTAAGTCTGTATTTTAGACTTACAACGTTGGAGAATAAGGTCCCTGTTTACAAATTATTAGTAGTTGCAACAGTGCAGCAATACCACGTGACTTTGGACTACAAACCCAAGACGAAACTTGTTTTACTTCGAAAACAAAATTAGCCATAAGTATTCTATTTATATACTGTTTTCATGTTTATATACAGGGGCATTCATATGCAAAGTGGCATACAGCGAGTTATTGGTCAGTAAGTTGATTGTATTGTTCATTCAGCCAATACATTTCCGGTGGAACATAAATGGCGATTAACATATGAATGGTTTCGTCATACTGAAATGTGTCTATGAAACATATGGGTTGTGAAGCAAATTTCGTCTTGTGTATGTAGTCCAATCTCACTTGAAATTGCTACACTGACTATAGGCCTACCAACCTGAAGTTGAATAACTGTTTATCATCGGTACGGCGGATATTGGCGAGTGTTAGACTACACTGTGTTATTTCTGGCTTATTGTTCTCACTAGAAACTAGAAACATAATCAACATCACCAAGTACAGTATGACAACCAACGTTAAATGAGAACAGTTATAAACATAAGCTCGTCCGTCAGGTAAACTGTGTTAATTTAGGTATGACTGACTGTAGCTCCGTTATTATTTCGAATGGGATAGTTTTTGCTATTGTTTCCAACAAATTATGCACATGCTTTATTATTATAACATTTATTGTACATCATTAGATCTACCGGTATATTTATTAGGTTAACTTACACTGCAAGCAGCCGGTGCCTGTGTAACCATGGTAACACGCACACGTATGAGGATTGCTGCACGTTCCCGGGTAACATGGGTACAGATGTGAACACAATACTGAAACATACAATCAGACAAATTATAACACGAAAACGAATACCATTAAAATTCGAAGAACTTCAACATCAGAATTCTCTCAAACGCAGACTCCATTTTGAATTTTAAAAAATAGCTGAAATTGTACCAGGATACATTGTACATTCACTTTTAAAACTTGTACTAAGTCTTAAATTCAAAGCATAATTCGTGGTTTTATGCACTGGCAACCGTATGCTCATATGAATAATGCTCTGATACTGTGATAGTGTACAGTATTACAAAAAGGTACGGCGGTAGAAAGATGACATTCTTTTGTCGCGGGGACATAGATCATTTGTCCATACACACAAACACGTTTTTCATGAAAACACTTGCAAGATGTCAACTCCTTTATTCTGCGAACAGTAATCTACGATGAGCACGCTAATGGTGATTGAGTTTGGTTGAAGAATTAAAGAACGCTGAATTATGTAATTTTTATGTCACCATACGAGTTGGAAAGACTGTTGTAAAGGTACATATATCAACTTACACGTTACACAATGGTTGCCGTCTTGGTGTGATGGTGGACAGGCACACTTGTCTGGTCCAATACACGTCCCACCATTATAACACGGTGTGGTGCAAATTGCTGAAAATACAAAATGTATAAAAAATTAATTTTGTCTGAAATAAGTTTATCTCAAACCAATATTAGTTTTACTATCTAAAACATATTAGTTGAAAGCAGCCAAAATTAGGTTCGACATTTAGATGGCATAAAGTGATACAAATTTTACCAGAGTTTTCGCGTCTTTCGTGAGCAGCCATGTAAATATGCACGTTTTAATAAGGATATGTACTCTAGGATAAAAAAGAAAACATGTGATGAAGCTCATCGAAGTGTAAACATCCGATCTGGAGGAAAACATCGAATAAAGCACAAAATGGTTGTTGTGTTAAATGTGTGCCTGCAGATCGAATGTTTACTGTATAGTGAACATTCGCATCAGGCTGGGCGTTTTATTTGTTAGTGAACGTCTGTATGACATTAAGTAAGTCCACGGACGGTTGATTTGGTCTAAACGTCTGCATATAGATAGTTCCACGCATTTATCTATCTATCTACCGGCACGGTCAAACCCCACAAGGGAACATAGACCGAGACGCGCGTCACCAACAAAGAAAATGAGTTAAAAGATTGAGTAAAAAGTATAAAAGAGAGAAAAAGTAGGGTTAAAAGGTTAAAAACAGGGCAGGTATGAAATTAGGGAGATACATGTTCTATCTGGCTGACTGCCAGACTGAACTCAGGGCCGGACAATATAACTGTATCAGGGGGGTAGGGCATTCCAGTGGACTAGGGTTCTAGGGAAGAAGGAGATTTTGTAGTAGTCGGATTAAGTGTATATTTGTTGGAATGCCATGGAAGGATTTGTGCGAGAGGGTCTTGTGTTGGGGATAAGATAGTCCGGTATTGGTATAGCAATCTGGTTGCTGGGTAGTTCAAACATTCGTGCAATGGCAGTTTCACGGTTGTTTGACTGGGGTTTGAACGTTCGTTCCACACATGCATGTATAGACAGATACAATGTCACAATACTGCGACTATGTTGTATTTCGTCATTTAAATTGTGATTCATATTTAAACAAAACTTAAGTATGTACGTACGTGTAGTACATTGCCCCAGACTGTTTTTCCTCCAACCAGAGCAACAATCGTTGTAGTATTCGGTATATGGGTGTCTGTAATAGCATCTACTCCATCCACTGTAACACAACCATACATTAATTACCAGCATGTGGTAAAAGGAAGAGAAGTCACTTTCACCAACGTATTCGAATAATTTATTTCGCATAGGGCACATTGAGCGCATATATTAGAAATGCCTATGCCGAGCATAGCCTGAATATGGCAGGCATACGTGTGCCTCAACCTGGATTTGAACCCGGGTCGCCGGATTAGGTGGCTAGCGCACTATAACCAGTTAGCTACGGATGCCACATCAAACAGCTGGTGTGCGTTGCCTTACCAAGGGGCTATCGGGCGCCTTCATTCAGTAACCTCCCGTTCAATGAAATATAGAAGGCATGGATCCGTTGCCTCCCATGGAAAGCGCTACGAAGCATTTTGCTTAGGCAACGGACACCTGAGAAAACAAATTTTGTTTTTGGCTTACAAGTAGCATTTGCTGGTGCCACAGAGTCACATGGGATTGCTACACACAGGTGATTGGCATGTGGATATGACCCTCCCCATATGTCCCCCCTTATACAACCACAAACATAATTTTTTTTTTAAAGTGATAACGAATATAGAGATTTTTTTTTTTTAATATTCTTGGATTTATAGGGAGGGTCATATCCACATGCCAAGCAACTGTGTTTCTGCACTGTGTGTACGTGTACAACATGTAATTTATTACCGTACTTGGCCAGATACAAGAGAAATATGGCCACTCAATATAGCTGTATATCTAACAAAATTACAAATACTTACGCGAAGCCACAGTGCCTATATCCAGAGTTGTACCTTGTCCTTGAGTACAAACATTCGTTGGGCCTGAAATAATAATATATATACAATGATTCCAAGTTACCAAGGTACCCTTTTATCAAGGCATCCCCAATCAAGTGACCATTTTATCATATTATACCTTATTCAAGTTACCCATTATTAAAACAAAAAGTTACCTTACCATTTTTTCTAGGGCTCTTGTCAGCTGAAAACCCCTTTACCCAACTGATATTCCCTACCTTATATCCTCTTAATTCAAGTTTCATCTTATTGAAGGTACATTCTTCTTCAAGTTGATGCCCGATTTCGAAATCCCCGACCTTGGCAGAGACGATCGATTTCAATCATGTTAATTAATTAAACATTTGCAACTAGTGTATTATCTTATTTAGATGAATATGTATACGTACTCGTGCATGTACACATTTATTTCATTGATATACCAGTAGTTAATGCATATGTATATGATTATTCAAAACAAACACTTCATACTGTTGACAACATTAAAACCAAAACGATTGACAACTATTGTTCACAAGTGGGTTTGATTAAAATTTCAGTTAGATGCAAGGGTGCACATCGCAAATGTATGACTTTGATAAGAAAATATAGTATAAAATATTTTAAGATGAGAAAACACCACCGCCAGCATAGCACTAACCTGACAACCAAAAGGCCAGAAAAAACATCAGACCAAAGACGATATTGAGAAGAACAACATAACAGGAAACAAAATGGCTTGGGTGGAATACATCAATACAAAATACGAGTTAGAGTTAGGTACTAGCCAAAACAGATACAAAAGAAGCGGACGTAATCAAAGCGTCGCATGGAGATACTTCCTGAAGTGAGGAAAGGTATTAAAATGTTTATTGCTTTGGTGTACCCTGTTATTAACCCGGTAGGGAAGAATCTTATCAACAAGGAAGTTAACATTGTTTCCTTTATAAACAACACGTCAAACACAATCTGAATCTGAACTTTTTTTTGTATAAATATCAAGGTTGTTGTGATCAAGTATTTATATGATTAGTAATCTATGTTGGACATTGTACGTGAGTTATCACTTTACCCTTTATTGAAGGCATCTCCCAAATCAAATGACCATTTAACTAAGTAGCATCTTATTACCCATTATATGTACTTAATATATCATTAAGTTTTCCCTTGTTCAAGTTAACCGGACAATATGCAGACTTCCCCTTATAAAACTAAGACAATCTATCCATTATTCAAGATAATGAATTTACCTCTTATTCAAAATACTTGTTTAGATTAGTTACTCACTTATTCAAGTTACCCCTTTTACTAGATATTCCCTTATTGTAGTTTCAAAACATCCCCTTATATTAATCAAGCCAACAATTATTATCAAATTGTCCAAATTACCAAAATAAAAAAACCTTACTCAAACGGATATATCCCTAACCCCCCCCCCCCCCCCCATCTTAAGTCAAGTAAAACCTTATTGAAGTTTTCTTCTTGTTCGAGTTACTACCCGACCATGACAGAGACGATCGATTTCAATCACGTCAATTAATTAAACATTTACAACCGATTTATGAATTGACCTTATATAGATGAATATATATACCTATAGTCCAGTCATTTTAACTTTTAACCTCAAACTAATTGCAAAACAAACAGTTTTGTGATTATATGGTGCGTAAAGCTATCCTTAGCAATGTACAAAATGTCCTAATTGAATATTCGTGGGACTTTTTGAGATATTTACAAATATATTGAATTGTCACATGTTTTCGCGATATTTGTCACTTTTGATGTAAATAAATCTTGACTTGTACCAGTAACTTATTTTTACATCGTGCTTAGAGGTCGCAATTTTGGTTCGATTTTTATGAAACTTGGCAGCAATGAATATCGAAAGCTAGTCTATGTAAAATAAAAGTTTGAGTTAACCGGAGCCAAAATCTAGGTCATTAGGTCAAAATAAAGAAAAAACAAGATATAGTCACCAGGGGTCGCAATTTCGACCTTACACTTGTGAAGTTAAGTCACAATGATCACCTTACAAAACTCAAGGTCATGTATGAAATTGGATTAACCTGAGTTAAAAACTAGGTTACTAGGTCAAATTATAGAACAAATCTTTAGAAGGCGCCCTTTTTACCTAATCTTTATGAAACCATGCCACATGGATAATGAAGACAAAATGTAGGTCAAATTCAATATTTACTTATCATGAGTTAAAACTAGGTCACTATGTCAAAAAATAGACAAACCTTCATGCGCCAAAAAGTCGCATCAATTATTTTCACATATTGACCTTATTTTGACCCAAATTATTCAATAACATACTTGTCTTAGATGTTTTGAGATGAGCATTGTGACCAAGTTGCATAAATATTAGACCAAAATTGTGAATTTTGTACCTACACAACGTTTTCCTTTGATTTTAACTAGCGACCTACTTTTTGACCCCGGATGACCCAATTTATAACTTTGACCTAGATTTTGTTGATATTATTATTGTGACCAAGTTTCATAAATATAAGGTCTACATTATGACCTCTAGCGACTACACAAGGTTTTGCTACAATTTGACCTAGTGACCTAGTTTTTTATCCTTGATCATCCATTTTCTACCTTGGCCTAAATTTTGTTCAGATGATCACTTTGACCAAGTTTCATAATCATAAAGTTAAAATTGTGAATACAAATGCAATTGTGGACGAACAGACAAAGAGAACAATCACTATTTCTCCCGAATCGATAAATTCGTGTACATTTTGTATATTGACATTATTGTATACTGTCCAAACACAAATATCCTTTTTCCATTAGACCCACATGTATACAATGCATGCTATGTGTAAATTTTAAACAATTTGGATTAATATTAAAGAAATTAGTAAAACTTTTGTTTCCCCTTCCAAGTGCTATTTTAAGTCATTTTGTCGACATTTGAATGGGTAGCATACCAACACGTAGACTGGCATATATATGAAAAGTAAATTGTCTGATGATAAAATCAATATTTGTATTCGATAGACGAAGGTTGTATCTTTCAGAAAATATAAGCTTTAAGGTACAATTAGTAAATATTTATCGACTTACATGGGGAATTATTAGAACTTAAAATTCCCCATGTAGTATGAAATAACGAAAATGCTGAAATTGCTACCAAAAGTGACCTTAAACATGTCGATTTTTTTGTATTTTCCCCACTGAAATCGCATATTTGACGTTTTGTCTGTAGTTGATAATAGTCTGTAGATGATGAAAATGCAAAGAAACTCTGTTTTGCAATTTGTTTGAGGTTGACCATATTTTTTAGCTTCAATGACTGGACTATAATAGATCTCTGGTTTAGCAGTACTGTCACGCAATATTCAATTAATTGCAGTTCCGTCAATTACTATCGGATTTTGACAAAATAAATTTTGTCAATACCATGAGATATTTCAATTTATTAATATCAAATTAAATTTAAATTATAAAATAATATGAATTCACATTGGCGAGTTAAAAAGCGAGTCACTAGATTTTCTATTCGCGAATTGCGCAAATTTTCGGAACTACCTGAGGTTTTAAATCGTCAGTAACAATTTTGTTTTCTAATTTACATAAACAAATAATACCTCACTGAAAAGAGGAAACTTTCAACTTCAAGAAAATGTGCAACATTTATATCGGTCTCAATTAATAAGCACATGACAGCGAGTTAAACGCGCATCGTGCGAACTAATTGTGCTATTCATAGCGGCTATTTTCAACACGTAACGCTATTTAGGATTTGAATTGAGAAAGAATAATTAAGCAATAAACGAGAATTCAGTAAAGTATTTTCGGATTAAAAGAAATTGTCAATACTATGACATATTAAAGATCACTTATACCAATTTAATTTGCGGTTATAAAATAAATGAACTAATGCTGACGAGTTAAACAGCGAGCACTTACATTTTCTATTCATGAATTGCGCGATTTTTAGCAACAACCTGGTGTCGTAAATCACCAATTATATTTTTACTTTCCAAGTAACATTAACAACTAAAAGCTATTTTAAAGACGATACGTTCAGTTTCATTAAGATGTGCGACTTTCATATAGATTTCATTTAATAAACACTCTCCGGCGAGTTTAAACGCGCAACATGCGAACTAATATGCCTTTTAAAGCGGTAATATATTTTCACAAGGTTTCGAATTGAAAAGTTAACGGTAATTGGATTAAAAGGCCGTTAATTAGTATATACACGTTGGGCAAACCAAATTCTTAACCAAAGACCTAAATCTTTGGGCAAACATACTTCAATAATTATAAATAATTAATAAGCTCCTCCCACTTAATGTGCAGTTATAAAGCCCATTAATGCATATCTAATTAGCTCCTCCCACAAGCCACGTTGTGCAATATTATCTATGCATTTTTTAATTAGCCCCTCCTTATTATGTAACATTACATAATCCTAGCTAGATCTATATTTTGACAAGAAATTTGTAATCAATTATTGAAGCTGCATGAGGCAGAAAATTGATCATACAATCTGGTAAACTTCAAGGGGTTGTAGTAGGTCGTTAGTAACCTGTTTTGGGACAGTTGGGGGTCATGTAACACAGGGATCTATGTTTTTACAAGGGATTGAATGCACCATGAGACAGGAAATAGACCGTTAAAACTATTTTTAATTGAATGGGTTTTATATCGGGTTCTTGTTAGTTGATTTGGAGACAGCTGCAGAAGTTAGGAATTTAGGGTCATAAAATTTACTGGTATAAAAAAGGGTTTACAACTTTGATACTCAGAATTTAGAAGTTAAATACATTCTTCTTGATATGGATTTAATAAAAAATACTATATTTGAAAACTATCAGCTATCCAGTGCCCATCACCTGGGATGGGACCATGATCGCACACTGACTGGTGCATAAAAATATGCTAAATACAACATAATAGCTATAATAAATATCACCCGCTGATTAGCGCGAGTTCATATTTCGGAACAGAATACGCAATATTTAAATAATAACCAATACATAAATAATCGTCAGATTTTCAAAAAATAACTTGTAGTATATTCCAAAATATATAATTGACCTGTTTTAAATACGATTTTATTAACATATCGGACAGAATGCTATAGAATTTACGCTGAGTATGGTCCGAAAGTCTGTTCGTAAGTTTAGTTATGTTACTCCGAAAAACATTTCTGCTCTTGATCCGGCGGGAGTACGGACAACCTTCATTATAATCATATCAGTAGTCAATAGCCCTTACCACTGGACCACTTGTCCACCTAAATTCAATTGATCAACTTTAAATATATATATATATATATATATATATGGCATCTAAGAGAAGTGATGTGACATGAAACCATAATTCTATCTGGTTCCGTTCTTGAATTATTTCATTCAACCAAAAAAAAAGTCATGATATTACCATTGATATCATTTTCTTATATTTTCCTTCTACTGAAATCTGGTTCTATCTTATTAATTATTTAATTTTCCCAACATATTTCTACCTAGTCCTGTTTCCATAGCGGGGGGGGGGCATCTCGTTTGTTGTGTTTTAATTCCCAGTTCATCAGTTGTATGGAGACTACCCAGTCACTCATCATGACACTGACGCTTGGTGTCTTGAGAGCAGCACAAACATTCGAGTGAGTCTGGGCTTATCAGAACTCTGACACAGCATGTTGGTGCAGTCTTTATTTGAATGGTCAGAATGACATCAGTTCGCCACACATCAGTACTTTCAGTGCTTTGATTGTTTCTGAAACTCGCATTGAATATTCGTTTGTCCTTTTTGGTGTATTTTGTGACTGACAGTCAATGCTTTGTTGTTACTTGTATGTTGTTTAAATACATTGTTGAAAATGGATGTACGACTTGAAACGACTCGTATAGGTCTAGTAAAATAATTAGTATTCAGATTACTAAGTATATGAATTACCCTGTATCCGGGATAGTATAGCGAGTACGTATAATCTTATACGTAACATGTATGATATAAGGTCTACTTAATGGGCATGTTTTTTTCAATAATTTGATGCGTAACTTGAAATTTAGTGTCATGTGGTATAAAGAATCTATCACTCGTTGTCAATTGATATATTTATATTAACTCGTCCAGGAAAAGGCTCGATTAATAATTTTTTTCCAAAACTCGTTTAATATCAATTTATATCAATTGACAACTCGTGATAGATCCTCTATTAATATCTTTTAACACATCAGGAAGAGCACTATTCAGAACAGTGGTTCAACCAATCATATCGAATGCTATGTAGCCACTAGAGTGGTAACTAGTACTAATGCTTCCTCGTAGTAGAGTATGGACCGGGTTGGGAGTTCCATCTACAACTGCGTCATACCAAATACGAAATAAACAAATGTCTGTCCCTGTGCTAGGCGCTCAACAGCTATAAAGGGAAACAAGTTGAATTTCCTTTTTAATCTCCTTGTAACTTTACTATGTTAATTGTAAACTCCTTCCAATGATCGATCAGATTCGATCTTAAATAAATTGGTCGGCCACCTAATCTCAGACGTGAATTCCTCTGACATTTATATCATTTATAAAGATGATAACGAAGAAATAAATAAATTGTACAGAGTATTTACCATCGGATTTCGTATCTTCAATGTCTATTGTATGCAGATATCTCACTATTCCACATACGAGTAAATGAAATATCTGAACAAGCACAACGTCCGATGTTTGGTCTTGAGTGGTTTTGTTTAGTTTTCTGTTTTTTTGAGATGAGTATTGTCTTTCCTTGTCGATTTTTATTATCGTTTTATTATTAAAACAATAAGAAGAAGAGGTAATGCTAATACTATTTGAAATCCAAGACAGAAACATATACGTTTATAAACATTTGTTGCACCATTTATATAATTACTGACACTTGTACGTACGTCTTAAGTGAAACGTCTTCCCATATATTCATTTCAGTGTCTATTTCGATACATAAGGCAAACAACCTCATTTATGGTAATAATATGCAAATATTAACAAACATTGAAGTGTGTATTTGTAATGTGAAAAGCTGTATAAATTGCAGATGCATGCATGTTTGAAACATCCATTCTTGTGGGAGATTGGTGGTATATTCGGTGCATGTCTTTTTTGTGGGTGTCTAGACGATGCTATCGGTTCTATATGGATTCGAGTGGTATGTACGGTAAAAGGGCAAACACGTCACTGCTTGCTATCCTTGTGCTATCGAAACGTAAAACAGGGAAATTAAAACCCGAATGGAAGAAGCCGATAAAAATTGAAGTTTGGGTTGCCAGCTGTGCCAGGTTCGTATCAGTCATTTTTGTTCCGTACCTTTTATTTACTTAGCGTCGAAGTGCCATAAATCGAGCATTAACTTCCTTACAATAGCCGAAATTTCGAAAACATTCCGTCTTTTATCTGGTAACTTATTCACACCCGGTCGTAGTTAAGCTTTTTTCCAAACAAACGAAGTTGTCGTATCTTTCAAGGACTTTCGATTTGTCGTTGCAAAAAGGCAAAAGTGCAATAAATCGAGGGTACAAAACTACACCCAAAATGCCGCGGTCGTTATTTACATTACATAGATCTGAAGCGCATTGACTTCATCGTGGCGAAAATGCAACAATGTGAAAACACGACAAGCCAACAATGTCGTGTGTACGCCTACGACATGGTATTAATCATCCACCATAGTTGTAGATCATGTGGTACGCGTGGTCATGCTGGTGTTGATATGACGATGTCATTGTTCCTGCTTTGAATCTATATATTCTTGGTTAATGTGTTTATCTGGATTAAAGTCTGTCCTGTCACCGCGGTGGAGATAGCATTTTTGTCAATCGAAACATGCGGATGACTTCACACTTAGTGGGAAAGATTATGTTCCCATGACTGTGGTATTTGCTACAAACTATGTTTCAAAAACTTAAAAATGCCTCCGCCTCGGACAATTTCTTGTTAGTCCTTACAAAACTCTTCTATAGCGCTTGTAAGAGGACACTTTTAATCAAAAACTAGTACTGTATCTATTACATATACAACAACGCAGGTCCAAGTCCAGTTTGCTAAGGTTTTGTCTCCCTCATTTCATGTATGCGTATGTAACTTCAGCTTATTGCATGGTCACAAATCCAAACCGTTTGTCGCCCATGATTGGTCGGCATACCTGTTTGCTAATAGGGTCGGGATCGGTCATCGTGGCAACGTGGCAAGAATCGTTCAAAATCAAGGATTTGTACAGAGATGAAGAGATTTTTCGTTGACCATCCGGTGACCAGGATGTCCACTCAATGATATAGTATGAGGACAGTGTACACAATGCTTAAATTCTAACAATTTTGACATGATAAAAGTGTTATTATTTTTTCGCACTTAACACAAATACAAATAATTAAAGTAAACAAATACGTTTTCGAAATTTTAGGGGCTTAAGCGTTTTTTGGTTTACATTTTTTTGTATTTACAACTTATGATTGGACATAACTACATGTAAGCAATTTCATAAATCTAGCGTCATAATTACATTATTTATCTTTATTAAAACAGAATTATATATAATATGGTAATATGCTTACCCTGCCGACGAGATGTTCACAAGCAAGAAACAGGTTGTTATAAAAATCAAACACTTCATATTCACAATTGAAACGCCGTTCACAATTTCAAATTTGTAACTATTTATCGAGATTGGAGGTCGATTTATATATCAGCGGACATCAATGGTATCTGGGGTAACAGTTTATATCCCAAAACATCCAGGAATTTTTTATTTTTGTCTATATTATCTAATCAGACAAATGCTTGGTATGACAACACCGCCGCAAATGAAATGTCAAGAATAAGAGCGACTAGAGCGTATGACGGTTTGAGAGAAAGAAATCCAGTTTAACTTTTCTGCTGAGTGTCAAACAATTGAATTTACATTGGGTTTATTATTATCTGGATTTCTTATAGTATCGTGACATATGACAGGGTGGACATACCACGTGACTTTGTGGCTAAGTCTACAAGTAAAAATGTGTAAACAAAAAATAAAAACCATACTGTAACTATCTTATTCGTTGACCGATATCCATGTGGTACGTTCGAGGCTCAAGCTGAGAATGAAAACTACCCATCCAACTAAAGAGGTCACATGTCACATGTCACAGGCTATACCTAAAACCGACTCAACTGTACGTATAGCAATGGAACCGGTTTCGGACAAAAACTGTAACATCCTGTTGATACATATTAAGTTTCGTGCATTGTTTTTACTCTTAGCTTGATAGTCGAACGTATCTCGTGAAAATCTGTCAAATAATTAGATAGTAATGGTTGTTTTTATTTTTAACATACATAGTATTTTTTCTTGCCGGCTTAGCCGAAAAGTCACGTGGTATGTTCAACTTCACCCTGAATACATAAACTCGTATTTTGAAAAGGATCGAGGAAACAAAAGTCACGTCCGCGTTGGTATGTTAAAGCGTAAAGAGCTATATTCTAACAGTCATTCAATGTCATTCAATGTCAAAAAATTACTTGCATCGTTTTTAGTATGATACTAGACTTTGGATGGGTTCCATGTACTTTGATTCAATCGTCGAAAAATAGACATTTCATACAGTTTCGTAAGGTGTTCTGGAACACTTTCGTATGAAAATGGACAGTTCGCATTTCCAATAAATCACGGAGAGGGTTTCTGTTAAAACTGAAGCGAAAAATGATCTAATCGATATGAAAGCATTAATGTTTTTCAGTTTTTGAAACATTTTTTCTAAAAAATGTCTTCCGATATAGCTCTATACACTTTAATAAAAACAGCATCAGCTAAGAAAATGTTGTGTTTGAATATTGAAATACAATGTACATTCTTGTCTGTTGCTAAATTTGGAAAACTCCATATGAACTATGTTGTATGAACAAGAATTTCAATGTTTAAGTATCATTTTTCTGTAGTTTTCTCGTTAAATTCCGGAGGAGTCTACCATTATAAAAATATTCCTGGCAATTAATGACAAAGCTATTCGAGTAAGAAATTAAAAGTGTACGTAGCTGATATTAAACCTTTTTAACACCCTGTATTATCGTATGAGAATGTCGTCTTTTTCCAGGCAACTGGTGATCCTTATTTGATGTTACCGTAGCATGTACCCATAGCCACATAAAAATCCACACAAGCGCTCTGTCTGACATATCAAATAAGGCTCCCAATACAGCTACTCGAACCCTAATCGTTTTCCTGTTGAAAGGGAACTTTATTGCAAGTGTGACGTGCTTTGAATTGAATACGGCACTCGTCTTGCAGCATATATAGCTTGGCTATATAGATCTGAGCCTGACCTTTATGCAAGAATATATTACGATGGCTTAGAACAAGAAGGTCGTTACCACCAAATCGATATATTGAGAAAACAAGAGAAAAGTGTCTGTAATTTACTCTTTAGCTATGGCAAAACACGTTTTTAAAACTTCATTTTGGTCAACATGACAATTTCAGATTTTCATGACAATAGGCTCATAAGAAGCGCCTTGTAATGCTTATTCTAAATATGTATGAATCTTAAAAGGTCGTAAGTGGCACTTACGACCGTCTAATTCTAAGCCATCGATTACAAGGTTCTTGCTTTGAATATATCAATTTTCGCAAGCAAGTCGTGCGATATCGGTATTTCAATTTTGTGCTTGTATTACATCTCGAGCGTCTTCGTGATACTCTCCGATTATGAAAACATACAATCGGTTTTATAAATGTACGCAATATATCAACTGTTAAATTATGCTAAACAAAAGGTCAAGCTCGTGTCAAATTGGCCAAGCTATACCAATAATAAATCAAGTAATACAAAAATGTGCTGTTTATTCACCGAAACGCTGTACCCGCAGGGACCCATATTCGGTGTGACAAGAGTGTTCTTGAGTCATCATTGGTAGTTCTACACACACTATTTGATTTAGTGGGAATAGTGTTGTTAGGCTATGCGTGCCGCCGTCTTGGCAGAAAGTCTAAAGTTCGAATCCTGGATAGGGATCTGTTCTGGTATGATGGGTTTATGGTCGGGGTTCTGCAAGCTAGTGTGTCTCCGTAGCTCAGTGGTTAGCATACCTGTCGTCTAATCTGGCGACCCGGGTTCAAATCACGATTGAGGCACTCATATGCCTATCTTATTTCAGCATAAACCAAAATGTGTGGCCCTTTGATAAATAGGGGTGACAATATGCTAAATAAATGATTTATATTGTTTTAAAACTAGAGTTTATCTCATCGTAAAAAGAAGAGACTTTTTTCAAGTATTAAAAACAATATTAAAACAGAAAACATATTTTATTTCTTTAGTAGCTGCATTTGTATAAATTATTACCTTTTAAACATGTTGACAGCCATAAAAATATGTGATATATATGTTTAACCTGCAATTCGCGAATTTACCAGTTGAATTTTAATTTGCCTGTTAATATGTATAGGTTATAGATCAAATGTATAGGTTATAGATCATATATTAGATTTATAAACAAATTAGTGCAAGGGAGCGATAGCGACCGCTGCTCTAATTTGTTTATAATTCTAATATGTGATCTATAACCGGCATATAGTTTACCCGCCCACTTTTGGCGAGCCTTCCAATGATTTTGTATGCGAACAATAGCATGCCCATTTATGGACTATTGAGAGTGGAAAAGAATGTAAGCAGATTATAAATTGCTGATAGAATAACAGTAAAATTATGAGAGTAGGTGGGTCTAGTTTTCCATATTAGGAAACAGCCAATTTGTCAAAATAAACAGATTTACTAAATATTATGTCCATTGCACAAATAAATGGTCCAAATTTGAAAATCCCTGGCTTTTGATTGGACAAAGAACTATAAGACAGATAACTGTATCATTGAAAAAAATACGTTGTTGCTATACGTTGTTGCTATACACAGGCCCGCGCGCACACAGACTCAAATATTGCAATTTCATCTCCAAGAAAATATAAATTCTGATCGAAATGATGAACATTGTGGCACTATAGGGTACTTGTCTTATCAATATGACACAAAATGTGGAAAATGTCATGATTAATGAACTGAGCGTCAGTTGAAATATGCCTGAGCTGGTTATTTACTGTACAGCACATATCGCTGGTTTAGAATGAGAAGGTGCTGATTATGAGCTTATTTTCATGAAAATCGGATTTTTGTCATGTTGACCAAACTGAAGTTGAAACCGATTGTTTAACCATACCCACTGCGGTATAACGTACACCGGATATTGCTAGAAAAGTGAGTAATATTATCAATTTTAAGGACATGAAATGGAGACCAGGGTACGTTTAGACGCGATATTTTCCTAATAACTGACTTCTGATGCATATCCCAATTGAGGTTTAACTTCTTCGAGCATTTTGGTAACTTTATAGAACACTATCGTATATCAAATGGTCATAGAAAGGTTCAAATTATCAAGTATTATGCCGTTACTCACTCGCAAATATTGACAGCAGTACTGTACAAGCTTCTGGAAAGGCTGTTTTACCAAATTGTAGATTTTTTAAACTGGCCATTTTGTTAAATTGAACTCCAAAATGTTGTGACCAAATTTCATAAATATTGTTCGAATAACAACTTAGATACACCCCAAAACAGATACACGGGTGTGTACAGAGTATTGCTGTTTGGTGTACAGAGTATTGCTTAATAAAATGAGTAAATGAAGAATGTAAATGGACAGTTTTTTAAAATAGTTCAATCCGTCAGGCAGTTGAATGGAATAACAATATAGAATGTTGAATGTTATGCATAAAGTTTTCTTGTGAGTAGTGCAAATGTGATATGTAACATGAATATATGCAATTCTTTGAGAGTCATGCTTATGGTCAAATGGCAAATAAGGGCTTTTACATCCATATATACACACCAAGGTTTATGTTTAATCTCTCAAACATTTTTGATGCTTACATTCAACGTTGCTAATTCAAACTATTGGACATTGTAGTTGTTTTATCTAATGCCCAGTTATGACCCTTTACTGTATGTGAAACACTGTTACTAATAGAAGTTTCCCATAAAATTCGCGGGGGGGGGGGGCTTTGAGCTAGGATCAGCTTGTTACATTAATTGATTCATGTAGTCCATGTAATCCAGTCTAAATAGGTACAGATCTATTCAGTATAAACTATTTTTACAAAATAACACTGATTATACCTTGTATTTATTCAATTTGAGAGACAAATAGTTACTGCACTTATAAGCAATACTCCGTACACGATACAGCAATACTCCGTACACTAGGGAGCAACCATATAGCAATACTCTGTACACTAACACTTGTATTTATTCTCGCAATGCACCCTCATTTTCGATTAGTTTCGGATACTGCATTTGCAATATAATCTTTGTAACAGGAATGATAATTCGCTCGATTCAAGTCGAGTATTTTAACGAAAAATATAAACAAAAACATCTAATTTCGTCAGATCGAGCTTACTTTCTCCGTGAGTAACGATGCGAGTTTGGTCTTTTAATCACCCATCTAGGAAATTCCTGGCAATTTACCGGTTGCACATGCTAGGAAAATTTATGGAGGAGATAGTTTTGTATAAAATGTATATTAAACACACTCAGAAAAAACTAAAAATTGTCTCTCAACTTACCCTTGTCAACACTAGAATGTCGCGAAAATTGATAATATTACTCATTTTGCTAGCAATATCCGGTGTACGTTATACCACAGTGATACCTAAAGAGTAATTCTTTGACTGTTTTTTTCTTATTTTCTCAAAATATCGATTTTGTACTTACGGCCTTCTCATTCTAAGCCAGCGATATATACTCATAATTTAACTACATTTCATTCCGTAATAGGAATATGACACTCGAAGTCTTATTCAACCACGCTTTCGTCTGTAACGGTTTCGCTTTCAACAGTTGTGTCATCAGAAATTTCTTCAACAAAGTTTTCTGCTTTCAGTAGCTTTTTGTATTCATCCTCTGTTAGTATATCCGTGTCATCTTGGTCATCGAGGTCGGCTTGTAGATTTCCCATTGACATTTGTGCATTATCTAGGTGATAAGCAGATTTTGGAGGACCATATGCCATCGCCATTGGACTCTTCATAACATGTTGTGCAGGCGCAACATGTGCTCCAGGTGGTGGGTGGCCTAACATAGGCATCTTTTTACCGACGTATGAGTACACGGGCATTTCATCGTAAGTCGCGCAATTAGGTTCAGTTCCATTTTCTTCATCAGCATCGGTACAATTCACGAGCATACCAGGTCCTGGGTGCGGTGATTTACCACCAAACATTCCAACGTAAGGATCATATACTGGTCCAGGCTGTCCTACTGGTCCCCAGTCCCCAATATCACCAGCCATTCCACGCTCCCCTTTCAATCCCATTTGACCAAGCTCGCCAGGTGGTCCCATGAATCCGAGCTCTCCCATTAGGCCAGGATCACCGTATAAACCTACTGGGCCAGCAACTCCTACGGCACCACGAACACCTGGTTCTCCGACCGGACCTTCAGATCCCGTGTCACCTCTGAGTCCTGGTGGTCCAGGCATTCCAATAAATCCTACATGTCCTGGGTAGCCTGGTGGTCCCATTAGACCGTGTTCGCCATTGAATACATAAGGTCCAACATCGCCTATAATTCCAGGTACACCATCGAAGCCAGCAACCCCCTTTTCTCCTTTGATACCAACAGCTCCGATAAATCCGGGAGGTCCATTCCAACCTGGTGGACCAAATGGTCCCATTGGCCCACGTAGTCCCGGAGATCCCGCGAGACCTTTGAGACCTTTCACTCCTCGTCGCCCGCTTGCCCCCGGTCTTCCTGGTCGTCCAGGTTTTCCTGTAAAGTATCAATATATCATCTTAACGTGCAATCGCCGTTACTTCAGCATAAAATAGACTATGAATTATTTATTGTAAATAATCGTGTTTGCTAAAACAGTCCTTTCAACGTCAAATGAAAACGGTTGTAAATATACTATCGTCCGGCAGGTAAACTTTGTTTATCTAGTTTTAAATGGGTATGGGTTAACAGTATTAACGGCTTTTCTTTCGAATGTGATAGTTCCCTCATTAGTATTACTTTTTTAATAGACTATAATTGGTAGATGGCCATAAAACTGTATAGTGTATGTTTTGTGTAACATATTTTATTTGAGTTGACTGACTGATTTTTGCTGTTTCCAGGCTTAGACAGGGTGTGTAACGAATGTCTGGTTTGTGGTCCATGATACAGAATGTACAATAAAAGTAAATTAACCATGACCGGAACAGAAACACCAGCGAGTTATATAATCGCTAAATGAAATTTACTTACTTACAAATTAGAAAGTACAAATTACATACGTTAACACGTGTGTTGAACATGAGCATCTTTCACTTACATCAGATCCAAGCATATGCTCCATTCCTTTACTCCTACATCAGCTTAAAGTACTGGGGCGTAATAAAATGATTATGATGAGACCAACCATCTGAGAAAGGCTACATTTCATGGGTGTGTCACGGAGGAGCATGGCCTGCTCGTACTGGTGATAACTGATAAAGAATGTAAATTTAGTGCTCTATCACCGACATGTATATGGGCAATGGTGATCATATATGTACATATTCAGATTACATTAACCTCGTTTGAAACTTAGAAACATATGTATTCAGTAATTACCTGGGAATCCTGGTTTGCCAACAAACATGCCAAGTCTGGGATCAGGAACCTTTCGTTTCTGTCTACTCAGGACTGAAATGTATTAAAAAACAGAAAATTATATGTATATAGTATATAGGACAGAGTGCTCTAAAATCGTATGTAGTGTTATAACTTCTTTATTTCCATTTAGTATAAACATTACCGGTATATTGCATTTTTGTGCAAAAATAAATCATGAAGACAATCGGATGGTTTTATCATTTTGATATGCAATTGCGGTGTTACTTACTTCTTAAAACGGATTCGGATACGTGTACAGATATAATGGAATAGTCTCCCAAACATCACAGGCGATATCACGGTACACGGGCATGTGCAAATATCTTAATAGGTCTCCAACACACCATAGCGAATGACACAGGATAAAAAAGTTTTTCGTACACACCATGGAAGGCCACGGCGCGACGACGGTCTCCGCACATAGGGACGGTCACTGCAAACGCATGTATCCATACACATGACATAATAATTACAGGAAATGCATGCTACCAAAGCCTGCTAATAATTACTGCACGGAGAAAGTCGACATATACATAAATTATGCACCAGTCAGTTGCATCCACGGCCCCGATCCCAGGGGATGGTCCGGGGTTTTTACTTTTGGATTGTAAAAACACCGCCCGCTACGACTCTGCCGGGGGCAGCTGGTGGTAAAATCTCCGGTATTTCCCCGTCAATGCGGGGGAAGCTGGAAGGTAAAACACAGTCGTTTCCCCGGCATTCCACCGCCCATATCTGGGTTGGGGAACAACACTTGCCTCGATGACCACCCGAACAGGGTTCAAATAATGTGACTGGTTATGGTAATGAAATTGACGATGACCAAGTTGTGGCCTCCACATGTGCTGATGTCAATTGCTTGGGACTAGTAAATCCCAGGAAATCCAGAACAGACAAATTTTCATCGTAAGTTGGTCAGTCTCATTAAAACCAGCACCTTACACCACTTTGCTAATATAAATGCCGAGCACAGTCTTTATTTGCCGGATTAGTCGACGGGCGCGCTGACCACTAATCTACGGAGGCCACATTTATAGAAAGATCAGTGTAATTTATTTAGATTGTAAGTCGATCCGTCGTTTTTGACTGAAAAAAAAACACGTTAAATCTCTCAAAAATCAATAAATTAACAGCTCTTACCTTCTTCTTTCCTTTCTCTCATTTCTGCAATATGTTCTTCTAAAACAGCAATCCGTCTCCGCCATTCTTCAATTTCGATAGTTTCAGCGTCAACCTTATCTACTAATTCCGATAAATTTATTTCAAACTGATCCCTATTGTCAATAATGTCTCCAGACACGAAACATTGATTGTTTATAGAACTAATTGTGATAAAAATAATTATGTTACAAAACGTACGGAATAGTGTTGGCGAATCCATGTTTGTCGGTGAGTTTCCGAGACGGATATGAATGCCCATCAGACACTGGAGCTGCGTCACGGTGTAACTTTACCCACAGAAACTTTACATATTTGTTAAATTAGTCGTAACATTCACCGCATTCTCCCATCCCTTTGATCCAATTTGGGTTAGCCATGTGTTACTATACTTACGGAACAATACATGCTTGTACTACAACCACGTCTGAAAATGGCTTTGAAATCTCATAAATATTACAGCGAAAAGGCCAACACACATATAAACATTCATTTTCGAGGAAAGAACTTTAGTCCGTTAGCCTGTTTCAGTATTTAACATGGCTATGTTACTATCAAGGCAGCCCAGGAAATAAGTTGCTAGGTAAAAGCCATTTTATCGATAAATGGAATCGAATGTGGTTCCGACGATGGTTAGAGGCAATGGGGTCAAGTGGAGCGACATGTTGCTGATATAAGTCATTGGCTTTCTTTGGTGATGGTCTTAGCGGCAAACCAGTCCGAAGAGGTATGTAGTAGGTAGGACAAGGCAATAGTGAACAAACATGTCAAAAATCTTGTTCCCGTTTGTGACTGTTGAAACACGTCGATATACAACTGTAACTGCTGTAAATAACTATCTGGACATCATCGTATGAAGATATATAAGTACCAAAAGACTTGTTTACAGATCTAATTTATGTCTTCTGTTACCAGAACAGAACAGAACAGAACATACTTTTTATTAACCCAAATCGTAATTACGACACACGAGTATACCATAAAACTACATGTTACTTGTATATGTACTTCTTTTCGTCAAGAATATTGTCTATGCAACACATAATAATGCATAACTATGGAAATTAATATTGTTTAAACCAATTGAAATTACGTCAGATGTTAAATCAATACCCTTTAATTAATTTAAACTGTAAATTATAGCCACATGCTCAAATGGATTAACTTGAAAACCTTTGCTAAGCAACTTTTGACAAATAATTAAATGGAGCAATCCCACTCTGCTCTGGCGTAGGTTCAATTAACTGCACATCTTTATTTGTTTATTGACTGAACTGTCAATATCATAATGCAGATTTATAGAAAGTTTCAATTTCTATTAACAAATTTTATCTTCGAATCGAGTTTATTCTGAGCTTGTAAAGAAACAGCAAAAGCATGAAGTCTGTCTGGTAGCAATAATAAATGTAGTTTCAAGGTTCTAAAGTTACATTCGAACAATTAAACCAACCTCTTTATGTACCACAGCCCGCTATAAATGTATAAAGACGTTATAAAGTAGTAAACTGTAATTACTAGATAAGCATCTTAATTGTCTTTAAAGAAACGGATCTTGCTTATCTGAATAAATGTATTTCTAATTTGGTTCCATCCTTTTTCAAATGTTGTGGTTACAAGGGCTGAAACATATGTTTTATGAAGAGCTGTGAGGCCAATCATTATGATCATGTTGTAACGCCTTAGTAACATACACAATGACCTGGTTCGTTTTAAAAATACCTTTAGTATTGTTTTATCACTTTCGTACCACCAGCGTATTTTTCATCTGGAACTTTACTATCCACTGATATACGAGGATGAGTTTTATAAAAAAAAACAACCAAGACTGCGTTCAATAAACGCTTATGCCCCCAGTGGAAGCCATTTCAATAAGTGTTAGTCCAAAATTAGGTCAAGGTGAAGGTCAAAATGTAGTCAGGTGGTACAGGCGTGTGGAGAGTGGTCATATACAACATCCATGCAAGTTTGAAAGCTTTGTAGCAAGCCATATTCATGCTAGAAGAAACGGTCAATTTGGGTTAACCAGGCCGGACGGACGAGCGGACAGGTGAATCACTATATGCCTCCCTATCTATCGATGCGGGGGCATAAAAACTGAAAGGCCTAAAATAAAATGCCGTTTGTTTCATCAAACGATGCATACCCGCTAAAATCCCCGATTTTTTGTAAAGAAGGCAATTGAAAACCGTTAGGAGACTTAGAGTATTTTCCTACATAGCTCTACTTGTCCCTAAGTGAAATGGTTTGCGAAACGGGAAACAAACGATCATTCCTTTAAAACGTAACAGTCTGTACAGCCTGGTACATGTAATAAGCAATTGTTCTCAGGCCAAAAAATCCCAAGTACAAAGCCTGAAACTACTAACGCTGTGTATTTAGTATAAACAAGGAATGGAAATTAAGAATTCACAAAAAATGGTCTGAAAAAAACACCTGTCCTGATATAGTTTGAACACAAAAAGGGTAAAAAACGCACGAAGAATAGAGGGGATCCATAAGCAAGGAACTTATTCAGTCTGTTCTGATGTCTGGTATTCTTCCAACTTCATAGTCATGCTCAATTACAAAGAATTGCCTTGTATATTGTTAACACTAGAGATGTTTAGGCCTAATAGAGATGATGAAATTCGGTCAATTACAGCAGAACCTTTGAAGTGATGTGAACATCTGAGATTTGAATACTAGTATCAACAATTACGCTTACGTTTAAAAATACGATTTAGCTCACCAGAGTACAAATATGCACACTGAGATTTTGGGATGCTTGGATGACCATCTCAATATTTGAAATATCTCAAAATCCTTGTACATGTATTCTCTTTTAGCATTTTTCCTGAAGCTAATTACGCCTAAAGTGCCCAGATCAGTGCACTGAAGAAATATTTCCTAGACTTGTTACTTAAAAAGTGTGTGTTGTCCGTGTGATGTGCGGTCGTCCTAGCAATTTGTCCTTGTCAGCTGGCTCTTACTCTTGTATGTTTGACTGGCTAGGGCAGTATGTTTTGATATTCAGTTATGCTATTCCGTTTCTTGTTCGTTTTTGTACGCTTTGCATTATTTCACCATCAGCATGATTGTAAAGGGAGTGTTTGTAGTGCCAGTCACAGGTATAATAATCCATTAAAATTTATTTTCATTGGGAATACCTTTTTCCACTGGAATACCATGCATAAAAGCATAACAAAATGTTTGATCTCAGACAGAATTTTATTTCATGATTTTATATGACAAACAATAAGATGAGCATATGGAGCATTTATACTTACACAGGAATGCTAACAAACTACTTCTGAGAATAAAACACAATGTCTACCAATCAGATGTTGGACATTTTAAACAAATTTACAGTTTAATCTAGATCAACATTTTAACACACAGAACCGAGATGCAATCCACTGGCTTTGTACATGATAAAATAATCCTAACAATACAAGCTGTCATACACATTGAAAACATTATTGAGAAATGTGGTTTAGATGAAACATACCATCACATATGCTTAAGAAAATAATATAATCAAGACAATAGTGACTTAATATTGTTATAAGACATTAGTTTTATGGGGGGGGGTTTAAGATAATTAGTGTCATAGAGAACAAATAAAATGTGGTAGTATGATTCAAGTCCAATATTTTCTCTATAAGTTCACAATTCTGAAAACACCAATGGAAAATACAGACACAGAATGTAATAACATATCAAATGTATGAACAATGTTAAGTTTCCTTGAAATATATCAATCACATGACCTAGTACAAACATTACAGGTCAGAATCATAAAATCTTAAAGCTTATGAATTCATCATCCCCCAATGACAACCCCAATTTTCATGATGACCTTCACATGTTTCATTACAATTAAACATTAGCAATAGAAAAAGAAAATGCAAACCAAATGAAAAGCAGAAACGTGATTGAAATATATTTGTATAAAGAAAGTAAAAACACACTTGTCCTTCTAAATAACTAAGTTTGTTATGATAATGAATGAGTTAGCTAGCGCTGAAAATTTTCATTGAAATCCAACAAAACATTACAAAGTAACTGTGGTGCTTGTTAAGTTGTCCATGATGATGATGAACGTAGTTTCCGACAAAACTGAACACAACATCAACAAACTGAGTATGATGAAAACACAGTGAGCCAGTTCCTGTAGACGTAAGTATCCAACAATGTGCGTAAAAAAACACGATGCAATTTTATCACAAAACATAATCCAATTCATATCTGAGAAAGTTATTTTTAGCATCATTAGGAACTCTGGGATATGCTGGGATCATGCCATCTTGTGCTCCGATATATACGGTGTTATACACTTTCCAATAGACGTCTCGAACCTTTCGTGCTGGGTGGAATAGACCCTGACAAAAATAAATTACAACCATTAGTCAATTTAATACAGAGTAATATCGGGCATGTGATTGCGTAAGAACAATAAGGCTAAAATACCTTTTCCCCATCCAAGCACAATGGCAAAAACATCATTTTTAGTAGGTCAGACTGAACCTCAACCAAGATAACAAGACAGAGGAGAAATCATAGGGGTTCTACTGAGGTACAATACTTAATCATGAAAATGAGTCGCAAGTCAGTGTCTTGCGCAAAATGTACTTAAAAATGCTTTTTTTTAAACAGTTTCATTCAATCGTACCGGAAAAAATCAGAGATCTTTCAATAAAATCTGAGCTATATCAACGTCTTGTAAGGATACATACCTGTAACGTATATTGCAATATTTTAGCCGGTCCAACACCAACCCTTATTCCTTCTATTGAGCCCATGAAAGCTTGTACGACATGAGGTGATGTCTCAAACACATTGGGCCATATATAATTCATGAGATGAACAAGAGCATCCTCACATCCGAAGCCGTACACACCAAGAGCCATATGTTGTATCGCTGACATCGATGTCTGCCTGTGAACTAAATCTCTGTCAAATATAAGAGAGAAAATTACTAAAGGCATCTGTATGTAAAATGTAGTCAATGTATACTATTTTGTAACTATTTTTTAAGCAAAAATAAACTGCATGAATTGTATGTCAAAGCATACCTCACCAAAACTTTTCTTGATGAAGCCAGTATAGCATTTAAACCAATATTATTATAATTTAAGGTCTTTCTCAGAAAAAATGTGTGAAGGGAAGGATTTTTTTCCAGCAAGGGACATAACTCTAATGCAAGCTTGTATCGGTAAGAAACACAAGTTCATATATGCAAATAAACCTGCAGGTCATTTAGATTTCATTCTTCAGGACAAGAAGTACATGTACGAAAATTCCATACTTTGAAGCTGAATTTGCCAACATCAAAAAAGCAACCATTGTTTCTATCGAAAAGTTCTGGATAACATGAATTAATTGATCTGAAAATTATTAGGTTATCTGGAAGAACAGAAAGAAAACGTACCTGTCCATAAGAGCATCTTCCAGGAGTGGGGTAACAGCATAAATATAATCTTTGCCCATTTCTCCAATATACTCAAACATAAAGGAGAGAGATTTGAGCACACCGTTCTGTACGTTCAGTTCTGGTACCCGGTATTCATTCATTAGTGCAGGTAATACTGTAAACGGGGAACAAGTCTCAGCTACGATGGCTATAGCGACTGTTGTACAAACACGATTCTGTCTTTCCTGAACTTTTAAGTTATTGAGTAAAGTAGCCAGCACATCATGTGGACTGAAAGAAAACAATGTACATGTCTTGTATATTTATATTATAGTGACAGTAAGTTTTGTATATTATATTATAGTGACAGTCAAGTTAGGTTACAAACAATCAGTCAAAAGGTTTTGCCAGACCAGTTTAGAACAGGCGTTAAGTTTATGTTAATGCATTTATGAACAAAGCTTTTACAACTTAAATTCATCACTCCCTACACATTTTATTATCATTTTGTCAACTGATCACTATGGGAAAAATAATATAAACTCTCTTATCATAATGTAATTGAACCCCCATTGAAGTGTGGGGATTTTGACTTTAGCTTTTTCCAACCCCGGGTAAAATCCCTGCCCCAAGCCATGCAGAAGGTAAATGCCCCATCCATTGCACAGCCCTAAACCCAGATAATGTCACAGCTTTATTTCCCTACTATTTTTTGTGTGTTACAAAATCCCTCACACACAACCACTGCAGGGACACCAGAAAGTACCCACCCTTCCCAGTTTGGGGCCAAGGTTTCAATTGACTGAAGCATAAAGGAACATGGTATAAAAACAAGAGACAACCTACCCGATAGCTTTGGCAATATAACCAAATGTGTTAACTGTGGCTCGACGAATGGCTTTCTTATGTGCCTTCAACAATTCCAGAAGTTCAAAGCATATTCTCATCCACTCTCTGGCGGACACGTACTCTGCTCCACGATCCGCAATACGACCAACAAGATCTATACAGTTCTCTTGTACTTTCTCATGTCTGAAATACAATATAACAGTTGTTAATGTAATGTGGTTGATAGTATGGATGTGATAGTTTGTTTATTTTCAAGTTTGATGTTATCTTTGGTTCGTTTATTTTTTCCAGTTAAACGTTTCAAGTTCCAACGATTTTTCAGTTTTATATGACAGCCAATTCTTCCAACCACTTTTCATTGACTGCATCCTACCCAGTACAAAGTTACTTTTCCACAAGACACCAGCAAATTCCACAAATGGAGGAAAATCAAAATTGTCGTAAAATATCCAAGGAATTTTCGAGTTGAACCCAAATTGTGGCAAAGGGCCATAATCCTGCCAAAAATCACTGCAACACAAATTCTTTTCTTCACACATCTACATGTTGGAGTTGTTCATGTGTGAAAGTTTGAAGGAAATCCTGCAAAAACTGTAGGAGGCGTTGCTTTCACAAGGATGCGTGGACAAGAATCCATCTACAACAAGAGGGCCTGAAAGGCCCTAGGGCGCTCACCTGTTGCACATTGGTCTAGGTATCAGTACAACCTACATTCTGACCATATGTCATGACGATTGGATCAAAACAGTGACCCGTGGAGTGAACACAATGCTTTTCTAAGATTTAACCTAGTGACCTAGTGTTTGACCCCACATGACCCAGTTTCAAACTTGGCCTAGATTTCATAAAGAACAACATTCTGACCAAGTTTCATGATGATTGGATCAAAACCACAACCTCTGGAGTTTTTCTAAGATTTGGTCTAGTGACCTTGTTTTTGACCCCACATGACCCAGTTTCAAACTTGGTCTAGATTCCATAGAGAACAACATTCTGACCAAGTTTCATGAAGATACAATCAAAATTGTGACCTCTGGTGTGAACACTAGGTTTTTCTAAGATTTGACCTAGTCCATGTCCCAGGTCTTGAAAATTGAAGATCCATTACCAAAGAGGTGAACAGATCCAACAATGATTTTCGGTTAGCTTGATATCTAAGCTGTCTGAAATCAGTTGATGGACTTGCGGGACATTTTGCCAAATGACCTTTTGGTGGCCATCTTTAAAGATGGCCGTCGTTATTTTAAGCAATCAGAGGGTTTAGGAAAACTTCGATTATTCCTCACTCACAAGGGCTATCGTCTTGTGATTTGTCTTAAAATGTTCGCAATTGAAATGTGCATATAGCAATATATTAATATAAATAATATAATGTGGTTATTAATTAATAATTATTGATTTTTTAAGGAAATTATGAATTTTTTCGATTTTTGTCGTTAATTTTTCTCTTTTAAATCGGATCTGAGTGTGTATTTGACCATTTGTTGATTGTTATATGCAGAGGAGGGTTCTAGGCGTCCATAATAAACATTACATTGACAGATCTTCATTAAAAAATCCTTCATAAGCCCGAAATATTTGATACCTTAAAGTTTAATAGTAGTCCTGTCTATAAATGGGATATTTAGGTTTGACACAACATTGGATTGAATAGTAAATATTTTTTGGTTTTCTGTAAGGGAATTTATTGTAATTGAAGAATATGAATAATGCCCAGCTGGCATCATTGAGCATTTTGTGAAAATCAAGATGGCGTCCAAGATGGCCGCCAAAATTCAGAAAAACAACCAGAGGTGCCAGAAATTAGGATCAAATCGCCTTTTTGCAGATTGGTTGTAGTTTAAATGTTTTAAACATAATTATTTATTTATATTCAATATTATTGATTGAGTAAGTGAATGTAAAAAGGCATCCGTGATGGCTGGAATCAACATGGTGGCTAAAATGACAAGCTGTTAGGAAAATAATTTGTTTTTATCACAATTTAAGTTGAAGTGGTGTATAATAAATAATTGAACTGTAATATGTAATAAATGCTCCAAGAAATCTTTGAGTTTAAAGCATTGAACCATTAGCTGATTCAAAATGGCTTCCAAAATGGCTTCCAAAATCAATTACATATTGTGTTAGTGGTCCAAAGAAGTTACAAATTGATACTTTTGTGATCGATAGCAGTGTTAGTTTTGCAAACATTATTACAACTTAAATACCCTGTATAAAATATAACATTATATCTATTTGGTGATCGACCTACCCCGTTTAAAATTGTATCACTGTAGGGTTAACGCATGCTTTTCGTGCTATTACATCTGCAGAGTCCCGAGGGACGGTTGGTGCCCAAGCCCGTTAGGGCGAGGGCAACAACACTCCCAAGGGCATTGACAGTAACATCGTGGGTTTGTTTACATTTATTATTTTACTATTATAGAAAATTGATTAGTAGTTACAATTAGAATGTGAATTACAGTTCATATAACGCTGTAAATCATTAATTTTCGTCGGCCGGGTCCTGAAATGAGCATACTTAAAACTGAACACCAACAGCGCGTGTGCAAATGAAATTTGAAAACCACAGTTTGTCTTTCAGTGCTGGGTGAGTACATGTACATCAAACTCGACGCTTACACCGAGTTCACAGTAGCACCATTCATATGCCACGGAAGCGATCCGCTCGCCATTACACTAATCTACAGATCACCCAGCAGCAACCAAGCTTTTTATGAAGTCAACCACCTCCACCCTGCCTACACAACATCGACAAAATGGCTTACATGCAGCATCAACTTACCAGATATCGACTTGGAAACTGGCATGATTACAGACAACACCTACCATCGCCATACTTGCTTAATATTTATAGACACGGTCACAGAAACAAGCTCAGAACAATTTTTCATCTTCACGATAGGGGTAAACAACTAACGTATCCTCTGTATAACCAGTACAGCACTATCTTGGGTTAGCGACCATAGCACTGAATTTATAGTGGCGAGGACCACAGCGGCAAGATGGAATACCCCGGCAAGAACGACACTTTTGTGGAAGAAGGCTGATATTTACATCATAAGCATGGTCCAGGGCGTCAGCATTGACCTTGCCTAGCACTTTTCTCATACCACTGATATTGACACATTATGAATGTTATTTCAGTGACTATGCCAACGTACCATATAAAATTACAAACCCATAAACGATCCCAGGTATTTCCAACCATTGTTAGTAGTAATCAGAAAAGTCAAACGTCTATGATGAAGAAGTGGGCATTCCGCACAACTTCAGTATAGACAAACTGGATACCAACAGCCAAGCACTCGACAAGGTCCTGAACTAAGCGTTGCGTATAATGACTGGTGCTTCGAAGTCTACACCGATTGAATTCATGGAAAAGTTCACTGGTATCCAGCCATTATACAAACGAAGGCAAGCCAAAGTCATGCTTCAAGCGGAGAAGTTCAGATCAATACCGAACCACCAAATGGCAACAAGATTGGCTGGATTTAACAAAAAATTGGATCAAGCGAAGCAGCTTTGTACATGAAACCAAGAAGTTAGACAAAAAATTTGCACCTGATTTGACCATAGCAAGTACATGTACACCTTTTGTCAGGGATGATATAGTCAACCCATTAGCAAATGATCTGTCTGCAGTAACTGTGAGACTCCAAGTCCCTCAACTCGAGCCAGGCAAGCAAGATGATGAATGTGTTCGAAGGAGCCTGATAACTTGATACGCCAAGAATACCCTCCTGAGATATGGACCCATGTCCATACTGATGACAACAAAACACCAGAACCAGCCAAAATACTACATAACCTTAGTACTCACTGCAAACTAGCCATACAGTTGATTCCTGCCCACTGTAGAATGCCTGGAAATGAAACAGCAGATGAATTGGCAAAACTGGGAGCACAGTCAGCACAACCGCCAGTACATGTGAGATATAAAGAGATAAAGAGATATAAAGTTACTGGTCCCTACCATCGCCTTAACAGGTCAGAACAAGCGATTATGGTACGAATACGCTCAGGGCACAACAGGCTGAACCATCACATGTACCGGAAGTACAAATTGGTGTTGTCTCCGATCTGTCCATGCGGGGAAGAAGAGCAAACTGTCGATCATGTCCTCCAAAGATGCCGAGGACACAACCAGGATCGAACTGCAACGTGGCCCACAGACACAACTCTCAAAGAGAAGCTCTATGGAGACGCTGATGATCTGCGGACGACCAGAAAGTTCATCGCAGACACTGGGATGATAGTGTAAGACGAACGACTGAGGTAAGGTGAGGTGAGGACAAACTGGATGTGAGAAAGAATATAACTGGTCACGGTACGCATGAAGCAAAGATTCCAAACAACATCCACACAAGTTTTTGGAATACTATACTCCCTTCAGACTAGAGCGTCACACCCATCATCAAAACTAGAGACCAATTTATAGCGACCTAGCAACTACTGGTCCATCTCAATCAAGTCTGCGTGAAGTGAACTGGTCGAGGTCACACCGTTACTTCAAAGCCAGATCATGGCCCTTCTTGACACGTTTTAGATACTAGCTGACTAACAACAAGGTTCAGAAAGATATCCACTGAGAGTCAGCTGCATTCCATAACCAACTACAACTGTTACCTAGATGGTTGAGATCAGATTAGCCCGTCATTCGGGACTTCAACAAAGCCTTCGGTCTAAGGAGAGGAGAGGCAAGCCAGCAAACTGAATTATTACAATATCAGTGGAACCTGCTGGGCAGGATTAGTACTAGCATAATTCTTGCAATCAGAACCCAACATGTACTGGTTGGAGAACAGTCCACCAACACAGCACCAGTCATCAGCCATTGGACCACTTTTTCTGTTGTATATCTACCACCTTCTAATTCATGCAACATCTACTCACCATCTGCTTGCTGACAACAACCTCTTGATCAGGGTAATTACTAAAGAAAATGCTTAAGGCTAACAAGATGACATTGACAGACTACAACAATGAATGGGAGGGTCCATGGTTCATGTCATTTAAGTATATGGTCACCCGCATCACTAGGAAGAGCACTCGTGTTGAGACTCCGTTTTTCATCCACAACAGCATGACACGTTACAAGTTGTGGCAGAGATAAGTACATCGGGGTATACATAGATGAGGTCTCCTTGAGTACCAATGTTGTTACCATTGTGAGGAAAGCTAACAACAGCATCGCCTTCTTCTGGACAAACTTGACCCACTATCGAAACAGATTAGGGTACGATGTTACCAGACACCTGTCAAATCAATCCTTGAATACGCAAATTCGGCAAAGGGTCAACCAGGGCAAATATTTGTCAGCTGGAGGCAGTTCAGCATATTGGACGCAATTCGTCAAACGGTACTTTAGCACAACAAGCAACATCAGGCAGATCATTGGTGACTTTGGTTGGAAACTCTAGAACCAGATTCATGAGCATTGTCGACAGCGTTAATGCCTTCTCGAGGGGTCTTATTTATAGTGGATAATTATGATTATTCGTTTTTAACAAAAATAACTCGCCGCTCACACGATCTTGTAATTGAATATCAATGGCACGATAATGCCCAAGAGGACGACCATATATACTATACAGAAAGAAGAATAATCTGCAATTTATCCACCACTTATGTAATGTTAAGTGGCCATCTTTGCTGCCGTTTTGAAGTTAAGCCATAATGCATGTCTGATAAATATAATGTTTAATACAAATAAAAACTATTTGAACATACTATACGATTTTAATAAAATATGCTTATTCAGCAATTATGATGGCCATTACAGCCGGTAGTTGATTTCTTAGTATGCTATCTTAAATAATTTCTAACAATAAATAATGCTATGCTTAGATAGATACTATGTTTAACATATACACAACTGCCAATTAGCAACAATAGTAATTTATGGAACTAATCGCTTGCACCACTAACATATTTCCTGATTTTGGCGGCCATCTTGGACGCCATTTTGAATAAGGAAACGGGTAAATTTAATCGAATCGGACTTTTATTTGAATGTTAGTTAACTACTTTAATTCCGATATCAACAAAAATCATTTCAATAAATGTTTTAATAGAATATATCAATATGTCAATTATTGCGGCCGTTGTAACCGCCATTTTGATTTCAGCCGACATGGATGCCATCCCACAATATTTTAATCGACGAATAATAATAGATATAATATAAATACATGTGTTAAAAACATTTTAACTACAACCAATCGGCAAAAAAGAAATTTGTAACTAATTTCTGGCATCTCTGATTGTTTTTCTGATTTTGGCGGCCATTTTGGACGCCATTTTGATTTTCACAAAATGCTCAATGATGATAGCTGGTCATCATTCAGATTCTTCAATAGCAACATATTCTCTAACAGAAAACCAAAAAATATTTACTGTACAATCCAATGTTGGGTCTAACCTAAATATCCCATTTATAGACAGGACTATTATTAAACTTTAAGGTTTCCAATATTCCGGGCTCATGAAGGATTTTTAAACGAAAATCTGTCAATGTAATGTTTATTATGGACGCCTAGAACCATCCTCTGCATATAACAATCAATAAATGGTCAAATACACACTCAGATCCGATTTGATAGAGAAAAATTAACGACAAAAATCGAAAAATATCATAATTTCCTTAAACAATCAATAATTATTAATTGATAACCACATTATATTATTTATATTAATATATTGCTATATGCACATTTCAATTGCAAACATTTTAAGACAAATCACAAGACGATAGCCCTTGTGAGTGAGGAATAATCGAAGTTTTCCTAAACCCTCTGATTGCTTAAAATAACGACGGCCATCTTTAAAGATGGCCGCCAAAAGGTCATTTGGCAAAATGTCCCGCAAGTCCATCAACTGATTTCGGACAGCTTAGATATCAAGCTAACCGAAAATCATTGTTGGATCTGTTCACCAATTTGGTAATGGATTTCGGTCTGTCACATGGACTAACCTAGTGACCTAGTTTTTGACCCCACATGACCCAGTTTTAAACTTGGCCTAGACTCCATAGAGAACAACATTCTGACCAAGTTTCATGAAGATTGGATTAAAATTGTGACCTCTAGTGTGACCACTAGGTTTTTCTAAGATTTGACCTAGTTACCTAGTTTTTGACCCCACATGACCCAGTTTCATAGAGTACAACATTCTGATCAAGTTTCATAAAGACTGGATCAAAACTGTTGCCTCTAGAGTGTACACAAGCCAATTGTTGACGGACGACGACAACGGACGGACGAAGAGTGATCACAAAAGCTCACCTTGTCACAATGTGACAGGTGAGCTAAAAAGACAGACAAGATGAAAACAGTATACACGGTAACACCCCTTACAACTTACATTGTGCTGTGTGTACACTAATCAAAGTTACAAGAAGACTATATATACCTGTTCTTCAATATAGGAGTAAGTCTTGGTAGCAGATCTTTGATGGGTGGAGTCATTTTGGTCATACCAATAACGTTAACGATAGCTTTCAGGGCTCCTAGGATACTACCTAACACTTCAGGGTACTCTTCTCCTAGGTACTCATATAATACAACACCAAGATGGCCCATCAACTTCTCCTGCAAATATATGAAATCATAGTAGAAACTTGGGGTAACATGTTTATTTGTTTAAAAAACCTGGCTAGGTTTCCCATCAAACGTGAGGACACCATTTGTTAACTGTTAACCTTCTACGCAAGAGAGTAACCATTTTGTACATAAAGGGATCATCTATTGTTGTAGGCAAATGTCCATGTTAAGTTCAAAGATTCTAGGGCAAAGCTTTCTTGAGATATTGAATGGAAACCATCTGGTCTTATCTACAGACTGACAGTCTGACTTACCGACATGTGCATAGGCTTTTTAAAAGCAAGGTATCCCCTCATCAAAGATGGGGGCATAAATATTGAGAAAAGCAAATATTTAACATAGAATTAGAAGATAAAAGTATTGAAAAGTTTACCTCTTGACATGTTTTCATTACGATAGCAATTCTTGAAATCAGATCAGCCGCTTGTTGACGTACTTTCGCTGATTTGTTATTCAAACGCCACAGAATGGTACCACAAATCTGAGGTAAATATGGCTTCACTCGTTTACCTAGGGCATTTACGACTGTACCAAAACCATTCAACATAACTACATCCTGAAATACAAAATTATCAAAAAATGAACATGCAAAATTATCCTTCACAATGTTAAAATAAAAACAGTAATTCTGTGGATTTAAAACATTGCTGAATTCAATTAATCATGGATCTTTTAATGAGAGCTGAGAATTAATAAACAAAATTCGTGAACTTGTTCTGAATAAAGGGCACATGAAAGAGCAAAGGAGTCAATTAGGAAAGAGCAATGGTATCACACCTTGATTAGGTGAGAGGTGGTCGGCTAATCTTTTAGAGGAAAAACCGAATGTCTTTGAAAATTTATCCATGTCTCAGTCGAAACAAAAAAATCTACAAAATATTATGTAATCTGTGATAGAATGCCTACCTCTGTTGTCTGTTCCTGGAAAGCATAGAGGATACCATCAATAAGCTGTTCTTCTAGCCTAGAGTCAATATCAGCAGCTCCCAGATTAGCCATCACTTTCTCAATAGTCTCCATGACCATCTTTCTGTATTGTTCAGCCTCGTCTTTCAAATCTTCTACCACTCGACCAATGATTTCTGCAGCACCCACCTTGTTAGCTATCTCTACTGTAGTATCCACAAGCTGTCAATGTAACATACCAGAATGAGTCAGTTCTATAGCATTCAATATTTGTATTAGATACAGAACTAGTTTTCGTTCGAAAGATCTTCTTACAAGCGTTATTGTAATGTTTCGGAAGGAAAAACAACATAATTGTCCGAAGTGAAGCAGATTTGTCATGATTGACCAATTAAGTAAATGTTTTGTACAAACAACTTTCTTACAGCTCAAAAAGCTGAACACTTTTTTAATGGATTCATAGGACGTGTCGTAGTATAAAAATCGTAAAGAAGACAAACTCCAGAAAATACATAACATTAAAACATTGATTCTTCATCAGGCATGGCTTTTTTCTAAAGTTGGGGAAGGGGTCTTTCCTTTAAATGTTGGGAAAATAACAGATCATTTTTGTAAACGGGAAGCAAAAACTTGTTTGGGGAAAACTGAATGATCTTATTTAAGAATTTTACTAATATTGTTACCAGTACATGCTACTCATTGACAAGGAACCAACAACTTTATCCATAACATGTACAGTTTATACCGACAATCTAGATTTTAGCCTTACCTGTCTGTAGTTTCGTCTATCAAGTGCCATACGTTGGTTCCAGAAATGTTTGAAGAATGGTGGGAGAATCTCGTCCTTGATATACTGTGGTTCCACACCATCGGTAGCACAACACTGTTTCACCACCTTCAATACAATCTTCTTCATCTCTTCATCAGGTGATTGAAACTCTCTCTTCAATATCAACATCACTTCACGAGTGTAGTAGTTGGCATATTCTGCGTCCATCAATGGGATCAGGTAACCAATAGCTTTCAAGAAAGCAGCCAAACCCTAAAATGAACATTATACAAAATAAAGAAATAAGAGCCACCACAGGACTTTCACTAGCCACCAAGATGAAGAGTCAAAATGACTCCTGTCTCTCAATTGTCAAGAGACATCAAAATACTGCAAGACAATGTTTGTTATTTATAAGTATAGAACATTTCTTTTCACAAGAGTCAAAATAGGCACTTTTGTCAAATTCAAGAGTCAAAATGCAGTTTCAAAAGTCACAAAGAGGAAAATGAAAGCCCTGAGCGTGGATCACATGAATGTCATTAAGATTTTGTGGAGCAGGATTTTTTAAATTTGAAACAGTCACAACAGTTATGATTATGATGTTCTTCTAATGACCATTGCTTTCCTTGTTATTCGGGAATTAAAGGCCAACTTAAATAACATTGTGAACTTGAATCCATGCCAAAAACACCAGTAAGATAAAACAACATACCTTTCCTCTATGTTGTTTAATACCCTTCCATAGAGGTTTGAGTACACTGTCGAAGGACTCGATACCATAGGGTGTGGCAGCTTCAGCCAGGGCAGCTAGAGCTAAAGCTGTAATTGTTCGTACTTTCTGTTGTTCATCAACCAAACCTGAAATATAATATACATTTTTTAGTTCGTAATTATTTATTTATGGCTGATTGTGACACAAGTTTTTCCAACTTATATTAACCACTCTTGACACCTCATATCTGATGTTATCCACCACCACAAGGGTATCAAAGAAGACAAGACAGTTTACATCTAGCAAGGGAATTTCTGATACTGTGAATTCAAGAAATGTGAATTTTCGTGCTTGTAGTGTAGGGAGCATGAAAATTCACATTTCATACTTTCTCACGGAAACAAACGGCAAATTAACTATTACAAGACTATTGATTTCTCCAATTTTGTAAAATTCCCTGATAATTCCCTTATTTTTGCCCAATTTTGAAATTCCCCGATTTTTCCCTGCAGGGAATTTATTTTGGACATTTTCCCTTTTTTCCAGAGTATGTGGCCACCCTGTCTTAGGTATGACATACTCGATTGGATTTTTGTTCTTTTATTCGATTCGGTTCAGTATTAATATGCCAATTCTTAATATCTATTTTTGTACATATATGTATTTTTACTATCATTATTAACTTATATCATACCTGTGTTGTTTATATTAGATGATATTTATGATGTGCCATGCTATATGCATCTTGTACTGATTAATATTATCATTATTTTCATTTATGTTCTAGTGCTTATCCATTTTAAACAATTATTCAATCACTTACAGCAGTCTGTTCACATAACCATTTTTCTGGTTTAAATTATGAACCAGTGATAACAAGCTTTTGCATTTTTGCATTCACACTCAAAACAGACACTACAGTTCAGCTATCGAGGCCTACCAATGACAATTTATGACCATATAGAATAAATAAACAAAGACAACAGAATACACCAAAATAGCACCTACCATGTTCAATAATCTCAACAAGTGATTTGAGATGAGGTAAGATGGCACATCCCATCAATATAGCAATCTGTTGCACAATCTTGATACCGGTATGTCTAGCCTGCCATGATTTCTTACTCTTACACACGGCTTTCAAGAACGGTAGCAGTGATGGAATACCCAGAGCTGAAGCCACAACAGCGAATGCACGAGCTGTCGTGTTACGTACGTATTCATCCATGTTGTCAATGTCAGGTCTCATAGTGGAGATCATGGTAGCCAAACCAGCAGCCTAGAAATGTATAATTATACTGGAATATTAGATTGGGAAAAATTTATTCGAACTCAAAATTTTGATTTTCAATATATCTTGATGTACCCAGATTAAATTTAAAAAAATTTAAAACACTATACAGAAAAGTTAATTCTGCAGAAATATAGCACATCCATACTTTCACTATTAACTTAGAGGAATATCCCAGTAGAATTCCAGGGTGGAATGGAAAAATAACAGAGCATAAGTAATTTCACTACTAATCTTTTGTGCTATAGGTAAAAAATCAATGTTACTAATTGGACATGATGCTTAGTCTAACAATTAGTTTGTAATTTTAAACATTACCACTAATGCATGGATCTATAAGTAATCAGAAATTCTAATATGTTCAATAACAAAAGCAATACTTACTTTGGCAAGATTTGAAATGATTTCTCTGCCTTCAACACGAGCGTAATAATCCTCGTCAATCAGCAACGGTTCAATAACTACAAGAATCTTGTGTACATAGGGTCGTACTAAATCATCCAGTTTGTACAAGATACGATCAATAACTTTCACCAACAGATGGCGCTCCTGATCTTCCAATGTAGGGGACATAAGTAGGGGAAGGATTTGATTGAATAAGGGTCCAGCCCCGAATTCTCTAGCCTTGTCAGTTACTTGTCTCAATGCAGCCTGAAAATGATAAATATAAGAATTAAATTTAAATTCACTCAACATGATTAACAGTCAACAACTCAGAAAACTGCTAAAATAAAAACAAGACGTGGGAAAATTCAATACCATGAAAACCAGATTTTTGGCAGCCAAGCATAATTTGGCAGAGATGTTTTTTTCTTCTATTTTTAGTAACTATGACCTTGGCCCCACTGGCCCCCACTTTCAATGATTTCTCATTCCTAATTAAAGTTATCCAACAGGAACGAAAACTGAAAGCCCACCGATCCACTGAAATCAACAATCTTATAACCAGTTGGTTTTTTTTGGAGAAAATCTGGTTAAATATCACCAGAAAATTTAATACTCTTTCTTATTTCCCCTAACACATTAATATAAGTATTCTTTAAACCTTTAATATATTTTAATTACTTTAGGGACAAAATATATGAAAAGAAAAATTCAACCTAAGTGACAATCAAAGTGACAAATTGTCATTGACACTACTGGGAGAAGCACCAGCATTCGAAGAAAATCAATAGTGGTGCCATTTCTATTGTCAATTAGTAAGATAATCCTGAATCGCTATGAAATATTTGCACACATATTTGCACTTGCTTATTTCTGAGGCAACTTATAAGCTTTTTTATCTGGTATTTTCACAGGAGACATGTCACTGAATGGGCTTTTACATATATTTTTATGTGTAAAATCATTTTTGCTCCATAAAATGTATACCAGGCCCCGATCTCCCAAAACATTTCAAGTGGAAATCTCATAGATCTCAAACTGAGTTTTTGTCCAAATCTGAGTCCAAATTTCCCATTGATTTCTCAGATGAGATTTTTTTGAGATCGGGGCAAGGTTTTCAAAGAACAACAACGATAATCTGAATCACCTTTCTCATTGGTGGGGTTCCATTTTTGATTTTCAGGAGTAATTTCATGATTTTTCGTTCTTTCTGTTCTTCAGGTGTTAGTGTTTCCTCATCCACGTCTTGTAGAAGTTTATCAAAGTACTGCATGTCATCTGGCTTCATCATAGGTAAGTTACCTATCAGGTACAAAGAGTAGGAAATGGTCAGATTGACAAGAAAAATCATCAAAATGGTCACGTAATTCCAACAACATATCATCTGACTATAAATCTTTAGTCAATAAATTTGACTTTATTTATTTTACATATGTAGAGAAATAAGTTTTCCAATCATATGTAATTTTAAAAACTTGCAATGCCTTATCCCTTGATTTGCATCTACAATGGGCATCGTGAAAAACAAGGTTCTACACTCAAATCTAAGGTCATTGGAGCATCGCTCACAAAATTGATAAAATGCACAAGTTGATGAATTCAAAGTCACTTTAACAAAAGGAGCAGTCATCAGTCTGCGAAATTAGAACTTGTCCAGTTGACTGGGACAAGTAACAGTAATTGTTGATTCGGGCAAGTAACTTATTACTTAGTGGGGCAAATAACTTATGCAGTAATAATGTACAGAGTGTACACAGAAACTAATAAATTTTACTGATTCGGGCAAGAAGTTTCAAATTTTAAATTTACAGACTGAGCCATTGCCTTATGAAAGGAGTTACTGAGGATTAATATTGATTTAGTGAACATTTAAAGCAGAAATTTGCTTGATCCCAGACCATTATAAATAAGAATGATTCACTTTGAAAGTTATTGTATATTTAAACAAATAGTATTTCCTACCTTTAGGTTGCATGTCTACAACAGATGTTTTATGATCAGGTGTTTGCATTCTGAACCCTTGTGGTGTAGCAGCCATCGGTGTGGGTGTAGCAATCAGCTTTCTAGCTGGAGTTCTGATCGGGATATATCCCGTTGGAGGTTGCAGTACCTGGATAAGATAGAAAATACATTAAAAATCCTTTATATATAATGCCGAGCATAGCCTTTATTTGCTTAATTTCTACTGAATTATGACAGGCATATAAATGTACCTCCAACCGGGCCGCCAGATTAGACGACAAGCACATTAACCACTGAGCTACAAAGGCACAATCCATAACAAGTAGTTTTCTTGAAACCAAAAGTGTATACATGTCTCACACAAAGGGACATTAATCATCTGGCCAAAATTCCTGACAATAAGCACAACTAAGGCTTGGAATGAAACGTATGTGTGAAGTTTCATTGATATAAGACTAATGCTAGGGACAACAAATATGGAAAAAATATTTACATAATTTCAAAATATTAATGAACAAAATACACTTAGTCTTTTAATTATTTACTGTTCTGACTACTGAAATTTTTCTTGAGCTAGTAAGTTCTGCAAAGTTGGAAGGACTTTGAAAATGTTGTATGAAGACATGACTATAAGATAGATTACATACTACAAGTATGTATGGGTACATGTCTTACCTTATATCCAGGTGGGAACATGGTGTCCAACTCATCATCACCGAGTGGTCGATTTCTTTCATCTATCTCCCGTTGCCAGGTGTATGCTTGTAACTGTTCTGGTGTCATAGACATAAGATGACCTGGTGTTGGAGTAGCCATTGCCATAGCCTTGGCACCTGTGGGAGTTGTACCACTGGGCGTGAACCCACCAGGAGTCATACCACCGGGAGTGAAACCGCTCGGTGTACCTCCTCCTGGTGTGGTCATTCCACTCATACCACTTGGTGTCATACCACCAGGGGTCGCTCCACCAGGGGTCATGCTAGGGGTCATGTTTCCTGGGGTCATTGAAGGTGTATGTGCTCCTGGAGTTTCATCCCAACGAGATCTCCTTTTATTTGAAGCCGGTGTGGGTGTGTCTTCTATAAGGTCTCCACCCCTGTCTGTTTTAGGGGTTTCGGCCCATCCTGCCTGATGCCCACCAGGTGTTGTGTGTCCAGGGGTTTCAGAGGCCCTAGGGGTCTCATCCCATCTGTTTCTTCGAGCACTTGGTGTGGCTTGACCAGGGGTATCGCGTCCAGGTGTCACGGCACCAGGGGTAGCATGACCAGGCGTAGCATCCCACATTCTTGTACTTGCCCCGGGTGTTGCTCCAGGAGTATGTGAGCCCTTAGATTTGCCAGGTGTTTCATCCCACTTTGTCTGCAAAAATCATATTACAGGGTTATCTTAATATCACATGGTTAACTAATTAAGACATTATCAAAACATTTAGAAACTTGTTGAATTAAAATCAGCTTTAATCACACCCAACAAAAAGGCTCATTTTCAGTTTATTTAATGTGGTTTTTTTTCACAAAAAGAATCTTATCTCAAATTCTCTTTTCAGTGTGGAACCAGGCTCAAATTTGGTATCTCAAAATGGAAATACTGTGTAGTTTATTATAGCAAAATTTCAAAAGTTCTGAACAAATTAACCAATTTTGACAGTTGTCAACTTCCATTTCACCAAGAAAAGTGTTTTGTGGCCAAAATTGAGAATTTTTGGGGGTTCCAACCATTTTCTCATGTATAAATATTTCAAAATGTGAAAATACACTGAATTGATTAGCCATAAAATATTGTCTATACTATCAATGAGAGCACAAAATACATACATGTGAAGGTGTGCCGACTTCAGCTTGATCCCAGGAGGAGGTTTTCTTTTTCGCCGGTTCATCAGCCCCAGCTGGCTGGTCCCATCTACGTTTCTTTTTCTCTGGCACTTTACTCTGTGAGCTACCATTGATCACTTTTAAATCTCCTGTTTTAGCTTTATCTCTCAGCTGTTCTCGTAGTCCTTTCTGTAACAATCAGAATTATATAACATTAGATATAAACGAAATAGAGCAAGCATGCAGGGGTTGACACTATTTTTTGTCACTGGTCCAACAGTAAAGAAGTATTAAATTTGTAAAGTAAACAGCTACTGGTCCTACATGATGATTTTCACTGGTCCTTCAAGATTTTCACTGGCCCTGGGCCTGGGGACCAGTGTTAGTGTCGAGCCCTGCCATGACTGTCATTAATTTAAAGAAATTACACCCTCTATCATTTTTAATAGTAAATGTCTAGCCCATGGTACTAAAACTGATAATGCTTCAAGCAGTAAAAATAATTAACTGACACATTATAACTTATAATATAAGACACTCAGTCAAGATGCAAAACAGCACCAAACCATTTTCATTCAGATTGGGAAAATTTATCAACTTTTCTGATTGGGAAGAAACCAAAATAAAGAAGGAAAAAAATGCTGTACTGATACAGTACCTCTTGTGCAGCCAGTGCTTTCTCCTGCATAATCTGATGGTATGTTCTGGCCTGTGGATCTGGTGTTTTCCCACCTGCAAACAGAAAGCAGAAAAGTCACGACACGCAGCCGTGACAATGGTAATCATTAGTCGAGTATCTTAATGTGCACCGGCTTGAATTTTTTCTTCAATCAATCATTACTTTCCAGTTATCTTATATCCAAGTACAAACCAACTCTTTTATGTATTTTACGTCACAAAGACTTTTCCTTAAACATTTCAAATATTTCATTTCAAGTTTGTCAACTCCAAAATTTTCACAATACCAGTAATTTAAAATACAAAGTTCCAAGTAAAGTTTACTACAAGCCCAATGACTTTAAAGAAAATCCGAAATGTGGCATATATGCGAAATAATGCATATTGATAAATTTTGTGTGCGTAAAATTAACAGTGATATGATTTACATAATATTACTAAAATTTGAAGTTGAGTGGACAATTTTAGCAGCTTAGACTTTGTCTGAACGGTTGTGTTAAAATGCCAATACGTTCAAAAAGGTCTTATCAACTCAAAGGCAGGAAATTCCACCCATGTTTATGCAAATCTCAATAAAATTTAATGTTTTGGAGTTGATCAACTTTTGTCATTTATACGTACTTTACCGGAACCCGACAGCCGTTGTGTGGTCATCTTACTGTAATGACAGCTTTTAAACCTAAAATAATTCTAGAATTAGTGTAGAGCTATAAGATACTCTCATCTCACATCCATCCGACTCACACATAGTGACATACGAGCGTGGCACTGTTTAATTAATACATTCCTAGTATCAGTTTATGGACTTCTTAATCGAAAATGCTTTGAGAACTACAAAATTCATTACAGTTGAAATTAAAAGAAATACTATGAAATATCTTCTTTCATTCCATAAGCTGAACAGCAAACTTTGTGCTCATTTGAAACCTTAAGAATAGTTCAAATTAATGAGTGCATAATATGTGTATTAATGAACCTACTTCAAGAATCCTCGATAAATAAGCAAATAAGCAATTGAATGCTTTTAGTTATAAATTAATAACACTAAATATTTACTAATCACTACAGGTTTAAGTTTAACGAAGTGCCATTTTAATTATTAATCTACTGAGGGGGCGTTGGTGATGTTTTTGCTAGCACACAGGTGTATCAGCAATGATGACCCTCCTTCGACGAGCTAGAAAGAAAATTTTGGACGATTAGTCTCGGTTTCAGAAAAAGTGAAAAAGTACAACAAAACAAGATAAATGCATAAAACAATATCCAAAACATTTTCAATACACACAACTCACTAACAAGCTCAATTCTCTTTCTGAAACTGTCTCACTAGTTCTTATGTATCACCCAGGACGTAGGGGTGGGACGTAAATTTAATAGACAATAATTTTGATCGACAGCGGTTGTCTGGTCAGGACAAGTATTGAGGTCCTGGGGCACAATGTATTTATAAGTTTAACTGTTATCATATTTTTTACAGAGAGACAACCACTTTATTTATGGTCATTGTTGCAAAGCAGGAATTGTTTATCATATCATTAAATGACAAAATAAGGCTTGGATCATATTCATTACCAGTATTTCATAATTCAATCTGTCCTGCCTTTATTAAACATCCCACTCCTAGTCCCAAATGAAACCCCCATAAAACGTGTTTGTTATACAACAGATTTTGTGATTTACAATAACAGGGACACAATGTGCTTGCCAAAATACAAAATTGATCAATGTCAAAATAATTAAAGAATTTGAAGGTTTAAGGGGTTTGTGTGACCCTAGAAATGAGCCATTGAATTGACCCATGATTGTTCAAGAATGCATCATTTGGCCGGTAAATGTTTAAGAGGGTCAATTCTTCCTTTACCTTTTATATTTGAATTATCAAATAGAGCTCTAAGTGACCAAAGTACAAAATTATGGAAGTTTAGAACTCTTATTATATAAGCCAACCAGACAAATCCCGGATTATTTTGAATGTTTTATGTACCCAGCGGAACTATATTAGACAGGTTTGGACTAGAACACAAACATTCAACTTTCATACATCCTTCACTAAATTCATTTAATGTTTTGCCCTTACCGGCACATAGAGAATGTTATACATGTTTTTATAGTGTGTCTTAAACCATCTTTGTCAAACGAGTGTAACAAAAAAGCACTTTAGGTACTTGAACTTCCAACAATATTAGACACAAGTTTCTAAGTAAAATATGGTACCAACAAAATTGAACCTCTCAACAAATAATGAAATAATCTGCAATGGGTCCATTTTTCCAGCATGCGTATCATCATACATGTAGACCACAAATATCAACTCTTACATAATCTTTCTTTTTACAAAACAATGTGAATATTAGCCAATCCACCTTGAAACAAAAAGCCTTGCAAAGTCACAAGAAAAAGTGACAAATTGGAAATTTTGGCATTTGAAGACAAAAACTTGTACTAAATAGAAGTGAGCCCTGGCTTTTTGTTTCACAGCTTACTCGGCTACTTTCATGTTTCATCTTAAATAAGAATGTAACGGAAATCATAGAAATACTAACCGTCAGCAAATGGATCATATCTCTCAGGGGAGATAATCATCTGTCGGCGACGTGCCATATATTCATCTTCTCTGTCGGATATTTTGGCACGTCGGTGTTCCGCCATAGGATCATATTCCTATAAAATTAAAAATATCAGTTAAACGATTTTTCAAGTTACATGTCTGACAATGCATACATAAATTTTAAAGTAACAGTTACTCAAGTATTATGAATATTACGCAGGGAGCAAGACTGGATGTATGGATCAACTTTTTCCAGGTCCGTGTGCCAGTGTTCAGGATTTTTAACCTGGTGATCCCAATTCAATTCATGGTCACAGCAGGTCATACCCTTCCATGAATTCGACATCAATGTCCATTATCCTCAACATGTGGAAAAGTTCCTGCTTTCTCATGTAAGTTAGTGATAGGCTACCAGTACCTTTTATTAACATGCGCTTGGCCTTTATGCATGAAAACATTGCAAGTTAATTGCGTTGAATATATCAATGCAATGGTATAATGATTGCAATAAAATTGATTCACTTTTAAATTTATGTCAGACAACCAATTATTATTATATAAAGGCATGATTACAACAGCCGAGTAATTAAGTTGCCCTTATTAAACAGGCTTCTTGTTTCATCAATTAAAGAAAAGAATATGCAAATTTAGAAGCCATCAAGTTACCTTATCATTGAGTGAATCATTTAATGCATTGAGTGGGGCAGCTGATCTCACGGGTCCTGCAGTTTCCACTGGATTAACATCATCGTCATCCTACAATATACATTGATAAAACTGGTATCAATTAACAAATCAACAAGTTATCAGTATTTAAATATATTTTCTGACACCAAAAAAATACGTTAATAAAAACTAACATAATTCATATATGAAATTTAGAAATGATATTGTCACAAACAAAATATTTTTTGCATCTTTTAAAGGGAAATTACAAAATGATTGAAACCAAATATTTGAATAAAAATTACATAAGAATTTGAAATGACAACTTCGCAAACAAGACATTGATTTTAATTTATCAAACAAGACATAGATTTTAATTTATAAGTAAAATTATATCATGTTTGAACTTGGTCAAGAAAGATATTGAAAGTTGCAATATAGATTGTCAATTCATCCAAAGACCTAAATTACACAGATTGGAAACATGTACCAACTCTCACGATATCTCGTGGCAGGTCTCTGAAATCTCGCGAAATCTCGTCCATTTTTAATACCTTATATCTCCAGTTCTAATATACTTACGAAAAAAATAATAAGTCTATGCAATAGATTTATTATTCAGCTTTCAAATGATACCTCATTAATTGAAATAGGTCAAGGAATAAAACAATAGACCCCGAAGAGCCAGACCTACTCTCATTTTCATTAAATTAATGTAAATTTCAAGTTTATCAGAAAATACTTGATGTGCCTCATTCAAATCCTAATTTTCTGTATTTTATGAAAGGTAGACAAAAATGAGTTACTTCATGTAGAAAAAGAAACTTAGCTCTTCGACATGATACATTGCCCATTAAAATTGGATGACTAAACAAAGTTGTAAGCACAATAACTGAAACTGCTGTCTGTTATTTTGCGTTTTCTCTAAATTTTTAGTGGAGTGTCCAATCTGTGTAATTTAGGTCTTTGATTCATCATTACTGTATATTTATTATTACTTAGTAATATTACCTCAGCATCTTCAGCAGGGATGAAGGTGTGATATCCTTCAAACTTGCTGCGTGTGGACCCATAGATATCTGTATCAAAATGGCCACCAGCACCAAGTCCTACACGCTGTTTCTCGGGGGATTGGTCTTTTTCTACATTTTCTTTATTCAGAGTCTGTTTTCTGGCCTGTATGCTCCTTACTTGCTCCTCGATATCTGTGAAATGATTAAGTAAGAAAATGAGGTACAAGCAAGCAACACATTTTTTTCATGTGTCATTTGAACTGTCTAAATTAATAAAAATAATTTGGAATCATTAAAAACGATTAATTCTAAGAGTATTATTTTTACTAGATGAAATGTTCATGTTTTCTTTTATATATGCTGTTGTCTCGTATCTCCGTGCTCCTTAGCAGTTTCAGCGACGCATGCGCACTAACCCATACAAGTTTTAAAATTGTTTTCACCATTTTCGGAAGAAAAAATGTTAACTTAACTTAAAAGAAAAAGAAAATTTAAAAATGATAACGAAAATTCGTAATATCATAACTTTTTGATGTCTAGGTCGATGCTCTGAATCCTGGTGACTGTTTCCCATGAAATCCGTGCCTCCGTAAAAACGGGTCTGTATTTGGACCCAACTTGATGGAATTTCAAATTTGTAGTTATATTAGATAAATTTGAAGTATTGCTTATCAAAATGCGTATTCTTTTTAAATATTAAAGCCTTAGGTGATAAAAATAATGCGTAATGAAAACGGGATGCAAAAACAATTAACAATAGTTGAAAAATATCAGTTGGAATTATTTACTAGGTGTATCGTTTCTGGTCGTCAAGGTGACAGGTTTGGTGTGTCGTCCAAAATAATGGCATCAATTGATGTTGGATATTTGTTGGATGATTTATTTGGATAATTTTACCAAAATGACTTTGTAGAACATGTACAAGAGTTGAATTCAACTAAGCACGGTTTTCATGAGAAGGCACGAAATTATGAGACAGAGGTATATATAACAATGATCAAAAATGTTGATTGTACATTTGTAATAGGTCTAGTGTTTTGATTAAAATATTCACGTTTCGTCAGAAACTTGCCGGAAATTTCTGGGGTCGAAAAAGTCAGGGCCGAATATTGTGCACAGTTTTCAACCAGCCGAATATCGTGAAACAAGCACGGTGACAGCCCAAATGTAATATTTGTGTATGCAATTAGTTCAAGAAGAAAACAAACAAATAACCTCAGCATACGATTGTCACGCAAAGAAAACCAAAACAATGTGCCTATTTCATCGCATGAAAAACGTTTCGTGGGTCGGTCAACATTTCAACATAAAACAAGTACAAAATAATAGCTGGACAATTTGATACTGCGCGAAACAGATCATGGGATAGTTATTCATTAGAATGTGAACAATATGTGGTAGATGGGCACATAATAGCCATCAAATTGGCAAAAATAACTTGCCTTCTCGAGTTTGGAATGGAGCGGCCATTTTGTTTGTTATATTGATTTACCGTCATACAATGGGTAGAGAGAAAATGGACACCGTCGGAAGGACCTACTTAATAATCGGCGGTTAAATCCCGCCTACAATGTGACGTCACAAATTAAAATATAAAACATAGACGAATACCATCCATATCGCTACCGTCTCAACTTACTACCACTACAACAACTACAACATGGCGGGTCTCGTGGCAGAAGGTCACGAAGACCACGGAGAAAATATACTATTCCATGAATTAGGTGAACATTGTGGATGGGTTTCATCATATAAAGATGTCGAAAATTTCATACAAAATTATAGTATAAAGCATGACGTCAGTTTTGTTGCTGGCAAAAAAGAAAAGGCTTTTAATACAAATGCTGGTGAGTGTTTTCGGATAGAAAACTGTTTTGGTTAATTTGTTTATTGGGATTGAGATTCCAGATATGCTGAAAAATAGCAAATTTAGTAAAATTATCATTCCACACAAACATTTCTCCAATTATAGCCAATTGATTGGCATAGGTAGGCTACATGTACAGTATTCAAATCCCCGATGTTTAGGTAGGCTACATGTAAAAATCCTTCAGTAGACAAATACTCAACATTAACACACGGAAATATATCATAAAGGACAACATTAAAATAGAGCTACATTACAATATGTAAATTGTGTAGTTTAAATGAATCTGGGACGAGATTCATAGTATTGCATCCTTGTGAAATATAGATCCTCTATATTGTCTCCTAATTCCGTGCTTCGTAATCCCTTATAATCCCTATTGCTGCAAATTATTTATGTGAACTGAAGGTTGTTTTTGGTAATTTTATTAAAATAACTTTGTAGACATGTAGCTATATATGTTGGAGCTGTATACTACCAGACACGGGTTTTAGGAGAAGGCATGAGAAAGAGCTGACATTTCTATGTGCCATAATTACGGTACATAATTACAGGCAGCAATTATAGTTTAATCACAGAATTTAATTAGTTTACAGACTTGGTCCTGGATAAAGGTATAATATACAGAAAAACTGTTGAACGTATTCATGAACGTATTGGTGCAACAACTTCATTTACTACACCTATTTAAATGAAAATTATATGACAACTGTCTAAACGTGTTCTTACATATTCGCGTAGAAGTACATGCAGTTTAATTATTCATTTATTTATTATAAAAAATCAATGTAGTTCGCCGTTACGGCTCGTCAGGGGTATAATGAAACTTTATCACTGTAGTAACGACCTCCTGACATAACGTCATCGAACATATGTATTATATTGACGTAATCGAAAACGGCCAATTACGGGTAGTTGTCTTATTGAAGGGTCTCGAATTTGTTGCTAATGTAGACCTACTGTTACCCTAGATATAAAAATAATTCACGTACTGAATACTTAATACATTATTATTTATCATTAAACACAATGCATTTCGCTGTTACAGCTCGTCTGGGGTATAATTACGTTATTACTATAGTTACGACGTCATGACGTTGCGTCTATGAGTACATAAAACAATGACGTCATCAAAAACTGAAAACTTCCGGTGATACATTTCGACAAATTTTGTTTTTGATATAGAGAGGATGTATCACCAGTTTAATATAAATATATCAAATGACAACCAGTGATTGATTCTTTATATCGTATGACACTGAAAACGCAAAATACGCATCAAATTATTGAAAAAACACACTATGTAGTTTACCTTGGATCACAAACGTTACGTATAAGATTTTACGTTCTCGCTATACTAACCCAGATACAAGGAAATTCGCGCGAGTGTGATATGTCATGGTCCAAATTTTCCAACAAATAATCTCATAGCCGAGCGGCTCCATGGGCTCATGCAAATGTGCAAGATTTATAAAAAAAATAGCCTAGTTTTGTAGTAAAATCATGTCGTATTCAATAGCAAATTAGTTATCTTAGTCCACCCAGAATGCACCGGATTGATCAACTGTGTTGAAAAGAAAATCTATTTTGATTCAGTAGAAAAAACTTACATACTTATATACTTTATACATATACATTTATCACAGTTACGATAATAACATTTAATGTCCCCACCCATCTCCCATCCCAACGTTTGCCCCCCACAATTTAATTACTTTGATAATCATTCAATCCAAAAGTCTACTAACTAGTTCTTTAGTTAGGACTTTCAAATGGTATATAAACTGCTATTTTCAGGAGCTTCCGGGGGCTTTGCCCTGGGTCCCTGGTGGACCCAAGCAAGTTTCTTAAAAACCCCAGGAAATCCTGGAACCGCCCATGATTCAATGTTTGATTCAGTGATTTACAAATCGATCGTTTGTTTCTTCAGAACCTAATGGAAACAGTAGAATCTATTTCGAAGACAAAAATGGTATTATCCCATTTGACGGGGTGCCATTTTTGTATGTAGCAACACAGACCAGGGATTGTTTGTTTGGCAGACAGAAGCATAAGGCCAAAATGGGGAGGGAAAAAGCTAGACGTGAGACCGAACTTTTGGTAACGTATAAAACAACCTAATCCATTTCACCATTTAGGCCGAATCCAAAATAAAAATAATTTTTTTCCACAACAACAAATGTGTAATGAAAACGCTTTGCCTTTCATGCTCTGTAGTTTCAGTTGCACACTGAATTACCTGTCCTTATTGTTATCGTATGAATATGATTAATAGTTGGTGTCCTTTTATGAATTCAACCTGGATTTCATTTCCATGTATATATTTCATATTTTGACACGACCCTGGTTCCATAATTAGCATAATTTAGCAGTCGATTACCTTGCCTATATTTCTAAACCCGGTTGTATGTTTTCATCGCGGGGTATCACGAAGACGCTCTAGATGTAAAACAAAACACGATTGAAATACCAATATTGCACGATTAGATCGTGGAATGGATATATATGCATTTAAAGTTAACACCTTGTTATATATTCATGCATAAAGGTCAATATCAGGTCAAATTCGCCAAGCTTAAGACGATTGTTGGATACATAAAACATCATTGAAAAGTATATGTAATGTAGATTATGAAGTCAAATTAAAAGTTTATAACCTCTTACAGGATGACCACCCAAGACCATCGAAGACAAGAAGGTCCCTACAACCCTCCAAAAAAAAGGGATGCAAGGCGTCAGTGATAGTAAAGGAAGTTGTGAGATTTCCAAATTTTATGGTATGTTTCTTTGTAATTTAGTACAATCATCATACTTCAGTGGCATTAGGGCAACACCCATTTAACTTAACTTTCATATTGTATTAGAAACTATATTAATATTTTATCAAACAGAAATTTGTTGAGTCTTCGCTTTGAGTGCTGGATGACCCTGGTTTGATACCAGGCTGCGTCGTACCAAAGACGAAATAACAAATGTTACCGGAAATTCACATGCTTAACGCTCAGCATATAAGGGAATCTCAACTACCCTCGAGGTGATGGATAACATCAGAAAGGAGGTGTCGATAGTAATTAATATAAGTTCGAAAACATTGTCTTACTATCGACATTAAATAAATGAGTATAAACTATAAACTAGTTTGGTATAGAATTTCTTTTAAATTTGTAAAAATCTATTATGGTGAAAAATGTAATGAACTACAATAACTTACTGTAGATCTACAACGACCTCCGAAATATGACCCCTAGACCAGTCCATATACCAAGGTTGAAACGATATTTACCGTTATTTTATGAAAAAAATACGGATAGATTTGAGAAAATCTCACTTTACTTGTACTATAGATGTATTACCATATCAGACGATCCCTTTATAAAAACACACACCTGATTATTTAATATGAAATAACAATGAAAGGTCCCGTTTAAACGGTGTGTTTCTTTTTCATATAAGTATTATATTTCGTAATGTATTGATTAGGAATTTGAAACTACAACGTTTACATTAAAAAAACAACATGTATTTATTTATTTTGTTGTACAGGCTAAGAAGAATACCGAACGAATTAGAAAAACGGTCAGTTCTAACCTAAGGGCCTGTGAAATAACCAGTCAGCCTTTTCAGAGAAGATTTTATATCTCTTTTCCGGACAGTCATAACGGACATCCGGTATCACAGGTAACTAATTGCAGACTGGGTATCAATTAGGCTGAAGCTATATTTAAAGGAGGAACGTACATGTAAATAGATAACACTAATAATAAAACCATTACTTAACGAGGACACTTATTCCACAATAAACTAAATCAATTTTCTATGGAAAGCCACAGTACACCCCCGAGGTAGTACTATGATTTGCTATATAAACCCATATCTGTTCTACTACCTCGGAATTATGCCAATTTCCGAAGTAGAAGAACCGTTCAATGTCGGAGTTCATATTATCCTACATCGGGATAGATCATACTACTACTTCGGAGTTTTATTTTCCGATGTAGAAGTATACATACTGCTACATCGGCTTTCTTACTACAACTTCGGAGTTTTATTTTCCGATGTAGAAGTATACATACTGCTACATCGGCTTTCTTACTACAACTTCGGAGTTTTATTTTCCGATGTAGAAGTATACCTAATACTACTACCTCGGCTTTCTTACTTTTACTTTCCGACGTACAACAAAATGCCTTGGTATAAGTACACATTAGTCATACTACTACAGTGATTAACTCGACTGTGCTATAAAGGTATATATAGCTTGGTAGTACTTCGGAATTTTAACTCCGAGGTATCGTGGACAGCGTTATTTCGGGAGATTGGAAACGATAGTTCGGCTAGTCTGGTTCCCTGTCGTACTATAGTATTTTAGTACGTCAGGCTGACGTCACTAATGGCGGCGACCACGCCATTCGGAACTCCTCGGCGATGTACACAATGAGCAAACGACGAATCGTCAATTTTTATTACGAAGGTAAATATAACTTGTAATAGTGTGATCAAGTTAATAAAACTTGGTAATTTTGATCTTTATACATAATAGCATTGGGTGGATAAGTTTTTTCACCTTGATCATTCTTACCAACCTAGAAATTTTACAATTTATTTAAGTGCACGCTGTTCGGATGGTGCACATTTCAATGCAAATTTCGGATATTCTTTACCCATTCAATCTAATATCGTTGTAATCGTAATTTTCATTGGTTAACGTTAGATGAATAATAATTATATTTATCCTCGCCACTGGCACATCAGTCGAGGCCCCCAGAAGTGTTACCTTTGCCCAAATTACAGAAGACGGAAGCGGAATCACACAGGACCTAGTTTACTAATGTTATCCAAATGACTATTAGTAATTTCAGCTTGACTGTCAGCTCTACAGTACGACTCTAACCCACCAACATCTGAAAGTCTCATGCTCTGCTGACAGCTAATGCACCTGTCAGTTGCATCCACGCCCACACCCCTGGGGATGGGTGGTGGATATCCAGGGAAACGGCTGTGATTTTATCGTCCAGTTTCCCCTGCACTGCCGGGGAAAGTTGGGGATTTGTTCTCTGAACCAATACCCAGGGGTCCGGGGACAATATTTAGTTGTCAGTGGGCCGGGGAACTACCGGAGATTTTACCATCTGCTGTACTCCACACTCCACAGTTAATCTTTTCCATTTCAGCCCAACTTTTTGCTTGGTGTGAAGATAAGGACAGAACAGTGCATAGACCTTGAACTAATTAAAATATACTCTGGGATATGGAAATGGATTGGATTAAAGGGTAATGAATAATTTCATACACTCAGTCAGGTAATTGCCTAGGTAATTAAATCACAGATCCAACTTTGTTTCCACCTGATGGCACACAGTGCCATACTTTTAAAATAGAACTAAATCAATGTGCATGCTGATGGTCAACATACCAGTAATTCACTGATGTTCTCAATACAATGTGTCAGCTGGAATTACTATTAATAATTAACTAAATCACAGTGTATATAATATAAACAAGTCAAATTCCAGTTATCACAATAAGTCATACACATTGAATTGAATTGTCTCAAAATATTAAAGTCATACAGTGACCGGAGTTACAGTTGTGTTTGCCCACAATAAGTCATACAAAATTAAAGATAAATTGCATAGTCTCCCAATAAGTCATACATTGATTTGCTGTATAATATGCAGTGTTAATGGTTGATTTAATTCATAATGAAATTGATTTTTTTTTCAGATGAGGTGTAAAATTACATGCTATGTGATAATTCATGTGAACAGTGATACTGAGTTATAGCACTTGACAGAATAGAATTCATGATGCAGACTTCAGGTGAGTTTTGTTAAAATAAACAGTAAGACTTGCATCATTAAATTGCCAATTTTCAAAAGTTCTCACTAATGTTTCATTTAAACTGATTTACATGTACCATATTGTATTGAATGTTGTATTTATCTTGAGACAAATGGACATATATAGAATCAGCCATGAATTGTCTTTAGAAATTAGCATTTCTTATACAAGTCTAGAACAAACAGGTATATAATTGTTTTTTTTTGCTCAGTTCAGGAATATTGATCTCCAAGACATTATGGAAGACTGATTGGTATTGTATATAATTGATAATGTATAACAATATCTTATTAATGTATTAGAAAAATAATATACACTACAGTACATACACTATTTCAGGTTATACCAATACTTCAGAGGAATGCATTTCGACGTTTACCAATCATTTATAAGAAGATCATGGTGTAGAAAATATTTCCATCCTTAAAGAGCCTGTTCCACAATAACCAGACAAAGATTATGAAATAAATCAATGTGACTATATGGCTGTGTATATCTCACAACGCTGACTCATTTGACTTTGTCAAGTCAATTTTGAAAAAAAACATTACCATAGCCACCAGAATTGGAGATGGATGTTGAATTGGAAAAAATCAGTGAATGTGCCTTATATCTATAATCTATTATGTGCTGCTACTAACACACAATCATCAATGTTTTGCTGTTATGCCCTACCCTATTTCTCAGTCTGTATCAGGGGTTCTGTAAAATCAGATATTAATACAGGTATTAAGTTTTGTTGAATTTGGCAAAATGATAATTTTGCAGTTTCTTAATTTATGGATTCAAATATTGGAAGACCGTTATCTTAATTTGTATTTTAGGTCAAATATTGAAAGACAATTATCTTAATTCAATATTTTTGGGTCAATGAACATAGTTTTGTGTCGTCTGACCAGGCGGCTTATTTGTGTTATTTTCGTCTTTAGCATTTGCTGCATAACTTTGTCATTTTTACTGGGACGTTTTTAATTACTTCCCTTTGATTGGTTTTATTACAGTATTTTCTGGTCCATTGCATAACTTTGTCATGTTAAATTCAAAATTAGTATGCATGTTTATTGCAGTGATTAGGAGTGCAGTGCACAAGAACCGTATAATATTTCAAGTTCAAATGTCAATTATTGGATTATTTCCCTTTGGTTGATTTTGTTAGACATTTCTCGTCCACAGAAAAACTTTTCATTCCAAGTTTAAATGAATTCAAATTAAGTATACACCTTCTTTCAAAGACTTATAGTACAGAGCGCATGAACTGTCACTCTACCTAGCTTCGTCGGGTGACACATTCAGAGCTTTTATCAACATAATTGCCCCCAGAACAAGATCAACATACACAAATGTATGTATTATATACAAATATTTTTAGGTCAACTTAATGTAGGCATTAAATTTCATGAAGTAACAAAACCATACACTAAATGGACATTCAACCACAAAGAAAATGCTTTTACAGTATTTCCTTGAACCTGGTATTTACTATGACACAGGGTACTTTCAAAGTATATTGAAGCAGAGAATCCCTCACCCAAGGCTGAGATTTGTACATTTATTTATGTGCGCTTGATGTTTTAATACATATGAATTTATAACAGAATAAAACTTTGTCTTTATTGTAACAATTTCTGTTGATTTATTCCATGTGAAGAGAATATGCTTATTTCATGACACCACATAGGCAGGTTGGTGTGCTCCTCCTATGGGACAAGGAGTTATTGTTATGCCCCTCATGAATGAGGTTGTATATTGCTTTGCTCATGTTAGTTTGTTGGTGTGTCAATAGACCATATGGTTTCAGTTCAATAACTCAAGAATGCTATGGCCTTCCATATTTGCATGGATGTTGGTCAGCAACAGTAGATGACCCCATTGATTTTGACCTTTATCATGTTTTAGGCCATATGGTTTCCGTTCAATAACTCAAGAACGATTTGTCTTAGGATCTTCAAATTATACATGGATGTTGATCAGCACCAGTAGAAGACCCCTATTGATTTTGAGGCCAGTTGGTAAAGGTCACTGTGACCTTTATCATTTTTGGCAATTCATAATTGGGCTGCCATGGAGCATACACAAGTTTTGTTACTACATGTGGCTGACACTCAGAGACCGGTATTTATAAAGCATCATTGTGAAAAACTTAAGAAATTTGACCCAAGTAAAACATGTGTGCAACAAAACATCAGAATGTAGCTCTTCTGATTTCTTATTATTCTTGAGAACTATGTAAAAGACTCTTCTCTCATACCCTTGTGGAGATGAATAACACCAAACATGAGATTTCAAGAGGGATAAATGTAAATGCGAAAAAAATTTGTTTCATTATCAATGATAAATAAATTGGTAGATCTATTAACCATAAGTTTTCTTCTATGATGCTTTATAACAACCGACAAAAAGTTCCTTATCAGTTAGGGCTGTGTAGGCGTTAGCTAGAACCCAATTGGTAAGAGAATGAATAAAGAAAAATAACGAAAATTGTCAACTCAACATATTATTGATACATGGTCAAACTGATGCATACAAACAAACACAAGTCAAAGATAACATTGATTCATCAATAGCTATAGTGAAGTTTAGAATATCTACCAAATACAAGACTGCAAAACTTAACTTCAAATCAACAGTTGAGCACAGCCCCAATGTTTCTGACAAAATTCTGATTACTTAAGTACACACCAAAGATGAAAAAACAACAGTTCAATATAAAGAATTTCAGGCTAGTACAGATGTAACTAAATAAGTTAGAGCCATTGTGCAGTGGTTGGTGTTCTGAATTTGTATACCAGTGATCTAAGCTGTGGCTTGTCATACACATACATCAAAATTTGACAATAGTGTTAATTTTCTTCCACATGTGGAAAAGTTGCTAGTGGAACGTTAAGTTAGCATGCTTCTTAGAGTATAATCTAGGTATACTAGTCAGGTGAATTGGGCCCCTATTATAACAAACCATTCAGAAATGATGTTTTACCTGAAGTAACATACTTAAAAAAAAATAATGAGATCCGAAGTATGACAATTTTAACAAATCTGCGAAAAAGTAAATAAAGACACATTTGCCTGAAAACAAGGACTTTAAATGAATACAAAATATATGACAATAATTCTTCGAAGTTCAGTATTCATTATCAGACAGTTACTGTACTTAACTGTAATTACAAAACTACAGCAATTATTAAATCTGGACAATCCAGCTCACAAAAAATGGGGTTCAATCAATGATTTTAATTGAGGTGTGCAGCTTTTGTCTTAGAGGCTGTCCTGATCACACAAGCTCCGGTATTATACATAGTATAAAAAATTCCCATTAACCCTTTACTCCATAGATTTTAAATATGTAGGTCTAGTATCCGGATAAGAGATAGAAACTGTATGCACTGTGGTATTTCCTTATACATACTGGTACAATGATTTCTAAAATACGGAAACAACCTTAATTTTAACATAATGCTCAACAAAAATTGTCATATTTTAGTAAATCATGTTTCAGGCGCTCTTCTTTTGCGCATACTTTGATGGTGATTAGTCGCCTGAAGACCATTCCTGAAGTTTTCCTCTTCTCTGTTCAAGGTCATTAGATAGGAGTCAGTGAATCTGAAATAGAATTAACATTAACACCTTTAACGCATATTTTGTACCTCAGAATACCTCTGATGTTTTATATCCAGCAAAATACTATTCTGAAGATGTACACCATTTCCATGCTGGTTATTGACTTAAACTGTTTATTATTGCAGTCACATAATTTACATGAATGATACCCGAAAGATGGTTCTTACTTTATGATCTGAAATTTCATCTATTTGTTACCCTGTTATCAGAAAAACAGGAAGTATATACGGTCCATGTAAAAATATATAATTGATCATACACATTGAATGTTATATCTGTAGAGTAGTCAATTGAAATGTGAGTTGTTGGTACAAGCCCCTGTGTATTCTTATTCATATTAGGCCTTTGTGTTAAATAAGTCCTGGCATTCTAAAACAGTGATTTATTCACTCAGCAGGTATATATTGTACAAAACTATATTCTCTTATATTCAATTATTTTGGTGATTACCTCATAGTACACATTGTAGAATGCTTCTTTTATACTTATGTCACCATTTTGTTTCCGTTCAACTGGAAGTTTGTAGAAACCAATATGAATTCCACCTTTAGTGAATGTTCCTCTGGTATGGGAGAACTTCTATAATGCAGTTTTCGAGATGTCATCAATGGTGTTTGAATAGATCTACAAATTAAAATGAATGAAATTAAGATAAACATAGAATATTTGTCGTTGATGACAGCAAGCAAATGTGTATCATGACTAAACCGGTCCCAGTATTGTACTTACTACCAGAGCTGGTTCATCAAGCTAGACACATGTGACAAAAATACTGTCATCAGGACATCCCTTACGGAAATAGAAAGTTTGCCGCAAACTTACCGCAAAGTTGCGGCAAATTTACCGCAAACTGATCAGTTCGCCGCAAAGTCAGAGTCATTGTTCGCAGGACTTCGCCGGTAGCGGTGAACTTCCGGCAAACTTGTGGCGAAGTTACCGCAAATTTGCCAGAATGAATGCCAGTTCACCAAAAGTTTGCCAGAAACTTTCTTTGATATGAATGTTCGCTAAAAGTATGCCAGAAGTTCACCGCAAACTTATATTCTGAAAAAAGTTTGCCGGAGGTTTACCGGAAACTTTAAATAGATACTACGTTATTGCCAGAAGTTCACCGCAAACTTATATTCTGAAAAAAGTTTGCCGGAGGTTTACCGGAAGCTTTAAATAGATACTACGTTATTGACAGAAGTTCACCGCAAACTTATATTCTGAAAATAGTTTGCCAGAGGTTTGCCATAAACTTTTAGTGGATACTATGTTATTGCCAGAATTTAACCCAAATAAAAAAATATGTTTTTTAAACAAATCATACACAATTCACACATAAATCGCACCAAAATCAGGTTTTTCCCGATTTATTACTTTGATTTGCCAGTGATTCATTTAATTAATCGCGCGTAAATCGGTTTTCCCATTAAACCGCTTCCTTTATAAGCCTGTATGAATCAAGTGACCTCTGGGGCGGGTCAATTTTGACCCTAAGGCAATAATTTGAACAAACTTGGTAGAGATCCACTAAACAATGCTACACAGGAAATATCTAAGCTATAGGCATTATAGTTTATGACAAGAAGACTTTTAAAATTTCCCTATATATTCTATGTACAATCAAGTGACCCCTGGGGCAGGGCCAATTTTGACCCTAGGACATCAATTTGAACAAATTTGGTAGAGGTCCACTAGACAATGCTACACACCAAATATCTAAGCTCTAGGCCCTGTGCTTTTTGGACAAGAGGAGTTTTAAAGTTTTTAATGACTTTTTTTTTTTTTACAACTATGGTAGAGCGTCATACAAGGAACATCCACGTAAAGTTTGGTTGAAATTGGCCGACTAGTTAAAAAGAAGATGTTTAAAGCAATTGTTGACGCACTGACACACATACGCACGCACGCACGGACGACGGACATCACGCGATCTCAATAGCTCACCATGAGCACTTTGTGCTCTGATGAGCTAAAACCTGTACATTCAAACATCTGAAACTATGCTGATAAACGGCAAAGAATGTGACTGGGATGTGTTTCGCAGTTACACTAAATGTTTAATACTTTAATTGCATATTTACCAATTATGAACTGAACGTAATAATTGACAAACGAATCTTGAAAGTAAAATAAGTAACGTTATTTTTAAATAATTACCGTTCAGCGCAAACAAACTTTCAAATAGCTTTGCTTGTTTAATCAATAATGCTTTGCCTTCGAGGATGTCAAGTACAATAATCTATTGATCTAGGTCACTGGAAGCTTGCAGCCGAAATATCGTTAAATCCCCCGAAATAACGTAACTCACGATACTCCGGTATAGCAAATCTCCCGAAGTAACGTGGTTCTCGATACCTCGGAGTTATGCTTCGTCGGTATAAAATGCGGAGTTGTACTATATACCGATGTATAGTTCGGAAACATCGTTCTTCGTCGGAATTTAAATGCCGAAGTAGTATAATAATGTATGAACTCCGAACTTAAATTCTTACTTCGCCGAACGTTGTTCTTCTTCGTCGGAAAATCGAAAAGCCGAGGTAGAAGTATGTATACTTCTACCTCGGAAAATAAAAATCCGAAGTTGTAGTAAGAAAGCCGAGGTAGAACTTCTACTTCAGAAAATAAAACTCCGAAGTAGTAGTATGATCTGTCCCGATGTAGGATAATATGAACTCCGACATTGAACGGTTCTTCTACTTCGGAAATTGGCATACTACCCTGACAATAAGACCATCAGGAAGCATATGTACCTGATACAAAACAAAATAAGGTATAGTAATCCTTTACCAATCATTATTTAACAATTGCAATCATTCCTGTATGAGGTAAAAATAACTAGGTCGTATGGGCAAACCCAGTAACTTATGGAATGTTATTATTCAAACTAAATCAGTTACTATTAAACCACAAACTTAATTAGCGTTCGCTAAGAATCATTAGTTTGTAAGTACACATCCTCTGTTCCAGGAGGACAGTGACTAATCCTGATCAAGTTAATCATTCACTAGTGCTATTTGAGCAGTAAGCCGTTCAACCACCCTTAAACATTTTAACTTAAAACACATATATACACCGTTACGAGGCCCTATTGAACATTATTGAAATAATCAATAGACACATTTGGAATGACATATTGAACATTGACCTACATTGTATTAACACCGTTGGAGGGACCTACACTGTATGGACACCGTTGAAGGGACCTACCTTATATGGATACCGTTATAGGGATCTGTACCTTGTATGGACACCGTTGGAGGGACCTACCTTATATGGACACCGTTAGAGGGACCGTTACATAGTATGGACACTGTTAGAGGGACCTTTACCTTGTATGGACACCGTTGGAGGGACCTACCATGTATGGACACCGTTGGAGGGACCTACCTTATATGGACACCGTTAGAGGGACCGTTACCTAGTATGGACACCGTTAGAGGGACCTTTACCTTGTATGGACACCGTTGGAGGGACCTACCATGTATGGACACCGTTGGAGGGACCTACCTTATATGGACACCGTTAGAGGGACCGTTACCCAGTATGGACACTGTTAGAGGGACATACCTTATATGGACACCGTAAGAGGGACCTTTACCTAGTATGGACACTGTTAGAGGGACATACCTTATATGGACACCGTTAGAGGGACCTTTACCTTGTATGGACACCGTTAAAGGGACCGTTACCTTGTATGGACACTGTTAGAGGGACAAACCTTATATGGACACCGTTAGAGGGACCTTTACCTTGTATGGACACCGTTAAAGGGACCGTTACCTTGTATGGACACTGTTAGAGGGACATACCTTATATGGACACCGTTAGAGGGACCTTACCTTGCATTGACACTGTTAGAGGGACATACCTTATATGGACACCGTTGAAGGGACATACCTTATATGGATACCGTTATAGGGATCTGTACCTTGTATGGACACTGTTAGAGGGACCTACCTTATATGGACACCGTTAGAGGGACCATTACCTTGTATGGACACCGTTAGAGGGACATACCTTATATGGACACCGTTAGAGGGACCTTTACCTTGTATGGACACCGTTAGAGGGACCGTTACCTTGTATGGACACCGTTAGAGGGACCTACCTTATATGGACACCGTTAGAGGGACCTTTACCTTGTATGGACACCGTTAGAGGGACATACCTTATATGGACACCGTTAGAGGGACCTTTACCTTGTATGGACACCGTTAGAGGGACCGTTACCTTGTATGGACACCGTTAGAGGGACCTACCTTATATGGACACCGTTAGAGGGACCTTTACCTTGTATGGACACAGTTAGAGGGACATACCTTATATGGACACCGTTAGAGGGACCTTTACCTTGTATGGACACCGTTAGAGGGACATACCTTATATAGAAACCGTTAGAGGGACCTTTACCATGTATGGACACCGTTGGAGGGACCTACCTTATATGGACACCGTTAGAGGGACCTTTACCTTGTATGGACACCGTTAGAAGGACCTACCTTATATGGACACCGTTGGAGGGATCTTTACCTTGTATGGACACCGTCCGAGGGACCTTTACCATGTATGGACACCGTTGGAGGGACCTACCTTATATGGACACCGTTGGAGGGACCTACCTGATATGGACACCGTTGGAGGGACCTACCTTATATGGACACCGTTAGAGGGACATGTACCTTGTATGGACACCGTCCGAGGGACATATCTTATATGGACACCGTCGGAGGGACCTTTACCTTGTATGGACACCGTCCGAGGGACATATCTTATATGGACACCGTTGGAGGGACCTACCTGTACCTTGTGTGGACACCGTTGGAAGGACCTACATTGTATGGACACCGTTGGAGGGACCTTTACCTTGTATGGACACCGTTGGAGGGACCTTTACCTTGTATGGACACCGTTGGAGGGACCTTTACCTTGTTTGGACACCGCTGGAAGGACCTACCTTATATGGACACCATTGGAGGGACCTACCTTGTATGGACACCGTTAGAAGGACCTACCTTAAATGGACACCGTTAGAGGGACCTTTACCTTATATGGACACTGTTAGAGGGACATGTACCTTATATGGACACCGTTAGAGGGACCTTTACCTTGTATGGACACCGTTAGAGGGACCTACCTTGTATGGACACCGTTGGAGGGACCTTTACCTTATATGGACACCGTTAGAGGGACATGTACCTTATATGGACACCGTTGGAGGGACCTTTACCTTGTATGGACACCGTTGGAGGGACCTTTACCTTGTATGGACACCGTTGGAGGGACCTTTACCTTATATGGACACTGTTAGAGGGACATGTACCTTATATGGACACCGTTAGAGGGACCTTTACCTTGTATGGACACCGTTAGAGGGACCTACCTTGTATGGACACCGTTGGAGGGACCTTTACCTTATATGGACACCGTTAGAGGGACATGTACCTTATATGGACACCGTTGGAGGGACCTTTACCTTGTATGGACACCGTTGGAGGGACCTTTACCTTGTATGGACACCGTTGGAGGGACCTTTACCTAGTATGGACACCGTTGGAAGGACCTACCTTGTATGGACACCGTTGGAAGGACCTACCTTGTATGGACACCGTTGGAAGGACCTACCTTATATGGACACCGTTAGAGGGACCTGTACCTTGTATGGAAGGATCTATTTCTAACTTAAAATATAAAATATACAACTGCGATATTACGCTTATGACTTATTATGTGTAAACGAATTTAAATGTATTAGTTTTTATGTTTTATATCGTACGTGTAGACAAAGGCTACATCGGCAATGTTGGTATGTACAACGTATGTTTGCTGAAACACCGTAGGAAAAATAGGTTCTTAGATAATTTACAGGCAAGTTGCTGGTTATCAGCTACATACTCCTATAATGTTTTATGTCAATAGGTCGTCAAACTATCGGCGTCATGAAATATTACGATTTGTTTTCGGTACACTGCTTGCCGCGGACAAATTACAATAATCGGATTCTCGGATATTGTTGATATACAACTCTCCATGATATCATGTATGATAAAAAATATATACGCATTACAAGTTTGTGTACTTATAACATGTAACAATTGTATAACGTTGATAGATACTCCCAACTAGACCAGGACAACCTCCTCCATTTAGTGGCAAAGTGGAGGGAACAAAATAAAGACGACAGATTTGCCTGCACACCCGCATCGCATTCCCGGAATCAGCATTTAGAGCAGGACCAGGATGAAACAGATGATGATGTTTTTTCATCAATACCTGTGTCAACTTCTTTCTTCTTCTGTCATCAGTCAAAGTATCAACGTCACTTGTTACAGAGGTAATTCTGTTCGTAAATTACTGTTTAAATTAAACAAAAACATTATGATAAAAAAATGATAAAAAAATGTATATTTTATGTACATTATACATGTATATTGTTTTAACCATGCATTAGTCAGGACTGTACATCACTTTTGAATGTGTGTATAATAATAATTATTATTCAACAAGATCCATGACATCATGTCTTGGGGGTAACATATACATGTGTGCATTGCAAAAAATGTTAAACGCGTTATTAACGCCGAACGTAACGTCCTGTACGAAAAACACGGGATTTAGCGATTACATGAAACCGAAAGTTATTGATTCAGAAATAACCAATTTAAATTTTACAGACATGTATGTACGCATATTCATTAAATTAGTCCTATAAAAGCACCAAACTCATTCAAAATGGACCAGATCAATAAAAGCTCAATCATATTGGCTAGTAGACCTACTTTAATATGTTTTCTACTACCGCACGGTTTACGGAACCAATGGAATTCGTTCATACGCAAATGAATTAAAAACAACTCAATTGGATCCCCAGTCAAGTGCTTCTTTACGAAATTATTGTGGGTTGCTGCTATCGTTTTATTTTACTGTCTGTTGACAAAGATCTCATCGTGCGCTAAGATCATCAATCGTAACTACTCTGGCATTTCCCTAACTGAAATATGGACTTTCGTAAGATAAGCGCCGAGGATTTCCGAGTGTAAGATCATATGAATTGCGTCATCGCTAAATCTCGGCCGAGGTAATCCGAACGATGAATAGCGTTATCCGGTGCGAATTGGTGTCTGGTGACACAGCCAAGGGTGATAATTCCTAGCTAGCGAGGACGAAACAGACAACAACATTTAAATGACGATTCATTCCTCTCTCCCCCGCCATTATCTGGGAAACATATTTGTTGCAGATCATCTTAACGAAAGTGTTATTTGCGATTAAGTAGGGTATGGGCCAAACTTATCAACTGGAGGCATAGACATACATGCAGTTATAAGTAATGACTGTTAGTCTAGAAGCACAATAGGTGTAGTTTTTGGATTGAAAAACGTATGTCACACTGTTTCCTTTTAAAAATAACCAGATGCTATTTATCTTTGCCCCAGATGTGTGGCTCAGGTAATGTGCAAATCAACATTCCAGCTGTAGTGTCTCACTTTTTATTAATATCTATATTAAGCTGTCCAGTGTGAAATACTCATTATGATGTTAACCTTTGTTATCTAATAAAACTGTGTACTTATTAGGTACGGCAATGAAATATGTCTGCTTGATGCCACGTACAAAACAACAAAATATGCTCTCCCACTATTCTTTTTGGCTGTTAAGACCAATTTCGGATACAGCGTGGCTGGGGAATTCGTTGTCGAGAGCGAAACACGTGAAGCAATAAAACAGGTAAGATAACAATTGACACAAGTCGGTTCTATGTGATACAAATTGTGAAATGTACAGCTTACAGCATGCTATATACGATCCTGATTTATGATTTGTGTTTCTGTGTCCAACGGAAACATAGTGCAACTGCCCTTGTACATGTATATCAATAATAATAAGGCATATTACGTTAATTTGTACGAAAGGACACTGTGGAATAAATGTACATTGTATATGAGGCGTTTTCCAGTAAAACCGGGCTTAATGCCATCATGTAGGAATTATGCAATTTGATTTAATTGTAAACAATCAAATATAGCATAGTACATGTACTATGTCTAAAATTTAATTTTGTCTTGAAATATGTTCAAATAACTTGTCGTTGTTACGGTGACCCATTTTGGAAAAGTATCCACATTTTGAAAAAAATGAGGGGTTAATGGCTAAAAACGAGGATAACAACACACAGACAAAGCTGATAATAAATAATGATGATCTTAGATTTGTCACAAACACGACAAAAACACTGTTCATACTGGTATATTTTAAGATAACGTTGGCATACTATTCAGTTCCAGTTTATGATATTTAAATATTTCCATACACTTCTAATAGGGACTAGCACAAATCAAGTTGTGGATGGACCAAGAAGGACTTCAGTGGAAACCGAAACACTTCATGACTGATTTTTGCGAGCGTGAAATTCATGCTATTGAGGAGCTTTTTCCAAGTAAGATTAATAATCCTTTTTCTGTTCATTGACATCGCCTATGGGTGGAATAAATACAAGCCCCAGTCACAGCTTTATAGCCAATAACTTAGCAATGTAATTTTTTGTCACATATCTAACATCCGTTATTTCATGCCAATCTATGGTTTATGGTGGAATAACAGTGGATTATTCGCCGCAAATTTCACTGTCGGTATTTCATTTCGTTAGCAGCTGACTTATATTTTTACTCTTGGCTCCGTCATACAACTTAAAATACAAATACCCTCTATTTATTCAACTAGTCAATAGTAATACTTGTATTTTTTTTATATAAATTTTAGTTCTGTCGTTTTAATATGATACATTTCATGGAAGTTATTGTCACTAAAATAATACACTTGGATTATATGGATTCTAAACGTACATAAACTTAAACATAATAAAGCAGGTGGACAACTATTTTCAATGCCAGAGTATGGAGTTTATGATAAACATCATTTTAATTTTAGACACATGTGTTTATCTTTGTGATTTTCACCGAGAGCAAAGTTGGTCCAGATGGCTCACCCGGAAAGAAAATGGTCTGTCAAACAAAAAGGAAACAGTACTTACTATGCTGCGTAGATGTGCTGATTCAGTGTCTTTGGGCGAATTCGAACAGGCCTTAAACAGACTTCAAACATCTCCGGAGTGGCTAACAAACACTAATCTTCAAAGGTGGATTTCCAAAACATGGTTACCCGAACGAAAGGTAGTTCACCAAGCAGCTATCAATTGATGTATTTTTATGAGGATATGCTAAAGTTACAGTTAACATAGACTATCGTGGTGATCAGTTAGGTCTGTTCTCTTCCAACCCTGTTAACAAATGTACATGTGCACTGGCTTTGCTAGATAACGAACTATCGGGGGTGGAAGCAATAATGTATAATAATTGAAATTCGATACTACATGCTCTGCATCCTTTCAATCTATGAATATGAAGCTCACCCGTGCTTAAACAATCAGGGAAACAATGCATACTTTCCATATAATGAAAAACAAAACTTATAAGACATAAACAGTTAAGCATTGTTATACAATCCGTATGTACAGTAACCACACCAGGGTACTGTTTTATCAACGTACTTACGGAAATCGTAAACCTACGTTCAAATTTAGATTCTGAATAATTCTTTAACAACTGCAAATTGGGGACAGATATTGTTTGTAAGAATTTAAATGAATCTTGATTAGTTTACAGCTCCATTTACCGCATTTTAAAGATGTAAACGTATTATAAATGATTTAAATTTGATCGTAAGTTTAACATTTCCGTAAACTCATTGAGAAAAAAGTACCCTAATGATTATTCTACTGGAACTTGTATAGATTATAAGTTTAGGTAAATAATTAACTTTCCTTCCAGCGTTGGGTATGGGCATTCCGGTCAGATGGTCATATTGTGGTCAACACTAACAATGGAATTGAGCGTCAAAACAAGGCATTCAAATACAACTACCTTGAACAGAGAAGGAACCTGACACTGTCTGCCATGATTACCGCACTGATCGAGGAATATCTTCCTTCCATGATGCTTAGGTAATTTATTCCAGGCATATATACGGGGGATACAAAAATGATTATTTATTGAACCAATGTTAATTATTATCCAGGTTTTAATTGTCGCATGTACACATTTTAGGCTAATATCTTAATGATAATGCCAATGTGCTACTTTGTATAATAATTCGACAATGTTAAAATGAACATTAATTTCGTTCCGTATCAGTGAGGGGTATGAGGCTTTGTATATGTACGATATGTATATCATATCTGGTAAATATGTTCTGTGCGTGTCAATCTGTAGACATAGTTTTTGACACATGATAACCAAAACATGTATTGAAATAATATATAGATAACCATTATTTAATTTAAAGGTCAGTAGACCAAGTTATTACATTTGACATGCTCGGCTATCAATAGTCACGCATATTTACCAAAAAATAACTTCAGTTACTAGTATTTTGATAACGTAGTTCGTGCTCTTAAAATGATAACTGAAAATATGTCATTTTTAATTTTGCTTCTACAGGAATGCAAACATGTATGGTAAGTCATAAATATATGGTGATTGGTGTTGTAAACCCTTATAATATATACATAAAATATATTGTATAAAACAATTATTCACATATTAACAGTATACTAGTATTTAATTCAATAAACGCTCTCCTTCCTTTACAAATAAGGATTCCTTTCTTTACCATGCTTTCCATTATTACCTATTAACATCTTCCTTTATAAACATTTAACGCTTTCTTTTTATTTCATATTGCATACCACTGTTTTACATTACACAATTATTTTCGTTGATGACGTGAGTGCCCCATATACAACATAATTTCAACGTGCATGTATAGGATATAAAACGAGTGGTGTCGTCTATATTGTAGAGGCGACTCCAAGAGATCTCTATCTCAATTAGACCATGTATCTATTATGTATCTATATATCTATTATACTAAGCACAATTAAAACCGCAACAACGTAAAGTAAAATAAAAACGTTTTGATTTATATCTGTACGATATTCACATGGGAAATACAATGCGTTGATGGGTTGACAGCTACTAACCATGGTCTAAACATTATGGTACTCTTTTCGCTCGGTCATGTTTTTATTTTAAACAATACACAGTGTGATTGTTAAAACAATATTTACTGTTGATCATTAACATGAAATATGTTCGTGTGATGGTTAAAAGGACTGTGACACTACAGTTCTAATCCTTAGAAGAGCGAACGTTTAAACTTAAGTTAAATTTGATGATATTTATTAAGAGTATGATACATAATTATACTTGTCAGTATGTGGTGAACAGTATTAGACACTCAATTTTGAACTTGAATAATGGGATTGTACAAAGATGTACTCAGGTTGTTGAGAAGGCAATTTAAACGTTGTAAAGCTTCAAGAAAAGTTGACTATATTTCGCAGATATTGTATACAACATCAAATCCGACACATTATGTTAACGCACTGTAATTTTATTTTATGCAGCTATGTGAAATCCAATGTGACGGCATCAGATTCTCTTGGAGGGGATTATGTAGATTGCTTGCCACCTTATTTGAAGAACAGACCACCAACATTTATAACCCATTGCATGGCCAAAAGTGACCTTGGTGATTTAATTTATCCACAGGAGATACAGGTTACCGCAGAGGGATTTATGGTATGAGAATACAAAATATGATGTATCTTTGTAGATTGATAACAAATTTAATATTTGTTCCATTAATTTGAATTGGACCTTTGTTTTAAAGTCATCTTGCACGCCGTGTGTCATTGGTTCTAAGCTTTGTGTGATGTGGCTGTATTACTTGTACATGTCGAAAATGCCTTCATATGTTCTTAATAAGTTTGGTTGTTATTAGTTTGGGTATTTCGCCAAATAATGCCGCTTTAAAGAAACGTTAAATGCACGAAATCAAAGCGTAAACCTAATAACAATGACTTTTGTCGTCAACTTTGCACTCACTGGGACTGACGTTATTGTATAAATATAAAGTATTGTATAAATTCCAGGTACAGAGTCAAACAGATGATAACAAGGTGTATAAAGTAACTATTGAAGGGGAGCTCTTACCCGAATGTGAATGTCATTCCTGGAAAATTTCACACCTCCCATGTAAGCACATGTTTGCCGTTATCACTACACAAGCCACCACTTCCTGGTACAAATTTCCAGAAAGTTACAGAAATTCCCCGTTTTTCACACTTGACGATGAGGTAACACAATTTGTATGCAAGGACGACAGTTCTGGTTTCACTGGTGAAACACAAGTGCCTTCAATACAAATCGATTCCAGTGAAGTGGATACGCTTCCAAGCAGGAAAACAGGCAGCCAAAGTATGGCAGCTCTATGTCGAGAAAAGTGTGAACTTATCAAGAGCAGTACATTCCTTTGTAGCGACAAAGTGGTTTTAACTTCACTATGTGAAAAACTAATGGCAGTTAATGCTTTCATTGAAAGCAACTTGAAACACGATAATGACTTAGTTTCAGACATTCACATTGAAAAAAACAGGAAAAGGACATTAAAACTTGATAAAGACAAGAATGCAAAAAGAAAAAAGACTATTGATATCACTGCTGATGCTACTACAGAAAGTACTAAACCTACTAAACCAGTAACATTGAAAGTTGCTAAAGACAAAAAGGCAAGACGAAAAAAGGTTATTGATATAACTACTGATGCTACTACAGAAAGTACTAAACCTACTAAACCAGTAACATTGAAAGTTGCTACAGACAAAAAGGCAAGACGAAAAAAGGTTATTGATATAACTACTGATGCTACTACAGAAATTACTAAACCAGTGGTGCAAACGTCAGGACTCAAAGAAAAAATATTGGAAAAAGTGGAATGTAAGTCAGATATATCAACACCATTTGATTAACATTAAAATTTACACAAAGTATGGCTAGACACCCATTCATTAGTGTAAATACCAAGCAATTGTATCATATGTAACGTTTGTGTCATACGTACATGAAATAACAAAATAATGTTCGCAATGTTCTGTTGAGCACAATGGTTGAATGAAGTAATTGAGTTTTTTGAACTTGTGGGCCTTTATATTAATTGCATAGTCGTCAATTTGTATGCTCAGTTGATGTCTAATGCTTATATTACTTTCTTGTTCAGTTAGATGCTTTACACCATGATGTTATAACTTCCATGGACACCAACCATTAATAACTAATTATCTCAGTTAAATGCTTCAAAAACTTGTTGAACTACTGGGAACTTGAAGATAGCAGTCTTTGGATATAAGAAATTCAAGTTCTATATTGACTGTTTCATCTTTTGAATAATTTCAGTGTGGAAAAAGACACTCTCCAAAACTAAATGGACAGACATGATTAAACAAGCCATCGTAACACGAAACATGGTTTTGGACGAAGTATCTCAAATTGCAGTAGCTGCAATCGACCATACAGATGATGAAGAAGCCACTGATATTAGCCTGGCAATAATGAACATGTTGCCACCAAGCTTGATGGATGGTGCTAGATTCAGGCTAATGAACCTGATACTATACAATCTTGGTAAGAAATTTATAACGGTACTAAGACAGAAGAGTAAAATATACCAATTATTTTGAAATGAAGCATTCTCCTACCGAATGTAGTTAATTGTAAGATTCACATTGTTAATCGGTAAATACTCGCCTATTAACATTGGCAGCAATCATTTATTAAACGTCTATATAACATGATGAGTCCTCTTTAGACGTATACAATTGACATTACGTCAGTTGTCAATCGAGTACCTCTTAATCAATTAAGCGATCAATTATAATCACATGTTCCAATAGATTAGCTTGAAACCTCCGCCAAGCAGCCTTCCACTATATGGCGGAAGAATATCTTCTCCGGCTTGATGTCAATTTGTTAAATAAAAAAAGTGAAAACATTACTGAAATCGAACTAATCTTTACTATTTGAACAGTCATAGACGGACATATCACAACGTCTTATGATGTATTGAAAGCACGGGAAGAATACAATCAAGGTATCCGAGATCTAAACGATGCTACTTCTGCTTTAAGTGGTAAGAATGCTTTGTTTGTGATTGTTTCTGTTTTGCATTGTGCCACAAAAGCACACGAAAGGCATTTTACCCTTTTCTGTCTATATGTCTGTCCATAAATATGTCTGTATTCGTTTCTTTGGAATCCTTTCATTGCATCATAATTATCATTTTGCAGTATTTACTCTGAAAACAAGCCATATTTTATATAATTTTATCTCTTAACTTCGACAGGTTTTAAGCCCCTCAAGATCAATCTAAACAATAAAGTAGACGTTATACATTGGTAACTTGGACAAAAAGGCAAATACTTGAATCATGTGCCGATGATTTACCAATTGAAATAAATATCGTTGTATCAGCTTCATTGATAAATTATATAATGGTACAATCGAAGAGAATATAGGATGTCATCAATTCGTGTCCTTTGAATAACTAATGATTCAGTCAGTTGCATCCACGGTCCCCATCACTGGAGTATGTGGGGGATAGGCGGGAAAACGGGATTGGTTTTACCTTCCAGCTTCTCCCGCACTCCCCGCGAAATGTTGGGATTTATTTCTCAGAACCAATACCCCAGTTGCCAGGGGCTGAGGAAATACCGATTATTTTAGCAGGGTCATGGAAGAGTGGGGTTATGACAACACAAAAGTCAAGATTCCGACCGATCCCCGTGGGTGGGGCGTGGATGCAGCTGACTGGTGCATACATTCTATCACTTCCAACAAATTAAGCTTGAAATTTGTATGTATAAAAGTTTTGGAATATTCATCATAGTATTACTTGAAATGAATCTTGTTTAGAACCATATACAGAACCCTATACAGAAAACCACATGAATTCATCACCCGTAAAGGACAACAAGCCAGTACATAGAGAAAAAGTATTGAAATCTGCTATTAAAACAGGTACGACTGTTTATCATAATTATCTGGTTTAAATGATATACAATATTAGAAATTTATTATTTCTTATAATGGTCTCATGAACACTTTGGATAAAACAAATATTTGTCATACAACTTCTTAATCACACACTTGAATAACATCCTTATAGGAATTACAATGTGAATAAACAGATTAATGAAAATGAAAGCTTATATAATAATGCTATATGAAACTATGTTAAATTTCTTTAGGAGGATGTAGTAGAGCAGCCAAAAAACTTCGGTTTGCATCGTCACTGAAATCAGAATCAAAACAAGTTAAAGGTAATTAGTTCATTCTCATAACAGTTTATTTTTTATACTGTATATATATACATATACTTTGGTATACTCAAATCAGATATACTAATCCTGCTTCTTGTTATACGTAATTAAACCAGCGAAGACACACCTTGTCTGTGTCTTTATTCACTAAGACTTGATTGTCTTATACAAACGCATACAACATTACACACTTTTTTATATAGAAAATGTAATTCCATTGTTTATTTTAAGGAGCAGTACAATACCCATTTGGTGGGCTTCCTAACCCTGCAGGTTTAAATCTGTGTTTTGGTAACGCGACGTTACAATGCCTTAACACCACAGACATACAGAAGATTATACATTGTCATGAATTTTGTGGTAAGAGTTATTAAATGTACTCATATAAAATTATTTTACTCTCTCACAATGATATGTTCTCTCAGACACTCATCTAAATTAATGCACGTATTTACTTAAATTAAGTTACATAAATAAAAAAAGTATGTTGTATTTTTTGCGATGGCATTGTTGTTAGGCGGGTCGACCGTTGCATCGTAGACTTCTTCAGTAGCGACATGAAAAATCATCTCATGAAGAATACTTCAGTTATGTTCTCAATATCCAACACGTTTGTTCTTTTAAAAACATATGTATTAATGAATATATAATTAATATTTCAGATCTTACATGCTTTATTTGCCAGCTGAGAGCTTTCTTCGAAGGTTATCCTTCATTATCTGCCTTAGGAGTTTGTCAAAAAATGCAAGGTAAATATTTATTAATGATTGATTTTGTAATTCATAAAATAAACAGTGTTTAAGAGCAAATCAGAAATCTAGCAGTTTCACCAAACATGTTCCTGTGTATATTTGAACTACCATGAAAGTTGTTAATATTGATCTTAAGATGAATTGCTGTATAATGGTTTGAGCTGACTTTCGGCATATCTACTGGCGTAATAGATAATATGCGAGTATTACATAGTGACACTACACCTTCCTGGATTGAAAGACACATGTAGTATATAAGTTAAAGAGTTTAATGAGTTTAGTTTAGAAATGCCGAGTATCCCCTGTATTTGAAACATTGATGCTTTATAAACACATTTTGTATTCATTGGTCTTAGTGGTCACAGTTTAAATATAGCGAAAATTTGGATTTTTCATAAAGATTTCTGGCCCACGTACAAGATTGGATCACAGCAAGATGGTCATGAAATGTTGCAATTGTTGCTGGACCAGTTGCAAAGGTATGGCTTTGAATATTTTTAATGTAACTGATGTATGTTTATTTATTTTTAAAAAAATGCATTATGACTGTGAAATTCTTTGAAACTCCATTCAAAGTTTTTGTTGACACATAAAGTATTCTTACCACTTACATTACGATCAAATGCGCTATTGATGAAAACTGACGAACTTGTTTTACCGTCCGACGGATTTTATCGGCATGTATACACTGATACGCTATAAAATAGCGTTGAATATAAAATTTTACCGCGTTACTCACGCAATAAAGTTTAAGGGTTTTAAATTTAATAAGCCGACGTCACGCGATTATTATTCTTGTAGATGAATTAGTCCAGACTCTTATATAAATGTATTAGGTCGATAAAGCCACAAATGCGATTTTAAGAGAGCTTTTTGATAAATTTTCATATTTATCAAATGCAGTTCAGTCCCTATAAAGTTGAAGTAATAACACAAATGGCCATGCTTCCTTTGAGTTAGAAAAGTATAATTAACAATTAAACGTGGCTCTATATAGAATGTTACGGGCTGGACAGTCTGAGCTAGAATGCAGGTTAGGTTTAGCTATTGACTAGAAGTCGATGGTCATCTCCATTCAGTAGTGTCTTTGTTGCATTAGTTATTAAAGCAACATGGTTAGGCATTAAATCAGTACAATGTAGATTGTTAGAAAGAGTGAAATTGACTGCATTATTATATAGTAGTTGCCAATTAATTTAGATCCCAAGTTATATAAATGTAACCAATTGTATTCCTTTTATAAACGACATGCGTTGACATTTCAGATTTTCTGGTGGAAGTTCCGTGTATAAAAGAACATTCGAGGGGGAGATCGAAAGTACAGGTAAAATGATACATGTCTTGATCTATTTATAAGATATGTCTGTTAGTCTGAGTGTTTGAATTACCATATTTTTATGTAGACATGGTATACCCATCACTTATCAGTTAGAAATGGGCGATTTCGGAAGGCTTTGCAACTTGTATGACGATATGAGACACTTCCATGCAGCTTGGATTTTGCTATTTTACATTGCATGTCAACAATTATAGTTTAACTTTCATTCTCTATATTTACAGTGTTATGATTAATTTTTGATTTGTCAATGAATGATATTAAGTAGCAAGTTTTAAACCAGAAGATCAGTTGACTTCTTTAAAAAGTTTCAAATTATATATTGCGTGTTTGTGTCATTTCAGTAAGCTGTGGTGAATGTGGTATGAGCAGATCAAATACGGAGGTTTATAATAGTCTTTCATTGTCAGTAAAGAACGTAAGTGTGTTTTGGTAGCAGGGAGATCTATTTAATCTGCATCATGATGCATATTGTTAGTTTTTAATATTTTCTAAACGCAGCATGTTACTTTCAAATGGTCATATTTAGTTGATTAGTTGTTATTACATTGTTTTACTTGTATTTAATTTTATTTAGCAAGAGTCATTGTTTGTGATTGTAAGCAATTGTACTTCACCCACTGCATTACATTTAAATACAAATGAACCTTAAACTCGCTCTTCCCATTTCGATTGATTGTTTCACGTGGGATTGTTATCATAATATTCATTACAATTGTTGTGAATTATGTTCAGTTCAAAGTTTCTTAAAACTCACAAGGTACAGTGCTGAGCTGTTAACCTTTTTATATTTCAGTGTATATCCCTGAAACAATCCCTGTCCAACTTTTTCAATGGAGAAGAAATATCAGGATACATATGTGGAAGGTAACTATACGATTAAATACTTAGTAATATAATTTTAAAAATCATAGTCTTAATAAGCACAGTTGCAGTAATAAATTCTACTGGTATCTTTTAACAATCGTGTGATTTAAATGAAATCGGGAAGTGGATACTACTTAGTACGTAGACAAGGGATATTTTGTGGATTATTCAGTTCATATATAGCAAGAACTTAATAGAATTAACCGCATGGTTAAATGATTTCAATTTAATTACAGAAAAGTAATACCGTTAATATATTTTCATTGCAGTTGTCACAAGAATGGAACTGCGACTAAGCAGAATACAATTTCTGCGATACCCAGAAATTTAATCGTCCATCTGAAAAGGTATTCCTTATAGACTAGATAAAGTGTCGTGCCATCCACGCAAGGGTACAAAATAGAACGAACCATAGATACTGTCAAATTGTATAATTAAAGAATCTTATATACTCGTCCTCAAAGAATGTCACGCTATATTAATTAAATAAATAAAATGATTGAACATTTAACCACACGAAAAGCGAACCAGTAAATTTAAACATGTTTCATCCAACAGGCAAGTACGCATTTTTACTGTAGAAATGTATGTCCCACCTGTGTTTGATGTATATATTTTATGAACTTATATTATTTGGGAAGTATGCGTTACAAAATTGCATCTCCATGTTATTTAATTCACCGAATTAGGATTGAAAAAATAGAGACAATGAACATACGAGTATTCCCAGTCAATTGCAGATTATTAAGTTTATGAAAGGAGTCAGTTTATTTGACACTGAATTGATAACTTCAGGTTTGAAATGTTGAAAGACAAACGGAGAAAGGATGAGAGGCATCTGGATATTGACGAATATCTAAATGTGAAGATACACGTGAAGCCTGCTTTGAAAAACGTACGTGTATGCATTTATCATAGAAAACAACCTTTATCTTCATTTGAAAGCGATCGTGTTACGTATGACAGGCATTATTGAGAGATATCAGAAACATCTCGTAAACGGGTTACGTATTTGTTGTACCATGTTGATCGAATAAAGTTTCTTAGCCCGCACTGTCCTTCGTTTTGATGATCGAAATGGCACTTGGTAGAAATAATCAACAAATAAATGAAATCGCACATAATGCCCCCCCCCCCCTAAATATTTTAATGAAGTAGGGACACTCGGTTTGATTCGTTGTTAAAATAAGAAGTTGTTCTTCATTCCCATAAACTTTGTATATTACAGAATTTGGAGTACAAGGGAAGCCTCACTGGTGCATTAGTTCACTACGGTACGCTAACGAAGGGCCACTATTTTTGTTACGTGAGATCGGGATTGCAGTGGTTTAAGATAGATGACACCAAGGTATTAACTAAGCGCAATATTTTATGGATACATTTATATTTGTAATCCTTGTTCCCATCTATGTAAGAAGCCCCAAATAGTTTGCACAGGGCTGTTACGATTTCATAAACATATGAATACATAGAGTCAGTTAATAACTTAAATGTTTTGTTCAATAGATATACGATTATAGTTTTTACACGGCAATGCATGCCTGTTATTAAACATTCATGCAGTTAAATCAGTTTCATTATAGTTAAAAAATAACACCATTAACAACAGCATAACATCAGAAGAGTCCAGTTCCTGTAGAAATGAGGTATAATGGAGACTGGATACATATAAAACAGCAAGTGCATTTGATGAGACAAGTTCCACTTTCTTTTTGTATGTCCTATCTTATACGGACTAAATAGAACAACAACCTCCTAGCCGGCCGGTTGAAATTTACATAATGCAGAAAGATTGTGAATCTAAAATTGAACTCGTTATTTTATTTAAATACCTGTATGTGTCACATACCGTGCAAGAAACAAGTCAATAAGAAATATACGTTTATCATCCTAATAATCTGCATGCACTTATTACAATTTAGCACGTATATATTACAGGTGACTAAAATCAAGTTGACTGAGCAACGACTAGGAGAGGCATATATCCTCTTTTACCAGATGCTGCCAAGACCATACACCGACTAAATTAGAGTTCCAACAGCAACATCCATGAATCGTTTTGTTTCTGTTAGTGTTTATAACACTGCGTAGTGTTTTATCTGCAATGTGTTGCAATATTGATGCTTATTATTATATATGTACCATCAAATTATGCAATATGTAATATGTATTATATGATATTTGATACTTGTGTCAATGATTATTACAACCAACCATATTGATAAACATTGTTGTACAGTAAAACTTGACCAGATTTAGTAGGCACTCCTGACATATTCCGTGCATATCACTGACCATCACATCGATTTAGGTAGAGCAGAAGTTTGTGTTATCTATTTAAACATTATTACCACATTCTCCAGGAATTATTACGTCTTGTCTTAATAGCATAGAGGACCGACTGTCAAAATTGCGGTCCGAGTTCGATCCTTTGCATTTCCTATTTTCCTTTTATATGTTTTGGTTGAAACACAGTGCTTTTATTATCGTATTCACATTTCTCTCGTGAAATTCTACATGACATTTTAATAAATTGTACACAATCAATATTGCTCACAGACGGGAGATGTTTATATTCATTCAATTATTGACAAAGCTGTGTAGGCATGTAAGGCTCGAACTCAAAATTCAATATGTCCGATCGCTAAACCACTGAGCTATTTTATCAGACTAAATGGATGATCACTTTTATTCACAGAGTCAATTCACATTGTAAAGATAATCCATTTTCCAATATCCTTATGTTTTATACAATGTACATAGTTTACCTGTTTACTTTAAGTGGCACATGTCCCAATACCGCGTTAGAGATTTAGTTCAATTTTGAACTCTGAGCCATGACCTTTCAGGCGAGTCTATCTGGGTGGGTAACCCGTAAGTTATTGATTTTCATATCATCATTTAAATATATTATAATTACTAGTGTGTGTAATTTATCAATTGGATTAAACTTTAAAATACAGTCAAAGCTCAATGCTCGAAATCGAACTATATAGACACGAAGGTCATGTTATTGGTATACATGTATAGGCTTTTTACAGTTTATATAGTGTTCCCAGAAAATATTGAGAATTTATAGGGTGTTTTCAAAATGGTGTTACTATTTTATTTGAATAGCAAACAACTGTTTATTTGTATAAATTATGTATCCAGTGTTATGTATGCAGTATCCATTGTATGAATTGCCAATAGTTTAAGTTCAGATAATGCAATGGTTGTCATGGCAATTGGAGTTTCAACCCACAAGTCGTAAACGTTTTCTAGTTTTTCATACAATGCATAACTAAGACCCTTTATTAAACTTGAAAAAAAGTATTTACATATAGTTCATAATTGACACTTGAACCAAATCATTGCCAAAAAATGAAAACTCAACGAGAGTGTTTATGTTTTAAACTAACTGCGGCATATAATTTCTGGGAACACTGTAACAGAAGTATTATCGATGTTCATTTGACAGTATAAAACAAATAGTAGTCTATTATGTATAATTAGCTGTAATGAATAAGTAAAATAGTTTGTGAATGTAATAAACATTAATTGTTACATTTTCTCTGCGTTTTTTTCTTATACACTCGAACCACAAAATAAACACTGTTAAATTTATCACGAATATTAACGCTTTTACAATAACATATAGGCTTTTAAGTCAGCTTATCTAAAAACCAACGTTTCATGCATATGTTATCATTTTACCACCTGTTATAAAAAAAACACAAGCACTCGCGCGTGAATATAACATTAGAGTAACCCAGGTTATAGGGGTGTATTCCCCATATCAAATAATAATATATGTTTAGAATAGCCTAAGTATGGAGTCTGCATAGCGCAGTTGGCTAAGCTACTAGGTAAAGGTCCCTCTAACGGTGTCCATATAAGGTATGTCCCTCCGACGGTGTCCATACAAGGTAACGGTCCCTTTTACGGTGTCCATATAAGGTATGTCTCTCTAACAGTGTCCATACTAGGTAACGGTCCCTCCGACGGTGTCCATACTAGGTAAGGTCCTTCTGACGGTGTCCATATAAGGTAGGTCCCTCCGACGGTGTCCATACAAAGTACATGTCCCTCCGACGGTGTCCATATAAGGTAAGGTCCCTCTAACGGTGTCCATATAAGGTAGGTCCCTCCGACGGTGTCCATACAAGGTACATGTCCCTCCGACGATGTCCATATAAGGTAAGGTCCCTCTCACGGTGTCCATATAAGGTAGGTCCCTCCAACGGTGTCCATATAAGGTAAGGTCCCTCTAACGGTGTCCATATAAGGTAGGTCCCTCCAACGGTGTCCATACAAGGTAAAGGTCCCTCTAACGGTGTCCATATAAGGTATGTCCCTCCTACGGTGTCCATACTAGGTAAAGGTCCCTCTAATGGTGTCCATACAAGGTAAAGGTCCCTTTAACGGTGTCCATACAAGGTAAAGGTCCCTCTAACGGTGTCCATACAAGGTAAAGGTCCCTCTAACGGTGTCCATACAAGGTAAAGGTCCCTCTAACGGTGTCCATACAAGGTAAAGGTCCCTCTAACGGTGTCCATACAAGGTAAAGGTCCCGCTTACGGTGTCCATATAAGGTATGTCCCTCTAACAGTGTCCATACAAGGTAACGGTCCCTCTAACGGTGTCCATATAAGGTAGGTCCTTCTAACGGTGTCCATACAAGGTAAAGGTCCCTCTAACGGTGTCCATACTAGGTAAAGGTCCCTCTAACGGTGTCCATACAAGGTAAAGGTCCCTTTAACGGTGTCCATACAAGGTAAAGGTCCCTCTAACGGTGTCCATATAAGGTATGTCCCTCTAACAGTGTCTATACTAGGTAACGGTCCCTCTAACGGTGTCCATACAAGGTAAAGGTCCCTTTAACGGTGTCCATACAAGGTAAAGTTCCCTTTAACGGTGTCCATACAAGGTAAAGGTCCCTCTAACGGTGTCCATACTAGGTAAAGGTCCCTCTTACGGTGTCCATACTAAGTAAAGGTCCCTCTAACGGTGTCCATACAAGGTAAAGGTCCCTCTAACGGTGTCCATATAAAGTAGGTCCCTCTTACGGTGTCCATACAAGGTAAAGGTCCCTCCAACGGTGTCCATATAAGGTATGTCCCTCTAACAGTGTACATACAAGGTATGTCCCTCTAACAGTGTCCATACAAGGTAACGGTCCCTCTAACGGTGTCCATACAAGGTAACGGTCCCTCTAACAGTGTCCATATAAGGTATGTCCCTCTAACAATGTCCATACAAGGTATGTCCCTTTAACGGTGTCCATACAAGGTAAAGGTCCCTCTAACGGTGTCCATATAAGGTATGTCCCTCTAACAGTGTACATACTAGGTAACGGTCACTCTAACGGTGTCCATATAAGGTATGTCCCTCTAACTGTGTCCATACAAGGTAAAGGTCCCTTTAACGGTGTCCATACAAGGTAAAGGTCCCTCTAACGGTGTCCATACAAGGTAAAGGTCCCTCTAACGGTGTCCATACAAGGTAAAGGTCCCTGTTACGGTGTCCATATAAGGTATGTCCCTCTAACAGTGTCCATACAAGGTAAAGGTCCCTCTAACGGTGTCCATACAAGGTAAAGGTCCCTCTAACGGTGTCCATATAAGGTATGTCCCTCTAACGGTGTCCATACAAGGTAAAGATCCCTCTAACGGTGTCCATATAAGGTAGGTCCTTCTAACGGTGTCCATACAAGGTAAAGGTCCCTCTAACGGTGTCCATATAAGGTAACGGTCCCTCTAACGGTGTCCATATAAGGTATGTCCCTCTAACAGTGTCCATACAAGGTAAAGGTCCCTCTAACGGTGTCCATACTAGGTAAAGGTCCCTCTTACGGTGTCCATACTAAGTAAAGGTCCCTCTAACGGTGTCCATATAAGGTAGGTCCCTCTAACGGTGTCCATACTAAGTAAAGGTCCCTCTTACAGTGTCCATATAAGGTAGGTCCCTCTAACGGTGTCCATACAAGGTAACGGTCCCTCTAACGGTATCCATACTAAGTAAAGGTCCCTCTAACGGTGTCCATACAAGGTAAAGTTCCCTTTAACAGTGTCCGTACTAGGTAACGGTCACTCTAACGGTGTCCATATAAGGTATGTCCCTCTAACAGTGTCCATACTAGGTAACGGTCCTCCGACGGTGTCCATACTAGGTAAGGTCCCTCTAACGGTGTCCATACAAGGTAGCTCCCTCGTCCATACTAGGTAACGGTCCCTCCAACGGTGTCCATACTAGGTAAAGGTCCCTCCAACGGTGTCCATACATGCGGCATGGTTTACAATAAAACCCAACTCATCCGTCGATTATAAAAACTTTTCGCCTACTTAACTTCCCTCCCAAGTTCGAAAACAACATACTGTACTGAAACCTTAATAGCTAATTGTTAGCCCGTGCATAGAGCTCTAAATAATAAGCAAAAAAATAAAAAATATCCTCTACTTGGGGAAGTGGCGCTCAAATAACTCAAAATCGATTAGGCGAATGATCAGTCTTGTATCCGTCTGCAAAATTCTGTGTCAACGTCTGCTAGCAGGTTGTGTGTGACGGCATATTGTTCAACAAAACAGTAATTTTGACTTAATTATAAAATCGAGTTTGCCAGGCATTCTCAGGCATGAAATAAGTGAAAGTATAAAATCCTATAATCTTTAACATTGAGTAAACAATCACCCAACAGACACGGCAACATTTACACAACGTTGAATAAACGTTGTGGTGCAACGTTGAAATAAGTTTGTTTATTCGTTTCATTTTCAACCACTATGCTGCAACGAAATTTCAACGTTAATACAACGTAAATGCAACGTTGCATTAAAGCTGAAGTTATGTTGCATATTCGTTTCATTTTCAACCACTATGTTGCAACGAGATTTCAACGTTAATACAACGTAAATGCAACGTTGCATTAAAGCTGAAGTTATGTTGCATATTCGTTTCATTTTCAACCACTATGTTGCAACGAAACTTCAACGTTAATATAACGTAAATGCAACGTTGCATTAACGTTGAAATTGTGTTGCACCAACGTTGAAATAAGCTTGATTAACGTTGAAACAACGTTACCCAAATGTTGAAAAAAGCTGGCATTAACGTTGAAATAAGGTGCCACCAACGTTGAAATAATGTTACATCAACATTGTACTGGGTATTGAGTTTCACTCTTCGATAAAATGTTGCCGAGCATAGCATTTATTTGCCAGTCAGCTTTCTCCTGAAATATCATAATAGAAGGGAGATATGGTACCTCTACCCAGATTAGAAACCGGGTCGTCAGATTAGACAGCAGTCACTTTAACCACTGAGAGTGAAGATGTTTCCGGGACATTGACAATTGTTCGATGCCGCCAGGAGGCGGCATCGAGTATGAAAGGGTGCAAGCAGATGTCCCAGGAGGATACAAGATTTGATTGGTTATAACGCTGTTGGACTCGCCCGTCAGGGGTAAAATAGGATGATAAATGTTCGGTAGGTACTAAAGTCCAAGTCCCAGGAGGATACAAGATTTGATTGGTTATAACGCTGTTGGACTCGCCCGTCAGGGGTAAAATAGGATGATAAATGTTCGGTAGGTACTAAAGTCCAAATCAGTTCGGAACGGGTGTTTATATAACGGCTACATATGTTGCAATTTGCGGGTCTTAGCAGGGGCTATTAAAAAGTAAAAAAAAACTATTTGCGCGGAGCGGCGATTTTCCTTTCGAACTTTTATGGAACATGTTAAATACTTTCATGTCTGTCAGATATTTTTTAGTTATGATTTTCGATTTTTTCCAGTTCTTAGGTTTTGTCTTAATCTAAATTTGATAAATGCAAGTGTTTTTTTAATCTCTATGTTTCTTTATTTATGTATGTCAGAATAGTTTGTTTTGCCAAAATTTAAACGGGTAAATATAGCTTGCCAACATTGAACTGACACTTCTTATTTACAAAATATTCATATGCGCTCCTATACTCCTGCCAAATGGAACTAGTTCTATGCATATTTTAAACTATGTTGAACGTATTAATTCGCAATAAATTTACTTATCAAGCTCACAAACCACGAAATAACAATGTCCTTTAGTGTCAGTTTCACGTTGTCAGGCTATACCACGTTATTGGAATACACTTTGTTATTTTATGAAACATGCTAAATGCCATCTGTGAAGCATTAATCAATATTATAATGGTGCTCATATTTCTAAAACATGTTATGTTCATTTGAATAAATATTTCAATAGAAAATAGAATGTTTTCATGTTTTCTATTCTTTCCTGGTGTTTCACTGCCTTCAAGTTTTTAACCAGGTTTTCCAAAGGAAAACTCTGGTTATTAGATTGCTGAATGTCGGCGGGCCTTAACAATTTCTTCTGTGCACAACTCCTCCTACATTTCTTCATAGATTTCAACCAAACTTTCAGAGAATGATTGTCATCATGTGACCTGGTGCATATTATCAGGGTTTTATGATTCAACCAATTTTGACGGAGTTATGGCCCTTGAAACAGAAAAAAATGGCCGCTTTCCTTATGTCGCACGGTACTCAAAGTACACGACATAGAGTCATGAAACCTTCACAGAAATGGTCAGGATGTTTTCTCTACACCTGGGGTTTCACTCCCCTTTCAGTTTAGTACAACCAGAGTTATTAGCCATTGAAATGGTGTAAAATAGCCATTTTTGACTTGTTTCACATGCTACTCAAAAAGTATTTGACCTAGGATCATGAATCCTTTATAGAAATGTTTGACAGCATGTACTCTAGTGCACCTGGGGTTTCACTCCCCTTTCAATTTAGTACAACCAGAGTTATTGCCCTTGAATTAGTGAAAAATACCCATTTTCAGCAATCTTAAGTTTTTGCAGCGTACACTCAACACATGAGAATAACTTCCCTTGTGCATCACACATCACGCCGGAATTTTAGTTTGTTTACAAGTTTCTACCAATACCTTTTACTAAATAAAAAGATTTACTTAAAAAGAACTAGCGGCATCTTTGATGCCCAGCATCAACATTTCACTTGTTGTATTAAGTGACCGGTGGTCATATACAACGCAACAATGATTCTATGTATATATATATACGTATTTTAATAAAGGGACATAACATGCATTGACTCATAGGAGTCCAGAGAGTCACTGATGTAAGCATGCATGGTGTATATCAAACCACGTGACTAGAGAGTCACCAAGTTATACATGAATAGATAATACAGGTGATACAACAACAATGATCACAAAAGCTGGTCATTAGATAAATATGTTAATCATTGTCTCTGTTTATATTTAGTTTCTTCATCAACGTTGATTGTTAACAATTTAAAATGTGAGTATGTGGATGAGCGGTGGCCTAGAGATAGAGCATGCGCTTCGGAAACGAGCGGTCCCGTGTTCAACCCTTGTCTGGATCACTGGTTTATTTCTCTGAGCAAGAATAACGCACACGCTCCATTCCACGTAGGTGTAAATTGATACTTGTGAGGGCAATGTCTATTCCTGGACACCACAGATTGATGTTGGATGCAGCCACAATCACAGGAGACAAATAGTACCCACATGGATACTCGAACACAGGTTTACTCAGGTAGCATCATGACAAGGTTAATTCGAAATGTCAATGGGTGGTTGGACGGATGAACTGCTGAAAACAACCCTCGAAAATTAGTAAGTTTTGTGCATATTTCTTAATACCATTGTTTGTCACTCCGTCGTATACCTTGTGGTTTGTACTGTTTATTACCATGGGCGTTTTAGTCTATCATGATTATGAAATAAATATCACTTCAAAAGTTCTTCCTTTTTGTGATGTATCCGTGCAGCACTGTCTTTGCAACTGCTGTAAGTTCTCGGATTTATGAGACAAAACGTTTCACAAGATGAGTACTAGTATTTCAACACTCGTCACATCAGTCCAATTTATGCGCAAATGTTGATACTTTTAACAAAGCCACGTCACATTGTATAGGTCATTTCCCCACATGTTGTAAGGACATCTACATTTCAATGCTGTACGGAAACATGTTACAACCAAAGACGAGCTGTGATCTACGATGGATGATCAATATATAACGGGAAAATGCTAATATATATTTTATTTTCCAACCTATTTTGCTCTAACTTAAGCCGGTTATAGCAACATGTATTAGATCTAGTACTGAATTGGTAAAAAATCAGAATAATAGCTAAAGTAGGCTGGAATCTACGGTTGATAAGGAACCCATTAGTACGCGTAGGCGGGGCATTTTTCGCGTTTGTTTCAACACTTTCACAAAGATTCAAACCCTCGCAGTTTTCATATACACAATAGTACCTTGCTGACAATTGGCAAGTATGGTCACCTTAGACTGGACGTACTGATTATGACGTCATAAATTGGTTTTGTGTGTTGTGTTACCTCACGCATGTGAGAACGCTCCACGTAAAGTGAGCACAAATCACAGAAGCTCAAAGAAATTTGATAAAATACTTAGTTTTGAAGAAAACTAGAAACAATGAAGTTGTGTGCTTTATTTAGTGATCCTTTTGTGATCATTTCATGTCCAGTGATGTCAAAAACTATTATTTATGTTTATTATGACATATTTAACATGAATGGCAAAACGAGTGATCTAACGCGAACAGGGCATAAAGAGACGTCGACGTCAGAAATCCATATAAAAATGTTGAATGTTGGGAGCAAAAAAACGAAGTATGGCGATCATGAATTACTTATCAACACAGTATGGACTTGCAATGAGTTATGTTTGCCAACGGACATTATTCTGAAAAGTGTTTCAAAAATAATAATGAAGTTGGGCATATGGAGTGAGTAACAGTAATGTGCCATATCATATGAAATTAAGAATGTAACACTTGTTTTAAATTGACATATTTTTTTACCAAACTCGTTCAAGAAATAATATTTATAATGAAGATCGCCAAAGGCTCGCTTAATAAAATTTCCAGAAGTTTTTAACACAAATTTATATCAAGTATTGACAACTCGTGATAGATCCTATATCTACCAAAATACATGTATTATACGAAACCCGTTCGTGGCATCAGGAACCGTTTGTATATGTGTCTTTAAAATGTCGCATCTATGTAACCTATAGTGTAACTGTTTGTAGGTGTATGGTACCTTGTATGCTTGCAAACTACGAGGGGCAGTCAAAACAACTGAGTGTTGCTAAATAATTCTTAAGAATTTGGTCCAATTTGTCCAATGTGTTCCTTCTGGTTGGATATTTACATATCAATGAACTTCAATAAATGGTCGTTTAATCCTATAATGCATTACTTTATCAGGATTTATCCTTGGTGCATCCAGTGTAGCAGTGACTGGCATTCATCATTAAGGAATTAACCATTCATTTAGCAATGTTTTTATCTATGAATTGCTTTCTACTTTTTCTGAAGTTAGTTGTACGGTCTGTTTAAATATGTTTTCCTTGATTGACTTTGAAACCCTCCGTTTTTGTCCGTTATTACTCCAGTCAATTCCTTTTAGAACTAGATTCGACACACATTCGTGTCAGAATATTCAGATGGTTTAGTCCGAGCCAATTATTGACTGCACTGATCAAGGCGCTAAACATACTAGGGGAAGTAATCGCTGCGAGGAGTTTGGTTTTACGGTACTGTCCCGTATAGCATTGGTTTTAGACTTGTCTGTTCATCGAAGGTCAGTTTCACTTTGTTTTGACAGAAAATTATGCAAGTACTGTTTATAAATCAGTGATCACTTCAGAATCGGAGTGTTATATTAGAATTTTAGCATATTAGAATGTTGCCACAAATAGCATACGTGTTGGAAGCCATTGAATTGTATTTGTCATAGGTTTTCGCGATCCACGTTTATTGATATTTGCTAGATGTGGGGAAATCTGCTAGGAGATTTTTCTTAATTTCTGACTTATCCAAGTCGAGATTGTTTGACTAGATATTTGCTTACTACATGCATATTTGAGTTGTAGATATATTATCTGACCAGCTTCTGGAGTTATGTACAATCAGAGATCTTATATAAACTAGATCCTGGTAGTGGTATAGTGAGACCCCATGAAGCCGGTGTATCCACGGTACCGGTGTATGTAATTTCTCATGAAATTGTAGATTCTTTTTCTCGTGACATTGCCTGCAGGATTGTTTACAATAACTGACGAGTAAATTAAATAAATAAATACAAAATGGACCAATTTCTGAATGAAATCACAACAAAAACTTACACCATGCCTTCACTACGAGTAAATCCTTATTTAATCGGCAATGTTTGACATGCATGTATTCAATGCTCGCTTGTTTATTTATCAAACATAATTTTGACAGCTATGACGTCATCCATTAATAAAAAGGGTCGTGTGCAACTTTTGGCGGGAAAAAATCAGCTTGTCAACAAACTGGACCAAATTTACTTGGAAAAAGTTATTGTTGCACCGGTTAGATGGGGTTACTTCCCTTTCCTGAAAATTTACATGGTGTTTGTTTACATGTATTTTTTCCGATTCCAAAGGTCATTTGATGTGATTTTGCAGTTTTATTAAAGATTAAAGGTCATTTTAGCAGTTTCCAACAAAATATGTGTCGAGGAGTTAGTGATTTATATTTATTTGGTCAATTTCGTTTGATAAACCGGCTGCATGAGGTTCAAGGCTACATCCTGGTAAGCCAGTTGCATCCTCGGCGCCCACCCCAAGGGAAGGACAGGGAATTTTATTCTTAGGTTGTCTGCATGGACAGCCAGACAGCTGTCATGGTAGACACAAGTTTCTGTCTCCAGTGATTTTCTTCCACAGACTTAGTGATGAGTAGTCACTAAGTCGCGATTGTTTGACTACTGTTATGGTAAAATCTCCGTTACATATTTCCCTGGCCCCTGACAACTAAATATTGTGCCCAGGCTATTAATTCAGAGAAAAAATTACCAACATTTTCCCGACAGTGCGGGGGAAACTGGAAAGTAAAACCATGGTCATTTCTCCTGCTATCCACCGTACATTCATGGGAGTGGGGGCCGTGGATCGATGCAACTGAATGGTGCATTAACAGCTCAAAGGATCATTGCATGTATACAAATATATTTTAGGAGTGGACGTGTTGGATTGTCCATGGTAAAGTTATACTTATAGTCCATTGACCAAGGTTTTTGAAAACGATGAATTTGGATCTGACAGGGGTGTGGAATACCTCAAATTTTTTACTTGCCCATGGGCAAGTTGGACTGAAAAATCCACTTGCCCTAAGACCCAATCTACTTTCCCAGGAAAACACAGGCTACAAAATTTAGATTTCAGTTATTAATTTATCTTGCCAAGCTTGAGAGTAATGTGTACCTGATATTTCAATTATTTTCAGTCAGGATTAAGGGATTCATTTTTGTGTATAGGAAAAAGTAGGACACATAATATTATTTTCTCATGATCATTTTGCACTGGCCCATGGGCAAGTTGGATGGAAAAATCCTCTTGCCGCAGGTCAAAAAGCCCAAGTCAGACACTGGAATACCACACCCCATGATATCATTCAATTTCAGGTTGACATCAATATAAATAAAAGACCATTTAGTTATGGTTTCCATAATAGTCAATGGCAACTTAATTAATAGAAAAGGCAGTGTCTATGAGGACGGGTCTGTACTGCAGGTTGGCCCTACTCGCATTCGATAGACATGATGCCGCATTTTTGTCAATATCCTGAAATTGAAATAGGGCGTTAATTTAAATTATTCATTTATTGTTAACTTAATACCAACAATTTTACCTAAGTACTTATTGCAGCAATAGATCATCATACCAGCCAAAGAGCTTCCACCACCAAGGGCAATCAGGCCTGCAACCCTTGGAATGGACCTGTACATGAAATATAAAGTCTTAGCTTTTAGAAAAGTCCTGTATCCAGATCTATATCCTGTTATTGTCAGAATTGATTGTGTGCTCTGTTACAGTTTTTATTAACCTAACTACTACTGCAAAATCATTAATTTAGTTGTCTTGGGGGATTATATTTCATGGATTTCGATGTTCACCTACAACCACAAACTCAAATCCCATAGAAAACTAATTTTGGTCATCATATTTATTTCCTGAAATGCAAAATCCATGAATTAACGTTCCATCGAAATGGTCTTTTCTACCGAAACCACAAACTTTTGTCCCATGGAAATTAATTTTTTATGCCCCCGTATCGATAGATCGGGAGGCATATAGTAATTCACCTGTCCGTCCGTCCGTCCTTCCGTCCGTTCGTCCGTCCGGCCAGGTTAACCCAAATTGACCGTTTCTTCTAGCATTAAAATGGCTTGCTACAAAGTTTTCAAACTTGCATGGATGTTGTATATGACCACTCTCCACGCACCTGTATCACCTGACTCCATTTTGACCTTCACCTTGACCTAATTTTGGACTTAGACTTATTGAAAGGTAAAATTCTTGGTTAACCCAAATTGACCGTTTCTTCTAGCATTAAAATGGCTTGCTACAAAGCTTTCATACTTGCATGGATGTTGTATATGACCACTCTCCACACGCCTGTATCACCTGACTCCATTTTGACATTCACCTTGACCTATTAGCTAATTTTGGACTTAGACTTATCTCCACTTTAGTATTTTTACAATAAAATTTTGTCTGGAGCGTATCTTCAAAACTATTTAACGTATTGACTTGAAACTTGAAATATAAATAGATGGCAACTTGGAGAAGTGCATTGACCTAGAACCATAACTCTGTCTGTCTTAAATTTTGAATTATCTCCCCTTTAGTGTTTTTTCATAGTCAAATTTTGCTCTGAGTATATCTTCAAAACTATTTAACATATTGACTTGAAACTTGGAATACAAATAGATGGCAACTTGGAGAAGTGCAATGACCAAGAACCATAACTCTGTCTGTCTTAAATTTTGAATTATCTCCCCTTTAGTGTTTTTTATAGTCAAATTTTGCTCTGAGTATATCTTCAAAACTATTTAACATATTGACTTGAAACTTGGAATATAAATAGATGGCAACTTGGAGAAGTGCAATGACCAAGAACCATAACTCTGTCTGTCTTAAATTTTGAATTATCTCCCCTTTAGTGTTTTTTTTATAGTCAAATTTTGCTCTGAGTATATCTTCAAAACTATTTAACATATTGACTTGAAACTTGGAATATAAATAGATGGCAACTTGGAGAAGTGCAATGACCAAGAACCATAACTCTGTCTGTCTTAAATTTTGAATTATCTCCCCTTTAGTATTTTCAGAATCAAATTTTGACAGGAGTGTATCTTCAAAAGTGTTTAAGATATTGACTTGAAACTTGGTATATGAATAGATGGCAACTTGGAGAAGTGCAGTGACAAAGAACCATAACATCTGTATCACCAGATCACACATGAAGTCGATCAAGGCACTGCTTTCAAATGTGGCATTACTCGTTTACCATCATAAGCCCCTTATAGTTCAAAGCCATGTAACACTTTCAAACATTTTAGCTGAATAATGGCCCCTGATTGTCTTAGCTTTTTATGGACATGGCTTCCACGGGGGCATAAGCGTTTATTGAACGCAGTCTTGTTTACAGTATACTACCATTCTTATCTTTGTATTTCCCAATTTTAAGATTATTTTGTGTTTTATTTTCAGAAAAAGAAATGTTGCCTTCAATTTCATTACTGCATATGATTTGTCGAAATGGTGCAACAAATGGAAGAAAATGCTTGAGCAGTAATAGTGTTAAAAAGTTGCATTGCTTGGCAGCAGTTGGTGACATTAAATCTACAAATAATTTAGTCAACAGAACTCAGTCAATACCTATGCTTGACAGACCTAATAGTCACTTGTTTAAAAACACAATGCCTATATTATTAGAGGTTCCTTGTCGTAAGAAAGGACATTCACACTGGCAGAATGTACGACACATAAAAGCTGCAGCAGACGCTGACAAAACAAAGAAAATAACACAGTTCACAAATAATATGAAGGTCGCTATAACAGGTATGTCATATTGTCTACATTATCTATATGTACATGATAGAATGTTACTTCAGACTTTTGTCACAGGACAAGCTGGACCAGTATTTGACTGATAGAATTACTTTTACTTTTGTCAATCCGGGAAGCTCAGTTGGTAGAGCATGTGACTTGCCAGTGGGAGGTCGCGGGTTCAAGCCCGGTCCTGGGTATATGATTTAAATGAACCCCTAACACTTTTATTATGCCCCCCATCTTTGATAAGGGCATATATTGCTTGGCTCAAGTCTGTTGGTTGGCAGACTAAATTGTTTCCGTTCAATAACACAAGAAGGCTTAGCCCTAGGATCTTCAAACTTTACATGGAGGTTTGTCAATAACTGTAACAGTTACACAAATAACAAGATGTTTCAGGGATTTCCCTGATGCAGGTTTTCTGCGTCCCTGACACAACTTTGTGGCTTGGGACCCTCATTTCTGCATCACTGTGCATCCTTGGGACCCTCGATAGGATCCCTCGAATAGACATTTTCATTTCAGCTAGAACATTTTTATTTCTGCTGTTTATTGCACTTAGTCTTGTGGTGCATTGAGCAATCTGAATTTGCTGTTGTATTTATTTATAAATTTGATACTCACTAATAATGAGCTTGAATTGTATTACCGTATAGTGAGGGGACCCCCAAAAATTCTCAGGGACTCCCTAAGTATAAACTTTAAGGGTCCTGGGACCCGCGTATGAAAAATCCTAGGGAAAACCCTGATGTTTGTATGTCACCATTTTATAAAAGTATTGCTTACTTGAATGAAGGAAGGTGTTATATATAAATCCATTCTCTGCTTGTATGGATTTTATTCTTTTTCCACCTTAGTGGGTGGAGCCTGAAACTTTTTAATTAAATTTTGGGAAAATATTGGTACCGGTAATTAAATTGGTATCAAATTGAATTTTAGTGGCCTCGAAGGAGACTTGGAAAAGTTATATTATTGTTGAATCTACATTTATATTGCTATATTAAGGCTTAAAAAATATTTGTTTCCTGTATAATTAACTACCACTTTTGCTAATTTCTTAAATTCAAAATGATATGTACATATTTTTTTATTTTTCAGCTGGAGGACCCAATCCTGAAAACAATCCAAAGTTGAAAAGATTGCTAGAAACTATGAAATCCTCAGGAGTTCCTAAAAGTGATATCAAAAGATATTTGGAAAATGCAGTTGGTATTTTTAGTTAATCTTTGGGGTAATTTTAAAAAAAAATATTGTCATCACTGGATTGTAGTCGGTGTCAGTGTTATTTAGATAAGTTTTGTGTTCAAGATAACTTTTTACATTTTAACTAATTACGATCAAAGCTATTGCTTTGAAACATGCAACACATGTTCAACATCAATACCTGAGCATGTAGGGTTAGAAACCACCAAATATATTTGTTCTTTAGTTCAATGTAAAGTGACAATAAATGGCCCCACATTTCATTAAGTCTTAGTCTATGGCCACCTGGCAAACACACATCATCAATTCATAAAGAAATATGTTTGAGCTTCAAAGTAATACAGTAAAGGGGGGGGGGGGGGGGGGGTCATGTATCTTCTAAGAAAAATTTTGCTCATCAAAGATGGAAAATATGTTCTGCTTAGTTGGCACCCACAAGGCAGTGCTCTTGTTTCCTATAATTTCACCAGACTTTGTAATATTTATGATTTCAATGGCATGTACATTGTAGTTGTGTTTCTATTTTAGACTAACAAAGCTACCTCAGCATCAACATTATATTATGATATACGTGGACCTAGAGGATGTTTGTTTGTGTTAGAATTAGAAAGTGACAGCCGTGTGATAGCAAGGAGTAATCTTAATGTTTTAATGAAAAAGACTGTGTAAGTGTACTGTTTATTTTGCCAAATATTTATTCATAACATTGTTACATGCTTAACATAGTACTGTAAAATCATTTAATTTTGATGGGATGAAATTTCGTGGTTTTGTTAAAAAAAGACCATTTCGATGGGATGTTAATTCGTGGATTTTGCATTTCAGGTAATAAATACCAGCATAAAAATTATTGTTTGATGGGATTTGATTTCGTGGTTGAAGGTAACCCATGAAATCCACAAAATTTAATCCCCCATGAAATTGATGACTTTACAGTATCCCTTATTCTTCCTCATTCAGGGCTTTAACTAGGCTCCAAAAGTGAAGAGTCAAAATGACTACGACTCTCAATTTTAGAGTCGTCAAAAGTTTGCAAGAAATTTTTTCCTATAAGTATAGTAAATTTGACTGTTCAGTTCTCAAAATAGACACTTTTGTCAAATTCAAGAGCCAAAATGCAGTTTCAAGAGTCAAATGAAAGCCCTGCTCAATGTATGCAAAACATGCAAATATGAGGAACACATACTGAAAATTCAATAAGTAATGCTTATGTCAGGGAACTATCCCATTCCAAAGAATAGCAGGGATTACAGTTAACTCAAGTATACCCAGTTAAACCAAGATAAACTTAGTTTACCTGACAGATGCAGGTATGATTGCATTGATTCTTCGGAATCATGCTCTTGCCACTTAAACATTAGTACTCTTAATGTTACTTATTGAAAATAAATGTTATTCCCTGTAACTAATCTTGTCAGACCACCGGGCATCCCTTGCAATAACTTACAACTTGTATATTATCTTCATTCAGGGGTAAAATAGCTGACCTACCTACGTTCCAGAATTGTTTTGATATGAAGGGTATGATAGAGGTTCCTATCACGAAGGATATGCAGACATCAAACATGGATGAGTATCTAGAGATAGCAATAGAAGCTGGTGCTGAAGATGTTATATTAACCAAGAGTGATGAGAACGATGAGAAATCAGAATTGGTGCTAAAGGTGGGTTGACACTGATATAATAGTTTTTAAGGTGGGTTGACATTGGTAAAATGGTCTTCAAGCTGTGTATATCGGACGCTTTTCAGGTTGAAATTACAGCTGTTTGGCCACTTCGCTGTTCAAATTTGTTTTCAAGCCTTTGTTCACAGAGCTTATCACGTGGACAAAAAAATGACCGCGATTCACAAAAACATCTATTAAGGTTTCAAAATACCCAATTTCTGCTGAAAAAGAAATTTTCAACAGAGTAACCTCCCTTTGACATAAACATAAAAATGAATTTCCAAAGTTAATAAATACCATGTTGTTGAATAAAAAAATTCATTATTTTGTGGGTTTTTTTTAATTTGATAATTTATCTAAAATTGAATTGACACTACTTAACAATATTTTGCACATACATGTCAATTGATCATTTATTTTACATGTTTTGATTTCACATGGTTCAATGAACCGCTTTTTTTTCATTTTGAAGAAAAATCTTTATTAATCCAATCTTCTCACAGTAAATTGCAAATATACAATATTTAATGCAGAAAATTGATAAATAAAAATGTTAAGCAGTAGAAACACATGCACACTTAAAAGATTTGTTAAGGGTATAATGCTCTTAAAGGTGGCTTGACATTGGTATAATGGTATTAAAGGTGGGTTGACGTTGGTATAATGGTATTAAAGGTGGGTTGACATTGGTATAATGGTATTAAAGGTGGGTTGACATTGGTATAATGGTATTAAAGGTGGGTTGACATTGGTATAATGCTCTTAAAGGTGGGTTGACATTGGTATAATGGTATTAAAGGTGGGTTGACATTGGTATAATGGTGTAAAAGATGGATTCACATTATAAATACAATACAAATAAAATTCGACCATGGAAAGCCATTGTCAGATACAAATGTATACCATTATTTGCTTTACAATCATCCCTTGTTTTTTTGCAGTTTCACTGTGACCCCAAAACTTTGACAACAGTAGCCAGAGAGATAGAAGAAACATATGACTTAGACATATCATCATCGAGAGTGATGTTATACCCTCAAACATGGGTTACTATAGACGATGAAGAGGAACTAGAAGCTTGTAGAAAAATAGCCGATAAACTACAGCAACATCCTGACTTTGTTGCCATGTTTGATAATATTACAGTACCAGAGGAATAGTTTAAGTTTACCATATTCAGTAATCTGATTTAAATCAGGCCCTTATTGAGCTCCACTAGTCTATTTTACGATGATATAGGATCTGATGCCACTCTGTATGGAGTCATGTTGATGTGAACTTTACAACATCCAATCAAATCGCTACTTTAACTAATCTGAAAGTGCAGATAAAGTCTACTGAACAATGTGACATCATTGTGTGCCAGAGTAGTCATTTGAACATGACCTCTTATGGAGAGTAGGCAGATCTCTAACTGGGTAAAGGAATGGAGCAAATGTTAGGATCTGATTTTAATAAGAAATGCATAATCAGTTCAGTTAAATTCTAGTTCATGTACGTCCAATGAATTACGTCTCCCACATGTAATTATTAATGAGGAGACATATTGGTATTGTGCTGGACATATGATGGATGTCTATCAAGATTCGTGTCTCCAAGTGTGTCGGCGATTGTTCTCCTTAACCATTGGTCTATATGTTTCTGCGTAATGTCTGAGGCCTTATTAATCATCATTGTAAGTCTAAAACTCAAGACTTAGACTTTACATTGTCAAATGTTCTATCGCTCTCATGTTGTTATAAATGTACCCAATTTTGATATAAATTGGCATATATGTTCAGTGGGTAATAACAAATAATCAGATAAAACCTCACATGGTTAGATCTTATTGCAAAGAAATGGCAGTGATTGTAAATGTTGTCAATTTTAAGTCAGTTTCAATCTAACAACGTTGGTGAATAAGGCCTCTGGAATTTTAGGTGGGATGATTTTTGTCAAGAGTTATGCCCTTGTTGGAGATATGTATTTGTGTCAAAAACCCTTCCTATGTTGCTGTTATACTAACACAGGGTTTAAAGCTTAATAAAATCATCTGGTGTTAGTTAGGGTTACCTTTCTTTCAAACTTTCATAAAGGAACAATTAGAAAATTTTCTATCAATTTTACCTTCAGCATACCCTTGCTCAAATAAGCATTATACTGTATAAATGATTAACTTACAACATGAAAATTGAGCTAATTTTATAAATCTACAAAATTCGCTAACACTTCTCTAGTGTTGAATTTTACCTAAAAAACAAACTCTACTTAGAAATAAAAAAAATCGCCAACATTTCAACTGACCAAATGTCTAACACTCAAATTTGCTAATTTTGTACCCTTGGTAGGGGCAGTGTGTTTTGGGTGCTATGAATGTCTATAGTTTAGAACAAATAAGTACAAAAAGTACAGTTCAAGCTGTACAGAGTGGCTCTCTATAGAGCAACAACCTCTTAAACAATGGTCAATATTTAAGGCTAAAAAGCTGTTTCTCTACATGTCAGTTTCTGATTGGGCTGTGATTTGTCATCGCTTCTGACATGTTTACTTTTATAATGTTTGTCATATTGACAATTTGATGAGGAATTATTGATATTTAATTTATAGACAAGTAATTATCTATGTACATTTCAATGAATAAAAACTGTTAAACTGATGTTTTCATTTTTATACACTTTAGTAATGTGTTTGGAAACTTTGGTAGCATCACACAAAGTTACTAACTAAACTTTTCCAGTTTTAGTTGTGCTATGTGACGATAATTTCAGCCAGCTTAGAGTCCATGAACTATAGGACTAAGACTGCCGATGATATCCCAGGGAATAGGCAAGAAGCTTGGTACTGATAAACAACGGTCACATACAGACCATGGAAGTTCTTGTTAATATCCCAGTAGGAGACAGACGGGTACAGGTTACCATATATATAGTAGTTCAACAAAGTTTCAAGTACTTGTTGCTAATGGTAGCTAGCGAGTCAATGATATTCCTGGAGACCAACCATAACTGGCTGTCAATGATATTCCTGGAGATCGACAATAACTGGCTGTCAATGATATTCCAGGAGACAAGTACTGGTTGTCAATGATATTCCTGGAGACAAGTACTGGTTGTCAATGATATTCCTGGAGACTGGGGACAAGTACTGGTTGTCAATGATATTCCTGGGAACAAGTACTGGTTATCAATGATGTTCCAGGCGACATACAAGTACTTGTTGTCAATGATATTCCAGGAGACAGACAAGTACTGGTTGTCAGTGATATTCCAGGAGACGGACAAGTACTGGTTGTCAATGATATTCCAGGAGACAGACAAGTACTGGTTGTCAATGATATTCCTGAAGACCGACAATAACTGGCTGTCAATGATATTCCTGGAGACCGACAATAACTGGTTGTCAATGATATTCCTGGAGACCAGGGACAAGTACTGGTTGTCAATGATATTCCTGGAGACAGGCAAGTACTGGTTGTCAAGGATATTCCAGGAGACCGACAATAACAGGCTGTCAATGATATTCATGGAGACCCAACAATAACTGGTTGTCAATGATATTCCAGGAGACAGACAAGTACTGGTTGTCAATGATATTCCAGGAGACAGACAAGTACTGGTTGTCAATGATATTCCATGAGACCGACAATAACTGGCTGTCAATGATATTCCTGGAGACCGACAATAACTGGTTGTCAATGATATTCCTGGAGACCAGGGACAAGTACTGGTTGTCAATGATATTCCTGGAGACAGGCGAGTACTGGTTGTCAATGATATTCCAGGAGACCGACAATAACAGGCTGTCAATGATATTCATGGAGACAGACAATAACTGGTTGTCAATGATATTCCTGGAGACAGACAAGTACTGGTTGTCAATGATATTCCAGGAGACAGACAAGTACTGGTTGTCAATGATATTCCATGAGACCGACAATAACTGGCTGTAAATGATATTCCTAGAGACAGACAAGTACTGGTTGTCAATGATCTTCCTGGAGACAGACAAGTACTGGTTGTCAATGAAATTCCTGGTGACAGAAAGACAAGTACTGGTTATCAATGATATTCAAGGAGACAGACAAGTACTGGTTGTCAATGATATTCCAGGAAACAGTCAGTACTGGTTGTCAATGATATTCCTGGAGACAGACAAGTACTGGTTGTCAATGATATTCCTGGAGACCTACAAGTACTGGTTATCAATGATATTCCTGGAGACAGACAAGTACTGGTTGTCAATGATATTCCTGGAAACCAGGGACAAGTACTGGTTGTCAATGATATTCCTGGAGACAGGAAAGTACTGGTTGTCAATGATATTCCAGGAGACCGACAATAACAGGCTGCCAATGATATTCATGGAGACCGACAATAACTGGTTGTCAATGATATTCCTGGAGACCAACAATAACAGGTTGTCAATGATATTCCAGGAGACAGACAAGTACTGGTTGTCAATGATATTCCAGGAGACAGACAAGTACTGGTTGTCAATGATATTCCATGAGACCGACAATAAGTGGCTGTCAATGATATTCCTGGAGACAGACAAGTACTGGTTGTCAATGATCTTCCTGGAGACAGACAAGTACTGGTTGTCAATGAAATTCCTGGTGACAGAAAGACATGTACTGGTTATCAATGATATTCAAGGAGACAGACAAGTACTGGTTGTCAATGATATTCCAGGAAACAGTCAGTACTGATTGTCAATGATATTCCTGGAGACAGACAAGTACTGGTTGTCAATGATATTTCTGGAGACCTACAAATACTGGTTGTCAATGATATTCCTGGAGACAGACAAGTAATGGTTGTCAATGATATTCCCGGAGACAGACAAGTACTGGTTGTCAATGATATTCCGGGAAACAGAAAATACTGGTTGTCAATGATATTCAAGGAGACAGACAAATACTGGTTGTCGATGATATTCCTGGAGACTGGCAAGTACGAGTACTGGTTGTCAATGATATTCCAGGAAACAGACACATAATGGTTGTCAATGATATTCTAGGAGACAGACATGTACTGGTTGTCAATGATATTCCAGGAGACAGGCAAGTACTGGTTGTCAATGATATTCCAGGAGACAAGTACTGGCTGTCAATGATATTCAAGGAGACAGACATGTACTGTTTGTCAATGATATTTTTGGAGATTGGCAAGTACTAGTTGTCAATGATATTTCATGAGACCTACACGAACTTGTTGACAATGATATTCCAGGAGGCAGGCGAGTACTGGTTGTCAATGATATTCCAGGAGACAGACGAGTACTGGTTGTCAATGATATTCCAGGAGACAGACAAGTACTGGTTGTCAATGATATTCCAGGAGACAGACAAGTACTGGTTGTCAATGATATTCCAGGAGACAGTCAAGTACTGGTTTTCAATGATATTTAAGGAGACAGACAAGAACTGGTTGTCAATGATATTCCAGGAGACAGACAAATATTGTTTGTCAATGATATTCCTGGAGACAGACACGTACTGGTTGTCAATGGTAATCCTGGAGACAGACACGTACTGGTTGTCAATGATATTCCTGGAGACAGACAAGTACTGGTTGTCAATGATATTCCTGGAGACAGACACGTACTGGTTGTCAATGATATTCCAGGAGACATACAAGTACTGGTTGTCAATGATATTACTGGAGACAGACAAGAACCGGTTGTCAATGATATTCCAGGTTGTCAATGATATTTCAGGAGACATACAAGTACTGGTTGTCAATGATATTCCTGTAGACAGAAACAAACTGGTTGTCAATGATATTCCAGGAGATAGAAAGACAAGTACTGGATGTCAATGATATTCCAGGAAGCAATAAGTACTGGTTGTCAATGATATTCCTGGAGACAGACACGTACTGGTTGTCAATGATATTCCTGGAGACAGACAAGTACTGGTTGTCAATGATATTCCAGGAATCAGCCACGTACTGGTTGTCAATGATATTCCAGGAGACAGACACGTACTGGTTGTCAATGATATTTCAAGAGACAGACAAATACTGGTTGTCAATGATATTCCAGGAGACATACAAGTACTAGTTCTCAATGATATTACAAGAAACAGGCAAGTACTGGTTGTCAATGATAGTCCTGGAGACAAGCAAGTACTGGTTGTCAAGGAGTTTTCAGGAGACGAACAAGTACTGGTTGTCAATGAAATTCCTGGAGACAGAAAGACAAGTTTTGGTTGTCAATGATATTTCAGGAAACAGTAAGTACTAGTTGTCAATGATCAATGATGTTCCTAGAGACAGACAAGTACTGGTTGTCAATGCTATTTCAGGAAACAGTAAGTACTGGTTGTCAATGATATTTCAGGAAACAGTAAGTACTAGTTGTCAATGATCAATGATGTTCCTAGAGACAGACACGTACAGGTTGTCAATGATATTTCAGGAAATAGTAAGTACTGGTTGTCAATGATATTTCAAGAGCCAGGCAAGTACTGGTTGTCAATGATATTTCAAGAGCCAGGCAAATACTGGTTGTCAATGATGTTTCAAGAGTCAGACAAGTACTGGTTGTCAATGATATTTCAAGAGCCAGACAAGTACTGGTTGTCAATGATACTCCAAGAGCCAGGCAAGTACTGGTTGTCAATGATGTTTCAGGAGACGAACAAGTAGTGGTTGCCAATGTAATTCCTGGATACAGAAAGACAATTACTGGTTGTCAATGATATTTCAGGTGACGGACAAGTACTGGTTGTCAATGATAATCCTGGAGACAGACAAGTACTGGTTGTCAATGATATTCCTGGAGACAGACAAGTACTGGTTGTCAATGATATTCCAGGAAACAGGCAAGTACTGTCTGTCAATGATAGTCCAGGAAACATTAAGTACTGTTTGTCAATGACATTCCTGGAGACAGGCAAGAACTGGTTGTCAATGATATTCCAGGAAACAGTAAGTACTGGTTGTCAATGATATTCCTGGAGACAGACAAGTACTGGATGTCAATGATATTCCAGGAAACAGTAAGTACTGTTTGTCAATGATATTCCAGGAAACAGTAAGTACTGGTTGTCAATGATATTCCTGGAAACGGACAAGTACTGGTTGTCAATTATATTCCAGGAAACAGGCAAGTACTGTCTGTCAATGATAGTCCAGGAGACAGTAAGTACTGGTTGTCAATGACATTACAGGAAACAGTAAGTACTGTTCGTCAATGATATTCCTGCAGACAGACAAGTACTGGTTGTCAATGATGTTCCAGGCGACATACAAGTACTGGTTGTCAATGATATTCCAGAAGACTGACAAGTACTTGTTGTCAATGGTGTTCCAGGCGACATACAAGTACTGGTTGTCAATGATATTCCAGGAGACATGCCAGTTGGGGTTGTAAATGATATTCAAGCCGATGGAAGCTATTACTGGAGATATTCAAACAGTTTAGTCGGGTTTATATGTAGTGTTCAATCTCGGCTTTAGCGTAGACCGTATCTCGTGAAAATCGGTCAAAGAATAAGATACTCACAGTTGTTTTACTGGAGATATACGGAAATTGCCGAGTTTGTACGATTATCAGGTTACGGAGACGTTTGATGCAGTATAATCTCGTGACCAACTTATCCAAATTATCTTTATCTAGTCAACATCCATGTAATATAGTCATATACAATGATCTAGATACTTGATTTGATATATCGTTCATTTTATGATATTTCGGATTGATCGTTTGTGCTCAGGTAAACTCAAAATAAAGCATATTTTTTAGTATTACAGTCTTACAGAATTTGAAGTCGATACATGTTTATTCTTGTTGCCTGGCAACCGAAGAAGATCATCTCAGGATATGCTTTCACATTGTCAGTAGAAAAAAAAAATTGTGTTGCTATTGAATCACACAATTATATCTGACATTTATAAAACTGTTGTTAAGATATGCTAGATATACTTATCTAGTTGATTTGTTCTACCAATACTGAACATATACGTGACGAAAATAATCAAAACTATGCCCCAATAGAAACTGGGGCCGTCAACGAGTACTAGCATAACTAAACTTCGTTTGAAAGTTGCCAAACATGCAAATATTACACAGTCCGTATTTTACAGATGCATCGGCTAATTATTATTGTTTTGGCGCTCGTTTGTACAAGTTCTGCATGGCGTAGTGGCCCGACATTCGACGGAATTGTACGGAATGCTACGGACGGCTCGATGGAAGCATACTTGAAGCCACCCTACAAGTCCAACCACGCGTCCTTCATAGAACCATGTCCAAATGGTGACTTGGTGATGGCTTGGTTCAGTGGAAGTGCGGAAGGATACAGTGATGTAAGCCATTCTGATCACCTCCGTCTTTGTGCATTGCAATAATGCTCCAGCCCGGGGTTGAGCGGGTAGTTATACTTATAAATGGGCTGTCGAAACCGCCACCATGCCCCTTCCTGCAACAGCTGACAACTGATGGTTAAACTCCATGACAACTAAATATTGTCCCATACGGGGGAAGCTGGAATGTAAAACACGATCGTTTCCCCGGTTTTACTCCATCCATCCCCGGAGATGGGGTTTGGTTGCAACTGACTGGCGAATAATACTTTAAAGTATATTTACCTGAGATTGCAGGAATGGCCGATGTTTTAGGATTTTCATTTTTGTCAGATTCATTGAACGAATACAAATGTACTTTATCAATGTTAACTTGTTTTTAACAAAGTTATGGTCGAAACTAAGCTGTAGAAGTAACTTAAGGAGAAAAGTAGGCCCGATAATGGACTCGAACCTACAACAGAATCACTGCTAAGGCACTCTACCGAATGAGCTAACAGGAAGTTCAAACCACTCCATTAAACAACCTTCTTTTCTTGTGGAGGCTTCGAGTTTCTACCTTTATCAAAGTAGTGGTGCATAAAGAAACAGTTTAATCGTTGAGGATTTCATTTCTTCAATGAGTGAACCTATAAAACTAATATCAGTTTAACTTACACTGTGAATGAAATACATGTACATGTATGATACGAGTATCTTGGTATTTTTCAGGTAGCAATTGTTGTTGCTCGACTTGCCAATGGAACCCAACAATGGACTGAAGCCAAGACGGTATCTAAACGGAAAGGATATTCCAACCAAAACCCGGTTCTGTTCTATGATACCCAGGCTAAAATACTATACCTGTTTCACACACAACAAGACGCAAAGAAAACTAACAGTGGAAAAGTTGGTGGGGAAGGTAAGCCATTGAAATAGACGGAAGACCGACGTTCTTGCCGTTTATGTTGAACCCAAAAGTCTTAAGACCAAACAGAAACAATTATCAAAACAACTAAGATACACACCAAAACAGATACAAACACATGTACAGTGCATTGCTGCCAAATGTCGTGAACAATGATAATATTACTCACCTTACTAGCAGTATCCGGTTTACGTTAAACCGCAGTGGAAGCAGGTACTATTCTTCTTCTTCTTCTTCCAAGTAATTTGCAGGGCCCACTCTGGGGCATTATCGCAAATGTTAGAGACAGAGATGAGATACAAGGAATCCGGGTGCGATACCCTAGCTCGTTCCGAATAGATTCCTTGGTTCTTTAACGTGCCCGGTGTAAAGCACCGATACACGCGAGACTACCCCTGGGTTACCAACCAGGATCATCTCTAGTTGGGTGGGAAACACTAAATAGCGTTTCTGAAATGACCAACTGTCCCGGCCGAGAATCGAACCCGGGACTTCTCGATCAGGAGTCAAGCGTCTTACCACTCGACCACCATGCCACCCTATAATAGTTTTGACTGATATTCATACACTCCGACACTTTATCTTTTGGTTTTACTCAAGGGTATGAGTATAGAGTATACGGTTATCCCTCATCACATATTTGAGTATTTTTTTCTGAAGAATGCCAAGGTTTACACTTGCCAATGGTGTTTTAGTCGTTTTTGTTGCATTTTTTTTTGGATTTGGCACATTTATGGCCTATTTTTATAGCGTTTGGTTTGATTTTGCAGTTTTGATGAAATACGAGAGCAAAACGTGATACTAGTATTCTTGTACGTATGTTTGCAGACTCGGCCACGATCTGGGAGTTACAATCAACAGACTATGGTGCCACATGGACAGCACCACGTGTCATGTTCGCTAAAGCCGGTTCATTTGATAGAAACCGTATCATTCTATCATTGAAGAATACTTGGCTGTATCCTATATATTATGCGGGCGGGAGTAGAAAAGATACATCTTACATTAAGGTAAAGCTGATTAATTTGTGAAATTACACACGTTGATAGACTACTTCAGATCTTTATTTAAAGTTTCATTTTCTTAAAGAACGGTAACCACTTGAAATTCAACATTCTTATAAGCCATAACAAGGGAGGGAGTCCATACTAAGAAGAACCGTATGACCTATATTGATGGAGTTATATGCTCATATTTGGACTTAAAAATAGTAGGAAATTTTACACATGCACTGAATTTTCTTAATCAACACCAACGCACAAAAATGTCAATTTCTCAAAGACCAATGGCCACGGCTTTTCTAATGAATGGAAACCGGGTTGATATGATCGACAAATCATTTCCACGAGTCGATGCATGTTATTGTTATTACAGTTATTATTCAGTTTTTATATGAATATATTTGTATTTCAGGAAAATCTCTCACACAAGCCGTTTGACAACTGGTTAGAACATTACTTCACTGACTCCGATCATCTGGTCCAGCCATCTGTAGTCAGGCCGGTATCAAGTAAGTCATATAATATTAGGTTTGTTATATTCATGTACGACAATTCAAGTCTGTGTTAAGCAGACAAGCCTGAACGCCTCGTCATACCAAAAGACGAAATAAAATGGTACAATAGCGACTACTAGTATACATGTCTAGTATTCCCATGCTAGACCGTAAAGTCCAACATTAAATGGTAAATAAGACTTCACTATCTCATACCATGATGGTGATGTACGAGGGGGTATCAAAAAGTTCGTGGACTGACCCGTTCATTTCGATATGCATAATGCGATTAAATTATTTATTTTATCATCTTAAACTACATTCAATTCTGTTCTGAGAAACAAATAAAAGGTTGATTAAATAATAATATCAATAAAATATTCTAACGATTTAAAAGATCACCAACAGCCACCGGCGCACTTTTATGACATTACGACGTCCTGAAACGTCAAAACTTCTGCCACTTTTTGATCGTCTAAAGAATCCAAAACTCACAAACCTGAATTGAACTGTTTTATTGCCTACTAGAATACTTAGTTTTTACTTAATAGCATTTTATTCATAAAAAAGTTCGGTCAGTTAATGAAAGATTTAACAAATTAATTTATTCCAGCGCCGATAATCACACAGTACATGGAGTCTACCCTACCGATATTAGCATCATTCAACTCTCATCGCCACATATTTATACCATTTAAACAGATTAATTTTCGCAAGACAACCTTACTTTTATATACTTGGTGGACATGCTCTAATCTGAGAACAGTATTGGTGTATAATTGAGTAAAAGGGCAAAATGCAACGGAAGATCGATATTCCGAGCGTAACGTCATGTCGAAAGTGCGCCGACGTCATGAAATGCGTCGAAAATCAGTCTACACGAAACGACATGTTTATAACGTCACATCAGTATCCGTGACGACAGCTCTTTAATATATACATCATTATGATGCTACGGTCTTAATGTTTATGATGAAGGTTTTATATTTCAAATCGGATAACGATTCACAGAATTATAGGTATATGTCGGAAGTCAAGTGAATGATATTTTGAAAGTGCGCCGCGGAGCATAATTTAAGTTACCATAGTAACCAGCACATACTCGGATAAAAGTTATATGAGCTGGAAATTTGCAAATCAACTCAAAACACGTAGTTTTAAAGAATGGGTGATTTTTACTGAATTCGGTCAAAAACTAAACAAATGACAGGCACAGTCCACGAACTTTTTGATACCCCCTCGTATATCAGCAGAAAACTATGTGCCAACAGGCGAACAGCTCTCAGTTATTATCATATTGACCGTGTTGGCAAAATCGACCTCGTTTATGCCACAATACAAAAGCCCCGCACTCGCCCAACAGTGTGTGGGGGACATAGAGAAGGTAAAACCCCGGGAATATCCTCTCGTTACCGCCCCTCCCCCGGTTAAAGGCCGTGTTTTGTATTGTCGGGTGCATTATTGAAATCAAGTAGTGTAATTGTTCAGTTTATAAACTACAGCGCCGTAACTGCACTGAGGCCAGGCGAGGCAGCTGCCTCGCCTAAAATTTGCGGACCAAACATTGTTTTTTGTTAATAATATATACATGTAATAAAATATCCCTGAATATATTTAAAATAAAATGTCTCAAATTGTCGCATGTAATAAACAATGAGGCAATTTGTTCTGAGGCACTACGGTTATCTAGTATGTACACGACCGTATGCAGCGCGGTAACTACACTGAGGCCAGCCGGTAAAATTTGCACACCTTACCTTTTGGTGGAAATTCGTCTTTAACTTATATGTATAATAAAATGCCTGAATAACAAAACCGTATTACAAGCTGTCGCAAGTTATAAACAAAGATTGCAACTTGAGGCACTAGATTTTCACCTTAATAGTAGTATACCTAGCGCAACTTGAGGCACTAGATTTTCACCTTAATGGTAGTAAGCCTAGTGCAACTTGAGGCACTAGATTTTCACCTTAATGGTAGTATACCTAGTGCAACTTGAGGCACTAGTTTTTCACCTTAATGGTTATATACCTAGTGCAACTTGAGGCACTAGATTTGCACCTCAATGGTTATATACCTAGTGCAACTTGAGGCACTAGATTTGCACCTCAATGGTAATATACCTAGTGCAACTTGAGGCACTAGATTTGCACCTCAATGGTAATATACCTAGTGCAACTTGAGGCACTAGTTTTTCACCTTAATGGTAATATACCTAGTGCAACTTGAGGCACTAGTTTTTCACCTTAATGGTAATATACCTAGTGCAACTTGAGGCACTAGATTTTCACCTCAATGGTAATATACCTAATGCAACTTGAGGCACTAGATTTGCACCTCAATGGTAATATACCTAGTGCAAAACCTAGTACCCCGGATCACTACTTGGTCATAAGTAAGGGGTGCATCGGGCGCAAACGTACCCCTTTTGTACACCGATTTAAGTGGTTTTTGCTGGGAGTGCATTTTTTTTTACATTTGTAAATAATTTCGGTTCGCTTCGCTCGCCAAATTTATCACATATTTAAGAATACATGTCATGTAGAGAGTACTTTGTGTTACCTGAACCACAGAGAAATCTTGATTTTTTCGCTTGCCCGATAAATACTTGTTTGAAATATTATGTAGAAAACTAGTTTGTATGACATTCAACTGGGAGAAACTGAGCATTTTCTGTTTTCTATTTGCTTGCCACATAACATCAATGCTTCATAAGTTCGTGTAGAGACCGAATTTATGTGGCATGCAGCTCGGATAAATAATGCGAGGTTTAATAATACCATTTAGAGAACGAGTTTGTGTGAGCTATGGCAAATCATGCATCTTTAAGGATTAATTACACCACACGAGTTTGTGCTGACAAATACCGCATTTTTTCTGCCTCGCTTTGCTCGCCAAATACCTTATAACCATTAATAATATCATGTAGACAACGAATTTCGTGGGGGCTCGTACAAATAGGTTTTTCTGGCTCACATAGCTTGCCAAATAATTTATCACCATTCACAATATCATGTAGAGAACGAATTGTGTGGGTTGATACAAATACATATAGTGCATTTTTGTGGCTCGCTGCGCTCGCCAAATAATTCATTAGCATTTATAATATCATGTTATACATGTACCATAATTTGTGTGGGCTCGGACAAGGTGCTCGGACAGTGCATTTTTTGCAATAAATATGCGATTATAAATAGCATGTAGAGAGAAATTTGTGTCACCTTCCACTAATAGTCCATTTTTTCTGTCTCGCTTCGCTCGTCAAATACATTGAAAATATTTACTATATATACAGAACGAACTTGGACGTCCCCTCCTGTAAATATCCCGTCAGGCAATCAATACCGATTTCGCACCCCTTTGGAAAAATCCTAGTTACGGCATGTTCAGCCCCAAGGCTGCCTCGGCTGAAATTCGTGTCTGGGTACGGCACTGAACTACATGTAGTGTATCAAATGACGAATCATTATTTCAGATGCCACAAATCTTGTAGCATTTTTTCGAGACCGACGTGCGCAGAATATTTACCGCGCCGAAAGTATGGACGATGGTGCTACGTGGTCTAAGCCTTCCAAAACAACATTGCCCAACAACAACAGCGGCATAGAAGCAACAGTATTGCAGTCTGGTCATGTTGCTATTGTATTCAACCCAACCAACAAGGTCAGGTACGTGTCGATAGGCAAGCAATGCAAGCGCGGACCCAGATTTTTTTCACAGATTGAGTCCAGCCAGCATTTTTCTTTGGATGATCACGCACTAAGTATATTGCTTTGCACATGTCGACAAGTCGGTAGACCAAATTGTTTCCGTTCATGGACTCAAAAAGGCTTTGTCCTGGGATTTGCATGGATGTTGGCCACTATTGATTTTGAAGTCAGTAGGTCAAAAGGTCACGTGGGCATTCAAATTTTACAAACATCTCTTGTTTAAAAGGGTTATCGTGTAATCTATAATGTAATATGATACATGTTGTGCATGCTTCTTTCAAATCGAAATTTATTGGATACAGTATAAGCAATGTAAATAACAAATGGATACATGTTTGAATAAAGCGATTTTATCAAAGCATTTAAGCACATAGAAATGCTTTGATAAAACAGTATTCTGGAAACTAGATCACTGTGTGTGGCAGAGCTGGTAGCATTTAAGGGAATTCTTTCCGTTTGAGGTGCCTTACTAGTGTTTGCAGGAAGAAATCCATTTGGTTGGTATCACGTGATTATGTATACTTTCAGAAACCCTATAGTGATCTCCTTGTCAACAGATGTCGGTATGACGTGGACACACACACGTCCCTTAGACATGGAGAAAGGACCAGAGAACAGCGGTGTAGAGTTGAGTTACCCCACCCTGTTCCAGGACACTGCAGGAAGGATTCATATATCTTATACATACAACAGAGATACCATCAAACATAAAATACTCCCTAACGAAGCATGGATCACGCAGAGAAAATGAACTTTATGCGTTTATTTTAAAACCTTCAAAGAATCTTTATAATGACAACAGGGCTCTGTTGACTCCTAAATTTGAATGTTCACTAATACTCGATAGACTTTAATACTTGTTGGGGCATGATGGTCGACAGGTTTTGAAAATTATCAAAGAAATATGACTTGGTATGGGTTTTGTTAATATTTGAGCTTTAACGTAAACTTTAACATTGCTAGATGTAAGTCGAAAAGGGCAGCTAATTTGGATATTTTTAAATTACAATTTACTTCAAATAGTTACCTTCTCCTGTGTAAAGTTGCCGTGTATGGGAACTTCACATTAATTCTTTGTATGTTCAGACGTCTGAGGTAGGCATTTAAAGATGTCAGCTTAGATTTAAACCCCCCCCCCACTTATCAAATATCTGAGACCTGTTCTGTTGTTCAGAATAAAAGTACATTTCTGTAAATCATAAAACAAGTTTTTTGTGATAATTAAACCAAACATTCCTACACCGTGGTAGGTATCCGTCATGCCTTTCAAGTTCAGTTCAACACATCAAAGTGACGGCGAAAAACAACATCAGCTGTCCTTTACTGGGCAATAAATGACAAACCAACACATTAATATTGCAATGGTGTTTTTATTTATTTCTTAACTAGCAACATTTCGTCGATGAATTCTTGAATTTTTCAGGACATACAAAAGGTTTTGTAAATCATATTTTACTGATTTTCGTCTACAAGATAAAATGTAGCATTACCACGAGACTATGGGCTACAGACACAAGACGCACTTTCTTCGTAAACAAAGCGTACGTATTTTGTTTGTTCACCAATTTCAATGAAATCATTCGCCACACGAAGGGAAACAATAGAAGTTTTCACCAACATAAGTTTATGGTATCTTTATACGTAACAGGACCATTTTTGCAAACAACCTGTCAAACATTTGGAGTTTTGGACTACAGTTTCAAGACTTTTCCACCAGTTTTCACGTGGTATTAGACAAAACGACCGATCTGCTGACAGGAATCCTACATTTCGTTGAAAGGTTGTGAACGCATTTTCCTGTGGCGTAGTGTATATTTAATAGAAATAAGTACAGAAATATAATAATTGAGGCTACTATTTTTTCCAATGTTGTAAAATATTGTCTTGGATCTGTAGCCATTAGCTGCATCAAAGTCTCATGGTAGTGGAACACAGAAATTAACGCGTTTAAACGGGAGATAATATCTCGGACAATGGAACAAAAGTTCGACCATTTCCCTATTTCTCCGTTAAATACATGCAGACCGCAATGGAATCCCTGATCAGATCAGAATTTCAAATTAAGTGAATCCTGACTTTAATGGGGTTAGTACTATCAAATGATAATGAAACTTCATGAATGATTCATACTAATGTTTTCATTTTGATGACACCATTTCCGCATTATGAATTTAACTTGAACCACGTGATACATATTGCTCCGTGCATTCGGTGCACATATTTTACTGTCTTGTCAATCGTAATTACAAATTTACCTCTCAAACAGCATCTTTGTCATTCAATGATTTTTTTCTTATTTTCACAACTTTTTATGAACAAAAATAGATACAGAATGATAAGAAAACTATTATAATATTAATGTCATGGTGTACAAGGAACTACAAAGTTCACGTTTGTCATCTAAAATCACATTTCACAACTTATGAATGAACTTTTCATCAAACTACGGACTCCTGTTAGCACCATTATACATATTTCCACTATATATGGAGTCCTGTTATTGCAATTTCTCGCTTGAATCTTTCAACAAACTATGGACTTATGTTAGAACCATTGCCAGCTAGAATCCTTCAACAGATACGAAGTCATGTGTGTACCATGGCTCGCGTCAGCTTTTTTTATATTTTCTCTGTAGAGGAATGATCTTTGTAGCATTCAATTTCACAAGAGCAATTTGGAACGGTGGATATAGGTTTTATTATTATAGTTTGAACAGTAACTTCCAAATACCTTGTCTTTTTGTCGGGTGTCTAACAGAGATGGGCTTGCTGTTGTCATTCTATAACTAGCTGGCGGCTCACCGGCAGACCACATCAGTTCTTACTGCCAGCTTCTAGCCTGTTACTCATTATTATACCGTACTTACTTGCTCGTATGCAACTGATAACTTCTTTGCATGCGTTGGTTGAAACGATGCCAGTATTGTACGGAAGCAGATCCAGAAATCAAACTCTGTTGACAGTGCGGAATGATAGTCTAAATACAGGTAGCTTTATTTGTAACTTGCTGCAACTAATTATGGCTTCGTGACGAGTAACATTTATGGCAATGAACTAAGTAACATCTACGCTAAACCCAAAACGTTGCAATGATTTACTGGCATTTGGAGGAAATGTTCAAATGTTAAGCCACATGATGATGCGTGACGATTCGATATTCACGCACATTCTATTAACGTTTTTTTTTATGTTATCGAACATATGTTTGATGTCTCGTTGCAAGGCTTAATATGTTAAAATGTCTATACCGCATGTTCAATCAGTGTCATGTAAAACATGGTGCAAAAACTGCATCTCACTACCACGTATAATGTTGTTTACAATGAACTCTGAAACATCGATGCATCGGTAGACAAGAACATACAAATGCTACAAGGTAATGTCACATATTTCAATCACTGTAATTAAAAGTTAATTAATAAATCGATCAATCTGGTTGAAGTTTGAAGCGCTGACCTTTCCACATTGATACGGAAAATAATCACACAACTTGTCAATTGGTTTAATCAAGATGACACTATGGGAACCAAAACTGCATGATAAGTTTTAAAAAGGCCCCGTTGGAAATATGGTAACAACGACCGTCGCAGTCCATCACATGTCCGTTGGTCGCTGTGTCTGTCTGTCGGAATAACCCAAAAACGATTTGTCCTAGGATCTTCAAACTTTACACGGAGGTTGGCCAACAACGGTAGATGAACCATATTTATTTTGAGGTCAATCGGTCAATCGATCGGTAGGTCAGTACGTCAGTAGGTCAATGGTCAATGTGACCTTTATCGTTTTAGCCAATACTTCTGCCATGGGGGAAACCCGTGTTTTACAAATAACCTTTGTTTTAAAGTATTCATATACTAATAGACATATTGTTATTGTAGATATGGTAATATATTTGAAGACGACATTCAATGAGGAGCAATGATTGATTCGTTTGCCCTTCTTGTAAGGAGTGCTATATATTTACTGTACTGTCAAACTTACATAACTTCGAATTAACAGTTCGATCTAATGAAATACGTTTAATTACCAAACGAATTAAACCACGCATCGAATTAACACGGAAAATAATATATAAATAACACATAGCTTTGAGGGTGACAGTAAAAATGTCAGCCTGAGGATAGTACTGTTACCCAAGGGCGAAGCCCGCGGGTAACAGTTCTATCCGAGGGCTGACATTTTTACTGTCACCCTCAAAGCTATGTGTTATTTATTTTATTACCCCGAACTTTTTTCGTCCACAATCTATTTTGGTAGATATATTTACAGGGTACGAATCGTTACGGGTACGAATAAACTTTCTTTCAATTCCAAGCTTTGAACTCTACAGCAGTCGATTTCATGGTATAATACCTGAATTATAAGAGTTAAAGACGATGTTCCTTGTTCCCAAGTACTGAAATCGTGTGTAATTAGTTAATTACCTGATTATTTAACGGATTGAACTTTCTTCATGTACGCCTGTCGATCAGAAAATAAACAACTCCAATTAACCAAAAGTAAACTTTGTAGCGAAAAGTATCAATGCGTAAGATACACCAAACTCTTGGAATATTTGTCGGCACCAAATACTAGGCTGGATATGGAGAACTCGAACTAAAACATGGTTATGCGGGTGAAATACGCCACCATGTTTGTTTTTCCATAAATAGACCACGTGACATGAAAAGTACTGTCAAAAAAGTACTATCACCCTGGTGACAGTAAAAAAATGTTCAATCACGTGCACAGGGGATTGACACATAATTTTTTTTGGTTCTATATTGAACCAAAAAAAATTATGTGTCAATCCCCTGTGATCACGTGGTGTATTGATCCGCTTGATCGTAACAGTAAGAATACTACCTGATTGTCTATGGGAAATTAACATTACGAAAAAAGTGAGGGGTAATAAAACAATATACCATCTAACATCAACGGACTGTGACCGACAATCGTTACAAGCGCATTTAAATTTGTTGATCTTGAAAAACTTTATAATAATGAAGATTAAAAATGATGGATAGGTTATCTTAGCTATGTTTTAGGCGATAACTACGAAAGTAAATTAGAAAATGTTTTCATTCAGTGATTAGATGTGTGAAAATGATGATATAATCTGACGTGTTATGTTAAAGTGTTTGAGTGAAAATAGCGCGTGTACTTTTCTTGTTTTGTTATAAATAAATATATTTTACTAAAAATGGATTCGGTAAAAGTTCGGAAAGTGTTAACCTTCGTTTTATTGGTGTGTCTTTTGATTGGCTTGATAGTTTTCTGTGTGCTATTTATCATGTCCAAGCATTCGAACTCTGTACAAAGTGTGTGGAGTAACACTACTGTGACAGATAAACAACAACAAACTACGGAACATGATCATGGCCATCATCATGCCGAAACAACAACATTATCAGTGGAAACAACAACGATTGCTGAAGATCAAGGTACGTACAATGTATACGCTTTAATACAACAAAAACGACATGGCTGGTATTCACAAAGCATCTTTAAGAGAAAACTTAAATAGTTTGACTTTTAAAAGTAAAGCAATGAGATGCACATATTTCGCAAGAAACTAAGTACAGGGTGATCATGAATATATGGTAACATAAATAACTTTAACAACTTTGTCAGTTTTGAAGCTAGTATTTAGTGTTATACGCCATTGTTTAGTATATACATTTAAGTTTTATTCAGGTCATAAATTATTTTCGAATGTTACATATTATTTTCTCGGAAGTTGTTTAAATCGCATTCCTTAATTCTGAAAACAGCTACAATCAGCAGCAAATGACGTCGTAAATTACCAATTATTTCCTTGCATTTTACCCAATTATGCTTCCAATTTCGCATTGTATTGTAGATTTAAAATCAGAAAAATGTACTGGTTTTGTATTGTGTATTCCTTCTATAAGGCATTTCCTTGATCAGATAATCGAAATGTTTAAGTCTGGTGAGCGTGGGGGGGGGGGGAATTTAAATGTAGTCTTCAGTGAAATGATTCCGGGTCGCACAATTTTCAGGAATCACTGAAAATGTACGGCTTCATCGATGACGTAATTGACACAAAACTCATTAACGCGCGCATTTATTATCCACATCTTTAATAAACTTGGACTCATTAGCTTTGACACAAGGGTTAAACCACTTCTCTATCATTAAATCTGACAAAGTTATTAAAGCTATTTATGTTACCATATATTAATGATCACCCTGTATAACCCACATTTTGTTTATGAATGTAACACTTTACATGGCGTTTCTAAGAAATCTAAAACGTTGATATTCTTGACTATACTCAGATTTAAGTTCTCCCTTAAGATTCGATGCGAACACCAACCCTGAGGAAGTTTTCATGTTAGTCAAATTCATTAAATCATAACGCTGAATGTATTGGATTTCACTGGGTCTGAAGCATTTTTGCAAATGCCATCAGTCTGTACTATGGTATTTTAAATGCAATTTGCGATGTTACTTAGAATGGACATTCTAATGAAAGGAAAACTACCATGCTGAAATACAACAGTCCGGTGATATTTCAACTGCATGACTGATAAGGAAGGTATTATCGTATATTAACCTCAATATTATGTGAACTGCACTGTTCATAGTACTTATTGAGCTTACACAATCGTCTTAGAATAAAAACACAAGATAACGTACCCCGCTTATTGAGATACGTATTAGTATCTGATTTTGGCTGCTTTGCAGTCCAACATGTCATTGCTTTGCAAAGCATTAGTTGTGTGTTTCAGGAACGCACACTTTTATATACATCTTCAGATACCGTTTTCGTTATGGAAATGCGCTTTACAAAGCGAAACCATTTTTAGCGCTATATATGCATGTCAGTAGCATGCACAATAAATCATAGATATGAGTGACGTCCTCTTAAGGTCGGGGTGAAAACGAATTGGTCTTAATCTCATTACGTGTAATATTTTCTTAAACATTGTTTCCAGCAGCAACATTCAAAACAGCGTCACTATGCTAGTTTTGGAGTTGTTTCCGCCACTAAATACGTAACTTTGAAGAGCAACACTTGCTTCATCGGCAGATAACTCATAACTGCAGCGAACGCCATATTTAACTCTTATGTAAAACGACTCTGAGAACAAATTGTAAACAAGAATAACTATAAATAATTTTGCAGGTTTCGAATATGAGATCCGGTTGAAGGGTGGAGATGAGGGCTCTAGTGGTAAAGTTCTCATAGAGTACAATAGTACGACAGGTTTTGTATGCAATGATGATTTTGGCGACATGGACGCTATGGTTGTATGCAAGGAGCTCGGATACAGGACTGGCTTATCATATAGACTCCTACCGTATGTACAGTAGTTTTAATTATTTTCTGTTTCGGTATCTAATATTAAAAGCCAATTCGCTGGCTAAGAATGAGAAGGTTGTAACTACCAAATCAATATTTTGAGAAAACAAGATAAGAATGTTTGACAATCACTCTTTTCTTATGGTGAAACAAACTTTTTCAACTTAAGTTTGGTCAACATGACAAGTTCCGATTTTCATGAAATATAGGCTCATAAGAAGCGCCTTATGATGCAGATTTCAAATGTGCATTAGTCTTATACGGTCGTGCGGAGTGTCACTAACGACCTTCTCATTCTAAGCCAGTGAAGTGTTAAGAAAATACAATATAGTGAGTTTACGCAAAACAAATGTAAACATTATAGTTTACTAGTAACAAAAACACCCAGATATAAAGCACTTTTCGACCGATCTTAACATTTTTTTCATGTAGATCTAACATTAGTTTGGTTTATGATCTTAAAGGCTTGGCACCGTTGTAGTTCAGCCATCTTGAATTATCAATGTATATCGCCATTGCTTGGATGATGCCAGACCATTACTTTGATGATTGGTATGGTCGGAAAACAAACCACATTTTACATGAACATTGTCCATCATGAAAGTTCGGACATTTCCGTTTGTCTCCGGTAAACATAGACTGGTACCACATGTCCTACTCCAATTGCAGATCTTGAATCGAAAATGAGGCTGTGGGACCAGTTCAGGTCAACATACAGTAACACAATGCATAAACGCCGAGGTGATCAGAATTGAACATTGTAGTTTTTATTTGTGCCATGTAAACATATGTATGTGGAATATTTTATAGCCAAAAAAACAACAACAAATTACAAATCATGATTACAAATGATTGCAATTAATTGTCGATTTGATGGATGGTGATTCAATATATGAATAAATTTGTTTATTTCGAGGTAAATAATATTTTACGATGTTAAACAAGCACGCGTATTAACACTCAAAACGATTGTAAACTAATGATATAGATGTACTTTGTACACGTCTTTGAAAAATAAATTCTGTTCTGTTTGTAAGTACGTACAGGGTGTCCATAAGGAAGGTTAACAGTTTCAGTGTTTATTTCCTGAACAAATCACCAGCGGTGTGTAGAAAAGAACTTGTTTCACTTGTGCAAATATAATCAGTAGTTTCAAAAAACGTGAACACGTGATAAAGGCAGCAAGCAGCCATCATTCGATGTTACATAATTATTTTCCGAATTTCCGGCATGCTCTAGAATTATTTAATGGCTGATGTAATTCATAAAGATCTGCTCTTGATTCAATATGTTCTCATCTAACACCCACTTAGTTGGCATGGGAGTACATACAAGTCATACTGTTGTTCGATCGAAGAGCTTAAAGTTAAAACGACCACCTGTTTAGTGTGTTTAATTACCATAGGGTGTGATATCTTACAGTCATGTTTTATTATTCGTATATTCGTCTTACTGACAAACTATGAAGTCATTCATCATAACGGAACGATCGATCTATATGCGTACACAAAATATCCATCATTTTAAAAGTACGCAGTTGGCAAGTTGTTTGAAATTTTGTAAACTTAGTTATCGGGTGAGGTCAATACGAAATAGCCATGAAGTTTCCATATCACATTTCATTTGGATTGGATCGTAATGCCACCACAATATTTCTTGTGTTGTTCTTGTCGTGTTCTTTGCTTTGGCTTCCGCTACACACAAGGATAATCGTGGCCTTATTATCTTAGCTCGGTCTCTGTCGTTTTTCGCCAGGTAGGCTTAGTAGGTCTTCCTCTTGGTATCTTGTGCGATGGTAATATTTGACCCTGTCATTCTGAGGGCATGCCCTAACCAACGAAAGCAGTTCTGTCATACGTGATGGACGATACAACTACTTGGTTGGAAATGTTCAGACGCAGTAGTTGTTTGTTGGAGATTTGGTTTGGCCAAAATATTCTGTAGAATGGTCGTAGGCAACTGTTGTGGAAACTTGACATTGATTTTTGGTTAGTCTTCAGCATTTGTTTCCGTCAGCAGCAACATTGACTTAACGTTGTTATTGTAAATTCGTTATTTTGTGTTTCGACAGTACTGTTTGGGTTTCAAATTTTGACGTTTTATGTTACTGGCACTGCATGTTACTTGTTAGCATTTTACATAGAAAAGGTTACGTACCAAAATACTACCAATTCAGTTTTTATTGTTCATGTTGCTTTCATGACGCCATTGCTACTCAACCAATATGATAACACATAGCTTTAAGCTAATACATACTGGTCATGTGTCTAAAAGGCTTAAATGTTCACGAAAAACTTTTTGGTCGAGTGACTACGTAGTGTCAAAAAAACAGTGCTAAAAGTTTATATTTATGTGCGTACAGGTTATTCAAAACAATACTTAATAGAAACAAATACTTAAAGACAAAAGGATTAAAATATCGGTCTCTTCATATTATGAGTATCTGGTAAATCAAAGTACATGTTACTTCATTCCTCCTTTAGAGATTCAAGGCTGAAATGAACAATAATCACTCAAATCTTGGTTATGACGAAGATGCCGATCAATTAAACATGAATTAATATTTTGTGATATTACACATTAGATTCATCATTTTGTCATGGGCGTAAAATCATACAGTTCCATTTAAATTGATGATGTTTGTGTTAAACGTCACAGGAGGGAACTCATTTAAATAATTAACATAAATAATTACTCATACTAGTGATATACATTAAAGAATTATGTATTATGCTAATTAATTACTAGATTTTTTACATGTATATTTGTACATTATATTGTGGAGCAGTGCTACGAGTTTTCTTCATATGCCTATCATAAGTGGAACAATAGGCCTAAGAGAGTTTGCGAGATAAACCCATCGTGATGTCTGCTATAAAGCAAACGTTTAAGAAATTATATCACAAACTCCATTTTGGAATTCCCCAAATGTTTAACCATTCACTAAAAATACTGGGTGAAAATTTGGAAAGGCAAAACTGTAGTTAGTGATATAATTTCATAGGCCTGTGTTTCAAGACGTTGTTGTTTGTTTTATATCAGCATAACTATGCCCTGTAAAGTGACATAAAACGTGTTGCACCAAAGGGGCGATTGTGCCGTTTTGCAGTTAACATAAGAGCTTGCTGAACCAAATTAAGTTGCAGTTCATGTGGCAAGCATTGCAGTGCAGATTTTATTGACATTCTGCATCATAAAATCGCTAACTTAGAATGAGAAGGCCGTTAGTACTAAATCGATGTTTTGAAGAAACAAGAAACAACTGTCCGAAAATTACTCTTCCAAGTTCTGATTTTCATGAAAATAGACTCATGAATACTTAGTAAGAAGCGCTTCGAGATGCTGATTTTCAAAATGTCTTATCAGTCTTATAAAGACGTAAGTAGTACTTACGACCTTCTCATTCTAAGCCAGCAAAATATGATACACCATTTAAAATCTGCATTTATAATTTGAAGGTGCTGTTTAATAAAAATATGTTGTTGCACTGCGGAGGTTCGATACGATCTGTGAGGTTGAACTGTATAACTAGTAGCTGGTTTATGTTTTTCCAGGTGTACACCTTTCGTGTAATGTATCATAAGTTCATAACCATTACCAAATTAACATTCCATATTAAAGATGCTACAACTTATTAAATCAAAGCGCTTATAGCGCTACGAAAACAGGGGTTTAAGGCTTCCAATATCACACCGTACAACCCGATACATAGAAAACAGTTGGCACATAGAAGACAGTTGTCAGTGTTTATGTACGCAAAACTTGCGGAAGTAAGTGTTGCTTGTTTTTATATTCCTTTTGCAGGGTCTGAACAAAACAAAGTGTGTACATTTATTCGCAGTTAAAAGAGGTATCAGTACTGATTTCTATGTGATCTTTTTTAATCGTCAACTGTCTCCATTGTTCTAAAAAATATGGCACCATGTCATGTTTAAACTCTTATATCTCGGCGAAATGGACGAATAAAAGTGTGTAAATCAGCATATAGACGGGGAATGGATGTAATTTCGTCATGGTATAAGTCAAAGGGTAAGGATTTGTCAAAAAGTACCTTTTTGGGGATCAAAGTTTCAAATAACGCGTTTTTTGTTAAAAATCGCATACATTTTTCATGATTTCTCCCTAAATAATTCACGGTTTTGCTCAGAATTTTGTATACTGACACCTCTTTTAACTGCGAATAAATGTACACACTTTGTTTTGTTCAGACCCTGCAAAAGGAATATAAAAATAAGCAATACTTACATCCGCGAGTTTTGCGTACATAAACACTGACAACTGTCTTCTATGTGCCAACTGTTTTCTATGTGTCGGGTTGAACGGTGTGAATATGTAGGATAATTTTTTTACAATAATAGCTAATAGCGATCCTGTTCAAAAAAGGGGAGGAAAATCGACTGTATTCTGTAATTTCATTAATATAATTCGAGGGATATTTAATTTCGTGGATTTCTTGGGTGATCTCAAACACGAAATTAAATTCCAACGAATATTAATCATTTATATTGTATATGACTTAGTGGATATATAAGATATCCTTGAAATTGTTTCCCAATGAATTGGCCTTTTTCACACAAAAAAAACACGAAATGTTGTGCCTTTGAAATTAAATAATTTTACAACTACAGAAACTATATAGAAATATGTTAATATGTTAATTAATGGCATGAAACCCATTGCTGTTTTGAGGATAAATTTCTCCTTCATGAAGGTTGAATTTATTACATATATAATTTGTGAACAATGAAATAAATTTTCATGTCTTATTCCATCAACATAAATAACTTGTAAAAATAATGTTTTATGCTTAAATTACAGCTACATTGCATTAACAAAACGATCTTGAAATAAATACATCAAAGCACCATGCACCGATGAGATCTGGATAATGGAAGCTCTCAATTATTTGCGGGAAAGCATTTTCATGAATTTCAGTAGAACATGATGGTGGTTGGGTTTAAAATTCGCTGCTTGGTGAAATTAAATTTTGGAACCACTACATGTATATCGAAACAAAGAAATTTAATAAATCGTTAGTATCGGATTTCGTATTCGAATGATTTACGAAATTCATCAATGTTTGACATCAGCGTATCAAAACGAGTTTACAATATTAGGATTAAGATGGAAAATACAATTGTATGACTCGAGCTGTATGATTTTAGTCACGTGCATATAATTATTTAACGCACGCGGTCAATCAATCAAATCAAATTACGTAATGATACAGTTTATGCATTTTTTAAAACTGTAAACTGTATTTTAATGATGATATACGTTCGTGTGCTTCTATAAACAACGCGAGTGTTTAAAACACAGGCTGCTCAAAGATATACATGTAGTAATAAATCTGATAGGGAAGGCATCACTGAACAAGATCGGCAGAGAACGAACCATTCTGATCACGGAGGCAACCGCAGAAGGTGTAAATTGGTACCTATGAGGGCTGTTCTATTCCCGTGCGCCGCAGATCGATGTTGGCTGCCACACCCACAGGAGAGAAAAAGTCTCCCCGGGGAGACACGGGCGTAGGTTTCCATAGGTAGCCCAATGACCATGCAGGAGAAGTTAAAATGCCAAAGGGTGTTTGGGATGCCTAACAACTGAAAAGAGCCATAAGGCTAGAAACTTGGGAACTTTAATTTAACTTTGTTATCATACATGCACACGTATATCTTGTTTTCTTTTGGCCTTCATATTATTTTTGTTATTATGTAAACCATATAATCATGCATGCGCGATAAACGATAATTTATCCTACATATATTTCAGGTTTAATCCGGTATCATACAGACGGTATACCACATTGGAACCAGTTCTGACTGGCTTACATTGTGATGGTAACGAGACACGGCTCAGTGAATGTCAGGGGTTTGATCTGAACGCTACCGTCACGTCATGTACGTGGTTTGCCACGGTGCTGTGTTATAATGATAAACGTAAGTATTCATCACATAAATCACGGTGTGTGAGTTTAATAAAGGTCATGTAACAAAACGATATTACACTACTCATTAATATGATAACTATGCAAATGAGGCGGCGATGAGGCCTGTCATATTTCAACAGAAAGCTGACTAGCAAATAAAGGCTATGCTCGGCTCGGCAATAAGTTTGCAACTATGTAGCGGTAGTTGAAATACTGTGCTGCACTATGTTTATTTGCTCATTTATTTTTAACCGCATTACTCGCTGACTGTAGTCTCCTCTAAAGGGAAACCTGCCTACTTTTAGCACATTTACATGGCTTATTTTGTTTATGAGTTAAATAGAATCTTACATTCGTATCTTTCCATAAAGACTTTATTAAACACGTTGGACAAAAGTTTTAAAATAATCTACAGAGCCTCTCATTTTAACATATTATATACTGGAACCATGCAATGTCTTGTTTACTGTTTTTAACATTCTCTGTTTCAGCGTATGACTTACGGCTAGTCGGTGGAATCCATCCGAACTCCGGTATGGTTGAAATGAAAGTGGGTGGGGTATGGGGAATATTTTGTGCTATACGAGGTTTTGACGATGACGTCGCCGACATTTTGTGTCGGAATATGAACTATACAGGCGGGTTTACGTCTGACCGAGGAATGCTCGGTGAGGCTTCTGGATCAAAGACATGGGTGCCGTACATTTCCTGTCAACACCACGTGGATCGAGTGGATTTAATACATTCCATTTTTGAGTGTGACTTGGTCTTAAATACAGAAAACATTGCATATGATCATTTAGAACATAGAAATAACAGATACAGAAATGAATATATGGCTTGCCATAATCAACTTAACTCGTACGCGGCAGCAGTGCAGTGTTTGATTTGATTTGCGTTAGAGCATGTGTTGGAACTTCCGTTGTTTCAGTGTTACGTCACTTCCGGTATTGTTCACCGTGTGTCGTCAATCGGAACTCCTCGACTGTTCTCAGTTACGGAAATGCCCGAGTAGTTACGATTGCGTATGCCGTCTCTCCACAAAGAACATATTTGTGACGTCAAATGTGATACCGCTATTTCGCTAAGTAGGCTTGTTTTACATAACTTGATAGGGGCTTTTGAAAAGAAACGTTTGTCATATATGCAACAAGTGAAATGTTGATGCTGGGCATCAAAGATGCCGCTAGTTCTTTTTAAGTAAATCTTTTTATTTAGTAAAAGGTATTGGTAGAAACTTGTAAACAAACTAAAATTCCGGCGTGATGTGTGATGCACAAGGGAAGTTATTCTCATGTGTTGAGTGTACGCTGCAAAAACTTAAGATTGCTGAAAATGGGTATTTTTCACTAATTCAAGGGCAATAACTCTGGTTGTACTAAATTGAAAGGGGAGTGAAACCCCAGGTGCACTAGAGTACATGCTGTCAAACATTTCTATAAAGGTTTCATGATCCTAGGTCAAATACTTTTTGAGTAGCATGTGAAACAAGTCAAAAATGGCTATTTTACACCATTTCAATGGCTAATAACTCTGGATGTACTAAACTGAAAGGGGAGTGAAACCCCAGGTGTAGAGAAAACATCCTGACCATTTCTGTGAAGGTTTCATGACTCTATGTCGTGTACTTTGAGTACCGTGCGACATAAGGAAAGCGGCCAATTTTTTCTGTTTCAAGGGCCATAACTCCGTCAAAATTGGTTGAATCATAAAACCCTGATAATATGCACCAGGTCACATGATGACAATCATTCTCTGAAAGTTTTGTTGAAATCTATGAAGAAATGTAGGAGGAGTTGTGCACAGAAGAAATTGTTAAGGCCCGCCGACATTCAGCAATCTAATAACCAGAGTTTTCCTTTGGAAAACCTGGTTAAAAACTTGAAGGCAGTGAAACACCAGGAAAGAATAGAAAACATGAAAACATTCTATTTTCTATTGAAATATTTATTCAAATGAACATAACATGTTTTAGAAATATGAGCACCATTATAATATTGATTAATGCTTCACAGATGGCATTTAGCATGTTTCATAAAATAACAAAGTGTATTCCAATAACGTGGTATAGCCTGACAACGTGAAACTGACACTAAAGGACATTGTTATTTCGTGGTTTGTGAGCTTGATAAGTAAATTTATTGCGAATTAATACGTTCAACATAGTTTAAAATATGCATAGAACTAGTTCCATTTGGCAGGAGTATAGGAGCGCATATGAATATTTTGTAAATAAGAAGTGTCAGTTCAATGTTGGCAAGCTATATTTACCCGTTTAAATTTTGGCAAAACAAACTATTCTGACATACATAAATAAAGAAACATAGAGATTAAAAAAACACTTGCATTTATCAAATTTAGATTGAGACAAAACCTAAGAACTGGAAAAAATCGAAAATCATAACTAAAAAATATCTGACAGACATGAAAGTATTTAACATGTTCCATAAAAGTTCGAAAGGAAAATCGCCGCTCCGCGCAAATAGTTTTTTTTTACTTTTTAATAGCCCCTGCTAAGACCCGCAAATTGCAACATATGTAGCCGTTATGTAAACACCCGTTCCGAACTGATTTGGACTTTATTACCTACCGAACATTTATCATCCTATTTTACCCCTGACGGGCGAGTCCAACAGCGTTATAACCAATCAAATCTTGTATCCTCCTGGGACTTGGACTTTAGTACCTACCGAACATTTATCATCCTATTTTACCCCTGACGGGCGAGTCCAACAGCGTTATAACCAATCAAATCTTGTATCCTCCTGGGACATCTGCTTGCACCCTTTCATACTCGATGCCGCCTCCTGGCGGCATCGAATAATTGTATATGCTTTGTGTTCAGCGTATGTGTATGCATGATTTGACTTGTGTTGTGTTTATTCAATTCTTAACTGTGTAACTATAACCTGGAATATGATTATTTACCTTCGTTTGTGTGTGTGCACAACACAGATGTTCAGATGTGGACTTGCAGAACCACTTTTAGTATTTCCACATTGGTATCCGACATCATACCATTGTGTACATAGTAAATATTTCAGGCCTAGTATGCAAAATAAAATATTTATGATAATATATTTGCTTTTGTAGACTGCTTATTCATTCATTGGGGGATAGTAAGCTTTCCATAGCATATAGTAGCTCTATCCGTAACTGAACCGTTCATATAGGACTAAACTGGTTCAAGCTGCTTCTCCCCAAGATTTCACAGGGTGCTAGCCAAAACGGACGAGATGCTGATAGGGATCCTGCATTTCGATGAAAGATTACATATGTAATCATCTAGGACATTGGTCTTAATGTTCTGGTTGTAGTTTCGATGATAGGTATGCATTGGACAAATAAATATCGAACACCGATCCATCTCCTACCAATGTGGGTGTATGATGTAGCCGGTATCATGCGCGAACTACAGTGAACTACATTGTTCATGATACAACAATGTTTGTGGTCTCCGTGTGTCTGTGTGTGTCATCAGTGAACGATGATAAGACGAGTCTATGTACCAAGTTGAGAGCGTGCATACAAAAATTCATGTTATATACATAGTGCAAGTGTGACTTTGATATTTGAAGAGAATACAAGTATACATACATAAAAGTGTACACAATTAGGTGTACATTTGTATATCCAGTTTGTGCACATTCAAAATCAATCTGCACTTAGAGTCGCATTAAATGTGTTTCTCCATAGCGCAGTGGCTAGAGCGCTTGCCGCCTAATCTAATGACTCGGTTTCAAATCCGGATTAAGACACTCGTATTCTCATGAAATTGGCTACAGCCATATCGTCAATATGAGATCCGAAATCGGTACTGTTGTGCTTTTGGTGCCTGTATTTTGGGGATAAAGCATCTAATCATACCAAGACAGCAATTATTGTAGACAGTCTTTTGTCCCACTGAGCATTGTTTTGCCTCGGCGATGTACTCCCAATTTAAATAATTGCATTGCATTGCATGGTTGCATATACCAATGGTGTTTTCTTCATTCATTTATTCATACTTCACACGACCGGCTCATCGGTAGTGAGTATCTTTATATATTTCAAAGGTAATGAGATACAAACAATAATAGAATCTGCAATACTTAACTAGATAATGGATTGTCTGACGCAAAACTTATCAAGTTGTACTTTGATAGTTTTATGATTGAGTAGAACACAAACAACGTGTATTTTGATTCAGAAAACATTGTTAAACAGGTGCCCTTTGCCTAAGCAAAGCGGTACCGAGCGCTTTCATTGATTATCTCTCGTTCAATTAAATACAGAGTAATGGATTATCTCCGGTGGAAAGCGCTAAAGATACGGATGTCCTATTCCAAATATCCGCTAATTGATGTTCGTTCATGTACAATTCCAAGTATATATAAGTTTAGTTACATTATATACAATGTCTGAATATTATACAACACAGGCTGTCACTTTTTTGTACCTTTATTTACATAAACCAGCTGCAGTAAAACAAGGAAAATACATCAAATAGAAAAAGCGGCAACTTCATCACATTAACCGTGTATTATAACGGTGATACAGAGGCACAAAAATATACATAAAATCGTATATATGGTGACATATAGCCCCCGTATTTGCATTTATGATGAATAACTGTACATCTTTTAAATTTTGTTATAGAGTCTAAATCTAATATGACTCAATTTAAGTCTTTTATATCACATAAACCACGGCGCGAGAGTTTAATAAAACCATTTGATAAAAACCATACTACACTACCCACGCATGTAAGATCCTCTATATCAACAATAAATATATTTCTATATCTTTTTTTATCTTGTTATAAATGTGCTATAACTCAATAAAAGTATATCAACATAACAAAATTACAGTCTGTATGTAGGTCACAACAACCGAGCGCAGCATAACTGGAAAGATGTAGGACACACACGGACTGTTTGATGGCACTTCGGGGTTTTTCTCAATGTGTTCCTTCAGATCGAACCAGCGTAATATAACTTTCAATATAGACTCTATACATGTAGTCACAAGGAATAAAGTCAGAACTGGACAACAACAACAACAACAACCGAGTAACGACACAGCAGTTACTGGAAGGATGTACTTTCCGCCCTTTAAGGGAAAAAAGTGTAATCAGACCGGGGCTCGAACCCATAGCTCTTCGCTTACAGGGTGAATGTTCTACCGACCGAGCTAGTCGGTTGTTTACACGAGTTTCTCCCCTATTACTTAGCAGGTTCAAACCATGACACTGAGACGCACGAATAACTTATTTTAAAGGTACATTGTATATTGTTAAAATACATCATAATTTATGTTTTATTTCTTTGAAACAATTATCATATATCATTTAGGTATGAAAAGTTTATGCAAGAAAGAAAATAGAAACAATTACCAAATCTGGTTTAAAGCGACTTGTGCTGTACAATGATGACAGTGATCGTAGTGCATTTTCGGGTGATAAAGCCTAGGTCCCACTTTGCATTTTTGTCTCGGCGATGTAACCCCGACTAAATAAATGTGCAATGGAGGGCCTCGGGAAAAGGATAATCTTAGTCTAGGGGAGGATTCGGGGAAGTCATTAAAAAATGTGAAATCCCTGTTCCCGCTGCCTCCCAAAGCTCATTCATTTCCATCGGGAGTACACCGCAAAGGCAAAAATGCTGAGTGGGACATAGGCTTAGACACTTGAATGGTGTTTAGTTCCCAGACGATGGTGCTGGTTCCAGATCGAACACCTGGATAGTGTCTGACCATCCAACACACTGTACATAGAATCGATTCCTTTCTGTGTCGTAAGATATCCCTCCTGGAAATTCCATGGAAGTTTCGGAATAGACCACACCTTTCCTGTCTCCATTATACGAGAGGTGATGAATATTGTGCGATCTTTGTCCCACTATGAATATATCGCCGGTGGTATCCATGGCAACCGACACTGGTCGAATTAATTCCCTATCTTTATAAACAAACAAAATGCCAGCGTCAACATCAATACACGTCACAGAATGATTTCCAAAATCAGAAAACACAACACGCTGGCCATCTTCGTCCGAACACAGATACCAAGGTAGGTTGAAATCTAAACCCTTGTATTTACTGGTGATGAAATTCCTGACAAGTCTACCTTTATAGTCCAAAAGTTGGATTGCATACTGACCGTGGTAATGTTTGTATGTTTTTGTTGAGACAGCTACTCCATCTTTCCAACAACAAATACCAAAACATTCACCTGCTGTTGGAATATCTCGAATGACTTTAAAATCATTCGTGTTGATCACGTGTACACATTTGTCGCCATTTTCAACGAGATAAATCTCATTTTCTACAACTTTACTTTGACATATATCACGTGGACCATTGGCAATTTTAAGGAACGCTATACCTTTTCTAGTATTAGTATCAAATAATTTCAAATTCTCGTTTTTTAAATCGGCAAGAATTAGATTTCCGTTTTTCAAAGCAATTGTAGCATGAATGCTGCATATTTCTTTGTCTTCTTCTTTTAATCTCACATTGAACTCCGTACGTAGGTTTGCTTGCACGTATTTTGTACCATCCGGGTCCTCAACACTTTTCGCGCCATCTTCCACATGATCAATACCGAGGTGCTTGAACGCTTGTTTTAACTCTTCATCAAGAAGGTAGCTGTGATTTTTCGTCAGTTTGAATTTTGCATGCTGTTTAAGACATTGATCGGAGCATATAAACTCTCGGCATTGCTTGCAATATGCAGACACTTTATATGATGTTTCAATATCGTCCAAACATTGTGCACAGAATTGTGGCTTATCCTTATCCATGTTGATCCGGTGTAACTAATTGAAACGTACGTTAAACAAGATTAATTCACATGCATGCATTACATACTGCATACAAAATGTATACAACCATTATGAGTTAACTGTACTGTCAGCATTCTCCAATTAATTTGAATCTTGAAACAATTCCATTTTGAGAGGTAGAAATTTATCAAAACAAAACACGCACACAAAGGCTAAACCTTTTCTAACGCAACGGCTTACTAGTATGTAATGCACGAGCTTCTTAAACACATATCGTAAAATTAATAATTTAAATCGACTAATATAGAATATTCATGAGATTGTTTACGTTAATGTGGGTGATTTGTGAACGTTTGCAAATCGAAACAATAGACTCACGTTTCATGAATGCACGGTTCATGAAATGCTTTGTCTCGATCCTATGTGAAATAAATTAAGCAACAATGTGACCATATAGGCCTACAACCACTTTCACAATCTATTGTTTTAATCGCAAATGCATATTCATTACATTTTCAATGACTGTGAAATTATGTTCCGGAAAGTGATTGCTTTCATGTGCTTTATCAATATCAATGTTATGGTTTTGTGAAGCTTACTAATTGTACTTACGCTAATTATTCGTATATGTAGTGTTATGTTTTTAAATTGCATTACCTCAGTTGTAAGAGAGTAATAATTGTTAGATATCAAGAGGTATTTCTAAATATTTCCAAAAATTATCCAAAAATAGTAAAACGTCATCAACTTTTTTATATCAAAAAGTATTTAAAAATAGTAAATACTGTCATAGACATTAATAATAATTATATATCTGTGATAGTGTGTCCCAATGGCCATATTAAAACTAGTCCGTTTATTTTTTATTTGCTTAGACTAACGTTAGTCAGAATATTGTTGAGATGCCATCACAGAAAGAAATACATCCAGAAATATTAACTCTTAATAATAGAAAAGTCCTCGTATATGCTGTAGAAACTGTAATGCAGGCTCATTAATTAGCGATATGTTGGGGCATGCATGCACTAAGTACTATGACAGGTGTTCGACATAGGGCCCATCGTGGGCTCTTGGTATGTGACTCCTTCAGGCTTGAAATAGTTTACTCCTTGAAATATTTACTTTCTGTCAACCGAGGCAAACATAAACTTTTACTATGAGTGTCAGAGCGCGAACCAGATAGAAAACACTGGACAAACCATTCCGAATTTATTCACCATTTTGGTAAAAGGACCATTTCGCTAGTTTCGGCTCCGTTTCGCTAAAAGGATAAACAATTCGTTCATTTTGCTGCGCAAATGTCAACACTGACTAAATTCACTCTTTTAGTTTCATTTTGACTCACAATTTCGAGATATCATTTAAAAAGTTAACTATTGTCTTTCTTTTTCAATTAAACTAATAAGCCGACCTGAAGGTATAACTATAAATGTCCTAAAACAATAATAAACTGACCGTCATCTGGGTGACGGAAGCGCTTATTAAAGTCTTAGTAGCAAATCTTCATCCAATGATCTAGGACAGAAAACTGCAGTTTTTACTAGTTGACAGTTATGGATTCACCGAAGGATGGTGGGGAAGCGGAAGAGAAGCTGGCATTTTTCGAGGAAAAGTTTAAGACAGCCCTTAATCCGTTAGAACCGACAATAATGAAGGTTCAAAGCCTGCTGGTATGGGAGAAGCCAATTAAAAGCTCCATTATGTTGGCCGTGGTACATTGTATATTTTGGTAAGTTTCTGAGCAGCTGTGTTGGTAGGTTATGCACTGGTCAGTTGCATCCACAGCCCCCAACCCCTGGGATGATCCAGGATTTTTACTTATGTGTTGTCAAAACCCTGTCCTTTCACGGCCCTGCGATGACAGCTGATGGTAAAATCTCTGGTATTTTGACGGCCCCCTGACAACTAAATATTTCCCTGGGGTATTGTTTCAGAGAAAAAAAATCCCAACGTTTTCCTAGCAGTGCCGGGTAAGCTGGAAGGTAAAAACACGGCAGTTTGCCCGTCTATCCATTGCCCATAGGGGGGCCATCCCAGGGGTTCAGGGCCGTAGATGCAACTGACATGAAGATGCATTATGTAAGAGTCGAGGAAAAGGTGCCCCCCATGTGAGATTCAGCACTCTATTATACTGTATACCTTGTTTTCTCTTAATTCTATGCTTCTCAACAGTTTCAATGGTGCATGAGTAAGCGCGCATCCAAGTTAAAAAATGTCTGCACACATTTCAGAAAAAAATATTATGATATTTGTAAAATCATAGCTTTGGTGAGTCTAGGTCGGTGCTCTGAATCCTGTTGAAGAGTGTGCCTCCATAAAAACGTGACTGTTTTGGGGCCTAATGTGGTACAATTTTAGATTTGCCTTCAAATTTAGTACATTTGGGGTATTACTTATCAAATTACGTATTATGTTCGTGTGTTATAGACTATGGTGATAAATAAAATACGTTTTGCAATGAAATGGGATGCAAAAACAATTTAATAACACCAGTTGAAAAATATCACTTGGAATAAGTACTACCCATATCATTGATTGTCAAGGCGATGACTGAGATGAGTCATCCAAAAGGATTGACTAAATTGGTGCAGAATAAGATTGTTTTGGGAAATTTTACTAAAATTCCTATGTAGTGGATGTAATAGAGCAGAACTCAACCAAGCACTGATTTCAGGAGAATACACTAAAGCATGACACAGAGGTATACATGTAGCTCTACCAACTGAGCTAGCTACGCCTGTTATGCTATATTAATTATCATAAATACAGTCCATCAAGGCATTGCTTTAAAACTTGGCATACTTGTTAATCATCATAAACAGATTACATTATCAAAGCCATGTAACAGTGACTATCAAACAGTTCAACAGAATTATGGCCCCTGAATGACTTAGCTATTTGTTATGGACACGCCTTCTACCAGGACATAAGCGTTTACTTAAAGTTGCTGAGTCTTGTTTTTTTTCAGGTTTTTCATGTACAGTGGTTGTCGATTCTATTCAACATTGTGTTGTGTTATAATGGCTCTGTACTTCTTGCGTATGTGGAAGAAGAAAATATGGCCTGAAATCCGAGGTAAGTTCAGCCATCTATTACCGTACTTGATAAATATTGGATTAGAGCACATGTCTCATAAGCAGGAAGTTGCTAGTTTGATTCCATTGAGCTAAATGCTAAAGGTTTTTTAAATGGCATTGTCATATGTCAATTGATGTGTTTGAATTAAAATTTATTCAAAATTCAGTGATTGGGTAAACTAAGAAGTTATCTGTCCTTGTTACTCTTATAATTTTCTCTCACAGATGAGCAAGGTAACTGTCAAGAACTAGAAAGTGGAACATCCAGCACAGCTGCACTCATATGCGGTGCTCTTGTTATACACCAATTGATAATAAATGACACTCTGTCTATTTCAGTTCCTCCTAAAAGTCCAGATACAGATGAGTAAGTAATGATTTATAAATTAATACTCATTATGAATGGGTTTGAGTGGTTTTTTTGGGTGATTTTATAGCCGAATATGGACTATTTTCCCAAGTGAAAATCATATCTTTTTCCCCCAATTTCAAGCCAATAATTTGTGTCATAAACCCTTGCTGTGATTGATATTGTAAACCATTCAGGGTTTTCATTCTTAATTGATAGCCAATAGAAGTTAAAATATTTATATAGAAAATGTCCTGGCCCAATTGGTTGTATTTTCCTACCAGTCTGTGATTATATTCATAATGAAAATCCTGAATCATTGTTCACATTTGTGTTTGTTTTTAGAAATATTCCCGCGGCTGTTGTAATGCGCGTTCTGATTGGACAATAGCGGGAATCACGCTAGTGACGAGTTAGAGCTATTTTTAGATTTGCGAACAATAAAAGGGGTGTTGTATCAGAGTACAGTCTAGGGACTTGACTATACACTGATTCATGAGAATGTGTTATTTTGGACAAATTTGGAATAAAGTCCGTAATAGTATGAAGACATTAACGAAACTTGTAGATCTTGTTTTATAATTAATACCATATGATAAACAAGTATAATTGACTATTTTAGATGGACACCGGTACATCCACGATTACTCAGTGTTCCCGAGTTGTGTAAACATCTAGCTACTACCTGGTGTTATATACTTCACCTTGTTGATTGGTGGACTACATTAAGACAAGACAGACCACTCAAGGTAGGTACTGTAAACATCATATAATTTCAATGGGACAAAGTTTTTTGTTTTTTGTTAAAAAGACTATTTTATACTCAATACATAATTACTGCTGAAGTTACTTGCCCTATAGCAAAAATTACTTGCCCAAATTAACAATTACTTGTCCCGGACAACCGGAGAAGTGCTAATTTTGCAAATGACCACTTTTGTAAGACTCTCTATGTCAACATGTATGGTTTGCTATAAATGTTTTTATGTGTTATATTTGTTTGTGTATATTTCAGTTTTGTATCGAGACGAGTTTTGTTTTTAGCTGCCTTGCAATATTTGGACATTACATATCTGACGTTATGTTATCATATATAATCAGTAAGTGATTTTTGTGGGATCTTATTTATGGAACTTAACTGTATTTTGTCGGATCTTATTTATGGAACTTCACAGTATTTTGCTAGTCCGAGTGAAAGTATTTCCATTGCTTGGTTAGGAATACTGGAAAGGAAAACACCTCTATTCATTCTTTCAAAGGGATAAATCAAGAAGGGGGTATCTAGAGTGTTTAGTATACTTGTAGTGAACAGTTCTTAAGTAAATTTTAGAACTTGTTTAAATAAAATAATTGATCTTAAATGAATTATAATTGAACTGCCTCCTCGATAGTCTAGTGGTAGAGCATTTACTTCAAGTGTGTGAGGTCCCGGTTCAACCCCAGGTCGTGTCATACCAAAGACGATATATAAAAGGCACCAGTAATTCCCATGCTTGATAGAGAATCTGGCTTTTCTTCTCTCATACTCTCGAGGTAAAGGATAAAATCAGGAATGAGGTGTCAAGAGAGATTAATATAACTTAAAACATTTGTTTGAAATTCACAATCAACCTAAAATTAAAATAAGTTAGTATAAACTAATAAGTTGAAGTATATTGCTCAGATGATTTGTATATTTGCTTTAAAATGGTAAAATTCTATCAAAAATTATGAAAAGTACCCTTGACTGTCAGTCAGTCCCTTGTGGAACTCCTGTTGAAGTTTGTGTCATCTGTACGGCTGACTCTACAGAAAATTATTCAAATTGCTGTTTTACAGTTATGAGTGTTCTTCTGTGGCCGTGTCTACAGTACCATAATTTATTGAAGAAAATTTACATGAAGTTTGAACCTGTGTTTATGAAACTGGATTATTCTATAAAAGTTAAAAATAAATGGCGATACGAAGGAGGTAAGAATTATTCTATATTTCTTAAAATATGTGTAAATTACAGGGTACCGTACCTGTCAAGTACTCCTATTAAAGTGGAGTTACTCCTATTGTTGTTGGTAAATTCTGGTTTTCCAATTTTCACCTACCATTACACATAATTATAAACACTAGAATTAAAACCTTTCTTGTTCATACATCTAAATTCTTTTTGAATCACATTAAGTGCATCTTGTGACATGTTTCACTTTATCACTCCTATTTTGGATTTAACTATCTTGGCAGGTATTTTATAGGAAAGAATGTAGTTCAATGTCAATCAATCTTGTTGTGGTATAAATTGGAGAGCATTGGCCATGTTAGAATCGAAATAATGAATATTTTGCTGTGCTGTTTTGCATAATATAATATAGACACTTATTTGTGTGCGAAAATTAAATCACTCATGCTAATTCAAATTTGTGCCTATATTTTATTGTGCAATAAATTCTTAAATGACCATACATATTATTGATATCATCATGATATATTCCATTTGCAGACCGAGCTACAGTAACGACTAACGAGAACACAGATGATGAAGGGATGTTAACTACATCAGTGTGTGCGGATAATGAGAGTGATTTAGAGGACTTCTATCCCTCTGATCCGATGATATCAGCAGCATTAGCACGTGCTATCACTGACAGTGAAGACGAGGGAGGCACGCCCTCTGTATCCATGACACCCAGACTCTCCAAGGAACCATCAGTGGCCAACAGTGAAGATGGTAAGAATCTTTAAAATGCCTCTGTTGCTCAGTGGTTAATGTGCTCGCCGTTTAATCTGACGACCTGGGTTCAAATCTAGGTGGAAGTATATGCCTGCCATATTTCAGCAGAAAGCTGACTTGGCATTTAAAAAAAGATTTTTTTACACAACATACTACATGGGTCTAAATACAGTTAGTGGGGGAGTAGAAATATTTTCATATAGCAAGTTAATCTTCAAAAGCAGTCTGCAAATTTAGGATTTTAAATTTCTTGCCCGAATCAGAATTTTAAACTTCTTGCCCGAATCAGTCAAATTTTGTAGTTTACCTATATACTCAATACATAATTACTGCAAAATTGACTTGTCCGACTGCAAGTTACATGCCCAAATCAACAATTACTTGTCCCGGACAACAGGACAAGTGCTAATTCTGAAGACTGAAAAGTAGGCAGTTGGTTTTAAATCTCGCTTAAAGTGACCAAAAAGAAAATGACAGTCCTATTCCGAGCAATCACATTTATGTATATTGAAACATTTCAGATTTGAATCATGTAGAAGATAATGAGGACAATGATTTTGCATTAAGCGTTGATCAGATGCCATCGTTTGAGGACACGTTAGATCAAACAGACGATGAACTGCTTGATCTACCGGTATCTCCTCCGACAGGTAAAAGTCGTGAAAGTTCCGAGGAAAGTATGAAGTTTATACCGTCTCATTTTGAGGAGTCTGACGAGGAGACAGTTGTTCATGATCTTCCTAGGACTGAGCGACATAGATCTACTCGGACTGAATCACGACCAGCACCTAGACAGGCTGGTGATATAGGACAAGACATTATGAGAGCAGCTCTAACGGATGCGGTTAGTTCCGCTATTCAGAATACCGTGTTAGGAACATTACAAAACTTGGCATCAAAATCGAACCCAAGTCTGGCAGCAGCTCATGACAGATCAGTTAGCCCTAACAGTGACTCTGATGACATTGCCATAGCTTCTGATCATAGCTACGGTGATGCTCCAAGAGGCAGGAAAATATCTGAAGACAATTCAAGCTTGAACATTGAAGATGAGTTTGATTTTCTTGATGAATACGAAGCTGAGCCTGAGGATTAATGTACCATACTAGTTCATTGTTTAACCTCGGCCCGTATTCACAAAGTATCCTAGATCTATTTGTTCTTAAGTAATTTCATTTGGCAAAAAATATTTCACTTACCGTAGGTATAAGAAACCTCAATTTTTATCGAAGGAAATTCTAATGGTTTTCCTCAAATTCATAGACAAAAAATTATCTTTAATTGTTCAAAGCAAAGTTTTTTTGCAAAAACTTTAAAGAATTGTTAAAAAACTAAGAGAATAAATTTATCTCTATGAAACAGGCTTGTAAGATCAAAATAGATATTTTTATTTGTTTAGTGAAATATTGTCTTTCTAAGGCGATTTCTTCAGATATAATCTTAGGCTATTTATGACTACAGGTCAAGGTTTTCAACTGTAAGCATGTGTTATCATACTTTTGTGGCCAGTTAGATCGGCAGAACAGGATCAGCATATTGTGGTATTACACATATCTCAAAAACGTATTATTCATTAGGAGAATGAACATTTTAATGCATAAATTGCTTGTTATCATCTTTGAAATTTGTACACATCATCTTTTGTATGTGTTGGAACTACATTTCAGCAGCTATTTGTGTTGTTTTTTAAATGCCTAGATTTCATGAAATTTCTCACATTTCTTGAATTGCCAGTATCATTTTAGCTGTTAAGTCTCAAAATTTGCTGTCATCATGATGTAATTTAAAAGTATTGTATAGTATTTGTATGTGCTAAACATCCATTTTATCATCATGAAAGTTAATTATGTCCCCTTCATCTTTGATGAAGGGTATATTGCTTTGCACATGTTGGTACGTAGGTCGATCAGTCTGTCTGTCTGTTGGTAGACAAAAATGGTTTCCGTTCAATAACTCCAGAAAATTTTGCCCTAGGGTCTTCAAACTTTAAATGGAGGTTGGTCAGCAACAGTAGATGGCCCCTATTGATTTTGAGGTCAAAGGTCAAGGTCACTGCGTCCTTTACCATTTTCAATAAGGGTGTCATAGGGACATACATGTTTTACATCCCTCTTACAGTTATGTTCTAATGCTGTCTATAGTTCTTGGTGTGTTTTATATGGTTTCAATATAATACCCTGTGCATGAACCATTGTGTTTATATGTATCAAAAACCTTCGTGAGTCAAGTTCTTATTCTATACAGCAATGCTATACTGTGGGCATTAATGCATTTCACATTTGTTTTTGTCAGATTATTAAACTGTGATTTTGTTTTGGTTTAAACTGTATTTATTTCCATAATTGTACATATACAATAATATTAACATAGAATGCGTTTATTGATTGGATTTAACAAGTTTTATAAAAAAAAATGTTTATTAATTCTCCAAGATGTTGGTTTGTACAATGAGAAAAGGAAATTGATGTTGAGTATGAACCTGTGGTTTTGTGTGAGTTATTGGCCAGATGGCCTTGATTGAAATCACATATTTTTGTAAAACTTCAAATTTTTAGTTTTATAGCACTTAAAATATTAACTTTAAATGCACTATTTTACTTAACCTTTATACAATGTGCTGACAGTTTATGTACAAGTCTTCCATAACAGTATGTGTTTGTGACGGTCCTAAATTAAACAAGCTAGTCGGAATAAAAAATTGACCCGAAGTGAGATTACAAAATGTTCCTTTTGGAGTTATTACTAGTATAATATTGCCCATGATTAAAGTGTTAGTTCTGTATATGTAAGATTTTTACCAATGCATGTATAGCTTGGAGAATTTCACAAAATTCTGACCTCTGAATTAGCATAATTTAAAAGCCGATATATCTTATCTATATTTATTACCGCAGTTGTATGTTTTCATAATCAGGAGTATCACAAAGACGCTCGAGGTGTAATACAAACACAAATCTGAAATACCAATATTGCACAATTTGCTTGCGGAAATTGATATATTTAAAGCAAGAACCTTGTAATATATTCATGCATGAAGGTCAGGATCAAATTCTCAAGGCTATGCACTAATATTACAGTTGGAAATGTTCTGAAAATATAAAAGTTTGAATTCTTGCACCATGGAACAATCACACATTTCACAAATGATTGCTATTGAAACTACTTTACTGTCAAGTAGATTCTGGAATTATTTGCTGGTGGCTGTGCTTGTAAATGGCATTGCCATAATTCATTCTGTGTACTTGTTGATAAATACCAGGTATGGCCTGCCCAGTAGGGCAGTCAGATCGATTGAGTCTGCTCATGTTCAATCTACTACACTTTGCTTTACCATGTATGTATACTATACTACACTACTACCTGCTTTTCTTATGACATTACGTCAGAGAAGAGATGGCTCCACTTGCTTGTTTGGCGAAGGTTGCCAAGCTAATCCATTCGACCATGTGATTAAAATTTACAGTTTAAATTGATTTGAAGGTATTAATTAGCAACTGGCGTAATGTCAGTGCAGCTTAAATTTTATGCATTTCTATGTGTTCAATTTTATAACTGAATATTGCAGTGTTGCAACAAAAGATATGTGAATGCTTTTCTTACACTACAGGAAAAGTTTCACTCACAGTTTCACAGAACTACAATATTCATTATAGATAACAATAAGATGTAAATATTCTGTTAGCAATATTCTGCTTTATGACAGGACTTAGAAATTATATCCCAAAGGTACAGAGGGTGGCTACTCCCAACTTTTTGTCTGAAGGATCGCTATAAGAAAAACTTCTAAAAGTGAAAATTAGACAAAAAGTTGAAACTAAACTGTATTTTTATCATAGAATTTCTAATTATTTGTTTTGATATTGAAATCATTGAATAAATTATCTCATAGTTAAATGAGTGTGTTGTTTGAAGCCATTTGTGTGATACTGTTGGTTGTTGTTCCGATTGGTTTTGTGTAGAGTTATATTGTGTAATACTGTAAAATCATTTAATTTCGATGGGACTAAATTTTGTGGTTTTGGTAAAAAAGAACTTTTCGTTTGGACCTTAGCTCGTGGATTTAGCATTTCGGGTAATAAATACAAGGGCCAAAATTAGTGTTCAATGAGATTTGATTTTGTGGTTAAAGGTGAACCACAAATTTCCACTAAATCTAATCCCCCCACAAAAATGAATGATTTTACAGTAGGTAAGCTTGTTGATGCCATGGAATCTTGTCTCTGTCACACGAGAGTTGGGTGCCTGACAAGTGCCTACAGGAGTTTGTTCAATTCTTGTGTGATTTCTGTAGGCGCTTGTCAAGTTGAATGCCTGTTGGGTTAAGATTTCGGCTCCTTCACTTGTGTGACAAAGATGGGACTGTTGATACAATGTTTGGAACTGATCCATTAGTCTTAACTTCTTTCCTACTTAGATTTTTTCCGACTCTTGATAATATTATATTTTTGTGATAAAATGTATGTGATGTGATTTATATAGCTGGTTGTTACTGTGTACTTTAGTTGAGTTTCGTTTTGTTTGTTGTTGCATATTAAAGCTTTGTTATCATAATTATCACTTACTTAAAGGTTATGCATAATGTTTGATTTCAGAATTCATTTTACCAGGCCCAGATCTGAAACATCTCAAGTAGAAAGCTCATCTCAATTTGAGATGTTGCTAAAACCAGATTCTGAATTTGAGAAAAAATGACAGTTCAAACTCAATATATTTTACTGTAATTGATTCAGAACAATGTTTTCTTTTTTGTAATGCTAATGTTGAATCCACCTTCCAATGAAAGTTAACCCAAAGAGACATGGCAATAGGCCGCAATATGTTAGATGAGATTGAACTCAGATTGAGATGTTTCAGGAGATCGGGGCCAGTTTGCCATCCTCAGATACCTATACTGACAGCTTCATTTGGCATGGTGTATCATCATCTACTGGTGTAGGACAATGTCAGTGCGCATAATTTGCTAACAATAAACACAAGGGCTCAGTGCAAAACTATTGTAAGTACATTAGTTTATAGAGGTACGTACCATAGTTATGCACTGAGCCCTCGATATTATACTGTTAATCAGATAATAATTTTCATAACTACTATTTATGAGGATGGAATATTAAGGATTTATATACAATATCCATGCACTATTTTCTTATGTATCATGCATTATAGTTATGTAAATGTACTATTATTTATAAGATTTGATATTGTTAGTATATATTCTTGCCTGTTTGATATTTGGTTATTTATTTGCGTATTGTTTACCTTCTAAATTGTAACCCTGCTTATGTTTCCAGTTAAATATTCTACTTAACCTTGTGTCTTTTACCTTTATATATTGCTGGCTTAGAAGTACAAAATTGATATTTTGAGAAAACAAGAAATAAATGTCCGAAAATTACTCTATACTTATGGTAAAACAAGCTGTTTCAACTTCACTTTGGTCAACATGACAAGTTCCACTTTTCATAAAACTAGACTCATAAGAAGTGCCTTGTGATGCTGAATTAAAATATGTATCAGTCTTCTAAGGTTGAAACTGCTTCTCATTCTAAGCCAGCGATTTGTATCTAAAATTGCTACCAGTTAACTTATTTGGGCTATTGAAGTGTTAAATGTCACTTTCAATGTATGGAGTACAGTGCTATATACAGTTTATAACCCGGTTCCTGAAGCACTCCTGGTTTGTTTACGTGCCAATGTTATTTATCATAGTATTGAATAGGTCTTCTATTTCAAAGTCTCATCTAAAAAAGTTTTGCTTATAGTTTATATGCAGGGATGGGCAATCAAACTAATGAAAGATAATACACAATACCATTACTGTAAACCAATTTACTTTCGCATGTACCATCCTTTGCATTTTGCAGATCATCAGCATATTAGTTGCTACAAATTTTCACTGCTTTAAGTCTACCGCTTTGTCCATATGTTGATTTAATCACACAAGTAATAAACCATGCCTGCTCTCTGATGACGATTTGTTGTTTGTATTTGATAGAATATTTCCACTGCATGATGCACGTGTGTTCAACATAAATCCTTCATTAGCAGTCTGCAAGCTCATTTTTAGAGTTGATTAAATATTCTTCATTTTCAAATGGACTATTTCAAGAATATGGAGGGATATATGGCCCAAACAGCCATTTTAACCGTTTTTTTAACAGAGTTTCATTAAGATTTTGCTGAGGAGATATTGAATTTAAGTTCCACAGGAAACTGTATCATTTAAAACGAAGAAAAAAATAAAACTTTTTTTTTGGAAAATCTGCAAAAAATAATTTTGTTTTTGTTTTTAAATTGTCTTTATCAATGATACAGCTACCTGTGGTCAAAACAGTTATTTAAGCAATAAAAAGAAGTTATGAGACGGATGAAGTTGCAGCTCAGATGGGCATTTTGGCCTACAGTGTCCGCTTAATGAAAACCCTGCTGATACAAATTGGTGTTATTAGAGTTATGCCCCTTTTTGATGGGGATGTATAATATTGTTTGGGGTATCTTTTGTCTTATTGAGATATCTAGCTAATGTCTATTATATTCAGTGGTGTTCATTTAACCTTACATTATAAGCATGATAGCTGCATGTCTGGAATCAGTTTTTGTTGTGATACCTAAATAATTGTGTAACACAATGTTGTGAGTGCTATAATTCGAAATATATCAATCAATTAGGTAAAAACATCTTTTGTTTTGTCTTTTATACCAGGTTACTGTTTTATCAAAGTATTTATGGAAATCTTTAACTTACGATCAAATTTAAATTCTTTATAATAGGGGATTAAATAGCCAGCAAAGCTGGCTATTGTAAATACCCATACCAATAATGTCCACATGCGTATCTTCGTCGAGTCTCTGCAGGTACTAATGCTTTCAGAAAAAGTTATTTCCGGTCAAAAATTTCAGGCAGTTTTCCGAGGTGAATGGTCCTTGGAAAATAAAAAAAATAGTAATCTGTAAACGGTTGCCCCTATCATTTTCTTTCGAATTATAACCATCTTTAAAAATATTCAATAAATAAAAAAAACACTATTTAAAAAACAAAGGAAAGTAAGAAATACGCTTCTGTACTGGATCCACGGCGCCAATACAAGACGTGATGTTATGACGTCACAAATAACAGGAAATGAAGTCATACCAAGAGTACGCCAAATAGACTCATGACGTTACGTTGCAATGCATAACAAATCAGTATAATATAGGTAAAACTCCAGGTTAGGGATGCCTACACTTATTCGAAACATAAACCACAGATACATAGCCAATGTAAAATTTTGAATAATTATTATTTCTGGTCTTAAATTTAAAGAGGAAAAGAGATCAGTTGCTGATCACTAACTATTTTTGTATATTTTATAACATCTAAATTCAACTCATATTTAGTCAGTTTCTATCGCAGATATCCAATGTGTATTTAATCCCTCATTTAGGCGGTGCCTTAGTTAATATTACTGTTGTAACTAATAAATGTGGCAATTTGAGCTGTAATACTAATCAATATCCAGTTAATGAAGTCTTACAAATAATAGCTGTTCCCAGCTGTACAGATGTTAAATAATTAAACTGAATTTAAATTTGAACGTGAGTTTACGATTTCCATAAGTATGTTGATAAAACAGTGCCCAGACACTGGAGGTACAGTGTGTGATGAGTCAGGGGTGGTATTCAATATTGTATCAGATCTTACTTAAGGATCAGGACAACCAATCAGATACACCATACTAAATGTTAGGTCAGTAACAGGCAATATGATTGGCTATCCTTATCATCCAATTAAATAAGATCAATAATATTGAATTCCACCCAAACAAATCTGTACATGATCCCTACAGAAAGGTAAAAGCTTGGGATTATTTCCCTGCTTCCACCGCCTTCTCTGCGGTTGGGGATGGGATTTTGAGGTCAGTAGGTCAAGGTTGCTGTGACCTTTACCATTTTCGACTATTGGGCTGCCATGAGGTCATATGTGTTCTCCAAACATCTCTTGTTTATTTAAGGTTGATTGTGAAACAACAACTTATATTTATTACTCTCAACACCTCATTCCTGATGTTATCTATCACAAAGAGGGTATGAGAGAAGAGAAGCCAATTTCCTTTATATGCTGAGCTTCTAGCAAGGCAATTTCTGGTACCACTTTTATGTGGTCTAATATGACATGGCCCAAGATTAAAATCAGGATCTCCCGCACTTTGAGGGAGCTCAATGATACAGAAATGACAAAATCCATGTAATCTACAAGCCTTTTTATTTCCATAGCAACCATTATCCACTGGAGTAAAAAACAAATAGTCAACAATAATCAATATTGAAATGGTAATTTATAAGCAAGTATAGCTTGGCTATTTTGACCTGAGCCTGACCTTTATGCAAGAATATATTAGAAGGCTTTTGCTTTGAATATTTCAATTTCGGCAAGCAAATCGTGCAATATCGGCATTTAAAGATTTGTGTTTGTATTACATCTCGAGCTTCTTCGTGGTACTCCCAATTATGAAAACATACAATCGGTGTTGTAAACGTTGGCAATATATTGTTAAATTATGGTAATCAAAAGGTCAGGCTTGTGTCAAATTGGCCAAGCTATACTGTGATCTGATGCTAAGCCAATCAGAAATGAAAAAAATCGGCAAAATGAGTATTTTTATTTTATAGTCATGTATACAGATGAAACAGTCTGGTTTGAATATATTAACTTGATACTTTCATAGTATAATTATGCCCCCCCCCCATCTTTGATGAGGGGGTATATTGCTTTGCACAATCATGTTGGTTGGTCTGTCTATCTAGACCAAAATGGTTTCTGTTTAATAACTCAATAACATGTGGCGCTAGGATCTTCAGAGGTTTGTCAGCAACTGTAGATGACCCCTATTGCTATTGAGTCAGTAGGTCAAAGGTCAAGGTCACTGTGATAATCCAATCATGTACATATAAATAATCACATGACTTCATTCAGCTTATTTCAGACACACTTTATAAAACTAATCAAGCATTGTGAAACAACAACTTATATTTATCACTCCCAACACCTCATTCCTGATGTTATCTTTATTTAAGGTCGAATGTGAAACAACAACTTATATTTATCACTCCCAACACCTCATTCCTGATGTTATCTATTACAAAGAGGGTATGAGATTCGAGAAGCCAATTTCCCATATATGCTGAGCTTCTAGCAAGGGAATTTCTAGTATCACTTTTATGTTGTCTAATATGACGTGGCCCAGGATTAAAATCAGGACCTCCCGCACTTGGAGGGAACTCCAAGATACAGAAATGACAAACACCATGCATTCTACAAGCCTTTTTATTTCCATAGCAACCATTATCCAATGGGTAAATAACAAAGATTCAACAATAATCAATATTGAAATGGTAATTTATAAGCAAGTATAGTTTGGCTATTTTGACCTGAGCCTGACCTTCATGCAAGAATATATTACAAGGTTCTTGCTTTGAATATATCAATTTCCGCAAGCAAATCGTGCAATATCGGCATTAAAGATTTGTGTTTGTATTAAATCTCGAACTTCTTCGTGATACTCCTCGATTATGAAAACATACAATCGGTGTTGTAAACGTTGGCAATATATCGACTGTTAAATAATGGTAATCAAAAGGTCAGGCTCGTGTCAAATTGGCCAAGTTATACTGTGATCTGATGCTAAGCCAATCAAAAATGAAAACAAATGGGCAAAATGAGTATTTTTTATTTTATAGTCATGTATACAGTAGGGCTGTAACGGTACGCTCACCTAACGATATGATACGTACCTCCAATTTTTCTAACGGTTCGGTATATTTCGGTATAATACAATGTTCTCTAACGGCAGCTTAAATACTACAATTTTTAAGAGACAATGAATTTGTTGATTCTATAACAGCAATTATTATGTGGCTATCAACTATTTTCAAACGATTTTCGACAATATGAGGCATATCTTAATACAATTAAAACGAATTATGCGTGGTTATTATACATAATCAGAAGGCTTTCAGACATTATTCATACTCAGAGGGCTTTTGTTCTCTGAATATTATTTTGCTCATAAAAAAGTTTATACCGAACCGTACCGAAATTTGCAACTCTTGTATCGTGAACCGCGTAGGACTGAAGTCCGCGGTCTTTCATGTACCGTGGTATACCGTTACAGTCCTAGTATACAGATGAAACAGGCTAGTTTGAATATATTAACTTGATACTTTCATTGTATAATTATACCCCCCCCCATCTTTGATGAGGGGGTGTATTGCTTTGTACAATCATGTCGGTTGGTCTGTCTGTCTAGACCAAAATGGTTTCTGTTTAATAACTCAAGAACACTTGGTGCTAGGATCTTCAAACTTATCATTGAGGTTAGTCAGCAACTGTAGATGACCCCTGTTGATTCTGAGTCAGTAGGTCAAAGGTCAAGGTCACTGTGATAATCCAAAAAATGCATATAAATAGTCGCATGAATTCAGACAAACTTTTTAAATCAATCGAGCCTAATTTGAGGGCTCAGTGCAAAACTATGGTACATGCCTCTATAAATTGATGTAGTTACGATAGTTTTGCACCAAGCCCTTGATATTATTATTATGATACAAATTAAACAAAATATGTAATAATAACATAATTATATCACATAACAACCATTCATATAATATTATTTAACAAAACAATTTTATTTCTTACAATAATATTAATAACCATAACAAGTAACCCTATATTATATACATGTACAATTCATTCAAATTAAAAAGCACATGATACACAGTATGTATCGTGATACGCTGCTTCTCAGTTCCGTCAGAGAATTGTTGTGTTTTCATAATGCTCTGGCGGAACTCAAATAGCATGTATCCCAAGTTCCGATATAGCATTACATTGGTTTTTAGTTCTGTCAAAGCAATATGAAAACAGAACAATTTCCTGACAGACCTGAGAAGCAGTGTATCATGTTACATACGGTGTGATACTATTCAACAACACTGTAGCTGTCACTGAATGTGATTACTGCATATAGTTGTAAGAGGTGAAGTAAGCAAAATAAAAATATTATTCAGTTTCGAGAATTTACAAAATTTGCTAGCATTTTATTCTGTGTCATGTTTGGCTAAAAAAGAATGAAAACAACACTGTGTTTAGTAAACTCAAATGCCCTTGTTCATAAATTTAACTAGCTTAGTCAATCAGCGGCCATAATTCTGTTGAAATGTTGGACACTCTATAGAATCAAGTATCGGGCCTCATATAGTAAAAAACAATATTTATGTATTTCAAAATAAGAGTGTGATAGAATAAACTTCTTTATGACATTAAACAATTTCTATTTATGTAGGTCAAGTAAAAAATGAGTAACTTCGATACAACAGGTTTTAAGTAAGACATGTTCCTGTGATATCTCTTTGCAATACTAAGTCCCACCTGTAGATGCATGTGATCATTCATGTACATTAATTTAGGGAGTTAGAGAAATAATTTATATCAAATTCATCAAACTAAGGACAACCATCTAATGATCTACTCTATAGAAAACAATCGAATAAAAATCATCATCTACTTTATTATGACATTAAATTGCACAAATTCCACAATGGCAATGAAATTAACATACAAATATACTGAAAGTAGATAATACACATGTTCTTACTAACACCACAGGTCACTCGTTACAGAGTAATGCCCCAATAACAGTAATAATATATCTCGAAAAGTTAAACATATTTCTATACAAAGTAACACAGTGGTAAGTGTATATTAAATGAAATAGGATTGGGCAACTAGCTAAGCCTATATTAGCTCTCTCCTTAAGTAAGTGCATAGGGGTATTGTGTGGTGATTTACATGACAGGACAGGATAAGGAGAGCAATTCAATTGTTTAAGCAATATTCTAATTATGCTATGATCAGAGATGATCTTGCATAAACAGCATGCAATACAAAATGGTACAATAAATATAAAGTGGCAATTTATAAATTAATACATAAGAACAAATAAGAAACAGGTTCGAAAAAAAATGAAAAAAAAGGTTGGAAGGAACACCAACTATTCGGAAGCAAGACTGCGTTCAGTAAACGCTTATGCCCTGTTGGTAGCCTTGTCCATAATCACTAGCGAAGTCAATCAACTTATTAGTTTTGTAATGGACAAACGGATGGACAGGACAATCACTAAATGCCTCGGCATCATTAGATGCCAGGGCATAAAAACTTATCAAGTTGCATAATAACTGGAAGAATAAGAAAATAAATCTGTACAGAAAAGGTAGACTAACAATAATATATTATAAATCAATAGAAATCACAATATCTTTTTATCACAAGGTAACTACACTACAATAACTTTCTTTTCTATAATTTGCTAGCCTAGAATGAGAAGGTCCTAATAAATACAGCTTACAACCTTCTAAGATTGATACATACGAGGGCCCATCAATAATTTCGTGAACTAATTTTATGTAGCGAGTATAAATAGACTTACACATTTTTAGCCTCTAGTACTTATTAAAGTAACATCCCATGCATAGTTTGCATTTATTCCATTGCTCGACCCATAACCAGGGCACGTGTTACAGGCCGTCACGTACATCTCCCGCAATGTTTTGTTTTTGAAGCACCCAACTTCTCTCGGGGCTTGTATTTCTAACCATGCTGGCTGTTTTTGAGTTTTGGAAATGACCAGAAGTAGCCTATAGTCTATTCTGGGTTATAGGATCGGTGCTGTAACAGTTCTATATTCAGGTCATAGATTGTGTCCGAAACAACGCTGCAGATACGGATTGGCGAATTTTCATGGTATATCAGAATTTCATACATTTGAAGTTGTATATGCTTTCATTTAAAGAGGCGTTCCCTATAACTTTGATCGTTTAAATCGATTCAGAAATATTATACATTCAATGAGAATCATTATTGCTTAAAATCCTCAAATTTTCAACAAAAAGCTCCCACTAATTACCGAGAAAAGAATGGAAACATATTCCGTAACAAGCCAAAATAATCACGAGTTGTTTCCCTTTGACCACATAATAATAAATCGCTGGAAGCGATAAATTATTATTGGTGATTTAAATATATTTTTGACATTATAGAGACATATTTGCGCACACTTTCTTCTGACAACTAATGATAATTGATAATGCTTTGTACGTTTAGCTCATTAAATGTGATAGTAGAGAAAAATTGCTAGTTATAGGGAATGCCTCTTTAATAGCCGATAACAAATGAGATTTAATTATTGCTACAATAGTTTCTAATAACAGTAGCTTTCAGAGGAACACAGTAATTACAAGTTATTCTTTGTATGTCGCAAAATATTATGGTCAATACACTTTACCGACCGCCAATTTTAACAACCAATGGCCGGAGATTATGCGTATCGTCTTTGTTTCCTACTATATTGCCCTTTAAGTACTTCTTCGACAATGAAAATGCACTATTCGATTACCAAGAGTCCATATAAACTTCATGCAACTTTTTCTGAATGTAGAAGACATATTGCCTCAGTAATGTATAAATCTTTAATACAAAACGTTACTCGATTATACCAGGCGACGGCATTTTTAATAACGAACGCCAACGACATGACGTTAGAATATTGCTATGACGTCATAAATAGTGACGTCATCAATCACTTTTTATGATTAATTAATTGGATAATAAATTATCTTTGACCATGCAAACTTTCAATAAGCTATGTTAAAGCGTTATGAAACAGTAGAATTAGTTCACGAAATTATTGATGGGCCCATGTATTTAAAATCAGCATCACATGGTGCTTCTTATGAGCCTATTTGCATGAAAATCAGAACTTTTCATGTTGACCAAACTGAAGTTGAAATGGCTTGTTTAACCTGAGTAAAAAGTAATTTTCTGACATTTTTTTCTAGTATTCTTCTAATATTGATTTTGAACTCATGACATTCTCATTCTAAGACAGCAAATTATAACAGTGAGTATTCCATTGAACACAGATAATGCTATAGTCAACAAACTGCATACTGCAAAGTTATTGTTTTTCGCGGGGTTCAATTTTTATTGATTTCATGGTTAAAATTGACCACAAAATCTAATCAAAATGATTAATCAAAAACCAGAATAGGGAACCAGAGTTTCTTTTACTATCTTTTATCATTCACGAAACTACAATCCAACAAAATAGCATTTTACAAAAATCAACAATATTGTTTGCCCATGAAAATACGTGGTTTTACAGTATGGCTATGACAGCAAAGTAACAGACCTCTTTCACATAATACTTTATTATACTAGTTCACTGTACACCAAACTAAATTGCACCTTTTCAAATAATGCATGCAAAAATAACAGTTTTTCATAATTATATTGGATTTCACGGATATGTTCAGATACATTACTGTTGGTCCATAACTCTCGATAGTTGAAACTTGGTTATCAACTTCACATGCTTATTTACATGTCAGTAAACTGTCTGAGCTACATACAACACAAAGTATGTTGACACAGGTTATACAAGACCACAAGTCTAGTAACCAGTTTTTCCATAAAAAAATAGATGAAAAGTTTTACAGAATTACAATTGACAATGATAAGGACGAGTGTTTGAAGCCTAGAAGTGCTCAGATAATGGTACTGGGTAACATTAATACATTTCTACACACTGCATTCATCATACCTGTCAATTACTCCTATAAATGTGGAGTTACTCATATTTTCGTTGTTAATTTCTGCTTTTTCCAAGTCCACCAAACTTTGAACAAACATACATTGGATTCATTTTATAATCTTCTGTCCCATATTTATAACCACTAGAATTAATACACTCCTTGTACATGCATCTAAATCCCTTTTAAATTGCATTTAAGTGCATATTGTGGCATGTCTTGCTTCATCGCTCCTATTTTAGATTTAACCTGTGGCATGTTTTGCTTTATTACTCCTATTTTGGATTTAACTAGCTTGGTAGGTATTCATTCTGAAACTGGGCCATTCTCCTTACTAGTGACTGTGACCATCTCCTTGGCATTGCTATTTTTTTCACCGGTTGATTTCCAGTCGTTGGTAAGGGTAGAGAACCATGAAGACAGAGAAGATTTGGCCGAGGTAATTGCTCCACCTAAAAATATAAACACAGTACACTGTAAACCAAGAGTGGTAGAAATTCGCGAAATTAAAAAGCTGAGAAAATATTCAAAACATTAATATGGACATCAATTGTAAGACTTAAAGACACAAAAACTTGTAGTCGCAATTATGCCGATGATCAGCAAAACGTGAAAGTTTGTATTCCCGAACATAAAGTAGTTCACAGAAGTTAAAAGTTTACAAGACTTACCAACAGCTTTGCCTGTTTGTACGACATATTTCCCTGTAGATGATACGGCAGCATTGATCTTCTTACCACCCTCTGTATTATGCATAGTGCTGTAATTATATATCATACACATTTATAGTGTTAGTTTATTTATTTCTAAACTATGTTTCAGTTATATTCAGCAGGGCATCAATTAATGTATGATCTTTACACTTTGTCTTCAAAATATTGTTGCTTTACTTTTATGCAAATAGTTATGTAACAGACAAGAAAATGGGTAAATAACCACTATACTATTCTTTGGTGGGTACTGCATGTAGAAGGCATATCAAATTCACAATATCTAATACTTATATTTGTTTTATTTATCCTCGCTACCAGATATTCCACATGGATGAGGCCACCAGAAGAGTTCAGTCATTTTATGTTTCTGGGATAGTTCAGATATAGGAGGTGTACTTGTTCCAGAGGCACCATCATATTTTTTGCATGCCTGATGAATAGTATCATACACAGGATCTAGGTTTAAAGTCTCATCTGAAAGACTATTGGTAAATTTAGTTGGTGAGCCCTGAGAATCAAACCCACAACCTCCAGATCAGGTGTCCATTGCCTAAGCAAAGCGCTATGTAGCGATTTGTATGTAGCGCTTTACACATGAGGTAATCCATGCCATCTATATAAAATTGAATGGGAGGTAACCGAATGAAGGCGCTCGGTAGCGCTTTGCTTAGGCAATGGGCACCAGAAATCTCGAGCTCTACCGACTGGGCTAAGCTAACTGACTATTTACACTTACTGTGAGAATCTGACTTTGATATCTGCCATGCTAAGATGTCCCTGACATGGATGTCCTGCCTGTATATCTTGGAACGCTGGATGACTTGTGCTTGACCAGACTTTATAATTATGTGTAGTTTTCCAACATTGTATAAATGTTGTACCATAATCCTCGGATAATTTGGGATCTGTTCAAATAGCAAAAATCATTCTAATTTTAACAAGGTGTCAACAGAGCCAAATTTAAAATCAGGAAAATCATATGCGGTCAACCATTTTTGCCAAATAAGAGACCTGCAATCACATTGTTTCCATATCTAATTCAGTTTTTATAAATACATTCCTTTAAAACAGACTAAATTGACCATAACTTTGCCATTTCGGGAGATATTTTCTTCAAATAACTTTTATTTTGGTCAGGCATCATGGCTCTTTCTGAATGTGTAAATCCAGAACTCCAGATATTCAGGAAAATTGACACCCCTGCATTAAAGACTGCATAAAATGAGTGCTATGTTTGTCAGGGCTACACACTTATTATTTTGCTGAATTGTCTGACATAAACGTAGCGCTAAATTTGCAAACAAAACAGTTACTGGTCCTTCAAAAGTTTCACTAGATTTTCAGGCCTAGGGCCAGGTCCTACATCTATCTATCTTTTATTAATGTCAACCCCTCGTGGGGTCATAGACATTTAACTCGGCTACTTTTAAAATAAATCTAGAAAAAATAGGTAATACCATCTGCTTGAACAGTTGCTAACAATCCTTCAAGATAAACTTTGAACTGTGCTCTCAACCATTCATCATTTCCTTCCCATTCTGAAACATAGCGCATCTTGTGTGAGTGATCATGACATATAGTCCAGTTAGAATATGTTGACAGTGACATAGCCATTTACTGAGTACCCAAACAATTACAACCATTGCATGAACGGGTAGAGTTTAGTCAAGCATTAAAATAATTGGCAAATGTTTGTATAAGCCTTTATAATTGGTTTTACACTGTTATAGTGGATTCTAATACTGGGTCACTCTATTTCTATCCAAACTGGACTGTATAGATCGATTTCGAGCATTGAGCCGTGACTGCACTTTTAAAGTTTAATCCATTTGCCGATAAAGATTGGCATGGGATTGACTATTCAGATATATGTATTTTTTATAACACACATTAGTAAGTAGCATATCTTTAAATCATGACGATTGAAATCAATAAATCACGGGTTATTCGCACAAATAGACTCGTCTAAAAGGTCATGGCTCAGGGTTCAAAATTGAACTATACGAGTTTATCAAATGAGTGGACACAATAATATAACATGAGGCTTTGCGGTACAATGAGCACAACATCATGTATACACACGATATACAATGAAAGTGTTTTCGCGTCATATATTTGTAATGCCACACAGTAACAACACATCAACAACATATGCTTCAAAAGTAATGCTTGTGTTGTGTATAATTAAGTTTTTAATTCATGTTAGAATTGAAATAAAATACTCAAAAGCCCAAGTATACCGACTGATATACAATGATTTGTCATTCTGACGCTTTCCATTAACCGCTCAAGGCTATGGCCTTTGTCGTTAATTGCTACACGTAAGAACTCCAATCTTTTGTATATCAGCCGATATTTTATGGGTTTTCATAGTTTATTTCTTAAATACGCACCAGTTCCATCAAAGAAGCCATCATCAGTTGCCCCGGTTACAGCTTTCACGAGAATGTCAGCAAACCTTAGATCAGCCGTGGTCAATATCAACTGTTTCTGTAGTTCCTTGTCATGTAATTCTATCTTACTCTCATCAACCTGTTTGTATACATATATTTAGACACTTCCTAGATATCTACACAATTGTAACTTTTATATATTTATATTTTGGGGTCCTGATTGTTCAGAGCGCCTTCGCCTAATCATGCAACTCCAGGTGGGGGCACTCATATGCTTGCTATGTTTCAGCAGAAAGCTGACTGGCAAATAAAGGTTATGCTCAGCAGATAAAAGGACACCCAATTCATTATTCATTATCATGCCTTAGTCCTGCACTAGTACTGATAAGACTGCTTAGTATCCATATGCACAGTTGAAATTTTGAAATTCATCTAGCAAGCATATAATATTTTGGCTATGTAACAGGCTCCTGGTTAGCCCAGTGTCAGGATGAATGTGAGTGGCCCGGTAGCCATAGAAATACTGTTGATCATGTTTTAAATTGGAAGAATAACCTAAAGCCTGACAGTAAAAATGTAAAGTGCTCAGTGCAAAACTATGATAACTACATTAACTTATACTGACATGTACCACAGTTTTGCACTGAGATCTCAATGTTTAACTTACGTCAACTAGAACATCAGTAAGGTGACGTTTATGTCTGAACAGCATATTTGTGGCACCAATAACAAAACTTCTTATATTTACATCATTCAGTAGATCAAAGTATTGTAGTGATAGATACGGAAAACAAACACAACCCTGAAATATAGAATAATCACCATCACTACAAGAAAAGAGCAATATTTGAGGCAGATTGTTATGAATTTGTCAGAACAGAACAGAACAGAACAGAATACTTTATTGTCGTAAACAAAATTGTTTCTTGACAATGAACATGAACATATTTACAAAGCATAACTACATAATATTTAATCATACATACATTTTTTTTACTATGTGACTTAGTTTTTGCGGAGTTCCTGGGAGACTTAAAAAATGCAAAACTTTGTAGTTGCAAATATGCCAGCAAAAAGCCAAAGTGTTTATCTGCAAAAGTTTCTTGGTTTACAGTATTCAAAGGGCAGTAACTCTGGACTGAGGAAATGAGTCATACATTTGATTGTTAAAATTCACTTGATAATTAAATTTTGTTGAAACCACCATAAATCTGTAAGAGTTGTTTGTGCCTCAAAAATATATGCAATAGACTGAAGGATGAATCCTATACGAATTTTTTTGTAGAGGTACTGTAGAATAATTAATTTTCATGGAGGATTCAATTTTGTGACCTTTAACCACCAAATCAAATCCCATCGAATAATTACCTGAAATGCAAAATCCACATTAAAGTCCCATCGAAATCGTCTTTTGTACCAAAACCACAAAATTTTGTCCCGTCGAAATAAAATGATTTAACAGTATAAAAATCTTACCTTAGTAAATATTGGCAAAGGAAATCCATATTGATCTTGTTGTAGAACAGGTAACATCGGTCGATCTGAGACTGCTGGTGATGGTGGTTGACTTGACTCCCGGGACTCGGGGTTTGATGTCTGACTGGATTCCCGGGATAACGTCTTATTTTTCAGCTTACCTTTCAAACTGATACCACTAAATGCATTGCTGAGTCTGCTCTTTATAGCTGCAGCTTTAACACCTGAATAATGAGAGGAAGAAAACTGACATAAATATCAAAATATCATCTCAAAAACCAAAAATTTACATATTGTTTTTGTGTGCAGGAGATGAAGCATTGCATCTATGGCATTGATAACTGATAGCTCCTCCCACTAAAGGGAGTCTGCTTAGCTTGATACTGGGTGTATCACTTCTTGTTGTGCCGATAGTTCCACGCTACTATACATATATAGACATGTACTCCTGTATAATTAAACTCGTAGTTAGAACATGCTGCATCTTTGTTCTTATATGATTCCTATATCCCAATGTGAAACTTATGTGCTAATATTACACATAGCACATTGTCTGATAGTGGTTTGATGTATATAAAATATAAATATGTTACCTGGACTAGAGACAGTACTTGATGTAGGTGTATCAGTGGGTGGAGGGCTAGAATTCTTCACATCATTGTTACCATGGTTACTGACATCATCATCTATGGAATTACTCGCTGCATTGGTTTTCTCAAGGTTACTAACAGGAAGTCTTTCTAACACTGATATTTCCTTAAATGATGACACTAAGCCTGCTGTATCATCTAACTTATGATCTCGTTTATCTATATCGATGGCGAGAGAGAGTTTATCATCCTCCCAAGAGAAACAATCTTCCTGATCTATCTGACTTATACTCTCTGGCGAATCTAACTCTTCAACACTATCACTTGTCTTTTTAGTCTTTTTCTTTGACACATTTTCTTCATTGGTTTTAGATGATGATGACGTTCCGGATTCTGGTCCGGATTTAGACCCTGCCACTGGACTGGTACTCAGGAAATAATCATCTTGAATTTCAAGAGAGCAGTCCTCAATGTTTATCACAGAACCATTCTTAGGAATGCTTTTACCAGCCTACAAAATAATTCCATACGTCAGTGACATCTGTACATTTTTAACACATCATGAACTACTAGTATCCAAAAGCAAAAGCTGTCAAACATATAGACCTCAATAGGATGTAGCAATTGATTTATCATGTTACTTGTTACCACTCAGTCCGGACTGACAAATTTGAATTCCGTACATTCAGTAATTTTTTCTTATTTAGACAAACAAGTTTTTCTTGTGTGCCTCCATAGCTCATTGGTTGGTGTGCTTGTTGTCTAATCTGGCAACTCATATATATGCCTGCCATATTTCAATAGAAAGCTGCCTGGCAAAGAAAGGCTAGGCTCGGCATAGAAAGGCTTTGCTCAACTATCAATGTGTGTGATTATACTTACTTGGACAGCTTCATATTGTGTGACACCGAGCAACATATCACTATCATCGGCTAGAACTAACTGCGGCGTACCACCTCCACTCACGTTACCTACATCCTTCACTTTATCAGTATGAGTATTTCTACCTAACTCCTTGGTATAGTAGTCATCAACATATTGAAGACTAGAGTCTGTGTCAGTACTAGAAGTACCCTTCACATTTGCACTTTGCCCGAGTGGATTACTAGTATTATGAACATCACTGGTGACAGAGTTACTTTCCTTGACTTGCTTAGAGCTACCAACTATGTTTAAACTTGAACTAGAACTGTCAGAGTGATAACTATTATTTCTAAGTAAGATACGATCACCACGATCCATCGTCGGTGATTCTGGTTCATTACTATAATACTGATCAACTTCTGGTCGAGAATCCTCGGAGTATCTGAAAAGAACAAAGGACATGTGCTATACAGTGGTCTATAGTATGGATGAGTGTGTACTAAGTTTAGCATTTAATAAACTTGTTTTTAGTTTATACTTATTTATTAGGTCTACTGTGAAACACGTTTTACCAGATTAGATTAATCATTATTGACACCTCATTTTTTATGTTATCCATCATCACAAAAGTATGGGAGAAAGTGGCAAGCTTCTCTTTAATGCAGAGTATTTAAGCAAGGGATTAACTAGTTCCATTTTTATTTTATCTTCAGTATGATCACAACCAGGTTCTCCCACATTCTAAGCGGCCGCTCCATCACTTAGCTTACAAGTTTGTGTCTAGCATTGAACTGTCACCAGAAAGGCATGGGTTTAATACCTATCTTGGACAAACTATTTGTATTTATTTCACTTCAGAACAAGCTGTCCAATTTGTGACAGAGTAAATCTTCTTTTAACCCGCCGATATTTAAGTTCAGGAAAACAGGTCAATGGTTTGAAAAATTGTATGGCTGAAATATGACCCAACATATATTTATTTACCTTATCTCCAGGAAATCCTCTGTATTATCACCTATGTTGGTTTGTCCCATTGTTGGAGATATCTGTCTATGTATACCATAAGCAGTACATTCAACAAGTCCAAACTCTATCATACCTTCAATACAAAACAAAGTATTCTTAAATCCATGCAAGTACATGTCACATAATAGGATCTGAAATAAGTTGTAAATGTGTGCAACATTTATCATATATTACTGTATAAGTCGATAAATATAAGAGAACACCATTCTGTGATTTGTTGTGACATTTAAAATAATTCCTGGGGTGGTACTCAATATTGGTCTTACGTGACTGAAGGATAAGGACAACCAAAAATAATAGTGAGTAACAGATGATGTGGTTGGTGATCCTTTTTCTCAAATTAAATAAGATCAATATTGAATACCATCCCTGGTTGTACAATAATGAAACAATAATGTAAAATTACCTGGATACAATGATAGAACAGAAAGTATGGCATTTCCTAAACTCTCCACAGGTGATCCTGTAAACAATACCTGAAAATGTACAACAAACACAATGTAAAACATTGTTCATGTACTGTAACCTCAAGTTGAGAATGAACACTACCCAAGCAACTTAAGTCATTTTTGCCTGAAACTGACTCAACTGATATCGGAGTCGGTTCTGTGCATAAATTGTGAAATCTTTCACAAAATTTTTAGTTGCACGGGTAGTGTGCATTCTCGCCTTGAGTGTCGAACATATCTCATGAAAATCGGTCAAAGAATAAGATACTTACGGCTGTTTTTAACTTTTTGTTAACAAATATTTTACTTGCAGAAAAAGTCATGTGATATGTCCACCCTGGTGATGTAAAATTTTAGAGTTAATATTCACATTTTTCCTACAGGTGTATTGTGAAACTGACTAGTGATATGATAACTGAAATAAATGAAATATATACATGTTGCCTAGTAACAGTACTGTATACATTCACATCTTTTTATTTGTTTTTTTCTAAACTTCATTCTAGTTCAGAATAGACCTACTTATTCAGTTCCACCATACCTGAACTGTTACTGTAATAAAGTTAGGTGAACTTGGAAACGTAGAAATTAACAACGAAAATAGGAGTAACTCCACTTTAATAGGAGTAGTTGGCAGATATGGCTCAACTACCCTTATAACATGCAAAGTATTAAACTTACCCTTCGTTCAAGGAGTATTAACTTGAAGAGTACCACAATTTTATGTCTAAATGCTACAACTAGGTCTTTAAGGTTCATTCCCAGAAATACCTGTAAGAACAACATAACATGACATCAGTTATCTAAAATTTAGACGAATGAGATGCCAATTTAACAATAAATACTGTTATCAATTTAAAAAACATCTTGAGCAAAAACATAAGTCTGGAATTACAAGCTCAAGTACTAAGTTCATTATTGTTGGATTTTCATAAACATTTCATACAAACATCATCTGCTATATTATTATTTAGCAACAAGTACATGTATGATTTCTGGTATCAATTTACATCACAAGACTAATTTTGTAGTCATATAATAAATCCAAAATACTGTAAATATTAATTTTCGTGGGGGTTTAAATTTCGTGGATTTCTTGGTTCACCTCAACCACAAACTTTAATCGCAGCGAACATTAATTTTGACCCTTGTTTTATTACCTGAAATACACGAATTCAAGTCCCAACGAAATTGTCTTTTTTACCAAAACCAACAAAATTCAATGATTTTACAGTAGCAGACTCAGCTGAGCAATGACTTAAGTTTTTCGTGGAATCGGGGCCTGAGCTAGAGTAACAATCTTTACCTGTGAACCACCATCAAGCAGACTGGCTGTTAGAGATGCATTCAAATTGTTGTAAGTTTCTTCCAATAATGAGACACGACTAAAATCCAGTTCTTGAAAGTATGCATGAGTAATTAACTCCAGCTTGGCTTGTATGAGACCATATAATGGCTGAAATACAGAAAAGTAACAAGCCACTTGAAAACTTTACAAAAACAGGTTTTCAGCCAAAACCCCCAAAATGCACAAATCCAATAGCTGATAAACACTGAAACTTTCAAGGTCAAAATCGTTAAATTTAAAGGACTAAATCTGTAACTCTCAAGGTCAAAATCTGTACCTTTCAAGGTCAAAATCTGTACCTTTCAAGGTCAAAATCTGTAACTTTTAAAGTAAAAATCTGTAACTTTCAATGTCATTACTTAAATACTTTTTGTCAAATGCTGATCATTCCTGCACAGTGACTGTGCCAACCTTATAAAACTACCAGGTCCTTAATGCAAAAAACAAAAATGTTACTTTTCCTTTCATTATTACAGAAAGACGACACCGTACATACGAGCACATGACCATGCCTATACATACCAATATTTACATATGGGGAAGAAGACAAGTGGAATAGTTTACATGGTTCAACTTACCAGATTACTCAGTACACATACACTTTTCTGTACAGTACTTCTAGTAATATCATCTGTCTTTATCTTCAACTCCTAGGAAACAGAAATATCAGTTACAAAGATGAAAGTGATCATCATAATTAAACTTTATGTACCGTAACCTTCCAAAGACTAGCAGTACGGAAATCATGAAATCAAAATAGATGCAGTGAATTGTTTTAAAGCAAAACAGCATCAATTGAGAGAGGTTTCTTTTTTCATTCAAACTTATTTCATTTGTTATTGTTTCCAGTCGTACTTCTGATCTCAAATATGAAAACATACAACAGAGGTAAAATATAAACAAGAAATCAGCTGCAATTTGATGGTTAAGGATCAGGTTGATATCTCCACACTATATGTATGTTAACATAACTCTCACCTTAGCATCGATCTGTCTATAACAAGCTACACCGTATACTGTTTTATTTGTTCCCTCTCTGGCAGGTAAATGAAAATAAATGGTGTCTGAAAAATATAAATACTTAACAATAATACTTAGTAACATAAGCAATATATTTTAACTTAAATGTTTCAACTAAAATTAAAACAAATTGTCTTACAACACTGAACAATCATAAAAAATTGGTCATTATTTATAATTCAATGCTATCCCTCCATTTTTTCACCCAGCAGAACGATTTCTTTCTTGTTTTCAAAAGCTGGCTTCAATTTTGACAAATCGGATATGTTTGAGAACATTACATACCTTTAACATAGTTATGAGCTCCATCAGGTACAGCTAACGAAGGGAGATGTTTCCATTCTATTGGAGCTTCATTGCTGTTCACTTCCCCACCTTCCAATAATGGAGGGTAAGCATATTCCACCTTAAATATCAAAATACACAATGTTATAATGAAGGGTAAGCATATTCAACCTTAAATATATAAAAAATACACATTGTTAAACATCATACTGTAAAATCATTAATATTTATGGAGGTTTAAGTTCGTGGATACCTCAACTATGTTGAGTGCTTCCTTCTATAGTCTATATATCTACTTGAAGAAATAAAAGTGAGATACAAGAAATACAAGTGCGATACCCTAGCTCGTTTCAAAGAGATTCCATCATTCTTTAACATGCCCAGTGTAGAGCAATGATACATGCAAGACCACCTCTGGGTTCCAAACCAGTACATCTCTAGTTGGGTGGGAAACACTTAAAAAGCATTTCTGAAATGACCAAGTGCCCCGGCGGAGGATCGAACCAGGGACCTCTTGTTCAGGAGTCAGGTGTGTTATACACTCGACCTTGTTACCCTTAATAAGGTATCCTGGTAGTTATTAATATTTGGCTGTCAAACATAGTGGCACTGCAAGCCCCATATCATTGAAGTTAATCAAGGGAAAGTGTGTAGGTACATAGAAAGACTTGAATCTAGATCATGTTAAACATGCATAGTGACATGCAAGACTTGAAGTTTGTGGATATGATTGGAGAATCCTTATGATTGTGGAAATTTTGGACTTTTAATGCCATTAAGGCTACTCTCCAAATTAATGTTATGCAACAGTCAGTTGCATCCACGGGCCCCCAACCCCCGGGATGGGTCTGGATTTTCACTTTTGGGTTCTCAAACCCCCCCCCCTTCCACGGCTACGGGGGACAGCTGATAAAATCTCCAGTATTTCCCCGGCCCCTGACAACTAAATATTGTCCCCAGGATATAGGTTCGTAGAAAAAAATCCCAACATTTCCCCTGCCCCAGCTTGAAGGTAAAAACACGGCCGTTCTCACGACTGTCCCCCATGGATCCCTGGGGGTGTGGGTGGGTTCCGTGGATGCAACTGACTGGTGCATTACGTGCGTCTGAATCTCTACTACATGCATTGTGTGCAATGTTGCATGTGGGGCTCAAAGTTTCCTGATACTTTACAGTCTGATCTTACTGGGTGGCTTTCTAAAAAATGACGGCAACAAGTAAATTTATCAGTTTATTTACCCCTGAGTTGCCACAGGGAAAACACATGTGGGCAAGCATATGATGGTAACCAATAGCAACAACGCATTTTATGCAGATATTCAGTGAAGTAGCTGTATTAGTCATTCAATTGCAATGAATCAATGAATGAATGACACTGATTTGTGACATAGAAAATGCCCAACCTGACATCCTTTCTTGTGATGAAAACCAATGACAACCACATGTAGGACGGGCTTTGTCGAACCAGTCAACATTGAAGCCATTTTTATGGCATTCTGTTTCTGCAATGTTGAATTACAAGGACTTTTTCGATCAAAACAACACAATTTAGTCTGCTAGGTCGATACTTCCGCAAAGATCAAAGTACTTCAGTGTCGCTAATTCTGGTTGGTTAATCATGAATTGTTACAGCCAATCAAACGGCTCGTAGCAAAAGTTTTGAATGAACCCAAACGGGTCGATAAAAAGCGAAAGGAGCACAAACTAGCCCAAAGTTAAATGAATAAAGAGCATCATGTAGATACAGTTTTTTAAAACATGTACTTTTTCTTTAGATAAAAGTATATGATATTAAAGATCCACAAAGAATAAGCAGAACTCACCAACCAACCAATTATCGAACATGTACTTCATTCCGGCAACCAGAATGTAAGACTCCTCCCAGCTTCCATAGTGCCATACTGCTTACTATGTCCACTGCAATACATTCTTTTTGTGTTTGATACGTTTTGGCAAAAACTGAAACCATGTGTCTATGTACTGTTAGTACAATTGATCACTCTACAATTTGTTGAATGTTGTTTGTCTGTTTTCAAGTAAATTCCTTATGTGTATATGGTATTATCCATTAGGCAATGTTCACTATACTTATTATTTGATTGTACACTGGCTTGTTGTATATTATTGTTTTGTAGACTAGTTTGTGGAGGGAATGTTGTGGAATTGGCCTTAACTAGTAATAATAGTTATGTTAGGAGGTACTGTATACCCCTCTAGCACCATTTGTGTATGTGATGACCGTGAAGCCCGCAACTCAGAGAGTGAACATGTGATGTGCAGACTCCTCTACATATCGGGGACTGAGGCTGATCTAATTAATCTGTTTTACAGATGACAAGACTTGTATAAGTTAAGACATATATTTTCTAATATCCAAAAATAAAGAACGATGCAGGACATAATTAATAATTGACATGATATATTTGAGTATAAGTGAGTACAGTTCAAGTAGTTGAAAACATAAATGGGGAATAACACTTGCCTAGTGAGAAGATAATAATTATAACAACTTGAAATGTAGCACATTTACATTAAATATATCACATCTTACAAATAATATTCAAATTTACTTATTGTTATAGTTGTAATAACATTCCAGAATAGACAGGAAAACCTTTCCTATAAATTTAAGTATTGTATATAGAGTGTTAACATGCATACACATATAGAGAAATGCCAAATATAAACTGGTTTGTTTTGTTATTTATTGCACTCAAATTCTACATGTAATACTAGTAGTTACATGTAGAAGATATTGTACAAATTAAGAAGCATGTAATTGAGTGATTATTTCATTTTATCACATAAATAATAGAGGGTGACTAGAATAATACATACAATGGATATAAATCATAACTAGAATATGTTACACACATAGGGCCATGACTTTGGCAAAAATAATCGACAATATACACAACAAGGCTTGGTACCAGGCATTCATGTGAAGTTTCATTGGAACATAGGTTAAAGAAAACAAGTTCAAACGCCTAGCAAAAAATCAATAGGCATCCCCAATAACAAGTGGAAGACATAATATAATAAGGCACTTCAGACTCAAAATTATTTTTTGATGTGTTTGGATTTCATGGTTGAAGGAAAACCATGAAATCCACAAAATTAAATCCCTCACAAAAATTAATGATTATAAAGTATTTTGTACAATAATGGCTCAAAGAGATTCATTCAAACTGTCTGCCCAAGTCAGGTGGTTGCTTAATTCCATTGACTCATGTCCAATGCATTTGCTATAAAAATATGTGTCAGCAATACCCCCATACTACTTTGGACAGAAAAATGTCTTCACAAATACATATTATAAATACATGTGGCATGGACATATTCTACAAAGATTAGTCTTCAAGATATAGATGCCTCACATACAGGCTGAGAAAACATGGATGGATAAATGGAGTCACAAACTGTAAAGTGGGTATATTTCCTGCGGTACAATTTCCGCGTTAATTGGATCCTTTTGAATTCAAAATGTTTTGATCGTAGCTCCATCACATATTTTGATAATGAATGTAGCACATTTACATCAAATATATCACATCTTACAAATAATATTCAAATTTACTTATTGTTATAGTTGTAATAACATTCCAGAATAGACAGGAAAACCTTTCCTATAAATTTAAGTATTGTATATAGAGTGTTAACATGCATACACATATAGAGAAATGCCAAATATAAACTGGTTTGTTTTGTTATTTATTGCACTCAAATTCTACATGTAATACTAGTAGTTACATGTAGAAGATATTGTACAAATTAAGAAGCATGTAATTGAGTGATTATTTCATTTTATCACATAAATAATAGAGGGTGACTAGAATAATACATACAATGGATATAAATCATAACTAGAATATGTTACACACATAGGGCCATGACTTTGGCAAAAATAATCGACAATATACACAACAAGGCTTGGTACCAGGCATTCATGTGAAGTTTCATTGGAACATAGGTTAAAGAAAACAAGTTCAAACGCCTAGCAAAAAATCAATAGGCATCCCCAATAACAAGTGGAAGACATAATATAATAAGGCACTTCAGACTCAAAATTATTTTTTGATGTGTTTGGATTTCATGGTTGAAGGAAAACCATGAAATCCACAAAATTAAATCCCTCACAAAAATTAATGATTATAAAGTATTTTGTACAATAATGGCTCAAAGAGATTCATTCAAACTGTCTGCCCAAGTCAGGTGGTTGCTTAATTCCATTGACTCATGTCCAATGCATTTGCTATAAAAATATGTGTCAGCAATACCCCCATACTACTTTGGACAGAAAAATGTCTTCACAAATACATATTATAAATACATGTGGCATGGACATATTCTACAAAGATTAGTCTTCAAGATATAGATGCCTCACATACAGGCTGAGAAAACATGGATGGATAAATGGAGTCACAAACTGTAAAGTGGGTATATTTCCTGCGGTACAATTTCCGCGTTAATTGGATCCTTTTGAATTCAAAATGTTTTGATCGTAGCTCCATCACATATTTTGATAATGAATTGACTCCCTTTGCAAAATTTGTATATTTTCAAGGCGATTATTTCACGGGGTTTAGATTGTGTGCTATGGACGTTGACTGAACCCCTGCGAATAATACCTGCTATACCGTAGATTGACACTAGGGGTCACACACATGGGCACTAGGGGTCACATCGATGCACAGGGGGCATATTGACAGATTATGAGGGTAACACAGAGGGATAGACTGTGTTAAAACGTGGTTACACTATAAATATATACACTCTGTTGTTCTTCAAATCATGTTACCAACATAGATGCATGTACTTTGAATTTAAATACTGCCAGGGTATCCAGATATAATTATACAGTACTCACATGTTAGGCAAAATACTGTACACACAAATAACATTTACCATTATATCACAAGTCTATGGCCAGAATAAATAAGAGTTGTCGCCATTCGGCACACTGATATACACCAAAGCTAAAGGTAGTCAATCCCTGATTTTCTACTACAAACCTGTAAGTTTACTTAAGCACTAACAGTACATACATGATAATCTAACAATCAATATAAAGCAGCCTAACTGAGGTATGACACACACAAATACTACACACAAGTATATCACAACAACTGTTCACCAGGTATCGGTGTGGTATATATACCATGTACTTTCTGATGTATTCTCATGTTATATTTTTGTACAAATCCTTTCCCACAAATATGACAGAAGTTGTTGGGTGGCAGATGTATTTGATGATGTCTTCTCATTGCGTCTCTGGTTTTAAACGTTTTATGGCACTTTGGACAGGAGAAATTACGTTCTTCGGAGTGGAAGTATCTCTTGTGTGCATTGAGTCGATCAACACGTTTAAAGGTACGATCACACATATCACATTTGTGGGGTTTATCATCTGTAAAACAAAGAGATGTTAATGAAACACATATAACTTAGCAGTCCAATAGTCGGAAATGGTAAAGGTCACAGTGACCTTGACCTTTGACATACTGACCTCAAAATCAATAAGGGTCATCTGCTGTTGCCGACTAACCTCCAGACACTGATATGAGATGAGATTTCAACTTGAGATGCTTAGGGAGATCGGAACCAGAGTATTTTGTCTTTCGAAACATAGTCTGGGAACTTGACTAACCACTGACCTATGAGGATGGACAGCAAATGTATCTAATATAATTATGCATCAGTCAAAAGTAGTCAGTGAAATATAAGATAAAGAACTACAGTACAAACTCTTGAAAATTCCCTCTGTAAAGCAACAACCTCTATAACAACACCTTCAAAATATTGTGGCCTTTTGAATGAATATATTACAAGCTTCTTGTGCTGAATACATCGAGGCCCATATGGAAGATTGCATTATTGTAAATATGTTACTGGTCGGCGATCAGTTCCCGATGGCTATCAGTATCCGACATTTGATATTTTTCATATTTAGCGTAGCTCTAAAACAAAGATATTTGGTATAATCAAAGAACTACACCAAAGCAACAATTGTGTGTCACTAAATTTACAAATTGGGGAAATAAAAAGAAAATATCAAGAAAAACATGAAATGAAATGAAAATCGTCACCACTTTCCCTTGGGGGATCATCTATTTACGAAAAATATGCATGCACGATGAAACAAACAAGTTCATCTATTAATAGCCACAGGCTTGCCAGAGTCTTTGATGAATCTAGGTGAAGCTCAACAACAGGTATGATTTGTATTGGCAATCCATACGAAACTCGGTGTAAGATAAATATTGACAAAAACGTCATCATTGACGTCATTATAAATGACGTCAGAGATTTTTACTAATGGGAAAACGCACCGACTATTATGTCTCAATTAGTCCTCAGTGAGTATCCAAACAAAGAGAGACAACTCTAATAATTTATGTTTATCCAACGGGAGATAATTCCCTTCGAGTTGAGAGGGTCAAAGCGGGAAATATGGTAAAATATCTTATTAAATGTGAAATGTCGGCTACTGGTGCTCTACATCTAATTTATGCACTAAAATAGTGACCCCTTTTGTGCCCCGAATTCCATTCGCTGTATATCGTCACAAATGTCAAATTGCTACCATGAGTTCGGCCTTGAGCTCAGGTTTACGAAAATGTAAGTTAGTTTATTTAAAACCGTCTGGTTTTCGAGAAATTATTTAAAAACATGCAAAAACTGTCGGAAACTGGTCGCGAACCAGTAGCCTCGTAAAATAAAGACTTTACTTGCTTACTTATTTACTTACTTTACTAATCAACGCAAGCAAATGGTGCAATATCAGTCCTTTAAATTTGTATTGATATTTAATATACGTTGGGTGTCTTAGTGATACTCTCCACTCATATAAACATGCACAACTGGAAATAAATTGCTGGCTTAGAATGAGAAGATCATAACTACAAAATCCATTTTTTGAGAAAACTAAAAGACTGTCTGACAATCACTCTTTTCTTATGGTAAAACAAGCTTGATGTAGATTGCAAATATGCATTAGTATTATAAGGTTGTAAGTGGTACTTATGACCTTCTCATTCTAAGCCAGCAAAATATAAACAAGATATCAGTTACTAATTTAAATGCTTATTAAAGGTTGAGAATCGTGTCAAATTCTTGAACTACAAAATGTATACCCTACCTGAATGTGTCACCATGTGAGCCCTGAGAAGTGCTTTATACTGAAACGTCATTGGACAAAGTGTACATAATATGTCTCTACCCTTGATATGAATTTGTCTGAAACAAGAACAAAATGAAATAATCAATTTTACTCATATTACACATGGTACAAGATCCTCTATTTATAACACCATGATATTAAATTGTAATTTTAACTACAACCTAGAAATTTTAATCCAACTTTAAAGTGTATAGAGCTATATTCTAACAGTCATTTAACGTCAAAATAATTACTTGCATTGTTTTTAGTATGATACTAGACTACCTTAATTGCAAATTAAAACTTTGGATGGGTTCCGTGTACTTTGATTCAATCGTCAAAAAATAGACGATTCTTATAATTTTATAGGGTGTTCTAGAACACTTTCGTATGAAAATGGACAGTTCGCATGTCCAATAAATCACAGAACCAATTTCTGTTAAAACTGAAGCGAAAATTGATCTAATGGATACGAAAGCATAATTGTTTTTCAGTTTTCAAAACTTTTTAAAAAAATATTGTCCGATATAGCTCTATACACTTTAACAGAAGTAGCTCTATATTGTCCACTTACCTATGTTGTTTGAGATAAGCCCAGGCTTTGAAGCATTTACCACAAACATCACATGTAAACTTCTTCTCATCCACATGTACTTGTTTCTTGTGAGCATTCAATCTAAACTGACTTTTGAACTGAAATAGCATAATATTTTTCAAATTACTATGACATTATAGATTTACACAAGTACCGGTAGAAAGTTCAAACATATAACGTAACTTGTGTACAAAATCTGAAAAAGAAATAAGATACATTTACATTTCTAGCATGTCCTTTTAAATAAAATCTACAATATAACAAGTCTGCTTTCAGTAAGCGCTTATGTCCCCGTGGTAGCCTTGTCCATAATAACTAAGCCAAGTCAATCAGTGGAAAGATCTGTAATGAACAGACAAACTGATGGACGGACAGGTGCATCACTATATGCTTCAGCATCAGTAGACGCCTGGCCATAAAAACTTACCACAACAGTGCACTGATCACATGCCACAGTACATTCATCAAGTGTTGTTCTAACTTACCACAACAGTGCACTGATCACATGCCACAGTACGCTCATCATGTGTTGTTCTATGTTTCTGCAGGTTCTGATGTTTATAAAAGCCTCCACATACTTCACATGGGAACAACACATTCTTCAGATTGGTTGGTTGCTTCTGGAAACATTATAATTAAATAATACTCTAGTATAATTATATCCCTAACAGGGGATCACAATATCATTTGCAGCAAAACCACTCTATACTCAAATTTTCGACCATGCGGTCTTGAAAAAGACAGCATGGTTGAAAATTTGAGTATAAATAATACTTATCACATGCCAAACATTGAAGCATAAACAAATGTTTAAAGAAACAGGATTGTTTCCACTATCCTGGCCTATTCAATCCTAAAATTTTGTTTCTGAAGTTCAAACTCATTAAATGTTTTAATATTTATTATGCTATAATCTAAGAACAGTGTTTTCTGGTTATAATGCCAATTTTGAGTACATCCTCCCATGGAAATTATCCAAACTACAATAGCAATATTTGAAGAGAGATTTATCTCAGATTGACATGTTTCGGGAGATCAGGGCCCAAGCAAGAAACAAGATCAATTCTTACTTACCTCGGTGTCAGTAGATGTTGACTGTTTGTCAACATCGGAGACAGCCCATGGTTCTAACATCTCCACATCATCATCTAGACCGTCATCAGTATCAGCATTCCATGCAGCAAGCACCTCAACATCATTTATATCTTCATCAGTAACATGATCAGACTCTAATGTTGAATCAAATGTCAGCTTTATACCCTTCTTGCATTTCTTTGGATTTGTGTCACTGCCCTTAGACTTTTTTCTTTTACCATTTTTCTTGCTTGATCTATTTAAACATTCATCTCTGTCAGTCTTTTTTCTTTTAGTTTTCTTCTTAGATGATTTCCTGACCTTGACATGGTCAGTATGTTCAATAGTGTGGGTGGAATCATTCACATAATTTTCAGTGAAATTGTCGGAATAAATTTCCACTTTCAGGTCAGTTTTATCTTCATTGGAATTAGTTTCTTCACTGTATGGTTCTTCTAGTTTCTCATCAAGACTAACATTAGTTTTGGTATTGATTTCTTCTCCACAAGCATATACAGGTTTATCTGAGTTTTCAGATTCATCTCCATGGGTGAACACAGGTTTATCTGAACTTTTAGATTCTTCACAGTGGGCGTACACAGTTTTTTCTGCACTTTTAAACACAAAGTCATTCACCTTCTCAACCTCCAGCATATGTTTATACAATGTACATAATGATGGATACATTATTTTACATATACCGCATGAATAAAGTTCTTGCTTTTCCTGAGAAGTATCAGTACTACTGTTTGATCTACAACAATGAAGTAGATCAGTCAAGTGAGTATGCAAGGTCAAGTGTTCAAAGAAACCAGGAATATTGTCAAACTTTTCCTCGCAGACTCCACAAATAAATGGGAACAAAGTAATAAGTGAAAAAGCACAATCTGAATTTAACTTTAAGTCAAAATCATCAGAATCAGGTTTAGGATGCCCAGTTTCATTATTTTGCTTTACATGGCTTTCATTCAACTGTTTGTCATGAAACATATCAAAATTAACAGTTGACTCATTTTTATTACATGTTGTTTCATTCAATTCTGCCAGAAAACCACCAGTCGGTATTTTGTCAAAGTCAGGACCTGGCACCAGTTTCGAGAATGGATCAGGATAAACGTCTACTGGTAATGGTCTGTTGGTTGGAATAATGTTGCTAGTATCGGCATCATGTATGCCACAATTCTCTGTTTCCTTGGCAAGCTGTTCCAGAAATTCCATATTTTCTAACTTGTATTAAGTTGGGAATCTTCAAACAATCATTGAATCTGTTCGGTAAGGTAAGGCTTAACCCCTGGAAGAAACACAAAATACTAGTATAACATATAGATGATATTTGTTGTTTTTGGTGAAAGATCAAATTTTATTTCACTGAGTGATCACAGAAATCAATATTTTAAACGAGTGCCATAGCCACGATTGAACACATCCTTTTCTGTGCTCATGAGTGAAACTAAACAAGTTTTCGGTTTATTATTTGCTTCATTTTCTCGTAAAATGGTACAATAATTGGCTAAATTGGAACAATTACATTGGAATAAAGACACCACAATGTGACAATTATGACGTCATAATGACATAACCATATTTTGAAGCCCAGCATTGTTGAAGTAGTGATAATTTTATGTCTGCATCCTGCCTACTATATGCATTGACAGAATTCACAGAGGACGCACCGGTTTGTGTTATAAGGGCAGGGGTGTGGAAATTCAAATTCGAAATATCCACTTGCCCAAAGACTAAATCTACTTACCCAGAAAACCACAAAAAGTAACAAAATTTCAGTTTCTATAATTTATCAAGTCATTAGAGAAGTAACCTATAAGTACTGTGTACCTGATACTTAATCATATTCAATTTAGGGATTCGCTCTTGTGTTTAGGTAAAATAGGGCACTAAATATTATTTTCTAATGTTAGTTTTGCACTTGCCAATGGGCAAGCTTGATGGATACATCCACATGCCAACAGGCCAAAAAGCCCAAGGTGGACACAGGAATCCCACACCCCTGAAGCGTCCCTTGTGAGGCATTAGGTCCATGAGCCTATTTAACAAATTGTTTCAAATTTGTGAGTAAAACTAACTAACATAGGTCTTTTCCCCTAAATTCAACAGTTCAAGATCCACAAATCTGTCAAATGCACACACATGTATGGCCTGTATGGAATAAGGTGTTTGTTATTCTTCTTCTTCTTCTTCCATATAATTTGCAGGGCCCACTCTGGGGCATTATCGCAAATGTTAGAGACAGAGGTGAGATACAAGGAATCTGACGATACCCTAGCTCGTTCCGAATAGATTCCTTGGACGTTGGTTCTTTAACGTGCCCGGTGTAAAGCACCGATACACGCGAGACTACCCCTGGGTTACCAACCAGGATCATCTCTAGTTGGGTGGGAAACTCTAAATAGCGTTTCTGATATATACACATTCAGTCAGAGGTCCATACCACACTGGAACAAACTTAGCTTAGTATATCAGCTAATACAGTTAACGAGTTTAAGTCGCTGCTGAACTGTGAGAAATGGAACGAAAAGAAATTTAAACCAAGTGTGTATTAATTATTTAGGCATTAATTTAACCGGAGACATGATATATATAGTAAAATGTACAAGAGATGAGATAATTAACGAAGACCTTCACTTAAGGGGCCAGGACAGCATTAGCTAAATTGACGGCCCGAAGATTCAGGTATTCAGATATGACCAAGTGTCCCGGCCGAGAATTGAAACCGGGACCTCTCGATCAGGAGTCAAGTCTCTTACCACTCGACCACCCTATTGTCCAAAAATAAGTTAAAATAGTAAGAACATAAAATAAAATCATTATGATACCAGTTGCCCTCGCTAATTATTCAGTAATTGGATAATTACTGATAATGGCAATTCGTAAAAATTGGCCAGGTAGGCATTACGAATAGGCAGTGGCTAGGATTACGGTACCGTAATCCTAGACCCACAGGCTAGGATTACGGAAGTTCCGTAATCCTAGCGAGTCCTAGCTAGGGCTGTCTAGAATTACGGAAGTTTTTATACTGAGTGCAATTAAGCGTGCAGATCGCCTTATATTGCATGATGTCATCATTATTTTATGAAATTAAATACAAATATTGGTATATTTATAGACAAATTAATAGAAATATCAGTATTTCATGCTTCGAATTTTACTTCGCTAATATTTCGTCTTTGCAGGGGAAGAAAATAGAGGCAGTCCGAATGTTTATAAATTGATTAATGTACGTGGTCGAATACACAAATGTAGTTCCATTGAAATTGATTGTCATGATTGAAACAAATTGTGTTGCTAATTCCGGTAATATATCTTATATGTTTGTTCGTCATTCGGTCCTCGAAATAAACATTAAGTTGCTATAAACCGTTTGCTGATTCACAATTTACATAGCCTGCTAGTGGATCTACGTTGTGACAGTGCGTAGTGATACGAATTCCAAATATGGTCAAATTTATAGTTTCTTAAATATTTGTTTTAATTTGTAACTGATTACGCTTTTCATGTCATTAGGAATCTTTTAAAACTAGAATTATGTAAACAATCGATCCTGTATGCATTTTTAAAATAAAATTCAACTCTCAGTCAAGGTGTTTTTTGCTCCACGAACGTATATACCTTCGTGTATTTACGTTCGTGTTTACTCTGATCATACGAGCGGCATTTATGATATATGTTGGTGATCACACGAGCGGCATTTATGATATATGTTGAAGTATTCTTGTTCAATCCTGCTATTATCTGTTATCTCAATATATTTTCCGAATTTTAATACCTTTATCAATGCGTAGATAAAAGTACATGCTTTATAATACAGTATCAAAAGTATTTGCATTTGGATATTTTCCGCCGTTTATTATCTAATTTTACCATACTGTATACCTTTACTCTAACCAAAACTGATTACTCGATGGTAAATATACCAATATTGGTATAAATTCATGAACTATTAATGTCAACATGCAATATAAGGCGACCTGCACACTTAATTGTACTCGATATAAAAACTTCCGTAACTCTAGACAGCCCTAGCTAGGACTCGCTAGGATTACGGAACTTCCGTAATTCTAGCCTGTGGGTCTAGGATTACGGTACCGTAATCCTAGCCACTGCCTTACGAATATGGTGATTTCATCATTAATAAACGCCTCACTATATAATACATACTCAAAAAATAATCCTCTTGACATCAGTTTGTAATACGTTCTGTCAAAACTATTTTTGCCAAAGCTACAATTGAAATATTAATCGACAAATCAAAGTATTCATCGAACCTTATTCTTTTACTACAAATGGGGAAATTGAATAAAAGGGAGGTAACTTTGTCGTGTTGGGAGGGTTTAAATTCCAGTTCAAAAGAAAAACCCGTACCAAGCCGTATTGGTTACCAAAGAATAAGGCTTACCTCATCATCGTGGCTACTCACTGGAAGCCTGCAAGGAGACTGGCAGGTCCTATAAACTGAGCTGTACATGTACATGTTTTACCATTTTTTATCATTACGGTGTACACGTTTATGTGGGCCCTGCAGAAGGCATTTTTCTAATAAGTGACATTTTTTGTAGCAGTCATCCTCTCCAGCATTGACACACATCAGTAGGAATATCTACTCTTCTAACGGGATATCTTTTCCAGTTGCGGTATTTCCAGTCGGTGCAGAGTTGCTCCCTCGTGAAAGTCAAGGGAGAATCGCCTGCCACCTTAAAATCGGTACTTTAAATTCAAGGGAGCGAACATCTGCTGTCTTCAATTAAGTCTGTGTGGAGTTTCCTCCCTTTAAAAATCAAGGGGAGCGAATTCCTACCGTCTTAGAATAAGTCGGTACAGAGTTGCCACCCTTTTGAAAGTCAAGGGAGCAAACTCCTAATGACTTAAATTAAGTTGGTACAGAGTTGCCTCCCTTTGGAAATCTAACTTTTTTTATTCAATTTTTTTTTTTAGGCTAGTGGTCGATAGGGCTTCAGTCCCACAGGGTTCATGGTACAAGACTTCTAAATTTCGGTACAGTTCGGTATACGCCTTTTTTGAGAAAAATAAATGACTGACAGATTCTATTTATATTCCAAGTCAATATGTTAAATAGTTTTCAAGATATGCTCCGGACAAAATTTGTGATGGACGGACAGAAAACTTTTTAGGCAGAAATAAAAAAAATATTTCAGGGCTTCCAGACAGGCTTAGACTACACCAGATTCATCCATTGATTTAAAAAAAAATCCAGTGGGAGTATGCCCTCGTACCTCCTACTTATACGATCATCTTCTAATTGCCAAAATTGTGAAAGCTAGTGTCTAAAAATATATATCTGAACACTTACTAACACATGTATGCGCAAACATACATCAAACACTGTTTAAGTGTTAACATAGAAACACGTGAATATGGATTACCCACATCTAAGGAATTAAAAAAAATTACCCCTTCCTATGCATTTCTACACACATATTAAGCAATTGCCCCCAGATCCCCAAACAACAGTATGTGGTATGATTCCCGTACATACCTCGTGCCCCTACTCAGAAAATCCTGGATCCGGGCCTGTACAATATTGGTGAATAAGGCACTGTGAGGAATTCAATGCTGCCCCAAATATCACATACACGAGAGTATGTATGTAACAACATGAAATGCTGACTTATAATGATGGCAATGAAAAAGAAAATTCAAACACAAATTCAGATACTTTATATTTTATTGTTCACTTGCAACTGATAGCAGCATTTTTAATGTGTTATCTATTAACATGATTGTCTATTACACTAAACAAAGAAATGTAAGTAATCAAGAACCACATGCAACTGATTCAGTAAAATCATTCATGGTGTGTACTAGGCTATACCAATTGGTTTTAGATTTTGCGTCGACATGTGCCTAGATTGTGAAGTCAATTTAAAAAATGTAAAATAAAAAACAATAAATTTTCTTGTTTCTCATGCTCTAGAGTTTTTTTGCTCCTAATTAAACTTTAACGTTACAAAATAATATGGTTCCTTTACAATTCATTAAGATCCATGAAACTAACAAACTTTAAAAAAAAATTCTATGCAATTTATTACAAATGGAAATGTACAATTTACAAAATTGGAAGTAACATGTTGCTTTAGATGCAACAAGCTACTCATTTTTCCATCAAAGACTCTCAAATTTTTGCACTCTTTAATCAACCTAAATATTATTGAGACCAACTCAATATGAACTTATGAAACAGGTCCATTTCTTCTGGTTAAATTATATGAATGAAAGATCGATGTTTGCGTAGAAATTACTACAATGTTCACAACTCAATGTTATTTTCCCAGAGAACCTATTGGTAGTAAAAATCACCATTCATAATTCTGTAGGACATTTTTATGAATAATCTCATATTTTAACACAAACAAAATCTTATAAAAGTCATGTACAAATGTAACATGACAATCAATATATAAACAGACAGCACAAATTGTACATAAAAGAGTGACACTTAATCATAAACAAAAAATTACAGAGCACCAAAATAAGCCTTTTTTGCAAATACTGTAGTACTTATAAAATTGTATGGGTAAAACTTGTGTCTTATATAATCACGTAAAGATATACAAAGTCAAACAAAACTAAGCGGTTATGCAGTAAAAATACATAGAGTATTTAACAGAAAATAAATTTTTAAAGTAAATGTCTTCAAATGTTATTATACAGTAGAACTTTGTTGCCTTGAACGGTTATGCAGTCATCCAAATTAGCACTCACCAGAGTCTGTTTGGGTGAGTAACTTTTTCCACAGAAGACGTAACCGGTACTTTATTAAGGATTACTCACCCGGATGGCAGGCAATTTTCAAAAGCTAATTTCAATGACCTGTTATGAATAAAACACTATAGAAACCTGGTGCAAGTCCTTTAGTCCCAAGAAATTAATGACATACTAGTGTATACAGTACATGCATGGCCAGGTATCGACACTAACACTGGTCCGATGGCTCAAGGTCAGTGAATATCAAGAAGAACTAGTGAAAGTCTTGAAAGACCAGTAACTGTTTTTATTACAAATTTTATACTTCTTTTCTGTCGGACAAGTGGCCAAATAAGTTAGTGTCAAGCCCTGAAGGCTCCAACTAATTTCCAGTTCCAAAGCCAGTTTGAGACATCAAAGTTCTACTGAACATATATATAATGGTCAAATATATGTACAAATAATAACTAACAACCAAAACATATCAGAACCATAAATAAATTCTGTATGTATAATAATGCTGATGGAGCTAAATGTCACGTATAAAGCTATATTATTGTTCCCTTATGTAAAGACAAGTGTACTAGATACCAAATTTAACCAAAAGTTACAAAATTAACCAACAGTTACAAAATTAACCTAAAGTTACAAAATTAACCAACAGTTACGAAATTAACCAAAAGTTACAAAACTAACCAAAAGTTAAACAAGAGGGCCATTGGCCCTTAAGCGCTCACCTGAGTTTGTTGCAATGTTGGCTTTGTTAGCAAGATTGTTGTAGTATGAACTCAAAATACTTATGTGGCCTAGATTTGAATTTTGTACTAAAATGTTTGTGAGTAGTAGGTAAAGTAGAGTTCCTGAAATACATACTTTGGTTTGACTGCTGATGGGTTTAGTACCGACTAGTTGTACTTGTGTAGAATCAAGCATTATTGAATTTGGAACTTTTTCCACATGACCCAGTTTCAAACTTGGCCCAGATTTCATAGAGATCATCATTCTGACCAAGTTTCATGAAGATTGGATCAAATTGATGACATCTAGAGTGTAAACAAGGTTTTTCTAAGATTTGACCTAGTGACCTGGTTTTTGACCCCACATGACCCAGTTTTGAACTTGGCCTAGAGTCCATAGAGAAATACATTCTGACCAAGTTTCATGAAGATACAACCAAAATTGTGACCTCTGGTGTGAACACTAGCTTTTCTAAGATTTGACCTAGTGACCTAGTTTTTGACCCAACATGACCCAGTTTCAAACTTGGCCTAGATTTCATGGAGAACAACATTCTGACCAAGTTTCATGAAGATTTGATAAAATTGATGACATCTAGAGTATACAAAAGGATTTTTTAGATTTGACCTATTGACCTAGTTTTTGACCCCACATGACCCAGTTTCAAACTTGGTCTAGATTTCATGAAGAACAACATTCTGACCAAGTGTCTTGAAGATTGGATCAAAACGGTGACCTCTAGGGTGTACACAAGGTTTTTATCAGATTTGACCTAGTGACCTAGTTTTTGACCCCGCATGACCCAGTTTCGAACTTGGCCAAGATTTCATGGAGAACAACATCCTGACCAAGTTTCATGAAGATTGGAACAAATTAGTGACATCTGGAGTGTACACAAGATTTTTCTAAGATTTGACCTAGTGACCTAGTTTTTGACCCCACATGACCCAGTTTCAAACTTGGTCTAGATTTCATGAAGAACAACATTCTGACCAAGTGTCTTGAAGATTGGATCAAAACGGTGACCTCTAGGGTGCACACAAGGTTTTTATCAGATTTGACCTAGTGACCTAGTTTTTGACCCGGCATGACCCAGTTTCGAACTTGGCCTAGATTTCATGGAGAACAACATCCTGACCAAGTTTCATGAAGATTGGAACAAATTAGTGACATCTGGAGTGTACACAAGATTTTTCTAAGATTTGACCTAGTGACCTAGTTTTTGACCCCACATGACCCAGTTTCGAACTTGGCCTAGATTTCATAGAGAAGAACATTCTGACCAAGTTTCATGAAGATTGGATCAAAACTGTGACCTCTAGGGTGCACACAAGGTTTTTATCAGATTTGACCTAGTGACCTAGTTTTTGACCCGGCATGACCCAGTTTCGAACTTGGCCTAGATTTCATGGAGAACAACATCCTGACCAAGTTTCATGAAGATTGGAACAAATTAGTGACATCTGGAGTGTACACAAGATTTTTCTAAGATTTGACCTAGTGACCTAGTTTTTGACCCCACATGACCCAGTTTCGAACTTGGCCTAGATTTCATAGAGAAGAACATTCTGACCAAGTTTCATGAAGATTGGATCAAAACTGTGACCTCTACAGTGCTTACAAGTCAAAATGTTGACGACGTACGACGTACGACGGACGACGGACATTTTGCGATCACAATAGCTCACCTTGAGCACTTCGTGCTCAGGTGAGCTAAAAATTACCCAAAAGTTACAAAATAAACCAAAATTTACAAAGATAAAGCTGATAACATGAAATAAACGAATTGCACAACCGATAAAAGTCGAACAACTCAAAAAGCTAAATACAAAAATGGTCTTATACCTACATACAGTGAAAAATAATGCTTTGCTAAACTATATCACTTTTATGAAATAATGCTGACATGGTGACAGTTGCGATCTTAAACTCACAAACAATTTATTTCAAAAAATGGCCTTCAGATTTTACCAGTGGAACAAAAATTTTTTAGGTTCATTCAACTGACTTACTAGGTTCATTGAAGTCATCAGACCATTTATCCATTTGTTAGTGATTTGAGTATGATTTAAACTGGCTGGTTGTTGGTAAGGCAGGATTCAAGGGAAGTTAATCCGAGTATATTTACTGTTTAGACTTGTAACTGGACAGCTGATTGGACAAGAGATTTAATACAATCAAGCCCATTGGTTGATGCGGACGATAAATACACCAATCCCCATTGAGATCCTGCTGGAGTTGTTACGGAGAATCCAGTGACGTTAGCACCATTGTCAGACATGGCACCTTTAATAAAACATTATTGCCAATTATAATTCAAATACAATCATAGAAATCACTGAAGATAACAACAAGGGTTTTTGACATAAACCAGAAATGTGTCCATTAACATGGCTGCCCCAATTGGGGTATATAGTAAAAGTAACAAAGGACCATAACTCTGGTAAAAATTGCCACAGCAAAAATTATATTCTTTACTCTCAACTACACATAAAGGTTGTTAATCTGTATAGTTTGAAGAAATTCCGATCAACAGTTTGTGAGGAGTTCAGCAGACAAGATTCGAGTTATATACAACTATAAATATTTTCGCAAAGGAGCCATTTGAAGGGTAGTTTGTGTGATGTCAAACAAGCAGAGTTTCAATGAGTAACTTGAGGGCTCGGTGCAAAACTATGGTAACTGAATCAATTTATAAAAGCATGTACCATTGTTTTGCAATGAGCCCTGGAAATTTAATTCATTGTCATAAATTCAACACATACCTGTCACTTTGGCAACCAACTGAGCACTACTGTTAGCTTGAAACAGAGCCATGTTACCATTCAGTACAGCTGGTGTAACAAATTGGGCCCCGTTAATACTGACTAGAAGGGGCTGGTTCCCAGATGTGGTCCCTACAACAGTGATTCCACCCACTGAAACACTGACCATGGCATAAAGTCCAGATGCACATGTAGACTCATATTTGTTCTCAACCTGTCAATAAATAACAAGGGATGTTTGTAAAACACATATGCCCCCAAAGCAGCACAAAAGTCGAACCTGGTAAAGGAAACAGTGACCTACTGACCTCATAATCAATAGGGGTCGACTACTGTTGCGTTGCTGACCAACCTCCATGCAAAATTTAAAGATCCTAGGGCAAAGTGTTTATGAGTTATTGAACGGAAACCATTTGGTCAAAGCAATATACCCCCACATCAAACATGGGGGGGGGGGGGGGGGGGGGGCATAATGTTATTTTTAAGAACTCAACAGTATTTCTGTCATACAGAAGCTATAATCCAGTCACACTATCCTGTCACCAGGTCAACCAGCAGTTACTTGGCACCAACTATGCTGAGCATCAAGCATGAGAGATAACTATACCATGACCGTTTATAATAACTTTGCTATGACACAGTCTGGTACCAAACTGAAGACATCACTCACATTAAGCGGTTGCTCTAACACTAGACAATCAAGACAGAAGTAATGATTAATACTAAATAGATTTGTTTTATTCTAAACACAAATGACAAAATAATTTCATGCAGTCAGGATTCTTAAATGACTGATCTACTGCTTGCTGTCTTTGGATTATTTAGTGGAACAAGAAAATTAGAAAGTAAGCTCACATTTACACCCAGTTGTTTGGCTAGTGCGGGTGCACTAACAAGATTTAATGTTGAACCTTCTCCACCACCTTGTGTTGCTAGGAGACCAGAGAGAACTGATGCACTCAGAAAACTTCCTGCATCCTTCAGATCCGAACCTGTATGGAGAAGAAAAGGGAAGAACAACAGTTTATGAGGAGTTAAACACACAAGATTAGCGTTACATACGCATGGACAGCATCATTGCTATATGCCCCCACTTATAAATAAGTGTAGAGGGAACAAAACATTAATACAACTTAAGATAAAGTCATCCTGTAACTAGACACGTCCCCCACGTGTCATTTAATCATAGCAAGGGCCACAACTCTGCAAAAACTGGTCAGATCCCAGTAAAATATTCATAACGGTATAGGTGCACTTCAACAATTATCTGGTACAATTATTTTTCAAGTAACAAGCAACACAAACCAGATTTCAACAAATTCCTTATTTCAAGGGTCACAACCCCGTAAATACTGGTCATAAAACGCTGACCACATCTACACCATGCCATCATTTTTTGTCTTGGCAAGAGCACAATTATAAGCAAAGATTTACAAAATCAATGTGTACAAAGAATGTAACAAGGTCATAGATCATATTGTCTGTGACTTACCATGAGTTTAATATAGTGTGATCTGATTGGTTGTCCTTTATCTTAAGTCAAGTAAGATTAGTATTGAATACCATCCCTGGGGTGGTATTCACAAAGAATCTTAAGTGAAAATTTTGAGTCAGCTTTACAGAAAAAATGTGTTTGAAGTGTTATGTAAACTAAGCACTACAATAACTACCAAGAAAATATGAGAAGTTTTAGTTTAGTGCAAAATATGAGCAGTTCAATTTGTTAACTTCAGTCAAAATATTTAAGTTTTTCCTTTAAGATGCTTTGTGAATACTGACCCTTGAGATTTATTATGATATAAAGTAAGATATATACCAGCATAACATATAGAGACTCCTTTCTTTGACTCGGCACCTAGACTTGATACCACTGTACCTAGACATTTACCCAACATAACCCATGGTTGTGTGGCTGGACTCAGAGCATTGTGCATGGCTTGAGCATTTAACTGAAATATATTCATAGTAACAAATATAGAAATAAGTAGAATTTTTACACGAAAAAAAGCCTCTCACAAAGAGCCATACCTCTGGCAAAAAGCAGGGGCCTCGTATTCAAGGTAGAATAATGTGATGGAACGTTTGTAACATTATTATAATGTCTTTGTAATGCTTTATACAAGAAAACGTTACGAAAATGTTACACATATTCTATGACATTATTCTGCCTTGAACGTAGGGCTGATCTTAAATTTCTGAAAAGAAGCACAATTAGGCACCGTAAATAAGTGCCAAGTATTCCAGTGAAATTGTATTGAAACCAGACCAGTTTTAAGGAAAAGAAGCACAAACAAATAAGTCATACATTAATCAGATTTTACATGTACTTTCAATAGCAATAAATGATACATTGAATTTTATAGTAATCCAATAAGTCATACAGTGATTTTGATTTTTACCCCGGTAGATATGAACATGAAAATACTCACAGCACCAAATAAACTTTTTCCATTCATCACATCAACAAATTGTTCTGCAATCTCCACGGCAACACGTTTCTGTGCTTCTACAGTGTTAGCACCAAGATGTGGTGTAGCTATAACCTTAGGGTGTCTAGCTAAAGTATAATCATCTGGAGGCTCCTACAAAACATACAATCATTGATTTTTGTATAAATGTCCCATGTGTGGATCCAGGCTCTCCAATTTTGGCAAAAAATAGTTATCCTTAAAGGAATTTGTCAGTACGGTTACATACAGGTTGATTGAACAGCACCATTGCTAAATAAGTGTGGGGGGACAAACAAGGGCATGTCATGTTGAACTAGTCATTTTGACCAAACTAAAGCCCAAAAAGTTGGTTTTACATGAAGAAAAGAGTAATGTTCAGACAGTTTTTTCTCGTTTTCTCATAATATTGATTTTGTACTAACAACCTTGTCATTCTAAGCCAGCGATATATATATATTAGTACCATTTTCAACATTTAGGTATGCAGAGAACTCTCACAGTAGAAGAAGATAGGAAGTAGAAGATACTTACATTAATGTATACATCTAAACCAGCACCGCCACATTGTCCGGCATCTAAAGCTTTCAGCAGGGCAGCTTCATCTATAATACCTCCTCTAGCACAGTTCACAACCTTTACACCTTTCTTACATTTACCAAATGATGCTTCACCAATGAGATCTGTCAAACAAGTTATATTGATTATCAGATAAATAATATAATGTTGTTTTGTCGGAGAATATTGGAGAATTTGTCATGATCCTGACCTTTATGCATGAATTATGAGACTCTTGTGTTGAATATATCATTTTCCTTTAATGACCAATAGTAAAAAAATTATTAACGCCCATTCAAACTTATAGTTATTAGACGGACAGTCTGCCAAATTAGCACTTGTCTGTCTGTCAAGAACAAGTAATTGTTGAGACAGGCAAGTAACATATGCAGTTTTATGCATGGAGTATATAAAAAGGAAAACAATTCAGTTTTGCTGATTTGTGCAAGTTGTTTAAAATCCTACGTTAACAGACTGGAAGGGAGTGTGTGGTAATGCCTAGGTTCCACTGAACATTTTTGGCCTTGGTGAGGTACTCCCGGTTTAAATAAATTAGCTTCGGGGGCATTGGGAAAAGGCAGATCAGACATTTGCTAGTGATTATCTCGAAGCTTCCCCTAGACCACGAGGACACTTTCCCATGCCGTCTGATGCCCGTTTATTAAATCTTGAGTACATCACCTAGGCAAATTACAGATATAATTTTGAGATCTCGACTTACTTCTAGTTTGTGGTATGAGTGGTGTATGTACTGTAATATAGTCAGCAAGAGGCCATAGTTTCTCTAACTCCATCCATTCTACACCAAACTCTGAACTTACTGAACCAGGAATGATTGGATCAAAACCAATAGTCTGAAAATACATGCTCGATTTTAGTATTTTTACTACACCAAGGCTTACAATAACAAATTTTGGCCTTTTAGGAGTCGCTTATTTTTTTCATACAGTGCCTGAACATTGTCTTCAACCATTTTTACTGTTCTTTCAAATTGACATATAAAGCTAGAACAGAAGTTTTAATGGTTAATATATCGAGCTTTTTGGCATTTTTTACTTCAAACTCTTCGAATGAAACTGAATTTTGAGATTGCCAGGCCTCACTTTATTTCAACAAACATCAATTAACATGTAGCACATGAACGGGCACAGAAAAAGAACCTTAACTATTTACCGTCATTCCAAAAGACTGCATTCTTAAAGCCACTTCTTTGCCAATTCTACCTAATCCAATGATGGCTAACGTTTTACCATACAACTCTGATCCCATAAAAGCTTTACGGTCCCATTTACCCTCTCTCATTGTAGCTACAGCATTTGGTATATCTCTTGATAAACTGCACATCAATGCACAGGTATGCTCGGCTGCACTGAGAGTGTTTCCACCAGGGGTGCTGTAATATAAATATACAATGTTTGTCTTATTATGAGACATAAAGGACATAACTCAACTTTACTCTAGTATTTTACTGTAATACATTAACGATTTTACAATAATAATTCAATATAACTAAAAAAAACTGACATCTAATCAGTTCATCAATACAATCAGCAAGACATGTTATAACCGAGAGGTCCTAGGTTCAATCCCGTCTGTACAACTGCGTAATTTCTCTGAGCAAAAATAATACTCCACTTTACACGCCTAATATATGGATGCAAACTGAAGAGGGTCAAAAGCCAATTAGTCCGGCAGTTTGGTGCATATTTTTAGTCGAATTGTGGGTTTGATGATAAAAGCATGAAACTTTGCATGATGGTAGTTGAATGTATTTTAGTCAAAATTAGATATGGACCCACTTTCAAAAATATCCAATATGGCCGCAATTTTCAAAATGGCCGCCATTGCGAAAATTTCAATATAGTGTACATTGAAAATGTTATTTGTAATGACATCACAAATAAAACAGGGCTATCATGTGCTTAAAACCAATCAAAGAGATGCCATGAACATTTTGATATCCATCTGGCAAGCAATTTTTACGAATTGTCATTTTTTAATAAAATGGGGGGGGGCTGTCAAAATCTAACGGACTGAGATCTTACAAATAAGAATAGAGTAACTATGCTTGTTGAGAAAATAATACAGGTTGACATAGTTGTTATGTATGCTATTCCCAACAATATTATACATCAATTCAATTTGTCAAGTATCATAATAGCGCCATTTTTCAAGATGGCCGCCATTTTCCAGTTTGTGACAAGCATGTACGTTTGTATTTACTTAAGTTCAAAATATTTATTTTACCTTTTATTTTGTCTTAGTAATTTGCATAAATATTCAATATCATAGATGATGATTTAGAGTAATATGCATCCAATAAGTTCAATCAAAATAGTGGCAATGCTTTGAAGATGGCCGCCCTTGTCCGATAATTAGAAACACAGGCATTGTGTGCATTTGTGTATCCTCACCTAAGAATATATCCTTTATCTTTGTCTTTAAGCCAAAAAATCAATACACATACTGTTTATCACAGAATGCATTTTATAATAAGGTTATTATTCACATTATAAATGTACAATGTTTGAAATGTTTGTCAACCATAAATTCGGATATGTCTTGAATCAATCGATTTAGAATTTGGTACACTTTGAAAGATGTACCTATATAGATAATATTGCAAAATTATGGGCGTGAATAGATTGCTATAACTTTACAAAACTTAATTACTTGTTAATAGAATGTATTTACAAGATCTAAGACATAAACTAACCAGATATATAAGCTAACCATTACGAGAACCTTTTTTGCAGTGTAAAGTACCTATATAGTATAGACATTTGACAGACATTTATATGTTTCGGATACACGATCATAGTATAAAGCTATATATGGCGCATAACATCGCCAGGCACAAGTACAAGTGGGGAGTTCGGCGCACGCTTCGCGATCAATAGGTCCAGGGTTTAACCCCGTCTTGACCAATGGTTAATTTCTCTGTGCAAGAATAACCCACATGCTCCACTCAACCAAGGTGTAAATTGGTACATGTGAGATCGATGTTGGCTGCCAAACTCACAGGTGAAAAATAGTCTCCCTACGGAGACGCGAATGTAAGTTTACATAGTTAGCCCAATGACCTAGGGATGTTCACATGTCAAAGGGTGCTTGAGTGGATTAACAGCTGAAAAAAGCACTAGGAAATTGGTAACTTGTTTAGCTTTTAAGCATTTCTGCTCTTATTAAGTACAACGATTGTCCTTGTTTGTTATCTTAACCATCATATACATGTATTCCCATACGTTTGGGATACTGACCACCATCAAATACACATGCACTAATTCCTGACCAAGTGGTACATTTACTAACAACCATCAGGTACTATGGTCTATCTTGTAACCATTGTACTGCCATTATTTGTCCTATTTGGTACACGCACTCACTACTACCATGTAAGTGTATAATCATAATCAGATGCGGTGGCTGCTGGGTTGCCTTCGTATCACTTAGAAACGCATATCATCTTGTCAGCAAAACAGGTTACGGCAACTGCACATTCATTGAATATGCCACTTGTCCTGAAAACACCACAACCCCGCACTCGAATGGGAATTTGCTCAACCTCAACATTATACGTGGTAGTCAAAAACAATATACATTTTTAGATCCTCTTGGTCTGCGCAGTTTTGGATCAACACGTTTTTAGTTCTCAGCCTAGTAGGGATCTGCGTTTCTAAGTGATATGAAGGCAACCCCGCAGCCACCGCATCTTGTCACTCAGCCACAATGCCTCCGGCTTTATAATAATACTAATAGGATACCCTCAGCCACATGTCACAGTTGTCCCTGATTCTGTCTAGACCCTATAATGCCAAAATGTCATTCTTGTTCACCAGGCATAGACAGACACAGTCATTTCTATTCTAACGTGGTACAAACCACCACAAGAAGCTGATACTACTGAATTCTCATACTCATGCCTAGTTCATATTACGTAAAAAATTCCACTACACATTTGTTCTTGATCCGCCTGAGTACTTCTAACCATGAGGTAAACCCAAACTGGTCTGTGTGGATCGCCGAAGTCACCAGGTGATTGTCTACGTGTACTAACAGCATTTTGGTTCAGGCACGACTTGTCTTTATTAGGTACTCACAACTGTCATGCACATACATTCCAATACCAATATTCCTACCTACTTAAGCCTCTTCAGGATGGTTTGCTCCTAATGCCATTATTAAAGAACGCCAATGATTTCTATCCGCAGGTAATCGCTTCAATTGACCGCATGTTCAGGTTTTAGCTGTCATTTCTCGATTTGTTGATCTCCGCCAGGTTTCCTTTGATCTTCCCCTATTTCTCTTCCATGTTGGTGTCCATCTCATAGCTACCCGTGGGATATAGTCTGTGGCTCCATTCTTCTGACGCGTCCTATCCATCTCCATCTTCGTCTGAGGATTTCTGTAGAGATCAGAATAGTTGTTTGTTCTCCGATAACGATCTCTGTTTGAGATGGTTTTTGGCCATAATATTTGAAAGATACTTCTTAAGCATGTCAATATTCACAACATTTGTTTCCAAATATAATTCACTTAGAAATACAACAATCTCAATTGTTCTTTTAGGGATTTCTATAATGATCGATGATCATAGCTATAGGCAAAAATAAAATTCAATAGATAAAAGCGAATCCCACTGCCTAAACAATTTGTGATTTCGTTTTTTCCAGCCGTTTTTATATACATGTACTAGTACATGTACTCATATACAGGGTACTCGCAATTACCAAATACATACATTCCCTGTCTACGGTTATTGTCTGATTGGGTACATACAGTCACCAGACACAGCTTTCCGATCATCAGGGATATTCACAAACACCAGCTACAGTTATTCCTGTTTATTTGGTAGTTACAACAACTATATAACCATTGGTGTACACCAAATTTAGTACACACGCAATTGGGTACAAAACATCAGAAGGTTTTCCAGGGTACCTAACACTTCTAAAAGGTAATTTAAGGTAAGGTAAGGTCACCATTTCCTATGATTGCGTCCGGAAGCTTGTTTCTACATCCTGTTATCAATTTGCATAAAGTTTTAGCAAGCCATTGTCGTTATATGTAAAGAATATACAAATGTAGACTATATAATGACATATATAACATTGTTTTACAAATACTAGTACAATGGCGGCCATCTTAAAAGCATTGTCGCCGTTTTGACTGACCTTATAGGAGTTGTTTTTATGCTAAATAATATGCTAAATGAATACTAATAATAAAGTATTTATATAATATCAATACATACTAAAAAGAAGATTGACAAATTTCGAACCTTAGTAAACACTAACTAGAAAATGACAGCCATCTTGGAAAATGGTGCTAATTTGAAACAACAAATTGGGTTCATATCTAATATTATTGGGAATAGCATACATAACAACCAAGTCAAGCTGTATTCTTTTCTCAACAAACATATTTACACTTTCTTGTTTTTAAGATCTCAGTCCGATAGATTTTGACAGCCCCCCCCCCCATTTTTTTAAAAAAGTGAAAATTTCGTAAAAATTGCTTGCCAGATGGATATCAAAATGTTCATGGTATCTCTTTAATTGCTTTTAAGCACATGATAGCCCTGTTTAATTTGTGATGTCATTGCAAATAACATTTTCAAGGTACACTATATTGTAATTTTCACAATGGCGGCCATTTTGAAAATGGCGGCCATATTGGATATTTTTGAAAGTGGGTCCATATCTAATTTTGACTAAAATACATTTAACTACCATCATGCCAAGTTTCATGCTTTTATCATCAAACCCACAATTTTTTCACCAAACTGCCGGACTAAATGGACTGTGTGTCTGTGCCCCATGGCACTGAGTCTAACAGCCAACTTGGGGTCGAAAGTCAATGGGCTGAGAGCCTGTGGCACTGAGTCTAACAGCCAACTTGGGGTCAAAAGTCAATGGACTGAAGGCCTGTGGCACTGAGTCTAACAGCCAACTCGCGGTCAAAAGTCAATGGGCTGAGAGCCTGTGGCACTGGGTCTAACAGCTAATATGGGGTCAACAGCCAATGGGTCATGAGCCTGTGGCACTGAGTCTTAACAGCCAAGTTGGGGTCAACAGCCAATGGACCGTGAGCCTGTGACACTGAGTCAGCCAACTTGGGACTCAAAGTTCATGGGTAATTGTACAGTCAATGGAACCATGTTTGATTTGGTGTAGTTTGGAGAATTGTTATGATCTTGACCTGTATGCATGATATAAACGGCTTAAAATGTCCGGGACCCGGAGCTCATAATTTGCTATAATTTTAACCTGTAGAGCAACAGCCTTTTGCAACCAACAACCGATATTTGCTGCATCAACAGGGTGTTGCTCTACAGAATATGTCACATTGTACTGAACTTACTTCATGACGATAATACCACGTTTAGTAGCAGCATCACAATCTATGTTATCTACACCAGTACCCGCTCTACCGATTATCTTCAAATTAGTGGCTGCATTTATCACATCAGCTGTGACCTTTGTAGCAGATCTTACTATCAAACCATCATATTTCTGAAATGATAGTCATATAAATAATATTCATACAAAATGTACAAATAATGCAGATGAGATGAGATGTTGGGGGCCAGGAAAAAGTTGTGTGCCAAATGGGACATGTGACTATGCATGAAGTACATTTTTTGTACTGAATATCCTACAATCTTGGGGACACATGATTATAATTTATAATATACAATGCATGCACAGACTAACAAAAACAAAAATATCCCATAAATATCATCTCAAAGGTTTTGTTGATTGATGTTAATACATCAGCAAAGAAATTTTCCATTCCCAGTCACACCATGAACATGTGATATAAAGCACAGTATATACTGTAAAATCATTTAATTTTGACAGGACAAAATCCATTCCAATTAGACCTTAATTTGTGGATTTTGCATTTCAGGATAGTTTTAATACATATCACATAGCCAAAATTATTGTTCGATGGGATTTGATTTCATAGTAACAGGTGAACCATAAATTCAACAAAATTTAATCACCCACGAAAGTTAATGATTTTACAATAGGTAAATATTATAAATAATAAACAGATAATGACAAATAACTTCAAGGTTTACAATGAACTGATTTTCTGATTCTATAGACTATAGTCAGTAAGACTGTATAGTGTATTCAAACTATAATGACCAACAAGTGCCAAGGCATAATGTGTTCTTGTGCCCAATTGATGGAATTAACAATAATTGAGGGCTCAGTGCAAAACGATGGTACCTGTCTCTATAAATTGATTAGGTAACCATAGTTTTGACCCTAACCTCAATATATTTCCATTATAAGTTGCACAAGTACATGAATTATAAGACCATACACATTAAAGTTTTTAGCATCAAGCTGTATAAATGTGTATTTTATATGTTAACCGAACTGTCAAGTGTGTATCTATAATGGTTGTCCTCAGATTTTTTTAGAAAAGTTGAAAATAAAAGTAGAAAGATTTCTATCTAATTTCTATCTAATTTCTATCTATTAAAATATAATGAAAATATTCTGCAGAATGAACATTTCACTGGTCTAAAATTATTTGCATGTCTATAAATAACATATGCCAAATTAAAAGATTGCTACAGTCAGGTTAACAGTGTACAGTCTGTTCAAAGTAAAATGAGAATGGTTATAAATATGATTAATAAGCTCGTCTGGCAGGTAAATATGTTTAAATATGTTTATCTAGGTTTAAACTGTTTAACTGAAGTCCGCTATTCTTTTGAATGGTATAGTTCCCTCATTAGTCAACGGTACAGTCAGTTTAACAGTGTATAGTATTTACACCACTTCCCTTGCCTCAATTGAGCTATTTATAGATAACCTAGATATCCAAAAATAGGAACAGTAAATTTCCATCCTATGTACAAACAGTGCATAGAAGTTACCCACCGTGTAGTAAAGCGATAGGTAAAACAGCCGCTCTATTCTGTTCTGTTATAGTCAGCAAATAATTCAGCCTATAATTTGAACCTACAGTAAAATCTGTGCAGTATATTCATAGCGTTTAACCCTAACAGAGTAAATCTGGGTTTTATATAAGGGTTTTATATAATAACGACCAGCAAAGGTTTAACCAAAGGATTAACCGTTTAGTTTTCAGCAGATAATGTAAACCAAGCAGCTTCACCTAAATGAACTTTACATTATGAATTACATGTAATTGTTATTATATCAGTATTTTATCATTCAAATACTAGGAGGGGGGTATTTTTTGTAGATGTAGATCAAAACATTTTCATCATTGCAAAGGGAGAGGGGTGTTTTACTTTTGAATTATCAGTATACTTAATACACTTTTTCTGAAAAGGACACAATTTTTCTTAAATAACTTCAAATTAATTAAATATAAAAGATCTAAATTAGAGCGGGGTCGGCAATTTCCGAACACTTAAGCAAAAAAAATCACTCACCGATTTATATCGGGTATTTCCGAACAATTTTGATATCGAGTTGGCATAAAAATCCCGCTCTTTCCGTACAAACCTCACACTATGCCGTAAGTTTTCCGATTTACCGGAATTAGTCACTTTTTCATATGGACTGTTGGAGTCTATTTCCGAACATGGAGGGTCAGCCGAACAGATGATCGGGTAATTCCGGACACGCCCGATTTTTTAAAAATATTCAACAATTCCCATAGCTATCTAAATACTAACAACACCAATCAATCGATTAAGTACAGTTAATTTTAACAGTGATGTATTAGAGTAAACATTCAAACAACTACATTGTTACATCAAATATATGACATGACAGAAGAGGAAATTGAAATGTTTCCTATTACTATTTTCATTAATTTCAATATAACATGCATAGATCAATTAGTTCAATACAGTAACTTATGATTTATAGACTTATGTAGACATGCATATAAGTACCAAACACAGTATCAACAAATTAGCAATACAAACATTCAAACGGAAACATTTCAATTTCCTCTTCGGACATGTCATCAAAATTTATATCAGTGCATCTTCTGTGGAAAAGCCTCGGACATGCCGAGAAGGCAATCCATTCTAATGGAGCATTATCGCTATATTGCTCCTCACACTGGTGACAGCGTTTGTTGTCTACATGCATGTCATACTCTGAACTGTCGTTCAGTGAATAGTCAGAAGTGGCTGAACTGCTGTCTCTCTCTTGTTCTTTTCTCTTCATGTTTTCAAGTTTCTTTATTTTCATCTTCAGTTCCTTTTCTTTTTGTTTCCTTTCTTTCTCTTCTTGTTGTCTGGCTTTCTTCTGTTTGCGCTCTTCTTCTTTCCTTTTCTTTTCTTCTTCCCTTTGTACTCGTTTCTGAATTCTATCTTCCTTTCTTCTTTGCTTTTGCAATTCCATATCTTCTTTTCTGTCCTGTCGTTCTCTCATTATAGTCCTGAAGGCATCACCCGTTATTGCCTTGGGTAACTTTTCCCTCTTCACATACATCTTTTTTACTTGGTTTGATCTCGGTATTGCCAGGTACTTACTGAATGGCGATGGTGCGGTATGGTGGGAATTCTTCACTGGCTCATCTATGCGTTTTAAAGGAGTGACAGGAGTTGTTGCAGCCGTCCGATTATCAGGAGTTTCCCTTTGAGCTTCAATCTCTTCATGTGATGATGTAGGTTCAACCATGGATGTTGATGTAGTTGTTTGACTGGGTGATACACCATGTGATAAGGTCAGGTGCTTGTCAGGAGTTACAGTTTCAGATGGAGCTATAGTTTCAGTTGGAGCTACAGTTTCAGACGGAGCTACAGTTTCAGATGGAGCTACACTCTCACGTTCTATCATGCATGTAGATGGTTGACTTGCTACTTCACTTATCGAGCTATCAATGGAGCTTGAAGTAAACACCTTAGAGGGTTCCATCTTAGAAGTTTTTAAAACTATTGATTCGTCTAAAGGAAACAATCCAGCATATTTGAACGCTTTAATGGCATTCTCTGTACTTGACGACTTATCCCAGGCAGTTTTGAACACGGATGCAAATGTTTTTTTAGTAACAGTTTCTGGAATATTTTGGATTTGAAAATCTCTAACTGATTGGGTCCAGTTTTCTTTTAGAACGCTAAAGAACCTTACATCAAGAGGCTGTATTAAGTGAGAAGCGTGCTCAAGCAAACAGTACATATGAATACCATTATCTCTACAAACATTTGATGCATCAATAGTCACATGAGTAGTATGGCCGTCAACAAACAGTAAAACTGGTCGTTTGACACAACGCTCATTTAACTCTGGAACAAATACACTTTGTAGCCAAGTCAGAAACAGTTCCGAATCCATCCAGCCGTTGTCCGACCTACCGAATGCCGCTTCCTCAAACCCAGCAAGGATATCGAATCCAAAACGTTGTCCTGGATATACAATCATGGGTTTAATATAGTGACCTATAGCACTGGCACAGGCTAATACTGTAATTTGTGTTTTATTACTTGATGTTATGTTATATACATGTTTACTACCCTTCATGGACAATACTTTTCCATTTTTCAAAGACAACGGAAATCCCGACTCATCAGCATTGTAAATGCGAGAAGGATCCATGATTAACGTGGGATCGTTCACTTCATTCTCTAGAAATTCACGAAGATCACAAAACCATTGAGTTATTTTAGCAGGCGTTATTACGGCTCGTTCTTTTCCTAGTTGCATGGGAGAGCGTTCTGATATTTCAGGGTGACGTTTGCAGAAGGCATAATACAAATCTTTACCTGGTAGGTTATCTCTAAAAGGTGTTTTTCGATTTCCGTCGTCTAATATCTTCTTAACTGTGGCGAGCAGTTCTTTCCTTGTACGGCCATATCCTATCCTTGACATTTCAACAACCCAGGCAGCCAGACGATTCTCTTCGGTTTCTGTTAGCACGGTTCTCGGACCTACACGGCTGGTAGCATATTTTCCCTTTATTTTGTCATATAGGGTAGATTTTGGGATTCCATATGACCTCGCAGCACAACTGAGGGTAATTGATCCACTTTGAACCAGTTTAGCAGCCTCTGCAAGAACATCAGGTGAGTACTTCTTGGCACCAATTGATCTACTCATTCTACAAAAGAGAGTAGATCTTTAGTTACCTACAGTGACAGAAATGAAATATATCTAGATTCCTTAGTTACAAATATTTTGGTGAATTAAATAAATATGAATATATTTAGATCTAATATTCATTTGTGAAATAGATTTAATTTCAATATATACTCGAAAATAAATATAAAAAGATATCAGGTTACGCTGAGGTTCGAACTAACAGTATCGTGATTTCTAGTCTACAATAACATCCTCTACGCTACAGCGCCCAATCAAAAATTTTCACTCAATTTTTATATATATTGTTCGGAAATACCCGATAGATAAAAAAAGTTGTCGGGTAATTCCGAACAACGAATATTCCGAATGCACAATGACTCAGCACATTTAAGGGCATCGCAAACAGTGTGTACAGTCATAGTTTATCAGTTGGTATAACTTATATACCGATTTAAGACTTTGTGAAAATACCGTGACCTTAGCACCCGTATACAGTCTATTTATAGAACGAGTTAAAAATAGATCATGTAAGGACACTGTAATCTTACCTTGGGTTCTGAAGCCAAATATCGGGAAAAAGTGAGTATTCGAAGATGGAGATGCTTGAAGAGATCTTCAATTTGAAAAATTCGCGCGATCAAGTCTCAAAATTACGTCATAACGAATAAATATTTTCATTGGTCAGTATTGTTCGGAGTTAGACTCCGTTCGGGAAAGGCCGACCCCGCTCTAGTCATTTTTCTTCAAGGGAGGTTTAAATATTAGATGGGATAAAAAATACCCCACAAAAATTAATTATTTTACAGTAGGTACTTCCAGCATTCCAAGTTGACATTGTTAGCTCCACAGAAATGTTAAAGAAATTGCCAAAATTGGTGGATTCTTGCATGTAGTTTGAAATAGGTCGAGAAAAATATTATTCCTGTGAAAGATTATAATGCACTGGTAAATATTTTTTTTTTGGAATTGTTTCAGTATGCTAGTTAATGGTCTAGACATACAAATAATGAAAATTAGAATTCACTCTTAAGGTGAAAACCTACTAAAATTTAATGTTACATGTAAGAAAGGAGCCAGCAAACAAAAAAATATAATTTTTACTTCCAATTTTGAATAAAAAAATATTTTATTTCAATATTGGCAATAAAATATTTTGGGTAGGGCCCTTTTTAATCGGGTAGGTAGGGGATGGGGAAACAATATTTTATTTTAGGCCCAAGCATACTATAACTTTGATTACATAATAATTATGACAAGAAGACCAATAGGGGGGGGGGGGGGGTCATTGGGTCTTGACCCCTGGGTCTGCCTTTGGAGCTCTTGATCCCCACTTACATAACAACCACATTAAAAATCTAAAAGGTAAATTGTGCATGCATGTTAAGCACTAGTTCTGGATGCCTTAACTAAATAGTATTTCATTTATACTGGCGTCAACCTTTTAAATGAAATGATCATCATCAAAGACTTGCACTAGTTTTTAAAGCACAATTATCAATATTTTTCGGCAGGAGGGGTTACCCAGGACTTTAGACGAGAGCACGATTCATGACAGGCGGGGATCTTGACTCTTTGATCAAATGATTACTGGGACGGGAAATAGACCTTGGCCAGGTTTTAGATCCTGGTACTAAAAATAATTAAGGAATTTTGACAGATAACCCCGGCCATTTGTTACGCCAAGCAACTCCCATTGCTGTTCATAAGGCACCAGTTAGTTGCATCCATACCCCACCCATCGCTGGGGAAACTGCAGTGTTGACTTACCAGCGTTCATCGCACTGCTAAGGAAATGTTGGGGATTTTTTCTCTGATACCAATATCCTGGAGTCAATAATTAGTTGTCAGGGGCCGAGGAAATACTCGAGATAAAACCGTCAGCTGGAGGAAATGGTGAGGGTTTCGACAACACAAAAGTAAAAATCCCTGGTACTCCAGGTGGGTGGGAGCATGGATGCAACTTATGAAGACCCCCCCCCCCCCGGGTCTGACATCTCCGCCACTGCCCCCCCCCCCCCCCCCGGGTGCAAAATATGGATAGGTGCATGAGCATACGACTATCAGTCAGATATTTTGCACAAACATCTATCATCTGGATCATTCATCATTTCATAGCACAGAGTTGAAAAGCAAGCAATATCAATGAAGCATGTCTAATTGACTTACCGAGATTTCAGCTAGGAATTTATCCTTGTCCGTGCGAAGTTTTGTATCTTTGACAACTTCAATACCATTTTCCTTCAGGACCTCCACACATCGAGGATCAACCTCGTCACTTATAAACACTTTCTTCAGCTGCAAAACCATGATTTGACGCTTATTTATGCCACTGACTTTTTGCGACAGACGCCGGTCAACATGTGAAAATGGGCAGATAACTCTAACTGGCCTTTTAACTTCGTGAATTTCCGTCAATATTCGGTAATTTCCGGTAACTAGATAGAGGCCCATCCTGAATATTTGGGGCGACTGATCTGTCATAAAGCTTTCCAAATGTAATTAGACTTCCATACATGAATGTATTTGCCTGGGACCGAATATTAATTTTCCAATTTACTAAGTCAGGTGCCAAATTAAAGTTCACAAATAAAACATTCATGGAAAATTGGACATGTGTTTTTACTTCAAAATGGCTTGGCATGCCAAATAGAAATCTATGATGCTTTATTTTGGTATCATATGCTAGAATAGTCCAAGGATGATTTGCTTTTGTTCAGAAAATAATTTATATTTATCACATTTTTGGTAACTAGGCGATTTAAGAACATCAATGAAATTCTTGATTGGTTACCATGGTTACATACTTTTAGCATTTTATTTGTCAATCATACAGAAACATACAGGAGTATTTGACATTCTTTAAATTCAACTTTAGTTAAAAGTTCGTAAAATGGATTTGTTTTAATCTTGAAGTTGTAGGCTTATAAATTTACAAAAAAGGTGGTTCCCATTGCCTCCCATGTAAAATTTATCACATAAGAAAACAAAATGAAAATCTTTGTTATTTTCACATTAGAATCTAAAACCTTGCACAAAAGTATATTTGGTTCATTTTATAATCTTCTGCCCCTTATTTATAGCCACTAGAATAAATATGTTCCTTGTTTATGCATCTAAATCCCTTTAAATCACATTTAAGTGCATCTTGTGACATGTTTCGCTTGATCACTCCTATTTTGGATTAAACTAACTTGGCAGGTATGACTTACACACAGTATAACCAACCTGTTTTCACCAGGGAACTATTTTGACCAGCATGGTGTCTAGGTCCCTGCAGAACTGAACTATCCTCTGTATTTCTCTTTATCGTATTTGGGGAGCATGGTGGCCAAGAAGTAGGGTACAGGCTTCAGGATCTAGAGGTCTTTGGTTCAACCCCGTCCGGGCAACTGGCAAGAATTACCAACATGATCCACTGCTACGAAGTGGAAATTGATATCTTGAGGGCAGATCAACATCTGCTCCACACCCACCAGAAGAGAAATAGTCTCCCAAGTAGGGTTGTGGATTGTCAGGTAGGTGCTCATATGATTTGATCCACGAGTCAGGGTTAGCTATTCACCGATTGAACCAAGAATCAGCAGTTACACATTCCATTTAGACAAAGGCTGGACATCATAGAATTGAATACCATCATCAGAAACATTGACAGGGTGGACATACCAAGTTACTGTCACATTCTGCTGAAACATATTAAATTGTGTGTGTAGTTCTCACTCTTGACTTGAGCATCAAACATATCCTGTGATAATCAGTTTGAGTCAACCTTCTACTTTCTGTGAAGCCCAGAGGACCGCCAACGAGTGCTAGACACTTCTTGTACTTGATAGAACCTTTGCACTTCTGTGTTGTGTTTCAAATGGTTACCTTGATAGTGGTTAAAAATGTGCCTCCGTAGCTCAGTGGTTAGTGTGCTTGGCGTCTAATCTGGTGACCTGGGTTCAAATCCCGTGTAGTAACTCAAATATATGCCTGCCATATTTCCGCAGAAAGCAGACTGGCAAATAAAGGCTATGCTCAGTATTCAGCATTCTTTGAGAAATTTATATTTTTGTGTAAAATTTCAAGACATGTAACGTCAAGTAACCAACCAATGCAATAATAAATTCAACATGTTGAAGACAGTATTCAAAACACACATAAAGTTCCTTCACATTTATTTCATATCAATAACAATAATTGTTACATGAATAAGTAAGTTATGTCTTTATTTTCAATCAGGGGTGTCAATTTTCCAGAATTCCAGATTCACATATCCTGAAAGAGCCATGCTTTCTGACCAAAATAAAGGTATTTGATATTTAAATATCTTGAGAAATGGCAAAGTTACAGTCAATTAAACCTGTTTTGAAGGAATTTCCTAATAAAAACTTATTCGAATATTGAAAACAATGTGGCTGAAGGCCTCTTGTTTGTCAAACATAGTTGACTGCATCTGATTTTCCGGATTTTAAATTTGGCTTTGTTGACACCCCTGAATAATGCAATCTTCCATATGGGCCACAGAATTGAAACTACAAAGAGTAAGAAGGTAATCATTAATGTCCAAACCCTGAGCTTTGTTAGCCTTTTGTGTAAAGTAAGTAAATATTTATTTAACAAGGCTACCCATTTGGTTACCCAATCTTCCACATGGGCCTCGAATGAAAGTTAGTTAAAGAGTTCCTGCAAGTTTCATTGTAAATAATGATCCAGTCAGTCACAAGGTAAGAGAGTCAGTTGCATTTCTTTTCCAAAGCCCCTCGTCTTGGGGAGCCCCTTATTTTCAAATGTCATTCCGACCCTCTGGACAGACAGATACTCCTGAATGGAGTGTAAATAGATCCCTACTATGTGAATTATGGCTATAGTATCTGTTATCTAAGCAATTTGCTACATAGCGCCTTCATTCAGTTACCTCCTGTTCAATTAAAATTCAATCGTAACTACTCGGGTCTTTTCTTGAGGAATTTGGAATTGTCTGAGGTGAGCCAATTGTAAAAATCGAGGGCATGTGATACCTCCTTTGGAAAGCATTACGTAGTGCTTTGGTTAGGAAATGGACACATGGTAATGGTATTGGTTATCTTTTATCATTTACATCCAAGTTCTGAGTTCTTTCTGAAAGGTTGTTCACATCATTCTGTCGCTCTTTCTGTAGAGTTGAATCATTGAAATACATTTCTCTAAATGTTGATGTCTCAAAATGATCGACTTTCACGTCAGCTTGTTTTGTGTCCTCCTACAGTGATGGAAGAATACTGGTAAATAACATATTAAGGGATACTGTTTTGTAAAATCATTAATTTTCGTGGGGGATTAAATTTCATGGAAATCATGAAATCAAATCCAATCAAACAATAATTTTGACCATTCTACCTGAAATGCAAAATCCGCGAATTAACGTCCCGTCAAAATGGTCTATTTTACTAATATCACAAAATTTTGTCCTGTCTAAATTAAATGATTTTACAGTATCTTGTTGTTTATCTGTTCAAGAGATACGAGTGAGTAGAAAGTATGAGGATACTGCTGTAAAATCATTTAATTTCAATGGGACAAAAAATTGTGGTTTTTATGAAAATGACCTTTTTGTGGAGACATACTTTCAAGGATAACTTATCCACTTCGTCATATAATATAGAAATCATTCATATTTGTGGCAAATTAATTTTGTAGTTGAGATCATCTCTTGTTTTGTGGGGAAATATTGAAAACCATTTCAGAAATAATCAAGTATCTGGCCAAGAATAAAACTTATATTACTATGTTGGCTAAACTAATATTTTGCATACAAGTTAGCTATAGTGTACCATAGGCTATAATTCGTAAATGAAATAAACTAAGTGTGAATTTTAAAAATGTCCATTACAAGTATTCTACCTTAAATTCAAACAAACAAGTTTTCAGGTATACATACAGTATATTCCTGGAACTTCTCCATAGTGATCAGTCTTCTAGATAGTCGTGTGTTTAGTTTCTGCTCACAATTATGTACCAGTTTTAAACATGGATGTGTAGGAATATTGTCTGGTGAATATCTACAAACACAACAAGAGAACAATGGAAATATCTAGAATAACTATTTCATGAGTATAGCTTGGCAAATTTGACGCAAACCTGACCTATTAATTCGCATAATTTAACAAATGATATATTGTCTGCATTTATAACCTCGTTTGTATGTTTCATAGTTGGGGTGTATCACAAAGATGCTCGAGATGTAATACAAACACAATCTGAAATACCGATATTGCACAATTTGCTTGCGGAAATTGATATATCCAAAGCAATAACCTTGTAATATATTCATGCATAACGGTCAGGTTTGTGTCAAATTCTCCAAGCTAAACATATAGAATATAAAAGCCTTTATCATATCGCCCAATATAGTCTTAAAACATTTTGTTTTACTTGAATACACTTGCAGTATAAATGTTGTGGAGTAAACTACATTAAGCGTTTAGCTTTTAGTTCAAACAAATTTAATTTATAAACAAAAAATGTGTCCATTGGTTCATGGGACACCGGTTAAACATTAAAAGCTGCAACTCTAATAAAAATTGACCCAGCAAAAATTCCACCCTTTACAGTCAACTAAACATTAAGGTTGTTAATCCACCTAACGGATTTACAGTATTAAGATGTAAAGTACAATGTTACCTACGTTTGTATGTTTACAGGAAACCAGTACACCAGACGACCATTCATATGTAGATATTTAGCAGAGAAATTGAGTAAATCTTTGAATATATCCGACAAATGGTACTCTAATCTCTGAGGAAAATGTTGAACACCAGGTTTTCTGAAATAAAATAAATTCAAATATGTCAATCTGCACTTAAACTGGCTATTGTAAAATAATGGCCACTTTTTTAACTAAACAAAAATAATAGCCAAAATCAATGCAAACATATTCACAACTGGCAATGGTACTGATGAGACTTTGTTGAAATCAGACCAATAATTGCAGAGAAATAGGGCAGAAAACATTTGAAAGTGAAGAAGACAAAGGACTACAATCCTATAAGAATTTCCCCAGCCAATATCCATCGACGATATGAACAACTAGACTTGGTACTGATCAGTCAAGCAAAGATTTGATGAAATACAACCAATAGTTTCTGAGAAATATCCCAGAAAAAATTTAAAAGTGTAAATAACTATAATGTTCATGTATTTACAAACTGAATAATTTTTGCAAGCAAAATATGACAGTATTCAACATACATTTCATTTTCTGTCCCCATTTCTGTTGATTGTACTCCCACTTTCTTGGCCCCTTCTCTGATACCGTACGGTGCTGTGAAAGTAAACACAAATATACAGATAGGTTTCACATGTAGGAACTGAATATTTAACAACATAATCATGTTCCCGCATATAAGTCGAAGAAGTATTATTGGTCAACCCCAGCTTATTTTAGAAAAGAAAGTCTGTCAGATCATATGGTGAGGTGACTGATATTGCAAGTAAGTAAGTAAGTAAGTAACGTCTTTATTTAACGAGGCTGACACATTCAGTTTCCTGATCTTCCATGTAAGCCTCAAGTCACATGGTCACTTAAGGTAATATCTCCAAGTTTATCAGGCACCCCGTAATCAGGCCGATTTTCTTCTAGCATTCAGTTGAAAGTGTAACAGATATTATGAATCACCCTGTAAAATACATACGGTCAGTGATAATGGCATCAAACATTGTTGTTTCACGCCATAGTCCTAGTCTGGATGAGTCAGCAACAAGGGCATCAATATACAACTTCTCCAAACCATACTGTCGTAAATTGGAACAAATACTTTCATCAGCAGCCCGTTTCTTCTCATTACAACGACTTGGTCGAGCTGTAATAAATACCATCAAAATCTATCATTTTTTGATGGGCTCAAATTGATAGTATCTTGTATTTAGACGTACTCGATCCATACATGCCAATTAAAGTCAGCATGTAAAACTTAATAATGCTATAGTAACAACAAGAGATGTTTGTAAAACATGTATACCCCGTGGCAGTCCAATAGTCGGTAATGGTACCGGTCACAGTGACCTTGATCTTTGCCCTACTGACCTCAAAATCCATAGGGGTCATCTAATGCTTACAATATTGTCCATTTCAATTGATCTGCATACAAGTATTATTTATTGTTAACTTTATTGTCAGTCTATCATATCATACCTTTAGCATGTAGTAAAAGATAGTCCATGTCTTGGCCGAGTACATAAGCTCCATGTATCGCTGCTGCAACTAGCAAACTTCCTGTCAGAAATAAATAGCTACATAAATTATATACATCAATATTTAACAGTTCTTAACATTAAATACTGTAAAATCATTTAATTTAATTTCGATGGGACAAATATTTGTGGTTTGGGTAAAAAAGATCATTTCAGCATATCTTCATGTAAAGTTTGAAGATAATCCTGCAAAAATTGTACGAAGAGTTGCGTCCACAAAATCTTTCACTATATATGACATAGTGAATTAAAATCACCCATTAATTTTGTTCTAACCAACATTGGAGAACATTGTTCCGTCATTTGTTCTCACATGGAAGATCTGGGTATATGTGATAAACTATACTGCAAAATCATTTAATTTCAATGGGACAAAATTTTGTGAGTTTTTTGTGTGAAAAAGACCATTTCGTCGGGACATAATTTAAGGGATCCATGAACCACAAAGTGAGATACTATAGAATCATAAATATTCATGAGGTATTAAATTTCTTGGTTGAAATCATCTGCGAAAACAATGAAATTAAATCCTTCACAAGTATAAATTATTTTACAGTTTGTGATTAACTATATTCAGGAGTTATCTTACCTGAGCCAACAAACGGATCAAATACGAGCATATCTTTCTTCACCGCCCCAATATTTGCCATAATCATGGATAGACCAGCATCCATACTTGTATTAGCTGAAAGTCACAACATATACAATGTCACAATTTAGAAAAGTAATTAAGAATTGAAAGAAAAACAGGAGTCCGTTGCCGTAGCGCTTTCTTCAGGAGGTCATTCATGTCTTATATATTGAATTTAACGGGAGGTAACTTGATGAAAGAACTCTGTAGCGCTTTCCTAAGGTAACAGACACCGAAGTCCCTACCAGTTTGGAGTCATAATACATAGCTAATTAAGTCAATTAGGGAACATTATTCTATTGAAATGTTGAATAGTATTGTAAGGCTCGATAATTTTAATCACTCTCGACTCCTCATTCTGGATTCCACGAGTATATGCGAGAGAGATGTCAGTTTTCTTTTTATGCTGAGTGTATAGCAAAGTATGCCAGTATGCCAGGCAAAAATGGGATAATACAGCCATATATTATTTTGATTTTATTTTGGGTATAAAGTGACCATGGAAGGAGCCATGCCCTGAATGTAAGCCATCATACCACTATAGTTCGATTTCGAGCATTGAGCTGTTACTGCACTTTCAAAGTTTAATCCATTCGCCGATAAAGATTGGCGTGGAATTGACTATTCAGATATGTATTACACACATTAGTAAGTAGCAAATATTTAAATCATGACTATTGAAATCAATAAATCACGGGTTACCCGCACAAATAGACTCGTCTAAAAGGTCATGGCTCAGGGTTCAAAATTGAACTATACCAGTGTGTATTTTTACCTATAAAATGTCGCTTCTGTAAATGAAACTCGTTGATTTTATCCCTCTGTCCATCTGTTATCTACAATGTAGAGAATAAAAGCATTAATCAGGGGAATTTCTCCTTATACAGCAGAGGCCTGTAAAAGGCCCCTTTCCAATTGGAAATTCCTTTGAAATTATACAGTTTTCCCAAAAATCCCTACTTTACCTTTTTTGCCCCAAAACAGGAAATACACTGATATTTTTCACAAAATTTAGAGGCTAGGGTCCTTTCCTAAATGAACAGAAAAACCCTGTTAATCTGTGTCATTCACTAACAATAAGCATGACTTTTTTTGCATTTGACTGCAACATTGCCATTCAATCTTTTCCATACTGACCATTACTTGGCAAATAACCTCAGGCAGCTTTGAGAAAAGCGAGCATGATTTACTTCAAAAGCTTTTTTTATGTCTTTAATAGTTTATAAAAATTCAGAAATGAAAATATGCATCAGATAAACTTTGCGCTTCACCTAAATTAGACTATTTGCATCCACTTTTCTGATACAGGGTAGTTTAAAGAACTTGAAATTCATTTGGTGGTTTAGAAGGAGATTTTATTTATAGACACCCGATCAACTTTTAAAAAACCTTAATGTATGCTTAGGGAGAGCTACAAACTTAATCATCAAATAACAGTACATGCAATCATCCCTTTAAATAACAATCTCTTACAGTAAAATCATTTAATATCGATGAGACAAAATTTCGTGATTTTAGTAAAAACGACAATTTCGATGGGATGTTAATTCGTGGATTTTGCATTTCAGGTAATAAATATTAGGGTCAAAATTATTGTTCGATGGAATTGAAATTTTGCGGGTGAAGGTGAACCACGAAATTTACCCCCCATGAAAACTAATGATTTTACAGTATATGACTTACCCATTTAGCAAAATATATATCCACAGGTTCAGCAGTGGGAGATTGACCGAAGGGTCCGTAATATTCTAATATATGATATATATGCTGAGCATGTTTGAGATCTACTTTACCCTTGAAGTCCAACACATCTGCTGGCAGATTCTGAAAAAAGAATACGATGATTTAGATATCGCTGGCTTAGAATGAGTAGGTTGTCAGTACAAAATTGATATTTTGAGAAAACAAGAAATAACATCAAATAACATAGCATCAAACTCTTATGAGGAATAAAAGAACAGTACATAAGTACAAGAGGGCCCTAGGTCCATCTACTGTCTAAATGCACCAATGGTGACTTAAGAAATCATTTACACCTTCTAAGAAGTAATAATAGATGATGCTACATACCAAATATCGAAGCTCTAGGTATTGCAGTTTAAGACAAGAAGATTTTCATATGTTCCCTAAATAAGTCTATGTAAAACTGGTGACCCCCAAAACCATAATTTAAACAATCTTGGTAGAGGACCACTAGTGGATGTTACATTCCAAATATCAAAGCCCTGTTATATGTAGTAAGGTGTAGAAAAAATTGATGACTTAGTTATACTATACCTCTATTCGTTTAAGTTTGTCTTTATTTGTCAAGGTTTTGTTAAATGATGATATTTGAAATTTGAAAGTTTCCAGACATGATAAATGTGGAGCCTGAAATATACGAAACATGTGTTTAATCTGTTACATGCAGTTAGAGGTGTGTTCAACAAGAGATATTTGTAAAACATGTATGCTCCCCATTGCATCCCAATAGTCGGATATGATAAAGGTCATAGTGACCTTGACCTTTGACCTACTGACCTCAAAATCAATAGCGGTCATCAACTGTTGCTGGTTAACATCTGTACAAAGTCTGCATATCCTAGGAAAAAGCTTTTATGAGTTATCGAATTGAAACCAGACATGTATAAAGCAAATGTGCAAATAGATATACCATTGTGACATTAACACTTGGTGTCCAATATATCAAGGAATTGCCAATATGCCCATACCTGACAAGTACTCCTATTTTCGTTGTTTATTTCTGGTTTTCAAAGTTCACCTACCTATGAACAAAGGTACATTTGATTCATTTTATGATCTTTAAATCACGTTTAAGTGCATCTTATGACATGTTTTGCTTGATCACTCCTATTTTGGATGTGACTGTCTTGACAGGTATGATATGCCTTCGATCTAATCACGGATAGCTGCACCTAGGTGCAAGTATACTTACAACAAATTCCTGAGGTAACTGTTTGAGGGAGTTGTTTAAGTCAACATGAGTCTTCCCATGAGCCCACAATTCATACACAGATCTGCAAATACCATAAGTTTATATTAATTTAAGTTTAACAAGTTTTAAGTTTGCAACTCTCGACACCGCATTCCTGATGTTATACATCGCCAGGAGGGTATGAGAGAAGAGAAGCCAGTTTCTTATATTTGCTGAGCGTCTAGCAAGGGAATTTCTGGTACTATTCTTTATTTTGTCTTTGGTATGACACAGCCTGGGATCGAACCTGGGACCTTCTCACTCAAAGCGAACACTCTACCACTAGGCTACCGAGGAGGTGGTATATAGTGACACTCTGCAGCAAATATTGACCATTGTTTAGGTTGTTGCTCTACAGAGGAAATGTCACTCTGGAGACGTTGTACTGTATATATAAAGCCAAGAAATATTTTTACCGTAGCTAATTTATTATTTTATGAATGGGAAATGAAACTGTTTTGGTCTTTTTTATGCTATTCATCATCTGTAATGCATGTTTCAGTTATATCGAAATAGGAACTGTAAGTACATGAGAGTTGCATTAGAAAGTACAAAATCTTGTCTAAAACAAGTATTGTAATTAGGAATTGCAAGCAATAGAGAAGTCCCCTACCAGGTTTTCAGGTTTGGTTTCTGTTGCCAGGGAAATCACAATTTTTGTCCAAATAAAATTGGACATGCATATTCTCCTTTATAATATTGGTCCATATGCACAAATCAAGTTTCATAAACCTAGCTTGAAAACTGGATTTATAGCAGAATCCAGATTTCTTGACGGACAGACGGAAAACAAACCTATAGTCCCCTAATAAGCATAAAATAACAATTATAATATAAGATTTACCTGACAAGTATGGATCGGCTGGCAATCGACTTTGCACAATCAATAGAAGGCAAGTTCAGTATCATGAATGGGTCCTAAAACAAACAAACAAAGCATACATGTACATCTTACACAATCAATCCTGCACCTAGTGGTCTCCTAAATTAGGCAACTACCTGTCAAATCTAAATGAAATAAGAGATGTTTGTAACACATGTTTGCCCCCATGGCAGCCTAATTGTTGAAAATGGTAAATGTCACACTTAAAGTGCATAGAGCTATATTCTAACAGTCATTTAGTGTCAACATAATTACTTGCATCGTTTTAAGTATGACACTAGACTACCTTAATTGCAAATTAAAACTTTGAATGGATTCTGTGTACTTTGATTCAATCGTCGAAAAGTAGACGATCCTTATAATTTCATAGGGTGTTCTAGAACACTTTCATATGAAAATGGACAGTTTGCATGTCCAATAAATCACAGAGAAAGTTTCTGTTAAAACTGAAGCAAAAAATTGTCTAATGGATATGAAAGCATAATTATTTTCAGTTTTTGAAACTTTTTAAAAAAATATTGTCCGATATAGCTCTATACACTTTAATAGTGAATAATAGAGATTATAGTAAACCACCACCACAATGGTTTTTGAAAATGTAAACTATCAATTTATATTGTAAGAGATTCACAGACTAATAATCAGTAATATTGTTTCTATGTTAGCCATCAACTGAGTAAGGTCAGTGGTCATACGTGTTACCATGAACGCAAACGCCAAGGGAAGAGACAGCAAAAAGTTTTTGAACTTGTCAGTCCATAATTAGTAAATATTCCTCTTCATATTATAATAGAAAAATACTAGATTTTCTGACAGTCTGAATCAAAATTTGTCCGTCAGTTCTTCAGGACTGACAGCTTTCGAGGAGCCTGCGTTGATTTAATATTTATTTTAATTCAAAAGAAATTGGATGAGCAACTGGCTTAGCATATATTAGCCCTCTCCTCGAGCCTGAGTTAAGTGGTACAATGAATTTGTGTGTGTCAGATACACTAGTTCATCAACTTCATTATGCTCGCCAAGTTTATACATATTTCAGGTTACTGCGACGAATATACCAGTAATAAGTTCATCTCGAGATGTTCAAAAGTGTTTCTGAAATTCCCAGTGCCCTGACTAGGATTTGGGACCTCCAGATTGCTAGTTGAGAGCGTTTAACACTTGGCCATTCTGTCATCAATAATTACAGTTAATATTAATTAGAAATGTGTCCATGAAACACATGTAGGTGCCAACATTGGGGTATATAGTAATTAAGTAAATGTATTAAAGGGACATAACTGGTAAAAATTGACCGAGCAAAAATTTCATCTTTACAGTCAACTATGCATTAAGATTATTAATCTGTAAAAGAAATTCCGCCTAACAGTTTGTGAGGAGTTCAAGATTTATGTTACATACAGATCTAGACAGACTGTGAGACAGATGTACGTACAGAAGTACATACAGCATCAATGCTATATCCACGTCACTTATAAATAATAGAGGGAGCTAGCACAATGAAAACAAAATGAAATGATCAATCAACTTACCCGCACATCATGGTCAGGAATTGTTATATCAATGTGAAATGTCTTCAAAATAGATGACAGCTCCTGTAAAAGTAATTCAATGTATTTAACTGATTGTATTTAACTGATTGTTAAATATCAAAGATCTAATTTATCCGAAAATAATGTATCCGAAATAGAGCTCAAAAGTCTTAAAAATTGTACCACTTTCAACCACATAAAAAATCTAGTTAGGCTATCGAGATAAATATATAACACATCTTACCGCAATCCGGAAATCAAGATGATCGTTAGCAAAGTGGAATAAATACTTGGTCTTAAAAACATGCCGATTAGCACCGGCCGCAGACATTTTGTACGGTGTCGTGATAACAACACTTCGTGCAAAAACTCGGCGACTTACCTGAAAATGTTTTAAAACCGTTTTATTGCTAACACCAACCCGCTTATTGTGGAAACTGGAAACTAAAAAGTACACGATTTCACACGTAGAAAGGTGTCCAATCATAATTGACTTATGTCACTAATATATATCTGTGCTTATGTTTTAACTTTTAACTGATGTAACAAGATCAGCGTTACTGTAACATAGCAATGATGAAACCAAATACTAGTAAATAAAATGATGTTTATAGGTACTTGCCACCTATATTGCCCGTTGTACAGCTCCGACCACTGGGGATACCAACACATGGGCGTAGGAGCGTCTTCAACATTGGGGGGGGGGGCAAACTTTGGCAACTAAGGGTAAAAATTTTTTTTTGCTCGCTTCGCTCGCAAAGTAAATGCATTATGTCACAATATGTCAATGCCCATTGTTTGTACACAAATACAGTCATACATAAATTGTAGTCTTTAATGTCCACGATCCTCCTATATCTATATACAATGTAATAACTGACTTTTTATGGTTCTGTCGTCATTTGGTTTAGTAATTACGTGGTAACTGGAAGTAAATTAGTTCAAGTATAAGGGGGTCCGGGGACATTCCCCCGGGAAATTTTTCTGAGCAATGGACCAATCTGGTGTATTCTAGGCGTTCCAAGATACCTTATTTGGTATTAAAAAAGAACCTAAATACAGGGAATTTAAGTTCTTACATTAAAGTGCCTGCAAAAAATTAAAATTGTTCGATTTTGAGATTGAAGCTTAATGTGAAAACGTTTGTTTGAAAGGCTAAAATATATATAATTGACAACCTCCCGAAGTCGTTTAGGAGGTTGGGTGACGTTTAGAGTACAATTTGTGTCACGAGTGTATTTTTGCGAACAATAGGTGTTGACTTATTTTGATATAAGGAATTTACTTAGTGAGCGAGCGAAGCGAGTAAATTTTTTTATACGTTTTCACCAAGTACTAGAGGCAAATTGCCTATAACGACATATAGTAGGTGGTAAATTATACTTTTCGTCGGAATTATTGGGGGGGGGGCAAAAGATATGTTGCCCCCCCCTGTCCAGACATTGGGGGGGGGGGCTGGCCCCCCTGGCCCCCATTCTCCTACGCCCATGCAACAGCTCATCTTTATAAGACGGAATTCATCAACCTAAAAATGTGCATGTTTGTAGTAATCCATAGGTAAATGTATCATTGATAAAGACTATTTAAAAAAAATAATTTTATCAACGATACCGTTACGCGCGTGGTTACCCGGTGGTTAAAATCGCCACCGCTTCAAGCCTTGATCACTGATCAGTGCAAACCGTACTTGTACGTGCAAAGATGTAGACGTATACTTGGTTGTGTAACTTCATTAATGTGAAGAAATAAACTGTATAATAGTGATGTGTGGTTTTCCCCGGTATTTTAAAATCGTTGATATTCATCTTCATGACTGCATGTTTTAAAACATTTTTGCGCTGGATACCACTATTACGAGGTAGGGTAAACATTTTGTTTCTATGGTAATAACATAAAAGAAAGGAATTTCAGGGAAATTGGAAGAAGACATATTGTCTGAAACCATTTTTTCCCCGCCAAGTAGAGTAGTTTCGGACAGACTTTTCTTGGGTTTTTTTCTCTAAAAGCATTTTCACTTATGACGTTTTTTTCTAAGGTGACCATCTTAAATATCATTTGAAGCATTTAGTGATAGAGCGTCCGTTTTGATTGAAGGAGGCCCTCGGCCGCCTCGGACCAAAGACGTAATAAAAATGGCACCATGGCAGGATCATTGTCAGACGCGCTCAGCATGAAATATTGAACATTGTTATCTCTCTATCATTGAGAGATGGATTGATATAAGTAGTCAGTACTTATTTAACACTCGACCAAACTCAAGAAGCGCAAATATAATCTCAAGAGTATTGCGAAATCAGTTTAATAACAAAAATTGGTTACCATTTAAAAACTCGAGCTCGAACATTTGTAAAAAATCAATGTATTTATTAACTTTCCTATATATATATATTTATATATTATTTACTTACTTATTTAGCAACAAGACATTCAACATTATGTTGCTCTTGTAACATAAGAAAGAAAATTAAATATTTTATAGTAAAAATATTTTTTTTTAAATTTATTAACGATACAGTTACGTGCGTGGTGACCCGGTACATTGGTTAAACTCTCCACGGCTTCAAGCAATGATCAGTACAAACCAACGTGTACTTGCACGCACGTGTTCGTATACTTTGTTTTGTATCTTCATTAATGTGAAGAAATAAACTGTATAATGATGACTGTGGTTTGAAGACAGTAAACACTTCCCGTAGTTTAAATACGTAGATATTCATCTTCATGACTGCATGTGTTAAAACAGACATTTTGTACTGGATAGCAATATTACCAGGTAGTGTTAAATATATTATTTCTATGGTTATAGATAGGAATTTCAGGAAAATTGGAAGAAGACATATTGTCTGAAACTACGTTTTTATGGCAAAGTAGCGTAGTTTCGAACATATATTTTTTTGTTTTCTCTAAAAAGCATTTTCACTAACGACGTTTTTTTCCAAGGTGACCGTCTAATTATCATTTTCAAGCATTTAGTGATAGAGCGTCCAGTTTGATTGAAGGAGGTAATCGGCACCATGGATGACAGTTTCATTGCTAGACGCTCAGCATAAAATATTGAACATTGTCATCTCTCTAGCATGGAGAGATCAGTGATTGGTATAACTAGTTATAACTTGTTTTACACTCGATCAAAATAAAGTAGTTGAAATATAATCTCAAGAGTTTTGCGAAATCAGTACACATTTGTAATAACGAAAATTGGTTACCATTTAAAAACTCTGTATTTCAGAAAAACTCCGTAACAATGGCGTCTGTTAGATGCAAGATTGGACTCTTCTTCATCATCTCCACAGTGTACGTCAGTTATTTCATTTACTCATTCCTACTCCAACATTGGTATGAGCGACATTCCATAGTCTCGTGTGGTCATGTTTACGATTACAACTGGACGGTGCTGCTGGACGTTAACTATGAATTCTATGATTTCGTTTCCAACTGGATGTGGCATTATCAACGTCTTGGCATCACCGTGCCAATAATCATTATGGCGGAGGATGATGTTGTTTACGCTAGACTCCAAAAACAATTCCCACCAAACTGTAATCATTCGGTGTACGTAGATAGAAGTGAATTTGATGCACCTACAGAAGCGCTCAGATACAACACTGACAGGTATAAAAGACTTGTGTCTGCTCGACCTACGCACATTTTGAAATATTTAGAAAAGGGTCTAAACGTATTCTATTCTGATGTAGATACAGTATGGTTGAAAAATCCATTTCCTTATTTTATTGGATCACACGATTTATGGATTGGGCAAGAGTATGGAAAGTATTGGTGCACCGGCTACATAGCCATAAAAAGCAACAACAAAACTATCAAACTAGTGAAAGATTGGAAAACAGGATTAGAGGCATCTCTGCAATTAAACCAACCACTGTTTAGTACACTTCTTAACACATATGATGTGAAGTTCAAGCCGCTTAATGAAACCCTCTTTCCTCCCGGATCAACGTTTGATAGAAATGTACAGGACCGTTCAAAGGTTGTTATTTTTCACAATACGTATGTTTTTGGGCATGATGAAAAGCTGAAGCGATATAAAAACGTACACTTATGGTTTCAGACTTTAAAGTCACTGGATAATGTGGATATGACCATGAATGTTGTTTTTAAGCAGCAAATCAAGATGAAAATTTTGGTCATATCTCTTCCGGATGTTACAGTGTTTACAAACATATATTATCTTTTCCGGTTGTAACAGTGTTTACAAACATACATTATCTCTTCCGGTTGTAACAGTGTTTACAAACATACATTATCTCTTCCGGTTGTAACAGTGTTTACAAACATACATTATCTCTTCCGGTTGTTACAGTGTTTACAAACATATATCTCTTCGGGTTGTTACAATTTTTACAAACATATATGTCTTCCGGTTTTTACAATGTTTACAAACATATATCTCTTCTGGTTGTTACAATGTTAAAATAACAATTACTCTTTTTAAAATTTTCCAAATTTTGCAGTGTTTACAAAGATATATGATCTCATCCGTTTGTTACAGTGTTTACAAACATATATTTCCTCCGGTTGTTACAGTGTTTACAATCATATACCTCTTCCGGTTGTTTTAAAATGTTTACAAACATATATTGTCTCTTCCGGTTGTTACAATGTTTACAAACATATATCTCTTCCGGTTGTTACAATGTTAAAATAACAATTACTCTTTTTTAAATTTTCCTAATTTTGCACTTCATCAACATGATCTTAAAGATATTTGTTTGTAATTGTATGTGACTTGAACAGACGTATTTAAAAAAAATCCCGATGAAGGGCAAGAGCTCGAACATTTGTAAAAAATCAATGTTATTTTTAACTTTCCTATATATATATTTATATATTATTTACTTACTTATTTAGCAACAAGACATTCAACAGTATGTTGCTCTTGTAACATAAGAAAGAAAAATAAAAAATTTACAAAAAAAATAAATATTTTTTTATTATTAACGATACAGTTACATGCGTGGTGACCCGGTGGCTAAACTCTTCACTGCTTGATCAGTACAGACCTATTTGTACCTGCAAACACGTGCACGTACGTATAGTGGTTAGTGTAACTTGATTAATGTGAAGAATTAAACTGTAAAATGGTGATTTAATTGTGGTTTTCCTGGTAGTTTTAAAACGTTGATATTCATCTTCATGACGGCATGTTTTAAAACAGACAATTTTATGCTGGATACCACTATTACCAGGTAGTGTAAACATTTTATTTCTATGGTAATAAAATGATATAAAGGGATTTCAGTAAAATTGGAAGAAGACATTGATATTGTCTGAAACTACGTTTTTTCGCCAAGTAGGGTAGTTTCGGACATACTTTTCCTGTTTTGTTTTTTTTCTGTAAAAAGCATTTTCATTTATGGCGTTTTTTCTAAAGCATTTAGTGATAGAGCGTCCGTTTTGATTAAAGGATGCCCTAGGCCGCCTAATACTAAATAAAGTATGAGAAAATCCGACAGGTAGCACGCAACCCAACTAGCCGAGCAACCACCACGACACCACTAACCTGAGAAAAGACGTAATAAGAATGAATGACACCATGGGGGTTTCATTGCTAGACGCGCTCTGCATGAAATATTGAACATTGTCATCTCTCTAGCATGGAGAGATCAGTGATTGATATAAGCAGTTAGAACTTGTTTTACACTCGACCAAAATAAACGGTAGTTGAAGTATAATCTCAAGAGTATCGGTGATTTACGGCGGAATATCGGTGGATTATTCCCCGATAATTTCACAGTTCATAATTTCACAGTTTATAATTTCACAGTTCATAATTTCACGCAAACGGACTATTTTTTTTAAACAAATTTCCCCGTCTTCAAAAATAAAATAATAAGCATATTCACTTGCTGTCTGAATCTTTAACAAATAACAGAACATCATATGTACATAAATGTAAAACAAATGGACGAAAATGAAGCCATTGCAGAAGAACTACTTGATTGCAACTCGACGCGTGCATGGCGGATAAACAACGTCACGCAAAATATTTCAGGTATATAGTGGATTATTTCCATCATTTAAGCTATTTGAAGCATGAAATAAATAGAATATTAGTATTTTACCGTGTATGACCGTTTGATAATTCACCTCGTGAGCAGCTGACTTATATTTTCACGAGTGGCTACTACGCCACTCGTGAAAATATTACATCCGCTGCTCACTAGATCATCAGTTGATCATACACTAAAAATACAAATATCCTCTATATAATCTCAAGAGTTTTTCGAAATCAGTATAATAACAAAAAATGGTTACCATTTAAAAACTCTCTATTTCAGAAAAAAAATTCCGTAACAATGGCGTCTGTAAGATGGAAGATTGGACTCTTCTTCATCATCGTCACAGTGTACGTCTGTTATTTCATTTACTCATTCCTACTCCAACATTGGTATGAGCGACATTCCATAGTCTCGTGTGGTCATGTTTACGATTACAACTGGACGGTGCTGCTGGACGTTAACGAAGGATTCTATGATTTCTTTTCCAACTGGATGTGGCATTATCAACGTCTTGGCATCACTGTACCAATAATTGTTATGGCGGAGGATGATGTTGTTTACGCTAGACTCCGAAAACAATTCCCGCCAAACTGTAATCATTCGGTGTATGTAGATAGAAGTGAATTTGATGCACCTACAGAAGCGCTCAGATACAACACTGACAGGTATAAAAGACTTGTGTCTGCTCGACCTACGCACATTTTGAAATATTTAGAAAAGGGTCTAAACGTATTCTATTCTGATGTAGATACAGCATGGTTGAAAAATCCATTTCCGTATTTTATTGGATCACACGATTTATGGATTGGACAAAAGTATGGAAAATATTGGTGCACCGGTTACATAGCCATGAAAAACAACAGCAAAACTATCAAACTAGTGAAAGATTGGAAAACAGGGTTAGAGGCATCTCTGCAATTAAACCAACCACTGTTTAATACACTTCTTAACACATATGATGTGAAGTTCAAGCCGCTTAATGAAACCCTCTTTCCTCCCGGATCAACGTTTGATAGAAATGTACAGGACCGTTCAAAGGTTGTTATTTTTCACAATACGTATGTTTTTGGGCATGGTGAAAAGCTGAAGCGATATAAAAACGTACACTTATGGTTTCAGACTTAAAGTCACTGGATAATGTGGATATGACCATGAATGTTGTTTTTAAGCAGCAACTCAAGATGAAAATTTTGGTCAAATCTCTTCCGGATGTTACAGTGTTTACAAACATATATTATCTCTTCCGGTTGTAACAGTGTTTACAAACATACATTATCTCTTCCGGTTGTAACAGTGTTTACAAACATACATTATCTCTTCCGGTTGTTACAGTGTTTACAAACATATATCTCTTCGGGTTGTTACAATTTTTACAAACATATATGTCTTCCGGTTTTTACAATGTTTACAAACATATATCTCTTCTGGTTGTTACAATGTTAAAATAACAATTACTCTTTTTAAAATTTTCCAAATTTTGCAGTGTTTACAAAGATATATGATCTCATCCGTTTGTTACAGTGTTTACAAACATATATTTCCCCCGGTTGTTACAGTGTTTACAATCATATACCTCTTCCGGTTGTTTTAAAATGTTTACAAACATATATTATCTTTTCCGGTTGTTACAATGTTTACAAACATATATCTCTTCCAGTTGTTACAATGTTAAAATAACAATTACTCTTTTTTAAATTTTCCTAATTTTGCACTTCATCAACATGATCTTAAAGATATTTGTTTGTAATTGTATGTGACTTGAACAGACGTATTTAAAAAAAAATCCCGATGAAGGGCAAGAGCTCGAACATTTGTAAAAAATCAATGTTATTATTAACTTTCCTATATATATATTTATATATTATTTACTTACTTATTTAGCAACAAGACATTCAACATTATGTTGCTCTTGTAACATAAGAAAGAAAAATAAAAAAATTACAAAAAAAATAAATATTTTTTTATTATCAACGATACAGTTACATGCGTGGTGACCCGGTGACTAAACTCTTCACCGCTTGATCAGTACAGACCTATTTGTACCTGCAAACACGTGCACGTACGTATACTGGTTAGTGTAACTTGATTAATGTGAAGAATTAAACTGTAAAATGGTGATTTAATTGTGGTTTTCCTGGTAGTTTTAAAACGTTGATATTCATCTTCATGACGGCATGTTTTAAAACAGACAATTTTGTGCTGGATACCACTATTACCAGGTAGTGTAAACATTTTATTTCTATGGTAATAAAATGATATAAAGGGATTTCAGGAAAATTGGAAGAAGACATTGATATTGTCTGAAACTACATTTTCCGCCAAGTAGGGTAGTTTCGGACATACTTTTCCTGTTTTGTTTTTTTTCTGTAAAAAGCATTTTCATTTATGGCGTTTTTTCTAAAGCATTTAGTGATAGAGCGTCCGTTTTGATTAAAGGATGCCCTAGGCCGCCTAATACTAAATAAAGTATGAGAAAATCCGACCGGTAGCACGCAACCCAACTAGCCGAGCAACCACCACGACACCACTTACCTGAGAAAAGACGTAATAAGAATGAATGACACCATGGGGGTTTCATTGCTCGACGCGCTCAGCATGAAATATTGGACATTGTCATCTCTCTAGCATGAAGAGATCAGTGATTGATATAAGTAGTTAGAACTTGTTTTACACTCGACCAAAATAAACGGTAGTTGAAGTATAATCTCAAGAGTATCGGTGATTTACGGCGGAATATCGGTGGATTATTCCCCGATAATTTCACAGTTCATAATTTCACAGTTCATAATTTCACGCAAACGGACTATTTTTTTAAACAAATTTCCCCGCCTTCAAAAATAAAATAAAAAGCATATTCACTTGCTGTCTGAATTTTTAACAAATAACAGAACATCATATGTACATAAATGTAAAACAAATGGACGAAAATGAAGCCATTGCAGAAGAACTACTTGATTGCAACTCGACGCGTGCATGGCGGATAAACGACGTCACGCAAAATATTTCAGGTATATAGTGGATTATTTCCATCATTTAAGCTATTTGAAGCATGAAATAAATAGAATATTAGTATTTTACCGTGTATGACCGTTTGATAATTCACCTCGTGAGCAGCTGACTTATATTTTCACGAGTGGCTACTTCACCACTCGTGAAAATATTACATCCGCTGCTCACTAGATCATCAGTCGATCATACACGAAAAATACAAATATCCTCTATATAATCTCAAGAGTTCTGCGAAATCAGTACAATAACAAAAATTGGTTACCATGTAAAAACTCTCTATTTCAGAAAAAATCCGTAACAATGGTGTCTGTTAGATGGACGATTGGACTCTTCTTCATCATCTCCACAGTGTACGTCAGTTATTTCATTTACTCATTCCTACTCCAACATTGGTATGAGCGACATTCCATAGTCTCGTGTGGTCATGTTTACGATTACAACTGGACGGTGCTGCTGGACGTTAACGAAGGATTCTATGATTTCTTTTCCAACTGGATGTGGCATTATCAACGTCTTGGCATCACCGTGCCAATAATCATTATGGCCGAGGATGATATTGTTTACGCTAGACTCCGAAAACAATTCCCGCCAAACTGTAATCATTCGGTGTACGAAGATAGAAGTGAATTTGATGCACCTACAGAAGCGCTCAGATACAACACTGACAGGTATAAAAGACTTGTGTCTGCTCGACCTACGCACATTTTGAAATATTTAGAAAAGGGTCTAAACGTATTCTATTCTGATGTAGATACAGCATGGTTGAAAAATCCATTTCCTTATTTCATTGGATCACACGATTTATGGATTGGGCAAGAGTATGGAAAGTATTGGTGCACCGGCTACATAGCCATGAAAAGCAACAACAAAACTATCAAACTAGTGAAAGATTGGAAAACAGGATTAGAGGCATCTCTGCAATTAAACCAACCACTGTTTAGTACACTTCTTAACACATATGATGTGAAGTTCAAGCCGCTTAATGAAACCCTCTTTCCTCCCGGATCAACGTTTAATAGAAATGTACAGGACCGTTCAAAGGTTGTTATTTTTCACAATACTTATGTTTTTGGGCACGATGAAAAGCTGAAGCGATATAAAAAGTTACATTTATGGTTTCAGACTTTATAGTCACTGGATAATGTGGATATGACTTTGAATGTTGGTTTAACCAGCCAATCAAGATGAAAATAAGTTTTGTTCATTTCACTTCCGGTTGTTACAATGTTTCCAACATATATCTTTTCCGGTTGTTACAATGTTTACAAACCTATCACTTCTGGTTGTTACAATGTTTACAAACATGTATTATCTCTTCCGGTTGTTACAATGTTTCCAAACTTATATTATCTCTTCCGGTTGTTACAGTGTTTACAAACATATATCTCTTCCGGTTGTTACAATGTTTACAAACATATATCTCTTCCGGTTGTTACAATGTTAAAATAACAATTACTCTTTTTTAAATTTTCCAAATTTTGCACTTCATCAACATGATCATGAAGATATTTTTTGTAATTGTATGTGACTTGAACAGATGTGTTTAAAAATAAAATCCCGATGAAGTGCAAGAGCTCGAACATAAGTAGAAATTCAGTGTTATTTTAACAATTATTAACTTTCCTATTTATATATTATTTACTTACTTATTTAGCAACAAGACATTCAACATTATGTTGCTCTTGTAACATAAGAAAGAAAGATAAATATTTTACAATAAAAATATTTTTTTTTTTTTTTTAATTTATTAACGATACAGTTACGTGCGTGGTGATCCGGTACATTGGTTAAACTCTCCACGGCTTCAAGCCATGATCAGTACAAACCAACGTGTACTTGCACGCACGTGTTCGTATACTTTGTTTTGTATCTTCATTAATGTGAAGAAATAAACTGTATAATGATGATTTGTGGTTTGAAAACAGTAAACACTTCCGGTAGTTTAAAAACGTAGATATTCATCTTCATTCATGACTGCATGTGTTAAAACAGACATTTTGTACTGGATAGCAATATTACCAGGTAGTGTAAAATATATTATTTCTATGGTAATAGATAGGAATTTCAGGAAAATTGGAAGAAGACATATTGTCTGAAACTACGTTTTTTTCGCAAAGTAGCGTAGTTTCGAACATATTTTTTTTGTTTTCTCTAAAAAGCATTTTCACTAACGACGTTTTTTTCTAAGTTGACCGTCTAAACATCATTTTCAAGCATTTAGTGATAGAGCGTCCAGTTTGATTGAAGGAGGTAATCGGCACCATGGATGACAGTTTCATTGCTAGACGCTCAGCATAAAATATTGAAAATTGTCATCTCTCTAGCATGGAGAGATCAGTGATTGGTATAAGTAGTTATAACTTGTTTTACACTCGATCAAAATAAAGTAATTGATGTATAATCTCAAGAGTTTTGCGAAATTAGTATACTTTTGTAATAACGAAAATTGGTTACCATTTAAAAACTCTATATTTCAGAAAAATTCCGTAACAATGGCGTCTGTAAGATGGCAGATTGGACTCTTCTTCATCATCTCCACAGTGTACGTCTGTTATTTCATTTACTCATTCCTACTCCAACATTGGTATGAGCGACATTCCATAATCTCGTGTGGTCATGTTTACGATTACAACTGGACGGTGCTGCTGGACGTCAACGAAGGATTCTATGATTTCTTTTCCAACTGGATGTGGCATTATCAACGTCTTGGCATCACTGTACCAATAATTGTTATGGCGGAGGATGATGTTGTTTACGCTAGACTCCGAAAACAATTCCCGCCAAACTGTAATCATTCGGTGTATGTAGATAGAAGTGAATTTGATGCACCTACAGAAGCGCTCAGATACAACACTGACAGGTATAAAAAACTTGTGTCTGCTCGACCTACGCACATTTTGAAATATTTAGAAAAGGGTCTAAACGTATTCTATTCTGATGTAGATACAGCATGGTTGAAAAATCCATTTCCTTATTTTATTGGATCACACGATTTATGGATTGGGCAAGAGTATGGAAAGTATTGGTGCACCGGCTACATAGCCATGAAAAGCAACAACAAAACTATCAAACTAGTGAAAGATTGGAAAACAGGATTAGAGGCATCTCTGCAATTAAACCAACCGCTGTTTAGTACACTTCTTAACACATATGATGTGAAGTTCAAGCCGCTTAATGAAACCCTCTTTCCTCCCGGATCAACGTTTAATAGAAATGTACAGGGCCGTTCAAAGGTTGTTATTTTTCACAATACGTATGTTTTTGGGCACGATGAAAAGCTGAAGCGATATAAAAAGTTACATTTATGGTTTCAGACTTTATAGTCACTGGATAATGTGGATATGACTTTGAATGTTGTTTTAACCAGCCAATCAAGATGAAAATAAGTTTTTATTCATATCTCTTCCGGTTTGTACAATGTTTCCAACATATATCTCTTCCGGTTTTTACAATGTTTACAAACCTATCTCTTCCGGTTGTTACAATGTTTACAAACATATATCTCTTCCGGTTGTTACAGTCTTTACAAAAGTATATCTCTTCCGGTTGTTACAGTAATTACAAACATATATCTCTTCCGGTTGATACAATGTTAAAATAACAATTACTCTTTTTTAAATTTTCCAAATTTTGCACTTCATCAACATGATACATGATCTTAAAGATATTTTTGTAATTGTTTGTGACTTGAACAGATGTAGTTAAAAATAAAATACCGATGAAGGACAAGAGCTCGAACATTTGTAAAAAATTCAGTGTTATTTTAACAATTATTAACTTTCCTATATATATATTTATATATTATTTACTTACTTATTTAGCAACAAGACATTCAACAGTATGTTGCTCTTGTAACATCAGAAAGAAAAAAAATACAAAAAATATTTAATTTTTTATTTATCAACGATACCGTTACGCGCGTGGTAACCCGGTGGCTAAACTCTTCACCGCTTGATCAGTACAAACCTACGTGTACTTGCACGCTCGTGTACGTATACTTGACTTTGTAACTTCATTAATGTGAAAAAATAAACTGTATAATGATGATTTGTGGTCTGAAGACAGTAAACACTTCCCGTAGTTTAAAAACGTAGATATTCATCTTCATGACTGCATGTGTTAAAACAGACATTTTGTACTGGATAGCAATATTACCAGGTAGTGTAAAATATATTATTTCTATGGTAATAGATAGGAATTTCAGGAAAATTGGAAAAGACATATTGTCTGAAACTACGTTTTTCCGCAAAGTAGAGTAGTTTTGGATAGACTTTTATTGGGTTTTTAGGTAGTTTTTTTCTCTAAAAAGCATTTTCACTTATGACGTTTTTTCTAAGGTGACCATCTTAAATATCATTTTAAAGCATTTAGCGAAAGAGCGTCCGTTTTAACTGAAGGAGGCCCTCGGCCGCCTCGGACCAAAGACGTAATAAGAATGGCACCGTGGCAGTTTCATTGCTAGACGCGCTCAGCATGAAATATTGAAAATTGTCATCTCTCTAGCACGGAGAGATCAGTGATTGACATAAGTAGTCAGAACTTGTTTTAAACTCGACCAAAATAAAGTAGTTGAAATATAATCTCAAGAGTATTGCGAAATCAGTGTAATAACAAAAATTGGTTACCATTTAAAAACTCTATATTTCAGAAAAACTCCGGAACAATGGCGTCTGTAAGATGGAAGATTGGACTCTTCTTCATCATCTCCACAGTGTACGTCTGTTATTTCATTTACTCATTCCTACTCAAACATTGGTATGAGCGACATTCCATAATCTCGTGTGGTCATGTTTACGATTACAACTGGGCGGTGCTGCTGGACGTGAACGAAGGATTCTATGATTTCTTTTCCAACTGGATGTGGCATTATCAACGTCTTGGCATCACTGTACCAATAATAATTATGGCCGAGGATGATGTTGTTTACGCTAGACTCCGAAAACAATTCCCGCCAAACTGTAATCATTCGGTGTACGTAGATAGAAGTGAATTTGATGCACCTACAGAAGCGCTCAGATACAACACTGACAGGTATAAAAAATTTGTGTCTGCTCGACCTACGCACATTTTGAAATATTTAGAAGAGGGTCTAAATGTATTCTATTCCGATGTTGATACAGCGTGGTTGAAAAATCCATTTCCATGTCTTATTGGATCACACGATTTATGGATTGGGCAAGAGTATGGAAAGTATTGGTGCGCCGGCTACATAGCCATGAAAAGCAACAACAAAACTATCAAACTAGTAAAAGATTGGAAAACAGGATTAGAGGAATCTCTGCAATTAAGCCAACCGCTGTTTAATACACTTCTTAACACATATGATGTGAAGTTCAAGCCGCTAAATGAAACCCTCTTTCCTCCCGGATCAACGTTTAATAGAAATGTACAGGACCGTTCAAAGGTTGTTATTTTTCACAATACGTATGTTTTTGGGCACGATGAAAAGCTGAAGCGATATAAAAAGTTACATTTATGGTTTCAGACTTTATAGTTACTGGATAATGTGGATATGACTTTGAATGTTGTTTTAACCAGCCATTCAAGATGAAAATAAGTTTTATTCATTTCACTTCCGGTTGTTACAATGTTTCAAACATATATCTCTTCCGAGTGTTACAATGTTTACAAACCTATCACTTCTGGTTGTTACAGTGTTTACAAACCTATCACTTCTGGTTGTTACATTTTTTACAATCATATATTATCTCTTCCGGTTGTTACAGTGTTTACAAACATATATCTCTTCCGGTTGTTACAATGTTTGCACACCTATCTCTTCCGGTTGTTACAGTGTTTACAAACATATATTATCTCTTCCGGTTGTTACAGTGTTAACAAAGATATATTATTATATATCATCCGGTTGTTACAGTGTTTACAAACATATATCTCTTCCGGTTGTTACAATGTTTACAAACATATATCTCATCCGGTTGTTACAATGTTTACAAATATATCTCTCATTATGTTGCTCTTATAACACTATTGATAATGAAATTCATGTGTTTAATTAAAACCTTGTATTTTCACTGCGGTATAACGTACACCGGATATAGCTAGCAAGATGAGTAATATCATCAATTTTCGCGACATTCTAGTGTTGACAAGGGTAAGTTGAGAGACAATTTTTAGTTTTTCTGAGTGTGTTTAATGTACATTATATACAAAACTATCTCCTCCATAAATTTTCCTAGCATGTGCAACCGGTAAATTGCTTGGAGTTTCTTAAAAGGGTGATTAAAATACCAAACTCGCATCGTAACTCACGCAAAAAGTAAGCTCGATCTGTCGAAATTAGATGTTTTTGTATATTTTTTTCGTTAAAATACTCAACTTGAATCGAGCGAATTGTCCTTTCTGTTACAAAGATTATATTTCAAATGTAGTATCCGAAACTAATCGAAAATAAGGATGCATTGCGAGAATTAATACAAGTGTTAATGTACAGAGTATTGTTATATGGTTGCTCCCTGGTGTACGGAGTATTGCTGTATCGTGTACGGAGTATTGCTTATAAGTGCAGTGACTATTTGTCACTCAAATTGAATAAATGCAAGGTATAATAGGTGTTATTTTGTAAAAATAATTTATACTGAATAGATCTGTACCTATTTAGACTGGATTGCATGGACTACATGCAGCAATTAATGTAACAAGCTAATCCTAGCTCCAAGCCCCCCCCCGCGAATTTTATATGAAACTTCTATTATTGTCGATTCAAAGATGTCTCTCAAAACCGCCAGAATGTTCCATTTCTGAATACCTAAATGCAGTAAGTATAACCACTACGCTTTAGGACAATTAGAGTTTAATCATATAAGTGTATTTATGATGGGAGAATTTAATCCTGAGAAACCTGTAATAATTGACCGGGTTGAATGTTTGTTTACGCGGTTGTGACAGAGATCTTTGAATCAACTATAGTAACTGTGTTTCACATACACTAAAGGGTCATAACTGGGCATCGCATTAGACAAACACAAAACAACTACAATGTCCAATAGCTTGAATTAGCAACGTTGAATGTACTATATGTTGATTTTGTCAACATATAGTTATGTCTAGTATTTTGTCCTGTGGCGATTTGTTTAACTATAACTTGGTTTGCCTTTATCGCTATAATTTAACCTGTTATCGATTGCAAAATCAATAAAGCGACAATGTGACTTAATACAAACGACTTCCGCGTATTTATTTTGATTCAGATACGTGCCGATATTTCGCTTCCTAGAATGAGAAGGTCGCAAAGTTCTACAAAACCAACATTTTGAGAAAACAAGAAATAACTGTCAGAAATTTACTCCTTAGGCCACACCAAATTAATTTTTGGTTCTACGGATTTTTTTGGGAAAAATTAGGGGCGAGCGAGCGAAATATAAATTTAAATATTTATTTTTGAAAAACCCGTAATTGAGAGCGAGCGAAGGAGCGAAATCATTTTTTCAAAATTTATTTTTGAAAATGCCATTTTTGAAAGCGCGTGAAGGAGCAAAAGTGCCCTATTCATTTCTGATGCACCCATTTTTAGGAAATTGTGTCAATATTGAAATTATTACAATAGCTTTAATAAGAAATGAGGCCAAATAAATGATTGTTATATATTTCTTGTTATGTTGTGTAGGATTTATCAAATTATTTTACCAGAATACAGGTATTCAAGGTAATTGTGGGCAGACATTGTCACATACATATAAATGATAATGAACACAAATGCACTGAGTGACAAGTGGTTAAAGATTCAAATCAACTAAGCATCAAGCTAGTCAGTCTCAGGGTGGCCCCCTCCCGTCAGGGGGGGGGTTTGGGGGACATCCCCCTAGAAAATTTTGGATTTGTAAACCTTCAAGATTGCTTCTCCTGTGTTTTTTTTCCTAAATAAAAGTGAATTTTGTGTGACTGATTATGATGGTGTTTATATTTAGTTATAATTTATTTGAGCAAGTTTTCCATATGAATGCTTAATTTTTTACTACCTATCTATCTATAGCTATGGCTTGATGAATACCAGCCCAGATCAACAGCTTTTCTGTTTGGTGCCTTTCTGTTTATACCTTACTGCTATATTTGTTGAAATTGTAGATCATTAAGATGGCTCCTCTTGTTTTCTTACTAATTTTGGTGTAGTTGTAAGACAATATGTGTAGCAAATTTCATTTAAATCTACCCCCCCCCCCCCCCCTCATTATTTGGAGGGGCAAAACAGAACAAATCTATACAGTGACTGTGTGTTTATTAATTTATATCATAGGTCAATTAATATTTAACAAGTTCAAAGGTGGCATTTTAGTATATTATCTGTGTATGTACTTGAAGACTGACCTTGCTGACCTGGGTTAACCTTTTAAATATCAGTTACAACAGCTATAAAATGCTGGCATTTACCCTAGGGAGTCATTAATCACAGAAATCTTCTCTCTTGTGTGAGGTATTTCTTTTGTGTTGTGTTGTGTTGCATAACCTTCAAGGTTATGGTCAGACTTCTCCTACATATTTCTTAGATTTTGTGAATGATTCTGAAGTGTGATTTTTTTGTTGAATAAAGTTTTTCAATTAGTTGTCTGCCCCCTCCCCCCATTATTTTCTTGTTTTCGTTTTCATGCCATCTTGGACCACTCAAGCACACACGTGCTAGTCCTGTCATCAGTAATTGACGTTGCAAACAAATAGGTATCAAAAGTTTAAACATAATTGACTTTTAATTATTAAGATCTAAGATATATTTAGATCTAAAGCAACGGAGGCTGTTACGTATTGTTGCAAACGTTAAACAGAGTGTTTCTCACGCTTGTAAAAATTACAGGCAACACTGTTCACAAATTGACAATCAAGAAAAACAAAAGTTTGTCTGCTAATTTTGTCTCCAGCTGAGTAGGTATACAGTATGAGATGTATCCATAGGTGTGAATGGGGCAATAAACTGGTCAATCCTCGTTTAACCAGCCTGTTTTTCCTCCGTAATACTAGGGACTTGACTATACACTGATTCATGAGAATGTGGATCTGTTTATTGATGGCTATCAGTGACATAATTAAGTCCGGAAGAGGGGTTCTTATAAAGGCTAATTACGCGAGACGGTAAGTTAACACTTAGGAAAAAAATCACATGCGCGTGGTTTTCCCAGGTGCGGGAGCAATAATTTAAATTTAAATATTTATTTTTCATTTTGGAAAAATCAGGAGCGGGCGCTCCCGACGAACGCATGATCAATTTGTTGTGGCCTTACTTATGAATAAATCGTCTTGTACCGGTCATTCTGATGACGTGCCCGCACACCGTGCCCCTTTCTATCCCCGGTACTTGCATGATTCGATCCTAATCATAGAGATACGGCTTCGAAATTTCACCTACATATCGATGGCTTAAAATTAGAAGGTCGTAAGTGCCACTTACGACCTTTTATGATTCATACATATTTAGAATAAGCATCACAAGGCCCTTCTTATGAGCCCATTGTCATAACAATCTGAACTTGTCATGTTGACCAAAATAAAGTTGTAAAAGTTTGTTTTTCCAAAAGTAAAGAGTAAATGTCAGACAGTTTTTCCGTGTTTTCTCAAAATATCGATTTGGTAGTTACGACCTTCTAATACTAAGCCATCGATATGTCATAATTGTTGTATACACTCCACGCAACCACAGGTAATTGTATCGTTGAAAACGAAAAAAAAAACGAAAAAAAATATTTTTTTGAAAATTTATATTTTTCTATAAAGGTTTATTTGTTCTAGATGAACCAGAATTTCAATCAATCAAAAACAAAATTTGACTATCAATATCTCCATAAACTAATTATATTCATATACAGCAATGCTTAAAGTGCTTATATGCCAGATCTTATCAGAATTGATCAAATAGTTAAAAAGTTATACTATAAAATGTAGATACTGTTTCCCAGCCGATTCATATGGTGCAATCAACACAAATCCATATGGCCGTCCCTCACAATGTGTTACACCAGCGACAGTGAAAGTATACCTTTAAGCAGTGGATTTTATGATATGAAGTTAATTTTTGGCTTACATTCATCCCGTAACATTGTTTGTGTAAACACACATCCTTTTATAGATAATTGGTATGCATAAATTAGTTTTTTTATTAAAAATAAACTGCACCTCTCGAACCGGCTCGTGGATTTCTGTACAAATTGACCTTGATAGAAAAATATAAATTTTCAAAAAAAATTATTATTTTTTTTCTTTTTTGTTTTCTTTTTCAACGAAACAGTTACCTGTGCACGCAACTACAACTTTATTTGTATGACTGTCATACTCACTGTCGTCAGTATTCATGAACGTTATGACAAAAGTTTAATTCTGGGACACCCCTTGTACATACCATATAATTAAGTGGACACAGATGTGTTACGTATGTCCATAAACATACTGACAATAGATATATATCTAGAGTTGATCCTTTGAAGTGTTAAGCAACTGCCTACCGCGAAAGCTCGGCTATTTCCGTTTTCCTCCGGTAAATATGTTAAGCGTATTGTAAAAAGGCCAAGGTGATCAGAATGAATAAACTGCATGTGTTTGTCATCATCGAATATATTTATTTTGTTTTAGGAAACAATGAGATAAACAATATATAACAATAAGTAGAGAAGGAAATAAACTACATGCTCGATAAGAAGTACTTGTAAGTAACAATTATACAATAAACATAGTTATGGCAATAGAAGTAGACCACTCATGGACCGGGGCCGGGGTATTATCTTTAGTGAGTATTGTTTTTAAATGAAACAATGTATTGTTACGTACCCAGCTTTGATGTATATTTGAAGACCTTAGCAATATGTATGAGTATTTACTGGTGTCGGTTGCCTAAGCAAAGCGCTGCTGTGCGCTTGCAATCAGTTACCTCCCATTCAATTAAATATTGAAGGCATAGATTACCTCTCGTAGAAAGCACTGCGCAGCGCTTTGCTAAGGAAATGGACTACATGGCTGCTCGTAAAGCGCCCAGAATGGACTCCGGTCTCAAACATATCATATTCAACATTTCATTCCTGCAAATCAAAGCTACAGTGAGAGACTTTAAAAACGCAACTGATTTTAAATGATTGAAAAAATTAGTTAACATTCGTATATTTTATAAAAACTGGCAATAATACCCATTTATGCTTTCTCAATCATATTTGAAAATTATATGACATTAAAATAATTAGTAACAAAATTATCTGGTTCCAAAGAGGCACACTCCAAAAATGAAATTCACAAGTGATAACTCCAACCGGAAACGATGTGCGCATTCCACCTCAGCCACATTGAGATAACAATATGTGTTATACCGTGTTGCGACATATAACTCCATTCTCGTATTAGGGATTGAGATGTCTCGTTGACGTTTTAGGGGGTGTGTTATGGACTTGCAAAACGCTTTCAAGCTCATCGAAGAAATGTTCAATGTCCAGGGTAAAAATGACCAGACTTGGGTAAGGATGCAGATTTGTAGCGAGATAATTAGTCCACATTATTTCTATCGGCAACAATATATATCTTCGTTTGCCCAAAACAATTGTAAACAAACAAAACATAAAATTCGTCTCATAGTTATTGCATGAGTATGGAAGGCCGGAAATACACATGCTATTAAAGTTCTCTAACTTCTATGGACCTTTTCATTTCTTTCAAGTACAAAAATAGTTAAACGAATGGTCAAAAACTTTTAGTCGGATACTAATGATTCGTTTTTTACTCTGGTTGGTGTACCGGGGAAATGTCTGTGTATTTAGTGAATGCTTGTATGTTGTTGACGCGTTATTATTTGGGTATGTCATGGTTGAGGCCGATTGTTTGCCAATTCTGTGGCGTGGAATCGATCACGAGGACGAAAAGCTGTGCACAGTGAGTCATTTTTCTTACACATCATATCCGGTACGCTACATCCGGCTTCGAGTATGCCAAGAACCTGGGAGTCGTCATGTTTCGACAAGCGCAACAACGTAAACGATATAATTTTAAGAAACTTTTTTGTGTTTTTCATAAATGCCGATCTATATGGTACAAATAAACCAGATTTGTATTTGAGTACACGCATACGTTTCTGAATCACGTGCAAAAAGGACCAAAATAGCTCAAGCGTAACCAGCGTATACGTAACCATTTATCATAATTTCGTCATTTGTTCTAGCAAACATGATAACCGTTAGTGTCAAAGACGTATTTATCAAAGACAAATTGGTTAACTCAATTTGGTTTTAGATAAATTAAATTTTATAAAGTGGAGCGTTTTTAAGGTATCTCAGTGTACAATGTATAATATATTGGTTCAAAAGTGTTCAAACGGTAATAACGAATTCGACATTAGAAGGCAGCACTCAAAAGAAACATCAGAACACATAATGCACAAAAATAACACATGAAGAAAGGGAAACACCACCGACCACGAACAAGTTTGGTTTTGGTCGATGAAGTTTGAAAACATGCATAAAGATACACACGTAACTGTATCATTGAAAAAATTGTATAATATAATATATTTATACAATTCTTCTAGTCATTATCATTTGGCGTAGTGAATAAGTGCATTTTACTCCAATTAAAATGTTAAAAACAAAATAGCAGTGTAATGACATTATAATGGAACGTTTTTAATACACGTGATCAATCTTTTCCTTGTCAGAAAGTCCTTCCAGCCAGTTCAAAAATGTACAAACCCTCCCCAACTGAAAAGTTTCTGGATATGCCCCTTCAAGGCTGCGCATTTCATCGTTTTAATACGATGATATCGCTGGCTTAGAATGAGAAGGAACTACTTACGACCTTATAAGACTCATACATATTTGAAATCTGCAAATTACAATTGCGCTTCCGATTTTCGTGAAAATAGGCCCATAAACCTATTTTCACCAAAATCGGAACTTGTCATGTCGACTTAACTGAAGTCTACAAAGTTGTTTTACCACACACGCGCGCGCGCCAAGAGCATTTTTCAGAGAGTTCATTGTATTCACAAAATATCGATTTAGCACTGACGACATTCTCATTCTTAGCCAGCGATATATCGAAAATTTATTAATTTAAATATTAAAGAAATGTCACTGTCGTTTCAAAATGGCCGTCACTGGTATAATTATACGTGGTATTCAGCACGATATTATCATCAACGAAATGATTGAAACAGATAGAAGAACGTATAAAGATAGGGAACTGCTTGGTGCCTTGTTGTAGGAACCTGTTGTAACCGCTGGTGTAGTGACCTCTGGTGTGACCTCTGTCGTGACTTCCGGTGTGACCTCGGTTGTGACCTCTGGTTGGCCGTATACCATCAGGGAAATTCCGCTTTGGGTTGTAGGGTAGAAATGTCCCGGGATGTTTGCAGTGCACTTGATGATTTGAGCCTCCGTGTTTGGAACGATGGCTTGGTTTGCGATGTAGGCCGACGCATTGTATGTAACACGATTGTCCTGTATGTTTGGTAGGGCAACAACAGTGGAGTTCAGTGTATTTTCATTGTACCATATAAACATTGTTGGTGCTGGGTTACCTCTAAAAGAATTGCATTTGATCCTATATTGTCCAGCAGGTATTGCCAATGGCGTGTCATTCTTACTAACAGGAAGGTCGCTCCGAGCTAGCACACTGTGCTCCATATCGAGTAATTCTACCACAACTTCCTGTACTGGGTTCACCACAGTGAGTTCAACGTCCTTTTGATCTTCTACCTCATTGTTCTTATTAAACAAAACGCATCGGAAAATTCCATTATCAGAATGAGTGACTTCCGTGATTTGAATGCTAAATTTGTATCCTACCGTGTCCTGTCCATACCGAAAATGGTAACGAGCATCGTCGCTTGGGAATAACTGTTTCCATTCTTCTGATACATAAAATCCTTCGGTCAGCTTAATTTTAGTTCCGTTACTGGCAATGAAATACCACAAAATTCTGTTTTCTATGTAATACGCCAGATCTTTCCGACTACCGGCACAATCGAGTTGTACATTGACTTGCTGTGTAACGTCGGTAAGAGGACTTGGTGTTGGCTTCACGACAATATCCTTTCCAACAGTAACGAACTCTTTAGCAACAATAGGTGCAACAGCAAAACAAAAAATAATTCCTACACTACTCAAATAATCCATCATCGTATATTGTTTCTAAAGTTGCTTTACTAAAATATTGCAGCTGTTTTTATCAACCACTGCCAATAGCAGTCTCATTAAAGTAACTACCTCTCAAAGTTCACCACCGGAAGAAATGTCTTAGTAAATCACAGTGTAGCGACGCGTTGACTAAGAATATGGTTATAATGACAAATTGGTACTTGAGTAGTATCTTGGTGTTATCATGGTGACCGATTTACGCCATATCGTACTTTCGTCTAATTAACACAAAGCCATAGTTTCTCTTTTATACAAAAAGGCGAAAATACGACAATAGAAGGGCAATAAAACCACATCGTCGCCCAGCTTTGTCGTAGTTTCGAATTTGTCGCAACGACATTGGCTGCCGGCCTCAGTTTTCAACAAAATCCAAGTCCTGAAACTGACCACAATTCTTCAAACACCCACAAGTTGGCTTCAACAACAAACCTGAAAAGAAATTATTTCATGGTTACATAAATATTAAGTCCAGATTACAATATGCATCACCATTTCATATACCGCCTGCTCTAATCCACTCTTTTCTGTTCACAACAAACGGCCAAACCATCAATTTAACTGCCCGGCCGAGGCTAAACAAGCCATGTTCGACCCCCATTTATGCGCTAACGGTCAATGATGGAAGTCTAACAGCTGCTGATATTTACAGATCAAGACTAGAAATCTTCAAGAATGTCATCAGAAACCCTTGCCATCCCTGCCGTTTTTTCTCTCACAAAATACCTTATCCAATTTCACTCAAAAAGCAGTTCTGTCAGTCAGTAGACGCTTGGTTTCAAGATCCAAGCTTCTAGGAGATCAACAATGTAAACACACCAAATGCGCATGCACCATTAAGTAATATTATGGTCACTGCAAGCGATACAAATCCAAAACCAGCAATGAAATATTCTATAAATATGCAACAGCCCAATATTTAGCCAAAATTTCCTCTATTATCAAATCTCTCCATGGCCAATTCGCATATTATATGGGGCTTGGAACCTAATTGCAAAATTGCGATAGACGCTTTTTTGCTTTGCAATGTAACGAAAAGGTGATATTACGACGTGGCGTAAACCGGCCACCATATATTATAGCAATTGAGGATCATCACAATACGCATTGTATGACTGATGTTCAGGAAATGCTCATATTGTAACACTTGAGGCACGTACTACTAAGGCTATTGTTCGATCAAGTATTACAAAAACACCATATAAGGCTTTACTTTACAGTCCAGTTAGGATAAAAATCCAGTGACGCAGTGGAACAACCCACTAGTACGGTGTAAAAACAAGCATAAAGGATTATACGAACAGTTCAATACCAAATTAAACTCTACCTATTTAAGCAATGGTTTTAATCTTTTGGGTACACATAAACGATGACGTCACTGTCAATTTATCCTAACTGGTCTATACCGTGTACATGTATACAAAATCCATGGTACACTTTTTTATACAGTCGTTATTTGTTAGTGTACTAACTGACTCATCGACAGCTAGAGTAGTAGAGCGTCTGCGTGGTGTGTGGGAGGTCCAGGGTTCGATCACAGGTCGCCTGAAACCAAAGATGAAATAAAAATGGTACCAGAAAATCACTTACTAGGCGTTCAGCATAAAAGGGAAACTTGCTTCTTTTCTCACTTACCCTCGTTTCGACGGATATCATCATAAATGAGGTGTCAGGTGTGATTAAAATACGTAGGAAAAACTTCTTTCACAATTGACCTTACAGAAATTGTTATAAACCAAACTAATAAGCAAGGTCTGTCAAACCACGGAAGACAGATACAATGACATAGACAAATTTATAGCAAAAAGTAGCCGGTTTCCATACTTGAAGGGGCTAGGCATGCAAGCTAAGGTAGGCAATGTACATGCATATTGAGGTAGGGGTCTGCATCCACCAACAGGCCACTCTTATAGTGAAACGTTTTCCCAATCCATTGTCTGTGCTGGCAACTTTCTCGAACACAAAACACAATATTTTTTAATACAACCTTCAAGTTGGCACAATGGTGTTTCATTGCCTTACTATTTTTCCATTTGTTTGATCAGGTGACACAATTTCATAGCGATACTAAGGCAGAATTGAACCAATGCCCCATTAAAATCGGATCACCACATTTGCCCTGCTCCTCCAAGATGTTAGTTAGATCTAATCACACTACATCAGTTCAAAGTTCAAATGACCTCTCTAGTGTATGTTGTATTATCCCTATTCACCTGTATGTATAGAGAGTTACTCTCCGTGTACCCTGATGTTTAAAGTTTAAACTGTTAACAACAACAACAACAGAGATTCCTTGCACTTTCAGATTTGTGAAAGTAGCGATTTGATTAGATAATGTAAAGTTCACATCGACATGACCAAATACGGAGCGTGGTCAGATCCTTTATCAGCGCAAAGTAGTGGAGCAAATATGGATCTGGAGAGAGTGTATATGTTATAGAAACACATCAGTATACTCGATTTAGTGAAGTATTTTATTAGCAGTCATTCTGTTAATAATTGTCTACAGTCGTTACATAAAAGCTCTGCGAGTTGGATGTGTTGAATGTCGCGCAAAGTAAAGTTGCGAGTCATTGCAAGAAACATGCGTATGTCAAATATGAAGTCATTTGAACTAAAAAATGAATAAGTTATACTGGGGACAAGAAATGCTCCAATAAAGCCCATCAATGGGAAGATGATCAAACAGCGCACAAGGAAGAGGACCGTTCTTGCGCACAGCACTTCAAGGCATCGCACGAAACATGCATACCAAATTTGGAGTCATTTGAAATTAAAATGACAAAGTTAAGCTCCGGACAAGCAAAGTAGGATGCCGCCACCGACGACGAAAGTAACACCAACAAAAAAGTCTTCACAGTGATACAAGGTTTAATTTATACTAAATAGTATATAGATAATATACTGAGTATTTGCCAATCTTTGACATTTAAAAAGTGCACTCTTAAATGCTTGAAAACATCATGTTTCTTGGATACAGCATTTGATTTTCTGAAACAAATAAAACATTTCTTCCTTCTGTAATTTAAAGGAACGTCTGTTCTTCGGTTTGTTGATGCTTTCGTCAACCTGTTCCTGCGTAATCGGTGATTTTGTTGTGGTCATGAAATGTCCTTTCAATTTTTCAGGACTACTTTCGAGTTGGCTGGTCTTTGTATCGTAAACTCCAACCATGCGGTAATCAGGTCGCAAGAAAGTAGTTCTTGCATCAAAATGGGCATCAGACACAAGGAAGTGTCCACCAATTTTCAAGTATTTGCAGCAAGACGTCGAGACGATACCTGCACATGCAGATATCATAAGATCAAATGAACACAACTCTTCAAATTCGGTATCAAAACTTTTGCAAAGAAATTTGATTTGCGGTTCCTCTGGGTACTTGCGATTTTCTTTTATCCAATCTAAGACAACGGGATCCTTAAACACAGGTTCCAACTTCTTGTTGAAATCAACGTAGACGACATTTTGAAACAACAACGACACGGACATGTGTTTGTCACTTCCGGGATATAAGACACGTTTTGCGGCCGTAAAATCCCGAACGGCTTCAAAGATGGGTAAATGCCAGTCCTCCATCCCCTTGTAGACTTTTAAAAACCATGTCAGATTTGCAGATCGCTTACCACTTGTCATCTCGCGTTTCTGAACTGAGCTGGATACTTTAGTTTTATCTGTGGCTTTCGTTCTATCGAATGGTGTTTTCAACTGCCTTGCTGAAGAAAGTTTGGATTTAGCTTTCGGCATGACTGAAATCTGAAATAAAACATAGATTGCAAGGTCAATCACATGCATATGATCCGGTCTCCAGGAATATTTTACCCGCTATTTTGACAAACAAGATATATTTTTTAGATTTTTCATAGTTTTAAAGAATAATGCCAATGAAGCAGAGTGCAACAGAAATTTTGTAAATATCTTGAGTTTTGAGGAATTTAAAGATGTTTTTGTAAAATGTATATTCAGAGTTTTTGTCTGACGCCGCGAACGTCATTCAAACATTATTTGACGTTACTGTAACACGTTTTTCATAATTGCACCATTTCACACGTTATTTCTTGACATAAATTGTTCAAAGTTTTAGAAATATCTCTGGCTTAGAATGAGAAGGGCACTTACGACCTTATAAGACTAATACAGATTTGAAATCTGCATTATAAGGCGCTTCTTTAGACTTAAGAGCCTATTTGCATGAAAATCGGAACTTGTCATGTTGACCAAACTGAAGTTGAAAGATCTTGTTTTTCCATAAGTAAAGAGTGATTGTCAGACTGTTTTCTGGTTTTCTCAAAATATCGATTTTGTAGTTACGACCTCATCTTTTAAAAGCCAGCTTTATAAATCATGCATCACAGGATCGTATGCCTATTGGTCCACATACTAGTAATTTACTGTATGTTCAGGCATCCACTTTTGTGTGTGATCCCTTTATACATCCCGGATATTTTGAGAAACAATAAAAACTGTCTGAAATTTTCTCTTTACTTAAATGGGCATTCATCCCCTCCCCTTCCATCAAGGGATAAACAACCCTGAAAATAACTTTATATGCCTTGTCATCTGTTGTATAAATGCATATGTATTGTTATATACATGTACCATGTCCACTATTTTTCATTTTGTATTATGTACTTATTCTCTTGTGTTGCGATAGCAACGAGAACAAACAAAGTAATGTTCTGTTCTGGTAAATTAAAACTAGCTGCTTAAGACGCTTCAGTTTGGTCGACATGACAAGTTCGGATTTTCATGCAAATAGACATGTCGCATAAGAAACGCATTGTGATGCTGATTTTAAATATGTATCAGTCTTATAAGTACAGTGTACTTATAAATACGCCCTTCTCATTCTAAGCCAGCGATGTATCAATTGATGGACATGGTTAAAATTTTGAAAGTAAATGGAATACAATTCTTAGCATGCATCATGATTAATGCATAGGAAAATAAGACTCATACATTATTATAACGTGAAGAAACGCAACAAAATTTAAGCATTTTGCTGCGTCACAACATGCAGCACCACACCATACAACCTGATACATAGAAATCAGATGGCACTACGAAGACAGTTGTCTGTGTTTATGAGCTCAAAACTCGCGGAAGTAGCCTAAGTACAGTATTGCTTGTTTTTAAATTCTTTTAGCAGGGTCCGAACAAAACAAATGTGTGCACTGAATTGTCGCTATAGATCATCAAAGTCTTCGGATTTCCGTATATTTTATGACGAGCTGGACTTGTACGCGACAAATCACTGGCTTGGAATGAGAAGCAAAGGTCGTTCTGTAAGTACAAAATCAATATTTTGAGAAATCAAGAAAAAAAAATTAATTATGGCAAAACAAGCGGTTTCAACTTTACTTTGGTAAGCATGACGAGTTCGGATTTTCGTGAAAATAGACCCGTAAGAAGTGCATTGTGATGCAGATTTGAAAATGTATCAGTTAGTAGTAACGTTATGCCCCTTACTTACGACCTTCTGTTACTAAGCGACGAGCTATAGGAACATGCCCCGTTTGGAAAGCTTAGGGTCGGATTCCTGGTATGAATTGTTCAAAGAGAATTTCGATGGGACAGCGGTATAAACATACCATAAAAGACATTGACCGATATAAAAGATACTAATCTAATTAATGCTATTCCTCGATTAATACTTTATTTGTTATAAACTGTCAGGGACTCTAGACAAGGACATGCAACTGTTTAGTAAAATGTCCACCTACTTTGGTAATATTTTTCAATCGTGTATGTTTGTGACCTTTAAATTGAAACGGTAGAAGGCAGGTAAATCAACATAAGAAGATAAGCGTGTACAACATTCAATGTAAAGCCTTGTAAAAAATATATAAAATCTCTGGTAAATCTTACTTTCGTTTTTGGAACGGGATAAAACCCACACGCCAATTAGGCGGGCCTAATTGTGACTCATGACGAATCACGATGGCGGTTTGAAATTTTACTTAACAGTTTATAAATAATAATAAACAAAGAATAATCGACGAAAGCAAAACAAACTCACGACACAATGGTAGTCTTTTTCAGTTTTACATCGATAGACATACGTTACGATTGAGTGGGAGAGCGAATCCAACTTATCTGCGCATGCGCACTTGTCTTGCGAAACCCTCACAAGTGATGTTTCCGGTTGCTTTCTCAAACAACACACCGGACTCTATAAATAAGAAAATGGACAAATGTGACCTTCTCTGGGTGTAAGACACAATAATTGAGGTATAATATGATATAAAAATGTTTAATTCACATTATTTTATGCGTTTGCACTGCTTTTTGAAAGTGTGTTTCATATTATTTCAACAAGTATGAAATGTGTAGTAGTAGTCGACCACGAATATTTCGGACATTACAATGCATAGACGTTTTACATATCAATTATCATATGATTGATACATAATTAAAAGATTGTTGCAGAAATACATTTTATCATTGAACACTCATTGTTAATCGCACACAGTTGTGTGAGTGTGAATTGATTAGACTACATTTGTTGAATCTGTTCATCATCTGAATCTGAATCTGATTTCTGAATCTGATTTAATACGTTGAAGTCACCAATACTGGCTTTCATACAACGGCAGATGTGCGCGGAAATTTACACTGATAATGTTAGTTTGAGTTCACTTTTGAAACTATTGATCGTCTCTTGATTCACAGTATTTTCACTGAGTTTGTTCCAATCAATTACTGTTCTTGGGAAGAAGGAGTTTTTATAGTTTTCACTTGTTGTCTGGATTAATTGAAAACACTTGGAATTATTGTTCACTTGATTTGCAACTATGTTTTTGTGTATATAGTCTTCGTACTTTTTAGCTCTAATTGTTCGTTTAGGTCTAAGTGGTTTCATCCTGAGAAATATTCAATACAATAGCTTATTCAGAATCAAATACAATCCTGCCAATTACACATTTATACTCAAGATACATAGGTAAATATAAACACTACCAGGGCTTGACACTAACACTAGTCCCCTCGTCGGAGGCCAGTGAAAATCAAGAAGGACCAGTGAAAGTTGTAAGGGACCAATAATTGTTTTGTTTACAAATTTTGCATTTCTTTTCTGGCAGACCAGTGATAAAAAAGTAAGTGTCAAGCCCTGACTACCCGGCTATTCTATCCATCCTAAAAATCCATGGTTAGTCAAGTCTCAGACTGTATTTCAGATGAAAAATACACTGGTTGAATAAGATTCTATCTGGAATTAATATGGTGTTATTTCTTTAGATCTCTGGTACTATCACTAATCTAATGATGTTTTGCTTGTTATTTCAGTATTTAAACATTTGGAGTTGTCTGTAGAAGATTCAACCCTTGACAATGATAGCTTCTCCTCTTAGCCCGCACAATGCTACCACACAGCTTACAACATTCAAGAGCTATGTTGCTCTTATTGCAGACCCTACACCTGGAAGTAAGTTCTCTCGTATATTGTTCAGTGTGTGGTGATATTACCGGTATGCTATTTATTAACGTGATATGCATTTATTACAGTATTATTCATAGAGATATAACATGTCAACAAATGATGAATATTTGATATAGAAGACATGCTTGCAGAGTGATGCATAACAATAATGTACATGATTGACTCCTCCTTAATATAGTTGAGTTGAGGCAACATGAGTGTTACAATAGCTGATAAGATCTGACTGCAATTGTCTTCAGTGAACTCTTCATTTTTATGCCCCAGCATCTTCTGATGTGGAGTCATGCAGCTGTGCGCCAGTCCGTTCGATCATTTGTTCATCATGTCTGTTACAAAATGTTGAAACTCAAATATTTTTGAAGTCCATCAATGCATTGCTTTCAAACTTGGCATTCTTGTTAACCACCATAAACGAATTACATTGTCAAAGCAATGTAAAGCTATCAGACATTTCAAAAGAATTAATGACCCCTGAGGCTGAATGACTTAGTCATATTTATGGACAAGGCTTCCACTGGGGCATAAGAACACAGTCTTGTTTTAATTATATCTCCACAAATTTATATGATGATGAAACTTCCCATAAAAGAAAATAAACTTACATGTTTTACCATTCATTTCGGTAGATTAATTCTTAGAGTTTGACATGTATCATTTCCAAAATTATTAGTGAACAAAACATATGAACTGCCATGTTGTAATACAAAAGTGAAAAAAAGCAACAATTTTCCTGAATAGATGACACAAGTTGGCAATTTTGTAAAGGGAGATGACTGTGTTTGTGTAACTATGCAAGAGAAATTGTTGACACTTCTCAAAATTTAAACTCTGCTTTCAGTATCATGTCAACAAAGTAAAAGTTTCACTGTCTGTCATTCATGACTTATGATACTAATATTAATAACATTGTCTTTTTTCAGTTGCGGAGAAGAAATTAAAAGCTGCCCAGGAGTTAAGCGAAAACTTTGAAGTAAGTTACATGTAAATGTTCTATAATATTGCAATTATAAATCCTTCACTTCACTGTCTTCCAAATGAATTTGTAACAGTCTGAGAGAAGAACGGGTAATGCTCATATCTCGCATTTAAGAGAAACAATCTCATGTACAGTTTTGTTTGTGATACATATATCAGTACACTATATTATATGCAAATCGGCGATATAATAGTGATGAATGTAAAGTCTGAATATTTGATTTTTTTTATGCACTTGTTTTGTATGTTGATTGCTATCCTTTATTTTTTCAGACTGTTGTATCATCTCCGCAGTACCCACAATTCTTGTCCGATGCTGTCCGTGTGTTCATGAAAATATTAGAAGATGGGGATCCACAATTCATTGCTGATCAGAATATGCAGGTAAATTATTACAGCAATAATGAATAATTTCCCTTTATTATTTGCTTTCAATGGATTACTGTATGGTGATGTTCAGTGAAAATAACCGTGACAAATAACAGTGAAATTATCATTTCGTTATTATCCGTCTCATTGTTTTTATGCAGTGTTTAATGTATTAAATTGATCCATTCCATTTTAATTTTCAGCAATTACGGAAACTTCTCCTTGAAATCATACACAGAATCCCTAGCAATGAACACCTGAAGAAATATGTTCAACAAATCCTGTCTTTAATGTTTAAACTCATAAAGGTATGTATCTGAAATGTTTGGGCTCATAAAGGATAAATGTATGTTTTTTAAGTCTGGTTTCTTTACCATCAATAAGTTTACTTTATTAGATTTTAGATTTTTTTGGCAGCAGTGAACATAATTATGTAATGCACATATTGCTTACAATTGTTTAAGCTATGTTTGTTGTAATAACTTATTAGCAAGAATTTTCAAAGAAAAAAGGCTAGCTATTGTAGTGACAGAATCTTGTGTGTGGGCGTTGGTTAAGTTTATTGTCAGTCATTTTCTCAATTACTATCAAAGGTATCCACTTGAAACTTAGCATAATAATTCACTATCACAACGGGAGTCCATATTGACAAGGCTCATAACCTTGTAACCTTTATTTATAATATTGAGTTATCTTCCCTTGTTTTACTTTGAATTTTAACTCGCAGATGAGTAAGTGTAATATCAAGAACTAGAAAGTTGAGCGTCAATTTTAACTCACAGATGAGTAAGTGTAATATCAAGAACTAAAAAGTTGAGCGTCAATTTTAACTCACAGATGAGTAAGTGTACTATCAAGAACGAGAAAGTTGAGCGTCAATTTTAACTCAAAGATGAGTAAGTGTACTATCAAGAACGAGAAAGTTGAGCATCAATTTCAACCCACAGATAATATAGTGTACAAATGTGTACTATCAAGAACGAGACAGTTGAGCGTCAATCACTCGTTGGTGGTGATCTTGTGTTGCATCTTGTTACATTTTGTGTTACAACGTGTTACATATTTGTGTTACATATTTGTGTTACATTTTGTGTTACATATTGTGTTACATATTTGTGTTTAGATTTTGTATTACGTCTTGTGTTACATATTTGTGTTACATATTTGTGTTACATATTTGTGTTACATATTTGTGTTACATATTTGTGTTACATATTTGTGTTACATATTTGTGTTACATATTTGTGTTACATATTTGTGTTACATATTTGTGTTACATATTGTAGGTGGAAAATGAAGAGAATGTACTAGTATGTCTGAAGATTATTATTGAACTACATAAACAATACAGACCACAGATGAATGAGGAGGTATGATTATATGAAGTGTCTTTTTGTGTCATTTTTCAATCGTGGTATAGAAATGTAATACTTCCGGCTATTTTTGTTTTCAAAGTGAAGCAAATTTTGTCTTGGCACTGTAGCCAAAAGTCACATGGTATTGCTACATTGTTGAAAGTGTGGTACACTGATCCGAAAATAACAGCTTTCTTGACAGCCTAGTTGTTGAGCGTCCGCTTCAAGGCTTGGACGCGGCATCCGTTTTAAAGACTGAAGGTGGCGAGTAACCCGTTTGCAGTCTTGTTCTTAAAATTGTAAGATATATTTCTGGGTATATTTACAGATACAAGACTTCCTGAAATTTGTAAACCAAATCTACACCAATTTACCAGGGCACCTGAACAAAATCTTTGAGCCTCGTTCTCAGATCAAGGTCAAGGACATTGCAGAGATTAACGTGGACGCGTTACTTCAAGAAACCTACACCGTCACCACCATTATGACTGATAAGAAGAATGCAGATAATCAGAGTGTATCGGTAAGTAATTGAATTATGATATGCTTTTCCTTAATTAATTAGTTTGTTCTGCATGAATCCGTCCGGTTAGCAAAGTTGGAAGGGCTCTTGTTTTTGAAACGGTATGGCAAGTTTATGCTCTTTGAACATTTCCGATTCATGTGGCGAAGATGTCAGTTCCTTACTGGAGTACAAGCTTATTTCTGGATGGGACCAGTGGTTTGTGCTCTTAATTTGTTGTTTGACGATCCAGGCCCCGATCTCCTGAAGCATCTCAAGTAGAAATCTCATCTAAAATTGAGCTTTTATTAAAATCAGAATTGGCGTTAGAGAATAGGGATACAGCTGATTGCCCAGTATTTGAATTTTTACTGTACGAAACTCGTTTATGTTTTTCTTTCAGTACAACATAATACCAAAGGGTGTGCTATCATTGAAAGTACTTGCTGAGCTACCTATCATCGTAGTGTTGATGTATCAGTTATACAAGCCTAACGTTCATCAGGAAGTGGCTAACTTCATACCTCTCATCATGACTACCATAACTCTACAACCATTACAACAACACAGGTAGGGTATACCTCAAACGCGATATTCTGCAATGTTAATATAAACAGAAATCACTGACCATTACATCGATTTAGGGAGAGCAGAAGTTTATTTTACCTGCTCACTTTTATTCACCAAGTAAATTAAAATTACGGCACACATTGAAAAAATAATCCCTTTTCCAAAGTCCTAATGTTGTTATACCTGATTTACCTGTTTACTTTAGGTGACACAGGTCCCAATACCGCGTTAGAGTTATACTTCATAGTAATGTTACGGTCTTTTAAATTTATAATAAACATCAGCTTGAAGATTTTGATATTGATAATTTCTTGCTCTACAGAGGGGCACTATCAGAGGTTGTACTGTACCAGTCAGGGGTGTCAATTTTCCTGATTTATCTCGTTTGCAAGAGCAATGGCTTCTGACCAGCATAAATTTTATTTGATGAAAATATCTCACAAATTGCTGAAGTCATGTTGAATTTAATCTGCTTTAAAGGATTTTCTTTATTAAATAAAATATGTTGAGTTATCTACGGAAACAATGTTGTAATAGGCCTGTTGCTTCTAGCCGCATACGATCTTCCTGATTTGAATTTGGCCCTGTTTACCTAGAAAATTCTCAATCATGTAGGCATGTGTCATGTTCCGAAAAGTGATGAGAAAAGTTTGGTTATATTTCAGAGTTCATCCATCATTTAACAAGGAAGTGTTTGTAGATTTTGTAGCTGCACAGATTAAAACATTATCATTTCTGGCTTATATTGTGAGAATCTATCAGGTACGTAAACTCTTACTGTAAACCAAAGTTACTTTGGGGATTACTAACTTTCGCATTTTGTCAATTGTGGACATATTCACAACTGTTGATTCACAGATATCTGTCAAAACCGTCAGAATGTTCTATTTCTGAATTGGTCAACGTGTGAATGCACCAATCAGCGCTCTTGATCTTTGACTGTAACTTTAAGTACCAAAATAAACTTTTTCTGTCATGATCGTCCATAGCTTAGGTTGTTGAATGCAAGGTATCAGTGTGTTTGTGATGCTCATAAATTATATAAAGGTTCGAATCCAGTTTGAAGCAAGTTTTTATGCCCCCGTATAGATAGATCGGGAGGCATATAGTGATTCACCTGTCCGTTCGTCCGTCCGTCCGGCCTGGTTAAGCCAAATTGACTGTTTCTTCTAGCATTAATATGGCTTGCTACAAAGCTTTCAAACTTGCATGGATGTTGTATATGACCACTCTCCACACGCCTGTATCACCTGACTCCATTTTGACCTTCACCTTGACCTAATTTTGGACTTAAACTTATTGAAATGGCTTCTACGGGGGCATAAGCGTTTATTGAACACAGTCTTGTTTCTTTACTAAATTATAACATACCCTTATGAAACTTTTTTATATGTCCTCTGATTCCAATGTCCTTTGTTTGACCACAGGCCAATAAAATTATGGGTTACATAACTGTGTATAGTGTTCTTATATGTATGGTATTGTTGTTACCTATGTCCGATCTAATCCAGAATCTTGTCATATTCTTGTGTAACACTTGTCGTATATCTATTATAGGAACAAGTACAGACATACTCACAGAAAATGGTGCAGGGACATCTCAGCTTGTTGTCACTGTGTCCACAGGAAGTGGCTCATCTTAGAAAAGAATTACTTATTGCTGCCAAACATATACTTGCCACAGATCTCAGAAATAGTGAGTTTACATTGATGCTCAATTGTTATTAGAAATTTGATATTTTAGGTCTTTGCTATAGCTAACTATTTTGTGGGGGGAGCCACAGCCAAAGTCAAGTGGTGATTGCACTGGATTTGTATCTTGGCAATCCAGGTTTTGAATCCTTGTTGAAAGTCCATTTCACTCCACTTACTCCTCCACATGCGGAGAGGTTGTCCTTTCCTTGTGGAAGCATAAGTAAGTAATGGATTGGATACAGTCCAGGAAAAGTGAATCGGCAGCCCTTAACAAAATAACTAAAAGTTGTTCAGCCCTTTAAAAAATAATAAAAAATTGTAAAGAATTTATGTTAAACCGGAATCTGAATAAATCATCAATTGTTAACTTGTTCATTTCAGAGTTTGTTAGTGTGATTGATAAGTTATTTGATGAAGGAATTCTGATTGGGAACGGCTGGACTACGTATGAATCTCTTAGGTAAGGATAATCATGGCTGTGAAGTCTTTGCATTGGTATCTGAAATTGTATATATGACGAAGCATATTATACAGGCTAAAAAGAGAAGTTTTTTGCAGCTTGAAAAAATTCCCTCTTCTTGTATCCCCATTTCAATATGTGCTATCATGGGGGCACCCATGTCTTGTGAACTTATTTCTAGTTCATTCAATTTTTCTATTTTTCCCACGCGAAATTGGAAGGGACTCTTCAAAAGAGGAGTACAAGAACGTGGAGTTATAAAAATGTTTCCTGCTTTGCAATTGGCTTACAAATTTATGATTGACTAATCAAAATATGTCTTACGAAATATAAACGTTTATGTACCCAGGACACGCTGGCCTATGCACCAGACCGAGACCGAAATTGTTGGACTTCTCCTACGGCTATCAGAAAATCTGACACATAGCACTGTATTCGTCTATATAATAAGCAATTAACTGAAAAACATTAGGGTTACTTAGCCTTACTTCAACAAAATTCTGTTAGATTGTTAACCAATTTATCTGTATGTTTTATACTTTTATATATTTCAGACCTCTAGCTTACAGTACTCTAGCAGATCTTGTACATCATGTACGACAAGCTCTACCTATGGCTGAGTTATCTATGGCGGTCAATCTCTTCTCAAAGAACGTTCACGATGAATCATTACTCAGTAGTATACAAACCATGTCCTGTAAACTTTTACTGAACCTGGTCGATTGCATAAGACAGAAAAGTGAACAGGAAAATGGAAATGTAAGTTGTCTGGGCATTTTCTTTATATTCTGTAAAATCATTTAATTTTGATTAGAAAACATTTTGTGGTTTTTGGTAACAATGACCATTTCGTGGGGACATAACTTCAATGACATCTTATCCACTTAGTTATATACCAAAGATATTATTAATATTTGTATACGCATAAGTCAAATTGACTGGCTCTTTCAATAGGGGTGATACTATATTAGACAAACTTTACTATAGGACTTTTTAGGGACCTGGTTACGTTTTTGTGTTAATTATTTTCAGGGTCGTGAGTTGCTGATGAGAATGTTAGAAGTATTTGTACTGAAATTCAAAACCATCGCTAAAATACAACTTCCACAAATATTGTCCAAATGGTAGGTATACATGTTTATGAGCCGTTCTCCAAGGCAAACCTGGCTAAGTGATAAAATGATGAAGATCACAATAATAAAGCGCAAGTAAAACAAGACTTTTGCAAACAATGAGTGAAAAACTTAGCTAAGTTTAACATCAAATGAAAGGTACAGACCTTTAAAACTAGCCACTCCCGTCTACGTTTTGGGTACCATTCTTAAATGTAATATTTATGTTGAGTATTGCATTCTCATAACAGAATGAAAACTTGTTAATTATATGTCAACATCTGATTCTTACCATTTTTATGCAAAATCAACAGTTACAAATTGATCTTTGAATGGTATTTCTGTTTTTACTGTTTCCCTAATCTTACAGTCAGAAACAACCAAGCCAAGTATCAACTGACCCTAGTAAACCTGGGGAACCAGCTAAAACCCCTCCAGCTACTACACCAACTGTTTCCATCCCTCCGTCTGTACCGGGGGTCGTACCTGACACTCCTACAACTGATGTCAAACCTCCTCTAGGTAGTGTGTCGACTGATATCAAAGAGTCGAGTACATCAAAGGATTCTGATAAGGTAAGAGTTTATTGCTGTATGGCATAAATGTAAATGTATTTATAAATGAATAAAATTGAAAGGACAAAAAAAAAGAGTTTATTGCTTTATTTATCCCCGTCACTTGATATTCCATATGATATGAACAAGGCCCCCAGAAAAGTTTAGTCATTTTAGGTTTCGGGGGATAGTGCAGATACACTAGGTGTACTCGTCCAGAGACATCACTGGTTCTTTTGCATGCCAGGTGTATAGTATTCATACATGGGACCTAGGTTTAAAGTCTCATTCATAAGACTATTAGTAAATTTAGTTGGTCAGCCCTGGGACTCGTTCCCACTACTCCGAGATCAGAACTATTGTGCTCTACCGACTGAGCAAAGCGGGCTGACTGAGGTGGATATGTACATTTTAGGTCATAGTGAAATCTGTCATCATCCATATTGCAGGGGTAACAATATTTCTGATACATCCGTAATCATACCCCCTGCCAGCACAACATGTTGTAAGGTGACATACTGTTGTCAGCTTGTCTGTCTGTTGATGGATTCTTGCAGACACGACTCATCCTATAGTTTTTGCAGAAATACCTTCAAACTTTCACACTTGAACAACGGGTTTTCAACCGGAAGGGACTATCTATAGGGTTGCCGTCCATCCGTCAAGAAAGTCATGCCATAACTCAAATAGTTATTAAGCTAGGTCTATGAAACTTGATATGTGGATAGAGACTAATAAGGATTATGCATGTCTAATTATTTTTTGTTTTGGACAAAAATTGTGGTTACCATGACAACCAAAACACTGACAACCTGGAAACCAGGTAGGGGACTTCTTTATTGCTTGCAATTCCTAATTACTTATTTTTTATTTGATCAATTTTAGCCACAGAACCGATTTGGTGTAACACCTAGCCAGTATTATACATACTCTGTAGCAGATTGTAGAAGTCTTGTGAAGACTTTAGTTTGTGGAGTGAAAACCATCACCTGGGGAATTGTCTCATGTAAAGCTATGGGTACAGGTAAGTCCATACCAAATAGTTTCTTTGTTTAGCGTCCAAGGATGGATATAGTGCGCCCAGGATAATGTGATGTTCACAAGCGTTTACTGGATTTGTGTACTGTTGAAAAATTTGTTACTTAAATAAAAACATACAGTCAATTATATACTAAAATAACATATCTTGCACATTTTCACCTATGTAGCTTGTTCCAAATTTTCCCACCTTTCTTGTTATCCTGGACGCACTATAGGTTTGAGCATCCTTGGAAAGAAAAAAACCCAGCAAAGTTAGTAACCTCTGAAATCTTCAAAATCCATTGAGATATTGCTTTCATACTTATCATACTTGTTCACCATCATGTCCCCAACCCTTACACTGGAGTAGGTTTCACACAAACACGTTTTCCGCTATTTAGGAAAGTTATTTTGATTGACATACTTGAAAGCCATATTTATTAGCTACAATAGTGATGAGCATAGAAGTCGTTATGACTTTTTTTCAGGGAAAATGCTATGTCAAAATCCTGATCATGTTATTTTCATCTTGACTTTGTAAATGCTTTCTGATCGTACTATTTTCATCTTGATTGTGTACTAAATGGTTTACAATTATGTTTATTTATACACAGATGTGGCAGATACTAGTCTAGTACAGAATAAACAGTTTCTACCCAAGGAGACATTGGTATATGTACGACTTGTGAGATATGCATTACAGGCATTAGATATCTATACCATCAATGTATCACCCAATGGACAAGCTGTAGTCAGACCTGCTGTGTAAGTATCCTGTAGACAAGGGTTTGCTCAAATTTTTTAACCTCAACTTCAAAAGTTGATATTTTGTCGTGACTGGATCGTCAGCGTGTGCAGTTAAGTCATTTTCTCAAAGTCTATCAAAGGTATCTACCTGAAAAATAGCATAGTTGTTTACCACCACACATAGGATTCCATACTGACAAGGCTGATAATCCTGTGACCTATATTTGTAAAGTTATCTGCCCTTGTTACTATCAAAAACAAGAAAGTCCAGCGTCCAGCACTCATAGGTGGTGCTATTGTTAGAATTTTTAAAAAGCCTCAATTAAAATGTGATCATAACATTATCTGGCAGTGTAAATAGTCTTTTCTTTTGTATAATGAGGAGTTTCCGCCCCTTTACGAAAGTATTGATGTTGTTTATACATAAAAATAATTGCCAATCTCTGAGCATTATGTGTATGAAAGCTTATATTGAATATATGGCGTTGCAAACATTTTATGATCTCCATCATTTAACGAATAAACATTGTGTACAGATTATTCTTCAGTAATGCTGACCATGGTCCCAGCTTATCTTTCAGTGTTTTAAGATTCTCAACTTTGACCCATGCCAATCAGTGATGCTTTTTTGTATGCTATATTACAGTGTACAGACAGTGCGGACCAAGGAAGAGAAAGAGGTGCTTGAACATTTTGCTGGAGTTGTAAGTACATTCTTAACATCTATAGCTTGGAGAATTTGACCTGATCTTGACCTTTATGCATGAATGTACTACAAGGTTCTTACTTTAATTTTATTAATTTCCGCTAGTAAATAGTGCAATGTCGGTTTTTCAAATTTGTTTTTGTATATCACTTAGAGTCAATTTGGCCAATAATTTAGCCCAAAGTACTGTAAAATCATTAATCTTTGTGTATTAAATTTTGTTTATTTCGTGGTTTAGCTTTAATCTTGTATTCAAATCCCATTGAGCACTAATTTTGGCCCTTCGTATTTATTACCTGAAATGCAAAATCCATGAATTAAGGTCCAGTCATAATGGTCTTGTTTACCAAAACCTCGAAAATTTGTCCCATGATTTTACAGTATGTTAAATCTTACTGAATCTTACTTTTACTGTTTGAATATTTCAGTTTACGATGATGAGTCCATTCACGTTCAAGGAGATATTTGCTACAACTATTGAGTTCATGGTTGATAGAATACATAACAACTATGCACTGCAGATTGTAGCCAACACATTTCTAGCCAATCCAGCCACTTCTGCTACATTTGCTACTATCCTGGTTGAATACTTGCTGGCTCGACTTGAAGAAATGGGAAGTAAGTATGCATTGATGAACATCTCATAGTTTTTCTCTCTCCCCTTAAGATAATCTTCTGTTGATCAAAGCACTTACGGAAGTTCTAAACTTACGTTTAAATTTATATTCCTAATCATACATCAACAAATGAAGCGCCTTGAGATGCAGATTTATGTAAGGCTGTTATAAGGTCTTAAGTAGCACTTTACGACTTTCTCATTCTAAACCAGTGAATTACAGCCAGATACATGTTTTTATCCCCCTTGAAGATGAAAGGAATATAGTAGTGGTATTGGTAGGCGTCAGTCAGTCTGTGAGTCCGTCTCGCCTTCTGTGTACAACTCCTCCTTCATTTCTTAACGGAATTTGACGAAACTTTCATAGAATTATAACTATGGGGAGCTACGGGGCATGTTGTCAGGATTTTGAGATTCAACCATTTTTGTTTTGAGTTGTGGCCCTTTGTTGATCTTTTACATAAACATGTAGTACAATTATCTTCTCTTTGGTGGGGGGATATGGCTGTCTATGACTGCTCCTTGTAACACCAATAGTAATCAGGGATGTCAATGTTCCGGATTAATCCAGAATTCCGGATTTACATATCCTGAAAGAGGCATGCTTTATGACCAAAATAAAAGTTATTTGATGAAAATATCTTGAGAAATGGCAAAGCTATGGTCATTTGAATCTGTGTTGAAGGCATTTCACAATAAAAACTGATTCAAATATGGAAATATAATGTTGTTGAAGGCATCTTGTTTGTCATAAATAGTTGACCGCAGATGGTTTTCCTGATTTAAATTTTGCTCCATTGACATCCTTGAGTAAAAACTATGTTGTTGTATGATTCCAGGTAATATAGAGAGAAGCAATCTATATCTGAAGTTATTCAAGCTGGTATTTGGTTCCGTCTCATTGTTTGCAGCAGAAAATGAACAAATGTTGAAAGTATGTAGTGTTTCTCTTCTATATTGAAAATTGTCATTTTTTAGGGGTGGGCGTGGATGGTGTTTAATTTTGACAATTTTAGTTTTACATGTATTTACAACCAAAATTAAATCCTTGCATTAGTCAACTGATTCTGGGTTTATAAAATTAAATGTGTAAACATTAGGCGTAAAGTCATTCGTAATTTAGAACATACATTTATGCCTGCCATAATTTCAACAGAAAGCAGACTGACAAATGAAGGCTATGCTTGACTTATATCTTGTTTTGTTTATAACAGCCACATCTTCACACGATCGTGAACAGATCTATGGAGCTAGCAATGAGTGCTAAGGAGCCCTACAACTATTTCCTCTTATTACGAGCCCTGTTCCGGTCTATAGGTGGGGGTAGTCACGATCTGTTGTATCAGGAATTCCTTCCACTGTTACCTAACTTACTGCAAGGTATGTCTGCTCACAATGTAACTTTTATACATCACTGTACCCATGTTGCATTTAAGCCTGGGATTAATAAAAAAGATACGAAGAAATCGGACAGCACTCAACTCAACCTGCCAAACAGAGAAAACATTTACAACACCACTACATGTTGTAATGCCCGCACACAACCCAATGAAATGATTAAAAGTCCGAGTTCTGTTCTGTTATCTACTCCGTTATATTTTCAGAGATATTTTTGCCAGAATTATGGTCCTTTGCCGTCAGGGGGTATATAAGTCTACTGAATGGCAACAGCTCTAGTTTTTACTTAGGCTAATAGGCTGCTTGCATTATATATTATAGGTGTTTCATGTGTTTGGTTAATATTTCACTCTGGAAACAGAGAAACTAAAACATTGAACGTTTCTTCTTTCTGAAACTACATTCTGATCATGATTGAGATGTTACTCTATAATCAAACATTCTAACTTTCAGGATTAAACAGTCTACAGAGTGGCTTACATCGTCAACATATGAAGGATTTATTTGTGGAGTTATGTCTAACAGTACCAGTCAGGCTGAGTTCCCTACTACCATATCTACCTATGTTGATGGATCCCTTAGTGTCAGCCCTTAATGGATCACAAACTCTTGTCAGTCAGGTATGTAATGAATGACATTCTAATGCTTTATGACTCCGTTTCAAGGATAAGGCGTTGTTTTGTTGATGTCAGTCTGTTTGTTGGTTGGTCTGTAGACCAAGTGCTTACTGTATGATTATTTAAGAGTGCTTCAACGTATGAACAATAAACATGGTATGGCGATTAATAAAAAAAGAGCAATGTCCACAAGTAATGCAAAGAAATTTTTAAAAGCCAAAGTCCCCACCGCAAAAATGTAGGATGACCCAATGTCACAAAGAAATAACAAAATAATGGTAATCACTAATGAAGATTGAATCATATTTCAGGGTTTGAGAACACTAGAATTGTGTGTAGACAATTTACAGCCTGACTTTCTGTACAGTCATATACAACCTGTTAGAGCTGAACTCATGCAAGCATTATGGAGAACATTACGTAATCCTGTAGATAATATAGCTCATGTTGCTTTCCGTGTGCTCGGCAAGTTTGGTGGAGGAAACAGAACTATGCTACGAGAACCACAGACTGTAAGTAGTATTATGATCTCTAGCTTGCATATCGCTGGCTTAGAATTAGAAGTTCAGAACTACTGATGCATATTTAAAAATAGTTTTACAGTGTGTTTCTTATTAGCCTATTCTCATGAAAATCAGAACTTGTCATGTCGACCAAACTGAAGTTTTACCATAAGCAAAGAGGAATTTTCTGACAGTTTTTTCTTGTTTTCTCAAAATGAATGGATTTTGGTTGTACGTTCTTCTCATTCTAAGCCAGTGGTATATTCTACTAAGTATGCGAATCACCAGGGTACTGTTTTATCAAAGCACTTGAGTCAATCTTACACTTACGTCCAACTTTAGATTCAATATAACTTGTGCAATTTTTAAGAAAATTGGAGGATGAGCTAATGTTTGATTTAAAAAAGGTTCCTCATTCAGGAAAAGCTATGCACATATGAAAGTACAGTTGAACCTGTCTGTAATGAAAACCTATGGGAAAACTGAAATGTGGTCCATGTTGATGGATTTTCTCTTTTTAAAACTCAAATAATTTATCATTGAATGATTACTAGGCATACGAATATGAGACCATGTTTTTTTATGCCCCGGCATCTACTGATGCAGGAGGCATATTGTGATTGTCCTGCCTGTCCATTTGTCTGTCCTAGATTTCTGTTGGGTAACTTAAGTTAGGAGTGAGATGAGAAAAGGCCTCCCGGGATTCAAAGTGATGCCATTGGTGTCAAGGTCACAAAACATAGACTTCCACCATACTTAATGAAACTCGGGTTCTTATTCATTATTTCTATATTATATATTTTCCAGCTACAGTATAATGACAAGGAGACGGTGGGACCATGTATATCTATATACTTCCAAGATTGCAAGACACCAGTCTCTATGCCTGTAGAGAAAGCAATAGATGCTGCATTAACAGCGTTAAAATGTAGCAGTACTGATACATACTATCGTAGACAGGCGTGGGAACTGATCAAATGTTTCCTGGTATCTGTGATGAACCTTGAGGATGATAAACCTACCCTAGATAACCTGTTTAACCATCCAAGGTGAGAGATCATTTGTTTTAGCTTGATTGTGGACATTGCTGGATACAGAAAACACACACGAAATTTGTAGTTGGGAAAATGCCGACGATCGGCTAAATGCGAAAGTTAGTATTAGTGAAAGTAAATAAGTTTACTGTATTAATCAACACCTCATTCCTGATGTTATCTGGTAAGCCAGTTTCCCATTTATGCTGAGCGTCTAGTAAGGGAACCATTTTTATTTCGTCTGTGGTATGACACAGCCTGGGAATGAACCAGAGGCATCCCACACTAAAAGTGGACACTCTACAATTAGGCTTTTGAGGAGGCGGTAGGGAAGAGATCCTTGTATGATCTTGTGATATTTAAAGTTGAGATTCGTCACTTATCTCATAAGTAGTCTCATTTAAAGTTGCAAAAATGTGCATAATTGAATAATAATTGAAATGGTCTAATTAGTGTTACTTGACTGTACTCCATGTTTTATATTGTAGCTTTGTTGAGAAGGAGATTCCAGTGAATAACAGCCAGCTTTACAAGAATCCAGATTCTCACTCGAGGAAAGTACATGAACAAGCTCTGACGGGCATGTTTGGTAAGCTTCACTTTTATGATTGTTATTTCACCTGGTTGTGTCCCTTACTTATTTTTAAGAGTGGGGGTGGGGCATAAAGCATTGATACTGTCCTTTGTGGACTTTTGCTCTTACTCAAAAACCATTGCTTGTAATAGATTAATGTCACTGTGTGGTAATTTTCATACTGATCTTCCTTGAAATAAAATAGAGCAAAAGTCCACAAACTTTTGGTTAATCCACGTACATGCGGACGTATGTAATGCAAATCTTTGTAAATTGATATCCTCTCTTACATTTTGACTAGAGTAACAGCCCTTTGTTACTTTGTTTAATTTCTAGGACACAAGGTGAAAATTAATGATGTTAGTTGAGATGAAAAGAATGCAGATTGAAGGAGAATATGTTAAGTAACAACACACATTTTATGTATAATTCCAGTGGCTGCTGCTATCAAGGAGTTACGTCAGTCTGCATTACGATTTATGGGATGTATGGTGCGACATTACACCATGATAGCAATATCCCAGCAATGTGGTCCGTTCCATGTGGGTGATCGACAGAACAAACTGCAAGGCATGGATACACAGATACTCATAGATGCTCTCGCTGTCATCATGGGGCACGAGGAAAAAGAACTATGTAAACCAGGAAATCTAGCGCTGGTCCTTATTCTAGATACTGCTACAACTATACTTGGTTCTAAAGAAAAGGTGGGTATACTATGCAAAGTTTGTACTAAATGCCAAGCATTGCCTTCCTTTATTTGCCAGTCAGCAGTCCTTGTATTTTTCAGGCCTGTGCCTGATTTCAGGTTTTTGAATCCTGAATTTTCCTTCTTTGTTTATATTAAAATACAGAGTTTCAGGCTATTAACCTTCACTCCTTTATAAATATGCTCCAAATGATATAACATTTCATTTCTTGCACATGCTGGTTGAATAAGATTGGTAATACATTTGTGTTCATTTTACGTATGTTGTGTTCATATGTTTCAGGCTTGTCAGCTTCCATTGTTTGAGTATCTGGTAGAAAAGATGTGTTCCCTATGTTATGATAGAGCTTGGTATGCTAAATTTGGAGGGTAAGTTGTACGAACATAAAAGCCTTTATTTAAGGGTCAGCTTCCCGTTGAAACATGGCGGGCATATCAGTGCCTTTGAATGGATTTTAACCTGGGCCGCCAGATTAGACAGCAACCAAGCAAACCAATGAGCCAATGTCCAATGAGAGGCACACAAGTTTTCTTTTCAAATGCTGTATGTAAATAGTGTTTGTGTCCCAGCACACGCAAGTGGGGTGTTTACACGTTTATAGTATTGGTGTTGTCCTTAATCTGACTGTAAGTCATTAGATTTCTGTATGTAATGCAAATATCTTTTTCAATTACATGTATGTACATGTATGTAGTTAGTGTGTACACTTACATGATGTATATATAATATCGAGATACTGCAGAAATTTAGGTTAGGTGCCTATGGAGTAAAGGATTACATTGTTAGGCCCCTACCGGTTTGCCCTCTGTCCGTCAAGAAATCTGGACCCTGCCATAACTCAAAACAGTTTTGAAGCTACATTTAAGAAGCTTGGTATGTGGATAGGGATCAATAAGGAGATTATGCATGCCTAATAATTTTTTGATTCAGACAAAAATTGTAGATGCTGTGGCAACAGAAACATTGAAATCCTGAAAACCAGGTAGGTGAATTCTGTATTGTTTGCCATTCCTAATTACTTGTTTACTGTATATTTCAGTTGTCTAGCAATTAAGACATTAAATGAACGTATGGCATTACGCTGGGTGTTAGAACATCAGTTCCACTTTCTACGAGCTCTCTTCTTTGTTATGATGGATCTCACTGGTGAGGTATCCAGCGGAGCTGTAGATCTGGCCAAGTCTAACCTCGACTCAATGCTCACTATGTGCGCTAGAAAACTAGAGGGAGAGAATGCCACAGATGAGATGGCCAGTGTACAGAAGAAATCCTTCCATGAAGTCACTTATGAAATTGTCCGACAAGTCACTTCTCCAAACACGACTATAAGGGAGACTGTGAGTCATACCTTTCTTTGGTTATTACTATGGATTATCATGCCCCCATCTTTGATGAGGGGTATATTGCTATGTACATGTCTGTCTGTTGGTCTGACGGTCAGTAGACCAAATGGTTTCCATTCAATAACTCAAGAGCGCTTTGCTCTAAAATCTTGCATCTTTACATGGATGTTGGCCAGCAACAGTAGATAACCCTACTGATTTTGAGGTGAAAGGTCAATTCTACTGGCCTGTACCATTTTCGACTATTTGGCTGCCAAAGGGGCATGCATGGTGTACAAATATCACTTGCTTTATCATGTTTTTAGATGGTGTCACTGTATTTTTGGCAATGAATCATCTTGTTTTCACATTGATTACAAATAACTCTTTTCAGTTGTCAATCAAAACAATGTTAATCTCATTTGATTGCAGTTCAGGAAAAAAAAGAACCTCCCATGATACCCAATTATTGCATTTATTTTGGAGGATAAAATAATAGTTATTTTCAACAAATTTAATATGAAATATGTTAAAGTAGGGTACCATATTAAACCTGTTACAATATGTGTATTATAGGCTATGAAATCCCTGGAAACACTAGCCCAGGTGACAGGACAGACTGTGACAGCCATCATGGAGCCACACAAAGAAGTACTACAGGATATGATTCCACCAAAGAAACATTTATTACGTCATCAACCTGCTAATGCACAGATAGGTCTGATGGTGAGTCATTTAGTCACTCTTTCAATTAGCTGCATGTATTTGATCCAGACAGTTCTGCATATATCATAAACAAAATAATTTAAATAAATCTTTTCTTGATCATGTCATAATATAAATTATCCTTAAAATGGTCAGGGGGGACGGGTTTGATTTGGATTTTCAACATTTAAACTCAGATTAAGACTTTATATTGTCAAATGTTTTATTGGCTCTCATGTTATAAATGGGTATACATATGTTCAGTGGGTAAAAACAAATTATCAGAAAAAGTTTCATATGGTTAAATCTTATTGCAAAGAAATGCATTGATTATAAATGTTCTCAAATTTATATCAATAAGTCTAATTCTGAGTTTCAGTCTTACAATGTTGGTGAATAAGGTCCCTGGTTGATAAAACCAAGAAATAGTCAGTAAGAGTAACAGATTATGCAATTTGACTGTTCGATCAGCTAAACACTTCTGATTACTCAATTTCTTTTTCAGGATGGTAATGCATTTTGTACAAGTTTGAATCCTCGACTGTTTACCATAGATCTAAGTATCGGTGAACACAGTGTCTACTTTCAAGAGGTATGTTCCTTTATTTGTTATTATTTCATGCTTACCGGTGGTTTACGGCGGAATAACGGTGGATTATTCCCCGATAATTTCACTGTCCATAATTTCACTGTTCATAATTTCACGGCAAACAGACTATTTTTTTAAACAAATTTCCCCGCCGCCAAAAATAAAATAATAAGCATTTTCACTTGCTCTCTTAATCTTTAACAAATAACAGAACGTTATATGTACATAAATGTAAAACAAATGGACGAAATTGAAGCCAGTGCAGAAGAACTATTTGCTTGCAACTCGATGCGTGCATGGCGGGAAAACGACGTCACGCAAAACATTTCAGGTATATAGTGGAGTATTTCCATAATTTAAGGTATTTGAAGCATGAAATAAATAGAATATTAGTATTTTACCGTGTATGATCGTTTGATAATTCACCTCGTGAGCAGCTGACTTATATTTTCACTCGTGGCTACGCCACTCGTGAAAATATTACATCAGCTGCTCACTCGGTGAATTATCAGCCGATCATACACGGAAAAATACAAATATCCTCTATTTAATCGGAAATCTGGATTTGCTGAATTTGGGCGGACTATCCTTACTGCACAGAATGAAAGTTATTTGATGAAAAGATGATGCATAAAGTGTATGCTCTAATCTCATTTGATATACATTGTACTACTCACAGGGTACTTGAACGGTTACTCCCATTTTGTAGCCAGTGTACTTGAATCGTTTCTCTCAAGATTGATTTATTTGAATTTGTTACATTGATACATTTTGTGATTATTATATTTATTTCATGCAAAATCCTTTGTCTTTCAGCTTCAGAACCTGTGTGATGCTGAAGATTCGGTGTTACTCAAGTTACCATGCTATAAGTCAGTAACCAACCTGTTTCCCTTGAGGAAAAATGCACTGAGTAAGTATTCATTGTGTAAATTTGTAAACCAGTCACAAATCCCTTCGATATGATTGGTCTCATCTGTATTCAATTTCAAAATTGACCAATCACATTACTGTAATGTTTGACTGGTAACCAAGATCAAATTTAGAGTTTCTGCCATCTGATTGGTAAAATCTGTATTTAGATAAACATTAACTAGTCACATTTTAGTATTCTGAGTTAGATTACCAAAAACCATTTAAACAGTTTTCAAGCTAGGTTTATGAAACTTGTTAATTATGTTGATAGGGTCCAATAAGGAGATTATACACATCTCATTTCTTATTGATTCAGACACAATTAGGTGTTACTGTGGCAACCGAAACATTGACAACCTGTAAACCAGGTAGGAGACTTCTGTATTGTTTGCAATTCCTAATTACTTGTTGTTGCAGGAGCCCTTGCTGCGTGTTCATATATACCCAGCAAGAGGGAGAAGATATTCCAGGTGTTATATAAAGCATTAAACAGTAAAACAAGTGAATTACAGGAGGTGGCACATGAATGTATGAAAAAGGTAACCAATCATTGATTTAGACATACCTGCCAAGTACTCCTATTAAAGTGGAGTTACTCCTATTTTTGTTTAATTTTGCATCAAAACTAACACCAACTTGTAGCAAATGATCTAATTAAGAAAATGAACCCCCATTTCATATGTTTCCATCCAGTAATAAAGAAGTTACAGCATTTTTTGTAACCTAGAAATGCTCCAATTGGAGTACGAGTTGGAGCATGGAGTACATACTCCGATGTTTATATTCACTGGGCCTGGTTGAATGGACAGTAATGGTGTTTCTCTATTTGTTTACAGTTTATATCTAGCGGTCCTATAGAGATGGATATAGTACACAGTGCAATGAGACCACTGTTACTTATGTTAGGAGATTATCGTAACTTGGAACTCAACGTGATTCAACGTCTATCAAGTCTTACACAACTCTTCCCTAATACATTCAATGAGAAACTCTGTGAACAGCTTCTGGTAAGTGTGTTGTTCAATACTACATTCACTGATTTATATTCCTCTGTTTGCATCCCATCTCTCTGGGATTAATCCAGTCCTAAATCATTTTTATGCCCCGGCATCTACTGAGCCAATAGGCACAACAAACTTAAGGACATGTTCCTGAATCCGTACCCATACTGCTGTTACAGTTGCCAGTTCCCTTTTCTCCCCCAGTTGTACAATGGCTAGGTAGAGAAAGGGCTAACACTGTTCCTTTGTTTGAGAACTAAGGTATTGCTTATTCTAGAGTCTGTTATAAGTTATGAATTCCCTTGTCAGAATAATTAGTTTTCTTAAAGGAAATTGACATTTCCTTGAAAAATTAATTGGAATATTTTTTCTCTTCTAGACTCACTTAAGAAAATGGTTGGAAATTGCTGGAAATAGCCAGAAAACAGGTCAAGTTAGAGCCACTGGTCAGGTAAGGTGCTTACATAGTATTATACTTGTTTCATTGTTGCTTCTTCCTTCTAAGTTAATTTAAAATATCTTTACTATACTGTTATATTACACAATTTCATTTAAAGTGTTCAAAACATTAATATGGACATTGTGGGCGACTTAAAAAATGTGAAAATTTGTAGTCGCAATTGTGCCGATCATCAGCAAAACTCAAAAGTTAGTATTCGCGAAAGTAAATTGGTTTACCGTATACATCCAACTTGTTGAAAATCTGTGACATTTCCGTTTACAGGAGTTAAAGATCTGTGCAGCAATAATCAACATATTCCACCTGATACCAGCTGCCAGCAAGAAGATGATAGAACCATTATTGAAGGTAGCCTTATATGGAGAGAAGACTCTTCTCATGGAGGTATGATAAGTCCACTTTCTTTGCTATGACTTTACTGTGTAGTTATAATTAAAAGGAGGTATATTGCTTAAAATGCACATGGCCGTCCGTTTGTTGGTCGGTAGATACACTCAAGAATGATGTGCCCTAGAATCTTCAAACTTAACATGGAGGTAAGCCAGCAACAGTAGATGGCCACTATTGATTTTGAGGTAATTTAAACAATTAGTATTATGCCTTCCCCTTCGTCTTTGATTAGGGAGTATATTGCTTTGCACATGTCTGTCAGTCTGTCGGTCGGTAGACCAAATGGTTTCCGTTTAATAACTTAAGAAGGACCTTCAAACTTTACATGGAGGTTAGCCAGCAACAGTAGATGACTGAGGTCAGTAGGTCAAAGTCACTGTGACCTTTGTCACATCTGACTATTGGACTGCTATGGGGGCATACATGTTTTACATACATCTTGTTATACTTTGCTTCGTTGTATTACAGCCTGGTAGTCCATTCCGTGAACCATTGAGTTTATACTAAATCTATGTTACAGCCTGGTAGTCCATTCCGTGAACCATTGAGTTTATACTAAATCTATATTACAGCCTGGTAGTCCATTCCGTGAACCATTGAGTTTATACTAAATCTATGTTACAGCCTGGTAGTCCATTCCGTGAACCATTGAGTTTATACTAAATCTATATTACAGCCTGGTAGTCCATTCCGTGAACCATTGAGTTTATACTAAATCTATATTACAGCCTGGTAGTCCATTCCGTGAACCATTGAGTTTATACTAAATCTATGTTACAGCCTGGTAGTCCATTCCGTGAACCATTGAGTTTATACTAAATCTATGTTACAGCCTGGTAGTCCATTCCGTGAACCATTGAGTTTATACTAAATCTATATTACAGCCTGGTAGTCCATTCCGTGAACCATTGAGTTTATACTAAATCTATATTACAGCCTGGTAGTCCATTCCGTGAACCATTGAGTTTATACTAAATCTATATTACAGCCTGGTAGTCCATTCCGTGAACCATTGAGTTTATACTAAATCTATATTACAGCCTGGTAGTCCATTCCGTGAACCATTGAGTTTATACTAAATCTATATTACAGCCTGGTAGTCCATTCCGTGAACCATTGAGAAAGTTCCTGGTGAGATATCCGGTACAAACTGTCGACTACCTGATGAACGATACAAACATACGTGATATGCAGTACCTTAGATACTTTGTGGTATATACAACATTTACTTCTACTTGAGTTTTCCTACTACATACATTCATAAACTGAGTTTCAAGTGCGTTTTTGGCACTTGAAACAGAAATGAGACTCATTTTTTAGGATTTTGCATTATGTCTCAGTAGAACCCCTGTGAACTAGTTGTAAATTTTGCAATACATTTTGTATGTTTGTTTTGATACTTACACAAAAAACCTGATTCCCAGTATGAAGATTGCAAAACACTACTGATGTCTTATGTTTCATGTATTTATCAAAAGCTTGCAGTTAAATTGTACACTCCTCCATTCCAATCATACAGGGTTTATCTTAAACAACCCCTGATTAAGTCTTGTTAAAGCCACTTAACATTTTTGCATTGGCGATGTTCTCCCAAATTGATAAATGAGCATCTGAAGGCATCAGGATAGGGAAGCTTTGAGGTCATTGGAAAATTTGCGAAATTTCTGTTCACAATGCTCCCTGATGCTCATTTATCCACATCAGGAGTACATCACCGAGGCAAAAATGCTCTGTGGGACCTAGGCTTAAATATTTTGAATGTTTTGCTTATGATGACTCTGTGTATAAGACTTATACATGATGGATTTGTATAAATGTTTCAGTACTTACTCTCACACAAGGATGGTCAGTCATTCCGTGATGTAATGAAGACACAGGTACTCAAAATTGTCTCCATGCTGACCGGTAGTGCTCAGGTAAGCTGTTCAATTAATTGATGGTGCATGGTATAAAAGGGTATTTACACAACGGATTTCTTAGGCTAGAACAAATATCAACTCTTTTAATTGTGCCCCCTCACTTATTTATAATAGGATTGGTGCTGTCCGTATGTAATGCAAATTTTGTGTGTTGCTCTCCTCACAAATCATTGGGCAGAATTTCTTCAAACCTTCACAGATTAACAATCTTGATGTGTAGTTGACCGTAAAGGATGGAATTTTTGCTGCAGCACATTTTACCAGAGTTATGGGCTTTGTTACTTTTATTATATACCCCCATGGGGGCACCCATGTGGATGGGCACATTTCTAGTTATTTATGCCTTCGCTTTGCCATGCCAGCCTGACCTGTTTTATTTCTTGAAAACCATTGATAGACTTTTAAAACTTACTCAAACTCAAAGAAAACAAAAAATGATGTGAACATTGGGTGTTTTCCTGTACATGTTTATTGATTGTATCCAATGATTCATTTCACCAGGCCCAGTTGACATTGACGATCAATCAGCAACAACAATCAGTGTCACCGACAAGTCGTGGAGAGTTAGAATATCAGGGTATAATGTTGATACATACTCTTGTCAGATTTGAAGATGAATGGTTGTCTAATCATCCGCAGCTGGTAGGTTCTAGTTTATTATACTGCGGTTATACAGTACAGTGTGTAGAATCACGTGATCAAATGAATGCGGTTTTACGCTCAAAACTATTGCGATTTTGTCTGCTAACGGTGAGTTTTTTCTTGATTATAACGATCATGCATTTAAAATGGTTATATTATATAGCCTAAAGAACTTTCTGTAAATGTAAGAATACCCGGCAAGTACCGAGTTTGCTCTATCTTTAGCTGTTTTTAATTGATGCGCGACCAAATTATTACACACGGTTGGAAACTGCATTTGGTCGAGCATCAATTAAAAACAGCTAAAGATATCGCAATAGTTTTGAGCGTAAAACCGCACTCATTTCAATCGATTTGATCACGTGATTCTACACACTGCTGTACAAACCTCTGTAGAGCAACATTTATTATTACTTCCAACATTATACCATGTTTATTTCCTGGCTTCTACTGATGCGAATGAATATAGTGATGCACCTCTTCGTTCAATTTTTCGTCCGTTCATTACAAAATTTCATATTTGTGTGAATTTAATTTTGTGCATGATCTCAAAATTTAATCCCCCAGGAATATTAATGATTATATAGTATCTGACTTAGTGGATAGTGTATCCTTGAAATTATGTCCATGCTAAATGTTTTTTTTTCAAAAAACCCACAAAATTTTGTTCCATTGAAATTAAATGATTTTACAGTATGTAAAATGATCTTTTTCAGACAAAAAACACAAACAAATGTCTATTGAATTTAAATGATTTTACAGTATGTATTAAACTATATACCGGGGGGTATGATGATATTTGCAGGTGACTTGTTTGAAGAAGATCTGGGTGACAGATGAGTTCCAGGCAGATAAATCTGTACAGGACGTAGCTGATTATACTCACTGGAAGATTCCTTCAATGGTTGTAAAATGTCTACTCAATTATTTCAAGTAAGAGAATTTTACTTTTATCTTAGAACTTGCATATATGTCATGGGTGCACATTTTAAGGTATATACCTATGTACCAAAAGTCGATTTACTCTCTTATATAAATTGAGAATTTTTCAGGATTTCACGTTTTTTAGAATTTTAAACTTGCACTCATGTATTGTGCATCATCTGAGAAGCAGATTGTTTCTTCCCTGACTTTGACTTGTTTCATGTCTTCCATTTGTCTGACAATTGTTAAATGCTTATACTATAACTAGACTCCAAAGTTACTTTGGTTTATAACAACTTCAAAGAAAACATGTTAGGTTATTGTTACTGGAATCAGTGCTCCAGATAATTTTGAGGTGCAATGAGTCGTTCACTCCCTGTTTACAAAACTAATGAGTGAAACACTCCGGAGACAAAATATCAATGACCTCGGCTTTAAACACAGAGTGAATGACAGTTACATTCAATATGTAAGCAATAAAAAAATCACTATTTCTGAATGCATGTGCTGTCTCATTGTAGTTAAACCCTTACCAATGTATTGACGAAGTTGAAGTTCAATTAAAAAAGATTTTCATGTGTAAATGAACTGTGCAGCAATTATATCAAATGATCTGCATTCAAATTAATAAAGTCACTTTGTTTTGTGAATTAAAAATTACATGGTCCAATGATTTTTATAGATCTATCCGTAACAGCGACTTTAACTAACCGTGAAATTCGCATTTTTCGCATGTTGTCAATTGCGTTTGTCATCATCATGCATGTATTTTCAACTATTTTGCGCTGGAAAGTTGCAATTCAAGCTCATCCAAGCATCTTCGACGATTAATTATACGCAAGGTCGTACATACTCTCACGTGTTACCACATCTGGTTTGAAACACATGCTTATGAGAGCTAGAATCCTGCATATTTACCGACAACTTTTGTTTCAAAGTGACATTTGTCAGTGGATTTTTCTACCTGTACACCGGATTGGTAGTGTCTAAAACCAAGCAGACTGACCGGATAACGGAAGAGTTACTTCCCTTTCACGCATCGGAATCGATCAGAAATGCGTGATCGTCTTTTTCAATGCGTTTTACGACGCAGATAAATAATTTTTAATGCGTTTTTCGTTAATTTCAATGCGTAATCACGCTTTCACGCACCTTATCTGGAGCTCTGTGGAATATTTGTTTAATGGCATAAAATCCTGGAGGCTGTTGCATAAGTTAGGCACTATCGAGCCCTGGGTAGCGCTACACTAAGAAACTGCTTGTTTAAAAAAAAAGCGCTATCCTATGACAACTTAATACGCTACCTGTGAGCGCTCACAGCTAGCAGTCCGTTGCATAGCAAAGTGCTACCAAGCAGAACCTAAGTGGTCCGTTGCACAAGTAAGCTCTGGGTAAGTGCTCGCCTAGCAAAGTGAGAAACTGTATGCTATCTATGAACACGTTTGTAGTAGACGTAGTAAAGCGCTACAGCTATGCAACAGGCTCCCGGCGTCATCTAAACATGATGATAAGTGATAATGTGATGCTATATGTATATATCATGTTATATTGTAGACATAATGTGAATGAGATAGAGCTATTGTTCCATACACTGAGATGTTTCACCTCTAGACATGTACCACAATATCAGTTTGTGAAGGATTTCCTAGATAACACAGTCGCTGCAGTATGTATACCCTTATTCAGCTTTTTGTGACCTCAGTAAGTCTATGTTTCAAATATGAACATCCAAAGATTGCCTAGTAAATAGATTTCATGAATAAAGTTTGCTTTAAGAAATGCTGAGCATTGCCTTTATTTGTGTGTCAACTTTTGCTGAAATATGGCTGGCATATATATGAGTGCCTCCTCCCAGATTTTAACCTGGGTCGCCAGGTTAGACGGCAAGAGCGCTAACCACTGAGCTACTAAAAACATAATTAAAAATGAGTATCTCAATTTCCGACCCTGTTTAATTACATCAATGCATGTTCTCTATCTTTAGTCGCAAGTTTGAGCAAGACAAATCTCTCTCATTTTAATGAAATCTCCTGTATTTCACTATTATTACACAAAGGATTCTGTGGAACATGGCATGTATGGAATTATTACTTAGATAAAATACCAAGGTAAATAGATTCTGTAGGGACTTTATTATTTAGTTTTCTTTTTTAGGGCTACTCAGTTGAATGGAAGAGAAAAGCTTTCTTTAAGTTTGTGGATACCTTCCATGATGCTGCCTGGCAACAGACCTTAAAAGCCAAGGTAACATAGTACTAAGATATTTGTACATTTTCTCTGCTATAAGCTCAAATACACAAGGCCCCAATCTCCCAAAACATCTCAATCTGAGCTAAATCTCAGCTCAAATTTTGCCATGTGTCAATTATGTAATTTTCGTGTAAGACTGGACTCAAAAGTTACATCACAAAACAGATAGCATTATTCTTAGATTATTACAGTAAGATTAAAAAAGCTTGAAATAAATAGGCTTTGGGGGGCATCAGGAACAGGAATTTCACAAAGTTTCCCATAGACCATAAGGACCTTTTAACCAATGCCGTCTGATGCTCATTTATTACATTGTGAGTACATTGCTGAGGCAAAAATGCCCAGTAGGACCTTGCCTATACCAGAATTTAGTGTTATTCTTCACAAGGTAGTTTTGTAGTAATATATTTGTTCTGTGTTTGTAGATAATACAGTACATACTGTTACCCTGTTTCCAACAATCGTTCGAGGCTGGGGACGGTGAGAAGCTTATCGGGGGACCAGCTCAACCAGACCAAGACAACCCTGACAACATTGTCAGTGTATTTATCAATAAAGTCATTGATCCAGAAAACCCGTTCGGAAATTCTGATGCTGTTCGGATTCTGTTGCTACAGTTTTCATCACTTTTGGTTGAACAAGCTGCACCACATGTACATGATGCTGCTAACAAGTAAGTGATTTTGTTCATGTTCCAATTGGGGTCTTACCTTAAGAGGGCCTGATGTAGGCTTCAGTTAATGCCAAAACTTTGAAAAAAGGAAATAGTAAATTATCCATAAGTATCTTTGTGCATATAGTGCGCCCAGGATAATGTGATATTTACAACAATTGACCGGATTTATTTTTGTAGTTCAGTCATTTAATTGGCCTTTAAAGCTGTCAGTTCAGTGTCAGAAAAATATAGTAGGAACAACTGATAATAAGGCCAAATATTTGTTTTCCCCTCCTGTTTCCTACATGCTATAATCAGTACATCCTTAAAACACTGTGGAGAAATAAGGGACAAAACTAGCACAGCATTTAACTAGCAGCTGCCTGGGTTCTTTGTATCACACAGACTTTGTCTGTTAGAGTTAATTGTCTAATAAAGCAGGGAATAAAACTGAATAACCGCGCTCTATGACCATATTCCAGTCGAATGCAAATAATTAAAGTAAACCCATGTTGCATATTTATGCCTGGGATTAATAAAGTTTAGTTCAGTTTTGTTCAGTTCAGTTCAGTTCAGTTCAGTTCAGTTCAGTTCAGTTCTGATATTCAGTAACAATTAGTATCAATCATTGTGGTGCATACTTCTAGGAAACAAGGGAACAAGTTGAGGAGGTTGATGACGTTTGCCTGGCCATGTTTATTGATGAAGAATTGTATAGATCCAGCCACCAAGTATCATGGTCATCTACTACTGTCTCATATCATAGCCAAGTTTGCCATACACAAACGTATTGTCTTACAGGTATGTGTTACATTTAATTTTGGGGTCTTTGTTATTGTCTGGATATTGTCTGGAAGACAACAGTGTGCTGAATTAGCTGTAGTCTGTCTGGTTGTCCAGGACACGTTATTATGCCCCCCATCTTTGATGAGGGGGTATGTCGGTTTCCCTTTTATAACTCAAAAACGATTCGCTCTTTGATCAAACTTTACATGTCGGTTGGCCAGCAACAGTAGATGAACCCTATTCAATTGAGGTCAGTAGGTAAAAGGTCAAGGTCACTAGCCATGAGGCAACAATAAGCACTCGATAGCGCTTTGCTAGGAAACTACTTGCTTCCAAAAGCGCTACCCTGCGGACGAATCAAATAATTAATATGCTTCCGATGAGCGCTAAAGCTAGCAGACTATTACGCACCAACATGCTACTGAATTGATCTGTTCCATAAGAAAGCGGTCAGGTGCAACTTGCCTAGCTAAGTGCTGAGAAACAGTGTCATTTTGGGGAGCACTGCTTGCTGATAAGCCTTTTGTTGCATAGATGTAGTAAACTGCTACCAAAAAGCACTCAGTAGAACCTTGGTTAGCCAACAGGCTCCTTATGTTTTACAAATACCTCTTGCTAACACTATGTTTCTATATTACAGGTATTTCACAGTCTGTTGAAGGCACATGCTGTAGAGGCTAGAGCCGTTGTTAGGCAGGCATTAGAGATACTAACACCAGCCATGCCAGGTAGAATGGAGGATGGAAATGTAAGTTTATTTATTTCACAGTCATATGACATTATTCACAATTTATTATATCCTCCCCATCTTTGATGAGGGGGTGTATTTCTTTGCTTATGTCTGTCGGTTTGTCTGTCTGTCGATAGACCGAGTGGTTTCTGTTCAGTAACTCAAGAACGCTTTACCCTTGGATCTTGGAGGTTGGCCAGCAAAAGTTGATGACCTCTATTGATTTTAAGGTCAGAACGTCCAAAGTCTAGGTCACTGTGACCTTTACTATTTTCAACAATAAGCATTCATGTTTTACAAATATCGCTTGTTTACTGTAAATGAACTATGATTTCTGACCCAAATTTAATATTCTTTGGTAAAAATATCTTCAGAAATGGCAATGTTATGGTCAGTATAGTCAATTAAATCTGCCTTAGATGATGAACTCCTGAGTTCAATATGAATTTTGGAATATGGTTGAAGGTGTCTTGTTCGGTAATGATTGTCAACCATTATTTATAGGATTTTTTGTCTTTCTCTTTTGACACCCCTCAGTCATAAGAATGTTAACACTTCTGCAAAAAGAATGTTCGTAAAATTTAACAATGACTCCCCTATCCGAAATACTGTCTGATCCGATGTTTTTGGTCAGTCCGCAGGGAGTTTAGATAGGGGAGTTTCTACTGTATATAGAAAACACATTCAGGCTATTTATTGACCAGCCCTCATACTATCTATGTATATATGTTTCAGGGTATGTTAACACACTGGACCAAGAAGATTATAGTAGAGGATGGTCACTCAGTGGCACAGTTAGTACATATCTTACAACTTATCGTGAGACATTTCAAGGTCTACTATCCTGTACGACATCATCTTATACAACATATGGTCAACTCATTACAGAGATTAGGATTCACACAGAGCGTAAGCATCTGGACTGGTATTCACAAAGCATCTTAAGGGAACACTTAAATATTTCGACTTAAATTAAAAAAATGAGATGCACACCTTTTCCAAGAAACGAAAAATAACCCTTGTTTTCCATTTGATTACTGTAGCATTTTGTGAAATGCTTCTTATCAATGTGCACAATTGGTAATGCTGATTCACTTGTTAAGCCTTTGCTGAAGGAAAGTTTTCCCTTAAGATGCTTTGTGAATAACACCCCTGACTCATATATTGATACTTAAATAATGCTATCCCATGGCATAAGCATATGATAATAAATCTTGATTTGCTCAAAATCTCTACTTTTATGTTGTCACTTATTTTTTAGCTTTTAGCTTATTTTTTAGGTTTTGTCATACCGAGATGTCCGTCGTCCGTCGTGCGGCGTGCGGCCGTCAACAATTTCTTCAAAAGACTTCTCCTCCTAAACCGCTTGGCCAAATTTGATAAAACTTAATGGGAATGTTCCTTAGGTAGACCTCTACCAAAGTTGTTAAAAAATTTCCAGTCTGTCGCATAACTAGGTCATACAGGCTAAAAATAGATTTTCAAAAAAGAAACTTTAAAAATCTTCTTCTCTGAAACCGTAAGGCCTAGAGCTTTCGTATTTGGTATGTAGCATCACCTTGGGGTCCTCTACAAAGATTATTCAAATTATGTCCCTAGGGTCAAAATTGGCCCTGCCCCGGGGGCCCTTAGTTTTACATAGAGTTATTTAGGGGAAACCTTAAAAAATCTTCTTCTCCGAAACTGCTTGGCCCAGGGCTTTCATATTTGGTATGTAGACTCAGCTAGAGGTCCTCTACAGAGATTGTTCAAATTATGTCCCTGGGGTCAAAATTGGCCCCGCCCCGGGGGCCCTTAGTTTTACATAGAGTTATTTAGGGGAAACCTTAAAAAATCTTCTTCTCCGAAACCGCTTGGCCCAGGGCTTTCATATTTGGTATGTAGACTCAGCTAGAGGTCCTCTACAGAGATTGTTCAAATTATGTCCCTGGGGTCGAAATTGGCCCTGCCCCGGGGGCCCTTAGTTTTACATTGAGTTATTTAGGGGAAACCTTAAAAAATCTTCTTCTCCGAAACCGCTTGGCCAAGGGCTTTCATATTTGGTATGTAGACTCAGCTAGAGGTCCTCTACAGAGATTGTTCAAATTATGTCCCTGGGGTCAAAAATGGCCCCGCCCCGGGGGCCCTTAGTTTTACATAGAGTTATACAGGGGAAACCTTAAAAAATCTTCTTCTCCGAAACCGCTTGGCCCAGGGCTTTCATATTTGGTATGTAGACTCAGCTAGAGGTCCTCTACAAAGATTGTTCAAATTATGTCCCTGGGGTCAAAATTGACCCTGCCCCGGGGGCCCTTAGTTTTACATAGAGTTATATTGGGGAAACCTTAAAAAATCTTCTTCTCCGTAACCGCTTGGCCCAGGGCTTTCATATGTGGTATGTAGACTCAGCTAGAGGTCCTCTACAAAGATTGTTCAAATTATGTCCCTGGGGTCAAAATTGGCCCCGACCCGGGGGCCCTTAGTTTTACATAGAGTTATATAGGGAAAACCTTAAAAAATCTTCTTCTCCGAAACCGATGGGCCCAGGGCTTTCATATTTGGTATGTAGACTCAGCTAGAGGTCCTCTACAAAGATTGTTCAAATTATTCCCCTTGGGTCAAAATTGGCCCCACCCTGGGGGTCACCATTTTACTTAGACTTATATAGGGAAAACTTTTAAAAATCTTCTTGTCTAAAACTACAATGCCTAAGAGCTTTGATAGTTGGTATGTAGCATCATCTAGTGGTCCCTTACCAAGATTGTGCAAATTATGCCCCTGGGGTCAAAATTGGCCCCACTCGGGGGTCACCGTTTTACATAGACTAATATAGGGAAAACATATTAATATCTTCTTGCCTAAAACTACACTGCCTAGAGTTTTGATAATTGATATGTAGCATCATCTTGTGGTTTTCTACTAAGATGTTCAAATTATTCCTTTGGGTGAAAATTGTGCAGGGTTTATAATCAGGTGAGCGATATTAGGCCATCATGGACCTCTTGTTTGAGATTATTTCATTGTTAGACTGAGCTCAGATTCGGTATCACAAAATTAAATTAAAACATGTTTTTGCGGTTAATTTCTGAAATATTGTTGACTTGAGTGTGACTTGGAGTTCTACCATTCCAGAATATCCCGTCCAGAAAGAATAAGCTTTTCTGCACAAAATAAAAGTTATTTGATGAAAAAATTCCCAGAATTGACAAAGTTATGATCATTTGAAGTTCTAAAAGCTGAATTTTAAGAATAAAACAATGTTTGAACCTTAGAATAGATGTAGGGAGGTGTGCCAATGGCACCAGAAACAGACTTCCGCTTAATTTTCAGGATTAGGCGTTAAATCTCAGTTAAGGACCACTGAAACTGTTACAATACTGTATAATATATTTGTGTTTCTAGGCAACGATAGAACACAGGAAGTTAGCTGTGGATCTAGCTGAGGTTATCATCAAATGGGAAATACAGAGAATCAAGGAGGATGCCGATGGCACAGAGGTAACTTATATATTTGTATACAATAACTATTTAAACACTGATATGTATTTTTAGCTCTCGGTCACATGACTGAAAGTACCGGATTTTCCTACTTCAATTCAATATTTTATAATACATGTACCCTGATGAAGGCTTTATTAAAGCAAAAACAGTGGTATTAATAAAGCAATGATAACCTTAAGCTGTGTTGATCATGTAGCTACATTTACACTTCGGTGTCTTTATTTGCATACATGGTTTACGGTATAAGTGGTATTTTTGTGATTATAAATGTATGAGTTCCATGTTGGCATGCAGAAATGTCTGCTTTGTAGCATTCTAGTGCACTACAGTGAATTGTAATAATATTCAGCAAATAATACTATACTTAATTTTGAGGTGGTCGTGTTCCTTAAAAAGGTTTTCAGCAAGCTTTATCTGGATATTGTGTAAATATTAGAATTTAAAAGGCAGTTTCAATACACCTAATAATTTCTTGCTATATTTCTCAGGCATCTCTGGACGTAGCCCCCGGGTCGGTGAAACGTGCCAGTTCTGTGGATCCTCCTGAGGTGAAGAAGGCAAGGTACTCTTCATCATCATCTACAGCTGTAGGGAGTCCCGACCCGGCAGCTAAAACAGCCACAGAAAGTAACAAGCCTATAGAGAAACATTTCTGTGACGCTGTCGTCAATTTTCTATTGAGAATTGCATGTCAGGTAATACTATATGTGATATAGCTTGGCTATTTTGACATGAGCCTGACCTTTATGCAAGAATATATTGCAAGGTTCAATTTCCACAAGCAAATTGTGCAATATTGGTATTTCAGATGTGTGTGTGTATTACATCTTGAGCATCATCGTGATACTCCATGTTTTTGAAAACATACTATAGGTGTTGTAAAGATAGACAATATATTGATGGTTAAATTATGCTAATCAATAGGTCAGGCTCGTGTCAAATTGGCCATGCTATAACAATCAAGCTTGTATTAGTTGTTTCTTTAATTAAGCAACCACTTGTCTCTTAACAAACAATTTTATTTAATTTAGTTCATTTTTTGGTCACCACTCTGAGAGGTTGTGCTGTATATTAATATGTAAGTACTATTATAAATGTCTGAAATTGAATACCGTAAACTAATTTATATATGACTACACATTTCCGCTTTTATATATTAATGTTTTGAGCTCTTTTATAGCTATTTAATTTCGCGAATTTCTACGCCTCCCAAACTCTGCTAATTTTAATTAGATCATTTGCTACAAGATGGGTTTGGTTTTGATGCAAAATTCTTAAAAAAACTTTTTCAAGTTGGAGCATGGAGTATAGAGTTTGAGTATGAGAATGTAAACTGTTTATAATCACCGGCTCTTGTGTTACAGGTTAGCGAGGTTCCAGGGTCACCTGGTGAAGTATTATCTAGACGATGTGTGAATCTACTCAAGATGGCACTACGACCTGATGTCTGGCCGAACGCTGAACTCAAACTGGCATGGTTTGATAAATTACTCAACACTGTAGAAAGTCAACAACCCAACTTCAACAATATCTGTACTGCATTAGAATTACTCTGCTTTCTTCTTACAATATTGGTTAGTATACTATTCACTTAATATTCGCATGAGCTTTATTTCACGATTTTCAGTTTTGAACTTATTTTCACAATTTGGTGATAAATCTGTTTTCTTCTTACCATATTGGTTAGTATACTGTTAATCACTTTATATTTGTATGAGCTTTATTTTATGATTTTCAGTTTTGAACTTATTTTTGCGAATTGGGTGAATTCGTGATCGAGGGTCCCAAATATTTAATTTGCGATAAATTCACTAACTATAGCACATGTGATTCTCTAGTACAACTTCAATAACCATATTATAAATACGATTAAACATTGAATATCTCTATATATGCATTTAAACTACTTAATTAGGGTGTTTCATTTTTTAAACTTTTTCTTAAATCACCTAAGTAATTAAACCAACTGTTCTCTGGAACACCCTTTGACATTTCAACTTCCCCTGATCATTGGGTTACCTATGGAAACCTACACTCGTGTCTCCCTTGGGAGACTATTTCTCTCCTGTGGTGTGGCAGCCAACATCGATCTGCAGCGTCCAGGAATATTGTGATGTATAAATTGTAACTCTCATTATATGCTCCTATTCTTTCAGAAAAAAGATCAGATATTGGCGAGTTTTAAGCCACTACAGCGTGGTATAGCAGCTTGTATGAACTGTCCAAATACTAAAGTGATACGAGGAGTACACAGTCTGCTGTCTCGACTGATGAGTTTTTTCCCAACGGAACCAGTCAACTCTAATGTAGCCTCTAAATATGAAGAGTTGGAATGTTTGTATGCTTGTGTTAGTAAAGTTGTGTACGAGGGATTGACCAACTATGACAAGTGAGTTTTATATATACATTTCGTCCTGTTACTGTTAATTTTTCGGAGGGTTTAATTTCCTGACTCACAAACAATTCAGTATTTTACAACGGAAGATGTAAGGGTGTAAAAGGGTATATTCTTTTTAGCTTGTCTGTCTGTCTGTCCTTGTGAACATAACTCCTACAGTTTTTGAAGGAATTTCTTCAAACTTTCACTCATAAACAACCTTAACATTTAGATTTGCGTGAAGGAGGTATTAGTGCCGAGAATATTTTTGTCAGAATTATGGCCCTTTGCTTGCGGGACGGGGGTATATTAGTCTTCCGAACGATGACAACTCGAAAGTTAGTAAAGCCTTTTGTTCATTGGTCTTTATATGAGATGCTGATTTGACAATGTGGATTTTCCTTCATATGAGGACTAGCTGCCAGTTTTTTTAAGGAAGGCTAAAATGTTACTGGGTCTGTCTTCATTTATTCAGTAAACCCTCGTTATCTCGAGGACTGATCGAAAAAGCCAAATGATCGAAATAAACCGGGAATTCCACATAGTGGTATGATATAAGTATACAACATATATTTAGCAAATTTGCTGGGACTTTGAAATTTGCTCGAATTAAGCCGGGTGCTTGTAACATCGATGCTTGTCTTACCAAAGTTTTACTGTAACTGAAACATTGTTGAGAAGCTGCATTTAGCCCAAATAAACATGCTTATATATTACAACTTGTATATTACAGAGCTGCGAATGGATCAACATCCCAGTTATTCAGTACATTGATGATACTGAAGGCTGCATGTATACATAACCAGTGTTATATTGATAGACTGATTACAACATTCATGAAAGTGTTAACCAAGATGGCCAGAGAACATCTAGCACCCAGTACACCAGAGGCTAGTCCAGGTATAACCTCTTCCTGTTTCTGTATATTTGTGTGAGGTTATCAAACTTAGGTTCAGTTTGTTTGTTATGTCCAGGGGGTATATTGCTTTGCTCATGTCTGTCGGTTCTTTCTGTCAGTAGACCAAATGGTTTTCCTTCAATAACTCAAGAACACTTCGCTGTAAAAGTTCAGTCCGTTTGTTATCCCTTCCCCCATCTTTGATGAGGGGGTATATTGCTCTACTCATGTCCGTCTGTCGGTCGGTAGACTAGATTGTTTCCGTTCAATAAATGAAGAATACTTATTCCCAGGATTGTCAAACTTTACACAGAGGTTAGCCAGCAACAGTAGATGACTACTATTTATTTTGAGGTCAAAGGTCACTGTTACATTTACCATTTTGGACTATTTGGCTGCCATGGGGGCATGCATGTTTCACAAACATCTTTTGTTTTCAGTTGCCAGTGAATTGTTGATATTGAGTTTAGATCTTGTAAAGAATCGAGTGGTTGTCATGTCAATGGAGATGAGGAAAAGCTTCATTGGTCAGATATTGGTTGGATTGATTGAGAAGACTCCGGACAGTAAAGTGATGAAAGCAATCACCAAAATGGTGGAAGATTGGGTTAAAACTAAGGTAGGAAAACAGGATTGTATTACAGTTAGTATATTTTATGACAATTCTACCATAAATATTTGGTGTGAGACATTTATTTACCTAGTAAGTCATCATAACTTTGTCTATTCTCTGGAGATCAAGTTGCTCCTATACATTTGGCTCTATTTCTTCAGTTGTTTGATAAATGATAATTAGTTAATTTCACTGATAAATGATAAATTTTCTATATGTATTTTCAGGGTACGATTGCACTGAACCAGTCACCATCTATACGTGAGAAAGCTATCTTGTTGGTGAAGTTGATGATCTATATAGAGAAGAGATTCAACGACGATACAGAATTAAACGCACAGTTCCTGGAGTTAGTGATCTATATATACAGAGACGATGCTCTCAGTGGGACGGAGTTAACTACCAAACTCGAGCAAGCATTCCTTACTGGATTGAGATGTCAGCAACCACACATCAGACAGAAATTCGTCGAGGTAGGATACTTTATACTGAGTCTGAAAAGAAAGTTGGTTATTTTGGTAATTAATAAGTTTTTTTTTGCAGGTTCTTTTGCACTTTTATTTTGACAAAAGAATTATTTGGACAAAGTATAAAACTAAAGGGTAAAAAATAAATGTGTATCAATACTGGTATAACCAGCCTGCTTAGCTCAGACGGTCACTACTGATCTTGGGGTTGTGGGATAGAATCCTGGGCTGGTCAACTAAAATTACTGATAGTCTTTCGGATGAGACTTTAAACCGAGGTCCCATGGACTATCCCACCAAAATTAAATGCACTAAAACTCTACTGGAGGCCTCTCCCCTATAAATTATCCGGTGGCGAGGATCAAGAAAAGCAAGAAACCATTTTATGGGGATGTGCATGGTTCGTTCTAAGTCTGACTCTTGTGTTAGTGGCTAGATGCTTCTGCTGTAACTGTGAGGCCTTGGGTTTTCTGAACACTTCAGTATTTTAATTTTACCCTTTTATATTTTGACTTCAGGTGTTCAACAGTAGTATACCTCGACGTGTGTTTGAAAGATTGCTGTATATAACCTGCTCACAGAACTGGGAATTAATGAGTGGACATTTCTGGATTAAACAATGTATTGAAGTAAGTTATACCCCTTGATGATTGTTATGGAACTAATGCTAGATTTTTGTGACAGAGAGATTCAACTTGCATTAAGTACATCCATTTAAAGCCTAGGTCCCACTGAGCATTTTTGCTTTGGCAATGTATACTCCAGATTTAATCAATTAACATCCAAAGGACACAGGAAAAAGGCCCTCAGGGTCTACTTGAGGAAATTTTGGGTTCATTACTAAATTTGTAAAATCTCTGTTCCTGATGTCTCCCCTGAAGCTTGTTTATTCAAATTGGGGAGTACATTGCTTAGGCAAAAAATGCTCCATAGGACCTAAACTTAAGTTACATGCAACAGAGCGTTTTAAGATGAATCTTATGATACTAAAACTCCCTTTTGCCAAAAATGAAGTCTTATGCTTGTTAAAATCAGATAACTTGTTATACCTCTGGAATCTTCCAAATAGATGGCTTTATGTTATCTAACTAAATAACAAATAGCTTTGGAAAGAAACATAAACTATCTTGATTGACAACATGTACTGTAAGATCATATAATTTCGATGACCCAAAGTTTCAAGGTTTTAGTAAAAAAGACCATTGTGATGGGACCGTAATTAATAGATATTGCACTTCAGGAAATTAATACAAGGGTCAAAATTATTGATTGATGGGATTTGATTTCGTGGTTAAAGGAGAACTACAAAATACACATAATTTAATCTCCCACAAAAATTAATGATTAAACAGTATCTCAGCAACGTACCTACCTAACATATCTGTTTTACAAACAACTTGTACATTACTTATATTTATTCAGTTAATGTATGAAATGAAATTCAATACGAATGTAGAATGTATTATCCTTCATCATTTCCTAAACCATTATTCTGAAATTAATGCATGCTTGGTGGTATAAATGTTGTCAGAATTAGACACATGTCATTAACAAGTATGATTTGTAAACATGGTTCATTGAAACAATTGAACATTGGATTCTTGATTAGCGAATAAATTTCCCCATAACCAAAAAAAAAAAACCTACTTAACGGATGTGTTTCATATTCCAGTTGATTTTGTCTGTAGCTGTGAACGGTCACACTATACAAAGTTCATCATCCATGAATCTGCTACCATCAGCGTCGAGTATTGTGAGTCTAGCAGACAGTCAGGATAGAGCACATTTTGCTACTATTATGAAGATGAAGGAAGAACCGATGGATATTGAAGCCGTCGATAATAACAAGGAGGATGTAAGTATCACTAAGTGACACCTTGGGTGTACCAGCCAAGTACTCCTATTAAATTAATTTTTGTTGTTAATTTGTGGTTTTCCCAGTTTAACTTACTTGCAAGCACAAAGGGGTTCGACACGAATAAAAATCTATCCCTTTATATTATATAGATACAACGGAAACAGCTCAATGGCAAAACTAGAAATACCCAACTCAATACTGTGTCCAATATTTTAAACAAGTCAAATGCAATCATTCAATGGGTACTGTACACTTAATGACAATATATTATCATACCAGAAAACACAGCTTCAATGAAATTTTAGTGCACTGATGTCGACATGGAACATTAAACGCTCGAAAATGGCAAAAATCCAATCCGTTTGATTTTTCAGGTAATAAATACCAGGGTAAAAATTGTTGTTTGTTGGAAAATAATTTTGTTAATTTTAATAAATTAATAAGTTTACAGCATTTGACTGAAACCAATTGACATGGTGTTTGTATTGTACAGGATGAGATAGACATAGAGGAAGTCATACAGAAAGAATCTCCAAAGAAAGAAGTACAAGACCCTAAACAGAACTTACTCACTTTGTTACAACGTCAGGCCAAGTTCCTGGAGAATTGTAGAGAAGTTAAGACCGTACAGTATCTGGGTGCACTGAGTCAACTATGTCACAGCTCTACAGATCTCAGTCATATATCCTGGCTAGATTTATATCCTAGAATATGGAAGGTCTTGTCTGAAAAACAACAACAGGTACCATTAATCTTCCTCAGTACTTTGTACTTATACTTATATTCTTATTACTTTGAAGTCCAAAGCCCATCTGGTGATATAATGCGCTTCTGATCTGACCAGACAGATTACAAAGCCAGTCGGATTTCGAACATTTGACTCTAATAACACATATTAGTTGGTTTGCTGAAAATTCATATTTTTTTCATCTCTGTCATTTTAATATATTTGTTATAAGCATTGTATTATGTTCTATGCCAAATAAACAGTCATTCGTATTTGAATACAAATATAAATTCTAGGTTAAAATTAATTGATTTGATGAAGGACATTAGCTTTGGTGAATCAGGTAGCATAAATTTGCAGCCAAGTGGTTAGTGCATTTGCCGTCCAATCTGGCGACCAGTGTTCAAATTCGGGTGGGGGCAGTCATATGCCTCCCATATTACAACAGAAAGCTGATAAAACAAATAAAGGCTATGTTCATCATTTAATAAATTAACAAATATTGATAAAACCAGGTGAAACCCAAGTTTTGATCACTCATATATATTTCCTCAAACATTCATTGGTCTGCTATGTTTTTTTAACTGATTATATCCTTATATTACAGATGTTGAGTGCAGAGTTAGTTCCCTTTATGTGTAGTGGCAGCCATGTTGGACAGAAGGATTGTCACCCTAGTGCTATACATACATTTGTAGAAAGTTTAGCTTTATGTGTACCAACTATACCCATCAGGCCCACCATACTAAAGGTATATAGCACTCTGTTTACTAACAACACTCATTTTGGGAGAGCCACAATGCATTCAAGTTAAGGGAGATATGTGTACTTCACTCCACAGTCAGACAATATTATGCAGAAGTTGTGAAGGAAGCTATCAGAGCCAGTTACAACCACCATGATTAAGGATGAAATGAAAAAGTAAAATTAAGTCTTCTTATAGAAATATTTCTTGGTTTCAGTATCTGGGAAGAACTCACAACTTGTGGTATCGATGTTGTCTGTTGTTAGAACAGATAGCCTTTGATAATGGTGCATCTGGGTCAATGGTTAAACGTGGCGGTGCCAGTGAATATGAGTTTGAACCAAGTAGTTCTAGTAACCCAGGACAGGTAAGTTCTCAGATATGGCTCGTATGTGCTCAGGGTTTGTAACTGTTTTTGGTTAAATTTTAATTCTATGGGGTCATGAATTGTCAAATATGACCGATTTGACAATGTTTTGCAGTCATTAAATAAATTATTCTTTATTGTGCTGATGAAATATTTGGCCTTGGTTGGTAACCATGCATGCTATCTAACATGTTTGTGTTATGCATATAGTACAAAGCATATTACACTTTATAAGGTCATGACACTTTCTTGTCCTGTTTGATATGCCCCATAAATTGAGCAGATGATTCAGGAAATTAGTTTGAGTTATGGTCCTTGAAATAAATTGTGATTTTGAAAATGTAATTTTTCATGGAAATATCTATGTTTGTGTATATACAGGAGATGCTGGATGGTCTTTGTGATTTATACTCTCTACTGAAGGAGGAGGACATGTGGGCGGGGCTGTGGCAGAAACGTGCCAAGTTTGCCGAGACTAACACAGCCATTGCTTATGAACAACACGGATTCTTTGAACAATCACAGAATTCTTACGAAGCTGTAAGTTACTCACTCATTTAATATACTGTAAAGTCATTAAAATTTCTAGGGGGAATTAATTTAGTTAATTTTGTGCCGATTTTCATTTCTCATGTCGGTCGTTTTGTCCAAAATGGTTTCTGTTCAATAACTGAAGGAACACTTTGTCCTAGAATCTTCACATGGAGGTTGGCTAACAACTGTAGATGACCCATATTGATTGAGAGGTCAGTAGGTCAAAGGTCATGGTCACTGTGACCTTTACCGTTTTCGACAATTAGGCTGCCATGGGGGCATACAAGTTTTGCTCTCTCGTAAAGTTTGAATCTTTGTAAATTAAATGTTCAAGATTTTTGGCTCTAATACAAAAAAAACATAGATGAAAATTTAGTTGTAGTCGATTCAATAAGTAATACTTATGATGAAACTATCCCATTCGAGAGAATAGCAAGGATTATCGTTAACTCATGTATACCAAGTTGAACCTAGATAAACATAGTTTACCTGACAGACAACTCAATGTTTACAAACCATTCTCATTTAACTTTGAAAAGACTGTACATTTTTGTATGATGCTGATATCACTATATTACAGGCGATGGTTAAAGCTAGATCGGACCATAACTCTGGTCCAGCCTCACCTACTGTCATACCTGAGTACAGACTGTGGGAGGACCATTGGATCAGGTAATTAGTCCACTCAATCTACTTCAAAATTATTGTCCCGGAAAAGCTAGTTGGTGAATCCACTGCTGATATGTAATGGAAAAATTGTAGAGAAACAGAGTCAATTCAAAATCATCACCCAAGGAACGTCAAATTTTTGAAATTGTAGTATAAAGCATGTGTGTTTAATTGTTGATTTCATATTAAGAAAAACATGATTAAAGAAATGAAATAAAAGTAAGGGGCATTTTGTAAAAATCAAGGGAAATTTGTCTACAATGTACATTTTAATTTATTTTTATAGGGGTAAAAGTGTTCAGTCTAACTACTGATTTCAGTATTTTGAGAAATAGTTGCCCTATATATAGTGAAACCCTATGAAGCCGGTGTATCCACAGTATTTTCTCATGAAATTGTAGATTCTTTTTCTCGTGACATTGCCTGCAGGATTGTTTACAATAACTGACGAGTAAATTAAATGAATAAATATGAAATGGACCAATTTCTGAATGAAATCACAACAAAAACTTACACCATGCCTTCACTACGAGTAAATCCTTATTTAATCGGCAATGTTTGACGTGCATGTATTCAACGCTCGCTTGTTTATTTATCAAAGATAATTTTGACAGCTATGACGTCATCCATTGATAAAAAGGGTCGTGTGCAACTTTTGGCGGGAAAAAATCAACTTGTCAACAAACTGGACCAAATTGACTTGGAAAAAATTATTGTTGCACCGGCTAGATGGGGTTATTTTCCTTTCCTGAAATTTTACATGGTGTTTGTTTACATGTATTTTTTCCGATTCCAAGGGTCATTTGATGTGATTTGGCAGTTTTATTAAATATTAAAGGTCATTTTTGCAGTTTCCAACAAAATATGTGTCGAGGAGTTAGTGATTTATATTTATTTTGTCAATTTCGTTTGATACACCGGCTACATGAGCTTCAAGGCTAATTTGTATGAAAATCATCTAGTTCAGTATATTGACAAGCAGTTTTCAGTATTTTGAAAACTTTGAACTTTTACCCAATGGCATGTATGTATTCATAAAGTTTCGACAGTATTTGAATTTCTTGCAGATGTTCTAAGGAGTTGAATCAATGGGACCATCTATTGGAGTATGCTAACTCTAAGGGTAACACCAACCCACATCTAGTGTTAGAGAGTGCATGGAGAGTTCCTGATTGGGCCTTAATGAAAGATGCATTATCACAGGTAATTAGTCTTTTTTACCGCATGTTTTTCTGTTGTTTTCGTTTCATTTTTTTCTTCTGCCCATATGTAACGCAAATTTGCTGAACTCCTCATAAATTGTTGGGTGGAATTGCTTAAAACTTTCACAGATGATCAACCTTAATGTGTAGATGACCGTAAAGTATGGAATTTTTACCTGAGTCATACCCCTTTGTTATTACTTTTACTATATACCCCATGTTGGGAAATCAGTTGGCGAGCTGCCAGCTAATCGAATAATGGTTACCAAAGGCCCTAGGCACCTAGCAATATGAGAAGGGATCCCGGAGGTATGGTACACATGAAAGATTAGTGTCTCATAAGCTAAACTTGACTGGCCCTTTCAATGGGGAGTGCCTCATACTTAAAAATTGACTGTCCTTTTCAATAAAGGTGACACTATAATCAATACACTTTCCCTATATTGTTACAGGTGGAATTAAGCTGTCCTAAAGAAATGGCATGGAAGGTGAATCTATACCGTGGTTATATAGCTATCTGTCACCCTGACGATCATCACCTTAATATGGTAACTATGATACAAGACTAATACTTTAAACCAAGAAATTATTTGTGTGATTAAGTTAATAATTTACTTTGGTGGGGTATCCCATATTATAAATATCCATTTTCTGTGCTTTAGTTAAAGGTTAGGAGCAGGAAAAATACTGTAAATTATTACTTTAGACAATATTTGGTTATTTTCCATAATGGTGCGCTGAGTGTATACTGTAAACCAAGAAAGCTGCAAAAGTGTTCAAAACATTAACAGGACATCACATGAGAGTTTGTAATCGCAAATATACCGACAATTGGCAATACACGAAAATTAGTATTCATGAAAGGAAATTGGCCAATATGTAAAAAGTAAACCATGTCAAAAATAAACCATGTCTAGTATATTTGACTAGTAGTTTATGTGATTTTATGTTTACAGATTGAAAGACTGGTGGAGCTGTCTAGTACACTGGCCATCAAGGAATGGAGAAGGTTACCTCATATAGTCACACATATACATGTTCCATTACTCCAGGTAAACGTCTTATCACTTCTTAAAAACAGGACTTTTGTGTGCTCACTATGTTGTCGACCATAGTCTTATGCCAAGAATGGTCTTATGCCAAGCATAGCCTTTGGCTAGCATAGCCTTTATTTGCTAGTCCGTTTTCTGCTGAAATAATGCAGACATGTGAGTGGCAGCAAGTTAAACCCTGTCATTTAATATTGTTAATAAAGTTGGAACTGAAAAATCATTGAGAATTGGCATCAAACCCAAGTTAACAAATTCATTTTTGCAGGAATTAATTTTCATCAGTTTTAAGGAGTTTGCTTGCAACCGTGAGCCTGTTGCATAGCCAGGCGCTATTGAACGCTTTTGGTAGCGCTTAACTATGTCTATGCAATGACATGCTACCAGCGAACATGTTTGCTGAAAGCTTGCCGTTTCTTAACACTTCGCTAGGGGAGCGCTACCGAGTGCTTTCTTATGCAACATTCCACTTGGTAGCGCTTTGCTGTGCAACGGTCTGGTAGCAGCGAGCACTCTCTGGTAGCATATACAATTTTTCGTTCATCCGCTTGATAGTAGTGTTTTACAACAGGCTCCTGATGTTGGAATGATCTTGGTTTAATTCATGTGTTACACATATTTCAGGCAGCACAGCAAATTATGGAATTACAGGAAGCTGCACAGATCAACCAAGGTTTACAACCAGCAAACATCACCAGAAGTACAAGTCTACATGATATGAAAGCTATTGTGAAAACTTGGAGGTTAGATTTATTCACTTTATTATTAGTGTTTTTTTTACCCTGATTAAGGCTTAGGGTAAGCCAAAACGTTGGTATGAATAAAGTAGATAAAGTACATCCATTGTCAGTTGTTAGTACTGCATATAGTAGTGCTAGTCTATTTGGTTTAATCCCTGTGTAATTGACAACTGAAAACAGAAAAATATTACATGCACTTAAGATTTTCAATGTTAAATATTTCAGGAATCGGTTACCTATGATATCAGATGATCTATCACATTGGAGTGATATCTTCACCTGGAGACAACATCATTATCAGTTCATTGTCAACCATTATGATACGCATGCTGCACAGGATCAGGTAGGTCCAGTTGTCAAACAAGGGTCCCCAACATTTGTATATTGTTTGTGGTAGTGATGTACTGTAAAATTCAAACTGTAAGACTTATACTAATCTTGGACCTGCAAATAGTTTTTTTTCTTAGTCCCCTACCGTCTGTCAAGAAAATCTGGATCCTGCCATAACTCAAACAATTTTCAAGCTAGGTTTATGAAATTTGGTACATGGATAGGGACCAATAAGAAAAAATGTTAAAAGTTATGTTACCAATTTTCTAGGGCTCTTTTCAGCTGTTAGCCCGCTCAAGCACCCTTTGATATTTTAACAGGAATAGACACTGCCCACACAGGTACCATTATACACCATGGTGGAGTGGAGCATGTGGGTCTTGCTCAAAGAAATTAACAAGTGGTCCAGAGGGGGGGGTTTGAACCCGGGACCCCTTGTCGATCCCGAAGCGCGTGCCCTACCTCTAGTCCACCGCTCCCCGAGGAGATTATGAACGTCAAATATTTTTGATTCTGACAAAAAGTGTGGTTGCCATGGCAAAAGAATCTTCGACAATCTAGAAACCCGTAGCAGATATCTGTATTGCTTGTAATTCTTAATTACTTGTTTTCCATCTTTTTCAGCAAAACAATCATTCCATGTTAGGTGTTCATGCTTCAGCCCAGGCCATTATACACTTTGGGAAGATTGCAAGAAAACACAACCTGTCAGGTGTCTGTTTGGATTCTCTTAGCAGGTAAGTACTCATGTGAATTGAATGTTATTCCCACCCCACTTCTTAATAGTAAGATGCAAAATACATTGGTGTGATTAATTTTAAAAGTTTAGAATGATGAGAAATGTGAGATATCAAATTTAGAAATGTAATCATAGTGCAGGTCAGATGACTAAGACCAAGGCCTCAGAGACAGGACACAACACAAAAATTTGGTTATCAAGCATTATGCAGTCATCGCGCACAATACGATTATTGCATGCAATAGTCGAGTACATTCACCAAGATATCCGCTTTCAGAAAGTTGACAGGTATGGTTTAAAGGTTGTTGCTCTCCCGTGTCTCATGGACACATATCTAGTAGTGTATATATTGACTAACATTGTTTACCTTATCTTACAGAATACATACCATACCCAGTGTACCTATAGTGGACTGTTTCCAGAAGATCAGACAACAAGTCAAATGTTATCTACAGATGGCTGGTACCATGGGAAAACCTGAACTCAATGAGGTAGGTTCTATACTACATGTTGTAGCCACAGGCAACTTACTTAATCACATAAACATCGCGATATTCCATGTGATCACAAATCGAAGAACACTGTTCTCCAACATGTGTGAGGCTCGCTTATTATAGCCTTAATAACTTTTTCTAGACTCATTTAAGAAATGTTGATCTCAAAAGAAAACTCGTAGATCCTATATGTATCATTGATAACGAAAATAATTTTTTTTAAAAAATAATTTTTCAAAATTGATATCAAAAGTATCTCACTATAGACACTGTTAAACGTTTTTCTAAAGTTTATCCCAAAGTACTTAATTATACTGCCTGCACTAAAGCATGGCTTGAAATATTTGTGTTAACCCTGATTGGCATTCTTTTTAACAATTAACATGACATTGTGGGGAGCGGTGGCCTAGAGGTAGGGTGGGCGCTTCGGGATCGAGAGGTCCCGGGTTCGACCCCCCTCTGGACCACTGGTTAAAATCTCTGAGCAAGACCCACAGCTCCACTCCACCATGGTGTAAAATGGTACCTGTGAGGGCAGTGTCTATTCCTCGGCGCCGCAGATCGATGTTGGCTGCCACACCACAGGAGAGAAATAGTCTCCCCAGGGAGACACGAGTGTAGGTTTCCATATGTAGCCCAATGACCAGGGGAGTTAAAATGTCAAAGGGTGCTTGAGCGGCCTAACAGCTGAAAAGAGCCCTAGAAAATTGGTAACTTAACTTATATACACAAAATTATCAAGCTTTTCAGACATTTGCCTAAATTGGACGTATTTAAGTCTGTTTTCCTTTATTTTCTACATAGATATTGTCAATTTTTCAGAATTTAAGGTTTTTCTGAGTTTCTAAATTGCACTTATGGACATTTTTATTATAGGGTCTTGAAGTGATAGAGTCGACCAATTTGAAGTATTTCACCAAGGAGATGACTGCTGAATTCTACGCGTTGAAAGGAATGTTTCTGGCACAGACAGGACGATCGGACGATGCCAATAAGTCCTTCTCTGCTGCTGTACAGATGCACGATACATTGGTGAAAGCCTGGGCACTGTGGGGAGACTATCTTGAGTCTGTATTTACACGTGACAAGTAAGTGTACTTCATTTTTACCCTCAACCATATTATGGTGTTTTACTGAAATGCAGCTAAATTCTAGGCTTCATAGCAAGACTTGTAGGCCCTATGGAACCCTGTTAGAACACATAAGCCTCAGATGTTTGGTTGAGACATATACTTTTACTGCAGTCACAACAGTGAAATTTGGCTAAATTCTAGGCTTTTTAACAAGCCTTGTAGCAGACTTGGGCCCTAAAGCACCCTGTCGGAACACAGATGTTTGTTTGAGACATACTTTTTTACTGAAGTCACAACCGTGTCAACATTTCTCATAAGCTATGGGATTTCACTTAAATATAGCTAAATTTTAGTCTGAGTTACAAGCCTTGTAGGCCCTAAAGCACCCTGTCTGAACACGAACGGTAAGCCTTGTATGTCAGGTTGAGACGTACACTTTTACTGAAGTCACAACCATGTCAACATTTCTCATAAGCAATAGGATTTCACTGAAATTTAACTTCAGACTTTCATACCAAGCCTGGTAATATACCATGTCAGGAAAAAAGAAGCCTGAGAAGTTTGGTTCAGACATACGCTTTTACTGAAACCATTCTCATGTATAGATAATGAAAATTTCATGTTTCTACTTGCAGACAAATCAGTAATGGAGTGTCGGCTATTACCTGCTTTCTACATGCATGTCGACATCAGAATGAGAGCAAGTCAAGGAAATATCTCGCTAAAGTTTTATGGCTCCTTACATACGATGATGAGAAATCTACCCTGGCAGAAGCTGTTGATAAATACTGTGTTGGTGTACCTCCAGTCGCATGGTTACCATGGTAATTATTTGTTTTATTATTTGCTTATTTTGGAATATTTTTCACAGCACAGTTATATATTATGGTATTATACAGTTTTTTATGAATTAAATTGTAAAAGTCTTAGAGTAAATTTTCACATACCAGAATAAAATACAATGCAAACTTGGCAAAAATATGTTGACATATACATCAATGTCTTTGAATTAAGAGTCTAGAAACTGAAGTATCAATAAACTTGACAATGTAATCCTATTATTGGTCTAGTGAGTTCTTAATTTACTGATGGTGAAAGGGTTTGAAAGAGGGTATTGACCCCTTTAGAGACAGAATACAAAGTTCTTACTAGTCAGGCCTCGAATCTTTTTGCTGATCTTTAAATCTTGATGTGTTTATCTTCAGGATTCCACAACTATTGACGTGTCTTGTGAGGAATGAGGGTCGTCTCATAATGAACTTATTGAGTCAAGTTGGACGTATGTACCCGCAAGCTGTGTACTTCCCTATCAGAACTTTGTATCTTACCCTCAAGATAGAACAACGAGAAAGATGTAAGTCTGCGTCATTGTATTTATATTTTTGTACCCCCTCACTTATTTATAAGTGAGGGGGGGGGGGGGCATATAGCAATGGTGCTGTCCATGCATATGTACGTACGTAATGCGAATCTTGTGTGTTGGACTCCTCACAAACTGTTGGGCAGAATTTCTTCAAACTTTCATTGATTAACAACCTTGAGTGGTTGACCGTAAAGTATGAACTTTTGCTCTGTCAATTTATACCAGAGTTATGACCCTTTGTTAAAGGTATCCACTTGAAACTTAGCATAGTTATTCACTATCACAAGAGGAGCCCATACTGACAAGGCTGGGTACCATGTGACCTATATGTATTGGGTTATCTACCCTTGTTACTATCTACCCTTGTTACTGTCAAGAACGAGAAAGTTGAGCGTCCAGCACTCATAGGCGGTGCTCTTGTAATATAATGTAACTTTGTTGATTTAATATTTCATAAGTAACAATGATACTATCTTCAAAGACATGCATATTTTGGGTAATTTCTCAAATTTTCCCTGAGCACAGGCCTGATTTGGTCAATATAACTGTAGACATGTTTTAACACTTGAGCTAAGTATTTAATATCATGTTATAATGTACAATAAATTCTATTCTATTCAGATAAGAGTGGTGAGATGACAAACAAAGCACAGACTTCATCATCTGGATCATCTAGTCTACTCTCACCGACCACACCCACTCTAGCCCCGCCCTCTACACCAGAACCTACACTCTCAGTCATGGGTAAGTTTAAATTTCTTAATTGTCAAACACTAAATACTTTACAAAGTTAACAAACTATTGTATGTACAAATATCCCACATTGTGTCATAACAACCTGATTTCTAGATATTAGTTAACAATTCATTTTGCACAATATTGCGAAGGCCATTTATATGGTATGAACCATGTTAATAAACACATTTAATGCATATGAAGAAAGTGCCCCTCATATACTGTAAAATCATTGGTATTTGGGACTGTTTATTTTATAAGAGAATGAATAAAACACAACAACTGGCTATACTAAGGTTTGCTTTAATAAGTTCCAGGTTTGCCTTTTAACAGGCTTGAAATACCAACATATAAGCATAAAGATATAATTTAGGACAAATATTGGAGTGGAAAATATGTGGCCGCAGAAACAGAAAGACGGGATTTGCTTAAGGCAACCCTGTCGTAACTGTTAAATCCAACCAGCTGAGAGACAGGTGTGATTAACTGTAGTTAATTTTTTGAGGTACTCAAACTAGGTCGAGGTGCCCAAATGCAATATTCCACGCAACACACTGCACTGGTTTGCAACACGCAAACTGTAACGCAAACGCAACATGAGGTGACACCAGCACACAAAGGGCGAACACCTCTACCTGAACGTTTGCAGCATGCAAACTTTTAACGCAATACGCAACATGAGGTGACACCAGCACACAAAGGGCGAACACCTCTACCTGTACAAGTTACATATATATGCATATATCGGACCAGAGACGCAATAGACTGGACGCAACATGAGGTGACACCGGCACACCAAGGGCGACAACCTCTAACTACAACTTACATATATATGCATATATCGGACCAGAGACGCAATATTACTGGATGCAACACACAACACACTTGCAGGTACACGCAAAACGCAACATGAGGTGACACCGGCACACAAAGGGCGAACACCTCTACCTGTACAAGTTACATGTCTATCCATATACCGGACCTGAGACGCAATGTTACTGGACGCAACACACAAGACACTTGCAGGTACACGCAAACGCAACATGAGGTGTTACCAATACACAAGGGGCGACAACCTCTATCTGTATCACTCACAGATAACTCTACTTATACACGCAACATGAGGTGCAACCAAAGCACCAAGGGCAATAACCTCGAATTGTATAAAATGTGACACTATCGGACTTGCTTTTAGTTAGCATATTAAAATTTAGCAAACTTGTCTGTAACCACCAATTCACTGCCGTGAATGAAGCTAAAAAATAGCCCCACCAACAGCTGGAAGTTGATCACAAAGAAGTAAAATACTGTGAAATATCGTTGAAGTCAGCACAAAGGCTCTAATAGCTCAGAATATGAAGGAAATATTTGCCTTCTCTCAGCTGGTTGAATTTTTCCGCGACTTAAAAGTTTAGTATCATAGCTGCATCAATATCATTTTGGAAAATGAAGTCTTTTGAAGCGTTTAACAAACGACAGTAGGCTACTAAGTTCTGTAAAAGTTTAAAAATTCACTTTGAACATCACCGGTATTTTAAAGTCAATTTGTCTAATATGCATGAGCAAGCTATGCCATAAGGTGACAGCACATTTTTCGCACCGCCGTGCAGACGAATTATCGATTCCTCGAGGAATGTTGATTCAGTTAAAGTTTACAAGCGACAGTAGGCTACCAACTTCACTAAAAGTCTAAATATTCACTTTGAGGATCACGAGTATTTAATAGTCAATTTGCTTCATAATCATGGGCAAACTATTCCATAATGGGGCAGCACAATTGGCGAACTGCCTTGTCTAATAATTCTAGGTTCTTCGAGGAATGTTGATTCAGTTAAAGTTTACAAGCGACGGTACCCTTAGGCACCAAGTTCCCTTTTATTCTATAAATTCACTTCAAGGATCACGGGTAATTAATAGTCAATTTGCCTCATATCCATGGGCAAAATATTCGATAAGGTGGCAGCACATTTGTCGGTCTACCTTTTTTAAAAAAAAAATTCTATGTTCTTCGAGGAATGGTGATTCAGCTCGAGTGTACCAGTGACAGTAGGCTACTTAGTTCCGTAAAAGTCTATAACTTCACTTTGAGGATCACAGGTAATTAATAGTCAATTTGCCTCATATCAATGGGCAAACTAACGGTAAGGTGGCAGCACATTTGACGAACCGCCTTTCAGAAGAATTCTAGGTTCTTCGAGGAGTGTTGAGTCATTGTCAAAGATGTTTTTCTTGATGGATAGATAACTGGTAGCCTGCACCCGTTACACCTAGGCCATGGTGTCTTTAACGTCTAGGTTATTGAGTTTGAACTTGGAATGGACTGGTACCGGACTAATGATCGCTGGTTCTGAAACATAAAATAAAGGAGACCGCAGCAAAATACCAAAACATGGCTTAAATAGGCATACCATTTATATGTGCAGTGATTTTTCTTGGCTAGTTTTGCAGCCGTAGAAAGGAACTTTCCCCTTGCAAAATAACCTTTTTTTTTTTTTTTTTTTTTTTTTTTCCAAAAAGTCATGATTTTCCCCAAAAAACGAAGGCATACATTCCTCTGTGGATCCCGTATTTATAAAAGCAATTGAGGTATGACTGTTTTTAAGTCAAAACAGTAGATAAAACTGGCCAAGGTCTTTTCGACAGTAGTTGGGTATAATCAGAAGAAAAAGTTAAATATAAACAAATTAATACCCAAAACAGTATTTTTCATAATTCCCAATTTTAGCAGGCAGTTCAATTATTCATTTATTATTATTATTTATTTATTTTTTTTTTTTTTTTTTTTTTTTTATTTCCCAAGAAAAATCACCGACACGTGTATATAGAATAGAACAATCAAAGTACCAATAATGTGATCTTAAATTAGTATTCCAGATTGAAATAATCATATAGTAATGTATCGCCAACCTTACTATGATAAGAACGCAAAAGAATATTCACAGTACCAAACAACTATGTAATAACTTGCAGAAAGTGAACGAGGGGAATGGGAGGGCGGGTGATTTTCTTTTACAAATTTTACATGCCGACAGCAATGACTGCTAGAAGGAAGAGGAAGTTACTCGCTTAGACTGGGTTTCGTTTGCTTGAATTAACACTTCTTTCTGACCATTAAACGCTGATTACTGGAGAACCAGCCACCTTCCCATACCTTCGGGCTTTATCGTGGATCAAGCTAAAAACCCGGCTGTGTATCCGTATCATGGTAAAACAAAAACACCAATTAAATTCGCTAAAAATAAGTGTCGTTATGATTATGCATCGTAACGAATATTATTTTATAAGAGAATGAATAAAACACAACAACTGGCTATACTAAGGTTTGCTTTAATAAGTTCCAGGTTTGCCTTTTAACAGGCTTGAAATACCAACATATAAGCATAAAGATATAATTTAGGACAAATATTGGAGTGGAAAATATGTGGCCGCAGAAACAGAAAGACGGGATTTGCTTAAGGCAACCCTGTCGTAACTGTTAAATCCAACCAGCTGAGAGACAGGTGTGATTAACTGTAGTTAATTTTTTGAGGTACTCAAACTAGGTCGAGGTGCCCAAATGCAATATTCCACGCAACACACTGCACTGGTTTGCAACACGCAAACTGTAACGCAAACGCAACATGAGGTGACACCAGCACACAAAGGGCGAACACCTCTACCTGAACGTTTGCAGCATGCAAACTTTTAACGCAATACGCAACATGAGGTGACACCAGCACACAAAGGGCGAACACCTCTACCTGTACAAGTTACATATATATGCATATATCGGACCAGAGACGCAATAGACTGGACGCAACATGAGGTGACACCGGCACACCAAGGGCGACAACCTCTAACTACAACTTACATATATATGCATATATCGGACCAGAGACGCAATATTACTGGATGCAACACACAACACACTTGCAGGTACACGCAAAACGCAACATGAGGTGACACCGGCACACAAAGGGCGAACACCTCTACCTGTACAAGTTACATGTCTATCCATATACCGGACCTGAGACGCAATGTTACTGGACGCAACACACAAGACACTTGCAGGTACACGCAAACGCAACATGAGGTGTTACCAATACACAAGGGGCGACAACCTCTATCTGTATCACTCACAGATAACTCTACTTATACACGCAACATGAGGTGCAACCAAAGCACCAAGGGCAATAACCTCGAATTGTATAAAATGTGACACTATCGGACTTGCTTTTAGTTAGCATATTAAAATTTAGCAAACTTGTCTGTAACCACCAATTCACTGCCGTGAATGAAGCTAAAAAATAGCCCCACCAACAGCTGGAAGTTGATCACAAAGAAGTAAAATACTGTGAAATATCGTTGAAGTCAGCACAAAGGCTCTAATAGCTCAGAATATGAAGGAAATATTTGCCTTCTCTCAGCTGGTTGAATTTTTCCGCCACAGAAACTTTAGTTTCCCCCAAAAATTCAACTAAAATTAGAAATCTGACATCCTTAAATTTACTGCTTTTGCCTCGATATAACGTCACTTACGTTTAATTTATTATTATTATTATTATATTCTTACCTTTATATATAATTATTATTATTTATTATGTACCTATTTTAGCTGTTTATGACCTTTATGAACGATATATCATCTTTACCTACACCGAGATGGCCAACTGACACATGTGTTTAAGGGAAAGGGCATGTCCATGGGCAGTAGATATACACTTATTATTATAAATGATTTGTATCGCATCCCTTACTATATTTGATTGCATCTCTTAAAACTTGGAAGTGGAGTGTTTAGATGGACCCCATACAGAGTTATTTGATAAAACATTGTGACGACAATGTCAGAATTGGAGGCATACTAACATAGATGATTACTTTTCTTCATTGAAGAGTAAAACATTGAATTGTCTTTGATATGTATTATAGCAATTAGATTACATCCTCTTGGGGTCATGAGTTGTTCATTTGATACGCCTTGAGTTGTGAAGTCTGTCACTCTCCTAATTCGAACTGCTCTGGCAGGGTAATTCAACACATTTTGTACTATTGACAGTTTAATTAATAGTTAACAACTTTTGATGCCGCTTCCTATTGTAAACAGATATTATCACGACTTTTCTTGACCTCATGGACTGAGTAGAACCTTGTTCAGGCCAGTGTCAGGCAATAACTTACTAACGTTTAACAGACTGCAATATGCCAGCGGTAGTAAAACAAAACTTTTAACAAAACTTTTAAAGTTGCTCCGAGCCTCCTTAAAAAACTGCGTGGGGCAGAAAATTGGAGGCAATTTCAAACTGATTCATTGACAACGTAGCCCTGTGATGAAATTAGCAAATAGTTCATATTTATTTGAGACAGTACTAATGTTTGTAGATCACATGTTTTTGGAAATTTGACATCGGACATGTTATCGCCCGTTTTCTCGGGCATGAAAATGAATAAGTTGACGGCACCATACCTTTACAGGTATATGTGGTGGGCCTGTATTAACGGAGCATGGGTGGAGCTAGTGCGAGTCCTCCAACACACATAGTGCATGTACGGCTAAAATGATAATCTGCTTCATTGCAATTTGAATATCTGTTGGAACCGATAACAGGAATTAGTCAGATAAATTTTACAGGCTATGGCCTAGGCGCTGTGCCACAAGTCCTGGTCAATGTGGGGCCATGATGCAGGAGCATTGGCTTAGAGGAAACTGATTGTCCTACCCTCTGCAGACAGCCTTTGGTTGCACTTGTCAAGAGGTCAATTGACACTAATTTTTGTATATTATGTATATGCATCAACTTATTAATTATACACATATGTTATCTTATACAGTCACAGCACATGGTTTTCATAAAAATTGTGCATCATACATCTCCCATTCCATTTTTTATTAATTTTATGCTAACAGCATGTCACTGGTTTCAGTACTTTGATTAGTAGCTCGTCACGTTTTGAACAACTGTTCCCATTGGCGGGGCAAACATAGAGAAACACAGCCATCCAGTTAAATAATGCAGCACCTATTATAACAAACAAGGTTTGTACGTTTGACGCGAGATGTTGTCTACACATCTTTACAGTACCAGTACAGTTAACAAAGTTACATATTCACCGCTTACGGTCGCGGAAACTGAAGACTTTTGGCTATTTATAATTTTTATTTATTCCATTATTTATTTAGCTGTGATGCGCCTACGATCGGAAAAGTTGATATAACCAACTGACAACTGGTCAAGAATCATTTTATCACGGACTTGTTTTAGATAAGCATCAACAATCTTCGTTTATGCGACTTCGTATTGTGAGCAGTCTCTTGATGATGTCATCAATTTATGTGCACTAAGGGACAATGCTTTTATCACGGCGTTTGACATTTTATTTGGGGCGATTTTGTTCAACGACCGATATTCCACGATGAAAATATGAACGGGGTTGTTTACCAATTTAATGTTTGCATTTTTTTACCTAGCCCCCGCCACACAATACGGCCTGAGCTGAGGAAGAACGCCTGATTATCGAGTATGATCATTTCCGCAAAATCTATGGAAATACCTGATTGTGGAGTCTCTCGCTCCGTCACAACAACCTAGCGTTATCTACTTTTGCTTTTTGCGTATTCCACAGTTATTCTAACCAGGATTTAAGTTTGATGGCAATTGATTTTCTTTTACAAATTTTACATGCCGACAGCAATGACTGCTAGAAGGAAGAGGAAGTTACTCGCTTAGACTGGGTTTCGTTTGCTTGAATTAACACTTCTTTCTGACCATTAAACGCTGATTACTGGAGAACCAGCCACCTTCCCATACCTTCGGGCTTTATCGTGGATCAAGCTAAAAACCCGGCTGTGTATCCGTATCATGGTAAAACAAAAACACCAATTAAATTCGCTAAAAATAAGTGTCGTTATGATTATGCATCGTAACGAATATTATTTTGTGGATGATCTCAACCACAAAATTAAATCTCCATGAATATTAATCATTTCTATAGTATATGACTTAGTGGATAAAATATTACGTCACCACAAATTGGTCTTTTTCACAAATACCTCAGAATTTGTTCCTTTGAAATTAAATGATTTTACAGTAGATAGTATTGTTACATTAATAGAACCATTTGATTTCTTCCATAGATGCCACTACACCGACTTCATCGACTCCAACAACAAGCAGCAACAATACATCATCATCCCGGGCACCAGGTCAGTCAGATGCTGGACCAATCCGTGCCCCGGCTCCTATGTGGCGATGTAGTCGTATCATGCATATGCAGAGAGAGTTGCATCCCACTATACTCTCATCACTGGAAGGTATCGTTGATCAGATGGTCTGGTTTAGGGAAAATTGGTATGAGGAAGTACTCCGACAGTTACGACAGGGACTGGCTAAATGTTACGCTGTTGCATTCGAGAACAGAGCTTCAGGTATAGTAGGATGGCATGGCTGTCAATTTTCCTGAATTATCCAGATTAATCGTTCCTGAAAGAGCTAAGATGTCTGACCAAAAATAGTTATTTCATGAAAATATTCTAAGAAATGGCAAAACTTAATTTCATCTACTCTCAGACTGAAGGATTTCAAAGTTAAATATGGAAATAATGTGATTAAAGGCCTCTTCTTTGGCAAAAAGTTTGGCCGCATACAATTTTCCTGATATGCCTTGATCATCATCCTCATGGAATATAATATGCCTAAAGTGTTATCCCCTCTCATAACCTATTTTTTGTACTTTGCACTCTTCTATCTTTCCTTAAAAAATTTATATTCTTACTTAAATAATTAGGATATGATATATCGTTCAATCATAACAACAAGTTTTATGCTCCTGAAGAACAGAGCTATACTAGTACCGTAATCAAAAATATCATTTGACAAGGTTTGACTTGAGATAAAATCTGCAATTTTCTGTCCCTGGTTCATTTATAACAGTTTGACTTGACAATATAAAGTCTAAGAGTTTTAGACTTACAATGTTCTGTGTATAAGGCCCCTGTCAGACTCGACTTTCTTGTCGTATGTTACAGTTGCTGATGCTACTATTACCCCTCACACATTAAACTTTGTGAAGAAGTTAGTGAGTACGTTTGGTGTCGGTGTGGAAAACGTCTCGAATGTGGTGACCACGTTTTCTAGTGCTGCATCCGAGTCTCTAGCACGCCGTGCACAAGCCACCGCTCAGGATCCAATCTTCCAGAAAATGAAAAGTCAGTTTACAACAGACTTTGATTTTAGGTAAGAATCTTCAGTTGTACATTGTTGTCAAATGTCTAAATATACATTGATTACATTCTGGTTTGCCATATACTGTAAGCCAAGAAATTATTTTGTGCGATTTAGTTTCGCAGAGTTTGTGAGTTGAAGAAATTTGTGAAATTTTATAGTTGAGAAAGTTTCGAAACATTAATATGGACATCGCAGGAGACTGATTTACAAATGGGCAGATTTGTCTTCACGAATATGCCGACAATCGGCAAAACATGAAAGTATTTGCATGATTAAATTGTTTCTTCGTTGTTCTGTATTACTACTAGTTGTAAATAATATATCTTATATTCCCCTTCAGTGTACCTGGATCCACTAAGTTACACAATCTTATCAACAAACTGAAGAAATGGATCAAAATACTCGAAGCAAAGACAAAACTTCTTCCTAAGTAAGTCAAACTCATCTATATATCCCTGTCTGGCCTGGTGATTGATTAATTATGTTCAACAGGGTTTGAATAAATTTACTGCTGATTGTTGAGTTATTGCACTTTGTGTCAAAAAACCCAATGAGTAATTGCACAATCAGTTGTTTTCAGATTCTGTAGAATAATGTGAACCAAGAAATTATTTGCAAATGGTAGAAATTTGCAAAATGAAGTAGCCGCAAATTGTTCAAAACATTAATATGGACATATCAGGAGACTTAAAAACTCAAACATGTGTTGTTACCGATATGCTGACAATCGACAAAATGTGAAAGTTAATATTTGTGAATTTCAAAGTAAATTGATTTACAGTAATTTTAACTCAATGCTGATTCATTATGTTGCTTTTCAGGACATTTTTGATAGAAGAAAAGTGTCGGTTTATGAGTAATTTCTCCTTGAACACTGCTGAAGTTGAACTGCCTGGTGAATTTCTCTTACCCAAGGTATCCTTTCTCTTTCTGTATATCTCTTTCTGAGAAGGGAAAATTCTAGGAAAATCTTTGTTTAATATTTTTTAGCTAGACTTTTCGAAGAAAGATAGTCAAGCTATTATTGTGACGGGAACTTGTGCGTCTGTGTGGGTTGAGTTAATTGTCAGAGTCATTTACTTCAATACTATCCAATTTTTAATGATGTTTTTACGTAGGTTTCACTAAACTTACTTGTAAGGCAATACCATTCGAACTCCATGAAGCAATTCAAATGAATATTTATCGTCATTTTCTTAATGTTAACTAAAAGTATCTGGTTCCAGTATTCCAAGAAATGCCTGAGATTTGATGAAGTTTCCTCATATTATGCAGGAGTACACAGGAAAAACTTCCACGCATGTTTACCATACGTTTCTTACACCGTATGTTTTTCATATGAGAAACGCATGTTTTTCATGCGTTTTTCACAACGCATGAAAAACATGCGTCAAAAACCGTATGTTTTTCATACGTTTACTGACGTATGAAAACCATGTAACGTATGAAAAACATACGTTTAGTCAAACGCATGGTTAACGCATGTTTTTCATATGAAAAACATACGTATAATTTTTCATGCGTTTTACATGATGAAAAAAACGTATGTTTTTCATAGGAAATTTGGTTATTCGCAAAGTATAAAAAAATATGATTTTAGTAAAACTGGTAAAAATCAACTGTTTTAATATCTTAGTAGAAGAGTGTGTACCTAAGTATAGCAGCTAACAGGTTCCATCTTAGGCTGCATCATACTAGGAATGGTACCAGTAATGTTGTCCTCCTGTGTTTTAATTAAGCTGGAGTCATGCTCAATGTGCTGAATTTTGAAACCCGGTAATCTGGATTCGATTCCTTTTTGTAAAAGTAAATTTTCCTCCACATGTGGAGAAGTTGCTGATAGAGGAGTAGATGATGGTTCCCATATATGGAAGGGTAAGTTAGTTCTGACTGTACTGGTTATGTAAAAGTCTATGAAAACTGGTTAAATGAATAAACCGTCTTATAATTATGAAAAACCTGAATAAACAAACAAAAGGATGTAAAATATCTAATAACATGTAGCAGCAAGTTTTGTGTAGGCGCTTGTTTACCTCAATGGTTGAGAACTGAACATGTAAAGGGATGTGTCAAAGTTGTAGACCTGGTCATGCTTCGTATTGTTCCCTTGTTAATTACTATGCCTGGCATAAAACCTAAAGATGGAGGGATTCTGTATCTGCGCGATACCCTATAAGCTTGTGTCTCTTATATCTTGTGTCAATTAATGTATACCATCAGATATGAGGTGTTCATAATTTATTTAAAGTATTAGTTTCACAGTCAACCTAAAATATAGAGTGTATAAAATGGATCTACATGTAAGTAGATCTAGATCTAAGTGTTAAAAATACATTTGGAATTCATGTGGAAATTTCAGTTAGAACCATGATATATACAGTATGTATACATAATCTAAAGAACAATAGATTCTCCACCTGGAGAACAGAATTGGTATTAAATACCCATACAAAGTGTTTTATGTTGGGGACAGTTAATTTACCACAGGCAGGACTTTTTTGTTTCTGAAAACAGGTACGGCAGATACCGGCGTTTAGTAGATACACCGGATCTTTCTGCATGGGAGAATCCAACAACGACACCGTACTTCAGTCTCGCGCAGCGTCTGTTTTCATTGTGCGTCTGCTGCAGGTCTTGAATTTGGAATGAAACCGATTAAATGAACGACTTTGTCGACTGCAAATGTGGCAGAAGTCTTGTGAAGATTCATTTCCGAAGGTATAAGATAATTAGCATGTATAAAGTCGTTTAATCGCACCGTTATTTTTACGATCAATTTCGCGACCACAAAGTTGCGTAGATTCTCGCTCTATCGGGGCACTTAATGTTTTCTATGTGTTATTAATCAACTGAATAGATCGTTTGCCATTAGCTGGCTTTAAAATTAATATCTCAGTGAAAAATTAGCTCAAAATGATACACGATAAAAAAGTTGATATTTACAAAATCACGCAGTAGATGATCAACCATGGTCAAGTTGACAGGTCAAGAGTAATTAACTCCCCTTTCTATCGGTGCATGTCTTTTTACATACAATCAGTAGATCTTTTCAGTTTAACCTCTGACAAAATGTCAGGAAGCTTGAGTCTTTGAGCCTTTGAGCCCAGGGCTTCTTATAGACTTCAGAAGCATCACTGCCATGCTCGACCAACTGCAATTAATGGCCCTCACTACAGGAGCGCTGAGCTCAAGCATGGGTTACTATGATATGTATCCGGTTGTATACAACTTTGTTGATGTCCCTGCCACATACCTTTTACCAACCACTGCAGTGAATCGGAGGTCACAGATTCAACTACCTCATACTGTACGCTCAAACTCTAGTTTGTCATTGCTCAGGAGAAACATCACCAGCTGTCAGGACTACAAGTACAAAGGTGGGAAGCAGGCTCATTCAACCCCGAGCTTATTCAACCCCAAGCGATTTTCAGTATTATTCAACCCCGAGCTTATTCAACCCCAACCCTTGGCTCATTCAACCCCAGATATGTAAGGCTCATTCAACCCCAATGAAAAAAATTGTTTGGTAGGGGTATTCTGTATGTTAAAAGATAAATGTGTTTTTATTTAGATATAGATAGTTATTAATAAAACCAATGATTATAGAAATACTTAGAAAAAGTATGTTTTACATTGAATTTGAATACATAAGTTGGGTTTTATTTATAATAATTATAGATAACTATATACAATTAGATATAGATAGTTATTAATAAAATCAATGATTATAGAAATACTTAGAAAAAGTATGTTTTACATTGAATTTGAATACATGTACATATTTTAACAATCATAAGTTGTTTTTTTTATAATAATTATAGATAATTATATACAATTATAGAAAGACTTCGAAAATGAAATCATTAACAGATCAAACTGTTAATTTAAGGTATATGTTAAATCACATATTATCACACTATTGATTGCAGATTATCACCTACCATCATGTTTAAATATGCAGTAATTATATAATTAACAATATCAAAAGAAATATAACAATATCAGGAGCACATAATTAGTTAAGGGTTGAATTGTTTATTTAATTTGTTTGTTTGTCTGTCTGTCAGTTGAATGCAAATAGTAAGACACATTGAAAATTAATTAAAAATTAATATACACATTATTCATTTAGTGTTTGTATACATCTGGCAGACATAAACAAGGTTAAAATCAATATGTATTGAGTAACACAAAACACTATAAGTAAATATCTAGGTTCGGTAATTTATATCTATTTAAACTATAAACTACATACATGTATATAACAATGATTATTTTACTTCTTTTGAAAAAACCGCATTTGACTACATGTATTAATTAATTTAACAAACCAAAATTTTTTTTAAAAAAGATAAATACTCTGAACATTTCACACTCTGTTTAATTGCATACAGAATGGTATTTATCACACAATTTATCAACCCCGTGTTCACACCTGCTTGACAATGTACATGCCTATCACAAAATCAGTTTATAAATATCAACATGATTTCATGAAATTACTTAACAAACAACAAATAAACAAAAAAAACATTAAATTAACTACATTATAAAAAAATTAGTTGGGGTTGAATGAGCCTCAATATCTCTGGGGTTGAATGAGCCTTGGGGTTGAATGAGCCTAGGGTTGGGGTTGAATGAGCCTGGCTTTTCTGGGGTTGAATGAGCCTGGGGTTGAATAAGCTGACATTCCAAAGGTGCAGTGCTTCAAGATGCTGGTGAGGCCAACTATTGATTATGCATCTCCAGCTAGGGATCCACATACCACCAGCAACATCACAGTGTTGGAAGTGGTTCTGACAGACGAGCAGCCCCCTATGTCACTGGGGACTAAAGGCAAACAAATAGCACCCCCCAGATGACGGTGCAGAGAATGAGAGATGAAGTCGAACTGCTACTCATGTACAGATTTACACACAACTTTGTTGAAATCCTTGAACTTCTTTCATCCACAGTGTGTCAATTTTCCTGATTAATCCGGATTTATCATTTATGAAAAGGCAATGCCTCCTGACCAAAATAAAAGTTATTTGATGAAAATATCTCAAGAAGTAGCAAAGATATGATTAATTCAATCTGCTCAGAAGGGTTTTCTTTAATAAAAACAAAGTTAAATGTTGAAATAATGTCATTGAAGGCCGCTTATTTAGCAAAGATGTTCGGCCACTTATGATGTTCCTAATTTTGAATTTTGCCCTGTTGGCACCCCTACATCCAGCAGCCCTCCACTTCTTGCTATATTACCGGACAGACACTGACTTGCCGAGCATAGCCTTTATTTGCTTTATTTCTACTGAAACATGGCAGGCATATATACGTACCTCCACCCGGAGTTGAACCCGGGTCGCCAGATTAGACGGCAAGCGCACTGAGCTACGGAGGCACACAGACTTCTTCCTGCCTTATATCCAGTCATCGAAAGCCATTGTCATGTCCCTGACCTTAAACAGCTTCAAGGCTGGAGTGGCCACTCTCCACTAGACATACCTCAGTCACAATTTTATCTGTTTTTATCCTTCAATTACCTTTGTTTACCTGCCTCACGCTCACCTTGTACATTTATATCACAAGTATGTTGACGCTCCAGACTACCAGAGTAGGCCCTGTACTTTAACGGGAAGAAGCATTTACATTCGACACGCTAAAAAAAATATTAATCATTAAGGTATATCTCAAGTCAAAATAGGCAACAGAAACCATAGCGACTACAGGCTCCATAGATTAAGTTGAACTGTTCGTGAGGTAAACTTTTGGGTTGATCGGCAAATATAAATATTGTCCAAGAAAAGTTCAAATTTTGGTGGTCAGGACTGTAAAAAATGGTGCAGCACTTTCCCGAATGTCTGTGTTGCATTAAATGATCAAAAGTAGAGCAGGTTTCTAACTTTCAATAACCAATAAACATTTTGAAAATTGCTATTATATACATGTGAAGCTTAATTATGATCAGGAGAGATTAATTAATGGTTGCAAAATGACTAGCTGACTCATCCCCACACCTGAACACAGCCAGTCTGGGAGTTCACCATTGCCAAACACTGCAGCCATGATTGTAGATATCTTAATAAAACTGAGTCTGATGTATCGAACCCTGACCCATAATCTGGTACCCGAGTATCATACTGTTTGTCGATCAGGCTAACAAATGCTGCTGATATGATTGCAGTTAATGCTGCTGCACCAGTCAATTGAAACACAAGCCACCAAGATAAGGCGGGGATAGCCGGAGACTGGTGCCTGGTTTTTACATTTCATTTGTCCCTGCACTGCCAGGGTCAGTCAGTGCTGGATATATGTAGCGCACCTTGATTCCTTGTAACTCGCAGTCACCTGTATGTTCATTGATTTTAAAACTGCCCTAATGTCAGATACCTGCCAATTAGTTTTAAGAAGTTTGAATAATAAAAAGTTAGTGGTTATTTTTTTACACTTTTAATAATATACATGTACGGTACAATAGATGCAGACTTCCTGATACTAGCAGTTTACTTAGATTTTAGGATGAATTCAAAAATATTAGATACTGGTATTAAATGGTATAAATATGTGATCAATATACTCTTTACTTCATTAAAAATTACCTGTCTTTATTATACCCCTGCAAACAAAGTTTGAAGGGGGTATACTGGAGTCACCATGTTGGTATGTCGGTCTGTCATTACGTTAGCATCGTGTCCGCTCTGTAACTTTGTCATTTCTTACTGGATTTTAAAATTGCTTGGTACAAATGTTCACCACATCAAGACGGTATGTCATGCGCAAGACCCAGGTACCTATCTCAAAGGTCAAGGTCACACATAGAGGTCAAAGGTTATATAGTCATGCAAATCGTGTCCGCTCTGTAACTTTGTCATTTCTTACTGGATTTTAAAATTTCTTGGTACAAATGTTCACCACATCAAGACGGTATGTCATGCGCAAGACCCAGGTCCCTACCTCAAAGGTCAAGGTCACACTTACACTTTTTAAGTTACAGGTCAAAGGTTATATAGTCATGCAAATCGTGGCGCTCTGTAACTTTGTCATTTCTAACTGGATTTTAAAGTTGTTTGGTACAAAGTCATGTTTCAATCATGGTGTTTTTCAATCTGTATAGCAGCAAATTTCCATCAAATGTGTTGTTTAGACTATAATTTTAAATAATATTCCTGTGTCAAGGCGGTGCTGCGGGGGTATGATTTATCACTCCTGTGATAGCTCTAGTTAGTTTTGATTTTTATAGATATTGAATGAAGTTAAAAGAGACAATATACTGCTTTGATGTCTAGATTGATGTAGGCATTTGCTGATTTATAAGCCAATACCTGTATAGTGTATATCCGGGATGCTACTTTTGTTAATTTAATTTTTTTTCTTCACAGATATAATCCCTATTGTTAGTTGGCTTACTCCAGAATCCGTGTGTTGACACTACTGGTACATATTGTCATAGAACTGATTCATCATACTGTATGTCTACCATACTGAGAAGTGTGGATGGCAATGGACTTGAAACTGTTCAAATGCAGGTAAATTGCTTTTAAGTTTTTGTGTCGCCTGAACAGGTGACATATATTATGACATATATGTGTTACTTTTGTTTGCAGCAGCATCCTGCTTTGCGTGAGATTAGTATTGGAAATGCAGGAGATTTCCTTAAAATGCAGAAGATTTCATTAAACTGCAGGAGATTTTCCTTGCTAAAACTTAAAACTCTATATGAACTCTTCTGTGCAATTTCCAACCTCTTTTTGGGGAAAATTATATTTAGTCCATAGCAGATTTTTTTTTTTTAAAAAGTGCAGAAACATTTATGTTTCATGATGTCACACTATGGGTGCTTTGTAACATACTAAAAATCTAGGAAATGAATGTGACACTGTGTATCATTTTGGGGTAAAACCTTACAAATCATAACAGCTAAGCATGATTTTTTGGAAACACCGTTAACAATTGTATTTAATAAACGTAGCTTGCAGCCTTGCAGTGTTTTATTTTGGTTAAGAAAACTATGACTCCTTTTCCAATGACCTCAGAAAAGCAACAAGTCCCACTTAGTAAAAATAAAGTATTTTCAAAATTCAACGAGTCCCTAGCAGATTTTGTGAGTCAGGGACTCGGGACTAGCTCCAAAATGAATCACTGCTGAGCTTGTGATAGGTACTTTGTTACTTGTAGTTTTCAAGTGTTCTAGAACAATGACTCTACCTTGCAGAATTTTTTGATCATTTCCCTGTGATTGATTTTATTATAGCATTTCTTGTCCACATCATATCTTTGTTGTACAAAGTTCAAATGAGTTCAAACTTTGTATGTGTGTTTATCGCAATGACTTGCGAAGTACCTGAGTCAGGCGACTCATCTGACTTATGTTGATTTTTCGGGAAAAGAGTTTGTAAAAGAGTACTTTTTGGAGTGACATCTTCATTTGCATTTATCACTTAAATACTGTGACAGTCTTTTGATGTGGCCACTAGCCCGAAGCCTGAGGCAGTAAAAACTTGGTCGGGCTAGTAATTGTCTCTAGGTGACTAGTCCGAAAGTCAAGTGAAAATTTAAAATAATTCTAATAATTTAATGGTCTGACTAGTAAATATCTCCTCGGGCTAGTAAGTTCTACCATGTTGGTAGCCCGACTGGCTAGTACTTTGAAAAGTTTTTCCTGAAGACTGCTGTGATCTTTCATGTAAAAGGAAATCACAGAAAAATATTTTGTAAGTAACCATATAGGTGCATTATAGCAAATGTGTGATGTTAACATCATCTGCTTTTAAAACTATGTTATTTCTGAAATTGTTTTGACTTGTATACAATAACAAAGGTAATGTGATAAAAATACCCCCTCTGTTACAGTAACACCTGTTGTCTTTTAGATCAATGTCTATTTTAATAAGTTACAGTGGTCACACAAACAAAGTGTTAGCTTCACAAGGCCAAGATGATGCTGTGGTTACGGTTTCCCTACCTACACTATAATTTGCTGCAAGCCTAAAACATTTTAATCAAAATTGAAAGTCACAACTTAAAAACAATAAAAATTCTATGTATTTATTGAAAACAGTTTGTGTTAACAAACTAAAATGGTAATTAAAAATAAAATGTTTCTCCTACCAGTACCTACCTACATACCCTTAATTTTTTGGCCTGTAACCTGAACTACAACATAATTTGTTTTGGCCTACTGGTAACCGTATTATATTTTAACATTTCAGATACATCTTTTCTGTGTAAACAAGTGCTCATTCTTGGCAGTTTGGAGAAGTAACTATTTCTGTGATCGTTGTCCAAATAATTGGAAGTTTATACTGAGTGTTTCAGATCAACTGAACGTCAGATAACAAAGGTACTATAGAAATTACTTAATGGTCATTCAGCTTGCTAGAACACATGTCTACAGGCATGTTTGTTAAACTTTTAGGCATTGTCTTATGATATTAAGTTATTAATAACCACTGGATCACTGAGTAAGTAGATTAATCTGAATTGATTTCTATTAAATGGAGACTATCAAGTTGATGATCTGACAGAAGGAAATCTTTAATGTCTAGTCATAGACTAGTACCAGAAATTTTAAACTGGTCAATTTGATAAGGTATGAAATAAATAATAATGAAAATGTTTCTATAAATCATAAATGCAACATTCAGATATAATTAGAATAGAAGTTTTTGCTTACATTAAACTGAGATGAGCATTTATAAACAAAACACACTTTTCAGTTACTGTATAATAATGTTTTTCTTGTTGTTTATTTCAGACCCATTAATTATGCAATGAAATATAACAGTATTCTCGAAGATGGCTGACTGACAAATATATTGGACTTGATTTTGGGAGAGAACCGCTTTTACTGTTTTCATGAAATTACATACATTTAAGAGACTGAGATGACTTCCAGAGCAGGATCTAATTTGCTTTCCAACAAAATTAAGAGTTTCAGACGTGCTGATTGACTGCAATGTTGCACAGTGAACTTCTACATTTTTTGTTTAACTTACTTGTTAAACTGATCTACATTGTGACTCATTATCAGGATTTATTTAATTTTGTACAGCCACTGATATCTTAAAACAACACTATAAGATAGGTCAGACATTCATACTTGGCTTCCCATGTGACATCATCATAATATGCTAAGAACTTCAAATAATGTAATTCGCATATATTTAATGCGTAGTGTGCATTATGGGGTGTAGAAAAATGCACAGATGCAGGCATTGCGAAACTTGACACTTGGTCTAGAACTGTCGACTATTCGAAGAATACTCAAGCTATTGTACTCGCCCAAGCCGCGGCGTCAATGTCGGCATCCCTGTGTTAAGATTTTTTATCTAAGCTGGTATCTCAGTAACCACTGAAGGGAATAGTTTAAAACTTTATGCACTTGTTGACTGTGAATATCTAAGATGATAGGGACAGGTCCCATAACTGTGAATTGTTTTTATGCAGAGTTATGCCCCTTTTGGACTTAGAATATTACTAGTAGTGTTAAGTTTTTGCATGTTAGCTGGTATCTCAGTAACCACTGAAGGGAATGGTTTTAAACTTTACATACTTGTTCACTGCGAATATCTAAGGTCATAGGGACAGGTTCCATTACTGTGATTTGGTTTTTTTGCAGAGTTAAGATTTTGCATGTAAGCTCAGGTATAGATAATATGATGTAGTACTGTGCTGATTGTCATACATACATTGTGATAGTTTTTCCATGAATTTAGTTTTAAAAATAGAGGACCTATGAGAGTTGTCAATTGATAAAAATTGATATTATACCACTTTTGGAAATTTTACTAAGCGTGTGATAACAAAATCCGCGAAAACAACGTCACCGGCTTACATTTGTTTATTCTTGCTCAGTAATACGGTAATGCGATTAAAAGAATCCTTCTTTTGTTGTCATTGGAGATCAACACTTCTTAAACTAGTCAGGAAAACAAAACATTAAACTCGCCAAAAGGCTCGCTTAATAACTTGTGTTTTCTAGACTCGCTCAAGAAATGTTGATTTCCAAAGACAACTCATGGCTGATCCAATAATATATATTAAACTTGGTCAGGAAATGTTATTAAGCTTGATAACGGCTCGCTAAATAAAATTTCCAAAACTTGTTAAATATAAATTATATCAATTGATAACAGTTGATAGATCCTCTATATATCACATGACTTTGTATCTGGCTTTGGGTTAATATAATGTCCACATGACGTCAACATTTTTATGCCCTTGTATCGATAGATTGGGAGGTATATAGTGATTTGTCCATCTGTTCGTCCTTCTGGCCTGGTTAACCCAAATTGACCGTTTCAAATACAAAGCTTTCATACATGCATTGATGTTCTATATGACCACTCTCCACACACCTGTATCAACTGACTGCATTTTGACCTTGACCTAATTTTGGACTTGGACTTATTGAAATGGCTTCCACGCGGGCATAAGCGTTTATTCAACGTAGTCTTGTTTTCATCTGTCAAGAATCAGAATGTTTTTTTATTGATATTATTCTCTGCGCAGGACTTCTGTCAATGTTTCGTACATTTATTTATCATATGACTTTCATTGTATAAAGAGTATCTATCACGTGTTGTCAATTGATATAAACTTACATTAAAGTGTATAGAGCTATATCAGACAATATTTTTTTTAAAAGTTTAAAAAATTGAAAAACAATAATGCTTTAATATCCATTAGATCATTTTTCACTTCAGTTTTAACAGAAACTTTTCTCATTCACTATGTGGGCTATTGCTTTCATGTACTGGTTGTGAAAATGAAAACCAGCTGTACACACAGTTCCTGTTGATGTGTATTTGTATCATTACCTTATTTAATATAAAGGTTTTAAAATATGTTAATGGTCTGATAAATCTATTTAGATTAAAAATTTGCCAACTGGAATTTTAGTTAAGTATGGTACACAAATTTTATATTAGACAATTTAACGTTAATCATTACAGTTGTTACTTATGATATATATCTGTAATAAAAAGTATGGTAATTGCTTTATTTTCACATTATAAATGTTTATTACGTTTTCCACAAAATCTATATCCTCTAGCTCTTAGATCTAAATGCAGTGTTAGACTGTTAGTTGTTATACTCTCAACGTGTTGTCACAATTAATAATTGTATAATATTGAACACTTCTATATAGTCCTGGCATCTACCTGCCCAGCAGTATTGTGTATAACATGTATAAGTCTAACGCGATATTCTGCAATGTCAATATAAACAGAAATCACTGACCATTACATCGGTTTAGGGAGAGCGGAAGTGTATTTTACCTGCTCACTTCTATTCACCAAGTAAATTAAAATAACGGTAAAGCTTGGCCACATTGAGATGAGCCTGACCTATTGATTAGCATAATTTAACAGTCGATATATTGTCTGCGTTTACAACACCGAGTGTATGTTTTCATAATCGGGGAGTATCACGAAGACGTTCAAGATGTAATACAAACACAAATCTGAAATACCGATATTGCACGATTTGCTTGCGGAAATTGATATAATCAAAGCAAAAATCTTGTTTTATATTCTGGCATAAAGGTCAGGTTCAGGTCACAATATCCAAGCTATACGCATTGAAAAAGTTTATCCCTTTTCCAATATCCTTATATGTTGTTGTACCTGATCTGCCTGTTTACTTTAAGTGGCACAGGTCCCAATACCGCGTTAGAGTTATAATCACCATACAATCACAACATAATTTTTATGTCAACTTGCTTCATTACTTATTCACCATCAATACCTTACTCTGTAAAGCAGGATGCATAACTCTGTCCTACTTCATGCTAAGGTTGTGTGTCTTTTGTCAGTGACAGATATCAAAATAACATCATTTTCGGCATTCAATGACGTCATTTAGGAGATAAAGTGACGTCATTTAAAAATTATACTACACTTGTTACATATAAAGTTATACATACTCGTTATACTAACCTGGATACAAGGAAATTCGTGTGATATACAGGTATATGAGTATAGTAAGTACGTTACAATCTTAAATGTAACATGTGTAGTATAAAGTTATACTACTTGGTGTATTTTTCCAATAAAACTTTGCATATTAGTATGCGTTTTTAGTGTCATATAATAGAAAGAATCTGTCACTCATGGTCAATTAATGGCTTAATAAAATTTCCAAAACTTGTTTAATATAAATTTATATCAAGTGACAACTAGTGATAGATCATCTATATACCTCATGTGTCTTTTTATTTAGTCTTTAGTTGCTATAATTTCTCATGGCCACTGCTATGAACATATTCTGTGATTAGTTTCCTACCAGTTTTTAACCGGAGGGGACTATATGTTTGCCCTCATTCAGATTGTCAAGAAATCTGTATTTGACCATAACACGAATAGTTTAGTGAAAATACTTTAAAACCTAGAGCCAGTCAAACTTGTAAGAGTTTTGTATGTAGGTTTATGAAACTTTGTATGTGAAGAGGTGGCCGAAAGGAGATTATGAAACATAGAAAATTAGTTTAAACAGGTGTCGACTTCTGAATCACTAAGTCTTGCAATTCCAAGTTGCCTTATTATGTATGTTTGCACATGAAATAATATTTGATCATATATATATAATAAAGATATTGAAAAGTTAACATGAATTGTCTGTTTTTATTTAAATTAAAATTGTCTGTTTTTATTTCAATTATAGTCTTGAGAAGCACATCACATATACCCGTTTGACCAGGGTAGAGCAGCTTATCTACAGAAACATACTGGTTGAAGACCTAATTTGTTGGTTTTCATGCGGATAACAGAAAAAAGTATAAAGTACTTTTAAATAAGGATTATAAACATACGTATATCATACGGTGTACTTTTCATACGTAAAACGTACGGTGTACTATTTTCTGTTTTTCATACGTTTATTAAACCGTACGTTTTTCATATGTTTTTCATACGTAAAACGTACGTTTTTTAATATTCTCAACCGTACGTAAAACGTACGGCGTACTATTCTGTGGATAACCATACGTTTTCAACCGTATGGAAAACGTACGTTTTTCGTACGTTTTTCATACGTCGAAGTTTTTCCTGTGTAGAATCTCAAATGCAGGAGACTCTTGCATGATGTAGGAGATCTGACATGCATGCTTCTGTATGAGTAAAACTGTGTTGAAAAAAATCTAGACAAAATGCTTTGACAAAAATTCTCTTTAGAAGAATTAGTGGTATTACCTAGCCTGAATGACTGATTTAGTGGATGATTTTGGATACTAGCACAATTTCATGCAATTTGAAGAATTAATGGTTCATGTACCACTAATAATGCCCACCATCTTTTATATCGGTTGGTCTGTCTGTAGACCAAAATGGTTTGCTTTCAATTACTCATGAAGGCTTTTTCCTACTAGAAGGATCTTTGAACTTTACATTGAGGTTGGCCAGCGACAGGAGAGGACCATTTTGGACTATTGGGCTGCCATGGGGCATACATATTTTACTAACATCTCTTTTTTTTATTTCAGCCTAGTCAGTACTATGTTCGGATAGCAAGGTTTATGCCGAGGGTTGAGATAGTACAGAAACATAATACAGCAGCTAGACGTCTATATATCCGTGGTCATAATGGCAAGGTACGTAAATTGTCTGGGATACAGGAGTTTAACTGTTCCTGAATAGTCAGGAAGTCTCGATTTGAAGCTCTATTGTAATGTAATTTGATCGAAAAAGAAAGTCATTGGGGGAAAGAACTAGGGTTGTGCACCTTAAGTCCTTGTATCACACAACTGTGTATTCATTTGAAGGCCAAGGTAAATGACCAAATGGGGAGTGAAAATCAATGACCATGTAACTAACGATTGTCCTAGTTAAATGCAAACAAAGTCTTACTGATAGTATTTACATCACATCAACTATTGTTTCACTTAAAAAAATGTACTTTAATCTACTTAACATTTTGAATTTACAACTAAATCCTTCTTAAATGAACTGAATTTATTAACTTACTGAATTCAGACGAAAAACCATAGTGTCATAGTAAGTGACTGAAAGTCAAATGGCACTAGATATCATATTTTATTTTACAGATATATCCATACCTGGTTGTGAATGATGCCTGTCTCACAGAATCAAGACGTGAGGAACGAGTCTTACAACTACTTAGAATGCTCAACCATTTCCTTACAAAACAAAAGGTATACAAACTGTGATTTCATTATTCAAGTATGTTACGCCAGCTGGCCCCATATTGGTGGTTCAATCTAGCTGAACCTGTCAGGGTTCCCATGGTCAGGGAAAAGTCAGCGAAAAACATAATTTTTCAAGGTCAGGGAAAAGTCAGGGGGTTTTGAAATTAGTTGAGGAAATTTCGAAATTGAGCAAAAGTCAGGGAATTCTTCATTAAAGATGTTGAAAAGTGTCATTTCCTATGAAGAAAATACCAAAACCTGAAAATAATCCTCGCTAGCTCGGGATAACTTTAAGTTAGGATTTCTTATGATCAGGAAATTCTGTCTTTGATATTTGTGGGAACCCTGTATCAGTTTTCCATTATGGGATTTACTCATGCTTTGTTCTTATTTTTGTTGCTAGGAAACAAGTAGAAGAATGTTGTATTTTACTGTACCTCGAGTGGTTGCCGTATCACCACAGATGAGACTGGTTGAAGATAATCCAGCATCTGTATCATTACTCGACGTCTACAAACAGGTAACTATCACACACTATACTCATTGTCTCCCTTTGTTAGGTATACCGAAAAGTTTAGATATACCGAAAAGTTTAGTCAGTAAATTTGATGAGAGCTTAAACTTTTTAAGGTAGCTATAAGTCTTTGCCTCTTCTTATTGATAATCACTTTGACAAAACATTGCCTTGCCAAATTTGATCAAAATTGAACTGTTTGGACCATTTCTACACAGTTATAGGTCTTTATGTAATATGCACATTTTGTTAATACCAGAAACACTGTTATATTGTTGCTTTCTTTATTGATGTTATCAAACAAAGATTGGAGGCAGTAGAAAGTCTGTATATAGACGATATTAAATTTTGTTGATTTTGGTGTAAGATCAAATCAATAGTTTCTGTGATCACTGGTAAAATAAAAGGTCACTGTTACTAAAAAGGTAATGATGGAAAATTGCACAGAAAACCTGGTTTCGTGGTTGATATGTTGTATTTGATGAAGTGTTCATGTTTGATTGATACAGAGATGCAGTAAGCGGGGTATAGAACACGACGCACCAATAGCTCGATATTACGAGAGATTACTAACGGTACAAGGTCGAGGAACACAAGCTAGTCATCAAGTATTACGTGACATACTTAAAGAAGTACAGAACAATATGGTCCCACGTGGTTTGTTGAAGGAATGGGCACTTCATACATTCCTTGATGCCACAGACTACTGGATCTTCAGAAAAACTGTAAGTGTATTTGGTGGCTTAGTTAAATATCCAAGTCAACTTTAGGTGTTTTTTAATCCCCCAGCATCTACTGATTAGGTATACAGCAATGCACTTGTCTGTTTGTGCACCCGTTTGTTCGTTTGTTACAAAATGTTGAAACTCAAATATTTTTTGAAGTCCATCAAAGCATTGCTTTCAAACTCGGCATACTTGTTTACCATCTTAAATACATTACATTGTCCGAGCCATATAACACTACCAAACATTTCAACAAAATTATGGCCCTTGAATGACTTGGCCATTTGTTATGGACAAGGCTTCCTTTTGGCCGTAAGGGTTTATTGAACACAGTCTTGTTCTGTTTGTACTTGAGCTTTAAGTGTCATGTCTCATTTTTGATGTCTATAGTCTGTTGAATGCCATATTGATAACATGAGTTGTATTGTCATATTACATGTTGAATGTCTATTTAAGGTCATATTGATAACCTGGTTCAAGGTCAAATTACACATTAAAAGTTTATTTAAGGTAATATGGTATATTCAAGGTCATATTGCATATTCAAGGTCATATTGCATATTCAAGGTCATATTGCATATTCAAGGTCATATTACATATTTAAGGTCATATTACATAGTTAAGGTCATATTACATATTTAAGGTCACTTTGCATGTTCAAGGTCATATTGCATATTCAAGGTCTTGTTGCATATTCAAGGTCATATTGCAAGTTCTAGATTGATTCATGTAATTTGTGAGTTCATCATTAAAAATACTCAACACTTTCATATTTTAGTTAACAATACAGTTGGCATTGATGGGATTTGCTGAGTTTGTTCTACATTTGACGAGAATGAACCCTGATATGATGTACTTACATCAAGACTGTGGTTATATCAACATATCTTACTTTAAGTTTGATATAGATGATCAAACAGGTAAGTCTAATCACTGACCTTGCGTTACTGAGATATATCGCTGGCTTATAATGAGAAGGTTGCAAGTACAAAATCGAGTTTTGAGAAAACAAGAAAAAACTGTCTGAAATTTACTCTAACTTATGGTAAAACAGGCTGTTTCTAATTCAGTTTTGTCAACATTCTAATTCTAGTTCAAGTTCTAATTTTCATGAAAATAGGTTCATAAGAAGCACTTATGATGCTGATTTGAAACAAAATATGTACAATGTATCAGTCTTATAATCTAAACCAGTAATATTGGTGGTGTGGTGGTTAATTGGATATCACTCTTGACTATGGATAGAGAGCCAAACCTGTCTAAAACATGTGGTTATTTGCATTCAAGTATGAAAAATTCTTACTTTGATTACTTGAGATTGGCTGTTTAAGACCGATCGCTGCTTAATTCTGGTGAGCATTAGTTTGGGTTATATTGAAACAGTATTTAATGTTTTCATCCACAGGAGAGCTAGATGCTAACCGACCTGTCCCCTTCAGATTGACCCCTAATATATCAGATTTCCTGACATCCACAGGGGTTTCTGGACCCCTTACTGCTTCCATGATAGCCACAGCCAGATGCTTTGTGCAGCCACATTATAAACTACCCAGTTTTCTCAGAGCTATACTAAGAGATGAATACATTACATGGCATAAAAAGGTAAGTCACTTTGTTACACTTTATTACTATTGATGTCTCTATTTCTTGTTAACCACAAAAACCTGTTTGGTGACCATTTTGTAATCAATTGAAAGTTTTGAAATTGATATGAAAATGTCCGCTATATATATAGACATATAGTTTCAAAAATGGATATAAAAATGTCCACCAGACATGAGCTTGTGAAACCAGAAGTTCATTCATGTTACAATTCGTAACACAGTCTGCATGTTTACAGGCTTGCGCTGATTAAAAGGGGAGCAACTCTTGACCTGTCAATTTCACCATGGTTGATTATCGGCAACATTTTGTAAATATCAACTATTTCATTGTTTATTTTGAGTTTGTTTTAAAACCATTTAGTAGATATATCCAGTTGCTATACTCATTTTATAATGCATTAAAAACATTTAGTGCCCCGATAGAGCGAACGAAATTAAATCAATCTTGCTAATGTGTAATGTTGTTACTATATTTAGAAACAAGAGGAGGTAAATCCTGGTACTGAACCATCCGAGATGGAAGGGGAACAACTCATCAATATGGTGAACAAAGCTGTATCTGCAATCACTACAAGGTTACAAAGTAAGTATATGCCTTTCTATATTCACTTCATTCTCTGTGGCTGAGTGGTTCACTTGCTCCACACTGCGTGCCATTCATAGTCCTTAAATATGTGTGCTTAGAACATAAAACATAGGTATATTTAGAGAAAGCAATATTTTCTGTAGCTGAATGATTCCCTTGCCCCTCCCTGCAGGCTGCAATGCCTAGGCATAAAACTTGCACTACTGGCAGACGTCATAATCACAGACACTTTTGACATATTTTTAAAGCAAATTCTGAAAATATGTTTGTCTAGTTCTTGAAATTTCACCTGAAGGAAGCTAGGTTTGTCACTGAACCGTAGAGCTAGTTTGTTTATTTCTTCAACGTGGTTAAGTGGGTGTTTTGGGGGACTATGACGGGGTCACTGTGTGATAGGAAATTATTCAACTTGCTTACAGAAAGTCACAGATTCTACCCTACAGGTGCCAACAAGGTGGTCTAAAATGATGCTAGAATTAAAAATTGTTTTGTCAATGTTTCTCCCCTGATATTGTCTCTTGTATATAGTGTGCATGTCTCTCTGTTTGTATGCATGGTTGGAATCAGAAAGTTTGCTCTCAATTCAAATCTCACAGAATTCATGTTTAAACAGCTTGGTTTGTGCTCATTTGTAAATTATGAATTTTTTCATTATCTTTGCAGATCTAGCAACATTTGAAGGTGCAGAGAGTAGAGTTACCACGCTTGTTGCTGCCGCTAATAGTCATGATAACCTGTGTAGAATGGACCCAGCCTGGCATCCTTGGTTGTAAATGTGTGAGAAGAAACCCGGACATTTATACAATACTACTGATGGGGTTTCAGTGGTTGTAGCCACAAATGTTGAATCACATGGTTCAGTGTTACAGTCACTGATTGTGTGGTTGTAGACATTAAATCACTGCCCATCACATTCAATTCGATGTGTATTTAAGCTAGTCATCTTACCCTTGTACACAAGTAACAGATGAGTGGTTCTGCCTAGGTGCACACCTGTCTGTTCCCGTCATATCAGGCATAGAACGGGCACCTAGAGTCTTTCTCTATCATTCATCCTGGATAAACACTGAATAAACGCTGTCTAACTGTGTGACTTAAATGCCACTGTTAGTCAACACCACTAACAACATAAACTATTAAAGCAATACTGAAGTACTGGTAACTGCTGTGTTGTTATATGCTGTAATTCTTTCAGATATTCCCCTTTTATGGATGTTTTATGAAACGATGATTTTGATGATATGTTATGTTGATTAATGATTTATTTTTGAGGAATGATTATGGTTGTTATTTATTTCTCAATTCATTGCCTGCCTTGATCGTGAGTCAAATTATGTGTAAAATTGTAAATACTGCTCAGCATTTGCTCATTTGTTTGTAAAATGTTAGAGCATGTTACTTTTATGGCATTGAACAAGATACCTTTGTATCTTATACAAATGATATTCGTATCATTTTTATCATAGACCAATGATACAACTATTTTCACATGTAAGAATCTCATGTACGTTGGTTGACTGAGCATCAACATTATTAGGCCGTACCGGTTTCAACCGATGAGGACTATAGGTTTGCTATCCGTCATTCTGTCTGTCAAGAAAATCTGGATCCAGCCATAATTCGAATAGTTTTCAAACTAGGTTTATGAAAGAGACTAATTAGGACACTATGCACGTCTAATGTTGTTTTATTCGGACAAAAATTGTGGTTTCCATGACAACAGAAATATTGACAACCTGAAAACCAGGTAGGGGACTTATGTGTTGCTTGCAATTCCAAATTACTTGTTATTTGTCACATGAATATCTCCAAAATGTATTTTATAACATTGTTATGAAACTTAGTTGTAATATAATTATATAAATCGGCATTTGAAATTTTGTACTGGGATTTTAAGCTTCAGTAGAGTTACAACCCTTGTTTGAAAATTGCATTTTTTATAGATTAGCTATAATTCTTGTTATAGAGTATTGTTTTCTTATATCAATTCCATTATGATCCTTTTTTTCATGCTATTTTATATGTTCCAATTATTGTGTTCATTTTGTACCATAATGCTGTACAGAAACATTTTCATTTACATCAATTGTATTTATACATTATTTGCATGCCAAATCAAGCAGCCATCCCACAATATTATGCATTTAGGAATTTCCTTATATGCCCCAGCATCTAGTTTCAATAAGGTATTTGTCATTATGTCATCCTATTGTTGTAGTGTAAATACTGCATGTATATCAATTGAAATGTCACTATAGACTTTTATATGAATGATGAGTAAAATGATAAAACCTACATGTGTATTTTGTTGTATGATTATTGTAAACATGTTTGTGTCTGTATAATAGATCAGTGGTTAGCATGCTTGCAGCAATCTGGTGACCTTGGACCAATCTGGGTGGTGTAATCTCAACCAAAGTTCAGCAGAAAGCTGATTGACAAAAAGGCTATGTTTGACATTTGTTTTGAAAGCTCTTGTCCACGCAACAGGCTATATTGGATGTTCTGATTTACTGCATGTTTCAACATCATCATCATCATATTAATTGCATAACTTTGTTGGAATAATGCGCTGGCTTAGTATGAGAAGCCTTATAAGAATGATACATACATGTATTTAAAATCTGCACCATGAGGTGCTTATAATGAGCCTATTTTCATGAAAATCACAACTTATTATGTTGACCAAACTGGAGTTGAAACAGATTGGTTTACCATACGTAAAGAGTAATTTTCGGACAGTTTCTTTCTTAGTTTCTCAAATTATTGATTTTGTACTTACGACCTTTTCATTTTAAGCCAGCGAATTGACAAGCAGTACAAGCCACAAACGCATGACAAGTTCTCCACCACGTGCTACTACAGCAGCCAATATCATTGTTGAACATAGACTGCCTGGAAACAGTATAGGACGATTTGTCCATCAAATTGTATTATCTTGGCAGAAAAGTCAAGAGCACCAAGAAAAAACTCATGATTGCATATTCATTTGGATTATCTCCCTTAGATTTGTATGTGTATTGAAATAGCGGAAAAATCCTTGAAACTGTTCTTGCTATGTGGACTCGTAATTGGTAGTAAAGGTTCCTTTACAAATGCACACACAATGACTCTAAACATATGTGTATTAAAATGGCTTTGCACCTATGCAATCTCATTTAAATCAGACGAATACTACATGCCACTATTTTACATTGATAAATGGATCTGACCACACTCTATATTGGGTCATGTTCATGTGAACTTTACATCATCCAATCTGATCACAGCTTTCATCAATCTTAAAGTACTAAACGGTGAGCGATGTGTATTTAAACCCTACAGTGTTACCTATAGATTTAAGCTAGACTGGCTTCAATGTACATTATCTATACATACAGAGTAAACGAGTAAAGGTTTCACATGGTTTGTACCATTCTTAGGTAAAAGTCGATTTGGAATCTAGAGTATGTCAATTGGTTACAAAAAGTAAGATCCAGCTTAAGTTAATAATGAGACGTCACATCTCGATGAGTCGGAGACAAATCACATAAATACGTAATAATAAAATATGTCATATTACCCATTTTTGGTCTTTATATTAATAAAGTCAGTAATTAACCAGATAATGTTTGTTGTCTAATCATTGTTTATGACAATACCTAATTTGGTAAGAAAATGAATATTGCCGAAAACGAGGATCTTTATCACTTCACCGACTCTAAAAAGGCGTAATTATAGGTAATTGTTGGCTATAATCACATTTTCACGCCTATTGCTATAATGAATGTACTTATTCTATACTGTGTCCGATACTAAATATGAATATTTGATTATAATGGTGTTACGCTTGCCCGACTTGATGAATCAGAAAGGCCGCTTATAAGACATTTCAATTACTTTCAGTGCGAAATAAGAGTCTGTTGTTATTTAGGGGTTGGTCATACTGACTGTTTTAAGGAAACGTTGCAGTTATGATATAAGAACCAGAAGGGTGATTTATTGCCACCATTGTGCGATGATTGTTTCTGTGTAAGCATTAACCATTTATTAGAAACGTACGTATACTAAATGCATACCACTAGACAATTGCCCGATAGTTTCTATGGTGTGGGTTCTTATTATGCCTTTCCTTATATCCATCATGGATTAAAGGCTATTATTACCGAACACAAATTGCAGACATTGGTGGTCATGATTTATTGGTATAATGCTTAGGTAATAAAGGCTACTTGAAGTGCAAATTTGAAGTCTGTTTTGTGATACTTACAATAAACAATATCTGTTCAATATGAGAATAATACGATGTTTTCGGCATTGTGTCTAAATAAAAATGAACGGGTACAGTTTTTAATCAGATTTATCGCACAATGTTATAACTGATTAAAAATGAATATTTGTTTTCAAAAAGTTCTAGACGCTATCAAACCAGAAAATTAGTGCTTATAGAGAATGTCCCATAAGAACTTTTGTTCTTCTGTTATCATAGATGTTCTCATGGACCGGATGCTTAAAGTATTAAAAGTTTGTCAGTATCATTCTGTATTTTTTGGCTGTTGCAAAATGAATTCGAACAATGTGCAGAATTTAACCATGTTTGTCTTTTCTTGAATATAATGTCAGTGACCTTTTCTTGAATCTGTATAGAATTTGTTTTCAAAACTTCCTGTCGTCTTGACAGCCCTAATCCTGTCGCAGCAATAATTATAAACATCAAATATATATCTTCCTGTCAATTAGTTCCGATAGGGATTGCTTGAAAGGTCACCGAACCTACATTATGAAATACACTCAGAGACAAGCGTCGATATAACACCACCGCCTACGCCAAACTGTTGCATTAAGAATAGTGTTACCACGACAGAAAAAGCGTCTTAACGGAATGATGCACCATTTTATTTAACCAGTTCCATTACCTTTTACAATTTTTAATAACTTCGTGTCTGAAACGTATATGATGCGTGTACGTAATAAACCGCCATTGGAAGGCTTATCCTTTAGTTTCTCTGGAGTATTTCGTTTATTTTTCAGTTTATCCAGATCCTTTTTTTAGAAAATGTTTTCAACGATTGGTTGGTTGTTATGTCATGATTGATACATGGAAACGACTTACGTGTATTCAATCCCGAAGTCATCTTTTTCAACCCCACCATCTACTAGATATATGCTTATTGTACTTTTTAATCCATTTAAGGGTTATCTGTTGGACTTTTTCCATCGCCGTGGCGTCTGAGCTGGCAGAGTCACTAAACGATGTAATTGTAAGATAAATGTTGATGTGACTTTAAATATAAAAGGCAGCTAAGTAGACGCGCATTTATGACTCATGAAATATTACACAATTCGCTGTTCAAGAAGATTCCACTTGCTTCACAAAATGTTTTGTCTAAAATAAACAGAAATCTCATTTCTAAAATTGAACTTTGCACGCGATATTTGTGATGATAATGTTTTTCTTGCCTGTGCCACAAACTCAGCATTGCATTTAAAATTTCAGTCTATTAGGTAATTCGTAAATGTCTTTACTGATTAATGTTATTTGTTTGAGACTGAACGCTTTAAACAGTAGCTACAATACCTTACTGTACTTTGTTACACACCAAATGCAACAATGCTCGTCAGAATAAAATCAATTCGTCTCCAAGGATGTCATATGTTATTGCTGCTACCCCTGCACAAATCTGGACAACCTGTCAAACATCAATACACACAAACACAAATTGAATGTTACGTTAAATGATTCCAGTTGTCTCTGATACGTCACAGTTGTCTTTTTGTTGCACGAGTGGGACAAACCGGCTACCAGCAAGATGTGACACGTAGCGGAAAACTGCTTTAAACGTGCGGACAGTAATTGTTGTTTGTTCTTAGGTTCCGATAATAGATAATACTTGAAACACAAACCAAATATAATGTTTTGTGTCACGATATTCTTGTCCACAGTATATATTGTTCCTGTCAGACGGGAGGGTTGTACATATTGTTCTCTGCGTTACACCGTATAGCCGAAAACCACTGTCTCAACACGGGCGTGGCCAAAACTGGTTTTGGTCAAGTTTTGTGGGTATTCTAATAAATTACATCATACTTCTTACAAAATATTTCATTTTCAAATCAAAATGCACACTAACTAGTCCATCAATAGAACCTTTTAAAGAATACCTGAAACATAGAATACAAATAGAGAAAACAATATCAGAAATAAAAAATCAAAGTGAAATGTTTGAGAACAAATGGAGTGACTTTATAATATTATTAAATTAAGAAAACAGAAATATGTTTTTATTGAAGAGATGGTGCAAAAAGTATCTATACATTCTACTTTTATGTCTCTCTCTTTCTCCCCCCTCTCTCTACCCCCCCTCTCTCTCTCTCTCTCTCGAAAAATAATTTATAAATCCATACATTTTTATACTATTTGTTAAGATGTTTATAATGTATGGCATAAATGTAAATGTATTTATAAATGAATAAAATTGAAAGGAAAAAAAAAAAAAAAAGTTTTGTGGGTATAAAAGGTGATGTAAATCACCGGAGCGGTTACTTCTAGCGAGCTATTCGTTCGTGTTACATCTCCAATTTTCAACAAAGCACGTGGCATATCAACGATAAACTGAGTTTGTAGTTTTGTGTCATGTATAGTGTTGAGACATATTGTTCTCTGCGTTACACCGTATAGCCGAGAACCACTGTCTCAACACGGGCGTGGCCAAAACTGGTTTTGGTCAAGTTTTGTGGGTATAAAAGGTGATGTAAATCACCGGAGCGGTTACTTCTAGCGAGCTATTCGTTCGTGTTACATCTCCAATTTTCAAATTCAATTTTCAAAGACAAGTTGAAACATATAATTATATATATTTTACTGCAACTAATTTTATCCGCTTTATCAGAGGAGTTGATCTTAGTATCTAGATGTGTTCGACATCGAACAGAAATACATGAGCCAATGTATCGTGATCTTATTTTTAAGATTGGTTGTTTTTTATTGAGGGTTATTAGTAACATGCCAAGTGAAATGTCAAGATGCATGTATGTTAAAATTATTGTCATTTGTATAATCATTATGACGTTATACTGTTAAAATCATATTACATTCGGCTGCGATAGAATGGAAACAGTTTCCAGAGTATTTTTCTTACAAAAGTTTATCTCTGGTTTTCACCTGGTCCATTTTATCGCATGGTCATGCCGTATTGCATTTTATACTGAATACTATATGATAATGAACGTTTGAGTACTCATGTAAATTCATAGACCTTATGAATGTACTCTGTTGTAATTACATATTTGAACTATGCATTGTCACACGTAGCACGAATAAATGCGTACTCGCCAACGCTAACTTAAACTGAGTTTGTAGTTTTGTGTCTTGTATGGTGTTGAGACCATCTATTTTCTGGTATCTACTCGTTTAATGTCTTACGTTATGTTCACGTCAACTCATAGCATTTCTTTCTTTCCTAACATAGTACAATATCTACCAGGTCTATAACATCATGTATAGCCAAGTTTGTATAATAGTATAGTCTAGTACCTAGGACAATTTATATACTTTACATATATGTTGTGTAACTCAATTACGACCACAGTCGTGAAAGCTCAGCCACTTCCGTTTGTCTCCGGTAAATATACTAGTATTATTTTGTAATACATAAAAGCTGAGGTGATCAGAATGTTGCGACCATTGTATCTAGCATAGAACAGAGCTAAATAGTTTTACAACCGAACTTCTAAAATGTTAGGTTTCTTTTAAGGGACATGCAATGGAACCATGGGGTCTCGGATAGCAATCAAATTGGTATTATTTTAATGTCTAAATCAATTAATGGAAGCCCTGTAAAATATTTACAAAATATCCCGCTAGTTTACTCAAAATACACATTTCAAGATTACCAAACCTGCCGATTTCAGCCTCAAAACTTATTCGTCATTTTCACAACTCGGCCCTTTCGGTACCTGTCAAGACCGAAAACATCGCGGAAAAATGCCAACAAAATGAAATTGTAAGTGTTGTATTAGTGACCGGTGGTCATATAGAACTCAACAATGATTCTATGTATAGACGTATTTTAATAAAGGAACATAACATGTATTGACTCATAGGAGTCCAGAGAGTAACTGATGTAAGCATGCATGGTGTATATAAACCATTATATATTGCTCATGTTATGTTCACTTGAATGGCAGCGCACATGCTCAGTTAAACTCTCAGACGTATCGAAAATATCGTTGTCGTCAAGTAAGGCTGACAACCTTTTATTTAAACTGACTTAAAAATATCACCGTGCGCGTTATAGGATAATTTTTGAACGCACATTCTTCTTTGACTTTTCGGTAATAATTGGTTTACAAGTGACAAACGCATTTTTTGGTGTACGAACAAAAGACACAGCAGTTCCTGGGCATGTCCCTTTAAGAAGATAGAATATAAGTACTGGTTAAAAAAACTATGTAAGTGAAATTAGTGTACACATACATGTTCATGAAAGATCAGCCTTTTTTGAAATGGTCATACGCTGACAACTAACCATTATTTTGAAACGAGACCTGTTAACATTCGTTTGTATAGAATTTCGTTAGAAAATGGCGGTCATAAACAAACACTCACCTTGTCTATTATATTAGATTGTAATATGTTGAGGCTGAGAGTATGTGTTCTGCTACGAAATAACTTATCTTAACTTACTTGATGAATGCTTTCTGATGAGTATTCGTCATATACATAATTTTACTTTCAGTCTCATGGGAATAATAGGACATTCTAAAAGTCAGTGAACAAACAGGTCACACTTATCTAGGTAGGGAACGTTTCGTTTACACAAACAACTTTGTATGGAAATATATAAAGACAGACACTATATGACAAAGAAAACATTTATTTCGAGTATCCATTACATATTAAGCAAGGTATGATATGAAATAACCAAGGTTTGATATCAAAAGATGTCATTTGCCCGTGTCGTAATGTATTGACTAAACCGTAAGGACAGTAATTGTTTTTTTTTAAGTTCCGATAATTGATATTACTAGAAACACAAACCAAATATAATATTTTCTGTCACGGTATTCCTGTCCACAGTAGATATTGTTCCCGTCAGTCGGGAGGGTTATATCATCTATATTCTGGTATCTACTCATACAATGTCCTCTCTCATGTTATGTTTATGTCAACTCGTGTAATTGCTTTCTTCCCGTACATAGTAAAATATTTCCCAGTTCTATTACATGATGTATAGCCAAGTTTGTATAATAGTATATTCTAGTACCTGAGACAATTTAAATACTTGATACTAATATGTTGTTTTACTCAATTACGACCACAGTCGTGAAAGCTCAGCCACTTCCGTTTGTCTCCGGTAAATATACTAGTATTATTTTGTAATACATAAAAGCTGAGGTGATCAGAATGTTGCGACCATTGTATCTAGCATAGAACAGAGCTAAATATACTAAGCAAAACAGCTTACCGAACGCTTATGTTTTTTATGAATATTTATAGAACTATCCATTGGAATTTTCTGAAACTTGGCCTGAAGTATAATCCAAACATTAAAAGGCTGGTGGTAAAATTTCGTCAATATATTTACTTTGCATCATCATTAAAATATGTATATCAATGACTTCACCCATCAAGATGAAATTCACAAAATGTACAATTAGCATATTCTATGAATGAGCAGCGGTTTTTACCGAATAACTTTCTTATTTATTAATATTTTTGCACGAAAATTTGTGTACTTCTTAATTACGATCTTGAGGTGCGATTTAAGTAGTTTTATTTTCAAAAAATGCGAAACGGAAGTTCAGGGAACCATGAAATAACAGAACCAGACATATAAACTTGAAATTCATGAATAAGCGTAAAAAAGTGAAAGGTTTTGCATATTTTCTCAGAATTGTCTAGTCGGACATTTAAAGTCTTCATCTCACGTCTGTTTAACTTTTATCTCCACATTAAGTCAATTTGCGCAGTGTAATTTGTTGATCGTATCGGCTCCTTGCTTTTGCCTTTGCAAATAGAGATCAGGGGCTTAATGAGATAAGTTTCTAGTTAAACGACATCTTGGTAAATCATCGCTTTTTATTTACAAGAGTGAATGTATTTGTGAGGTTTTTATAAAAAAGTATTCACTAATTGAATTTGAATATTTGCATAGCTTGCATCATTTACCCCTGACGATAAATATGTAAACACATTAGTTGGTGTTGTTGGTGTTGTTGGTGTTGTGAAAACAGAAACACCAGAAAAACAAGTTCTTGCAGCTTATCATTTGTTGGAACACATGTTGATCGCAGCGTATGTTGCTTACTAATTTGGTAAGTAATGAGATATGACACCAATGATATACTTACAATTGAAGCACCTCGGCACAGCACGCACGTGTAATGTTTTAATGATGATTATTTAATATATTCTAGACTCAATCACGATAGGAACAACTGAAGTAGTTAAATTAAATTGTAGAAATCCTGGCATGCTGATTGGATGGGTGTTGTCCACAAAGTGTGATAGTCGCCGTTCAACTTTTCATATAACACAACACGTCCATAAAATGCTAACATATATATATTTGATACGATTCTAGCATTATATTTGGTAAAATGACTATATACATTCAATTAGACAGTTTCGATAACTTCAATATGATACCTCATTTGCTATGTTTAACAGGATTTGGCAAAAATTCGAACAGAAGCGGACCTTTCTCGAGTTTAAGACTTTTATAACTTTTATCGTGGTCGTGGTTTTGGTGACCATGACGAAATAAAGTATTACCTCAGGTTTTGGTACTATTGTATCAGTAAAGTTTAACAATGCACATTGCATCAAACCAATCCGGTTTTGATGTAGATCAATTTAATCTGAAAGAAAAATGGAACCAACTGGCAAATGTTTGTCTCTGTATATGACAGGTTTTGTCAATGTTGCCAAAATATGACAGAAATTTGCTCTGATGAAGTCACATGGACAGTGATGCATCTGACAATAGCATGTCATGTCGTAAGAGGAAAATGTTGATATTTTATTGATACCATTATTTCAAGTAATGTTTCTGTGTGTAAGTTGTGTATATCTGATAAATGTACCACTTGTTTGGTTTAAAGTGTTCTTTCAAATACAATATGCGATATATCAGGTCTCTCATTTTTAGTACTTGTGACCAACGCTTATGAGAAATTACGATTTGGTTATATTTGAAAGAAACAATGCCTCTGACTGCAAACAATGCCATTTTAAAATCTGACAACAGAAATAAAATAACTATAAGTACAGTATCATGTAAATAAAATTTTGTGCTAAAAGCCAAATAACAAAATTCGTAATTCACTGTTGTAACCGATCAGTTACCAGTCTAAACTTCAAACTTCATTGCTCAGTGACGTCGATACCGTGCAACTTCTTTTAAGAAAGTATGTTCAAGTTCAAATCAAAGAAGATATGTGTTTGTCGATAGTTGATATTTGCTGACTATTTAATTATGTGTCGAATTGGTTGGCGTAAAATCCAACTCAGTGAAACATGTAACTAACCAAGCATGTAACTTTCAGTATATAATATAATTCATAATTGCTTTTAGACAAATCTGCATCAAACCTGCCCAAGGTGGTTTAACAAAGCATGTAATAAATGGGCATAATACGAAGACGCTGTACCTTATTTAAGTACAAACTAAGGGGATACACATTCATGTCACATGTCACACTACAACGTAGTAAGTATCCAGATGCAAAATGTACAGCTGTGATGGACCTTTGTAATTTGACATACTCGACACACTTGAAAAAGGACGTTAACACAAGTGTAAACACCACTAAACGGAGGTTTACTGGAATGTAATTGTCACGTCTTATCCAATCAGAATGCAGGGATTTGTCGACTTTGGAATTATATGAAAATACAAGTTCATGTACATACAACAGTATAAATTAAAAGCGTGATGGAACAGCATCAATGTTTGTATTGCAAAATAACATTATAAATGGTAACTTGAAGTAATGTTTCGCTAATAATACACAATGAGCAGGTTTCAGTGTATGAATTCAATTGTTATAGCTCTAGAATGTGATCTAACTGTTTGGACTACTTCAAATTGAATATTGTTTATTCTTATATTGTCGGATAATGCGAAGAGTGCAAATAAGGTATAGCAAACACTTTCGGTAAGCATGTTTGACTTTTCCGTTAGGAGAACATGTATGTTAGACGAATAGTTTATTGTTGACTATCAACGTGTGATTATCATAAACACTGTTCCCAACAACTGGCAACGCGCTAGTTTCAAGTGGAATGACGTCCAAAAACGGATTTGGCCATTCTAGGTAAAAAAACGATTTGAGGTAAAAAAATATACCAACGTGTTTGTCAATTGCTAATCGAAAAGATCTAGATAAAGTTATTAAAGTGACTAGACACCACAATAAGTCTAAAAAATTGCATTTATACATAAATGACATATTACCCATTTTGGTCTTTATATGAATGAATTCAGTAATTAACCAGATAATGTTTGTCGTGTAATCATTGTTTATGTTCATACCTAGTTTGGTAAGAAAATGAATTTCTGGCGAAAAACGAGGATTTTCATCACTTCATAGACTCTAAATAGGCGTAATTATAGATACTTGCTAGCTATAATCACATTTTCACGCCTATTGCTACAATAAATTTACTTACTCTATACGGTATCCGACACTAAATATAAATATTTAATCATAATAGTGTTACGCCTGTCCGACTTGGTGAATCAGAATGACCGCTTATAAGACATTTCAATTACTTTCAGTGCGAAATAAGAGTCGGTTGTTATTAAGGGGCTGGTAATTAAGAATGCTTTAAGGAAGCGCGGTCGTTATGGTGTAAGTCATTGTTTGAACCAGAAGGGTGATTTATTGCCACTGGTGTGCGATGATTGTTACTGTGTAAGCATTTAGTATTTATTAAAAACGTATAATAAATGCATACCACTAGACAATTACTCGATGGTTTCCTGCAAGGAGGAATCTAAGTCTGTCTTTTTCATCCATCATGGATTAAAGGCTACTATTACCCAACACAAATTCCGACTACGATGGTCGTGATTTATTTGCAATAGTGCTTAGGTAATAAAGGCTACTTGAATTGCAAATTTGAAGTCTGTGTTGTGATACTTGCAATAAACAATATCTCGTTAGAACATTGGTGAATTTCGTTCTTCTGTTATTATCAATGTATGTTGTCATGGACCGAATGCTTAAAAAGTATGAAACGTTGGTTATTATCAATCTGTATTTACTTTGGCTGTTGCTCAATGAATTCAAACAATGTGTAGTACTTAACTACGTTTGTCTTTTCTTGATTATAGTGTCAGTGAACTTTTTCTTGAAACTTCCTGCCATCTTGACAGCCCTAATCCTGTCGCAGCGATAATTATAAACCTCAAATATATATTTTCCTGTCAATTAGTTCCGATAGGGATTGCTTGAAAGATCGCTGAATCTACATTATGAAATATACTCAGAGACAAGCGTCGGTATAACACCACCGCCTACGCCAAACTGTTGCATTAAGAATGGTGTTACCACGACAGTAAAAACGTCTTAACGGAATGATGCACCATTATTTTTACCAGTTCCATTACCATTTACAATTTTTAATAACTTCGTGTCTGAAACGTATATGATGCGTGTAGGTAATAAACCGCCATTGGACAGGATTATCCTTTAGTTTCTCTGGAGTATTTCGTTTATGTTTCAGTTTATCCAGATCCTTTATTTAGAAATTTTTTTCAACAATTGGTTGGTTGTTATGTCATGATAGATACGTGGAAACAACTAACGTGTATTCAATGCCGAAGTTATCTTGTTCAACCCCACCATCTACTAGATATATGCTTATCATACTTTTTAATCCATTTAAGGGTTATCTGTTATGCTTCTTCCGTCCTCGTGGCGTCTCAGCTGGCAGAGTCACTAAACGATGTAATTGTAACATAAATTTTGATGTGACTTTAAATATAAAAGGCAGCTAAGTAGACGCGCATTTATGACTCATGAAATATTACACAATTCGCTGTTCAAGAAGATTCCACTTGCTTCACAAAATGTTTTGTCTAAAATAAATAGAAATCTCATTCCTAAAAGTGAACTTTGCACGCGATATTTGTGATGATAATGTCTTTCTTGCCTGTGCCACAAACTCTGCATTGCATTTACAAGTGCAGCAAATTAGTCAATTCGTTAATGTCTTTACTGATTAATGTTGTTTGTTTGAGACTAAAAACAGTAGCTACAATACCTTACTGTACTTTGTTACACACCAAATACAACAACGCTCGTCATTATGTAATCAATCCGTCTCCGTGAATGTCATATGTTATTGCTGGCACTTAGCGCGACCCTTGTGCTCATAAATTCATATGGACAACCTGTCAAACATCAATAGACACAAACACAAATGGAACGTTACGTCAAATGTAATTTTATGTTTCCACTTGTCTCTTTCTGTAACGTCACAGTTGTCGTTTTAGTTGTACAAGTAGGACAAACAGGGTTGCAGAAAGATGTGGCTCGTAGCTGAAAATGGAGTGTGTCTTTCCAGATTGACTTAAAATAAATAATAATTCTTTTTTATCCGATAAGAGGAGACATTGCATAAACGAATGAAATACTTATTTACAGTTTATTAGAGTATGTCACACCTAATCATTTTTGTTTTGTAGTACAATGCTTCAACATGTACAAGGGAAATAGTTAGGCGTCGTTTTATTCGCATTACTTCGTTTTCGACAGCTAACATAAACGTTAAAACAGACTTTGTGTGGAATCAAATTGATATGAAATTGAAGGTGCTGCTTCTAAAACCAGTCGAAACCAATGCACTAGCATTTAGCAAGAAATAATTGAAATAATCCTCCTTCACATAGAACGTAGCAAATATTTATAAGTTATAACTTTCTTAATGTCTGTATAGATCTTCAAACATAAAAACAGATACGACGAAGGCATAACAACAAACCAATACACTAAGTGATAGATGTATGAAAACAAATATTTATAAGGTATATATTTATTAATGTCTGCATAGATCTTCAAAAGTAAAATCAGACATTTCGTAAGCATAACAACAAACCAAAACACAAAGTGATTATAAAATCCAATAATCAATACATATAGAGTATGCGTATAATGAAACTTAAGTTTAATGAAACTAAAGTGCCATAAAAGAGTTGTAAACTTTAGTTTCAAAACACAAAGCATTGCTAATATCTTATTATTCAAGTATATTGTCACAATTTATTTGTTCAGCAACGTTGAAAGCAAAACCAACAAACACACATCTTTGAGGTCCACATGGAAGATCGAGAAACTGAATATGTCAGCCTAGTCAAATAAAGACGTTACTTACTTACTTACGCACTTTCTGAATAATCCTTATATTGCTATTCTGTGATTGGCGTGTGGTGTTTATAATATTTCGTGATAGAAAGATATTCTCCATGCATACCAAATGTTTCCAACACACATACAAGATACAAAATGCAATTTATGACATCACGTGCTAATTATTTGATGTATGAAGAAATTATTCAAGTGATTAGCAAACAACATTAGTGATATAATCACCGTAGCTCTCGTTCTCGGTGGGTATTAACTCATTATCTTGTTACTTCAATCGATATGAAAGTATATAAAGAGGAAATTACAAATGTTTGTGCAATTTATGATACATAGAACCATGCAAAGCGGAATTGTAATATTTGCTGGGAATCGGTAACATGTGCATGAACAGCCAAAAGCCACACTTTCAAATGCCAAACACAATTTATACACAATTCACGTTTTGACTGTACTGCATTTTGAAGAAAACTGTTTCAATGATATTATGACTGAGCATGAGACCAAATCATTGCACTCAGTGCAAATATAACCCTTCACTCCCGATGAACATTGGAAGGCCACGCGCGATTAAAAATTACACGATCAGTTTGATGTCTGACTCTTTTCATAGGTAGTTCACATCTAATGAAATAAATGTTTTTGATGATTTATATTAACTGTACAAAGATTTAAATGAAGCGTTTGCTATATGAGCAAAGTTACACAGTGTTGAATAGAAATATTAAATATCAATAAATGGGTAACTAGCTTATATACAATTCTACTTTCATTTTCACGTTTTGAGTCTAATATTAAATATTTGAAACAATGGCATCATTTCAGAGAACAGAACTTTCTAAAAAAATATATTTAAAATAAACAAATGAATATGCGGAATATCTGCAGCAATTGCCTTGCATATTCTCTCAGGATTGTCTAGTCAGACATTTAAAGTCTTCATCTCACGTTTGTTCGTAAATTGTATCTCCACATAAAGTCAATTTGCGCAGTTTATTTTGTTGATCATATCGACGCATTGGTCTTAACTTTGCAAATAGAGATCAGGGACTTCATGAGACAAGTTTCTAGTTAAACGACATCTTGGTAAATCATCGCTTATTATTAACAAGAGTGAATGTATTTCCGAGGTTTTGACATCAATTTATACGCTAATTGAAATTGAATATTTGCATAGCTAGCATCATCTGCTACATGCGATAGTTGATTAAATATCACAGTACGATTGGTTAAAACTCAAAACCATGTGTGGTCGTATCGTCATTTTACAAATCGAATATATTGTAAAAACTGTTATGCCCAGGAAAGTGAACGCACATAAAGCATGCACGAAACAAATAACAAATAAACTTATCTTTGAGTATATTATGCGACATTGATACAATATAATTTATAATTATATGTGTCTTTTTGTTACTGCATCATTGGAATCTATCTTACGGTAAAGCATGCAATGTTCATGCTCACCACCTGTCTATTTGCGACTGGCAGATTTGTATTGTTCACTTCGTCAAATATACTGCAAGTGCACCCGTTGCATATGAATAGGTGGTATTCTCCAAAGAGTTAAGTCATTTGATATAAATGCATTATGAATTGTAGTCAGTTAAAACTTAATGTGTTGATAAATTTAGAAGCTTTTTCATTGATGAAGATGTTGAATATAACTAATTTGGTTAGAATAACTGTCTAATTTTTAAATTCTCAGTTCTCTGTCATTTTTTAAGAAAATTTAGGAGCTTGTCAAACCACTGTGTATTGATGTATGAGGGTGGCCTTGTTTGATATATTGGCAAATGGGGTATAATCAATTGAAAAGCGAAAATAAACACTGTCTCTAGTTCACACATGTGCAACTTGGGAATAGTAATAAAATAATATTTTTGCTTGATACATAGTATTACATAAGCTGTTTGTAGTATACTACCGGATGTTATATACCCAGGCTGTCATCTATCGACTTAAACGTATGGACTGTAATTGTTGTTCCGAAAATATATACTACTAGAAACACAAATAAAATATATAATGTTTTCTGTCACGATATTCTTGTCCACAGTAGATATTGTTCCTGTCAGACAGGAGGGTTATATCATCTATATTATGGTATCTACTCGTATAATGTCCCCTCTCACGTTATGTTCACGTCAACTTATATTATTTCTTTCTTTCCTTACAAAGTAAAATATTTACCAGTTCTATAACATGAAGTATAGCCAAATTTATATAAAAGTATATTCTAGTTCCTGAGAAAAATGGACAGTATATACGAGAATATTTTGTGTAACTGAATATCAACCATTATATCTAGCATAGAATGTAGCTTTATAACCAACTTTCTACTATGTTAGGTTTCTTAAAAAGATACAATATTAGTACTGAATAAAACGATGTAAGATAATATTAATAAGCAGGTACACTTTTCACGAAAGATCAGCCTTATTGGAAATTATCATACACACGCTGACAACTAATCATCGTTTTGAAACGAGACCGGTTACCATTCGTTCGTGTATGAAACACATTTAGAAAAAATTGATCATAAACAAACACTCATCGAAACTATTATATTATATTCAGGCCGCAAAAATGAGTTTTACTATAAAATAACGTACGTATCTTAACATACTTGGTGAATGCTTTCTGACGACCATTGGTCATATACATAACTCTACATTCAGTTTCATGGGGATACATGTAACAAGACATTCTAAATGTCGACGAACAAACATGTCACATTTATCTGGGTATAGAGGAACGTTTCTTTCACAAACATTGTAAGTAACTTTGTATGGAAATATTAACGTAGACACTATATGTCAAAGAAAACATTTATTTCGTGCATCCATTAAATATTCAACAAGGCATGGTTTTACATTACATCAGGAATACGACAGGGGTGCATTCTTTCCCTTCCTTTTCCTTATTGCAGTTGATTGGATTTAATATGAACAGAACCACTCGTACCAATTAAGGAATTCAGTGGAATTTAACTTCAACTCTAGAAGATCTAGACTTTGCAGACGACATCTGTCTCTTATCCCATACCTACCAACACATGCAAAGTAAAACACTAAACCTGCAAAATGAAGCTGCTAATCTGGGATTGAAAATCAACCTGAAGAAAACTAAAATAATGACCATCAACCAAAAGAACAACAATCAAATCCTGAACTCCACTTGAAAAGACGGACAATTTCTGCTATCTTGGCAGCACACTGAGTGAAAATGGTGATATAGAAACTGAGGTGAAGATCAGGATAGGAAAAGGAACAACATCATTCAATAAACTTGGCCACATCTGGAAAGCTAGAAAGATATCATTAGAAACTAAAGTGAAAATATACAGAAGAAACATCAGAAGAGTTCCATTATATTGTAGTGAAACATAGAAAACAAACAAAAAGGTGGAATCAAAACTTCGTGGATTTGAAGGAAGATGTCTCAGAAAGATCTTGAGAATACATTGGCCCCAAATCATATCTAACTAAGAAGTAGAAGAAAGAACTGGAATTGGGGATTTAAATACAGAGATACGATGCAGACGATGGAGATGGTTAGGACATGTCATGAGAATGGACAATACAAGACACACAAAAACAGCCATCAGATAGACACCACAAAGACAAAGAAAAAGAGGGAGACCTAACTGAACATGGAGACGAACGGTTAAGACAGAGATGAAGATGATTGGTATAACCTGGATGACAACAGAGAGAAATACCTAAAACAGATGTAGGTGAGGAGCAGCTGTGGAAGCCTCGTGCACTGAAGAGTGCGAAGAGGACTAAGTAAGTAAGTAAGTCGTTAATATTACATGTCTATCATGTGTGAATTACATGTCTTTTAATGAATGTTCGAAGGAACAGCTGTTCTACTTTTCAATGAACAGGTTTGAAATCAATGTTCAAATGGAATTGGAAAAAACGGTTTCCAGAACTTGCAAATGTTGGTTAACATTTTCAACCCAGTGCAATAGTTTTGTTGAAATGTTGAATAGTGTTACGTGACTTTCACAATGTCAGATAGTTTTTATATTAAAAAGTACGCCAAGTTTGAAAGGAATGCCTTCAGTGACTTTGAGTTTCAAAAACCTGAACGTTTTGGTTTACATTATCATTGTAGCGGACGACCAGTAAACTAACGAATGGACAGTACAATCACTTTATGCATCCCGCTTTAAAATGCTATTGTTGATAGGAATGTCTTGACTGAGTGACTTTGAGTTTTTATTCGTGTTTTGCTAAACGTGTAAAGGATGTTTCATTAACTGACATAAAAATATGTAGGTTTGGTCACAGGCCCACCAGCTTACCAAGTACAAGAAAATCCACAGAAAGTATTGATATTAACCAAAGACCTGAATGAGGTCTTTGATATTAAATGCACGTGCTATGTTTGGATCAACTGCGTCTTATTCAATATCATATTGACAATTCATCCCACAAAAAACGAAATCAGCTCTGAAGATTTGACAGTTTTGATGAATTATTCCCTCTCATAAACTTGTAATGGCGACATGAAACCGTTATAACCAGCGTCTCTGTGACATCATTGACCAGAAAGATGGACATGTGTCAGGTCAATATTCTGGACTGGATATTTATTTAAGGAGCGGTGCAATGTTGTCTATCACTACATCATCGTTCTAAAGGGCTTTTATTCTTGGCAACATTGGGTGTTCTTAGATTTTTTTTGCAATCGGGTTTCAATCCTTTTTGCTAGATTAACAAATTTATCTTCCTATTGGCAAGCAATGTACCATGATTTCTTATATGAAGGACATGAAAAGTACTTTTGAGTCACCATTAAAGATTTTTGCAGCCACATCTTTACCCTGTACAAAGTGACACCCTTCCGGCACCCAGAAGATGTCTTCATACACCGAGTACCGACAAAAAAGTAATTCCTTATTTTTTCTTCTGGAATGAGGGTGCAATTTTCTTTTTTATATCTGAGTCTCAAGCAAGCGACCGCTATATACGGAACACAGAAAGGGAGTACAGATCAAACCGTCATCAAATAGGAAGCAATTATCATTGACGGAGTTTGTGGCTGGGAACTGACATCATAAATATTGTTTATGACATGTTCTTTATATGTTCACTAATTAATATTGTCTGCTACGCTGATGTTGCGATGTTTGTTAGCGTGTTGCCAGGAAACACTTTAAAACATACATTTACTACATAGCATATGCTTACAAGTGATGTTTCTCACAGCCTATTTTCCTGCCTTATTGTTTTTAAAAAAAAAACAACAAAAAACTTCTCTCATAAACAACTTCTTCGTTTTGGTAACTTAACGTCTAAAGTTGGCTAAAGTAAACTACAGAACACGATGTTTTTGTTTTGTTTTGAAAATGGAACGGTCTAAAACTCGTCGCTCCGCTCCTCAGAGTGTTTATTTCGCTTTGTTGATTCAATAATTTTGATTCATTTCAAAGAATATTTTTTAAAAGTTTAAGAATACAAAGAAAACGTTTTGGCTCACCCGTTTCGAGATAAAGAATTTTCTTTTTTTCCAAGACTATTCACCTCGGAAAAATGCCTGAAATTTTTGACCGGAAATAACCTTTTCTGAAAGCATTAGTACCTGCAGAAACTCGACGAAGATATGCACGTGGATTCGTTATTTGTGTGGCTATTAAATACCCTATAAGTGAAATGATATCTTCTGAATACAAATTAATGAATTGTGAAAGTTTTGATGTTGTTGTCCGTAAAACTCGTCCGGCCATGCTCGGTTGTATTCGATTTGTACGTTAATTTACTATATACCGTTATCTTTGGACTTTTACGAATTATGCAAGGAGTCGAGTCTCAGTTTCATCTAGTAGGACTATAAATAAAGTCATTGTTTTTCCTAAAGGACAAGCTAGTCTTTAGATTTATATACATAAAATAAAAACTGGTAAGGTGTACGGAATTTTCATGGCTCATCAACCCAGTATACGCTCAGTAATAGTATATGCAAAAACAACAAAAGCAACAAAATGTAAAGACAATGAAAAGAGGAAAATTGTGATTGACATGTGATGTGTATAATATCATGTGACAAAAGAACATTTTCCATATACGCCAAACGTTCCCAAACGCAAACAAGATACAAAATGCAATTTATGACATCACGTGTCAATTATTTGACATCGGGAGTGATAATTCAAGTGATAAGCAAATAACATTACTGATATTATTGCAGTATCTCTTCTTCTAAACTCATATCGTGTGTCTTCAATCGATATGCAAGTATATAAAGGGAAATTACAAATATTTGTGTCATTTTTTATACATAAAACAATGTAAACCAGTTTTTTTTATAATAATTCACTAGTAATTTATTAATGATGCATGTCAATTGGCCGTCTGCAATGTTCGTGTATCATACAATCACACAATTTGTGCTGACTGCTTACAATGTAATTGAAAAGTAACAAAAGTATTCTGAACAGGCTAAGAATTCAAATTTTAAATTTGATTCAGTGTTCTATCAGCATAATAAGTTGGATGCATTTATAATGACTTAAAACATCCATTTAATATACTGCTCTACAATCATACAATATATCAACTTAAGTTGTATTTAAAGTATGGCCTGAAATTGTGTGGGAATCTTTTGTAGATCTAGATTAGTAATGGTCCTACCTCAATCCAACATTCCCTCTGCATTCCAATTTGAAATGATGCCTGCTTTAATATGATTCATCATCGACGCTTATCATAAAATGTAGTTACGCATTCATACGAGAAGTCCAAACAGAGTGATGCTTTCAGAGTATTTAATCAAAAGCAGAAATGTACTGCATGGCACGAAACCTTACAATCTATCCGCTTTGAATTATTACTGTAACATTCCAATAAACCGAACGTTTGTAAGAACAAATTGAACTCAATGTAAGTACTGTATTATAAAATAAAGTACGTTCAAGTCCAGATCAAAGTTGAGAAGAGATATTCAATAGTTAATGATTGATGGCTGGTGAATCATGTTTCGGATTGATTGACGTGAATATCAAATCAGTAAAACATATTCGCTTGTGGTAAACTAAGGATGCAAGCATGAAGTAATATCTAATTTATAGTTTTTTTTAAATTCGCAACAAAAACGATTCAATATTGTTTAATGAATCATGTACTCCCTTCATACATATCATGAACATAATCGGGAGACCATACACGATTCGGAATAAACTCAATACCTACCTTTATTAGTTCTCTGTAACTCGTGTTGTTTCTGTTTTCATGTTGTAGATACATAACCTTAATAATAGATATGCGGAATATCTGCAGTAAATTGCCTGCCTTGCATATTCTCTCAGGATTGTCTAGTCACACATTTAAAGTCATCATCTCACGTCTGTTTAACTTTTATATCCACATAAAGTCAATTTGTGCAGTATAATTTGTGATCGTATCGGCTCTTTGCTCTTAATGCAAATAGAGATCAGGGACTTAATGAGACAAGTTTCTAGTTAAGCGACATCTTGCTAAATCATCGCTTTTTATTAACAAGAGTGAATGCATTTGTGAAGTTTTTATATAAATTTATTCAGTAATTGAATTTGAATATTTACATTGCTTGCATCATTTGCTACAGACGACATTTACGTAAACACCGCGTTAGTTTAGCTCAAGACACACGAGGCCATATCGCAATTTACAATTTTTAAAAGTATTAAGTGAGATGCTATTTCTTTGTATGCTCAGGGAAAACGACTTGCATCAGGCATATTAGTAGAAAGCATATTTATTTACCATACTTTGCATTTGTAAAATCATGAAGCCGATTTACATTCGAAAGTCATATCTTTGTCATTTAGAAGCTCAATATTGTGAAAACACAAACACAAATTACAATAAGTTCTTGTGAATAATCATTTATTGGAACACATGTTGATCACAGCATGTTGCTTAACGTTAGGCAAGTATTGGGATAAACAAACCAATGGCATACGCATGATTGAAAACGCACATCAACACAGCATGTAATAAGTTTTATCAAAATTATTTGATATATTTTAGACCCAGTCACAAAAGTAACAGCTTTAGTAGTTAAATTAGAGTATGGAGTTCCTGATATCCTGGTGTGAAGGGTGTGTTTACATCATCAAGTAAATAGTCCATACGTCAATGTGGTCGTTCAACTCTTCGCATAAAACAATGTATAAAATGTATTTGATATTATGCTGGCATAATATTTGGTAAGAGGACAAAATACATTCAATTAGAATAGTTTCGATAATTTCAATATAATAACGCATTCTGTATGTTTTACATAATTTGTCAACGAATTGTACAGAAACCAGACTTTCGTGATTTCAATAATTTTTACTTCTCTCCTGGTCGTTGTTATGATGACCCCGATGAAATATTGTATTACCTCGGGTATTTGTACATAAGTAGTCCATTATTATTTGTATCGGATAGCATGTTTTATTCATTATTATACTTCGACAAGTTGTATAACTAATATCAGACAGAAACAACGAAAACCAATTAACTGCCATTTCCTCTTAATTCATTTTTCAAATTGCATGTACAGTCACGCGATAATGAGCTCTTATGGCGTCAGTTTGTAATACGTATCTGCATTAATTAAATTTGATAGCCGGTGACTCCCTATGATATATAACTGTCCGTCTATGAAATGGCATCCATATACTTAAAGGTGTTACATATTTTGATAAGCAATTTACATGTATAGTCTAATAGATGCGTATTTTTTTCAAAAAATATATAATTTCCATTTCAATGATACAGATACTTGTGCTTTGAAGAAGTTCACATAAAATACCTGAATGCTCATATGAGTAACCTCTTTCAGTATAGTCTTGGCACGAACAGTGACATGTATGCCAATGTGGACTATAAATTGGTGGTACACCAAACCAAGACAGGGTTGGTTGTAGATTGCAACTGAAAACAAAACTACACCAAGCATACAAACGTTTATCTCTGGATATGGCAGGTTTTGGCAATGTTTCCAAATATAATAGAAATGTACTCTGGTTGAGTCACATGGAAAGTGATGCATCTGACAATAGCATGCCATGTTGTAAGAGGAAAATGTTGATATTTTATTGATTACATTATGTCAAGTACTGTTTCTGTGTGTGAATTGTGTATGTCTGATAAATGTACCATTTGTTTGGTTTGAAGTGTTCTGTAACGAATAATATAGGTCTTGCATTTTTGACGAAAACTTATGACGAATGTATCAAATATTTTGTATTTGAAAAAGCCCGTAACTGAGAAGGCATATTTTATAATACTGAAAACATAGATACATGAACGATGGAGTTGATCATTAATATAATCTATGGTATGATAATGGACTATAAAATAACTCTCCAAACCTAAAGGATTTATTCGGCTATAAGAACAATCTACCAGTAAATGTTTTTAAATACAAGAGAATAAATACCTTAGTTACTAATCTTTAAAATATTATGACATTATCTATATATCTTGCCTGAAATTGATGTGAGCTTATTAAAAAGACGAACGGTCTAACTGTATTTAAATTATTTATATGTGCAAACATTAAAATGATGTATCTTGACGTTTGTTCGTGTTGGTAAATATTATACCGTGTTTAGGGAACGTGAAATTACACCAATCCATGTACATTTGTGTTTGTTTTTTGGGTGTTTTTAATAATTTGTATATCAGGAAAATTTCCCTTGACTTGTTTCAGCACAGAGTAATACATCTGTTACATTTACTGACGTATTTATGCATAAGTCGGATACGTTAGCAGTAGAAATGTGTTACTGCATGCATTGCGTGACAATATACATTGTACAAACAAATTATGTTTGCAAATTATGTCATTCGCCTTTTTACTTGTAGCTTGTACATCTACTGAATACTTGGGACACGTTATCAACTCCGCACAAGAAATAGATGAATAATTTTCTATTTTCCTTTGTTTACTCCGTACCATCTCAAGCGCATTAATTTTTATACGCTTAATGTTTCGGATTATAACGCATCTACGAGGGTTGTCCGCGAAAGTCGCGAGCATTGTCTCCCATTTAGACGCTACGTATTATTTTCCTTAAATATGTTAACAAATTTTTGGTCAATTCATTAATAACATATATTTAGTTCTTAGAATTTATTTCCAGATTCATTTTTGCTTACAAAACCTAATTAACTGATGCCGGTTGGGTAGGGTCGGCGCACACTCAATTGTTTTGAATAAAAATTAAATATTGGTTATTCAAGACCGTCTTATTCAAAGCAATTTGCATTATTAGTTTAAAAGTTATATAGGCTTCAACGTCAATGTTTTCCGCGTAATTGTATTAGTTTATACATCGATGACGTCAATAACAACAACGCCGTGAATTTTTCAGAGTATCGAAGTTTTCGCGTTTTTTGAAAATGGCGACGTCGCGGAAATGTGCGGCGCAGTGAGTTAAACTAAAACACTGTTGATCGCGGTGTAACATCCCGCACAAACATGAAAATACATAGTCAATGCAAATTTTCAAAGTTGCGTGACCTGTACTCTCACTTATACGTTACACAAACGTTTTAAGAGGGGTTTAACGAAAAGCAAATACTGGAAGGCCGAAAAGGGGCAAGTCAGCACTAATTAAGCGAGTTAAAAACGTCGTCGACAACAACAGGCGTCAGGAAGTTACGGGTGTAGCGACTAAGATTAGTATATGTAAAACCATTGCACATACTACATGTATACATCAGAAAAATCTAGACATGCGTTCATGCATAAATCTGCGAGATGAGTCCCGCAAGTTTTATCTCCCGAAGACATGTTAAACTGAAAGCGTGTAGTGGCTTTCGGGAAATCTAAAGACGAAGTCACAGAGTGGAGCGTAACGTCATTGACGTCGCAGAGTGTGCGATGACCAGACTTATAGCAGGTACGATAAAATTACATACTCGTTCTATCATTTGAGATATCACCTTCAAACTTTGCAATTGTAGTGTTAACATATCGCTGTAAACGACTGCGTATGCCAATTGCTAATATAGTTTGAAGAAATGCAGTAGCAACCAATGTTCGCGACTTTCGCGGACAACCCACGTATGTGCGTGTCTATTTTACGCTAAAAGTATGTATTCAGTGTAAAGTGCAATATCTAGTTTTCATACAAGTTATACATGTGGACTGAAAAGCCTACATTTAACTATACGAACAATTGGCATTGAGATCAAAGATAACAGTATTTAGCCTTGACATAGCAATACACGATGACCAGATACAAGTACTTGTAAAAGTTTCTACAAATACGTGCTTGTCTGGTCAAGGCCGTCAACAAATGTTCACACGCATTTGTATATGAGCCAAGTTATGGACCAACGAGTAATTGAAATCGACATTGAAATCTCGCGAGAATTCGCGTTATCCGGACTTGATGAAAACATACATGGTATCTATATCATTTTGTCTGACAAGAAGAAATAAACTTATATTAAATCATACAGAACAATATATCGATGTACAGTGAACAAATAAATAAAATGTCATAAGAATATATAAAGTGAAGCAAAATGATAACAATTCGTACTGGAAATGCAACAGAAACAGCACGAGACTCGCATAAGAGCAGTGGACACATTCCAAGTAGTTTTTCATCAAAATTGCTTCTACGAAATAGACAAAGGACCTCTTTGGAAATAAGTGTTTGCACTTTTATGGGTTATCCTTGACCGAAATATTTAAATAACCACACTCACACAGACACATAATAAGCTTTGACGACTTGATTGGATAATTTTCAAAATGGAGACAGCTATTGACAGGAACAGAATCACGAACGGGACAAAACACACACGAAAGTGAACAGCTATAAAAGTACAAAACCATACCCATATGTGCTGTGCACGTGTGCATATGCCAGTCAAAGATATTTGGAGTAAGACATAGCAGACACAAGATTAAACGCGGAACAACACCAAACACAAACAATGTAATGTAAATGCTATTTTCGAAACGAAACTGGAAATAGCCCTTTGTTATCATGTAGTTGCGAAAAGGGCACGTTCAATATGAACTGCCTTATCATAAGAGATACTGTAACACATATTTTTGTAATTGTCTTAAGTCTGTTTTGGTTACATGTATAAAGCAAGACATGCAAGTAAGCGACATGGATAATAACATAATCTTACATTTAATATCATTCAAAAAATACCTAAATGTTCGATACGAGATTCTCCGGACATACCAAGCTATAGCTGGGCTTTATTTCTTATTGTCTGTGTGTTAACTGTTATTCTAGTATTTGCATAACGCACATCTTGCGTAAACGTCAGTCCACAACGACGAGTTTGTTACAGTATGAAAAGTTATCCTACATGTTTCCACCATTTATTTGTTATCAGACCACATTTTTGGAATGTATATGAATGATGACGTGGCCATTGTTTCGACTATTTAGGTAGACATTCATAACGTTAATGAACTAGTCTACTAACATTTGCTGAGTCTGATCAAACATAATCATAAAACAATCCAAGTCAATTAGAACCATGTAAAGTTGACTAATTCAGTAAAAATAACCACCCACCTGTCTGCTCGAGTGTTTTGTTTTCATTTTGAATTTTAACGAGGTATTTAGTTACTCTGTTTAGTGTAACGAACCAATAGTTACCATTTTGTCAGAAATATAATTTGCTTTTAATTAAGTCTACTGTCTAGAAAAGCGCGAACATAAGGAAAGCATAGAGTCGGAAATGGCTTACTTAGAGAACCAAATGTTGATCTAGTTAACGTCTGCAATGGTATCAAAGTGTTTTATATATTTGATTATATGGATCTCGAATCATGGACTATATTGATAATCTAGCTTAACCAAAATACCCTTCGACTTTGAACATCGTCATATTCTGCTGGTTTGTATGTTGGTATACTCTTGTGATCTTTGTATGGAGTCCGTGCGACAAGACTGTTGATTGCCCACTAACAGTCCGGGAAATATTCTTGGGTACAATCACGCAAACTTCACTTGTGTTTGCATGTGTACAAACTTTGCAAGGGTAAATTAGAGCACCTGTAAGACCATTGAAAAACGTCGACAAGCCACATGTGACAACACACCTTAAGATAATGCAGTCTCTGCTTTAACATAACGTCAATTAAACGTGGTACTGATGTTATAAAGCCGTAAAACGTAATGCTTGTTTCAAGTGTACATTTTAACATCAACGCAAACCCTTCAATTGAACACGATCGGTCAACAGTCTGGCGTTCATCAGATGGGTTAAGCAGGAATGTCCATCAGCCGTTATTCGTTTATCATCCAGGCTGTTGATATCTCCTTGTACCTTATGACCAGTTTTGATACTTCGTGCAGTATTAATCATTCGCTTGGCTATGAGAAATAAGACATATTTTGTGAATATGGTTAATGTCATACGTAATAACAAAGGTTATTTTGGATATTTTTCAGATTGTCCATTGACATTGGTGAGTTATTTTGATAAATCAGTTTTATATGATGTTAAACATTCCGACACCAATCATCAAAGTAACGTGGTCAAGATATTGCCTAACCGTAGTGAGTAATGGACATCGTCAGTTAACCAATGACTTATCTGAAAAAATGTTGTATTAGATAAACATCAGCAATGCGTCGTATTAAATCATTTTGATGTACGATTTATACACCAGTCAGACACTAGTCAGTCTGAAAACCTCAACTTATTGACAATATCAACCCTATTAACACATGGGGTTATCCAAAAGTTCGTGGACTTTTTCTCTAAAAGTTGTTTACGTCCGATTAATATGTACGTTTATTGCCATACAGTGACGTTAATCTATTCCGACTATAATCTAAAATAGTCTTATAAACTACCTATTTGATCAAGAATAGCACGTTACCAAAACAACACACAAATGCGCAAGCGGTGCACTGCAGACTTTGCCAGTAAAACTCGTTACGTTATTGCCGATTGTTACAGTGGTTCGTCAATCAGAAACACAGAAATGCGTCCTCGTGTTGTGTAATGTCATACCAATATTTGGGTCAAATTTCAAGGTCATATCGAGTTTATTCCCAAATTTCAGAACATAGTGGGATAATGTTGTCATATAGAGGTTAACGTAAAAGATGACGCCACAAGACTTAATTTACAGTAACACAATTAATTCAATTATAAATACAGCTAAGGAAACCCGAAAACACAGTCAAGAACTGTTTGACAAAGTAAGTGTGAACCCTACTTCATTGCAATAAATCGTTTTTTAAATGGGATAAACAGTTTATAGAAAGTCCAAATGATGTGATAGTAACCAGCCGTTCTGTAATTACTAATATTGAAGGCTCAACACAAAGTTTCCTTTTATACCTAAATTCTATGTAAAGAAGTTTGTGTGACATACCATTAACTAGACTGAGTTAATCCCATTGATCAGCTAATCTAAGCGGAAAATCAATATTAAATCTGTTACGAGTTATACCTTTCTGCAAGCCTGTTTGTCCCACTTAAAGTGCAACAAAGACACAACTTTGACGTAACAGAAAGAGACAAGTGGAAGCATTTAACGTAACATTCAGTTTGTGTCTGTGTCTATTGATGTTTGACAGGTTGTCAAGATCTGAGCACAAGGTTTGTGCTTTGTGCAGGAAAAGCAACAAAAACATATGGCATTCCTCGAGACGAATGGATTACATTTTGACGAGCAATGTTGCATTTGGTGTATAACAAGGTGCAGTAATGTATTACAGCTACTGTTTAAATTGTTTAGTCTCAAACGAACAACATTTATCAGAAAGACATTTACGAATTGACTTATATGCTGCAAATGTGAATATAATGCAGAGTTCGTGGCACAGGCAAGAAAAACATTATCATCACAAATATCGCGTGTAAAGTTTACATTTATAAATAAGATTTCTGTTTATTTTATACAAAACATTTTGTGATGCAAATGGAATCTTCTTGAACAGCGAATTGGGTAATATTTCATGAGTCATACATGCGTGTCTACTGTTTTCGGTTGATCTTGACCGACTCACCCGGTAATGCATAACTTATTTCGAGTACTTTATTTTCAAAGAAAGCATCATATTACGCACAAGTGTCACAAATCAGACTGCCTTAAAAATTGCAATTCAAGTAGCCTTTATTCCCTAAGTATTATTGGCAATCAATCACGACCACCGTTGTCTGAAATTTGTGTAAGGTTGCCTTTAATTCCATGATTGATAGAAAAGACAGACTAAGAATCATCCACCAAGGAAACCCTCGAGTAATTGCCTAATGGTATGTATTTATCATACGTTTCTAATAAATGTTAAATGCTAACAAAGTAACAATTATCGCACAGTAGTGGCAATAAACCACCCTCCTGGTTCAACTCATGTCTTATATCATAACGACCACTTTTCCTTAAAACAGTCAGAATTACCAGCCCCTAAATAACAACAGACACTTATTTCGCACTGAAAGTAATTGAAATGTCTTATAAGCGGCCTTTCTATTTCATCAAGTCGGGCAGGCTTAGCACCATAATGATTAAATATTCATATTTAGTATCGCACACAATATAGAATAAGTAAATTCATTATAGCAATAGGCGTTACAAAGTGATTATAGCCAACAATTACCTATAATTAAGCCTGTTTAGAGTCTTTGAAGTGATAAAAATCCTCTTAGTCGGCAAATATTCATTTTCTTACCAAACTAGGTATGATCATAAACAATGATTACAAGACAAATATAATGTGGTTAATTATTGACTTTATTAATAAAAAGACCATAAATGGGTTATATGTCATCTTACGTATTAATGTGATTTTTCACAAACTACTTGAGTTGAACGTGACGAAACTTTGATAACTTAAGCTGGGTCTTACCACTTTTTATAAACAATCTACACACACATGCTCTAGACTGAGATGATTGTGTTGACCTCTAATCAACTTTTTTCCTATTTTTTTTAATCGCCCAATTCTTTTCTGACGTTACAACACTGGAAACTAACATTTTGTCATGCATTGGGAACTACGTTGATAATAATCACACCGCATTTGATAGTCAACAACAAGCTACTCGTAAAACATACATAGTCCCCTAGCGGGAAAGTCCAACAAGTCTACCGAAAGTGTTTACATTACCTTATTTGCACACTGCGTTTTATCCGATGTTCACTGTGAATATTTTGTTGAGCGCTGCCTTCCCTGTCCCATTTCCTTATATCATTTTTGTTATTTTTTTGCTACATCTTTCATATTTGTATGACATTATATTTGTTTGTTCACTGCACGTCGATGTCTTGTTCTGTATGATTTAATATGAGCTTATTTCTTTTTGTCAGACAAAATGATAATATCATATATGATCTCATCAAGTCTCGAATCACGCATATCCTCGCGAGATTTCAATGTCGATTTCAATTACTAGTTGGTCCATAAATTGTCTCCAATACGACTGTGTTAACGTTACCACATCTGTAGCACATATGTGAAGAAACTTGAAGTACGTTTACCTGATTCTATTTATGTTTATTGCTATGTGAAGACAAGCCATTCATATATTGGATCTTAATGTTAATTGGCTGTATAGCTAACTGTTGACTTTTCAGTCTATATGCGTTAATTTAATGAAAAATAGATATTGCATTTTACACTGCACTTATACTAACATACATGTGGCTATTTGCGTTATAATCCAAACCATTTCGCATATGATATGTTGATTTTATGAAAAATAAAAATTGCATTCTCCACTGCAAGTATAATAACAGACATGTGGAAATTTGAGTTATAATCCAAACCATTACGCATATACCAATAAAAATAAATTTGAAATGGAACCAAACATTTCACATTTCTGCTTCTCACATATCTGACTTATGCAAAAAACGTCAATATATATAACACATTGTTTATTATGTGATGAAACATGCCATGAACAATTTTCTTTTAACACGGTGTAATATTTAGAAACAGGAACAAACTTTAAAATACATCATTTTAATTCTTGCACTTGTTCATCATTAATATAAATACAGTTAGACTGTTCGTCTTTCTATATTCCATCCCCTAGATGATCATCTGGAACTATTTCTTCTCCATATTATTTCCAATAACATATTTTAAAATGAAACAAAAGTTGCTTACATGTATAAAGATAATGGCATAATATTTTTTACCAAGTTGTTCTCTTGAACGATGTATTTTATAACATTTACTGAAAGTACATTTAGTTTTGTACATTATGTTCTAATAGCAAAAAAAAATAGAATACAAAATGCCATGATCGTACCTTAGACTATATGAACGAACAGCCCCGTTTTATCTATCTTTTCACTATATGCCATCTCAGTTACGGGATTTTTCAATTACAAACATATTTGATGCATTCGCCATAAGGTTTTGTCAGAAGCGCAAATGAGAGTCCCTACATGTCATATATTGTACTTGACAGAACACTTTAAACCAAACTAGTGTTACATTTATCATATACACACAACTTACACAGAAACATTACATGAAATAATGTAATCAATAAAATATCAACATTTTCCTCTTACGACATGACATGCTATTGTCAGATGCATTACTTTCCATGTGACTTCACCATTTCTGTCATATTTTGGAAACATTGCCAAAATCTGTCATATACAGAGACAAACATTTGTAAGTTGGCTCAGTTTTTCAGATTCAATTGATCTACAGCAAAAACTGTTTGGTTTGATGAAATGTGCATTGTTAAACTTTACAGACCCTGTAGTTAAAAATAAATACTTAAGTAGTAATGGACCATTTTAAAGGTACTTATACCAGAGGTAATACTTAATTTCGTCCACCTCACTAAAACCACGACCACGATAAGATTTACAAAAGTCTAGAAATCGAGAAAGGCCCGTTTCTGTTTAAATAATTGCCAAATATTGTAAAACATAGAAAATAGTAAAACATATTGAAGTAATCGTAGCATCTAAACTGTCTAATTGGATGCATATTGTCCTCTTAACAAATATTATGATATCATCGTTTGGAATTGTATTTTAAAAATACTGAGCGGCTAGATGACCAAGATTATGAAAGCTCGGTAGTATTTACATAAACATTAAATTAAATTCGGTTTAATTATTTTACAACTGCAAATAGTGTTAAACATATTTGCATTACTGCTAATAATTCAGTTAATAAACTACATACTAACCATAGCTGTTCCAAAATTGCCCATGTTAAAGAATGATAAATCACTCAGAACGTAAAACAATTTCAGTAAGTGGTATTTGATATATTTACCAGTTTTAAAAACCTATCACAAAATATATATGTACCATGACATACATTTGTTTAAACAACGATTGTTAGTATGTTTTAAAGTCAAAGTTGGACTATTTGTGCATTTTTAAATTCAATTATAATCATATAGAAATTGTCAAATTGCATTCTTGGTGCCTTCTTTATTTCTTTCAATTATGTGTATATGCCTGATGTAAGTCGTTTTCTCTAGGTATGAAATATTTTATAACCTGACTAAAACTTGAATTGTTAATTGCGATACAGACTCCTGTGTCTTAATCAAAACCAACTGTGGTGTTTACATAACTATCGTCTGTAGCAAATGATGCAAGCTATGCAAATATTCAAATTCAATTTGCGTATAAATTGATATCTAAATCTCGAAAATACGTTCACTTTTGTTAATAAAAAGCGAATATTTACTCAGAAGTCACTTTACTAGAAACTTGTCTCATTAAGTCCCTGATCTCTATTTGCAAAATTAAGTGCCAGGAGTCGATATGATCAACACATTTAACTGCGCAAATTGACTTTATGTGGAGATAAAAGTTAAACAGACGTTAGATTAAGACAGTAAATGCCTGACTAGACAATCCTGAGAGAATATGCAATGCAAGCAAAATGCTGCAGATTTTCCGCATATCCATTAATTTATGTAAAATATATATTTAAGTAGGTTGTGATATCGGACACAGCGCACATTTGTCAACCTTTGCAGTTTTGTCACATAGTGATCGAAGTTCTAATGTATCCCAACATTGACCCAGAAAAGACAAGATAATATATCAAAGTATTGAGTTTTTTTCGAATCGTGAATGGTCTCCCTTTGATTTTCATGATGTGTATGAAGGGAGTACCGAGAACGATGATTCCATTACATGCTATATCAAACAACAATGAAATATTTTTGTGGTGAATTTTTATTGCAGAGAGATACGTTATTTGTTTTGTTGCTATAGACAACTTCCGCTTGTTTAATAAATAAATACCAGTGTACCACATTTATGCTAAGTTTTGACAATCAAAATATTATTATTATTTTTGCATGCTCAGCACGTTTTGATATTACGATTTATTGTAATTTCCTCCTTATATACTTCCATATCGATTGAAGACACAAGACAATGAGTTGATATACACCGAGAAGGAGAGACATAGTAATTATATCAGTAATGTTGTTTGCTAATCACTTGAATAATCATTCTCTGTATCAAATAATTGGCACGTGATGCCATAAATTGCATTTTGTATCTTGTTTGCGTGTTGTGAACATTTGGCGTGCATGGAAAATGTGTTTTTATCACATGTAATTATTTTTTCTGTTTTCATTGTCTTTACATTTCGGTGTTTTTCTTGTTTTCGTGTATGCTCCAACTGAGCGTATATCGAGTTGTTGAACTGTGAAAATCCGTGCACCTTTCCTGTTTTTATTTTATGTTTATAAATAAAAAAACTTGCTTGTTCTCCGACAATAATTTTATATACGATTGTAGAAACAAACAACAATTCTTAAGCATTTATTGCGTTATCCTTCCATGGCCATTAGTTATCTAAACAAAAATCGTTTAGTTCTTCGCCAGACGCCACGTGCATGGGGAGAAAATTAACTAAATAAGGTATAAATAACTTACAGGAAATACTTTGTGTGGCGTTATTAGCAGGTGCTCTTTTATTTGGAGGTGCAAACATATCAATGTATTGACGAAATGCTACCTACGTATAGTTGATGAACAACGTAAAATATGCAAACTAATCAGTATGTCTATGCATAACGTAACAGACTCACGAAGAATGGTATTACAAAGTAAAGGAAAGACAAGCTGGAAATATATTCCGAAATGGCTGAAAACGAACGACAGTGTACGTTGATAATTTCTATCTTCTTCTAAACTTAAAAGTAATAACTGTTTATGAAACAAATACCAATATATGACCCACGATATAACGGAAATACTTTGTCTGAATTAACATGTTTACTCGAGTACCTCTTACAATATACATATAACCGTCGTTCTGTGCGGCTTTTTTTCTGGTACAGTCGGCAAACGTTGCGCGTGTCGAATTACACTACTGAATAAATTTTCGCGGGAATCCCAGCTTTCAACAACGACAAATAGTCACCATGGGGTTGACGTATAATGTACGTTTGACATCACCCCATTGACATTCTTTGTTCTGTACAATACTTAATCAATGTTTCAGTAAAGCAGATAACAGGGTTTACAAAACATAACATTATTAAATCGCATTGAAACGTTACAGTATGATGATATCATCATTTATTGCATGAAGATGTTAACATCTCGGCGCCTCAATCTCTTCTCTCTTATAACCACTGGAAACACAATGTCTCATAGTTTTATAATCGCAACCTTATCGTAACTTTTATCTAATGTTGGTCATTTGGTTGAGAAAAAAGACATCCCTATATATTATCCAGTGTATCTATATATCCCGAATTGACTGCTAGCTCGTACGGATATAGAAGTCAGCAGCAGCTTGTGTGGATATCGACGTTTGTGGACTGGTCTAAGCTTGTACTAATGCCGCATGATACAAGCACGGTTACCTTACGGTCGCCGTGGGGGCAAAGTAAGTGTCTTGTTAGTGCCGTACGTTCACTAGCAAGCTGTGGTGTCCTTACAGTCATCGTGTGCTATTCCAGCCTCTGAATAGCATACGACAGCCGGCGCTACGACTGTACAGACTCCTTTAAGATTCTAAAATATTAACGTAAGAACGTCACACGCGCTCTTTTACTATTTATTTGCATGAACTATGTTAGATCGCGCGTCGACAGTATAAAAATTATGGTCGACAAATAACGGCATATGATATGATCCTAAGTTACCTGAATGGTAAAGACGAATGGTTCACCCATGGGGCTATTTGTTTGTTCATAACACAGCATTTAAAAATCTTAGTTATTATAACAGTCCTACAACTATTGGTAATGTATCTGAATCTAATCAGATCATATGAATATGTTTGATGTCATCAAATGTTTACGACAGAAAATTGTCATTATGCGAACGGAAGTACATTGATTTACTTCCGGTTAATGGTGTCGGACCGGAAGTCACCTTCAAAGCGAACACAGCGTGATACTGTCTAGACACTTGAAATTAGTCATTTAAAACTATCACTGCTCATTGATCTCGCTTCTTTATTGGCTTAACTATTAACAAGGACTGCGAAAAAAACAAAGAATATGATTATATATATTATATTATTATAGGACCAAATGAGTTGTAGTACAATTAGGCAATATCATGCGTCCATAGTTCAGATGCTTTTATTTTTACGGGGTTATTAAACGGTCATTAAAAGGGTAGCAAATTGGGCATTGATTATAACACTTGTATCGTTACAAAAACTCATGTTTCCAGGTTTGTTTAACATTGCCCTTACCATAACTTAAACATCACAGATCTAAACCACCTCACAATTATGATCAGAAAGCTCTTAGCCATGGTAATATATTTTCTCATCATTCAAACGCTATTAATAAATGACCCTCTGAAGGAAGTATATAAGGATACCAAATGTTACATTATTGTTATTGAGAGTTCAATATGATTATAAACATATAGAGAGAATGATTTTAAAAACAAAATCTGCTGGAAAACAGCATTATTAAGAAAGGTTGAGAAAAACATCACTTGTTATTATTAAAGTGTTTCCTGGCAACAAGCTAAGGAACATCGCAACATCAGCGTAGCAGACAATATAAATCACTGAACATATAAAGAACATGTCAGAAAGAATATGTAGGATGCCAGTTTCCAGTCACAAACTCCGTCAAAAATAATGATGTCATTTCCCAAACACAAACTCCGTCAATAATAGTCGCTTCATGTTTGATGACTGTTTGATCTATATCTCCTTTCAGTGTTCCGTATGTAGCAGCCGCTAGCTGGAGATGCAGATATAACATATAAAATGTCAGCCTTGTTCTAGAAGCACAATTAAGTTTATAACTTAATTTTACCCGGCATTCGGCGTATGAAGACATATTCTGGATGCAGGGCGAGCGTCACACTTAGTGTTAGATGAATATTCGGTTGCAACAAATTCAAGATGATTGGTGACAAAAATGTATTTAATAATAAATGTTCTTTTCATGCTATCGGTTCACAGCGTTTTGTAGCTCTCTGTTGGTTTTGAAATGATTGTTCCTGTTATATATACTTCTATGTCATATATATAAGTATATTTGCTCCGTGAATTTGCATTTTGGCGAAACCGACCACCCTTTCAATGTTTGATTTCTTCGTTTTGTGAAAGTGTTCGATTAATAGCGTCTGTTAATCAGTACATGTGTAATCGATTCATATTATGATTACAAAATATTAGAGACACTGGCCACTGTCATGTCCTCCATATTAGATTAAATGGTACATTATTTGCCAATAGGAAGATAAATTTGTTAATCCAGGGAATCTGGCGAGGTCAACTGTCCGTCATGAAGAATTGAAAAACGATTGCACAAATAACACACGAGTTTCCAATAATAAACATCCTTCACAACGATGATGTAATGATAAACAATATTGTACCGCTCCTTGTATAAATATCAAGTCTAGAATGTTGACCTCACTTGTCCATCTTTCTGGTCAATGATGTCACGGTAACGCTGGTTATAACGGTTCATGTCGCCATAACAAGTGTTAGAGAGCAAATAATTCATCAAATCTGTCAAAATCTCCTAAGCTGGTTTCGTTTTTTCGGGACAATCTGTCAGTATAATATTGAATAAGACGCCGTTTATGCAACAATTTAACAAACTATCTGGATGTATTTAATATCGATAATTTCTTTGTATTTTATAGTACTTGATATACTGGTGGGACTGTGACCTAACATACACAGTATATGTCAGTTAATGAAACAGCTTGTGCACGTTTAGCAAAACACAATAAGGAATTAGTGTAAGAGAAATACAAATACCTACATTACACACCGTACTAACACAATGATTGTCCACTTACTAGATACGCTGAAACATAGATTTGTTATGACCAAATTTTCCAAGATAAACCAAATACTTCAGCTATATAAAGTCGCTGACGGAGTGAGGATTGCGTTTTAAAGATTTATTTAAATAAGCTCGATATCCAGCTCTGGATTTCATTTTGTATGGAAGTGGGATACATATATAGTGATTGTCGTGTCCGTTCACTCGTTCTTCCGGTCGTCCGTTACATTGAAAATGTAAACCATTGCAAAAGGTTTACGTTTTCAAAACTCAAAGTCACTCAATGCATTCCTTTCAAACTTAGTGTACGTTTTATTATCATACATATCTTTCATTACCGATGTCACGTAACACTTTTCAACGTTTCAACTAAACTATTGCACCGGGTTGAAAATACTAACCACTTTTTTTAAGTTCTGGAAACAAATGTATTTTCAAAGAACATTAAGACATTGCATTCAAACATGTTCATTTCAAAGCTCAGCTATTCCTTTAAGCATTATTTTTGTGGTCCACGCATGATCGAGTTGTAAAATTAATAAACGACAATGTATTTATTGTTTCATTTGTAACTCATTTTCATTGCATGTAATCAAATCCAGTGCATTAGTGATAACAGTTTTAGTTTATATTTGGTATTGTAATACCTTATATTGTTTATGTAAAAATACAGAAAGTCGAAGGTTGGGCATGGTGTGTTAAACGTCAGGATGTATGTTTATGGAATATAGCAGCATACCACATTTACGCTAAGCTTTGACAATCAAAATTTACATATTGTATTTTTGCATTATTCAGGCCTTTTCGAAACCTTGGTTATTTTATACAATGCCATGTTGAATATTTAATGGATGCTCGAAATAAATGTTTTCTTTGATATATACGTGTCTGTTACCATGTATGTATTAATATTTCCATACAGTAACAATGTTGGCCAAGAAACGTTATCTATACCTTGATAACTGTTACCTGTTTGCTCGTCGACATTTAGAATATCCTGCTATTCAAATGAGACTGAAAGTAGAATTATGAATATGGCGAATGTTCGTAAGAATGCATTCATCAAGTAAGTCAAGATAAGTTATTTCATAGTAAAAGATATATTCTCAATATAAACACTTTACTATATAGTATGATATAATAGACGCAATGAGTGTTTGTTTATGACCATCATTTTCTGAATGTGTTTCATATATTTACTCGCTTCAAAGCGATTGTTAGTTGTCGTGTATATGACAATTTCCAATTGCTATGTTCTATGCTAGATACACAGGTTGCAATTCAGTAACACAAAATATATATACATATAATTGTTTTGGGGATCTGGTACTGCATATATTGTATACTATTAAATAAACTTGGCTAAATAGCCTGTTATATACAACTGGTTGGTATTTTACTATGTTAGGAAAGAAAGCAATAATATGAGTTGATGGTGAACATAACGTGAGATAGGACATTACACGAGTAGATACCAGAATATAAATGGTGCAACTCTCCCTACTGACAGGAGCAATATCTACTGTGGACAAGCATATCGTGACAGAAAACATTATACTTGATTTATATATTATCGGAACTGAAGAACAACAACAATTACTGTCTGTACGTTTTAGTCAATAGATTACGACACGGGTCAATTGTATCCGGTAGTATACTCCAAACAATATGTACGTACAAGCATTCTCAAGCAAAATGATATTTCGTTATTATTCCCCAGTTGTGCGTATGCCTAAAACAAGAACGGAGTTTGTTTTCCATAATCATTTTACTTTACGTACTTGCCAAACTCTCGTATAAGACTGAATACCAGAAGCCCACTGATATATGACGAACGTCTCGGAAATAACATAAATCAGTCAAACCATTACTTTTTACACCTTTAAAACATAAACCATCTATGTTTCTTCCGCCATCATTGAAAGATGTAAAAACTCATTAAGGTCGCGAGACCGAAAATGTCTATTAAAAGAGTTGTTACATTTAGTTTCGTTAAACGTATACTTCATATGGAGTTATTATTCAATTATATAAACTGAACAAATTTCAAGTGTTCAAGAAATACGCTGTATATGCCTCCAAAGCTATGTGGTTATTGCGCTTGGCATCTAATTTGGCGACCCGGTTTCGAACTCGGTTGGAGACACATGCTGTATAGATGTCTGCCATATGTCAACAGAAAACACGGCATTTCTGTAAATCCTTATTTCAGGTGTCAAAATGACAAAGTTATAATTTAATGAATGACTATGAGTTGTATGAGTGGTATAATAAATAAAACTTTCGATTGATGTCATCAAAATTGCAATGAGTATATATATCTCAGATGGGTGGTCGCAGACGCTATAATATTTTATTATAACATACTTCGTCACTTGTTAGAGTACTTTTACTCGTGTCAAACACATGCACTGCACTTTGAAATAGACTTTCTTGTTGGACATGTTATTTTTCTGAACGTTCCTATATTTTGTCAATCAACTATCGCCAATTTGTCAATTCTGTGTAACATATGTAATTATTAGCCAGAAACTACCGAAATATATTTCCATATGGAATTGACAGCGCGCCCATATCTGGCTAATATGTCCTAATTAATGCCACGAATACGTGTGGTTGTCCTGTTTGTTTGTTTTTCCGCTCGATACCTTTTTGTATGCTTGCTCTTGTTACGGGTAGTTTGAATGACTGAAGCAGCAGGCTATATGGGTTTCCTTTAACCAGATAGTGTACGTTGAAAAAGACCAGTTGTGACACTAGTTGAAGGCTAAACGGTATATGGAATTGCAAGTACAAGTTTAAGTGAGCTGCCGAGTTACATGTGACAGGATATAATCGTTTCCGGGCAGCGTACTACGGCTTTATATCTTTGGATGTGACTAGTATGATATACACTTAGAACTTATAAACGCAATAAAAGTCACACATTCGATTCGCAAAAGATATGGAATACTTGTAAATCAACCCTGGTCGTTAATATGTCTAGCCATTATTCTTATTCATATTAAGAAGTTATTGTTATATAATTCATAGCATGCTGTCCTATCAATGAGTTCTGTATTTGTTATGATATTTCTAATAACTGTAGGAGAAACTATCGAGAAATCGAACTTATAAATGTAGAAATACAAAAAAGGTATGAAGAAAATTGATATTTTAACATGGTTTTGGTTGAATGAAAAATCGGTAAATGACAAAACTCGAATGAACATCATGAATGTGAGTAACGATATTCAATATAGTTTGCTCAGTAGCATGTGGTAATGTCGCCTGTCGGTCGTTTTCACATTCAAATGTATCGTTTATTTATTACAACTTGAGTAATCATATTCAAATTACTACTGTCGATTCAATAAGTACATTGTAATACTAATGAGGGAATTATCCCATTCGAAAGAATAACGAGATTGCAGTTAAATCAGTTTCGCCCAGTCAGACCTAGACAAACAAAGACATAAAAGTCGAGTCAGTGTTTAAAACCATTATCATTTTACTTTGACGGACTTTTGTGTATTATGACTCAAATTCTACAAAGACAATACAAAGCATGTTCTGTTTGCATTGCAAAACGTTTTATAGGACCATGTCTCGGAATTTGAATTTCATTTCTATGGTTATTGAACATGTTTCCAGAATCGGAAAATTGTTTCGGTAATGAAATGGAAAATACTTTACTCGAGAGACGTTGTTTCTTGGATGTCTGACAACGTTAAATGTTTAAATCGAGGTTCGTAAATCATTTTCGATTGGAACTTTGGTTTCCAAAATATTGAGAATGTATTATTTACAGCGCATGTTTGGTTTCCCGGATATACATGTATGTCCCGATAGCTGGACTTAAATACTCGTAATATGTAGACGATGGTGTAATATTGTCATTAAAGTAGTACATGTCTCATTTCTTTTTCGTACACATAACCAAAATACCCACAATACCAAAACAAGTGGTTTGTAACGACTGGTAAGCCGGGACGGTAAAAAGATACGAACGAAAAGGACATTGAGAACAGCGGAATAGCTTATAAAACAAGAATACAACTGCTCCGAGAGCCTTCATCTTAAGTCAGTCTAACAAATCCAGCGCAAGTTAATCCAATGCTATTCCGTATCTCAGTGGTGAGAGCGATTTGCGTCTGATCTGGAGACCCTAGTTCAAATTCACATCCGGATGGAGGTACAGACACATATGCCTGCCTTGTTGCTTGCTAAGGTTAGTACCGATTTACGAGACGTAATAAATGTACCGTTTCGATTAGAATAAATGTATATGTGCCATATTGTGACAACATATTATTTCCATCTAGTGTTTGTGTTAACAGAAACACAACTAGTATGACCTAATGTATATTCAATGTTTCTTCTTTCGCTTGTTAAACAATTACCAAGTGAATTTTTACTTATAATTATGTGGATAATAACTTTTGTATGTTATGGTGCCATTTAAAAACGATACAAAGTTAAGCCAGTTTAAGACGGATAACAAGACATAAAATAATATACTCATACATAACCTTAGGTAAAGATGTCAATCATCAAAGAAAATTCAAAACGTATTTAAAAGTACCGGGACTTCCAGCGTGTTCGTAAAATTCTACAAATCATATATCATTTAGAAGGTAAAACGATGATAAAAAATCAAACATCGAAGACCACTAACAACCAACAGAAAAACACAAAAACAAATAAAGCAATCGCCATTATGCCAATCACAAAAAAAACCGAGAAACATTTAAAAGCAGCTACCAAAAAACAGTATTACCATTTTGTTACATATCGATTAGGTACGATATGGGCACAGACAATGCCCAACAGAAAAGGCTAGTACAGAACACAACTTAATGACAAAAGGTGCATCGAATGTCTGAAATTCCTCGACCACGCTGACAGCAACTGACTATCAGAGGAAATAACTGTAAGGGCTGTTTCTTGTATTGCGCAGAAATGCCATCTTGTTTACAAAGTTGAATAATCCCCGGATGCCAGAACGCAAACGATATTGTTCCGAATAGTTCATGGAATTTAACATATAATATCATTATTATACAGTATAATAATACTAAGTTGGTTGAAAGCATATAATAATTTCCAGAATATATGTATGGATTGCTTGTTATTTTGTCTTTCCTATTAGTATCGAACGTTCAGAAACATTTTAATGCCTGATATGCTGTGGAATGATAATGTTTTGTGTTACAACGATTTTAAGCAGAGAAATTTAAATGTTACGAACTATTCCCTAGACACGTGAAAAACAACGAGACATTAAATGGTGTTAGACCATCAACCACGTGATTCCAATGTTATTACAAATGTATTGTAATTGTTTTTATTGTAATTGTTTGAAATCGCATAACAAAACACTCGCATTTGAAAATGTTTCCTCATCAAGAAATTTGATACGACGGCTATTTGTGGATTACATTGTAATTATCATTTTGATATAAATAGTAAACTGTTACTTCCAATGAATGAGAAACTAAATAGGCATGGAAAAGCTGACAAAACAACAAATGATCATAACAACCATACATGGAAGACAGCATTTATAGACTATTAACAGATATAGCAGTGCACTAAACGCACAAAAAGGCACATGGAACACACACAAGAAAAGAAATGTCACGTATTACATCAAATATATATGGAAGCTCATAACACATTATCATACACGAAACTGATCAAGAGAATATGAAAAAGTCACTATGCTTTGATCAAATTCATTGTTTTATAAGATTGATGATCCTTGTGAAGTCACCCAAGCGCATGTAGTAGAAACAGTCGAGTACATTAGCACAAAAAAGGAACACACAAATAAGTAAATGCACAAAAAGGAATGCACAGAGAGGAAAGGGCGGAAAGGAACCCACAAAGAAGAAAAGCAAAAAAGGAACACACAAAGAAGAAAAGGCTCAAAAAGGAATGCACAAAGAAACAAAACTCGAAATGGAAAAGACGAAGAAGAAAAGGCACAGAAAGAACACCAAAAGAAACACAAGCACAATCCCACAACCAACACAAATATTAATAAGAAAATAAAAACAATAAACCACAACAAGCGCTACTAAGTTAACAGGTCAGAATAGGCCTAAAACAATGTTGAACTGATATAAATGGTATAACAATGCATCTGCACACATGCATTTATGGGTGTTATAACTGCTTCTTGCTGATTTATATCAACAAACAAACATAAAAAACTAACATATTTATACTTTGATATCTCCTATTTAACGAATATTTCTTTATTATTTTATTTACGTGGGAATATCACATTACTGATCACTTAAATCAGCATTATGATTTCATGTTGCCTTCGTACGACCTTGTCTGACCATCGTCATTGTCGTCGTTTTTTTCAATTAAATGTCTGTTCTGTAGACAACATAAACAACAAAATAGCATTCTGTTTAAATTGCCAGCTGCCTAGAAACACAATATCAGGTATCAATCATTACTATATTTAATATGTCGTTGCATCTGGGTTTGACATGTTTTATGTACGTGTTTTATTAGTGACCACAGCCAGTGATCTTGTTGGTTGTTCCCTTATAAAACATCCACGCCTACATGTTCAATATTTGGACTTGCCGTTTTAGAGTTACGTGACTGAATTAGGTCTTCGCATATGGATTTGATATGTTTAATGTTTGTGTTTTATAAATGACCACCGATAAGTGTTCCTGTTGGTTGATCCCTAATTTTATAAAACATCCACTCCTACAGGTTTCATAGTTTCCGTGCCAAATCTTTGAGGTTTTGTTGTTGTCTCTTTTTCTGATTTACATTAATAAAGTTTATATGGCTGTGTCAAGTTTTATTATGTGTCCTGGTCGTCCTTGTCATTCGGTAAGCTGCCTGTTGACTCTTTGTTCCAAAATGTTTAACGGATGCGGCAAGCGATAGGGGTTCATCTCGGGTGTGGTGTTTTTGTTACTGTTAAAATTGTTCGTGTTGTTTGTTTTTCAACTTGGCTTGTACTTGTGATGTATGATGTTTCATTTTTGCTTTTGCAGTTTGTGCCTGTCGCGTTTTCATGTTAACTGTTTGTTTTAAGTACTACCTTCCCTGATCGGTATGATACATTTTATGACTTGATGCGCGATATGTTTATGTTATTTAGTTCTCTATATATGACATTTATGATTAAACCCCATTCCCCCTTGTCATATGTCATGGACAGCGCAACTTGTCTTTTTGACATGTAATTGCAACCTGTCGGAGAATTACCTAACTTCAATGTTCACTAAAATGCATTAGCATTGTTGTGTTTAAAGAGCACGGTCAAGACACCCTGTGCTAACGAGTAATCAGAATACATATATCTGTTCTCATATAAAATTTAGAAGTCCGCTTTGGTTGACTATAGCGTCGACAGCCATTTATGACAGGCATGCTAATTCGCTCAACGTTTCGTGACATTGTAACTGTATACAACACGCAAACAAGATACCAAATGCAATTTATGACATAATGTGCAAACTATTGGCTGCATGAAGTAATTATCGACGTGATTAGTGAACAATATAAGAGACGAAATTGTAATATCCATCTTTCCCTCTGGGTCTATACTCATTATCTTGAGTCTTCATGTGATATGGTTATACGTACTTTTATTTTGATGTATTATACAACACATAACATGCACATTAAAAGTGTTGGGGCAATGGTCGATGCATAGAACAATATACCGTTAGTTAACATAGTTCACATTTAGACTATATTTTAGTCAAAATTTCAACTCGATAGGAGAAGATCTGAACATTTATGGATTGAGCTGAAATTTGGTCTGGAACTATTGTTGATACTGGAGAACAGTTGGCTTAATTATCTAGGTGATCAAAGAAAACAAAAATAAAACGAATCACCGTAAGCTTTGGTTTGCATATTTCATTATACAACAACCGAGGATCGGTTAATTTCAGTTACAGTTTATTCAATGCACTCAGCAAACAATACATGTGATATGAGGTACAACAGTGGGGGATATAGATATGCCGTATATATATACTGTTCTTGGAAACAATAATATATGAAACACGTATGTCATAATACGTATATTCTATGCTTAGTACGTTTATGGTAATATGCCTCATGACGTCCCTGACGATTCCCTACGAGAAACTGTTCCGGTGCCTCCTATATTCATTAAAATTTCAATCGGAGTGCATCCCTGAGGCAAAAAATGCTCAGTGGGAGCAATGCTTAATTTTGATGTTTAGGTTTGTTTACTCTTGTCGTGCAAAATAGATTGCCAAGTATTTAATGACAATAATCAATAATGGGGTTAATTACACTTGACATGAAAGGTAGATAGTCTTAATTGATCTTCAGTATCAGGTGACCGACATCTTCATTAGTTCCCGAATACGTCACCGTTGTAAACAATTCTTGTCTTGTCGTGCTTGTTTACATTTAAAAAACATACCTGAGCATTTTGCTAAATATTTAATGAAATACAATCAGTATATACGTATACACGCCCTCTTTACTAAGATGAATTACGATAGACGGTCACCAGAAAGATCCCGGTTCAATATCTGAAATTATAGAAACGTCCGACTTGTGAATTCTGAACATATATTGTACAAATATCTTAGAATATATCAGATTAGCTGTTCTTTCGTTCAAATATTTAATATGCAGATTATGAACCAGGCAGTTGCATCAACGTCTCACATCCCCAGGAATGGGCCGGGCTTTTTATTTTGGGTTGTCAAACCCTCCGCCCTTCCTCCGCCCTTCGGGGGGACAGCTGATGGTAAAATCTCCGGTATTGCCCCGGCCTCTGGAAGGTAAACACACAACAAATGAGAGAACACTCATTTAAAACAATATTGAACCCATAAAGATAGTAATCATCCTACTCGTTTTTCGAGATACATGTACTACTATATGGTTTTTAAATAACATACCTTTGCATTTTGTTCATTCCAGCCATTGCTTGCCTTTACTCGTATAGCACCATCATCTTTGTTTTAAGATTTTTAAGATGTTACTTATTCTTGATATTGAATGTGTTCATTGTTTATCCTTTTAATGAACGTCGAATTTCTAAAAACGTTCCACAATCAAAAGTTTTAAAATGTGTCTGTTTATAACTGACAACTCATTTTGTTTAATTTTCGGGCATAACCACAAGGTAGCTTGAAACTCATTAAACGTGGAATAGCTTTGTTAAGTGTGTTTAGTGTCGAAACATTTACAAGATTTTTTGTGGAATAATTTAATGGATTATAAAATGTGAAGTTTCATTTAGTCTTACACATGAATATTAACACTCATTTAGCACCCGTTATCATTGTGGATTGCTATTGCTTGAGTTACTCTTGTTAATGTTCAACTTTGAGAACACCAGTAATTCATGACATATGTTTTGTAATAAAACCATATTGTCTTACTGCAATTTAATTGCAGATTTAGATTAAATTACATGCAATTCCCAATACACCCACAGCAGGTTTGAAAATACACAAGACTCTAATGGTGTAAGAACATGGCCGATGAAATATTGATGTTTTTTATAGTAGGCATTTTAATTCATATACATTCAGTACGCGTATTTTAAAATATCTTACAAAGAAATTTGACGCCATGCCTATCTATAGGCAAACATAAAAAGGAGAAACATTCCTAAAAAGTGTAAGATAAATACATATCGCTTCCAAAAACACTGTACGTAAACAATGATTTGCCCCTGACTAGTTAAAACAGGTGTATATGGTATTGTAATAGACATTACGACATGGGTCAATAACATCCAGTAGCATACTTGAAACAACAAATACAGTACGTACATGTATTTCTCTAGCAAAATTATGTTTTATTATTTTTCCCCAGTTGTGCGTATGCGTGAATTAAGAACAGAGTTTATTGTCCAGTTTACATTTTTCAATGATGGCGGAAATAACATAAATCAGTCAAACAGTTACAAAGTTATTACTTTTTCACCTTTGAAACATAAATTATATATGTTATTTCCGCCATCAATGAAAGACGTAAAAAGTAATAACCATGTAATTTTTAACTCATTAAAAATGTCCAATTTTTTCTACCAACTTTTTCCATTAACAGAGATGTGAACTTTAGTTTCATTAAATATATACTCCCTATGGAGTAATTATTGAATTACGTAAACTGAACATGTTTCCTGTTTTCAAGAAACACGATGTATGTTCCTCCGTAGCTTAGTGGTTAGTGCGACCCGGGTTCAAATCCGTATGTGGACACATACTGTATACATGCCTGTCATATTTCAGCCAAATGAAGGCTATCCTCGGCGTATTTGTAAGGCATAATTTCAGGTGTTCAAAAGTAAAAAAATGGCATAGTCATAATTTAACGAATGGCTATAAATGTTATGTTAAATGAATCGTTAGATTTTTGCCATAAAAATACAACGAGAATATAAATATCAGATGGATGGTCGCAAGTCACTATATGTAAAACATATAATAAAATACTACGTGGCCTGTTTTAGTACTTGTACTCGTGTCAAATACATGCACTACAATTTGAAATAGATTTCCAGGTTGGACATGTAATTTTCTGATAGTTGCTATATTCATTTAACCCAAATATGTCACATTTGTCAATTCCGTGTTTATTATGTAATTATTAGCCAGAAATTACCGAAATATATTTCCATATGGAATTGACAGCGTGCCCATATCTGGCTAGTATGTCCTAATTAATGCCACGAACACGTGTGGTTGTCCTTGTGGTGTTTGTTTGTCCGATCGATACGTTTTTGTCTGCTGGCTCTTGTTGCGGGTAGTTTGAATGACTGAAGCAGCAGGCTAGATGATTTTCCTTTAACCAGATAGTGTACATTGAAAAACGACATTTCGTAATCGGGATCGGCCCATTCTTATACATGGCGTAGCAATTTTAACCTCATGTGTTTATTTGCTTTTTGCTTGTGTGATCTTGTTAAGCTCAAACGATTATTTCCCATGTAAGTTATATTTGATTATCGAACTTTATTATACTTTATGTTGATGTGGGCCATATTAAAATCGGTCTTGAACCATTATAAATGAAGTCATTCTTATTAGTTTCAATATTACATCCCCGTTCCGATTTTGGACATGAACTTAACCATTCAAGTTGGATTCGCCAATTCGCTAACTTCTCCTTTTTAGATGTACATCATAAATATACATGCAGTTTCCCTTATTTATTGGATTCTGCTTGCAAATTTCATACTTGTATGGTAATGTTATCAGTTAGTAATACAACTACATTTTAACGTGAATAACCGCGTTACATGATATACGACATAAACGTTTTCGGACAGCGTACTTCGTCTTTACACATTTTGATATGACCAATATTATACACACTAGGAACTTATAAACGCCATAAAAGTTGCATATTGCTTTGCAAAAGACATGGAATACGTGTAAATCATCCCTGATCGTTAATATGTCTAGCCATTATACTTATTCATATTCAGAAGTTATTGTCATATTATTCATAGCATGCTGTCCTATCAATGAGTTCTGTATTGGTTATGAAATTTCTAATAACTGTAGAAGAAACTATCGAAAAATCGAACTTATAGATGTAGAAATACAAAACAGGTATGAAGAAAATTGATATTTTAATATGGTTATGGTTGAATTTAAAATCGATAGTTGACAAAACTCGATCGAACATCATGAATGTGAGTAACGTTATTCAATATAGTTTGCTCAGTAGCATGTGGTCGTTTTCACATTCAAATGTATCATTTATTTATTACAACTTGAGTAATGATATTCATATTACTACTGTCGATTCAATAAGTAATACTAATGAGGGAATTATCCCATTCGAAAGAATAACGAGATTACAGTTAATTCAGTTTCGTCCAGTCAGACCTAGACAAACAAAGACATAAAGGTCGAGTCAGTGTTTAAATTCATTATCATTTTACTTTGACGGACTTTTGTGTATTATGACACAAATTCTACAAAGACAATACAAAGCCTATTCTGTTTGCATTGCAAGACGTTTCATAGGATCATGGCTTGGAATTTGAATATCATTTTTGTGGTTATTGAACATGTTTCCAGACTCGGAAAATTGTTTCGGTAATGAAATGGAAAATACTTTACTCGAGAGACGTTGTTTCTTGGATGTCTGACAACGTTAAATGTTTGAATCGAGGTTTATAAATCATTTTCGCTTGTAACTTTGGTTTCCGAAATATTGGGAGCGTCAATAGCATGTTTTAGCATATTATTTACAGCGTATGTTTGGTTTCCTGTTAATAAATTCTACAAGCTGGAGTTTAGTAGTATGTATGTTAACACTCGTGTAATATTATCATTAAAGTGGCAGTATATATTTCATTTCTATTAAGTACACAGTAAATACCAAAAACAAGTGATTTGTAGCGACTTGTGTGCTGTGGTCTGGGATAGAAAATATAACTGTTGCCATACATAGGACATTGAAGACAGCAGAAGACTGTAAATGTGGAATAACTTAAAATACAAGACATCCAAGTTCCCCAACAGCCTGTTCCTGAAGCCAGTCTAACAAACCAGGTGCAAGGTCAACCAGTCGTTACAACTGTTTAATAAATGTTTGCCATACTTGATAATCGTACCATTTTGATTAGGATAATACTTATAACAAACATTATATTATTTCATCTAGTGTTAATGTCAACAGAAACACAACACTCATGACTTTTTTCCCCTCTCTCTTTTACTGTTGTGACTTGCCCGATTTGCATGGGAGTTATTATTATAGTTAGGTCACTGTGCATGGGGTTTGTAAAATAGGTCAAGTCGCAGTTATGCATCGTGTGGTCGCTTGAGTTCCCGACCGTTTTTGCATACGTTTAAGAAATAAGGTCTTCTCGGAAACGTTAGTAGCTTTGTCGGATCTTAGCAGCGTTTCATTCGGTCACTTGGGCTCAACGTTATTTTGCAAATTCTTTGTGAAATTACTCGTACTCGTAAGTTTGAACATTAGTTTTTCGTGGCAACGCTGACAGCAAACGGCTTCCAGAGCTATCCTTAACATCACCCTAAGGTCTGTTTCATGTATCGTATAAAAATGCCAACTTGTTTACAAAGTTCAATAATCCCCGGATCACATAATTCAACCGATTCTTTTTCAAATACTTTCAGTTCATGGAATATAACATACTATTTTAATATAAGTATTACATAATGATATAGTTGAAACCGTAAAATAATTTCCAGAATATATGTGTGAGTTGAGTGCAATTTTGTCGATCCTATTACATGTAGTCTCGAACGTTCAGAAACATTGTAACGCCATGACCAAACGATTCTCGTGTAGAAGCCTTTTTCTCAGGTAAAGTTGTGTTCCATTTCAACTACGAACGAATCAAACAACCGTTAACAATTATGTTACTAAAATGCGTTTACCGATTTGTTTCATGGCTAAATTACCTTTTTGGGTTGGTATTGGCACTCGGATGTTTTAATGCAGCTTTACGGTTTCATGTGAGACAGTGTGTTATGAAACTGCTTTGTATTTTTGAATACTAGTAGGTATCTAGTTTTCAGGAACCCAGACCTGATGCTAAATATGGAAGCAATTTCGTCATGGCCTAATACTTGACATGCTATGGAATGAATAGGTTTTGTGTTACAACGATTTTAAGCAGATAAATTTTAATGTGACGAATTATTCCCTGGACACGTGGAAAACAGCGAGACGTTAATGGTGTCAGGCCATCAACAACGTGATTTCAATGTTATTATTGTAATTGTTTGAATTCACATACACAAAACACTCGCATTTGAAAATGTTCCTGTACAGAAATATGATACGTCGGCTATTTGTGGACCACATTGTTATCATCAATTCGAAATAAACATTAAACCATTAGTTCCAATGAACGAGCAACTAACTAGGCATGGAAAAGCTGACAAAAGCAATTGTTTCATGATTGTAGACTACTTCGACAGCAAGTGATCATAACAAATCATAAAAGGAATACAACGTTTGACAGAAATAGATGTACACTACACCCACAAGAAGGCACATATGACACACAAAAGAAAAGAAATGTCACATATTACATCAAATATAATATTATATAAAATCACACACCACATTATGAAGCACGAAACTGATCAAGATAATATGAAAACAGTTAATGCTTTGATCAGATTCACTGTTTCAAAAGTGCTTGTGAAGGCATCCAAGCGCATGTAGTAGAAATAGTCGAGTACATTAGCACAAAAAGGGAACATACAAATAAGAAAATGCACAAACAGGAATACACAAAGAGGAAAGGGCAGAAGCAGGAACACACAAAGAAGAAAAGGCAGAAAAAGGAACACACAAAGAAGAAAGTTCAGAAAAAGGAACACACAAAGAAGAAAAGGCAGAAAAAGGAAGACACAAAGAAGAAAAAGCTCAAAGAAGAAAAGGCACAAAAAGGAACGCACAAAGAAGAAAAATCACAAAAAGGAACACACAAAGAAGAAAACTTTTTGTTAATTTTTGCAGTTTTGTCTCACAATGATCGCAGTCCTAATGTATCCCAACATTGACACAGAAAAGACGATAATTTACATAGAATATTTCAAGGTATTGAGCTTGTATGTGTAACTCTGATGAACGTCGTAGATGTATTATACGCTCTGATGTTGACTCAGACCAAACCATATTGGGACTTGATTTACTACATTTGATACACATGTAGATACACAGCGCACCGCACTATAATGAACCATAATCCAAATCATTAATTCTTTTCAGTCGATATTTAAAACGGTGTGAGGAAACAAGATCGGGAAGGCTGTACTCAACTTAACTAGAAGTGCACAGAAATTGTTAACAACATTACACAACCACACTGAACAATGCCCACACATAAGCTAATGCAAACAATTCAGTCAAAAAGTTATTTATGTTTATAGAACTTTGAATCAAATTTAAAATTGCGTTTCTTTGCCAGTTCACAATACTTTTGTTACTTTTTAAAACAAATGTTCAACGTATCTTGTCTAAAGCAGTCATTACAAATTGTGTGAACGTGTAGTATTAGAACATTGCAGACGGCATATTGACATGCATTAGTACCCGATTACCAGCAAATATAACAATCCTGGTGTACATTGCTTTATGGTTCATAAATTACACAAGCATTTGTAATTTCCTCTTAACATACTTCCATATCGATTGAAAACACGCGATAATGAGTCTATATCCACCAAAAACGAGAGATACTATATTTATATCAGTAATGCTGTTTGCGATTCACTTGAATAATCATTCCCTGTATGTAATAATTAGCACGTGATGTCATAAACTGCATTTTGTATCTTGTTTGCGTGTTGGGAACATTTGACGTGCATGAAGAATGTGCCTTTATCACGTTATATTATACACATCACGTGTCAATTACATTTTATCTGTTTTCATTGTCTTTACATTTTGGTATTTTTCTTGTTTTCGTATATACTATTACTGAGCGAACATCGAGTTGTTGAACTGTGAAAATGTCGTGTTTTTATTTTATGTTTATAAATATAAAACCTCGCTTGTTCTCCGACCATAATTTTATAAACGACTGTAGAAACAAACAACAATTCTTAAGCATTTATTGTGTTATCCTTCCATGGTCATTAGTTATTACAACAAGAACCGTTTAGTTGTTCGCCAGACGCCACGTGTTTGGGGAGAAAATTAAGTAAATAAGGTATGAATAACTTAGAGGAAATACTTTGTGTGGTATTATTAGCAGGTGCTCTTCAATATGGAGGTGCAAACATGTCAATGTATTGACGAAATGCTACCTACGTATTACGTTGATTAGCGACGTTAAATATGCAAACTAATCATTACGTCTATGCATAGCATAACAGACTCACGAAGAATGATGTAACAAAAAAAAAGAAAGGCAAACTTGGAATCCGAGTTACAATATTGCTGGCTATGAAAGACAGTGTACGTTGATATTTTTCGATCTGCTTTTCAACTTAAAAGGAATAACTGGTTTTTAAACCAATATATGACACACGATATAACGGAAATACTTTGTCTGAATTAACATGTATACTCGCGTACGTCTTACAATATACATGTAACAGTCGTTCCGTGCGGCCTTGTTTCCGGTACAGTCGGCAAACGTTGCGCGTGTCGGAATACACTACTGAATAAATTTTGCGGGAATCCCAGTTTTCAACAACGACGAATAGTCACCATGGGGCTGACATAGAATGTACGTTTGACATTACCCCATTGAGATTCTTTGTTCTGTACAAAACTTGATCACTGTTTCAGTAAAGCAGATAACAGGGTTTACAAAACATAACATCAATAAATCGCATGAAACGTAATAGTATGGTGATATCATCATTTATTGCATGAAGATGTTAACATCTCGGCGCCTCAATCTCTTCTCTCTTATAACCGCTGGAAACACAATGTCTCATAGTTTTATAATCGCAACCTTATCGTAATTTTTATCTTGTGTTTGGTCATGTGGTTGAGAAAAAGACATCTCTATATATTATTCAGTGTATCTATACATCCCGAATTGACTGCTAGCTCGTATGGATATAGAAGTCAGAAGCAGCTTGTGTGGATATCGACGTAGAGCGATTGTGGGCTGCTCTAAGCTTGTACTAATGCCGCATGGTACAAGCACGGTTACCTTACGGTCGCCGTGAGGGTAAGGTAAGTGTCTTGTTAGTGCCGTACGTTCACTAGTAAGCTGTGGTGTCCTTACAGTAATCGTGTGCTATTTCAGCCTCTGAATAGCGTACGGAATCCGGTGCAACGACTGTACATACTCCTTTAAGATGCTAAAATATTGAGGTAAGAACATCACACGCGCTCTTTTACTATTTAATAGCATGAAACATGTTAGATCGCCCGTCGACAGTATATGGTTGACAAATAACAGCGTAAGATATGATCCTAAGTTACCTGAGCGGTAAAGGCGAATGGTTCACACATGAGGCCATTTGTTTGTTCATAACACAGCATTTAAACGTCTACAACTAATCAGATCATATGAATATGTCTGATGTCATCAAATGATTACGACAGAAAATTGTCATTGTACCAACGGAACAACATTTATTTCCTTCTGTTTAATGGTGTTGGACCGGTAGTCACTTTCAACGTGAACACTGCATGATATTGTCTAGACACTTGACATTATTCATTTAAAACTACCATTGCTGATTGATCTCGCTGCTAAATTGGCTTAACTATCTACTATCAAGGACGGCGAAAAAACAAAGGTTTCGATTATATGTAATGGGATCAAATGAGTTGTAGCACAATTAGGCTATATAATGTCGTCCATAGTTCAGGCGTTTTTTTTATTTTTACGGGGTTATAAAACGGTCATTAAAAGGGTAGCACACTTGGCATTGATTAGAACACTTTATCACAAAAGAACTAAAACAGTACTTTCCATCAATTCATGTTTCCAGGCAATTTTAACCATTGCCCTTAGAAACAAATGTAATCACATTCAAACCTGTTCGATCTAAAGACCACTGATGATGAGAAAGCTCATAGCCATGGTGATATATTTTCTCACCATTTAAACGCTTTTAATTAATGACCTTCCTCCTGAAAGAAGTATATAAGGATACCTGAGAATTGAGAATTTATAATGATTATAAACATCTAGAGGAGAGAATCATTTTTCAAAAACAAATACAGCAGGAAAACAGCATTATAGAAAGGTTGTGGAAAACATCACTTGTTATTAATAAAGTGCTTCCTGGCACCACGCTCAGGAACATCGCAACATCAACGTATGAGGACAATATAAATCAGTGAACATAATATGAACTAAGGCACCGCCTAAACGGGGATTAAATAGTAGATGTTGGATAACTGCTAAGCTATATTTCAGATATATGGTATAGAATTTTTTTAGGTAAAATACTTAAAAAATGTTTCACAAGTTATATTTATACCAGTGTGCTTATTTATGGGATATACAGGCATCTATGCCAAATATAGTAAATATTTAACAATTTTATTTGATTTTTGCTATACGCTAAAACATGACACAGTCCCTTTAAGACTGCATTCGCAGTATATTCATTTCATATTTGATACATGTTAACTGCACACATGTTACACATTTGTCAGAGAGCATATTTTCTGTAAGGGTACCGTACCCAGACTGTTCAATTAGCCGTCCGATGAATTGAACAATTTCAGTTTCTGTCCTGGGTACGTTTTTCCTGGGAACATTATCGAGCGTATTTTTTTCAAGGTTTTCCAACGAAAAATCCTCCTTATTAGATTGGGACAATGGGTCCTGGACTAGATGACGGGCAGGCAGCTAAGTCAAACAATTTTTTACTAGGAGTTTCCAGTCAATAACTTGAAGCTTGGATAGGCTGATCTTAATGATACTTTGTATATAGCAAGCTTGCATGGATACCTAGCTTGGGATTGTATTTGGGGTCAAAAAGGGTCATGGTCACCGTTACTAAAAATATATAAAAAAAGGTTTCCGGTCAATAAGTTCAGTTTGCATTGGGCATTTTTCACGAAATGCTATTTTTGTGCTGGCATATTCAAGCTTTCTACACTTATTAACCAGGCTTCAGAATCCTTGGTTATTAGATTTGGGTATAGCCACAAATGTGTGGGCAGGCAGCGTAAGCAATTAATTCTGTGCTCAACTCCTATGTTTCTCAAGAATTTTCAACCATCATTAGGCGGACACCCGTATAGAAAGCCTGGTTTTGCGACAATGCGGTGTCTTGTGTAAGACATATTTTGCTGAAACATTTTTCTAACTTTGTGTTTTTGTACTCTTTTTCTGAAGTCTCGATGATTTCGCGAGGGAAAACTTTGTACATTAAAACGATTGAATTATTGGTAAATGACAACCGGAAAACAAAGTCTTACACTGAGATCATGATAAAAGTACTTGGAAACAAGGAAAACCTTCTTTTAATGTGTAAACGCCGCCTTAAAAGGGAATAACTGCATTTGTTGATTTTAGCAGAAAAAAGTCTGACAGTCAGACCGACTTTTTTTAGTCTGTCAGATCGTCAGTCCCACAGGTTATCAGCGATTATCGGGAAGTCGGGTAGCCCAAAAATCAGGGACCCCGGTCCAGAAGACCTATAATTGAACTTGACTTAGATTATAATAAAATAATTTATTCTGGAGAAATTTCATCAAGAAAAGACCAACATTTTTATCTCCATTGTCTACTGTGACAAGAAATTTCTAGGACTTGACCTAGTGACACACTTTTGACCCCGGATGTCACAATATTGAACTTATTTTTTAAAAGAATATCCTTCTGATTAAAGGCTTTGGAATATAAGGCCAAATTTGTGACATAGTGACTACATAAGGCATTTGACCTATTTACCCAAGCGGATAGAGTAAATAATCGACATATTTAGATGTGACGTTGTAATTGCGGCGATTTATGGTCACTCTTTTTTGCAAGTAAACCTGCTAATGCGACTGTGAGTGAAATTATTTTACTTTAGGCTTTGCGGCTGCAGAGATGCAAGTAAAAATTTTGTTTGACCCTGACCGCAGAAATGCACGATTTTAGGCAAACATTGCGTGAGATGTACAGTACTCACGCTATCGAGCGCTATGCTTAGAAACAGCTTCTTAAAATAAGCGCTACTGTATATCGGAAAAAGTGAAAAAAATATTATTATTTCGGCAAGCAGCAAGCGCTTGTGGCTAGCTGACTATTACAAAGCGCTGCAAAGTGCAACCAAATCACCCCGTTTCTAACAAAAGCACTTGGTAGCGCTTACCTAGCAGTACAATGTAAATATCTTTTTGTACACAACACATTCAAAATGAAATTGTCATAATTTGATTCAAAATGAGTAAAATCTATGGCATACCTTTATTGTAGGCCTAACTGTATTCTTGAGAGCAGTTTCAATTAGTCCAGGGATAATTTCTAAACCTAATGTAACCATATTTCGTCCAGTCCATAGTATCAGATCAGCTTCAAGCCTTGGAAAATTGAAGATATTGCAAAAGCGACACCGTATGACGTTAATTGGGGGCCTAGTCAATCATACAAGACCACAAAAAACATCACACAATTGTGCTCCGCAGTTTCATACTCCCACGAACCGAACTCCAGCTACCGATGGTGATCAATCCGGAATCAATCCATTTAAATAGATATGCGATAATTATTTGTTTTGGATAATTAACGTCTGAAGTAGGCTTAAGTAAACTTTAGTTCACAATGCTTCTTGTATGAACGACCTTGAACTGAATGTTCACAATTATTGTAAATCACTATCTAGAATGACTTCCCTTGGTTTTCGATGTTTAGAATACGGCGCTTTAATCTTTAATACGGTGTTTTAAGTACTTCTTACATCCCTTTGTTTTTTAAAAATAGTTTGTTTTATTTATTACATTTTTTTTTAAAATGATAATTAATCGCAAGAGAACGATAGGCTAAACCGTTTACAGCTTACTATTTTTTTATATTCCAAGGACTATTCACCTCGGAAAACTGCCTGAAATTTTTGACCGGAAATAACTTTTTTTGAAAGCATAAGTACCGGCAGAGACTCAACGAAAATTCGCACGTGGCACCTGTTATTGGTGTGGGTATTTTCAATAGCCCGCTGCGCGGGCTATTTTTAATCCCCTATAAAGAACATGTCAGAAAGAATATTTATGATGTCAGTTCCCAGCCACAAACTCCGTCGATAATACACGCTTCATTTTTGATGACGGTTTGATCTATAACTCCCTTATCTGTTTCGTATATAGCAGCCGCTAGCTTGAGATGCAGATAACATATAAAATGTCACACTTATTCTAGAAGCATAATTACGTATATAACTTACTTCGGCGGCACTCGGTATTCGTACATGTATGAAGACATCTTCTGGATGTATTATTTGAAGATTCGGCGGCAACAAACTTAAGACGATTGTTGACACAAAACTGTATTATAAGGTTTCTTCATAGCGTTTTGTAGCTTTGTTAGTTTTGAAATGAGTGATATATAAAGCATACCTTGCTCCGAGAATTCGTGTTGTTTGTCGAAACCGACTACCCTCCCTATAAGTTCGTTCTTCGTTTTATGAAAGTGTTATATGTGTAAGCGATAAATATTTGGATGACACGTTTTTTCTAGACACCGGCCACGGGCATGTCCTAAACATTAGAAGACATGTTACGTTGCTTGATTTGTTAATCCAAGAAATCTGGCGAGGTCAACTGTCCGTCGTAAAAGATTGAAACCGATTGCAAAAAAGTGTAATAACACCCAAAGTTCCAAAGAATAAATTTCCTTCAGAACGATGATGTAATGATACACACCATTGTTCCGCTCCTTGTATCAATATCCAGTCTAGAATGTTGACCTCACATGTACATCTTTCTGGTCAATGGTGTCATGGCGACGCTGGTAAGAACGATTCCATGTCGCCATTACAAGTGTAAGAGGGCGAATAATTCGTCAAAACTGTCAAAATCTCCGAGCTGATTACGTTTTTGTGGGAAACATTTTCAATATAATATTGCATAAGACGGCGTTAATGCAAACATATAACATACTATATTCATGTATTTAATAGCAATAATCCTGTGAATTTTCTTGTACTTGGTATGCTGTTGGGTTTGTGACAGAACCTACCCATTTTTATGTCAGTTAATAAAACGACTTTTAAGAAATTAGTGTAAGGGAACTACATATTTCTACAAAACATATCTTACTAACACAATGATTGCTCCTTTCTAGTTGATACTCCAGTTTAAGTGCTGGAACTCAGATAGAGCTGAATATTTCGTATGACTATATTTGCCTACATAACCAAACATTTCAGCTATATAAATCTGCAGACGGAGTGATGATTGCGGTATGAAGATTTAGTGCAAATAAGCTCGAAGTCCCGTTCTGTATTTTGATTTCTAAATATTAACTGAAGAGGAATGCATATAGTAATTGTCCTGTCCGTTTGTAAGTCTACTCGTTCGTCCAGTCGTCCGTTACATTGAAAACATTAACCAAATATTTGAAGTTTTTAAAAACTCAAAGTCACTCATTGCAGTCCTTTAAAACTAAGCGCACATTTTTATTATCATACATATCTTACATTGTCAAAGTCACGTTAACACTTTCCAACATTTCAACAAAACTATTGCACCGGGTTCAAATGATAACCAATTTTTAAGTTCTGGACACTAAAGTATTTTCAAATTCCATCAAGAAAATGCATCCAAATTTGTTTATTAAAAAAATAACGCAGCTTTTTCTTTCAGCATTTTTTATATAGTATTGTAATACCTTATATTTTTTATATAAATTACAGAATGTCGATGTTTCGCATGTTGTGTTAAATATCAGGGTGCATGTTCAATAAATAAATACCAGTGCACCACATTTATGCTAAGTTTTGACAATCAAAATATTATATTTTTGCATGCTCAGCACGTTTTGATATTAAACCTGGGTTATTTTACACTATGTCTTGTTGAATATGTAATGTACGAGGGGTGTTCCAGAAATAATAGGACTTTTCTCATAACTTTTTACTTAACGCTTACATTTTAATGAAAATTGTCTCATATGCTTAACAATGTATGCTCTATCTACTGGTAGTAACATAAATTCTTCGTTGCTGATGATGCTACTACAATGCGTTGTCATAGAAACCATGTAACGCCAAGGCGGGTCACACTATAATTTGTCTATACCATCCTAATTAAAATGTGAATATCTCAATAACCACCTGATCAATATAAACGCCTAGTTGTATGTCATTACGTGGATGACTTTGACATGCGCATGCAAAGTTTCGAAGAAATCGGTCTGTGTTTGTTACCATTAGTCAGTAATCATGGTTATGCATCTAAGCGCGTAATGGATGAAAATGACGCCAACGCCAATAAACAGAAACCGCGCGATTGTCAAATAATGGCATTTCATTTGGAAAACCAACTGTGCTTACCAATGAAATAATGAAATGCTTGTAATGTAGTGGCATTAAGCAGCCACTTGTGTTCTGCTGGCTCAAATTGTTGAAATATCGCTGAGTTATAAACCTACAAATAAGCACACACATTGAGCATTAAGTTGACGTCAATAGCCCTGTTTGTACACTGAAAGACGCTCCAAGGTTTGAGCAATTTCTTACATCATTGCAAGACAATTTTTTGTGAACAGGGATACGGAAACACATTTAAACAATCAGGACAGTATTATTAGATCTGTTTAGAAAGTCAGGATGACTAAAAATAAAATTACTAAATGTTTCTTTATGTTAACATACTGTGCTCGAAATGCGACGTCATAATAACGTCACGGTGCAACCCGCCTCCTTGATACATATCATATTTAATGTTTAATATATTTCTTATTTTTCATTCAATTTCTTAGATATTTGGCATGTTTGTTAGTGAAAGATCACAATTTAAATATATAACATTAGTTTTCTTAATTTCTGATTTGCCTTGCCGCTATGAAAAAAGTCCTATTAATTGTGGAACACCCCACGTATATTCGAAATGAATGTTTTCTTTGACATATAATGTCTGTGTTAATGTTTGCAAATAACATTATAATGTTTGTGTAAAAGAAACGTTCCTCTATTCCTAGATAAGTGTGACCTGTTTGTTCGCCGACATTTAGAATGTCTTGTTTTTCCCATGAGACTAAAAGTAGAATTATGTATATGACAAATGGTCGAAAGAAGGCATTCTTCAAGTATGTTAAGATAACTTATTTCATAGTAAAACACATTTTCGCGGCCTGAACACATAACAATATAATATAAAAGATGGGGTGAGTGTTTGTTCATGAACATCGTTTTCTAAATGTGTTTCATATATTTGCGAACGAATACTTCCGGTTTCGTTTCATGTTTGTTGCCAGGGTGCGCACGACGATTTCCAAGTAGTCTGATCTTTCATGATTAATGTACGTGTATACTTATTTTCTCTTACAAAGTGTTAAACCAGTACTAATATTTATCTTCTTTAAGAAACCTAACATTTTAGAAGAGTTGGTTATAAAGCAATTTAGCTATGTTCTATGCTAGATGCTTTGGTTGCAATTCAGTTACGCAAAATATTCTCTTATATATACTGAGCGTCAAAAGTTTCGCGAACAAATTAAAAATTCCATTTTTTTTAAATTGTTAACTCGAAAGATCTTTTTATTTACACTGTCCATTTGTTTTTTTCCCAACGTTTTTCAACAGTCCATTTTTCTCAGGTACTAGAATATACTATTATATAAACTTGGCTATACATCATATTATAGAACTGGTAGATATTTTACTATGTTAGGCGAGAAAACAAATTATATGAGTTGACATGAACATTACGTGAGAGAAAATATTGTACAAGTAGATACCAGAATATAGATGGTGTAACCCTCCCGTATGACAGGAACAATATCTACTGTGGACAAGAATATCGTGACAGAAAACATTATATGTGGTTTGTTTTTCTAGTATTATATATTATCTTAACTTAATTATATTAACCTAAGAACAAACAACACTCACTGTCTATACGTTTAAGTCAATAGATGACAGCGTGGGTCAATGGTATCCGGAAGTATACCTCAAACGATTTATGTATGAACCAAGCAAAAATACTGTTTTATTACTATTTCAAGGCTATCCACATACGTACATCATTGGTTAGTCAAGAACTTGACTGAGAATTGAGATATTAAAAATCGGGAAGTTACTGAAACCAAATTAATTATGTTCAACATTTTCTAAACATGAAGGGTATACAAGTATCTATGAAGAAACTTCTGAATTTATAGCACATTCAGTTTGAACTGACTACATTTGTACGAACTTGTCATAATGTATAAGTATTTATATCAACTAACTTGACTCTCTAAATAATATCACCTTTTCATATTCAACGAACGAAGGAACAATACAAATCTGCCAGTCCCAAATAGATTGGTGTTGAGTATGAACAGCAACAACAACACGCATACGATACTCAATGCTACGTTTATTTGGTATGTGCATGCTTTATGTGGTTATCCTGCCACTGGGAACAACAGTTTTTACTATATATCCGCTTTATAAAATGGCGATACGACAACACATACCTTTGAGTTTTAACCAAACGGGATGTGAAGTTTAATCAACTATCGCCTGTAGCAGATGTATGCAAATATTCAAATTCAATTAACGTATACATTGATACAAAAACATAGAAAGTACATTCACTCATGTTAATAAAAAGCGTTGATTTATCAAGATGTAGCAAAGTATCACTGATCTCTATTTGCAAAGTTAAGTGCAAGGAGCCGATCTGATCAACAAATAAATCTGCGCAAATTGATTGTATGTTGAGATAAAAGTTAAACAGACGAGCGCTGACTTTAAATGTCTGACTAAACAATCATGAGAGAATATGCAATTTGCTGCAGATTTTCCGGATATTCATTAGTAAGGTTAGGTCTCTACAGTATTAACACAGAAACAACATGACTTTTCAGAGAACTAATCAAGGTATTGAGTTCATTTATATCGCCATTTAATATTCATAATGCAAATGAAATAGATACTGAGAACGATGATTTCTTCACATGCTATATTAAACAACAATGTTACTTTCTGTTGTAAAAAAGTCAAACAAATCAACAACTGTAAATGAGATATCACCACTTAGTTACATGCTTATTTAAACACCAGTGAATATGTTTCACCGATTTGATGTTCACGTCAATCAAACCGATAACTAACCAGACATTAATCATTAACTATCAACGACTTCTCATCTTCGATCTGGACTTGAACGCACTTTCTTAAACGTATAATGTATGGCTTATATTGGGTTTAATTTGTTTATAAAACAATGTTACAGTATTAATACTAATCAGACAGTTTGTAAGGTTTCGTGTTATGCAGTGCATTGCTGCTTTTAATTAAATATTTTATACGCATCACTCTGTTAGGACTACTTGTATGTATGAGTAACTCTGGTAAGCGTCGTAAATGATTCGCCTTCAACACGTCCGGTCACAGGTATTGTCAGGTTATGTGACCACGAGTAAAGCTAACATGACCTGACAAAGCGGAAGTTTAAACGACGGGGTGATTTCGGGGATATAAATGCCTAGTGGTAGGATAAAATATCATTGAAACATTCCTTATTCAATTAAAACGTTATTTATGTTTATATAACCTTAGATCAAATTTAATATTGAGTTTCTTTGCCTGTTCACAATACTTTTGTTACTTTTTTAAAAAGTTCAACATAGCATGTCTAAAGCAGTCAGCACAAATTGTGTGAACGTGTGGTACAGGAACATTACAGACGTCATATTGACCTGCATCAGTACCCGATTACCAGCAAATACTACAAGCAATGTTTACATTATTCTATGTATCATAAATTTCACAAGCATTTGTAATTTCCCTCTTTATATACTTCCATATCGATTAAAGACATACGATAATGAGTTTATATCAACCGAACACAAGTGATATTGTAATTATATCAGTAATGCTATTTTCTAATCACTTGAATAATCTCTTCCTGTATCAGATAATTAGCACGTGATGTCATAAATTGCATTTCGTATTTTGTTTGCGTGTTGGGAACATTTGGCATGCATTGAAAATGTTCTTTTATCACGTGATATTATACACATCACATGTCAATCACAATTCTCATCGTTTCACTGTCTTTACATTTTAGTGTTTTTGTTGTTTTCGTATATACCTTTACTAAGCGTATATTGAGTTGATGATCTATTAAAGTTCCGCGCACCATTCCAGTTTTTATTTTACGTATATAAATCTAATAACTCGCTTGTCCGCTGACAATATCTATTACTTCATTTACGACTGTAGAAGCATCAAAACTTTCACAATTCATTGATTTGTATTCACAAAATATCATTACATTCATTTATAGTAAAGCATGACCTCTATTTGATTCTTCACGGATTGTTATAAATTGATATATTTTCTAATTCATTCTCAAAAGTTTGTATTTTATAATTGATGAAAAAATGAATGATACTTGTATCTCTATATACGGCACTGAATTTAATTGTCCAAACAGGCAGTTTTGGTGGTTGCTTATTTTGAAGATCGATACAACTTTAGAAACTTCTTTCTTTCTTTCTTCCATTTAATTTGCAGGGCCCACTCTGGGGCATTATCGCAAATATAAGAGACAGAGGTGAGATACAAGGAATCCGGGTGCGATACCCTAGCTCGTTTCGAATAGATTCCTTGGTTCTTTAACGTGCCCGGTGTAAAGCACCGATACACGCGAGACTACCCCTGGGTTACCAACCAGGATCATCTCTAGTTGGGTGGGAAACACTAAATAGCGTTTCTGAAATGACCAAGTGTCCGGGCCGAGAATCGAACCCGGGACCTCTCGATCAGCAGTCTAGCGTCTTACCACTAGACCACCGTGCCACCCTGAAACGGATGCATTATAAAATGTTTGCTACGTTTTATGTATATGTGCCGGAGAATCATTTCATATTATTTGTATACAAAGCAGAAGGTATATTCTCATACAAAAATATTTTTGAATATTTTACCAAATAAAATGTTCTAGCTAAATGCTGTTGTATTGTTTCACACTGTTAAAAGAAATCGTCACTGTCGACTGGTCATTTTATAAAGACAATGCATTCTCATTCTCATAAAAGAAAAGGATAATACTCTAATATCATTATCTTGTTATTTTGGAATGGAAGATTCAAAATGCTGAGCAAACTCTTTATTTGTCAGACAGCTTACTGCTAAAATATGGCAAGCATATGAGTGCCTTCTCAATGACCTGTATCCGGGTCGGTTGATAAGGTGGCACGAACTAAAGCTTTCTGAAGAGCTACAACTTTTGTTGTCCTTACATGATCATTAGTTATAAAAAAGTAGAATAGCTATATGAAGAGCTTCAATTTCAGTAATTTGTTTGTGATACATGTACGCATCAACGTAAAAGTAAAATTATATCAATTTTGGTGTACTGGTCAGTTGGCTTTTATTCCATTCTAAAGCTATTATTGTGTTATCCTTCTATGGTCATTAGTTATTAAAACAAACACCGTTTAGTTCTTCGTCAGACGCCACGTGTTTGGGGAGAGAATTAACTAAATATGGTATAAATAACTTACAGGAAATACTTCGTGTGGCGTTATTAGCAGGTGCTCTTCAATATGGAGGTACAAACATGTCAATGTATTGACGAAATGCTACCTGCGTAACGTTGATTAGCGACGTTAAATATAATATGCAAACTAATCATTATGTCTAGGCATAACGTAACAGACTCACGAAAAATGATGTAACAAAGTACAAGAAAGGCAAACTAGCAAAACCAATACCAATATATGACACACGATATAACGGAAATACTTTGTCTGAATTATATGTAAACTTAATGCATATCTCAACACTAGCAGCATGTTGTCAACCAATTGAATTATTTCTGTGCATTCAATGATTAAGTAAGTACCTTTACTATTAACACCATGGTTCGACTTACATGCATTTAGCCCTTCATGTTTATTTCTGGAAACTCTACCGCGCATTATCACGATGCAGCGCGAGATATGCCATGCACCAACGAAAATTGCACAATTAACGATAACAATTGTAACAACATTTATTCAGCTTAAGCCATGATAGGATTCTAGCTTACACATGTAAATGTATATAATTTAATACAAGCCTGTTTGATGTATACAGCAACTGTTCATGATAAATACATTTCTTGTAAAATATATCAATTTTACCAGACAGCTTACATCACACTATTACAACAACTCAAGCTGTAAATCTAAGATTGCAACATTCCGTTACAAGTAATTGCACGTATAAGCATGTAATTACAGGATATTCCATGTTATTTATAACCATATCAGAGTTTTAAGGCGAGTGGTGCTACATCGCTATATATCACGATTCAAATTATATTGAATATCGAATCTCAGACGGAAGAAAATCAAGATTAATTGCGAATTTACCACGGAAATTGAAATAGTTTTATCAACAATTTGTATCTATTATACTTTCGCAATGTTGCTAATATAATGATAAGATTTTCTAGTGATTAATTACAATACGCCATGCACGTCTATGAGGCGTTAATCATAGAATGAATACAGACGATGTACCAGTACCATGTCGAGTTGCAAAATGTTGATTTCTGTTTAAATCGAAATAGGAAAGAACGAATCAACACTGTATACGAGACAACACAGCAACCATAAACTCAACTAGTCCATGCATGTTGATATGTAAATGTTTGGCCAGTAGTCCAAGAACACGATTAGGCTACTGATGTTGTACAATTTAGTAAACTATTTGTTCAGCAGGACCAAACTGAAGCAACGTATGTTTTGTTTTGTTTTTCGTAGCAGTCTCTTCTTTTATATATTCACATTCATTTTGTCATTTTATATATAGTAGACGTGACTTTCTAGTAATTATTTCAATTTTAACTCTTGTACGACGGAAAAGTTTACGAGTTTTCTATATATCGTCTAAATAATTCCGTGTACGAACCGACGGAAAAGACTGAGGCATGCCGATTAATCTTCCTTGTGACGTCATTGTGATAATGACGTAATGTGCTGCTTCTGGGATATAAAAATTAGTTTTACGAGTTTTCTATATACACATACTGTCTTTTATTCTCTAATGAGGGAAGCTCTTGATTAATGTTTCCTATGTTTGTACAATCATTAGCAAATAAACGATACTTGTAACCATCTTATGATGACAACGACATTTTCTGATCACGTCGTTTGTTCGTATGTTTGCTATTTTAGAAGGCGTCTTTTTAGTCAATAAAAACTTATACTAGCAGTTCGTTAGCGGTAACTTTGTATTTGTTTCTTAGTACAGAAGTGTATGAACTTTAAGAAGATACAAAAAATAATAACAATATGCATAATATAAATATGAACGGGTCAGTGCACGAACGTTTAGATACCCATCGTATAATGTCTTGAATGCATGATTTGTGTACTCAATGTAATAATACTATAAAGTTATATAAACAAGGCGCATTGTGCCCACGAATACTCTGGGTCATTGATAATTGGATTATGATTTGAGTAAAGATGTTTTCATTAATTAAGTAAAATCTCCGATGATTGAGAAAAAACACTTAGCCTACTTAACACATCAGGTTTTAATCAGAGATTGCCACATAATTAATGCAATCGCACTATAACTATCCACAAATCACCGGTATATTTCTTCACAACACGTTTTATCTCAGTCTTATAGAGTTTATGCCTTATTGTCCCGCATCTAGACCAAAGAGTTTCAATATTTCTACAACATAAAACACCCACTTCGAGTGTTTGATGTCCCGTGTTTGGCCTCAGTCATACCAATGACGAAATATAAATTAAAACCTGCATCAGCAATAATGTATTTCCTTGCTATACGACTAGCATTGTAGTTTAAGAATTCTAACCGAGTGAAGGCAGGTCATACCGTCATATTGAACATCTACGTCCCCATTTAGAGAAGTTGTCTATTCCTCGTCGATGAGTATGTTAGGACTAAAAATTAAGAATTCGATGTCAGGAAAATAGAAGTATTCCACAACAGCTGCCTAAGAAAAATCAACAAAATATTTTGGCCCAACAAGATCAGCAACATGAACCTCCAGAAAATAAGCGACTTCAAAAACACCACAACTGAAATCAAACAAAGCAGGTTTAGATGGCTAGGACACGCCTTAAGAATGCTACAACGGTGTATTGTAAGAACTGCCTTATATTGGACACCACCTGTCAAGAGGAATTCCGGAAGACCACGAAACACCTGGTGAAGAACGATGACGTCCGAGCTAGCTGAGATGGACTACACCTGGGGCCGTGCACAGTTCACATCGAAAGACAGAGGCAAATGACGAAAAACTTGTTGCGGCCTTATGTCCCACAGGGGACGAAGAGGATAGATGAGATGATGATGAAAAATTATGATTACAACTCAGGATCACTGGTTAGGTAAATCGGACGCCGTATAATTATATTACTGTACAGTTTTTGAGAAGCCCAAATAAATATTCAATAAACAATATCTTAACAAATATAGGGAGGTAATAACTTCTCCACATATGAAGACGACATTGTAGTCAAATTATAATAGAAGGGAATGGTATACCGCGAACGGGGATCGACCCCGAATCATCGGTATTTTATTTTATAAAAAAACTCACTCACATTAAAATGACAAGAATTAATAAGTGAAATCTCATTCACTCTGTTTTAGCTGTACGTCTATTCAATAAGTGAAGCATGTTACAAGTGTTATGCTATATATTGTTATAAAAGTCGCAGCGTTATTTGCTATTTAAGTGACAGTAACGAGATCAGTTTTGGCATACAATTGTTTGCAAGTGACTACAAATATTTCCCGTAAATAGAATAGATATGTGGTCTGGTTTACATGGTGTATTACACCGTATTTAAATACTATTATTACATTTAGATGAAAATTTGTAAATACGACTAAATGTATTTGTTTTATCTTCTTATAATTGACACGTTCCCATCAGTACGAAAATAAGTTACAGTCGTTCTCTGACGTCATTGCTTGTCTCTGGCCCGGTCTAAATTGATGACTGTTATTCCCAAACGATGCATGTATTCGATTGAAGTGCCATTTTATATTAACCTCATTTCTGAAATACCTAATTACGAAGAAACAAAGGAGATTATCATGTAGAGAAATGTACTCCCAAGTTTTTGTACGTAACCAGATGTAGTGTACTTGTACTCAGTGTGCCTACATTTTGTGCTTTTTGTGTAGCCTACTTGAATCCACAGGAAACTGTATCATTGATTAAAAAAACAAGACAAAAAATGTTTTGTACATTTTATATTGTTCTTTCATAAAGAGGATTGTTTCGTATTACTCTTTACCAATCCAACTGCTGCATGTGCTTTTCTCCATCGTGTTAATAACGACATTTTGTATTATGGTTTTGTTACCAGTGTATTCCAGGACAAGCATCATAATCGGCTCTCCGAAGCTACCAACTTCTCTACATGTTGAGGCTGTCATAGTCGCAGAAGAATTGACCAGACCAGCATTGGGAATCAAACTAAGAACAGCAAGTAGCAACTGACCAAGCCGAGAATGCATGCCAAAAATACGTTCAAAGGCTGAATAATGTAGTGAGCTTGTCAACTGGTATATCAACAGTCAGTCGGTGGACTTAAATTCATTTTACTGAAGATACATATCAGTACAAATAGTCAATCTATGAAATACCTTTTTATATTGGAGTCCGGTGCCAAAGCCAAATGTTTCCAGCCTGAGGTCGACATGACGGTTCAGTGGTAGCCTGGAGTTCCGTGCCTACATCATCAATGTTAAGCCGCACGTTATAACTGGAACCATACTAATGTTGAGTCCCTATTTACTGTATGACGGGAGCCAGACTATTGTTGAGACGCAAACTGTTATGGGAACTAAACTAGGTTTAGTGGTACGAAGGTTTATTACCAATTTGAAATTTTCCAGTCTGTAGATTTTGACGTGTGTTATGAAATCCGTTGGATTCAATGACGTAAAAATAGATAGTCCAAATCTTTCCATCTACCGAAAGTTGTCTATTTTAAAAGCTAAGCAATTTTAGAAATAGTGCATTATATTTGGTCTATGTAAAGTAGATACAATAATACTTACAGATTTACGTCTGACAGTGATCTAACTGTTTCCTACAATTCTGATCAATCATTTGGTTTTAACCTTTCGTAAAACAATTCAACTTGAAAATGATGTATGTGTTATTTCTATTCCATCTAAAATATACTTTACTGTAACGTCTCTTGTGATATATAGCTTATATATAAGCTCCACGAACTTGCAATCCATATTTGAAGACTTTCAAAATAATTCATTATTGATGCATTGTTATCCTGGGTCGGTATTCGCCAAGCATTTTAAGGGAAAACTTAAAGTACTTCGACTTATATTCTCACTGCGCATATTTTGTAAGAAACCAAAAATATCCCATTGTCTCTAGCACTTTACTCGACGCTTCAAAACGTTGAACACAGTTGATAATCTTATGTTTCCTGTTTAACTGATACACTTAAGGAAATTGTAAGCTTTAGGGGAAAGTTTTCACTTTAAAAAAGATGCTTAGTGAATACCATCCCTAATCTGTCATTCGTTGCTAATAGTGGTTAGAGCATCTGCAATGGGACTGGAATGCTCTGCGTTCTATTCCGGAGCACAAAAAGCCATGAATGCTAAAAAGGGTATGAAAAAAACATGTAATGTGATGTTGGTTGTACGCGCTTGCAAAACATTGCCAAAATAATATTTGCACAAATTCATTTCTCGATGGCTTCCGATGCTCTTTATTAATATGGGAGTACATCACCGAGGCAAAAATGCTCAGCGGGACATATGTTTCAGCAACAACATTTGGGCTGGATCATCGTTTAAGGAAACAATAATAAGAACAACTGTGATGTTATTTGCATAGCATTGTTTACATATCACTTTGACCAATGTTTTCACATGTTTTCTTATATCTACATTATTAAATACACTTCTATAATAATATAATAGCAACAACCAACAAGTATAAACTAAACCAATAATCATTACACCACACTTAGCAGCACATCGAAAATACGAACTTAATTATATTAATGATTAAAACAAAATATCATACATATTTGTGCAATACTAATACCAGGCGACCTTAAAGTTCAGGAATTACCTTTGGAGTTTTCGAGCGGTCTGAGAAATGTATGTCGCCCACCAAACTCGACATGGCATTGCGATACGACACAGCTATATACGACAATGCAATATACAACAATGCGACAGTGTGGTAGGACATTGCGTTAAGTTAATGTTATGTTAATGACCAAAGGCATTGCATAAATACCGATTTGCTTAAATAACCTTGAACTTGACTTTGCATTAAGACACAGCGATACGACGCTCGAAAATGCGATCCAACATTTTCAACTCGTGGCACGACAACATTGCGACGCATCATCGAGATAGTTTGACAAATGTTGCAGCGCGTTGACGAAATGTTTTGTCACGTTGTCGTACTGTAGTCTCGTACTTTGTGACGCATTTCGTTTGGAGGATTAGGCAGAGGACAAATCACGTGTCACTCTCACTACTCCGTACATTAACCTGAAAACCATTTATTATGTACACTGACGACTTGCTATACATAGCAGAAAAAAATTTTGATGCAAATATTGACACAGAAAATGATCTACTGAACAAAACACAGTATTAAAACTCCATGTAAAAATTCGCATAGAAGTATTGTGAGTAGGCCTATCAAATGTATTTGACGGCACAGTTCTAAGAGCGATTGCACAACCTGATCGCTGCAAGATTGGTGCATTCTGCAATATACACACCGTGCCGGAGCTAAGTGAGTGCTAACTACAATTCGTACTGTATCATAAAAAAATTACGCTAAACTGCAAACTACAGTAAAACCTCATTGAAAGATCTCTTCAATAAAATGATCACCAAAAACAACAGTTTGCAATTTATTTTCTATTCCGCTTCAATATTAAGACATACCCATATAGAATACCAAAGAGTGGCCATGACGATGGTTTTTCACATGATGTTGGGATATGTAAGGGAGTGTCAATTGGCCCAACAAAGAGTGAACATGGTTCCAATACTATTAGTACAACTAGGTGCCTGATGGTTTGAACGGTCCAACTTATGGTCTTATCATTGAGGTTTTACATCACACACATATAATGACTGATATGTAAGGTGTTGGAGTTTTTGATACACGCTGTATCGACATACTAAACATGTGCAATCAAACAATAACTAGTGATACACTGAGCTCTTTAGTTGCGACAATGAAATCGGGATAATAAGAGCTTTTATTAGCATATACTGGGGTTCGTAATCAAATTCAAAACACCGGCCTTGCACGATTTGCTACAGAAGTTAAGATATATTTAACGCAATAATCTTGTAATATATCCATGCATAAAGGTCAGGGTCGTGTCAATATATCCGCGCTATACATGCACAAATTGCCTCTAATAGTCTAGTGATGTCTACTGAAATCGAAATGAGACTAGCTAGTCTATATGCAGGATAACATGTGTACATGTAGTAGGAGTGGGCAAGCTGCTTCGTGTGAGGGTCGTACATGTATGGTTTAATTTAGAAAAATGTACGACTGAATTGTATTGGAAATGCCATTGTAGCTAAAAATTATGTTTTGTCAATGATTTTTTGTCATTTTGAATTAAATACTGCAGTGTTTACTGCTTAGCTCTACACCGTTTATAACAGTTTGATTTTTAAAAGGGGTATCAGCCAAGAAGCGATTATTTAATTAAGATTGAAACAAAACTCGTATTCCTTGCACCGGACTGGTACTCTCTCGCTGCTCGTATATTTTACAGATAAATACATGAACCTAAGCAACGTGAACCAAACAATCCCTCTGGAGGAATCAACTATGCTTGATAAACATTGACTTTATCCCATTGCCGAAAGAAAAATATTGTCCAAAAAGCGGCGCTGATCAAAGGCATTAACCAGGGAAATGTAAACAACACACCCCTGATAGAGACAATAGTGACATGTTTGAGATAATCCATTGAATGAATGCATACTCTAGGGAAATAGCATAAAAGGTATCAACTAGCCAGATTGGATAATTTACTAGACGGATAAAAAGGAAATAAATTAAGTCTTTATTCAGAGTGATGGCTATAGCCTAGATTGAATTAACGTTATTTAAAAGCCGCCAATTGCGCAGAATTATCGACAATCGGGAAAAGTGCCACTAACAGGAAAAACACTACTTAATTAGTTTTAATTACTTGACGGTTAAATCAATTACCGCCCACTTGTCACATGTTGAAGGTTTGAAGGTTGAAGGGTATTGATGATATCGCTGGCTTAGAATGAGAGGGTCGTAACGAGCTTATACGATTGGTAAATATTTTAAATCAGCATCACAGGGTGCTTCTTATGAGTCTACTTTCATGAAAATCGGAACTTGTCATGTTGACCATACTGAAGTTGAAACGCTTAATAAAAAGGACATATTTTCTCAAAATATCGTTTTTTTATTTACGACCTTCTCATTCAAAGCCAGCGATATATCCACTGCGCATGCGTGAGTTGAAACGAACAATGATGTCCATATTGACCTAAAAAATTAATGAATTGAAATATGATCCTTTACGGCAACCTTACAGTCGGAGTACCATTTGAGCATAACAACCTACACTAACAGTTTCAGAAACAATATGAAATACATGTAGGTATTTTGGCAGAGCAATATAACATTTTTCATGATCAATATTTGAATATAAACGATCCTATTTATAAGTGATTGCTATGATAGAACGGGGCTTAACAGCCAAAGCAAATATGGATGTTGTATCATTAAACACGTGTCTGGAAAAGTGAGCATTATTTTGGCAGTAAACAATTTCCTAACTATAACGGCTTTAGAAGCTTGGGATGAAATGTGTGTTAGGATTAAGCGTACATAATTATACATGTATCCAGTTTAAGTGGATGTATGTTAAGCTAATAATATTATATGAAATTATCTACGAAAATATATAAACCGGCGGGCTATAACGCACACTATTCATAAGGAAGACTTCGTCATGAATTATAGCAAAACTGTTCTCTAACTCCTGGTAATGTAAGCGGTAAAATCGCAGATTATAAACATGGCGGCGCTATCGTGTTTATATAATTATACTGGCTTTATTTGCTTTCCTTAATGCGCTTTCCACCAATACTGCAGTCTTATACGGTATAATAGTGGTCTTAGCTGATTTTCTGGAGGTACCAATACTGTTTTCATGCTCGTTCACAAGCAATCGTCAAGGACTTCACATATGGATGACACAAATTGTCCCGTTAGGGAAACGAACAAGAATCTGTCCATTGGCATCCAAGCACGCAGACTTCATCCTTAGCCGGCTGAGCTTGTCGAATGACATCCTAGCGCTTTGCATATTGCGTTAGGCAGCTGTCATTTATTGACCATAGTACTAAATGTTGCAACGATGATGTCGTGGTTCATATCACGTGGTATCTTTAGGTACCCAGTATTTGTTTCAGTTTATACTAGTCACTGACGCACACAGATGATTCCAGTACGTAAACAACACTGCATGACACCAAGTTGATCAAACCTTGTAAGCGAATGTATTCAAAGACAACTGGTCATCTTGTTTTGAAGCCAGTGTTGTTACTGTATTTTCTATTGGTTTATATGGTTGTGGCCGAAGCAGCACAGGCTGGCGGCATGCCGGGCTATTTTATGCTATAACTGACAAATGGAATCCTAATATTTATACATTCAAGCACACTTCGTGTCACTGTTTTCATGAATGATTAAGCAAATTCATGAATAATTATAATATTTCTATTATTATACACAAATTTTCGATACACATTTGTTCCAAGTTGTTCACATAAGCATTCACTTTGCGTACACTTTTGATTGTTTTGTGAAGCGCGAAGATTTTGGCCGCTGAAGCTTGGTATTCGCCATTTTAACTGTCGTGGCTTGCCGAAGTTTCAGTATTCTGGTTCTACATATCACGCATTTCAACGGTAAACATCGTTGTGAGACCGCAACCTGAAAATAGAAATAAAAATACGTCAGAGTATAAATGATGTGTCAGGGTTTAGTGAACTGGGCTGGATTTCACAAACCATTTCTTAAAGACATAAACAACCAGTCAGCTGAACATCGCAATCAAAAGTATTTATGGTATGCATATGTTTTAATGATAACGTCAAGAGCAGTGAAAATGTTTTAGTCTCACGCTGTTTTGTGAATACTGATCCTGCTTTTGAACGATTATGTTACTGGAAATGTTGACTTGGATTGATGAGGAGTTGAGTATAGTTTCGTGTGAAGTTGTACTTTAACTATCGTGGAACATACTTCACAAGAAAATTGCTCTTTCTTTCTGACCTGGAAGTTTTATCAATGCTTTGGGTCGAAAACCTCTTATAAATTATTGAAGACTCCTCGGTTAATATAGTGTCTCTAAAATTAAACCGTCCGTGTACGCTGACTACCTGAGAGATCTCGGGCATGTTTAGCGTTTTTGAGATTACTATACTATACTAGTTCACTGTTCATTGTTGAGGATCTTAAGGAAGATTGATTTAGTTAATTGTAAATACGTATCATCGTTAAATAAAGTATTTATTATTATTATTATTGATATTATTATTATTATTATTATACATTGTTATGTTATCTGTAATATAAAACTAGTACCATACATCTTAAGTTGCAGTAAACACCGTCTAAAGAATTTATCTAGATCTAAAAAACATTTTCGAAAAGCTTAAATATATAAGGAGATTATATTTGCCTTAAAAAATAATAACCTTTTTTCTGTTTGAACATACAAATGTTGCTAGCTGAGCGAAATCAATACAAATTACTTGCACGAAAAACCCGCCTGCAAATTATAACCAAACAGCAAACATTTATCTGCATTAAGAAACCAAAACATAACATGTTACCCTTTAAAGAGATCTCGTTTGATTATCTAGAAATTAATTTACAACGGTTAACATTTAAACAAGAACGCTAAACATGCTATTTCTTTGATAGTTCAATTACTTTGATCAAGTTTTTATCAATTAAATTCAATACGATTTATGCCTCTCTTGTAAGAGATAAGACGTAACCCGAACGCTAACCATTTAATTCAAACAGTTTTTGTTCATTAACTTGAATCAAAGACCCATTAAACAACTTGTATTTTCTTCTTCTCGGTGCTTAGCATCAAGCACATGCGTTAAGTCGATATTTAGTTTTAAAGGTGATATCTGAAGCTAGAGAGTAGTGGAATGATCAGATCACAGACACACGGTTCATTCGATTTTATCAACTTGTATGCTTTTTTATTTTAACTCCCTTTAGTTCTAAAAGGTCGCTCAATCGCCATTTTCTCAGCCAACGGAAGTAAAAACGTAAAGTATGTTTTAGGAACGGTACCCAGACAAACGATGAATAAATTCCACTAGACATTAATTTTGGAAAAGATGAAGCCTTTGCCATTTTTAGTGTAACGCTTCATTTTTAGAAGTTCATTTATTATGATATAATCCTTATTTTCAATAAAAGACCGTCCAAGTTGACCCCAATTATGTTGTCCAACGCTCAGTACCATCAGTATTTTATGTACGACAATTCCAATTTCTTCAAGTAACAAGTAAACAACGGTTATCCTCCTTAACTGGAACTGCGCCAGTTTTAGATTCATCGATCTTATCGTAAGGTGTTTGTTTATTAAAGTATCGTCTTTTTAACAAGTAAAGGTCGTCGGAGTTGACAAAATACTATGATACACCAGTTCTACTTAGGCCATACCAAATCGTTTTTCTTTTAAGGTCCGAGGACGGATAGGTTTGGGCATCAATGGAAAGAAAAACAACAACATTTGTAACCCCTTTTATCTTCAAAATCCTTTGAGATATTTCTTTCATACTAATCATGCATATTCACCATCATGTCTCATACCCAAACACGGCAGTAACATGTTTTAAGTTATTTCAGTAAGTTATTATGATTGACAATTCTTGATAGCTATATTTGTTAGCCATAGGCCTACATGTATAATGATGAGGATAGAAGTCATATGACTTGTTTTGTTATCTAAGGTTTTCGACCTTAGGGCGGAGGCTAAACGAAAATGCGATTTGGTATGGCCTTATTGAGTACACAGGCACCAGGTAATAGGTCTAGCGGAAACAATGTTTTTTTTTCTAAATATATAGCCGACGATATGTCAAAACATAGCATTCCATAAATAACAGATTTAGATTTTGGTTGCTATGAAAATCTTTTTCATAATTCCTTTTGTCTCGCAATAACTCATGCTTGATAATAATCCTAGTGTATGTTTCTTTACGTGAGCGGTTCGTTTCAAACCATGTGATATTTTACATCAATACAAAGATCTTACACATCACTGGCTACATATGCTCCATTAAACAAATTTAACATGGCGACCAGAAAGTTAAATGAAGCAAGAGGAAACCATTTCCATGATAATTTTATTCTCATACTTTTAGAACGATCATAATCAGCCAGAACACGTTTTATGTAACTTACCCTTTATATAATTTAATACATGATATACTACTTTTAGCCACTTCTCTGTATCACATATCAGGTATAATGTATTTGTTTAGTTTATATGCCGTACATAATATATGCGTGCTGAAACCGAACACGTACCAGAAGCTTGCCAGACGTGAAATTGCTTGAATTTTCCTACAAAGATCGAGCTGCTATAGATAGAATAAATGATAATGTGAATCGTCGTATCAGACTGAACTCGATTCTCCAAGAATTTGATTCATTTAGAAATCCATATCATGACGAATTTATATGGATTACCATGTATTAAAGTCCGATCTAACAACTGATGGAATTCTTTAAGAGATTATAGATTACACAGACGACACGTTAATGTGCCAATTCGAGGACCAAAGAGGGACTACATGTACTCAAACAGAATCATTCTTAACATATTGCCAATGTCTTATCATTCTCGGAAATAAACTATTCATGTATTTTTACTGATATACATGTACGAAAATATAGTTAAACTTATCTTGATCCACACATGGTAGTACAGTGGTTGTCGTCATTTTATAACACAATTCGTTTTATTGTATAGTTTGTGCTCTTCTGTGTTTGTTAAGTGTTTTATACAGCTCCATCTGCGAGGCAGCCACTTTAAGTTATCTACTTAGAGTTTTGTGAATGCAAAGTTGTGCTTGTCTAAAACAACTGACAAATATTTCTCATGTCGATGATTTCACCCAATGATATAAAGAAAATATTATCATGTTCAGCCAAAGAGTAGAACACGGTTTTCAGCTTAGCGCTCCACCAAATTCGCTAACTAGTGGGGGTCGTTGTATTGACCTTGTCATAAATTGCGTTATTACTTTATACTTGAACATAATTTATATTTCCCAAGTGAGACATATTTATTCAGCTGCCACATGGTCAGTCGGTACCACATTTATAAATGTCCGTTCAATTTCTTACCAAGCTCCGGTGTGAATTCAATAAAATGTGACAGAAATGTCAGGGCGAAGAAGGATACATATGACAAATTAATTATATTTCATGAATTTGGTAAGGCATCCACCGATTTAAATAGTAATTTTCTTGCTTCTTATATAAAATGTTACATTGTCATCAATTTTGACCACTGAAAATGCAGGATTTTGTTTCGCGCCAAATAGCGGGGACGAATAGCTGAGACTTTGTTTCTCTGATTTGCAATCCCTACCCTTTCCCAGGATTTGGGTCGGGGTTTCAATTGACTGAAGCATAAAACACTCGTGGTTCTTATAGTTTTACGATGTACTTAACATTTATAATTTGGGTTATAGCGAGGGGAGAGTAGTAAACATCGAATAAAGAATTTATCTTGATCTAAAATGGAAACACTTTCAAAAGGCTAAAGTATATAAGGACATTATAGTTGCCTTAAAATAATAAAAAGTTCTGTTTGAACAGGCAAATGTATATAAATCAGCTGCTAGCTGAGCGAAATCACAAAACAGCAACCATTTATCTACATTTAGAAACCACAACATAACATGTAACCCTTTAAAGAGATCTCGTTTGGTTAGCTAGAAATTAATTTACAACGGTTTACATTTAAACAAGAATTCTTAACATGCCTTTTTTTATAGTTCCGTTACTTTGATCAAGTTTTTATCAATTAAATTCAATACGATTTGATTTTGCTTGCTATGAAAATCATTTTTATAATTACTTTTGTCTTGCAATAACTCATGCTAGATTAATAATCACAATGTCTATGTTTTACGTGAGCGATTATTTTCTAACCATGTAATATTTAAATCACTACAAAGACCTAACACATCACTGGTTACATATGCTCCATTTAACAAATTTAACATGGTGACCAGAAAGTTAAATGAAGCAAGAGGAAACCATTTCCATGATAATTTTATTCCAATACTTCTCATACGCTCACCAGAACATGTTTTTATGTAACTTACACTAAATATAAGTATATACATGAAATAGGGGATTTAATATGAGTGTTTTTTTCATATTGAAGTTATTCAACTCGCTGGATAAAAGTGATAAAATACGAGGCTCTGTCGACTATTTCATAACTTTTAACCAACGAGCTTAATGAATTCTATATGGAAAGACACGAATGTAGGGTCCTTTTTATCTCATAAACAAAATAAGCCCTGTAAATGTGCTAAAAGTAGACAGGCTTCCCCTATAGAAGAGAATAAAGTCAGTGCGTAATGCGGTTAAAAGCAAATGAGAAAATAAACATAGTGCAACACTGTATTTAAATGAACGTTACAGTGTTGCATAATTATTGGAGCGAGACGGATATATTGGATTGTAATCTCGTCCCGGACCTGATATTTTCTATGCATCCTGTCTATATATGTATAGTTTTGACAGAGCGTATGAATACATGAAAAAAATGATTAACCGCCTCATTTGCATACATGTAGTTATTGCTGAGTAGTGTAATATTGTTTTTATTATATAGGTTTTATTACACTCCGGGGTTTATGTGATAAATACTATTATCAGCCACTTATCTGTATCAAACACCAGGTGTAATGCATTTGTCTCGTTTTTATGCCGTACGTAATATATATCTGAAACCGAACACGTAACTTAAATCTTTCCAGACGGGAAATTGCTTGAATTTTCTTAGATAGATCGAGCTAGCTATAGATAGAATATATGATAATGTGAATCGTCGTATCAGACTGAACTCAATTCTCCAAGAATTTGATTCTACATTTAGAAATCAATATGATGACGAATGTATATGGATTACCATGTATTAAATTCCGATCTTACAACTGATTGTATCCATGAAGAGATTACAGATTACACGGACGGCACATAAAATGCCAAGGCGCCAGGGACCATAGGTGAGCTACTCAAACAGCTTCATTCTTAACATACTAGTATTTAACTTTTGTGTGGCTCTGGGGCAGGGATTTTACCTTAGTATTGAAAAAGCCTAAAGTTAAAATCCCCGCTCTTTTCCGGGATCGGGGCCGGGGTTTCACTAGACTGAATCATAAAGCTCAACTTCTCGTCACGACCCTGTATTTAGTGAATATTGCAATCATAAGCAATAATTATACCCCCAAACCATATAACATCAGCTATAAAACGATACAACGGCTATTTACTAAACTTTACCCTAAGCGTACTTGCTCATTTCTATTACTTACACATTTTTACTTCAGATGCTGTCAGCGCCTCTGGACTAATAGGGAATAATTGAATCTCTCATTTCTTCATTACTTTCTTATAATATAATTATTGTAAGCGTCTGAAGTAGTCTTGCCCAGAAGGTTGTTTATAAATGCCAGATACACGTTCTGATGTATATTGTAAGGATTCGTTTGTAAAGCCTTAAGTATTGTAATTTCATTTATAAAGATTTTAGACAAAGCCATTGCTGGCCTGTGTATTATTTGGTATTTTTATATAAAACACGAGACATTCTAACAGCTATAACGTCTAGCATAATGTCGCATCTTGAGAACAATGACCCGTTAAATGAGTACAACGACCCGTGTACCAAACATATAGTGATACTAGTTCATGAACTAAAATATTTGCATGGAGTTGAATTTCTTTTCGAACACCCCTCTTACTGTGAATACATATTGATACAAATGTAACAATTATAACAAAGAAGCGCAAACATTGATATTGAAATCGCTGGATGGCTGGATGCCCTTCCAAGTTCATGAAATATCATTAATTTGTCATATGTATCCGTTCTCCGCCCTGAGATTTACGTCATATTTTATTGAATTCACGCCGGGGCTTGTTAAGAAATGGAACGGACATTCATTAATGTGGCACCGCCTGACGACGTGGTGGCTGAATAAATATGTCTCACTTGGGGATAATAAATTATGATCAAGCATAAAGTAATAACGCAACATATGACATGGTCAATACAACGTCAAGCCCCACTAGTTGGCGCATTTGGTGGAACGTTAAGCTAAAAACCTAGTTCCATTCGATGGTTAAACAGTTCTCCTTGCGTACACTCGTGTCATCGGCCTGAGAAATATTTGCCATTATTTTTAGACAATTACCTAAAATTTTGAGTTGATGAATATTTATGTTCTTAACATCGATAGGTTTGACTAAATGAAACTGCTATAAATAAGAGTACCGTTTGTTTACTGTTTCAAAACATTGTGTAAATTTAAATCGACTAAAAATTACTAAGAAAAACACACTTGTTCTTTAATTGTCGAGAAGATTGAAAGACCAAGACAAGTTTTTAACTTAAATCTAAGTATTTCAAATTTCCACTAAGATGCATTTTGATTACTTGTCCTTGTTTACAAGAGGAACTGCAAACACAGACCCGTTAAAACAAATCGATGGCTTCGAATGAGAAGGTCGTAAACTTGTGGGAAATCGATATTTTGAAAAGAAAAAAATCGATATTTTGAAAAGAAAAAATCGATATTTTGAAAAGAAAAAAATCGATATTTTGAAAAGAAAAACAAGTAAAAAAAAGTCTGAAATTTACTCTTATAATTTACAAATTTCTACAACTTCATTATGGTTCATGAAAATAGGCTCATAAGAAGCGTCTTTTGATGCAAATTTTCAAAACCGTATTGATCACGTCTTATAAGGTCGTAAGTAGAATGTCCGATCTTCTCATTCTAAGCCAGTGCAATATATTCAAAACATTATGACATACCTGGATTGTTTTTATGAAGCATTTTCTGCAGATAACTTTATGGCCACATGGAAATGTCTGCATAGTTGCTTTTGCACTCATACATATAACACACTGAAACAACAAAAATACATTTTACAAAATATTTGAACGTAATAAGAAAACTAAAAATGTGTTTAATTCATTGCTGCACATGACAATGGGTTTACCGCTAGGTGACTTTGTATTGTTTGTTGCTTTCGATTAGCCTTTTCTGAGTCAACGTACCGGTCAGTGTCTATTTCGTATAACCAAATTAACTTTTTTAGGCAAACCAATGTGTGCCAACCGTCAGGTAGCTCCATAAGTCATAAACATTATACCTGCAACCTAGGTTTAAACTGTATATCTGACATGAAACTGAGTTCATGTACAAACTTTGAACTGATTCGATTATTGATATAATTCCCCCATCTATCAGACAATACACTGCATCAATAGCTACGAAGGAGATGAAAAGTCCATTATTTTTACTAAATACCTTCAATAATTAGAAATTAATAACACACAATCATTTGATTGATTAAAATAATAAGTAAGATCTGAGTGTCCATGCTATACTATGTTGATCAAACTTACCAAATCATGGCATTTAACATGAATGTATATCCAGGCCCTGGGATTATAAAGATTGGAGAACGTACATATACTCCATGCTCAAACGCATACACAAGCTCAAATTGGAGCAAGTTCTTAGTTACAAAAACTGTCCTTACTGTCTTTATTGCTGAATGGAAACATATTATATGGTGTTCATTATCTTAGTTGCATCATTTGCTACTAGTTTGTGTTGGTTGTGATGAAAATTTATAAAAATACTGTTGGTCAAGTTTCGACATGGAGTTTAGAGTTGGAGTGTGAGACCATGTTTATAATCACCGGACCAGGGCCCCTACGTATAATTCAGAGAAACGTTAGCTTGATCATTATAATAACGTACCTCATCATCTTCCGCCGTTAATGTTTTTGTTGATGTTTTTACCGGTTTTGTCACTGGTGCCAAACATTGATCTGTGTCTTTATCATCTATCTTTGCCAACAACTTGTCCTGAAATTATACAATATACATGATAATAATTTAAAGTTTAATAATTCGATCGTTAAAAGACTAAATCCGCAGACCCAGGTACACAATGGATTGTGTGTTGTCTGTTTAGGTAACTTTTGTCGATCATGAGTTTAAACATATTTGAATGAAAGTAAATGATTTTTACTTTATTTTTTTGAAACACCCATTGTTATTACTGTAAAAAGTACACATTTAATGGTGAATAAATTTCTCCAACGGTTGACTTGGCAATGCTCAATAATGCTAAGTGACTACCCGAAATTCATATTTCAAGAATGAGTTTTGTAACTTCACAATAATACCAATACCGATAATAGTACTAACAAATATATAAAATCAAAGCGTTGAAGGCACTGAATTTGTTTGGGTCTGAAAATCAGCTGCCCCTCCATTTCACAGATTAATTTTATCTATCTAAAAATGTAGTGTGAATTTTCAGTATGATACCTCCAGAACCTTTTGAGATAAACAAAGGACAAACAAGAAGAACGCTCATGACAATTGTTTTCTAAAATGACTATTAGAGGGCCATAATTCCATGGAAAATCATTCGATAGGAACAAAATGATAACATGCACATCTAGACTTCACACTGATCATTCCAGCAAACTTTCATTAAAATTGGACCACGGGTATATAAGATTTGGAGCGGACAAGATTTTGTGGACAAAAGGGCCATAACTCCGTAAAAAATTATCAAAGCGGAACAAAAAGACGATATGCACTACTGGACCTCATACTGATCAGGAGATATGCAGACAAACTTTCTCTAAAATAACCATTAAAGGGCCATAACTCCGTCAACAATCATCCGAGCAAACCAAAATAATAATATACACATTTAAACTTCATACTAATTATTCGTGGAAAGTTTCATTAAAATTGGACCAGGCGTATATAAGATTTGGAACTGGCAAGAATTTTATTAACGGACAGACATCATGGGCAAAACCAATATTTCGGGAGACATAATTATGAAAAATTGCCAAAAGAAAGTTAAAGTACTTGGACACTGCACTGTCTTCATTACAATACTATGAAAATTACAATCTTTAAAATATATGGAAAGGAATGCATTTTTTCAATAAGATATATCCATCTGTAGATATATTTGTATAATTGTCTACCCCAAGTATAATGTTTGTTTGTTTTGTTGGGTTTTAAGTAACATCGACACAGTGTAGGTCATAAGGCGACTTTCCAGCTCTAGTGGTGGAGGAAGAACCCAGGTGCCCCTTCAGACATAATTCAGACCCGAGCGGGCACCTGGGTAGTACCACCGACCAGTTGGATGGCTACATCACATAAAGATTTTATGTCATCGACGGGGATTAGAACTCACAGCGGTGAAGGGCAAGTGATCTCAAGTCAGCGATTCTAACCACTTAGCCATGGAGAGATAACGCAGCTACCACAGCCAAACAAATCAGAACGAGGCTTATCAGCAGCTACAACAAACGGTTATTTGGGAATTCTTATAATTTTAAAATTTCGATTTATCTGACGCTAATTATGGTAAGATTTGATTATTTTATTATAATTAATTTTTCAGATTTATATAAGTTTCATTCGATGGAAAATTGAATCAATTTGACTAATCGTATGAATCGTAAATCGGGATTTCTATTCGGATCTTTGTTCCGAGAAACGATGGTCAGTATACGTCATTACGGCATTAGTATACAAGCCTGAATGGCAAAACAAGTCTGAATGACAACCTGGATAGAACAATTGGTAGCACGCTAAAAGTGCGAAATTTAGTTCGGTTTACGCTTGAAGGCTCACATGTTTGCTTGAATAGCAATTTGTAGTATTTTAATCCACATGTTTGTTTACAAACAGAGTCTGTTATCACGCTTCTAGCCTTACACTAAAAATAACAAAGCGCCCCGAGGTTTTACTTATCCATTTCGGGTAACTATAAATAATTTACATAGCTATTTATAACTCGGTAAAACCTATAATAAAAATACGGAGGGGAGCACTAAGGTGCAGTGTTTATGAAACAAATTTAAGATATTGTATATATAAAATGATAAACTGCCCCAATAAACGGCTGTACATTACAGACGGACAATTCATATAGTTTTACTATATTTTGCGTGAATCGCATTACTTATAAAGTATTCTTGACTTGCAGGCAGAAAAAGGCGTAACGGAATGCCCTACGGGCGCCCCGACACAGTTAGACTCGACACATTAGAGAAAAGTTTGCAGGAGTTTTCCTCGGTTGCAAGGAAAGTCAGCGAGATCGGGAGGACGGAAGAGTGCCTTTCTACGGACGTTTCCTCGCTTGAAAATTATTGCGCCTGCCAAATGACGGTTTACATCCGAAGAGGCAATTTGAGAATTATTTTTTCTGGTGTTGAAAATTATTGCGCCTGGCAAATGACGGACTACTTCTTGAAACTGTAGTTAGAGGGCATAGACGTGAGAATCATGCTAACAGTATTTATTTGGGACTGAAGTCCCAAACAAATAAAAATATAAAATTGTACTTTATTAAAACGATACGAGGCAACCTATTTGACAATACTAAATAACCAATCTTCCATATGATCTTCAGCAATAAACACAGAACTCATACACCTATAGAAAAGATGATACTTTTCAGTACGAACAACTCGGGAGGTGCACCATTACTTCTAATTTGAACGGTAAAACTACTAAAATAGTATTTACAATACATTATTCTAAACTTAAGCAAAAACAATAGTAATAATTTAATTGAGTTAAATTCTCATGAAAGACTTCGGCATGGAATTAATATTGATGCAAAGATCCGCAAATTAACTTAGAGTGTAAACTCAATCACGATGGAGAAAGAATAGAATATCACGAAGGCATACGACACTTGTCTGGTCTGATTAATAAACCGGTAGACATAAATATTAAATAAATATTAGAAAATGAAGTAGTAAGGTAAATAAACTACAAGAGATAGCAAAAATAGCAAGGAGTAAAAGTTCGGTGATAATATGAATTATGTCCACTGAGTAAAATTTCTTAGAGGAATAAATTTGTTGAAGTCAGATTCACCAAAAAAAACTAACTATTCATAGATGCAAAATAATTAAGAGTTATTGTCAATAAGACTATAAATAAATTAAAGTACACTTTTCATGAGTTATTGTCAAAACGATTGCTTTAGAAACGGTTCCAATTGTCCATGTAGAGTAACACATTCGCTCCATGTCAATAATTTAAGGAACTGAATTTAGGGAGATGAGAAATTTACTCATGTCTTGGACGTGCCAGTATGTTATTGTCATTGATGGAAGTCAATTTGTCAGAATAATATCATTCTATATGTTGTTGTAAATTGATGACAAGTGTGGGGAGAATCATGAAGATGGTGTTGTCATTTTACGATGTGAAAGGATTAGATGCTCGCCTGACAAGCGTTTGCAAGAGAGAAAGTTCGATAGTTGATAATAATAAAATTCCATGAAAATATTAATCGTAACTACAAATATTTTCACATGTAACAAACGGTATCAAACTCGATGAGAAAACGATAAAATATTTAATGTAGGTGAAAACGAGCATAATAATTTTCGTGCTGAAAGAGTTTTCCTTGACGTTGAAAAATGTTCGCGTTCGTGAAGTTAATTGGTAGGTGCAAAATTATAATTGCGTTAACTTGGTTCGAAAACCTGAGAAGACAGGTTATGCCCAATCCGTGACATTGACTGTTGCCCTGTTCTCCACTTGTGGATAATTGCATTGCTACGTGTAGTTACTCGCGGAAGTGAAAATCCACTTTGGTTTATAATATATAGATATTTCCGATTGCATAAGCGTGGTCGAATGACATTTGCGTGTGATGAAAAAATAGTTTGGTCAATGGCTTTAGAAATCCATATAGGTAAATAACCACTAAATGCCTACGCGGGCCAAATTCAGATACAGTCAAATAGTCCGTTTAAAAACTTTAAAGCGACTGGAAATGGGGGTATGTCTTGACAAATCAGCATCAGAATCATGAAATTGGTGTTAAATGCTTTGTATGCATGTATGTGATGTAGTGAAATGGTTTTATTGAGAAATATTTTGTATTCTGGCTTAAATATGAAAGTGAAAGTAAGGTTGGGGCTAACGGACAGTGAGTAAATCCGTACATGTGAGAAAATCTGTTCACCGCGTTTGACGAACCAAATTTTTCTTATATAATACATGACCCCCTACTTTTTTTTCATTTTCTTCAAGCTGGATGCTATTTCTATTGATTAAAAGATTTTGAGAGGGCCCCATGGACAAAAAGTTGACATTTTTTTTGGCTGACCAAGGTCACTTTACATTGAGTTAAAGAACAACTCTATTTGGTGGTTTGTGACCTAAAGACATGCAAAATTCCTTCAAAATCATGTTTTCATTTTTTTGCATTTAAATGAATGGAAATGCACTCAAGATGGGGTTTTAACCATTTTTATCTGTGTAAAATGTCTAAAAAAGTGAAAATTTAGATTTTTATCATGAAAAATCCAGAAAAGTTCAGATTTATTTTTTCTTAAATTGACATTTTTATGTGAATGTTGCCCTTATTTTAGTATCAGACATGGAAAATTGTGATTAAATATGAAGAATAGACATATTATTAGGCATCTAAAGCAAAATTAGGGTTCAGAATACCATTTTAGCACAAATACAACCCCAGTTCATGTCACTATTCATACCATTTGACAGGCGCTGACCAAATTTCTCCTTAAAGACGCATATGCGGGTTTGTAATTTTTTCTGGATTTCATGCCCAATTTGTCTAGAATTGATTGTTTTGTGCTGCATATATATAGTAGCATTGAAATAAGTGCAAACAACACTTAAACAACCCAAAAAGGGTTGCCTTAAGGTAAATAACCACTAAATGCCTACGCAGGCCAAATTCAGATACAGTCAAATAGTCCGTTTAAAAACTTTAAAGCGACTGGAAATGGGGGTATGTCTTGACAAATCAGCATCAGAATCATGAAATTGGTGTTAAATGCTTTGTATGCATGTATGTGATGTAGTGAAATGGTTTTATTGAGAAATATTTTGTATTCTGGCTTAAATATGAAAGTGAAAGTAAGGTTGGGGCTAACGGACAGTGAGTAAATCCGTACATGTGAGAAAATCTGTTCACCGCGTTTGACGAACCAAATTTTTCTTATATAATACATGACCCCCTACTTTTTTTTTTTTATTTTCTTCAAGCTGGATGCTATTTCTATTGATTAAAAGATTTTGAGAGGGCCCCATGGACAAAAAGTTGACATTTTTTTTGGCTGACCAAGGTCACTTTACATTGAGTTAAAGAACAACTCTATTTGGTGGTTTGTGACCTAAAAACTCACGTATTTTCCCATTCAAATATCACCGTAAAATACAACTGAGACTCTTAGTCTGTTTATTCTTTATAGAAAGAACGATATCTAAATAATGGTCTCTACGGGAACAGTTCAATCGACAATTCTTCTTTTATTTGCCAGCGTAGAAGAATATTTTTGAAATGATAATCTGCTATTGTGCAGCTTTTATCTTTTCGTTTGAGAACATGACCGGAAGTGCATTGTACTCTCGCGAAATCTAACACAGGTCACGAGATAAAGACACGAAAATATCATTAGTTAGAAAAGGCAATATTGCAAAAACTCAAAGAAAGCAGCATACGTTTTGCTAGAGTGTGATTCGATACAAGCTGATATTTATTTATTGTGTTATTACATCGCCAGGCTGTCAGCTGCAAATTCTGATATATTTATTCATCAACACTATGCACATTTAATATTGCCCTCAGACGTTTCCGGATAAATGCAGTATTAAAGCAATCGTTGACTTGGGCTTGTCAATGCGATTCAATTACGTTCTTTCATTAGCTTAATTAACTGTAATTATGGCATGTTAAATTACCCGCAACCTCATTCAAGCAATTTTCATCACAGTATTTTACAACTGTTGCTTTACATATTGGATTATTTATCAAATAGATTCTTAGAGCGCCAATGATTCGTTTTTAAAATCAATCCGAGTATTATGTGCACGTTTAGTTTAGGTATACCGAGCACATACTGGTCGTAACGGCTCGGCCATTTCCATTGGTAATGTCTCGGATGAATATATGTTCATTGCAATACATGTACATGTATAGCGGCCGATGTGACCAGAATGGTAACATTCACCATTAGGACTGTCGTCAGTCTATTCTGGATCGAGTCGCCATGAAGTCGACAGAGGACATTGCTCTTTTTATCGACTTCTTGTAATTGATATAACAAGTTATTCTCGTTCCAGGCACATGTTGTTGTATTTTGATCTCTTCAACAAAATGCCAAGTTAATAAACAATGAATGATCCAAGTAGATTGTTTTTGGAGCATTGGAAATCAATTTACTGACGCCACCTCCTTCTCCTACAAGTATTTAAATCTATTTTGAGTAAATAAAACCATCATCCGTAAAAACACATTGTCTCAATATACTGCGTGTTTATGACGCGTTGAAAATAGTCCATCTAAAGCAGGTCAATATTGGCAAGTAGTATTACGTTGTGTTGTTAGTTCCCTTTTTTAATTAGTTCACTGTTCGTTCTGATTTCCCTTCATAGCTTCATCAATTATTCAACACTATTATCGCTACTTGAGTATTGTATATTGGAAAGGTCACGTGATATTGTTAAACGGAAATGACGTAAGCCGACTGTCAATAACTGTTCTCCATTTATACTTGCATCAAACGAATAGACCTCTGACGGAAAATAGATTAACATGGACGCGAAATAAGGAAGATTCTTAATTAAGTAAAAACTGCACATTTGTTGATTGGAAAAAAGTGAAATGAGGATTTTCTGCCAAACTAGAAGAAAATTATCTTCATTAAGTCGACCTAGATACTTAATTATTCGTACAGTTTGCCCGCGTCCATTATCTGACACAACCATACATGCACAACGGATGTACTAGCGGAATACCGAATCAACTGGATCCGGAGATGTGATTCACATTCACCCCAAATATAATCGATCCAATTATCAAATTATATTGCAAGTATTTAAGTAATATACAATTACGATATAGTATTTAGTATTACAGAAACTTTATTGAATTATTGTCGAGTAAAAATGTTTATCGCGGACGTAAAGTTCTGGTGGCTCTTTTGTACTACCATATACGCATGTAACGTAAGGGCAAAGACCAATGATTAATGGCAATATTTTTGGATAGGAAATAACTTTTCTGTCACTCAAACATCTGGTTATTTTCGATGCCTTTGTCAGGTTGACGAAGATCAAAGCTAGTTTCTTGTCAATTTCATTGCATCTTTCGTAACCATGACAGCAACCATACTTAGGTAACAACTTATACGTTGTTGTTGCAAAAATATGTCGTTAAAGAATGGCAAAGATACAACCACGGCTATTCTTTGAACCTCGTTGACACAACATGCTAGTATATCTACAGTCTATTTTAGGGGACGACGGATATTGAATACATGTTAACATAAAAAGGAGAAAACATAACTTCACATGGAGTCAAAACCTTACATTTACATTCGAAGTAAACCTCCGTTCGATTGTTCATTAACTTCCTTTAACGGATGAATGTTAATTATGACAATTGTATGCAAGTCATATGTATACATACAAATATTTTCGTGTTACTATAGTTTATTGGTCAATGTTTTTTAAAAATTTCTAAACGTATGTTGTCGATTATAAACACTGTCTTTAGATGAATCAGAATGGAGTTAAACTCGCCTAGTATAACGATTGCCAATTACTATGAGAGATCCCATACAACAAGATAGGCATGACTAGAAAATCAAAAGAAACTGGAATGTCTACTTTAGCTGCGCTACACCGGGACGTGACGTTTTCAATTAACGTGGACGCTTTGAAGAACATGTTCTGTCTTCTTCATTGTCAGACGACATAAAATGCCAATGGCATAGAATCAAAGTCATTTAAACGCAATTACTTCTGAAAGCGAGTCAACGTCCGTTATAACGCGTATGCTAATGACATAAATTGCGGTACATATGATCGGTTCATTGCATGTGAGCATCTAAGCGAAATAATAAACAAAAGCGAAGATTATACACAGTAAATGGGATTCCATTATGACAAACAGGAGAAAATGACTAATGATCCAATCTATGTTCGATTGTGAAGGAATTTGAATTATTAACGGTATTTAATAGTGGTTAAGGAGTTAATTTAAAACAATCTTTTTAATTCACAATGTTACTTAACATCCCAATGCGGAGTCGCTATCGGAGGAAATGGTTCGACTTTTAGAATACACAATAAGACATTTTACTGAAGTAAGTGAATAATGTTTAAGGACTCTGGATGTACGACACATAATTAAAGTCCTGTGATTATTTCCGATTAGGTTTTTATGTTCTGACTTACCTATCAAAATCAACCATAATGAACGGCTTTAACTTTGCAAGTAGTTCAAACCATGTAGATGCAGGCCAGTATTGGCTATTGATAATCGCCAGGAAAAATAAAAAAGGTCAAGAGGCCACCAATAAAATAACACTGAAATTGTTCGAAAGCGATAATTGCAATTTATTTATTGAACCATTTTGTAATTAAAGCCGAGCCACTTCAAAGGCAGAGTAAAGGGTGAGCATATTAATGTTGAGTTATTGGTTATTTTTAATTGCCCTGTATGTTTTACTAAATTGAATCGAAGTGTAATGAATAGAAAGCAATGCCCTCTCTCAATTGCATCGCCACCTTAATTATTTCATTTTTTATTAAATGCTGTACATAACAGCTTACTAATATTTCACAAGTATACAGCGATGCCAACAAAACATCTCCGTATATTTACATAACCCAAACAACGTCGACAATCAATCAGCCAGAAATATCACGTGTCCACTAGAGTGTTTGCTTTGTAAATATGCGTCCACAATTAATCAAGGTTCTATCATCTTAATCGACGCCAAATCAGGAATCAACGAACACCTCCCATGATTACATTTTATGATAAAAAAACTCGAAGATAAGAACTTCTCTAACTCAGCGGAATATGTATTTAGTATTTGAAGTGTTGTTGTGGAATTCTTGTGCAAATATGCGGCTATAATGAAAGAGACATTTTTGGTTACATCAACTAATGTATAACCTAACTCAACAAACATAAATATATTATATTGTATGTCTCGTTGAATAAGAAACACCAGATGGTCACATTCACGAGGCTAATCGAATGAATGAGTAACGCTGCAATTAATTTACTGTATCAAGGACCCATTATGGTTGGTTTCATTGTCCTTATAAATGACATGTTTGTGGTAAATGCTCATTCAGGGTGCATTCATAGACTAAATGATCGTCAATGTATACGTGCATACATATCATATCTCCAACCCGTGTTTCATCTCCTTTAACAGGTAATACTAAGGCGTTCTGGCCGTCTTTTATCACCGTTGGGTAAATGCCCATTACGTTTTGATACGCACACGTTGTAGTACAATTGAAAACATGTACTAATGCAAAAGCAACTTGCCATTTTATTTTTACTTCATTCTCGCCATTGTACAAAAATATACAAAGTTAATATATTGCATAACGAGACGGATATAAAAATCTGCAAGCAAATAATTGATCAAAACGTGTTGGAGGTTTAAGTGCGTGACTCATATTAACACATACGCTTACAATAGTAGTACCTTGAAGAGGCAAAATAAGACCAGTATGATTTCGTTGTGCCTAAACAAAACGTGCACCTATTGCTGGGATAGAGTGCCAAAAACGCATCAGTTGCTCTGCATGAAAGCATTTAATAAATAATACAATTTGTAAAGAAAACGTCGTAAAATACTGTAATGAAAATTGCTTGAATGGCGTTGCAGCTAATTTAACATGTCATAATTACAGATAATTCAGCTAATGAACGAACGTAATTGAATCGCATTAGCAAGTCCAAGTCAACGATCGCTTTAATGCTGCATTTATCCGGAAACGTCTGAGGGCAATATTAAATGTGCATAGCGTTGGTGAATAAATATATCAGGATTTGCAGCTTTCAGCCTGGAGATGCAATAACGCAATTTAACCGAATATCAGCTTGTATCGAATCACGCTTTAGCAAATCTTCTGCTGCTTTCTTGGTTTTTTTGTAATGTCGCTTGTTCTAACTAATGATTTTTTTCTTGTCCTTTTCTCGCGACCAGTGTAAGGTTATGCGAGATTATAGTGCAATTCGGGTCATATTCTCAAACAAAGCGACAAAAGCTGCAAATAACAGGATATTCTTTAATAATTATTCTCCTCGTGCAAATAAATAAAGGATTGTCGTGATGACTTATTTACATTTGTAGTAACATATCATACATCCAAAATGGTCAACTGTGTCTTTCCTCGGTTTTGATCTTGTAATGAGCTGCACAATTGCCTGTATGTTGCTAATGCATTTGTGTATAACTAACCATAGCTTGGTGTTAAGTAAAATGGGCCAAACTTCTCATTGTCCTTCCTCCACATTTGGGCATTCTTGAAATTCATGTGCGTATACGATTAGTGTTGCTCCTCTGTTAACAAGACCAAGGTTTTCAATGTTCTTCCGCTGACCACAAGGTAAATTAATAGTATAGAATTTTTTATCATAATTTGAGTAAAATATCTCACGATATATCACCGATGAATGTAAGTGTACGTAGTATGTACTTTACAGTATAATTACCTGAATGAATGCGCAGTACATTGTCCTTGTTGAAGGCACGATGACAAATTAGGATCGTAAATTAATGGCCAAGATGTCTGTAAGACGCTAGAATTTCACGTACTGTCAGACGGTCAATTTGTTTACACTAAATTTGTGTATCCGATAGGAATAGAATGATTAATACTGTACTCTGACCTGTTACAAATAAATACAGAAATCCGGAGTTCTGGCTGATTATCTAATTATTGGGCAGCCAACTAAATCCGATGTACGTGTTTTACTTACCAGCACCTTTTGACTCCGGTCTAAGACACGCATTGCCGTTCAAGATAACAATTTTTACAACAAAGCATATGTAGCTTAGTCGCATGGAACAGATCGAAGATATATACTTTTGGCGTTGAATTCATTTATAGTAAATTACAAGTCAATTGTATAAAATGTACGACGCCTGGTCGTGATCGCAACTAAACACTAAACGTCCACGCAAAAATCTACAAAAGCTGATTGTTTATTCCGAAACACGACATTTTACTTAAAGTTGCTAAACGAATGAAATGTTTTTACTATTGTTACTGTTAACTGATTTCCTTTCTACTTAAACTTACAGCAATTTAAACCAAGCGAGGCTTCCTTCGTCGCCGAAGACAAGTTAAAGTATGCTCAATCATAATGCATCATTTTGTGTATTTTTTGTCCATTTAAGCTCGTTCATCGAAGTGACAAAAACGAGGCTGACTCGTTGACTTGAAAAGATTGGTTCCCGTAATCTGAACAATTTGATCCCGTACTCTGAAATATTGGTTCCCGGACGATTTGATAACACCGTATAAACGATTGAAGACAAAATGATCCCGCTTTCTCATAGTATTTATATCCATCGTTCTTCGGTTATATTTATTTATATTGCTCAATTAAACTCGACTTGCCAGGGGAGTAGTTCATCATTTAAACTCAAACATCGATTTATAGCCACTATTAGAGTATACGAGATACGGTAAATACACGTATATGGTGTTTGTGACGTATGACTAAGCTCATTCTAAAATATATACTAGGAACATACTTCCAAAAAAAACCTAAACAAACCTCAAATAATTTAATACTTTTGTGTTATCGCACTAACTTACATTTTCATAATCAGAATAACAGTGGTAAAATTAAAGCTGAGAATACAAAATGTATGTCTCTACACTGTTTATGTCGAATCATTTCCTGACAAAACTATATTGATGACGTGCACAGTAATATATTTGCTTACGTTGAAATATATTTTAACAATCGATTGCATGATATCTATACTGCACCCATATGTATAGTTAGAAATACTTCTGGTTTTGTTTACGCAACCATATAGTTACTTCTTGTCAGTTTAGCATAATATACCTCGAGTTAACATATCTATTTTATTGTTAAACTTTGACATGTCATCTATTTGTCAATAAAACTATCGTTAACTTGTTTCTTACATAGGCATTTTGATATTTCATGTCAAGATCAATCATAAAGTATTCAAATAAATCGATTATTTATGGAATGGGCCAGTCATGTCCGATTCCTAATGGCTTGTTTCAAAAGATACAACTCATTAATCCGTTGCGTGACTCATAGCCATTTCGCATTGATATTGATGCTCCGTTTCGTGTTTAAGAATCGATCCGAGTAATGCGACGAACATAAAATAATACAATGATAATGTTCATTGAATATATCGTAAACTGAAGACATCGTAGTTTGGCAAGAAGCATTACTGGAATAGCATTAGCGTTATATGGTATATTGGCAATACCGCATTGCTTGTGTTTGTATTGCATACAAGCGATTTTCTCAAAATTGTTGAGAATAGGTGTTTCGACTGGCTGTTTTCGAAGAGTAGACTTAGCCTGGAGCCCGTATCAAACCTTACTATATTGGCTGTTTTGTGCTAACTTTAGTCTAATCAGGTTCGCTTTAAAGAACATTTCTGGCCAATTGATGGACTTGTACATTTTTTGTACTCCCGCCGTATGAACGTTTATGCTGTAGGTTTTATCATAAAGTATTATAAATCACTGAAATAATTTTCCCTCAACAATTACTGTAACTTTGTTCATTTCAATTGTGGTTGGGCTCAAGTTAATTAACAAATTCTCAAGATTGTTTCATTATCAGAGTTGTTTCCCTAGCGTAAGTATTGTCTTACCGTAAAATTACAATCGTAAACGCTCGGCCTTTTCCGTTTATAATGTCTCCGATAAAAATACTGTTTGTTTCAGTTCATATAACGGCCAATGTGATAAGAATGGGAAAAGTTACCATTAGGACTGTCGCCAGTTTATTCTGGGTCGAGTCGCCATGAAGTCGACAGAGGGCATTGCTCTGTTTATCAACTACTGGTAATTGATATAACAAGTTATTCTCGTTCCAGGCACTTGTTGCTATATTTTTATCTCTTAGAGTAATTGCCAAGTTTATAAACAATGATCCTAGTATAGTGTTTGGTGCATTGGAAATCAATTACCTCCTCCACCCACAAGCATTTAAATCTATTCTAAGTAAATACGACCATCAGGTAATTACACACGACCCCAATGTTCTGCGTATTTATGACGCGTTGAAAATAGTCCACATATAAACAGGTCAATATTAGCAAGTAGTTAGTTTCTTTATTTTAATTAGTTCAATGTTCACTCATCGCTTCGTTATTTATTTAACACTTTTATCGCTACTTTGGTATTGTACGTATATTGTAAAGGTCACGTGAGATTATAAAACGGAAATGACGTAAGCAAACTGTCAATAGATGTTCTTCCTTTATGCATCAAACGAATTGACCTCAACCTGAAACATTGGATTAGCATGGACGCGAAATAAGCGGTAAGTCATAATTATTAAAAAACTGCGCATTTGTTGATTGGAAAATAATGAAATGAGGACTTTCTGTCAAACTAGAAGAAAATTCTCTCCATTAAGTTGACCTAGATACATTATTATTCGTTCAGTTTTCCATGCTCAACGGATGTAAAAGAGGAATTACGAATCGACTAAATCCTGATGTTACTTTACTTTCGTCCCAGTCATGTTGCCATTATACAAGTAATATGAAATTACTTTTTTCTAAACATGTATGTTTTCACAGAAAAAAATACTAAATTATTAATATTTTTATCGCAGACATCGTAGAGTTATGTACGCATATTTTGTACTAGATGTACCCTATGCGCATGCATTTTAATGGGAGAGCAAATATCGACGATTGATGACAATATTATTGAAAAGGAAATAACTTTTCTGTCACTCAAACATCTGGTTAGTTTCGGTGGTTTTGTGTGGTGTATGCAGATCGAAGCTAGTTTCTTGCCAATTACATTCCATCTGTCGTAACCATGACAGCAACGATACATACGTAACATTACAGACGTTGTTGTCTCAAAAACTATGTTGTTAAAGAATGGCAAAGATGCAACACACTAGTTTGTCTTCTGTGTTGCTCAGGAGTGGAAATTTGTTATATAGACAGTGTTGAAATAACTTCACATGACATAAAAACCGTACACCGACATTTGAAGTATAACGCATTTCGATATTTCATTAAATTTCATTAACGGGTACATTTTTGTAAATTGTAATTATAACAATATTGGCGTGTAATGTCATTGTATACATACATACATTTTTATATTTCAATGGGCCTTTTTAAAGATGACTAGTCAATGTATTAACAAAACAAATAAGAACATGTTGTGGATGATAAACAACTGTCTTTAGATGAATCAGAAAGAAGTTATACTCTCCTAGTTAAACGATTGTCAATTATTAAGAGAGAAGCCAAACGACAAGACAGACAGGACGAGAAAATCTAAACAAACTCGAATGTCTATTTCAGCTGCGCTACTCCGGGACGTGACGTTTTCAATTAACGTGGACGCTTTGAAGAACATGTTCTGTCTTCGATATTGTCAGAAGACATAAAATGTCAATGGCATCAAATCAAAGTCAGTTAAACGCAATTAATTCTGAAAGCGAGTCAACGTCCGTTATTACGCGGATGCTAATGACATAAATTGCGGTACATATATGATCGGTTCATTGCACGCGTGCATCAAAGCGAAATAAACAAAAGTGAGGATTAAACACGACGAATGAGATTCCATTTTGACAAACAGCGAACATAACTAATGAGCCAATTTGTGTTCAATTGTGGAGGAATTTGAATTATTAACGGTATTATTGTTTCAACATTTAATTTAGCACAAACTATTTAATCTAATCGGGTTGATACTGAAATCATAATGGAGAGCCGCTTTAAGAGGAAATGGTTCGATAAACTGGTATACAATAGAATTAATGAAGTAAGACATATGAATCTGGATGTACGACTCATAAACATTTTTCATTATTACGTAAGGGTTTTAGATGTTTATGTTACATGAATAATACAAAGTATACCAAAAAGAGATAGCTGTTAATTTGCATGTCCTTGTAATGTAAATCTTGGTTGGGAATGGATCGTATCGTTGCAGTTCAATGTACAATGCATAGTTTTGGAAAGGGCCGTCACTTCACAGGTCATTGTTCAATTCTTGGTTTTGGAAAGGGCTGTCACTTCCATGGTCAATGTTCACCTATTGGTTTTGGAAAGGATCGTCACTTCGCAGGCCAATGTTCAATTCTTGGTTTTGAATTGACCGCTTCTTTGCTTTACAAAGTGCAATTCTTGGTTTGAATTGGGCCATCACTTCACAGGCTATTGTTCAATTATTGGTTTGAAAAGCAGGTATGTTTCTTATTCTTGGAAAGCACCTTTACTTTGCAGATTTTAATTATCTGTTTATGGCCGTGACTTTGCTAATACTGGTTCAATTCTAGGTTAGGAAAGAACCGTTACTTTGCTGGTCTGTGTTCAAATCTTGGTTTGAAAATAGCCGTGTCTTTGAAGGATCGAGTCGAATTCTTTGTTTCGGATATGTCAGTCATTTTGCAGATCTGAGTTCAAAACTTAGTTTTGAAAGGAACGTGACTTTACAGTTACGCGGGTAATTCATTGTTTGGAATGGGCTGTTTACTTTGCAGGTCTGAGCTCGAAGTTTGGGTTTGAACTGTTTATGTTGCATGTCTTTTGTTATACATGTATTGGCAAATATCTGCAAAACATGAAGACAGTACTGGATGTCGATAATTTCAAGGGAAAAAGGGTCAAGAGGCCACCATTATAATAACACTGCAATTGTCCATACGCGAAATTACAATTTATTTATTGAATCATTTTGTAATTAAAGCCATAGCCACTTCAACAGCAGAGCAATGGTTAGTTAAAAGTAACAGAAGATAATTTATAATTTGAGTTATTGGTTATTTACATTATCCTGTCTATTGTACTAAATTGAATCGAATGTTTAATTAAATAGAAAGCAACGACCTCACTCAATTGCATAGCCACCTATAGCCATTCCATTCTATTAAATGCAGTTACAGCTTACTAAAAGTTCACAAGTTTACAGCGATGCCAACAAAACATTGCCGCATATTTACATAACACAAACAACGGCGACCATCAATCAGCTGGAACTATCACGTGTCCACTTTAGTGTTTGCTTTGTAAATATGCGTCCACAATTAATCAGGGTCTAATTCTCTCCATCGACGCCAAATCAGGAACACCTCTCATGATTATATTTATGATAAACGGAAAAAAGGCTAAGATATTGTCAAGCACTGCGGAATTCTGTATTTATACTTTGAAGTATTATTTTGGACTTCATGTGCAAATATGCGTTTATAGTGAAGGAGACGTGCTTTATAACATCAACTAATTTACAACCTAACACAACAAACATATAATATATCATAGATTGTTACTCGTTTAATGAGAAATATCAGATGGCCACATTCACAAGGTTACTCGAATTTATCATTACAATTAAATTGCTTTATCAAAGGCATAATGTGGTTGGTTTCTTTGTACATATAAATGAAAGTTTGTGTCATTAAGGATGCTTGATGATGGACAATGTATATATTTCCAATCCTTGCTACATGTTTGTCTCTTTTAGTAGGGCTCGTTCACAATACGGCGTTTTGGTCATCTTTAATCATCGTTGGGTATTATATCTATGTAATACTAAACCAAGTATTGCTGGTACTGCCATTATATCATGTAGCCCTAATACTCTCCAAGTTATCTTTCTTGCCAAAATACGATGTCTTTATTTTACGACATACGCCATAAGCAATATCATCGTATTACTTTATTTCCGACCATTTCTCGAATCGATTCTTAAACACAAAACGGAACATTAATATATAATGCGAAATGGCTATGAGGCACGGAAGAATTTATGAGTTGTATCTTTTGAAGAAGCCATTATGAATCGGACATGGCTGGCTCAATCTATAAACATTCGGTTTATTCGAATACTTTATCATTGTTCTTGAGAACCAATATTAAATTGCTAATATAAGGAACAATGTAACAACATGTTTCTTGCATAATGGACCACATACCAAGGTTTAACACAAGTGATAAAGCAAGTTTAACCGACTTAACTGAAGTATATGTTTGCTTAAACAAAACTAACAGAATTGAGTTTACTGACAATACATTCGGGTGCACTATAGACACCATGTAATCAATTGTTAAAACATATTTCATGTTTTAGCACATAGCCTTGAAGCTCATGTAGCCGGTGTATCAAACGAAATTGACGAAATGAATATAAATCACATATTTTGTTGGAAACTGCTAAATGACCTTTAATCTTTAATAAAACTGCAAAATCACATCAAATAACCTTTGGAATCGGAAAAAATACATGTAAACAAACACCATGTCAAATTTTCAGGAAAAGGAAATAACTCCATGTAGCCGGTGCAACAATAACATTTTCCAAGTAAATTTGGTCCAGTTTGTTGACAAGTTGATTTTTTCCCGCCAAAAGTTACACACAACCCTTTTTATCAATGGATGATGTCATAGCTGTCAAAATTATGTTTGATAAATAAACAAGCGAGTATTGAATACATGCATGACAAACATTGCCAATTAAATAAGGATTTACACGTAGTGGTGTAAGTTTTTGATGTGATTTTATTCAGAAATTGGTCCATTTCGTATTTATTTATTTAATTTACTCGTCAGTTATTGTAAACAATCCTCCATTACATACACCGGTACAGTTGATACACTGGCTTCATGGGGTTTCACTATACATTACTGTGCACAAAATTGAAGTGTGCTAGTTTTATCGGGAAATAATGCGAAACATAAACATTGTATCACAAATTCTAATATGATCTTTTTCATATATTCATAGTATATCGTTAAGAACTAGCTTTGATACATGACAACAACATGATACCTTTGTCTGTACTGTATCTTGTGTCCTCTGATAATGGCAATAGATCGAGAATTTGGGCTTAAATGATAAACCATTTCCCTGGAAAAGACTAGTTGAATTGACCAATTCAAATAGATTTTACCGAAGAACGATGGATATACTCGTGAATGCCAGGAGATAGAGGGATTAGTTTGTGTCAATCTTTTATGCAGTGTTATCCAATCGTCTGGGAACCAATATTTCAGAGTTTGGGAACCAATCTTTCCGAGCCAAGCACGTCAGTCTCGTTTTTGTCGCTGAGATGAACGAGCTTAAATGGACAAAAAATACACAAAATGATGCATCATGATTGAGCATACTTTAACTTATCCTCGGCGGCGACGAAGGAAGACTCGCTTGGTTTAACTGGCTGTTAGTTTAAGTAGAACGGATAGAAGTTAACACAATAAAAACATTTCATCCTTTTAGCAACTTTAAGTAGGATGTCGTGTTTTGGAGTAAACTACCAGCTTTTGTGTGGTTGCATGGACGTTTTTTTATGTTGCGTTCATGAGCAGATGTCGTACGTTTTATTCAATGCACTAATACCATTTGCGTCAAGCATGGCTAATGTTGCATAATTGTACGGATCTGGTATGCGTCGAGCTGTTCTATGTGACTAAACTACATACTCTTTGTCATAAAAAAAAGGTTTTGTTGAACAGGAATACAGTGGCTTAGACGGGAATTCCTTCCTTGCCATTACCAATCGGTATAATAACCACACAATCCTTTCCCTTCCGGAGTCAATAATCCGGTCCTTTCCGGAGTCAAAAGGTGCTGGTATGTAAACACGTATATTGGATTTCCTTGGGTGCCAAATAATTGGATAATCAGCTAGACCTCCAGATTCCTGTATTTATTTGTTAAAGGTCAGATTACAATATTAATCACTCTATTCCTATCGGATGCACTAATTGAGAGTATAGAAATTGACCGTCTGACACTACGTTAACTGCGAGCGTCTAACAGTCGTCTTGTCCATCATGTTACGATCCTAATTTGTCACAATGTCTTAAACATGGACACTGCACTACACCTGCATTCAGATAGAAGTTTTAGGTAAGTATAAAATACATGCAAAGTTTGATGCATCGAAAGATATTTTACTCAAATTATAAAAATATGCCTTGGTCTTGTGAACAGAGGAGCAACGTCAATAAGAGCACATACGTGGGCGGACGATGAACAGTTTGACCAATGTTATTTAAGACCCATCTATGGTGGCCTAATGACTTGCAAATACCATTAGTTTCAACGAGCAACATAACAAAAACCACAAGAACGCAGCAGGCGCCATGCGATACAAGCTGATATTAGCTTATTGTGTTATTACATCGATAGGCTGTCAGCTGCAAATCCTGATATATGTATTTACCATGCCTATGCACATTTTATTGCCTTCCGACATTTCCTAATGAATACAGCATTAGAGCGATCGTTGACTTAGGTTTGTAAATTACGTTCTTTCGTTAGCTGCATTATCGGTAATTATGACAAGTTAAATTAGCTGCCACGCCATTCAAGCAAGTTGCATTACAGTATTAACAATTATTTCGGTGAAAAATTAGATTATTTATCGAATGCGGTCTTGGGGAGCCAAGGGTGCTTTTTTAACACTACATCATAGAAATAAATGCAAGTTTTGTTTAGGTACACTGAACGCATACTTGCCTTACTTTGTCACAACAATATATAACTATTGTACGCGGGTGTATTTGGTTAATGCAATTAAAATTCCAACAAGTTTTGATAAATAATTTTTTTGCAGTTTCTATAACCATCTTGATATATATTTTATTAAGATTGTTATACGTTTGTTGTACAAATGAAGTACAACTGTGTATTGCTGTTACATAAGTATATAATATGCAACAGTATCATAACTTATGAGCATCAAAAACTTATGGACATTTATCCAAAGACGTTAAAAGACGTATTATGAACTAACCCAGCTAACAGATTTCAGATATATATCGCTGGTTAAGAATGAGAAGGTAGTAACTACTACTTATGACCTAATAAGACGGATACATAGTTGAGCCTATGTTCATGAAATTCGGAAATCGTTATGTTGACCAACCTGAAGTGGAAACAGCTTGTTTTACCATAAGTAAAGAGTCAATAACTATTTCAGACAGCTTTTTCTTGCCTTCTCAAAATATCGATTTTGTACTTACGACCTTCTCATTCTAAGCCAGCGATTTATTGACCATCCTTAAGTCTTAAAGTGCATCCTGAATGAGAATTTACCACAAACAATTCATTTATATGGACACAGAAACTAACCATATTGGGTCTTTGATAAATTAATTTAATGGTAACGGTACTCGGTAATTCGAGTAGCCTTGTGAATGTGGCCATCTTATGATACTCATTTAACGAGTTATACAATGTAATATAGTGTATGTGTGCTGTGTTGGGTTGTAAATAACCTGATGTCATAAACAAAGTCTCCTTCACTATAGCTGCATATTTGCACAAGAAGTCCAAAGCAATACTTCAAGTTCTAAATACAGAATTCTGCTGAGATCGAGTATTTCTTATCTTCATGTTCTTTTATCATAAAATGTTATCATGCGAGTTGTTCGTTTTTTTCCAGATTTGGCGTCGATTAAGAAGATTGGACCTTGATTAATTGTGGACGTATATTTACCAAGCAAACACTCTAGTGGACACGTGATATTTCTGGCTGATTGATTGTCGACGTTGTTTGGGTTATGTAAATATGCGGAGATGTTTTGTTGGCATCCAGGTATACTTGTGAAATATTAGTAAGCTGTTATGTACAACATTTAATAAAAACGAAATAATCTATTAAGGTGACGATGCAATTGAGTGAGGGCATTGCTTTCTATTCATTTAACTTCGATATAATTTAGTAAAACATACAGGGTAACTAAAAATAACCAATAACAATAACTTTGCTCAGCTTTTGAAGTGGCGTCGGCTTTAATTACAAAATGCTTAAATAAATAAATTTTGATTATCGCGTCCGAACAATTGCAGTATTATTTTAATGTTGTCCACTTGACCTTTTTTATTTTCCTATACATTAGCAATAGCCAGAATTGGCTAGCATATGCATGGGTATTGCAGTTATTAGCCAATATAACGAATAACGGAAATAAAAAATTACCTGTTACAGTGAAGCTTGAACTTGGACCTGCGAAACTCTGGTCTATTCTGAACCAAGATTTGGACTATGACCTGCTAAGAAACGGACCAAAATCTAGCATTGAATAAGACGACCCGTTCCAAAATAATGTATGAAGTACTTGGACTTACAAAATTACAGGCGTTCATTATGGTTGATTTTGATAGATAAATCATGACATAAAACCCATTAATGTAAACAATGGCCATTCTTTGGTATTTCATTTTGTGTCGCACATCCATTGTCCTTTAACATATTTCCCCTAATTCAGTATAGTGTCTGACTGTGTCTTCTAAAAGTCGAACCATTTTCTGCTATTGCGGCTACGCAATAGGTTTTCAGTAACACCCCGATATGATTGAATAGTTTGTGCTAAATGCTACCGTAAATAATCAAATTCCTCGACAATCGGACATATATTGGATTATTAGTTATTTTCTCCTGTTTGTCATAATGAAATCTCATTCACCGTGTTAAATCTTCGCTTTTGTTTATTTCGCTTTGATGCTCACGTGCATTGAACCGATCAGCATGAACCGTAATTTATGTCATTAGCATTCGCGTTATAACGGACGTTGACTCGCTATCGGAATTAATTGCCTTTAACTGACTTTGATTCGATACCATTGCCATTTATCTCGTCTGACAATTAAAGAAGACAGAACATGTTCTTCAAAGCGTTCACGTTAATTGAAAACGTCACGACCCGATGTAGCGCAGCAAAAATAGACATTTCCGTTTGTTTAGATTTTCTCGTCTTGTCTATCTTGTCGCATGGATTCTCCCTTTTCAATTGACAATCGTTTAAGTACGAGCGTTTAGACTTCTATCTGATTCATCTAAAGACAGTGTTTATAATTGACAACATATTGTAGTTGTTTTGTAATGTATTGGAAAACTATCATTACTAAGACCCATTGAATTATACAAATGTATATATGTAAAGATAGTTAAAGAAAATTCCGAGGGCATTTACAAAAACGTCAATGTTCGGTTTTGATGCCGTATGAAGTTATTTTGTTCTGCTTTGTAAGCATATTTGTATTAAATACCAGTTCATTGAGCAAGACAGATGATCTATATTAACTCTATGACATTCTTTATCACCATAGTTTTGAACCAACTACGTATGAGTTGCTATGTCTGTACGATTGTTATCATGGTTACGGCGGATGCAATGTAATTGCCAAGAAACTAGCTTCGATCTGCATCAACCACTCAAAGCCACCGAAAATAACCAGATGTTTGACTGACAGAAAAGTCATTTCCTCTCCAAGAATATTGTCACTTATTCATCGGTCTTTGCCCTTACGTTAAAATACATGCGTATATGGTAATACAAAAAGGTACATAAAACCCTATGTCCTCGATAAAACGTTATTTTACTTAATGGTGATTCAATACAGTTTCTGTAAAACTTAATAGAATGTAGTAATTGTATATTACATGAATATTGGCAATTAATATGACTGGTTCGGTTAATATTTGGGACGAATGTAAACACATCAGGAGTTTGATGATTTGAAATTCCACTCAAACATCCGTTGAGCATATATGGTTGTGTCAGATAATGGACGCAGGCAACTGTACGAGTAATAAAGTATCTAGGTCGACTAAATGGAGAGAACTTTCTTCTAGTTTGTAAGAAAATCCTCATTTCATTATTCTCCAATCAACAAATGTGCAGTTTTTACTTAATTAAGAATCTCTACTTATTTCGCGTCCATGTTAATCTATTTTTCCGTCAGAGGTCTATTCGTTTGATTCAAGCATTAAGGTAGAACATCTATTGACAGTTTACTTACGTCATTTCCGTTTTACACTATCACGTGACCTTTACAATATACAATACCAACGTAGCGATAATAGGGTTAAATAATTGATGATGCTTTGAATGGAAATCAGAACGAACAGTGAACTAATTAAAATAACTGAACTAAACAACGTAGTACTACTTTCTAATATTGACCCGTTTTTAGGTGGACTATTTTCAACGTGTCATAAACACGCAACATACTGAGATTACGGCTGGTGGTTTTATTTACTTGGAATAGATTTAAATTATTGTAGGAGGCGTCTGTTGATTGATTTCCAATGCACCAAACTATATACTAAGATCATTGTTTACAAACTTGGAAATTGGTTTAAGAGATAAAAAATACAGCAACATGTGCCTGGAACGAGAATATTACTTGTTATATCAATTACAAGTAGTCGATAAAACGAGCAATGCCCTAAAAAACGTCATGGCGGCTCGACCCTGAGTTACAATAGTTCAACTACAAACCGCGAAAACCTTCAGTGGTTAAACTACTGCCGTACTATCGCTAATGTGGGTTTTGGCGACTGAATTAGCCAGACTTGCGGACATGGCTGGCCCATTCCATAGGTAATCGATTTATTCGAATACTTTACGATTGTTCTTGGCATGCAATATCAAAATGTCTATGTAAGAAACAAGTTAACGATAGTTTTATTGAAAAATAGATGGCATGCCAAAGTTAAACAACAACATAAATATGTTAAATCGCGGTATATTATGTTTAACTGAAAAGAAGTAACTATTATGATTGCGTAAACAAAACCAAAAGTATTTACTTACAATACATTTGAGTGCACTATAAATACTGTGCACGTCATTATTATAGTTTTGTCAGGAAATGAGTCCAAATAAACAGTGTAGAGATATACATTTTGTATTTCAGCTTTCATTTTAGCACTATTATTCTTAATATGGAAACTTTAGTTAGTGCGATAACACAAAAGTATTAAATGTTTTGAGGTTTGTCCAGGTTTTTTTTTTATTTTCCTATAAGTATGTTCATAGTATATCTTTTTAGAACGAGCTTAGTTATACGACAAAGACATATAGTACGTGTATTTACTGTATCTGGTAAACTCTAATAGTGACTATAAATCGATGTTTGGTTTTAATTGATAAACTATTCCCCAGGCAAAGTCGAGTTTAATTGAGCAAAATAAATTCAACCGAATAACGATGAATATAAATATTGTGAGAAAGGGGGATAATTTTGTCTTCAATCGTTTATACAGTGTTATCAAATCGTCCGGGAACCAATATTTCAGAGAATGGGAACCAATTTTTCAGATTACGGGAACCAATCCTTCCAATCCAAGCACATCAGCCTAGTGTTTTTTTCTCGCTAAGATGAATGAGCTTAAATGGACAAAAATGCACAAAATGATGCATTATGATTGAGCATACTTTAACTTGTCTTCGGCGACGAAGGCAGACTCGCTTGGTTTAACCCGCTGATAGTTTAAGTAGAAATTAAAGCAGTTAACATAGTAAAAACATTTCATCCTTTTAGTAACTTTAAGTAAGATGTCGCGTTTTGGAATAAACAATCAGCTTTTGTATATTTTTGCGCGGACGTTTGTTATGTTGCGATCACGAGCAGACGTCGTACATTTTATACAATTGACTTGTAATTTACTATAAATGAATGTAACACCAAGTGTTACTATCTTATTACTAAACTACATATGCTTTGTCCTGAAAACTGTTATCTTGAACGACAATGCATGGCTTCGACAGGAATTTTATCACTGCCATCAGATACGCTGAATTACCGATCGGTATAATAACCAAACAATCCGCTTCTTCCCGGAGTCAAACGGTGCTCGTAAGTTAAACACGTATATCGGATTTACTTGTGTGCCCAAATATTGGATAATCAGCGAGACCTCCGGATTTCTGTATTTATTTGTAAAATGTCAGATTACAACCTTAATCACTCTATTCCTATCTGATACACAAATTGAGTGTAAAGAAATTGACCGTCTGACACTACGTGAACTGCGAGCGTCTTACAGACGTCTTGTCAATCATGTTACGATCCTAATTTGTCATCGTGCCTAAACAAGGACATTGCACTGTGTTCTTATTTCGGCAATCATTTTCTGAGTAAATGTTTTGCAGAAACAGATGCGCAGCTTACAATTATGTCCTCAATTAAATTGCACTTTTTGATGGTGTCACTAGGCGTGTCGGAGTATAACTAGGTCTTACAGTGACCCAGGTGATATACCCTACATTGACCTCGGAATTGTTAAATTGATATTGAGTGAATCGAAGAACTGTACTATTCACAACAACTTTTGAGAAACCATTTCAAGCTGCAATAATGTCTTGGATAAGATGAACACGCAAAGGCACGATTGGGACAATGTACGTTGCAAAACACGTGGTATGGCCACCCTGAACATTCAGGACGCGAAAAACACGTATATACATGTATACGTTTAGCAGTATACAAAGTTTTCAGTAGAGAAACTAATTAAGATCAAGAAGTTCAGTTGTTGTGCTCGTAAAATATTCTCTCAGAGTACAACTTAACAGAGAAAATACTCGATGTAAGACCGTTGAACACCAAGAAGTGGAAAAGGTCAAAGCAGAATCGATTTGTAATGGTTTCCGCCACAATTCTGATATAATTATATGTCATTATTTCAAGTTAAAGTGATAGGGGGTTAATTTTATAGAATCAGGGTAATTTATCAGTAAGATAATAAAAGCCCTGATAATGTTCACGTTGAGTTCAATACATTAACCGTGTAGAACGAACGTAGAACGCTAGATATATTGGTGTGGTGGCTTTGTTGTTTAGATCTATCTTGTGGATAACGAGCAGAGAACTACTAAATGACACAGCTAGTAAGTACGCCGTAAGTGATATGTTGTAAACAATATGCTAAACTTCATGAGCGTAATAAAAATAAGAAAGATGTGGAATGGACCAATCAACTTATAAATGTATACACGTATACGCAGCATAGAAGATACATGTTATTCGGATAGAGGGTTGTTCAATGTAAAATATTAGGAAATCAACGTGTGTAACTATTAATAGTATTAAATACGAAATAAGATTTATTTCAGAAGATACATGTTATCACGCATGTTCATACATGATGCTATTCGGATAGAAGTATGTCCAATGTATAACATTATGGAATCAACTTAACTATTTGTGATACTAGAAATAGTTAAACATTCAGAATAAGATTTATTTCAGAAAATATCGGTTATTCCTATATAAGGCTGCCCAATTTATAATATTAGGGAATCGACATAACTATTGGTGTTACTATGAATTGTAACATATTTTGAATCAGATTTGTTTCTGAAAATATCGGCTTTTCATAATTTTACAAAGAAGACTATCCCATGTATAATATTAGGGACTCGACATAACTATTGATGTTACTATTAAGAGTAACATATTTTGAATCAGATTTATTTCAGAAAAATATCGGCTTTTCATAATTTCATAAAGAAGACTATCCCATGTATAATATTAGGGACTCGACGTAATCATTTGTGTTACTATTAATGGTAACATCCTCGGAATAAAATTAATTTAAATACATATCGGTTATTCGTATAGAAGGCTATCAACTTATGTTACTATAAATAGTTACAAATTCGGATAACATGAAATATTCCGATAAAACATGTTGGATTTAATGAGGTCAAATGTAGTAGTAAAATCCCTTATAAACAACTTTAATATCCATTGATTGTCTATTGCTATTGTCAATAAGGAGTCATGAACTTCTACAAGTGTTATTTTATCCGATTATATGAGTATTTGTTCAGCATGATTGTTTTTTTCTCTAGAGCACAGGAAATACAAAATCTAATAATGTAGATGAGAAATGTATGTTAAATGCCTGAAGGTTTACCATATATAGCTCTATTCATTGACATAATTTGGCGTGGAAATTGGTGAACAGGCAGATTCGCAGACTCGTAAACTTGTGAGGTTGAAATTGCAACATAACATTGCTAAATATGGAATTTCACCGTCGAATTACCGAACATCAAAATAAAATATCTTTGAGTTCATTCAGAGAGTACGATTTTGTGTATTATATTATACATAAAATGACATTGAAACATGGTTAAATGATAGGCAATTCGTAGAATCTAACAATAGCAATATGAAGTTACAAATACGGCCTTGTGGTATAAGCCGTACGTATGATGCACTTTGTCACTCACTGACTAACTGCTAAAGACAAACTGAACTTAATTATGATATACGTCGCCAATTTGTTCCTTTCAGTCCATTCCTTGTCAATTGTCCCCGAATGAAGATTACCACTCGGCAAACCGTGTTTAATTAAGTCGAAAATCGAATCCATGAGTAGAGGCATAAATCAATGATTTTATTACATGCTATGGTGTACATTGCTAAAGTATCTTTCTGGTTTTTAAACCTTGTCACAACTTTATTCATGTGTTAGTTTTTGAGAAAAAAGCCACTAGACCGTTTGTATGCAAAATTTTAACATTTAATACTTCTTCAAATCACATATCAAAAGAAAATGAGGAAATCTGAGAGGAAAGTCTTGTTACTATTTGTGCTACAATAAGAAAACTCTGTACCTATTAAGAACGGTTCACTGTCCTGTAATAACACATTTCAAGACCCACAGGCTTATCATACAGATGCCGATGACATTGTTTCATTTCACAGCAGAGGTATGTTCACTAAAATAATTAGTTTCTTGGAAATGAAAAGACGTGTGCTGAATAGAACGATTATGACATTTTAACTTGAAATTACTCAGTTGTTGTTTTGAGGGAATAGAATTATGAAAAAGATAATAACACACCAGGAAAAGCAACATTTAACTGAACCAGCAGAACAAGAAGGACAAAAACTGTGTACAAGTTGCAAGTAATGCAGAATGGAATGCATGATGAGTTCCAGGGTAGAGCGCAAACATGAAAATCCTGACATTCAAAGGTAGAACACATTGTGTTTCTTTGTGATGAATGTCACGGTTGTAAAGTTTCCAGCTACTTGCAGAACAGCAAGTTAGTACAGGATTGTCAATTAAACTCGTTAATATAATATATAATTAAAACTATAATAATAATATAATATATAGACTGGATGTCGTGTAAGGATAAGGATTCACACAGTATTATAAGTGTACATGCAAACCTCGTAGAATGCAAACAATCAAATTGAACGAATGTTTTCTTGATTCAAAACAAACCAAACACCTGCTCATTATACAATATATCAACACGTACAAATCAAATACGGAATCGCTCAAGGGTTGCCAAAAACGACGACTCTGTGTACCCGATAATGTCAGATCCGCAATTAATTTCCTAGACAGTCAATCAAATTCATACTATCTTTGCACGAGAATATCCAATTAATCACATCTTGACAAGGTTTCCATTACTCATCCCTAGAACATACATTTGTATATACATCAAATTGAATGTAAATCTTGTGGTTTTCCTAATTATTTCACTTCATCATAGCACAGACATTGTGTCAACAGATTAAATTAAACATGGCGCTGGGTCGAAATTGCTGGGGGCGAAAATGTAACGTTTTAACATCGTAATGTCCATTGGGTCGAAATGTCTGAGGGCGAAAGGTTAAAATGGAATGTCTGAGGGCGATAAAGCTAGAAGTGTAAAGTACATTTTGTATTAAAATTGTACAGTCTATTGGGTAGAAATTTATGAGTGTAACTGAAAGTGTCCTTAAATCAGCTAGACTGTAAATTAAATGATAATCTTTTGATTCATTTTCTTACAAAATCCTTTAAATTTATACAGTCTCTATTGACCTGTCTCATTGAATGCGCTTTTGTATTATACACACGTTTGCTTGCTGTCTTGATATAGAGGATCAATAATGCAGAAATTGCTCAGAATTTGTCCCTGCATTTTACCACACATCCTGTTTGCAATTGGTTGCTATGCTACAACAAGAAATGTCTTAAAACGTCCTGTCTCCATTATATTATCTCGGATAATGATTGCCTAAATTTTGTGCAAAATGGTGAGAATTGAATCAATTGATCTTTCCTTGCTTGGCGTTGTATATAACCGACTTACTGTAATTGTAATACTTGCTAAATGGTTGGTTGATAAAGGGACGAAACAAGTATATAATATACCCTAGTATGATAAAAAGAAACATATTACCTATATTGTATGAATGTCAATGGTTCATCGGTTAACCATGTGAACGTTAAAGCAGACTTAAACCTACATCGTAGGACTCTTGCACTGACCACCTGTTTTTAACAGCCATATAAACCTGAGTTTAAATCGTTTCTTAAGTGATCATCTGAACCTAAGTACACGAGGCACAATATGTTTGTGCCTGCTTAGTTCAGATGGCTGCAATAAGAGGGCAACTGTATACGAGATCTCGTACAGCTGCTAAGCAACCGCTTAATACTCTGGTGTATAACCTTTTAGCTAACGTTCAAACAAGATTCCTATTGTCATGTATTTATGTAAACACTCCAATACTTGTCAATCCATCATTCATTTCTACCATATCACAATATTTGATCTCCATCAAGTGAAACCTTTTAACTGCCTATCACAAACAACGATTACTTCATGAGGAGCTTCTCTGTTAAACATCTAGACATAAAGATACTATTCTATATGTTTGAAATCGGAAACAAAGTATGCTATCGGATACGCCGTAGCTATATCCAATGTCCTTGTGCATTAATAGACAAGACAGGACTATATATGGTAATGCGGCTCGCCAGTTTATTATAGGAAAACAATAAGACCGTACGAACAGCAATAATCACTTTATTTAAATTATTTTTCCTGGTAAATAAAGACATTCCTCTCTGGAGAAACATATAAAGGCATTATAGTTGGTCTAGATGGTCTATTGGCTGCCTATCAATTTGCTGACGGGATTTTCCACGTAAGCTACGTTTTTCTCTCAGAATTGTGTTATGGGTAAAACATTGTTTTTAAGTTACCAAGGAAATGCCATATACGCAAGAGATTGTGCTTTTATGCCGCCATCATTTTTATACTTGTATACTTATGTTTATAAGTGTCGTTACTCATTATTGGCTTCACAAATTGACTACCAGCAATCCGTACAATTACGTAACTAGCTACAAATATTTTTTTCTACATCTTATTTTTAAATTTCCAACCAACGTTTTCTTCTCATTACGAAATGATATCCTTACTCTGAAAACTGCTGCCCGTTCAGCAATAACTAAGAGTGATGAGTATTTAATTAATACAAGCAGGGGACACAAAAATGGACAATTGAATGCTATAGGAGTGGCTTGATAGTACTTACACAATTACTGTTATTTCCAGACCAGGAATGTACTCTGGACAGTTTTAGTGCTTATACTCCGATACGCCCTGTGACTCCATTGATAAAGTATACATTATTTTCGTAAGTGTACACTTTTTGAGTTGTAAGAAAGTTGTTTGTACAAAACATTTACTCAGAAAATAATTGGTCAATCATGACAAATCCGCTTATAACTACATGAACAGTTTAATAAATGACATACTGTTAAATCATATATATTCGAGGGGGATTTAATTTCGTGAATTTTGTGGATGATTTCAACCACGAAAATCCTTTAAATTAAAATGTACGTTGAACTTTCCACAAAATGGTCTTTTTACCATTTCCACAAATTTTGTCACATTGAAATTAAATTATTTTTACTCGTCAAAAACATGTAGCTAGCAAATTGTAAATCCACCCAATGATAGTGCAATATTAGCCTGTACTACTGTAAAACCATCTAATTTGTGGCGTTTTACTCGAATCAATAGTGTAGATAACTAAACCATGAACTCCAATATTCTTGATTAATTAAGGCTAGAACAAATTTTAGAGAAATTGCTTATTGTTTTGTAAACAGCAAAATGGGGAGCAAAATTTATATTCTTGTAATGACCAAGAAAAGTAGAAATTAATCATAGCAATTGAAGCAAAGTAACAGAATATTCATACCAAGCAAACTTTATTTACTATTATTCCCAAGAAAAGCAGTGCTTTTACAGTATTTGTAACAATTTAAGCGAATTTAAGATTAAGCTGTAAAAATTCATTGTGCAATTAATTACATGTACAAGAAACCTGAATATATACAGAATACAAATAGTTACTATAATTGTCTATCAGGTGAACTTTATTCTATATAGTAATACGACTGTGAGCACAACATGGGTAGTATGAATATAACCCTGTTATGTGTATTAGAAATAAAACAATACAAATATTTTCATAGAAATATGACAATTGTGAAAATAAGATGCATAAATTTCTACCTTTGTGTACTAAGTCCTTTTTCAATGAATGCCGAAAACTAGATGCAAGTGTATTATAAGCACTTATAAGGTGTATAAACACACTGACACCCGTGAATTTTAATCACAAGCTTATTAAACCTATGAATGGACATTTTTGGACAGTTAACTTAATCCCTTTTTTACATTATAGGCCAAACATATTTTTACATTAGAACTATATTTTCTATGCTGCGAACGATGCTCTGTTTATGGATTGTGCAAGGAACTTTTGGATAACCATTGTCTCTCTGGAGATCATTTTGCTTTTTGTCGGAGTATAAGTCAGATACAGAACTTGTTATCGCTCAAAAGTGTCTTCTTACAAGAGTTATTGTACAGTTTCGGAAGGACGAACAACAAATTATCCTCGGCTTCGCCTCGGACAATTATGTTGTTTGTCCTTCCGAAACTGTACAATAACCCTTGTAAGAAGACACTTTTGAACGAAAACTAGTACTGTATCTAATACAGATTGTGACATTCGCAATCGTTACCAATGTTATTTCAGTATTGCGAAACTACGCGTTGTGTTTTGTGGTCATGTGTGTATATCGGGTTGAGTGTAGTTAAAATTATTTGTACTTTATAAGGCTCACAGGGAAGACTGGGGATACCCAACTGTGTTGCCTCTTTAAATACAGTCTTTTTTATTATTATTGTTATGCTCTATTATACCTGCCAAGTACTCCTATTAAATTGGAGTTACTCCTATGTTTTAGTTTATCACTGATTTTGCAATTTCACCTAACTTTGATCGAAGGTACATTTGATTCGTTTTATGATCTTCTGTCCAAAATTTTTACCACTAGAATAAATAAATAAATACATAACTAGTTATATGCATCTAAAACCCTTTTAAATCATGTGACATGTTTTGCTTCATCACAACTAGTTTGGATTTAACTAGCTTGACAGGTATGCATAAATGGTGATTGGGTACATTTGTAATAAGTATTACGTAGCGTTAATATGTAAAGATGAAAGATTTATATGAAGTTATATGTATAGATGAAATGTTTATATGTAATGTTTATATGTACATAAGCTATTCTCATTGGTAATATTAATTTGGAATGAAAATCAACTCAAGTAAGATCAATAGTGAATACCACCAGGACCTTTATCTTCTGAAATGGACAACTCGACCCAGTCCAACCCAGGGAGTTTCGGCCTAATAAGAATTCCTGACTTCTTAAACAAATCGTGATACACTGAAGCTGGTGTATTTCTTTCTTTCATCTATTTTTATGGGACACTGTTGGACACAACTTTTAGAGACCTAGGTGAGATACAAAAAATCCGGTGCGACACCCAAACTTGTTTCGAATAGAGTCTTTGGTTCTTTAACGTGTCCGGTGTAAATTACCGATACACAAAAGACAACCGCTGTGTTTCCTACCAGTTCATCTCTAGATGGTTGCCAAACATTACATGTAAATAGTGTTTCGGAAATGACCAAGTGCCGTGGCAGAGATGTGTGTCAAATAACTGTATTCCATTGACCCAGCAGAAAATCTGATGTCTACGAACGATTTGTTTCATTATAAAATACAATATGTTTATTTATAGATGGATTGTTGGCACGAAGGAAAGCTAATCTGTACAATTATGTAGTCCGGCTAGCAAGATGCTGTCTCGCTGTACCAGTCCAATTAGCGCTGCATAAAGAAACCAGTCTGGTGTCGGAGATTTTATATTTCTAAACACTAAACCAGTCAATGTATTCAATTACGTCTGTCTCATTCAATTACTGTGGAACTGTATGTATAAATTGTATTATGATATTATCAATTCTATATATACATTTCGTCTAGTTTTCCTGTATAAAGGTTATAAGAAATACATAAAATCAGATCAAAGCGTCACGATGTGACATGAAATCAATTGTACTCGCATGCGAACGTATCGTCACATGCTCAGCAGTGTCAATTATACTAAGTGATACTCATGCAATAGTTATCGATATTGGTCAAAGTTTTTGGAGACGTTTTTATTTTCACTTTAAGTGAAATGTCGTAATTAAGCTTAGGTCACGTATGCACGATGACGTCATGTTTACAGTATGGTTCATCTTTGGATGTTAAAGCGATCGCTGATTGGGTCAGATGCGTTCTTGCTGTGATAGCAGTGGTTTTTACGAGCTCACGGGGACGCACAAGCCCCACGTGTGCGTATGCGGATCTTCACAAATTAACATACAGTCTCTTAGCAACCATTTGATCATTAACTTCAAATTGAAATTACAGAACCATGATATTGAACTTTTAGAAAATGAAAGACTTTTTTGAATCAATATAGATAATACACTAAAATGGAAAACTCATATTGACAAAACCATAAAAAAATGCAATACACAACTCTTCCTACTCATGCGAATCCAACAATACTTAGATGTTCCAACAAGAAAATTATTTTTTAATGCTTACATCCTCCCACACATAGATTATTGCTGTTTAATCTGGGGTAATACAGACAAAAAGATAATAAACGAACTCATTAAATTCCCAAAACGGGCAGCACGTGTTATTCTTGATGTACAAGACTTTGACACTCCCTCTGACGTTTTGTTCAATAAACTTCAGTGGATGAAATTTGACAAAAGAGTTGAATATAAAAAATCAATTCTAGTGTAAAAATCACTCAACGACAACCAATTTCCAAGATACATGCAACAAAAATGCACAAAACTAAACCAAGTTCATTCATGTAATCTCAGATCCATAACCAATGAAGAACTATATGTACCATCACCAAATTTTGAATTCTCCAGAAAATCACTTGCCTACTCAGGACTAAAAATATGGAATGAAATACCAAAAGCAGTACGAAAATTAGACACAAGAAATAAATTCCAAAATGCATACATTAAATGGCAATACCCATAAACAAACATTAACATAAAACATGACTCATCCTGTTAATATATCTTACCTTTGTAACTATTACTTTGTTGATTATATTTGTATACTTATGTTTCATGTAATGAACCCTTTATATTTAATGTATATATGTTGAGGCCCATATGGAAGATTGCATTATTGTAAATATGCTAGCCTCGTAAAATAAAGACTTTACTTACTTACTTACTTACTTACTAACTTGCATACCAGTTTTAAGAAACTATAATGGCAACAAATATAACTTAAAAGTACAAATGTACATTATATTTCCAAGAGAATGGCAATAGGCCCACAGGTTTCAACATAGATAGGAATAACGTACGATAATTTACCGGGCACCTCTCCAAAATAGACCAAAATCAAAGATGTTGGTCCCTTAAAGTAATCATTCTATCGAAAAAAATGAAAATCTACACCAGTGTATTCGGTTGAAGTATTACTTTCTTACACATGTACATAACAACATTATGAAAAATTTACAATGGATGTAACTTAAGTATATGAAATTGAAATATATCCTGAAGAAGGGCATGGGCCTGAAAATTCGAATGTTTCATAGATAAAAGCGTAAATGCGTTTTATAAATATGAGTCATACACATGTATATGTAGTACATGTTTGGAGTTGCAAAATTGCAAACCATCTAAAACAGTGATAGTCCAAAAATAAACTTGCACTTTTTGAATGCACTCATTAAATTTTAATTAGATCTACATGCATTTTATTCAGGGTCGTCTGGTCGTGATTCCTGATAGGTTCAAGCGTTTTCACGATACGAATTTCGACATTCCATCAATGCTTACATAAACCAACACGCTGCAGTTGTAGGCTAATGCCAATTTCTGGGAAGCAGTCTACCTTAAATGTCGTTGTGCGATCTCTTATTGATATCACGAAAACTAATAAAACCACGCGTAATCTTGATGAATTAGCTTAGGGCAACAGTGGTCCACGCCATGTAAGATGCCAACAGAAAAATCCGAACACCATAATCAATCCGAATGAAGCGTTCTTTCTCGAGTTAATGCTAAAATCCGGTGTTTCGTTCTGTCCTGGAATATATCAGATCCGGAATTATAGTCGGATAAGACGATGAAAATGACAGTTAAGTTTACAGTATTAGCCTGTCTGCATATGATATTCGGTCTCCAGAAAGTGGTTCAATCACAAACATTACTTCTTAAAAATTGAAGACTTTAAATTTCAAATCACCCAATTAAAAACGCAACCGAACTTAAATTATAATTTCTTAAAGTTTCATTGGTATAATCGGCATGTGAAATGCCTTTGGCACACAAAAGTAGAAACAGATGGAAAACAACTGTCACAGACCGTTTCAAGCGCGGGACGAGTATTAGCGTTGGCAAAAACTGCACTTACGAGGTACACAGTATTTACGTCATAAGCCCATTTATAATATGCAGGGGTCTTAATCAAACGGACTGTGGCCGGATACTGTTTGACAGAAGTGATTATTTGCGGATATCCAGAAATTAGCATCGTCATCAGCAGTCGAATCAGACTGGCTTTCGACCTCATAAAGATCAGTATGTATATACACGGGGGATTGTGAAAAGTCTTATTTTTATTAATAGCCGGAATAACACATTGGGAAGAAAGTATTATTATAGACATATTTACCATAATTATATAGATTTATTGTATAGACATTGTCACAATGTCTGACCCTAGATATAGAAACAATCCTAACGCATTAACGTACTCTGTATCATGTCATACCGGGCCGCTCCATTTATTTTCTTAACCGCCCTCTGAACTTTCATATACAGGCCTAAAACTTTAGAACAAATATTGCTGATTAATACTAATATGTATAGGGTTTGAAATATACCATGTGTTTGCCATGCGCACAGGACATAGTAGGTACTAACAAAGTAATAAATGTTTCCATGGTACCACGTGCTCGAAAATGTTATCGTCATTGCTCATAGGCACACTTTGTCGCAATAGTTGGTTAAAATGAGAAAATAATATCAAATTTTGTGTTAATTATCCAGTTAAGTTGCAAATAACGAATTATATCCTCCGATATAACTATAGATAGAGACAGAGCAGACAGTCACACTGACATATAAGAAATGACACACTCAATTGACTTACGCCTCTCAAGATATTATTATTATGCATTATAATCAGTCTACAAAATTCTCTGACAAAGACTGATTAAGATCACAAGGCGCCTCTTATGAGCCTATTTACATGACAATAAGAACTTAACACATTGCACTGTACTGGATATGTAGCAATTTTAGCTTTATACATGTACCAATCTATAAAATGTAAGTTATAACGTTAGCCATATTCATCATGCCACTTAAGTCGCGTCGTTGCTCTTCGCTTGTACTAGCGGATCTATGAACAGGAGTGATTGGAAAGACAAATCGTCCCTCCAACGTATAATTAACTACACGAAGATTGATATGACGAAATAGCGCGCTAATGAATGACATGCATATGTCTTTTCTGACTAGAGCAAGTGTTGTCTTAGCTTCTGATGTTAGTGAGCAATATATTAAACGTTTTATGTCGTGTGTAACACTTTCTTATATCATCCAGTTTGTCCAACATGATGATACGTCGATAGCATACAGTGTTACCAGTGTATCAAACCCAACTAGAGATCTAGTACTTTGAGAAAGTCAAAACAAATTCGAAAGACCTATAACGAGGGTTGCCAGCAAAACTGTTGTAACTGCTTATAATTAAAGAAGGAAATACGACAGTCTTGCAGGCAACCTTCGAATAAGGGTTCGTGCGTATTCCTAATATGAAATTAATCATTTAGCATGTAAACTAAAATTAAAAAAAACATATCCACAACTGAGCAAATGAGCAAAATAATTGACATGGTCAATGGTGAGAGCCGAAAAAATGCAAAAATGTATATAAATAATATTTTTTTTTTAATTCTGCAAACAATAGAATGTATATCTACTTATGCACAGAAAGAAAGAGTTGCGAGTGAGTGTGCTTCTCAATATTGTGCATTGTCATGTACGTTAAATGTGATTTGAGAAAATACACGTTTCTCAATAATGCACAAATGTCATTTGCCTTGTAATTGTCCTATTTCCCTTCCAATTCTCTTTTTATTGGTTTGTGCATTGTATCAGCCTCCGCATTTCGTTTTCTTAGTTTTATATATTTACAATACGCGTTGGAAAATGCTTATGCCGCGTTTCGACAATAATGCAGTCCATGTGTAATAGATGATATCTGAAACGTTATGCAAGGTGGTTGTACCTTAATTTACATGTAGGCACAATCAATTCTGGCCTAGTAAGACTGGTTTTGTATCCATATGCAAACAAAACTGATACATGTAACGTGCAAGTCACGCCAAGAAGTGGATGTAAGTGGAACCAAACACATTATAGAACATCAGATAAGAAGACAGCACCTACTTTTAAGCAAGCAAACACAAACATCAAACAAACACTACATAACACAATTACACGACCCAATGTACAGAACTTAAGCAAACGGGAAAACGAATTACATTTGTACTTAACCTCTGATAGACCACGTTTCTGGTATCAGAAAGTCGAAAGCCTAAAGTATTTAAAGATCTAGATTCTGCTACATAAAAGCTGAATCACCTTAGTTTCATTTATAAAATGAAATATATCGAAATAACTGCTGGACATCCACATCTTGGTGTGACTCGCATAGACACTAGTCTGGCACCAAGTCCTAAAATAAGACAAATTGGACCCCACCTAGTTAATCAAACTTCGATAAATAAATGACCCACCGCTACTAACTTACTTAACGGAAGCCGGGGAACTTCTAGACATAAAGATATACAAGAGTAACCCTATATCGTGAATGGGAAACGTGAAAACTTACCTAGCCGACATTTCTACATAAAGATATACAAGACTAACCTTATATCATGAATGAGAAACGTGAAAACTTACCAAGCCGACATTTCTACATAAAAATATACAAGACTAACCTTATATCATGAATGAGAAACGTGAAAACTAACCTAGCCGACATTTCTACATAAATATATACAAGGGTAACATTATATCGTGAATGAGAAACGTGAAAACTTACCTAGCCGACATTTCTACATAAAGATATACAAGACTAACCTTATATCATGAATGAGAAACGTGAAAACTTACCAAGCCGACATTTCTACATAAAGATATACAAGACTAACCTTATATCATGAATGAGAAACGTGAAAACTTACCAAGCCGACATTTCTACATAAAGATATACAAGGGTAACATTATATCGTGAATGAGAAACGTGAAAACTTACCAAGCCGACATTTCTACATAAATATATACAAGACTAACCCTATATCATGAATGAGAAACGTGAAAACTGACCTAGTCGACTGTTCAATTATAGATAATATGAAAGGACAACTAAATCACTAGACCATCATTGTAGGTCTTTTGGTTAACGCGAACACAAGCTGGCCATTAAATATTGAATTGAATCTGCTTTGAACTTATACACAGATCTAGCTTTATTGTATTATTTCATTCAAGATTGCATCTGACTAGTCTAAGAATCGTATAATCGAATAATCGTCTTTCCTTAGAATGTCGATATACGGTGAATTGAAATAAGATGTTCTAGAAAACCTAGTGAAATATTCTCCCTGACTGACTGATGACATTAAGAATCGGAGATATACACCAAACATATCAATATTGTATTATAAATCATTCAGATTTTATTTTTAGACAGCGACCTACGCTAATTATTGACCCATAAAAACCAAAACAACACGTATCGGTTATTGTATCAATGCTGTATGTTTCCGAAATAAGGTTACAACGTGCGTGATTTTTATACCTGGTTAAAATAATCATTTTGTTGGCTTAGAGTTAGAAGGTCGTAACTCCAAAATCAATATTTTAAGAAAACAAGAAACACTGTCTAACAATTAATCTTTACTTAAGGTAAAACAAGCCTATTCAACTTCAGTTTGTTCGACATGACAAGTTCCGATTATCATGAAAATAGGCTTTTAAGCGCCTTATTATTTAGATTTCAAATTTGCAATCGTCATAAAAGGTTTTTAAAGGTAGTTGCGACCTTCTCATTCTAAGCCGTCGATTTGTCTAAATCGGTTACTATTCAACTTTCAAGCCAAAAAACGTTCATGTTATCATTGAATTAATGGTACATGTAAAATGTAAGTGGCAAATATTTCTGTTATTTAAAGATTTTGGCAAATATTCTTATATCTTTCTGATTTGTAAAAACAAACTTCAGTGTGTCTTGATTAGAAATAAGGTTACAATCCAACATTAGATCCTTTCATTAGTTGAGCATAATGATAAAGTAATAATAATAATAACAAAAATAATAATAACAACTTCGTTTAAAGAGGAAAACCAGTTGTGGCGAGTCCAGTCTTCCACGTGAGCCTCCAGTAAATTATATATTTATGTAAACATTAATGTCGTTAGATCAATTCAGACAACATGTTCTATAGATAGACCAGCGATGTTAACCTATTTTCAAGCGAATATAACCTATTTTATGAACTTCATAATTGAATATCAGTTTTCAAAATATTCTTAACACTAGTTCCGTTGTTCTAGGACTAAAGTAGATCAAGAATTCTGTCTGCGTCTTGTCTAAAACAATCGTACGTGAATAAAAATGTAATCATCGTTTTTACATGCGTGTAATGCCTTGAAAGGTTTGTAATAAAATCTCTCTTATTTATATAATTAACCATCGATTTTGAATTCAGTGTACTTCAAAACGTTTTATTTTCTTTGATAGTCGGTACTAGAAAGGTCACAGTGTTCGTAAACAATTAAGCAATCGATAATCAATAATGAGATGTGATAGAAGAACTAGTACAATGACTAGATGCGATTAAACTAGAGGAAATACTGAGTGAGTACGACAGAAAGATGTACTTGTAAGTCTGGGAGACAGAGATTTGGTACAAGTGTGAAACTTCTTTATAACATTGAATGGCTTCTGCATATATTTCTCTCAGTATCATTTTGACTGTTTCACAAGCTACGAAGACATAGAGGTGCTTTGATAGTGTCGTACTTATACGGTATTTAAACAATTTTTCAATAATTATTGTCATAGAACTTTCCTCAGAGCCAGTCAATTTGAGAAACTTATATTTTATGCGCACCGTATCTCGAATCCCTTATCGTACTGTCAGGCGCCTGGCAGAGATTGGCCTACGGTTACCATTATTTGACTAGCTGACGGCTTACAAACCGGTCTCATCAGTTCCAACTCGGCTACCGTCAATATTCGAACCTTCACACTCCCGCTTTAGGCGGACGTTATAACCATTCGTCCACGGTCGCGGGTGATATATAGTATAATCATTTATGAGCTCGGCTGTTTAAGTTGAGTACGATTTTCTATTATCTTGTATCTACGTATAACACTTGATAATCAACTTTATTCCAGTCCTTTATGTCTGGTACTACAGTCTTCCAAAACTATTTCTCATTCAAATCTCGTTACGTTGTTTTTATTGTGTACATTATACGCCCCGTCAATATTTCATTTCGAACGCCACCGAACTGTGACGGTAGACTACGTTGGATGAATGACACCTTTCATTTATTTCAATATCTTACAATTCCCCACAGATGTCGGCTTGTTTGTTTGTTCTCACCCTGTTTCACAATATTTGACAACATTTTTATGTCATAGTAGTTTAAGAATTCTCAGTATACGATAGATATGCAGACTTAGGATAATACACCTTCCATCTGGGCTGGTATCCACGAAGAATTTTAAGGGAAAAACTTAATTATTTTGACTTAAATTAAAATATTGAGTAGTATATGATTATTTCCTAATAAATACAAACCAAACTAAGCCATGTTTTATTTGTGATTACTGTAGCTCTTTACACAATGCTTCTAAACCATGTATACAATGGGTCATTTGTTTTTCCTGTTTAGCTGATACACATAAGGAAATATTGAGATTTTTAGAAAATTCTTAGTTTTCCCTTGAGATGCTTTATGAATATCACACTGGATACTAGTTTATCAAAGCATTTACGGAGATCGTAATATAAATCCGGAATTCGGAATGTTTATTTTACAATTACAAAGTGTGATCAATGATTCTGCAATGCTAATAACGAATTCTCAATTAACTTATCTTCTACAAATTGTAAAAATAGAATGCCGAGCATAGCCTTTATTTGCCAGTCTGATGTCTGCTGAAATATGGAAAGCAAAGACTTATATTACGTGTCCACAGTAACAATCGATAACGCATTATACATGTAACGAATTTAAATTTGAACGTAAATGCTTTGATAAAGCAGCACTAAGGACCGTAACTAAAGTTCTTTGTAACAGATTAAAGTATTGTTAAAATTTTAGTTTAGGTAAAGATACTAAATGAATGACTTATTGACAGAACATATGACGAAACTTGAGACACTGGTCTTGCAAAACTCTACGGGACGACATGCTACCAGAATATGAAACTGTTGACCATCCAATATATAGCCAGTGCATATTAGTGAACCGCCCCCTTAAGAATAGCCTAGATGAGTTATGGTCTGACCAGGAAATCATGCATGATTACTATAAAGCCACAACAGCAATTTCCGGAAGCGAAAAATGTAAAATATATATAGAAGAAACTGATGAAGCGAACCAATAGGGAGTATCAAGAAATATCCTTAAAATAAGTGTCTCTAAAATTGTTTTAGTTTAATCATATACGACCACAGATAATACACTATACCATTGATAACAAACAAAAACGAAAAAAAAAATTTTTTCTTTCAATGTCCGTGTGTACAGAAATAGAAAAATATAAATTTTACAAACCTAATTTATTTTTCGTATGATACAGTTACCTGTGTATACGACATATTAAGTTCGAATAGTTTATATTCTGTTGTTTTTTACACTTGGCACTTTACGAGCTTCTCATTCTAAGCCAGCGATATATACATGAATGTGTGGTTTCCAATGCTATTTAATCTAATGGACAAGAAATATTTATGCCGATTTTGCAAAAAATAGAGGTATCAAACGTATCTTAGCAACCACGGAATTCATATCCTTAAGCTTGTTAATACGAAACACATCTTAAACCAAAGTTTCGTATAATACAATATACTCGTATTTTCCAAGACTAATAAACTATTCGATCAAGTGTCTTCAATAGAATCTTGGCAATAGGGAATACGTTCTCTCCAGATAAGTGCACCTAATATTGTCTAATAAAAACTCGAAGATAAATATATTTTCAGACGTATATACTTTCACAGTTTTATCATTCATTATAGGACAAAAAAATAGATTACAGTTCCGTACGTTGCTCTAAAATTGCTCAGCATTGCAATATATGTTTAGAACCAGTTTATATATAAGGCATAAACTCTGCACCGAGAGTTAGTCATTATATTAACAGTTGTCGCATTAACTGCATTGGAATCTAGATAACACACATCTGGTAGTTTTATTAATGTTACATTATTTGATAGCAGTGTGTATTGGATGACATCTAATAACATAAATACACGACCCACACATTACCGAACGAGAAATGAATTCCCTGCTGCCAAAAAGCGGAATAACCTAAGGTTTCATAATGATATGCCAAAGCGTGACTTCAAGTTACCAAACAAGGCATTTCTGTTACTTGACAAAGCTATTTATTAAGGATGACCAAAATGCGATGCCCGAAAACTGCGTAATTCCCTCCCAGCACGGACAGGGTCACGCACACATTGATAATGATTAAATAATTTGAAGAGGTGCATCTTAATACGGAAAAGTATGTACCCACCCCTACAAGAAGTCAGATACTAACATATGGCCAGTTTAGTTTTTGCAATAAAAGAAAAACGCGCTTTTAGGTGAGTGTTATTTTGTATTTCTGGTTAGAATAAACATGTGTAATGACTAAATCTGCTAAAGATCTAATTGCGATACCACCTTTACTTCAACATGTTACCGAAAAACAATATGTACTCTAATGGTTGGTAACCAGATTCTTGATTAATAGACCATTCCTGTTATATCTTGCATTGTTTATAAAACCGTCACGTGTACAGTATGTGTATAAGTTAATTCACAGATTATATTATGTCACGCTATCATTCCGCTGTCAATTTGTCGTGGGATATTGCTATTTTCATTTGTACTCCCTAGGGAGGCAAATAATTTATTAGTTTTCCTGATCAACTGTAGAATCGTTTCATTTATTGCGTGAGGAGTCCCAATGTTTCACACCATTTTTCTAGATAATCGTGCCGTTACAAAGTACACCAACTGTTATTAATTAGCATCACGCGAGAATTGTTCATTTATATACTTATTAGATGATAGCAATAATTAATAACTCCATGTATTATCTTCACAGAGTATTGACCATTGAAACAAAGAGGTCAGCTGATGGCTAAGATAAGTGTCATAGTGGCATCTAGCAGAATGTTGTTGTGGTCATTAAATTTGTTGTAAGAAAATTGTTTTGAACTTTTCACATTTCTAATTAGTGACGTCAATACCTTTTGTCTCTTGGGCTAATGCATTGTGGCGGTCAGTTGTGACCTCATGTCAGGCTACGATATACTTAGAACGTTACAAAGCACACTGCAATGACTCAAGTGTTTGTGGTCTGTGAATAGGCATACACACAAGAAGATATTGGTCCAGATATATTACAAGTCCACTAGATAGATCCCATATGACACAAATCGCACTAGCTTTAGAGTTTGGTGTTATGTGCATAAGGGTATACCAATAGACATGTGGACCCACTTGCCAGTGATATTGCAAGCTTACTGGATAATCCCCGTATGGCTGAAATAGCGTAGGTGCATGGAAAAGTCTCAAACGTAAGTTCATAAGTGACTTCACAATTCAAATATTCCCAGATAAAACCTACACATTAAAAGCACCGCCATGTTGTCTCTACCAGGAGATAGATTACTGTCAGTTTGGTGAGGAGTTTCTCACGGAGTATTCGATTTTCCCGTGCACGTTGTAGTGTTTGTCATGTCTGGTAGTTATCACAACTGTGTAGTTTTTACGGTAACACTCTTGTTAATGTTTCTGACATTTAGAATTCACAGAAATCCATGAATTGCATGCTTGATGAATTTAGTGAGAATCTGATATGGAAACTATAGAATCAACTGATATATCGACCTCAGTTTCAACTATTGTCCATTGTTCATTATACAGCATTATTTGGCATTTTTAAAATGTTTAATTATAATCCTTTAATTTTGAGATCGATTTATGAAGGCATTCAGTAGAAGCACTATAAAATGCACATATGTCCGTGTGAATAATGGAAGCATGCCAAATAGACTTAAACAAGGCTCAAAAAATTTAGTACTTGTATACATGTACTGTTCTTTTAATTTGTTTTCTGTACAATGGCAAGTATACATTAGCATTAAGCAGGGTTGATATTCACTAACAAACTTTGATTTTAAAAATCTTGGAATTATCTTAAGTGTGTCAGCCAAACAGAAAAATTATGATTATCATTTTACAGTTAAGAAACATTATATTAAGAGATACACTTATCACCATGGCCTATTCTTAGTTTCGTGGACAATACTTGCAACTAACAGCTTTAACTTGAGTTTTTAAGATGCTTATTGTCGCAAACATTATGAAGTCCAATTGCAACGTCTGGGTCAAAGCATAAATATTCAATATTGTTATAAAGTCATGTAATAATAATTACGATACCGGAGAATGGACATTTTTATAATCAATAAATCATAAACCAATATAATACGTTTTACAACCATCGTTTACTGAATTCATCGGTTGTATTTAATGACATTTTACGATTATTGCTGTACATTATCACTTGTTTATAGAACCTTATATGGACCACGGTGTTAATGTGATTAAAAGGAGGGCAGATTTCAGATAACATATCGCTGGCTTAGAATGCCAAGGTCACTGCTTACGACCTTATAAGACTGAAACACATCTGCATTATGAGCCTATTTTCATTATGCCACCAATGTTATTCTCCCATTGCAGATTATTTCACAATTAAGCACAGTGAAAGTTTTGGACAAGAACGACTTGGCACAAATGTCCACCATACACTAGTACGTATAAGGGAAAATAAATAGTAAAACAATTAATTGTTGTTCAGTAAAACCCTAAGGACAAGTAACAAGAAATGCCAATACGTATGGATCGAGCCCATGTTTTCTTACTGTACTCTCTACTTCAAATCGACAGACATATTTGGGAGATAAAAATAGCCTAAATGGCATTGTAACGTGGTCAAAACTATCAATACAGCCTTTTAATCTAGCACGACACTGTCTTACGTCAATAATACCCTTATGTTTATCAAGAAAAACAATTAAAGAGTAATGTTTCTGTTCAAGACAAACACCGCCTGTGTCGACCGTACCGTCAGAAACATCTACATGTACTATTTGTGTCTAGCAATCACCAAGATACCCATTATTGGAAACAGCAATATGTTGTACTTTTGTTTGCGTCGGGTTTACGTCATTTTCAAACACTTTCCAAATTACATATGACTAATCTAGACAGTCTTTAAAAGCGACTAAACGCCATTTCGATACACGGTACGTAGACGTCGTGTAACCGTTTTAGTCACAAAACTATGTTTTACAAATACATAACGTCTTCATACAACCTATTATCAAAGGCGCTATATATGAAAACTCCCGAACATGTTTAATCGGACGTTACGGCTTTTCTCGGTATTTATACACTACTACGCCTAAACAACGTTAAATTATATATTTTACTGAGTTAGTCACGCAATAGATTTGAGGGGATTAAAAGGTAATAAACCGCGTTATGCGATTAGTTTTCTTCTTGGTGAATAAGTACAGATTCGTATATAAATGTGTTAGATCGTTCAAGCCATAAAAGCGATTTTAAGAGATCTTTTCGATAAATTTCGCAATTTACCAATTTGAGTTTAGTCCCTTTAAATGCATCGTTACTCAGTACAGCTCCTTCCTCGTAACTCTGTTCGAAAATGTGATATTCTAACTGTCACACAATTCTTACTTACAACAGTTGTATATACCTCTGAATAAATAAATTATGCTGTTTGATTTTAAACGAAAACGGAGTGTGTACAACATTATAAAAGCTCTGATGATTTTTAAAACATCAGCGTGAAACTAAACGGAAAACATCTTATATAAGCTTTGTCAATACATCTATGACATAAGTATTTCTTCATTACGGATTACAGTTTTATTCATAGTTTAGTAAATATATAGCGAGCTGGCACAGTGAATATGCACCCTAGGCAAATGGCGATTCAGGCCAGTCATCTTCAAACTGCAAATTTTCCCTTTCTCACGCACTTCAGGACAATATCAAAATACTGTGATGTAATAATTGTCGTATTGTCGCTACCAGCTATATCTTCAATGTCCTCTGCTCAATTATTAATACGCTAGCAATTACCCTCCTATATGGTCGGACATGATAAATAGCGTGTACGCTGAACATCCAGATGATCAGAGCTAGAGAAATCATTACGCTGGTTAAATGTTATTCATTCATTTAATCTGTAGCACAGCTTGATGCAATGAATACCGTATATTCTTTGTTGAAATACAATTCGATGGCTTAGAATGAGACGGTCGTTACTACAAAATCGATATATTGAGAAAACAAGAGAAAACTGTCTGTAATTTACTCTTTACCTTTGGAAAAACTAGTTTTTAAAACTTCATTTTGGTCAATATGACAATTTCCGATTTTCATGAAAATAGGCTCATAAGAGGCGCCTTGTGAAGCAGATTTCAAATATGTATGATTCCCATAAGGTTGTAAGTAGTAGTTACGACCTTTTCACTCTAAGCCAACGAATTGTTGTTTATAGTTTAGTTAAGAATATAAATCAGTTAACATGTTACAGATGCATGATCACGCTATAAATAAATCCATAAGGAGGCGTGATGCTTCCTACATACAAGGGCACCACAAATTCGTGTTTGTATACATAACGACAGAACCAAACATACTAGAACAGAACAGAACGGAATGGATCAGATCAGATTAGAACAAAACAAAACAAAACAAAATATGAATAATCTAATGTCAATTGTAATCATTTAGTAACGACTATATCTTCTATTCCGAAATTCAAATACATGTAATGAATGTATGTACGTACAACTAATGCTAGCATAACACATCAATGTGACTCAGTATAATATATATCATCTGCAATCGCCTTCCTGAAAATATTGTGTTCAGAATATCACTTATGGGATACAGAGGTCCATTTTCCGTGTCTTTCTCTTGCGTAGGAGGCTAGCTGCTGCAACCGCTGATTATTTTCTGTAAATTACGGTATTTAATAAAATTATTTCTAATGCTATTGTTTCACGACATGTAATGAATACGAGTATTACAGCGGCAGCGTGATTGTGCATTTCTGGATATGTCTGTGACCCATTCTGAAATGTCAGCACTTCGTTCTAGAGTTGTTTAAAGTGAGTGTTTTGAAGACATATATGCTCGCCTAGCCGGGTCCGTATCATAATAACAGCAAGCTATGCGGTTATTTCTCTTTGTAACAAACTGTATTTTCATAACCGGGCCGTTTAGAAATGAGAAATGAGACAATACACTTTAGTATTGAACTAAGTTGGTAATGCATTTTACAATATTTTTTAACCTTTCTTGAAAGTAGGCAAACTCATGGCAAGTTATTCTTGACATTTTGCATTACCCAATAGAGCAATAGATTTGACTGTTTATCCTTCGAAACACGAGTAATATATAGAATATAGCAGTGTTTAAATGAGTTCAGTACAGAATTACACCAACATGCATGTTGTCTTCCAATAAAGGACACATAAACAAGTAACCCCACAACAAAACTACACGGAGCAATGCCCTAACATAAGCCGAGGAATAGATTGAAAGTTCAATTCCCCACCGCAAAAAATACAGGATGATTCAAGCATCCAGCGCGAAAATGCAGGATGACCAAATTTTACAATGAAATTAGGTATGAGGAAATCGGACAGAGAAGGCATCACTCGGGAGTCAGGTAATTAACAAGAAACATCACCACACCAAACTCACGGTCCATACAATTGGCGCATGATTATAGCAAAACATATATCATGTATGTTTATTAGCATACTATTAGTAGTTCACTATTGTCTCAGTCCGATGGAAATATTTATACATAAAACAATTGATTCAGACAGAAAGGTGATCACTCTATCAGAAAGCCGACAATATCTATAAATGAGAATTATATTTCACGTTATACGCCTGCTACATACGAGCATCAGAGTCCATGTCAGAATATGAGAACAACTGAAATATTCGGTATAAAGACAGGTTGATCATATTGAACGTTGATAAAATTTTCCCCAATAAACCTGTGACTTTCATTTTCTGATCTAATGTCCTATTCATATGATAATTCCATTATTACGTATCCGATTTCAGATATTTGGGTATCAAAATGACAGCATTATATTACGCCTGCTACATACGAGCATCAGAGTCCATGTCAGAATATGAGAACAACTGAAATATTCGGTATTAAGACAGTTTGATCATATTGAACGTTGATCAAATTTTCCCCAATAAACCTGTGACTTTCATTTTCTGATCTAATGTCCTATTCATATGATAATTCCATTATTACGTATCCGATTTCAGATATTTGGGTATCAAAATGACAGCATTATATTGACCTTCAATACCATGTATACTAATTTTATATATCTGGTAAAAATCGGATTATCCCAGTGTCGCGTTTTAAAATCCGTTAAGCATTTAAAATATCTTGACCATGTAGCCGGCCCATATACACTTTGTTCCAGTCCTTATAATGTCAAAGGCCCTGCAGTGATATGATCTATTTAAGATATACAAGTTTATAATGCGTATCAAAACTTATTTTGTCAAAGCGAAGTCATTTTTTGTCATTGATCTTGTAATGACCTGTTAGGTTAACCGGCTTCCAAACATGGAAATATGGCATTCTTCATGTGCATATCTGATGACAACCGATACATAACTCCTTACGTAATGGTGAACTACAGAAATAAAACAATGAAGCTAATGCTAGGTCTGTAATACATGCGCATAAACCTGACAAAGGGTTTATTTTATCTTGATTATACTTATTCTTTCTAACAAGTGGTGTGTAATAATGAACAAAAATATGTAAATTTACTAATTCAAAAGTGGCTTGAGAATATTCAGCAGACTTAGGAGAGACGAAATATTATAATAATATTTAACAGAGAAATATTTCAAACTTTCTCTGAGCTTTTTATGCCCTGATGGCTTTATTAAACTCAAACAATGTATAATTTGATTTTAGTAGAACCTTTTGAGATACAACAAAACTCCAAGGAGACTTCAGTTGTATTCATTCTACTAGTGAAATAACATTCTTAGTATACTCAAGGAGTTTGCAAATATTGTATATTCGATCTAGACAGACTTTAAAATTTAATTACAAATGTAAATATAACCATTGAATGCATTATTAGAAGAATATAACTAATTAAATAACATTGAACATTGCGCCGACTTGAAAACACTGTGTTTGTTTTAAACATAACTTGTCATTTGTAATTTGTATTCAATGACTTATTATTTCACAAATGCGATATGTTTGCCTGAACTGACGTTTCCTATCCCTTGCAGTTGATATGGCTTGGAGAATTTATCTGATCCTAACCTATGTGTATGAATATATGACAAGGTTCTTGTGTTGAATATATCAATTTCCACAAGCGTTTATCGTGCAGTACCGGCCCTTGAAATTTGAATTACACACTGAGTATATTCGTGATACTGTCCGCTTATACAAACATACAACCAGGGTTATAAAATTAAAATACAGACAAGATATCAGCTGTTAAATTATCACAATTGAATGTCAGGACCGTGTCCAAGTCTCTGGACTATATATACTGATTTCTAGGTACAGCCAGTGTATTTTAATCAAAATGTTCAACACAGTATAACTAAGAAGAAGGTATCAAGAACATATCATAGAATTTAGATAAAAAAATAACTTGGCATTATAGTCAATGTATAACTCAAATGAAACAATATTATAATGTTGTCAAATTTAAGTCTAAGTCTGAGTTTCATTCTTACAACGTTGGTGAATAAGGCCCATGTAAGATCTTGTGGTCCTAGGTTGGGAAGGTTTATCTGTAACTTTAGTTTTGACGATGTCATCCAAATACAAAATGTATGGAAGCTTTGTCAATAGAATGTTTTAATTGACTTTAAAACCAAGAAATCGAGCTCATAAATAAAATGACACAACATTTCATGGAAAACAAGCAAAGCAACGATTAAGTCAACCAATGAAATTCTACACTAGCTGACGTATGCATCTCACAATCGGAATTCTACAAAGGTTGCAACGTATTCAAACGATACATACTCGTACATGTATTGTGCAAATGTTTGAACACAACCAGGAAGAAGCAAATGCATAGTTTCTAATGCTATGTTATAGTAATAAACGAATGCAACACCAGGCAATTGTAGGCATTATGTCTGAGAATACATTGGCTTATGTCCCAAATTGCAGACGTTTTACGTCAAAGAATGAGTGAATAGTTTGCGATGTATTTTAGATTATGTAGGCTGGGCAAATGGCATTATGATAAATGGTCCGTTCTTTATTGTCATTGCACAACTTTAGTGTGGCGTTTTTTCTCTCTGAGTTTACATCATTTATAAACTAAATGTTTGATCTGGCTAAATTTCGTACGATATATTATGGTAACGTACCTACGGTCTTGTTTACATTTAATTAATAAAGTGCTTCAATTTCGAATCATGATTTTATTATTTTTGTCTTATTATTACACAGAGTAACAGGAATGTTAACCAACATGTGAAAGTATTATATACGAGCCATTTTATTTTTCGTAGAACTAATTGTAAGAAATAATTATTCCAAGAAAAGCATGTTAATTTAATGCTGTTTAATACCAATCGATGCATTTACGTTTCCCACTTCCTTGCGTTGATGTTATATTCTATCTTAGACAGATTCTCTTCTTAACAAGGCGATGTTCGGAGATCAAATACCGGATATTTTTTACAGAAATTGCAAGATTTCGAAATACGACCGTATAACCCCTAACCATGTGTATCTGTTCTACTCATATTGCTTATAGATTTCTGGTTAAGATTCGTGATTCAATTCCTTGTTTATCAAGATATTCTTGCTATTTCTGAATGTATGAATTCAATATTTATAATACACGATAGCCGCTAGTTTTATTAGCGAACGCGTCCTGAAAAAAAAACGATGTTTTCCACAAAATATGTTGCCGAAAATAACCTTTGGGAATTACAGAGTTTATTGTACAGTTTATGACTGAAGCGAAATGGGTTTTTATGACTTATAATTGGTTATAGCCTCGAAAAACAAGCATTCTGGATCGTGAACTTCAATGATTTAGTCTAGTAGTGTATCTTGGTGTGTTGTGTGCATGTTTGTGTTCCATATCATGCTGCATCATTTAAACGCTTGATTGCAGCATTGGTAGACGTTTGCATGATAAAGCGTCTGAATAATGATATTATAACATTTTTAGCTCGTTGGATATTAGCATAACTCGCGAGAAGCGCTCAAGAGCTCACCAATTTTCATAATATTCATTAAGCAATTTTTGCAATCAAGGCTTTAAGATATATTTTTGGTAAAACATACAGACAACTTCAAGCGTTTTACTGAGCGAGATTATCATGTTACATGCATGCAGGCCATTATGCTTGTATATATTTTATTTTTTGCGTCAATGTAGATCAATATCAACTATACTGTAATCATATAAAACATATTGAATGCGAATATTTCCCTGTTCTGTGTTGTAATTGGCAAAGTGATTCTTTTGTATGTCTTAGCTCCTTCTGGTGTTGTGGTTTCACTAGTTATGTTTAAATTGGAACACTGTATTACAATGTCCCAATGTACTATACCAGAAATTGTCTTTGTGAATGCAGCGGCTTTTTACCCAATTGCAATCGAATATGTAAAACATTTAGCTCATGTTTTGGAAACAAATGAAATAAAATGTTTTTATAGCCGTGCTTTAAGAGTATTAAAATTCCAATTGACATACACACAATATTATTACGTGGAGCATATATGTGAGGTGTTTTTATTTATGTCCCAGTTGTATGTTTTTCATAAGCGCTTCATGTAATCATGAACGTTTTAGATGTATAGTAAAAACACTAATCTAAAGGACCGATTTTGCATTTATAATTTACTTGCGGAAATTTATTTACTAGTATTCAACGCAAGAACCTTGTAATATATTAGAGCAAAAAGGTAAGTAGCAAGTCAAATTATTCGTGCTAAACATCGAAGGAATATTTTTTCTGCGACTGAAAATATCCTCTTTGAGTCAAATGCTCGCTATTTGAAAATGAAATCAATTGCTTTTAGGTCAACTATGCATAATAAACACTTAATTTTGTTTGAGGTACAAAGTTCAAGAGCGCTCATTAGTGTTGGTCTATTTCCATCGACAAGCAATTCAATTTATTTATCAACGTAAACACAACTTAAATATGTATTATCAAATCGCCTGTCAAAAGAAAATGAAGTCAATAATGTTAGGTCAACTATGCAGAATTTACAGCTTATTTAGCTTTAGGCAATAAGTTTAAGAGCGCTCATTTGTGTGTGTATATTTCTCTCCAACAAGCCAATTCAATCAATTTATTTATTTACGTAAACACTACTAACTATGTATTATCAAATAATGGAATAACAATAGGTTTGCACTTAGGCCTAGATAATGAATAAATATTTTGATATATTCATAATAGATTTTCAGTATGTAGAACATAACAATTAAAACATTGGAAATGAGTGTAAATGTTGCATTGACATCCCCCAGTATAATATGAATATATGATTGTGCATTTGTGAAATAACGACACACTTATAGATGTACATGTATATTCTGTATCGTGGCCTCCGTAGCCTTATACGACGACCTGTATAGGCACAACTATACCTGCCATACGAGATTCGGCAGAAATCTGATTGGCAAATAAAGGCTATGCTCGGTAGTTTAGATGTATGCAACAGCAGAATTTTACCATTTCATTTTTGGACATTTTACATCTGACACTAGGCTTAAATTGCAGTTGTTTACATTCTTGTTTTGCATTGGGCATTGTGTCGAAGACATGTGGTTTGTGTTTGTTTTCAAGTTTGTCTTCTCCAACGTTGTGTCTTTTCGAGTGCTGCCATTCTTGTACGATTGACTTTATCCTTTTTATATATATTTATAGATTTAAGAACAATACTTATGACTCTTTAAGGAAAATCAGGGAAACGAAACGATCAATTTGTAATAAAAGTGTGTTGATTTTTATTGCTTGCCAGAGATTGTCCGTGTGTACAATAGTTATCCATGTTTTTGATAATCCAATGAGTGTTTGACTTGGTTATATATTGTAATATTTGTTTATTTATTCTGTCTGCTACATTTAAGTTACAATGAATAACAAACATTATAGTTCACAAATGCTGATAAAGAATTTTCGATGTATTACTATTATGTTTGTAAGGTTTTAAAAATTATAGATTAGTTGAAAAAAATGGTATTCTCTATGTTACATGTTTTTAAATGAATTCAATTGCATTGTTTCGTGATTATGATGAGTCACATTTAATGTTGTTTACCGAACGGGAATAAGATTGAAGCATGGTTACAAATTAGAAGTGCCAAAATAACGTTACCCCTTAATTTAATGCAATTAATAATCCGCCTCGGATTAAGAAATTCAATTAACGCAAGCAATTATTGATTGAATTACAAGACGGATGTCTGTTTATTTATTCCGTTTTTAATTTGTATCATCATATGTGATATAATGGAAATGCAGATCAAAGTGTGGAGGTCCTATATAGGAGAAAAATTGTCTGCAAATGCCCCGATATATTATACAATTGAATTGTGATGCTCCGGATGTTTCAAATAGAGACGTATATCTTAATTTATTCTTATTAGATCAGATATACGCTGTCTGCAGCACAAGTGAGCTGTTTCGCAAATATTTAGCATATATTAAGCAACATTGTGTGCACAAATACTTACATAATATAGGTCTGATTTTGTAGTTACGAACTTCTAATTCTAAGCCAGCGATATATACGTTTTGCGGTAAACAAAGCTTTCAATACAGAAACTAATGCCGTGACTTTAAGATCAAGAAGTTGAGCTCGTGAAATATTCTCTCTGAGTACAATTTGACAGGGAAAATACTCGATGTAAGACAGTTGAACACCAAGAAGTGGAAAAGGTCAAAGCAGAATCGATTTGTAATGGTTTCTGTCACAATTCTGATATAATTAAATGTCATTATTTCAAGTTAAAGTGATAGGGGGTTAATTTTATAGAATCAGGGTAATTTATCAGTAAGATAATAAAAGCCCTGACAATGTTCACGTTATGTTCTATACATTAACCGTAAAGAACGAACGTAGAACGTTAGATAGATTGGTGTAATGGCTTTGTTGTTTAGAATTATGTTGTGAATAACGAATTCCATTCAGTCCATTCCTTATCAACTGTCCCCGAATGGAGAGTACCTCCGGGCTAACAGGGTTTAATTTAGTCGAAAATCGAATCCGAGATGAGTAGAGGCAAAAATCAATGAAGCTAGTACATGATGTGGTGTACATGGCCAAAGTATGTATGGGGTTTAAAAATGGTCACAAACTTTACAATGCTTTAGTTTGAAAGTTTGAAAAAATACACTAGACCGATAGGAAAACATAGTATGTGTGCAATATTTTAACATTCAATACTTCTTTAAACCACATATAAAAAAGAAACGAGGAACACGGATAGGAAAATCTTGTTACTAGTCGTATAATTACAATGCTAAATCAAGAAAACTCTGTACCCATTCAGAACGGTTCACCGTCCTGTAATAACACATTTGAAGACCCACAGGCTTACCAGATGCCAATGACATTGTTTCATTTCACAGCAGAGGTATGCTCACTAAAATAATAACTTTCTTGGAAATGAAAAGATGCGTGTTGAATACAATAATAGGATATCTTAACTGGAATTTACATGTTAGATGTTGTTACAAGGGAATAGAATTATGTAAAAAGATAATAACACACCAGGAAGAACAACCTTTAACAGAAACAGCAGAATAAGAATGACAAAAAAATGTGTACACATTGCAAGCAATGCAGAATCTAATGCATGATGAGTTTCAGGGTAGAGCGCAAACATGAAAATCCTGACATTCTAAGTTTGGGCATCTAGTGTTTCTTTGTGATATTGGTCACGGTCATGCCCAAAAGATGTAAAGTTTCCAGCTACTCGGGGAACAGCAAGTAAGTACAGGATTTTCAATAAAGCTATGTTATACACAGAGTGAAAGTCGTGTAATTAAGGATTCACACCTTAGTGTACAAACGAGCATGCACACATCGTTGAATGCAAACAATCAAACTGAACAAATGTGTTCTTGATTCAAACCAAACATCTGCACATAATTCAATTAATTCAATATATCAACACATACAAATCAAATACAGAATCGTCCAAAGGTTGCCAAAAACGACGACGCCGTGTGCTCGATAATGTCAGACCCGCAGTTAATTTCCTTGATAGCGAATCAAATTCGTACTATCTCTGCACGAGAATATCCAATTCATCACATCTTGACAAGGTTTCCATTAATCATCCCTAGAACATATATACATCAAATTGAATGTAAATCTTGTGGTTTTCCTAATGATTTCACTTCATCATAGCACAGACATTGTGTCAACAGATTAATTCAAACATGGCGTTGGATCGAAATTTCTGGGGTCGAAAATGTAACGTTTTTACATCGTACTGTCCGTTGGGTCAAAATGTCTGAGGGCGGAAGGTTAAAGTGAAATTTCTGGGGGCGATAAAGCTAAAAGTGTAAAGTATATTTTGTATTCAAATTGTACAGTGTATTGGGTAGAAATTTATGAGTGTAATATATTAAAATCAAAAGTGTCTTTGAATCAGCTTCACTGTAAATTAAATGATAATCTTTTGATTCATATTCTTACAAAATCCTTTAAATTAATACAGTCTCTATTCACCGATCTGATCCTTGATTGCGATTTGTATTATACACACGTTGGTTTGCTGTCTTGAGATATAGCGAATCAATAATGCAGAAATTGCTCAGAATTTGTCCCTGCATTTTAACACACATCCTATTGCAATTGGTTGCTATGCTACAGCAAGAAATGTCTTAAAACGTCCTGTCTCCATAACATTATCTCGGATAATGATTGCCTGAATTTTGGACAAAATGGTGAGAATTTAATCAATTGATCTTACCTCGCTTGTCATTGTTTATTGCCTACCTACTGAAATTGTAATACTTGCTAAATGGTTGCTTGATAAAGGTTGGAAACAAGTATATAGTACACCCTAGTATGATAAAAAACATTTTACCTATATTGTATGGATATTAATGGTTTATGTGAACTTTAAAGCAGACATATACGTACATCGTAGGTCTCTTGCACTGACCAACTGGTGTTAACAGCCATATAAACCTGATCATCTGCACCTCAATACACGAGGCACACAATGTTTGAGCCTGCTTAGTCCAGATGGCTGCAATAAGAGGGCAACTGTATACGAGATCTTATCTAGCTCATAATCAAGCGCTAACATACTCTGGTATTTAGCTTTTTTGCTAACGTTCAAAGAAGATTCGAAATGTCTTGTATTTATGTTAACACTCCAATACTTGTCAATCCATCATTCATTTCTACCATATCACAATATTTGATTTCCATCAAGTGAAACCTTTTAACTGCCTATCACAAACAACGATTACTTCATGAGGAGCTTCTCTGATAAATATCTAGACATAAAGATACTATTCAATATGTTTGAAATCGGAAACAAAGTAGGCTATCGGATACGCCATGGATATATCCAATGTCCTTGTGCATTAATAGACAAGACAGGACTATATATGGTAATGCGGCTCGCCGGTTTATTATAGGAAAACAATAAGACCGTACGAACAGCAATAATCACTTTATTTAAATTATTTTTCCTTGTAAATAAAGACATTGCTCTCTGGAGAAACATATAAAGGCATTATAGTTTATCTAGATGGTCTATTGGCTGCCTATCAATTAGCTGACGGGATTCTCCACGTAAAATACGTTTTTCTCTCAGAATTGTGTTATAGGTAAAACATTGTTTTTAAGTTACCAAGGAAAAGCCGTATACCCAAGAGATTGGGCTATTATGCCCCCATCATTTTTATACTTAAGTGTCGTTACTCATTATTGGCTTCACAAATTGACTACCAGCAATCCGTACAATCACGTAACTAGCTACAAATATTTGTTCTACTTTCCAACAAACGTTTTCTTCTCATAACGAAATGATAGCCTTACAATGAAAACTGCTGCCCGTTCAGCAATAAGAAAGAGCGATGCGTATTTAATCAATAGAAATAGAGACTGAACAGCGGACAAACAAATGGACAATTGAATGTAATAGGAGTGGCTTGATAGTACTTACACAATTACTGTTATTTCCAGACCAGGAATACTCTGGACAGTTTTACTGCAGATTGTGACATGTAGCAATCGTAACGAATGTTATTTCAGTATTGCAAAACAACACGTTGTTTTGTGGCCCGTGTTTCTATCGTGTTGTGTGTAGTTAAAATATTTGTATGCATGTAGCATACCTGTAATGAACTCCTATTAAATTGGAGTTACTCCTATTTTTGTAGTAAAACACTGGTTGTCCAAGTTCACCTTACTTTGATTGAAGGTACATTTGAATCGTTATTAAATTATGATTTTCTGTCCAATATTTATAACCACTGGAATAAATAAATTCCTAGTTTATGCATCTGAAAACCTTTTAAATTTTGTGACATGTTTTGCTTCATCACTGCTATTTTGGATTAACCTAGCTTGGCAGGTATGCATAAATGGTGATTTGGTACATTTGTAAATTTAATGTGTAAAAAGGTCGTTTCGAATAGAGTCTTTGGTTCTTTAACGTGTCCGGTGTAAATCACCGATACACGAAATATTACCTCAGCGAATCCTACCAGTGCATCTATAGATGGTTGGGAAACACTAAATAGTGTTTCGGAAATTACCAAGTGCCCCAGCCGAGATGTGTGTCATATAAGTGTATAACATTGATCCAGCAGAAATCTGATGTGTACGGGCGATTTGTTTCATTATAAAATACAATATGTTTATTTATAGATGGATTGTTGGCACAAAGGAAAGCTAATCTGTACAATTATGTAGTCCGGCTAACAAGATGCCGTCTCGCTGTACCAGTCCAATCAGCGCTGCATAAAGAAAGCAGTCTGGTGTCGGAGACTTTATATTTCTAAACACTAAAATAGTCTATGTATTCAATTACGTCTGTCTCATTCAATTACTGTGGAACTGTATTTATAAATTGTATTATGATGTAATCAATTCTATATATAGATTTCTTCTAGTTTCCCTGTAGAAAGGTTATAAGAAATTCATTAAAGCAGATCAAAGCGCCGCGATGTGACATGAAATCAATTGCACTTGCATGCGAACGTACCGTCACATGATCAGCAGTGTCAATTATACTAAGTGATACTCATGAAATAGTTATCGATGTTGGTCAAAGTATTTGGAGACGTTTTTATTTTCACTTTAAGTGAAATGTCGTGATTAAGCTCTGGTCACGTATACACGATGACAATCCCCCACGTGTGCGTATACGAATCTTCAAAAATTAACCTGCAGTCTCTTAGCAACCATTTGATCAGCAGCTTGCATACCAGTCTTAAGAAACTATAATTGCGACAAATATTACTTACAAGTACACATGTACATAATATTTCCAAAAGAATGGCAACATAGATAGGTATAACATACGATAGTTTACCGGGCATCTCTCCAAAATAGCCCAAATCAAAGATGTTGGTCCCTTAAAGTTATCATTTTATCGATAAAATAAAAAATCTACACAAGTGTATTCGGTTGACGTATAACTGTTTCATAGATTAAAACGTAGATTCATTTTATAACATGAGTCATAAACATGTAGATCTAGTAAATGTTTGGATTTGCAAACTTGCAATACCATCGAAAACATTGGCAATCCAAAAATAAACTTGCACTTTTTGAACACACTCATCTTATTTTAATTACATGCATTTTATTCAGGGTCGTCTGGACGTTATTCCTGATATGTTCGAGCGTTTTCACGATACGGATTTCGACATCCGTCAATGCAAACATAAACCAACAGGCTTGAGTTGAAAGCTAATGCCAATTTCTGGGTAACAGTCTACCTTAAATGTCGTTGTGCGATCTCTTATTGATATCACGAAAACTAATAAAACAACGCGTAATCTTGATGAATTAACTTGGGGCGACAGTGATCCACGCCATGTAAGATGCCAACAGAAAAATCCGAACACCGCGATCTATCCGAATGAATGTTATTTCTCGATTTAAGTCTAAAATCCGGTGTTTCGTTCTGTCCTGGAATATATCAGATCCGGAATTCAAATCAACCAATTAAACAACGCCACAGAACTAAAATTATTATTTCATAAAAAATAGAGTTTTAAGTCTCATTGGAATAATCGGCATGTGAATTGCCTTTGACATACAAATAGAAACATAATTATGGAAAACAACTGTCACAGACCGTTTAATGCGCGGGACGAGTATAAGCGTTGGCAAACACTGCACTTACGTGGTAGACAGTATTTACGTCATAAGACCAGTTCTAATATGCAGGGGTCTTAATCAAACGGACTTTGGCCGGATACTGTATGACAGAAGTGATTATATGCGGATATCCATCATCAGCAGTCGATGCAGACTGGCTTTCGACCTCATAAAAGATCATATGTATATACACGGGGGCTTAGGAAAAGTATTATTTTTATTAATAGCCGGAATAACAAATTGGAAAGAAAGTATTATATAGACGTATTTACCATAATTATATCGATGGCTTAGAACCAGAAGGTCGTAACTATCTCTTAAGACCTTATAAGACTCATACATATTTGAAATCTGCTTCACAAGGCGCTTCTAATAAGCATATTTTCATGAACATCTGAAATTGTCATTCTGACCAAAATGAAGTTTTAAAAACGTGTTTTGCCATAGGTAAAGAGTAAATTACAAACATTTTTCTCTTGTTTTCTCAATATATCGATTTGGTAGTTACGACCTTCTTGTTCTAAGCCAGCGATATAGATTTATTGTATAGACATTGTCACAATGTCTGACTCTAGATAAAGAAACAATCCTAACGCATAAACGTACTCTGTATGATGTCATACCGGTCCGCTCCATTTATTTTCTTTACCGCTCTCTGAAAGTTCATACAAAGGCCTAAAACTTTATGATGTTCATGAATTGGTCAATACAAATGCAAATTTAGAACAAATATTGCAGAATAATACTACAAAAAAAGACCAAATGCAATTCATACTTAAATTAATAGGGTTTGAAATATAGCATGTGTTTGCCAATGCACGATTAGCCTTTGGCACAGGCCATTGATACCAACGGAGTAATTATAAACGTTCCAATGGTACCACGTGCTCGAAAATGTTATCGTAATTGCTATCAGACAAACTTTGTCACTATAGTTTGTTCAAATGAGAAAATAATATCGACTTTTGTGTTAATTATCCAGTTAAGTTGCAAATATCCAATTATATCCTCCGATATTACTATAGATAGAGAGAGCAGACAGTCACACTGACATATAAGACATGACACAACGAACAACACCATCTCAATTGACTAATGTCTAACAAATATATGCATTATAATCGGTCTACACAATTCGCTGGCTAAGACTGATACATATTTAAAATCAACATCACATGACGCTTCTAATGTACCTATTTGCATGACAATCGGAACTTAACACATGGCACTGTACTGGATATGTAGTAATGTAAACTTTATTCGTACATGTACCAATCTATAAAATGTAAGTCATAACGTTAGTTAAACATCTCAGCCATATCATCATGCCACTTAGATCACATCATTGCTCTTCTCTGCTGCTAGCTGAGCTTTGATCAGGAGTGATAAGAAAGACAAACCGTCCCCCAAACATTTAATTAACTACACGAAGATTGATATGACGAAATAACACGCTAATGAATGACATACATGTGTCATTTCTGACTAGAGCAAGTGTTGTCTTAGCTTCTGATGTTAGTGAGCAATATATTAAACGTTTAATGTCGTGTGTTATACTTTCTAATAGCATCCAGTTTGTCCAACATGATGATACGTCGATAGCATACAGTGTTACCAGTGTATCAAACCTAAATAAAGCGCTAGTCCTTTGAGAAAGTCAAACAAATTCGAAATACCTATAACGAGGGCTGCCAGCAAGACTGTTGTAACTGCTTATACTTAAAGAAGGAAATACAACAGTCTTGCAGGCAACCCTCGAATTAGGGTTCGCGCGTATTCCTCGTATGAAAGTAATCATTTAGCATGTTAACTGAAATTAATATAAACATATCCACAACTGAGCACAATAAATGACTTGGTCAATGGTGAGAGCCGAAAAAATGCTAAAATGTATGTAAATAATATATATATATTTAATTCTGCAAAAAATAGAAGGTATAAGAATCTACTTATGCACAGAAAGAAGGAGTTGCAAGTGAGCGTGCTTCTCAATATTGTGCATTGTCATGTACGTTAGATGTAATTTGAGAAATTACACGTTTATCAATAATGCACACATGTCATTTGCCTTGTTATTGTCCTATTTCCCTTCCAATTCTCTTTTAATTGGTTTGTGCATTCTATCAGCCTCCGCATTTCGTTTTATATATTTGCAATATGCGTTTGATAATACTTATGCCGCGTTTCGACAATAATGCAGTCCATATGTAATAGATGATATCTGAAACGTTATGCAAGGTGGTTGTACCTTAATTTACATGTAGGTACAAACAATTCTGGCCTAGTAAGACTGGTTTTGTATTCATATGCAAACACAACTGAGCCTAACTCTGTTGTCCAGACAAGGATCAGAACGGTAAAAATCTGTCAGTATCTACAGATTAGTGGAGATCTGTAGTAGGTATATTGAGTCCCACCTCTGCAATATGGTCCCCGGATACATGTCACATGCAAGTCACACCAAAAAGTGGATGTCTGTGGAACCAAACATATATAATTATAGAAAATCAGACAAGAAGTAATCGCCCTAACTTAAACAGCCAAGCACACAAATCATACAAACACTACATACCACAATTACACGACACAATGTACAGAACTTAAGCAAACGGGAAAATGAACTATATTTGTACTTAACCTCTGATAGACCACGTTTCCGCTATCAAAAAGTCGAAAGCCTAAAGTCTCGGTTGCCCAAAGACCTACATTCTGCTACTTAAAACTTACTGACCCTAGTTTCAATATATCGAAATAACTGCTAGACATCCACATCTTGGTGTGGCTCGCATAGACACTTGTCTTACATACAGTCCCCATGTGAGAGAAATTTGATCCAACCTAGCTAATCAAACTTCAATAAATAAATGACCCACCGCTACTAACTAACTTAGCGGAGGCCGGGGAATCTACAACTTCTAGACATAGATATATACAAGACTAACCTTATATCGTGAATGAGAAACGTAAAAACTTACCTAGCCGACATTTCTACATAAAAATATACAAGATTAACCTTATATCGTGAATGAGAAAAGTGAAAACTAACCTAGTCGACTGTTCAATTATAGATAATATGAAAGAACAACTAAATCACTAGACCGTCATTGTAGGTCTTCTGGTTAAAGCGATCACAAGCAGGCCATTAAATACTGAATTGTATTTACTTTGAACTTATACACATATCTAGCTTTATTGTATTATTCCATTCAAGATAGCATCTGACTAGTCTTAGAATCGTATAATCGAATAATCGTCTTTCCTTAGAATGTCGATATACGGTAAATTGAAATAAGATGTTCTAGAAAACCTAGTGAAATATTCTCCCTGACTGACTGATGACATTTAGAATCGGAGATATACACCAAACATATCAATATTGTATTATAAATCATTCAGATTTTATTTTTAGACAGCGACCTACGCTAATTATTGACCCATAAAAAGCCAAAATAACTCGTATTGGTTATTGCATCTATGTTGAATGTTTCCGAATATGTGTCTAAATCGGTTACTATTCAACTTTCAAACCAAATGTTATCATAAAATTAATGGTAGATTTATATAATGTAAGTGGTGAATATTTCTGTTATTTAAAGAATATGTGATAAGTTTTGGGCAAATATTCTAATATCTATCTGATTAGTAAATGCAAACTTCAGTGTGTCTTGCTTAGAAATAAGGTTATAATCCAACATAAGATCCTTTCATTAGTTGAGTATAATAATAAACTAATTATAATAATAATATTGTTATTTATAATAATAACAACGTTGTAAAAAGAGGAAACCCAGTTGTGGCAATTCAAATCTTCCACGTCAGCCTCCAGTGAATGTTATATTTATGCACATTAATGTCGTAAGATCAATTCAGACAACATGTTCTAGGTAGACCAGCGAAGTAAACCTATTTTCAAGCCAATATACCGGTAACCTATTTTCTGAACTTCATGATTGAGTATCAGTTTTCAAATTATTCTTTCCGTTGTTCTAGGACTAAAGTAGATCAAGACTTCTGTCTGTACCTTGTCTAAAAGAATCGTATGTGAATAAAAATGTAATCATCGAATATATGTGCGTGTAATGCCTTGAAAGGTTTGTAATTAAATCTCTCTTACTAATATAATAACCATTGGTTTTGAATTCAGTGTACTTTAACACGTTTTATTATCTTTGATAGCCTGTACTAGAAAGGTCACAGTGTTCGTTTAACAATGAAACAATCGATAATCAATAATGAGATGTGATAGAAGAACTAGTACAATGACTTGATGCGATTAAACTAGGGGAGTTGCTGAGTGAGTAAGACAGAAATATATACTAGTACGTCTAGGAGACAGAGATTTGGTACATCCTGAAACTTCTTTATAAGAGTGTATGGTTTCTGAATATATTTCCCTCAGTATCATTTTGACTGTATCACAAGCTACGAAGACATATATATGCGGTAGTTTAAAAACTCGTTCATAAATCTACTTTACTACAGCTGAAACAAACTTGGTAGTTCAGTCTTTTCACACCTGGGACTTGAACTTCGACTACGGTAACCATTTTTTAACTAGCTGACGGCTTACAAACCGGTCTTATCAGTTCAAACCCGGTTAAGATTCGAACCTTCGATCTCCCGCTTCTCATTTCTTCTTAGGCGGAGATTCTAACCATTCGGCCACGTTCGAGGGTGATATATCGTTTATAGTGTTTTTTTAGCTCGGCTGTTTAGGTTGAGTACGATTTTCTATTATCTTGTATCTATTACACTTGATAGCCAACTTTATTCCAGTCCTTGACGCTTATGTCTGGTACTACAGTCTTCCCAAACTATTTCTCATTCAAATTCTCGTTACGTTTGTTTTATTGTGTACATTATACGCCCCGTCAATATTTCATTTCGAACTCAACAGAACTGTGACGGGAGACTACGTTGGATGAATGACACCTTTCATTTATTTCAATATCTTACAATTACCCATAGATGGCGGCTTGTTTGTTTGTTCTTATCCTGTTTCCCAATATTTGTCAACATTTTTATGTCATATAAGACGGACAGATAATAGTAACCAGAATTCATACTATCAATGTGTTCACTTTGGCTAAATACTGTACAACTTCTTTCTGAACTGGTATAACATGTTGAATTATTGTTAAAATTTATTATGGACAAAAACTGTTCTTTAGCGAAACTTTAAATATTGGTCTTGCAAAATATTACGAGAAGACATTCTACTAGAATAAGAAAAAGTTTATCACCAACGTTGCCAGAGCATATAAGTGAACCATCGTATTAAGAATAGCCTAAATGAATTATTTTTCTATAAGGAAATAATGCATGATTACTATAAAGCTTAAACAGCAATTTCCAAAAGCGAAATATGTAAAACAAGTGAAGAAGAATCTGATGAAGAGTACTCATGAGATCGGATGGAGTATCGGGAATCATAAATACGTGTCCATAAGAAACTGTTAGTTTAATCCTATACAACCTATTAATTTCCAATAGTTAAGTTCATAGTATTTTTTTACAGCTGATATATCACTGGCTTAGAATGAGAAGGTCGTAAATGAGTGTGAGGTTTCCAATTTGCTATTTAATCTAGGGGACAACTCCTAAACATTTTTGCCGATTTTGCAAAACAAAAAAAACATAAACTTATAACTCGTGTCTAAGCAACGACGGAATTTCTATCCTTAGGGTTGGTAATACGAAACACATCTTAAAACAAAGTGTCGTATAATACAATATACTCGTATTTTTCAAGACTAATAAACTATTCGATCAAGTGTCTTCAATAGAATCCTGGCAATAGGGATTACGTTTCCCAAGCTAATGTGCACCTAATATTGTCTAAAAACTGGTAGATAAATATATTTTCAGACATATACACTTTCTCAGTTTTATCATTCGTTATAGGACTAAATAATAGATTATACGATTTCGTAGTAACGTAGATCTAATATTGCTCGACATTGACATGTTTATTTAGAACCAGTTTTAAATCCAAGACATGAACTCTGTGCTGAGAGTAAAACTGTTTAGTCAATATATTGACAGTTTCCGCATTAACTGCATTTGATCTAGAAAACAAATATCTGGTAGTTTTTATAAATGTAAATTATATATTATTCAACTATATATATTGAATTACCGTCCCATTCCACGCCACGGCCAATGGCATGCACAACAGGAAAACGATTAATGAATGCTAAGGTGTACCTCGTTATTTTCATGTACCCATCCCCAACAAAAAGTCAACATATTAACAAATTGGCAGTTTTGATTTTTAAATATTAATTTGCAATGAAAGAAACACGCACTTTTCGAGGATTGTTCTTTTGTATGTTTTAATGAAAATAAAAACTTGTAATTACTAAATATGTTAAAGATCAAAATGCAGTACTACCTTCAACATGCTAACGAACTAAAACGAGTACTCTAATGTTAGGTCACCAGTTTATAGATTAATATACCCTTCATGTTATATCATTCATTGTTTGTAAACCGTAGCGTGTACGGTGCATGTGTGTGTAAAGTAATTCACAGATTATATTATGTCACGCCATCATTCCGCTGTCAATTTGTCGTGGGATATTGCTAATTTCATTTTTCCTCCCTAGGGAGGCAAATAATTTATTAGTTTTTCTGATCAACTGTAGAATTGTTTCATTTATTGCGTTAGGATTCCAAATGTTTCACACCATTTTCTAGATAATCGTGACGTTACAAAGTACACCAACTGTTATTAATCAGCACCACGCTAGAATTGTTCATTTATATACCTATTAGATGATAGCAATAATTAATAACTCCATGTATTATCTTCACATAGGATTGACCATTGAAACAAAGGGGCCAATTGATTGCTATGATGAGTGTCATAGTGGCATCTAGCAGGATGTTGCTGTGTTCAATAAATTTGTTGAAAGAAAATTGTTTTGAACTTTTCACATTTTCAAGTAGTGACGTCAATACATTTTGTCTCTTGGGCTAACGCATTGTTGTGGTCAGTTGTGACCTCGTGTCAGGCTACGACATACATAGAACGTTACAAAGCGAATTGTCATAACTCTAGTGGTTCTGTTCTATGAATAAGCATAAACACAAGAAGGTATTGGTCCAGAGATATTGCAATTCCACTAGATAGTTCCCATACACCACAAATCGCACTGCCAACACCATAGAGTTTGGTGTTCTGTGCATAAGGGTATACCAAAGAAACGGATTGGTTCAGTGATATTGCAAGTTTACTAAATAATCCCGGTTTCGCTTATGCCGAGCATAGTCTTTATTTGTCAGTCAGATTGCTGCTGAAATGTGACAGGATATGAGTGCCTCCACCCGGATTTGAACCCGGTCGCTGGATTAGGCGGCAACCGCTCTAACCTCTAAGCTAAGGAAGCTGAAATATCGTAGGTGCATGGAAAATTCTCAAACTGAAGTTCAAAATTCAAATATTCCCAGATAAAAGCTACACATTAAAAGCATCGCCATGTTTTCTCTACCAGGAGATAGATTACTGTCAGTATGGTGGGGCGTTTCTCACGGAGTATTCGATTTTCCCGTGCACGTTGTAGTGTTTGTCATGTCTGGTAGTTATCACAACTGTGCAGTTTTTACAATTACACTCTTGGAAATATTTCTGACATTTAGAATTCACAGAAATCCGTGAATTTCATGCTTGATGAATTTAGTGAGAATCTGATATAGAAACTACAAGATCAACTGATATATCGACCTCAGTTTCAACTACTGTTCATTGTTCATTATACAGCGTTATTTGGCATTTAATGTTTAAAATTATAAGACTTAAATGTTGTGATAGCTTTTATGAAGGCATTTTATTCCTCAGTGGAAGCATTATGTATGTCAATAGTGAATGCTTGCAAAAGCGGCTCAGTAAAAGGATCCAAATCTTATGTATACTGCACTTTAGTGTGATTAACCAGTGGACATTACAACCGGGAGAGCAGATTTCAGATAACATATCACTGGCTTAGAATGAGAAGGTCAGTACTACGACCTTATAAGACTGAAACATGTTTGAAATCAGCATCACAATCACAAAGAGCTTCTTATGAGCATATTTTCATGAAAATCTGAGCTTGTCCTGTTGACCGAAATGAAGTTAAAACAACTTGTTTTTTTCATGAGCAAAGAGCAATTTTCAGAACTGCTCATTCTAAGCCAGCGATCTGTCCTAGTTTATCGCTACATTTGGTAATGGATAAGGTGTAACAAGGTAAACATCACACATCAAACACTGACAAATATATAAAAAAAACTAAGTGCAGTAATTTGTTGTACCATTGCGTATGCAGGCTTGTCCGAAATCAAATTACACAGAAAAGTTAATGGCAGTTACGTGGATAAATATCAGACATTCTTAAAATATAAATAACATTTTAAAAATATCAATATCATAATTTCCATCTTCGTTCTAAATATTATCATTTCATTGTCGTTATCATTGTCATTATCATCATTATGAAATGGTATCATCTTTATTGATGTTACCAATTCTAGTTTCATTATGTCATCGAAATTATTATCCCTCTTTGCAGATTAGTTCACAATTTAGCACAGTGAAAGTTTTGGACAAGAGCGACTTGGCACAAATGTCTACCATATACAAGTACGTATAAGGGAATATAAATAGTAAAACAATTAATTGTTGTTCAGTTAAACCCTAAGGACAAGTAACATGAAATGCCAATACGTATGGATCGAGACAATGTTTTCTTATTGTACTATCTACGTAAAATCAACAGACATATTTGGGAGATAAAAATAGCCTAAATGGCATTGTAACGTGGTCAAAACTATCAATACAGCCTTTTAATCTAGCACTATACTGTCTTACGTCAATAATACCCTGATGTTAGTCAAGAAAAACAATTAAAGACTGATGTTTCTGTCCAAGACAAACACCGCCTGTGTCGACCGTACCGTCAGAAACATCTACTATTTTTGTCTATCAATCACCCAGATACCCATTATTGGAAGCAGCAAAATGTTGTACTTTTGTTTGTGGTGGGTTTATGACATTTTCAAACATTTCCTAAATTAAAGCGACTAAACTCCAGACGTTTTGCAACTGTTTTAATCACAAAACTATGTTTTACAAATTCATAAAATGTTCTTACAACTTACATTTTGATCAAAGGCGCTATTGATGCAAACTCCCGAACTACTACGTCCTTATAAGACTGATGCATATTTCAAATTAGCACCATGTAACGCATTTTATGAGCCTGTTTTCATGAAAGTCGAACTTGTCATGTTGACCAAAAATGAAGTTGTAAAAGCTTGTTTTACCATAAGTAAATACTATTTTTCAGTTTTTTCTTGTTTTCTCAAAATATTGATTTTGTACTTACGACAATCTCATGCTAAGCCAGCTTTATGTCGAATCAGGCCAGTCATCTTCCAACTGCACCTTTTACCTTTCTCACGCACCCCAAGACAATATCAAAATACTGCCATGTATTAATTGTCGTATTGTCGCTAGCAGCTATCTCTTCAATGTCCTCTGCTGAATTATTGATACCCTAGCAATTACCCTCCTATACGGTCGGACATGATAAATAGTGTGTACGCTGAACATTCGGATGATCAGTGCTAGAGAAATCACTACACTGGTTAAATGTTATTCATTCTTTTCATTCACTCATTTAATCTCCAACACAGCTTGATGCAATGAATACCGTGTATTCGTTGTTGATATACAATTATTGTTTACAGTTTTGTTAAGGATAGAAATCAGTTCAGCATGTCACAGATACATGAACATGTTATAAATAAATCCGTAATGAGGCGTGATGCTTCCTACGTACAAGGGCACCACAAAATCGTGTTTGTATACATAACGACAGAACCAAACATACTAGAACATAATAGAACGGAATGGATCAGATCATATTAGAACAGAACAGAACAAAACAAAACAAAACAAAATATGAATAAGTTAATGCCAATTGTAATCATTTAGTAACGAATATATCTTCTATTCCGAGATTCAAATACATGTAATGAATGTATGTACGTATAACTAATGCTTGCATAACACATCAATGTGACTCAGTATATGTATCATCTGCAATTACCTTCCTGAAAATCTTAAGGTCAGAATATTGTGCTTTCTTGGAATATCACTTATGGGATAAGGAGGTTCATTTCCGTATCGTTCTCTTGCGTAGGAGGCTAGCCGCTGCAGCCGCTGATAATTTTCTGTAAATTACGTATTTAATAAAATTATTTCTAATGCTATTGTTTCACGACAAGTAATGAATACGAGAATAACAGAGGCAGCGTGATTGTGCATTTCTTGATATGTCTGTGACCAATTCTGAAATGTCAGCACTTCGTTCTGGAGTTGTTTAAAGTAAGTGTTTTGACGACATATATGCTCGCCTAGCCGGGTCCGTATCATAATAACAGCAAGCTCTGCGGTTATTTTTCTTTGTAACAAACTGTGTTTCTCATAAACGGGTTGTTTAGAAATGAGACTTTATTCTTTGGTCTTGAAGGGCGATGATGATGCATTTTACAATATGATTTAACCTTTTTTGAAAATAGGCAAACTTATGACGAGTTATTCTAGACACTATGCATTTCTCAATAGGGCAATGATATTGACTGCTCATCCTACAAAATACGAGCAACTCATAGGAGATAGAAATTTTTGGATGAGTTTAGTACTGAATTTCACCAACATGCATGTGTTTTAGTTTTCTTTGTCTTCCATTAAGGCCATAAAGAAGAAACCCCACCACCACACCGCCAAACAGCAAGACCAAAACAATTGCATTATCAGAACAGAACAGAGTAGAACAAACAAGCTTGAGCATATACAGCTCATTGCTATAAACAAAATAACATTGGTAAATACATGAAAAACAAAATATACAACTTCATAAATGGAAATAGAACAATATAACAAGCGTGAATGCCTAAACCCATTTTTGATAGTCATAACCTAAATATTGATTAAGAATACTACAGTATATAAATATGTAAACGTTATGTAATGTCAATACTAATATGGAGATGGACCACACATAGTGCATGTATTTCTGCTACCATATGTAGTAGTAGTTCAGTATGGTATCATTCCGAGGGAAATATTCATAGATAAAAAACAATTGACTCAGACAGAAAGGTGACATGTTATCCGAAAGGCCATCGGAAACCGTACAATATCTATAAACGAGACTTATATTTCACGCTACATACGCAATACAATGTTATCTGCAAAAACAAGGGTAATGAGTATCAGATTCGTTGAGTCCGTGTCAGAATATGAGAACAACCGAAACAAAGATATTCAAGACAGGTTGATCATATTGAACGTTGATCAAATTTTCTCAATAAACCTGTGACTTTCATTTTCTGATCCAATGTCATATTCATAAAATAATTCCATTATTAGGTATCAGATATTAGGGTATCAAAATGACGGCATTTAATTGACCTTCATGACCATGTATGATAATCAAATATATTATTTTATATTTCTGGTGAAGATCGAATTATCCCAGTAACGCGTTTTTATAAATCCGTTACATGTAACCATATAAAATAGCTTGACCAGGTAGCCGGCCCTTATACACTTCGCTCCAGTCCAAATACACCACGTGAGCTGACTAGCCAGTCCATATAATGTCAAAGAGCCTGCAGTGATATGAACTATTTCTTAGATATACATTTAATGCGGATCAAAATTTAATTTTGTGAAAGCGATGATATGTTTTTCAGTAACAATTTTGTTATGGCCTGCTAGGTTAACCGACTTCCAAACTTGGGAACATGCCATACTTTATGTGTATATCTGATGACAACCAATACACCACTCCTTACTTAATGGTGAACTACAGAAATAAAACAATGAAGCTAATGCTAGGTCTGTAATACATGCGCATAAACCTGACAAAGGGTTGATTTGATCTTGATAATACTTATTCTTTCTAACAAGTGGTGTGTAATAATGAACAAAAATATGTAAATTTACTAATTCAAAAGTGGCTTGAGAATATTCAGCAGACATAGGAGAGACAAAATATTATAATAATAATTAACAGAGAAATATTTCAAACTTTCTCTGAGCTTTTTATGCCCTGGTTATTTTTATTAAATGAAAAAAATGTATAATTTGATTTTAAGAGAACATTTTGAGATACTACGAAACTCCGAGGAGACTTCAGTAGTATTCATTTTACAAGTAAAATAACAGTCTTAGTATACTCTGGGAGTTACAAACATTGTATACTTGATCTAGACAGACTTTTAATTAAATAAAAATGTGAATATCATCATTGAATGCATTATTCGAAGAAAATAACCAATTAAATAACATTGAACATTGTGCCGACTTGACAACCGTGTTTGTATTAACATAACTTGTCATTTGTCATTCGTATTTAATGACGCATCATTTTACCAATGTAATGTGTTTGCCTGAACTGACGTTTCTCATCCCTTATAGTTGGTATAGGTTGGAGAATTTGATATGATCCTAACCTTCGTGAATGAATATATGACAAGGTTCTTGCGTTGAATATTTCAATTTCCACAAGCATTTATCGTGCAGTAATGGTCCTTGAAATTTGAATTTGAATTACACCTTGAGTATATTCGTGATACTGTCCGCTTAAAAAAACATACAGCCAGGGTTAAACAATCAAAATACAGACAAGATATCAGCTGTTAATTTATCACCATTAAATGTCAGGACCGTGTCCAAGTCTCTGGACTCTATAAACTGATTTTTGGGTGGAGCCAGTGTATTCGAATCGAAATGTTGAGCGTGCTTCAATTACATGTAACACGGTATAACTATGAAGAAGGTTCATGAACATATCATATAATTTAAATAAAAAATGACTCGGCATTATAGTCAATGTAAACTAAAATGATACAATATTATAATGGTGCTCATAAATAACATGACAGAACATTTCATGGAAAACAAGCCAAAAAACGATTAAGTCAACCAATGAAATTGTGCATCAGCTGGTGTATGCATCTCAAAATCGGAATTCTGTAAAGGTTGCATTGCATTTAAAGGATAATGCTCTTCTGTATTATGTGAACGTTTGAACAGAACCAGGAAGAATCAAATCTGTAGTTTCTAATGCTTGGTTATAGTCATAAACATATGCAACACCAGACAATTGCAGGATACATTGGCTTATGTCCCAAATTGCAGACGTTTTACGTCAAAGAATGAGTGAATAGTTTGCGATGTAGTTTAGATTATGTATGCTGGGTAAATGGCATTGTGATAAATGGACCGACTTTATTGTCATTGCATGACTTCATTGTGTTGTGTTTCTTTTCTGAATGTCCATGCATTATAAACTACATAATTATTTGACCTGGCTAAAGTCCGTACGATATAATTATGGTAACGTAAATTCGGCCTTGTTAACATGTAGTTAATATATTTAAAAGAGCTTCAATTCCCAATTATAATATGTCTTATTATTATACAGAGTAACATGAATATTATTCAACATGTGAAAGTATTATATACGAGCCATTTTATTTTTCCTAGAACTAATTGTCTGCAAAAATAAGGAATAATTATTCCAAGAATTGCATGTGTATTTATTTCTGTTTAATACCAATCGATGCATTTGCGTTTCCAACTTTCTTGCGTTGATGTTATATTCAATCTTAGACGGAATCTCTTTGAAATATTGCGATGCTAGAAGAGATCAAATACAGGATATCTTTTCTAGAAAATACAAAATTTCGCAACACGGCCATAGCCTCTGACGTTAACCATGTGTATCCGTTCTACTCATATTACTTATACATTTCTGGTTAAGATTCGTGATTCAATTCCTTGTTTATCCAGATATCCTTGCTATTTCTGATAGAACATCCATCTCTTATGTATGAATTTAATATTTGTAATACACGATAGCCGCTAGTTTTATTAGCGAACGCATCCTGGAAAAAGATACGATGTTTTCCACAAAATATGTTGCCGAAAATAACCTTTGGGAATTACAGAGTTTATTGTACAATTTATGACGAAAGCGAAATGGGTTTTATGACTTATAATTGGTTATAGCCTCGAAAAACAAGCATTCTGTATCGTGAACCTCAATTATTTAGTCTAGCAAAGTATCTTGGTGGGCTTTTGTGCATGTTTTGGTTCCATATTATGCTGCATCATTTAAACGCCTGATTGCAGCATTGGAAGACGCTTGCATGATAATGCGACTGAATAAAGCTTTTATAACATTTTTAGCTCATTTGGTATTAGCTTAACTCGTGACGTGCGCTCGAGAGCTTACCAATTTTCATAATATTTATTACGCAATTTTCGCAATGAAGGCTTTTAGATATTTTTTCGGTAAAACATACAGACATTTTCAAGCGTTTAACTGAGCTAGATTATCACGTTACATGCACGCATGCCATTATGCCTTTGTAGATTTTAAGTTGCATCAATGTAGATCAGGAATAAATACACTGTAATCATGTAAATCATATTATAAGCGAATATTTCTTTGTTCTGTTTGTGATTTAAGAATTTTATTGTATTTCTTAGCTCCTTCTGGTATTTTGGTTCCACCAGTTAATTTAAATTGAAACATTGTATAAAACTGTTCCAATGATATATTCCAGACAATGCCTTTGTGGTTAGATGGTCATTTTATCCAATAACAATCGAATATGTAAAACGTGTTTTAATAGCGGAAATCTAGCCATATTTTTAGATTTAAAACAATTCATTTTACAAAAACCGAATATTATTACGAGGTACATTTACATGAAGTTCTTGATAGATGCGGACTGCATGCACCGAATATGTATTCAAATACAGATGTAAACAAAATAAAGTTAAACTTAATTTTGATCAGCTGAAGCGACAAAAAGACACCAGCCCCTAAATGACATTTTTGTACCACGATAGAACATATGGTTATATGGTAGTACATGGTAGTCCAAACCCTTCCTGCCCGCTTGTGCATTCTTTATCGAAAAGAAAACTTCCTTTATTTAAATTCGACAATTAAAAAAATGTAAAACGTTACAGTCAAGAAAATTTGATACGATCCTCGATCTTTAATTAGCATTAATTAAACACCAGAAAAGGTGCCTTTATTTGTACGAGAGGTGTTCAACTTATTTCTGACAGAAAATAAACATCAATATTGTGTTACTCTAACAATGAAATTGAATAAAAACTTTTATATTGTATAAAGTAGTGTATCAAGAAGTATATATAATAATTGTAAATTGTCAATATGTTACGGTTAAATCATAATCAACATTAGGGTAAAGGGTGTTGTTATTTGCATTTTGAAGGTCCGAAACTCGTAATAACTACGTTTACAATTTCCTACTTTAATCGTTGTTTTAGTATCAATCAGATGTAAAATTATATTGTTAAAGTATGAGAAGACTCGACATCCACTGTTTGGTTATAATATATATCAAAGTTATATTCTTAAGTTTTTTTATTTGGCGTTGTATATGGTGACTTAAACCTGAATCTGGACGAAACACTATGTTCTTGGAACAGTCACTTGGAACGATACGTAACACTTTTTGTTTAAAAACCTGAAATGAAACGGTTCGTACATAGATCACAGCCTTCAATTTCGTCAATTTGATATTGATTTTGATGTGCGTATTTACATAACAACAAAACCCAATGCCTTCCCATGAAAACGGCCGCGAACACACAATGCTGGACAAACATGAACTTCTCCCTACCCCTGTAAACTTTTCTATCATAACATTTTTTAAGATTCAGCATTGCTACCCCATAATGAAACAATTTTTCCACATAATGTTGTTTATTTCGTATTTCTAGATTCCAAGACTTTTGGCTGCGATGCATGTTTTTCTTGATTTTCAGCGTAGGAACTTCGCATTTTTCCAGAACTATGCATTAAACTGTTTCGAAATAATGTCACTGATAGTGTCTATGGACACTCCCATCTGTGGTACCATTCCACATTTTGCTAATGGATTCATCATAGATATCATAAAACCAATTTAACTTTATAGTGTAGGTTTTGGCAATGTTGGGCAATTTTTAATTTTTGGTGCCATTTCACAATTACTGGAAACAGAACTTTAATAACGCGTCTTACGACAAATATTACCGATGTTCTCATTAAAAATGCACAATAAAAATTTACTAACACTTTCTTGATGCTTATAAAAAGGCCATTTTGCATTAAAAACAGGAAAAACAACATCATCTACTAAATTGTTGTTTTAAGCTTTAACCAAATCAAATATACAATGTATGATGATCATATGTTCAACTTAAAACATTTTATCGCATGAAAAAGATATTTCAATTATTTTCATTCATTATTGCACAATCGGTGTTCATGTTTTGTTCATAAATAAGTTGAACACCTCTCGTACTACCGTTGTATGCTTTTCATATGCAGTGAGTGTCATGAACGCGCAAGATGTACACTACAAACACAAAATCTAAAGGACAGATATTGCATAAATTTATAATTTACTTGCGGAAATTTATTTACTATTATTAAACGCAATAACATTGTAATATGTAAAAAAATGTTAGGATTAGGTCAAGTTATCCGTGCTATATATTGACGGTTTATTCATTTCTGCGACTGAAAATATCCACATAGATTCAAATGCTTGCTATTCCGTCTGTTTCAGATAAACGCTGTTCGAAAATGAAATCAATTGTTTTAGGTCAACTGTGCATAATAAACACTTAATTTTGTTTGAGGTAATAAGTTCAAGAGCGCCCATTAGTGTTGGTCTATTTCCTTCGACAAGCAATTCAATTTATTTATTAACGTAAACACAACTATGTATTATCAAATCGCTTTTCGAAAGAAAATGAAGTCAATTATTTTAGGTCAACTTTGCAGAATTTACACCTAATTTAGCTTTAGGCAATAAGTTTAAGAGCGCTCATTAGTGTTGGTATATTTCTCTCCAACAAGCCAATTCAATCAATTTATTTATTTACGTAAACACTACTAACAATGTATTATCAAACCATCGACTATAACAATAGGTTTGCACTTAGGCCTAGATGATGAATAAATATTTTGATATATTTATAATAGATTTCCAGTATGTAGAACATAACAATTAAAACATTGGAAACGAGTTATAATATTTTATTGACATTACCAGTATATGAATATGTGATTGTGAATTTATGAAATAATGACACTTATAAATGGTGCATTACTAGAATATGCTTATCATGGCCTTCATAGCTCCGCGCTTGCCGCCTAATCCGGGTGAAGGCACACATATCGATGGCTTAGAACAAGAAGGTCGTAACTATCAAATCGATTTATTGAGAAATCAAGAGAAAACTGTCTGTAATGTACTATTTACCTATGGGAAAACATGTTTTTAAAACTTCATTTTGGTCAACATGACAGTTTCTGATTTTCATGAAAATAGTCTCATAAGAAGCGCCTTGTGATGCTTATTCTAAATATTTATGAATCTTAAAAGGTCGTAAGTGGCACTTACGACCTTCTCATTCTAAGCCATCGATATGTCTGCCGTATTCAACAGAATCTGATTGACAAATAAAGGCTATGCTCAGCCTTTTAGGAGTATGCAACTGCAGCATTTTACCATATGCAACGTGTATATCATTTTAGGACATTTTGATATCTGAAACTAGGACTAACTAAATTGCAGTGGTTTACTTTCATGTTTAGTAATGTGTTGGGAATTGTGTCAAAGAAATGTGATCTATGTTTGTTTTCAGTTTCGTCAGTTCCTTTTTGTTTGTTTCCATCACGGCTGTGTATATCGAGTGCTGCCATTCATGTCCTTTGTTCTTTATCCTTTATATATATATATATATATATATATCTATAGATTCAAGAACAATATTTATTGCTCTTTAAGGAAGCACAGGGAAACGAAACGATTAATATGCAATAAAGAATGTTTATCTTTAATCTACTTTATTACTTAACAGGGGCTGTCCGTGTGTACGATGGTAATAAAATGAGAGTTCGACTTGGTTATATATTGTAATACTATTTTATATTAATTCTGTCTCTATCAAAGTATATGAAAGACAATAAATGAAATCGTTTAAAAGAGGCGAAGACGTCTTTATAATATACTGGACTATCTTTGTAGTTGTAAGTAACGATGCTGGATATTATACGTATATCATTTAGGATTGAGTATGTTAATTGGAAATATTTGTTTTCATTTTACATTTTGCAGAAGTAATATTATAGACTGAATTAAAAATATTATTTCGCATTTAGGGTTTTTTGTAGGAGCACTTTAGTAAGTAGGTAGCGGTAGGAACAAACCATATTTTGTTGTAGGCTTTAAGCTATAGCATTACAGTCACAACTGTTCAATACCATATGTTCGTCTAAGGGACGTCTTCATATATAAGTAGTTAATGACAAAATTTAGTATTCTATTCCTCTAAATGTGAGTAACAATGAATAACGAACATTACTTTAGTTCACCATTGTTGAAAAAGAATTTTAGATGTATTACTATTTCAAACTTTCTAAGTCGATTTATGTTTATAAGTTTTATAAAATTATAAATAAGTTGAAAAATGGCATTGTATGATTTCAACGAATTGTTTTATGGTTTTGATAATTCACATTTAATGTTATTTACCGAAGGTTAATGAGATTGAAGTATGGTTATAAATTAGAAGTGCCAACATAACAATATCCTTAGTTTAATAAGATGCATTTTATTATCCACCTCGGATTAAGAAATTCAATTAACAATTTATTGAATTACAAGACGGATGTCTGTTCATTTATTCCGTATTTCATTTGTATCATCAAACATGTATGTAATATATCAGAATAGCAGATCAAAGTGTTGGGGTCCCTATAAAGGCGACAAATTGTCTGCAATTGCCCCGATATATTATACAATTGAATTGTGATGCTCCGGATGTTAAAAATAGAGACGTATATCTTAATTTATTCTTATTAGATCAAATATACGCTGTCTGCAGCACAAGTGAGCTGTTTCGCAAATTTTTAGCAAATATTTAGCAACATTGTGTGCACAAATACATACATAATATAGGTCTGATTTCGTAGTTACAAACTTCTAATTCTAAGCCAGCGATATATACGTTTTGCGGTAAACAAAGCTTTCAATACATAAACTAATGCCGTGACTTTAAGATCAAGAAGTTGAGTCATTGGGCTCGTAAAATATTCTCTCTGAGTACAATTTGACAGGGACAATACTCGATGTAAGACAGTTGAACACCAAGAAGTGGAAAAGGTCAAAGCAGAATCGATTTGTAATGGTTTCTGCCACAATTCTGATATAATTATATGTCATTTTTTCAAGTTAAAGTGATAGGGGGTTAATTTTATAGAATCAGGGTAATTTATCAGTAAGATAATAAAAGCCCTGACAATGTTCACGTTGTGTTCTATACATTAACCGTGAAGAACGAACGTAGAACGTTAGATAGATTGGTGTAATGGCTTTGTTGTTTAGAATTAACTTGTGGAAAACGAATTCCATCAGTCCATTCCTTGTCAACTATCCCCGAATGGAGAGTACCTCCGGGCCAACAGTGTTTAATTTAGTCGAACATCGAATCCGGGATGAGTAGAGGCACAAATCAATGATGCTAGTACACGATGTCGTGTACTTGGCCAAAGTATGTGTTGGCTTTTTAAAAAATAGTCACAAACTTTACCATGCATTAGTTTGAAAGTTTGAAAAAAGACACGACCGATAGGAAAACATGGTATGTGTGCAATATTTTAACATTCAATACTTCTTTAAACCACATATAAAAAAGAAAAGAGGAACTCGGATAGGAAAGTATTGTTACTATTCGTATAATTACGTTGCTAAATCAAGAAAACTCTGTACTCATTGAGAACGGTTCACTGTCCTGTAATAACACATTTGAAGACCCACAGGCTTACCAGATGCTAATGACATTGTTTCATTTCACAGCAGAGGTATGCTCACTAAAATAATAACTTTCTTGGAAATGAAAAGACGTGTGTTGAATACAATAATAGGGCATTTTAACTGGAATTTACTCAGATGTTGTTACAAGGAAATAGAATTATGTAAAAAGATAATAACACACCAGGAAGAAAACCAGAACCAGCAGGACAAGAAAGACAAAAAATTGTAAGCAACGCAGAATTGAATACATAATGAGTTTCATGGTATAGCGCAAACATGAAAATTCTGACATTCCAAGATTGGATAAAGTGTGTTTCTTTGTGATATTTGCAATATTCATGCACACAAGATGTAAAGTTTCAAGCTACTCGGGGAACAGCGAGTTAGTACTGTATTGCCAATAAAACTAGTAAACATACAGACAGGACGCCTTGTAAGGATAAAGATTCACACACTCAGTGTTATACAAACGAGCATGCAAACCTCGTAGAATGCAAACAATCAAACTGAACGAAGGTTTTCTTGATTGAAGCCAAACACCTGCACATAATTAAATATATCAACCCATACAAATCAAATACAGAACCGGCCAAGGGTTGCCAAAAACGACGACGCCGTGTGCCCGATAATGTCAGACCCGCAGTTAATTTCATAGACAGCCAATTAAATTCGTACTATCTCTGCACGAGAATATCCAATTAATCACATCTTGACAAGGTTTCCATTAATCATCCCTAGAACATATATACATCAAATTGAATGTAAATCTTGTGGTTTTCATAATTATTTCACTTCATCATAGCACAGACATTGTGTAAACAGATTAAATCAAACATGGTGTTGGTCGAAATTTCTGGGGGCGAAAATGTAACGTTTTTACAACGTACTGTCCATTGGGTCGTAATGTCAAAGCGCGAACGGTTTCAGTGAAATGTTTGGGGCGATAAAGCTAGAAGTGTAAAGTACATTTTGTATTAAAGTCGTACAGCCTATATTGGGTAGAATTTTTGAGGGTAATATATCAAATTCATAAGGTTCCTATAATCAGCTAGACTGTAAATTAAATGATAATCTTTTGATTCATTTTCTTACAAAATCCTTTAAATTAATACAGTCTCTATTGACCGATCTCATTGAATGCACTTTTGTATTATGCACACGTTTGTTTACTGTCTTGAGATATAGCGAATCAATAATGCAGAAATTGCTCAAAGTGAGCCCCTGCATTTTAACTCACATCCTTTTGTAATTGGTTGCTATGCTACAACAATAAATGTCTTAAAACGTCCTGTCTCCATAATGTTATCTCTGATCGTGATTGCCTGAATTTTGTGCAAAATGGTGAGAATTGAATCAATTGATCTTTCCCCGCTTGTCATTGTATATTGCCGACTTACTGTAATTGTAATACTTGCTATATGGATGCTCGATAAAGGAAGGAAACAAGTATATAATATACCCTAGTATGATAAAAAAAACATATTACATATATTGTATGGATGTCAATGGTTAATCGGTTAACCATGTGAACTTAAAAAAAGACATATACTCGTACGTACATCGTAGGTCTCTTGCACTGACCACCTGGTTTTAATAGCCATATAAACCATAGTTTAAATAGCTTCTAAAGTGATCATCTGAACCCATGTACACGAGGCCCACAATGTTTGTACCTGCTTAGTTCAGATGGCTGCAATAAGAGGGCAATTGTATACGATATCTAATCTAGCTGATAATCAAGCGCTAAAATACTCTGTTATTTAGGTTTTTTGCTAACGTTCAAACAAGATTCCAAATGTCTTGTATTTATGTAAACACTCCAATACTTGTCAATCCATCATTCATTTCTACCATATCACAATATTTGATCTTCATCAAGTGAAACCTTTTAACTGCCTATCACAAACAACGATTACTTCATGAGGAGCTTCTCTGATAAACATCTAGACATAAAGATACTATTCAATATGTTTAAAATCGGAAACAAAGTAGGCTATCGGATACGCCGTAGCTATATCCAATGTCCTTGTGCATTAATAGACAAGACAAGACTATATATGGTAATGCGGCTCGCCAGTATATTATAGGAAAACAATAAGACCGTACAAACAGCAATAATCACTTTATTTAAATTATTTTTCCTGGTAAATAAAGATATTGCTCTCTCTGGAGAAACATATAAAGGCATTATAGTTTGTCTAGATGGTATATTGGCTGCCTATCAATTTGCTGACGGGATACTCCACGTAAACTACGTTTTTCTCTCAGAATTGTGTTATGGGTAAAACATTGTTTTTAAGTTACCAAGAAAACGCCAAAAACCCAAGGGAATGGGCTATTATGCCGCTATCATTTTTATACTCAAGCGTCGTTACTCATTATTGGCTTCACAAATTGACTACCAGCAATCCGTACAATCACGTAACTAGAAAAAATGTTTTACATTTTATTTTTCATTTTCCAACAAACGTTTTCTTCTCATTACGAAATGATAGCCTTACACTGAAAACTGCTGCCCGTTTAACAATAACAAAGATTAATTAAAAGAAGCAGAGACTGAACAGAGGGCACAAACATGGACAATTGGATGTAATAGAAGTGGCTTGATAGTACTTACACAATAACTGTTATTTCCAGACCAGGAATGTACTCTGGGCAGTTTTAGTTCAGACTGTGACATTAAGCAATCATTACGAATGTTATTTCAGTATTGTGTAGTGGTCGTGTGTTTCTATTGTGTTGTATGGTTAAAATTATTTGTATTTTATGAGGCTCACAGGGAAAGCTGGGGATACCTTACTGTGTTGCCTCTTTAAATAAAGTCTTTATCAATGTACATAAGCTATCCTCATCGGTCATATACGGCATTTTGAATTTGGAATGAAAATAAACTCCAGTAGTCAAGATCAATAGTGAACGCCAACCATGACCTTTATCTTTTGGTAAGGACAACCAGGACAAGGACCAGTCCAATCCAGGGTAGTTCAGTCTACTACGAAATCCTGACTTCTTTAACAAGCCGGTGTCTTATGATCGTGTTACACCGAAGATGATGTTTCTCATTCTTTCTTCCATGTAATATTGAGCACCCACCGGGTGCAAATAGATTCCTTGGTTCTTTATCGTGTCCGGTGTAAAGCACCGATACAAGAAAGATTACCTCGGTGTTTCCTACCAGTTCATCTCTAGATGGTTGGTAAACACTAAATAGTGTTTCGGAAATGACCAAGTGACCCGGCGGAGAGGTGTGTCATATAAGTGTATAACATTGACCCAGCAGAAATCTGATGTCTACGGGCGATTTGTTTCATTATAAAATACAAAATGTTTCTCTATAGATGGATTGTTGGCACACAGGAAAGCTAATCTGTACAATTATGTAGTCCGGATAACAAGATGCTGTCTCGCTGTACCAGTCCAATTAGCGCAGCATAAAGAAACCAGTCTGGTGTCTGTGATTTTATATTTCTAAACACTAAACCAGTATATGTATTCAATTACGTCCGTCTCATACAATTACTGTGGAACTGTATTAATAAATTGTATTATGATGTAACCAATTCTATATATAGATTTCTTCTAGTTTCCTTGTAGAAAGGTTATAAGAAATACATAAAATCAGATCAAAGCTCCGCGATGTGACATGACATCAATTGCACTCGCATGCGAACGTATCGTCACATGCTCAGCAGTGTCAATTATACTAAGTGATACTCATGCAATAGTTATCGATGTTGGTCAAAGTATTTGGAGACGTTTTTATTTTCACTTTAATTGAAATGTCGTAATTAAGCTCTGGTCACGTGTGCACGATGACGTCATGTGTACATTATGACTCAACTTGGGATGTAAAGCGAACGGTGATATTGCTGCTGATCGCTGATGGGTCAGATACGTTCAAGCGCACCGTTGTACGGTGATAGTGGTGGTTCTTACGAGCTCATAGACAGGATGTAGGCCTGTTAACCCAATGTGTGTATTTAAAATTGTCGATAGAAATTACATCTACACCAATTAGCATGCAGACTCTTGGCAACCATTTGATTGCAAGTCTTAGGAAACTCTTACGGTAACAAGTAACTTGCAAGCACATTATATTTCCAAGAGAATGTCAGGAGGCCGACTTGTTGCAACAAAGATAGGTATTACGTACGATAATTTACCGGGCACCTCTCCAAAATAGATCAAATAAAAGATATTGAACCCTTAAAGTATTCATTCTATCGATAAAATGACAATCTACACCAGTGAATTCGGTTGACGTATTAGTTTCACATAAAATGTTTCAAACATAAAAGCGTAAATGCGTTTTATAAATATGAGTCATACACATGTAGATATAGTACAAATATGGAGTTGCAAACTTGCAAGACCATCGAAAAAAGTGATAGTCCAAAAATAATCTTGCACTTTTTGAATACACTCATTAAATTTTAATTACATGCATTTTATTCAGGGTCGTCTGGACGTGATTCCTGATAGCTTCAAGCGTTTTCACGATACAAATTTCGACATTCAGTCAATGTTAACATAAACCAACACGCTGCAGTTGAAAGCTAATGCCAATTTCTGGGTAACAGTCTACCTTAAATGTCGTTGTGCGATCTCTTATTAATATCACGAAAACTAATAAAACCACGCGTAATCTTGATGAATTAACTTGGGGCGACAGTGATCCACGCCATGTAAGATGCCAACAGAAAAAGCCGAACACCGTAATCAATCCGAATGAAGCGTTCTTTCTCGAGTTAATGCTAAATTCCGGTGTTTCGTTCTGTCCTGGAATATATCAGATCCGGAATTATAGTCGGATAAGACGATGAAAATGACAGTTAAGATCACAGTATTAGCCTGTCTGCATATGATATTCGGTCTCCAGAAAGTGGTTCAATCACAAATATTACTTCTGAAAAATTGAAGACTTTAAATTTCAAATCAACCATAAAAAACGAAAAAGAATCAAAATTATAATTGCATTAAAAATAGAGTTTAAAGTTTCATTGGTATAATCGGCATGTGAAATGCCTTTGACACACAAAATGGAAACAGATGGGAAAAAAACTGTCACACACCGTTTCATGCGTGGGACGAGTATAAGCGTTGGCAAAACATGCACTTACATGTACGTGGTAGACAGTATTTACGTCATAAGCTCATTTATAATATTCAGGGTCTTAATCAACCGGACACTGTTTGACAGAAGTGATTATTTGCGGATATCCAGAAATTGGCATCATCATCAGCAGTCGATGCAGACTGGCTTTCGACCTCATAAAGAGCATAATGTATATACACCGGGCTTGAGAAAAATCTTTTTTTATTAAAAGCCGGAATTACAAGTTGACAATAAAGACATATAGACATATTTACATTAATTATAAAGATTTATTGTATAAACATTGTCACAACGTCTGACCCTAGATATAGAAACAATCCTAATTATCGTACTCTGTATTATGTCATACCGGGCCGCTTCATTCATTTTCTTTACCGCCCTCTGAAAGTTCATATACAAGCCTAAAACTGTATGGTGTACTTTATTTGGTCAACACCAATGCAAACTTAAAGCAAATATTGCAGATTAATACTACAAAGTATGAATAAAATTTAAAAAAACATTACCAAATACAATTCATACTTATATTAATAGGGTTTGAAATGTAGCATGTGTTTGTCAATGCACGACGAGCCATGCGCACAAGATATTGATACCAACAAGCAATAAACGTTTCAATGGTACCACGTGCTCAAAAAGTTATTGTTATTGCTCTCAGACAAACGTTGACGCTATAGTTGGTTCAAATAAGAAAAAAATATCGAATTTTGTTTTAATTATCCAGTTAAGTTGCAAATAACAAATTATATCCTCCGATATTACCTATAGATAGAGAGAGCAGACAGTCGCACTGACATATAAGACATGACACAACGAACAACACAATCTCAATCGACTTACATCACACACAAATATATGCATTATAATTGGTCTACACAATTCGCTGGCTAAGACTGATACATATTTAAAATCAGCATAACAAGGCGCTTCTTATGGGCCTATTTTCATGACAATCGGAACTTAAAACATATCACTGTGCTGGATATGTAGTAATTCTAGCTTTATTCGTACATGTACCAATCTATAAAATGTAAGTTATAACGTTAGTTTAACATCTCAGCCATACTCATCATGCCACTTAGGTAATATCATTGCTCTTCTCTTCTGCTAGCTGAGCTTTGATCAGGAGTGATAAGAAAGACAAATCGTCCCTCCAACGTATAATTAACTACACGAAGATTGATATGACGAAATAGCGCGCTAATGAATGACATGCATATGTTTTTTCTGACTAGAGCAAGTATTGCCATAGCAACTGATGTTAGTGAGCAATATAATTATATTAAACGTTTTATGTCTTATAGCATCTAGCTTGTCCAACATGATGTTAGCATACAGTGTTATCAGTGCGTCAAACATAAATAGAGATATAGAGATCTAGTCCTTTGAGAAAGTCAAACAAATTCGAAAGACCTAAAGCGATGGTTGTCAGCAAGACAGTTGAAACTGCTTATAATTAAAGAAGGAAATACGACAGTCTTGTAGTCAACCTTCGAATTAGGGTTCGCGCGTATTCCTCGTATGAAAGTAATCATTTAGCATGTTAACTGAAATTAATATAAACATATCCACAACTGGGCACAATAAATGACTTGGTCAATGGTGAGAGCCGAAAAAATGCTAAAATGTATGTAAATAATATATATATATTTAATTCTGCAAACAATAGAAGGTAAAAGAATCTACTTATGCACAGAAAGAAGGAGTTGCAAGTGAGCGTGCTTCTCAATATTGTGCATTGTCATGTACGTTAGATGTAATTTGAGAAAATACACGTTTAACAATAAGGCACACATGTCATTTGCCTTGTTATTGTCCTATTTCCCTTCCAATTCTCTTTTAATTGGTTTGTGCATTCTATCAGCCTCCGCATTTCGTTTTATATATTTGCTATATGCGTTTGATAATACTTATGCCGCGTTTCGACAATAATGCAGTCCATATGTAATAGATGATATCTGAAACGTTATGCAAGGTGGTTGTACCTTAATTTACATGTAGGTACAAACAATTCTGGCCTAGTAAGACTGGTTTTGTATTCATATGCAAACACAACTGAGACTAACTCTGTTGTCCAGACAAGGATCAGAACGGTAAAAATCTGTCAGTATCTACAGATTAGTGGAGATCTGTAGTAGGTATATTGAGTCCCACCTCTGCAATATGGTCCCCGGATACATGTCACATGCAAGTCACACCAAAAAGTGGATGTCTGTGGAACCAAACATATATAATTATAGAAAATCAGACAAGAAGTAATCGCCCTAACTTAAACAACAAAGCACACAAATCATACAAACACTACATACCACAATTACACGACACAACGTACAGAACTTAAGCAAACGGGAAAATGAACTATATTTGTACTTAACCTCTGATAGACCACGTTTCCGCTATCAAAAAGTCGAAAGCCTAAAGTCTCGGTTGCCCAAAGACCTACATTCTGCTACTTAAAGCTTACTGACCCTAGTTTCAATATATCGAAATAACTGCTAGACATCCACATCTTGGTGTGGCTCGCATAGACACTTGTCTTACATACAGTCCCCATGTGAGAGAAATTTGATCCAACCTAGCTAATCAAACTTCAATAAATAAATGACCCACCGCTACTAACTTACTTAGCGGAGGCCGGGGAATCTACAACTTCTAGACATAGATATATACAAGACTAACCTTATATCGTGAATGAGAAACGTGAAAACTTACCTAGCCGACATTTCTACATAAAAATATACAAGATTAACCTTATATCGTGAATGAGAAAAGTGAAAACTAACCTAGTCGACTGTTCAATTATAGATAATATGAAAGAACAACTAAATCACTAGACCGTCATTGTAGGTCTTCTGGTTAAAGCGATCACAAGCAGGCCATTAAATACTAAATTGTATCTACTTTGAACTTATACACATATCTAGCTTTATTGTATTATTCCATTCAAGATAGCATCTGACTAGTCTTAGAATCGTATAATCGAATAATCGTCTTTCCTTAGAATGTCGATATACGGTGAATTGAAATAAGATGTTCTAGAAAACCTAGTGAAATATTCTCCCTGACTGACTGATGACATTTAGAATCGGAGATACACCAAAACACATCAATATTGTATTATAAATCATTCAGATTTTATTTTTAGACAGCGACCTACGCTAATTATTGACCTATAAAAAGCCAAAATAACTCGTATTGGTTATTGCATCTATGTTGAATGTTTCCGAATATGTGTCTAAATCGGTTACTATTCAACTTTCAAACCAAATATTATCATAAAATTAATGGTAGATTTATATAATGTAAGTGGTGAATATTTCTGTTATTTAAAGAATATGTGATAAGTTTTGGGCAAATATTCTAATATCTATCTGATTAGTAAATGCAAACTTCAGTGTGTCTTGCTTAGAAATAAGGTTATAATCCAACATAATATCCTTTCATTAGTTGAGTATAATAATAAACTAATTATAATAATAATATTATTATTTATAATAATAACAACGTTGTAAAAAGAGGAAACCCAGTTGTGGCAATTCAAATCTTCCACGTCAGCCTCCAGTGAATGTTATATTTATGCACATTAATGTCGTAAGATCAATTCAGACAACATGTTCTAGGTAGACCAGCGAAGTAAACCTATTTTCAAGCCAATATACCGGTAACCTATTTTCTGAACTTCATGATTGAGTATCAGTTTTCAAATTATTCTTTCCGTTGTTCTAGGACTAAAGTAGATCAAGACTTCTGTCTGTATCTTGTCTAAAAGAATCGTATGTGAATAAAAATGTAATCATCGAATATATGTGCGTGTAATGCCTTGAAAGGTTTGTAATTAAATCTCTCTTACTAATATAATAACCATTGGTTTTGAATTCAGTGTACTTTAACACGTTTTATTTTCTTTGATAGCCTGTACTAGAAAGGTCAGAGTGTTCGTTTAACAATGAAACAATCGATAATCAATAATGAGATGTGATAGAAGAACTAGTACAATGACTTGATGCGATTAAACTAGGGGAGTTGCTGAGTGAGTAAGACAGAAATATATACTAGTACGTCAAGGAGACAGAGATTTGGTACATCCTGAAAGTTCAATTACATGTCAAACTATTTTTAAAAGATGTCTACCAAGAGAAAACATTTATCATATCATTTTGATAAACCAGAATGAATAGAAAAACATAGTAGAACATACTTTGCATATAAACAAATTAATGGTAACGTATATTACACATACTGTTCAACATGCAACGATGTTGTGTACATTGTTTATTGTTTATCACTTACCATTCCTTTAAACATACTTCATAGTAATGTCCATGTTTTATATTACATTAAACAGTTATTAGTACCGATTAGTCTTGCATTTTATCATATTGGTCACGTAAATTACACATAAACTGTTGAAAATATGTATTTTTTGAAACACAGCTAATGTATATAGTTCCTTTATTAACCATATTTATTCCATTTCAACTAAAACATAGATGTGCTGATATTTTGACGGTAGTACAAATGTTATAAGGAATTATAGTCCGTATTTAATTGTTAAAATCGCCATTTTGGAGGCCATCTTTAACCCCAAATAAAAAAAGTTCCCCAATGATGACAGAGTGTCATCAAACAGTTTTGAGACCTTCAATACCTTGACAACACAGAACAGCAATAAAAAAAACTTAATACTATATAGCAAGGTTAAGCAAAAAATCCCCAATCCTTTGTCCGGACTATATAAGAGTGTATGGTTTCTGAATATATTTCCCTCAGTATCATTTTGACTGTATCACAAGCTACGAAGACATATATATGCGGTAGTTTAACAACTCGTTCATAAATCTACTTTACTACAGCTGAAACAAACTTGGTAGTTCAGTCTTTTCACACCTGGGACTTGAACTTCGACTACGGTAACCATTTTTTAACTAGCTGACGGCTTACAAACCGGTCTTATCAGTTCAAACCCGGTTAAGATTCGAACCTTCGATCTCCCGCTTCTCATTTCTTCTTAGGCGGAGATTTTAACCATTCGGCCACGTTCGAGGGTGATATATCGTTTATAGTGTTTTTTTTAGCTCGGCTGTTTAGGTTGAGTACGATTTTCTATTATCTTGTATCTATTACACTTGATAGCCAACTTTATTCCTGTCCTTGACGCTTATGTCTGGTACTACAGTCTTCCCAAACTATTTCTCATTCAAATTCTCGCTACGTTTGTTTTATTGTGTACATTATACGCCCCGTCAATATTTCATTTCGAACTCAACAGAACTGTGACGGGAGACTACGTTGGATGAATGACACCTTTCATTTATTTCAATATCTTACAATTCCCCATAGATGGCGGCTTGTTTGTTTGTTCTTATCCTGTTTCCCAATATTTGTCAACATTTTTATGTCATATAAGACGGACAGATAATAGTAACCAGAATTCTTACTATCAATGTGTTCACTTTGGCTAAATACTGTACAACTTCTTTCTGAACTGGTATAACATGTTGAATTATTGTTAAAATTTATAATGGACAAAAACTGTTCTTTAGCGAAACTTTAAATATTGGTCTTGCAAAATATTACGAGAAGACATTCTACTAGAATAAGAAAAAGTTTATCACCAACGTTGCCAGAGCATATAAGTGAACCATCGTATTAAGAATAGCCTAAATGAATTATTTTTCTATAAGGAAATAATGCATGATTACTATAAAGCTTAAACAGCAATTTCCAAAAGCGAAATATGTAAAACAAGTGAAGAAGAATCTGATGAAGAGTACTCATGAGATCGGATGGAGTATCGGGAATCATAAATACGTGTCCATAAGAAACTGTTAGTTTAATCCTATACAACCTATTAATTTCCAATAGTTAAGTTCATAGTATTTTTTTACAGCTGATATATCACTGGCTTAGAATGAGAAGGTCGTAAATGAGTGTGAGGTTTCCAATTTGCTATTTAATCTAGGGGACAACTCCTAAACATTTTTGCCGATTTTGCAAAACAAAAAAAACATAAACTTATAACTCGTGTCTAAGCAACGACGGAATTTCTATCCTTAGGGTTGGTGATACGAAACACATCTTAAAACAAAGTGTCGTATAATACAATATACTCGTATTTTTCAAGACTAATAAACTATATGATCAAGTGTCTTCAATAGAATCCTGGCAATAGGGAATACGTTTCCCCAAGCTAATGTGCACCTAATATTGTCTAAAAACTGGTAGATAAATATAATTTCAGACATATACACTTTCTCAGTTTTATCATTCGTTATAGGACTAAATAATAGATTATACGATTTCGTAGTAACGTAGATCTAATATTGCTCGACATTGACATGTTTATTTAGAACCAGTTTTAAATCCAAGACATGAACTCTGTGCTGAGAGTAAAACTGTTTAGTCAATATATTGACAGTTTCCGCATTAACTGCATTTGATCTAGAAAACAAATATCTGGTAGTTTTTATAAATGTAAATTATATATTGTTCAACTATATATATTGAATTACCGTCCCATTCCACGCCACGGCCAATGGCATGCACAACAGGAAAACGATTAATGAATTGATAAGGTGTACCTCGTTATTTTCATGTACCCATCCCCAACAAGAAGTCAACATATTAACAAATTGGCAGTTTTGATTTTTAAATATTAATTTGCAATAAAAGAAACACGCACTTTTCGATGATTGTTCTTTTGTATGTTTTAATGAAAATAAAAACTTGTAATTACTAAATATGTTAAAGATCAAAATGCAATACTACCTTCAACATGCTAACGAACTAAAACGAGTACTCTAATGTTAGGTCACCAGTTTATAGATTAATATACCCTTCATGTTATATCATTCATTGTTTGTAAACCGTCGCGTGTACGGTGCATGTGTGTGTAAAGTAATTCACAGATTATATTATGTCACGCCATCATTCCGCTGTCAATTTGTCGTGGGATATTGCTAATTTCATTTTTCCTCCCTAGGGAGGCAAATAATTTATTAGTTTTTCTGATCAACTGTAGAATTGTTTCATTTATTGCGTTAGGAGTCCAAATGTTTCACACCATTTTCTAGATAATCGTGACGTTACAAAGTACACCAACTGTTATTAATCAGCACCACGCTAGAATTGTTCATTTATATACCTATAAGATGATAGCAATAATTAATAACTCCATGTATTATCTTCACATAGGATTGACCATTGAAACAAAGGGGCCAATTGATTGCTATGATAAGTGTCATAGTGGCATCTAGCAGGATGTTGCTGTGTTCAATAAATTTGTTGAAAGAAAATTGTTTTGAACTTTTCACATTTTCAAGTAGTGACGTCAATACATTTTGTCTCTGGGGCTAACGCATTGTTGTGGTCAGTTGTGACCTCGTGTCAGGCTACGACATACATAGAACGTTACAAAGCGAATTGTCATAACTCTAGTGGTTCTGTTCTATGAATAAGCATAAACACAAGAAGGTATTGGTCCAGAGATATTGCAATTCCACTAGATAGTTCCCATACACCACAAATCGCACTGCCAACACCATAGAGTTTGGTGTTCTGTGCATAAGGGTATACCAAAGAAACGGATTGGTTCAGTGATATTGCAAGTTTACTTAATAATCCCGGTTTCGCTTATGCCGAGCATAGTCTTTATTTGTCAGTCAGATTGCTGCTGAAATGTGACAGGATATGAGTGCCTCCACCCGGATTTGAACTCGGTCGCTGGATTAGGCGGCAACCGCTCTAACCTCTAAGCTAAGGAAGCTGAAATATCGTAGGTGCATGGAAAATTCTCAAACTGAAGTTCAAAATTCAAATATTCCCAGATAAAAGCTACACATTAAAAGCATCGCCATGTTTTCTCTACCAGGAGATAGATTACTGTCAGTATGGTGGGGCGTTTCTCACGAAGTATTCGATTTTCCCGTGCACGTTGTAGTGTTTGTCATGTCTGGTAGTTATCACAACTGTGCAGTTTTTACGGTAACACTCTTGGAAATGTTTCTGACATTTAGAATTCACAGAAATCCGTGAATGTCATGCTTGATGAATTTAGTGGGAATCTGATATAGAAACTACAAGATCAACTGATATATCGACCTCAGTTTCAACTATTGTTCATCGTTCATTATACAGCGTTATTTGGCATTTAATGTTTAATCATAAGACTTTAATTTTGAGATCGATTTGAAGAAGAATATTCTATTCTTCAGGAGAAGAATTATAAATTGAGCTTAGGTCCGTGTCAATAATGAATACATGCCAAATTGCTTAGTCAAAGGTTCCAAAACTTAGGGACTTGTACATGGCTCTTTTAATTTGTTTTCTGTACAATGACAAATATACATTAGCAATACGGGCTGGTTTTCACAAAAAACATTGATTTTTGAATCTTGAAAGTTCCTTATAAGTGTGTCAGAAAAACAGTTAAATCAAGATAATCATTTTTACATAGTTAAAAAGCATTATATAAAGAGCTACACTAAGCACAAAAACATGGGTTATTTTTAGTTTATTAGAAAAATACTTGCAACTAACAGGTTTAACTAAAGTTTTCCTTTCAATCGCAAAGTGCGAATTAAAGCATAAAGATGTAATATTGTTTTAAAGTCAAAGTCCTGTAATAATATGAAATATACTAGACGGTGGACATTATTGTAATCAATAAAACATAAACCAATATTATATATTTTACAACCATCCTTTATTGAATCCATCAGTTGTATTTAATGGCATTTTACGATTATTACCGTGCATTATCACCTGTTTATAGGACCCTATATTGACCATGGTGTTAATGCGATTAACCGATGGACATTACAACCAGGAGAGAAGATTTTAGATAACATATCGCAGGCTTAGAATGAGATGGTCACTACTTACGACATTAGAACGTATTTGAAATCTGCATCACAATTTAAAAGAATCTTCTTATGAGCATGAAACAACTAGTTTTACCATAAGTAATGAGCAATTTTCAGACAGTTGTTTTCTTGTTTTTTCACAAGTGTTTTCGAACTTACGATCTTCTCATTCTAAGCCAGCGATATACATGTATATGTCCTAGTTTATCGAAACGTTTGGTAATGGATAAGGTGTAACACGGTATGGTTAACATCACATATCAAATACTGACAAAAGTGCAGTAATTTGTTGTACCACTGCGTATTCAGTCTTGTCCGAAATTGAATTACACAGAAAAAATTAATGGCAGTTACGTGGATAAATACCAGACATTCTTAAAATATAAATAACATTTTAAAAATATCAATATCATAGTTTTCATCGTCGTTCTAAATGTTATAATTGCATCGTCGTTATCATTATCATTATTTCCAATTTCGTTATAAGATGTCATAATCGTTACCAATGCTATTTTCATTATGGTCATAAATGTTATAATTATCCTCCTTGCAGATTATTTCGCAATTAAGCACAGGGAAAGTTTTGGATAAGAACGACTTGGCACAAACGTCTACCTTAAATAAGGGAATATAAATAGTTAAACGATTAATTGGCTGTTCAGTTTAACCCTTAGGACAAGTAACATGAAATGCCAATACGTATGGATCGAGCCAATGTTTTCTTATTGTACAATCTACGTAAACTCGACAGACATATTTGGGAGATAAAAATAGCCTAAATGGCATTGTAACGTGGTCAAAACTATCAATACAGCCTTTTAATCTAGCACTATACTGTCTTACGTCAATAATACCCTGATGTAAGTCAAGAAAAACAATTAAAGACTGATGTTTTTGTCCAAGACAAACACCGCCTATGTCGACCGTACCGTCAGAAACATCTACTATTTTTGTCTATCAATCATCCAGATACCCATTATTGGAAGCAGCAAAATGTTGTACTTTTGTTTGCGTCGGGTTTATGACATTTTCAAACATTTCCTAAATTACATATGGCTAATCTAGACAGTCTTTAAAGCGACTAAACTCCTGACGTTTTGCAACTGTTTTAATCACAAAACTATGTTTTACAAATTCATAAAATGTTCTTACAACTTACATTTTGATCAAAGGCGCTATTGATGCAAACTCCCGAACTACTACGTCCTTATAAGACTCTAAATTAGAATCATGTAACGCATCTCATGAGCCTAATTTCATGAAAATCGAACTTGTCATGTTGACCAAAAATGAAGTTGTAAAAGCTTGTTTTACCATAAGTAAATACTATTTTTCAGTTTTTTCTTGTTTTCTCAAAATATTGATTTTGTATTTACGACCTTCTCGTGCTAAGCCAGCGATATGTCGAATCAGGCCAGTCATCTTCCAACTGCACCTTACCTCTCTCACGCACCCCAAGACAATATCAAAATACTGCGATGTATCAATTGTCGTATTGTCGCTAGCAGCTATCTTTTCAATGTCCTGTGCTGAATTATTGATACCCTAGCAATTACCCTCTTATACGGTCGGACATGATAAATAGTGTGTACGCTGAACATTCGGATGATCAGTGCTAGAGAAATCATTACACTGGTTAAATGTTATTCATTCTTTTCATTCACTCATTTAATCTCCAACACAGCTTGATGCAATGAATACCGTGTATTCGTTGTTGATATACAATTATTGTTTACAGTTTTGTTAAGGATAGAAATCAGTTCAGCATGTCACAGATACATGAACATGTTATAAATAAATCCATAATGAGGCGTGATGCTTCCTACGTACAAGGGCGCCACAAAATCGTGTTTTTATACATAAAAACAGAACCAAACATACTAGAACATAATAAAACGGAATGGATCAGATCATATTAGAACAGAACAAAACAAAACAAAACAAAATATGAATAAGTTAATGCCAATTGTAATCATTTAGTAACGACTATCTTCTTATTCCGAGATTCAAATACATGTAATGAATGTATGTACGTATAACTAGTGCTTGCATAACGCATCAATGTGACTCAGTATATGTACCATCTACAATTACCTTCCTGAAAATATTGAGGTTAGAATATTGTGCTTTCTTGGAATATCACTTATGGGATACGGAGGTTCATTTTCGTGTCTTTCTCTTGCGTAGGAGGCTAGCGGCCGCAACCGCTTATTATTATCTGTAAATTACAGTATTTAATAAAATTATTTCTAATGCAATTGTTTCACGACAAGTAACGAATACGATTATTACAGCGGCAGTGTGATTGTGCATTTCTTGATAGGTCTGTGAACCATTCTGAAATGTCAGTAGTACGGTCTGGAGTTGTTTAAAGTAAGTGTTTTGACGACATATATGCTCGCCAAGCCGGGTCCATATCATGATAATAGCCATCTATGCGTTTATTTTTCATTGTTACAAACTTTGTTTCTCACAACCGGGCCGTTTAGAAATGAGACTTTATTCTTTTGTATTGAAGCATGGTAGTAATGCATTTTACAATATTATTTAACCTTTCTTGAAAATAGGCAAACTTATGACAAGTTATTCTCGACATATTGCATTACTCGATAGGGCAATGGATTTGACTGTTCATCCTTCGAAAGACGAATAACTCACAGTTTAGAATTAAAGCAACGGACGTGTGTTCTAGTTTTATATGCCTTCCAATAAGGCCATAAAGAAGTAACCCCAACACACCGTCAAACTGCAATTGCATTATCCGAACAGAACAGAACATTAAGCTTTTAAAAGCATAATTATACAGTTCATCGTTCTCAGCAATATAACATTGATAAATACATGGAAAACAAAATGTACAACTTCATAAAATGAAACTTAACAATATTACTAGTGAGAATGTCTAAACCTGCAATTTTCGTTTGTTGTAATCCAAATATTGATGTTGAATACTACAATATACAAATATTTAATAATAAGTTATGTAATGTCAATACTAATTTTTAATATGGACTACACATTTCATGTTTCTTTTACTAGCATAATATTTTTGCAGTAGTCCAGTATTCACTCATTCCATGGGAAAAAATCCTACATGAAAAACAATTGTCTCAGACAGAAAGGTGACATGTTATCCGAAAGGTCATCACTGCATCAGAAAGCCGACAATATCTATAAACGAGACTTATATTTCAAGCTATACGCCTGCTACATACGCCATACAATGTTTTCTACAAAGACATGGGTAATGAGTATCAGAGTCGCTGAGTCCGTGCCAGAATATGGGAACAACTTCAACATTTACAGATCTATATGATATAAAATATATGGACCAGGCGGCCGCGGCCCATGTACAGTTAGTTCCAGTCCATATACATAGTGTACGCCAATTGGGCTGACTAGCCAGTCCATATAATGTCATAGAGCCTGCAGTGATGTGAACTATTTCTTAGGTATACAAGTATATAATGTGTATCAAAACTTATTTTTGTCAAAGCGAAGTAACAATCTTGTTATGACATGTTAGGTTAACCGGCTGCCAAACATGGAAATAGGGCGTACTCCATGTGTATATCTAATGACAACCAATACAGAACTCCTTACTGAATGGTGAACTACAGAAATAAAACAATGAAGCTAATGCTAGGACCTGTAATACATGCACATAGAACTGACAAAAGCTTTATTTGATATTGATTATACTTATTCTTTCTAACAAGTGGTGTGACATAATGAACAAAAATATGTAAATTTACTAATTCAAAAGTGTCTTGAGAATATTCAGTAGACATAGGAGAATCGAAATATTATAATAATAATAATAAACAGAGAAATATTTCAAACTTTCTCTGAGCTTTTAATGCCCTGGTGATTTTTATTAAACTGGAAAAAATTGTATAATTTGATTTTAGGAGAACATTTTGAGATACTACGAAACTCCAAGGAGACTTCAGTTGTATTCATTGTACTAGTGAAATAACAGTCTTAATATACTCTGGGAGTTTGCAAACATTGTATATTTAATCTAGACAGACTTTAAATTTAATAACAAATGTAAATATCATCATTGAATGCATTATTCGAAGAATATAACTAATTAAATAACATTGAACATTCCGCCGACTTGAAAACCCTGGGATGGTTTTAAACACAACATGTCATTTGTATTTAGTATTTAATGACGCATTATTTCTCAAATGCAATGTCTTTGCCTGAACTGGCGTCTCCAGCTTTAAGAATTTGATCTAATCCCGACCTTTATGCATGAATATATGACAAGGTTCTTGCGTTGAATATATCATTTTCCACAAGCAGTTATCGTGCAGTACCGGTCCTTGAATTTTGAATTAGAATTACAAACGGAGTATATTCGTGATACTGACCTCGAATAAAAACATACAACCGGGATTATATAATTAGAATACAAACAAGACATCAGCTGTTAAATTATCACCATTAAATGTCAGGACCGTGTCTAATTCCCTGGACTATACTGATTTATAGGTACAGCCAGTGTATTCGATACGAAATGTGCAACGTGATTCAAATAATGTAACACAGTATAACTATGAAGAAGGTTCATGAACATAGTATAGAATTTAAATAAAACATAACTTGACATTATAGTCAATGTATAACTCAAATGATACAATATTATAATGTTGTCAAATTTAAGTCTGAATTTCATTCTTACAACGTTGGTGAATAAGGCCCATCTCCGAGTTTGAAAGGTTCATTTGTAACCATCAGATTTGACCATGTCATTTATATGTGGAAGCTGTGTCAGTTGTTTGCATAGTAGAATATTATAATTGACTGCTTTAATACCAAAAAATCTAGCTCATAAATAACATGACAGAACATTTCATGGAAAACAAACAAAAAAAACGATAATAACAACCAATGAAATTGTACACCAGCTGGCGTATGCATCTCAAAATCGGAACTCTGCAAAGGCTGCATTGAATTTAAAGGATAATGTTCTTCAGTATTGTGTAAACGCTTGAACAAAACCAGGAAGAATCAAATGTGTAGTTTCTAATGCTGTGTTATAGTCATAAACATATGCAACACCAGACGAAAATTGTAGGCATTATGTCTGAGAATACATTGGCTTATGTCCCAAATTGCAGACGTTTTACGTCAAAGAATGAGTGAATAGTTTGCGATGTATTTTAGATTATGTAGGCTGGGCAAATGGCATTATGATAAATGGTCCGTTCTTTATTGTCATTGCACAACTTTAGTGTGGCGTTTTTTCTCTCTGAGTTTACATAATTTATAAACTAAATGTTTGATCTGGCTAAATTTCGTACGATATATTATGGTAACGTACCTACGGTCTTGTTTACATTTAATTAATAAAGTGCTTCAATTTCGAATCATGATTTTATTATTTTTGTCTTATTATTACACAGAGTAACAGGAATGTTAACCAACATGTGAAAGTATTATATACGAGCCATTTTATTTTTCCTAGAACTAATTGTCTGCAGAATTTCATGTGTATTAATTATGTTTAATACCAATCGATGCATTTGCGCTTCCCACTTCTTTGCGTTGATGTTACATTCCATCTTAGACGGATTCTCTTCTTAACAAGGCGATGTTCGGAGATCAAATGCATGCTATTTTTATAGCAATACAAATATTTCGAAACACGGACATAACCCCTTACGTAAACCATGTGTATATGTTCTACTCATATTGCTTATAGATTTCTGGTTAAGATTCGTGATTCAATTCCTTGTTTATCCAGATATCCTAGCTATTTCTGATGAAATATCCATCTCTTATGTATGAATTCAATATTTGTAATACACGATAGCCGCTAGTTTTATTAGCGAACGCGTCCTGGAAAAAGATACGATGTTTTCCGCATAATATGTTGCCGAAAATAACCTTTGGGAACTACAGAGTTTATTGTACAGTTTATGACAGAAGCGAAATGGGTTTTATGACTTATAATTGGTTATAGCCTCGAAAAACAAGCGTTCTGGATTATCTAGTCTAGTAAAGTATCTTGGTGGGTTTTTGTGCATGTTTGGGTTCCATATTATACTGCATCATTTAAACGCTTGATTGCTGCATTGGCAGACGCTTGCATGATAATGCGACTGAATAAAGATATTATAACATTTTTAGCTCATTGGGTATTAGCATAACTCGTGACGTGCGCTCGAGAGCTTACCAATTTTCATAATATTTATTACGCAATTTTCGCAATGAAGGCTTTAAGATATTTTTTCGGTAAAACATACAGACATTTTCAAGCGTTTTACTGAGCGAGATTATCACGTTACATGCACGCAGGCAATTATGCCTTTATAGATTTTAATTTGCATCAATGTAGATCAGGAGCGTATACACTGTAATCGTGTAAATTATATTGAAAGCGAATATTTCTTTGTTCTGTTTGTGATTGAAGAATTTTATTGTATTTCTTAGCTTCTTCTGGTGTTTTGGTTCCACAAGTTATGTTTAAATTGGAACACTGGTTTAAACTGTTCCAATGATATATTCCAGACAATGCCTTTGTGGTCAGCTGGGCATTTTATCCAATTGCAGTCGAATATGTAAAACAAACAGCTTGTGTTTGGGAACAAAAGAAATCATATTTTAATAGCCATGTTTTAAGATTTAAAACAATCTTCATTTTGCAAACACTATTATTACGTGGTACATTTAAAATTAATTTCTTGCTCGATGCGGACTGCATGTACTAGCTAGAATATGTATTCAAATACAGATGTTATAAAAATATACGCTTCAGTACAAGTGTAATTAAGGGCCAATAAAAACGTTTAAAATTAAACTTAATTTTAATCGTCTGAAGTGACAGAAAAATGTTAATCCATAAATGACAAATTTATTTTTGTATCGTAATAGCACCTATGGTTATAAAGGTAGTACATGGTTTTTCAATCCTTCCTGACCTCTTGTGCATAATTTATCGAAAAAAATACTGCCTTTATTTAAATTCGACAATAAAAAGATTGTAAAAAGTTACAGTCAAGAAAGTTTGATACGTTCCTCGATCTTTAATTGGCGTTTATTTAACACCAGATACGGTGTCTTTATTTGTAACCCCGTTGTATGCTTTTCATTAACGGTGAGTATCATGAATGCACAAGATGTATACTACACACAAATCTAAAGGACAAATAGTGCATACATTTTATAATTTCCTTGCGGACATTTACTATTATTCAACGCAAGAAGATTGTAATGTTTAGGATCAATGGTCTATTTACCCGTGTTATTCATCGACGGACTGTACATTTCAGCGACTGAAAATATCCACACTGAGTCAATTCAATGCTCGCTATTCCATCGGATTAAGATAAACGCTGTTCAAAATTGAAATCAATTGTTTTTCGGTCAACAGTTTATTATGCATAATATGCACTTAATTTTGTTTGAGGTAATAAGTTCAAGTTCAAGAGCACTCATTAGTGTTAGTTTATTGCCTTCTAAAAGTCAATTCAATCCATTTATTTATTAACGTAAACACAACTAACTATGTATTATCAAATCGCTTTCCGAAAATGAAGTCAATTGCTTTAAGGTCAACTTTGCATAATATACACATGATGTTGCTTTAGGCAATAGGTTTAAGAGCGCTCATTAGTGTGGGTTTATTTCCTTTCCACAAGCAAATTAAATTTATTTATTAACGTAAACACTTGTAACTATGTATAGCAAATCATCATCGACTATAACAATAGGTTTGCACTTAGGCCTAGATGATGAATAAATATTTTGATATATTTATAATAGATTTCCAGTATGTAGAACATTACAATTTAAACATTGGAAATGAGTGTAAATGTTGCATTGACATCTCCCAGTATATGAATATATGATCGTGAATTTGTGAAATAACGACGCACTTTTAAATGGTACATCATAGGCTAAGCATGGCCTCCATAGCTCAGAGGTAAGTGGTTTCGCCGCCTATAATCCGTCAACCCGGTTTCAAATCCGGGCGGAGACACATACATGCCTGCCATATTCAGCAGAGATTTGATTGGCAAACAGGACTATGTTCGGCATTTTAGGTTTATGCAACAGCGAATTTTACCTTATGCAGCATATATTTCACTTGAAGACATGTTGACATCTTTAATTAGAACTAAATGACAGCGGTTTACTTTCGTGTTTCGGTTTGGGTTTGGCATTGTGTCGAAGAAATTTTGTCTGTGTTTGTTTTCAGTTTTGTCTGTTCCGTTTTGTTTCTTTCGCTCTCGACTGAGTTATGTTGAGTATTGCAGTTCCTGTGTGATTTTCTTATCCTTTTATATATATTTATTAATATGTAATAAAGAAATTTTATTTTTATCTACTTTATCACTCAACCGGGATTTTCCGTGTGTACAATGGTGATCAAATTATATCTTGGTTATATAATATATATTTTTATGATATTTTTTATTTTTTATCAATTATGTCTCTATCAAAGTATATGAGCAACAATAAATGAAATAAAGACGAGGCGGAAGTGTCTATACAATATCCTAGACTATATTTTTATTTGTAAGTAACGATATTATATATTATGTTAGTATTTTAGCTTTCAAAGTCGATTGATGACTATAGAGTTTATAACGCTATAAATAGGTTGAAACTTGGTCATGTGTATTTTGCATAGCTAAGCGAATTGTTTTCTGGTTAAGATAATTCATAGTTAATGTTTCTTCTTTCTTATGGTATGAAAATATTAATAACCGTATTTCTAAAACTTACTTTATGTAACATTGAAGTAAAAAAATGTCGTAAAATCCCGATGTACGTCAACATGGTACGTAGCGTCTAATAAGATTGAAGCATGGTTATAAATTAAAAGTGCCAAAATAACGTTACCCCTTAATTTAATGCAATTAATAATCCGCCTCGGATTAAGAAATTCAATTAACACAAGCAATTGCTGATTGAATTACAAGACGGATGTCTGTTTATTTATTCCGTATTTCATTTGAAAGCATCATATGTGATATAATGGAAATGCAGATCAAAGTGTGGAGGTCCTATAAAGGAGAGAAATTGTCTGCAATTGCCTCGATATATTATACAATTGAATTGTGATGCTCGGGATGTTTTAAATAGAGACGTATATCTTGATTTATTCTTATTAGATCAGATATACGCTGTCTGCAGCACGAGTGAGCTGTTTCGCAAATATTTAGCAACATTGTGTGCACAAATACTTAGATAATATAGGTCTGGATTGTCAGAACGTGTTTCTGATTTCAGTCCTATGTCAGTGGCATAAAAAAGAAGTCATTGTAATACTTATATACAGCACTAGGGAGCTACTAGTACGTAATATACCAGACTACTAGCACCATGTATATGTCAGTAATATTTCAGTAGAAACAAAGCAAATCATATAGGCAATGTTCGTCATTTTTCATGTTTGCACATATCTAGCAACATCTAGTGCACAAAAATTGATATAAAATAGATCTGGGTTAAATGAGATTTTACTTTTTCCCGGAGATGATTCCGTCCTATAGAGACTACCAAGTCAGTCATTGACATTAAAATAGGCAATCCTTTTGTTCTAACATTAAACACATGGGAGTTATATACCAGTACACATTTAACGACGCATGTCTTCAGTGTTGTTTATATGTTTAAAATATACCACAGTTTCTCTGTGAACCTCAGGATCAAAATTTCGACTAACTGCTGATTTAATAAGCGATAATTATGAGGAACTACCACGAAAGATTAGCGGGGACTACAGTTAACTCAGTAGCACACAGTTAAACCTATATAAACATAGTTTACCTGACAGGCGTATTTGCTTTATCAATTCGAAATGAAATATGAATTGTTATGATAGTGTATTCCCACGACTAGAGCATACAGCATAAAGTAACATATACATGAAGACCCATTTTGGCAAAATGCATCGGTTTTTTATACCAAATTATGAAATTGTAAAGGACTCATTTTGTCAAATTTTATTTTTGATGACTTCATTCGTGTTTTTTCTGTACTATGAATATACTTTTTGGTTTATTTAAAAATATAGGTTATCATGGATAATATTAACAGACTTGTGGCACAACATACTAATTACAAACATAATTATATATTCTTACAGGTACATGTACATGTTCAAATCAAGCTGACTCATAATTTGGTTAGTTCGGATGCTGGAGGATAAAAATGTTATAAACGATTTAACAAAAAACATGTATAATAGTTGACCTGTTAGGTTAAAACATCTATTTAGATCTTAACTGAAAATAATGACTTTATTGCCAACAACTATAATTGAAAAAAATGTAATTTAGACACATTGGGTTAACATATTCATCGACGCCTTCATTGTGATTGTGTTAGGCTTAAACGATCATTCTGATCAATTTTAATTGAATTTAGTTTAATTAGAGTTCGTCGGAAATGATTACTTAAAAAACGTACACGTTAAAACGAACTTTAATAATTGAAAATAAAATGTTAATGAAAATGTGAAAACTTTTAATTACATGTGGTAGCTGACAGAATTCATTAAATTGAAGAGTGTGTGTAAAAAGGATTTTTTTATAGAATACTAGTAATTCAGATATTAGTTTGATAATTCAACTAAGTAAACAGCATACGAAAGTGATAAAATAATGACATCTGAACAAACGTCTGAATGGTTTAAGTTAACATCGGAATCTGAACATGTGAACATCTTGTATATTGGCGGTGTTTATATTGTTTATATTCAAGTTTACAATTCCACTAACCTAGATAATACAAGTAATTTTATGTATAAGCTTGTAAAAGTGCAACCTGCTATTAGAACTTGGAGTCAGACATTTTTCTATAGTATATTCTGAAATTCAATTACTTTCCTCTTCCCAAAACCAAAACATACTTATGTACCACCAGAACATTAAGAGGTTGAATAATTCAACAATGTCTAAATGTGATCTTTAAAAGAAACATAGCATACTATAGAATGCTCCTACATAACATAATAATGTGAATTTGGTTCCAAAATAGATGTTAGTAGGTATAGTTCTTGCATTAGATTGAAACTGGTTTGTTTTTGTTTATTAGTTTCACATAGTTACTAGTAATCTTATAGCAACGGTTTCTAGATTTTGCTTATATTGCATACTTTAACACTGCAGCACGTGCGGTGTATATTATTTACTTTGTTTTTACAAACTTTATGTCATAATTTGCTTAACATAACTTTATTATGTTTTCTTTTGCTTACATAAATTAATCTTGTTAAAAACAAAACGTCTGCCATTGTTAAACTTGTTCAATCCACTTTTGTGTTAGTGTATTTTTAGTTTACAAGTATTTATTATGATATAAATGAAGTACATTACCAGAGGAGCTCGAGCTTAATACTGCACTTCATAAGTGCCTTGGCAACAGAAATAAAAATAGTAGTATGCCTACATTGTAAACAGGATCCATGAACATAAAGCCTTAATTTCTGAAATAAACTGTTACTTTGAAACGGTTTCTAGATTTTGCTTATATTGCCCATTTTAAACACGGAATAAGTATATATTATAAAATGTATTAATATGGAGAACAAGTGAAAATGCAAAGAAAAAAGATTGAAACTTACAATTTTATGATTAAGATGATCTAATTCCTTCTCAGTGACTTTCTTTCTATGTGATTCTTGTTGTTGTCTTTTAAATTCGCTGTATTTATAAAACAAATACAATCCAGGAACTGTGATGGCACTAAGAGGTTTAGTCAGTGGTGAGTCGGCGTCCTCCGTACCCGCCGGCATCTTTGTTTCCTTAGGTCGTCTAAGAAACTGAAACATTTTCAAACGACTATAGTTACTATAGTTATAACTAGATGATCTATTCAAAGAGGAATCAATGTGTCATGACGTCACGGATTTTTCACTTATACACAACTCCCTAATTTTCACCTGACAATTCATAAATTCACCCGCACTGGTATATTATTTCGACATTTAATTAAGTTCCTGTGTACTGCTCCATCTCCGAATACTTCTGACCGTGTGAATTCTATCGACGCCATATATAAAACCTATTCCGAATCGTCAGCGACCAATATAGATCTTAGACGGATCCAATGCCATCAAACCATGCTTAGTATTGGCGAATCCCTCTACTGTAGTGTACGTTGAAGACGCTCAGTTGATCAATACCCTTAAATATTGGTATAAGAAGAACGCAACGCTCGTTCAACCAGCTCAAAATCCAAAGATCAGAAATATGAAAAACTTCTCTCTGAACAGCCCGATCGAACACACAGCGATAAAATAACATTCGGTGTTTCGCGCGAATTCTATTAGATGTCTGCTAGTATGACGTTTGGTATTATTGGAAATGTTTCTTATGTAATGAGCCGTTCATTGCATGTTATACGCTGCCATGATAAGGAGAATTTGATGTGCCAAGCGATTCTTGTTTTAGTCATAGGAAACAAAGCCGATTCTATTTATAGTAACATCATACGGCCAGCAAGTACGGAGCATTCTGTCTATTATTGTCATATAACGATGTTTCGAAGAACGACTCAGTAGATCTAATACTCATTGGGTTTTTTATTCCGAGAGTTTCAATCTATATTTAGACGGCAGCTATATTCTTTCCCTGGAATGTTATTTCACATACTGTCTGCTTTTTCACATGCAGGGGACATAACCGTACCAATTTTATCGTAAGTTACATGTACCATTACCAGGGCCTCGAATCATGTTAGTCCAGGAAACAGTCTAATAATGTGTAGTGTTATTCAAGGGAGGTTATCATGTTTTCATGTGTCACATGCAGGTATATTCGGATTCTAGAAAACTTACCTTTTCATATAATACTATCTGAACTAAGTCTTGCAGAGCTTTAGTACGTAGAACCAGATATTGACACGCCAGTGAGTCATCTGATTGTGTTTTTGTTCAGCAAATAAAATCCGCTTTGATAAATTTGTGAAGTTGTGATAGAGCGTCTGTCTGAAGGACAATCGGGTTCGGGTTCGATCACATACCGCTACATCCCAAAGAGGGAAATGGTACTGCTATATTAATCTCCCTTGCACAACGCTCCGTTCTAGGTAACCGATGGATCGACCGGTATACCAAAATGTTACCGCATTTGGCGGAGGATTGTTTTTGGAAATGTTAAGATAAATATATCTAATGAGAGAGACTGTTGTGCTACAAGGTCATCAATATAAAAGATGTTTAACAACTTTTTAATCATAAACAGTGGAAAAATGTCATATTTTTTATTATTAATCGGTTTGTTTTTAATAAATTATCTGCCCTCATTAACAATAGCCGAAACTAGCAGCTTCTCCACATGATGCCATGCTGTATTCAATGAATAGTGTAACCTGCACAGGACATGACGTACTGGGTGACTCAACTAATTGAGTTAGCCTGCACTGGTCTATATAAAGAAGATTATTAATTCAATATTTATCATTCGCTTTATGTGATATACAGTTAAATACAACAGCACCCTTATTCAGTTAGCTATTTATTACCTAATTCAGTATATACTATTTATATCATATAAATCTACATATAATACGCACGGGTGAATCATATTCGGGGTTCTTTGAAGTAATAATCATGTTAATATTTAGTTACTTTGGTCAACATACAGCATGTTTACAGTGACTCATTTTTATCAAAACCACGCGATAATTGTATTACCTGATCAAAGCTTATTATGAGGTTAGACCTTCTGTACAATATTAAAGATTTTCTAAGAAATCTTTGAACTATTAATTCACTTATCTAGAGAAACAATTATCCTGCTAAGGTTAATAAATGTTAACCTGAGTACGCGTCGCCAATAAACAATACGGTTTATATGTATAATTAATTAATTTCATTTTCTTTGACTATATGTTGGTAATTAGGGATACCCGTAAAACGTACCAAATCTAGCACTATATTTTTCCATATGTAGCCTCTCGCCCATCTATTATTCATGTACAGTGTGCGCACTCAGTAATTGTCTATATATGCCCATACAGTATCGCAGTAAATAGAAATACTATTACCTAGTCGAGCCTGAACTCGTCTTAACCATTTAGTACAGTACGCGTCCATGATAATTATAACGCGAGTGTAACATACAGGACACGTGCTAAGAACGGTGCAACTGTACCCTAAGGACACCACTTTCTGCACCGCTTGCACTAAATGCGGTTCACTATTGATAAAAAATTAAGTGGTCAGTTATTAACGATTTAACCTAGTACGTTTGATCAGGGTGCGTAAGCACTCTAGTCTTTGTGAGAGTTTATAATTCCAAAAGCAAACGCGATATTGATGCTAAAAAAGATAAAAGTGGTCATTCGAGGGTATGACTTTTTATCGCGTTGTAGTACTAGTTCTTAAAGGGAAACTACACATGCTGGTCTGGTCTTGTTTTACGACACAACAAATACTACAGGAAGCTCACGGTTTTCGGTCGATCATTCTCCATTTGGAACATCTCGTTCTAGATTTTGTTTCAGAAATAGCCGACTCGGAAGTGTCTATAAATAAACGTTATCACACATAGTTATATAGATAAATTAGTTACTTACAATTAAAGGATAGATTATTGAAACAATATTCAGTGTATTTTGGATACGTACGTGCCATAAAAGAGCATACATATAATTATAAGACAACACAGTACATTTGTGTATTATAATTATTATACTACGGAAAAAACACAAATTAAAAAATTTGCTCGACTTTAATATAAATGATCTAAGGAAATCGGACAGAAAAGACAGTACTCAACTTAATCAGCCGAGCACAGAAAACAGTAACAGCGCAACATAGCACAATTGCATGCAACAGTTCACAGACGTATAACCCAACGAAATAATTAAACGCCAAAATCCCCATTGTAAACGGGCAAGATGACCTCATTTCACATTGAAATAACAAAAAACACTGATCCCAGTGACGAATGAAACGCAGCTATGACCTGATCTAGTCACCAAGTCCCTAATGCAAATGAGCAGGGTGACCTGGATTCACATATGAATGGACACTGACCCCACTTAATAAGACAATTTCAGACTAAACACAACTCAACAGTTTATCAATAAAATTAATGATTCAAGTATAAATATTTACTTCATATAGGTCAAATAACGGTCTAATAGCTAAATGATATCTATAGTTAAAAGTACAAAATGTATACACTGCAACATCTCCAGAGCAGTCCATTGTATAACCACATGGTTTTTCGTATTATAAGCCAACATAATTGTTTTGTTCCTAAAATGACCATACACTGTAGAATTTACCTTCCTAGATTAGCAACCTATGTACAACAATCACAGAATTGTGTTTCACACGGGGTAATGGTTTAGATTTGTTCATACTCTTGAAATGTAGCTACATGCATATCGCTGATTTAGAATGAGAAGGTCCTAAGTAAAATATCGATACTATGAGAAAACCAAAAAAAAGTTGTTTCAACTTCAGGTTGGTCAACATGACACGTTCCGATTTTCCTGAACATAGGCTCATAAATAAAAGCTTTATGATGCTGATTTAAATATATATACCAGTCTTATAAGGTCATAATTCTAAGCCAACGATTTAATTAAAACATTTACTTCTATTACAATATAGCCAAAACAGGCATATTGTTATCTCGTTTTCATATGTAAACAATATTCGACTATTTGGAAGACCTGAGTTCTTTATTTAAATCAGACTATTGTAAAAATGTCTGATGTCAATAAAACAATAATCTTTCTTATATAATTCTATATAATTGTCATACTAAAGTCTATTTTATTGGCAATACATGTGCAGATAGTTTAAAATTATTTTTGCAACATATGTTTGTGTCTCCATTGTGAACAAATGCAATTAGAAATTAGAAAAATTCAAATTTAGTGGCCATATTGTTTATACATGTAAAAGGATAAAATGGGAGCTAACTCAATAAAGTCTCTAGTTGATGTAGTCGTTGCCAACTGAAAGCATATTCTATTTATCTGTCAAATGATGAAAATACACCAAGGATGGCAGAATTTTGTTTTTGTTCGACCGGAAGTACATGTATTTACTTCCGGTTAATGACGTTAGACCGGATGTCAGTTTAAATGTAAAAGCTGTATGAAACTATCTAGACACTTGGCACTATTCATTATAAACTATCATTGCTGATTGGCACCCGCTATGAAATTGACTCTTTGTTCTATTAACACGACGAGGTATAATAGATTAATGTACTTTAGATCAATTGAATTGTAACGCCGTTTGAAAACAAAGGTTATGCATCGTTCAGACACTTTAAATCGCCGATGGCGTGTACACGCTTATTGAAAAACACGCACTCAGTATAAATGGTGACATCTAATTGATCTAGATCAATGTATAAATCCGCATCAGTTTCCGTCCTCAGCTTTCAATCGTATACAAAATGTAAGACATAAACACAACGACAGGAGTTTTATAACAAAGGTAATGTATTGGTATTTCAGTTCTTTAGTTTAAACACTATTTATTCAACAACTATTTACAACATGTGGTAATCAATAACAAGCTATATTCAGTTCTTTGAAGAAGCTTTATCTCGATGTTGCCCTTTCAACCTTAGACGACGTTATTGCCATGTCCTTATGTAAACATTATGTAATAAATACATACCTGAATAATGCACGGGAAATCCTCGTACATATGGTACCTAATAAACACAAGCAAATTAAAGAAAATTTTAAATTGTTTCGGAATAGAAATGTACCTTTAATCTTATCTCATAAGTTTCTGGTTACATAATAATTATTTCAAAGCATTTCAAGCTTTGTTGACACACCCTCGTATATGTTATAAGTTGTAATAGTAGTAATTGTGATTAATCTAAATAATGTACACTACATACTATTACAGAACACATTTTGTTTCAGCGTGAAATGCATCTCTGTGCAACGCTGCTACAAGTTGCGGGACCAACATTGTATGCCTCATGTTCATGTCACCGATGACAATCCTTTGCTGCAATTGATATGACCAGTGCATATGCCATAGAAGTAGGAGTTTTATCACACATGTCAAGTACAATGACACTATATACATAAACAACTCTAAATAACCTCATGACAATTAAACCAACAATCTAAGGGTATGTATTGCATTTAGCATGGCGTTAGCCACCTGTTCACAAGGAGTGCACAATATTTCGTCCATAGACGAACATAGGGAGCTATTAGCCTTCTTATATCATATTGTGGTATATCCTTTAGACTGCAGATGGTCGATTTGGCAATACTGCCTAGCAGATGTTTTGATATGACCTACACTGGTTTATATAGTGTAATATGTGTGACAATGACGCCGTCCTGGAAAGATCGGTGGATTGTTTTTATCGTTTGTTAACAGTGTCTACAAACCAGACAATTATGTAAATTACGTCACAAAATAAAACGTCTCCACGATGTATTTTTCTGGTCGAAATAAAAAAAAAATTCAAGAAAATCAGAGAGTAAAACACAGACTTTGTTTTCTCTATGAAGGGAAGTTCAAATATGACACAGGACAAGGAAAATTACAGCGTCCTTTCTTGCTAACGTTAATAGATGGAATATTGATTATGCATATATTGATAGGATATTGATGGAATGTCCTTTTGTCTAGCCATTGTTTACATAAAAAAATGAGTGTAACATACAGGACACGTGCTGAGTACGGTGCAAATATACCCAACGTACAGCGCTTTCTAAAGCTAAATGTGGTAATTTATTACTAATAAAAAAGTGTTCAGTTGTTCGAACAGTTTAACCTAGTAGTGAGCGTAATTCCAAAGGCAAACGGGATCTTGATGCTAAAACAAGATAAAAGTGGTTATTCATGGGGTTGACTTCGCGCTTCATCGCCTTGCAGTACTAATGGTTACAAACCACTAAATGCCTCCGCGAACCAAAATAGGATACACGGTGGAACTGGAATCATCTAATTGGGTTTACAGGCTTTGTATACATGTATGTGATGTATTGAAACTGTTTTATGTATACATTGCAACCTCTCCAAAGCATGCACAGTCCTCTGTTTAAGCACATCCTCTCGTAAAGCAACAATTATTTTGTTCCTAAAGTACCATGTATTATAAACTTTACCTCCCCTGAGCAAACACCAGATATTGTGTTTCACAATGGATGGTGCTTTATATTGGTTTCTACTTTTTAATTGTAGCTTGGAATTAGAAAACAAAAATAACTGTCCGAAAATTACCTTTTACTAATGGTTAAGCAAGCTGTTTCAACTAAAGTTTGGTCAACAAAATAAGTACTGATTTTTCTGAGATTAGGCTTATAAGACGCGCATTATGATGCATATTTAAATATATACAAATCTTATAAGATCATAATTCTAAACCAGCGATATAATTAAGATATTTACTTTTATTACAATATCGCCAAACGATGCAAAAACTTCTTGATTTCGTATGCATGTGAACATTATTTGACATTTTGACGTGGATATGTTGCAAAACAACACAGACATTCTGTGTATCTACTGTATAACATCATAACCTCTGTCTATGAGAATAACGACCATACTGCGTTTACACATCAACTTAGAGCTAAACACCTGAGTTATTAATTAAATCAAACCGTAATGTAACTTTGTGTCAAAGATGCAAATAAAACGTAATTCTAAACCAGCGAATTAATTAAAATATTTACTTTCATTACAATAATTTATAGCCAAACGATGCAAAAACACCTTGTTTTCGTATGCATGTGAACAATATTCGACTTTTTGGACGTGGACATGTTGCAAAACAACACAGACATTATGTGTATCTACAGTATGGCATCATTACTGCTGTCTATCAGAATTATGATCATATTACGTCTACACATCTACTTATATAGAGAATAACACCTGAGTTATTTATTAATCATACCGCAATAAAATTGTCTGTTATACGAGTAGATCACCGTATAGATGTTAATAAGAAAAGTATCTCTCTTTTGAACTGCCGCACGATTATAATTTTCATACTAATGTCTATCCAATTGGCAATTAATTTGCAGATAATTCAAAATTATTTTTGCAACATACGTTTTTATCTCCACTGTGAACAAAAATGATATAACAAGTTGCAGAATTCAAATTAAGTGACCATATTGCTTAAACATGTAAAAGTGTATAATGGGAGCTAACTCAATAAAATCTCTAGTCTGTATTCTTTTAATATTCTATTTATCTGCCAAGCTGTTATCAGATGAAAATACACCAAGGATGGCAGAATATTTTCTTTGTTCGACCGGAAGGACATTTATTTACTTCCGGTGAATGACGTTAGACCGGATATCAGTTTAAATGTAAAAGCTATATGAAACTATCTAGACACTTGGCACTATTCATTATAAACTATCATTGCTAATTGGCACCCGCTATTGGATTGACTCGATTCTCTATTAACATGGCGAGGGATAATAGATTAATGTACTTTAGATCAATTAAATTGTAACGCCGTTTGAAAACAAAGGTCACGCATCGTTCAGACGCTTTAAATCATCGATTACATGTAAACGCTTATTGAAAAAAAACGCACTCAGTATTAACTGTGACATCTGATTGATCGAGATCAATGGATTAATCTGATGTCAGTTTCCGTCCTCAGCTTTTAATCGTATTAGACATAAACATCACGGCAGGAGTTTTATATCAAAGGTAATGCAATGATATTTCAGTTCTTTGAAAAGCTTTATCTCGATGTTGCCCTTTCTACCTGATACGACGGTATTGACATTATTTAACCACTGTGAAGTAAATTCAGGGATTACGTGTTGGTACAGTACCTAATAAACACAAGCACATTAAAATACTTACACACTTTCTGAGTAGAAGTCTTATTCACAAAAGCTCTCACGTTGACATAACTGTACCGATTGTATACTTACAGTTAAACCTTTGTTGCACACAGACGAGCTTACAAATGTATGTTTATAACCGTGTATTTATTTAACTTTGAACTGACTGTACAGAAACAACAATCAACAACTGCTGATATGTAAAGCATGTCAAGTAAGACAACGAACTATGGGTACGCATGCCATTGTGCAGTGCTTCATAATGATTCGTCCATATGCAAGCAAAATGAACCGTTATGAGCATAGCTCGATATATCCTTTAGGCAGTTAAACATGGGCGAATTGAAGCAAATGTCTTGAAATGACATTCAATGGGTTATATTTATAGTGTTATATTGGTGTCATCAAACCCGTCTAGAAAGAGTGTTTGTTTGTTGACAGTGTATACAAATCAGACAATTATATAAATTACGTCACTGAATAAAGCAATTCCTTCCACGCATTGTGACACAATTGGGCAAATGCTGTAACTATCCTGATTTCAGTGACCATTCATTATATCCAATTGATTGTGATTTTTCGTCGAAATGGGGAAAATATGTTCAAGAAAATCAGAGAGTAACAAACAGACATTGTTTTGTCTATGAATTGAAGTGTAAACATGACATCGGACATGGCAAATTACATTGTCTTCTCTTGTTAACGTTAGTAGATGGACTATTGAAGATATATATTGAAACATATGTGATAATGATGGAATATGCTTCTGTCTAGCCATTGTATACATTAAGAGTGAGTGTAACATACAGGACACGTACTAAGTACATCGCAAATGTACCCAAAGGACACCACTTTCTGAACCACTTGCACTAAATGCGGTACATTATAGCTAAAAAAGAAGTGTGCAGTTATTGTTTATCCTAGTATGTTCGATAATGACTTTTTGAACAGGATGCGTAAGTAATCTAGTCTTTGTGAGCGTAATTCCAAAAGCAAACGAGCTATTGATGCAAAAAAGGATAAAAGTGGTCATTCGATGATATTACTTTTTTATCGCCTTGCAGTACTAGTTCATAAAAGGAAAATACACATGCTGGTCTGGTCTTGGTTTACAACACAACAATAACTACGGGAAACTCAAGGTTCTCTGTCGATCATTCTTCATTTCTAGAAAACAAAATTCAGAAAAAGCCGGCTCGGAGGTAACAATAAATAAATATTATTACACATACTTATATAGATTAATTAGTGTCTTAAAATTAATGATATATTATTGAAACAGTATTCAGTGTATTTGGGTCACAAACGAGCCATAAAAGCATACTTATAAGACAATTATAATACTACTACAAAACACTCCGTACTAACACAATGGTTGGCCCCTTACTAGGTGATACTTTAGTCTAAGTGCTGAAACTCAGATAGAAATTTGAAGCTAAGTTTTGACAATCAAAAATGTCTATCCAATTGGCAATTACTTTTCTGTTTATTGACAAGTTATCAATATGCAACGGGGGATTTAATTTTGATCTCAACCAAGAAGTTAAATCCCCGTGAATATAAACAATATCTAAAGTCTATGACTTAGTCGACAAGGTATCATTGAAAGTACATCCCAATGAAATGAACCACACATTTTGTCCCTTTAAAATTAAAAGATTTTACAGTATTTAACATTGATTTGCATCTTGCGTTTAAATCTCCACCGTGCACAAATACAATTAGAAAGATGCATAAATCAGATTAAGTTACGATATTGCTTAAAAAGGGTATAATGGGAGATAACTCAATAAAGTCTCTAGTCAGGTACTTTCATATCAGATGGAAATACACCATGGACGGCAGAACCATTTTCTTTGTTCGACCGGAAGTACATTTATTTACTTCCGGTTAATTACGTTAGACCGGATGTCAGATTAAATGTAAAAGCTGTATGAAACTATCTAGACACTTGGCACTATTCATTATAAACTATCATTGATGATTGGCACCCGCTATTAGATTGACTAGATCTTCTATTAACATGACAAGGGATAATAGATTAATGTACTTTAGATCAACTGAATTGTAACACCGTTTGAAAACAAAGGTCATGCATCGTACAGACGCTTTAAATCATCGATGGCACGTAATCGCTAATTAAAAAACCACACTCAGTACCAGTTGTGACATCTATTTGATCTAGATCAAAGGAATAATCTGATGTCAGTTTCGTCCTCAGCTTTCAATCGTATAAGACATAAACATGACGACAGGAGTTTTATAACAAAGGTAATGCAATGGCATTTCAGGTTTTAGAAAAGCTTTATATCTCGATGTTGACTTTCTACCGTAGACATGGCCTTATGTAACCATTATTCACAGGCAATCCTCGTATGTATGGTACTTAATACACAATAACAAATTGAAAATACTTTCACAAGGTTGTGAGTAAAATGTATTTATAATCTGACCGTATTGGTCACTTAACAATGATTTCAAAGCATTTCCAGTGTATTTGATGACCACACATCGTATATGTAATTAATTGTGATATTGTTAATTTTGATTAATCTGAATATACTGTATAATATTACAGAACGCATTCTGTTCCAGCGTGATACATGTATGCATCTCTGTGTAACATTTCTTTCATGAAATTGTACAATTGTACACTTAAATAATGCCATTATTGTACTTATTTCTGTTAACAGTGCTCCAACGATTAAAAATGTATGTTGTACCAGCACTGTTTGCGACATGTCACCGATCGCAATCCTATGCAACTGGTATGTCCATTGCATATGACAGTGAGTAATGGTTTTTATCATACATATGTCATGTACAAAGACACAACTATCGATTCAAAACGTAGTTCATATTATGGAACTACCCCATTCGAAAAAATAGTGGTAAGTATAGTTAATTCAGGTACTACCAATTTTAAAAAAATATGCACATAATGTACCTGACGGGCCAGCTTATGTTTATAACCGTTCTCTTTTTCATACTTTGTACGGACTGTAAAGGAACAACTCTCAACATCTCTTGATATGTAAAGCATAGCAAAAAGTCAACACACCATAGGTACGTATAATATGTACAGGGCGTCAGGCACCAGTTCTGTTAATAATTCTATATTATGCACCAAAATGGAGTAATAGGCCTCCTTGTAGCATATTCTGATACATTGTATATTCTTTAGACTATCAATGGACAAATTGACGCAAATGCCAGCAAGATGTCTTGAAATGACCGTCAATGGCTTATATACATAATATAGTGTAATATTTGTGACATTGACCCCGTCTTGAAAAGATTGATGGATTATTTTTATCGTTTGTTGACAGTGTCTACAAACCAGACACTTATGTAAATTACGTCACAGAATAGAACGATTTCTTCAACGCACTGTGACACAATCGGAAAAATGCTGAAATCATCCTGATTTTAGTGACCATTCATTATATCCAAGTGAATGGGATTTTCTCGTGGGAATCAGAAATATATATTCAATAGAATAAGAGAGTAAAAGACAGACGTTGTTTATCTATGAAGGGAAGTTCAAATATGACACAGGACATGGCCAACTACAGCATTTTATCTTGTTAACGTTAATATTTAGAATATTGATGCGATATTGGTGGAATGTGCTTCTGTCTAGCCATTGTTTACATGTACATCAAAAGTGAGTGTAACCTACAGGACACGTGCTAAGTACAGCGCAAAGGTACCCAAAGGACACCGCTTTCTGCACTAACTACGGTACATTATTGATATGAAAGGAAGTGTTCAGTTAATCGAACTGTTTAACATAGTACATTAGATTACGATTTTTTAACAGGATGCGTAAGCACACTGGTATTTGAGAGCGTAATTCCACAATCCAACGGGATCTTGATGGTAAAGTGTGTATAAAGGGGATTGGTCTGGTGTTGTTTTACTACGCAACAAATACTATGGGAAACTAACGGTTCTCTGTCGATTATTCTCCATTTGGAACATCTCGTTTTATAAAATCATTTTTCCGAATATGCCATAAAAAGCATAATTTTTTTATTTTATTTATAATTATAAGAATATTAAAATACTTCGGAAACAAGCAAATTGTTTACTCGTGTGAATTTAGCATAACTCACATAATATGACCGGACAATGACCCCACTTGATTAGACAATTTGAGACTAAATACAACTTAACAGTTTATCAATAAAATTAATGCTTCAATACAGGTCAATATTTACTTCAAATAGGTAAAATAACGGTCTCTTTTGTGATATCTATAGTTAAAGGTAACAAATGAATTCACTGTAACCTTTCCCGAGCATACACAGTCGTCAGTATAACCACAACCTTTTAATAACAACGAGATTGATATGTTCCTAATGTTACCATACACTATAAACTTAACCTCCCCAGAGCGGCAACCTATGTACACCAACCATAATCATATTGTGTTTCACAAGGGGTGATGCTTCAGATTAGCTTTACTCTTGTAATATAGCTATATATACATGAATAGCTAGCTTAGAATGAGAAGGTCGTAACTACTACTAACGACCATATAAGACTACCATATATAAAAAAAAATTAGCATCATAGGGCGCTTGTCACCAGCCAATGTTCATGCCAACCGGAACTTGTCATGGTGATCAAAATGAAGTTGATACAGCTGCTTTTACCATAGCCAAAGAGTACTTTTCGGACAGTGTCTTCTAGTTTTCACAAATATCGATTTTGTACTCCCGACCGTCTAATTATCAAGGCAGTGATTAAGAAATAAAAATCTGTTCGCGTGTTTTGTCGGTGAATAAAACACGGACAGGAGTTCGGGTGCGGAAAAATCACGAGTGCGTAGCACGAGTGATTTAATTTTACGCATCCGAACGAGTGCCCGTGTTTTATTTACCGACAATGTACAAGAACAGAGTTTTTATTTCGATTCTAAATACGATAATATCCCGCACTATTTAACTGCGCGCATTCCATTTTCACCCATTTGACATTGAACATAATTCCACGATGAAATTGACTGGCTTATTAGCTGGTACAATTACCTTCCTCGTTAATGAAAACGACCTTCGTAATTTTCTGAGGGAAATACCACAATTTAAACATTGAAACAATTTTAATAACACGAGTATATTATCTTTTTCATAAAATGAAAAATATAAATGGATTGATTATCAGAAGCTTTAATGAAACTTGGTTTCTAGAGTATATTGGAGTTTCTAAAAATAGATGCGTCATAGATGTAACACTGGATTCTCGTGCAACTCGCCTTGTCATCGTGACTCGTAGTAAATTTTACTATGAAGTTAACGTTCATTCATTCATAAATATGTCACGTGATACTGGGCGTAAATAGAAACAGCCAATTTGATAGGTATGTTTTATGGGGGTAATAAAACATGGTTAAGTCCGCTCTATATTTAAACGATTAATCCGCAGATCGTGTTAGAATAAACAATAAAACATTACTTTAATTACAATAGAGCCAAACGATGACTAAACAGGTATACGTTATCTTGTTTTCATTTGTAAACAAAATCAATATTTTGGACATGTACATGTTATAACAGAACACTGCACACATTATGTATTTCTACAGTTTGGCGTCCTTACTGCTGTCTATCAGAACTATGACCATATTACGTCTACACGTCTACTTAGAGCAAAACACCTGCGTTCGTTATTAAATCATACAACAATAAAACAGAAGTCAACAAGGCAACTATTATCTCTCTTTTGTACAAACGCACGATTACAATTGTCATACTAATATCTATTCAATAGACAATTTATTTAGCTATTTAATTAGAAGTTTATGTAACATCAATTTGCATCTTACGTTTATATCTCCACCGTGCACAAATACAATAAAAGAAGTACGAGAAATCAAATTGAGTGACCATACTGCTGATACAAAGGTATAATGGGAACTTACTCAATAAAGCCCCTAGTTGGGTGTATTTATTGGCAACTGAAATGATATTCTATTTAATCTGCCAAGTTGTTTATCAGATGAAAATATACCAAGGTCAGCAGAACATGTTTCCTTTGTTCGGCCGGACGTACATTTATTTATTTCCGGTTAATGACGTTAGACCGGATATCAGTTTAAATGTAAAAGCTGTATGAAACTATCTAGACACTTGGCACTATTCATTAAAAACTATCATTGCTGATTGGCACCTGTTATTTGATTGACTCGATCTTACCGGCTATTAAATTGACTAGATATTCTATTAACGTGACGAGGGATAATAGATTAATGTACGAGAGGTGTTCAACTTATTTATGAACAGAAACTGAACATCGATATTTTGTTACTCTAACAATAAAATTGAATAAAAACTTTTATATTGTGTAAAGTAGTGTATCAAGAAGTATATATAATAATTGTAAATTGACAATACGTTACGGTTAATCATAATCAGCATTAGGGTAGACGGTGTTGTTATTTGCGTTTTGAAGGTCCAAAACACGTAATAAGTACGTTTACATTTTTCTTCTTTAATCGTTGTTTTAGTATCAACCAGATGGAAAATTATATTGTTAAAGCATGAGAAGACTTCGACATCCACTGTTTGGTTATAATATATATCAAAGTTATATTCTTAAGTTTTTTTATTTGGCGTTGTATATGGTGACTTGAAGCTGAATGCGGACGAAACACTATGTTCTTGGAACAGTCACTAGGAACGATACGTAACACATGTTTGTTGAAAACCTGATTTGAAACGGTTCGTACATAGACCACAGCTTTCAATTTCGTCAATTTGATATTGATTTTGATGTGCGTATTTCCATAACAACAAACCCAATGCCTTTCCATGAAAACGGCCGCGAACACACAATGCTGGACAAACATGAACTTCTCCCTATCCCTGTGACATTTTCTAAAATAGCATACCATAATCTTTCATAACATTCTTTAAGATTTAGCATTGCTTCCCCATAATTAAACAATTTTTCCACATAGTGTTGTTTATTTCGCATTTCTAGATTCCAAGACTTTTGGCTGCGAGGCATGTTTTTCTTGATTTTCAGCGTAGGAACTTCGCATTTTCCCAGAACTATGCATTAAACTGTTTCGAAATATTGTCACTGATAGTTTCTATGGACACTCCCATCTGTGGTACTATTCCACGTTTTGCTAATGGATTCACCATAGATATCATAAAACCAATTTCACTTTATAGTGTAGGTTTTGGCATTGTTGGTCAATTTTCAATTTTTGGTGCCCTTTCACAATTTCTGGAAACAAAACTTTAATAACGCGTCTTACCACAAATATTACTGATATTCTCATTAAAAATGCAAAATAAAAAATTACCAACACTTTCTTGATGCTTATAAAAGGGCCATTTTGCCTTAAAAACAGGAAAAACAACATCATCTACTAAATTGTTGTTTTTAGCTTTAACAAAATGAAATATACAATGTATGATGATCATATGTTCAACTTAAAACATTTTCTCGCATGGTCTAAAAAAGATATTTCAATTATTTCCATTCAATATTGCACAATCGGTGTTCATGTTTTGTTCATAAATAAGTTGAACACCTCTCGTACTTTAGATCAATTGAATTGTAACGCCGTTTGAAAACAAAGGTCATGCATCGTTCAGATGCTTTAAATCATCGATGACATGTAAACGCTTTTTGAAAAACACTCACTAAGTATCATTTGGGACATCTTATTGATCGAGATCAATGGATAAATCCGGATTCAGTCTCCGTCCTGAGCTTTCAATCGTATAAGACAAACACACGGCGACAGGAGATTTATAACAAAGGTAAAGCAATGATATTTCAGTTCTTTGAAAAGCTTTATCTCGATGTTGCCCTTTCGACCTTCGACGACGGTATTGCCATTCCCTTAAGTAACTATTGTAAAATAAATACAGGAGTTATGAGCAGGTATGTACATAATAAACAAAAACAAATCAAAAGTACTTGCGTATGTCTCTGAGTAGGAGTATTTTTCACAAACGTTCTAAGTCTAAAACTCAGACTTAGACTTTACATTTACAAATGTTCTCTTTGCTCTCACGTTGGTATACATGTACCGATTATAATAAAAATTCCAAATACAATTTTAATGGGTAACAACAACTCACAATACAAACTTTCACAGTGTTCAATCTAATGGCAAAGAAATGACACCGATTATAAATGTTGTCAATTTTAAGTCTGAATCGCTGTCTTACAATGTGGGTGAATAAGGCCCCAGAAATGTAACTAAAATCTGACAGGTTTCATCAGTATTCGTCACCTAAAAATGTTTCACAACGTTTCCCGCGTATTTCTTGACCACCCTCGTATATGTAATTAGTTGTTAATATTATCGATCGTGATTAATCTGAATTATCTATACTGCATATTATTACAGAAAGCATTGTGTTTCAGCGTGAAATGCATCTCTTTAACGCCGTTAATGTACTTTATTTACAGCGCTTCTACAAGTTGCAATTATGCTGGACCAACATTGTATGCGACATGTTTATGTCACTGATGACAATCCCTTGCTGCAATTGATATGACTGCATATGCCATAGAAGTATGGGTTTTATCACACATGTCATGTACAAAGACACTACAGAAACAATCCTAAACAACCCTTAACAACTGCTGATATGTGAAACATGACAAAAATATCCACAAACTATGAGTACTTATAACATTGTGCAGGGCTTCAGACACCTGTTCAGACAACTTTAAACAAAATACTTAAATACATTACCCATGATAGTTTTGTTCTGCGTGAAATGTCAAAATGATGAGTCTCTAATTATCATTCATCCTATTTTCTACAAAAAAATATATCCAAATACAGAGCAATCATTACGCTCTAATAACTCGTTTAAATGTTTAGGTTTGAAAGCATTAAAATATAAATATACACCAAATACTGGTAAAAATACGAAAACATGTATGTACACGTAGTATTAAACGTTAATATAATTATTTAATAATTCGCCCATTTGCAATCAAAGGGACCTATCAGTAGACTGCCAATGGGTAAATTGAAGCACATTTCTTGAACTGACATACAATGAGTTATCTAGTGTATTATTGGTGACATTGACCTCGTCTTGAAAGATTGTTGGAGTTTTTTGTTTGTTTGTTGACAGTGTCTACAAACAACACAATAATGTGTCTCATAGAAAGCAGAACAAATATTCAGGAAAATCAGAGAGCAAAAAACAGACGCTGTTTTTTATGAAGGTAAGTTCAAATATGACACAGGACAGGACAGAATAATGCAAATTACAATGCCTTCTCTCGTTAGCATTAATATATGGAATATTGATGGAATGTTCTTCATTGTTAACAACAAAATAACGTACGCAGAATAAATGAAGTGAAGTGCAAAGATGATAGTTAAAGATTCCAATACACGCACTTATAAACACCAAAAGGCTTGCCAAACTAATACCACTTTTATGATCAACGTCCACACACGATTGATGAAGCAGCGGATTAAGATTTAAGCAATTTTCAGTTATTTGAATGAAGAATACTCTTTTATTACCGAGAAATACACGACGTATTGTTTCTTTATTCTTTCAATTGTGAATATAGAACCATGTTCGGTAGCAGGAAGTATAACTGACGTTTGGACAAACGCTGAAATCAACTTGTTTAAACGTTTTAACAGGCGATGATCGATGGCGAACGCTGACGAACGTTTTACTCGATACATTTTTCATACCAAATCCTTGCTGGCGATTTTGCTGCGTGTGTAACCGTTCCTGGACGCTACACTATATTATATGTTGTATGGAATCCCTACGGAAACATATAATGCGACACCGGTTGTGTTTGTGAATTTCATTGGGCGTTTATCTTACGAACGCAAAACCAGAAATCTCCGACCACGAACATTATGGTAACGCAACAAATTACTTGTGTGTGTGAGTATTGCACAGCATTTCCATAACTTGTTAAGATGAACCGGAAACGAAGCTATCGTAGTGTAGAGGATATAAATTATTCTCGTAATCATAATTTTGCCGAGTATGTAAGGTTCAAACCACCGATGAATTTGTGTTATAACTCAATGTAAAGGGAAAAGTGCCGACCCAAGAATGTCACTTTTTGTCCATAAGGATCAATCAAAATCCTCATATGTATAGAATTAGCTTTAAGCTTCAAGAAAATGAAAATAACTCAGGTAGTTGCGTGTCATAGAAGAACTTGTTCGGTTCGTCAAATGCAGTGAATATGCTTTCTCATTGCTTGTCCGTAAGTCTCTACCTTACTTTCATAATTAAGCCAGAATGCAAACATTTGTATTATATAAAACATAACAAATAAAGCATTTAACTCACTTTCGTGATTATAATTCAGATCTGTCAAGATATACCACCATTTTCAGTTAAACTAAAGTTTTTACTTGACTATTTGAGTACTTACTTCATTGTTAGTTACTTTAGCCCATATTGTATCCTTTGTGTTCACACATTGGTACAAGCGCACTAAATTTTAATTTTATTTTAAGGAATGTTTCGCCTTTTTATGTTTGCCTATAGATAGGCGTGGCATCATGTTTCTTTATAAGATATTTTAGAATGCGCGGGTTGAATATTTATGAATTGATACGCCTACTATATAAATAACATTAATATATCGTCGGCCATATTCTGACACCATTAGAGTCTTGTTATTTCCAGCTTGTTGATAGTGTATTGGGAATTGCTTGTAATTTAATCTGTATCCGCAATTTAATAGCAGTAAGAGAATATGGTTTTATTACAAAAAATATGTCATGAATTACTGGTATTCTCTAAGTTGGACATTAACAAGAGTAACGCTAGCACTAGCAATCCACAATGATAACGGATGCTAAGTGAGTGTTGATATTTATGCGTAAGACTAAATGAAACGCCACATTTTATAACCCTTAAGTTATTTTACTAAATATGTTTTGAATCGTGTTAATGTTTCATTTCAACACTTAACGAATTCATGATGTTTAGTTCAAATGATGCCATATACATGTAAACAAGTTATAATAAACATAATGATTAAGTTCAATGTTCATATTTCATATTTTTATTTTTTGCGTATAAAAGTTGGGCGTTGAAAATATTTTATTTAATCCCCAATTTCACTAAGGTCAATGTTGAACAGATCTACCACTCTTAATTCTATCAAGAATATAAATGTTCTGCATTTTGTTACGCATGAATGGTGTGTCAAGGCCATTACCGGTTTTTTTTAAGACACAAGTCAGACATTTCTATGATTTCGGATATTGAACGGAGATCTTTCTGATGATTGTCTATCGTAATTCATCTAAGAAAGATGGGTGCATACACGTATACTGGTTGTATTTCATTACATATTTAGTAAAATGTCAATGAGCACGAAATGAATTGTTTACAAAGGTCGACTATTCTGGAAATAATGAAGATGTCGGTCACCTGATAATGAAGATCAATTAAGACTATCTACCTTTCATGTCATGTGTAATTAACCCCATTATTGGTTATTACCATAAATGCGTTCTATTTTGCACGGCAACAGTGAAATAAACTTAAACAGCGAAACTAAGCATTGGAGTGCACTCCCGATTGAAATTTTAGAAATTTCAGAAACGGCGTTCTCGGTCTAGGGGGATCTTCGGGGGAGATCATGAGGCATTATACGTTTAATGTACAAGGTAGTTACCTCATAGAGTGTAGGTATGAATTATAACAAACGCGTGGTTCATATTTTTGTTTCCAAGAAAACTGTATACGACATACTCGGTATCCAACCGATTCCCGGCTGTAGTATATGCAAACATTACACCAACAATTTTAATGTTCACAATATACATTGCATAATACATAATTATGAGCGTACATATACCCATATCACATGAAGACACAAAATGATGAGTATATATCCAGTGGGAAAGATGGATATTACAATTACGTCTCTTATATTGTTCACTAATCACGTCGATAATCAGTTCCTGCAGCCAGAATTTGGCATATTATGTCATAAATTGCATTTGGTGCCTTGTTTGCGTGTTGCATACAGTTTAAATGTCACGGAACGTTTAGCGAACTAACAAAAAAACTCTCAACAGACGTTATTATAATATTCAACTAAAGCGGGAATTTTTTTTTTTGAGAACACAAGTTCTTATTTTTCGTTAGCAGTGTATGTCTTGACCTTACTCCCGAAACACAAAAATACTAATGCCTTCAGTGAACATTGCAGATCGAATGCGAATTAAACAATTATGTATAAAAGGTAGGTCATTAATCGGCATAAAGGCTGTATATATTCACCGCGAGGTGTGTGACATTTATGGGGAGAGCCAAATTTCTCCCAAGATTAAACAATTAAACAAACCCACACACGTGTTTCACAAGGGGTGATGATTTAGTTTAGCTAAGAATGAGAAAACAAGAATAAAACTGTCGGAAAATTACTCTTTACTAATGTTTAAACAAGCTGTTACAATGAAAAGTACCACATTACCTGAAAATAGGCTCATAAGATGAGCCTTGTGATGCTGATTTAAATATATACCAGTAGTATAAGGTCGTAATGCTAAGCCAGTGATATAATTAAGATATTTACTGTAATTACAATATAGCCAAACGATGCAAAACAGTCATAATGTTATATGTTTTCATATGTAAACATGATTCGACGTTTCGGACATGGACATGTTTCAAAATAAATACAGACAATATGTGTATCTACTGTATGGCATCATTACTGCTGTCTATCAGAAGTATGATCATATTACGTCTTCACATCTACTTATATAGAGAATAATACCTGAGTTTTTTATTACATCATGCAAGTTACGCAATATAACTGTCTATTGTAGGTGTCAATAATACAACTATCTATCTTTTGAACTGCCGCTCGATTATAATCGTCATACTAATGTCTCTCCCATTGGCAGTTACTTTGTAGATAATTTAAAATTATTTTTCAACATGCGTTTATATCCCCACTGTGAACAAAAACGATAAAAAAGTAGCAGAATTCAAATTAAGTGACCATATTACAAAAATGTACTTATACATGTAAAAGTGTATAATGGGAGCTAACTCAATAAAGTCTCTAGTTAGGTGTATGCATCGCCAACTGAAAGCATATTTAATTTATCTGCCAAGCCGTTATCTGATGAAAATACACCAAGGACGGCAGAACATTTTCTTTGTTCGACCGGAAGTACATTTATTTACTTCCGGTTAATGACGTTAGACCGGATGTCAGTTTAAATGTAAAAGCTGTTTGAAACTATCTAGACACTTGGCACTATTCATTATAAACTATCATTGCTAATTGGCACCTGCTTTTAGATCGACTCGATTTTCTATATTAACATGACGAGGGATAATAGATTAATGTACTTTAGATCAAATGAATTGTAACGCCGTTTGAAAACAAAGGTCATGCATCGTTCAGATGCTTTAAATCATCGATGACATGTAAACGCTTATTGAAAAATACGCACTAGGTATCCAGTGTGACATTAAATTGATCTAGATCTATGGATTTACCCGATGTCAGTTTCCGTCCTCAGCATTCAATCGTATAAGACATAAACACGGCGACAGGAGTTTTATAACAAAGGTGATGAAATGGTATTTTAGTTCTTTGAAAAGCTTCATCTCTATGTTGCCTTTTCGACCTTAGACGACGGTATTTCCATGTCCTACTGTACGTATTCCGTCCTCATATGCATGGCACCTAGCAAACACAAACAAATCATACATGTTTCTGAGTAGGTATACATGTTTAACTATCTATAATCTGACGGGATAAGGGTCAGTTAGCGAAGATTTTAAAATATTTCCCGCGTATTTGTTGACCAACTCTCGTGTATGCAATTAGTAATAATATTGTTAAGTGTAATTCATCTGATTGCAAATGTATACAGTATACTATTCCAAAACGCATTTTGTTTCAGCGTGAAATGCATCTCGGTGCACAACTTAATTAATGATATTTTATACTTAGTTTTATCAACAGCATTACTATCAGTTACAATTATGCTGTACAAACATTGTATCCGACATTTTCATGTCACCGATGATATTCCTTCGCTGATATTGATAGGTCCATTGCATATGGCATGGAATAATGGGTTGTTTAATCATACATGTCATGTACAAGGGTACTAGAGAAACACCCCGTATCAACTGCTGATATGTACAGCATGACAAGAAAGATAACAAAATACGCTTTCGTATAATATCTTGCAGGGCGTTAGACACCTGCACAGAGAGAGTGCAAAATAATGTACAACCAAAGTGAGCCTCCTAATATCGTATTTTGATATATTCTTTAGGCTGCAATTAAAAGGCAAATGCCACTGATATGTCTAGATATGACCTACATGGTATTTTATAGTGTAAGATTTGTTACATTGATCCTGTCTTGAAAAGGTTGTTGGATTATTTTTATTGTTTGATGACAGTGTCTACAAACCAGCCACTTATGTAAATGACACCAAAGAATAAAACAATTCCTTCCACGCACTGTGACACAATCGGGCAAATGCATTGATTATCCTGCTTTCAGTGACCATGCAGTATACCCAAGTGAATGTGATTTTTTTCGTGGAAATCAGAAAAAATATATTTATGAAAATCAAAAACTAAAAACAGAAATTGTTTTGTCCATGAAGGGAAGTTCAAATATGGCACAGAACAAGGCTGAATAATGTAAATTATAGCGCCTTTTCTTGCTAGCATTAATATATGGAATCACGGCTATTTAAAGGACATCTTTGATGGAATATTGATAGAATGTAATTCTGTCTAAGCGCTGTTAACATCAAAAGAAAATATATGATGGTGTGTTTGTCACTTGTCATGTGCATATCATTAAATTATGTCAACTATCAACATGTGTTGTATTATTATTGGGGGTTCCAGTGCTATAGTATTGATTACTATTAATTATTTGTTTGATAAAGACAGTTTGTTCTTTTAGAATATGTATTAGAGCTATTTCTAGAGTGAAACCGGTTGTACATCCATCCACACCGTCCTGAGTAATGACATTGATGGAATGTTCTTCTGTCATTGTTAACATCAAAAGAAAAAAAATAATGGTGTGTTTGTCACCTGCCATGAGCATAGTGCGTTTGTATAGTTCGATTTTGAGCATTGAGTCGTGACTGCACTTTTAAAGTTTAATCCATTCGCCAATAAAGGTTGGCGCGGGATTGACTATTCAGATATGCATAACAAATAAGACAATTTTATTTATTCCCCGATCACTAAGGCCACTGTTGAACAGATCTTCCACTCCTGATTCTATAAAGAATATAAATGTTCTGCATGTGTTTTTTTGTTATGCATGAATGGTGTGTCAAGGCAATTACCCGTTTTTTCAAGACGCTCGTCCAACGTTTTTGTCATTCTGGATATTGAACCGAGATCTTTCTGATGAATGTCTATCGCAATTCACATAAGAAAGACGGGCCTTTATACGTATATACTGGTTGTATTTCATTAAATATTTAGCACAATGCTCAGGTACATTTTTTTATGTTAACGAGCACGAAAAGAATTGTTTACAAAGGTCGAAGTATTCTGGAAGCAATGAAGATGACGGTCACCGGATACTGAAGATCAATTAAGACTATCTAAATTCCATGTCATGTGTAATTAACCCCATTATTGATTATTGCCATTAAATACTTGACGATCTATTTAGCATCAGTAAATAAACATAATCATCGAAATGTAGCATAGGTCCCACCCGATTGATATTTTAATGAGCTTCATGTGGCACAGGAAAGAGTTTTCTCGTGGTCTAAGGGGAACCTTGGGTGTGGGCACGAGGTGCCATACCAGAATCGTTCAAATCATTGTCCTCATATAGTGTATGTGTGTGTATATCACAAGTGTGGCTCATATCATTGTTTCCAAGAACACTATATACGACATAATCTATATCCCCAATTATTGTTCCCTATATCACATGTATTTTGTGCTGAATGCATTGAATAAACCGAAACAGAAACTAACCGATTCCCCGTTGTAGTATAATGAAATTTCACAAACTTACCCTTAGGGTGTTTCATCTTTTTAAGACTTTTTCCTTGATCAGCTAGACAATTAAACCAACTGTTCTCAAGTATGACCAATATTTCTAGACCATATTTCTGCTCAATCCAAAGATGCTAAGATCTCCCGCTACCGAGTTGAAATTTTGACCAAAATACGGTATGTTAACCCTTGTTAACGGCATATTGTTCCATGCATCGATCATAACACCACCAGTTGTAATGGTCATATTATGCATTGCCACGTTATAATACATAACTTTAAAAGAACGTACAACAATTTTGGCTTAGGGTCTTCCTTTAGATCACATGAAGATGCAAGATAATGAGTATGGACCCCGTGGGAAAGATGGATATTTCAATTACGTCTCTTATATTGTTCACTAATCACGTCGATAATCATTTCCTGCAGCCAATATTTTGCACATTATGTAATAAATTGCATTTGGTGTCTTGTTTGTGTGTTGTATACAGTTACAATGTCACGTAACATTGTGTGAATTAAAATGTCTGTCAAAAAATGGTTGCTGACGATATATTCACCTCAAGCGGAACTTTTAATTTTATTTGAGAACACATATTCTTATTTCTGGTTAGAAGCAGATTACCTGTGTGGTGAAACAGTATTGGCAAATATTTCCCCTTTCAAGAGTTAAACTATAACCCTGTTTAAAAAAAGACGTAAGTAGATAAGCAAGAACATGTTGAGCATATACGTAGTTGTGTTATGCTTTCTAGTGTTCACTTAAATCCAATGTACGGTTTTGTAACGTCATACTCGATTACCTAGTACTATCCTACAAGTTGCAACAATGTAAGAAAAACTTATACTATGTGTTTTTACATGTCAAAAAAGAAATTGCAAATACAAATTGCTCTTTCCAAGACATATGACAAGAAGTAATGGGTTTTGAACATAAATGTCATATATAGAGAGCTAAAAACAACATAAACATATCGCACACCAGGTCATAAAATGTATCATATCGACTAGAGAAGGTAGTTCTTAAAACAAATAGTTTACATGAAAACGCGACAGGCACAAACAGTAAAGACGTAAATGAAAAATCACAGATAATCCACATATCACATGTACAAACCACATTGCAAAACATGATAACGTACACGAAACATCTTAACAGTTACAAGAGCACGGCACCCAAGATGTCTCCTACCGAGTGCCGCATCCGATTAACATTATGGAACTAAGAGATAACAAACAGCTACCTTGCTTTATATATGTATTGTCCACGTTATAGTAAAAATAGAAAACAATTTTGGCTTAGGGTCTTCCTTTATGTAACTGTATTAATTTTGTACATGTTCTGCTGCAATTTCACTGTCCAGCATAAGGCTGCCTTGTATCTTTCAATAGTACATGTATATTGTGTCATTTAGATGTGTTTTGTCCCTTGTTCTAGTCTTTCGCTTGGTTCTTACCACGCGTAGTTTGACTAACTGAGGCGGCAAACGCACGGGGTGGGATTTCGGGTTTGTGTAACTTGTATACCTGTTGTCTTCAAGTTGTACTCTGTTATAGCAGTGTCTATGGTCCCTCCCTTTTACAGCACTGTCGGTGTATTTTTGTTTCCACTTGTCCTTGAAAGTTATTTCCTTGCCCTCCCTTTAGGTCCACCGCCCATTCCCCCCTTTCTTCATCAGTTGTATCTTGCGGAGATGCTGGATGATATACTTTTTAATTAGATGACTGTGCTGTTTAGTCACTATAATAAACGTTTTTGGCATATATAGTTTCGCCCTCTTTTTGACCATTTTTGTAAACTAGGTCAAGTCGCCCCCTCCTTTTTACACCACTGTGCAGTGTCGGTTTATTTTTGTTTCCACTTGTCCTTGGAAGTTAATTTCCTCTGCCATTTGTTTTTAAGTCCACCTCCCACAACACCCCTTTTTTCATCATTCGTATCTTGCGGAGATGCTGGATGAGATACTTCTTCATTAGGTCGTGTACGTATTTTGGTTTCCACTTGTCCTTGGAAGTTAATTTCCACTGCCATTTGTTTTTAGGTCCACCGCCCACAACACCCCTTCCCGTTCTTTTCATTATTTGTATCTTGCGGAGATGCTGGATGAGATACTTTTTCATTAGGTCAATGTGCTGTTTGGTAACTATAAGATACGTTTTTAACTTTTTAACATTATTATTTTCGCCCTCTTTTTGCCCATTATTGTCAACTAGTTCAAGTCCCATTATGCCTCTTTAACACGTACATGTATTAACGTTTTGTCACTGTCCTTGGTGTTTTTGACTACGTCAGGGGATGGTTGTGTCTCCATTAGTCGCCGTTTTGGATTTGTGCGGTTGGTTCGCCGTGCAGTGGAGCCTTTGGGAACTTGGTCGAGTATTGGCTTCGTTTCATTCGGCAATAACCGCTTTTATGTAATTTCCTTGTGAATGTGGGTCATCCTGCATTTTATCGGCGGGGACTTGGATCTTTGGTTGATTCTTCGGCTTATGTGTGGGCATTGCTCATTGTAGTTGCTAGGAATATGTAAAATTATTACCCACCCCATTCCTACCTTGCCCATATTTTAACTAGGTCAAGTCGTAGTTGTGCCTCTTTAGGTCGCATTACGAAAGGTCACTGTCATTAGTGTTTTAACCTAGGTCACGCCCGGGGTTGTTGTGCCTAATTTGGTCGCCGTTTTGGCATGGGTTTCTATGGGCACTGCTTAAGGTAGATGTGTCGTGGTGTTTCTGATTTCTGTGCTCGGCTGGTTGCGTTGAGTGCTACCTTCCCTGTCTGATGTTCTCATACTTGATACAGTCACATACCCTCTAGTAATGTATATCAGAAAAAGAAAACAACAACAAAACCTCAAAGATTTGTTCCAGACACGTAACGGAGAGGTCCAACAATGAAACCTATTGGAGTGGATGTTTTATAAACTTAAGGATCAACCAACAAGAACACTTAACTGTGGTCATGTATAAAACACAAACATTAAACATATCAAATCCATATGCGAATACTTGATACAGTCACGTAACTATATAACGACAAGTCCAAATATGGAACATGTAGGAGTGAATGTTTTATAAGGGAACAACCAACAAAACCACTTGGCTGTGGTCATTTATAAAACACATACATAAAACATTTCAAATCCAGGTGCAACGGCAAATTAAATTTAGAAATGATACATACATGATATTTTGTTTTGTGGCAGCTGGCGAGTTAAACAGAATTCCATTTTGTTGTTAATGTTGTCTACAGAACAGACATTTAATTGAAAAAAGCGATGATAATGAAGATGGCCAGGCAAGGTCGTACGAAGGCAACATGAAATTATAATGCTGATTTAAGTGACCAGTAATGTGGTTTTTCCACGTAAATACAATAATAAAAAGTATTCGTAAAATCGGACAAATTAAAGTATAAATAATTATGTTAGTTTGTTATGTTTGCTTTTTTATATAAATCAGCAAGAAAAAAACAGTAACACCCATAAAATCATGTGTGCAGCTACATTGTTGTACCATTTATATCGGTTCTACATTGTTAGAGGACTACTTTGACACATAAACTTAGTAGCACTTGCTGCGGTTTATTACTTCTGTTTTCTTATTCATATTTTTGGTTGTTGGGTTGTGCTTTTGTTTCTTTGTGTGTTATTTTTTGTGCCTTCTCTTCTTTGTGTGTTACTTTTCGGGCTTTTGTTCTTAGTGGTTTGTGTATGTGAATTCAAACAATTACAATAATAACATTGAAATCACGTTGTTGATGGCCTGACACCATTAACGTCGCGCAGTTTTCCACGTGTCTAGGGAATAATTCGTCACATTAAAATTTCTCTGCTTAAAATCGTTGTAACACAAAACCTATTTATTCCACAGCATGTCAGGCATTAAAATGTTTCTGATAGGAAAGACAAAATTACAAGCAACCCAAACATATAGTCTGAAAATTATTATATAGTTTCAGCTATAACCTAGTATCATTATATAATAATTATATAGTATACTATATTCCATGCAAAACAGAATCTGTCTGTATTCTTGGATCATAAAATACGTACAAACGTTCGTATCTACAAAATGGTTTTAGGAATTGGCACATGCTTCATTCGGTAATTATTAACGTATGCACAAGGAAACAAAGAAGCATCTCGTATGCATTAAGTCATAAGTGTTGCATTCTTTTGACACAAACACTAGATGGGAATGATCTATATGGCATTCGTATATTTATTCTAATCTAAATGGTAATAGTATCAAGTATCCTAAATATTTATTAAACAATTGTAAGGATGATTTTAGTTTGCTTGACATTGTCCCGGATTTGTTAGACTGACTTTAGGAGCAGGATGTTGGATGTCTTGTTATTGAAGCGATCCTGCCTGTCTCGTCCTACTGCTTTCAATGCACTATCCATTGGTATCTTTTTTGTCCACCCAAGACCAAAACACACCAGTCGTTACAAAACTTGTTTTGACATTCAATGTGAACGAATACGAAATGCAACACGTACTAATACCATGAATACTTTAATGATACTATTACACGATTTTCTACATACTACTAATACTAAACTCCAGTTTGTGGGACATCTCACCAGGAAACCAAACATACACCGGTAAATAATAAAACATGACATTTACGTTCTCAATATTTCAGAAACCAAACTTACAATTGAAAAATCACATTGTATGAGCCAGGCGATCCCTATCGATGATCGATTATGATTCACAAACCACGATTTAAACATTTAAAGTGGACACGCATCCAAGAAAGTCGAGTCTCTCGAGTAAAATATTTTCCATTTCATTACCAAAACAATTTTCCGAGTCTGGAAACATGTTCAAATATCATGGTTCTATGAAACGTTTTGCAATACAAACAGAACATGCGTTGTTTGTATCGTCTGTAAAGAATTTGACCCATAATGACAATCTGAATACTTTTACTCAAGTTGTAATAAATTAACGATACGATCGATTGTAAAACAGCCAATGCTACTGAGCAAGTTACACACATTCATGACGGTCATTCTAATTTAGTTTATTATTTATTTTAAAATCAACCAAAACCATAAATATAGGTTTTCTTTACATATCGGTGGTTTAGAATGGGAATGTCGTAAGTACAAAATCGATATTGTGAAAAATCAAGAATAAACAGTCTGAATTTTACACTTTACTTAAAGTAAAACAAGCTTTGACAACTTCATTTTGGTCAACATGACAAGTTCCGATTTCATTAAAACAGGCTCATAATACGCGCATAATGCAGATTTCAAATATGATCCAGTCTTATAAGGTTGTACAAAAATGTAAGTAGTAGTTACGACCTTCTCATACTAAGCCAGCGATATGTACATTTATAACTTTGATTTCTTGTTAAAGTTATGGAAAATATACTAAACAAGACAGAACTTATTGATAGGACAGCAAGCTATGAATTCAATAACAATAACTTCTGAATATAAATAAGTATAATGAATATATAGACATATTAACGATCAGGGATGATTTACACGTATTCCATGTCTTTTGCAAAGCAATGTGTGACTTTTATGGCGTTTATAAGTTCTAAGTGTTTATCATACTTGTCATATCCAAAGTTGTAAAGCCGTAGTACGCTGCCCGAAAACGTTTATGTCCTGTCTCATGTAACTCGGCAGCTCACTTAAACTTGTAGTTACAATTCCATATACCGTTTCGCCTTCAACACGTGTCAGTACTGGTCTTTTTCAATGTACACTATCGGGTTAAAGGAAACTCATATAGCCTGCTGCTTCAGTCATTCAAACTACCCTCAACAAGAGCCAGCAGACAAAAAGGTATCAAGCGGATAAACAAACACCACAAGGACAACCACACGTGTTCTTGGCATTAATTAGGACATATTAGCTAGATATGGCCAGGCTGTCAATTCCATACGGAAATATATTTCAGTAATTTATGGCTTATAATTACCTATGTAACATGGAACTGACATATTTACCATATTTGGTTGACAAACATATAGGAATTATCAAAAAATAACATCAAAAACAACAATAATAAATCTATTTCAAAGTGTAATACACGTGTTTGACACAAGTAAAAGTATTAAAACTAGTCAAGTGGTAGTTCATATATTTTTATATATAGTGCTTTATTGTGACTATCCATCCCATATATGAATACAGTGTACCTATTGATTAGTTAAAAAATATTTAAGTTACCAATTTACTCTTTTCAGCTGTTATGCTACTCAAGCACCCTTTCACATTCAAACTTCCCCTAGTCATTTGGCTACCTATGGAAACCTTCACTCGTGTCTCCCTGTGGAAACTATTCTCTCCTGTGGTGTTGCAGCCAACATCGATCTGCGGCGCCCAGGATTAGACACTGCACTCACAGGTACCATTTGATCCCATGGATGAGTGGAGCATGTGGGTTTGGCTCAGCGAAATTAACCAGTGGTCCAGAGGGGAATTGAACCCGGGACTTCTCGATCCTGAAGCGCGTGCCCTACCTCTAGGCCACCGCATCGAACGTCAATTATTATACCACTCATAGTCTTTCATTAATTATGAATATATCATTTCGACATTTGTACGTCTGAAATTAGCCTCAACTGATTCTGGTAATAAGAACAAAACACATTATATAACAGTGTGGCAATTTTGTAAAATCAAATGAAAATGGAAAACAAACTATGTTCTTTGTTCATGTGTGCGCACAACTGGGGATAAATAATGAAAACTCATTTTGCTTGAGACCAAACATGTACGAACATAATGTTTAAAGTATACTACCGGATGTTCTTGACCCGTTTCGTAATCTATTGACTAAAAGTACAGACAGTAATTCTTGTTCTTCTTTAGTTCCGATAGTAGATAATACTAGAAACTCTATATTCTGGTATCTACTCATATAATATCCTCTCTCACGTCAACTCATTTATTGCGTTCTTGCCTTACGCAGTAAAATACATACCAGTTCTTTAACATGATGTATAGCAAAGTTTATGTAATAATATATTCTAGTACCTGAGAAAAATAGACTCTATATACAACGAGTATATTTTGTGTAACTGAATTGTAACCATCGTATCTAGCATAGAACATTAGCTAAATAGCTATAACCAACACTACAATGTTAGGTTTCTTTAAGAAGATAAAATACTAGTACTGGCTAAAAACTAAGTAAGACAAAATTCGTAAACGCGTCATTTATAATGAAAGGTCAGACTACTTGACAATCGTCGTGCGCAGCCTGATAACAAACCTCCGTTTGAAACGAGACCCGGAAGCATTCATTCGTAACTATATGAAGCACATTTAGAAAATGACGGTCATGAACAAACACTTACCTCGTCTTTTATATTATATGGTAAAGCGTTTATGCTGAGAATATGTCTTTACTATGAAATAAATTATCTTAAGTTAGTTGATGGATGCTTTCTTACGACCATTCGTCATGTACGTAATTCTACATTCAGTCTCATGGGAATAGCAAGACATTCTAAATGTCAGTGAATAAACATGTTACACTTACATGTATCTAGGTATAGTATAGAGGAACGTTTATAGTATCAAATGAACCAGGGTTAATATCAAAAGTTGCCAAAACCAAACGATAATTCCAAGTACTAGTAACCGAATGTACAAACAAAACTGATAATCCACATATCACATGTATAGTGAAACCCCACGTTACCGGTGTAGATTCTTTTTATCGTGAGATTGCCCGCAGGATTCTTTACAATAACTGACGAGTTAATTAAATAAATAAATACGAAATGGACAAATTTCTGAATGAAATCACAACAAAATCTTACACCATGCCTTCACTACGAGTAAATCCTTATTTAATCGACAATGTTTGACATCCATGTATTCAATGCTCGCTTGTTTATTTATCAAACATAATTTTGACAGCTATGACGTCATCCATTGATAAAAAGGGTCGTGTGCAACTTTTGGTGGGAAAAAATCAACTTGTCAACAAACTGGACCAAATTTACTTGGAAAAAGTTAATGTTGCACCAGATAGATGAGGTTATTTCCCTTTTTTGAAATTTTACATGGTGTTTGTTTACATGTATTTTTTCCGATTCCAAAGGTCATTTGATGTGATTTTGCAGTTTTATTAAAGATTAAAGGTCATTTTAGCAGTTTCCAACAAAATATGTGTCGAGGAGTTATTGATTTATATTTATTATGTCAATTTCGTTTGATACACCGGCTACATGAGCTTCAAGGCTACAAAGCACATTGCAAAACATGATAACGAATACGAAACATCTTAACAGTTTTATATATATATGATGTAATATGTGACATTAAGTTTCTTCTTGTTGTGTCATTTGTGCCTTTTAGTGTTTTAATGACTCTGCTATTTCGGTCGAGTGTTATCTTCCGTGTATTGTCTTTTTCAAGACGCGCATTTGTTGTCAAAGTAGTCTACAATTATGAAACAATACTAGATTGTGTCAGCTTTTCCATGTCTGTTGAATTTCTCATTCATTTGAAGTAATAGTTTACTATTTATATCGAAATGATGATAACAATGCAATCCACAAATAGCCGACGTATTACATTTCTTTATGGGGAAACATTTTCAAATGCGAGTGCTTTGTTATGCGATTTGAAGCAATTACAATAATAACATTGAAATCACGTTGTTGATGGTCTAACAGCATTAATGTCTCGTTGTTTTCCACGTGTCTAGGGAATAATTCATAACATTTAAATTCATGTGCTTAAAATGGTTGTAACACAAAACCTATTCGTTCCACAGCATGTCAGGCATAAAGAATGTTTCAGGACCTTCAATACTAATAGGAGAGACAAATTCACTCGCAACCCACACATATTCTGGAAACTATTTCATGGTTTCAACTTTAATAACCTAGTAGTATAATATCATAATTACAAAATGTATAAAGTGTGTTTTATCCCATGAACTATAAGTATGCGAACCAGAATTGGTTGTATTCTGGGAACATAAGATTTTAGAACTGTGTAGACATTTCTATACGATACAAGAAACATACCTGATTTAATGAGCAGGCTGTTGGAGGAGTTTGATGTCTTCTTTTTGAAGCTATTCCGCCTTTCTTGTTCTGCTGCATTGAATGTCCTACTCATTGACATCTTTTTTACCATCCCACTCCACAGCATACCAGTCACTACGAGGGTCATTCAATATATTCGTAGACAATCGTTCTCATTTTATTATAGTTGTGTTGAATTATTAATTTCTTACACCATTATAATCATTCATCTATTACCTACCGTACATACAATTTTTTCTGTAATTATGCAACACAGTAGCATGTCAGCAGACGTTATATTACCATAGTAACGCGCTACCACCCCCGACCGACGTAACGTACCCTTTTCACTAGTTCAACTAGTTATAAATTCCGAATTAATTAATTAACATTCTAATAAGTTTGCCAGATTATTGCAAGATATTATCATAATACTTGGTGAAATTATTAAGTTGTTTCGACGTTTGAGTTTGAATTGAGAAGTATTTGATCTATGCCTGCCACGTTTTCATTTACGTTAAAATGTCGATGAACTTACGCAAGGAAATTCATGCAACTATTAAATTGTGAAATTGTCTTGGAAATACACAACAAACACACATAAGCTGCTAATGAGAGCAAACGGGGAACATGCAGTATTCAGTGTCCTTGTATTTCAGTGACAAAATCACATTTCTGAAGAGCAGCATGGTATTAAAAATGATAGAGGGATCGAACGAAAATTATTGGCAAACGTAGGGACGTTTGAGGAAACGGCAGTCAACATTTGCGAGGCGTTTCAATTTAGCGTACAACCATTAAGTGCAACTAAATACTTAACTTTGAATACATAAACTATTTTAGTAGACCTATTTAATTATATATTCCTTAAATATGTGTGTTCAATTCCATATTAAGGACATACGTAATTCAATTTCGGGTTTACCATTTGAAAAAATAGCAAAACGTCAATAACGTCACCAACGTCAGAATAAATTTGCGTTGTGTGGTGGTTGCGGTAAGGTGATAGTTTTGTTTTATCCATATTTTCTTTAAAAGTGCGTCGATTCGTGCAACATTTTCTGCACTTGTGCCCGAAAGGCTGTAGTTTAGTGTGATATAATTAGTTATTATCTGTGCCAATGTGTATTAAAATGACGAGTCCAATCAACGAGTTTATTGAATGACCCTCGTACCAATCATATGTGTTGCATTTAGTGTGTACAAAATAGAAATGAGCCGTGTACCACTACTTTAATGACACGATTGTCTACATACTACGAGTACTCAATGTTTAAACAGGAAGCCGAACATATATCAGTAAATCATAAAACATGCTATTTATGTTCTCAATATTTCAACAACCAAAATTACAATCGAAAATTCACATTGGATGTGCCAACCGATTCCTGTCGATAATGGAATATGATTCACAAACCTCAATTCAAACATTCAAACATGGCCAGACATCCAAGAAAGTCAAGTCTCTCGAGTCAAGTATTTTCCATTTCATTACCGAAACAATTTCCCGAGTCTGGAAACATGTTCAATATCCATAAAAATGATATTCAAATTTCGGGCCATGAACGTATGAAACTTTTTGCAATACAAACAGAACATGCGTTTGCATCATCAGTTTTTGTACCTGATTTTGATCATATTGACAATACGAATATTATTACTCAGTTGGAATAAATGAACGATACAATTTGAATGTGAATCGGCCGACTGACGACATTACAAAAACCTGCAGAGCAATATACATGTATATATTGCATAACGTTACACACTTTCATAATGGAATGGTCAATTGAGTTAAGTCAACTATCGATTTCACATTAAACCATAACCATGTTAAAATATCAATTTTCCTCAAACCTTCTTTGTATTTCTACATTTATAAGTTCGATATCTCGATAATTTCTCCCACAGTTATTAGAAATATCCTAAGAAATACAGAACTCATTGATAGGACAGCATGCTATGATTTATATAACAATAACTTCTGAATATGAATAAGTATAATGGCTAGACATATTAACGACCAGGGTTGATTTACACGTATTCCATGTCTTTTGCGAATCGAATGTGTGACTTTTATTGCGTTTATAAGTTCTAAGTGTATATCATACTAGTCACATCCAAAGATATAAAGCCGTAGTACGCTGCCCGGAAACAATTATGTCCTGTCACATGTAACTCGGCAGCTCACTTAAACTTGTACTTACAATTCCATATACCGTTTCGCCTTCAACTAGTATCTCAACTGGTCTTTTTCAACGTACAAAGACGTTAAACGTTAAAAGAAACCCATATAGCCTGCTGCTTCAGTCATTCAAACTACCCGTAACAAGAGCAAGCATACAAAAGGTTTCGAGCGGAAAAACAAACAAACAAACACCACAAGGACAACCACACGTATTCGTGGCATTAATTAGGACATATTAGCCAGATATGGGCACGCTGTCAATTTCATATGGAAATATAGTTCGGTAATTTCTGGCTCATAATTACATATGTAACACAGAATTGACAAATTGGCGATAGTTGGTTAATAAAATATAGGAGCGTTCAGAAAAATAACATGTCCAACAAGAAAATCTATTTCAAAGTGCATTGTATGTGTTTGACACGAGTAAAAGTACTCTAACAAGTGACGAAGTATGTTATTATAAAATATTATAGCGTCTGCGACCACCCATCTGAGATATATATACTCATTGCAATTTTGATGACATCAATCGAAAGTTTTATTTATTATACCACTCATACAACTCATAGTCATTCATTAAATTATAACTTTGTCATTTTGACATCTGAAATAAGGATTTACAGAAATGCCGTGTTTTCTGTTGACATATGGCAGACATCTATACAGCATGTGTCTCCAACCGAGTTCGAAACCGGGTCGCCAAATTCGATGCCAAGCGCACTAACCACTAAGCTTTGGAGGCATATACAGCGTGTTTCTTGAAAACTTGAAATTTGTTCAGTTTATATAATTGAATAATAACTCCGTATGAAGTATACGTTTAACGAAACTAAATGTAACAACTCTTTTAATAGACATTTTCGGACTCGTGACCTTAATGAGTTTTTACATCTTTCAATGATGGCGGAAGTAATATAGATGGTTTATGTTTTAAAGGTGTAAAAAGTAATTGTTTGACTGATTTATGTTATTTCCGAGACGTTTGTCATATATCAGTGGGCTTCTGGTATTCAGTCTTATACGAGAGTTTGGCAAGTACGTAAAGTAAAATGATTATGGAAAACAAACTCTGTTCTTGTTTTAGGCATACGCACAACTGGGGAATAATAACGAAATATCATTTTGCTTGGGAATGCTTGTACGTACATATTGTTTGAAGTATACTACCGGATACAATTGACCCGTGTCGTAATCTATTGACTAAAACGTACAGACAGTAATTGTTGTTGTTCTTCAGTTCCGATAATATATAATGCTAGAAACACAAACCAAGTACAAGTATAATGTTTTCTGTCACGATATGCTTGTCCACAGTAGATATTGCTCCTGTCAGTAGGGAGAGTTGCACCATCTATATTCTGGTATCCACTCGTGTAATGTCCTATCTCACGTTATGTTCACCATCAACTCATATTATTGCTTTCTTTCCTTACATAGTAAAATACCAACCAGTTGTATAACAGGCTATTAAGCCAAGTTTATTTAATAGTATGCAATATATACAGCACCAGATCCCAAAAACAATTATATGTATATATATTTTGTGTTACTGAATTGCAACCTGTGTATCAAGCATAGAACATAGCAATTGGAAATTGTCATTATACACGCGGACAACTAACAATCGTTTTGAAGCGAGTAAATATATGAAACACATTTAGAAAATGACGGTCATAAACACTCATTGCATCTATTATATCATACTATATATAGTAAAGTGTTTATATTGAGAATATATCTTTTACTATGAAGTAACTTATCTTAACTTACTTGATGAATGCATTCTTACGAACATTCGCCATATTCATAATTCTACTTTCAGTCTCATGGGAATAGCACGATAATCTAAATGTCGACGAACAAACATGTCACACTTATCTAGGTAGGGAACATTTCGTTTACACAAACATTGTAACATTTGTACGGATATATTCAGACAGACAATATATGTCAAAGAAAACATTTATTTCGAGTATCGATTAAATATTAAACAAGGTATAGTATAAAATATCCCAGGTTTAATATCAAAAGTGCTGATCATACAAACATACAAGATTTGAATTATTATTGTCAAAAGTTAGCGTAAATGTAGTACGCTGATATATTCAATAAAAATGTACCCTGACATTTAACACAACATGCGAAACATCGACATTCTGTATTTTTACATAAACAATAAAAGGTATAACGATACCAAATAAAACTAAATCTACGATCACTATTGAACTTAATTTAATTACACGCGATGAAAATGGGTGGCAAAACGAACCGATACATTTGTTGATGTCCAGGAAGTCGTTTTATTAATGTTACGGATCGATCATGCATGAAACTGGAACCCTTAGACTTTTTCTTAACAAATGACCAATACTCAACGATAGAATGTTAACTATATATGTCGAAACAGTAGACCAAGTATCATATTTAGCAAATTGCATGGTGAACAAAATACTCATTTTGCAAGAGTGGCTCCCCTTATACTTTAAATCATGCATTTATTGTTTACACATTGTCATTTTGGCAACAAACCATCTGGAATGTTTTTTTTACAGTTTTTTCCATCTTGTGTTTTCCACATTTAGGAATCAACTACAGTGCACAGATTGTATCATTCTGCAGAGTGGTTACCAAGTTATACCTCATAACAATAGCAGGTTGAGACGTAATGGGACTTTAAATTAACAACTTTGAAAGCAATACCTTGATGAACTTTGAAAATCCATGAGTTTCCAAAACTTGAAAGTCTTGTTAACATTTGCTACACATATGATTCTCCACAGAAATGATTGTCTTCAAATACATTAAGATCGTTTGTTATATTTTTGCATTAACGGCGTCTTATACAATATTATATTGACAAATTGTCCCTGAAAAAAATGAAATCAGTTCAGGAGATTTTGACAGCTTTGACGAATTATTTGCTCTCTTACACTTGTAATGGAGACATGAAATCGTTATACCCAGCGTCTCAGTGACATCATTGACCAGAAAGATAGACCTGTGAGGTCAGCATTCTAGACTTGATATTTATACAAAGAGCGGTACAATGCTGTTTATCATTACATCATCGTTCTAAAGGACATTTATCATTGACAACATCGTGAGTTATTTGTGCACTTTGTTTTCAATTCTTTATGACGGACAGTTGACCTCACCAGATTCCCTTGGATTAACAAATTTATTTTCCTATTGGCAAATAATGTACCATTTAATCTAATATGGAGGACATGGCAGTGGCAAGTGTCTCTACTAATTTGTAATCATAATATGAATCGCTTACACGTGTACTGATAAACATACACTATCAGTCAAACACTTTCATAAAACGAAGTAATCAAATATAGAAAGTGCCGTCGGTTTCGACAAAATGCAAATTCACGGACCCTTGTAATTTTACTTGATATGACGTAACGCACGGTATTGAGTACGTTTGTGTAACGTCATGTTACGTCAGCATAACTTACTCTGCTTAATACTAGTCTTATGATCTAAACATTACTGTTTAATTCTGCAAATGTTTACAATGTCGAAAACTACAATACATTTATCTGTCAATAAAATCGTTTTTAATTAAAAAATATGGGGTGTCTTTCGGTAGCAATTTCTCCCGCTTGTTCAATTTAACGCTTATTCACTTGTGTCACTCGTTGTCTATCTGACAAGTACCTTACTCACTCACGTATTCATCCCCTAATACACTTATCTATGTACTGTTTTATGAAAAACAAAACACCACATTGTTCTAGAATATACGGGTACAAAATGCATTGCATGCCTATGCATAATATCGCTCAAAATAATTATTTTGGTTATGTAGTTCGTCCACTATAAAAACTCGCGTTGCATAAAACGTCCAAAACGTCGCAAAATTGCGCCGTAGGACAATCTTCCTCCACACATTGAATCAAGTGTGTCGGACTTATTTTAAGAGCAATCGTAAATAATTTTTAAAAGTATAAATTTCACTTTGATAATATTTCAAATTTTATTTTAATTGTACGTTGTATGACTTATAATAAAATTATTAAGTTTCGAAAATGGTCTGTGCCTCAATGTATCGCTAAAACGAGCGAGTAGGACAATTTTCCTCCACATATTTCATTCTAATAATCTCGATAAGTATTGGCTAGAATGCATTGGGATTTTATTATGTATAATAAAACAAAAATAATATTTTAAAAACGAAAGCATAATAATTTTATTTATAAAAATTAAAAAATAATTGCGTACTAATCATGCGTCTTCGGAAATTTTTCAGCAATTTTTTGCAAATTTGCACTTTTTTCATGTTACCAGTTTATTATTTAACTTTTTTATTTTTTTCCACCCGTGATTTTTCACGATAGAATGTTAAAACACGTCACTTCTGGTGTCACTCAGTGAAGTATCCCACAAATGTAATGACATTTTGAATGAAACGGCTGTTATTTTATGCCGACGACCAATATTTTGTGTTACAAATTGCACACGGATTTTTGTACATCTGTCGGGCGTTGTCTCAAATTCTACGGCCACATACAATTCTACATGAACTCAAATTAAAATGACAACGTAGACAATTTTATAATGAATAGTTTGGTATATGATATGTAATGTATCGAGTGAAATAGAAAGAAGTAGCAAGTACTGTTTTACAGCGAGTGTACGAAATTACGAACGTACTCAGTTGCGTGCGTTACGTCTATATATAACATAGAAAGACAGTAAACTATTTTTCTTTTTTTTTGGGGGGGGGGGAGTAGGATATTTTATTTTCAATCAATCATATCAATTTACATACAAGCTCCAGTGCTTTTAAAAGACTACGTTAACAATTTGTAATTGAACTACTGTGACATAATATATTACGATATTGCTAAAAAGAAGAAAGTAAAGTATATAGAAGGTTTAAGTGTTTTAACCAAATCACATCATTGAGTTAGTCTAGCTGTATTATGAAATCGAAAGCGAAAGTAGACTAGACTAACTCGATGTGAGGTTAAAGGTTGAATGAAGAAAACAATTATCAATGCTTAAAAATTTTAAAAGCATTTACAATTGATATAAGTAATAAAGAGGATGTTGAAGTTTAAAGTTGTTAGGTTAATGGCAAGTGTGTGTTAAATAGTGTAATGAGGTGATCTTTGACTTTCGTTTTTTGAGATGTGAAAATATTGTATAGGTTGTTAGTTTTTGTCATAATTGGTGTGTTCATTTTTAATTTAGTCAGCATTGGTAAACTTAGAAATATACGCGTATATATAACAGGAACAATCATTTCAAAACCAACAGAGAGCTACAAAACGCTGTGAGCCGATTGCATGAAAAGAACATTTATTATTAAATACATTTTTGTCACCAATCATCTTAAGTTTGTTGCAAACGAATATTAACCTAACACTAAGTGTGACTCTCGCCCTGCATCATATAAACTTAACTGTGCTTCTAGGATGAGGGTGACATTTAATATGTTTTATCTCCATCTCCAGCTAGCGACCGCTACATACGGAACACAGAAAGGAGATATAGATCAAACATTCATCAAACATGAAGCGATTATTATTGACAGAGTTTGTGGCTGGGAAATGACATCATAAATATTCTTTCTGACATGTTCTTTATATGTTCAGTGATTTATATATCGTCTGCTACGCTGATGTTGCGATGTTCCTTAGTGTGTTGCATGGAAACACTTGAATAATAACAAGTGCGGTTTTTCACAACCTTTCTTAATAATGCTGTTTCCCAGCAGATTTTGTTTTTATAATCATAGTAAACTGTCAATAACAATAATGCAACATTTGGTATCCGTATATACTTCATTCAGAAGGGAGGCCATTAATTAAAAGCGTTAGAATGATGAGAAAATATATTACCATGGCTATGAGCTTTCTGATCATAATTGTGAGGGGGTTTTGAACTGTGATGTTTGAATATAATTTTTGTTTTGGAACAATGCTATTTTTGTTTTCCAATCAAAGTCCAATTTGCTACCCTTTTCATGGCCGTTTTATAACCCCGTAAAATAAAAGCGCCTGAACTGAACGATATTATATCGCCTTATTTTCCTACAACTCATTTGATCCAATAATAAATAACCATAATCTTTGTTTTAGCAGTTTTTGTTAATAAATATTTAAGCCAATAAAGCAACGAGATCAATCAGCAATTAAAGTTTTAATTGACTAGTGTCAAGTGCCTTGACAGTATCATGCAGTGTTTAGATCGAAAGTGACGTCCGGTCTGACGCCATTGACCGGAAGAAAAAAGTACTTCCGGTAAAAAATGAAACCAAGCTGTCGTCAATATTTGATGACATCAAACATCAAGCATATTAATATGATCTCATCATATTTAAGGTAACCGTGCGAATAGCATGCGTTCTAAGTTCAAGCTTTGACAAGCCGCACTGTCATAGTCGATACCCGCACAAGCTGATCCCACCTTCAATTTTCGTACGAGTTAGCAGTCAAGTCGGGATATATAGATACACTGGATAATATATAGAGATGTCTGTTTCTCAACCACATGACCAACATAAGATAAAAGTTACGATAAGGTTGTGATTATAAAAACTATGAGACATTGTGTTTCCAGTGGTTATAAGAGAGAAGAGATTGAGGCGCCGAGATGTTAACATCTTCATGCAATAAATGATGATATTATCATATTATTACGTTTCAATGCGATTTAATAATGTTATGTTTTGTAAACCCTGTTATCTGCTTTACTGAAACATTGATTAAGTATTGTACAGAACAAAGGATGTCCATGGGGTGATGTCAAACGTACAGTGTACATTATACGTCAACCTCATGGTGACCATTCGTCGTTGTTGAAAACTGGGATTTCCGCGAAAAATTATTCAGTAATGTAATTCGACACGCTCAATGTTTGCAGACTGTACCCGAAGCAAATCCGCACGGAAAGCGGTTATATGTATATTTTAAGGCGTACTCAAGTATACATGTTAATTCAGACTAAGTGTTTCCGTTATATCGTGTGTCATATATTGGTATTGGTTTCAAAAACAGTTATTCTTTTTAAGTTTAGATGCAGATCGAAACATATCAACGTACTCTGTCTTTCATATACAGTAATATTGTAACTCGTATTCCAAGTTTGCCTTTCTTTTACTTTGTTACATCATTCTTCGTGAGTCTGTTATGCTATGCATAGCTATAATGATTAGTTTGAATATTTAACGTCGCTAATCAACGATACATAGGTAGTACTACGTCAATACATTGTCATGTTTGCACCTCAATATTGAAGAGCACCTGCTAATAACGCCATACAAAGTATTTCCTGTAAGTTATTTATACCTTATTTAGTTAATTTTCTCCCCATACACGTGGTGTCTGGCGAAGAACTAAACGATTCTTGTTTTAATAACTAACGGCCATGGAAGGATAACACAATAAATGCTTAAGAATTCTTGTTTGTTTCTACAGTCGTATATAAACTTATTGTCGGAGAACAAGCGAGGTTTTATATTTATTAACATAAAAACCGGAAAGGTTCACGGAATTTTCAAGGCTCCACAATCCGATATATGCTCAGTAATAGTATATAGGAAAACAACAAAAACACCAAAATGTTAACAAAATGAAGAGAGGAAAGTGTGATTGACATGTGATATGTATAATATTACGTGATTAAAGCACATTTTCCAAGCACAGCAAATGTTCCCAACACGCAAACAAGATATAAAATGCAATGTATGACATCAGGTGCTAATTACAATGTATGTGATACCGGGAGTGATTATTCAAGTGATTAGCAAACAGCATTACTGATATGTTTACTATATCTCTCGTTTGCTGTGGGTATAAACTAATTATATTGTGCCTTCAATTGACATGGAAGTGCATAAAGAGGGAAATTACAAATGTTTGTTTAATTTATGATACATAATGCAATGTAAACCAGGGTTGTTATATTTGCTTGTATTCGGGTACTGATGCATGTCAATATGACGTCTGCAATGTTCGTGTACCACACGTTCACCCAATTTGCGCTGCCTGCTTTGAACAAGATACGTTGAACTGTTATAGAAAACAGTAACAAAGATATTGTAAACAAGCAAAGAAACGCAAATTTAAATTTGATTCAAGGTTTTATAAACAAAATTACGTAATAACTGAATAAGGAATAATATTTTAGGAAAACCTAATCTAATTATTTCTAAATGTCTATTAACTAGCAATTATTTACCAAGTCCCGTTTGGAGAGAAACGACGTTAAAACACATACTGTATTTGAATGTATTGCTGCTTCATTAAATTGTACGTTTGTTTGTATTACTAGAATTTGATGTTTTGTTGATCTGATCTTCCTAAAATATATAAGATAACTTCATGATTATGCGAAAAATCTGCAGCAAATTCCTTGCCTTGCATATTCTCTCAGGATTGTCTAGTCAGCCATTTAAAGTCTTCATCTCACGTCTGTTTAACTTTTATCTCCACATAAAGTCAATTTGCGCAGTTTATTTGTTGATCATATCAACCCATTGCACTTAACCATACAAATAGAGATCAGGGAATTAATGAGTTTCTAGTTAAGCGACATCTCGGTAATCATCGCTTTTTATTAACAAGAATAAATGTATTTGCGAGGTTTTGATATCAATTTATACGCAAAATGAATTTGAATATTTGCATAGCTTGCATCATTTGCTACAGACGATATTTACGTAAACATCCCGTTGGTATAGCTGAAGACACACGAGGCCATATCGCAAGTTACAATTTTTAAAAGTATTAAGTCAGGTGACATTTCTTTGTATGCTCAGGCAAAACGACTTGCATCAGGCATATTAGTAGAAAGCATATTTATTTACTATACTTTGCAGTTGTGAAATAATTAAACCGATATACGTTCGAAAGTCATAATCTTGGTCATTTAGCAGCTCAATGTTGTGAAAACACAAACACAAATTACAATAAGTTCTTGAGAATAATCATGTATTGGAACACATGTTGATCACAGCATTAGCTTTACGTTAGGCAAGTATTGGGATAAACAAACCAATGACATACGCATGATTGAAGCACATCGTCACAGCATATACGATTTAATTCCATTTTTACAGTCACAATAGTAACACCTTAAGTAGTTAAATTAGATTATGGTTTCCTGACATCCTGGTGGGAACGGCGTGTTTATACATGTATTGACATCACCAAGTACACAAGTCATGACAGTCACTGTGGTTGTTCAACTTTCCGCATAACACACACACTTTAATAAAACGCTAAAACATATTTGAAAATATTAAAACAAATCCTGTTATATCATACATGTATAATATGTATATAATATTTGGTAAGAGAACAATAAACATTCAATTAGACAGTTTCGATAACTTCGATAAGATAACTCATTTTCAATGTTTTACGAGATTTGGCAACTATTGAACAGAAACGGAACTTTCTCTATTTCAAGAATTGTAACTTTTATTATGGCCCTGGTTTTGGTGACCCCGACGAAATAAAGTATTATCTCGTGCATTAGTACTTATAAAATGGTCCATTACTATTAAAGTGAGTATTTATTACTACATGGTATTTAAAGTTTAACAATGAACATTGCATCAAACAGTTTTTGCTACAGATCAATTAAATCTGAAAAAAAACTTAACCAGCTAACAAATGTTTGTCTCAGTATATGGTAGATTTTGGCAATGTTTCCACTATATGACAAAATTTGCTCTGGTGAAGTGACATGGAAAGAGATGCATCTGACAATAGCATGTCATGTCGTAAAAGGAAAATGTTGATATTTTATTGATTACATTATTTCAAGTAATGTTTATGTGTGAGTGAGCTGTGTATGTCTGATAAATGTAAAACTTGTTTGGTTTGAAGTGTTCTGTCAAGTACAACATGCGGCACATAGGATCTCTCATTTGCGCTTCTGACAAAACCTTATGCCGAATGTATCAAATATGTTTGTATTTGGAAATTACCGTAAATGAGAAGGCATCCAGTGAAAAGATAGATAGAACGAAGTTGTTCATTCATATAGTCTAAGGTACGATCATGGCATTTTGTATTCTATTTTATTCTGCTATTAGAACATGATGTACAAAATCAAATGTACTTTCAGGAAATGTTATAAAATACATCGTTCAAGAGAACAACTTGGTAACTAATGTCAAAACTATTATGCCATTATCTTTATACAAGTAAGCAACTTTTGTTTCATTTCAAATATGTTATTGGAAATAATATTCAGAAGAAATAGTTCCAGATGATCATCTAGGGGATGGAATATAGAAAGACGAACAGTCTAACTGTATTTATATTAATGATGAACAAGTGCAAGAATTAAAATGATGTGTCTTAAAGTTTGTTCCTGTTTCTAAATATTACACCGTGTTAAAAGAAAATTGTTCATGACATGTTTCATCACATAATAAATAATTTGTTATATTTATTGACGTTTTATGCATAAGTCGGATATGTGAGAAGCAGAAATGTGAAAAGTTTGGTTCCATTTCAAATTTATTTTTATTGGTATATGCGTAATGGTTTGGATTATAATTCAAATTTCCACATGTCTGTTATTATACTTGCAGTGGAAAATGCAATTTTTATTTTTCATAAAATCAACACATCATATGCGAAATGGTTTGGATTATAACGCAAATAGCCACATGTCTGTTATTATACTTGCAGTAGAAAATGCAATTTTTATTTTTCATAAAATCAACACATCATATGCGAAATGGTTTGGATTATAATGCAAATAGCCACATGTATGGTAGTATAAGTGCAGTGTAAAATGCAATATCTATTTTTCATTAAATTAACACATATAGACAGAAAAGTCAACACTTAACTATACGGCCAATTAACATTAAAATACAATATATGAATGGCTTGTCTTCACATACATGTAGCAATAAACATAAATAGAATCAGGTAAAAGTACTTCAAGTTTCTTCAAATATGTGCTACAGATGAAGTAACGTTAACACAGTTGTCTTGGACCCAAGCTATACACCAACGAGTAATTGAAATCTACCGTGAAATCTCGGGAGAATTCACGTTATCCGTGACTTGATGATATCATACATGGTATTATCATTTTGTCTGACAGAAAGAAATAAACTCATATTAAATCATACAGATCAAGAAATCAACGTTCAGTGAACAAACAAATATAATGTCACACAAATATTAAATGAAGCAAAAAAATACAAAATGATATGAGGAAGTCGGACAGGGAATGCAGCACTCAACAAAATATTCACAGAGGACATCGGATAATGTAAACAGTTTCGGTGGGCTAGTTTCACTTTTCCACTAGTATTTGTCTGTAGAATAACTTGTTGTTGACAAATGTGGTGTGATTAGTATATACATTGCTCCCAAAACATGGCAAAACGCTAATTCCAAGTGAAGTAACATCGAAAATGGATCGAGCCATTGTAGGATAAGGTCGATTTGAAGTACATAATCATTTTATTCTAAAGTATGTGTTTGACAATTGTTTAAACAAATTGGTAAGATCACGCTTAAAATATTAAAGTGACGCCTCGCAACAAAAAGTCTGAGAAAAGTCACATTAATACGTAATATAACATATTACCCATTGTTTGGTCATTATATTAATGAAGTCAGTAATTAAACAGATAACGTTTGTCGTCAAATCATTGTTTATGATCATGCCTCGTTAGGTACGAAAATGAATAATAGCCGAAAACAAGAATCTTTATCACTTCACAGACTCTAAACAGGCGCAATTATCGGTAATTGCTTGCTTTAATCACCTTTTCACGCCTATTGCTATAATGAATTTACTTATTCTATATTCTGTCCGACACTTAATATGAATATTTAATTATAATGGTGTTACTCCTGCCCGACTTGATGAATCAGAAAGGCCGCTTATAAGACATTTCAATTACTGTCAGTGCGAAATAAGAGTCTGTTGTTATTAAGGGTCTGTTAATGCTGACTGTTTTAGAGAAACGTGGTCGTTATGATATAAGACATGGGTTGAACCAGGAGGGCGTTTTATTGCCACTATTGTGCGATGATTGTTACTTTGTAGGCATTTAACATTTATTAGAAACGTATAATAAATACATACCACTAGGCAATTACTCGAGGGTTTCCTTGGTGGATGATTCTTAGTCTGTCTTTTCTATCCATCATTGAATTAAAGGCAACCATTACCTAACACAAATTGCAGACAACGGTGGTCGTGATTTATTGCCAATAATGCTTATGGAATAAAGGCTACTTGAATTGCAATTTTGAAGGCAGTCTGACACTTGTGCGTAATACCATGCTTTCTTTGAAAATAAAGTACTCGCAATAAGTTATGCATTACCAGGTTAGTCGGTCAAGATCAACCGAAAACAGTAGACACGCATGTATGACTCATAAAATATTACCCAATTCGCTGTTCAAGAATATTCCATTTGCATCACAAAATGTTTTGTCTAAAATAAACAGAAATCTCATTTCTAAATGTGAACTTTGCACGCGATATTTGTGATGATAATGTCTTTCTTGCCGGTGCCACGAACTCTGCGTTATATTCACAATTGCAGCATATTAGTCAATTCGTAAATGACTTTTCTGATAAATGTTGTTCGTTTGAGACTAAACACTTTAAACAGTAGCTGAAATACATTACAGCACATTGTTATACACCAAATGCAACATTGCTCGTCATAATATAATCAATTCGTGTCCAGGAATGTCATATGTTATTGTTGCTATCACTGCACTTACATGTAGCACAAACATTGGACTCACACCTGGACTATCTGTCAAACATCAATAAACACAGACACAAATTGAACGTTACGTCAAATGCTTCCACTTGTCTCTTTCTGTTACGTAAAATTTGTATTTTTGTTGCTGAAGTGAGACTAACTGGCTAGCTGCAAGTTGTGATTCGTAGCAGATTTAATGTAGATTGACTTTCCGCTTAGATGTACCATATCCGACACGCTGATCAATCGGATTAATGAAAGTCCAGTAAATGGAATGTCACATAAACTTATTTACATAGTATTTAGGTATGAACCAGAAACTTTGTGTTGAGTCTTGAATATTAGTAATTACAGAACGGCTGGTAACTATCACATCATTCGGAGTTTCTATAAACTGTTTATCCCATTTAAAAAACCATTTATTGCAATAAAGTAGGGCTCACACTTACTTTGTCAAACAGTTCTTGACTGTGTTTTCGGGTTCCCTTAGCTGTATTTATAATTGAATTAATAGTGTTACTGCAAATTAAGTCTTGAGGTGTCATTATTTACATTAACCTCTATATGACAACAGTATCCCACTATGTTCTGAAAATTGGGAATAAACTCGACATGACCTTGAAATTTGAAACCTTGACGCATTTCTGTGTTTCTGATTGACGAAACACTGTAACAAACGGCAATAACGTAACGAGTTTTACTGGCAAAGTCTGCAGTGCGCCGCTTACGCATGTGTGTGTTGTTTTGGTAACGTGTTATTCCTGATGAAAGGGTACTTCATAAAACTATTTTAGATAATAGTCCTAATAGATTAACGTCACTGTTACAGTTGATGGCAATGTACGTACATATTAATTTAGAGCAAAAGTCCACGAACTTTTGGATAACTCCATAAATAAATATTGCTGATATAGTCAAGCACGTGATGTTTACAGACTGACTAGTGTCTGTCTGGTGTATCATACACTGTCGAGTACTGAATAAATCGTAAATCAAAGTGATGTATTACAGCGCATTGCTGATGTTTATCTAATACAACATTATTCCACACAAGTCATTGATTAACTAACGATGCCCATTACTCTCTGATGTTAGGCAATATCTTGACGATGATTGGTGTCGGAAAGTAAAACACCTTATAACACTGATTTATCAAAATAACTGACCAATGTCAATGGACAATTTGAAAAATATCCAAAATAAACTATGTTATTACGTATGGCATAAATCATCGTGTTCAATTGATGGTCTAGTGTTGATGTTAAACTGTGCATTTGGAACAAGCATTACATTTTACGGCTTTATAACGTTAGGACCACATTTATTTGACACTATGTCAAATCAGAGATCGCATTACCTTAAGGCATTTATTTCAAAGGTGTCTTGTCGACGGTTTTATATTATCGTACTTTTGTGTTATGAATTACCCTTGCAATGTTTTTACTCATTTGAACACATTTTAAACTAGCGTAATTGTACCCAAGAACCATTCCTGGACTGTAAGTGGACATCCGACAGTCTTGTGGCACGGACTCCATACAAAGACCACAAGGGTGCACCAACACACAAACCCTCAGAATTAGAAGATGGACAAAGCTAGATCATCAATATAGTCCACTTTGGAGATATATATAATATAAAATATAAAACATGTGATACTTCCATACCATAACATATGTTAACTCTCCAATTTTTTCTCTAAGGAAGCCTTTCCCGACCATACGCTTCCGTAACTTTCACTCTTTGCTAGACAATACACTTAATTAAAAGCAAATCATATTTAAGACAAAATGGTAACTATTGGTTCATTACAAGTAAGCAGACTAACTAAATGTCTCGCTAAAATTCAAAATGAAAACAAATCACACGAGCAGACAGGTGGGTGGTTATTTTCATTGAATTAGGAAACGTAATTTAGTTCTAATTAACTTCGATTGTTTTATGGTTTTGTTTGTTCAGACTCAGCAAAGGTTAGTAGTTTATTAACGTTATGACTGTCTACCTAAGTGGTCGAAACAATGCCCACGTCATCATTCATATGTATTCTAAAAATGTGGTCTGCTTACAAATAGGTGACGGAAACAGTTTGGATAATTTTTCATATTGTAACAGACGAGTCGTTGTGGAATTGCGTTTACACTAGATGTGCGTTATGCAAATACTATTACAATAATTAACACGCATACAACCAGAAATAAAGCCAAGTTATACATTGATATGTCGAGGCTCTGGTATCGAGCATTTGAGTATACCTTGAGTGATATTAAAAGGCTAGATTAAATTATTAGCCATGTCGCCATGTCGCTTGATTGCATGCCTTGCTTTATACATGTAACCAGAAAAGAAAATTGCAAAAAAATGGGTGACAGTATCCCTTATGATAAGTCAGTTCATATTAAATGTGACCTGTTCGCAACTACATGATAACATAGGGCTTTTCGTTCCGAAAATAGCATGTCAATTGATTGTGTTTGGTGTTGTTCCGAGTTTGATCTTGTGTCTGCTGTCTCTTACTCCAAAAACGACATGCTGTTGGAGTAGGTCTTTGTGCTTTTATAGCTGCTCACTTTTTGTGCGTGTTGTCTCGTTCGTGATTCTGCTTCTGTTAATAGCTGCATCCCTTTCGATACTTATCTAATCAAGCCATCAAAGCTTATTATGTGTACTTTTGCTAAGGAACAATTCTGCTGCGAAGTTACCAGGAATGTGTTTCCTGTTCTTATCTGTGTCCCCTGCAGTGAGTGTTGCATTCCCATTACGATATGTTATCTTTTTGCTGGACTTTACATATTCTTATGTCATTTGATTTATGTGTACAATTCTTGTTCTTTATGATTTAATAAAAGTTTATTTCTTCCTGTCAGACCAAATGATGATATCATGTATGATCTGATCAAGTCCCGGAAAACGCGTATTCTCGCGAGATTTCAATGTCAATTTCAATTACTCGTTGGTCCAAAACTTGGCTCCAATACAAGTGCGTTTCTACATTTGTTGACGGCCTTGACCAACCAAGCACATATTTGTAGAATCAATTACAAGAAACTTAGACTTAGCTTAGTAAAGTGTAGTGCTATGTCAAGGCAAACTATTCATATTGGATCGTAATGCCTTTTGTCGTATAGTTACATGTAAGTGTTAGATTTTCAGTCCAAGTGTGTTAATTGTTTGAAAACTAGAAAATGCATTTTACACTGACATGAGAATTTTACCGTATACATATAATAGACATGAACATAGATGCGTAATAAATCGAAACAGTTCGCATATAACAAAAAAATGCGGTTGAAATAGTACGCAGTAGAAACAAGGAAAATATAAAATTATTCATCAATTTCTTGTGCGGAATCGATAACGTGTCCCAAGTACTCAGTAGATGTATATGCTACAAGTAAAAAAACGTCGAATGTCATTATTTGCAAACACAATTTGTTTGTACAATGTATATTGTCACGCAATGCATGCCGTAACACATTTCTTTGTTACTACTAACGTATCTGGCTTATGCAAAAATACGTCAGTAATTGTAACAGATGTATCTGATCTGTGATGAAACACGTCAAGAGAAATTATTTCTAATATACAAAGAAATTATTAAAGAAACACCAATAACAAATACATGCTGTAATTTTACGTTCCCTATAATACAGTGTAATATTTATTAACACGAACACGCGTCAAGATACATCATTTTAATTCTTGCAAATATTCGTCATAATTTTAAAACAGTTAGACCGATCGTCTATTTATATTCCATCCCATAGTTAGTCATCTGGAACCATTTGTTCTCCATATAATTAGATCAACCGTCATAAAGTTTTGTCAGAAGCGCCAAAGTTAGAGACCTCAGCTGTCGGATATAGTACGTGAAAAAACAATTCAAACCAAACAAGTTTTACATTTATCAGATATACACAATTCACAAATGGAAACATTACTAGAAATTATGCAATCAATAAAATATCACCATTTTCCTCTTATGACATGGCATGCTATTGTCAGATGCATCGCTTTGTGACTTCACCGAGCAAATTTCTGTCATATTTTGGAAACATTGCCAAAACCTGTCATCTATAGCGACAAACGTTTGTAAGCTGGTTCAGTTTTTCTTTCATATCTAGTTGATATACAGCAGCACCAGTTTGGGTTGATTCAATGGGCATTGTTAAACTTAACTGATATTAACACCTAAATCATAATGCACCATTTAAGTACCAATAACTGATGTAATATTTTATTACGCCAGGGTCACAAAAGCCACCACCACGATAAAAGTTACAAACGTCTAAAATGTTTGTCAAATCGGGCAAAACATCTGGTATAAAATGTTAAAATATATTGAAGCTATCGTACTATCGAAACTGTGTAGTTGTATGAATATTGTCCTTTTAGCAACTATTATGATACCATCGTATGAAATACGTACGTATATGTTTGTTATAATAATTTTTGTTTTAATGTTTTCAAATATATGTAAGCATTGTATGGTCGTGTTGTGTTATGTGAAAAGTTGAACGACGACTGCCCCGCTTTGTGGACGATTGTTTGTGCCGATGACATACTTTCAAGCACGTTCATCCAACCAGGGTGCCTGGAACACCATACTCTAATTTATCTACTTAAGTTGCATTATCGTGCTTAAGTCTAGAATATATCAAATAATCACCATTAAAACATATTACATGCTGTGTCGATGTGTTTAAATCATGAGTATGTCATTGGTTCTTTACCTCATTACTAACCGAATTGTTAAACCACAAGCTGCGCTCAACATGTGTTCCTACAAATGATTTTCTACAAGAACTTATTGTATCTGGTGTGTCTGTTTTCACGATGTGGAGCTGCTAAATGAATAAGACCAACATTATGATAGCTGGGTACTGTTTTATCAAAGCATTTACAAAAATCTTATTCATACTTTCGAATGTAATTCGGTTAAATTATTTTATCTGTGTATCTATACAAATCTGCTTTCAACTAATGATTTAGTTAATAGACAACCTACATGTGTATATGCCTGATGTAAGTTGTTTTCCCTCAGCATATAAATATCACCTGACGTAATACTTAAATTGTAAATTGCGATATGACCTCCTATGTCTTGAGCGAAACCATCTATTGTGATTACATAACTATCGCCTATAGCTAATGATGCAAGCTATGCAAATATTCAAATTCAATTGGTGCATAAATTGATATCAAAATCAAGAAAATACATTCGTTCTTGTTAAAAAACGACGATTTACCAAGATGTCGCTTAGCAAGAAACTTGTGATTAAATTACTGATCTCTATTTGCAATGTTAAGAGCAATAAGTCGATATGATCAACAAATTAAATTGCACAAATTGACTTTATGTGGAATTAAAAGTTAAACAGACGTGAGATGGTGACGTTAAATGTCTGACAAGACAATCCTTAGAGAATATGAAAGGCAAGCAAAATGCTGCAGATTTTCTGGATATTAGTAAGGTAAGGTCTCTACAACATTAAGACAGAAGCAACATGACTTTACAGAGAACAAACGGGGTACTGAGAATGATTATTCAGCTACATGCTATATTAAACAACATTGAGTCGTTTTTTGGGCAAATTTGCAAAAACAAATATAAATTAGATATCACCACATAGTTACATGCTTATATGTATCACTGGTTTAATGTTCACATCAATCAAACCGAAACATGATTCACCAGATTGCCATTATTAACTATCGAATATCCCTTCTTAACTTCGATCTGGACTAAAGGTTCTTTCTTAAAAGTATAATTTATTGCTTATTTTGGGTTCAATTCGTTCATACAAACAGTTTTGCCTAATGGAAATTTACAGTTATAATTCAAAACTGGCAGTTCGTAAGGTTTCGTGTTATGCAGTACATCGCTGACTTTAATTAAATACTCTATACACACCAGACAATACTTCTTGTATGTATGAGTAACTCTGATAAACGTCGTTTATGTATTATACGCTCTGATGTTGACTCAGAACCCGTGACTAGATTTACTGCATTGATATAATAACATGCGCAATGCATCGCACTATACTGAAACATAATCACAATCATGGCACCTTGTCGGTTTATATTAGGTCTTGATGAGTTCAAACAGTGAGAAACAAATAGAAACAAAACATGAATGTAAAGAATACTAGGTAGGTGCCATGTAGCGGTGACTTGGAGAAACGTTTATACGACAAGGCTTTGGGCCAAAGTTGTTCCATATCATGTGACCACATGACCATGTAAAGCTATCATAACCTAACAAAGCTGAATTTACACGACCGACGGGCGATTTCGGCGTGATGTAGGACTTGTAGGATATATGATAGTGTTCACTGCAGCGAATGAAATGTAGACATGAGGCTTTTACCATTATCGCACAAACCACGTTGTCTCCAGCCAACAATAAAGTCCGTACAAAAAGTATCGTAAATATGTTTGTGTGCCTCATATGCCAGAAAAATACCATCGAAAAATTATGGCACATATTTTACTAGTTTGAATACAATTGCTAGTAATAAGAACTAAGGCATGGCCTACCTAGGCGATAATCATTCATCCATGATCCTATGACAATAATTAAAGTAACTAGAAATGAGATACAGGTGTAACATTATAGCATGCAATATTTCAAATTGGGATGCAGAAGGATTGCTTGAATGAGGTAGCAGTAGCACCATTACTAAATCTAGATGTACAAAAGACTTTAACAAAAATCCCAAGCCATATTTTAAATACAACATAAATTGATATATTGTATGACTGTAGAGCATTATATTAAATATATTAAAGCAAATAAAGGCTATGCTCGGCATAATTCTTGAACAAATTACTAGTAAATTATTATTTGAAAAAAACTGGTTTACATTGTATTATGTATCATAAATTACATAAACATATGCCATTTCCTCTATATATACTTCCATATCGATTGAAGACACACGATAATGAGTTTATATCCGCCGAAAACGAGAGATATTGTAATTATATCAGTAATGATGTTTGCAAATCACTTGAATAATCACTCCCGGTATCCAATAATTGGCACGTGATGCCATAAATTGCATTTTGTATCTTGTTTGCGTGTTGTGAACATTTGGCGTGCATGGAAAATATTTTTTATCACGTGTTATTAAACACATCACATGTCAATCACTTTTTCTTCTGTTTTCGTTGTCTTTACATTTTTTTTCTTGTTTTCGTATATACTATTACTGAGCGTATATCGAGTTGTTGAACTGTGAAAATTCCGTGCACCTTTCCTGTTTTTATTTTATGTTTATAAATATAAAACCTCGCTTGTTCTTCGACAATAATTTTATATACGGCTGTAGAAACAAACAACAATTCTTAAACATGTGTTGTGTTATCCTTCCATGGGCATTAGCTACTAGTATTAAAACAAGAATCGTTTAGTTCTTCGTCAGACGCCACGTGCATGGGGAGAAAATTAAATAAATAAGGTATAAATAACTTACAGGAAATACTTTGTGGGGCGTTAGTAGCAGGTGCTCTTTCATTCAGAGGTGCAAACATGTCAATGTAGTGACGAAATGCTACCTGCGTATAGTTGATTAGCAACGTAAAATATGCAAACTAATCATTACGTCTATGCATAGCGTAACAGTCTCACGAAGAATGATATAACAAAATGAAAGAAAGATAAACTTGGAATATTTCCGAAATGGCTGAAAACGAAAGACAGAGTAAGTGGAAGCATTTAACGGTCTATCAATTTGTGTTTGTGTATATTGATGTTTTACGGGTTTAGTTGTCCAGATTTGATATCAATGTTTGTGCAGTGGCAGCAACAAATTTATTTTTTTGCCATTGGTTTGATTTTTTCCTTTGCTATTGTATGCATGCTTTGCACTTATCAAATTATACTATGAGTGAGGTTCAAGAATAGAATTTAACGAAAACCATGCTCCATTTTTAGCTACGAGCCGCATCTTTCTGCAAAGATATTTGTCCCACTTGTGCAACAAAAAGACATATTTGAGGTGATATAAAGAGACAAGTGGAAGCATTTAACGTAACTTACAATTTGTGTTAGTGTATATTGATGTTTGACAGGTTGTCAAGATCTGAGCACAATGTTTGTGCTAAGTGCAAGGGTAGCAGCAATAACATATGACCCTTATGGACATGAATCGATTATATTATGACGAACGGTGTTGCATTTGGTGTGTTCCAATGTGCAGTAATATATTGTGGCTACTCTTTAAAGTGTTCAGTCTCAAAGAAACAACATTGATCAGTAAAGACATTTACGAATTGACTTATATGCTGCAATTGTAAATGCAATGCTGAGTTTGTGGCACAGGCAAAAAAGACATTATCATCACAAACATCGCGTGCAAAGTTCACTTTTAGAAAAAATATTTCTGTTTATTTTATACAAAAACATTTTCTGATGCAAATGAAATCTTCTTGAACAGCGAATTGTGTAATATTTCTTGAGTCATAAATTCGCGTCTACTTAGCTGCATTTTATAATTAAAGGCGCATCAAAATTAATGTTACAATTACATCGTTTAATGACTCTGCCAGCTGAGTCGGGGACGGAAGAAACCCAACAGATAAAACTTAAATGGGTTTAAAAGTATGTTGGTGGTGGACTTGAATAGGTGAACTTCGGCATTGAATACACGTTAGTCTTTTCCACGAGTCAAGCATGGGATAAGAACCAACCAATTGTTGAAAACATTTTCATTATAAAAATTCTGGATAAACTGAAAAAATATACGAAATACTCCAGAGAAACTGAAGAATAAGCCTTTCGAATGGCGGTTTATTACCACGCATCATTTACGTTTCAGACACAAAGTTATTGGAACGCGTTAAATATAATGGTGCATCATTCCGTGAAGGCGCTTTTAACACCACTCTTAATGCAACAGTTTGGCGTAGGCGGTGGTGTTATATCGACGCTTGTCTCTATGTATATTCTCTAATGGAGGTTCAGCGACCTTTGTAGAAACCCCTAACGGAACTAATTGACAGGAAAATGCATATTTGATGTTTATAATTATCGCTGCGACAGGATTAGGGCTGTCAAGATGGCAGGAAGAAATCAAGAAAAGACGAACGTAGTTAAGTACTGCACATTGTTTGATTCATTTAGCAACAGCCAAAGTCAATACAGAATGATAATGACAAACGTTTCATACTTTTTAAGCATTGAGTTTATTACAACATACATTGATAATAACAGAAGAACGAAATTCACCAATGTTCTAACGAGATATTGTTTATTGCAAGTATCAAAACACAGACTTCAAATTTGCAATTCAAGTAGCCTTTATTACCTAAGCATCATTGCCAATAATGACGGCATTGACCAACCAAGCACGTATTTGTAGAATCAATTTCAAGAACCTTAGCTTTATCCTAGTTAAGTGTAGTGCTATGTCAAGGCAAACTCTTCATATATTTGATCTTAGTGTCATTGGTCGTATAGCTATGTGTTAGATTTTCAGTCCAAGTGTGTTAATTGTGAGAAAACTAGAAATTGCATTTTACACCGAAAGCATAACTTTACCGTGTAACAGACATTTACATAGATGAGTTATAATCCGGGACATTACGAATATAACAAAAATAAATACGCTTGAAATGATAGGCAGTAAAACAAGGAAAATATAAAAATATTTATCAATTTCTTGTGCGGAATCGATAACGTGTCCCAAGTACTGAGTAGATGTATAAGCTACAAGTTAAAACGTCAAATTCCATAATTTGCAAACATAATTTGTTTGTACAATGTATGTTGTCACGCAATACATGCCGTAACACATTTCTACTGTATCTGACTTATGCAAAAAAGCGTCAATAATTGTAACAGATGTATTAAGTCTGTTCTGAAACACGTCAAGGGAAATTTTCCTGATATACAAAGGCATTATTAAAAACACACCAAACAACAATTGTACATGGAGTGCTGTAATTTCACGTTCCCTTAACACGGTAAAATATTTATAAACACGAACAATCGTCAAGAAACATCATTTTAGTTTTTACACATATCATAATTTAAACACAGTTACCCTGTTTGTCTTTCTATATTCCAACCCATAGTTAGTCATCTGGAGCCATTTCTTTTCAACATAATTAGATCAACCGTCATAAGGTTTTGTCAGAAGCGCCAAAATGAGAGACCTCAGCTGTCGGATATAGTACGTGAAAAAACAATTCAAACCAAACAAGTTTTACATTTATCAGATATACACAATTCACAAATGGAAACATTACTAGAAATTATGCAATCAATAAAATATCACCATTTTCCTCTTATGACATGACGTGCTATTGTCAGATGCATCGCTTTCCATGTGACTTCACCTAGCAAAATTTCTGTCATATTTTGAAAACATTGCCAAAACCTGTCATCTACAGAGACAAACATTTGTAAGCTGGTTCAGTTTTTATTTCAGATTCAATTGATCTACAGCAAAACCTGTTTGGTTTGATGCAATGAGCATTGTTATATTTTACTGATACTATATGAATAAATAAACACTTAAATCATAACGTATCATTTACATGTATAAGTTTAATGACTGAAAAGACGCCTACTAAAAGAGCAAACATACGAACAAACGACGTGATCAGAAAATGTTGTTGTCATCATAAGATGCTTTCAAGAATCGTTTAGTTGCTAATGATTGTACAAACATAGGAAACATTAATCAAGAACTTCCCTCATTAGAGAAAACAAAGATATTACGTGTATATAGAAAATTCGTAAAACACATTTCTTGTCCCCGGAAGCGGCACATGACGTCTAGTATAATAGTATAATGACGTCACAATGAAGATTAATCGGCATGCATCAGACTGTTCTGTCTTTTCGTACATGGAATTATAGAGACGATATATAAAAAGCTCGGGTTTTTTTCAGTAACCTGTGTTCTTGAGACAATAACAAACATTTACATAATGCTCTTGTTATCAGCATACATTGGATAGTTGAGTTTATGGTTGTGCTGTTTGTTTCGTATACAGTGTTGGTTCTCTATTTATTACTTAGTTCTTAAGTCGGTTTCTATGGCGGTATTTTAGTGACATGTGTGCCTTTATTAGGCCTGCCTTTCTCCATATCAGTGTATGCCTTACTCTGAGTATTACACTTGCCGGAAATCAACTCGTTTATACACTGTGATACTTTTGTAAAGTATCTTTGACTCGCAAAAGAAATAAAAGCAATACCGGAATTCTGCAACTAGACATTCTGCCGGTTCATCGACAATAATTATACAAATTCTATGATTAACGCCTTACAGACGTGCATGGCGTATTGTAATCAATCACCAGAAAATCTAATCATTATATAAGCAACATTGAGAATGTATAATAGATACAAATTGTAGATAAAACTATTTTAATTTCTAGAAATTTCCGGTTAAATTCGCCATTAATCTTGATTTTCCTCCGTCTGATATTCGATATTCGATTTAATTCTAAGCATGATATATAGCGATGCAGCCCTACTGGCCATAAAACTCTGATATGGGCATAAATTACATGGAATATTTGTGATTACATGCTTATACGTGCAATTACATGTAACATAATGTTTCAGTCTGTGATATACAGCTTCTGTTGTTAAAATAGGTTAGTTGCCTAGTACAAATTATATATTTTACACGAAATACATTTACCATCAGCAATAAATCTTCCTGTCAACAAAGAACATGTGTGTGTGTATTATTTGTGTAAGCTAGAAGCCAAAATATTGCCTAATAGCTATATAAATGTGGTTGTTGTAATCGTTAATTGTGCAATTAGTGTCGATGCATTGCAATTTGTGCGCTATATCATAATAATGTGCGGAAGAATTATAAACATAAAAGTGAAGGGCTAGATATATGTAGGTCGATTAATTAATTTAAGAGTAAAGGTACATACCATACCATTGAAGGTAACTATATTAAATGAATTCGCTTGGTTGACAACATACTGCTCTCGTCGTGTCCCCTATGACATTACGCTATATTACTTGCTTAGAATACGAATGTCGTAAGTACAAAATCGATATTTTGTGAAAGCAAGAATAATCTCTTTACTTATGGTAAAACAAGCTGTTTCAACTTTAGTTTGGTCACCACGACAAACCTAAAGCAACAAAAACAGTTAAAATGTCAAAGGGTGCTTCAGCGGGCTAACAGCTGAAAAGAGCCCTAGAAAATTGGTAACTTTAACTGCTTAAACCTCGATTGAAAATAGACTCGTAAGAAGCGCCTTGTTATGCCGATGCTAATAATGTATTAGCCATATAAGGTCGTAAGTATATGTAGTTCTCATTACAATTAAGCCATCGATATAGGTGTATACGGTTAGAAGTTTTAATGAATGCTACACTGTGCCATCCTGATCGTGCCATTTCTATTATCGCCGTCACAAATCTGTCTATAGACAGTATGTTGTCACACTTCCAACAGGTGTTCGACCCGACTAATTATTTTCACTGTGCACTAAATAGATTGACAAGCGTTTTTGTGGCGGGCCATACAATACCGCAGTCAATATTATGTCCAATTGTTTAAACAAGCAGAATACTATCATTCCATGGGTACTTTACACTTCACGTAGACATATTATCATACAAGAAAAACACAATTTAATCAATATCGATATACAGACACGCCGTTCCGACACTTGAATGTTCGAAAAAAAACGTTTACCATAATCCATTTACATACGTTCGAGCCGAAGAAATTTTCAACATCGGCTTTATAAAGAGGCCATATCGTAATTAACACAGGTTCAAAGGGAAGTAGTTCGCCGTTTTGATAGAGGAGCATATTTGTACAACCACACATGGGAATATACAATAAAGTGCGTTATTAAATATTATGAAATGCATGTATACATGTCATGTTGAATTATAAAATATTATATTACCAAACAGAAGATAATTTTATACTTACGTTAAAGTGATTAAGACCACACAGATAACGGTATTTGATCTAATATGAATATGGTAAAAATGATAAAATACCGTTTGATATATTATGTGGTTGAAAGTTAGTTTTATACACAGTTGTAATCTAGAAAATGCTCAATAATTTTATGTATAATGAAGTTATCTGTTTGAAAAATCACCCTAGAGATTAATTAAATACCGATAAATGATAATAATTGAAGGTTTGATATGAATATAAAATTATACAGATTCATCAAAAGTTTTTTACGAATTATTGATACAAGCGTTTGAAGCTTTATCTAAACCATGCTTTCAATAACAATATATTCATTTCTTGTAAAGGGACTGCAATCAACGGTCACATTCGGTTGGCTTTGTATTATAATCCAATTAATGTTTTCAATGGATAGGTGGACCGATTAACTAACATACAATATTAAATAGACACTCAGCAGGGTACAGATTTATCAAAGAACGTACGGGAAATAAATTTGCAAGCATTGTAGATAGTCTAATGCGTGCTATTTGTGAACAGGGTGCATGTGCACTCTGCTCTTTGTAAACCGAATTCAGAATACGAACATAATCGTGATACTAAAAATAGATAAAAATAGTCATTTAGGGGCTGACTTTGGGCTTTATCGCCTTTTATTACTACTGTGGTATTTATTAATGTACTGAGTATACAAATGATGGGTACTGGAGATTAACAAAAGTAAAACGAACCCAACGTATAACATTTAATCGCCTTCAGAAGTGTGAGGGCTACCAAATCGAACTATTCAGATGACACCGAAGCGACCAAATACACGCAGTATAAACGAGCGGTACAACATACCTTAATGATGCGTCGCATTGTCGTTGTACCTCGAGTTGAATTTTTTGGCATATCAGATCGCATCTTCGAGCCTCGTATCGTCGTTACGCAATGTCAAGTTCAAATTAATACGCAAATCGGCATTTATACACGTACAATGCCTTTGGTCATTAACAAAATATTAACTTTACGCAATGTCCTACCACGATGTCGCAATGTCGTATGTAGCATTGTCGTATCACATTGTCGTGTCGAGTTTGGTGGACGACATAGGACATTTCTAAGAGCACTCTAAAACTCCAAAGGTAAATCCATTCTGAACATTAATGATTATTGGTTTAGTTTATACTTGTTGATTGTTGCTATTATATTATTATAGAAGTGTATTTAGTAATGTAGATTTAAAAAACATGTGAGAACATTGGTAAAAGTGATATGTAAACAATGCTATGCAAATAAAACCACAATTGTTCTTATTATTATATCCCTCCGAAACTCCACCCCAACATTTGTTGCTTAAAGTCTAGGTCCTACTGAGCATTTTTGCCTCGGCGATGTACTCCAAGATTTAATAAATGAGCATCGGAAGCCGTCGGAAGCCATCGGGAAGTGGATTTGTGCAAATAGTGTTTTGGAAGTGTTTTGCAAGCACGTACAACCAGCATCACATTCCATGGTTTAGCATTCATGGCTTTTTTTCTGATCCGGAATCGAACGCAGAGTATTGCAGTCCCTTTGCAGATGCGCTAACCACTATTGGCAACGAAGAGAAGATACAGGGGTGGTATTCACAAAGCATTTTGTTAAAATGATAATTTAGAATTTCCCAAACACCTAACAATTTCCTTAAAGAGGCATTCCCTATAACTAGCATATTCTTCTCTATTATCACATTTAACGAACTAAATGTACAAAGCACTATGAATTATCATTATATGTCATAAGAACGTGTGTGGAAATATGTATTTATAATGTTAAAAAGATGGTCAAATCACAAATAATAATTTATCGCTTCCAGTGATTTATTATTATGTGGTCAAAGGGAAACAACGCGTGACTATTTTGGCTCGTTACGGAAATATATTTCCAATGTTTCTCGGTAATTGGTGGGAGCCTTTTTTGAAGATTTGGGGACTTTAAGCAATAATGATTCTCATTTAATGTAAAATATTCATGAATCCATTTAAACGATACAAATTATAGGGAACGCCTCTGTACGTGTATCAGTTAAACAAGAAACATAAGATTTATTAACTGTGTTCATCGTTTTGAAGCGTTATGTAAAGCGCTACAAAAACAACCAAGCAACAATGAGATCTTTTTATCTTCTTACAAAATATGCGCAGTTTTAGTTTTTTAATTTAAGTAAAACAATTTAAGTTTTCCCTAATGTATCAATAATGAATGATTTTAAAAGTCTTCAACTATTGATTGAAAGTTCGTGGAGCTTATATATAAGCTATATATCACCGGAGACGTTACAGTAAAGTATATTTTAGATGGAATAGAAATAACGCATACATCATTTTAAAGTTAAATTGTTTTACGAAAGGTTAAAACCAAATGATTGATCAGAATTGTAGGAAACAGCTAGATCACTGTCAGACGTAAATCTGTAAGTATTATTATATCTACTTTAAATAGACCAAATATAATGCACTATTTCTAAAATTGCTTAGCTATTAAAATCGACAACTTTCGGTAGATGGACATATTTGGACTATTTTTACGGCATTAAATCCAACGGATTTCATAACACACGTCAAAATCAACAGACTGGGAAATTTTAAATTATTGATAAAACCATCGTACCACTAAACATAGTTTGGTTCCCATCGTATAGTGAGTCTCGACATTAGTCTGGTTCCTGTTATAATGTGCGGCTCAACATTGATGACGTATGAATCAAGGGCAAGGAACTCTAGGCTACCACTAAACACACATTCTGCTATCACGTGGCGGGGGATGAGCCGTCGTGTCTTGGCCTTAGGGTTTGAAGAGTGTGGCTTTAAGGTCCGTCGAATCTTGCCATACCTGTTGTCCAGCCCACTAAATTGCAGTCTTTGAACTTATTCGTTTGCTTAGAGCATTATTTATTAAACAAAGTAATGCATTATCGGTCTTGCTTGGGCAGTTTTTACACATAGGGCACACGATTGGTTCCTCGGCAATGCTTGGTTTGATTCCCAATGTTGATCTGGTCAAGATTTGTGTCACCATGGAAGCCTCAACAAGTGGAGAACTTGGTAGTTTCGGAAAGCATGTGTTTGCTCTTTGGATATCATGAATTTATACCGGTAACAAAAATATTATTTTCAATGTACAAGAAACAAGAAATAGAGCAAAAAATGCAACGTCAACAACACCGGGGTTCAAAATATATGATGTTATAAATGTCACGTCGTGACTTTCTTTTTTTTCAAAGTAACATTTTCAATTTAGCCAATTATTGTACCATTTTCCGAGTAAATGAATGAAATAATGAACTGAAGATTTGTAGATTTTTTGGTGAAAATATTATTTTATTTCAATAGTGATCATAGAAAATTATACCTTAACCTGTGGCTACACCATTTGTAAAATAATGATTTCCGTGATCAGTCGGTAAAATAAAATTCGATCTTAGACCAAAATCAGCAAATATCCTCTGTATGTATAATACAAAATGCTGTTATTGAGACAATAAAGACAAGTGCACATACAAGCACAATATGAAAGTTTTGTAGGCACACTGAGTAAAAGTACACCACATGTGTTAACGTACAAAAACATGGAGTATATTTCTCTACATGATAACCGCCTTTGTTTCTTCGTAATTAGATATTTCAGAAAGGAGGTTAATATAAATTGGCACTTCCATCGAATACTTGCATCGTTTGGGAATAACAGTCAATTTAGACCGGACCAGAGACAAGCAATGACGTTAGACTGGAACTTGTTTTTCGTACTGAAGGGAACGTATAAATTATATGAAGATAAAACAAATACATGTAGGCGTATTTACAAGTTTCTTCTATATGTAATACATGTATTTAAATACGATATATATACGCTGTGATACACCATGTCGTATATATAAAACCAGACTACATATTAATTATATTTACGGAGATAATATTTGGAGACACTCGCAAACAATTTTAAGTCAGAACTTTTCTCGTAATTAACCTTCACTTTAACAAAACACACTGCGACTTTTATAACAATATGTAGAATAACACTTGTAACATGCTTTCCTCATTGAATAGAAGTACAAAAAGGTATGAAAAAAATCCGACAGGAAAGGTACCACTCAACCCAACCAGCCGAGCACAGAAATCATAAACACCACGACACAACTACCCTGAGCAGTGCCCACAGAAACCCATGCCAAAACGGCGACCAAATGAGGCGCAACCACCCCGGGGCGTTACCTAGGTAAAAACACTAAGTACAGTGACCCAACGTTATGCAACCTAAAGCGACACAACTACGACTTGACCTAGTTAAAATATGGGCAAGGTAGGAATGAGGTGGGAAATAATATTATATATTCCTAGCAACTAAAATAAGCAATGCCCACACATAAGCAGAAGAATCAACCAAAGATCCAAGTCCCCGCCGATAAAATGCAGGATGACCCACATTCACAAGCAAATTATATAATAGCGGTTATTGCCGAATGAAACGAAGCCAATACTCGACCAAGTTCCAAAAGGCCCACTGCACGGCAAACCAACCACACAAATCCATGCCAAAACGGCAACTACATGAGACACAACCACTAAAACTGAAACGGAGTGAATGAGGTTTCCCTTATTTAATATTGCCATTTTAATGTGTGTGTGTTTTTTTTTTATAAAATAAAATATCGATGATTCGGGATCGATACCCTGTCGCGGTATACTATTCCCTTCCATGATAATTTGACTACGATGTCGCTTTTATATGTGGAGAAGTTATTGTCACCCTGTATTAGTTAAGATATTGTTTATTGAAAATTTATTTGGGCTTCTCAAAAAGTTTACAGTAATATAATTATACGGCGTCCGATTCGTCTAACCAGTGATCCTGAGCTGTATTCTTATTTTCTAGTACAAACATACACTTCCGGAAGGAATGGACAACTTCTCTAAATGGGGACGTAGATGTCCAATTTTAATAGAACGGTACGACCGGCCGTTACTCGGTTAGAATATTTAAACTACAAAGCTAGTCGTATAGCAAGTAAATACATTATTGCTGATGCAGGTTTTAATTTATATTTCGTCATTGGTATAACTGACACCGAACCAAAGACATCAGACATTCAAAGCGGGTGTTCTGTGCAACTTAGAAATATCGAAACTGTTTGGTCTAGCTAGATGTGTGACACTGTGGCACAATGGCCTCTACAAGACTGAAAAAAACTTGCTGTGAAGAAATATACCGGTGCTTGTGGATGGTTATGGTGAGATTGCATTAATTATGTGGCAATCTCTGATTAAAACCAGTAAAGTAAGTGTGTTTTGTTCTTGATCATCTGATATTTTACTTAATTGATTAATTAAAACATCTTTACTCAAATCATAATCCAATAATCAAGCAACCAGACTATCGTATGCACAATGCACCTTGTTTATATAACTTTATCATATTATTACATTGGGTACACAAAACATGCATTCAAGACATTTTACTAGAGGTATCAAAACGTTCGTGCCCTGACTCGTTCATTTTAATATTATGCAAAATGTTATTATTTTTTGTATGTTCTTAAAGGTCATTAAATTCTGTACTAAGAAACAAAATAAGTTACTTCTAACGAACTGCTAGTATAAGTTTATTGACTAAAAAACGCCTACTAAACTAGCAAAGATATTAACAAACGGCGTGATCTGAAAATGCGTGTTGTCATCATAAGAGTATTATTTATAGTCTAATGATTGTACAAACATAGGAGACATTAATCAAGCACTTCCCTCATTAGAGAAAAGAAAGACATTACGTGAATATAGAAAACTCGTAAAACACATTTTTACATCCCGGAAGCAGCACATAACGTAATTAGTATAAAGACGTCACAATGAAGATTATTCGGCATGCATCAGACTTTTCTGTCTTTTAGTACATGGAATTATAGAGACGATATATAAAAAGCTCGGGGGTTTTTCAGTAACCTGTGTTCTTGAGACACTTACAAACATTTACATAATGCTCTTGTGCTGTTTGTTTCGTATACAGTGTTGGTTCTCTATTTATTACTTAGTTCTTAAGTCGGTTTCTATGGCGGTATTTTAGTGACATGTGTGCCTTAATTAGCCTGCCTTTCTCCATATCAGTGTATGCCTTACTCTGGGTATTACACTTGCCTGAAATCAACTCGTTTATACAATGTGATACTTTTGTAAAGTATCTTTGACTCGCAAAAGAAATAAAAGCAATACCGGAATTTGCAACTAGACATTCTGCCGGTGCATCGACAATGATTATACAAATTCTATGATTAACGCCTTACAGACGTGCATGGCGTATTGTAATCAATCACCAGAAAATCTAATCATTATATTAGCAACATTGAGAATGTATAATAGATACAAATTGTAGATAAAACTATTTTAATTTCTAGAAATTTCCGGTTAAATTCGCCATTAATCTTGATTTTCCTCCGTCTGAGATTCGATTTCGATTTAATTCTAAGCATGATATATAGCGATGCAGCCCTACTGGCCATAAAACTCTGATATGGGCATAAATTACATGGAATATTTGTGATTACATGCTTATACGTGCAATTACATGTAACATAATGTTGCAGTCTGTGATTTACAGCTTCTGTTGTTATAAGAGGTAAGTTGCCTAGTACAAATTATATGTTTTACTCGAAATACATTTACCATCAACATTAAATATTCCTATCTACTTCAAATAGGTGTGTATGGATTATTTGTGTAAGCAAGAAGCCAAATTATGGCTTAATAGCTATATAAATGTGGTTGTTGTTATAGTTAATTGAACAATTAGTGTTGATGCATGGCATTCAGTGCACTATAACCTGATAATGTGCGGAAGAATTATAAACATAAAAGTGGAGGACTAAATACACGAAATGGCACGTATGTAACCAGATAGGGCATTCCAATAAATCGTTCACGGAGGCTCTAATATACATGTAGTTTTATTCAAAGGCGTAAATAATTATGTCTTTGTTTTATTACAATCCATAATAAACAACACATAACTTGTGAATTATATTGGTAAAAAGAAATGGGACATAGCAATGATTCAGTGCTAGGTCTAATGTTGTAGTATTGAAAGAACCAGGTGAAAATACATGCGCTTTATATTTCCGGCAAAATATACATTTATCAAAGTACGAATATAAACTGTATCTTAGCACTTACGCTAAATTTAATGTACGAAATGTGCATGACAATCAACCGAATTACAAAACAACTGCAGATCTATTTGGAAATTAACGCCCGATAATTGACCATTTTTGATGGACAATAATCCGAGAAATCACACGTTTCCTCCACATCAAAAACATGTAACATATTATACATACATTGTTAGTACATTATAAACATCTTTATTGAAAAAAAACAACAGCTACAAAACAGACAACGAAAAAAGCAAATTAAATCGATTAAATAATCTCTTCGCTACTGCATGTATAGTGTCGTTTATTTGTAGAGCCCTCGCTTTACGTCACATCTGGTTTACGGGAGGTTACTCTGTACATGTAATTTATAATTTTTTTATTTATTGATTTGTATTTGTTGTTTTTTACTTGTACTGAATTGTGTTTATATATGTAAATTAGAAGGCCATGTTGTAAATAAGTTTATAAATGAAATGTATTAACTTAATGTGTATAACCTTCGTTAAATAAAGTTATTATTATTATTATTACATACGATTATCGCTTAATTGAAAGGGTCTATAACAAGCATATTTTTCTCTACTATCACATTAAATGAGCAAATTGTACACAATACTACCAATTATCATAATTTGTCAGAAGAAAGTGTGTGCAAATAAGTATCTATAATGTCAAAAATATATTTAAATCACCAATAATAATTTATCGCTTCCAGCGATTTATTATAATGAGGTAAAAGGGAAACAACTTGTGACAATTTTGGCTCATTACGGAAATATGTTTTCATTCTTTTCTCGGTACTTAGTGGGAGCTTCTTGTTGAACATTTGAAGAGTTTAAGCAATAATTATTCTCATTTAATGAATGATATTCCTGAATCGCTATCGCTCCCTTGCACTAATTTGTTTATAAATCTAATATATGAGCTATAACCTATACACAGAGAACATGGCGGAAACATTCTATTTTATTTTCTTTTCTTTTTCGGGCCCCAGAAGGGTAACCCCATTTATTTTCCCCGTCCAATGGTTTTATGGGGGACGGAGAATCATCCCCCACAAACGTTACAACCTTGCATATTATATATAACGAACAGAGCAAATAGAAATCATACTATAAATGAATATACTTATCTACATAAATTTGATATTTTGGGGTAATAAAAGGGATTGGGACCTTTTTCGTCAAAGAGTGACGAGTAGAGAGAAGAAAAAAAATGTTGTCAGAGATGTTGACTGTTTTGTTTTGTTATTATTTGTATGTCACAGAAGTCGTCAGATGTTCATAAATTGTTCCCATGTTTTATTAAAATTGTCTAGGTTTCCTTGATCTAGATTTTCGTATTTCCAATTGGTTTTAATTGTTCTGTATAGATATGTTTCCATTCTCCTTGATAATTATTGTCTATTAGTTTTCGTACCCATGCTGCTTTTAATGAATTTATGTATATTTCTAAATCTACCATGTTTAAACCTCCATCTTTATATTCTTGAATGACAATGTTTCTTTTGACCTTTTTTTGTTTGCATCCCCATATGAATTCAAAGGTTGTTTGTTTTAGTATTTTGATCGTTTGTATTGATGGGTTTGGGAGTACCGAAAATAAGTATGTAAGTTTTGGAAGAATAAGCGATTTTAAAACAGTTATATTACCTACTATTGTTGATAATTTTCTTGTTTTCAATCTTTTTAGATTACAGTAAAAATCTTTTATTTTTTTTTCAAAATTTAGTTCGATCATCTTAATCGGGTTTGCATGGAATATTACTCCCAGAGATTTTGCTTCTGAACTGTTCCAATTAATGTCTTTTTTTCGCGAATACATTAAATCATGGTCATTACGTAATGATCTTATCTTTAAAACAATGCATTTTTGAAAGTTTAATTTTAAACCTGATATATCTCCAAATACCTCAAACAATTCCAAAGTACTTTCAAAACTTTGCCGTGTGCCATCCAATAAAACCGTTGTGTCGTCTGCAAACATCGCATTTTTAATTTCTTTCCCGCTTATACCTCTAATATTTATGTTGTTTCTAAGAGCATATGATAGTAGCTCAATACTTATGGTAAATATGTAAGGACTTAATGGACATCCTTGTCTGACCCCTCTTTCTATTTTAAAGAATTCTGTATTAAAACCATTGTTTGTTATTGAACAGGTAGGTGATTTGTAGAATAATTTTACCCATTGCCTAAGGTCGTTTCCAAAATTGAAAAATTCAAGTAGTTTGTGCATAAAGTCATGGTTTAAGCTGTCGAAAGCCTTTTCAAAATCCGTGAAAAGAAGCATGCCTGGAGTGTTTCGGTTGTATGAAATTTCAATTATGTCTCCAACAAGTCTGATATTTTGTCCTATATATCTTTTTTTACGAAACCAGTTTGACTTTTATGAATTATATTATTTAAAACTTCCTTAATTCTCGACGCGATTGATTTAGTGGCTATTTTGTAATCTACATTCAGTAAACTAATTGGTCTCCAGTTTCCTAAATTTGTTAAATCTTTACTTGGTTTTGATAATGATTTTAGCAGATCTTCTTTCATTTCTTGGAGTGTTTCAATGATTACTTTTTTAAGTGAGAAGTCATCTTTTGTGACTACATTTTTAAGAATTTCTTTTATTTCTTTTAATTCATTATCTATAATTTTGTCCTGGTTGGATGTCTGGGTGTCTTGAATTCCAGTTTTATTTAACATTCTAGTTCAACCAGCGTATTTATTTCAATTAACCTCTGATTTATGAGGACGGACAAAGACACATACTTATATTTCAAGTAAAGACGGAGCCAAAATAGACAAATACAGTTAAAACACGAGCAACAAGTGTAATTATATTTTTATCTTTTATTAAGAAGTATCAAATAGCAAGGGACATGTTTAACCCTGCTGTGCGAGAGCTTGAACCCTGAAGTGGAAAATAGAATCAACGTCAGACAATGTAAGCATTATATTTCTACGCTTTGTCATGGCAAATGTTTTAATCAAAGGATTTCAGACAAATACAAGTACGCCAAATGTAACGCAGAAACACAATTATGTGAGTCTTCTATTTCTTTGTGGAATTGGGCCATCCTGAATTTTTGGGGCGGGGACTTTGGACTTAAATAATTACTTTGGTTTGTGTGTGGGCATTGCTCCGTGTGGTTGTATTGTATTGTTACTGTTTTCTGGACTCAGCTTGTTAAGTTGAGTGCTGCCTTCCTTGTCCGATTTCCTGATATCTTTTTTGTAGTAGTGTAAACCTATTTTTACTTACAATCAACTTAAAGAACTAAACAACTACAAAAATATCACACCACTTCTGCCTATCGCGGGGAAAATATTTCGTGAATTTCATTGTTCAACTTCAACCAGGAAATCAAATACAATCGAACAATAAGTTTGACACTTGTAGTTATTACCTGATATGCAAAATCCACGAATTAGCGTCATATATAAGTGGTCATTTTACCCAAACAAACGATTTTACAGTAGGCTGATTATAATAGAACTTACTCTTTACATGCGGGTGTACACAGGAAACTCGCTGATGAGAAAGTGCTATGGCAAAGACTCTCACAGGCTGATTCCGAAGTGTCAGATCCGAGTGCTGCCATCAGCGTATGTGCAACTGTAACATATATACTAATGTATGAACATATATGTATAATAATACCCACGTGGCAATTGTAGATGTACACATGTACGAGGGGTGTTCCAGAAATAATAGGACTTTTCTCATAACATTTTACTCACAGCTAACTTTTTAATGAACTTTGTCTAATATGCTTAGCAATGTAAGCTTTATATACTAGTAGCAACATAATTTTGTTGTTGATGATGCTGCTCATACAAAGCGTTGTCATAGAAACCATTTTACGCCAAGGCGGGTCACACTATTATTTGCCATTGTCGTCCTTATTAAAATGTGAATATCTCAATAACCACTTGATAAATATTAACACCTAATTGTATGGCATTACATGGATGACTTTGACATGCGCATGCAAACTTTCGGAGAAATCGGTCTATGTTTGTTATCATAAGTCAGTAATCAAGGGTATATATCCAAGCGTCATGGGTGAAAATTACTGCATCGCAAATAAACAGAAACCGCCTATTGTCAAATAATGGTACATATTTGGAAAACCAACAGTGCTAACCAATGCAATGATAAAATCCATGTAATGTAGTGGCATTACGCAGCCAATTGTGTTCTACTGGCTCAAATTGTTTACGGATCGCGGATTTATAAACATACAAATAAGCACAAGTGAGGTCATAGAAAATTAAGTTGATAAACACTGTTTGTACCCTAATAGATACTCCAAGATTTGAGCAATTTCTAACATCGATTGCAACACATTTTTTGTGAACATGGTTACAGAAACACATTTCAACAATCGGAACAGTGTTATTATATATATCTGTTTAGAAAGTCAGGATGACTGTAAACAAAAATATTAAATGTTTCTTTATGTTAAAATAAAGTGCTTGAAATGGGACGTCATAATAACGTCGCGGTGCTACCCGCCATCTTGATACGTATCGATTTAATGTTAAATACTTTTCTTATTTTTCATCCAATTTCTTTGATAATTCGCATGTTAGTCGGTGAAAGATCAAAATTTAATTATATATAATTAGTTTTTCTTAATTTCTGATTTGCCGTGCTGCTATGAAAAAAGTCACATTAATTGTGGAACACCCCACGTACGTATAATAATACACACGTGGCAATTGTAGATGTACACATGTATACGTCTTGTCAGATCAGTGGTACATGTACATCCGGTCCAGTTTGATGAATACTGGTATATGTGCGTACGTTCCGTTTGATGCTTGTTGGAAGGAAGAGTGGACTAAATCTTTCTTATACCTGGTATTATACACACGTTCCGTTTGTGATATGTCATTTCTGCCCAAGTTACTATTTCGACAACTGTAAAATCATTAAGTTTCGTAGGGGAATTAAATTTCGTAGAGTTCGTGGTTCACCTCAACCACGAACTTTAATCCCAACAAACATTAATTTTGACCCTTGTTTTATTTTTTTTTTTTTTTTTTTTTTTTTTTTTTTGAGGTGGGGTATTAGTTTATTTTCCTCGTCAATAGGTGTGTCTGGGTCGAGGACATCCCAGTACACACCTTACAAGTTCTGAGTTAGTAAATACCTGGATTAGTACATAATTATGATACTATATAATGTATAGTTGTTTACACATAATTGCACTGACAAATTTACAGAATGTTAGAAATATTAAACAATTTTACACATTGTAAACATGTTGCTATATAAAATACATGTATAGTAATAGATGGTGCATATGATTCATATAAACTAACACTCTCTCCTCAGTTTTTAGGGAAAATGGTAAGAACTCAACTTTGACAATGGGACATTCTTATATTTTTCTTATAATATTCTGGTTCCGGTTTGGGGTATGTTATTTGTTTATCTGTATAGGTGTGTTATCTGGAGATTCAATGAAAAGTCCGGTTATGTCATTCCAAGTATCATTAAAATTGTTGATGGTGTGATTCTTAATAGCTATTTCTTTTAATATGTTGTATTGGTACTTGATATAGTGTTTAGCGTAATTAATAGTGGGAACTGTATCTTTTAATCTACAGTTATAGATGAATCTTTTGGTGTAGAAGAATAAGAGGTTTAAGGCTGTTTTGTTTTTGTCTCGTATTCCTAGGATAAAATTTTCTCTATTTAAATAGTTTGTAACAGTTGTATTATGCAAACACATATTTTTTAAAAATTGTGTGGTTACTGGGCAGTGCCAAAATAAGTGTTCAATTGTTTCTGATGATGTTTTACAAAAAGAACAGTGTTCGTTTTGCCTAATGTTTATCTTGAATAAGAATGAATTAGTTCCAAGGATTCTATGTATTATTCTATATTGGAACCACTGAATGTTAGAATCTCTTGTAATTTCAAACGGTATAGCAAAAATTGCGAACCAATCTTTATCATCAAAATTCATATTTAGTTTTTCCATCCATTTTGATTTGCTCGATGGCATTACTTGCGTTTGTGTCATTATATCGTACATAGGTTGTGTACCTTTTTTAAATTTTAGAATGTCTTTGAAACACGGCGGAATGAATGGTTTAATAAGCATTGTATTGTATTTATTTTTGTATTCTAATAGGCATTTATTTACAGATAGTTTTACTCCATAATATTGAACAAAGTTAGTTTGGAGACTGAATTTCAGGTTGAATTCCTCTAGACTTAGTACGTTACCGTCCTCATTCATAAGGTCTCCTATTGTTTGCACTCCAGCCTCATACCAGGTTTTATAAAATATAGTATTGCCCCCTACCAAGATTTTAGGGTTATAAAATAAAGGATAAGCTAATAAATCTATTTCCTTAAGTGGCTGGTGTTCATTATACTTAACTAACGCTTTAAACACATCTTTCCAAAATGTGTTATTTAATGTATTTACTATTAGTATAGGGTAACGAGTGCTACATTTTATTAATTTGTCAATGCTAAACAGCGTACTTGCTATATTTATCCATTTACTATTGGTTTGTATAATTCTCCTTATCCAAGAGATTTTCAAAGAACATATAAATGCGAATATATCCACCATTCCCAATCCTCCACGTGAATAGTGTTGTTTCAAAACTTCTTTCTTTATTCTAGCTTTACCCTGCCAAACGAATTCAGAAAATGTATCGCTTAGAGTTTTAATAGTTTCAAAAGGAGGATTAGGAAGGGATGTAAATAGGTGGTTGAAAAGAGATAGTATTAAAGTCTTAATTATTAAGATTCTCCCGATGGGAGTTAGGTTTCGTCGCTTCCAATTTGCTAATATTTTATTCATCTTAAGTATTTTATTTGTATAATTAAGTTCTATCATCTTTTCAAGATCTACGTGGAATTTTATTCCTAACATCTCGAAACTACTTTGATTCCAAGACAGTTTCCATTTTGTTTTGATGGTGTTAGAGCTATATTTATGTTTACCTATCCAGACTATTTTGGTTTTATCAAAATTTACTTTGAGTCCAGAAAGATATGTAAAATCTGATAATATATTCAAGGTTTCGTTGAGAGATTCAGAAGAGCCATCAAGGATAATTGTTGTGTCGTCTGCAAATTGTGACAGTTTGTGTTCTACGTTATTCACTTTTATACCTTTGATATTATTATTTGATCTAATTTTCAAGGACAGAATTTCAGCACACAATATGAAGATGTAACAGCTTAACGGGTCACCTTGACGGCAACCACGTTGTATTTTAAAGAAGTCGGATAAAAATCCACACTGTGTAATAGCTGAAACACTATCTTTATATAATACATTGAACCACCTTTTTATATCATTTCCAAAGTTAAACAAAGTTAGACTTTTCTGTACAAATTCCCACGATAGAGAATCAAATGCTTTTTCAAAATCAATTAGTAATAATAATCCAGGTATATCATTTATTTCAGTATGTTTCATTAAGTCGTATATAAGTCTCGTGTTTTCCCCAATAAATCTATTTTTTATAAAACCTGTTTGGTCAGTATTTATTAATTTTTCAAGATATTTTTTTAATCTATTCGCAATGCACCCAGAACCTATTTTATAAACACTATTTAAAAGTGTAATTGGACGCCAATTACTGAGAAATTGTCTTGGTTTTTCACCTTTTGGGATACATGTTATTAGTCCTTGAGTTTGTGTGATCGTTAATGAATTTGATAAGAAAGCATCATTTAGCGCCTTGCAGACAAAAATACCAATTCTTTTCCAGAAAACCTTGTAAAAATCAGAGCTGTATCCTGACGTTCCAGGACTTTTATTATTAGCCATAGTTTTCAAGACTTCTGAACATTCGTTTAATGTAATTAAACCTTCTATTGAGTTTGATTCTTCATTTGTCAATTTAGGTATGTCTATATCGTGTATAAAATTGTTAAAAATATCCGAGTCTATCTCGTTTTGTTTTTTAGAATATAGTTCTCTATAAAAATACGATGCTTCTTTCAGTATATCCTTTTGATCGGTTAACTCGGTTCCGTCAGCTTTAACAAGTCTGTTGATAGTTTTTGTTGTATAGTTATATTTTTCTAAATTGCAGAATAATTTGCTTGGTTTTTCTCCATTTATAACCCAGTCAACTTTCGATCTCACCATATAACCTTTTAATTTACTTTCCTGAATATTCTTCAGTTCGGTTTTTAATTGGTTTAACGTGTCTATATTTTTTTCTAAGAGAGGGTTTTCTAGATTCTCGATTTTCTTTTTTATATTAATTTCATTTTGATTTGTATTTTTCTTTTTATACGAGCTATAAGAGATGGACTTTCCGCGTATTTCCATAAGTAAAGTTTCTAAAAATAGTTGGTCATTTATTGTAAATTGTATGTCCAAGGGAGGATTTTCAAGAATTGTATCGATATTGTAGACAGACAGAGCATATTGTCTGATAGTTTCATTGATTGTTTCATTGATTACATTCAAGTAGTCTATATCGTTTAGCAGTGAGTTGTTATGTTTCCATAGACCGCATTTATGTTTAAACTTTGAAAAGTTGAGTTTCAAGATTATAATTGAATGATCTGATCGAAAACTTGGTTTAATTAGTATATCAGAAACATTCGTTAATAAAAGCGGGGATATTAAAAAGAAATCGAGTCTGGCCTGTTGTAATGGATTAGTCCTTCGCCATGTGTATCGTTTTGTATCGGGATAATTATATCTAAAAGGATCTGTAAGTTCCCTATTCTGGATTTCATTTAATAGTGCTAGACGCGAGAGTTTGTTATTTATATGTTTATAATTACAGTAGTCCAACTCAGGGTCTAAAACTAAATTAAAATCACCGCATAACATGTAGGTTTCATTTTCCATACTATCAATTACTTCAAAAATATTTTCATAAAAAGATGGTTTGTCAGTATTAGGCCCATATATTGACGCCAAATTAATATCGAGTATAACATAATTTCCATCTTTGTCACACTTTATGTTATGAATTTTATATTCTAAATGTTTCGAAAAAAGTATAGCGACGCCTCTGGAGTTGGAGGAGCAGCTGCTTAAAATACACTCTGATCCCCATTCAGTATAAATGTCTTTCAGTTGATCCTCATTAAAATGAGTGTCTTGCAAACACAAAATGTCACAATTTGCTTCTTTTAAGTACTGAAAAACCTGGAGTCTCTTTAAAGTACCTTGAAGGCCTCTACAATTTAAAGACAAAATAGAAATATCACCCATATTTGGATTTGTATAGAATAATTTGTGAGATGACCCCTACCAGAACCAGAAAGGCAAGAATAGATACAGAAACAAACATTGTCACAAAGATTGAGTATATAACAAATAACAAAAATATGTTGAAAGTCAAACGATTGAATAAAAGGGAAAATGGTTGTGGGAAAAATCATTTCAATAGGAATACATGTAGTTTAATTAATTTGCAATATTATAGTTGGTTAATCGATTCTATATTGAAACCTTATTGCCTTCTTGATTATATAGAACAAATAACAAAACCTGTAGAAAAGGAAAGTATTGCGTATGAGGTAAAATAGATGTAGATAATACATTTCTAAAAAGAATAATTTGTAATATCACAACTGGTTACTCGATTCAATATTGAGTTCATATGTCAATTTATAAAAGATTGCTAGTACTTCCTTATATGATCTAAAATATACTTTATGATAAAGACACGTCAGGAAATACCGTTATGGTGGTATATCTTTAATATATTATCTTTCTCACCAGTCATGTGTAACCATAATTCAGCCATACACCCTTTAAACAATGTCATGTTAAAACACTTACAAGGAACATAAAGCATTCTCTCATATATGAACAAACGCAGTACACTCATACTATACACATGCAAACTAGTAAAGTAAAAAGCATGTAATTATTTTACAAATAGAAAATTACAGAGCAATTAGATACAATTGCAAATAGAGTAATACAGAGAATACATTTTACAAGGCAGTTCTGTTTTTGCAAAGTCAGTTTTTTAACCGTCTATTTAAAATAACTACTTTAATGTGACGTATTGATGTACTTAAGATATATATATCTATTAACACTCAACATATTTGGAGCATTTCATGTTAAAACACTTACAAGGAACATAAAGCATTCTCTCATATATGAACAAACGCAGTACACTCATACTATACACATGCAAACTAGTAAAGTAAAAAGCATGTAATTATTTTACAAATAGAAAATTACAGAGCAATTAGATACAATTGCAAATAGAGTAATACAGAGAACACATTTTACAAGGCAGTTCTGTTTTTGCAAAGTCAGTTTTTTAACCATCTATTTAAAATAACTACTTTAATGTGACGTATGGATGTACTTAAGATATATATCTATTAACACTAAACATATTTGGAGCACAAAATTAATAATAAACGATAATAAATGATTAGACAAATCATACTCTTAACACAAACTATCATCAATAATTGCATCAATACATGAAGATATACCCGAGTTCTTTCACTTTACCCAAAGAAAGATCAGTTTGAACCTTTCAATTAATATATTTAAGTATGACTCATTGATGTGATAAACATTTAAAATGAATTAACACTAAGCATATAATTAAACTCGCATAATTGTACTATTGTTATGACAAATTAATCCGGGAATATATTTAGGAATGACTCACCCATGTGCTAAACATTTAAACCAATAAACAGTTAGTATGCAATTAAGCATACAGTGTATTATTGCTATGACAAATTAATCGAGGAATATATATAGGTATAACTCATTGACATGCCAAACATTTAAATCAATAAACAGTAAACATGGGATTAAGCACACACAACTGTATTATTGCTATGGCAAATAAATTAATGAATATATTAAAGTATGACTCGTTGGTATACCAACATTTAAATCAGTAAACAGTAAACATGTGATTAAGCACAACTGTAGTATTGCTATGACAAATAAATCAATGAATACATTTAAGCATGACTCATTGATATGCAAAACATTTAAATCAATAAACATTTAAATCAATAAACCTTTCATTCATTAAACATTAAGCATGTAATTAAGCATACATTGTATTAATGCTATGACAAATTAATCGGGAAATATATTTAGGTATGACAATGAATATATTTAAGTATGACTCGTTGATATGGTATACATTTAAATCAATAAACAGTAAGCATGCAATTAAACACACATAACGCAGGCTTAAATCAAGCGACATTTCATATACATATACATGAATCTAACATTGCAATACCCGACACATGCACATGATCACATGCTTACCGTCTATCGCTTCAAACTGGCTTATACTATATAAACCCATTTGAAACAACAAACAGTAAGCATGCAAATAAGCATACATTTTATTATTGCTGTTACAAAAATAATCGGGAAATATAGGCATGCGATTATACATACATAAACCACGTTTAAATCATGCGACATTCCATATACATGACATCAAATATTGTCAACAAGTAAAACAAAACGTATATATAAACCAAAGCAAACAAATTACATCAAATACTGAAATGAATATGAGAATACATGTCTATAAACCCAATCAAATGATTGAATGGCCTTTCATTAAATATTATTATACCCATGCACTTAAATGAGCAATTTTATACACCACTTGTTCCAAAACAATTGTATTATCATCAATAAACAATAGTATCATCAATAATAAACAAAACGCATGTTTTATGTGTGATGTGTAATGTGCTAATTTATCACATAAATAAACGATTTACAATTTATTAAATGTTATAATGGTCAAGCAAGTTTATCATCTCAACACGGATCTGTACACTTGTCTTCAAGTTAGTAGTTCGTATAAACGGGAATCACGTGGAAGGAGTACTCAATAAAACACGGTCAGTCGTGTCGGTGGTATAGTTACCTACAAAGATAACGCACGTAACAATTAAGTCTGTTTAACTATGGCTGGCCATGGGAGATCAAGCCACTGATCGTACTCCTTGTACTTCACTTCATGTATATCATCATTTTTATCTTTATAAAATATCTTTCCATTCTTTGACCAGGCTTCGCTGACATTATCTTTCGATTTTTTTTTGACACACATAAGCACAAGCTGGTTGAGTGATGTCAAGTCTTCATTTATGAAGATACCGGTATTCTTCATGGCTCTTCTTCTTCTCATTATCTCTTCTTTGACATTTCTTGAAATCAGCTTTACGATTATTTCTCTGTTTGTCTTCTTTTTATTTGGTATCCTATGTGCAATGTCGATATCATTAATCGACAGATCTAACACATCATGTTTCTTTAACAGTTCTATTACTTTTATAGCTGACTCTCTAGCTGTTTCTCTAGGATTGACATCTCCCAAGTTCTTGCCACTGACCCTTGCTTTATTACCTGAAATGCAACATCCACGATTTCAAGCCCCAACGAAATTGTCTTTTTTACCAAAACCACGAAATTTCGTCCCAAAGGAATTAAATGATTTTATAGTATATTTGCATAGTGTGGTTCGCCCATTTCTAACAAAACTTTAATAGCAATCATAAATACGATAGTGTAATCACTGAGATAACGTACTGGAATCCAAACCGAAGGTTTCCAGGAGGAATCGCTCCTCGGCACAATATACCAAATGTATCAAAACCAACAAGCAAATAAGGAACTTCATGGTGACAATCTGAAAAAAAAATATAACGGTAAATACATTATGACTAATTGACACTATACGACACAGCAAAATTGAAAGGCAAATACATTAAATGAATAACCACCCTAAACCACTCGGACAAAAAGTCACATGAACAAAACTTTGTTCACGTGGCGAGTTTGTTCAACGTAATATAGATGTCATGATAGGGAGAAGGAGAATAGTGCTCCTAATTTGCACATAAATCAACAAACATACTTTTTATTGCATATACGCAATGAAATGAAATTCTTACAATTAGTACATGGACAAACACCACTGTTCCACCCAAAGAGAAACAAAATGTTTATCTAAACAAGAATTATTTGATTAAATGGTAGGGGACAAACCAAAGCCACACAGCTACGGCGACAGCGCCTAGCCACACACGCAAAAGTCAGACATAGAACAAGCCATCCACATTCCCAAAAAATATATGCTTCAAGCGAGCCTTATATGCCCACTCCGCAATGAATGACACGCTGTGGACTTCAAATTTTGTCCATAATTAGCCATAAAGGGAGGTAATTATAAGTGATAACTACACTGAAGTAATTAAACCATTATTAGCATACTAGGAACATAGTTACGTGCTACAAACATGTACAATGACTAAAATGCGAAGTTTGTTTCCACTATCTATCTTGATGTTATAAAACAAATAAGCAAACCCTCTCGAGAAGGCAACACTTATAAGCAGAAACAGCGGAGGACGAAGTACAAACAACAAGATTTGATCTAACTACGCCTATCAAGAGCCGAGCCCAGCATATGGAAAAAGAAAAAAACACAAAAATACCAAAGAACAACGAAAACTTAACAATGAGAAAACAGCCTACACCTTAAGCATGCCATTTAAGTAAGTCAATCCCAAACTAAGCAAGAGCCAGCATACAATTACAAAATATACGAACGACCAAACACCAGACCCCATTAAGCACAACACCCAAAATAACCAGTATATATGTCACGTTGGTAGTGTTTGCATAGACTTCCAAAATGCTATAGCACACAGACAAGCCAAAGTCGCACTGAAACGATGTCGAATTATAATGTGCTTAAATAAATTATAATTATTGATCAAACCAAGAACAAATTATATTTCAACAATGTGCATGCTAAGTGATTCATATCTCGTAATTAAAAGAAAGAAAAAAATATTATGATAAAAACATCACTTACATCAATGTGGTCGCTGAAATGATTAACACATCCGCTGCCTTTCAATCGACTTACACTGAGCGGCAATGAAAACGCAACACTTACGTATTATAGCATAACACATTTAATAAGTGTGTTAGCTTCGCGACATTTTGTCATAGAATAGATATATGCAAGTGACACATGAATATAACTTCGAATCAGATAAGGTTGTATAGCAACATAGTTGTGTACCAGTTGTTTTGGGGTCAGTATAAAACAGAAAGTCACAATTTTTAATCTTTTAAAACCACCGTCTAGACCGATGTATTGTGTACACCTACGACGTATTAATCGTATGAAACGTTCATGGCATGCTAGTGGGATGCTATGCCGTTGTTGCAGAAGGGCTATGTGAAGTTCAGGTACTGTTAAGGTGCCTGTGCACTATTTCGCGCACAACCTCTAAATTAGTAACGCTTGCTCTATTAGAGCCTTAGTGTATTTCCTATGGTCAAAGGGAGATAATCGTGAAGTAATAAATTGAGTAAATAATTAGCTTGCTAGTTTCTTTATAACACTGCTTCAAATTTAGCGGCTCTAATCGCACATTCGGAACTGCTCGTTTTGAGATTGATATAATTCTATTATATTTGTCCAAAGGATGGTGAAAGTACCACCATTTGTTACAGGAATTAAATTGCATGGACGCTATAGGTATTCTTTTAAGACTGATTATTGCACTGAATATGGAAAAAAGGCGCTTTTGAGCTGCGTGCTTAATTTTCAAAACACAATTTGCGTCTAAATATTAATGAACATCATAACCTGAGCATGTAGACTAGTTCAATAATATCCAGTGATACAATTAAGTGTAAAAGTTTGGTGATAATCTTAAAAAGTGAGGATAATTAGTTAGAGTTATCGCACTTGACTTAAACATTTTTCTTACATCCTATTATTTCTAATGCATTTTTATCTTTCTTAACAGGTGTATATGTATTCAAACTTGTGTTAAATGAAAGAAATAATGACTTCGGGACTTTAAATCAACGAAACTTTGATTTTTAGTACGTATACCCCAAACTTTAACATAACGACCGATTTTTCGGAGTCTTCCTTTGACATATGCACCATGTTTTCTTCTAGTTATTTTGTTTTTCCGACTCATTCAGCCATATTCTTCAAAATGCTTGCACAATATGCGAGCAAATCGCTAGCACGTGGGAAAATGGAGTTTAAGGCTTTTCCGCTATGGATGAGTGATTATTAAAGTATTTTCATACAAAAAGCTGAATTCTGTAGATAATATAAATTGAAGTCAGCATACAAAATTTCAAGTTTATCAGTTAACGGATTACGAAAATATTCAAGTTTAAAAAGTGTTCCGTTTTCATTGCCGCTCAGTGTATATAATATTTCGACGCCCATGGGACCGAACATATGGCATAGATCGTGATGGAACTTTGAGGATGATTTTGCAAACTTCCAAATTAAGGGTGAAGTTGTGTCCTTGACAATTGTTATTTGGCAATAATCGTCGTTGACATTACATCTAAATGAACCATAGACACACTTAAACACTTTAATGACATTGTGTAAGGTTAATGCTAGTATGTCAATAAACTCCAAATATACGTCTATAACTGTTTAGTAAAGTGGGTCACCATCTTTATTATTTGTTTTTGTCGTGTGTTTTATCTTGTTTTGAAAGATTCCCACCACCATCCCCTTTGCCCACTTCAGTTCATGGCTATGCAATGCCATTTGAACATTGTATACAAGGTCATTTTCCTGCTAAAACGCAACATTGTTGTTTATTGTACATACGATTGCCATTCAATATATAATGCGAACTAGCAAATAGCCTTTTGTATTATACTATTAAAGTATTTTTCATTCAAAGTAAACTTCCCCGGGATATTCAATCATTTCGACTGGCCTTATATCACCGCTAATTAGCAAAGCCGCACATACACTTCTTACTGCCTGGTTACGGCCAAATTCAATGCATTCATTCCAATGTAGATTAGCAAGTCGAATCCCAAGGTAATTGCCCTGTCGTTTTCGGCTGATAAGAACTTACTAAAATAGCTGCATCTCATTTTAAGATAAATGTTAAGATAAATGTTTGGATATGATGATTTGTCCATCCACAGAACAGCGATAAAACTGGGCGGTGTCCATTTTTAAAATATGTCGCTGTGTCTGTTTTTGACCGGAAAAGATTGGACACCCACCGAGCCAAAATCTTGTGCACTTTCCGCAAAACCAAATGCACATGTTCAAAAATGCCCTCCGATTCCTGGGCTATCTCTTAAATTTCTCGGCTGGCAGGCTGACTGGCTGGCTGGCTGGCTGGCTGGCTGGCTGGCTGGCTGGCTGGCTGGCTGGCTGGCTGGCTGGCTGGCTGGCTGGCTGGCTGGCTGGCTGGCTGGCTGGCTGGCTGGCTGGCTGGCTGGCTGGCTGGCTGGCTGGCTGGCTGGCTCATGTTAGGATCTCATGTTGGGCTCTCATGTTAGGCTCTCAACATGGATGACCACAAGTTAAATTGTTTATGTCTTGTTTTCTCCAAAGTCGGTCTTCAAGACATACCAAGAAGTGGCACATTTGTAAGACATTTACATAAATAGATAATTATGTTATATTACAATCTTGTTTGCCATTTGATTCTATGTTAAGCTAACGACCAGAGTCGTTCTTCCAACACTATGACCGTAATCCGTCAAATTACAAACTTGAAAATTTGTATAGTCTCTTCGCTATATATTATATACATAATTCAGCTTATTTTGTGAACACATTTAAACAAATCACTCGTCCTCACGGATTAGGCTGAAAGCGCATTATTTCCGTAGGTGATGAATGGCTCGACATTTGCTCTCATATTGCGTATATACTTTAAAGAATATGGATGAATTAGTTGGAAAAACAAGATATATAATTAGTCGAAAACATGGTGCGTATGTCAAAGGTAGGCTGCGGAAGATCAGCCGGTATACTCATGGGTGGGATACCTATACGACAAGTCCATGTTACGCTGATTTTAATTACCAAAGTCATTTAATACAAGTTTGAATACATATGCACCAATCCTTCTAAGATGTATAAACATGCATTTAAAATCGCAGGATGTAAGAAAAATGTTTAATTCAAGTGCGATAACTCTTGGGTAAGTATCCTCCCCTTTAAGTTCAATCACAAAACGGTTATATAAAATCGCATTATTGGATATTACTGAACTTGTCTACATGTTGTTATAAAACTTAAGCACGCATTTTAAAAACGCATTTCTTCTCCATTGAATGCAATGTACAGTCTTAAAAGCATACATGTGGCGTTCGTGCTATCTATGTACAGTAACAACTGGGGATTCTTTCACAGTTCTCGGGGCAAACATAATACCTTTATATCAATCTTAAACGAGCAGTTTGCAACATGCGTTTAGAGACGCTAACTTTGAAGCAGTGTTATAAATATATTCGCAACTTCGTTGTTAACTTGACTTATTTCTCCATGAGTTACCTCCCTTCCACCATAAAATATCTAATAGAGCATGTTTTGTACGACAAGCGTAACAGTGTACAATCCCTTTAACAGAACCTGGACTTCGCAGCGCCCTTCTGCAAGAATAGAACAGCATCCTACAAGCATTTCATGATCGATTCATATGATTGGTATGTCGAAGATACACACATTGCATCGCTTCTGGTGTTATTTTACAATATTAAAAAATGCAACGTTCTGTTTTACACTGACCAAAAGACAACTGGTATAAACCATGTTACTAAACTACTTTTCTGATTCAAAATGATACGCATGTGTCACATGCATACATCTATTCTACGATAAGATTTCGCGATGCTTGCACAATTATAAATGTGTTATGCTATACTATGTATGTGTTGCGTTTTCATTGCCGCTCAGTGTAAAATATTTAGATAAGCCACTACGACAAATATTCTTAACTACCAAGGTCAAATGTCTAAAAATGATCCACACTATGCATAAAGATGAAACGATTCATACAATTTTCAATTTTATATCTTGAACCCACGTTTGAGACGGATTCAATGGGATTTCCGGGAAGTTATTGTCCATGCCAAATATTAGCACACTTGGCCAAAGCATATCAGGATCCTGGCGCTACACATATCATTTATTCAGGTAAACCCATCAGTATTTATAAAGCAGAAATTACCAATGCATGACAAAGTTTTGGTCCGGACAATCTTCAATTTGACATATGACCTCAAGCTGTGACCTTGACCTTTGAGATAGAAACCTTCGGGTGTATCATGTAGGATAAAAATATAATTATTAAGATTCATAGAATAGATATATACGTGTGGCACATGAATATCACTTCGAATCAGAAAAAGTGGTTTAGCAACATGGTTTTGTACCTGTTGTCTTTGGATCAGTGAAATAGAACAAAAAGTTGCAATTTTAATCCTTTAAAACCACCGTCTGAAGCGATGCATTGTGTGCATCTACGACGTATTATTCGTATAAAAAGTCCATGAAATACTAGTGGGATGCAGTTCCATTCTTGCAGAAAGTCTATGCGAAGTTAGTGGACATGTACTCTGTTTCACGCACGACCACTAAAGGCATTAAAACCATGCTCTATTTGATTTTTCTGTGTGGAAGGGAGGTAACTTATGGAGTAATAAAATGAGTAAAAGAAGAACTTGTGAATTTCTTTGTAACACTGCCTCAAAGTGTGCGGCTCTAAACGCATATTTCAAACTGATCGTTGTTTTATTGATATACGTAATTGTACTATATTTGTCACAAGAACGGTGAAAATACCACAATTTGCTACGGAAATAAATTGCATGGCCACAGGCATGCTTTTAAAATTGGTTAATGCAGTCAATGGAGAAAAATGCGCTTGTAGAACGCTTGCTTAATTTTTAAAACACAATTTGCGTCCAGACTTTAATGAACATCATATCTTGAGAATATAGTCATGTTAAGTAATATCCAATAATACAATTTAGTGTAAAAGCTTGGAGATTTATCTTAAGTGAGGATTATTATCCAATAGTTATTGCGCTTGAATTAAACATTTATTTACATCCTGCGATTTCTAATACATTTCTATATTTCTTAACAGATATTTATGTAGTCAAACTTGTGTTAAATGAATAACATAAAGACTTCGGTGATTTAAATCAACCACAAAATTTTTTGCGTACGGATACCCCACACTTGAGCATACCGACAGCCTTTTCGGCGTCTCCCTTTGACATACGCGACATGTTTTTTACTACTTTTTTTCGAGTTATCCATCCATATTCTTTAAAATGTTTGCCCAATAAACTAGAAAATCTCTAGCCATTTCAAATTTCTAAGTAAACGGATTACGGAAATATTTAAGTTTAAAAAGTGTTTCGTTTTTGTTGCCGCTCTGTGTATAATTTCTTTGGAAATTGGGTCATCCTGCATTTTTTTTGGCGGGGACTCGGACTTTTAATTGTTTCCTTGGCTTATGTGTGGGCATTTCTCAGGTAGTTGCGTTGTGGTGCTACTGATTTCTGTGCTCGCCTGGTTAGGTTGAGTGCTGCCTTCCTTGTAGGATTTCCTCATACCTTTTTATCAAAGCACTTATGAAAATAGCTAATAGTTGGGAGTCCAATTGTAGGGGAAAAGTCGCTTATTTTTCATGGTCCATGGCATTTTTTAGGAGAAGGGTTTCAGTAACACATTTGTATAGCCCAATATCAAGTGCCTACGGTTTGGGTGGATGGCAAGCGCAAAACTCCCCGTGAAGGTCAGAATTTAGGTCAAAGGTCAATCAAGTGCATATATCATACAGGTCTTTGAACTTGTACAATATCGTGGTCAGTTTTACAGGTAGAATAATCAGAATGGTATCAAAGTGAAGCTATTGGATTGGTCTTGCATTTTAAATCAGTTTGAATAAATTAATTAATTTGCATATTCATGAATATTTATGAGTTTTTCGAAAAAAGGTAAATGTTCATAAAATATCGATGCGTATAGTCGACAATATTTTGCCGTATTTTTGTTATTCCAACTTTTTAAGGAACCAAATGGTATCAAAATCAAGGTAAGACATAGAGCTTTCAATATATGTCATTACATGTATAATAATGTGTTTTGATTATATGCAAAATGGCTGCCAATGGTGGGTGGGGTGAGTTTAATCAAAACGACAAAAATCGCAATATCGACAATATTAACTTATACACGCATTTAACATATTCCTTATCAAATGTGATTTCATTAGTGAATGAGTTTATGATTCATAATCTGATTTAGCACATTTATGCTAATTAGCTCATTGAATATTCATTACTTGTCTGTTCGAAAATTTATAACTTTTGAACTGCATTATGCGTTGCAATAATTATAGGCGAACCACTAAAGATACTCCCCGTTGTCAAAATTACACCATTTGCAATTTATAACACTTACAGGCGATGTTAACACCTAGTTTATTCATTTTATACGCATATGGAGTGTCTAATGGTAATAAACTCACACCAAACAATACACGTTCAAAAGCTTTAGTTGAATTTTTTCATGCTGCTAATCATATTGTATGTAAAACTACCATTAGAAGGATTGATAACTCCATAACTAACCAAATTAGTATGTAAAAAATTGAGGAGTTTATATTCCTAGCAATATTGAGCATGGAGTTTTCGTACATTGCTCTTGTGACGACATCGATGTGCTGGAGTCTACATTGGATGGTCAAAAAACATTCCACAGTACACAGATGGTTGTTTTGCAACGACAAACAACTGGAGATGTTGACTCATTGCAGATACAGGATGATGATAGTAACCCAGGCTTAGAAAGAAGTTGTGACAGTGAGGCAACGAAGAGTCTCCACGAGTTACACATGACAAGGATGCCTCGTGGAAATAGAGCTCAACCTGTACACAGAGCTGTTGAAATAGATACAGAGACATGGTTTTCCTAGACAGAAGATGAATGCGTAAAAACCCATATAGATGCCACAGGTTGGTTATTATGTAGATGTCACAGGGTCAAATTAACACTGTGCATATATGTTATTTTCCTATAAATCATTCATTTTCTTATTAATCATTCTTGTATATCGTCATACCATCACATCATTTATTTCACAGTAACATTCATAACATTAACAATTTACCCTCATCAGGGCCTCACTTTCATATCCTGGTTGTGGTCGTGATGCAAGGGCTTTGTTTCCCGCCATAACGTCATCGCACTCTAACAATCAGTCGTAAAGTAAATGGTTTGTGAAACGGACGTATTGTAATAGTTGTATTTATTGTGTACTTTCAGGTATGGATGTTACTTCATCTTTTCTTCATGTTGCCATCATTTATCATCCTCATTTCATTCATTTGTTATTATGTCTATAAAAAGGAGTCGTAAAGTAAATGGTTTGTGAGACGGACGTGTTGTCATAGTTATATTTATTGTGTACTTTCAGGCTGAAAAGCCACCCTCGGCCACCTGGCCTAAGTCGACAGTATCTGTCATCCCTATTTAAACTTATCGAACCAAACAGGATAAGCCTGTAGAGGGTAGAACCCGTGACATAGACAGACTGACATGGAAGAACAAACTGTTCCAGTATGGAGAGCATTTAATGAGTCAACGAGCCACGTAAATCCACAGATGACAACAAATGACATGCTCCCAATCGTACAGGCACCTGGGCCCGTGTTCACCAAGGATCAACTGCTCTGGATCATATTTGATCCTGAAAATAATTTTCAATTTTTTGGAAGTTTTTGGTAACTTTTAGGAATTACAAATTAAAGCCTTGTAGAGAATACCTAATTTACTTCAAGTCAACATATCTGGAATATTCAGACCATCATTTTTCTGTTGCAAAAGCGACATATTATACTTGAGACTGAAACTGATCCTGAAAAACGAGAATCAATTTTTAAAAAGAGGATCAAGTTAGTAGTTATATACATAACTATACAAATTTATTTTAATGTCTTTGAAATTGTAGGATATGTTTTTATGTACCCACATGTATAAAAATCTCAAGCTTAACATTAACATATCTACTGAATTTCAAATGTGATATATTTGATCTTGATCCTGATCCTGAAAACTAATTATTTGTGAACTTGGGGCCAGCGGATGACTTTGATACTATAACTACTGTTATTGATAGATTTGTAGCATTTACAAATAACATTGGACAAACCTATACGGTGATTACCGGTGACCAACCTCTTTATGCAAAAAGGAAAGAACTCACAGGGGCCAACCAAGAGTTGTATAAAGACGTCATGTTCAGACATGGGGGCCTCCATGTCTGCTTCAGTTGAAGGCGGTCGGTCAGCATATGGAATATGTTGGTATTGACGATATGTGGGTGGATGCTGGTGTTTATCCCCTAAATGTAACCTAAAATATGATGGAAGGGAATGACTACTACAGAGCAGTGCGGGCACACACCTTAACTTAAGAGGCTTTGTGGTGCCTGAGGTGGAAATGTTTAGAACTTGGTTGAAGCAAAAAGCTTGTGGTGCAGGTAGAAAAATCATCGTCAGAGCTAACGGATGTTTTCAAAACATCAAAGCTAACTGGATTTGACCAAGATGTAAAGAACAAGGCTTAGAAGTTAAATGAAGATATTCGGAATGTCAATTTGATCGGCCAGATGGAAGAATTCGACAAACTGTTAGTAGGCAACACGAACTATATGTTGTGGAAGACATATATGGATATGGTCGACCTTTTGTTTCTGTTTATTCGAGCAGAAAAAGACGGTTACTGGAAACTTCACATAGAAGCATTTGCTGCCATGTTGCCATGATCACCTTAACTATGCACGATGGCGACCAGTATATCTAGCAGAAATTAAAGATCTCAAGAACAGAGCCCTAGAAGTTTATGAAGAGTTAATGGATGGATATTTTGTAGTCAAGAGAAGAAATAATCATTTCAGTCCAATCCCGACAGATCAAGCCACAGAGTGGATCAATTAACTGTGTAAAACGAGCAATGGAATTATAGGAACAACAAGAGCAGACTAAACAGGAGACAAGTTCTGTATAGCATGGGCATTTTGCTCAAGTATATCACAGAAAATGAGAGCTCTGTATGCAGACAACGGAGATGAAGAAAATGACTTTACATTCACAGGAATTGACTTTCAACGTTCACGCGTACAACTTGATGAAAACCATGTAAAAGCAATGCTGAAACGACTGAGCATACTGGATGTCTTTTGTTGCAAAGACTAGACTCACTAACGGATACAGATGTTGCAGTTAACAGAACTGTTTTACCCATAGAAGTGTGTTCAAAAGTTGTATCCATTGTAACAAAAAGATGTGGCAAAGACAGAAATAAGCCAAGATCTATTGGAAGCATGAACACGTGGTCAATCAAGTGTTCTAAAGACTGCCGAAGAGAGACTTGTTTCAAAGAAAACGCCTTTCTTTGACCCTATGAAAAAGCTGAAATTAAAAACGTTTGCTACAATGTACCAAATTCAGGTTAAAACTAAGAAAACAACACAGATAATTAAAGATGATAGGCAATCAATGCAACGATTATTTAACGTCAGATCTACTTGCAGTCCTTACAACTGATAATTCCGTTCCAGTCACAGGGAAACTTCCAATATCCACTTCGTCTTCGGCGCCCGTGATAGATGGACATGCATTGATACAAGCATAAGGTAAACCGGACGGCTGCGTTACGTTTGGAGATTATGGAAATGTGTTTTTAAAAGTGTACTAAAGTATTACGACACACATACACACCCAATTGACATAGTAGTCGACAGAAACACAGGAAAATCCTCAATAAAGACAAACACCAGAAACAAGCGTACCTGTAGACGTCTTCCAATTCGTAGGATAATAACTGGCCCAGATATACCCTTGCCACAATCCTGGGATAACTTCTTGACCATGAGTGAAAACAAGGCAGAGATAGTTAGATTCCTTTCCGAGTGTTTGCAAGCAAAATCAGAGACGTTAGAAAGAGCTTGGAGGAGGATACCAGGATGTACTAAAGATAACATCAAATACGGTAGACGTGAAGTATATCAACTGTCTACAAAGCACGCGGAAACTGATTGTTCTCCATGCTTTGCATGTTGCAAAGGAAGGGTATAAACGAATAGTTATAAAATGTGAGATACAGATGTGCTTCTATTGCTGATATATCATCTCGGATAACTAAATATTGAAGTATAGATGATGTCTGGGACATCAAAGAAAATAAAACTATGTCCTACCCATGTATAATAGCGCAGAAGATGCCTTAAGATGTCCGCCGAAACATTTTAGGGTTCCACGCATTGACTGGCTGTAACACCACTTCATCCTTTTCTGGCATTGGCAGGAAAACCTGCTAAAAAGTTACCCCCCCCCCCCTTTCTCTAATCGGATTTTGGAAGAGACACAAATTTAGATAAGGCAGAGCAGTTTGCTTGCTTACTGTATGGTGTAAACGAAGAATCTGTTGATGCTGCAAGATGTTCCCTGTTTATTAAAGCAACGAAAACACTTGAAATGCTTCCACCAACGAGAGATGCTTTGGAACTGCATATTGCAAGGGCTAACTATCAAGCAGCTATATGGATACATGCTAATGTATCAATAATAGATACAGAAATAAAACCAACCGATACCAACGCATGACAAGAAGGACCTGATGGATAAGAAATCATCTGGAAACGTTTGCAAACTGTACCTAATGCATGTATTGAGCTAACAAGTTGTGTGTGTAAATCCAAGTGCCAAACCATTCGCTGCAAGTTTTTTAAGACATCGTTGAAATGTACACCTGCTTGTGGTTGTGATGGTGTTGATTGCGCCAACCCTACATAGAACTGATACTTATTTTGTCGAGATCAATCATTATCTGAAACATTTTGCACTGGTCGTACGTTGTGACATGTTTACTTGTTTTACCTGTAACGATACATGCACTATAAGTTTTAAATATGTTTTGCCATCATATGGTCGTCTTGCGATAAAACACTATTGTTTTAAATGAACTGTTGAATTGTGTTAGTATGTGCACTTAAGGTAGTTCTGGACTTTGCATCGTCGATTTCAAAAGTTGATGTCTTTGCTTGAAAATCTATAGTACGAAGAACGTATATCATACCTATCTGTGTTCCGTAGTAGCGTTTTTTAAAATTATCATAAAGTCGTCTATTTTGGCGCCATTTTCGGACGCAATGTGTAAATACTCAAATTGACCTTACTTAGCCCCGAACTACCTTAAATGACATTTGGTCAAGTTTCATTATATTGGTAATTATCTTAAATCAATGTCATAAACATAACTTTCGATGATAATATTTAACTAAATACTAATATTGCAAAACAATGCCAGTTTCAACGATATTGAGATATTCCTGATTTGTGAATCAATTTACCCCACCCACTTTAACCATCCACCATGGTCCCATTACTGAAGGAATATGACTTGTGACATATATATTTTTAAAAGCTGAATATCCCACCATTAAAATGGTATCATTTAGGCTTTTAAATAGTAAAAATGAAGACGTTATGACAAATGTATTGTTGATAACCTCCTATTGTTAACAAAATTTTGCCGGTTTTTTAGTGTTCTAATCAATGTTAATGAATATGCAAATGAGCTCATTTTAAAAAAAATATGTCAAAACAAAAGTACAATAAGTAAGCTTCATTATGACACTATTTCGAAACAATTCGACATAAAATGACCAAAATTAGGGATTTTTCAAGATGGATATACAAAAAATGCACTTAGTTGACCTTTGACCTCATTCTGAGAAAACGAGGCAATTTCCCGTAATTAATGGATTAAGTTCCCGAGACCCAAAGCGACCATTGTCGTTATGTCACTTCGCATTGTCGTACGGAGCCTTTAAGCCCGACGGCGACATTATAAAAGACACGATCATGATTCCGTAGCATTCATTGAAACTTCCTACCGTATACACCTATATCGATGGCTTTGGATGAGAACTACTTACGACCTTAAATGATTGGAACAATTTCAGAATTGGCATCACAATGCGTTTCTTATGAGCCTATTGTCATGAAAATCGACCCTTGTCATGTTGAACAAACAAGTTGACACAGCTTGTTTTGCCTTAACTAAAAAGTAATGTTCGGACAGTATGTGTCTTATTTTCTCAAAATATCGGTTTTGTATTTTCGACCTTCTCATTCTAAGCCAGCGATATGGCATGATGTCATGAAGGACTCGACACGGGCAGTGTTTTGCCAACCAATCTAATTATTTTTTGCATTTGTAAAAAAAAACAATTTAAAACTAGGTCTACAGTTACCCTGTGCCAAAACATTCATGTGGCTAGGATGGTAAGTCGTACATTGGCATCTTGTATGCTTGTTGAAAAGCCTAGGAACAGGGTATGCACACAGTCTCAGAGCATGTTTATCAAATACCCAGTGGCACGTTCTGCTACATTTAACTGCATCATTGAAAACGGAAACAATAAAATAAATGATTTTTTTTTCTTTTGATAAAAATTATAAATTTTACAACTTATTTCTTTCGTTTTCAAATTGTCTTTATCAATGATACAGTAACCTGTGATTCTGCTATAGCAGATAAAAACTTGCACAGGGATAGACGAAAGGTTTAAGATTATAGCTTACATATCGATGGCTTAGAATTAGTAGGTCGTAACTACAAAACCGATATATTGAGAAAACAAGAAAAAACTGTCTGTAATTTACTCTTTACCTATGGGAAAACAAGTTTTTAAAACTTCATTTTGGTCAATATGACAATTTCAGATTTTTATGAAAATAGGATCATAAGAAACTCCTTTTCAAGCAGATTTCAAATATACATGAGTCTTATTAGGTCGTATGTAGTAGTTACGACCTTCTCATTCTAAGCCATCGATATATTACAACAACACGTATGCGTATTGGTTTAATTGTATTACTAACGTTTTGGCATAGTTTGCCTTCTTCAGAGTAATAATGACAACGGTAAACAGTTTTCATTCAAACAGACACTAAAACAGTATACTATCTTTTTTGGACACCGTGTACATTTGTACATTGTTTGTATACTCATTGGTGTCTGTTATAATTGCTAATTTATGATGCAAAACTACCTTGTAACAAAATTACTACAGGTTCCTTTTTTCGAAGAAGCGGTTATTTACTAATCTACTGTATTGTGCAAAGCTACCGTGTCACACAATGAATGCAACGCCTGTGTTCGAAGAAGCGTTTAGGTATCAATAAACCAAAATGATTGTTTTTATCTATAATTATTCACCTTGCACATGTTATTGATTATAGTTATAACAAACATCAGTCACGAGTGATTATTAAATTAAAACTCCATCGAGAATAATATATTTTCACCAACTAACGCTCAGATCCTGCCATTTAATTCATCAATTCTGTTGATTAATGACAAATGTCAACAATTTTCATGGAACTAATGCTCCTTGATTAATGATATCCAAATACACGAAAGACTGAAATGTTAATATTTCATGCATTTTGCAAGGGTACTTTCTGATTTTTATATGAATAGTTAAAATGAAATATTAATAAAAATGTTTTGCGTCAATGCAACCATTTTATTGAGTAAAAACACAAAAGACTGTGTGACCTATTGGGATACCATAAAATTTCAATGCGCATGCATTATGGCGATAAACGGAAGTCCGCTCGTTTATACTGCGTGTATTTGGTCGCTTCGGTGCCAGATGAATAGTTCGATTTGGTAGCCTCCACACCTCTGAATGCGATTAAATGTTACACGTAGGGTTAATGTTTACTTTGTTTACTTTGAAAATCTCTCAGTAAATTAATCAATAACCCAGTAGTATAACAAGGCGATAAAGCCCAAAGTCAGCCACCTTAATGACTACCTTTATCTATTTTTAGTATCATGATTATGTTCGTATTCATAATTCGGTTTACAAAGAGCGCACACGAACCTTGTTCACACATAGCACACATTAGACTATCTACAATGCTTGCAAAGTAATTTTCCGTGAGTGATTTGATAAATCTGTACCCTGCTGAGTGTCCATTTAATAGTTTACTTGTTGATCAGTCAACCTAACAATTAAAAACATTAATTGGATTATATATAGTACAAACCCAACTTAATTTGACCGTTGATTGCAGTCTCTTTACAAGGAATGAGTATATTGTCATTGAAAGCACGGTTTAGATAAAGCTTCAATCGCTTGTACCGATAAATTGTAAATAACTTTTGATGAATCTGTATAATTTTATATTCATATCAAAGCTTCAATTATTGTTATTTATCGGTATTTAATTAATCTCTAGGGCGACTTTTCAAACAGATATCTTCATAATATCGAGAAGTTATGAAGTAATAGAACTGGACTGAATCTACCCAAAATATATCAAACAATTTTGTATATAATTTTTATCATATTTTACATATTTGATAAAATACCGTTATCTGCGTGGTCGTAATCAGTTTAACTTCAGTATAAAATTATCTTCTGTTTGGTAACATGATATTTTGTAATTCAACATGGCATGTATGTTTCATATAATTTGATAACGAACTTTATTGTATATTCCCTGGTGTAGGAAGTATACACGTAGCAACACATAGCCATATTTGTGGAGTGGGCAGACTAGCGGGATCGCAAGGCGCTTCTAATGAGCCTATTTTCATGAAATTCGACCCTGGTCATGTTGGCCAAACTCAAGTTGAAACAGCTTGTTTTGCCATAACTTAAGAGTAATGTACGGACAGTATGTGTCTTATTTTCTTAAAATACCGGTTTTGTACTTTCAACCTTCTCATTCTAAGCCAGCGATATGGCGTAATGTCACAAATTACAGATTACACAAACAAATTCATATAGATTGATACTAGCCTTTTTGATGTTTACAGCTTATGCTCATGATGAATATATTTCATGTAAAATCTATCATTTCCATAAGACAGCTAACATTTATAACAACTGAAGCTGTAAATCTAAGACTGCAACATCAAGTTACATGTAATTGCACGTATAAGCATGTAATTACGAATTTTTTCATGTAATTTATGACCATATCAAAGTTTTAAGGCGAGTAGTGCTACATCGCTATACATCATGCTTAGAATTAAATCGAATATCGAATCTCAGACGGAGGAAAATCAAGATTAATGGCGAATTTACCAGGAAAATTGTAGAAATTAAAATAGTTTTATCTACAATTTGTATCTATTACACTTTCTTAATGTTGCTAATAAACAAATTTAATGATTAGATTTTCTGATGATTCATTTGTATACGACATACACGTCTGTGAGGCGTTAATCATAGAATGTGCATAAGAATAGTCGATGCACCGGCACCATGTCTAGTTGCAAAATATTACTTTTATTTCTATTGTGAGTTAAAGATACTAGATTACCTTGGGTCATGGTATGCTATGTGTATAAATTACTCCTAAACTAGTCTAACCATCGTGCTATAACTGTGGCTGACATAGAAATAATTGTTGTGGAAAGCTTCAATATTTTAATCAAAGTTGAAAATGGGCGGTACTTATATTTTCCTGTACACTTGTGCATCACTTTCGCGACCAAAATGTGAACTGGTTATCAGTATTATAACATTGCATGAAACTTGCAACATCTTGGTGGTATATCCAAAAGTAATGTCACTGATGCTATAAAATCGTTCATAATATCAGTAAAACGACAACATTGTTCACACCGTTACGTCAGTCTGATTTAAATAGGATTACCAAATTTCACAATATCGTACAGAGCAGTTCTTGAGATATGGACATTTATATGAGACATACTAACGAACATCGCCGTAAGTTTTGACGCCAATGACGTCATAATGACGTTATTTGCTGACATTTACTCATCCTGAAAAATTACATTCCTGATGATCTCTAACGACTCCTACAATCAAGCAGTCATTTCCACGTCCTTCACTATTTTGCAACCTACCCAACACTTACCGTCGCATTTTTGAACGTTAAGCTGAATTGATGGCGTTAAATATACCAAATTTGAGGGAAGGGAAACAACTCTTTAAAGCATGATCATTTGAGTTAAATAACAATTACCGACCTTCATAGGAATGTTATCCTCTAAAAGTTTGTAATTCCGAGAAGTTTGCAGCAAGTTGGGAGATCGTATTTAGAAATGCAAGTTCGAGATACACGCCAATAACGGATGTACATAACAGTTATACTTGTGCCACACGTGTTACGCGAGTCAGAACTCCATCTGAGATGATATTTATATGGCGTCAGTTATGTGGCTTTCATTCAGAGTGATGCTTATCAGTTTGCGTTTTTCATCTTTCAATGCCCCGATTAACACCTGTCATTTAGGGTCAATTCAACCTGAATAAGTTTAGTCCAAATTTGAACCATGTTCATCCATCAATAGTCGAGAAAATGCAAAGAATATCGGTCCTGCTTTGGGAGATGCCGTCATATTAGATAATAACATGTATAACTATTTAAACATAGTATGATTATGTAGTTAGCCTTTTCGATTATGACTGCTGCATTTCTACTTTTAATAAATTTTGCTTAAGTTTAACAGTTATAGTAATTTCTTGTTTATTATAGTTTCATTTAAGACATTTTCTAGTGTAGCAAATGTTTAATGATACATAACATTATATCAAGCGTCATATTCAATCATATTTTAAGAGAGATAACCGATCACTATCAAGTAGCATGGTATAATAGAATGACCTCCCATTAAACGTACACAGTGTAATTTTTAAGGCAATATTTGTTAACAATTTAACGTACTCTGTGTGCATTTAATTGTAGAACCCTTGGCACTAAAATATTTTGAGAAAAAAGACGGAATTTATTGCATTAATTCGAATTTGGGCTATAGTTTAGCTATTTCCTTAAGTGCTTTGATAAAAAAAGGTATGAGGAAATCGGACAAGGAATGCAGCACTCAAAATAACAAGCCGAGCACGGAAATCAGTAACAACGCAACGCAACTACACTGAGAAATGCCCTCAAATAAGCCAAGGAAACAATTAAAAGTCCGAGTCCCCGCCGAAATAATGCAGGATGACCCAATTTTCCAAAGAAATGATACACAGAGCGGCAACAAAAACGCAATACTTTTTAAACTTAAATATTTCCGTAATCCGTTGACTTAGAAATTTGAAATGGCTAAAGACTTGCTCGTATACTGAGCGTCAAAAGTTTCGCAAACGAATTAAAAATTCAATTTTTTTAGATTGTTAACTCCAAAAAACTTTTTGCTAGCACTGACTATTGGTGTGCCCATAGTGTTCATGTTGAACCCGATGGCGTCCGTCACGCTTGAATGATCACACCATGACAAATGGTAAAACATCTATTTAAGCGCGCAAAAAATGGGTTTTCATTTTCGACTAAATTTTTACTCCCTTTTTACTTGCAACAAGACTGTGATAAGAAATACACAAAAAGTTAGTCAAATTAGTTAGCAATGTACGCATAATTTGATGGTAAAATTCGATAATTCTGAACATTATCGTGTACATAGGAGTCTAGAGGCTGGCGTTTCACTAAAAATATTTTGTGTCGGATAAAATTGACATGTCTCTATCATGATAAGCCAGTTGTATCATATCCAATAGACGGACCGTGTATATGACGTACCACGTGACAACAGGTCAAGGGTCAATGCTGCTGCCCTAGACAGGTAATGCTGCTATAATGTCAGCACGAAACTCAACGGCATTGTTTGAGCGTAATCGTAGTCCAACCGACAAAAGAATTTATGGGAAACTTCCTTTTATTTTGCGTTTTTACGACCAGCGCGCTGTTTCCTAAAATCTGACGTTTCATACAGTGTCTATTACGACATCCACAATTTTCTGTGGTCAAAGGGAGATTATTTTGTACAATAATCGATTAAAATTACCTCCCGTCGACTACAAAAACGTAATGAAGCGTTTATGTTCACAATTGTCAATATTTTACATCAAATCAAGCGTAAATTGCAAACTAATTAGACTTACTATTTGTGTATTTCGTATCACAGACATGTATCAAGTAAATTGGAAGTGGAAAATAAGTCGAACATGAAAAGCCCTTATTTTGCGCGCTTGAATAGACGTTTTATCGAGCATAAAAAGTGTTGCGTTTCCATGGCCGCTCAGTTTAATTTTTTATCTGACATTACATTTGTATACTGTGTTAAAAACGTAAAAACTTATTACAGATATAACTACGATTCTTGAATTCATTTAAACGTTTATTGTTTGCATTGAACCAATAAATTACTCGTTAGATAAGAATGAGGACTACTACATAGTTTATTGTAAACACTAGTGTGATAGTGTAGGACGAACGACTCTGGTCGTTAGTCTGTTAACATAGAATCAAATGGCAAACAAGATTGTAAGATAACATAATTATCTATTTATGTGATGTTTCATGTAAATATCTTACAAATGTGCCACTTCCTGGTCTTTCTTGAAGACCGACTTTGGAGACATATACACTTTAACTTGTGTCATCCATGTTGTAAGCACAACATGAGAGCCCAACATGCGAGCCAACCATGAGACCCCACCATGAGAGCCCAACATAAGAACCCAACATGAGAGCCCTACTGCGAGCCCAAAATGCGAGCCCACTATGAGAGCCCAACATGAGAGCCCAACATGAGAACCCAACATGAGAGCCCAAAATGCGAGCCCACCATGAGAACCCAACATGAGAACCCAACATGAATGACCTAGTTCATAATATAACATAAACTAGTCATACATGTAAAATGAAATACACGAAACACTGAACTTAAACTGTACAAAACATCACCGGCCGAAGAAATTATATCACAACTAACAGAGTTTAACATCCCAAAATTGTCAAGAACATGTTTGAAACGTCTCTGTCCGCCCCTACACGAATATACCATTTAACGCATAAACGCGCCAGAAATGGTTTTGGGCGGATCTAATTATGTCTCTACAACACTAAACAATCAAAACATTTTCATTTAGTCGTGTTTAAGTTATATTATCAGGTACTTTCGTCGATGTGCCGTTCCGGGTTGGAAGCCATTGTAACGTGTTTTTTATATTGACAATGGAAACCAACCCAAAACGCTGCAAACCTGTAAGTAAGTAACGACTTTATTTATAGCAGTTAACAAATCATCATATCCAAACATTTATCTTAATATGAGATGCAGCTATTTTAGTAAGTTCTTATCAGCCGAAATCGACAGGACAGTTACCTTGGGATTCGACTTGAAAATTTAAATTGGAATGAATGCATTGCATTTGGCCGTAACCAGGCAGTAAGAAGTGTATGTGCGTCTTTGTCTATTAACGGGGATAGAAGGCCTGTCGAAATGATAGAATATCCCTGGGGAATTTGACTTTGAATGATAAATACTTAAAAAGGAGAATACAAAAAGCTATTTGCTAGTTGCATTATATATCGAATGACAATCGTATGTACAACAATGTTGAGTTTCTGCAGGAAAATGACCTGGCATACAATGTTCAAATGGCACTGCATAGCCATGAACTTATCATCGAAGTGGGGAAAGGGGTTGGTGGTGGAAATCTTTTAAAACAAGATAAAACAGACGATAAAAACAATAATAAAGATGGTGACCCACTTTACTAGACAGTCATAGACGTATATTTGGAGTTTATAGACATACTAGCATTAACCATAGGTGGCAGTATCAGTGTTTGGAAAAGAAAAAGAAAAAATCCGTCACTAAGCTAATACACTACATGGACCGTATATATATCGATTGTCTAACTAACTCATTGTACACTATGGAGGTATAAAGCGTAGTATATGTCTATGTCCAAAGATTGTGGAACATCGCATAGGCTTGGTTCCCAACAATAATTACGATACTGTGAGCGGACAAAACATTGATACTGCCACCTGTGGCATTAACCTCACACAATGTCATTAAAGTGTTTAAGTGTCGCTATGGTTCATTTAGATATAGTGTCAACCACGATTATTGCCAAGGACACATATTTAGCCTTAATTTGGGAGTTTGCAAAATCATCCTCAATGTTCCATCACGATCTATGCCATATGTTCGGTCCCATGGGCGTCGAAATATTATATAAGTCGATTGAAACGCAGCGGATATGTAAATCGTTTCAGCGACCACATTGATGTAAGTGATGTTTTTATCATAATATTTTTTCTTTCTTTTAATTACGAGACAAGAATGCATTAGCATGCACATTGTTGAAATATAATTTGTTCTTGGTTTGATCAATAATTATGATTTATTTAAGCACATTATAATTCGACATCGTTTCAGTGTGACTGTGGCTTGTCTGTGTGCTATAGCATTTTGGAAGTCCATGCAAACACTACCAACGTGACATATAAACTGTAGATTTTGGGTGTTGTGCTTTATGGGGTCTGGTGTGTGGTCGTTCGTATATCTAGTTATTGTATGCTGGCTCTTGCTTAGTTTGCTATTGACTTACTTAAATGACATGCTTTCGGTGTAGGCTATTTTCTCATTGTTAAGTTTTGTTGTTCTTGTGTATTTTTGTGTTTTCTTTTTCTTCTTCCATATGCTGAGCTGCGCACTTGATATGCGTATTTAGATAAAATCCTGTTGTTTGTACTTCATCCGCCGCTGTTTCTGCTAATAAGTGTTGCCATCTCGAGAGGGTTTGCTTATTTCTTTTATAACTTCAAGATAGATAATGGAAACAAACTTAGCATTTGAGCCACAGTGAATGTTTGTAGCACACAATAATGGTTTCATCAAATAATTATTGTTTAGATAAACATTTTGTACCTCTTTGATTAGAATAATGATGTTTGTCCATGTACTAATCGTAAAAGTTTTCATTTCATTGAGTTTAAGCAATAAGAAAATGTTTGTTGATTTATGTGCAAATTATGCTCACTATTCTCCTTTTCCCTATCATGACATCTATATTACATTCAACAAACTCGCCTCAAGAACAAAGTTTTGTTCTTGGGACTTTTTGTCCGAGTGGTTTAAGGTGGTTATTCATGTGTTCATTGTATGTATTTGCCATTCGTTTTTGTTGTGTTGTAAAGTGTCAGATTTGTCATAATATATATGCCGTTATATTTTTTTTTCAGATTGTCACCATGAAGTTCCTTATTTGCTTGTTGGTTTTGATACCTTTGGTATATTGTACCGAGGAGCGATTCCTCGAATCCTTCAATTTGAATGCCAATTCAAGTTCGTTATCTCAATATTACAATATCATATCTATTATTGATATTAAAGTTTTGAAAGAAATAGGCAAACCACACAATGCAAATATGCTGTAAAATCATTTAATTTCGTTGGGACGAAATTTCGTGGTTTTGGTAAAAAAGACAAATTCGTTGGGGCTTGAATTCGTGGATTTTGCATTTCAGGTAATAAAATAAGGGTCAAAATTAATGTTCGTTGGGATTAAAGTTCGTGGTAGAGGTGAACCACGAACTTCACGAAATTTAATTCCCCTACGAAAATTAATGATTTTTCAGTTGTCGAAATACTAACTTGGGCAGAAATGACATGGCTCACAAACTGAAAGTGTTTATAGTACCAGGTATAAGAAAGATTTAGTCCACTCGTTTTTCTAACAAGCATCAAAGGGAACGTACGCACACATACCAGTATTCATCAAACTGGTCCGAATGTAACTCTGATCTGACAAGACGTTTAAGTGTATACTCACTTATGACCATAAACAAAGACTGATTGCTTCATAAGTTAGCTTGTATACGTCAGGGATATACATGTAATACCACAAAGTAAGGCGTTATTATTTATCTATAGATTACCGAGTTATTCACATTTTTAAAAAAGGATTGTAATGTGAAAGAGCACTGTGACCCGCCTTGGCGTTACATGGTTTCTATGACAACGCTTCGTATGTGTATCAGCAATAACAACAACAACCTGTTGCTACCAGTATACAGAGTATGAATTGTTTAGTATATGAGACAAACTTCATCAAAATATAAGTGTTGAGTAAGAAGTTATGAGAAAAGTCATTTTATTTCAGGAACACCCCTCGTACATGTGTACATCTACAATTGCCACGTGTGTATTATTATATATATGTTCATATATGAGTATATATGTTACAGTTGCACATACGCTGATGGCAGCACTCGGATCTGACACTTCCGAAGCAGCCTGTGAGAGTCTCTGCCAGAGCACTTTCTCTGCAGTGAGTTTCCTGTGCTCACCCGCATGTCATGAGTAAGTTCTTTTATAATCAGCCTACTGTAAAAGCGTTTGTTTAGGTAAAATGACCACTAATATATGACGTTAATTCGTGGAGTTTGCATTTCAGGTAATAAATACGAGAGTCAAACTTATTGTTCGATTGAATTTGATTTCGTTGTTGAAGATGAAAAACGAAATGCGCGAACTATATTCCCCGCGAACCTTAATGATTTTACAGTATTTATTTAAATAACAGACTGTGTCCCTTGGAGATGTTGTTTAATTTAGCTATTCCGTGTAAGCAATAGTGGTGTGTTATATTTGTAGTTGCTTAGTTCTTTAAGTTGATTGTAAGTGAAAATATGTTTACACTACTAGAAAAAGATATAAGGAAATCGGACAAGGAAGGCAACACTCAACTTAACCAGCTGAGCCCAGAAAACAGTAACAACACAATACAACTACACGGAGCAATGCCCACACACAAACAAAGCAATTATTTAAGTCCCAAGTCCCCGCGCCAAAAATGCAGGATGACCCAATTTCACAATAAAAATAGAAGACTCACATAATTATGTTTCTGTGTTACATTTTGCGTACTTGTATTTGTCTGAAATCTTTTGATTAAAACGTTTGACATGACAAAGCGTAGAAATATAATGCTTACATTGTCTGACGTTGATTCAATTTTCCACTTCAGGGTCCAAGCTCTCGCACAGCAGGGTTAAACATGATCTTAACTATGTGATACTTCTAAATAAAAGATAAAAATATAATTATACTTGTTGCTCGTGTTTTAATTGTATTTAAAATACACCCAGGGGATTAACCCATTCATAAACTCTCCATTATTTTTCAGGAATGGAGAGTTGTCTTAACAATAACTCTCCATTATTTCGTATACACATTACATTAATTTCTCAGGAATGGACAGTTACTTGGACTTACTCCTTAACGTATTTGTCTATTGTGGCTCGTTCTTTACTTGAAATGTAAGTATTTGTCTATACTCGTCCTCATTTATCAGTGTTTAATTGCAAAAATACGCTGGTACGACGAGAATGTCTCTGCCATGTACTCTGTAAAATGGTTTAGTTATTAGTTCATGCTACTTATTAAAGTGTATAGAGCTATATCGGAGGATATTTTTATAAAAGTTTCCAAAACTGAAAAACAATTATGCTTTCATATCCATTAGATCATTTGTCGCTTCAGATTTAACAGAAACTCTCTCGGTGATTTATTGGGCATGCAAACGGTCAATTTTCTTACGAAAGTGTTCTAGAACACCCTTTGCAACTATAAGAATCAAAGTACACGGAACCCATCCAAAGTTTAAATTTGTAATTAAGGTAGTCTAGTGTCATACTAAAAAGATGCAAGTAATTGTTTTGACATTGAGTGACTGTTATAATATAGCTCAATGCACTTTAAGGTACATACATATACAGTACATAATGATAAATACAAATTCAACTAATACCAAATTAATACATCGATATAAAATAATGCAATAACGATGTTTCTACAAGTGATAAATAACTTGTTAACATAGTTCAGATATATATGAGCCGCGATCTGAGAAAAGGGCCCTTAATGACATTGACATCAATTTGAGAAAATTGAGTTTAAAGTTACGACATCATTTTCTGCGAATTTCAGAACGAGGCAAAAATTGCACAAAAATGTTTTATGTTGTATCCTGCCACATAAGTGTTGCCTTGTAACATACTTAATATGGAGTTCTATACTAACACATGACGCCTATATTTTTGGGTTAAAACATGACAAATTACAAACAAAAGTGAGGATTTTTGGAATCAGCAGACAACATGGTCATTTATAGTCGTAATTAATTGAAAACCACCTCAATATGAGTATAATATATTGAAGTAATATATAGCTTATAAAATTATCAGTCATTGATCATGATACGATATTTTGGGGTAAAATCCTTCAAAATATAAACACAAATGGTCATTTTTGGAATCGGTTTACTGTAATGTCATTTGTTAGGCTATTTGATTATAAATCAGTATGATGGACACATGTTGTCTGCCTGCATAAGATATTGCTAATCTGATGGCTCAGATGTTGTCCATTTTCAGACATTTTGGGGCAAAAACATTGAAAATTAAACATAAGTGAGGATTTTTGGTATCGATTGACCACATGTTCATTTATAGTCGTATTTTATTGAAAACCACTGCAATATGAGTGTAGTATCTTATAGTAATAGATAGCATTTGAAATTATCAGTCATTGACCAAGATACGATGTTTTGGGGTAAAATCCTTCAAAATATAAACACGAACGGTGATTTTTGGAATCGGTTTACTGTAATGCCATTTATTATGCTATTTGATTATAAATCAGTATGATGGACGCATGTTGTTTGCCTACATAAGATATTGCTAATCTGATTTCTTAAATGTTGTCCATTCTCAGACATTTTGGGGCAAAAACATTGTAAAATTAAACAAAACTGAGGATTTTTGGAATCGATTGACCACATTGACATTTATAATCGTATTATATCTAAAACTACTGCAATTAGTTTGTAGTAAGTTAAAGTTTAATATTATCAAATAATACATTAGCCATTTGGATCGATATTTGACATTTTGGGGGTAAAATCGTACAAATAATAAACTAAAATGGTGATTTTTGGAATCGGTTTAGTACAATGCCATTAATCACACTTTTAGTAAAAAAGCACTTAGATAGTCACTTGATGTCTTTCCGCTGAAGATATTCATACTCTAGTTTCAAAGTGATACGTGTCTTGCGCTACTTTTGTGGTAAAACAGTCTAATATATTAATAAAACTCAGGAGTTTTGTAATCAATTGATCCAAATTTGTAATAACTTGTAGCATAATATATAGTAAGAAATTATTAACTTAAAGCTTTTGTTGAAGATACCATGTTTTGGGGTAAAATGTTACAAACTATAAACTTAATCGATGATTTCTGAAATCGGTTTAAACATAACACCACATACTGTTCTAGTTAATAATTAAACAATACGAATAGGCACATGTTGTCATTGTGCGATATTTTTGGGGTAAACCATTACAAAATATAAACATATTAAGTTAAGTAATTTTAAATCAGAAGACCACATAATTATTAATCATGGCATTTAATAATAACTTACTGTGTTAGGTTTGTGGTAACAATTTGCTTAATACATCAAAACATTTCAGTATAAAGTGAGTAACGTGTGTGAAAATGCGATATTATGGGATGAAACACTAAAATTGTAAACGAAAAACCTGTTTATTGGAATCTGCTAACTACAATGTTGTTAATATTTTAATTTCGATATGAAGCCTGTAATTTGTACATACAGATTGGCATTTACAGCATCCGAATTATGTGACAGATAGTCAAGACAATACGACTTTTGGGTGTTAAACTTAGTCAGATATAAGAAAAGAATGAGGAATTTTGGAATCGACAGACCACAAAACCATTAATTATTATGGATGATTAATAACAATGTAATGAGTTAGCAGTCTCTTGTAGTACATTTTTTAATAACATATCAAAACATCAAATATCTTAATTTCATAGAAATGCAGTATTGAAAAGTTGATGTGTGTTGAACTGTGCTGCCATTTATGATGTTATGAAATAAATATCAATAATTTCGGAATCAATTTGCCATCATATATCATCGTATGCCGGAATGGTTTATATTAGTAAAACTTTTTGAGAAAACCAGACAATGAAGAACATGAAGTTTAACATAAACACACCACTAAAATTGCAAGCTAGACAGAGGCCTACATGTTTGAATCTACGACCCTTTGTATAATATTTTACATCTACGTTGCCATGACAACCACTATATTTGTCAGAATATAACAATATTCAAGCGTAAATGTTATTCTTATATGCTTTCCCTTCAAATTCCATATACAAATTTTCATACACATACATTGGAAATTCTTTGAATTATGACAGAATTTCAGATTTTGAAGTATTTTCAATATTGCAGTATCCATAGCAACCACATTCTTTGTAAAAAATGAATTTATATTCAGATGTTCATACTCTTCTTATTGTCACCTACCTACATACTAGGTTTCATAAATCGAGCTTGGAAACGGTATGCGTAATTTCAGGGTCCAGTTTTTTTTACATATTTTTACTATTTCGGTCTCCATAGCAACCACAACTTTAGACACAATAAAAATAGACTTACATAATTCTCTTGATTGTCCCTTATCCACATATCAAATTTGCTAAACATAACTTCAAAAATGTTTCAGTTATGTCAGGATCCATATTTTTGACGAACTAACTGACTAACGAACTGACTGACCGAAGGAGGGCAAACCGATAGGCCCCGTTTGAAAACCGTTTGGGACTTATTTTACATACATACCCTGAAATAAAATAATTTCTGTATTCAGCATTACTGTTCTTCTCCAAACATAGACTGTATTTATTTAATACAAAGCCCATTTATTGCAGTTGTAATATTTTCCTGATCATTAGAAGTAAACCAGAGAATTTTGCATATTTTAGTAATTGAATAAATGGTTGCTATGGCAACAAAAAATGGGACACAGACATGTTTATACACATACATGTTACTCCTCACAAATGCGTATCATTATTCAAATGGTAAATTCCATCCGAGCAGATTAAGAGCAGTGTGAAAATGCCACTTAAACACCAGACGGTAACAAAATATGTCCATGTTGAGACACCCGTTTTTTTGCCAAAAATGTTCATGTCATTGTATCCTTTAAAAGGTCATAAAATTGTTAATATTTGAAATTTTGACAAAAACTGTTCTTTCTTGTACACAGGAAAGATAGTTTCTTCGGAAAATGCAAAAAAATGAAAATCGAAAAAATTTCAATAAGGGCCCTTTTCTCAGATCGCGGCTCATATATATATATAAGTTGGGTTGAGGTAATTGTCAATCGTCCAGAACACGAAGAATGTATTCAATTATTGGTATAGTAAATGAACAAATACATACAGTTCAATAAATTTTAATACTATTCAATGAGCATTAGCATGTACACTTACTTTAGTCTATATATATTGCAAACTCAACACAGACATGTTACAAAGAGAAAAATATGCTTCTTATAGACCCTTTCATAATCGTTTGTAATAATAATAATAATAATAATAATAATAACTTTATTTAACGAAGGTTATACACATTAAGTTAATACATTTCATGTGTAAACTTATTTACAACATGGCCTTCTAATTTATATATATAAACACAATTCAGTACAAATAAAATACACAAATACAAATCAATAAATAAAAAAATAATAAATTACATGTACAGAGTTACCTCCCGTAAACCGGATGTGACGTAAAGCGAGGGCTCTACAAATAAACGACACTATACACGCAGTAGCGAAGAGATTATTTAATCGATTTAATTTGCTTTTTTCGTTAATTGTGTGTTTTGTAGCTGTTGTTTTTTCAATAAAGATGTTTATAATGTACTAACAATGTATGTATAATATGTAACATGTTTTTGATGTGGAGGAAACGTGTGATTTCTCGGATTATTGTCCGTCAAAAATGGTCAATTATCGGGCGTTAATTTCCAAATAGATCTGCAGTTGTTTTGTAATTCGGTTGATTGTCATGTACATTTCGTACATTAAATTTAGCGTAAGTGCTAGGATACAGTTTATATTCGTACTTTCATAAATATATATTTTGCCGGCAATATAAAGCGCATGTATTTTCAATTGGTTCTTTCAATACTACAACATTAGACCTAGCACTGAATCATTGCTATGTCCCATTTCTTTTTACCAATACAATTCACAAGTTATGTGTTGTTTATTATGGATTGTAATAAAACAAAGACATAATTATTTAGGCCTTTGAATAAAACTACACGTATATTAGAGCCTCCGTGAACGATTTATTGGAATGCCCTATCTGTTTACATACGTGCCATTTCGGCTTAAAAAGCTTTTACAAATGACGATTATATAATATTAGTTGATTGTTATGAATTAATTAATAAAATACATTATTTATATACAACTGCTCTTCAAACTAACACCACACTTAACAATATTTTGTCTTTAATATAATAATAATAAATCTTAATTCAGAAAAAGTGACTTAAACTGCAATTCGAGTGATGGGAAAAACATAACAAATTAAAGTGAGACAGATACTTAAGAAGTTAAGGTGCTAAAACACTAACGCATAAATAAAATCTTGTAAGAAGATAAGGTGGTAAAACCCTAACGCATAAATAAAATCTAGGTCAATATTGTGCGGTATAATTATATAATGGTTTACAATAAATAGCATAGATCCCTAATATCAAGATAAGCCACCAAGACCATACTCTAAATTAGTTTCACAACAGGGTACTAATATACAACCAATCAGTACTAAGTTGTCACCGTCTGTCATCTTAATATACAGTAATATTGATCAGTGTTTTGCTTTAAATGATTGACATTGATTGAAACTTCAACGACAAAATCAACGTTTGGGTTAATTTTATAAAAAAAAGTATAAATTATAAGTATCCAAACCACGGAGGTCTCTGTAATTCCGTGTCTGAACAAAAAGGTTAAATTAATGGGCATGCACCTGTATGACTTGTGCTACAATGCTCATTTTGATGTTTCCATTATATTTTATTGCAATATTTTTACACGTAGACACCATTTAAAATAAATGAAGTACTTTTCTCATTTACTTCTAATTTCTAATGAACAAAGGTTTCATGATGGAAGAGTAAGATTTGGAACAGACTACATTGTATTGCCAAAAAATTAAGTTTTCCCTAAATATAACACAATTGTGCATATAATTGGTTCTGATTTTAAGTTATTCGTCATGTGGACTTTTCCGACGATTCCTTACTTTCTTTGATTGCAGTAAACAACACATTAATGTACTCGTGTTAACACTTAACAAGTTAGCACATGTGGACATGTATAATCATGCCGCCCGGATTTTAGTACAAACTATATCTAGGAAGAAATTTAATCCTCCATTTTAATTTCTGGCTGGATAGTCGTACTTTTGATCAATGTAAGTCAGGTTTCAATGAGTGGATTGTGCGCGCGTGATGCATGGTATTTAGGTTCGAAAAACAAGGCTCTCCTTTTAAAACTTTAATAATATCTTTTCTGCAATTTAATTGTTGGGAAGCTTAGTCTACATAGTTCTTAAAACTGCAAATAATAAACATTTTGAGCAAGTTAAATGCCAATTGTTGAGTATTGAATTCAGTTCTTTATTTTTACATTTTCTCGCCCTTGAAATTTCAGTTCGGAAAACATGGCTTTTTATGTTTTATTATTGAAAATACATTATCAAAACTTACATTATTATAACGTCTATATGATCTTGTTTTCGTAAGTGTACATCTTTTAACAATCGACAGAGTAAAACGTGATTTACAGCGGTTTAAAGTTGACACCTTTTTTACTTCCTTTACACGCTAATGGTAATCGGCTTGTATATTCGCTTTGAGCCCTCGCATGCCGTCATCAAAGGGAGACAATTCAATTACGGTCTTAATTGAGAGGGTGTGTAGGGAATGCCTCTTTAAGTCAAAATATTTAAGTTTTCATTTAAGATGTTTTATAGATAGCAGCCCAGGCAAGTATTTACCTTTCACAAATACACCTGAAACGAACAGACTGAACTATGAGAATTTTTGAATTTGATAACCATAAATTGACACTCCATATAGCATAACATCATGCAGTTCGCATCCGCATTTTTCCCGAAGGGTCAACATTTAATATGTTCATTAGGTACAAGCACTCTTAATTTGTACAAAATGATTGCCGCACTTCTATTCTTGAAAAAGTAAAAGAAGCATTGTTGAGTTCAAGACGAAGCTCCCAACCCCACCACAAAGACGATGTTCCATACATTAAGCATATGGATATGAAATATATAACGCTAGAATAGAAAATGCGGAAGTTTAACGATCATGCACAAATATATTATTAACTCTTGAGGATATGACAGGGTTGATTACAGACGAGAAATTCAAACAGAACACCAAGGGTACGCAAATGGACAGTGTTCGTAAAAAGTTATTTTAAGTTAACTATTAAAAAAAAGATTTTTTAAGTAAGATGCAGAACTTTTGGAACTCAGTATATATAGAAATATTAAGCTGCTATACCAAATGATTCTCACACCCATTGTTACCTCACATTTATCGTAATACATATATTTCTAGTAACGCTTACACAATATCCCAATATTTCTGACTGCTTTATTTGAATGACACTGGTAAGTCCTCTAAGTTCTCTTTCTCCAAAGATGCCGTATCCAATATTCTCCCACATGTTTAAACAAGTTATGGCCCTATCAATCATTCGTATAAATACACTGTACTTTAAAGCATTGCGGCCAATGACCCAATGTTATGAGTATGTATGTAGTGTTATTCACTGCTGTACAACTTTAGATCAAGAGCCAAGACTAAATGGAACATGACATTGGCATGTAAGGTCGTCGTATAGTCAATACTCATCTACTAGCTTACGAACACTGAGCTAGAGAACGCATTGACAACGTTTTCACACTATAAAAATCACAGATGTATTCAGTGTTAATATGTTTCTAACAATGAAAGCACCAGTCCTTGCATATAGTTACATGTACATTAAGGAGTGTTTATCCAATTTATATAAATCATTCACTTACGCTGGCTGTCAAAAATAGTGATTGATGACACCAAGTTTCATAGCATTTTCGAACAACATCTTTCTATTAACTAAGAACCTTTTTATTCCAAAGTACCCTTACTAATCACGTAGGAAATGCGTAGAACTGTGTGTATTTCATTTATCAAAACAATCCGACAGACACGTATTACAAACATCAGTCAGTTTAATTAATATGTTGAGTAACTACCTCGGAGCACTTACATACCGACCTCGGACGGACGGACGGCCATGGATAAAAACGTAATGGAACCGACTTTCACTTATTACCAAAATTCCTTCAACATTTCAACATACTACGGTAGGACACGTTTACCAGGGCTTCGATACAACGGTGCACATGAAACTGCTGTGGGTCAACGGACGTAAGAACTAAATGTACCGATTATCCGAGCTGCGGTCATGAACATGGAAATAATGCGGTCTGATAAATTGTCTATAAATGCTAATTAATTGAGATCTCTTGTCTTAGGAACACAATGAAGCGAATGATAGAGGTTATGTAGTCATATAAATCATTTGGTCATTGACAGAGCAAAATCCATCATTTTTGTCCTCTTTGTGTCGGCGCCCGTGATCAATGTTCGTAAATGTCGATAAATCGGACTTCGTATTTTAGACGTGACACGCATAGTTATCTTAGTTAACTTAAGGAGAAGTGAATCCTGTGTTACTAAAGCTTTTGGAACTCAAAATGCGTTTTAGCAACCAGTTTCGTAATAAAACCCAGAATTGGAATAATTATTGTATAACTGTTTGGAATAAAGAAGAATGTAATAACTCTTTTTGCAACCACTTTTATAATACAAACCAGAATAAGCACAAACGAGGGTCAGTCAAGAAAAATGATCAGGAGAATACGCGTTTGTTTATTGTCTATACATTATTGTGAAATATGAAATCTCATCGATGTTATGGCGTATACCAATATTGGGTATGAACATTTGATTATTGTTGCCAGGCAACCGAAGAAGACAACTAGAAGGCGTGCGTTCGCGCTGTCTGTAGAACACATTTGTACGTTGCTGTGGAAGAATAAAGTTATATCGCACATGTTCAAAAAAAATAACCGCAAATTATCAAATTAATGAGTCAGTATGTAAGTGAATAATGCATACATTTCGTTACAGATTCTTAAGTTTGTTCTTCGGGTTATAAATCAGATGATAATTGGATAAGCTTGACTGTCAAGTTCAAAGTTATGTCATCAATCAAACTGTATGTCTTATTTTGACCACACGCTCTCTAGAAGTGTAGAGAGACTTTTTGTACATCCCTTACAACTTTATGTTTCATCTATATGTGTCATACCATGTTCGTATAGAATTCCTACAACACGCTCCACACCGTACACGGACTGGTTGCGCTAGTGTTGTTTGTTGAAGGCTGATCAAAATATTTTTTCTGCGTGATAAAGAAAGTAATACTATCATTCAAATCTTCATCAACTGTTTTTGTACGTTAACAAAGGGTTTTGAACCTCATGTAAACTGTCTTGTCACGAAAAGCGCATGATGTAGGATGTAAAATGTAATTGATTTGGTATTCAGACAAATACATTAATTTAGCACATTTTACATACATGTATTATCTAGACGATAGCTTATTAGTTTGCGACTTTTGCAAACTTATATTCGTGACATTAAAGAGATTCTAAATAATTTGGAATACTGTTTTATCATCATCCAATTGCTATCTTGTTACGTGTTTCAAACACAATGGTAACACCTTGTATCAAATGATTTTAATGTATTTTACTCTTTTGTCCTTCTTCAAATGTTTTTCGTACTTTAACAAAGGTGTTTGAACCTGAATTTAAACTGTCTCGTCATGAAAGGCGCTAAATGCAGGATGTAAAATGTAATTTTAACAAGAGTAGTAACCATTTACCGTTGCAAAAACTGTCTATTTTGTGAAGAAATACTTTTGTGTTATTTTCCTGTCTTTGCTTTTAATGCACATGATAGAATGATGTGCCTGATAATATGTTACTGTGACTGTATATAAGTTTTCCGATGTAATATCGGTATCGTACAACATTTACTACGAAGTTACCAGTCAAGCTACCGCGCCAATTAGATGCTTTCTGGTCAAGTCCATTCTTATGATTCTTTATGCTTGATCAGGCTATCATCAACTCAAAGAATGAATACGATTCAAGATTATTGACTCTCCGGATTATTCACACTTAACGAACGTGAGTTGACAAGAATGAATACTTGTCAAAATCAAAAGGCGAAGTAATGTCTCATTAGGACACTTGAGGTCACCGTTTGCTATATTTGGTCGATGGATTTTGCAGTTTACTGTATGGTATTTGATGACGCGAGGTCACCGTTATGGTGTATTTTTATGACAAATTTTGGTTATTCAGCTTTTTACAGCTAGGATTTTGGCATCTAATTTTTCGTTAGATTATGCGTGGTCATTGTGTCATGTATTCATGTTATATGATGTTGTTAATGTGTAGGGTGGGCTAATTGGAGTGATTCCACCCTTTTTCGATTTTCTCATAACCTTGTGTCAATTTGCATATGCTTTCAGTAGTATCCATATCAGTTCTAACGGATATTCGGCGAGGATACTGATTGATTTATCTCAATAATTGACGTGAATTCTTATAATGTGGTAATACCATTCACAAATGAATAGTTTTCCATTCGTTGAAAACATCGCCTTCAATAATTAGTTCTCATTGTCTTGTAACTATAAAATCTGAACATCAAATGTATGAGACAGTAATAAAGAAGATGTATTCTTTTCAGACTTATGAATTACACTTATTATAATCATCTTTAACTCTAAAACACAACGTCTCAATATTTCTGAATGTTTTGTTTGAATGAAAGTGGCGTCTCATGTTTATTCTCTTTCTCCATAGCTGCTGTCTTAAATTCAAATTAATATTTTCTTACATGTTTAAACCAGAAACGCTCCTATCAATCATTCGTATAAATACATAGATGCATTGCGGCCTATGACCTATTGTTATGTGTGTATAGCGTTGTTTACTCATGCATAACTTTTGATCAAGAGCCATGATATGTCTGTTTAAATTGTCACTTGTTGAAAAGGGTTGGTCAAAGACATGATTATAGTTTACAAAGGCACGTATCAAAGTTGAAGTGTACAAGCACATGCATCGTGTTTATTGTGCAATGTCTATTAATCGTATTACATGTAAGGTTGGGTTATTACGTTTTTAAAGTTTACCAGTGTGCATGCATGTTAGGATCTTATAGAACGTATTGTCAACATTATCACACTGTTACAGTCACAAATGGAAAAAACACTTTTATCTGAATACATTGTAAATATGTTTCTGACAATGAAACCATCCTGCAGAGATTTCCTTTATGAAGTGTTAATCCAATCTATATCAATCATTCACTTACACATTTTGCCAACGATAGTGATTGATTGAAACGATGCAGACAGCTATTCATAAAAATACAACAAAGCAATACATGCTTTAGTTTTGTCGACAGCTATCTGTATGGTTGAATAATGTTCTTTAATATGATGGTCCCTGTGATATGCTTGTTGAATCTAGTAGACGTTGCACAATGTCTTCCTCGTGCAAGCTTATATCTCCTTCCGAAAATGCTTAATCTTGCAAAATTTGTCGATTATCACCATTCGTAGTATTACCAAGGAACGTTTTTGTCTAAATTACACTTACTCATTACTTTAGAAATTTATGGCGCTCATTTATCAAAGAATCAAACTTACAAGTATATAAGAACAAAACATCTACTTGACCATCTGTTTAGTATAAGAATTAAACAGTAAACGGAAATGTGTAATCGATTTTAACAACTAACCACGCTACTTAGACATAATGTGTTATTTATACAAAGCCAAAATAGTGAGCATGTGATTTAATTCTTACTATTTTGAATGAATTCCGTGTCTCCCATATTCAGATTTCTTATTGTTAAAGATTTGAGTTTTTATTAAGTATTATTCATGACATCAACCCTACGTTGGTTAAAATATAATGAAAATGAGTACCTAAAATGGTTGCAATTCACATTATATTCGTATATAAGTACAGCAGTAGCTCTGGCTAAGTGATAAAGAGCGTTACAAACTAATATCATGTATTTGATCAGTTTCAAGTACTGGCCATCCAATGGTTTTGAAGCTCTATTCATCACTCTTGACGGTTGTCAAATAATTATAAACAATTTAAATTGGATTGCCAATTTTAGAATTTATTTTGATAAAACGGCCCCATGAGCACAGCTTTTGGTCAATGGACGTAAGAACTAAATGTACCGATAATCTGAGCTGCGGTCATGAACATGGAAATATTCCGGTCTGATCAATTGTCTATAAATGCTAATCAATTGAGATATCCTGTCTTAGGAAGACAATGAAGCGAACGAATGAGGCTATGCAGTAATATAAATCATTTGGTCATTGACAGAGCTGAATCTATCATTTTTAGCCCTCTTTGTGTCGGCGCCCGTGATCAGAGTTCGCAAAATGTCGATAAATCCGTCATCGTATTTTAGACGTTTATGTACGCATGGTCATCTTTAGGAGAAATGGAACCCGAGTTACTCAAGCCTTGAAATATGCGCTGTAGCAACCAGATCTGTAATGAAAACAGAATTGTATTAAAACTGGTTGCTACACTGCGCATCTATTAAATTGGGTTTATCACATAAGAGCTTGTTATTAAACTAAATTGATACATGTGTCGTCATCGCTCTCTTTGTTACAGATCATTGCATAAATGTACTATTAAATATGAATAATTACGTATAATGAATTGACACCCGTCATTAAAGTATATTGAATAATGTATCTCGAATGGTCGTCAGACTCGTTCATTTCAACCCAAATACCCTTGTGCAAACATATCCGTGTTTGGTAGATTCTATCGTTTATGTTTTTTAAAGATTTGATACCCACAATTGATTGCTCCTAATCTTTGAAGAATAACATTTCACAAACCAAGACCAATATTTAGATCTTGCAAGTCAGATATAAATTGCTTGAATTATATTGTGATTGATTAAGAATTGAAGGAATTAGGTCACATTGCACCAACTACGTGTAATAACTTCAATCACATTACAATCGATGAAGAAAAAACTAACCGCAATTTATCAATTTAACGAGTCAGTATCTAAGTGAATAATACATACATTTCGTGACAGAGTCTTTCTTTGTTCTTCGGGTCAAAGATCAGACAATATTTGGATAAGCTTGACTGTCAAGTTCAAAGCTATGTTACCAATTATGCTGTATGTCTTATTTTTGCCACCCATTGTCTGGATGTACAGTGAGGATTTGTTTATATTTCCAAGATCTTTATGTTTCATCCATATATTTGGTACTATGTACGCGTATAACGTTGCTGTAATATGTTTTACAACGTGCAGTGTACAAAAAGTGTTCTAAAGAATTTGTCTTGATCAAGCAATAACCAAAACTCGTACACATAACACATATTGGGTAAAGATTCCCTTCAAATATCCCCGGTAACTGCCATTATATTTTGCGTACCGATTTGAAATATGCAGCTTTTTTATTTTTACTAAGTATTCTTCAAACATTGTTTGTGTTGCAAGTCAATGTACGTCAAATATCATTTTTACGTTAATAAATATTTAGTACCTAAATTTAAACTGTCTCGTCATGCACGAAGGCACATTTCAAAAACACGATTCAGGATAGCTATTGGATTATGATATAATGCGTGGGGTGATCAAAAAGTAATGAGACAAATGCTCTCATTTTTAAAGTATCACAACAATTTTGCTGCATTTAATCCTAATGTTTGCGTATCCACATAAATGTTCTACAATAAGTAGTTCTTTATAAATGTAACGAAAAGCATTCGACTTATAGTTTATTAAATATTCATCGAATATTTATCGAATTTAATGGTCGTTACGCTAAAACATATAAATATACAGTTCTACCAAAAACTAGGATTAAGGTCTACAAAACATTTAAAACGAAGGAACGACCATCGGAAGAGAAGTCTGTAAGAAATATACGTATGTATGATTAGTGGAAAATGGTTTATATTCTTTATATTCTTTATATTTATATTCTTTATATTCAAGCTTAGACCAGAATGACATCACATTAGACGTCAGTTATGATCGTTTGACGAACGTCGTACACGAGAGCCGTCTTAAGAATGAAAATGATCGAATAATTATTCAATATTTTCTTCGAAATTTTACAACAATGTAATTGCTTTTAGTAAAATGCACAATTGTTCTCACAAAATACTGAATAATTTGTCAATATATTCAATAGTTTTAGAGACATAAGCGATTTTTTCATAAGTAATTAGACGTTCGAACAGTTAACAATTTACGTACTCGACGTCATTGACGTCGTTAATGTGTGGTTAGTCGCTTGAGGATGGATATCTCTGCCAGTTACGGATGAAAATTTATAAAACTTTGCAGACAAAGAGAGGATACACTTTCGATGTGAAATAAAAACTTATTGTATTGATATCACGAAGTATTAACATTTTAGAGCGTTTGTTTCATTACTTTTTTATCACCCCATGTAGTATTCCAAAAAAATCAGAATCTTTGAATGTCACGAATATAAGGTAGCAAGAGTCGCACAAAAAATAAGCTGTCGTTAATTTAACCTGTCTCGTCATGAAAGGCGCTCGATGTAGGTTGTAATTGTAATTTAATTTGGTATTCAGTCTCCACATATGCATTAACGTAGCACATTTTACATATACTTAACAACTTTTCTAAGTCCTCATTTTCATTTATCCATAACTTTTTTGTTATATACAGTAAAGTAATAAACTTTTTCATGTGAAGTGCGTACAACATAGACATTATAATCCGCGTCTCGAAATGTCAGAATTTTACCTGGTTTGTTCGTCACGAGATTGACGTCCGTTGCATGCTTTTTTGACGCCATGTGTTTACATATTTACATCGTATGTTAAAAATGCCTTCAAATTATGTCCAATGACTAACCACGTATGAAAATCAGTTTAAAAATATTAAGTTATCACCGTTGTTCGTGGAATGATATATGAAGTGACGTCAGTATGGTACAGAGTTGGACATTGTGTCCACAATCAAGAATAATTACCTTAACATCCACGTTTGATTGATTTTCAACGTGGAACAACGTCTAGGAGTGTTTAATTAAAGGTAAACGTATCGTTTGCTTCTCGTATAATGATGATTGCGAGAATGTATAGCATTTATTGTGACGTTATGACGTAGAAACGCTCTACGCCGACGTCGCATGACAACTTTGCGTCCAGACGGTAAACTTTAATTAGTCTCTTTGTTCAGCAATGCTCCCCACTGACGTCCTTGGCGGTCAATATAAGCATCACACTACATGGTGGTCATCCAACATATAAAAATCTGTCTTTGCGACTTTTACTTTCTTTCGTTCTTATGTTTCAAGTGCGTTCATTCAATAAATGTAAATCGAACACCACTTATTGTTGCACATTTCTGCACATCTATAACACACGCAAATCATAGCAAAATTTCAATAGGCTACTTGCACTGTTGACAAAGTTATCTTCAAAAATATAAGTGTGGACTTAGAAAAGTTGCTAAGTATATTACCTAGACGAAAGCTTATTAGTGTGCGACTCGTGCAAACTTATATTCGTGACATTAGAAGGATTCTGTCTGTTTTGGAATACTATTTTATCATCACCCAATAGCTTTCTTGATAAATTATGTGTTTTAAACACAATTGTTACACCCTGTTTCAAAGTTTTTCATGAATTTACTCGTTTACATAAAACAAGTTGTATGGTATGGTAAAATGGACCATATGGTCATTCACATATTACTTTATGATTCAAATCCCTACTATGAGCATTTTGATAATTTAAAGTATATATTTATTATCTTTTGTTCGATGACAGCGTACACTTTACGGCTTTCCAACGATTTGTATTGTACCATTTATGTTTACTAAAGTAATAATGTAAAGTAATTGGTATAATGCCCATATCAATGACTACAGAGATCAAATGAATAATGTATAGTATCAAATGCCTCATTGACCATCGACGTTTCTCTGCTAAGCTGGAATAATGGAGGATGCATATATTCATATATCAAATCTAACGTTTAAGATAGTTGGGATCATAAAGAGAGCAACTCGTTTATCTAGTTAACATAATTCATCGTTGTCCGCACAATAAATTAAAACAAGATGACCCCGGTGGCCATTCATCGCTCACCTAAGTGTCATGTTCTTATGTAAGTATGTGCAAACTGTTAACTGTAGGGCATAAAAAATATATACATTCGTTACTAATGATTTGGCAGGCTTAGCTGGATCATAGTTTATAGTTTACCATATCCGCGTCCTATCAAAAATTCAAAAGGTCAGTATATTGTATTGTGACCCCACATTTAATTTGACAAACAATTGTGTGTCTCCTTGGCCAAAGACGCGTCCAACATACGCGCTGTGGGACAATCAAAATCATGTTTGCTTTTTTGCATATCTTCATTTCTATCTTATTAAAAAATATAACGTTAACGTAAATATGATATAACGTTACATCTAATTTAACATTGATTCTCTTATCACTTCTTGATTAAAGTATTAAGCAATATTAATGCACTACTTGACACAACTTATCTAAATTTAACTGCACTGTTCTTTCATTGGCCCTACATTGTATTAAAAAGACTAGTTTAAATTAGGTTGTTGGTAGTTTAAACTGTCTCTGTCTTTTCTAATAAAGTTAGGCACGTCACAGGAACTTTAAAATGGAGAAAATCATTAATATTTATGGCAAACGTCTTTGTAGTAATATAGTTATGTCAATGTGAATGCAAATGTTTAAATTATGTCTGGATGTTAAGTTAGATCTAGTGTAAGTGAATTAAATCTCACCATATTTGACATTATATGTTTTATTCAGTGATTAAAATGATATTCAGCTCTATTAAACAACATGTTCCGTTGTAGCTCAGTGGTTCGCGCTAGCGTTTGAACAACGTGTGGCATAAATGACTGACTGTATGCCTAATATCAACGAAAGGACTAAACTTAGATAAAGTGGCGGATTGATACTCGAGGAACGTTTTTGATTAACAGACATCGTAGGATGTTTTTCAGCAATGTTTTAATTTATTTAACATGTTTCAAGGTCAGAAACCACCAAAAATAATTGCTCTTTAACCCAGTGTAAGGTGACCGAGGTCAGCCAAAACATATGTTTACTTTTTGTCAATGGGGCCCTCTCAATATCTATTAATCAATAGAAATAGCATCGAGCTTCAAGAAAATGGAAAACAAATATGGGGTCATGTATCATATAAGAAAAATTTGGTTCGTCAAATGCGGTGAAGAGATTTTCTACCAGATAGGGTTTTATAAAATATCCGTTAGCGCAAATCCTACTTTCACTTTGATATTTAAGCCAGAATAAGTCTGAATAAAACCATTTCACTATACCATAGTATACATGCATACAAAGCATTTAACCCCACTTTTATGATTATGATGCTGATTTGTCAAGATATACCCCCATTTCCAGTCGCTTCACAGTTCTTACCGGACTATTTGAGTTGTATCTGACTTGGTCCGCGTAGGCACTTAGTGGTTATTCACGTTCAAAGGCAGACCAACAGTAGCTGCAGGACAACAGTAAAAATGACCAGTCGAAAACAACAACAGGCAAACATAATGTTGATAAAAAGTTAAATATTGGTCTCAAAGCTTCAATATTGGCAGTAAGCTGATTGTACAAGCTCGATCTTATCACATTTTCACGTCATTTTGAAGATAATTCTAGAAATTAGCAACATTTGTACCGTGTGGGTACCATGCTCACAGCGTGGTGTCTAAAATTAAACCTTACTTTAAATGCTTACACATATTTTATTTCTACCCTTTATACTTGGAATCGTAACAGATGGCGAAACACGGGTTCACTATCATTTACGAAGTTAGAAAAAGAAATATTATGCACTTGATTGCTGAAATTCTAAGAAGCTCGTATTTGTAAATTACACTCAGTCAATGACGAAGGTGATTCATTTGAATTTTGTCGACATATTTAGGCCCTACCATTCAAATACCCGAATCAATGCGTACATTTGTAGCAAGTAGGTTATATAGATAGTTGGTGCAAAAAAACTTTAGAAACATTTCATATCGCGTCGATTTGTTAATGAAAATGAGCATTATGTCACTTTCATAGGAAAATACTCGTTGCACAAGGCATCTACTGAAAAGTAGTTTTTCAAGGAAAATCAGATAGATATGCCTGATTAACAAGTATATTCTGTAGATCTAGTCCCATGCGACTGTTTTTAAAATCTTAGACTTAGATCGCATTCTGTATAGCGAAGTTACGTTTCTAGGAAGCCTATGTGGTTTAACGTAATGCAGTGCATGACAGTGGTACCTATTGCAGACGCCGACACATGATTTTGAAATTGAATTTTAATAATAAAGTTAGTGAACATCTTGAAGCGGAGATTTTGATGACGATTGTCGGTGAGTTTCATTGAAATCGGTTCAGTCAATTAAAAGGTAAGAGAGCAAATTTTATTACTACACCCCTCGAATGCGAATAACGCACTGCTAGGAATTTCAAAACATTTCTGCTTTATTCATAATTGATGAATGTGAGCATGCCTTTACTTGAAAGTCCGATTCGAAGAAGTAAACTATATTAACACATATTTCTGCCTTTTAAACTGTTAAGGAGTGTTTATCCAATATATATAAATCATTCACTTATGCTGACTGTCAACCATAGTGATTGATGGCACGAAGTTTCATTTATAGCGTTTTCGAACAACATCTTTCTATTAACCAAGAATCATTTTTATTCTAAAGTACCCTTACTCGTCACGTAGGAAATACGTAGAACTGTAAGTACCTCATTTATCAAAACAATCCGACAGACATGATAAAGAACATCAATCAGTTTAATAATTCTAGAGCATTATGCATAGCACATATCTGGTTTGTCACTGGGACAAGTCAAACTAATGCATATCTTGTTTACTTGAAGTCACGGTTTGGCATGTTTTGTCGCTGGATTTTGCAGTTTTCGGTATGGTATTTGGTCACGCGAGGTCACCGTTATGACAAATCTTTGTGAAATCTTAGGCTATCTAGATTTTTTACAGCTTGGATTTGGCTTTTCATTTTCTCGTTAGATTATGTGTGAACATTGTGCCGTGTATTTGTGTAATGAGCTTTTGTTTATATAATCTGTGCTCGGCTGGTTAAGTTGAGTGATGTCATCCCTGTCCGACTTTCTCATACCCTTTGGTAAATTTGCAAATGCTTCCAGGAGAACGAACATTCGATGAGAATACCCGTTGATTCTGATCAACACAACTATATAGAATTAACTCAAACTCCCTTGTAGCGTAGGGTTATTCGTATTGCTGTAATTATATTCAAAATGAATGTTATCATGCGACTACGACAGGTACATTTACGTGATCTGACGTTAGATACTGTATACTGTATAGTATTGCTTTACATCATTAGTTTCCATTGTCTTGAACTACCAAATTTAATTATCAAATGTATCAAACAGTAAGAAAGAAGATGTATTCCTTTCAGACTTATGTATTACACTTATTATAATAAGCATTTGTAACTCTAGAACACAATGTCTCAATATTTATGAATGTTTATTTGAATGACAGCGGCGTCACATGTTTGTTCTCATTCTTCATAGCTGCTGTCTTTAACGTAATATTTTCTAACATGGTTAAAAACAAATGCTCTTATCAATCATTCGTATAAATACATAGATGCATTGCGGCCAATGACCTATTGTTATATGTGTATAGCGTTATTAACTATTGTATAACTTTTGACCAAGAGCCAATACCTAATGTGTTATGACATTGTCTTTTAAATGCGTTGATAACCAGACGCTTATATGCCCGTACGTCTTTAGCAACACTCAGCGACTTATACATGACACGCAATACAATCACGAGCCTACCAAAATTAAATTAATGGTACTTTACAAACTTTACAACATGTATCTGTAGTTCAACCCTTGGTACATTTTTGAAAATACTAGGCGTTTACCTAACAGCAGACCAAATGCTCTTACTCTAAACATGTCTTTAACGCAGAATACTCGACCAAGTTTCCTAATGCCCTGCTGCATAGCAACCCAACCGCACAAATCCGCGCCAAAACGGCGACCAAATGAGGCACAACATGTTAGGATCGTAGAGAACGCATTGACAACGTTATCCCGCCATTACAATCACAAATGAAAATACTCTTATAGATGGATACGTTCCAATGTTTCTAACAATGAAAATACCTTGGAGACATTTACAGTATGAAGTGTTAATCCAATCTATATAAATTATTCACTTCCGAATCTTGCCAACGATAGTGATTGATTGCATCGATGCAGACAGCTATTCATAAAAATACATGCTTTAGTTTTGTCGACAACTATAATGTATGGTTGAATAGTGTTTTATAATATGATAGTTCATGCATTCTGTTGGTTGAATCTTGTAAGCGTTGCATTATTCTTCCCTCATGCAAGCGTAGATCTCGCATTAATTAATCGATTACGCCATCATTTTAGTTTTAACAAAGAAAGGTTTTATCTAATTTACCCTTACCATTTACTAAGGAAATACTTTGAACTATATTTCGCTCATTCAACAAATAATCCAACATGTATTAAAACAGCACATCAATTTAATTAATTGTTAAGTATAAAAATCGAACAGTTGATGTGGAGATATCTGATTTTGGAACACTTTTAACAATACACACGCTATTTAGACATTGAGTATTATTTATACACATTTAGTGTGCGTATGATTTTGTTCTTTACTGTTTTGAATGCATTTTGTGTCTCCCCTGTCCAATTGCTCGCTTAGTGTTTAAGTTTTGGGTTTTCATTAGATATGTTTTATTACATCTACTCAAACAAGGTGAATATATAGTGATTAGGCGTACCTGAAGTTGGATGCAAATCACATAATGTTTGTATGTAACAGTGGCTCAGGTTAAGTGAGATAGAATTCTACAAACTTATACTATGTATATGACTAGTTCCAAGTACTGTGTACTAACCATCCAATTGTATGACTTCCAATAAAATAAAACATGCAATGTTATGTAGGCTTGTAGAAATTCGAAAGTGCTTTGACAATTATGGAAACTGCTTTGGGTCAAGGGACGTTAGAACCGAAATGTAACGGTAATCCGAGCAGTGGTCATCAACATTGAAACGATCCGGTCTTATAGATTGACTATAAATGCTAATCAAACGATATCCCCTGTCTTAGGAATACAACCAAGCCTATAATAGTGGCTATTCAGAAATATAAATCATTTGGTAACTGACAGAGCTAAATTCATCATTTTCTGACCTCTTAATGTCGACTTTCGTGATCAATGTTCGAAAAACGTAGATAATTCAGATGGAAACGCGAAAGTACAAATACGTCATCGTTATTGTACCAGTTGTCTTTAGGTCAGTGAAAAACAGAAAGTCGCATGTTTTAATCTTTTAAAATCACCGTCTAAAGCGATGCATGGTGTGCATCTACGACCTATTAATAGTATGTCACGTTCATGTAATGCTAGGGGAATGCTGTTCCGTTCTTGCTGAAGGACTATGTGAAGTCCAGTTACGTTTAAATAGCCTGTACATTGTTCGCGCAATACCACTATTAGCATCAAAACATGCTCTACAAGAGTCATTATGTATTGGTTATGGTCAAAGGGAGGTAATAAGTTGCTTCATAACACTGCTTCAAAGTAGGCGGATCTAAACGCAAATGCCAAACTGCTCGTTCTGTAATTAATATAATGATACACAGAGTTGTTAGAGATGCAAAACAAAGCCTTTCGGCACTTCCAGAGAGCGTGCGACCAAAATAAGACATACAGTATAATAGATGGCATAGCTTTAAGCTTGACAGGTTCCCTGATCCAATTATCTTCTTATTTACAGCCCGAATAACAAATGAAACAATCAGTCACGAAATATATGTATTATTCACAAAGATACTGATTCCTTAAATTGATAATTTGTGGTATTTTGTTTTGTCAAGCAATAGTTATGTGATTTGTATAAGTAGTTGGTGAAATGTGACCTACATCCTTAAATTCTTAATTATACATTCTATAAATCAAGCAATTTATGTCTGATGAAGAAGATCTGAATATAGATCTTGGTTTGTGAACTGCTTTTTTCTCATAGATTAGTAGACAAAAGGAGCAAGCGATGTTGGGTATCAAAACTTGAGAAAAACTTTGATTATCTGTAACCAAAAGTTTGCTTGTTGTATTCATCATTTTAATCGAGCCTATGTGAACTTAAATTTCACCTATTATAATAACATGTATATTACTAATGGACAAAAGTCTTGTCCGGTATGTGGATTCCAATAATATCTTTTAAACGCGCAAACCGTACCATCAGAACTGGTTAAAACTTGCAAAGTCAGCTTACATCGAATGCATATTAATGTCCTCTTTCCATCGATACTAAATTTATGAGTGTGTGATGTAAAACAAAAAAGATATTGTACTTTTTGAAGACCGGACAGGACTTTTGTCCATTAGTAGACCGGACAAGACCTTTGTCCATCAGTATATATATGATACTGTGGCTAGAAACTACTTATTGTTAATGCTGAAATAAACTTTTGCATTGTATTGTTTGCTCCACTTACACGATTTAGTCAATCAAAAATGTGCACGTTTTCATAAGTATATATTTTGCTTGAAATAAGAGAGTGAAATGACAAAATGAGCGATATAGTTTTATACGGTATATCCTTTAATGACGTGTGTCAATTCATTATGTGTAGTAATTATATGTTTGAGTTAATGGTACATTTTCCATTTGCCACGATCTGTAATCTAGGGAGCGATGGCTAGATATGCATCAAGGACTGTTCGTAAAATTACACGCTCTTTGAGTAAAAAGGATGAACACCATGTGATGGAAGTGCATTGTAACAAGCAGTTTGTAATAATGCCAGAATCGTTATAGTAATTACAAAACTGAATAGAAATTGTTTATGCTTATAATCTCATGACTGACGACTGACTATTAACCATACTTGGTATACATCATGTATAACACGATGTTGACTGGTACAATGATGTTATATATGTATAATTGCTGTAGATAATACTGAATGTCTAAAACGCATGGGTATTTGTTTAAATTATTACAAAGTCTCATATTCCCATATCAGCTGTTCAATTGTTATACTAAACAAATAATTAAATGATGTGTTGTTTCAATATATGTTTGATTCTTTGATGAATGAGCGCCTTATACTAGTAGTTCTAAGTATTTCCTAAGTAATGAATAAGGGTAATTTAGATAAAAACGTTCCTTGTTAATACTACGAATGATGGTGTAATCGATTAATTTCTGCAAGAGTAATCATTTTCTGAAGGAGTTCTAAGCTTGCACGAGGGAGACTTATAGATTCAACAACCATATTGCATGGATTATCATAATATAAAACAATATGCAACATTACAACATAGTTGTCGATAAAACTAAAGCATATATTGCTTTTTTGTGTTTTTTATGAATAGTTGTCTGCATATCGTTGGCAACATATGGAAGGGAATTATTTATATAAATTGGATTAACACTTCATAACGGAAAGCTCTGCTGGATGGTATAATTGACAGAAACATAGTTGTAATGTATATAGACATATAAGTATTTTAATTGGTGGAACACGCTGTCAATGCACTAAGATCCTACCAAACGCTGATGAAAGGATATGAGGAAATAGGACAAATGGTTGTTAAAAGTGACAACTGAAACAAGCAAAATACAATTAGTAACACGTATTCGTACATGACATCCCTGTCTCATAAATGTGCTTATGATAACTTGTTCTTGTAGTTAGTCATGGGTGAGGTTATTAATGCATGAGAGTAGCGTATGTGTAATCTTGGTGTTTTTATAAGATAGAATAATGTAGACTTATGGATATCAAATGTGATTTAAATGTGACATGTTGTCTAAAAGGGGAGCAGTAAGGGTCAATTACGACCGCCTAAAAACGAAAATATCACATTAAATTACATTTTACACCATACAAGCAACGCTTTGCATGACGAGACAGTTTAAATTGAAGTTCAAAAACAGGTTTGACGTACGAAAAAAATAGAAGGAGATTTGAACAAGTGTTACTTTCTCGATCACGGAAAAAAATATTTGATCAACCTTCAACGAACAACACTAGTGCAACTTGCTGTACGATGTGGAGCGTGCTGTAGCAATGATGCCTGCGTACAGGGTATGACACATATATAAAACATAAAGGAGCTGGAGATGAAAGAAAACCAGAGCCTATCTGCACTTATAGAGAACGCATGGCCAACATTAGACTTACGATTTTATTACAGACTACTTTGAACTTTACAGTCAAGCTTATTAATTTTCATCTAATTTATAACCGATGGACAAATGTAAAAATCCGTCACAAAATGTATACATTATTCACTTATGTACTGATTCGTTAATTGGATTATTTGCGGTTAGTTTTTTCTTCAGCCATGGGTACTTGATTAAAATATGTTGATGGTGACGTTTGACCTACTCCCTTAAATTCTTAACCTTGCATTGAAACATTCAAGCAAGTTATGCCTGACAATAAATTAATAAAGATAGGTATAGGTTTGTGAAACGCTGTTAATTAAAGATTAGTAAACTAAAGAAGCAAGCGATTTTGTGTATCCAACCTTGAGAAGAAAAACTTTTGACCAACTGTAATTGACTGTTTTCTCCACATATAGCTTTCAGGCAATCAAAAATATTTTGCTCGAAATAAACGAGTATAGTGATCAAATGAACGGTATAATTGTATACGTGTTTCAATTCATTATGCATAGTAATTATAGGTAAGATTTGATAATACATTTTTAAGGATATGAAACATTGATATGCATCAATTTAATACTTTTCGTTTATATTACGCTCTTTAAGATAAAGTGATGAACACTATGTGATGGAAGTGCATTGTAGCAAGCAGTTTTGTAATGAAACCAGAATTTTTATAATTATTACAAAACTGATCGGAAAATCAAAATTTGTATTTTGCTTACAAGTACTTCCGAATGATCAACATATCATGCCACTTTGAGTCATTATTTCCTTCTGATAAGCCCTTGACTGACGATTGACTATTCACAATACTTGGTATACATCGTTAATAACACGACAATAACGTTACAGTTTACATGTATGTGCCTACAATGTATTCTGGTTTTTATTACAAAAGTGACTGCAAAAAAGTTTATCATAATTCTGGTTTTTATTACAAAACTGTACATATTGAATTCTTATAGATTCAGACTTTCCTAAATATGATCTATATTAATATGATGTACTAGTAAACGTCTAAAATATGATGAAGGATTTTATCAGCATTAAACGAACTGTGATCACGGAAGCCGACATAAAGAGGGTAGGCATGATGGATTTAGCTCTGTCAATGACCAAATGATTTATTTATCTGTATAGCCTATATTATTCGCTTGCTGGTCTTCCTAAGACAGGATATATCATTTGAATAGCATTTATAGACAATCTATCAGACCTGATTATTTACATGTTCATAACCGCAGCTCGGATTATCGGTAAATTTAGTTCCGACGTCCGTTGACCCAAAGCTGTGTCCAAGGGTACAGTTTTATCAAGCGAATGTAAACATTTCCTATCATAGTATGTTGAAGGAACTTGGGTAATCTATGAAAGTCGGTATCTTGACGAGTTTATCCGTGACCGTCCGTCCGAGGTTGGTAGGTAAGCGTCCTAAGATTGTTACATAACATATTAATTAAACTGGTTGCTGTTTGTAATAAATGCCCTTTGGATAACTCAGATAATTGGGCTACAAGCAGTTCTATGTATTTCATATGTGATGAGTAAGGGTAAAAACGTTCCTCGTTGATAGAAAGGTTCTTATAAAAAACGCTATGAATGAAACATGGATGATATCAATCAATGTCTTTGGCAGCCTCTGTTAGCGAATACTTATATTGATTGGATTAACACTCCAAAAAATAAATCTCTGCAATATTGTTTCATTGTTTGAAACACGTTTACTGTGTATTCAGATATAAAAGTATTTTCATTCATGATTGTTATAGTGTGATATAGCTGTCAATCTATTTTCTTGCTCGATGTCCGTTTACTACATGTAGATGGATATAGACTCCACGACGACCTGATATGTCATACATACCAATGCCATAGAACATTAGTGTTGGCTCTTGATCTAAAGTTGTACAATTGCGGATAACGCTAAATAATCATAGCATTGGGTCATTGGCATCAATGCTTTAAAGTACTGTGTATTTATACGAATGATTGATTGGAACATCACTTGTTTAAACAAGTGCGAAAATATTTGTTAAGACATCTATGGAGATAGGAAACTTACAGGAGTCACCGCCGTCATTCAAATAAAGCCGTCACAAATAGTGAGACATTGTAAGACGTTGCATATTACATGTACGTGGGATTTTTAGAAAGGATTTGGGGATCAGTCCTTACTGCATCTCAATATCTCTAACGTTAATACAAGAATACTATACTTATACTGGCTTTATTGAGTACAAGACCACCGACCTACAATACGGAAATCATTACTCTATATAGCATATTAGATAATACACCAGTATTTGCAGAGGTACTGACTTGTGGACACGGGCGTTCTATGTTATAATTAAGCATACATTTTTTTGTATTTCGTACTGTTTGTAAACATAACCTTTTATTAGCAACTAATACTACATAACAATGTCCAATATATATACGTGGCTTGAATGCTAGTTTCATTCATTAAATATACTCCCATGTGATCAGTTTTAAGTTCCTAGCCTTAAATTGCCTGCAGTATATATATACTTTATGTATGTTTTCAGGAAACCTATGTTGTCAGCCACATTACCGTGCATGAGTATTATGCCTTTTGCAGACGAATAAACATACTTTATTGTAACAATTGCTAAATTAATACAAATAGTGTGTATTTGACTATGATTTTGGTTGAATCAGAGCGCGTCTAATTGGCGCGTCTTTGGCGAAGGAAACACACAACTGTTGGTACGCTAAATTACCTTGGGGTCACCATTTTGATTCCTTGATAAGACATTCATATTGAAAACCATAAAGTTTAATCTGCTAAGCCTGCTAAGTCAGTAACAACGAATGTTTATATTTGAAATGCCATACAGTTCACAGTTTGCACATGCTTTTTGTTTGCGTGTATTGCACCTGTTAGTTCATTGCATTCGTAAACATAATAAGTACAATACAAATCGATAGAAAGCCGTAAAATTTAATTTGTCATCGTACACATAATATTTACTTTAAATAGGAATCGCATTCCTCATACACAAATGTAGTACGGATTTTAATCATTAAGTAAAATATATAATTGCACAGGGCGCAATTTACTATACATACAATTTGTTTGTTACAAAGACGAAAAACACATACAAATTGTACAATCATTTGATGCTGGGTGTAAAATGTAATTTGATTTGATATTCAGTTTTCAAAAATACTATAATTAAGCACATTTCGTCATGACAAAAGCTTATTATTGTGCGACTCTTGCAAAAATATATTCGTGACATTAAACGATTCTGAATATTTAAGAATACGATTTTACCACCATCAAGTAGCTAACCTGGTACGTGTTTTTGAAATGTGCCTTATTTCATGACGAGACCGTTTAAAGTAAGGTAAAACATTTTTGTTAACGTAAAAAAGATATTTGATTTACACTGACTTGCAAAATTGACAACGTGTAAAGACGACTTAGTTAAATAGAAATACTGCAAATTTCAAATAGTTAAAGCGAAAAACATTTTGAGACATTACTTTTCCTGGTGATCAGCCCTTGGCTGACGACTGATCGTTCATGTATGGTACTTAACTAAGACTATCGACTTTAAGATACATATGTACAACTATGATAATATCATAATGTGCCTATACTGTTTTTTACACAATGTTTTGCAAAAAAGTTGTAATGTTTTGTTTCTATGTCCCAACCAGTTTTGCAATACTAGTAACTATTTTTAATTCTGGTTTTTATTACAAAACTGGTTTCAATTGCTACGCATATTGTATTCTCAAAGCGTCGTAACTCAGCTTCATTTCTCCTCATGATGACCATGTGTATAAACGTCTAAAATAAGGATTTTACCGACATTAAATAGACGGTTCACGGAAACCGACACAAAGAGGGCAGAAAATGATGTATTCATCTCTGTATAGCATTTATCATTCGATGGATTGTCTTCCTAAGGCAGATGATATCGTTTGATTAGCATTTATAGACAATCTATCAGACCGGAGTATTTCCATGATCATGACCGCAGCTCGGATTATTGGTACATTTAGTTCTAACGTCCGTTAACCCGAAACAGTGTTCATGTGCACCGTTTTATCAAGCGTATGTAAACGTTTCTAATTATTGTATATTTAAGGACCTTTGGTAGTCTTTGAATGTTGATGTCTTTTCTTGTTGATCCGTGATCGTCCATCAGCCGGAGGTTAGTACGTAAGCGCTCTAAGATTTTACTAAATATATTAATAAAACTAATTGCCTGTTGGACATTTTTAATAGACTGGTGGTCACTTGTTATTACAGACTGTGATTTGCAACAAAAAGTTTAATCATAAACCTGTTCCATTATGTCTACGATGTATGACATCAATACATTATTTTCAAAATTGTACGTTTTTGAATTTTATTAAGTACGTTCGATTTTACCAAAGTATATCTTTTAGTTGAAACACATAACCATCTTGGAAATATCAAAATTCAAATTATCTATTACAATTCAATTGAACGCGTCCTACTTTATTAAACTAAATACATATATTTCGTGACATCTTTATTTTCTTAGTTGCCCGGGTTATAGATTAGATAATAATTGAATAAGCTAGACACTCAACCTTAAAGTTATGTCATCTATCACCCTGTATATCTGATATTGGCCACATGATCTCTCGGGGAGTGAAGAGGTATAGTCTTCAATTCCAGTAAATTGAATCATTCAATGCATCGAATGTAACATGAAAAGAGTAGCATACTAAAACACTGTTGTGTAGTTAAAATGTGAAGTTTGCTTATGTACTTATAGTGCGTGATAAACACCTTGTAAATTACTTTTTTACACCCTGCATCTTTTCTGTTTGCATCCTGCAATTTCGGATAAGTTTGGACTATTTGTGCGTAATGAGCTAGTACACTATTTACTAGGACAAGCCTCGTAAGTTGACGAATCAAACTGGCTTGAAGTAGAATAAAAGGTAGATATGCAAGGATTATAATAATTTTTTGTAAACCATGAAACCATACAAGGTGTGACTGACAGGAAGATTTTAAAGTGTCAAAACGTTTTTAAGCAAACAAGCTAGACCCGACCTATCGGAGGTCTTTGGTATAAATTTAATGGATACGCACTGTAATCTCTCAGACGAACATATATGCTTTACAAAGAAAAATGTTAGTTAAGAATCTTATGAATACGGTTATCCTTCGCCAGTCCTTTATCAAGATATCTAAATTGATGCCAATTGGCTTTAATGCTTTATTTTATAAGCAATTTATGTTTAATTTATATGTATTTTTGTTTGAGAAAAGTATGAATAACAAATTAATCGGTAATAATATTTTTATCATACATATTTATTGTATTCGAAATATTGGCATCGTCCAGAATATAACTTCTCCATGTAAGATTCTGATATCCATGACCCAGCAAGAATATAAACACAGTCTTAATAATAGTTTTTTTCTTCTGCATTCATTTATTACTTCCTTATTCGTATGTCGTATTAATTACATTTATAATTGATGTATATCGTTTCTTGATATTATTATTAATGCAATTAAATGTATAACTGAAACGCATATTTAATTAAAGAGCACTGCACTTTTTCGTTTGGCAAAACATTGCTTTAACAATGTTAAATTACATTTGTGATCGGTCGAACTGACACCTTTCTGGACTTAGACATGCCATACGAGTTATGACATTATGTAAAACAATTATTTTTCCCTTCGGCATAATAAGGTTATGTTAATGCATGTTTATCGTAATTGTATCAATTGTGTCTGACTTTAATGTTAGTGCAATAAATTCACGGATACCTTAAGCGACAGTTCGTTGTTTTTTTGAGTGGTCGCACTTTATCTTTAATCCTTCATGGAGTAAATATTACGCCTAAATACGAAAATAGGCTCATAAGAAGCGCCCTGTAATGCAGATTTCAAATGTTTGCGAGTCTTGTTAGGACCTAAATTTAAGACCACATGCTACCTTTCAGTGGGTATGTATGTCACTTTGTCATTTGCAGGGGCCATAGTCGACCTTTACTGTGCTCATATTAAACAGCATGTGACCTTTAAGCCTCACACACCTATTTACCAACCCAGTAACTTTTAGTTAATTAAATTCAATAACAGGAAATTTCATAGTTCCTTTCGATTTGTTCAAACTTCAAAATCAACCTTCACACAAATCTTAAGATATATGATATCTTAACATCTTCCAAGGAGGACCAGATGACATGCAACATAAACACCTTCTGAACGGTGTCGTTGTGTGACATTTTGGACTTTAAATGGGGACACAATCGTCATTCACTACTTCCCCACCAGACAATATTTAATTTGTAACCCATACACAACATTTCATATACCCATTAACCTATTCGAAGTTAATATCACGAGTTGGCATAATGTCATTCTTTTCTCTCGCTAATAAATGCCGTAAAATCTTCTCTATTTGAATAATTGATTTCCCGTTTTTTTATTATCTTGAATCTGCTTTTCTCTTATTACAATAATACGTTATGTATATGTGTGTCAACAATAACATTGGAAAAATCATCTTCCGTCGCTGGTGGGAGACTGTCAAATTAGTAGAAAACAATATTTGCTAAATATTCATATATTCAATCATTACCGAGGAATGTATATTTACTGTAACAGAAGCGGTCAATTTTCTTACCCATTGCTCTTGAGTAATTGACTTGTTTATGTTGTTTATGTACGAGGGGTGATTAATATATTCGAGTACTTTCCTTCTCAATTTTGAAATATTGAAACTAGAGTAATAAAATTACAAGCTGATGGAGATCAATCTATTATCTCATTTTTTGTCTAATTTACTTATGATAACGTCATTATTTACTTGATGACGTCACTTTTGTTATCCGTGGTGAAGCACGCACCGTCGAGCATCTCGGACGCAACTTTATTTCTGAGTAACGACTTGCTATTAGAATTAACGCGAAACTTGTAAATCCTCGCGATATCTCCAAAATGACTTGACTAAATTGTGCATGGATTCTGTGCGCTTCCAATTGGCCATTTTCATATGATTCCGTTGTTTATGTGATTGTTGGGTCTCCGTCAAACGCCTTAGTCGATAAAATAAGGATAAACAGCAAAACAAACACAGCGTTAGGGAGACTTTCCGATAAATTCTGCGAAATAAGACGCACAGATCTCAACCAAATGTTACTGGCGAAAACGAAGACTAGTATAGGCTACAAAATATTAAATCGTTGACTCCAAATCGAAAGGGTTATTTCGATATTGCGTCCTAAGCCTGATAGGTCGAGCTTCATTCTTAATTGGAATAATCTTATTTTGTAAAGCCAACCGCCGTTTTTCGAGTTTTGTTTCCAATAACGCATCGATTCTCTTTTTATTCCACCTCACATTCCTAAATTGACTATTAACTACTTATTTCAGTAGTAAAAGAAAACCAGTCTCATAAATAGGACCGGATATCAGTCCAGAAAAGAGCTGTGTGCTGCTCCGACGGTGACGCTTGGAATGACGTCACGCGCCCCTTGAAAGAATCAAATAATTTTATTAGTACATTCGGTTCGAGACATCTTACTCTGAATGATGTTAAATGGCTCTCAGCCTTGCTGCCAATATGAAATTGCTAGATGAAAAGTCCTCGAATATATTGATCACCCCTCGTACATGATTTGATAAATGTGCTTAACTTCGGAACTTTCGTGCCTGGTAATCAGTAACCGTTTATGTGAGTCAATAACAGAACGTCCCCAGAACAACCAATTCGAACAATACGGACAAATTCACATACACGTGTTGTATTTTGTTAAAAAACAAACATGTAATTCGACTAAGAAATTATTCTTATGATCAGAAGTTGCAACATGGCATAAACGTGTTTGTTACGTATATAATGTGGACAATTGACATGGCTGTATTTCACGGGGTCCCATAAACGTCCTGTCTGCTTCACTTCCTTTACGATATTCGATAATGTGAGACTACACCCGATGTCTCCGATGTAATGCTGGTATTGACAAACATTGACTTAACATAACTACATGTACCAGTCAAGAGTCCACCCAATCCAAATGTTTTATTGTCTAATCCACCCCTTGATAGATTTGTCTATCATGAACCGAAAGACTTAAAGAATACCATTTCAAAACAGAAATGAAGACATAGGACAGAGAAGGCAGCACTCAACTTAACTAGCTGACCACAGAAAACAGTAACATCACAACAGAACAACACAGAGCAATGCCCGCACACAACGCAACGAAAGGATTAAAAGCTCTCAGGTCCCCGCCGCAAACATGCAGGATGACCCAATTGCATAAGAAAATAACAAAATAACGGTGATCCAGAGTGACAGAACAAAACGCAGCGAAGATCCTACAAAGTTTCTCACATCCCAAAATCATGCTTAGCTTTTATATTTTGTAAGGTTTTACCCCAATATAGTAGACTTTCACAAACATATAAGGACCTAGATTTTCAATATGTTACAAAACAAACATAGAATGACATCATCAAACAAAAATCTTTTTTTTGCATTTTTTCTCACAAAAATATGTGCTCTGGACTAAATAGGGGTTTCCTAAAAGACAATATTTTATCAAGCGGTTGGAAATCGCACAGCAGAGCTCATTTATTATACGGATTATTCACACTGAGGGAAGTGTGTTGACATGAATATAAAAACCTTTCAAAATCCAAAGACGAATATTCTGAGCATAATGAATATGGCATATTGGGTTCTCAAGGACAGTTTGTGGCTATGAAATTGTCCTTTTTTGTAGATTAGCATATGCTTGCTTTCAACAGGAGCCATCAAGATGCTAACATGCGTCTTGCGAGAACTATAATTCATACTGTTCGAGACTTTCGCTACGTATTGACGCTAAGTAACTAAGCATGCTTGAAACGGCATGTTATCGAGTAAAAAAGACGAATACAATTACCGGTAATCAGAAGTAAAAAGACATTGCATGTATTTACTAGTTTTAATTTTTGAACATTGAAGATCAAATGTACAAAACAACATTGATGACGATGTTGTTTTGTTTTCGAAATAATTGTTTTCTTCATAAGCACGATATAATTATGTACACCACACCGGTGTCTGAATATCCATATACATAGCTTTCGGAAACTCATTCTGATTTCCATAAGACACAGGAAATTGCACAAGAAGCCCAAAGACCGTATTAAATTTTTCAACATACTATGGTTCGTGTTTTGGTATATCATTCTTCAGTTTCATATTGTATTCGTATATAGAATCTGTATGTCTGCACAACGCCAGAGTAAATACTTTAATTAACACAATCGATGTCATACACGTTCGTAGATTTGCAATCATATTACCTGAGTTTAGTATCAAATCGATTAAATATGTGTCTGGTGTGTCATTTGGTGATAATTTCAAATATTCATACGCTGAATTCAGCTTACCTGCCTTAGTTACATGTACTTAAAATTTGACTTTGCATAGCATAAAGTAAACACGTTTATGACAGATTAAACTGCATAAGCCTCAACCGCTAAATCCAAAACAACACATTAATCAACGAAAGTAAATTAATTGCTACCTTTTCCAACTTTCAATTTTGTATATTATGTATAATTTGTTTTTATTCAAGCTGTAATGTCAAATAATTGACAATTATCCCGTTTTGCTTACCCTATCGTTGCGGGGTTACATAAAGGGATAAGGATGGCTGTCTGGAATGTTCAAATTTAAATTATGTAATACCTAGGGGAATATTTGTTGATTGTGTATGTAATTGTATGATTATTATTACATTTTGTACCATCAGAAAACAATTACCCTGATCTTATGGAATAACCTGATTATGTACGGTATATAGAATTTTCGTGGTTTAGAGTTGTATATTGAATATTTTGTTTCGATGGTGTTATGTGTACATTTGTATCGGCAAGTAGGTATTGATGATTGTCTGTTATATTAACCTGTCGTGCTTAAATATTTTGCTCTCTAGTCGCTCTGACTTCGGATAGGTCACTGCGTACTTTCTGTGCTACTAAATGGGTGTTTTTACCTATGGTTACCCATTGACCCAGATGTACCGATATTCTCTGCATTAGTCATGAACATGGAAGCAATCCGGATCGAATAATTGTCTATAAAATGCTAATCAAATTATATCCCCTGTCTAAGGAAGACAATCAAGCGATTGATTGAGACTATACAGAAATATAAATCATTTGGTCAATGACATATCTAAATCCATCATTTCTGCCTTCTTTGTGTTGACTTTTGTGATCACGGTTCGTTTCTTGATGATAAGTCAGTCATCGTTATTTAGACGTTTGTACATCAACATTCGTTTCAGTCGAAGTGAGGTTAACCTAATCTCATTGATAATACTTGTAAACCTAACGTATTCATAAATGTATAATAAGGACATCCCGTATAATATGATATTTTCATTTGCCCATTATTCATGCATCCCATGTATATACATATACCATGCGTTAAGGTGGTTTAACTATTAAAGCTGGACCAATCAGTCGCTTCTGATAGATGTGAAACATTTTCTTTTTGTCCCGCTTGTTTCAGCTTACTGGGTGCTGTTTTAGCAAAGCATTTATTGAAGTGTAACCCTAATTTCCCGTAAATGTTGATTACGCCAATTGATTACTTTTGGCTTATTCCAACGCAAAGTTAGAGCAACCGTTAATATAATTTAAGCACATTTTGTTGATTTGGGAGCGTCAAAGGTTATTATAGACTGTGATTATTAACAAAAATATTTAATCATACATCTAGAACTATACTATCTACTACGTTGAAAGATATAAATCTCTTAAATTATAAATTGTACGTTTGTGGATTTTAGGAAGTACGTCCCATTTTACACAATTATAACTAACAGATTTAAGACATAACCATCGTTGAAGAATCAAAATTCAAATTATCAATTACAATGCAATTCTACGTGTACTACTTTATGAAACTACATACATTTCTTGACATCTTATTTTCTTAGTTCTTCGAGTGATAAATCTGATTATAATTCAATCAGCATAGCAGTCAATCTTAGAGTTATGTCATCTATCACCTTGTATGTCTAATATTGGTCACGTGTACTCTAGAAGAGTGAAGAGGCAGTGTCTTGCATTTCAAGTAAATTGAATTGCCCAGTGTCACGAATTAAAGATGGAACGAGTCGCATACTAATAAAATGCTGTCTAGATAAAATGTAAAGTTTGTTAATGTATTTTAAGAGTCTGAATACCACTTTGAAAATACCATTTTAACAGCCGGCATCTTATGATTGTGTGTCCTACAATTTTGAATATCTGCTAAGAACATATATATTAATCATCAGTGACATTTGAATCAAGTATTTGGAATATTTTTGTGTAATAAGCAAAATACACTATTTACTGGGGCAACCCTCGTATGATGACGAATAAAACTGATTTAAAGTAATAAGGTAAAGGCTCATGTATCGAGCAAACTAATTATGCTAGTTGTGACTGAAAAGATGATTTCAAAGTGGCATGGTGTTGTTAAGCCTAAACTAGACCCTCCTTATCTCATGCCATATGTTAATTAGGAAGATAAAATTATTTGCGACGCACTACAACTGGCTCAGTGGAACAAATTAACACTCCCAAGTTAAACGTATTTAGACGGTTTTATACACCAAGTCATTTATCAATATCTTAAGATATCGAAATTTATGGCCATTGGCATTAATGCTTTATTTTGATGGCTACATGTATTTTATATTGAAGTTTGTATATTTGTTAAGAAAAAAGTATGAATAACAAAGTAATCTGTGATAAAGGTTTTGTTTTATATATTCATTTTATTCGGAATGTTCGCATCGTCCAGAATATCAGAGTTTCTATATTTAAAATGCTTATATCCATGACCAAGCAAGACTATAAACACAGCCGGAATCATTTTTTGCTTCTTCTGCATTGTTTTTAATTCAATCTTTTTCTAATGTCGTATTAAATTACATTTAATTGATGTATATCCTTTCTTGATCGTATTATAAAACAATACCCATGTAATTATTACGGAACACACACATTAATTAAACTGCGCTGCACTATTTTCTTGGTACTAGAATGCTTTAACAATGTTAAATTAAATGTGTAATTGGTTTAACTGACGCTTTTTGGGCTTATAAAGTTAGACATGTCATACGAGTTTTAATATGATGTAAACTTATTATATTTACGACATGTCCCTTCGGATTAATATGGTTATGTTAATGCATCTTTATCGTAATTGTATCAATTGTGTCTGGCTTTTTATTTAGTGTTAGTGCAATAAATCCACGGATACCTTATGTGACAGTTCGTTTTCTGAAGTTATCGCACTGTGATCCTTTATGGAGTAAAAATAGCGCCTAAATACTTTCCCCTAAATGTCAAGAATATATGCTACCTTCACTCCCTTCAGTGGGTACATTTTTGTATGTGTGACTCTTTGTCTTTTTCAGGCGTCATAGTCGACATGTACTGCTCTTATATTAAACAACATGTCACATTTAAGCATCGCACAACTATTATTTACCCAAAATCCAATTTACGCCAATCAGGAGAAATATGACATCATAACTCTTTTCAGGAATGACCTAATCCCATGCGACAACAACACTGTCTAAACGGATAATGTGTGACATGTTGTCCTTTCAGTGGGGTCACAATTGACATACACTACTTCCTCAACAGACAATATTTAATCTATAACCCTCACACAACATTCCATACCCCCAGTAACCTATTCGAAGTTAACATCTCGAGTAGGCGAACAGTCATACAACTCTCTCGCTGAAAAGTGCCTTATAAATCTTCACCATTTGCATGATTGATTGCCCTTTTTTATTGTCTTGACTTTTATTGACTTTTCGCTTATGATAACAATACTATTTTATGTATATGTGTGTCAGAACAGAACAGAACATTACTTTATTTACTCTCGTTGCTATCGCAACACAAGAGAATAATGTGTCAATAACAACATTGGAATACTCTTCTCCGGCCCCTGGTGGAAGGCTGTCAAATAAATAAAGACACATTTACCAAATATTCAGCCATTCATTCATTAACGAGTACGGTGCATTTACCGTTTTGGGTAACGAAATACTCTTGTGTAATTAACTTGTTCATGTTGTTTATTCACATGATTTGATAAATGTGCTTTACACTGGAAACTTCGTACCTGGTAATCAGTTACCATTTATTTGAAGTCATTTACAGAACGTCTCATGAACAAACAATTCGGACAACACAAATATATTCATATACACATGTACTACTTTGTTAAAAGTACAAATATGCAATTTATCGTATGCCCAGATGACATTGATTTTCTCACACCTTAATTGCAATATGACATACAAGTGTTTGTTTCAGAAATAAAGTGGACAATTGTCATGATTGAAAATCACGGGATGCCATAAAACTTACTGTCTGCTTCACGTCCGCTACGATATCCGGTAATGTGAGACTACATCCTGGTGTCTCCGATATAATGCAAGTATCGTACCAAAATTACTAAAGAATTACAGCACGTACCAGCCAAGAGTCCCATTCAGTTGTTTTCTTGTCTAGTCAATCCTTGACTGAGTTGTCTATCAATAACTGAAACAATGCATACTTTAGGAATAACATTTCAAACAAAGACACGAGAAAATTGGACAGAGAAGGCAGCACTCAACTTAAGCAACCAAGCATAGAAAACAAACACATCACAATACAACTACACGATGTCCACACACTACCCAACAAAGCTCAAGTACCCGCTGTAAAAATGCAGAATGACCGAGTTTCACAAAGAAATAACAAAACAATGGTGATCCAAAGTGACAGAAAGAAACGCAGCTAAAGTCCTACGTACATGTATTTTCTCCCCGCTACAGAACGACCTGGTTTCATAAATGTATCCCAAAACGGTGACACGAGCGACCAAGAGCATTGATTATCCGGATTATTAACACTGAGGGAAGTGAGTTGACACGAATATCAAAAACCTTTCACAATCAAAAGACGAATATTCTGAGCATAATAAATATGGCATATTAGGTTCTCAAGGCCAATTTGGTATCACGAGTATGTTTATTTTGTAGATTTGCATGTGCTTTTAATATGAGCTATCACGATGTTAACATGTGCCTGGCGAGAGCTATAATTATTACTGTTCGAAACGAAATCATGTTATAGAAATGAACTCTTTCGTAATGTAGGGGACTCTAAGTAACGCTGCTGAAAACGGAATGTGATCAACTAATAAAGGCGTATACAAAACCAAGTAATCAGTAGTCAAAAACTTTACCTGCAATCATTATTTTCATGCTTTGTACATAAAATCTATCACTTTTCTATTTGGTCACATTGCAATGTCCAAATACTTATTTTCACATTGATATTTTTAAAATAAATGAACAAACGTGTTTGCAGGTTTTTCGTAGTGTTACGTAGTATTTTAATTTTAATGAATTAGTTATAAAGTCAATTACTATATTAATTTGAAAAATATCTACAAAATTAGAACAGTGAAAAGCATTTCGGATTAGAAAATTGACCACTTTGATTAGTAAATGAATTTATAAGAACAAATATGAGCTCAATATGAGTTATGTACACCAGTGTCTGGCTATCAATAGAAATAGCTTTCGGAAGCTAATTATTATCTCCATAAGTCACAGGAAATTGCACAAGAATCCAACAGACCGTATTGAATTTTTAACATACTATGGTTTGTATTTTTGTGTATCATTATTCATTTTCATATAGCACTATTCGTATATAGAATCTTAATGTCTGTATAGCACCTTGTAAAAAATCTCCCCTGATTAAAGATTTCAATTAACACAGTCGATGTCATATACGTGCGTAGAGTGGCAATCATAGTACCAGTATTTGGTATCAAATAAACAGCATCAACCACACAGTCCGACCGAACACATTAATTAACAAAAGTCAATCCATGAATTGCTTCGGTTTCCAACTTCGACTTTTGTACATTTTGTATAGTTTACATTGTTTTTATTCACGCTGTAATTTCTAATAATTGAAACTTATCTCATTTCGCTCCACCTATCTTTGTGGGGTAACATAATGACATTAGAAGGGTTGTCTGGAATGTTCAAATATGAAATTACGTTATGCCTACGGGAATTGTATGTTGATTATGTATGTAATTGTATGAGTAATGATTACATTTTGTACAATCTAAAAGACAATTGTCCTGATCTTATGGAATAACCTGATTGTGTATCAAATTATACTAGTATAAAAGAATCTTAGTAATTTAGAGATACCTTATTCACGTCAATACTTTGTTTCGATGGTTGTGCATACATTTCACAAATTCACATTAAGTGTATTCTACAATTACATTTGTGCGTCTGTGTTTACTGTACTTCCGAAATAACATGATAGATTATGTTATTCTATGATCTGTCGAATGCTTTGTTTAAAACATAGATTATGACGTATGCGTTGTATATCAGCTGATCTATAATGGTGTTTGGTAACTAGGTCAAGTCGTTACAACGCCTCATTTTGGGCACTTTGCGTCACCGTTTTTAGCATATCGTTGTGGAACTAGGTTAACTAGCTTTTGTACGGCGGTGACTAAGTTACTAGCGGCGCCTCATTTGATCACCTTGCGTCACCGTTTTTGGAAAATCCAGCTGTTTTACAGCGGGGGCTTGAGCTTTTGATTTGTCGTTAGGCTGTGTACAGGCATTGTTCCGTGTACTTATCTTATGCAATGTTGATTATAGTTTTTGTGCTTGGTGGTGTGAGTTGATTGCTGTCTACCCTGTCCGATTTTCTCAAATCAGTTTGGAGTTCTTACGCGTAGGAAATTAGTAACAACAAATGCCGTAGTTTAAGAAAGAGTCGGACCAACTGCACATTTCGGTAGGCTATGCAATGATATGCGCATATATTGACATTTCCCGACAATTGGTAAAAACATAAACATATGTCGTATGTAATGTACATCCTCTTCAGGTCGAGGTACAATACACACTCTCACCTGTTACAACGCAGATTGAATTTCCACATATAATGGCATACAACGACCTTTCCACATTCTGTGAGAATCTGAACTATAAAGGAACACAGACAATCAGACAAATGCACGTTATATGCATGTGCATTGTTAATTTTTAAATAATGCTCATCCACCTGTCCAAAGAAACCTCTACTATTATTTCTGCCATTCAATGAATATATTTTATATGTGTACGCTCGTTTACTGGAGATTAAGATCATGAATATTCAATTATGTAAACAATCGTTACATGCATAATGATATCACACAGCTTTAGTGGAATAGTGTTGATGAACTGTCAAAATGACCTCTACGTGTTGTTCTGTTCAAAGTGACCTCTACATGTATTACTGTCCGCAATGATTGGTACATGTCCCCATAACAAAACTAATACACGAAGAGTTGTTTGGATGTCATGAAATGTCCAATACTATATGATTCCATACACTGGTGTCTTCAGCTGAATTTTCAAATATTAAGTAACGAAGCCTACTTTCTCTGTTTGTGACTAGCGACTCTGTGGTATTAATACCATTTTCAATTACTCTCGGTTGATTTCGTAAAGAGGCACCGCATTCGGTGTTTTGGTTTAGTGACATACAATTACCCAATACTGGTTTGTTTCGTACACTGACGTCTTCTTTACATTCCATATATTACGTTATTTGAAGGACGACTTTCTCTGTTGGTGGATTAAATATAAAGAACATTACATTCAGTGTTTTTGTTGGTGACATACAAATCCCGATAGTGAATGACTCCGTACTCTGGTGTCTTCTCTTATATTTCATACATTTCTTTATTTGCAAGGCGACTTTCGCTGGTGATGGATATAACTAAAAGGCACCACATATAGTTTTTAAAATTGACAACACTGGCAAACAAATGCTGCGACATTCTGTTGAACTACTAAAGATAAATTTGACTATTAAAAAAAAAAGTTTCTCTGGCGGTAGGTTTAGTATAGAGGCAGCACAATAAGTGATTTTGTTAGTTACATTTTACCCGTCTGCAATTGCCACCCTAACTTTAGTTGTTTAAATTTACAACACTTAAACAGCTTCGACATTTAGTTAGTTAGTTAAATAAATGAAGATTAAATGTGACTACTAGACTAAGTCTTTATGAAGGTGTTTAATATTTAAAATACATTCTGAATATTCAGCAGTGTTAGCGTTCATTGTACCTGACAAAATGAAGAGTGTACTACTGTTATATCTTTTAATAATGGACACGGTTGGAATGGAACTGTATGACCTGCGAAAATATCCGGTAAGTAATAAATTGTTCAACTTTAGGATTGTGTTATTTTTTAGATATAACAGTACATGTATTGAATATTCCATGATATATCGCATGTTTTTACTTTTGCTTAGTGCAATGAACGACATGAGTTTTTCATTTCGTTTTCAATGTATCAACTTTAGTTATCCAGACTAATGTTCTTCAAAGTACGAAGTGAATATTTCTTTCTAACCTCAATTGCTTTATGTACGGTTTCAATTTTTGTCACTATAACATCAATTAATATATTTATGTCATTTGATAATGACATTTCTAATGAGCTATTTATCTTATTTTGGTTAGGTGGGTTCTTGAAGATTTTTGCAATAATATTCGTCGACGAGTTATTTTCAAAATTTCAAATTTTCAAAATTCATTAACATTCACTAGAAAGACGTTACTAATTAAACAAAAAGCCTGATTCCGAAGTGACCAGACAATAGTTTTTCAAGCTAATTGTTCTACTAAATGCAAATGAAACATATTTCAATGATATCATACATTTCCTGAATTGGTCGAAAGTTACTGTTTCGGGCAAAAATGAATGCGTGTTATCGTCCTTCTCTCAACTCTAGAATTTGTTCTAGTTAACGTTCCATGATATTTGACACAGCGATATATGACACAGGAGGCGAGCTTGTCAGTTTCTTACGAAAAGCAATTTTGGATGACTGCAATAAAAGCTTGACAAGTTTTCAACGAACGAAAAAAATCACTATGTATTAAACCATCGAACGTTTTTTAATATAGAATTTATTGATAGTTAACACGTTATATTCAATAGAAAATCCGGAACTGCCCAAACTAGGCAGATGTTTATTGAATAAACCAGAGAAATGACAAAAGTCTGACATGTCCCACTTCAGTTTGTTATAAGGATAACACTCCCCTTCAATAATAGATCTTGTTTAAACTTGTAAAATTAAATGAACGGATATAATGTTCAATTATGTTACAGAATGGACTGGGTACGGCCATAAATCACCATTAACACCACAATAAAACAGTGGTACAAGTCACTCATTGTAATTCTGAAGCGCCGTGAACTCCTGAATCAATTTTGTCATCTAGATATTCCGAGAAATATAAGTTTGTTATTCGCCATTGCATACATTGTATTCATTAACGTGTAGAGTAAATACTATCCAAAATTACATTTGTATTTAAATTAACCACGTATTTATCATATGCTTAGTATCGACGGAACGTCATATACATGTGGCTATTACATACAAAATGATAATACACCTTGATTCAAATGCAAATTTGTTAAAATTTGATATTGGAAATAATAATGTTACGGGGTGTTGTCCAGACGCTAACTTCGTTACCTCATTGACTATCTTATAAGTGTATTAACACATATACAAAAAAACGTCTTTTGGTGAATTCCTTAAAAGCCCGAGCAATAATATTACTGACTAACGCATCCAGTGTGCTAGCACAATACTGAGCTCCAGAGAGAAATAAATCAAAATTGAATTGTTAGTATATACAAAAATAGCGTGGTCGGCTTAAACAAATAACAATAACGAACAGTCCTCTACATACGATATCAAACTTAATTCAAAGAAAGAAAACATAATTACCCGTGCTTGACTGAATATATGAAACTACTCTCAATACCGCTTGTTTTCATGACATGAAATTGGGTTTCCTTGACGGAAATGTTAACGATATCAATTTAAGGTGGAACAAAGCTGCTTATAGTACTAATGTCATTCACTATGGAGAAAAAGACCGATGTTTGCAGCTGAAATCAAACAATATCTGGTCTCATAGCGAAGACAAAAGTTGGATAAGTTACAGAAGTCTACACCGATAACAAGTGCAAAATCGGTTATTTTGGTAGTAAAGGTACAGATAGAGTTACTCAGACATGTATCAAATGTGACGAGTATTATTCTTCCAATATGATGCAAATTCCATGCGAGTTCATGGAACTATTTTCAGCAAATTTAATTTGCTCTTAATTCAAATGTTCGCAACTATATTGTCCTAGACATTTCTTATCTTAATTTCACACAAGAAACCACCGGTAAAAACAGTGCGTTAATTGAATTGTTATCGAATCGATCCCTCTGATTGATTGAACTGTCATGTGTCAAAGACTGAATTATGTATTAGGTGCAGTTGATAGTTATTTACTATTGGCAATATTCACACTCGGGGATGAAACTTGCATAACAATCAATCGCCAGGTCAAAATGTCGTTCGAATCCATACACAAATGGTCAATTGCAGACTACAAGACTAGATCGGCGTCTAGGTCTTCTTAAAACCATTTCTGATGTTCATGTCTGATGTTTACAAGTCACAGGAAATACATAAGAATGCAACAGACAGTATTGGGGTTATTATTATAATTATTATTGCTATTATTATTATAACAACCGATCACACTTCATATCTACAAAGTGTACGTTGATTGTAGATTTTCGTTAGTATGAACAATAAGGGAGTCATGAGGAGTCATGAAAGAGTCATAAAAATGTTTTAATCTATATTTTATGTATACGAGTATTTCGATCATTTCCGTTCGTATGAATACATGTTTTTTTTACATATGTGTATACCCGAGATTTAGAACAGGAATATTCCATTCTATAAACTGTTGATTGGTACATGTCCCCGTAACCAAACTTATACAAGAAAAGTTGTTTGGATGTCATGAAATGTCCGATACTATAAGATTCAATACAGTGGTGTCTTCTGTTGGATTTCCTATTACTTCATAAGGACGCCGACTTTCTCCGTTGGTGACCAGGCACTGGGTGGTATTTATATCATTTTCAATTACCCTCGGTTGATTTCGTAAAGAGGCACCACATTCAGTGTTTTGGTTTAGTGACATACAATAACCTAATACTGGATTGTTTCATACACTGACGTCTTCTTTTACATTCCATATATTACGCTATTTGAAGTACGACTTTTTCCGGTGGTGGATTAAATAGAGATGCACCTCAATCAGTTTTTTTGTTGGTGACATACAAATCCCAATACTGGATGACTTCGTACACTGGTGTCTTCTCTAATAGTTCATATGTTACGTTATTTGCAAGACGACTTTCTCTGGTGATGGATATAACAGAGAGGCATCACATATAGTTTTTAAAATTGACAACACTGGTAAACGAATGCTGCGACACTTTGTTGAATTAATAAAGATAAATATGACTATTTCATATATAACATTATTGAAAAGATGACTTTCTCTGGCGGTGGATTTAGTAGAGAGGCACCACAATAAGTGATTTGATTAGTTAAATTTTACTCGTCTGCAATTGCTACCCTAACTTTAGTTGTTTAAATTGACAACACATAAAAAGCTGCGACAGTTAATTAGTTAAATGAACGAAGATTAAATGTGACTATTCGGCGACGTTTTAATATAGATGTTTAATATTTAAAATACATTATGAACAAACAACAGTTAATGTGGTAGCGTACATCGCACCTGACAACATGAAGAGTGTGTTACTGTTGTATCTTCTAATAATGGACACGGTTGCAATGGAACTGTATGACCTGCGAAAATACCCGGTAAGTAATTTATATTCAATCTTAGGATTGTGTTATTTTTAGATACATGTATAACAGTATAGAATATCCCATGATATATCGCAGGTTTTTACTTTTGCTTTGTGAAATGAATATTATTTGTTTGGTTCTCAATGTACCAAATTTATTAAAGTTACACATATTAATTTACCTCAAAGTACATGTACGACGTGAATATTTCATTAAATATAAATTGCTATCTGAACGGTTCAACTTTGGTTAGGTGGGTTCTTGAAGACATTCGCAATAATATTGATGGGCATTAGAACACAAAAGAGATTAATAAATCTTCATAATTCGTTATTCATGTTCAAGTAAGAAAAAAGTCTAATACAGAGATTACCAGAGATAACTTTAACTCCTATCGAAACGTAAATGAAACATATGTCAATAATATAATACATTTATGAATTGATCGAAAGTTATTGTTTCGGGAAAAAAGCATGTTTGTTATCGTCCTTCTCTCAACTCCCCCAATTTGTTCTAGTTAACGTTCCATGATATTTGCTACCGTCACATATTACACAGGATGCGAACTTGTTAGTTTCTTACGAAAAAGCTATTTGTATTGTATGGCTACCATAAAAGCTTGACACGTTTTCGAAGAACGAAGAAAATCACTAATTTAAAACCAACACACGCCTTTAATAGAGATATATGGGATAGTTAAGGGATTATATTCAATAGAAAATCTGGTACTGCCCAGACAAGTTACATGTCTATTGAAGAACCAAAAGAAATGGCTTATGTCTGACATGTCCCACTTCAATTTGTTGTAAAAATAACAATCCCCTTCAAAAACAGATCCTGTTTCAACTTGTATAATTAAAAGAACGGATGATATTATATTTTATCATGTTGAATTATGTTACAGGATGGACTGGGTACGTCCATAAATCACCATTTACATCACAACAAAAACAACGGTTCAAATATCTTATTGTAGTTCCGAGCGTCGTAGACTCTTGAATCAATTTTGCCATCTAAATATTCCGAGAAATATAGTTCTGGTATTCACCAGTGCATACCCATAACCGTATAGAGTAAATATTACCCTGACATTTGTATTCAAATTAAACACGTTTTTATCATATGATTGGTGTCGATGGGACGTCATATAGCTAATTGATAATTCATCTTGATTCAAATGCAAATTTGTTAAAATTTGATATTGGAAATAACAAGTGTTACCGGATGATGTCCAGACGCTAACCTCATTGTCACATTGAATATCTGAAAGTGTATTAACGCATATACACATAGCATAACCGAACAAAAACATATTTTGGTGAATTCCTTAAAAAACCGAGCAATTATATTACTGACTGACACATCCAGTGTGCTGACAAAGTACTGAGCTCGAGAGAGCAATAAATCAAACTTTGATTACTAGTATATACAAAAATAGCTGGGTTGGCTGATTGAAATAACAGTAACGAACGGTCCTCTACTTGCGATTTCAATATTAATTCAGTATAAAAGAATAATAATTACACTTGCTTGACAGAACAAATGAAACTTCTCTCAATGCCGCTTGTTTCAATGACATGTAATTTGGTTTCCTTGACAGAAATGTTAACGATATCAATTTATGGTGGAACATAACTGCTCAGAGTATTAGTCACAATGGAGGAAAATACCGATGTTTGCAGCATAAATCAAACACTATCTCATATCATTGGGAATACATAAGTTGGATACTGCAAGGTTTAGAGATCTACACCGATAACAAGTGAACAAATCGGTTTATTTTGGTAATAAAGGTAAACTCGCAGCGCCTTTGGTCAACTTCGATAAACTCAGACATGTATCTAATGTGACGAAAATTATTCTTCCAATATGATGCAAATACCATGCGAGTTTATGGAACTATTTTCAGCAAATTTACTTGCTCTTAATTCAAATGTTCGCAACTATATTGTCCTAGACATTTCTTATCTTTATTTCACACAAGAAACCACCAGTAAAAACTTTGCCGCATTTAGATTTTTTACCGAATCTATCCCTCTGATTAATTGAACTGTCATGTGTCAAAGACTGCATTATGCATGAAGTGCAGTTGAAGTTCATTAACTATTGACATTATGCACACTCAGGGCGAAAATTTCATAACAATCAATCGCCAGGTCAAAAATGGCATCCGCATGCATACAAAACACGGTCAATTGCAGACTATAAAGAATACGTAAAGTTTCAAATGCTTGCTATAGACGAAACCACATCGGTGTGAACATGTATATTGCCTAAATAAAGGGGGAAAGGAGGGTAATCAAATTGATGTGAATACTGCTCTCATGTCTAGTATACGTGTTATGATATTCGAAAGTTAATGCGACAAGAAAGGTACAATTCTGCGCAAAAACCAAAATCAACGTTAACAGACGTAAAAACAGCAATAGTATAGAGCACTTAATTATATTTAAATATGTTTGCTGGAAATTCAATGATTCAGATGTGAATTTCTTAAAACCACTGGTAGACACCGTACAGCACAAATAGTTCCCTAATTTGGGCGAAAACGAAAGTAGAAGTGGAAATCGATTTCGGACGTCGGTAAGATTTAACCATTATCCTGTTCATACTTATGCGATCCACTTTAGTAGTGTCATATTTATTTAAGAGATCCAATGTGGTCATGTGCTCAAAGTACCTCAACTGACGGACCAAGCAGGAAAACATACATCCTTTTATTACAGCTAAAGAATATACCTTTCCCAAGACCGTGTTACGATTCAAACTTTTAACAGACATGTTCTTTACCTACGTTTAGAAAAAGTATTGTACATGGCACTATTTATTCAAAGCATTTACGCTAGCGTAAACCTAAGTTTTCCTACAATATTGCGTACGTCGATAATATTTGCGAAAATGCGTTTTACAAAGATTTTTTAGTACACTTTCTGTCGTAAGTTTTGGCTTATTTCTTCGCCAAGACTGGACAACCCAAAATGGCAAATATGAACGTAAGTGAAGAGTTTTTAACACGCACTGATGATTTGTGATAGTCATATGTTTTTTTTAGACCGTCATTTGTTGTTTTAGACAGTCACTCGTTGTTTTAGACCGTGATTAATCATCAAATCATGACGAACGTTTATGTATATTTATTCATTCTTGACCCGTTATATTGGTTGTATTGTGTACCGAATTACGTTCAATCTTCAATATTTTTTGCGTAAATAAATTCAAGTTCTTGCGATCGTTTAGTAAAATACAGTTACGAATTCGCGTAAGGTAGATACCAATGCGTAAATTTAAGCGACATTTACAATATGTAAGTTATACAGTTTCCATTTGCCTGGGTGTAATATGCAGTATGTCGGACAAAGTGGACCATTGAAAGTCCAAATCCGAGAACTACGGAGCTTATATTTAGTTAAGCCTCTGTACAACCAGTGGAATGTATACAATATGACAGTTATCACTTGATCATTCCTCAACAGATTTGTAGGGAGAATGTTCCAAGTTTTCGGCTGATATATAAATGTTTTATTAGACGTTCAAAACAAGCCTGTACTGTCAATTATAATTATTGTTGGAGCTATAAGAACGCAAAGTGATAACGTTTCCGACGTCATGATATATTAAATAGGACACAAACGGCACACAAGACACCCCATTGAATCGCATATGGATTTTAGTATTCAACGGTACTTTTTATTATAAGGTTATCTCAAATGTTTTAAAGTACCTTTCCACACATCCTTAATATCAATTCACGAGTTAATGATGGGTGTAATACCTTTGTTAAGACCAACTCACGAATATCGTCTTATTGGCGAGGTTTTACTGTACAATATTTAACATTATACCATAGCCAGTTTATATGACACTCATGTCGAGATAAGGTGTTTACAAACATGTACTGACTTTATAAATGAAGTGCGGTTTAAAACTAGATCATTGCGAACTTAAATATGTGTACTCCAGTACAAAAATATTTGTAACTTACGGTTCACAACTAGTTACATAAAGACAAGATGGCGTCGGGTGGATGGAGTGATGACAATATGTCTGAGGAGACATTTGCTTATATATGTACTGCTTGTGCTGATACTGATGTTATAAAAGAAGGAGTAAAATATTGTGTTGAATGTAAGGGATATTGTTGTGCAGAATGTGTCTCTCTACACGCGACATATTTACCACTAAAGCAGCATAGTTTACTGGATATATCGAGTTCCCTACTAGCCGACCAGTTATCGAAGTTACCTGCGTTCCCTACTGAAAGATGCAGTATTCACCAAGGCAAGATTATAGACATGTACTGTGGTAGCCATAACGTTGTTGGTTGCTATGTGTGCATTGCCACCAATCACTTGTAAGTGTTTATTTGTTCCATTTTTATGCCGGTGTGTCCTTAATTATTTGGGTTTAATAGATTAATTCTATAGATATAGATAGTTTATTCAAGAATAAGGTATTATATGAACCATTATTACATCTATAAACACTTGCAACGAAATGTGATTTGGTAATTAAAACTGCATTCGGTTGTTATACACTAAATGTTGAGCAGACATTTTAACGACGATTGCACAAACACTTTGCTATTGATAGATTATACGAAGCTGTTTCAATGTGATATTGGTGAACTTTTGATAAAATGTTTAACAAACAGATAACCAATGTGATATACAATACAAACTATAATAGACAATTTTATAAACCGATTTTAAAATAATGACTTTAATACTCACAACATAATATTACTTTGCCGACATTTATTTTCAGGAATTGTAAAGACATACATTCAATCGCTGAAGATGTCGACATGATAACCAAAGATGGAGAATTTGACCAAACTTCCAAAGACCTTCAGACTTTAATTCAAAAGGTTCAGTCATTGCTGGGAAATTCTAATGACATTTTGCTTAAGAAACTGGAAGACAACAAACAAACTTCATTACTGGCAATATCTGAACACCGACGAGAGATGGACAGCATGCTGGATCGTCTAGAAAAAGAAGCTAAAGCTGGTGTAGAATCATCGTATAATCAATTGAAGTCAGAATTAGTGAGTTTGAATGAAAAGTTGGAAGTATGTCTTAATAAATGTATAGATCTCGCCGAAAGAAATAGACGAGCGGATGGCAATAAGTCGCAGAAGTTTGTCTGCACAAAACTCGCGACCTCATCTATTACCGATGACCAACATGATATTGATAACATTATAAAGGACCTGCTACCATTTGAAAGATATACACTCTTAGCATTTGTTGCTGATAACTCTCTGATAGCATTTCTCAAACAGCTTGAAGAGTTCGGTCATTTGAAAGTAAAAGATGCCAGGGAACTTTATAGAGTGACTGAACGCGAAGATATTGTGGTGAGGATACCGAGTGATACTACAGAATGTCGTATTCAGGGTTGTTGTCTGGTAGGTGAGAATCAATTGCTCATTACAGATAATGCTAACAAAAAACTGAAACGAGTAGATATTGGAAACGTATCTGTCATAGATTACATTGGTCTGCCCAGTGACATTCATGGTGTGTGTTGTGTTAATAATAATGAGGTTGCTGTGGCGTGTTGGGATGAGAAAATGATCCAATTTGTTTCAATACAACAAACTATGAGCCCCACATATCAGATACAACTGAACCATAACTGTTTCTATGTTGCTTACATAGATAACAAACTGTATGTTTCTGATGATGGTGGTGGTTCAGTATACATATACGATATGATGGGAACATTGTTACAAACCACATCCAAAGACAGCAGTGGTGATAAACTGTGCAAGTACTCGGGGCAAATCGCTCTGGCTGACAATGAAGATTATTTGTTTGTTGGTGGTTTTAATAGATTGGTGTTCCTTGATAAGAAAGGAAAACATATTGCCACAGTGAACGACCCGGATATTGACGGAGCAGAAGGCGTGTGTATTGATGGCCGCGGGAGTGTATTTGTAGCCGGAAGGAATTCTGTCAAGATAGTGCAGTATAGATATGATGGTACTAAGATAGGAGTGGTGGTGAAGAAGGAAGATGGCATCAATACACCTTCGTCACTATGCTTCCATCGACAATTAAACAAACTGTTTGCTACCCTGATGTACAATGACAAAATAAAAATGTTTGATTTAGAGTGAACATTCGTCAACAATCAATTGATGAGTTACACTTCAGAGGCAGCGTGAAGAATACTTTAATGTCTCACAATATTGGCATATACGTATATATTATATTCATACAGACATTGTACATGTAGTATATATACATTTTATCTTTGTAATAAATTAGAACAAGAACCAAAAGCTGAAGTGGCCTTCGCATTGGAACTTTGAAAGTGCGTGCACAAGCTCAGATTTATTTATTTCTGATATACGAGGGGGTATCAAAAAGTTCGTGGACTGACCCGTTCATTTCGATATGCGTAATGCGATTAAATTATTTATTTTATCATCTTAAACTACATTCAATTCTGTACTGAGAAACAAATAAAAAGTTGATTAAATGATAATATCAATAAAATATTCTAACGATTTAAAAGATGACCAACAGCCACCCGGCGCACTTTTATGACGTTACGACGTCCTGAAACGTCAAAACTTCTGATCGTCTAAAGAATCCAAAACTCACAAACCTGAATTGAACTGTTTTATTGCCTACTAGAATACTTAGTTTTTACTAAATAGCATTTTATTCATAAAAAAGTTCGGTCAGTTAATGAAAGATTTGACAAATTAATTTATTCCAGCGCCGATAATCACACAGTACATGGAGTCTACCCTACCAATATTAGCATCATTCAACTCTCATCGCCACATATTTATACCATTTAAACAGATTAATTTTCGCAAGACAATCTTACTTTTATATACTTGGTAGACATGCTCTAATCTGAGATCAGTATTGGTGTATAATTGAGTAAACGGGCAAAATGCAACGAAAGATCGATATTCCGAGTGTATTGACGTCATGTCGAAAGTGCGCCGACGTCATGAAATGCGTCGAAAATCAGACTACACAAAACGACATGTTTATAACGTCACATCAGTATCCGTGACAACATCGCTATAATATATACACCAATATGATGCTACGGTCTTAATGTTTATGACGAAGGTTTTATATTTCAAATCGGATAACGATTCACAGAATTATAGGGATATGTCGGAACTCAAGTGCGTGATATTTTGAAAGTGCGCCGCGGAGCATAATTTAAGTTACCATAGTAACCACCACATACTCGGATAAAAGTTATATTAGCTGGAAATTGGCAAATAAATTCAAAATACGTAGTTTTAAAGAATGTGTGATTTTTACTGAATTCGGCCAAAAACTAAACGAATGGCAGGCACAGTCCACGAACTTTTTGATACCCCCTCGTACATGTATAAAATGTTAATGGAAAGATAAGTTATTTTACGTAGAGAAAAATATATGGAAAAATAAAGCACAGCGACAAATAATGTGCTATACAATTATAGTGAATAAAGTAGGCATCTCCTCTGTATTTCTTGAAATTTTCAGCTTGATTGGGTCCCTTATTTATTGAAATTAGGCCCATGTAGATATACACACTTAAAATGTGTGTTAAGTGTAGAAATTGGGAAGCATTAACAGTTTTCAAACTACGTCACACGACATAGATTACCCTGCTATCATACCCTGCAGCTGTATGTAAAGTGTCGTTATCATTATATGAGCACATCAGATGACATTCCCATGACCTATCAATAAGAAAGAGTATAATGGTGCTATGCTGTGTTTTATGCTTTGTTTCAAATAGTATTTTCACTATCGAGTCAGTCGGTTAATCATGGATACCATATCGTATAATGTGTCATTGAGATATGTGTTTGCCCTTTGTTCTATTCATGTCACTTTGTTCTTGTCCCGTGTAGTTTGACTGAATTAGGTGGCAAACGTTCGGGTGGGATTTCGGACTTCGTGTATATTATATACTTGTTTGTCATGAAGTTCCGTAATACTAGTAATTGTTTCTATTGAGCGGTGTCTATGTCCCATTCCTATTTTAACTGCACTGGTCACCGTTTTGGTGTATATATTTGTGAAACTAGGTCGTCATGCGAACTAGGTCGCAGCTTAGCTGTGTTTCATTCGATTACTTGGGATTACCGTTTTTTTGTTATTTCCTTGTGAAATTGTGTGTGTACATTACTACGCGTAGTTGTGTTGTGATGTTACTGTTTTCTGTGCTCGCGTGGTTAAGTTAAGTTCTGCTTTCCCTGTCCGAATTCTTCATTTCTTTTTTCAAGCTTACAATTCTGTACATTAAATAAAGCTTACCGAGATTTCAAATAATTGAACAGTATCTCATTTTGCTCTGTTTTACTTTGGCGGGGTAATGTCATTGTGCTTGGTTACTAGGTTGGCTGTCTGGAATGTTCAAATTTAGATTACGTAATACCTAGGAGAACTGTGTGTTGATTACGTATGTCATTGTATGATAATTATTACATGTTGTACCATCAGAAAGACAATTACCCTGATCTTATGGAATAACGTGATTGTGAATATAAAATCTTAGTAATTTACTGCTGCCTAATTCCCCGAAAAACATTCTGACGGTGTTATTGCGCTTATCAGCATTGTAACCTTTAAAAAGTTCTACACATTTTAATAGAGTTTATTCAATTTAAGCGTCTTTGATAATAAGAGAAAAACATGATGAAGTTGTTATATAAATTGCCAAATATGTTTAGCGTCCACAATTTGAATCTCTCTTTTATAAAATGTTTACCAGTTATTGTCAAATTATATCTGCGTTACTCATCGATTGTTTCCGAGTGTTATGAGAGGCACCGCATTTTGGTACGTCATACAATAATAAGTGCCTGTATTAAAATACATGTATTCCGAAATTGGGTGAAAACACATTTAGATACAGTGTATCACAAATAATGACATAATTACCACATTCAGCCAGACATTGGATGACAAAACTTTCATTGTAAAGGAACACAAACAACCCAGCACACTTCATATATCCGTATCATGAATATATTGTATATGTGTATACCCAAGATTTAGAACAGGAATATTCCGTCTTGTAAACATTCGATATCATCCTCATTGGAATATTTTTATCAACATTCTGACCTCTACTTGTCTTTCTGTCCAAAGTGACCTATACATGTCTTACTGTCCGCAATGATTTGTACATGACCCGCTAACCAAGTGTTCTTTGGGTGTCATGAATTTTCCGATACTATAAGGTTCCATACAGAGGTGTCTACTGTTGGATTTTCTATTATTTGATAAGGAAGCCGACTTTCTCCGTTGGTAACCAGGAACTGCGTCGTATAATACCAATTCAAAAATATCATTTTCATTCGCTCTCAGTTGATCTCTGAAAGAGGCAACATTTTCTGTGTTTGTGTGTGCTCCTTACATATGCCTTTTTTAAAAAAATCATGTATTACGTTATTTAAAAGCCGACTTTCTCTGGTTGTGGATTTAGTAAAGTAGTACAATATTCGGTGATTTTGTTAGTTAGATTATTCAAGTCTGCAATTGCCGAACTAACTATATATGCAATAGTGGTTTAGATTGAAAATACTGGCACAAAAGCTGCTGTCAGTGAATTGAATTCATAAAGACTATCTGGTGACGCCTTAATATAAGTGTTAAATATTTAAAGTGCATTATATACGAACAACTGCGTTAGCATACATCGTAATTGACAACATGAAGAGTGTACTTCTCTTGTATCTTCTAATAATGGACACGGTTGCAATGGAACTGTATGACTTGAGGAAATACCCGGTTAGTAATAAATTTGCTTACTTATTTTTATATAAGCGAAATTACATTTTAGGATTATGTCATGTTTTTAAGATATAGCAGTATTACATATTCCATGGTACAAATCGCAGGTTTTACTGTTGTTTTACAAAAAGAATGACACGATTTCTTCGTTTCGTTTCCAATGTATCAAATTTTAGTTATCGAAGTTAGTACGAAGTGAATATGTCATTTTACAAAATGTAACATTAATTGCCTCATGTACAGATTCAATTTATGTCACTTTACTCGTGAATTGAAATGTCTTATGCAGTAGAGTTGAGATAATCTGATCACTTAGGTTATGTTCGTGATTAATAAATTTTCATAATTTGTTAAACAGTCATGTACTAGTAAGACGTTACTAATTTAACAAAAAAAGCCTAATAAGGAGACTACCAGACAGTAACTTTTAAGCAATTTCCCTGCCGAAATGCAAATGAAACGCTTACACATTACAGTGATATACATGTACATGTTATGCATTTGTTAATTGGTCAAATTTGAGTCACTATGTCGGATATGAATGAATGATTTTGGTAGAACTTCACTCGGTGCTATAATGCTTCTCCCGACTCCACTAATTTATTCAAGTTCATTCTCCATGACCTTTGGCTACCGTCGTACATTACACAGGAGGCAAATATGTCAGTTTCTTCCGGAAAAGCAATTTGTATTGGATGGCTACCGTTAATATCTGACACTTTGTCGAAGAATTGAGTAAATCACTTTGTAAACAAACAAACGTATGTAATATAGATATATATAATAGTTTATGCGTTATGCGTGGGAAATCCGGAATTACCCAGACACGTCATTGCATATCTATTGAGGTGCACTCAGACATGGCGTACTCCTGACAAGTCATAATCCAATTTGCTGCAATCCCCTGTAATAACAGATCTTGTTTAAACTTCTAAAATTAAATGAAGGGATTATATTGATCATTTTGAAGTATTTTGCTTGATTGACTAGGGACTTCCAATTAATGTAAAAGTACTAACCATAAACAGTACAATAAAAGGCAATGTTACCAATCACTATTGCAATTCTGGAGAGATGTGGACTCGTGGTGGATTTAAGACTAATTTTGTCATCTAAATGTTCTAAAAATCCACTTTAGGTATTCAACAGTACATAACCATTACCGTGAAGAGTAAATCGACGGTGCCGAACCAAACCCCGTAACTCAATTTTGGCGCAAAAACCTTTTTTGCAGCATCCCAATCTGCTAGATCTCCCGCGCATTTCTGTCTTATCGCCATCTAAGTAACGCGATTTGCTATTTAAATGGCGACAAGACAGAAATGCTCGGGACGTCAAGCAGATGTGGATGCTGCAGAAAACAAATTCGCACCAAAATTAAGTCACGGGGTTTCGGTTCGGCACCGTCGAAAAACTACCCCAATAGTATTTGTATTTAATTAAAATACACCCAGGGGATTAACCCATTCATAAACTATCCATTATTTTTCAGGAATGGAGAGTTGTCTTAACAATAACTCTCCATTATTTCGTATACACATTACATTAAATGTGTATACGAAATAATGGAGAGTTATTGTTACGAAAACTCTCTATGCCTGAAAAACATAACACACATATCGCTGGCTTAGAACCAGAAGGTCATAACTACCAAATCGATATATTGAGAAAACAAGAGAAAACTGTCTGTAATTTCTCTTTACCTATGGGAAAACACGTTTTTAAAACTTCATTTTGGTCAACATGGCAGTTTCAGATTTTCATGAAAATAGGCTCATAAAAGCGCCTTGTGAAGCAGATTTCAAATATGTATGAGTCTTACAAGGTCGTAAGTGGTAGTAACGACCTTCTGGTTATGTAGTGTTTACAGAAAATGGAGAGTTATTATCATTAAATGTGTTAACAAGTAATGGAGAATTATTGTAAAGAATGTATAATTATACACCAGTGAGTTGCATTCATTGCCCGCCATCCCAAATAGATGGGTCGGGAAATTTACTTTTGGGTTTTCAAAACCCCCGCCCTTTCACGGCCCATGCGGGGGGATATCTTACAATTAAACATTGTCCCAAAGTTAATGGTTCGGTGAGTACGGGGGAGCTGGAGGGTAAAACACCGCAGCAATACGCAACTGGCTGGTGCATTACAAAATGTATGTGTTCACAAAAAGGGCAATACAATTTGCAGGAAAAGCGGCACTCAACTGAAAGAGCCGAACACAGAAAAAAGAAAACAAAAGATAAAAATGCTCAAACCACAACGAAACTAGAAAATGAAATCAATCCGCTGTTACTAAATGGCTTTTAACATTAATATGATTTCAGCTATTAAGGTGGTACGCGCGCAAGAAATAAAGTGTCGATTGGACTCCTAAGTTTGAATTAAAATTCAGGCAAAGTTTGTATAAATTTTGGAGTGTAAGAAAAAAGTTAAGTTCCCTATTTCCGAGGGCTGTTTTCAGCTGTTCAGCGGCTAAATCACTCTTTGACATTAACTTCCTTGGGCTACCCAATGAAACATTCGAGTCTCACGGGGAGACTTTTTCTCTTTTGTGGGCGTGACAGCCAGCATCGAACTGCGGCGCCTAGGAGTATATACACCAATTTTGAGTACATTAATTAATACTGTGCAAATACAGACCTAGGTTTAATAAAAACATGTTAAAACAGTGTAGTTATGTCCATCAAGTTGCATATCAATTATAAATATCCATGTTTAGTTTATGCACGGAAATATATCCTCTGACTGAAACAAAGTCTTTATAATGTCCACCGTGTTATAACATCAAGTAACACTGGGTAAATGGCTATTGATTGATCGTGTAACACATAACTCACAACATGTGTTTGCATGGACTACACACCATTACAAAGTAATGGATAGTTATTGTATTAGTTCACGGGTTTCATGAAAAAAGCATGCTCTTCTCGTTCAGTCATGTTCATATTTTTAATCTTCTATTTATAAGGGGTACATCAGGGGAGACTTTTTTTGGAAAAATGCATTTTCTTTTAATTTTGACATTTACAGCATCTTTTCAGAAAATCAAATTTACATTTGACAGTATTGGTGTATTTTAAGTCAGAGAAAATCCGCGTATCTGTCCATTCCTGAGTAATAATGAATATTCGGCCCCTTCGGGGCCTCGTCTCCATTATTTCTCAGGAATGGACAGTTACTTGGACTTTCTCCTTAACGTAATATTCTATTTTTATATGCTTTACGTTGGTGAAGCTTAATAACGCCACCACATAAAATGATAATATACCAAACGTATATGTGTTCAAATTGATATTGGCAATAACTTGTGTTACAGGATGATGCCCAGACACTAACCTCCTTTTGCTTCATTGGCATCATTTTTTACAATATGAAAAATCTCAAAATTATTTTTGACCGACACAAGTGTATTTACACGTACACACAATTCAAAACTAAATAAAAAAGCTCATCACATGCTAACAGACACGAATAAGTGTGCTGACAATGTCATGTCAAAGTGCACCTCAAAACAATACTGAGTTCCAGAGAGCCACACATCACTGAAGACTGGTATAATAATATTCCGTGTTGTCTTAGGCAAATAAGAATAACGAACAGTCATCTACATACGATATCAATATTAATGCAATGGAAACAAAGGAACTATAATTGCACTAAGGTCTTGTTTGACATAATGAATACAATACTACTCACGAAGCCAACTTTTATGACATAAAATTGTGTTTGCTTGTTTCTTTGACAGAAATGTTAACAATATCAATAAATTTGCGATGGAAAAGAACTACTCAGAGTATCATTCACTATGGAGAAAAAGACCTTTGTTTGAAGCAAAAATCAAACAATATCTGCTTCGCTTCGGACCACAGGGATAAGGCTCATGAGTCGAAAATATGTTCGTATACTATAATATATAACAATGGAAATAAATCACGCATGGACAAGTTCATACCACACCTGAGTTTTTGTCCTAAATTTTTTTTATGAACGGATATACCCGTATTTAAATATATGCATCTTATAGCCTATACATTTATCTATCCAACGAGTGTAAGCTTTCCACCATCGGTCCAATATTTTACGAGATACAATGCTCGAAACTCTAAAAAAGTTGGTTTTGGTTCAGGTACGGATCGATCGTGGCTAGAAAGAAAACAATAATAGTCACACGTGTCCGGCTGTAACGGGCATGTTTGCATCAAGCGCGCATATTTATGATGCCTATCGTCTATCGGAACACAAATGAAATCAAAATCAACCAAAAATTTGTACCTATTTACTTGTACAACGGCATACGACGGTTTAATTACAATTCAGTTGGGGAATTTTCTTAATTGTCCTCCATTGATGTCAAATATTAGGTCAAAATGTAAAACGTTCTCTGATTGGTCGATATATTCTAGTAGATTTGCATAGAAAATATTGACCAATCAGAGAATGTTTTACATTTTGACGTAAGATTTGTCAATAATGGAGAACCATGACTGAAATTCGTCAACTACATTGTAATAAAACCGTCGTATGCCGTTGTACAAGTAAATAGGTACAAATTTTTGGTTGATATTGATTTCATTTGTGTTCCGATAGACGATAGGCATCATAAATATGCGCGCTTGATGCAAACATGCCCGTTACAGCCGGACACGTGTGACTATTATTGTTTTCTTTCTAGCCACGATCGATCCGTACCTGAACCAAAACCAACTTTTTTAGAGTTTCGAGCATTGTATCTCGTAAAATACTGGACCGATTGTGGAAAGCTTACACTCGTTGGGTAGATAAGTGTATAGGCTATAATATGCATATATTTAAATACGGGTATATCCGTTCATAAAAAAAATTCAGGACAAAAACTCAGGTTTGGTATGAACTTGTCCATGCGTGATTTATTTCCCTTGTTATATATTATAGTATACGAACATATTTTCGACTCATGAGCCTAATCCCTGTGCTTCGGACCATATACCATTCCAGCTCAGGCTGCCCAGTCCTTAAACTTCCATATGGACCTCAAAGCCATGTTTTATTAGTTAGATAACGAACAGTCTTCAACATAGGATGTCAATATTAATTCATTATAAAGGAAACATAATTACACTTGCTTGACAGAATAAATGAAACTACTCTCAATGCCGCTTGTTTCAATGACATGTAATTGGGTTTCCTTGGCAGAAATGTTAACGATATCAATTTAAGATGGAACAGGACTGCTTAGAGTATCATTCGCTATGGCGAAAAAGACCGATGTTTGCAGCAGAAACCAAACAATATCTGGTCATAAGTTTTATAACGATTCTTCCAGAAATCAACACCGATAAGCAAGTGAAACTCTGTTTATTTTGGAAATGACCGTAAACGTGGAGAGACTTTGGTAAACTTCAGATAAATTCAGCAATGTGTCCGATGTGACAAATGCGATATGATGTAAATATCATGCGAATTCATGGAACATTTTTTGGCAAAGCTATTAGCTCTTTATTAAAATGTGCGTATGCTGTCGTAGACATGGCCTGTCGTACTTTCACACAAGAAACCATCAGTAAAACCTTCGCGTCATTTAGATTTTTGTATCGAATCTATCCCTCTGATCGATTGAACTGTCATGTACCAAAGACTGAATTATGTATGAAGTGCAGTAACGTTTGAAGATCATTAACCATTTACATTATTCATACACAGGGATGAACATTTCATAACCATCAATCGCCAGATCAAAAAAGTCGTTCGAATGCATAAAAAACACGGTAAATTGCAGATTCCCAGACTAAATCGGTGTAGGTATCCATATAACCGCTTCCGATGCTCATTCCTGATGTTTACAAGTCACAGGAAATAACATAAGAATTCACCAGACAGTACTAGGGTTCGTGTTGCGGCTATCGATAATCAGATTATGATATAACTCGTATATAATGTTCACTTTATTAATAAGCAGATCTCATTAGGTAAAGTTGTGTATTTTAGTATCATCCCTATTGAACGGGCCAGTTAATTTTGACTTATGGAACACTATTTTTCCATGCGTACAGTATCTCCCGAATCTTTTCTTGTATTGACGGGCGTCTTGTCTTACGGTAATCATTCTTTAACTAATTGGCGGCTCAACAAATATTTGTACTTGTTCGAATCCGGGTTCCACCTAGTTTCCAATTATGTAATTTTTTATAAAATTAACCGAGATTTTAAATAATTGAACATTATCTCATTTAGCTATGTCTGACCATGCCGGGGAAATGTCAAGGTGCTAGGTTGGCTGTCTGAAATGTTCAAATTTAAAATTACGTAATACCTAAGGGGATTGTTTGTTGATTACGTATGTAATTGTACGATGATTATTACATTTTGTACCATCAGATAGACAATTACTCTGATCTTATGGAATGACATCAGAGTGTATGTAGAATGTTAGTCACTTATAGGCGTCGTATTCCCGCGAATACTTAGTTTCGTTGCAGTTGTGCTCATAGTTTTAAAGATATTGTCATACATAATATTTGCCTCTAATATTAAAAATATCCGAAAATTGGTAAACTCATGTAGATATGCCATTTACAAGTATCTAGTATCAACTGGCTGATATAAAAATGCACATTTTTTTCCAAGAATGTGTGCGATAACCACTGTAAGCAGATATACGCAGGTAGATTCATTTCAGAACAGTCTTATGAATATATGTATATTCTACATACGTGCATACCCGCGACAGTTAGTTAAATGGATACAGATGAAATGTGACTACTAGTATTTTGCGACTTCTTAATAAAGGTGTTGAGTACTGAAAGTATATTCTATACAACCAACTGTATTAGCGCACATTGAACTTGACAACACGAAGAGTGTACTCCTGTTGTTCCATCTAATAATGGACACTGTTGGAATGGAATTGTATGACCTGCGAAAATATCCGGTAAGTAAGAAAAGTGATTTAATATTTTTAGTTATACGACATAAACATTTGTATAGAATAGGCCATGATATGTCGCAGGGTTTTACTGTTGCTTCAACTTCGATAAATTCAGAAATGAATGCAATGCGACGAAACCTATTATTCCAATATGATACAAATACCATCCCAATTCATGAAACTAATTTCGGCAAAGCTACTTGCTCTTTATTCAAATGTTCGTATACTGTCTTAGACATTTCTTATCTTAATTTCACACAAGCAACCACCAGTAAAAACTTTGCGTCATTTAGAATTTCCATCGGGTCAATCCCTCTGATTGATTGAACTGTCATGTGTCAAAGACGGAATTGTGCATGAAGTGCAGATGAAGTCATTTTATCATTGACAGTATTCATACTCAGGGACGAAGATTTCAAAACAATCAATCGCCAGATCAAAAATAAAATTCGAATTCATACAAAACACGGTCAATTGCAAACTACGAGATGTGTTCAACTTATTTATGAACAGAAAATGAACATCGATATTTTGTTACTCTAACAATGAAAATGAATAAAATGATTTATATTGTGTAAAGCAGTATATCAAAAAGTACATATTATATTTGTAAATTGCCAATACGTTATGGTCTATCAGCATTGGAGTTGAGGGTTATGTTATTTGCGTTTTGAAGATCCAACACTCCAGATAATTATGTTTACATTTTCCTTCTTTAATCGATGTTTTAGTATCAACCAGATAGTATTTTTTATTGTTAAAGCATGGGAGGACTTCGACATCCACGGTTTGGTTATTATATTTACCAAAGTTTTTTTTTATTTGGTGTTGAATCTGGTGATTGGAAGCTAAATCTTGATGAAACACTATGTTCTTGGAACAGTCACTAGGAACGATACGTAACACTTATTTGTTTAAAACCTGATTTCAATTTCGTCCATTTGATATTGATTTTGGCGTGCGTATTTCCATAATAACAAACACAATGCCGTTCTATGAACACGGCCGCGAACACACACAGCTGGACAAACACCAACTTCTCCCTATCCTTACGACCTTGTCTAAAATAACACACCCTAATCTACCGTAATATTCTCTAAAGATACAGCATTGCTTCGCCATAATGAAACATTTTTCCATATAATGTTGTTTATTTAGCATTTCTGGACTCCAAGACTTTTGACACAATGCATGTTTTTCTTGATTTTCAGTGTAAGAACTTTGCATTTTGCCCGGAACTATGCATTCAACGTTTTTGACATAATTTCAGTGATAATTTCTATTTACACTTACATCATTGGTACTCTTCCTAGTTTTGCTAATGGATTCATTATAGCCATCATTAAACCTATTTAACTTTGTAGTGTAGGTTTTGGAAATGTTGGGCAATTTTCAGTTTTTGGTGCCATTTCATCATTACTGTAAACAGAGCTCTTATAACCATCCTTGCGACAAATATTACTAACTTTGTCATTAAAATGCAAAATGATAATTTTCCAACACTTGCTTGATGCTTATAAAAGGGCCATTTTGCCTTCAAAACAGAAAAAATAACATCATATACTAAGTTGTTGTTTTTAGCTTTAACAAATTAAGTAAACACTATGCTTATAATGATCCTATGTTGAACATTTTCTCGTATTGTTTGAAAGAGATATTTCAATTATTTTTATTCAATATTGCAATCTCGGCGTTCATACTTTGTTCATAAATAAGTTGAACACCTCTCGTATAAGACTGAATAGACTGAATCGGTGTCTGTGTCTCCATAAAACCGTTTCCGGTGTTCGTTTACAAGTCACAGGAAATTATATAAGAATTCACCAGACCGTACTGGAATTCGTGTTGCGGATATTGATAATAATATTATGATATACAAAACAATGTAACTCGTATATAATGTTCACTTTAGTAATAAGAAGATCACATTAGGTAAATTTTGTGTATTATAGTATCACCCCTATTGAACGGGCCAGTCAATTTTTACTTATAGAACTCTATCAATTCATTCGTATAGTACCTCACGAATCATTTCTTTAATTGACGGACGGCTTGTCTTACGGTAATCATTCTTTAACTGGCTAGCGACTCAACAAATATTTGCATTAGTTCTAATCCGAGTTCCTACTAGATTCGAACATTCGACTCCACGCTTCTGAAGCGGACGTTCTCCTAACCACTCGGCCACGGTCACAATTATCTGGGTTAGACAGACTCAGTATTAAAATTACCCCAAAAGTAACAAGGAGTTCTGTTCATTTCATATCGAATCAAATAGATTTACCTATATATGCGCCGTTCTCCAGGAAAACCTACTAAGTTGACATTATTTAATTACAATATGAAACAATGTTTAAGAAAAAACACATCAATTGATTCTAATTGAAGTACTTTTCCAATATAGGGCAATATCTAAATATAAAATTATATTTAAGACTCTAAAGAGTTATGTCAAAGTCACATACATTTTTCCTGGTGTGAACAATTTCAGAATCGTACTTAGATTGAGAAAATCAAGAAGTTAGTTGTTTAAAACAGTTAAAGCCTACATCTGAAGGCATACAATTTCGATTTTGATACACATTTTAAAAGCTTAAAATGAATTTTAAAGCTTGATGCTATTTTTATCAGTTTATGACGAAAATTGATCAGATGTTGTACGTGTAAATATGAAATATCTATTACAGAAACGTCAAATAACACTGTAACAAAAAAAGTATAAACATGGCCAAAGCAGAAATAAATAAATGTTATCGGTAGCGTTTCTATTTCTGCAGTTGTCGGAACCGAGAAACAGCAACAAGTACGACAATGGTAGGAACAGCAACAGGACATCATGATTATATGATATTGATTTTCCCATATTTCACGTTTCCAATTGTGTAAACTTTAATAAAGTTAACCGAGATTTCAAATAATTGAACAATATCTCATTTAGCCCAGTCTGACTTTTCCGGGCAATTTTATGGTGCTAGGTTAGCTGTCTGAAATGTTCAAATTTAAAATTACGTTATACCTAGGGGAATCGTTTGTTGATTATGTATGTAATTGTAAGGTAATCATTACATTTTGTAATACCGGAAAGACAATTACCCTGATCTTACATAGTTGTATTGAATAACGTGAGTGTGTATGTAGAATTTTAGTGAGTTTTAGTTGTGGTAGTCCCGTAAAATGTTTTATTTCGTTGTTCTTGTTGTACTTATCAGCACTGTAACCTCTAGAAAGTTAAATGGTAGTGTCATCAAATAAAATTGGTGAAAACACGTTGATAAACGGTATACAAGTATCTACTTGCTGATATAAACATGTACATACTTCAAAGACTGTATAGGATAACAACTCTCAGCAGCCTAAAACGCAGGTGAACTTTCACATGGAATGACATCCAAACACACTTCATAGCTCTATGTGCATTGTAGATGTTCGTGATTGTGAAAAATGAAAGAGTTACACCATTGTTATAATCTAGATTTTATGTATACGATTATTTCAAACATTTCAGAACAGTCTTATGAATACATGTATAATGTATATGTGTGTATACCCAAGATTTAGAACAGAAATATCCAATTCTGTAAACAATCGTTCTCATGTTATTAAACAGCTTAAGTCAGGGTTGGCATAAAACCCACTTTTTTCGTTTAAAACCCTACCCAAATAGGTTTTTGGGTTTTAAAGGGTTTTAAGGACTTTTAAAGGACAATTAGGGGTTTTAAAGGGTTTTTTAAAAACAATTTTTGGTTTTAATTTTTTCATTAATAATTTCATAAAATTACATGAAGAATTGCCTTGAATAACACACTTGAAGGTGTCAGACAGTGTTTAACACTGTATATCACACCTAGCAAGTATTTAGAAGGCAATTATCCACTATAAAATGGTCTAAATATAAGCCTGCATGCTACTTTCAAAATCAGTTAACCTAATGATAGGGTTATTATAGTCTTACATATGATTTTTTTAGAAATAATTTTTCTTCAAACCCCAAAAATATGGAAAAACACGCATAAAACCCTTTTAAACACAAATTGGGGTTTAAAGGATAAAACCTTACCCTTTAAAATCCGGGTTTTAAGGAGTTTTAAAGGGCAGGTTTTAAAGGGTAGGGTTTTAAGGCCAACCCTGGCTTTATTGGAATATTGTTTATCAACTTATTGTCTAAATTGACCTCTACTGGTCTTTTTGTCCAAAGTGACCTCTACTTGTCTTACTGGCGGCAATGATTGGTACATGACCCGCTAACCAAATTAATACAAGAAGTGTTCTTTGGGTGTCATGAAATGACCGATATTATAAAGTTACATACTGTAGTGTCTTCTGTTGGATTTTCTATTACATCGTAACGAGGCTGGCTTTGTATGTGGGTAACCAGGAACTGCGTGGTATTATATCGATTCAAATATACCATTTCTATCGTTCTCAGTAGATTTCTTAAGGAGGCAACACATTCGGTTTCTTTTGTTGTTGACATACACGTACAATTACCGATACTGGATCGCTCCGTACATTAATGCCTTCGTTTACATAACATATATTACGTTATTTGAAAGACGCCTTTCTCTGGTAGTTGAATCAATAGAGAGGTTCAACATGCTGTAATTTTGTTAGTTACATTATGCACCTGTGTAATTTCTAAACTAACTATTAAGTTGTTTACATTGACAACACTGGCATTAAAAGCTGCGACAGTTACTAGTAGTTAAATGTATACAGATGAAATGTGACTGTTTTGCGACTTCTTAATAATAGTGTTGAGTAGTCAAAGTATATTCTACACAAGCAACTCTGTTAGCGCACATTGAACTTGACACCATGAAGAGTGTAATCATGTTGTACCTTCTAATAATGGACACAGTTGTAATGGAATTGTATGACCTGCGAAAATATTCGGTAAGTAAGAATAGTAATCAATAATATTTTGTTATACGAAATAACATTTGTATTGAATAGGCCATGCTATGTCGCAGGATTTTACTATTACTTCAACTTTGATAAATTTATAAATGAATGCATTGCGACGAAAACAATTATTCCAATATGATGCAAATACCATGCAAATTCATGGAACTATTTTCGTCAAAGCTACTGGCTCTTTATTTAAATGTTCGTATGCTGGCTTAGACATTTCTTATCTCAATTTCACACAAGAAACCTTCAGTAAAAACTTTGCGTCATTTAGATTTTTCATCAGGTCAATCCCTCTGATTGATTGAACTGTCATGTGTCAAAGACGGAATTGTGCATGATGTGCAGTTGAAGTCATTTTACCATTGACATTATTCATACTCAGGGACGAAGATTTCAAAACAATCAATCGCCAGATCAAAAATAAAATTCGAATGCATACAAAACACGGTTTGGTTATATATTTATCCAATTTTTATTTCTATTTTTTATTTGGTGTTGTACATGTATCTATTGATTGGAAGCTGAATCTGGATGAAACACTATGTTTTTGGAACAGTCACTATGAACGATACCTAAGACTTATTTGTTGAAAACCTGATTTGAAACTGTTTGTGCATAGACCGTATTTTTCAATTTCATCCATATGATATTGATTTTGGCGTGCGTATTTCCATAATAACAAACACAATGCCCTTCGATGAACTCGGCCGCGAACACAAAAAGCTGGACAAACACCAACTTCGCCCTATCCTTGCAACCTTTTCTAAAACAAGACACCCTAATATACAATAATATTCTCTAAAGATGCAGCTTTGCTTCGCCATAATGAAACATGTTGCTAATTTATTCATCATAGCCATCAAAAAAACAATTTAACTTTCTAGTGTAGGTTTTGGAAATGTTGGGCAATTTTCCATTTTTCACCATTACTGAAAACACAGCTCTTATAACCCTTCTTGCGACAAATATTATTAATTTTGTCATTAAAAATGCAAAATGATACTTTACCAAAACATTTTTTGATGTTTATAAAAGGGCCATTTTGCCTTAAAAACAGAAAAAAACATCATCTAATAAGTTGTTTGTTTAAGCTTTAACAAAATGAAGTATACACTAAATAATGATCATATGTTGAACTTAAATCATTTTCTCACATGGTTTAAAAGAGATATTTCCACTATTTTTATTCAATATTGCAAACTCGGCGTTCATATTTGGTCTATATATAAGTTGAACACCTCTCGTATAAGACTGAATCGGTGTCTGGGTCTCCATAAAACCGTTTCCGGTGTTCGTTTACAAGTCACAGGAAATTACGTAAGAATTCACCAGACCGTACTGGGATTCGTGTTACGGATATCGATAATAATATTATGATATAACTCGTTTATGATGCTCACTTTAGTAATAAGACGATCTCATTAGGTAAAGTTTGTGCATTATACTATCACCCCTATTGAACGGGCCAGTCAATTTTGACTTATAGAACACTATTTATTCATGCGTATAGTACCTCCCGAATCATTTCTTTTATTGACAGGTGCCTTGTATTACGGTTATTATTTTTTAACTAGCTAGCAACTCAAGAAATATTTGCATTAGTCGACTCAACGCTTCTGAACAGCTCGGCCACGGTCACAAGTATCTGGGTTAGACAGACTCAGTCTTAAAATCACCCGTAAAGTTACCAGGAGTTTTGTTTATTTTATATCGAATCAAATAGATTTAGTTATATATGCGCCGTTCTCCAGGAAAACCTACTAAGCTGACATTATTTAATTACAATATGAAACAATGTTTTCAAAAAGCTCCAATTTAAGAAAAATACACATCATTTGATTCTAATGTAAGTAATTGTCCCATATAGAACAATATCTTAGCTTTGAATTTTCTATAGAGTTATGTAAAAGCCACATACTTTGTTCCTATGGTGACCAATTTCAGAATCGTACTCTGATTGAGAAAATCAACAAGTAAGTTGTTTAGAACAGTCATAGTCTACATCTGAATGCATACAATTTCGATTTTGATACATATTTAAAAAACTTAAACTGAATTCTAAAACTTAATGCTGTTTTATCAGTTTATGATGAGAATTGATCAAATGGTGTACATGTAAATATGAAATATCTATTACAGAACGTCAAATAACGCTGTAACAGTATAAACATGGCCAAAGTCGAAATAATGTAATCGGTAGCGTTTCTATTGCTGCAGTTGCCGGAACCGAAAAACTGCAACAGGTACAACCACGATATCAACAGCAACAGTACATCCCGATTATATGATATTGATTTTCAGATCAACATGTTTCCAATTGTGTAAACTTTAATAAAGTTAACCGGGATTTCAAATAATTGAACAATATCTCATTTAGCCCTGCCTGGCTTTTCCGGCTAATTTCATGGTGCTAGGTTAGCTGTCTGAAATGTTCAAATTCAAAATTCCGTAATACCTAGGGGAATTGTTTGTTGATTATGTATGTAATTGTAAGGTAATTATTACATTTGATACAATCAGAAAGACAATTACCCTGATCTTACATAGTTGAATTGAATAACGTAATTGTGTATGTAGAATTTTAGTGAGTTTTAGTTATGGTAGTCCCGTAAAATGATTTGTTTCGTTGTTGTTGTTGTACTTATCAGCATTGTAACATCTAGAAAGTTTCATGGTAGTGTCATCAAATAAAATTAGCATCTTCTATTAAAATTTTCCGAAAATTGGTGAAAACACGTTGATAAACGGTATACAAGTATATACTTGCTGATATAAACATGCACATACTTCAAAGACTGTATAGGATACCAACTCTCAGCAGCCAAAATCGCAGGTGAACTTTCACATGGAATGACATCCCAACACACTTCATAGCTCTATGTGCATTGTAGATGTTCGGGATTGTGAAAAATGAAAGAGTTACATCATTGTTATAATCTAGATTTTATGTATACGATTATTTCAAACATTTCAGAACAGTCTTATGAATACATGTATAATGTATATGTGTGTATACCCAAGATTTAGAACAGAACTATCCAATTCTGTAAACAATCGTTCTTATGTTATTAAACAGCTTTAGTCAGGGTTGGCTTAAAACCCACTTTTTTCGTTTAAAACCCTACCCAAATAAGTTTTTGGGTTTTAAAGGGTTTTTAGGACTTTTAAAGGACAATAAGGGGTTTTAAGGGTTTTATAAAAACAATTTTTGGTTTTAATTTTTTCATTAATAATTTCATAAAATTACATGAAAAATTGCCTTGAATGGCACACTTGAAGGTGTCAGACAGTGTTTAACACTGTATATCACACCTAGCAACAATTTAGAAGGCAATTATCCACTATAAAATGGTCTAAATATTAGCCTGCATGCTACTTTCAAGATCAGTTAACCTAATGATAGGGTTATTATAGTCTTACATATGATTTTTTAGAAATAATTTTTCTTCAAACCCCCAAAATATGGAAAAACACGCATAAAACCCTTTTAAACACAAATTGGGTTTTAAAGGATAAAATCTTACCATTTAAAACCCGGGTTTTAAGGAGTTTAAAGGGCATGTTTTAAAGGGTAGGGTTTTATAGCCAACCCTGACTTTAGTGGAATATTGTTTATCAACTTATTGTCTAAATTGACCTCTACTGGTCTTTTTGTCCAAAGTGACCTCTACTTGTCTTACTGGCGGCAATGATTGGTACATGACCCGCTAACCAAATTAAATTAATACAAGAAGTGTTCTTTGGGTGTCATGCAATGTCCGATATTATAAAGTTACATACTGTAGTGTCTTCTGTTGAATTTTCTATTACATCGTAAAAAAGCTGGCTTTGTATGTTGATAACCAGGAACTGCGTGGTATTATACCGATCCAAATATACCATTTCTATCGTTCTCAGTAGATTTCTTAAGGAGGCAACACATTCGGTGTCTTTTGTTGTTGACATACACGTACAATTACCGATACTGGATCGCTCCGTACATTAATGCTTTCGTTTACATAACATATATTACGTTATTTGAAAGACGACTTTCTCTGGTAGTTGAATTAATAGAGAGGTTCAACATGCTGTAATTTTGTTAGTTACATTATACACCTGTGTAATTTCCAAACTAACTATTAAGTTGTTTACATTGACAACACTGGCATTAAAAGCTGCGACAGTTACTAGTAGTTAAATGGATACAGATAAAATGTGACTGTTTTGCGACTTCTTAATAATAGTGTTGAGTAGTCAAAGTATATTCTACACAAGCAACTCTGTTAGCGCACATTGAACTTGACACCATGAAGAGTGTAATCATGTTGTACCTTCTAATAATGGACACAGTTGTAATGGAATTGTATGACCTGCGAAAATACTCGGTAAGTAAGAATAGTAATCAATAATATTTTGTTATACGAAATAACATTTGTATTGAATAGGCCATGATATGTCGCAGGGTTTTACTGTTGCTTCAACTTCGATAAATTCAGAAATGAATGCAATGCGACGAAAACTATTATTCCAATATGATACAAATACCATCCCAATTCATCAAACTAATTTCGGCAAAGCTACTTGCTCTTTATTCAAATGTTCGTATACTGTCTTAGACATTTCTTATCTTAATTTCACACAAAAAACCTCCAGTAAAAATTTTGCGTCATTTAGAATTTCCATCGGGTCAATTCCTCTGATTGATTAAACTGTCAAGTGTCAAAGACGGAATTGTGCATGAAGTGCAGATAAAGTCATATTATCATTGACAGTATTCATACTCAGGGACGAAGATTTCAAAACAATCAATCGCCAGATCAAAAATAAAATTCGAATGCATACAAAACACGGTTTGGTTATATATTTATCCAAGTTTTATTTCTATTTTTTATTTGGTGTTGTATCTATTGATTGGAAGCTGAATCTGGATGAAACACTATGTTTTTGGAACAGTCACTACGAACGATACCTAAGACTTATTTGTTGAAAACCTGATTTGAAACTGTTTGTGCATAGACCGTATTTTTCAATTTCATCCATATGATATTGATTTTGGCGTGCGTATTTCCATAATAACAAACACTCTGCCCTTCGATGAACTCGGCCGCGAACACAAAAAGCTGGACAAACACCAACTTCGCCCTATCCTTGCAACCTTTTCTAAAACAAGACACCCTAATATACAATAATATTCTCTTAAGATACAGCTTTGCTTCGCCCTAATGAAACATGTTGCTAATTTATTCATCATAGCCATCAAAAAAACAATTTAACTTTCTAGTGTAGGTTTTGGAAATGTTGGGCAATTTTCCATTTTTTACCATTACTGAAAACACAGCTCTTATAACCCTTCTTGCGACAAATATTATTAATTTAATTTTGTCATTAAAAATGCAAAATGATACTTTACCAAAACATTTTTTGATGTTTATAAAAGGGCCATTTTGCCTTAAAAACAGAAAAAAACATCATCTACTAAGTTGTTTGTTTAAGCTTAAACAAAATGAAGTATACACTAAATAATGATCATGTGTTGAACTTAAATCATTTTCTCACATGGTTTAAAAGAGATATTTCCACTATTTATATTCAATATTGCAAACTCGGCGTTCATATTAGGTCTATATATAAGTTGAACACCTCTCGTATAAGACTGAATCGGTGTCTGGGTCTCCATAAAACCGTTTCCGGTGTTCGTTTACAAGTCACAGGAAATTACGTAAGAATTCACAAGACCGTACTGGGATTCGTGTTACGGATATCAATAATAATATTATGATATAACTCGTTTATGATGCTCACTTTAGTAATAAGACGATCTCATTAGGTAAAGTTTGTGCATTATAGTATCACCCCTATTGAACGGGCCAGTCAATTTTGACTTATAGAACTCTATTTATTCATGCGTATAGTACCTCCCGAATTATTTCTTTAATTGACTTGCGCAATCATTCTTAAACTAGCTAGCAAATCAACTAATATTTGCATTAGTTTTTATCCGGGGTCCACCTAGATTCGAGCATTCGACTCCACGCTTCTGAAGCAGACGTCCTAACCACTCGGCCACGGTAACAATTATCTGGGTTAGACAGACTCAATCCTAAAATCAACCCTAAAGTAACAAGGAGTTTTTTTTACTTTATATCAAATAGATTTACTTACGTGTATATATGCGCCGTTCTTCAGAAAAACCTACTAAGTTGACATTATTTAATTACAATATGAAACAACGTTTTCAAAAAGCTTCAACTATAGAAAAAAAACAATCAATTGATTCTGATTGGAGTACTTTTCCCATATAGTGCAATACATGTATCTTAGCTTTAAAATTTCTAAAGAGTTATGTCAGTCACATACTTTGTTCCTAGTGTGAACAATTTCAGAATCGAACTCCGATACTCCAAGTAAGTTGTTTAAAACAGTCATAGTCTACATCTAAATGCATACACTTTCGATTTTGATACATATTTTAAAAACTTAAACTGAATTCTAAAACTTGATGCTATTTTTATCAGTTTATGACGAAAATTGATCAAATGGTGTACGTGTAAATATGAAATATCTATTACAGTAACGTCAAATAACGCTGTAACAAAAACAGTATTAACATTGCAAAAGCAGAAATAATGTAATCGGTAGCGTTTCTATTTCTGCAGTTGCCGGAACCGAGAAACAGCAACAGGTACAACCACGGTATCAACAGCAACAGGACATCCTGATTATATGATATTGATTTTCACATTTTACACGTTTCCAATTGTGTAAACTTAAATAAAGTTAACCGAGATTTCAAATAATTGAACATTATCTCATTTAGCTCCGTCTGGCTTTACCGGGGAAATGTCAAGGTGCTAGGTTGGCTGTCTTAAATGTTCAAATTTAAAATTACGTAATACCTACGGGAATTGATTGTTGATTACGTATGTAATTGTACGATGATTATTACATTTTGTACCATCAGGTAGACAATTACCCTGATTTTACATTTTTGTGTTGAATAACGTGTTTGTGTATGTAGAATTTTAGTGAGTTTTAGTTTAGCCGTAGTCCCGTAAAATGATTTGTTTCGTTGTTGTTGTTGTACTTATCAGCATTGTAACCTCTAGAATATATATTTGACATTATCTATGTCGTACTATGTATGATAAAATGTTAAAAATATTATTTTAAAAATAACAAAAATTGGCGAAAACACGTTGATAGGTCGTATACAAGTATTTACTTACGATACACACTCTCGGCAGCCACACCGCACTTTCGATGAGGGTTGGTTTATCAGTATACAACACATCCTAACAAGTACACTATATGTCATAGAATGCATTGTTTTATTACATTGCATCGTCTTTCGTGAGCGAAAAAAAAAGAAATAATTCCTCGTATAGGGTGGTGACATTTAAAATAAGATTCTTTGGCTGTGATTGCTTTATTGAAAATACAGAAATTAAAATACGATAGTCATCATTAAAAATAAAAAGAACTGTGCAAATTAGAATTACTCAAAGTGTTAACTTGAATATGTCTTTATTTAATCAGTTTAAATTTAAGATAAGGCGCAAAAAGAAATTAAACAAACGAATATAATTCCACTGTGTCTTCAGACTTAATACATACCTCAACAAAAAAGGTCGCCACATGGTGCATTGGTTGATCAAACATAAATGAGACAGGCGCTCAAAAATGTCAACGAATCGTGATATAACTATCATAAGTTGTATGTCAAATGAAAACGGATCCTCTTATCGTATTCAGAGTTTCATTGCAGCCATTCATGGTGAGAGTTAACAAAACAACGACGTACATAACAACTATAATTATTATACTTACTTACGAGGGGTGATCAATATATTCGAGGACTTTCCTTCTCAATTTTGAAATATTGAAACTTGAGTAATGAAATTACACGCTGATGTAGATCAATCAATTATCTCGCGTTTTGTTTAATTTACTTTATGATAACGTCATTATTTACTTGATGACGTCACTTTTTGTAACCATGGTGAAGCACGCACCGTCGAGCCTCTCGGACGTCGCTTTATTTCTGAGAAACGACATGCTATGAAAATTAACGCGGAACATGTAAAATCCTTGCGACATCTCCAAAATGACTTGACTAAATTGTGCATGGACTCTGTGAGCTCCCAATTGGCCATTTTCATATGATTCCGGTGTTTATGTGATTGTTGGGTCTCTGTCAAACGGTTGGGTCGATAAAATAAGGATAAACAGCAAAAATAACACCGAGTAATGGACATTTTCCGTTAAATTCTGCGAAATAAGACGCACAGATCTCAACCAAATGTAACTGGCGAAAACGAAGACTAGTATAGGCTACAAAACATTAAATCGTTGACTCCAAATCAAAATGGTTATTTCGATATTGCGTCCTAAACCTGATAGGTCGTGCTTCATTCTTAATTGGAATAATCTAATTTTGTAGAGTCAACAACCCTTTTCCGAGTTTTATTTCAAATAACGTATAAATACTATCTTTATTCCATCTCACATTCCAGAATTGGCTATTAACTATATATTTCAGTAGTAAAAGAAAACCAGTCTCATACATGGGACCGGGTCTCAGTCAAGGAAGGAGCTATGTGCTGCTCCGACGGTGGCGCTTGGAATGACGTCGCGTGACGTCCAACGTCACGCGCTCCTTGTATGAATCAAATTATTATATTTTTGCATTCGGTCAGAGACATCTTACTCCGAATGATGTTAAATGGCTTTGATAATTGCTGCCAATATGAAATTGCTAGATGAAAAGTCCTCGAATATATTGATCACCCCTCGTATATACCAACCAAAAATATTTTCTGGATATTATGTGGATTTTGATCAAATAACAGAAAGGCCAAACGATGCTGCACATGACGGTGTTTGTACACGTATATCCGAGAAAAAGAAACATCTTTCCCATTTATTAAGACTAGTGTCACAATGACATGGACTAATGGCTTATGACCTTCATCAATTTCACTTACAAAAATGTAACATACCGTAATGCGTCTCGAGGGGGTTCAAAACACGAACTTTTCCCATTTGTTAGTATTAGTCTATAGGATTTTATTCACGCAATTTGAATAGGCACACAACACGTGCTTAGGCTAGATTTGAATCACATGCGCTACTTATTGCAATAAACTATATGACCATAAAGATTAGCAAAGTATTCAAAATGTTATTCCTTACGCAAAACGTATTTAAAGCATATGTGTATGCAATGCTCTTTTGGAACGTTCAACATCCGAATGCATCTGCAGTCCGTTATTTCAGCAACATACCGCACTTTAGCATTCGAAACTTGCACACTTTGTTGAAGTTACCCACTACATGTACACGCTGTAAATATATTATGTCGCTGTTAACAAACCTGTCCAAAATTGTTTAAACTTCAGTTTGGTCAACATTTAATGAAAATAGGCTCGTAATGCTGAATTTAAAAATGTATCATTCTTAAAAGGTCGAATACTTACAACCTTCTTTTTCTAAGCCAGTGATATTTCTTCCGTACAGTATCCATGACAACCGGGCTTATTGATATTATGTAGTGATTATTGTGGTTTAGAAATGACATATATATGAAAAAGTCAGGCGCTTTGTGTTTGGATACTATGCGACTAGTAAGTAGAACTATGCTTATGAGTTGAGTTTCCCGTGAATTTTATGACAATATCTACTGAAGTTGCTATGCTGAGAAAAGTCTGAGGTAAAAAAGGGGGTAAAATCGGCAACAATTTCGATAACAGTACTTACCAATTGAACCAACAATTAATAAGAACATAGTATCAGGGAAAGAACTGAATTCAATAGCCGCAGCAAAGACGGAAAAAGTAACAGCATGATAGAATCAGTAACATCGCAAGAAATGGACACAGTAGCCGGAAGAATAGAATACACGTACACGGTTGCATTTGTAGCAACAAATGCGATAGCAGCAGCTATGACATAATGGCACTTAGATGGCACTCTGACGAGTTCAAATTTAAATTTACGCAATACCTAGAGGAATTGTTTGTTGATTACGAATGTAATAATATGATGATTATTACATTTTGTATCATCAGAAAGACAATTACTCTGATCTTATGACATGAGATTGTGATTAGGTCGGCGTAAGTATTCCCCCGAAGACTTTGCTCCATTGCTTTGATGATTATCACATTTAAAATGCCTTAGAAAGTTCTACATATTGCCATTGGATATATTTAATTCATATGTTTCAGCCCAATTTCTATTGGGAAAAAGAAAATTACTCATACTTTACTCGCATATAAATTGTTGTAGAAATTATTTGTTAATAACAACAATCTGGATCTTGCTGAATGATTACCTGTTATTGCCAATAATGTATTTTCAAATATTATACAATTGTGTTGTTGCCTGAAAGTTTACGAGTGTAATAAGAACATACCATACATAAACCATAGATAATTTAATAAAGATTGGTTCCTACGAAGAGATGACATACATTCACAGAGATGTGTGTACAATCAAATTCTAGAACCAACATAGTACATGGCGCAAACATGTTTTACGTTATCCCTTGTTAGTAGATGGTTAAGACCTTGTCTGGTTCCCGGTACCTAAAGTTTGCATTATATTACAGTGTTTGTCCCAAACTACTGTACGATATGAGACAGGGAACCAGACTATGTTAAACTTTCCATATATCATGTGGATTTTGATTATATAAATAACAGAACTGTCAAGCAACACTGAAAAGTAATGTTTTTCTTATACCAGTATATCCGAGCTAAAGGAACGCTACTATTACAATCAGTTGATATCCGTTATTATGATAGTTTTCTGGAACAACTCTCTGTACAAAGTGACCTCAACACGTCTTACTGTCCAAATTGATTGCAACATGACCCCCTAATCAAACTAATAAAAGAAGTGTTGTTTGGAATAACATACAAGTCACAATAGAGGAACGCGTGATAGCTTACGCTGGTGTCTTCTATACATTATGTTACTGGTGGTGGATTCAATAAAGAGGCACCGCATTCGGTGTGTTTTTAAGGGCATAATACTCGTATGCGACTGACGTAGGGACCTTTAGGTGTGGAATTGATTAATATGACAATATAGAAATTACAAGCTGTGGAAAATGTTGCAAATAGTTAAATAAGTGATTCGGTGATTTTTCTACAAGCGTTAGTGTGATCCCCTTTTACGGATATATTATTTCTAGATTTTAGTTAAATAAATATAGATACATGTGACGATTCGGCGACGTCTTATAATAGAGTTTCAATATCTAGAATTATACATGATGTACATATTAGCATATACCGTATTTGACATCATGAAGATTGTGCTTCTGTTTTATTTTATGATAATGGACACGGTTGGAATTGAACTGTATGACTTGCGCAAATATCCGGTAAGTTAATTGAATAAATAATTGTTGTTAAAATATAAAATAATCTGCTTTTAAATTATATGTTTCATGATGTATTTCGCAGTTTTCTTTAACTGGTAGTTTTTATTAAACCGACGGTTCCGACGATGAGCATTCTCAAGAGCTGAAATTGTCAGTCGCTTCATGCAAAACAAATTGCATTGGAAAACAGTTGAGAAATAGCATTAAATGAAGGACGGTAAATAAAGGGTACCCCCTCCACTAGAACGGGTCGAATCCCTTTACACTTAGCGGCACTTCTAACGCTGCCACTTATATATTTCAGTTTTCTTTAAAAGTCCTCAATGAATTGTAATGAAATTTGGCATACTTGAACATCAATATTTGACACAGGTTCTGGCGAATTTTCTGCTCGATTCGACAATAGGCTATTGCACGATACGTCTTCAACTGACTGAATACTTATATTGAAAGTCGCATTTTTATCATTCAATATCGGCCAACTGGTTGTTATGTATGCGTGTAGATGTCCCTATTTCCTATAATGGTTGTGCATATCAACATTTTATTCGCTCATGGTTTTTAATAGTTATTAATAATATTTACCAAAATGCTAGAAAAAGAAAATTGTTGGTTTTGCTGCAAAACATAGTGTTTTCCGTACACATAGCGTGTCTGTTGAGAAAATACGACTCTTGCGAGTAACGCAGGTTTCGCTCAACTTGATTTTTAAATTTAGGATGACTAATTATTATATCAAACTGAATAAATTCAAGTAGCATTATTTGAGGGTAAACGTTTATTTTAAGCGCATCGGTTTTATATTCAGATTATGAGCTGATTTTGAGACAGTCTAAGGTTACCAACTGCTATTTGGTTACCTAGGAAATTGTAACCCAAGTGAAATTTATGAATATTTTTATTGTGTACACTCATTACATAACACTTGAAGCTACGAAGAAATAAAATATTGAAAATACTGAATTGACTCCTAATAAATACGCTGTTTAATTTTGTGACTTTGTAATTCCGGGTGACGTAAATTACGCGTTTACCACGCATTTTCATACACACCAATTTCTGAATTAACATGTGCAGCAATAGGCGCATGCTTTAAACTAAAACTGGTGAAAATTTGATAAAGTTATCTCAAATGGTTTTCGAGATATCAAGAATAATCAAGTGGCAGCGTTAGAAGTGCCGCCGAGTGTATTTTAGAATACAAAACAAACTCATTTACAAACACCTTGTAATGAACTCGTTGATACATGCGGTCGGTTGTTTATCATAGATTTACCTGATTCGAAAGGTTCAAACCAAAAGTTATTAGCATGATGCCAATTACCTACATGCCATGTTTAAACCGTCTTACCGAAGTATGTACATACGCGTACATTGTACCACATATCATGTGTTGTAAAATGAGTATATGATTAAGCTAGGCTTACCTTAGTAGAAGCGAATGTGAATGTTTAGCATGTAGGCGCATGTCCGAATGACGTGATAATTAGGTTATGTGAGCTCTATATTTGTTACTTGCGCTACATGAAATGTTACAAAATGTCTCACGCCACATCGTATCCCGATGGTATTTTTGAGCACGAAATGTTCCCATTTGTTCTCTTTTCTGATGCTTTGTCTAATAATGAATCTTGTTTAGACATTTGACTATGAGTTACTTTTACCACCAGGGTACTGTTTTATCAAAGCATTTACGGAAATCTTAAACTTACGATCAAATTTATATTCTTTACAATTCCTTTACAATGATAAAATGTGGTAAATGGAGCTGTGATACTAATAAAGAATTAGTTATTGAACTCATACAAAAAATTATCAGTGCCAGATTTGGAGTTGTTAAAGAATTTTAATTCAAACGTAAGTTTACGATTTCCATCAAGTATGTTGATAAACGGTATCCAGTGAACGGGGACACTTTTAATTTGATAAGTTGTTTTGTATGTCGGTACGTTGACCGTCGTCCGAGTTTTTACTCTTCAGAGTGTTTTGTCCTTCGATTTGTTTTGTTTCTTTAAATTATGTCCATGCTATTTAGCATGCAGATCATAACAAAATATGCATAGCTTCTTGCATGCACAGTTGTGCGCAGCCTTGACAACTTAAAAACGAAACAAAACGACGCAATGATTTAATGTATCATTCAACTAGCGCAGACACGTCACCTCAACAAATAATGCTATCGAACGACCAATTTGTTAGCAAAGAATATGTAATGCGACATATTTTCTGAAATTATTCAAAATCTGTTTTCTTAAGAAAGCAACGATAATTTGACTACCTAAATATACAATGTCAATAATAATTTAACTAAAGGCAAATATAATTACAGAGCTGTTTGACAGAATGTATGAATCTACACACGACGCATCAAGTTTGCATGACATGTAATTAGGTTTTCCTGACAGAACTGTTAACAATATTAATTTAAGGTCGAAAAGTAATCCATAGAGACATTATTAAGTCTGGGAACATAGACCGAAGTTTGCAGGAATCACACAATTTTTTTTCATACTGAAAACTAACTTTAATAGAGTACATTTTGGATAAGGCCGATAATAATTGACAAGATCGAATTGGTTACATGTGCTTGTTAAATAAATTAACGTTAAGTGTTATTGTTTCTTCCATAGTGTTTAAAATGAAATTCATTCTGAAAGAAAAAAAAACATTATAATAATTGGGATATCGAACGTAATATCATGTCTATATTGCATTGAAGTCGATCAGCTCTTCGGGTTAAGCAATTATATAAATGTCAAAGGTTAAACCAGATATATGCCGATCGATGATACGCACAAATAGGCATGGTGTTTAGAAGTTAAGCAAAATTGTGTAGTATTTCATTGAGTATGATAGTTGATCATATTTTACTCTGTTTTCTATACTATAGTATGATGGTACTGATAAAAAATATTAATCACCGTCCATTTATTGTAATCCCCGATATGTATTCCTCAAGTAGACTAAATTTATGTATGCTCCGTCCCATGTGCATTGTTTTGCACAAACTGCACCTCGGAAACATTTTCAAACCGTAATAAATTCCGTATTTCCCTTACAGCGACAATAAGATAATTAATCCATCACCACCTTTTCTCATCAATACAGTTATAAACGTACGACATTTAATAATCCGAGCGAAGATTTGTGGTGTTAATTATTGTCTTAATCCGAGCATCTTCATGAAAATCGAAACTTTATAGAAAACTAATTACATGTTGCGAGATTTGGAGAACCGCCGGTAGGATCATTTGCTGTCGTATCAAAAAGAAAGATGCTAGCAAAACATAAATGCAATCTTGCATAGCAATAACTGATAAATAAGGCATATATTCATGATTTGATCTAAACAGTATTGGTAAATAACAAATTGGTTCCAATAGTCCCCATTTAGTGCAAAGCGTTGGTCTATATTTGATAGTTCATTGTAGTACCACCTGGCAATGTCAATCAACTATAGTACAACACGTGCGTGACAAAGCCTATGATGACAAGGACAACGACCTTAAGTGTATATAACCATCTGCCTTTTGGGTCACAGTATGTGTCATTCGTATTTTGTACCACTAAGGCGTACTTTTACAAACGATTCAATTTTTCTTCGTATTAGCATAACGAAACACTGATTTCTTATCGTATCTTGAAACTAAAGTACTTTTTATGTTTGTCTTTGCGAGAATGGTGGCATCTATTCATTAAGGAACCAATCATTTATGCTTAGACACCTTTAAAGATTACGAGCGTCCTGATGGGTAAGATGTTGCATCAGCGATTCGACACTAAAGGTCTAGATAACAAACTAAAACAATGATTTGCGTTAAGACATCGTAAGAAAGATCTGAACGTTATACACGTAGGATTACCTTATATCAATTAGCACACAGGCCAATACCAATTATGGAACCCATTTACCAATATTATAAAGCAACAGAATACTGTCGTGTGAAGCTTCCCATAAACAAACACGAGGTAACGTACTCTGTTTCAGTTTGAGAATTGTAAAACGAGTGTTTTATACTTAGCCCTGACAGTGGTCGGTATCGTATCACGGTATATGAGCGCAAATCTGTATGAATGACACTTTCAAACACCAATTTAGGTTAAGACATAGGATTAGCATTTCTAGAAAGTCAGTCTTAATAACACCTTAAGAGAATAAAAGCGTCCTGATGGTCCAGATTTCGGTAAATACAGAGTGTCCCACAACACATGTCACCAATACAGCCGCAACCATGAGAAAATACTTGATCTCATACAACATTGTAATATATCAATGGAAAGCGGGCATTTCAAACGTGTGTTTAGTATATAACGATATTGCTATCTGTGCAGCATAGGAAGCCATATGCTTGCAAAAAGTCATTTTTAGAATAAGTCAACAAAACGTCCAGCAAGCAGTAGCATGAAAAGACAATACTTTTATTCATTCTATTTTTTAAAAAGTTATTTGATCATCACATAAAGAACCTTTGCATCAAGATGAATTCAATAATTAACAAATGCATGGAGGACAACATGGTTGTCCTATGGTGATGCATGCGTTATTTTGGCTTCAGCAGACATTTCTAATTTCTAATTGAAGAATATATTCAATAATACATCATCAAAAGTAACAGCTGCATTCAAAGACTCATTTGGAAATAATTATAATAAAAAACAATCATCTGTTAACTTGGCTTAAACTAGGAATGTAATTTGCTAAAGCAAGTGTTACACTCTAGCTATATTAAACTAGACAGATCAAATCAATATCGACATCAACAATAACAATAATATAAGGCGATGCGTTAAGTCAGGACCGGGTCAATATGTCAAATTATTGAAAAGGGTAAATTTGATCGTAAACGCTTTGATAAAACAGAACCCAAAAGACTAACTAATGATCAACCAATGATAAATGCGATGCGTTTTATTCACTACCATCGTTGTTTGAACAACACAGTTTTGGTTATTTAATTACAGCATGATGAATGTTAACTAACCATGTGATGTGTTTCAGTATTTCTTGAAATGTGTTTTTCGCAAACGTCCCAATAACGCGACACCGCATAGTAATTGATACCAATTTTCGCTTCAATTGGATCGTTTTGAATTCATGGTGTCTTGATTTCGCGTAATGTAGTATTAACTTGATTAAACGGTCAGTGAATACTGGAAATCCATATGGGAGGTAGATTTTAAGGAGCGATCAAGCCTGAAATACTTACAAATACAAGAGGAACCAACGAGAAAGCCACATAATGTATGGAAGTCTACATTCCCAAAGTTCCATGAAATTCAGCGGGCTGAAGTGAAAGCTCGACTGATTACAGGAACTTACATTCTACAATCAAATACATCAAGGTTCAACCAGAATGCAATAGATGCAACATGTAAACTCTGTAAAGCAGAAGAAGAGACCATAGGTCATTTCCTGCTCAAATGTCGTGCATTGCAGACTATGCGTGGTGATCGTCTACAGAAACTGCAGCGAACTATTGCCCCTACATTCACTCTTGATGACAATAAGCTATTAGTCCAGCTAGTGCTAGATTGTACCCATGTCAGCCTGAAAGGGATACTGTCCTTGACAGAGGAACAAGAGCGCAATATTGAAAGATATTCGCAGGTCATCTGCTACAAGCTACATTGCGAAAGGACTCTCCTCCTGACAAGTTTAAGCTAGCTGAGTAGCTAAATTCAAATTATAAAAATAATCAAATACCATCAAGCATACTTAAAATGTTGGCTCTGAATAATTTGAATTAAAGATTATCTAAATCTTGATATAGTACTTAAAAAATTGCATAACAAAGCTATTTCAATTAAAATCAAGTTTATATGAAATATTACATTATATACATATGCACTATGTTGTCAGTTATAATGTAAATATTAAATTACTCTTGAAAACTTTACAAATATACTTGAGTATATTAGTCAACCCTAAATAAGGAATTTTCTCCAGTATTGGAGCAAGTTATATTGATTAAGAAAATGTAACCATTTGATAAATTACCTAAAAATATATTTGAAGGAAATAATAGTATACAAATAATTATTATTTAAATTTCAGGGCAATTATAACAATCTGTTAATTGTGATATATATCCTTGGTACATCTTACCAAAAATATGTTTGAAGGAAACAATTCAATACTAAAATTACTCTTTTTAAATCAATATGCTAATCATAGCAATTTACTGAATGTTATGTACACCCTTGACATTAAGATACAGGGCTTTCTTTTGACTTTTGAATTTGTCAAAATTGTCTAAGTTGACTCTTGAAAATTTAATGTAAAGAGTCAAATTTACTATAGTTAATAATCTTACAATATTTTGATTCCTATTGAAAATTAAGAGTCAGGAGTCATTTTGACTCCTCACTTTTTGTAGTCTAGTGAAAGCACTGGAGATAGTATGAAATGTTTTAGCATTAATATGTACTGTCTGGTGTATTATGTTACCTGTTGTATCGTATTTCGGTAATGATAATTTACCATTAATTTAAGTGTCTCTATACACATTTCCAAATCAGAAATCTTTTAACCCTTAAATAGAAATCTCCAGTTGTATTATCACCAGTGATAAGACTCCTGAGCTATGCCGGCGGAGACGCTCAGTCTCTGGTAGCGCTACGCAAGTCGGATTGGTCACTACGTATAGTCTTTGACGGGGATACCTCAGCTGGGATTTCTTTAATGTTAATCAACTTATCAATAAATTTTGGATTCATGCATTATGTAGCTTTTCTTGTTAACTTAATGCAAGCTCATTAAGCTCTCTTAGATTGAATGTGTTCTGCATATATACATGATTGTATAATATGTAAAATATCATATCTCAGTTGAGATACATGTATAGTTTTTTATGCCCCTTGTTAAATTGTTTTACACTTAAAATAGTACCCATAGCTGAAAAGATGCTGCATACATCAATCTGCATATTTACAAGTTTGTACAATATGTAGAATGTCATGATAAGTTGGCCGTCATCAAATTATCAGTAAATGCACTATTTGCAGTATATAGATTTTTCTTGTTAAATTATTTTACTTTTGCAGTTAAAATTTATGTTCATAGTCGAATACTTTCTACAAACATACTATGTATAATGAAATATCTCATTTGAGACTTCTTGTCTTTAATCAAATTAACAGTAAATGCAGCTGCATACGCATTATATAGTATTACTTGATAGATTATAGTACACTTAAATTTGTGCTCATAGTCGAATACTTTTTGCGTATATACATGTTGGTATAATATGTATAATTATATATCTCTGTTGAGATATTGTAGTGTTAATTAAATTATCATTAAATGCAAACTCATGCATTTCATAGTTTTTCTTGGTCAATTAGTGTATAACAAAATATTGTACACATAGTTAGAACACATTCTGCATATATACAAGTTTGTATGATATGTAAAATGTCATATATTAATATTGTTATGTAAAAATGTTATTGCTAAATATGCTATTTTTAATATGATTTATTCAACAGTGAAGATTATTACTGAATAACCTTAGAAGAGGTGTGCTCCGCAATCTAACGGAGGAAGATACCAGAATACAGAATACAGAATATAGCTACTAATTAAAACACAAACCAGTTTTTTATGGCTACGGTTTATTGTAACAAGACAATTTAATGCCAATCACTTAATACATACTTCCAGATTAGACATTAAACTTTAAGATTAAAATCAAACTATTATTAGTTGTAATGAATGTTTTCTTGTCCCTATTTAGAAAATATCGTTAAATTGTCATTATCTCTTTCATCTTCACTAAAATGTTCCACAAAAACGTGCGAATCGTATCATATCACATTACTGGATTAAAAGAGCATAGGTTAGATCACATCAGGCGAATATATTATTTGTATTGTAGTAAACAAACACAAAAACACACTTAGCATTATAATGTAATCCAGTGATGAAGGAATCAATCATTACAATACAAGACAATACAATACATACAATCTTCATTCAGAGTCGGGTTACATTAACAACAAAAACAGAAAAAAAATCAACAACGTTTTTTCCAAATATTCAAAAATAAATCTGTTTTCGTAAGCAAACAACGACAAACAACCTTTCTCAATATGCAATTTCAATAATAATTTAACAAACATAATTACATAACAGTATGACAGAATGTATAATTCTACACACGAAGCCGCTTCTTTACATGACACGTAATTGGGTTTACCAGACAGTACTGTTAACAATATCAATTTAAGGTCGAAGGGTAATCTGAATAACATTAATCAGTCTGAAGGCACAGACTAATGTTTGTAAATAATCACACACTTTTAGTTTTCATATGGACGAACAAATTTATGAGTGAAGGCCGATTGTCAATATGACAATATTTGAACGATGCATATGGTACATTTTTTGTAAGAAATATTCTAAGAAATTATTCGATAGTATGCATTATATATTGAATGACCCTCGTAGCTAAGTCGGTGTGACATTTTCTGCAAATGATCATGTTTCTATGACTAAAGGGATGATTATCTGCGAGATCGATTGTCTCTAATGTAGTTGTACACGTGTTCTAGGCATGTCTCTTCATAGGTTGTAAATAGTTCTCATTACTCAGGCAATGACTGACAGAAATAGGTAAGGAAGGTTTATGTCTTCAAAATTGTCATTTAGTTTATTTTTTCTAGAATGGCTGTTGCATCAACTTCGACGGAATTCTGACCCACCAGGACACTTTGACTCATTAAAGTAGTCATTGGAAACGACTTTTCTCTAATTTATCATAAGAGTGCAACATTTTTGTCCTATTGCAATATTTGTTAAGCAGTTACAAAAATGTCATTACCCGTCATTTTGTTGGTTTGCACTAAACTTGTTGACAACGTCAGCTAGATTTTATAAATTATTCAAACCAGAAAGAATATATCTACAGTCTTAAAAAACAATGACGACAATGATCGTATATTCAATGAAATTGTGATAATAAAAAATGACAACCTTTCCGGATAGCAAGTGGATTTTTAGTAAATGACAGAACTGTCAAACTACATAATATATGCTAAAAAGTGATGTATCGTATATCCTAGTCAAAGGAACGCTGATATTACAATTAAGTTAATATCTAGAGATAATTCATACCAACTCTCTGTCAAAAGTTACCTCAACTTGTCTTTCTATTTGAATTGATAGCTAATCAAACTCATAAAAATAGTGTTGTTTTGGATGATCTACAGCTTCCAATAGGGGAGCGTCTTTTCCTATGTTGCCTATATTATGTTACTTGAAAGACGACTTTCCCTGGTGGCAGATTCAATAAAGAGGCACGACGTTCGATGTTATTGCTAAAGGCATAATACTCCTCTGCAATTGGCGTATGAGACTTCAGGCATGGACTTGTTTAAAAGGACGGCATTGACTTAACAAGCTGTGGGAAATGTTAAAAATAGTTAAATAAGTGAATCAGTGATTTTTCTACACACATTATTGTGATTCACTTTTATGGAGATATTATTACTAGATTTTAGTTAAATAAATATAGATGAATGCGTCGATTTCGTGACGTCTTATAATAGGGTTTCAACATCTAGAAAACATTTATACACGTTGTATGTATAATCGTACACCGTAGTTGACAACATGAAGATTGTGCTACTGTTGTATTTTATGATAATGGACACGGTTGGAATTGAACTGTATGACTTGCGAAAATATCCGGTAAGTAAACTGAATTACTAATAATTGTTAAAATATAATAAAATCTGCCTAATTTGTTTATGAAGTATTTTGCAGTTTTCTTTAATAGCCAGTTTTAAATGAATTGGTGGTACGAAATGTACATATTTTAACGAATCGCCTTTTGCTATTTAATTAACAGATTTTTGGGATAAATATTTAAGAATACAAAACACATAACTATACACAATTTCCTTCGAACTCGTACACATATAGTCGTTTATAAATTAACCTGATTAAAATGGTTGAAGTCAAATGTTAGTATGATGTCAATTATTTGCATGCGATTATTCAACTGTTTTAACCCAAGTACGTTAATACATTGTACCAACTATCAGTCTGTATTTTTAAACTGAATAAATGATTAAGCTAGACGTACCTTAGTAGAAGATAAGGTTAAGGTAAATCTGCATATATCATATATGCGCAGGTCCGTATGGCATGACAATTGGGTTATGCGGCCTCTATATTTGTCTAATAATGAAGCTTGCTGAGTTAACTTGATTAGTTGTTTTGTACGTCGGTCCATTGATCGCCGTCCAAATTTGAAAACAAAGTAATGTTACTCTTCAGAGTGTTTTGTCCTTCGATTTTGATTTTAAATTCTGTCCGTGTTTCTTGTTTTCGCATGCAGGGCATAACAACATTTGCACAGTCCCTTGCATGCATAGTATTGAGCAGACTTGGCATATTCCGGTTTTACCTTTTTTATTCGTGAATAAAATTGCCTAATCCGAGCAGCGGGTCGAATTTATTTAAACATGTATACCGATATTTTAAAAAAGGTGGACGTGGAAGGAAACACTCAACAGAAAGTGCAGAGCTGGCTCGGAAGACATAAAATCACACATCAAAACATAGACGACACGACCATGCTGTATGTCAAGACAAACACCGAACAAGAATTAGAAACTAAACAGCACAATGATGTAATGAAACATTCCATTAGCATACGAGGGGTGTTCCAGAAATAATAGGACTTTTCTCATAACTTTTTACTCAACGCTTACATTTTAATGAAAATTGTCTCATATGCTTAACAATGTATGCTCTATATACTGGTAGTAACATAAATTATTTGTTGCTGATGATGCTCCTACAATGCGTTGTCATAGAAACCATGTAACGCCAAGGCGGGTCACACTACAATTTGTCTATACCATCCTTATTAAAAATGTGAATATCTCAATAACCACTTGATAAATATTAACGCCTAATTGTACGTCATTACGTGGATGACTTTGACATGCGCATGCAAACTTTCGAAGAAATCGGTCTATGTTTGTTACCATAAGTCAGTAATCATGGGTATACATCTAAGCGCGTAATGGATGAAAATGACGTCAACGCCAATAAACAGAAACCGCGCGATTGTCAAATAATGGCATACATTTGGAAAACCAACAGTGCTAACCAATAAAATAATGAAATGTATGTTATGTAGTGGCATTAAGCAGCCACTTGTGTTCTGTTGGCTAATATTGTTAACACATCGCTGATTTATAAACTTACAAATAAGCACAGGTGAGGTCATTGAGCATTAAGTTGACGATAATAGCCCTGTTTGTACCCTGATAGAGCTCCATGGTTTGAGCAATTTCAAACATCATTGCAAGACATTTTTTGTGAACCGGGTTACAGAAACACATTTAAACAATCAGGATAGTGTTTTTAGATCTGTTTAGAAAGTCAGGATGACTATAAATAAAATGATTACATGTGTCTTTATGTTGAAATACTGTGCTCGAAATGCGACGTCATAATAACGTCACGGTGCGACCCGCCTCCTTGATACATATCATATTTAATGTTTAATATATTTCTTATGTTTCATTCAATTTCTTCGATATTTCGCATATTTGTCAGTGAAAGATCGAAATTTAATTATATTCCATTAGTTTTCTTAATTTCTGATTAGCCTTGCTGCTATGAAAAAAGTCCTATTAATTGTGGAACACCCCACGTAAACAAGTCATCTTAACAAATAATTGAATCGAACGACAATATTTTAGCATGGAATATGTAATGCAACATCTTGTCTGAAATTATACAAAACTAAATCTGATATCTTAAGAAAACAACGATAACTTACCATCCTTAACATACAGTGTCAATAATAATTAAATTCACTGCAAACATAATCGCATTGCCGTTTGACAGACCGTATAAGTTTACACACGATGCCACTAGTTTATTGACATGTAATTACGTTTTCCTGACAGACTGGTTAACTATATCAATTTAAGACCGAGAGAGCTTTAATTAGTCTGGGGGCCCAGACTGATGTTCGCATGAATCACACAACATTAGTTTTCATATTGAAAACTAAATTTAGTTACAGTACATTTTTGGATATGACCGATAGTCATTGAGAAAATTGTATCGGATGCATGTGCTTGTTTTGAATAAATTAAGTTCAAGTGTGACAGTTCCTTTCATTGTGTTTAAAGTGTAATTAATTCTACCAGAGACAACAATATTACAAATGGGACCACGAACTTAATTTCATGTCGATGTTGCAATGAAGCCGATCAGCTCTTCGGGTTAAGAAATTAAATAATGTCAAATGTAAAACAAGTGCCGTGGATACGCACAATTAGTATATTGCAAACTGCATAAGATAAAAACAAGAAATAGCACGGACGAAATATTTACACGCTTGTCGCAAAAGCAACACATGGTCAGATATGACAAAACTTCTACCTAAACCCAACCTACTGACAATTTACACAAAGTATCATTTCGTAGGATATTTGATTATATCTACTCAATGCTATATTACACTGGTACTCATAAAAGATGTTAATCACCGTCCATTTATTGTAATCCTAATTCCTCCATTAGACTATATGTATGTATGTTCCGTCCCAGATGTATTGTTTCATACAAAATGCATCAGGTAATCATTCAAAGCGTAATAAAAACCGTATTTCCATCAAAGCTCCAAGACGATAATTAGCCGTTCGCCATTTTGTCTCATCAAAGGAGTTATAAACTTACGAAATTTGATAAGATTTGTAGTGTTAATTATCGTTGTATTTCGAGCATCTTCGTGAAAATCGAAACTTTGTAGAAAACTATTTACATGTACATGTTTGTACATTTTGCGAGATTTTGGTGATATGCCAGTCTGAGCATTGGGCTGTCGTATAAATGATACGATCCTAGCAAAGCACGAGTGGTATTTGATATAGTTGATAACTGATAAATGGGGCATATGTTCAGGAGTTGAGCCAAATGTGATTGGCGTTTCATCAGAAGTGACCAAAGTGTCCTAATTGAGTGCAATCAAACCTTTGGCCTATATTTAGTAGTATATTGTAGTTAAGAAAAACACCAGACAATGTCAATAATCTATCGTACAACACGTGCGTGACAAAGTCTATGATGACAACAACCTTAAGTTTTATATAACCGAATGTGGTTTGGGTCACAGTCTGTATCACTTGTAATTGTAGTAAGACGTGCTTTTACAAACGATACTGTTTATCTACGTGTTAGCATAACGAAACACTGATTTCTTATCGTATCTTGAAACTAAAGTACTTTTAATGTTTGTCTTTGTGAGAATGGTGGCAGCCTTTCATTACGGAACTTATCATTTATACTTAGGTTTGACACCGATCCGTGTCATATAATGATTAATTAGCGTTATTCGGTCTAAACGACACCTTTAAAGATTACGAGCTTCCTGAAATGTTACATCAGCGATTCGACACTATAGGTCTAGATGACAACTTAAAACAATGATTTGCGTTAAGACGTTGGTAGAAAGATCTGAACGTTATATACATAGGATTTTTTTATTTAATTTAGCACACACGCCACTACCATTTTGATTAAGTTCATCATGGAACCCATTTTCCCATATCTTCAAGCATCCGAATTCTGTCTTAAAGGGATTCCCATAAACAACAAAAAGGGTGACATCTACTCATTATGGAACCAATCACATATACTTAGGCCAGACACCTATTTGTATCATATTATGATAAATTTGCGTTATCCGGTCTAAATGACACCTTTAAAGAGTACAACCGTTCTGGTGGGTAAGGTTTCGTTAAAAAGATGTTGCATCAACGATTCTAGAGTGTGTGTCTAGATAACAACTAAAACAATGATTGCCTGAAGACGTTGTTAAACAATTATAAGCGTTATACAATAAAAAAGGATTTCTTTTTCACTCACCAATATCACTACGATTAAGTTCATCACGAAACCCATTTACCAATAGCTTCAAGCAACCGAATACTGTCACAAAAAGCTTCCCATAAACCAATACGAGATAGCGTAATTTGTGTAACTTTGTGGAAATGGAGTCAGCGTATTTATAATGAAAAGAATCATTTATACTTAAACCTGACGGTGTTCTGTATCATATTACGGTAAATGGGCGAAAATCTGTCTGAATGACACTTCCAAACACCAATTTGAGTTAAAGGGACTGCCTCACAATAAATTGAGAGTTCACTTCAACAGGATGAAATAGAGAATTTAGTTGTCCCAAGACGAAGCATGCATTTTCAGTCTTTCAATGATCGCGCGCAGCTCTTTCTAATGTTACATCCCAATAAATATTTACATTGCTCGAATTAAGAATAGAATCTACAATACACAATCCGGAATGTACTTGTAGTATGCTTATTCCGTTGCCTAGCAACTGGTAACAAAGCAACTGTAACCCGCTTTACAACTATTTGGATAATTGCCTATGGATTGCACTTTCAAATTAAAATAATATTTTGTTGATGTTCACTATAAAACTGGTTACACAAGGCAATATGTCACTAGCTACATTAAAGAGGTGTTCCTTATCAATTTGGTCGTTTAAATCGATTCAGGAATAGTTTACAAAAAATGTACAATACATGAGAACCATTATTGCTTAAACTTCTCACATCTTCAACAAAAAGCTCCCACCAATTACCGAGAAAAAAAATATATATATTTCCGTAACGTGCCAAAATAGTCACGAGTTGTTTCCCATTGACCATTTAATAATAAGTCACTCGAAGCGATCAATTATTATTGGAGATTTGAATATATGTTCGACATTATAGAGACATAATTGCGCACAATTTCTTCTGATAAATTATGATAATTGATAGTGCTTAATACATTTAGCTTATTAAATGTGATAGTAGAGAAAATTATGCTAGTTATAGGGAATGCCTCTTTAAACTGGGCAGATAAATTCAATATTGACGTTATTTTGGCATTCATCAATAATAACAATATAACACTAATATGTTTAATCGGGTAAGAAGGTTAAATCATAAAACAATATTATTAAGGATTTAAATTTGATCGTAAATTGATGATTACCGTAAATGCTTTGATAAAACAGTACCAAGAAGACTGAGTAACAATGAGCCAATGATAAAAGAGATTGATAAATTAAATGTGGTGCATTTCATTTACTAGCATCGTCCTTTTGATTATACAGTTTTGTTCATGTAATTATAGTAGGGTGAATGTGAACGAATCATGTGATGTGATGCACCATTTCTTGAAATGTGTTTTTTGCAAACGTTCCAATAACAAGACACTCAATTGTAACTGATATTCGAAAAACAAGGCCAATTGCAATTTGAGAATCACAAAACATGTAAACGAAATGGACTAGTTGAACTGTAGTATAAACTTGATTAAATGGTTTCGATTGGCTTGTTACAGCTACTAATAAAAACACTGCCAGTACTTTTATGGTTACGGTTTTATTGTAACAGACAATTCAATGCCAACCACTTAACACATACTTTCAGATTTGACATTAAACCTGTCAATTAAAATCAAATTATTATTAGTTGTAATGAATGTTTCTTGTCCGTATTTAGGCGATTATTTATCGTTAAATTTTCATGATCTTTGTTCACGTTTAACTTGATATAAATGTTCCACGAAAGATGCGAAACATATAATATCGCATTACTGGATTAAATGAGCCTTGTTTAGATCATCGCACGCTGAATATTATTATTGTATTATAGTAAACAAACACAAAAGCTCACTAAATTTGGAGGAATATGTTATCAAAATTCAATACAATACTATATAATAGAATACAATACAATACGTATTTTATTCGGATTACATTTACAACAAATAAAGAAGACTCAACAACTTTTTCCAAATATGCAAAATTATAAAATTATCTGGTGTCTTAACCAAACAACAACAACTAACCTTCCTCAACAAACAATGTCAATAATATTTTAACTTCAGGCAAACATAATTACAAAACTGTTTGACATAATGTATGAATCTACACATGACGCCACAAGCTTGCGTGACATGTAATTAGATTTTCCTGACAGAACTGTTAACAATATCAATTTAAGGTCGAAAAGTAATCCGGGGAGGCATGATTAAGTCTGCGAACATAGACTGAAGTTTGCAGGAATCACAACGTGATTATTCGGAACACCACGTACAATTACTTTCTAGAATTGTACTTTATAAAATGCCGAAGAGTTATCTAGATACCAATAATCCAGGCTTACAAATCACCGAATACTACCCCATGGTCAGGGGTTTTATGCAACCGTCTTATACATGTATATGATTTTGTAAAGTTTTATGGAAATACTGTACATTTTTCATTGTCGATTGCGTATATAATTACGGCATAGCACAATAATTACATCCAAAAAAAAACATAAAAACATCCACAAAATTATAATAAAATTACGACTAGGACCGGAGTCTTTCGCTGAGTAGTTTGTTCTTTATAATATGAACTTGTGACCGTTTTATTTCCAATCAATTACACCGATCGTCACCAAGCATTAAAACATTTTGTAACCGTGATTATTTGCCGTATTATTACTTGAGACTGCATTATAATGGTGCTCATAAAAGATATTAATTGCCGTCCGTTTTTTATATTCCCCAAATAGTAATACATCCATTAGACTATATGTAATGTCTGTTTCATCCCTGGTGTATTATTTCGCACCAACTGCACCATGAAATCATTTCAAACCGTAATAAATCGCTAAAAGCGACATTGCGATAATTAGCCTTTCGCCGCCTTGTCTCATCAAAAGAGATATAAATATACGAGATTTAATATTCCGTGTGAAGATTTGTGGTGTTAATTATCGTCTTACCTCCAGCATCTTCGTGAAAATCGAAACTTTATTGAACACTAATTGCATGTACATGTTGCGAGATGTTGGTAATGCGCCAGTAACGTAACAGCATGTGCTGTCGTATTGAAACATAAGATATTAGCAAAGCATAACTGGTATCTGATCTAGCTGATAACTGATTAATGGAGCATATGTTCAGGATTTGAACCAAATGTTATTGGCGTTTCAACGACAAATAATAAATTGGCTCCAAGCGTCCTCATTAATTGCAATCAAACATTTGGCCTATATTTGATAGTTTGTCGTATAGATAAACCATGTGTTTTTTTAGCCGTGTCTAATTAATTCAGGAAGGTTGATTTGCCCTCAAAGGATAGATATATGGTATGTATTAAGGCTTATTATGTGATCAATGACAGTAACGAATCCATGGCTCAAAGAGATTTTAACCAGGTATATTCACATACCATGACTAAGAAGTGTGACCTTCCGTCACGGCTAAAAAACATGGTTTATCTATACGTCAAAAATAATATCACCAAGACAATGTCAATAAACTATCGTACAGCACGTGCGTGACACAGTATATCATGATGACAAAGATAACAACCTTCAGAGTATTTACTATATAACTATCTGCGTGTTGGGTCATTCGTATGTGTTCCAGTAAGACGAGTGGGATTTTACACACGATTCTATTATTGTACGTATTAGCATCTAGTACAATGAACTATCAAAAATAGGCCAAACACTGATTTCTTATCGTATCTTGAAAAAAAAGTACATTTTATGCTTGCCAAGAAAACTCGAAACGTTATTCACACATGAGTTCTTTATGTCATTCAGCACACGCAAAGATCACTTCGATTAACATTTACCAAAAGCTTCAAGCATTCGAATTTTGTCATACAAGGATTTCCATAAACAAACAAGAGATATCGTAATTTGTACAACTTTGTGGGAATGGTGGCATCTATTCTTTATGAAACCAATCATTTATGCAGAGGCCAGACACCGATCTGTATCATATTATGATAAATAAGGGTTATTTCGTCTAAACGGCATGTTTGAAAGTACGAGCGGTCTGTATCGTATTACGGTAAATAAGCGACAAACAACAATTTGGGTTAAAGGGACTACCTCATGATAAATTCAATGATAAACAAATGCATGAGCTTTCACTTCAGCAGGACGAAATAGAGAATATAGTTTCCTAAGATGAAGCAAGCCTATTCAGTCTCTCAATGATCCGGGGCATCTCCTTCTGATGTTAAATTCCAATAAATCTTTATATTGCTCGAATTGAAGAATATAATATACAATACACACTCAAAAGCACCAGCTGCATTTAAAAGACTCATTTGGAAATAGTGATAATAAACAACAATTACCTGTTAACTTCGCTAAACACACAAATGTTACTCTTGAGTATGATTATTTCGTCGCCTAGCAACTGGTAAGCAAAGCAATAGTAACCTTCTTAATTAATATCCGGATGGTTGCCTATGGGTTACACTTAAATAAACACTAATATTTTTTGATGCACACTATTTAAGTGATTATTTAAGGCAATCTTTCACTAGCTATATTAAACTAGGCAGATAAATTCAATATCGACTTCGTCCTTGTTGCATTTATTAACACTTTCAATATACATGCAACAATAATGCGATGTATGTAATCAAGACATGGGCAGTAGCCCAAATCAAAGAAAATGGTATTATTAAGAATTTAAATATGATGTTTAGTTTAAGATTTCCGTAAATGCTTTGATAAAACAGAATCAAGAAGACTGAGTGATAATGAACTAATGACACATGTGCTGGATAAATGTGATTCACTAGCATTGCACTTTTGAATTAAACAATCTTGTTCATTTAATTACAGTAGAATGAATGTGAACGAATCATGTGATGTATTGGAGCATTTCTTGAAATGTGTTTTTCGCAAACGCCCCAATAACGTGACACCAAAATGTAATTGATATTCGGAAAACAAGGTTAATTGCAGTTTTCTCCAAGACAAATAACCGTTAAAGATGATCCTTTAGAATCACAAAACATGCTATCGAAATCGGTTAGTTGTAAAGTAGTATAAACGCGATTAAACGGTTCAAATGGTTCCAGTTAGATTGTTATTATAGCTACTTATTCAAACGCAAACCAGTACTTTTATGGCTACTGTTTTATCGTAACAGGCAATTTTATGCCACTCACTTAATACATTTAAAATACGTCCAGATTTCACATTATAACTCAAACACGGTATTGGGACCTGTGCCACCTAAAGTAAACAGGTAAATCAGGTATACCAACATAAGGATATTGGAAAAGGGATTATCTTTTCAATGTGTACTGTAATTTTAATTTATTTGGTGAATAAAAGTGAGCAGGTAAAATAAACTTCTGCTCTCCCTAAATCGATGTAATGGTCAGTGATTTCTGTTTATATTGACATTGCAGAATATCGCGTTAGAGTTATAAACACGTCGCTTAAAAACTATCAACAACTTTTTCGAAATATGCAAAATAATTTTGTTTTCGTAAGCAATCAACGACAACCTTGCTCTACATACAGTGTCAATAATAATTTAACATACAGCAAACATAATTACATAGCTGTTTGACGGAAAGTATTAATCTACATACGTTGCTGCTTGTTTAGATGGCATGTTATTGGAGTTCACTGACGGTACTGGTAATAATATCAATTTAAGGTCGAAGATAAATCCGGAGAACATAATTAAGTCTGTAAAACCAGACGAATGTTTGTTAACTATCACACAATGTTGGTTTTCATACTGAAGAACACTTTGAAACAGAGAACAACAATAAATAGTGTATCTAAGAATTTATTTGATAATTTGAATTATATATTGAAATACCCTCGTAGCTAAGTCGGTGTAACTTTTTCAGTCAATTATCCTGTTTAGATGACAAAAGGGATAATCTTCTACGTGGTCTCTAAAGTCATCTTCCCAGGTTGTAAATATTTCACATTACTCAGTCAATGACTGCAAGCAATAGGAGCGGTAGGATAATGTCTTCAAAATTGAAAATTGTCATTTAGTCTGACTTTCTAGAATGGCTGATACAACATGTACATCGTTGACGGAATCTGACCCATCATGACTCTTTAAATGTGTCATTTAGACCGACTTTCACTAGTTTATCATACTTCGAAACAGATATGTTTCTGGCCTAGGTATAAATGATTCGTTCCACAATGAATAAGGTGACACCATTCTAAGAAACGTAAACAGATTAGTCTACCTCGTGTTTTATGGGAAATTTTGTACAGTAGTATTCGGTTGCTTTAATCTATTGGTAAATGGGTCGGTTCCAATATGAAAGTAATCGAAGTGGAATTGGTGTGTGTGCTAAATAACAAAAAGAAATCCTTTGTGTATAATTTTTAGATTTCTTTCTTGGCAAGTTTCAATCACATAGTGATTGTAAGGGTTAAATGTGTATTGACTATTTTCAAGATACGTCAGTAAAATCGGGCTATATGAGGAATTTAACTTCCGTCACGCAACATATGACGTCGAACATTGACATCTACAAACAGAGAATGTACATAAGCATACATGTTAATACATAATGTTATTTGATACACACTATTATCGGTTCATAATTTCTTGAGTACCGGATACGTAAGTATACTTAGATAATGAAATAGCTGAAGGAAATTAGTTTGAATAAAATCCAGACGATTTTCCCCATTTAGCAGAAATTGCAACGATACCATAATTATAGTGTACAAATTTTTGCTTTACTAGCATACGTATGTTTTGTTAATAGGTGAACTCGTAGCTCGTATGCTCCCTGATGCCGGAAGATTAGTAAAACTTCAATACGACAGCAAGCGCTATTACCAGCGTATCACCAAATCTTGCAACATGTAATTGATTTTCTTTAAAGTTTTTCATGAAGATTCTGAAATAAAAAAGATAATTATCGCTACATTTCCGCACGGATTATTAAATCTCGTAAGTTTATAACTCTATTGATGAGACAAGGTGACGATCAGCTAATTATCGCATTATCGCTTTTAGGGAAATACGGGATTAATTACGATTTGAGAGAGATTTCGTGTTGCATTTTGTGTTAAACAATTCTTTGGGGAACGAAACAGACATAACTATACTAATCTTTTGGAGATATCCATATTGGGGATTACAATAAATGGAATGAATGAAAGTTGTCACACCTAGCTGGAAAATTTTTTATTGTATGGTGACGGTGGTGATGCAATGTAATCTGATCTGATCATATTTTTGTAACTAATCACGATCTAAAAAAACATTTTACTGTCAAAGACAACAGTGCGTGTCAATTTTTCTTCGTTACGTTCATACGCTTGCACTCTTCTATTTTTCTCCGACCACATATTCACGATGCCAATTTGAAATAAAAGCTCAACCAATAGGACATATTCTATTAGTTCGCTCAATTATTTTGAACGCCATTGTTTGCATTTTTCCGAGATCATCGGAGATTTTCTATCTCTATCAGTATTTCATTCCAGCTTGTTGACGTCACTTCAACGTATGTAACACCGGTGGTACCGCACGAAAAATAATGTATATGTTTAAAAAACACTGCTCCAATGACGTCAAATTTCAACGTGATGTCAGCCACCTGCACACCCCATTGTAAGGTTGTTGTGTTAAGCGCATTTGATTTTTGCATTTCATTCCAGTTAATTTGCATATGTAACTTGCGAAAAGTCGCACAATTTTTAGTGCCATATACACGTCAATATGGTTACAAAAACTTGCGACATGCTTGTTTTATCGGGACAATGTGAAATTTGTTACGATTGTCGTATGCAACAAACGTCCCAATACTAATGCACAGTGATTTTCCATGTCATGTGGCTGGTTACAGTAAAATAGCTTTACATGATTGATGTTGGGTGATTTGACAACACAGTGACAATCGCATATACACGCTCCGTAGCATTTAACACCACAATATACCTATGCAGGACCGTATCCATGAACAAAAAGCACTTAGACAAATTTATCAGTTTCGATCAAGATTGATTAACTACTATCATTAATTGAATAACAAATTTTTATCTACAACTTCACTCAAATTATAAGGTAGAAAAAAAGTGTGATATGCATTTTAATGTGTTTTCGTGAACGTCACAATAACGTTGCTTTGGATTGTTATTGATGTTCGAAAAGACAAGGTTGATTGCAATTTTCTCTCAGACAAATACTGTAAACCTAGAAACTTTCGCGGCTAGAAACTTTCGCGTTTTGCCGATTGTCGGCATATTCGCGGCTACAAACTTTCGCGTTTTTAAGTCTCCCGCGAACTCCGCGAAAACTAAGTCGCATAGTGACAGAATTATTGATATTATAACCTGTCACATACAATGACCGGTTCGTATATAATTGTTTCTTAATTATAGTTCGCACCTTTGATAAACCCTCTCAAACTCTTTTTGATGTAGATAGTTACCTATTGTATTGTTTACAAAAATTGCAAACAACGCTGGTAATGTTTTCACAGTTTTTTGACGCTATCAGTCATTTTGTATTATGACATACATGTACCCGGTAATAAACAGCGCTATTTACACTAGTGTTCATATATTTACTTTACTTTCTTAATTACTTATATTGAGTGTATTGTTAAACACGTTTTTAAGAAGTGTTTTCATTATTGTACCGTGATCATAAAAGGCTTTATTCAGAAAAGATACATACACTTAACATTCCATATTTTGACAAAATGGCACTTATAATACGGTCTTATAAACGTCGTACCAAAATTATGCATTTCCTTCAAAAAACGAGAAACTTTCGCGTTTTTCTTGTCCTGGACTTGTTCGCGGCTATTTACTTTACTAGTAACCGTTGAATAATAAGTGGGACAAAACATGCAGATTGTAAAATAGTTTAAATGATGCATTTATTAGCAAAATGATATTATATTGAAATACATGTACTAGTATGTTATATATTTTGTGATAAATGTACCATAAATAAAAAATAAACGGAGTCACCCGAAAGGGGCCTCAAATGAACAAAATAACCGTTGAAGATGATAATTTCGAATCACAGAACATGTAATCGAAAGCGGCTGGTTGCGTTGTAGGAAAAACTTGATTTACTACTAATTAAACAGTAACCAGTACGTTTACGTCAACAATTTTAACGTAACAGACAACGTTATGCTCATCAGTATAGACTACCAGACTTGACATGTCGATGGAAATAAAACTATTATTAGCTTTAATAACTATTTTTATCTTGTCCCTATTAAGACTATATTGTTAAAGTGTCATCATCTCTTTCATTTGTATTAAAATGTTCCACAAAAACGTGCGAAACGTATCATATCACATTACTGGATTAAATGAGCACAGTTTATATCATCTCACACCGAATGTATTGTTGTTTTATAGTAAACAAACGCAAGCCAAACAAAATAATTGAATCCCGATTATGTGAAGGGATCAAATATTACAATACAATACAATCTTTATTGAGCGTTCAAATATATTTACAGCAAATACATTTAAACTCTCTCAATTTTCAAAAATATGCAAAAATAATTCGGGTTTCGTAAGCAAACAACAACAACCAACCTTCCAGAACAAACACTGTCAATAATAATTTAACATACAGCAACCATAATTACATAACGGTTTGACAGATTGTATGAATCTACACTCGACGCTTCTTCTTTGCGTGACATGTAATGGGGTTTCCCTTGCAGTACTGTTAACAATATCAATTTAAGGTCGAAGAGTAATCTAGAAGGAATTATTCAGTCTCTAGACACAGACTTTTGTTCGTACATATCACACACCATTAGCTTTCATATGGAAGAAACCATTTAAATAGAGACATTTTTAAGAGTGAAGGTCGATTGTCAATACGAGACTATAGGACCGATTGATATTGTATCTAAGACTTTATTTGAGTGTATTTATATATATCAAATGACCCTAGTAACTAAGTCCGTGTGACCTTTTCTGGAAATGCTCAAGTTTAGAGGATACGGGTACATGCTTCAAAATTCCAACGTGCGCACTGCAGATTACTGCAGAGGACCAATAACAAAAGGCATTGTTATGCGTTTGATTAATTACACTCGTTATTTTGAATAACAAGTTCTTGTCATTAAATAAGCTTGAAAAAACGTATGATTTGCATTTTTTAAAATGTGTTTTCGCAGATGTCCCAATAATACGGCTCTGTATTGTTATTAATGTTCGAACAACTAGCTTGATTACAGTTTTCTCTCAGACAAATTGCTGTTGAAGATGATAATTTAGAATCACAAAACATGTTATCGAAAGCGTCTGGTTGCATTGTAGTAAAATCTTGATTCAACGGTACATATGGTTCCGGTTTGCTTGGTTTAACTACCAATTAAAACAATAACCAGTACTTTTATGGCAACAATTTTAACGTAACAGACAACTTAATGCTAATCAGTACAGACTACCAGACTTGGCATTAAACATTTCGATGGACATCAACTAGTATTAGTTTTGAAAAATATTGCCTTGACCCTGTTCAGATTATATTCTTAAAGTGTCATCATCTCTTTTATCCTCATTGAAATGTTTTACGCAAAGCTTCAAAACGTATCATGTCACATAACTGGATTAAATGAGCATGGTTTAGACCTTCGGACGCCGAATGTAGTATTGCTTAATAGTAATAACCACACTTAACACAACAATGGGATCCAGCGGTGGTCGATTATTTTGAGGAATTCGTCATTAATATACAATACAATATAATACAATACAATCTTTATTGTTAGTCGGATTACATTTACAACAAATAAAGAAGAAGCAACAGGTTTTCCAAATATGCAAAAATAAATCTGATTTCTTAAACAAACAACGATAAATTCAATTATTTATCTCAAAAATAATTGCTGTTATTTTATGAATATCTATGTTTGTAGTTTCTACTTTCACTTTATCGTTTGTTTATGTACGCACCGCTTGAGGTTGTCGTTTGCCACGCCCCCTCATTCGGTTGCCTTCAGCTGCTATAAAAAGGCCTGTGCACGAGGTCCAAAGTCTTTTCAGATGAGATTGTTGTAGTTGAAACACATACCATGCAACTATGTTACCAGCAGAAGGACGGACACAGAATACGAAGCTCGTATTTTACGGCTATAGGCCTATTCAATAGGCTATTGGAGGCACAGCAAGCCGAGACATTGCGCCGGAAATGGTGAGAATAAAATTACTGTACTGTATTGAAACATTTTACGTGATGCAAATGACATGTCATCACCGAGTAGTTTATTCTGACTTCTTTCGTAGAAACAGAGCGACGTTTCTAACGAAACACAGCTCCTAGTACCCTGCAATGCATTGCAATGAGTGTGTGTGCACTAAATTGACCTCTGCGAAGAGTTTACATCCGGGCATTTCACTAGAAAGTCCGGTGTTGAATTCGGCGTGTCCATGTATATGAAGCTGGTTATAAGGTAGGGCTACCTGGATTCAGTTTAGCACCAAATTATTTCAGTTAAGCGTTAAAAATAGGGTTTAATATTGTAAGCAACATAATAATTTAGCTACTGTCACTTTCAATTTGTCAACATCCGGTCTTGAGGACAGGTCTAAAACGAGACATTTCGGTCGTAAGCTAAGCAAACATGGGAACGACCAATTAAACGGCGTTTCGATGCTAGTAAATTAATAGGCCTTTACGAGATAATATTTATGAAATACCAGTTCGGAATAAGATAACAAGGCTCATTCTTAGTTGTTCATTCTTAGTTGTTTGACTCAGTTATCTGGTATTCGGACATTTAAATTTAGGATATTTTAACATGTTCCCAATTAAGCAAGGGACTTTAAAAAATTGTACACTTTATTTATAGGAAGGTATTGATGGATTTTATATTCTGTAATTATAGTCAAGGTCAGGCCAAGGTTAGGGTTGGAATAATTGCTATCATTCTCCAGAAGCAGAGGACAATAATAGTTTAAATTATATGAATTGGATACATAAATTTGGACATTCGTGCTATCTGAATAGATGCCATATATGCACGAGTTAAAATTATTAAACGGTTTGGTTTTGAGAAAATTATGCACATATTTGTTATTGGTCTTTTACCAGTAGACAGCCTTGTGACTAAATCAAGTACACTTAGTAAGGATTGCTCAATTGTCATACAAACATTGTTTCTATGCACATGGGCACTGTTTTTCTAACAATGTCTAAATATTGCATAGATATCTACCTTACGCAAATTCATTAGTGAGTTTTACTAAAAGATCGCAAGTACTTGCATACATTTACGAAGATTGAACGTAAGTCGGAACACTAATATAACCTTTACAGTTAACTATTACTCAGTGATGTCTCAACTTTTGGATTTCGTTGCTCAGGTCTCCTTATCAATAATTATACTATGAGGGCCACTGTACCCTGTGGAGACATTTAGCGACAAAGTCCAGGTCATTGCTCTGTTGGTACTTGTACATTATAAGTGTGGTTATTGTTCTTTCAAAAAAAAAATTGGGGCTTTCCTTGCATATTGATTATCTTTAAAAATGCAAGCACTATGATACCACTAGGACGTCATCATAAAGGTAGTTTAGCCCACCGACAATAATGCTAGCCTTCGGTTAGAATTGAAATAACACTGCATTTCTTATGTCTACATAATTATAAGTTCAATCTCATGCATATACTAGTTCAAACTATACTTATAACAAGTGGCCAGTCTTCGGAGCAACTTATGTTGAACCAGTTTCGTTTGTATACACGGCCTGAATAGGCGAGCTATATTTGGACTTTTACATGTTAATAGAAATGAATTTTCATTTAGTTATTTATATATATATTTTTTTTTTTTCGACCATATATTGTTATATTTAACTAAATATTGACTTTTAGATGGCATTAATACTATAATAATACGAACTGTTTCTAGAGCTCACGAATTGTTAAATTTCTCTTGCTACTCTGACGCTATGTCCAGTCTTGCGCTGCAGCCTATCAAATGCACTGATCTGGATGTTTCTAATGAAATCAGTCAATATTTACAGCTGAATGACTAAGATGTTGCACAAAGTCAGGAGACATGACCATACTACTTGGACACTAAAGTCATTGAATATGATTCTTAAAAGCGCTTAAGGCCTGGTCAAAATACAATATAATATTTGCCATTTAAGTTTGCCAATTATTTTACTGATACTGTCAAAAGGGCAACAGCCAATGAAATAACATAGGTATCAGGGCTGCCTAAACTTAAGCTTCGTGTGGGAATGGAGACTAATCCAACAATGCCATTTTACGCACTTTAAATTGTGACCAGACTCTGTATGCAGTTTCTTAGGTTCAACTCAACCTGTCAGCGTTTTAATTTATATCGCTAGCAATTAAAAAAACCCGAAACAAAAGTAGACCTATGGGGTTCAAAGTCTATTCATGTATTTTCTCACATTATACATTTTGTATGTTTCGAAGGCAGTAGCTCGAGAGAAGCGCTAATAGCTGAGGAAGTCAATAAGTCATATCGAGTCATAAAGCATTTAGTTACAACCGTACACATCACCTAAACTTAAATGACAGCATGGAAATGCGAAATAGGCCACACTCATAACACATGGCCACATTAGAAGGCCGCTGAAAGTATGAAGAGAAAGCAGATCACTAGATTTGTACTTAAATGTGCAACACATTTACGAATAATGACAAAAATTTTAACGGTTCAAAATCAGACAGGTTTAAAATCTGACAGTAAACACCAAAGTAATGCTTTGATCCTCATAGCTATACGCTTGCCTTTGTTTTAATTGGAAATTAAATGCAATTCAACATCTATGAAATCAATTCGAGCGAAATTACTTATAATGCCTATATAATAGCTACTCTTTCATCCTACACTTTACATGCAACTAGTCCACCGTGCCATGATATACTGTCGCCACGGCTGTCAAACTTAAGTTCTATACCTCCATACGTCTTAAACATATGCTGATGTGCCATACAACATCCAACCTGATAGCGGATAATAACCCGTTTAACTGGGTTTTGGAACCTTCCTTAAGAATCCTAACCGTTATGTGACCTGAAAAGTTCACAGAATCACATGTAGCTTATCTATAACCAGTTATGAGTCTTAAACCCCAGGCATTACATTGACCTTTCGGAATGCTAATGGGATAGTCTTACAAGACAGCTTGAATGCTTACGAATTGTCACAGCATTAAACTAAATCAACTGTTCACCTTATTGTGTACTATAGAATCAATGTGTATGATGTATTGCTATTAAAAGCACTTGTAAATTTCGATCGCTATATGACTTTTTGGGATACAATACAATCTGTATGCCTTATTGCATTTACAGTGTAGTAGTTGTCACGTCTAAATACCAGGTCTAACATTGAGAGGGCAGCAAGCCTTGAACACATTGATTATAGTCATGTTCTTCAGCATTATGCTTAGTTATTGGGTGACGCCCATGGCTTGGGTAATTGAAATATTTCAAGGATTGAGCATCAATCACCAGGTTATTGCTAAAGGTTATGGCTACCCAGAGATGAAATAAACCAGATTATTGCTAAAGGGTATGGCTACCCAGAGATGAAATAATCTGCAATACAGATAGTCTAAAAATAAATAAATAAATAAAATTAAACCGAGGTAATGAATTTATCCTCGAGTCGAACCATGAATTGCTCCATCATCCTCCTTCGGGTTGAATAGGAGCTCTTTTGCAGTTAAGGTCTAAAGAAGGATTGGTACTTAAAAGTGTTGACTGAAAATATTGGCTTGTATTCTTTTTGTCATACACCATTATTTAACACCCTTAATGTGGGCTGACTCTATTTTGCTTGGACCTTCTACCCATTCGGATCCGATTTAAGTTTATTCATTGGACTCTGCTTTGCGGCATTGGGCCGGGCATTATAGTGCCACAATATGCATTGGAAATGTAACCTTTTCCTTGATACAGCATGTTACTTTGCTGAGTATTTGCAAATTTAGTCTGCACGGGGCTCTTAGTATTAGTAATCAGTATTAATTCACGGTATTTGGCAGATTACCTTAAAATAAGAAACATAAGGGCAGCTATAAGGCTGCTAAGGTGATAAAAGGAATTTTTGGGGAAAGTATTGCTACGCCATACTTTTGTGGCGGAAAACTTCCGGCAGGGGACAGACATGCATGTAGTAATTATATAATCTTCCAAAAGGGAGTTAATTTAGGCCAACTTGGGGTCCTTTGAAAGATGGAACTAATATACTCTGCGCATGGACTCCAACTTCCATTTCACTTAGTATCGGTTTTGAAGGGAACTCGGGGCTTTGTCCGTTATAAGCGTTTGCTTGGCATGCCCCGGGGTGAAGCTAAATTCGGTCAGGGAGTTGAGGAAGGGTATGGCTACCCAGAGATTTATGGGTTGGCTCCCCATGCAGCACTTACGGGTATGGCTACCCGCAGCATCTACTGGGAGCCACCCGAGAAATTTAAGACATGGCTGTCCACATGCATTACATAATCCTCCCACTGACCAATATATCCTATAATTAAGCTGTCATGCATGTCTGTCCCCTTGTCTGACTTACCGGGGTTCAAATACCGGAAGTCTTAATTAGTCACGGCCAATATTCCCCAACACTTAACTTGCTCCCCTTACTTGGTCGTATGCTATTATGTATGATGTAAAAATAAATAGAATTGTTAATAGTTAATCTTGTTAATTATATTTGAAAAGAATTGACCTTGTGGCGAAGGTAAAATAACACATATCAGATTGCTAAAAATATCTCAGCTTCGCCATGGGGTCCATTTGTTTCTGAAATGTTTCATTAAAATAACTAACCTTTTTCAACATACCCAGACTAATGTACGTAAGCCTCGCACAATATTCAGTAGAGAACGTTTAGAGGTGAAGTCCCATTGTCAATATGACAATTTTCAACCGATAGGCATTGTATCTAAGAATGTATTTGATATTGTGCATTATTTATTGAATAATCTTGGTAGCTATGTCGGTGTGACCTTTTCTGCAAATGAACATGTTAAGGTGGCTAAAGGGATAATCGTCTGAGAGGTCGAGTGTCTCTAAAGACGCGTTGCAAACGTGAACCTTGTGATGCCCCTTCACATGTTGTAAATATGTCTTATTACTCAGTCAATGACTGCCAGAAATAGGAACGTTAGGATAATGTCTTCAAAGTTGGCATTTAGTTTTATTTTCTAGAATGGCTAATATAACATATTTGACGACATCTGACCAACCAGGGCATGTTTACTCCTTTGATGTGTCGTTCAGACCGTTTCTCACTAATTTATCACAAAACGATACAGATTCGTGTCTAGTCTAAGTATAAGGTATTCGTTCAACAATGCATAAGATGACTCCATTTTCACATACTAGAACAGATAACTTTCTCTCGTATTAGTTTATAGGAAGCTTTGTACGATAGTATTCGGTGGCTTAATATTGGTAAATGGGTTCTACTATGAAAGTAATCAAAGTGGAATTGGTTTGTGAGCTAAATAACAAAAAGAACTCCTATGTGTATAATTTTCAGATTTCTGTCTTGGCAAGTTTCAGTCACGTAGTTTTTGTAATGGTGAAATGTGTATAGAGAACTTGGTAGATTCGTCGGGAAAATCGGACTATAAGATGCAAGGCATTTAACTTCTGTTACGCAACATGTGACGTCTGACAATTATTGTTATTGCAAAAAGACAGTGTTATGTAAATTGACATCTCCAAACTGATTATGTACATATTAAGCACACTAAATGGCATGTTAAGACAAGCTGTTATTTGATACAATCATTATCGGTTAAGAATTGGGTATGTACATAATGACATATGTGACGGAAAATAAATGGGGCTATTGATTGCGTAAAATAATTCAGAATAATTATAGTATTAATATATGGACACGTATTTTAGAGATTAGCTTACAGAGTTTTGAAACCGGTCAACAACGTTGACGTTGTTGTATGTGGAGATACTAACGACCTGCGATAGAAATAACAATTCGAAGTCACACAGAAGCAAAACTGGTGGCTTTTATATATTGCCATGGTTATAGTGGCATCTTTCTATACTATTAAATATAGGTGAAAGGTTCGGGTGACAGTGATAGTTAGGGTGTCTTCGTAGCTCATTGGTTCATGCGCTTGGCGTCTTATCTGGCGAGGTGGGTTCAAATTCGGGTGGTAACACATATTTATGCCTGTCATATCTAAGCAGAACTCATACTGGCAAATAATGTCTATGCTCGGTATTTTGATTAAAGTCTATTAACGTTCTTTGCGTCGAAACGCCGATGCTATATCGATGGCTTAGAATAAGAAGGTCGTAACTACCAAATCGATATTTTGAGAAAACACGGAAAAACTGTCTGACATTTACTCTTTACTTATGGTAAAACAAACTTTTACAACTTCATTTTGGTCAACATGACAATTTCAGATTTTTATGAAAAAGGGCTCATAAGAAGCGCCTTGTGATGCTTTTTTTAAATATGTATGGATCTTAAAAGATCGTAAGTGCCACTTACGACCTTATAATTCTAAGCCATCGATATACAATGTATCGTACAAATTTTCTGCTTTGCTAGCATATGTTTTGTTTATTTTCGTATACTCCCTAATACCAGGAAATTAGTAAAACAATCATACGACAGCACACGCTATTAACAGCTCATCACCAAATCTCGCAACATCTAATTGATTTTCTATAAAGTTTCAATTTTCCTGAAGAGACTGGAATCAAGACGAAAGTTATCACTATGAATCTTCGCACGGATTATTTAATCTCGTAAGTTTATAACTCTATTGATGAGACAAGGTGATGATCAGCTAATTATCGCTTTATCGCTTTTAGGGAAATACGGGATTAATTACGATTTGAGAGAGATTCCGTGTTGCATTTTGTGTTAAACAATTGTTTGGGGAACGGAACAGACATAACTATACTAGCCTTATGGGGATATTCATATTGGGGATTACAATAAATGGAATAAATGAAAGTGATCACACCTAGCTAGAAAATTATTTAATGTATGGTGACGGTGGTGGTGCAATGTAATCTGATCTGATCATATTTTTGTAACTTATCACGGTCTAAAAAAACATTTGTCTGTCAAAGACAACAATGCGTGTCAATTTTTCTTCGTTCTGTTCATACGCTTGCACTCTTTATCTTTCTCCGCCCACATATTCACGATGCCAATGTAAAATAAACGCTCAACCAATAGGACATATTCTATTAGTTTGCTCAATTATTTTAAGCGCCATTGTTTGCATTTTTCCGAGCTTGTTGACGTCATTTCATCGTAAGTAAAAGCAAAAGTCCACGTTATTTTGGATCATTCCTCGTAATTGTTAACTTCGAAATTGTATTTCTACATTTACGGATAGATTAAGCTGAAGCTAGAAAATGAGAAAATATATATGAGTAAAACGCAATTGCGCAAATATACGGAAATTGACATTCGGTCGGTGATTGAATGACGTTTATTAAAACCTAAAAAGTATGTATGTGGTTTTATTACATATTTAACGTATAACCAGATGGCATCAAGTTGACATCTACTCACTAGGTTGGTGGTTACAGTAAAATAGCTTTACGTGATCGCTGTTGGGTAATTTGACAACACAGTGGCAATCGCATATACGCGCTCTGTAGCAAACAACACCAAACTGCACCTATGCAGGACCGTATCCATAAAAAAGCACTGATTCAAAATTTATCAATTTCGATCAAGATTGATTAACTCCTATGGTAAATTGAATAACACATTTTTAACTTCAAGTTCACTCATTTTATAAGATTGAAAAAAACATGTGATGTGCATTTTAATGTGTTTTCGTGAACGTCACAATAACGTTGTTTTGTATTGTTACTGATGTTCGAAAAGACAAAGTTGATTGCAATGTTCACTCAGACAAATAACTGTTGAAGATGATAATTTAGAATCACAGAACATGTAATCGAAAACGGCTGGTTGCGTTGTAGGAAAAAACTTGATTAACTACTAATTAAAACAATAACCAGTTCTTTAATGCCAACATTTTAACGTAACAGACAACTTAACAGACCACCAGACTTGACATTAAACATGATGATGGAAATCAAACTATTATTAGCTTTAATAAATATTTTTCTCTTGACCTATTAAGACTATATTGTTAAAGTGACATCATCTCTTTCATCTGCATTAAAATGTTCCACATAAACGTGTTATGCCTATCATATCACATTACTGGATTAAATGAGCACAGTTTAGGACATCTCATGCCGAATGTATAGAAGTACAACAATCGTCGAGGCGTGACCCATATAGAGATAGAATGCAATGTATTTACTAGTCACGCCTCGACGCTTGTTGTAGATCTATAGTGTTGTTTTGTAGTAAACAAACGCATAATAATTGAATCCCTATTATGTGGAAGGATCAAATATTACAATTTTTATTGAGCATTCAATTACATTTACAGCAAATACAGATAAACTCACCAAAATTTCCAAAATATGCAAAATTAAATCGGGTTTCGTAAGCAAAGAACGACAACCAACCTTCCTAAACAAACAATGTCAATAATAATTTAACATACAGTAAACATAATCACATAACATTTGACAGATTGTATGAATCTACATTCGACGCTTCTTCTTTGCGTGACATGTCATTGGGTTTCCCAGGCAGTACTGTTAACAATATCCATTTAAGGTCGAAGAGTAATCTAGAAAGAATTATTCAGTCTCTAGATGTAGACTGTATAGTTCGTACATATCACACAACATTTGCTTTCATATGGAAGAACACATTTAAATGCCGATTGTCAATACGAGACTAATTGACCAATAGATATTGTATCTTACACTTTATTTGAATATATTTATTTATATTTATTGAATGACCCTCTTAACTAAGTCGGTGTGACTTTTTCTGCAATTGATCAAGTTTAGAGGAGATTGGTACATGCTTCCAACTTCCTATGCGCGTACTGCAGAATACCGCAGAGGACTTGCATTTTTTTTAAATGTGTTTTCGCAGATGTCCAATAATGCGGCTCTGTATTGTTATTGATTTTCGAACAACGTTCTTGATTGCAATTTTCTCTCAGACAAATAACCGTTGAAGATGATAATTTAGAATCACAAAACATGTAATCGAAAGCAGCTGGTTGCATTGTAGTAAAAGCAGGATTCATAGGTACATATGGTTCCGGTTTGCTTGGTTTAACTACTCAATAAATCAATAACCAGTACTTTTATGGCAACAATTTTAACGTAACAGACAACTTAATGCTTATCATTACAGACTTCCAGAATTGACATTAAACATGTCGATAGAAATCAAACTATTATTAGTTTTAAATAATATTGTCTTTCCCTATTTAGACTATGTTTTTAAAGGGTCATTATCTCTTTATTTTCATTAAAATGTCCTACGAAAAATGTATCTTGACACCTTACTGGATTAAATGAGCAAAGTTTAGATCATTGCACGCCGAATGCAGTTTTGTTTAATAATAAAAAACACACTAAACACAACAATGGGATCCAGCGGTGGCCGATTATTTGTTGGAATATGTCATTAAAATACAATACAATATAATACAATACAATCTTTATTGTTAGTCGGATTACAATTACAACAAATAAAGATGAAGCAACAGGTTTTCCAAATATGCACAAATAAATCTGCTTTCTTAAAAAGAAAACGATAACTAACCTTCCTCAACATACACTTATGTACGTTAACCTCACCTATTTCAGTAGATAACATTTAAAGGTGAAGGCCGATTGTCAATACGACAATATTTGACCGATAGGCATTGTATCTAAGAATTCATTTGATATTGTGCATTATGTATTGAATAATCTTGGTAGCTTAGTCGTAGTGACCTTTTTAGCAAATGAACATGTTTATGTGGCTAAAGGGATAATCGTCTGCGAGGTCGAGTGTCTCTGAAGTCGTTGCAAATGTGAACCTTTGCGTGCCCCTTCAAAGGTTATAAATAGTTCTTATTTCTCAGTCAATGCCTGCTAGAAATAGGATCGTTAGGATAATTTCTCCAAAATTGTCATTTAAAGTCTATTTTTCCACAAAAACTATGACGAAATTTGTCATTTAGTCTGATTTTCTAGAATGGCTGATACAATGTACAACCCCCGTGCCTAAATTCTACCCCACCAGGACGATTTTACATTTTTACCCCTTAAAGGTGTCATTGAGACCGATTAACGCGTACTTTATCATAAAACGATACAGAGCCGTGTCCGGCCTAGTATAAATGGTTCACTTCAGTATAAATAAAATATCACCATTTTCTCAAACTTGATCAGATTACGTGATTGTTTATGGAAAGCTTTGTATGGCAGTATTCAGTTGCTAAAGTCCATTGGTAAATGGATGGTTTCCATGATAAAAGTAATCAAAGTGCTATTGATTTGTGAGCTAAATAAAAAAAAACGTGTATAATTTTCAGATTTCTTTCTTGGCAAGTTCCAATCACATAGTTTTTGTAATGATGGAATGTGTATCGAATACTTGATAGATTCATAGGGAAAATCGGACTATAAGATGAAAGGAATTTAACTTCTGTTACGCAACATGTGACGTCTGACAATTATTGTTATTGCAAAAAGACACTGTGTTATGTAAATTGACATATTCAAACTGATTATGTACATATTAAGAACACAAAATGGCATGCTAAGACACGCTGTTATTTGATACAATCATTATCGGTTTAGAATTGAGTATGTACATAAGGAAATAAGTGACGGAAAATACGTTATATAAATGGGGCTATTGATTACGTAAAATAATTCAGAGTAATTACAGTATTAATATATGGACACGTATTTTAGAGACTAACTAACAGGGTTTTGAAACCGATCAACAAAGGTGACGTAGTTGCATGTTGAGTTACTAACCACCTGCGATAGAAATAACAATTCGAAGTCATACAGAAGCAAGACTGGTGGCTTCTAGATATTGCCATGGTTATAATGGTATCTTTCTATACTATTAAATATAGGTGAAAGGTTTGGGTGACAGTGATAGTTAGAGTGTCTTCGTAGCTCATTGGTTGGTGCGCATGGCTTCTAATCTGGCGAAATTGGTTCTAATTAAGTCTATTAATGAAGTTTGCGATGAAACTTTAATCACATCCTAATTGTAATGGTTAAAGGTGTATTGACTATTTGATGGACGTTCAGGGAATTCGGGTAAAAAGATATATTCAGCAATTTTTAACTTCCGTCACGCAATCTGAGACATCGGACATTTACTGCTATTACAAACATACAACACTGTATTTAAATTGACATTTTATAATATGCAAATCAGCAAATGTAAAAACATACAATTGTTTTTGCTAGTTTACTTAATGCTTCCCGTTCAGGAAATTAGGCAAGTATTTGACAATTGTTTTTTTATTATTTAAATACGCCTAAACGCGAGGCATTCCATTTAAATGTTTCGGTCTCATAAAATTAAAATTCATACTAATTGTATCTGAGCTATATATGCAGTGTTCAAAGCTTACTCTAATGGCCACACTGGATACAAAAACAAATAGAAACATGGTTGAACCCTCTTCTGTTTGTTTGAGAATTTGACATTCTTCTGAGTAATGGTACGGTAACTGGATCTGATCGGTCACGGCTAATAGTGGTTGGCTATAAAACTGACCCATGAACAGGGTAATTACCAAGTGAATTTTACTAATCGATCGAAATGTGTTGCCTACATTTACGTGATAATGTTAAATATTGAACGTTGGCCGTTCCACAATATCGCTAGAATGTATCGGCAATAAGCATGAATGATTTATATACTAGAAAGTAAACAAGTTTTGTCGATTAAGCATAATTTTGTAACAGTCTATAGAAACATTTTGCCGTCAAAATCATCAGTGTGTGTCAATTTCTATTCGTTACATTCATATTTGTAAACTGCTAGATGGTTTTTCTTTGCTTAGAATTAATCCAACGGAAAATTAGAAAAAATATCTGAGAAAATGCAATTGCGCGTACATACAGAACACTTGACATTCGGTCGGTGATTGAATGACGTTTTTAAAAACCTTCTAGCAAAGGAATCTATGTGAAATACTTAGAACTATTACGTAAAACCAGATAGCATCATACCGACGCCTACAAACTAATGCACAGTGATTTCCCATGTCACTTTGCTGGTTACAGTAAAATAGCTTTACATGATCGCTGTTGGGTGATTTGACAACACAGTGACAATCACGTATACGCGCTCCGTAGCATGCAACACTTAACAACTGTACCTATGCAGGACCGTATCCATGAACAAGCTCTGAGACAAATTTATCAATTTCGATCAAGATTGATTAACTACTATCGTTAATTAAATAACACATTTTTAACTTCAACTTCACTCATTTAATAAGATTGAAAAAAGGTGTGTGTGCATTTAAATGTGCTTTCGTGAACGTCAAAATAACGCTGCTTTGTATTGTTATTGATGTTCGATAAAACAAGGTTGATAACCGTTGAAGATGATAATTTAGAATCACAAAACATGTTATCGAAAGCGGCTGCTTGCGTTGTAGGAAAAACTTGATTAACTACCAATTAAAACAATTCGGTTGCTTAATATTGGCAAATAGGTTAAATTATGAAAGTAATCAAGTGGAATTGGTTTGTGAGCTAAATAACAAAAAGAAATCGTAGTATAATTTTCAGATTTCTTTATTGGAAAGTTTTAATCACAGAGTTTTTGTAATATCGAATACTTGATAGATTCGTCGGGAAAATCGGACTATAAGATGCAAGGAATTTAACTGCTGTTACGCAACATATGACGTCTGACATTTATTGTTATTGCAAAAAGACACTATGTTATGTAAATTGACATCTTCAAACCGATTATGTACATATTTAGCACACAACATGGCACGTTAATTCAAGCTGTTATTTGATACACACATTACTGGTTCCGTATTTCTTATGTTCATAATTCATAACATGATGGAAATTACGTTATATTAATGGGGCTACATGTATTGGTTACTTAAAATAATTCAGAGTAAACATAGTATTTATAAACACGAATTTCGGGGACTAACCAAGAGGTTTATGAAACCGGTGAACAACTGTCAAATAGTAAAAACGTGGTAGAACCCTATTGGGTTTGATTTGAAAATATGGCATTTTTCTGAGCCAGAAAGTATAAACTGTTTTAACTAAAATATAGAGAACATACTTTGGTTTGGTTTTGTTAACGGTAATAGTTTGGGTACATTGATTTTCTTGGACGTTGAAGCGCAAATAAGCTTCTGATAAAATCCTGCAAATTTGCCACATTTAGCAGGAATTGCTAAATATTGTACCAATTTCATGCTTTGCTAGCATATGTTTTGTTAGTACATGTATACGTTTCTCGTATAATCCCTGATGCCGAGAGATTAGTAAAACAACAATGCGACAACACACGTTACTACCACCTTATCACCAAATCTCGAAACATGTAATTGATTTTCTTTAGAGTTTCAATTTTCATGAAGATGCTGGAATTAGGACGATAATTATCACTACAAACCTCGCAAGGATTATTAAATCTCTTAAGTTTATAATTCTATTGATGAGATAAGGTGGTGATATGCTAATTATCGAATTGTCGCTTCTAGGGAAAATACGGGATTAATTACGATTTAAGAATGATTCTGTACTGCTTTTCTGGTTCAACAATACTTCGGGGACGGGTCAGACAAATTATACGAGCTTAAAGGAGATATGAATCTTCGGGATTAGCATAAATGGACGACGAGTAATATCTTTTATGGTTATCATTAAAATATATTGCCAATTATTATCTTACAAAAGTCAAAGTAATCACACGTAGACAATGATTTGATGCAGGGTGGCGGCGGGGGTATATGGATCTGATCGGTCTCGGCTAAAAGTTTTTTACTATAAAACTGACCCATGTGCATAGTAATTCCTAAATGAATTTTACTAATCGAACGCATCTAGGTAAAAATTTTCAATATTAAACGTTGGTGGCCCACAATATCCCAAATATAAATCGGGAATAAGCATGAATATTTTACATGTATATTCTAGAGCGTGAACAGTTTTGATGATTAAGCATATTTTGTTACCAAACAGAGTCTACATTTTGTATATAATAAAAACATTTGGCCGTCATCATAAGCAACAGTGCGTGTCAATTTCTCATCGTTACGTTCATATTTGAACTAAGAGATGTTTTCTCTTTGCATAGAATTAAGCTAAATTTTACAGCGAAAATGTGAAAAGATACCTGAGTGAATTTCAATTGCGCAAATATACAGAAAACTTAGAGTTAAACTAGCATAAATGATTTGATAAACAGTATTCTGACCACGGGGTGGTATTCAGAGCCTATGTCTTGTAAAGTGAGATTCCATCGGTGATTGAATGTTGTTTAGTACAACCCTCTAGCAAAAGAATTTATATGGAATAATTAGAACTATTATAAATAACCAGATAACATCACTCAGACGCCTACTCACTAATACACAGTGATTTCTAATGTCGCTAGGTTGAATAAAGTAAAATAGCTTTACATAATCGCTGTTGGATAATTGGAGAACACGTTGGCAATCATGTATACATGCCCCCAAACGACACATGCACTGGGCCGTATCCAGGAACATAAATGCACCGAGACATTATGACCAAATATTGGAGACGCTTTTTTCTTCAGTCACGCATTCTCGGTGTCAAGACAATTGATCATGCGCCATGCCTGAAGTTGCTTAGCTTGTTTGCTTTCTAACTTATATTGGAAATAATAGCCCCGAAGAAGCAGTTTAGAGTGTATGCGCATAGTTGCCTATCAACGGAGGCAAAAGGCCTGTTGAAATAATGAAATTCGTCCATTGAGGACACGGAAGATTTCTGTGAATGATATTTTGCATTATATATTTAAGAAATAAAAATCTGTTCGCGTTTATTCTCGTTAAATAAAACACGGGCAGGAGTTCGGTTGCGGAATAATTAAATCACGAGTGCGTAGCACGAGTGATTTAATTTTCCGCATCAGAACGAGTTCCCGTGTTTTATTCACCGACAATATACAAGAACAGAGTTTTTATTTCGATTCTAAATACGATAAAATACCCGCACTATTTAACTGCGCGCATTCCATTTTCACCCATTTGACATTGAACATAATTCCACGATGAAATTGAGCTTATTAGCTGGTACAATTACCTCCCTCGTTAATGAAAACGACCTTCGTAATTTTCTGAAGGAAATACCACAATTTAAACATTGAAACAATTTTAATAACACGAGTATATGGTATCTATTTCATAAAATGAAAAATATAAATGGATTGATTATCAGAAGCTTTAATAACACTTGGTTTCTAGAGTACATTGGAGTTTCTAAAAATAGATGCGTCATAGATGTAACACTGAATTCACGTGCAACTCGCCTTGTCATCGTGACTCGTAGTAAATTTTACTATAAAGTTTACGTTCATTCATTCATAAATATGTCAAGTGATACTGGGCGTAAATAGAAACAGCCAATTTGATAGGTATGTTTTATGGGGGCAATAAAACATGGTTCGGTTCGTTCTTTGTGTATTGGATTAATCCGCGAATCGTGTTAGAATACATAATCATGACCCTTGTTTCAATTAGAAGGGCACATACTCCGATTTTAAGAGCAATGCATCCTACGTTCGCACTGCAGACGACTTAAATGAACCAATAACAAAATGGTTTGATACGTTGGTTGCGTTTTGAATAACACAGTTCTCGCTCATTTAATAAGGTTGAAAAAAATGTGTGATTTGCATCTTTTTCAATTAGTGTTTTAGCAAACGGCCCAATAACGAAGTTGCTGTTATTGGTGTTCGCAAAACAAGGTTTATTGCAATTTCCTCTGAAACAAATGCGCGTTCCAATGATAATGGAGAAACACAAAACATGTAATCGTGTTATCTACATGTGTCTGGTATAAGGTAGTTAACACTTAATTGTACGTCACAAATTGTTCTCGTTGTTTGATAAAGCAATTAATTGGCACATTAACCAGAAACTTCATGGCGATAACTTTATTGTAACAGACAAATGTATGAAATGCCAATTACTAACATGCTTCAAAACATGATATAAAACATGTCGATTGAAATCAAACCTTCATTAGTATAATGTATGTGATATTATCGCTATTCAGACATTATCGTTAAATTGTCATTTTGTCTTTAAGCTTGATTGGAATGTTCGAAGAAAAGCAACAAAGTGTATCATATCACAATGTGTTGGTTCAATTTCAAATATCCGACCTCCTGTTTACCCAGTCACATCATTCTCAAGCATACCAGTGGCGCCCCACAATAAACTGTATGCCGATGAGAGGGTAAGACTGACATTAATGAGTAAAGATTAGATCATCTCACGTCATAAATACTAAATAGTATGGTATACTAAAGTGAAACTAAACCAAAGCGCACCAAAAACAATAATGGGGTCGAGCGGCCGATTATATGGAATCTGTTATTCAACAACTTTTTCCAAATATGCAAAACTAGATATGTCCTCTTAAGAAAAACAGCACTAGGTAACCTTGCTCTATATAAAATGTCATTATTAATTTAACAAACAGCAAGCATAATAACATAGCTGTTTGACAGAATGTATGAATTTACACACGGAACTGCTTGTTTAGATGACATGTAATTGGATTTCTTTGAGAGCAGTGTTAACAATATCAATTTAAGGTCGAAGAATAATCTAGAGAACATAACTTAGTCTGTAGACACAGAACAATATTCGCTAAAATCATACAATGTTAGTGTTCAGATTTAAGAACACATTATATGCTGTGCATTTAGGAGTAGAATATTGTACGCAGTTTGGTAATGGTCGCAAACAGTTTATTGTATCCAACAATACCATAGGACAAACAATGCTTATGATGTTATATATTTCGCAAAGCTAGATTAGCAATCACTGAACACTGTTGTTTCAGTACAGGTAATGGACACAGATTGTGTTTTTGTTTTATAAAACAAACTTTCAGTTTCTTTAAAAGTGTTTCCAATAACAATCTGTGCAGGATAGGGCGTAAACATTTATCAATAGGCGAAAGTCCGGCGATAGGAGAAACAATTATGTGACTGCAATAAATGTTATATATATAGAATATAAGAAACCTGAACGACCATAACGCTTTTAGTCTTCACAAGTGTCATTGTGACAGAGTTTCTAGAATTGCTAATACAATGTGTCTTTATCCAACTCGCTGTTTATAGGACCGTCTTTCTAGAATCGATGATACAAATAATCGTCGAAACCTGAACCATAATGACGCTTTTAATCCTTAAAGGTGTGATTAAGACCCGAGTTTCGCTAATTTATAATAATATGATACGTATTAGTGTCTGGCCTAAGTATAAATGATTCGTTTCACAATGAATAAGATGCCGACATTCTCACAAATTTTAACAGAATACGACATTGTGTGTGTGTTTATTGGAAGCTTCGTATGGCAGTATTCATTTGCTTAAACCTAGTGGTAAATGGGTTCCATAGTAAACGTTATCGAAATGGTGTTGACTTGTGTGCTGAATGAAATAAAGAAATCCTATGTGTATAATTTTCAGATTTTTTCTTGGCAAGCTTTAATCACATATTTATTGTAATGGTTCAAGGCGTATTGACTATTTGATAGACGTTTAGGGAATTCGGGTAAAAAGATATATTCAGCAATTTAACTTCCGCAATATGTAACGTTTGGGCATTTACTGCTATTACAAAAAGACAATACTTTATTCAAATTGACATTTTTTCAAACCTATTACAATATGTATGTAAATCAGTACATATAAACACATACATATGAGCCGTTCTCCGGGAAAACCGGGCTTATTGAAAAAATTGTGAAAATATTGATAATTATATGGTTAGAAAGAGGAGACTCTTGTGAACAGTTTCTGAAAAGTTGAACTAACTATTCCATAAACTAACAATGTTATAGACTTTTTAAACCAATCACTGTACCGCCTTCTTGATGAGTGACGTCGAGAACGTCATTCTTAAGTTTTTGACGCAACGTAAACTGGCATTTCAATGATCCAGTATCTGATAAATTCTTTACGTAAACTTTTAAAATTGTCGCACAGTTTAGAATCATATTCTTATTTTAATAAAACGTGTCCAGTTTGAGAGTATTTGCTTCCAGGGGAAAATAGCAAGTGTTTTTAGTCACTTAATCCTTGTTTTCCTTCATATGAATACTTTTCAGAAACAAATCACCATAGCAACAACAGAAGTTATTTTACCATTATTTTAAAGAAAACTTGAAGCTAATGGATTGTACTATACTATCCAATTACTTAAATATGTAATCAAAGGAGACCATTTTTGTCTCATTTTAGACATTTTTCTAAATCTTATTGCATAATTACAATACAATGTCATTAAGCCCGGTTTTCCTGGAGAACGGCTCATATGTAATTCTATTTGATAGTTAACTTAATGCTTTCCGTAAAGGATTTCTATAGTATGTACATGTATAGCTTCAAAGGTTTTGGACGTAACGTTATTTGAATTGGCACATCAAGTAAAACTTGATAGTTGTTTGTTTAGATGGAAAACCGTGCGCATGCAGGGAACAATTAGTTTTCAAATTTTGAGAAAAATGCCTTCACAGAGACAGGGCAAACCCGCAGATTGATATGACACCGAATGTTGATATCCTTGTCATCATAATTTGTAAGAAGGGTTATTGACATTGTTTTGCTGGTATTGTACTGTACAACAATGTACTATTAAATACATGAATATGCCAACGATTTGATTGTACTAAATGGTACCACTCTGGGTCAATTTGTTCATTGTCGTTGAAACGTCAATAACGTTTGATTCATATCCTGAAATATGTTCCATTTAGCAGAAATCGCTTTACCAGATACACAATTTTTTCGTTTCTAGTATCTTTTTGGCAATGTATATATTCATATCTCGTCTAATCCGTGATGCAGGGAGATTAGTAAAACGACAACTCGACACCACACTCTACGTCGGTACTGGACGTCCAATGGAGCAGCAGGTGGAATCGGTTTCTCACCACTAGGATCGCGGGGAGGCTGGACTGAGTGTGCTCTCGTGGAACGTTAACGGTCTCTCGAGAGATAAACTAACTGACCAAGATTTTGTAGATAAACTGTGTAAATACGATATTATATTCCTGTTTGAAACGTGGGGTAAGTCCCAGTCGAACTTTGAAATAGACGGTTATAAATGCATAAATTATTTCAGAAAATTTCAAAATAGGCGTGCAAGACGCTGTAGTGGTGGTCTAGTTTTGTATATAAAAGACTCATTAAGTAAAGGTGTAGAAGTTGTTTTAAATAGACATGAGACTATTATATGGCTGAAGTTAGATAGATCATATTTTAACTTTGATACTGACATATTTTTGGCGGGAGTTTATATATGGCCAGAAAACTCGCCAGCATACACTGTTATCGATGTTAACCTGTTTGATTTATTACAGCAAGATATTGATTGTTTTCAGTCGCAAGGTAGAGTCTTATTGTCAGGTGACTGGAATGCAAGAGTAGGCAATAAGCGAGATTATATAGTTTGTGATAATTTTGTCAATTGTTTAGATTATGAAAATTATATTCCTGATAAGTCTCAGGCCAGAAATACTGTTGATTGTGTGAGTAACTCTCATGGTACTAAATTGCTTGACTTTTGCAAATCAATGTATGTGCGTATAGCTAACGGTAGAATTGGTAACGAGACGGGATCAATCATATTTATGAGTCACGTGGGATCAAGTGTAATTGATTATCTAATAGTAAACAAACAGGACTTTCATTGTATCAAATCTTTTGAGGTAGACGAATTCTGCGAGTGGTCTAACCACTGCTCCCTGTCATTTGTCATTAAAACTAATCAAATTGTACCTCTTGATGACACCCCCTCCCACTGTACTAAAATAAAATGGAAGGAATCACTGAGAAATGAGTTTCGGCGAGGTCTAATAGGCAAAATGGGTGATTTTAACAACATAACCGAAAGTATCAATACCCAATACCTGAACATATCGAATGTGCTGTTGGCGATATTACTAGGGTTATCATTGAGGTTGCACAGCCATTATTTTATAAGCATGTTAAATCAAATTATAAGAAGCGCTCTACACGTAGCGTTGGTAAAAAGTCAGACTGGTTTGATAATGAATGTAGTGAGGCGAAATCATTGTACAAAAATGCTCTGTATGTATTCAATGGGGTTAAAAACGATGCTAACAGGTCAAACCTGTTGACACTCAAATTAGCATATAAACGTCTTATAAAGCGAAAACGTAAACAGTATGAAAACAAGAAAATAAAAGACAAAGAGAATCTCAGACACTCAAAGCCTAAAGATTTCTGGAAATTATTCAGTAAACGTAAAAACAGTCCAAATAGTAATGTCTCTATTGATGACTTTTACAAGTATTTCTCGTCTTTGCAAAATGATATAAATGTAACTGTTGATGATGAATCAGAGGAATTCTGTAATAATCATGACTTTAGTGAAACGAACTGCACATTTGAAGAGCTTGATGTACCTATTACGATAGACGAAATAACAAAGGTTGTCAAATCACTTCACTGTGAAAAAGCTTTCGGAAATGACGAATTGCTAAATGAATATTTTATTGAATCGGTAGATATTGTGTCATCGCATTTAGTAGATCTATTTAATGCATTACTCGACTCTGGTTATTTTCCGTCTGAATGGTCAAAAGGTACCATTATTCCTGTTTATAAAAAGAAAAATACCAGCGACCCAAGTAATTACAGAGGAATTACTCTTGTAAGTTGTTTTTCGAAAATCTTCACAGGAATATTAAACAAACGTGTAAATAATTGGATAGAGAATAATGATATACTTAGCGATGCCCAATTTGGTTTTCGTAGGGGTAGGTCTACTACAGATGCTATATTTGTTTTTAATGCAGTCGTACAGAAACTACTTAATGAAAGCAAACGGCTATATTGTACATTTGTTGACATGAAATGGGCATTTGATAGCGTATACTTAAACAGTCTGTGGTTGAAGTTATATAGATCCGGAATAGACGGTAAACTACTAAGAATTGTTAAAGCGATGTATCAAAATGTAAAATCGTGTGTTCGAAATTGTAATTCTTTATCAGATTATTTTGATTGTGTTATTGGTCTTAAACAAGGGGATATAATGTCTCCTATATTGTTCGCTCTTTTTATCGATGATCTGGAGTTATTCTTAGAAGATAGCCCAGCTTGTGGACTTTCTATGGATAACATTACTTTTATACTCATGCTTTTTGCCGATGATATGGTGCTATTTGGTAAAACGGTTGTAGAACTACAAAACAGTTTAAATTTGTTGCATGTATATTGTAAAAAGTGGGGAATAGAAGTTAATACAGAAAAAACAAAGGTAATGGTATTTAGGAGGAGGGGTCCACTAAAAGAAGATGAGAAATGGTGGTATGATAACAAACAACTTGATATAGTCAGCGATTTTAATTATCTTGGTACCGTATTTAATTATACTGGATATTTTGTTCTTAACCAAGAAACCCTGTCTGGAAAGGGCGTTAGGGCTCTAAATGTTTTAATTGCCAATACGAAACACTATAATTTTAAACCGAGTGTATTATGCCATCTGTTCGATGCTTTTGTTGGTGCTACTCTTAACTATGGTTCCGAAAACTGGGGATTCAGTAAATCGAAAGAAATCGAACGCATTCATTTAAATTTTTGCAAATATATGCTTGGGGTCAAAACTACTACTTCTAACATGGCAACCTACGGGGAATTGGGTAGATATCCATTATATATCAACAGATATACAAGAATTATTAAATATTGGTATAAAGTACAAAATTCTGAAAACATTATTATTCAAACTTTATATAATAAAATGCTTGAAAACCTCGAAACTCGAAATAATTGGGCAAACAACGTAAAATCACTTATACATATGATTTCTCTGAAGTATGGATGAACCCAAATTGTGTTAAGGGGAAAAATTTCCACAATACTTTTAAAAATAGAGTTTTAGACGTTTTTAAACAATACTGGTATGAAAATGTTAGAAATAGCAATACACTCTGTACATATAGATATTTTAAAGAAACCTTGTCAATTGAATATTATTTAGAGAATTTGCCGAAGAAATTTAGAATAGCTATATCACGTTTAAGATTGTCTTCCCATAAGCTACGTATTGAAGCAGGCCGATATGGACAACACAGATTAGAAAGATTTGAGCGATACTGTACCTTGTGTAATTCAAATGATATTGAAGATGAATACCATTTTGTAATAATATGTCCTGTATATAATGAAATTAGAAACAACCTTATAAAACCATACTTCTTTAGACACCCAAGTGTTTTTAAATTCATACAAATGTTAACATCCGAAAACAAACGACTACTAATAAACTTTGGTAAATTCATTACACAAGCATTTGACATAAGAAATTCTGTTTTAAATAATATTGTTTAACTGATTAGGTTATACAATCCAATGAATTTATGTTTCCTGTACATTGTATATTTAAATGTTCTTGTATAATTATGTATATCAAAATTTGTAAAGTGTTTACATATTAGTGTTTATATTTTGTGATTTACTTCATTTATGTTTATTTAAATAAATACTTTAATTACTAAATAATAACTCATCATTAAAATAGCCTCCCATCAAATCATAATGTATAACAATTATTACGACGAATTGTATATTTCGATTACCGGAAGTAAAAAATATGTATGTACTTTTTTGTTATTGTGTTTTGTATGATGTAATATTATGTAATTATGCTTTGTAAATATGTTCATGTTCTTTGTCAAGAAACTCTTTTGTTTACGACAATAAAGTATTCTGTTCTGTTCTGCTCTGTTCTGCTGTTCTATTACCTGCGAATCACGAAATCTCGCAACACGTAATTGTCTAATTATTTCCTGTGAAGTGTCGATTTTTATGAAGATGCTGGAATTAAGTCGATACTTATCATTACAAATCTTCTCACTGATTATTAAATGTCGTAAATATATAACTCTATTGATGCGACAAGACGACGATAGGTTAATTATCGTATTGTCGCTTTTAGGGAAAGACGGGATTAATTACGATTTGAACAAGATTCTTCATTGCAGTTTGTGTTAAACACTACTTCGGGGACGGAAGAGACATAAAGTTCTATACAACGCTAATGGAGATATTCATATTGAGGATTACAATATATGGACGGCTATAAATATCATGTATGAGTACCATTATTATATACTGCCAATAATTATCTTACAAAAGTCAAAGTAATCACACCTAGAAAATGATTTAATGTTGTGTGGCGGTGGGATGAATTTGAATAATCGAACGCAATTTGTTGCATACATTTACGTAATTATGTTCAATACTGAACGTTGGCGAGCCACAATATCACAAATATATATCGGAAATCAGAATGAATAATTATACTAGACCGTAAACAAGTTTTGTCATTAAGCATGTTATGTTACTAATCACTGTCTATAAAACATTTGGCCGTCAAAAACAGCAACGTGTGTCAATTCTCTTCGTTACGTACATATTTGTTAACTTAGATATTGTTTCTTTTTTTATAGAATGAAGCCAAAACTTCCAGCAGAAAATGAGATACGATTTCTGAGTAAATAATAGGGCACAAACCAAATCCACACAGCTACGACGGCTGCGCCTAGCCACACACACAAGAGTCAGACATAGTACAAGCCACCAACCTCCCAAAAAATGGATGCTTCAAGCGAGCCTTATATGCTAATACGCAATTGCGCAACTATACGGAAATCTTAAAGTTACGCTATCGTTATGCTTTAATAAAATAAAGAGTTTCCTGACCACGGGACGGTTTTCAGAGAATAGGTCTTGCATTTGGTCAGTGATGATTGAATGGCGTTTAGTACAACCTTCTAGCAAAAGAAGTTGTGTGTTAATTTCATAACAAGATACCATCACGCAGACGCCTACACACTAATGCATCGTGATTTCCCATGTTGCTATGCTGAATACAGGAATATGGCTTTGCGTAATTGGTGTACAACACAATCGTGTTTACGCGATCCGCAGCATGTATACGCACCAAACGGCACATGTATGACCGTATTCATGAACAAAACAAGCACCGATACAAAATGATCGAATATCTTAATGGTACACTTGAGACGTTTTTTTCTTCAATTTATTTTTTGCTCTGAAAATATAAGGATCTTTACGTTGATGACATAATCATTGCTTCGAGGTCACTAAACAGTAACTTGGGAGTAAAATCGTGAACATCGAGCGCCACGGAATCATAAAAAACACTATTTTTTCGCCTATCCAGAGACTTGCGTCAATTTGTTTGATATTGTAATAGGGCGAGACAAATGCACGAAAATACGATCTGCAGAATCACAATAAAAGACTATCAGTATGCAGAAAAAGTATGTGAGACGGACTTACACAGAATAATTGAAATTGTTCTTATAAACAGACAATACATTTACATGCGAATAGCCTCGTTATCGAAAAGCGCTTTAGGCTGTGTTCATTCGAGTTTGCGGAACGGCGAAGCTAGATGACAATTACCTGGACTAGCGGCCTTCTAATTTACATTATAGCATAAAAATTGTGATTTTGCCCAAACGTTTACGGGACGAGACCCATGCGTAAACATAAAGTTTCCCGCTTTCTACGAATTCTCATTTCATGTCCAAGCCGACGAGAATAAATAATTTACAGCGTCATACTAATTCACATTTTAAACTTAAACAAACTTCGAATATCCATGTTTTCTTGGTATCTCTGGACTCTGCAGATGTAAAAACACGAAAAAGCTTGCGTATATATTATATCTGATCCTCATATTAACGGAGATGGGCACATACGAACAAGAACATTAGAGCAATGCGTCCTACGTTCGCACTGCAGACAAATAAAATAAACCAATGACAAAAGGGCTTGTTAATTCTGATACGTTTGATTAACTACCCTCGTTGTTTTGAATAACACAGTTCTTGCTCATTTAATAAGGTTGAAAAACGTGTGATTTGCATTTTTTGAAATCTGTTTATCGCGAACGTCCCAATAACGCGGCTCTTATTGTTATTGATGATCAAAAATTAATGTTGGATGCATTTGTCTCTCAGACAAATACAACTTAAAGATGGTTATTGAAAATCACAAAACATGTTATGGACATGCGTCTGGTAAAAGGTAGTAAAAACTCGATTATACGTCATATATTGTTCTGGTTTGTTTGTTATAGCAATTTTAAAATCGACACATTAAGCAGTACTTTTATGGCAACGTTTTTAAAGTAACAGACAAATGCAACGGTTTTAACGTAACAGACAAATGCAACGGTTTTAACGTTACAGACAAATGCAACGGTTTTAAAGTAACAGACAAATGCAACGGTTTTAACGTTACAGACAAATGCAACGGTTTTAACGTAACAGACAAATGCAACGGTTTTAATGTTACAGACAAATGCAACGGTTTTAACGTTACAGACAAATGCAACGGTTTTAACGTAACAGACAAATGCAACGGTTTTAACGTTACCGACAAATGCAACGGTTTTAACGTAACAGACAAATGCAACGGTTTTAACGTAACAGACAAATGCAACGGTTTTAGCGTAACAGACAAATTAATGCCAATCACTTGCAGGCTCCCAGTCTTGACATTAAACATGTAGTTTCAAATTAAACCTTTATTAGTATAATGAATGCTTAATTTCCCTATTAAGATATTATCATTAAATTGTCAATATATCTTTTAGCTTGATAAAAATGTTCTAAGAAAAGGTTCGTTGTTTTTCATATTGCAATGTCTTAGTTCCGACCAATTACCACTCAGTCACATCGATCTTACTGGAACCAGTGTCATGCAGTCCATGTTTTTACAAAAAAGTAGGTTGTACTGGCATTTATCAGTTAAGATTAGATCATCCCACACCAAATATAGTATCGTATCTCAGTGAAACTAAACCAAACCACATCAAACACAATAATGGGATCGAGTGGCCGATTACCTGATTTCGGTACTTCAACAACATTTTTTCCAAATATGCAAAACTAGATATGTCCACCTAAGTAAACAACGAAAAGTAACCTTGCTCTACATACAATGCTAATATTAATTTATCATACAGCAAAAATAATAACGTAGCTGCTTGACAGAATGTGTTAATCTACTCACGAAACTGCTTATTAAGATGACATGTAATTGTGGTTCCCTGACAGAACTGTTAACAAGATCAATTTAAGGTCAAAGAATAATCCGAAGTACATTATTCAGTCTCTGTAGACTTAGCACAATATTTGTTAAAATCATTGGTAAATGTCGTGAACCAGTTAATTGTATCCAAAGACATTCTAAGTAACGAAAACTATTTCTGATACATGTAGTACGAGTATGTCTTTACGCAAACTCAGATTAATTTCATCTACTTGTTTTGTCTTGTTCCTTCAACAATTGTATTATAGTTACATAAATTACAAAATAATCATTCGGCGATTACTATCTACATCTATGAATAATGAACGGTTGCGACTTCTTTACGTAGTCACCATACACAATACATTTCTTAGGTCACGTGATCCACATGGAGTATGTCAATAACTTATGTATTGTGACTGAAATAAATGTTGTATAGAAAATATAAGAAACCTGCACAACTTAATGCTTTTGGTCTTAAAAAATGGCGTTTTGACTGATTTTTAGAATTGCTAATACAGTGTCTTTATCCAACTCATTGTTACGATACCACAATACCATATATTGTACCAATTTTATTGTTTGCTAACATATGTTTTGTTAATACGTGTACTCGTAGCTCGTATGCTCCCTGATGCCGGAAGATTAGTAAAACAACAATGCGACATCAAACGCTATTACCAGCGTATCACCAAATCTCACAACATGTAATTGATTTTCTATGAAGTTTCAATTTTCATGAAGATACTAAAATTAAGACGATAAATAAAAATAAAAATCTTCGCTTGTATTATTAAATCTCGTAATCTCTATTTACGATACAAGGTGACGATATATGCTAATGACAGCATTGTCGCGTTTAGGGAAATACGGGATTAATAACGATTCGAGAATGATTCGGTGTTGCATTTTGAGCTGAACAATACTTCAGGGACAGAACAGACATGACTATACTAGTCTAATGGAGAGACCCATATTGGGGATTACAATAAATGGACGGCGATTAATATCTTTTTATGGTTTTCATTAAAATATAATGCCAATTATTACCTTACAGAAGTTATTAAAGTAATCACACATAGAAAATGATTTAATATTGAGTGACAGTGGGGGTAATTGCATCCGAACCATCTTGGCTTACAGTTGTTTGGGTATAAAACTGACCTGAGCATATATGTTGTAAATCCGAAGTGCATTTTACTGATCGATCGCAATTTGTTGCATACATTTACGTAACAATTTTCAATATTGAACGTTTGCGGCTCACAATATCCCAAATATAAATCGGCATAAATAATTTAAATGACTTTAGCCTAAACAAGTTTGGAGGATAAAGCATGTGTTTGTTTCTAATCACAGTCTATAGAAACATTATGCCGTCAAAACCAACAGTGCATATCAATTTCCCTTCGTTACATTCATATTTTTTCTTATAGAGGATTTCTCTTTGCTTAGAGTTATTCCAACACTTACCACAGAAAATAAGAAAAGATATCTGAGTTAAATGCAATTGCACAAACATACGGAAAACTTGACGTTCTGTCGGTGATTGAATGACGTTTATTAAAGTCTAGCAAAGGAATATACGTAGAATAATTAGAACTATTACGTATAACCAGATTATCACACAAACGCCTACAAACTGATGCACCGTGATTTCCCAGGTCGCTAGGTTGGTTACAGTAAATTAGCTTTACATGATCGTTGTTGGGTGATTGGACAATGATAATGGTATACAGTCATGTAATTGAGAAACCCTTTTCTTCAGTCATGTTTTTGGTATATTCTAAAGATTTGTCTCATCGGTATTCAAAGCATAAGATTTTACAATTTGTAAACTGTTCTTATCGTTTGGTCTATTTAATTCTAGTCAAGAAATCTGACCATTTATTAGTTCGCATTATGTATTATATTATAAACGTATTATATATGACCAGCGTAGAAGATGGTTAGGTACATACTCCGGATTTTAAGAACAATGTCACCTACGATTGCACTGTAGAAAATTTAACAACTTAAATGTTAAAAGGGCTTAAACATTTTGATGCGTTTGATCTGCTACCATCGTTTTTGTAAGAAAGATCTCACTCAGCTTATAAGGTGGAAGAAACGTATGATGTGCATTTTTAGTTTGTTTTCGCGAACGCCGCAATAACGTGGCTCTGTATTGCTGCTGATGTTCGGAAAACAAGGTTGATTGAAATTTTCTCTCAGACAAATAGCTGTTGAAGATGACAATTTAGAATCACAAAACACGTTTTCGACATGCGTCTGGTAAAAGGTAGTAAAAACTTGATAATACGTCACGAATTGTTCTGGTTTGCTAGTTATAGCAATTAATTGACACATTAACCAGTGCGTTTATGGCAACGATTTAATGTAACATACAATTAAAGAATTCAGGCATTGCCCATGTCGATTAAAATCAAACCTGCTTTAGTATAATGAATGTTTTACTGTCAATTGTCAGACAATATCGTTAAATTGCTTGATTGGAATGTTCAAAGAAAGGCTGCATAGCGTACCATATCGCAATGTCTTAGTTCCATCCACAATATCCGACCTACTGACCACCCAGTCACATCGTTCTCAAGCAAACCAGTGGCGCCCCACAATACACTGTATGCCGATGAGAGGGTAAGACTGACATTTATGAGTAAAGATTAGATCATCTCACGCCATAAATACTAAATAGTATGGTATACTAAAGTGAAACTAAACCAAAGCGCACCAAACACAATAATGGGGTCGAGCGACCGATTATATGGAATCTGTTATTCAACAACTTTTTCCAAATATGCAAAACTAGATATGTCCTCTTAAGAAAAACAACACTAAGTAACCTTACTCTACATAAAATGTCCATATTAATTTAACATACAGCAAGCATAATAACATAACTGTTTGACAGAATGTATGAATTTACACAAGGAACTCCTTGTTTAGATGACATGTAATTGGATTTCTTTGACAGCAGTGTTAACTATATCAATTTATGGTCGACGAATAATCTAGAGAACATAACTTAGTCTGTAGACACAGAAAAATATTCGCTAAAATCACATAATATTAGTGTTCAGATTTAAGAACACATTATATGCTGTGCATTTAGGAGTAGAATATTGTACGCAGTTTGGTAATGGTCGCAAACAGTTTATTGTATCCAAAAAAACCATGGGACAAACAATGCTGTTGATGTTATGTATTTCGCAAAGCTGGATTAGCAATCACTGAACGCTGTTGTTTCAGTAGAGGTAATGGACACATATAATGTGTTTCTGTTTTGCAAAACAAACTTTCAGTTTCTTTAATAGTGTTCTCAATAATAAACTGTGCAGGCAGGGGTATTAAACATTTATCAATAGGAGAAAGTCCAGCGATAGGAAAAACAATTATGTGACTGAAAAAAATGTTATATATAGAATATAAGAAACCTGAACACCATAACGCTTTTAGTCTTCACAAGTGTTATTTGACTGATTTTCTAGAATTGCTAATACAGTGTCATAATCCAACTCGCTGTTTATAGGACCGTCTTTCTAGAATCGATTATACAAATATCCGCCGAAACCTGAACCATCATGACGCTTTTACTCTTTAAAGGTGTCATTTAGACCGAGTTTCGATTAATTTGTCATAATATGATTAGTGTCTGGCCTAAGTATAAATGATTCGTTTCACAATGAATAAGATGCCGTCATTCTCACAAACTTAAACAGAATACGATATCGTGTGTGTGTTTATTGGAAGCTTCGTATGACAGTATTCATTTGCTTAAACCTATCCTATTGGTAAATGGGTTCCATGGTAAAAATTATCGAAATGGTATTGTCTTGTGTGCTGAATGAAATATAGAAATCCTATGAGTATAATTTTCAGGTTTTTGTTTTTGGCAAGCTTTAATCACATATTTATTGTAACGGTTCAATGCGTATTGACTATATGATAGACGTTTAGGGAATTCGGGTTAAAAGATATATTCAGCAATTTAACTTCCACCACGCAATCTGTGACGTTGGACATTTATACTGCTATTACAAAAAGACAAGACTTTATTTAAATTGACATTTTTCAAACCTATTACTATATGTAAATCAGCACATATACTGATTACATGCATTTGTAATTTTACTTGATACACAAATGTTTCGGTTAAGTATTTCTTTAAGCCTCATTATTGCTCCCACGACAATGTCCCGATCATCCATGAATATAATGAATTATGGAACCATTCGGCTGTTTTAACAAATGACCAATACTCGACAATATATTGTTAATAATATTTTTCGAAATAGTAGATCAAATATCGTAGTAAAACTGTGTGTTGTACAAAATTCTAATTTTGCAAGAGTTGCTTCCCCTAGAATTTAAAGCATATATTTATTGTTTACAAATTGTCAATTTTCTCAACGACCATCTGGATGTTTTATAACATTTTCTTCCATCTTATGGTGTTTGACACATTTGGGAATTAACTGAAGTGCTCAAATGGCATCATTTTGCAGAGAGGTTACCAAGTGGTAGGTTATTAAAAATAGCAGTTTAAGGCTTTATGTGACTTTAAGTAATAATATGTACATAACTTAATATGTGGCGAAAGATACGTTACCGGATATGTAAATTGGTAAATAATTATTTCCTCATTGTGATTCAAAGTAATTATAACATAGAGGAAAAAACGTTTTTCAGAAAGATAGAATGATAGTACTAAAGAGGCAAATGATTCCCCTAGCGCATTTAATGAAATAAATTAACAAACACACAAAAGATGGTTATATACATTGAAGGTTGTCGTTCTTGTCATTATATGATTGCACTAAATTGAGACACTTGGAGCTAATTTGTTCTTGTGCGTTCAAACGCCGATAACGTTTGATTCATATCCTGAAATGCAGAAATAGCTATGCCAGATACTAAATGTATACGTTGCTGATATCTTCTTTGGTAATGCGTGTATTTCTTATCTCGTCTAATCCCTGATGCCGGGAGATTAGTAAAACGACAAAACGACAGCACATGCTATTACTAGCTTATCACCAAATCTCGCAACACATAATTGTCTAATCATCTTCTATAAAGTGTCAATTTTCCTGAAGATGCTGGAATTAAGTCGATAATTAACACCACAAATCTTCGCACAGATTATTAAAACTCGCAAATTTATAACTCTGTTGATGAGATAAGACGACGATATGCTAATTATTGCAAAATCGCTTTTAGGGAAATACTATGTTTATTACGTTTTGAGAATGATTCGTCGTTGCATTTCATTCTGCGGAACAATACTTCAGGGACGTGATGGATATTAACAGGTCCTAATTGAGATAACCGCATTATAGGTGGTTTCCAATAAATGGTCTGCGGTTGATATATTTTATGAGTACCATTTGTAAAAAAGTACCAATTATCACTTACAATATTGCCAGTAATTACTCGTAGAAAAATGCTTTAATGTTGTATGATGGTGACAATGGGGTATGCTCTGAGCTGACATGTTGCTGCTTATAGTAATTTGGCTATAAATCTGATCCAAGAATAGTATAAAGTATTATTAATTTATTATACAAAAAGATTTGTAGGGGGCGTTGCGAATGATTGAATGTTGTTTAGTGAAATATTCTAAAAGTCGATATATAGGATAATGTAGAACTATTATGTAGTACCAGATAACATTACACCGACGCCTACACAATAGTACGCAGTGATTTCCCTTGTCGCTTGGCTGATTACAGTAACACAACGTGACGTAATTGCTGTTGGGAGTTTGAACAACACAGTGGCAATCATTGATTCAAGCTTCTGCAAATACCACCAACGCATAAGGTTTCACGTGCAGTGCCGTTTCTAGAGAGAGACAGAAAATGTAATATATTTTTAACTTTCTCAAATGTTCATTGCGGTAAGTTTGCCTAAACGTGAATTCAAGCCGGATATATACAAAGTGCTTGGCCATTCGATTTATCCCACCTTAATTTGCAAAATACATTGTTGGAAGTCGTTATATACATTACTGTTAATAAGACATTACTGGTAAAGGGAGACAACATAGAAATAACAAATCAATCAAGTTGTTTTAGTGACTTCCCTTAATACATTATACAAAAATATCGTGATAATAGCAATGTAATGACGCGCGAATTTGTGATAACGAGTATAATTAAATGTACAAAATTAAAATAAATGTACTGTATGCTGATAAATGGTTCGTTCGATATTTTAAGTTATCTTTCAAATAATTGAAGAACTATAATATGATGGAAAGAAGCGGTGTTACTTATATGAAGTGCATCCCAACTCACAAGCAAGTCCACCACGTATGAGATGAAGAATTCGAGTTATAATCTGCGTTATTTAATCCCACACTTATTTATCCCTATCTGATTCATAAGGTATTTACATGGCCTGTGGTAGATCACACAATATTGTAAATCTCATACATGTTGGTTACATCTCAAAACACCATGTAACACGTTGACTGTATACCGATCGGTGCCAACAACTGAATATCCATCTATATGTACACATATTAAGAATCACAGACCGTGGTCACTGTCCAGTCGTTTCAGTCCTGGTCTAGCTGAATGTTTACCACGGTGGTGTAACTTGGGTTTCGCTTCAGGTAACTTTTCAAAGTACTTAATGGGTTCATTCCCACTCACTTTAATGTCATTATATCGATAGAAGAACAGTTTATCCTTGCCGGCTATGAGTCCCTTCTCTAACACAGTATGAAGGTCCCAATCAGAATACAAGTCCATAATCCATCGACTTTTAATATGTTCTTTCCTTTCTCTGATACACACGGGATCGAACTGTAGATATTTGATTTTAATACCGGTCTGATATTCGATCAGGGTTTTAGCTTCCCTGTGTGACGTCAACGCGTTGTCTCTAAAGCTGAACACAGCCGACAAAGGTCGGGAATCTGGCTTCGGGGTGCTGGAGAGGAACTGTAACATCTTGTTCTATATACCTGTCGGTACTGATGATAAAGGCTAAGAGAGTGCAAACCTGAATTAACTGAAAATACAAATACGTCAAACTGGTCAAACGTGCATTAGTTATATTTCTATGGAGACTACCAGTCATGTTAGCCTGATACCGAGCGGAACAGCAAGATAATATTAAGATTATATGCTATACTTTATTTAAACAGTCAATGATAGATCTGTACTTGTGGATCAGTTCATAGAACATTAAAACACATTTATGTCCATGTGCATCGTCGGATAGCCACGGTCTGTGCCTCCGCTCCGCTACGTGCATAGATGTACGTAGCGGAGCGGAGGCACCGACCTAGGGTCCATGTGTAATGTCATTATTAAAGCGTATTCTAGCAACATTTCGATACACATTCATATGATGTGTGATTAGTCTTAAATGTCACATATAAAAGTTGAACATACATTTTAGAGAAATTTTAAAATTATAAATATAATAAAATAGTAAAATAAAATTGAACAGTACCTTGGTTAGTTCGCCATGAACTGCGTGTGTTGTAAATGTAAAGCTACATTCCGTAATGTTTGATTTTCAAACCACTGAGTTAAACCAGGATACGTAAACTGAACTGCTTTATAAAGTTAATTGAATTGCACATTGATAATCTTTTATATAAAATGTCAATATTGATCAAGCTGCCCAACTGATAATCTTATAAACGTTCTTTATAAACTGTGAAATCCGATAGCTCTGTGATTCAGCACCGAATCAATTGATACGCTCATTCTAGCCGGGATACTATATTCTTTATGAATTATCCCTTTATGTAGTTTGAATATACAAATGTTCATGTGAATATGAATGATTCTGAAATTGGTGAATACTTTTTCAGTTAGTTTAATTTGTATATTGTAAATAATTTTATATCAATAACACGTACGGGTTTTAAAACCGGTATTTTGCAGTCAGTCAGTCATATGGGTATTGTGATATTATGATCGATAGCATGTCACATGTTTACTTAGTACATGTAGGTTTCTGAAATCAGATGGTTGCCTAATTACTACAGGTGACTTCTTACACAGATTAAACTGTTTATCGTAACTATAACAATGTGATAACACAACATGACCTTTATTTGCCAATCAGCTTTCTGTTAAAACATGACAGACGTGTGAGTGCATCCAACCGGATTTAAACATGGATCGCCAGGTTAGACGGCAAGCGCGCTTACCACTTAGCTACGGAAGCGCACAGTGGTATCATTTACTCCACATGTAAGTACGTTAGGGTTTCTAGACCCATAAAATAACCAATAACATTCGATTAGGTTTGATATGCATTTTAATCTTCACGTTGCAAGTATAACGCTATTCATTATTCGTCACTCGGACAGAATGACAGTAACTCGATGTCAAAACAGAGGTAGATGCGAAACATTGTTAAGTCCCCTGATATATCTATAATTCAGTTACACATTTTTTTTAATTAAGTCAAAGCTGTAAAGTTTTCCACTACGAGGCTCTAAGATCACTCCATTACAATATCATTCAGCCATAAAAATACAATCACTCATTGGAAGAAAGTTCAGATTACCCAATGGTAAATTTCCGATTACTAAATCACTAAAGTTCAGATCACTTAAGTTGTGTTTCGTCGAAGTCTGAGGTCATTTGTAATTTTGACAGGAATAAGCCTTATTATACCATGCACTTACGACTGCTTCAGTCGAACAGAAACAATGAAAATAATTATTAAAATATCCGCTATAATGATATTTTGTTTATATAGTGTATAAGATATTGTATAGCATCTTTTTCGCCGGTTCAAGTAACTATCATATATCGTACCTCCTTTTATACTTTGGGATTTCAGAAAGTTTCGAATCCAGTGCTGTTATATTTCTATTTCTTGATATTTTTCTCTGACATTTTCCACAACGTCATTGCATGGATAACGTCCGAACCTTCCCGAACACCCCTGTGCTAGACTGGTCCCACGGTTGAACTATATCATTTTTAATATTCCGATCGGGAACCAGTCTATACGTTTGAGCAAATATTTGGTATCATCGTCAGCTGATTAGGTAACTTCATTCTTCGGAATCCAGATCTTCTAAGATACCGGATTATGTGCCCTTGTTTACCTCGCTAGCAACCACCGAGGTTTGGTGTATGTTAGTGTAGCAGCGCTGGAATTCATATTAGTGAAGATGTTTGAATGAATACTAAACAATATTAATATTAGATGAATAGTTATAACATTTGTATATGTAAAAACAATACTTTCATAAAATTTATCAATTTGTGATGGATTTTTTATTACGGTAAGTTTTTTTTCCTAATGCATGAAAAAAACTTGGAAATATTGCATTTTGGATTAGACAGTACATTGTTTAGAAGCAATATTGGCATACTTATTGGTAAGCCTTCAATGCATATACTACGTTAGTTTTTAATCAAATAATATCATTGTTGCGTTCAAAATGTAGCTGAACCACACCTATATATGTACAGTCCGTTCAAAGTTAAAGGATAGCGGTTATATGCATTGGCTCGTGTCGAATGGGACTGTTTCCTTATTAGTAATACTTATTGAATCGACAGTACATCATTTTCATTTTCTGTCATTGGAACAGCTTGTGTTCAGTAAATCGTATGTGCAGAATTTGTGATATATTATCTTTGAAGTGGAAAAATATTTCATATTATAGAGTTTGTGGTAATTGAATGAAACTCTGCTTGTATTTAGCTGGGACTAATTCGCGAGTCATACGTAAATAGGTAAAGTTGCTTTATTGTAATGTCACCCCTATTGAAAGGGTTATTCAATTTTGACTATCGAGACACTTATCTTTCATATGTACAGTACCTCCCGGATCCCTTCTCGTATTGCCGGGCGCCTGACAGAGTTGGGCTTACTATAACTATTTATTTAACTAGCTGATGGGTAACCAACCAGTCACCTCAGTTGAAACCCGGCTTTTGCCGAGAATCCTTCGACCTCCCGCTTCCTAGGCGGACGCCCCAATCCCTAGGCAACAGTCAGTGTATTCATGGAATAGAGGGATTTGATTACTAGTAACTAGTATATGGTATAATTTTGTATAGCTTTTATTTGTCATTATGGTGAATGAGTTCATGAAAACCCTGAGTGTTTCGAGAGGTCCCGGTTCGATCCCCATCTGGACCACTGGTTAATTTCTTTGAGCAAGTCCCACATGCTCCGCAGATCGATGTTGGCTTGCCACACACCCACAGGAGAGAAATAGTCTCCCCAGGGAGACACGAGCGCAGGTTTCCGTATGTAGCCCAATGACCAGAGTAAGTTTAAATCTCAAAGGATGCTTGAGCGGCCTAACAGCTGAAAAGAGCCCTAGAAAATTGGTAACTTAACTTTTTTTCAATAATTGAGCATCGGAAGGAATCAAGGAGGGGATCTTCGTGGTCTATAGGAAGCTTCGTCACTTTGATCTGGCCGAGAAAAATCAGACAAACTTTTTATACGTTTTTGACCCTTTGGTGTACATAGTGTATTTGTACTTTTACAAAGGAGACTATGTTGATCTGCTATTTGCTTTTTCATCTTCTCATTTTATGCGAATTATTACATGCAATCATGTCGTTTATATTGTAACTTGTAAGAAATACTCGTATGTCATGTATAGGGATAATATGTTTGAACGAGCTTTACATACATACGTACATAATTGTACATAGGTTTATTATCGTAAAACTTTTTCAAGTACATAACCATTACCACGTGTGCCAACTGCAAGCATACGGGCGGAAGACAATCATTTCACAGCGCGTAAAAATAATCACTGTATCCCTGCTTGCGACTCTTTATAATTCAATTTGAACAACTTATTGCGAATAAAGGCTCGTGTAACTTAGGGTCATGGTATGACTTCTTTAGAGACAATATGCAATTCAGCGGGTATTACTTCTTGCGATAACCGAAAGTTGACATGTTTATACACTATGATTTTAACTTATAAAATTTACATACAAAGATAGCATATTTAAATATTTAGGCTGTCGCGGTGGTTGAGTTTGATACGCTCTTAACAACGGATCAAGAGGTCCCTGGTACGAATCTCGACGGGGCACATGGTCATTTCTGAAACGCTTGGCAGAGTTTCTCACCCAACCAGAGGTCAAGAGTTTGTCTCTCGTGTATTGGAGTTATTCATCAGGAACATTAAAGAAACAAGGAGTCAACTTGTATTTCGAAAGAGTTTAGCGTATTACTCCCTGATTATGCATTTTATGTATGCCACCACTGTCAATATCTGTCCTTTCCCTCGAAGCCAGAGGTTCATGGCAAACAACATCAGCTCGTTACTGTTGTTTACAAACAAATAATATGAACGAGACAGTCATTATAAGAACGATTTTGTATTAGGATGTCTTTAGTTGCATTAGACGAATTACGTATATATACATTATAATGTAACGTGCAAAATGAGCTTATGATCATCATGATTTTGTATATTATATACTCCAGCTCGAAGTACGATATCATAATTACTTACTTAGTAATACATAAAGTATATTACCCCTTTTTGTTTCCTAATTTCTCAATTACGTACATAACTACTGTCGTTTCAATAAGTAATACTAATGAGGAACCTTTCCCAATCGAAAGAATAGCGAGTATAACAGATAAATCAGTTAGACCCAGATAAATCTAGACAAAATTGTTTACCTGAAGGACATGCACATGATTATAATCGTTATCATTTAACTTTGAACGTACTGTAAGTCTGCATAGCCTAAGATAATGTGAAATTCCGATTGTTGATGTATTTCACAAACCTGTATGATTTTTATTCTCTACTTGGTTTTTTTTATACAATTCCTGATACTGTTAACTCATTTTATTTCGATGGAACAAAGTTTCGTGGTTTGGGTAAAAGTACCATTTCGATGGGACCTTTAATTCGTGGACTTTGCATTTGAGGTAAAAAATACAAGAGCCAAAATTATTGTTCGATGGGTTTTGGTTTTGATTTCGTGGTTAAAGGTGAACCACAAAATCCATAAATTTAATTTCCCATGAAAATTAATGATTTTTACAGTATCTAATGCGTTTTACATACTACTAGTTAATTATCTAGACTTACCGACTTATTTTAGACAAATCACCAGTCAGTATAAGCTATGACGTCAACATGTGTAACTTATATTAATAGGGTGTCCCCCCCCAAAAAAAAACCGGGGACCCTGGATGAACATTATTAGATTAGGTCCCGTTTTTTGTGACAGTAATACTAAGACAGTAATACGAGCGTGACGTGAAGTTTCTCCAATTAGTCAGAAATAGTTTATATCGGCTTGTATCATCATTGCAATTACACTTTGCCTGTTACGAGCACCCGGTTTATCTCGAGCTTTTTACCTGGCCTCATGACACCTAAATATATAGAACAAAAATATTGTTATTATTTAATGTCGATTGTGAAAAGTGGTGTTCAAGTTGGATTAATTAACGACTCCCAGTAAACCGCACGTAAATGAAAGCATAAATTATACGTCGAATTGTGATCGTCGCTTTAGCAAAACATTCGGGAATACACCGTATATCATTATCACTTTAACTACGTGTAATTAAAAGATTTAATCATAACATTTAAATAGTTTTTGCATTATTCGCCTTTTATTCCAGGATTATTAAATTTCTGTTGGACCCTGGTCGCAAATAAACTTGTGTGCAGAGCAAAACACAAATGACAACAATAAAAACCTTAGTCGTAGATTAGCGTTATATCCAAATTCACTCCAAGAGCGCTCCCTTGGTAAAAGTACGCATATCATTATCGCTAAAATTGTTGAGTTATCAATTTATTTCATTAAATTATTTAAATATTTTTCGCATAAATATGTCCCCTTTTCTACCGTGAATCATTAATGAATGCAATGACCCTGGACGCAAATAAAAATGCGCAGTACAATTAAAATCAACAAATGAATGGTAAAGAATAAATGTGTGGGTTGGTGTAATGTCAAAATCATTCCAGCTACATGTACATTCTCATTGAAAACATAATGCATCTTTGGTCACGTGGAGAGCACAATAGTATATCAAGCTCAAGCCTAGGTCCCAATGAGCATGTTTTGCGGATGTACTATCAATGAGCTTCGGAAGGTATTAGGACCAGTTTCCTGGAAGTGATGGGGAAGCTTCGCGGATGTCAACTTATGACATCGGGAGGAAGCATTATTAATCGGGGAGTCTCGGGATTGCATCCCGAATCATCAACAATCCGATTCGTCATATCGCTTGGTTAGAATGAGAAGGTCGTTGATGCCACTATGACAGTTTAAGACTCATAAATACATAATAATATTTGAAACCTGCATTGCAACGCCTTCTTATGAGCCAGTTTTATCTCGATGTGTCAGTCCCGATGTACTCCCGACGGCAATTAGAGGCTTCGAAATACGTTAGGAAAGGATTCCTCAAAATGTTCGGGTGCATCCGGAGCCATCGGGAGCCATCAGGGGAATTCGTGTAATTTCTCATCGCCGATGACTTTTCCTCAGTGTGACCTAGGCATTATAATGTACGACCCAATGCTATTGCTTGACCATTTTGACCTGAGCCTGACCTTTATGCAAGAATATATTACAAGGTTCTTGTTTTGATTATATCAATTTCCGCAAGCAAATCTTGCGATATCGGTATTTCATATTTGTGTTTGTATTACATCTCGAGCGTCTTCGTAATACTCCCCGATTATGAAAACATACACTCGTAGGCAATATATCGACTATTTAATTATGCTAATCAAAAGGTCAGGGTCGTGTCAAATTGGCCAAGCTATACCATTACACTTGCATTATTTATGACCATTTGCAGTCTAAATTGGGGGATGGTTTGCATTTTGCAAATGCTAAAAAAATGACGTCATAAGCCACGTGACATGGAAACTGAACGCTTATATAATTCTGTCAAATATTTTTATACAATTTAAATATTTTATACGGAAACGTTGCATTTACTAGCTCTGTGAACATTGAACGTCAGGTATTTAAAACATTAAAATCTCGAAAATGATTACATTGATAATACACTGATAATTTAGTGCGATTGTTGAACATCTATCAACAGGAGGGGAACGAAAATGAATATGTTTCAAAATATCTTGCAAGATCTATTTGTTGGAATTTGCATTAAACTACATAGAGTTTTAAGTGATGCTTGAGACATTTTACAGACTAAGGTATTTATACTTAATACAAAGACTTTATTTTGTTCTGGACATAAAATGCTAAATGTTTTGCACTAGCGTAATTATAAAAATAAATCCAACCAGAGCAAGTTATTGTGCAGTACTTATTGTAATGAAAATGCCATAACGTACAATAATACAGAACATAGCAGAACAAAACAGAACAATTATGATATAATATTGCTATTGTTTTGTTCATAAATTCTGCGCCACCAAAGCATTTTTGAAAAATATTTGATATTTGGTTGGTTCAAACATTGAAATATCTAGTGTAATTTCATTTTAACGACGCCTAAATGTTAAAATTTATCAAATAGGTATTTTTTATGATAGGGGTATCTCAAAACATTATTTTGATGTGTTTAGTTTTGTATACGAATGCAGAATTATTTCAACGAAATCAAATCGAAGCTTCATGAACGTTGATTTAGCTCACTATTTGTTCGAATTTACGTTGATTAAGCTCAATGTTTGTTCGACCGTACGTTGATTTAGCTCAATGTCTGATAGATACGGTATTTGGTTACTTTAGCTCACTGCTTGTTCGACTGTACGTTGATTTAGCTCACTGTTTGTTTGACTGTACGTTGATTTAGCTCACTGTTTGTTCAAGTTTACGTTGATTTAGCTCACTGTTTGTTCGACTGTACGTTGATTAAGCTCACTGTTTGTTCGACTTTACGTTGATTTAGCTCACTGTTTGTTCGATTTTACGTTGATTTAGCTCACTGTTTGTTCGATTTTACATTTATTAAGCTCACTGTTTGTTCGACTGCACGTTGATTTAGCTCTTTGTTTGTTCGACTGCACGTTGATTTAGCTCACTGTTTGTTCGACTGTACGTTGATTTAGCTCACTGTTTGTTCGATTTTACGTTTATTTAGTTCACTGTTTGTTCGATTGTACGTTGATTTAGCTCACTGTTCGTTCGATTGTACGTTGATTTAGCTCACTGTTTGTTCAATTGTACGTTGATTTAGCTCACTGTTTGTTCGATTTTACGTTTATTAAGCTCACTGTTTGTTCGATTTTACGTTGATTTAGCTCACTGTTCGTTCGATTGTACGTTGATTTAGCTCACTGTTTGTTCAATTGTACGTTGATTTAGCTCACTGTTTGTTCGACTGTACGTTGATTTAGCTCACTGTTTGTTCGACTGTACGTTGATTTAGCTCACCGTTTGTTCGACTGTACGTTGATTTAGCTCACCATTTGTTCGACTGTACGTTGATTTAGCTCACCGTTTGTTCGACTGTACGTTGATTCAGCTCACCATTTGTTCGACTGTACGTTGATTCAGCTCATTGTTTGTTCGATTGTACGTTGATTTAGCTCACTGTTTGTTCGATTGTACGTTGATTTAGCTCACTGTCTTTTTTCGACTCTATGTTGATTTAGCTCAATAATAGTTCGCCTTTACGTCATTTTAGCTCACTACTTGATAGATACGATATTTGGTTACTTTAGCTAACTGCTTGTTCGACTGTACGTTGATAATGACCTCACTCTAGCGAAACATTTTGCATTACGCAACATATTATCAATTTGGTTCAGGTGTTATCATTTTCAAAATACAAAATGTATGTATTACCTCAGCGGAGCAATAAATTATGTATATCAAGGGAACTTTGTGCTTTTCAAGGTATGATGCTCTAGAGAGGTTATATTGTATATATCACATGATTTTTTTCGTATCCGGTGCGTATAACTCTATACGTAACGAGTGTAGTATAACGTTTAAATGACTTCATTTTATCTCCCATTTGACATCATTTTGTGCTGAAACTGAAATGTGCGCTTTTTCCATGTTATTAGAGTCCTGTGGTATAAAGAATCTCATACTCGTTGTCAATTGATATAAACTTATATTAAACTCGTTAAGGGAACATTATTAAGCTCGACAAAGGCTCGCTTAATAAAATTTCCCAAATCGTTTGATATAAGTCTATATCAATTGACAACTCGTGATATATCCTCTATGTATCCGTTACATAGCTTGGCAATTCATCGACAAACAATCATTATGTATAATACACAAAATGCACGTCAGTACAAGATTAAATCATCAGTATTATCTTTTAGACAGTAGCTCAACGTGGAAACCAAACGACGTGATAAATTTATATGATTTCAATCTTGTGTTTTTGTCAACCATAAATTTGTCTGCTTCAGACAGGAGGATGTTTATGTTGGCACATAATGGCATGCATCTTTTATCTGAGACTATGACTGAATGCACTCGATTGAGGGAATACCACACATCAATTCACGTTTAACTAGTGTTAACATATTCATTTTCTAATGACTTTTTTCAGAGTTCTTTTCGTAATATAAAGTTTGCTCTGATAATTTTAAATATCGTTACTATTTAACTTTAATTTTAACAGACTATAGTATTTTATGTTTTACAATATACTTAGTCTAGTATTCTATGAACGCATTTAAACTATTCTGGATTTCCTGCATTAATGTTGGCAGTGGTTTGGTGTACACCGCCGACAGGACACAACAGTCACTGCATTATTCCAGGCATTGTCTCGGAAACCACTTAAAAGTTACTTTATATTTGCGGTTACTGCGCAGTACTATTTTTTGTATCGCAACGTTACGTCTATGAAATTCAGAAAATTCTATAAATATCTCAGTGAAGAATACACATGATTAGAGCAAGCCAACTTGTTTGTCTGTTATGGGTTTTTATGCCATGAAAAATCATGATATAACTGATTACACTGTTATGTTGATGATATCCATTTTGTCTCTCAATGTCTTAATCTACAATCTGCGGAAGTGTATTTATCTGTGGCCAAAATAAATAAACTGCTAAAATACCCCGTGCTTTTCAAACTGTTTTATTCCATACTCATTCTAAAGTTCAGTAGTTGGTTAAACTGCTTCATAACTACCGATATGAATAGTTCATGTGTTTTGAAATGAAGATGATACAAACATATCATTTTAAGACATTTGACAAATAATGCGATTAATTTATAAAATTGCGGTGAGTAAAAATAAAAGGCGTCTTTTATTCTACTTTGCTCACTGAAGATAGCACTGACAATGAAGTACGAGATATAAGTAAGACAGTATGAGTCTCATACTAGTATGTCGAATTGTCTGACACTTTCATAAGAGGCATCGCTATAATAAACAAGTCGACAGAATTTACCTTTTTTTACTTTTATTCATCAAAATATTTACATCAACGAGTTGAAGACAGTAACAAGAAGTATTGCATTGTTTCCAAAGTTTCATCCGCGAATTTAACTATTTTTACAGTTTGACACGAGAGTTGTTATTGTCCACGTATAGTTCAAAATATCAGTATCTGTTTCTTTAGTTAAGAATATATAATTACGTTTTCGTTTGCCTTCATTTCCAAAACCATTCGTTGTAATCGATGAAGCTCCTGATATTCACCATAGATGCATGTTGTAATAAAATAACTTTGAAAATGGTCGCCCTATTTACATAATAATCCTTTTAGATTAAAACCAGAGTGGGCACATTTCTTAAAATCACTTAAAACCATGTCTTTACAAGATTCCATGAACGATTATTTTTGTGCAGCTCTGGCATTCTGTTGAATATCATCTTGCAATCCGGACCACAATACCACAAATTCTGGAAATATAAAACGTACACCATGTTAACTGTTCGTTTAAGCGAGTTATTATTTTGCGTTCGAATAAGACATTTTTGTAGTACGTGATCATTCTATTTTACCACTGGCCTGGTATAAGTGGTCAATGAACTCATGATTCGGGGAAGATAAAGAAAGTTTGTGTTATACAAATATAAAAAATCCGGGCGCGCTACTCTTTCTCTTTCGAAAAAATTCCTTGGTTATTTCTTGAACGTTATTGGTCTCATTGGATAGGGAAACACTGAAAAAACGATCTTGACATTTCCAGTGCATTTGCCGAGATTAAAACCGAGGACCCCGGATTGGTAGACCAGAGCGCCAACCACTCGGCCATCTTTCCAACCAAATGTATTAATACCTTAATTACCTCCTGTGTTGGAAAGCTCATACAATAAATATATGAACTCATTTTATCTCTTGACTTATCTTACTTCCTCATTCGCGTCACAAACCAACAATACTGTGTTTAAAACTTTTTGTCACGATACAGCGTATACCATCTAACCAATTAAATTTCAATTCCCGGATGTAGCTGACAACCTCCTTCGCAAAACGCCTCATTTAAGGAAACTTAACCAAAGGACTTCACTACTTCCGTTTGACTAGATCAACATACTAGTAATGCTTGTGTATCGAACCCATTTGAAACTCACTAAACCGGACGTACCCGTAAATCGGTGTGATAAACCGCCAGTTCGTGAAGAGGCTCTGCCTGCAAGATCTACGCACTTATTATATAAGTTAGGTATCTGAGAGTGGACATTCACTATAATGAAAGAAATAAACATATTACCTTCGTAATCTAATCTGCCATCGTTATTTTTATCAACTTGAGCAATAATAGAGTCCAGTGTATCAGCTGGAAAATCACCTCCTGTCATGGTTAATACTTCACTGGAAATATAAAATACATATCATTATGGTTCATTCAAATTTGTGTAACTTATGGTGGTAATTGAATCAGTAGAGAATGAAGTAGCCTTATCAAACGTGTCTGCTTACAATGCATTTTGTAAGAGCTGCAAACACATTGTTGAAGCAGTGTTTGTTAAAAGTATAGCAGACACTTTTGTAATCGAATCAGTGGACGTGCCGATAGATAAGTATTAATGTAAGGTTAACGCAAGCTTGTTTGTGCTATTACATCTGCAGAGTCCCGAGGCACTCTGCAGATTTTATAACGCGAAACGGCTAGCGTAAACGCTATTATATCATAAAACAACCCTTTATGGGTATGGGTTTTTTTTCGAAATGATGACAGTTGAGCTGGAACGTTTGGCGAAGTCGCGAAAACAAACGCTGCCATTGCTACCCGACCGCTGTTACCTACGAACTTTATTGCTACCTGACCGATATATCAAAACACATTGTGTTTAATATAGCCTTTCTTGCGTATTCTAACATTGTGCCACTTACTGTAATTCTTCTTTCTCGACATAACCATTCTGGTCTTTGTCAAACATACGGAATGCTTGCTTGATCTCCTCTTGTAGTTCGTCCTTAGAGATCGATCTGCTAAGTTGTTTCAACATATATTTTCTGAACTCTTTGTATTCAATTTTACCGTCACCTAAAACATATAAGTTTTGGTTATGTATTTGTTTTTGCTAAACATCTTGTGAGAAGCGTCCGTTCAAACTTGTAGAAGGCGTTAGAGTTGCTGTTATTTGTGTACTTTTAACTTTTAAGGACTTTTGTCAGCTATATGAACACTGCGTATTTCGGCCTTTTTATACCCCTGAAACTAAATGTATGTCATTACGAATGTTATGCCCCTATCATAAGGGCGCTCATGTAGATTTGTTATTGATTTGACTGAATCTAAGTGCTGCTATTGGTGTATTTGTTATGACTTTTGTCAAGGACGTAACGCACGGTATTGAGTACGTTTGTGTAACGTCATGTTACGTCAGCATTACTTACTCTGCGTTATACTAATCTTATGATCTAATCATTAATGTTTAATTCTGCAAATGTTTACAATGTCGAGAACTACAATACATTTATCTGTCAATATCATCGTTCTTTCATTTAGAAAATTGGGTTTCTTTCGTTAGAAATTTCTCCCGCTTGTTCAATTTAACACTTATTCACTAGTATCACTCGTTGTCTATCTGACAAGTATCTTACTCACTTACGTATTCAACCCCTAACACACTTATCAATGTACTGTTTTATGAAAAACAAAACACCACCACATTGTTCTATAATATACGGATACAAAATGCATTGCACGTCTATGCATAATATCGCTCAAAATAATTATTTTGGGTATGTAAGTCCACTATAAAAACTTGCGTTACGCATAAAACGTCCAAAACGTCGCAAAATTGCGCCGTATGACAATCTTCCTTCACACATTGATTTAAGTGTGTCGGGCTTATTTTAAGAGCAATCTTCTCGAATTTTTAAAAGTAAAAATTTCACTCTGATAATATTTTAAATTTTATTTTAATTGTACGTGCTATGACTTATGATTAAATTAATAAGTCTCGTAAATGGTCTATGCCACAACGCAACGCTAAAACGCGCGAGTAGGACAATTTTCCTCCACACATTTCATTCTAATAATCTCGATAAGTATTGGCTAGAATGCATTGGGATTTTATTATTAATGATAAAACAAAAATAATATTTTAAAAACGAAATCATAATTATTTTATTTATAAAAATGAAAAAATAATTGAGTAATATTCATGCATCTTCGGAAAATTTTCGGCAATTATTTGCAAATTTGCACTTTTTTCGTGTTACCTGTTTATTATTTAACTTTTTTTATTTTTTGCACCCGTGATTTTTCACGATGATATGTTAAAAAACGTAACTCTGGTGCCACTCGGTGAAGTATCCCACAAAATTAATGACATTTTGAATAAAACAGCTGTTATTTTATGCCGACCAGCAATATTTTGTGTTACAAATTGCACACGGATTTTTGTATATCTGTCGGGCATTGTCTCTAATGCTACGGCTACATGTTATTCTACATGAACTCAAATTAAAATGACAATGTAGACAATTTAATAACGAATATTTTGGTATATGATATGTAATGTATCGAGTGAAATAGAAAGTAGTATCAACTACTGTTTTACAGCGAGTGCACGAAATTACGGACGTACTCAGTTGTCAGCTATAACGCTGCGTCTTTCGACCTTTTTATACCCCTGAATACTATATCATTATGACTTTTATGCCCCAACCATAAGGGCGCTCAATGTAGAATTGTTATTCTTTGTGACTGAATCTACGTCTTTCAGCCATTGTACAGCTGAGATTTGGGCTTTCGCTTTTACTTTTGGTCAGCTGAAACCTGGTCGTTAAGCGGTAATGTTCATGTTCTTGTTTAGCTGTGTGTTGGAAATTGTGGCACCGGCTTGAAAAATATTGTGAAAATGCGTTTAAGGTGGCAGGGGATGTATTGGGGGTGATGGGGGTCCCAGAAAATACCAACTATTTAGTGTAATGCTTATCTATGGGCACCAAAAATTAAATTGGTATTTTAAAGACCCAATTTTGTATTTATTTTGTACAAAGAAGGTGTCTAATATTTTGAAAAATCATAGAAACTAAATATCTGTTGGCTCTGAAGGATTTGTATCTCTTCAAAATGGAGATTACCACCACTGGCGGAAGTTCGAATTTAGCGTCGCTAGAAATCGCGAAAAGCTTTGACAGCAAATAGCTAGCAAAATAATTGGCAGGTATGAGAGACACTTTTCTTGCTGAAATAACTTAGCTAAGACATGCTATTTAAGTAAAATGGGACCCAAAATAGGATTGCATTAGCTTTAAAAATACTGTGTATGCGGTGAAATTTGTCACTTTCGTATTTTGTTCTTAAATTTTAGGGGTAGGCGGTAAGACAAAGGGCCATTACTCCAGATGTTCTATTCTATTTATGTTGCCCAGTTTCAGAGACTGACACATAAATACTTTTTTGTCTTATTTGCTGTTTTCAAGAAATCCGCTTGACTGGTTTATAGCATACACTAGTATTTGGAACCTTACCATTTTTGTCGATGTCCTTCATTGCATCCCGTACCTCAGCATCTGTCATTTTAACACTACCACATGTAAGCACTTCTTCTAATTCATCTATAGTGATACACTTGTCACCGTTTGTATCAAACAAGCCGAACATATACTGTAGATCTGAAACATACGTGAATGTAAGGCATATTAGGTAGAATGTTCCCGGAAATTTGTGAATTGGTTCATGAGCTATGAAGCAATCTTGTTCAGACCACAGGTAACTGTATCGTTGAAAACGAAAAAAAACAACGAAAAATACTTCTTTTTTAATTTATAAAGAAAACTATAAATTTTCAAAAAAAAAGTTTTTTCGTTTTTTTGTTCCTTTTCAACGAAACAGTTACCTGTGGTTAAGACAAGCCCCAGTTCCACAAAACACTTAAGTCATTGCTCAGCTGTGTCTGCTATTTTGAATATAATTTTATTATATGACTACAAATATGGTCTTGTGACGTAGACTGATGCCATAAAATATGTATTTATTGCTAAATAATAATATGGCAGCTTGTTTTCACGGACTTAAGTCTTTACCCAAGTTGTTTATTTTACTTTATAACAGTATTTCGATCTGATTTATTTTTTATTGTTCTATTAAATTGGCATCTCACTGAGATAAAACATAAATACTAGAATCAATTTGAGTCATTCAACCCATTAACTATGTATTCAAAATAGCAGTATCAGCTGAACTATAACATAAGTTTTTCTTGGTATTAGGGCCAGTAATTAGCCTGCTTTCCTGTGGTTTTGAAAATGTAAGAGGGTTTTTGGCGTGCCCAGTTATTTGTTAATAATGAAATATTGCTTTACATAGCAGTCATTTTACATAGTGGTCTTCATCTCCACGATCTTGACAATAAATCTACTGAATCGGGAATTCTGGGTGAATGGTCGATAAATAACATTCTAAGCATCTCTGTTACTGTGGGTTCACTGCGAAACTTCATTAGGGGTTCCACAATGTTTGTGTAAAATAGTGGATTTCTGTTGAATATTGATGCACTAAATTTTTCAGTTAAAAATATGGTTTTATCTACATTTTAGACAAATGGGATTGTAGGGGTATTATTTAAATTTAGTAATAAATATGTTGTATTATTAATACTCGTATGCTCATACCATCGATGGTAGTATTTGTTTTATTTATTTTTAATCAAGTATTTGGCAATATTTCACGCATTGACGTACCAATTACAAATGTGTCATATTCAGACAATTTATAACGTTGAATTTATGTATTATTGCTTCCAACAGATACGTTATTTTTCAATCTATTTTTTGGTTTATCATCGGAACATTTATTGCACACGATCATTTGAACAAATTTCACGATAATGCGCCAAGCAGGCCGTGTCACGGAAATCAATGCGTTACCTACATAATACACATACATGTACAAGTATCATAATTAAGTGAATATATTTCATATTTCTACCAACGTTGTAGTCGTAGAATTTGATATAGTGATAGCACGAATAAGTAGTCGTCTGAGAATATGGTGAGATGTAACCTTGAGGAGTAGTCTCGCCAGGGTAGACCATTGACCAGGTAGCCAATTGACAAGGGGAAGTTAAAATGTCAAAGGGTGGTTGAGCTGCTAAACAGCTGAAACAGCCCTCGAAAATTTATAACTTGAACAATTTTAACAACCAACCTCGAAAATCTATGAACAAATTATCTATACAATATATAAATTGGTTTCGTAATAATGCGCTAGTACTTACCCTTTTCAAATTCTGAAGTAGCTGAAGATTTGCTGCGTCCTGCTCCCTAAAATATATAGTGTAATACAATCAATGGAAAGTTATTCTCTCGCCTTATATATACATCATGTAAAGTAGTGACAACGACCATATCAGTGTCATTTGAGCAACTTCTTTTGGAGTTGTTTCGTTGGCGCAGTCGGTATGGTCGTGTTAACTTCAGTGCTAGGCGCTGTCGCCGTTGTGGTCGTGGGTTCGAATCCCACCTTACAGGGTGAGGTTTAATATACTACATGCCTTATAGTGTGTACTTCTCCTTATTACCCTGATTAACATGTGCACGAGAGTCGACCAATAGACAACCGGAATAAGCTTACCATTTCATTATTTGGAACAAACAACTTTTAGTTATGTATTGTCAGATTTGCAAAATGTACCACAAAACAACTATGCGATGAGTAGAAATATACAAACATTACAATAAAGGTCTACTAAAACCCTAACAATTCCATAAAAATCTTAAAAATCAATACTTATCTTTAAAAATCCATAAAAAGCCTTACATTCCAAATAAGTCCAATTACAAAACAAATATTATTATGAAGAAAATTGAAATGTGTACCATGATTATTTGATGTCCGTGTTGAATGTATCCTTGATAAATTCGTTACTGATGATGCATACTAGTATTGAGGATACATGTATAGATGTATTGTATCCTATACTCATCTGATAACAAAGGGTGTAGCTGGTGTCGTACATACACGGGGTTACATCATAGCATATAGAGTTGTCAATTGATATAAATTTATATGAAACGAGTTCTGAATATTTTCAAAACAAGTTTGATATAAGTATATCAATTGACAACGAGTGATGGATTCTTTTATCATATGACACTTATAAATACTCAACATTTTATTTAAAAAACACACCCATGTAGTATAACGTTATAAAGTCATACTTATCTTTTGGTATGGACTCTCTAATTCTTTAGTTGTCCGATGCACAGCGCTTGTACTTTCGTAGCAAACTAGCACATTTCTAGTTGGGTGGGAAATACTGAAAGCGATTCAGTATAATTATAATGACCATCATTATTGTTTTATTATTATAGGCATTTTTAATGATTTGTGTATTGCCTTTCTCTTGAACATAAATACACTCGTCCTCGAAACTTGAACCATATGAGAAAACGTTTATGTGCTCACGCGAATAACTACTCAATGTGAACTCACATGAAGTTTTCAAATAGCGTTTCATAAACGAGGTATTACTATTTTATATTCTCTTACGCCTAAGTCCGTTTCTCTACCCCTGATAATGTTTGACATAGACTTCCTGGTGACTCGCGTGATGTATTTCCGATTAGTTATATCCGTTATTGTCTGTAATCAAATACAACAATGATATAGATGATGTGTAGATTACAGCGCAAGTGTTATAGTGTATAATAAATAATGAAATTTAATCGGACACATTGCAATGACTTGGTGTTTAAAAGTTAAAGAGACTTGACTAACCAATCATTTGTACGTCGAAAATATAGAAAAGCGACTTCATTCTTCAATTTATCTAGAAAATAAAAATCCAAACCTAATTGAGCTAAGTATAATTACATAGTCACCATCAATTTGAGCAACTCTAACGATGAAATCAATCCCAAATCTGCCCTGATAGTCTAGAAATAGAGTTTCAGCTGCTAATAGTCTCGGTATAAACCAAAGACAGCCACCTGACTAAGTACTTGCATAGGTGATCATGGATTTCCCTTGCTTGGCGCTCCGCATACTTAATTCTCAGTAAGCGTAACTATAGAGCAGCCCCATGTCAGGATAATCTCATCTTATTGCTAATCCCCTTATGACTGGAATATTGTTTACGAGTGGGGACAATGCGTTTTTCCAGTATGCATGTCTCGTTGTGTAAAATACTTAGTTAAACACTCATGTTTCTAAGTTGTTAAAAATATTCGAACATCTCAAAAGCATCATATACTAACTTCAGGGATGCGATAACCTGTATAAACAAAACAAATAATCGACGAAAAAAAGGAAAGAACCCCCGTACTCACTTTCCACTTTAATACCAGTGTTCAAATAAACTAAATGACAGTTCTATAAACACAGAGTATTCAATCAATTAAGTCATTTACTTGTTTTTCGTCAAAATCTGTTTCTAATAATTTCAGCTGACATTAAAGCTTTATGAATTTTAAACTTTGTTTTCTATGTTCAAGTTGTAATACCTACAGGTATAATTATGTTCATGTCTTCAATGCACGACTACAGTAATATTACTGGTTAATATATATTTATATATTTATATTCTTATAAAAACAATGCTGAATATCATACATCTGAAATCGTACGGATCAAAATATCCCAAATGCTATGAAACACTCGAGACTACAGGTTACAACGTACGTGAAACGTTTTATGGACATACCCGTCCCAATTTATAAAATCATTTTTAAGCTGTAGTATTCTCGTATTTTCTATCGGCAGTCTGTGTTAGTTAAAAAAAAGTTGTCGTCTCCTACGTTCCCGACCGTTGTTCTGACATCTAAAAACAGATACGAGGTCACATGGCCAGCATTCGTTAACTAATGCAGCAGAATGTAATCCAGAAAATAAGCATTTTCTTTCGAAATATTTAAAATACCATTCTTCGAGTGACGTCGACAATATCGTCAAATCGGTGGCGGCGATCAAAAATAATCGAATAAAACAATAATCACGTCTGAAATAACTGTAATGTACATCATTATAGATAGTAGCTATTCCGATGATAGCTGTCAGACAAAAACAGCATATGGTGAAACATAGCCCCAATGTTTGTCATTCAACCAGAGGGAGGGTGGATAATAATACTCTGGAGCACTTGAATTTGTATAACTAATATATAAACATACGGTACTTCTACAAGCATAAGACCGGCTTTGGAACCCTGGAAATGTGTATAACCAAAATTAACAAAACCCAGTACTTCCAACAATTATAAATATTGCTTTGGGACCCTGGAAATTGGATAAACTAATATAATAAAATGCAGTTATTCCACAACTATAAGACCAGCTTTGGAACGCTGGAAATTTGTCAAAGTTATACATGTACATGTAAAACAATATGAGGTGCTTCCACATTCATAAGACCATCTTTAGAACCCTGGAGATGTACTCTAAATGAATTCGTATTATGCATTATAACGATTGAATGAAAAAAGAAAACATATGACATTGACCTGTGGTTTATTATAAATAAAATATGAACCTTGACTTTTTAATAGTGTGGTTCCACCTTAATAAGTGATAATCTTGGATGACAAACTGTCAATTTCATTCAGCTTTTTGACTGCTGGGACTTGGGGAGCGCTTTTCTCATTCGTTTTATAAACTTTATATATGTGTTGGGCATAATATCGTTTATTTGAGGTATGTGAAGTCTTAAATGATTGCTGTAATCAGTTGTTTAAGTTGAGTGTTGTCTTCCCAGTCAAGCCCTACGGTGATTATGTACAATTCTCATACTCAAACTCCATACTCCATGCTCCAACTTGTAAAAACAGCTTACCTTAGAATTTTGCATCATTACCAACACCAACCTGTAGCAAAAGGTCTAATTAGGAAACTGAATCCCCATTTCATATAATTACATGTTTCCATCCAGTAATGAATAAGTTACAGCAATTTTTGAAACTAAGAAATGCTCCAATTGGAGTACGGAGTATGAGTAGGAGCATGGAGTACGTACTCCATTGTTTATAATCACTGGGCCTGATTGTATCATATCTTTTGGCAACTCTGGACATTTTGTACTCTAAATGAAGTCGTTATTCACTATTAAGGTCGAATTACCGCAAACCCGTGACATTGGCATTAAGGTTTATTCTGTGTTTGTATATGGACCTTGAAGTTTTGATAGTGTGGTTTCACCTTAATTACATGAAGTGATGATATTGCTGACATAGAATGAGAAAGTCATAAGTACTGCTAACAACCTTATAAGACTCATACATATTTGAAACATGCATTACAAGGTGCTTCTTATGAGCCTATTTTCATGAAAATCGCAACTTGCCGTCTTGACCAAACTAAAGACCAAAAGGTTGGATTTTCCATATACGCACATTCGAAGCCAAAGATATAAAGATTGTGTAGGCGTTTACAGTTAGTCGTACCAACCTTTACCTTCCTTATATGTTGTGTATTTCTTTATTTCCAGGTGAAGTTAAGTCTAGAAGAACAAATGGGAATTCTTAACGAACATAGGCTGGATTGTGAATTGAAGAAACTTACTGAAGCACCATCTGAAGGTAAAACTTATATTATACCAGTATCAATATACTATACCAAGAACAATTCGCTGTACATGATACATGTATAAAAGTTAATCCGGATGTTTATATGAGTAACAACTCATTACGCAGATAAAACACTGCGCGTGTCTCCTTAAATATACTTCATTTATCTAGATAAGGCGTGCTGATTACGGCAAATATAGACGCTGCCAGACGGGCAACAAGTACCTGACTGAAATACAACGCATTAAAACACAATCATTAATGTTCCTGGCAATGTAATGGATGTGTCGCAATACTTTCTTTGAAATTGATTAATATCACTTTTGTTTACGTTCATTGGACTGTGTTTGGAACAGCAGAACATAAACTGACGCTAATTGGGTACAGGACATATTGTTCGTGCTTCATCTGTCAATTAATGATTTATTTAATATCTTACCACGCCTTTGTAGGAGGTAACTGTTGCATCATCGTGGCTGAAGACCAGAGTCTAAAAAATGGTAATTAGGAAATAAGAATATTTTCAGACAGAAACTATTGCACTAGTTCTACAGTAACTACAGTTATACCATCCGTCGAGTACGCACACACAAAGTAGTTGCACCCATTACACAAAATCGCCATGGTTCAAATATTCAAAGCAACAATCTTGTAATATATCCATTCATAACGTTCAGTATCACGTCAAATTCCCCCACGTATTTCATCTTATTATTATTACAGGTGTATATTGCAATATAACATGGGATGAACTGATGTGCTGGGATTTTACCCCGGCTGGTACGGAGGCCTGGCTACCATGTCCAACTTACATTAATGGATTCAAAACAGATGGTAGGTTGAAATGTGCATACCGTTACTTTACCAATTATATTAATTAACGCCCGATGGGTTTTCAAGTTTTGATTTGCATTTGTATGAGAAAGGAAACGGGTTGCGTTTAAATGGAAAATGAATAAAAAAACACACATTTTTTTAACATTGCAAGGATAGTGGTTAACTTAGATGTCATCGTCGAGTTTAGCCTCTACTAGCAAATTCCCTTCGAACAAATAAATAGTACAACTTCAATGTAATTGGTGTATTCTGTAAAAAAGACAAGAGCCTTACAAACGATACTGACAATGCACGGTTCTTTCGAGGAAATTTCAATATTCATACATGTACACAATTATGTTCCAACATAAAGGTCGGAATCGTTTCATAGTCTAAATGCTGCCAATAAGATATTTTACGAGCATACGTCTATATTACGTAAGTGGAAATTTCCACGCGTGCCAAAAATAGCGATTTTTGAAATTGAGACGTTTGGCTTGCGGCAATATTAACCGGATTCTATTATATTTTATCAATTTTGGTCAAAATTAATGGTTAAAGAAATGTTTATAAATTCACCTAGTATGTGCATTCTTCGCAAACGCTTCAACACAAATTGTCGATTCAATAAGTAGTACTAATGAGGTAACTATGTCATTCGAACGAATAACGGGGGCTGCAGTTAACTCAGTTACACCCAGTTAAATCTAGATAAACATATTTTATCTGACGGTCGAGCTTATGTTTATAACCGTTATCGTTTAACTTTGAACGGACTGTTATGCTAATGAGGGAACTATTATGTCATTCGAAAAAATAGCTGTGACAACAGCACAGTACAGTTAACTCAGTTACCCCCAGTTAAACCTAGATAAACATATGTTACCTGACCGGTGATCTTATGTTTATAAGCGTTCTCTTTTAACTTTGAACAGACTATACAAATGTATAGTATTGTATTTAAAGGTAACGCAACACGCGAATGTTTACCTGATGGTACGTGGAAGTTAAATGCAAATGTCAACAATACTGATGGATGGACCAATTACACTGATTGTATTGGAGGACCAACCCCTAAACCACCAGTAGATTATTCAGTACGTATAGCAAGCCACAATGTATATTCTCCCCATCTTGAACAATTAACATAGCCTATCACCGATATCATATCCCTGATATTGTAATTAATTACAGGATATATATTTTTTGTTTATACCCTTGTCACATTTGCCCTACGAGCTCCGTACAAGCTCCGTACGAGTTGACTTTTCTGAACTCGCACGACGTCCGTACGGAGCCCGTACGGGTATCGAGACTCGTACGGGCATCGTGCGGATTTTCACAACTCGTAGAGGACTCGGTGATCTGGTGAAAAATACACATTCTGTACGAGATCCGTACGAGCTGTGACTAGATGCTAAGAACGTACAAATACCGTTAGGACTCGTACGAGTTGGTAAATCCGTACGGACATCGTACGAGCATTGTGACCGTAGCGCTATTGTAATCCCCAAGACAAAAAAGAAGGCGTTGATTCTATTTGATTGAGACTGATTTTGGCAGTTTGTTGTTTGTTTAAAAAACAATTTCGATTTCATGGCTTCTTAACTGTTTGCCAGATGAAGACGATTAGGCAGCAGAAAAAAAACATTAAAATTATGTACATTATACACACATTTTGTGTTATTTTCAGCATCACTTCGGGAATATACAATTTATGTCAGAAATTGGTTATGGTATATCCCTAGTGTCATTACTGGTCGCTGTGGGTATCATGATCGCTTTCAGGTGAGATGCCGTTTTTGCTTTATTGTAATACGATTTCATACGAATTTTATAAGTCTGTACCATACATGTATTCTCAATTATCTTCCATTGCTTTTATCATGCAGAAAAACTTCGTTAAGACGAGCATCGAAATTACGAGCACCCGGTCTATGTCGAGCAAATTCCGACAAAGTCCCGGCGATTTTTGCTCTATGTTGTATACTTCTAGTAATTATCACCATTATGTCGAGCATCATTATAACGAGCACCGGTTTATATCGAGCACATGTTGTGGTCCATTCAACACCTTCCATCGATACCTGTAAAAGCTCGATGAAATCATCTGAGCGAATTTTCACACCCCTGTATCACATTTTAGATCAAATTTGGTTATCATATCATTCCTATTCTTAAAGTCATATATTTTCATTGTGTCAGTAGTGTTTTCATGAATGAAACTGTCTTTAAGTCTTCGATTAATGTTTCCGTATTATTTTGTTTGTAAATAGTATGAATGTGTTATCAAAGTACCGTCCAGTTTATAGGGTAAGAATACAGTGACGCAGTGGAACAATCCACTTTAACGATGTAAAAACAAGTATAAAAGCGTTAAAAACAGTTCAATACCAAACTAATTCTACCTGTCTTAGCAGTGGTTGGTACACATAAACGATGACGTCACCGTCACAATATCCTAACTGGACTTTATGCTAAATAAAATATACTCGTATTGTAAATAAACACTATAAAAACTTCTTTTTTCAGACGTCTACATTGTAAAAGTAACGTTCTGCACATTAATTTATTTCTGGCGTTTATACTACGAGCGTCTGTGGCCTTCTTAAAAGTACTACTCTTTGTTGATGATCTGGGTTTAGAGAAAGATATCACACGTCGAGGTGACGGGACCATTGCTTTCGAACCAGCAGGTCTGGTAAGCTATTCAAACCTTTCTCAATGTTTTGAGTTTGATAAATGTACTTGTATAATTTGATAAGCTGGTATTATTGTGGATCGTACCATGGCCACTTATAAGTACATGGCTTAAGGTTGATACTAACATAGTTTAATTGCATGTATTGGTGACTACTGCTTATCTACTGATCGAGAGGTCCCTGGTTCGAGCCGGGCACTTTTTGAAAGATCTTTCAGTGTTTCCCACTGTCTAGAGTTGAGCTGTTTGGCAACCCAGAGGTAGTCTCGCGTGTATCGTTGCTGTACACTAAAGAACCATGGAGTCTGTTAAGAAAAAGAGCTAGGGAAGCGCGTCCGGATTCCTTGTATAACACCACTGTCTTTTGACTTTCCCAAATTTTCACGAATTTAACCATTCACTTTAAAATACTGTCTTTTATATATAGAGAATGGGTGAAAATTTGGGGAAGTGATAACTGCAGTTTCTGATATATACGTTAGTAGGCATCTGATGTTATTAATAACTTATTTTTTGTAATCTCTACAATAACAATAATCACTAAATAATATTTACGAATCGCCTTATGAGTGCTGTATTTACTTGTCTTATCAAGATAGCAAGTGTTAAGTGCTAAAAGCCTTCATGTACTTCACTTCAGTGCATTTATCCTTCATAATTACCCATATTTTTGGCTAATTATGAACAAAATTCAAAGTATTTCTAGTGTTATTCATTGCAAATGAGTAAGCTATGGATGGTTCGTTAGACATGTCTGGTTCATGCTTGCTATAGATAGGCAATACCACCGTTTCCCGTATGGTTTTTGATTGTCTGTGCGTTACAGTAGTGTGCCCCCGTAGCTCAATGGTTAGTGCGCTTGCCGTCTAATCTGGCGCCCAGGGTTCGAATCCGGGTGGAGGTACATAAATAATGTTTATAATATATGCATGTCATATGTCAGTAGAAATTAAGCAAATGAATATATTTTATATAGATCTAAGGGAGATGCTGGATCGTCTGTGTGATTTATTTTACAGTATTTATTTGTATATTTTCAGCATTGGGAATGCAAGCTTATAGTGTGTATATTCATGTATTCAGTAGCGGCCAGTATGATGTGGATCTCTATGGAGGGATTATATCTACAGATGTTGGTGTATAAAACAATGCTCACAGAACGTCATGGTACACGCATATATGTACTATGCGGATGGTGTAAGTATTATAATCAAGGGGTGGACTTTAACAAGGAGATTGGTGGTTTAAGTAGGAATTGGGGATTAAGGTCAATGCCGGACATTTAGACAATTGTTGTGGCTGTCAAGCAAAATATATGTCTAAATGTATCCTTGAAATTACGTCCCACGAAATTGTCTTTTTCGCGACGAAATTTAGTCCTATTGAAATTAAATGATTCTATAGTATGAATTGTTATATATCACAAACTTGAGTTTTGACATCCCCCATTGTTATTCAGTCTAATCTCTACAGAAAAGAATTTCTTTAAATAGTTTGTGATAAAAGTACTTATGTGTTCTAGTATCAGTAACTCTGTATGAGATATTCATTAATACATTTTAAGTTGTCTCTCTTTTAGTAAATATGTACTTGTATAATACTAGTGCTATTTGTGCATGCTGAGTGGAGCTCAGTCTTCATGTTGTTATCGTACCATTAACATCCACTTATTACATATAGTACTTGACACACCATCACAAGATGAGTCCATAATGACAAGACTGATAACCATGTGACCTGTATTTATTGAGCTTATTGAATATTATTTGGCTTTGTTACTATCACAAGCAAGAAAGTCGAGCGTCCAACACTCGTAGGCGGTGCTCTTGTTATTTTTTAACAGCGCTAAAATTACGCGGTATGTCCAATCATTGTCTCTGTATTTTACAGTTTTGCCGTTATTGTATTTGGTACCATGGATCATAGTTCGGATTTATCTGGAGGACGAATTGTAAGTTACAACTTTGCTGGTTCCTTAAATCTTGTTTTGCACCAAAGCTGATATGAAGCTTCTCTTTAACTACATGATGGTGCATTTTGCAACGAACCACCTGATTCGTCAGTGAAACTATGTCGTCCAATCAAATTGCTTGTAACAAAAATGTAGTTATGATCAGAAACGGGTCTAAATTGCAGGGTTGAAACATTGTGCGTAAATGAAAATAAGTAGAAAAAGGGTGTTACTGTAAGCAGAACTCTTCTGGTCAGTAACAATTGCCAAAACAGGGAAGTATGTACTTGTGTTGCTAAATCATGCCCATGCATGTGAAAAACTCATCTCCATTCGTAATGATGATTGAATATCCGGTAAGAGGGACTTGGAACCACTAAAAATCATTAGAACCATTTTGAATGAGATGAAAATGCATATTTGATAATAAATACCATGTATGTCATATATTACAGATGTTGGAATCAGCATCGTGTGAATGGCTACTTCTGGATCATCAAGGCACCTTTACAACTTTCAGTTCTGGTAAGAATGACGTCTTTATCGTGTTTTACCACAGGCCTAAGAAGTTGTATAAAAACAGTATCTGATATCCCCAAATAACCATGCATTCATTAGATAAAAGAATAATAAAATAATGTGGATCTTCATACACCATGCTGCGAATCATTTAATTCTAGACTAAAATAAGTATAATATTTATATGCTAAGGCCAAAAATTTGCCAAATATAGATTGGACCAATTAAAAAATAGGATTGTCTGTACTCCACACTAGTAATAGTTTCTAATGGACAATGTAAGAGGTAAAACTAACAACAAGAATCTTAGTATAAAAATATTTAATGCCATCATGTGTTTGTGAACAAATTTGTATGTTTTGTTTCATTCATGATGGTGTTCTTTTTACATTTTCAGATCAATTTCATATTTTTCATCAACATTGTTCGATTTCTGTTTAGTCGGGTCAATCCAAACCGACATGTTGGAAATGATGCACAGCAACTGAGGTCAGTAACAATCAAAGTAACAACTAACATACTTTTAACTATAAAATCATTTTTCTTGGGTCAACCAATATTTGATTTCGTGGCTAACTACTGAATTGTTGGGGGGGGGGGGAGAAAAATAAAGATTTCTAGAAAAATATTAATTAACTTGAACCATATGTTTTCTTTATAGTATTTTAATGATACAGTTACCTGTGGCTAGATCTGGTTTAAATCTACGACAGTGTCCACAATTAAAACTTAGACAAACCGATCAAGGCATCAATTTAATAATTCGTCATTTTGATTTTCATTTTCCATGCTCTTTCGTATCTGTTGAATGCTGCCCCCTGTCCGATTTGTTATTTATGTCATTGCATTTTATATAAATACCTTAAAACTGACTTACAATCTACTCAATATATAGAGAATCTATCACGAGGTGCCCATTGGTGTAAAGTTAGATTAGTACAAGTTCATAAAAATTTATTAAGCGAGCCCTTTTCTTTATAAAATGGTTTTATTTCCAATCATGGTTGAAAAGAGAAATGCAACATCTACATATTGTTGCTATGATGTGTTTGGGTGTATGAACTCATGACCGATAAAGTTTGTTTAACGTACATAAGCTCAATCATCCCCCTTTCTTCTTTTTTTTCAGAAAAACTGGAAAGTTTGTGTTGGTTCTAATTCCTTTATTTGGTGTGTTGTATGTAGCGTTTGCAGCATTTCCTCATGGTGTCAGTATACAGGCTGACATTGGCTATCTGTATTGTGAGATGTTTTATAATTCTTTTCAAGTAAGTATCTATTGTTACAGCTTATTTATAGTCCAACCAACATTAAAATTTATGTTAAATGATTTTACTTAGCGTTTTTTTGTGACAAGGACGCTGTTTTTAAAAGCAAATCTTTCGTACAGTCTATACATTGTATATTAGTACCACGAATTGCATGTGGTCAAAGGGAAGTAATTTATTACCACGAGTTACCTCCCTTTCACTATAAAGAAGTGCTATATCGTTATAAGTATTTTTGAGTTGTAGGGTTGTGTCACGTGTAGTAGTATTATGGATCAATACCTTTCTTAAAATCGATACTGGATTTATAGCAATTACATATCACCCTACACATATGCAATTGAATCAGCATATCAATTAAACTCAAAAGTTTCAATGATGTTTTGTAGTAATCGTTAATAGTATTAGTCAATACCAATATCATTCAGTTGAAAAACATGATAGTGAATGAGAAAGGTCTTATTGTGAATGTGTTGTTCCGTCTTTGGTTATTGGAAATTATAATTAAATACCGACCACAGCCTTTATTTGCCAATCAGTTTTGTCCTGAAATATCCAATGGCCATTCTGATTTGAGCCCGAGATGCAAGATAAGACGACAAGCGTGCTAACCACTAAGCTACGGATGTATAAATGGTACCTAGTGTTGATGTTGTTTATTTGAATGTCTACAAAGATTGTATTCTGTTTTCAGGGTTTTCTGTTAGCGACGCTCTTTTGTTTTCTAAATGAAGAGGTGCGTATTTAGTACTTACATTTCAATTTTATAAGTAAACTTTAATCTTTATTGCAACGTGTTTTCTAGCAAGGCATAACTAATCTTAATTGGTACATGTGTAAACACTTTTGTAATCAAATATATCCGCATATAATATACCTAGAATTAACGTCCTTGTAAGTCCATTGATTCATAGGCATTTGAATTCCACTGTGTGTAAACTAATTACTTGTCCTAGTCGCCGACAGTTCCGTTATGTAGCCTAAAGAGAACAAAGGTGGGGAGGAAGGTCGCCATTATCCGCAACGGAACCGGAAATAGCTGGTATAATTTCCCGTAACCGTACTGTTCCGGTACCCACGTTTTGGAGTTTAACAGTTTTCAAATGTTTACCTTCCGACTGCTAGTTTGAAAAAAATATTACATTAGTTGTACTCAATCAACGGTAAAAAGGTCTACTAGTAGATCTAACTCTAAATCTAGACGATTTAAGCATGTTTAATATAAACGATATGCGTTTATGTTTTAAGGTACAAAAAGAAATAAAACATTGCTGGTACAGAAGAAAGTTCAACAGATATCATTCAAGATCTGTGTTAATGACGTCATGGCGGAAAACTTCGCGCACTTGTGGTGAAAATACAAGAGACAGTCATTTAACAGAGTCGGGAGATAAACCTCGTATAAAAAGTCTGGAACATGTCTCCTGGAAACGTTCTGTGGGCAATAGTGACGTAGACAATGGTAAAGTGACGTCATCATGGTGTGAGGAAGGGGATTCTTTAATGGATGAAACAAAGACAAACTCTGATAAAATTTGAAATTCATTTCATTTTCAATTCTGCGGTTTTCATTTCATTTTCATTAATCAAAACATTTAACCGATGCTTGTAAAATATTTGGAAACTGGCGAGCACGTTTCAGGCATCGAATGCGATCATTGGATGTTGGATATTATTTGGTGACCAACCATTCGTGAATTCATATATACTTCAGGGACTGTTTATTGCAATACTACATACGAAGATTCGTGTTTGTTATGAAATGACTGCTAGTATTGTGCGTGGAAGTAATTTCAAGAATTTTGGATTTCAGGAAAAAAGACAAATTCACAGAAATTGTCAGCACTCATTCAAACATGTTAAGCTGACATGATATGACCAGTTTTAAAGTTTTTAAAAAAACAAAAATATAACATTGATATGAAAGTCTCATCTATTTGTGATGTATACTCTTAAAACGTAAGAGTAATACAGTTCTATTGGTTACCAGTAAGGCAGTTGATATAATACAAGAGAAAAGAACATAATTGCAAAAAGTACATGACTGTACAAATATAGATAATCTCTCGCTTTTATACCAAGTAAACAAGTGGCTGGTCTTTTGTTGTTTTCTAAATTATTCTTTTAAAGTCATCAAATGATTTTGTTGGCAGTATGTTAGACTCTATATGCATATTTGTGAATTTAAAACATTCGTTTAGAAAATTTATAATAGTCAAAAACCACGCACATGTTTGCTTGACTACAATCTATATATTATAAGCTACAAGCGATAATGTATCTG